>JAWHQI010000330.1:0-2865898 GCA_033032865.1 Dactylorhiza incarnata | reverse complement strand
ATGATATTCCACTCTCAACTTCCCCACATCAGTGATGCTGATTTTGGTGTAGTTGGTTGCGCTGGGTCCTCTCAATTGGTATCAAAGCAGGTTGCGGGTTCGAGACCGGGGGGGGGGGGCGCTGATAATTCCTGAAATTCTCTCTACCTGTGTGGGTCCCGGTGGGTCAGGCGGCCGCAGCCATGTGTCAAGCCACCTCTGAGCCTGCGGGCCATGTGGAGCACCTCTGAATTGCGGGTCGTGCTGGACACTGGGGGGGATTGTTGGGTCCAGCGTCTCCTCACTTGACCCGTAGCGCCCTTCCATTGATATAAAGATTAAGTTGCGCCTTCACCAACAGTCCGGGCTTTTGGTGTAGTTGGTTGCGCTGGGTCCTCTCAACAATTACATTAGCTCTCCTGATAGTGGGCTTTTGAATTATAGCCGAACCAACACTAGATGATCCCAGAGTAAGGTCGAGATCATAATGGTTGGTTGGTAATTCAACTTTTTGAAGATAAGTGAATCTGTTGAAACTTTTCCCACTATCAGTTTCTTTAGAGTATCTCACACCACTCGTGTATGGTGCAGAGAATCTGTCAATGATGGGCAACATAGTATGTGGCCTAGAGAAATTGGCCACAATCTTTCTTTCAGTGTGAATCTTGTCCTCAAGTTCTTTGACAGCTCTTTCTTTTTAATTTAGTAATGTAGCATGTGCATCATACTTCTTTTGAAGTAATGTGAGTTCTCCATTCTTTTGTCAAGCTCAAATCTAAGAGGCCTGAGAGTCTATAACTCCTCGGCTTGAGATTTAACCAATTATTTGCTTATTTTTAGTGCCTTTAGAATGACATTAAACATAGCAGGTAGATCAATGTCACTGTTATAATCAGTGTCATTGTCCGATCTAGAATATGTGCACTCTTCAGATTCATAATTTGGATGAGATATCTAGCACTTATACATACATGTGCAGGATATGATTCATCCTATCTTTCATTGTCAGTTGCTGCCATGAGTTTCACAATAGTTTTCTTCTTCAGACTCACTGTCTGAACTAGATAATCTTGCTCTTATGCTAATACTGGCTATATCATGGCTGTTCTGACATTTGTTCTCGTTGATGCTGGAGGTTCTTGTATTACATGCTTCCATGTACATTTTATCCTTTCCTTCCAGATAGCAATCTTCTTTGATTTTTGATAGTCATCTTGAATTTGTCCAGCAAAGTTGGTGAGTGCACTTGAATCCCCTAGGTAGATCAGTTCAAGTTGTTAAGCTTTTTTTGAACAAACTATCTCTGATACCACTTAAAAGTCTAGAGAGTCTTCATCTAGAGGGGGGTGAATAGGCGGTGTCGGCTATTTTTTAATTTATTGTAGAATTATTAATCTATGCACAACAATCACACATCCATAGAGAGATCACAGCACAAACACATTGTGATTTATAGTGGTTTCCCAAGATAATGTGTCTGTGGGTATTCCAATGCCCCCTTCGCCTATCTAGCAATGTGCTAGACTCGACAATATCAACCAAAACTCAAATCCGCAGATCCTACAACTCAAAGACAACAACTTTTACCTCAGGTCCCAAGGATCCTATAGCTCAGAAGCCCACTCCGGCTTCCTACCTTAGAGGACTAAGTCTCCTTCCTCAGATCCCGCAAGATCCTACAAATCATAAGCACTCATTGGCTTTCTATCTCAGAGACCAAGTCTCCTACCTCAGATCCCGCAAGATTCTACAACTCAGAAGCACTCATTAGCTTCTCACCTTAGAGACCAAGTCTCCTACCTCAGACCATGCAGGACCCTACAACTCAGATTCCACTCGGGAATCCTACAGCTCAGATCTCAGGGAGATCCTACAGTTTTAATAAGTTCTTACAAACTTTCTATAGACTCAAAATGATAAGCTTAAATGTTTTGGAGTCTTCTGTAAGGCTTAATGAAGATCGGCTTATACTTGAGTCTTCTGGCCGAGATCTTGAATGAATTAGTGAACTATCTTCTGCACTGTTGAAGAGTCTTTTTCTTAGTTGAAAGAACCTTGATCTGAATCAGCAACTTGGATCGACATTTCTTCTTGGAGAAGTTTATTGATTTGCTTTTTGCTTGCCTTCTCCTCTCTTATGCTTTTCAATAGAACAGTAAAATATACGCGACAGAAAAGCTTTTCCTTTAGATTTTTCAATTAGGCGATTAACGATTAGGGTTTGCATTATCATCACATCCCCTTTTATAAGACAAGAATGTCTAACGGTCGATTCTAGTACTGACATTAAGTCAGAGATCTTCTTCCTTATCAGATGTGATTCACTTGCTCAATCTGTGGCAGGATTAATGGAGAAAACACCAAATCAGCTCTTCAATTTGAATTTTGCCCTTTCTGTAACTCGACTAGCAGTCTAGTCAAAATTCTTCTCATTCAGTTGAATGTGTTCTTTACAGTCCGCTTCTAGTCGAATTCAACATGTTTGGTCGAAACCTTCTTATTCAATCGATTTTACTCTTTATAGCGAGCTTTTGGTTGAATCCAGACTTTTGGTCGAATCCCACTGTTCTAGTCAAATTATATCTTCATAGCTTGCTTCTGGTCAAATTCAGCCTTTTTGGTCGAATTCCTCTATTCAGTCGAATTCTGCCTTCAAGGCTTGCTTTTGGTCGAATCAGACTACTCTGGTCGAATCATATTCTTATTTAGTCGAATTCTTACTTAGCGTAATTCTGTTGAAGACTTATTTTCTCTATGCTTCTTTAGGTCAAAACGCCTTGACCTGTTTGCATGATTGTGTAGATGTTCTATACGAACATTATACTCTTTACTTATCATCTACACGAATCATCTTATCAGCACAATCTTTCATCTATTCAGTTGACTCTTCATAGGTGCTTTGTATTCTAAGTGTATTAGCCAGAATCGCCTTGTTAGTTCTGCACGATCGGTCTATCATTAAGTCAAATCTAGACTTAACATATTTTTCAATATAAGTCTTCTATAAGAATGACTTAGATTCTTCTTGATAAACATATCTTCTGGTCGACTTTGTACTTAGACCTTTCTCAGTCTTCTTCCACGCGATTCTTCTTGAACTTCATGCACATTCGTTTACTTGAATCGCAGCCTAGAGTGAATTCGTGCTTTTTATTGAGGTCTACCCGATTCGGATTCACTCTTCAGCATGATTGGCTAGACCATCTAGGCGATCGACTAATGTTCAGTCGAATTCCAACTTAGCCTGTTTCTATTGATGTCTACCCGATTCGTCTTGACTCTTCAGCACGATCGACTAGACCATCTAGGCGTTCGACTAGATGTTAAGTCGAATTTTGACTTAGCCAAATCCTGACTTTGTCTACCAAACTTCTTTTCCTTTGCTTGTCTTCCAGGCTTTGTTTGCATATCTTTAGAGAGTAAGTATAAGTTCAACTTATTTTAGATCTTAAGTCGACATGGTGTCTTGCCCAATGAGGGATTACACCAGCAAGACTATGTCTGATGACACTAAGTCTAGCCCTATTTTGAACTTATACTTTCATATACCTGAAATCATCTTAACAAGAAAGCACATGCATAAATACAAATGTGTTCATCTATATTGTGAGGGCTTCTTCAAATCAGGAATATTGTGGGTACTGTTCTCGGATAGAAATAGATTTACAGTTAATTTTTCTGCATATGTTAAATACACTATATTTTTACTTACTATCATTGGTTGTATATCCACTCTTCATTAGAACGCGATCGAGCTCGACGCTAGTGTAGAGTTGTGTGTAGCGTCGCTAGTACTGTATTATATGCTCACGATGAGGGGGTGTCCTTTCTTGATGTCTAGAACTCGCCCCTAGTGATCTTCTAAGCATATGCACTAAATAGTGGTTAACTCTATGAAAATGATTTAGGTCTTATTTTGGATAGTTTGAGTCTATCCATCCTAGCCAACAATCACTACCTTTGTTTACATAATTTTGAGGCTATCACTAATTTTTGTTGATTCACCCCCACTATTCTATCACCAAAGCTAAATTAACAACCCAATTGCACCCTTAAATTTTGAGCTTATTTTCATATTTTTCTTGATAATTGAAATTGGGATTGTATGTTGTGATGCGATGGAAAGTTTAAAATGTACTTATACTTGGGTGTTTGTTGGAAAGAAATTGAAAATTATGAAAATTTGAAATGGAAAAATTTGAGAAAAAATAAGAAAAATTTATGATTTATGTTATGTGAGAGTGACCCCATATCAAAAAGCAAGTCTGGGAGTGTCACTCTCTTCTTTTTGTGGTAGTCATTTACGTTGTTAAGCTCAAAACCTTTTGTTTAAATGTGAAAAAGCCTTTATGTTTATCTTTGTTATATCTCACCCTTAAACCTGAGCCATTACATTCATTCTAATATAAGTCCTTATGATTCGTAGAGTTGGTTAATATCGAGTGTAGTGGAGAAGGTGTGATCAGGTGAGCCTATGGACATCGTCATTGATGGATTTCTTTGGAGGCCACCATAGTAGTTCTATGTACGTAATATCAAACTCAGCGTCACTACTTTCGCCTGCACTGCGTTTAGGGCGGATCGCTTTGTTCTTCTGATTAGAAGTGGATATAGCCATTCGATAGTTTGTTTAAATATAGTGTAGTTCAATTGTATGCTTTAAAATTTTCTCTAACCTATTTTTATTCCTCGTGGGCACGAGACTTCTCGGTCCACTTCCTTATTTCAATTTTTGATTTGTGATTAGCCTATCTTACACCCTGTAGATAGAGTAATTACTCGGAATGAGCAATAATTCAAGTCTGGGGGTATTTGAAGAGCGAAATTTATATAGTATTTTAGGCCCTATTCTAGCTTAGTTTTCCTCTCTATTCACTCATGCATTATGTTGGGAAAATGACCCTCAATGTTCCCTTGATTTGAAGAGTCCTCACACTCAATGCTAAGTATAAGTTGTATTTGATAAACCCTATTTCTATCTCATAAGTATGCAGGACAAGGGCACACCATGGTGTAATGTATGATCAGCTGAGACAAGCTCTCTGTCTCAGCTGAACCGCTGAGACAAGATCAGGAGCTACTGAAGAAGGCTTCTGGGCAAGCTGAGCTGCAGATAGAAGAAACTGCTGAGAAAACTGTCTGTCTCAGCGGATCCGCCGAGACGGGACAGAAACAACCGTTGAGAAGGCTGACCATCTCAGCCCAACCGCTGAGACAGTTTCAAACATGATCTGGCGGGTTCTGCTTTTGGCGCAAGCTGCAGAAAGGCATTGTGGGGTCCACCAATCACTCCCATATCTGTACGAAGGACGGCTGAGAGCCGTTAAAGATCAAAGGAGTATAAAAGGAATAAGTTAGGGTTGAGGAAAAAAAACTTTTGCTATCAACCTTTCTCTCGAGCACACAAAGAAGGAGAAGCGTACTGTTCCATTGTCGGCAACCAAGAACTGAGCTCACACAAGGCTGCAAGGATTAAGAGATTGCCCATCTTGATTCATCTCAAGATAGAGCAAGTAGATCCAGTCCTTCATCTGAAGTGCTGATCAAGAAGAATCAAATTGGAGCTGCTCTTCTCCTCCCTGATTCAAGTCTGCAACAACAGCTGATAAGAAGAAGAAGAAGAAGAACAGGCTTGATCTTTTCTTCTTTCATTTTGTAAACCTCATTATATCATCTGTAGGAGCCTTTGGGTTCTGAGTCTGCAGGGTTGTATTGCCTGAGGGTGTAAGGATGACTGGCCTGAGTTGTATGAGGAGGATTCCTCTGAGGTAGGATCAGTGTGTGATCTGAGGTAGGACTGATTAGCCTGAGTTGTAGAGCTGAGAGGTCAGCTTGAGGTAGGACCAGGAGGTGGTATGAGCTGTAGGAGGTGGATTCCTCTGAGGTAGGGCTGTTGTGCCTGAGGTAGGGTTTGGGAAAACCTGAGAGATCCCGAGGGATCTGTGTTGTAAGCTCTTGGAGCTGAGATTGGAGAAGTTGGCCTTATCTAACAATCTGTTAGAAAGGTGAAGGGGGAAAGTGGACTACCCATAGACACACTGTCTTGGGGAACCACTATAAACACTTGTGTGTTTTCTGGGTTTGCTTGATTACTAGCTTAGAATAGTGTTAACTATCAATATCATCTAAGTAAAAATACAAAATACCTATTCACCCCCCTCCCTCTAGGTGAATTAGATCATATACCTATAATCTTTCACATTAGTTGTTTTCATCATAAAGTCATTAGTATTCCATTTGTATAGCATGTGAGCGCATTTGAGCAAGATAGAGCATTTTTGGTCATTTCATGCATGAAGCAAACCTTTTCTCCTTCTTTTTTCATTTATATAGTTTGATTTGATTTGTGTGGCTGTGCAGAGTTGTTTTTCTGAGAATTTTAGTTGTTTTCCCTACAAGTTCAGTGGTTGTGGTATTGTCTCCGCGCGCCTCGGTTATTTTCTAAGCAGGAGGCCACTGGTCTTGCATTTTACTTCTCGCGCGAGCAATGGCCCCCTATGTGCGTGATCACTGGTCGTGCATGGTCATTTTGCGATTGTCGATTTTATCTCCCCACGATTGGATTGATTGTGTATGCGAGAAGTGCATTTTTCTTAGTGCACGAGGAGTGCGCACGACCACTGGTAATGCGCAGCCATTTCGCATCTTCAACTCGAGCGACCCCTTGGAAATGCACGAGGATACACACGACTACTGGTCGTGCGCGTTCAACAATTTTCCCTCCAAAATTCCAAGGATTTCCTGCTAGCCCAGTTCCTTCGTGCACGAGCAGTCGCCTTTCATTAGCTTACGACCACTGGTCGTGCGTCTGCTCGTGCGTAGGTCAAATTATGATGCAGACTATAAATAGCCTGTTTCACGATTTCTTTCGTTCTGCTCCAATTTTATGTCACCGTATTCTACTGTTCTCGCCACAAGACCTAGGGTTTCTCCCTTAGGCCTCCTCCAACCTCCCCAAGAATTCCCAAGGTGTAGAAGTTATTTTCAAGGTTCCATTGGAGCTCTAAGTCCAGAGCACCTTACGTGGATGCGATAAACCTCGAGAGAAGACATGACTAGGAGTTGGTGACAACTTCTCCCGTATCATGGATGACAACCAAGGCGGAGTCGGAAGAGCCGGCAAACCAACCCAAGCTCTTCTACGAACACGAGGAAGAGTCTCTCGTCTCCTCCGTATCTCAGAGTGGTAACTTGTATTTCTTATCTCTCATTCGGAATGTTTGTAAGCTTAATGTGATATTTTCTAAAACATATGCATACCATGACCATTGGGTGTATATGCTCATAGTTATATCTTTTATTGTGGATTATTGGTTGAGACAGCTTGTTATTTGTGATTTGTTGTGTTGTGTTTCTACGTAACGAGTGAAGCGGAGGAAGGCGACCAGTGGAAGTGTGAAGCGGAGGCTTATGACCCGCAGAGGTGCGAAGTAGAAGATGGTGACATGCGGAGGAGTGAAGCTGAGGAAGATGACCCACAGAAGTGCGATGCAGAGGCCGGCGACCCGCGGAGGAGTGAAGTGGTGCTGGCAGGCTGCATAGTTAATTAGCCTTTGTTTATTGCAAGTAGTTGTTAGTCCCAAAGCAACCTCTCCCCCGGAAAACACCGCATAAAAGACTTCTATCTCAAGTCTCGTTTCAATAGATTACTCCACCTTGCCATGTTCCTAGAGAGATTCGATATCCGGGGATTTACTTCCCCAAATTTATTACTTGACAATGATCGGTTCACTGTCGTGCTCACAACAGTCTTTCTCCCACCTATAGCGATGTGTCGAGATTGCACGTCATGTGACTGGCAGAATGATTGTTCCTTACACTGGAACGTGGAAGTGGTCAAAGCCGTATACAGGCCCAACCGCCGACTTTAGATGCTCGTTCGTGATCTTCATGTTATGGAGAGTGGATGTGAACATGACATTCACCGAGCTCATGTTATCGATCATTATCCTTTTAACCCTGAAGCAGGGGTCTCTGATTCCCGCACTAATAATGAGGGGTCTTGGTGTGGTTGACATAGCCCCTCCGGATCTTCATCCCCGAAGCTGATGGCGGTGCTCTGCCGCACCTTCTAGTTACCAGGAACTTCCTCTATCTGGGTGATGGAAAGGACTTGGGCAGAGGAGAAGGGTATTCCCACTATAGTTTCGACTTACCCCACCATCTGCCCGCCCCGCTGTACCCCTTGGTGGGCGGGTGGATGATCTCTTCCTGTTTGTAGTGTCGCGTGTCGGTTCAGCACTTAGTTATGCAGGAACCTCCCGAAGTGACCTTGGTGGATGAAGCGCTCGATTTCTTCCTTCAGACGGGCGCATGCCTCAGTATTGTGCCCATGCCCACAATGATAGTCGCAGTACTGCGTCTGATATCCCCTATTTGGGATGAGCAGTATAAGCTTGCGAAGCACGTAGGAGTCCTGGATGGCCATGTGTACAATTGTCCGGGTGGTATTTAAGGGAGTGTAGTTCGGGTGTTGGCGAGTAACTTGGTCCCTGCAGGGGTTGTCGAGGCGCTCGTTGCTCCTCATGGGACTCAACATCAGAGACTCTGTCGCCTCTTTCTTTTCAAGCTCCTCTCGAACTGCTGGTGGTGCGTCTCGATCGCCTTATCCACCGCAATCTGCACCTTGACCAGGCGCACAAGGTCGGTATAGCTTGGTATTGTCTCCAGCATCCGTGTAGAGTAGAATCCACTGGGATTGAGGCCCCCTAGAAAGACACTACGCAGAAGCTTGGGGTCAACCCCCTGGAATTTGTCACGCTTCTGTGGCAAAGCAGCGAAATAAGCCCTTGAGGGTCTCGATGTAACACCCTTCCAGTACAATCAATCTAGCAATAGGTCCGGTCGGAACCCCACGCCATATTGACCACACTAGCTAGACGTTAATAAGATGATAAACAGAACAAAGAACTACACAAGAGTATAAATAAGCAAAAGCGGAAGTTTTCACTAAAATAGCTAAATAAGATGTCCACCTACTCAAGAATTTCACATTAAAGTTATGGTCTTACGACGGCCTTACATTCAATAATGTAATTAACTTAAAACATGCATCGGCACGCAAACCGACAATACGGGGAAAGCAGTAAAAGTAGGTTGGCCTTCAAGGGACAACTCAGCAATGAGCTTCAGCCCGCTACTTCCCGCTCGGCTCACCAGCATCTGCACCATCCACAAATAAGAGGTAAACGAGGGCCAGCTATGAGTTGACTGCAAACCGCGTAACGATCCCCCCCCCCCCCCCCCGTCCATTCTAGCAGGCTCAACGGCGGGGCACCACTAACTTGCAAGCAAGTCGTACATGCAACATGTAACAACATAAACAAAGTGCATCTGATCTACACAAGGTGAGATTTCAAGCACAATCAATCTTCTATTTTGATCATCAAAGAAAGGGGAACCTATGTATCCCCAAAACCACCTAAGCAACCACATGAGGCTAACATATCATCACATCATCATAACACATGTGTGGATACTCGCGATCACACATTTCATGCACATAAGGCATGAATCCAAAGTACTCCTTCATGAGTACCAACACCACCCTAAGTTGTACAACTTAGGTGGGAAAAGAGCTTTTGGCCGGTCTAGGTGAACACCTTCCACGACCTCTCTGAAAGTGCACAATGTGTCTTTGAGTATATTCTCTAGAGGGGGGGGGGGGGGGGGGGTGAATAGAGTTTTAAATATTTTTTACCCTAATTATGCACACACAATAAAAACACTATGTATTATGCAATCAACAATCCGAAGACAGAATAAAGTAAAGACATATTGTTGGGAAAATAAACACAGGAAACTGAAATAGGGACAGCACAAAAAATCACCACACAGAGGACACAGGAATTTTTATAGAGGTTCCCCAAAATATGGGTATTTCTCTCTTCTACCTCCCTGGTAGGATTGCACAACCTGTCCTTGAGTCTTTTGATAAGGAGACTCTTAGAACCACCGAGTCTTTTGATAAGGAGACTCTTAAAACCACTAAGTCTTTTGATAAGGAGATTCTTAGAACCACTGAGGCCTTTGAAAGAGGGATTAATAAAACACTTTTACAATTTGAAGAATTAGAGAGAAGAAAGAAAGAAGATGGAGAATAGAATTCTGTTCTCAGAATTCTTCAGAAGCAATTTCTCAATAACTACAACTTCTGATCTTCCCTGGATCTGTATATGATGAACCCTTGCTTATAATTGAGATGATTGCAAGGGTTATTTGCTTGATCCACTTCTTGTTAACTAGCTGTTGTGTGATGAAGAAGAGGGAGCAGCTGTATTCTTTTTCTTTTTCTGTGCAAAGAGAGTACTTGTTTTTATGTCTTAGGGTTAAAGGAGGAAGGAGAAGAAGACCCCTTTTTTGACAGATGAATAATAATCAACGTGCATATTTTCTTCTCCTCTTCAGCATACTTATTCTGTATGATTGGTATTTAAATTTCTTTCTCCTTTTAGGCTGTCCTGAAAAGGAACTCTTATTGGACATTTGATTTACCTTTCTTCTTTTGCTCTCGACCCGTCCATCAGATGTGAATACCTTGCAAGAATGTTTTTATTGTGTCCTAGAATACTCCATTACATTCTTGGCAATAAACAAGCCGTTGAAGAACTGTCTTTAGCTATGTGATCCTTCTGAAAAGGTGTTAAAAGGACAGCAGAGAAAACATCCTTTTCAGGCTGTATTCGGCGCAGCGTAGAATATAATTTCTTTCTTATCGACACACCTCTGAGTTCTTATAGGAGTAGATTCAAAATCATTCTTAGCTCTGACTGAACTCAGATGTCGACATTACGTCGAATTGACTTCCTTCTTATTGACGCACCTCTGAGTTCTTATTGATGTGACTTCGAAGTAGTTCTCAGTTCTGAATGAACTCAGATGCCAACGTCACGTCGAATACTTCTCGGCGTATTCGTTGAGTTGGAAGCTTGAACTTGGACTTCATTTTTTGCGTTGAGTTGAAATAGAAGTTGCGTCGACTTTACTAATGGATTCGACAAGCTTTTCTTACTACGTCGAGTCCATTTCGACGTTGCGTCGACTTGACTTATACTTTGACAGACTGATTAAGTTGCTTGGAATTCTAGTCAGAGTTGCGTCGACATCAAGTTGAAGTTGCGTCGACTTTCATTCGACGCAAGTCTTAACTTAGCTGACTCTATACTTATCCTGACCTGGTCTTGGCACTGTAAGATGAGTGTGACATCCTAAGACATCTAATGACCATTTTACCCTTTCTATACAATGAGGGTAATACTCCTAGGGAGTAAAATCACCTATAGATAATCGATTAAGTTAAATCAAAAGGAGTTTTTATAACAATCTCCCCATATTTATCTTAACAAATTTTACAGTTTGTTTAAGGTGATTTTACACATACTTTGACATAAAATCTTAATAAAAACAATTATACAGATACAATACAGACATTATTAAATAATAGCATATATAGTAAACTTCCAAGTAATCACACTATTCTGAATTACTGTATCCATTTGATAATGAGAATTGTTTCATATGTATACATAATACCTGAACGTCACTTATCTTCATCAAGAGTTTTCCTCTTTCTTGAGAATACCAGTGGTATAACCTTTCGTGGAGCAAATACAAGAGGCTCATTCTCCTCTTCATCTGTCTTGTTAGCTTCTTGATGAATGTGATCTTCTTTGTGTGGCTCCCCTTGAGATTGTGCATTCTGTTCAGCATTCACAACAGCCTCCTTATCAATCAATGCAACCTCATCCAATATCTGTTCATCTTCTAAGAGCTCCCCCTAAGTTGATGGGAGCTCTCCCTGAGTTATTCTGCAACTGATTCCTGAGCTATTGTAAGAAGCTCCCCCTAATTTTGTACAAGAATATCTTGAGGGCTTGTAAGGATCTCACCCTGGATATTTGCATCTGGAATTTCTAGCCTTACTGTTTGGAATACAGTAAGTCTATCATGATCAGGAACTTCAGCAACTTTGTCCTTCTCCTGACCATCCTTTTCTAGATTAGGCATTTCCTCCTCCGGAATCTTCTCCCCCTTCTTGACCTTACTAACAAGGGAGGTTAAGAATTCTTTAGTTACCAAGGAGGAGGACACAAATTCTTTGAGTGCCAGGAGATACCCTTTTGATTCTTGCATTTCACTCTCCATCTGTGAGTACTTTTTAATAAACCTTCTGTCTTGAGTGGCCAGTAGGTCAGCAAATGTGTCAGTAGCCAGTCCTACTATTTTTTCAGTTACTTGCTCAACATCAAATGGAGGTGTAGAATGGGAAGTACCCAAGTGGAGGTGTGGATGTGATGACTGGAGGAATTGCAGTGAAGTTCTCATTGAGGCCTGGAAGATCTTGGTGGATAGGGGAGTGGGATTGATACACTTCTAGAGAGATATGATATGGTGGTAGGGGAGTAGACTAATTGTCTGTGAATATGGTGGATGGTTGTTGCTGAGGCAGGAGAGGAACCTGAGGTACAGGTTCTGTTTCAAAGATGGATGGACTGGTGTGGTTGAACTTGGTTGGATGAGCATCTGGATTGCCTATGGATTAATATCTTGTTGAGTTGCTGGGGTGTCCTATGGAAGAGAATTATCCCTTGGAGGATCTGGTAGATTTGGCTCTATGTCTTGTGGAGGTGGAGAAGTAGGAGGTGAAGGTGAAGATTGACCAGGATTTAGAATTTGCCTGGTCCATTTAGAAAATATCCCTATATTCATTCTTTTCCCTGGAGGAATGGGCACTCCTTTTGACTTGCACACCATTGGATAATGGTGGAAGAGCACCTGGCTCATGATTCTCATATATACATTTTCTTTGTGAACATATTTGTGGCCAATCATTCTCAAGAGGCATCTCCCCCATTTTATCTTCTTCTTAAGGACTAGAATGGCCATGATCTACAGCTGCTGCTCGGGGATAGCATCATGAGCTGAGATTTTGCAAAGGAGCAGCTTCCCTACTATATCAGAAAGGAATCTATATTCTTCTCCGAGATCAATCTTCTTCAGATTGATGGCCCTCTCTTTCTTGAACTGCATGATCTCTAGAACCTTTTTGAACTCTTCCCCTGTCAGTTGATCTGAGTCATTGCCAGTTGTAAGATCAAATGTTTGATTTAGTAATTCCTCTATTATATGTAAATTTGTCTCAGAAACTTTCCCATTGAGGGAGCTATCATTTCCTATTTGTATATTATCCTTGAACTCTGTCAGTTCAGTATCAAGAATCTTGCATCTTGAATAAATCAACTTGGTCAGACCGGAAGTATGAAATAAGCCGAGGATGGACGTGAAGTCAGATGCTGCGTTGATGAGTCTATATCAACATTAAACCCAGAGTTTATCTTTAGAGGAGCCAGTGATTCTGAGGTACCTGCAAAAAGAGACAAGAGAGAGAGAGAGAGAGAGAGGAGAGATGAGAGAAAGATGTAGGAAAACTGGAGGGAAGGAGAGCATAAGAAAGGAAAGATAGAATTCGAAAGCATAAGGAATTCGACGCCTAAGTTGCTTAAAAGAAGATGATTCGTCGCAACTTAGAGTTGTAGTCGACGCACCGTCGACAAAATTAATATTCAGCGCACCAAAACAGATCGAGGCAGCTTCTAGAAGAGACTTTGCGCGCGCTTGTCATGTCGACGTTGTGTGGATTAGAACTCGACGCACCTTCGAATTTGACGAGCAACAACTAAATCGACATTTCCGTTGATATGAAGTCGTCGTTGCGTTGAATGCTATTCGAATTACTTGATGTAGACGGCTTTCGAAGCTGGCGTCAAATAGAATTAGATGGTACGTCGAATTCTATTCGACGCAACACAAATTATCTGTTGCATATTGCTTTCGAAGCAAGCGTCGAGTAGAATTAGACGGCGCGTCGAATTCTATTCGAGGCAACTATGAATCAATAGTTCTATTTTCTTAGAAAGTTCTTGATGTTTTTTCCAGCAATTTTTTTTATTGAAAATAATATTTATACTATTATTTTCATGAACCAAAGAAGATAATAATAGTATTCAGAGAAGAGATCACTCCCTTGTTGGTTTTAGTTCTTTATTAAGCCATAGTTTTTCCTTCCCCTTCCATTATCTCCTAGGAGGGATCCTACTTAATCCTGCACAAGTAGCTCAAACATTAGAAGGAACCCAGGTTACCTTGGGCACTTTGCTTTTACCATTATAGGGTTCTATGAAAGAATAGAAGGGTCTTTCATGATATTCTTTTGGATAGTAGAGAATGAGTTTATCAAACCTTGATTTGTTATTTTGGTACTTCAGATGTGTATAAAACGTATCAAAATATAATAAGTCAGCAGAGTGTCTAATTATTCCACTTTTGGCTTTTGTCTTGTGATTCTTGTTGGTTAATCTCTCTGAATTATTCTTGCCTAGATATTTCTTTTCATTGTTTGGTTTTCCTCTATTAAATGCAGTTAATTTCTCTGGATTGTTAGTATCCTGATCCTTAATTATTTCACTCTTCCCACTTGTTTGATATTCACTAGGTATAATAAATCTAACTGGATTTTTCCAGGCTGGTCTACTAGTGACTTCAGTGCTAGTGCAAGGGTCTGCTCCTAGTCCTAGGTGTTTAAATCTCATGGAGAGATTTTGTGTAATATCTTTGAGCTTTTGACTCCTCCCATTGAGAGATTCCTCAAAGACTTTTGCCTTTGTTAGCTCTTCTTTTAATTTTAGTTTATCTTTTCTCATCCCTATCAATTCTGTTTCTTTAACCTGAATTTTATTTCTCAAATCATTATTTATTGAATATAATTCATATTTCTTAAGATTTTATAATTCTTCCCTATCTGTTTCTAATTCTTTTTGTATTTTGAGGAAATCATTGCAAAATTCTTTAAAGCAAATTTTTAAAATCATCAGAATTGAAATCAAAATTATCAAACAGAGATACATGCTCTTCTTCGTCATCTGAGGATATCCCTAATGCCATCATGCAGGCTGCTTCAGCATCTTTTTCTTCATCACTCTCTTTTGAAGAGGAGCTTGACTCTGCTTCAGAGTCACTCCAGGTTTCAGCAATGAAACCTTTGCCCTTCTTCTTTTCTTTCCTCTTGAAAGACTTCTTCTTCTGCTCATATTTGTTGCTGCTCCTGTCTCTTTGTTCCCGTGGGCAATCAGGGGCTATGTGCCTTTGCTTGTTGCAGGAGAAGCAAATCACCTTCTTCTTTGGAGTCTTCTAAAATCTGGGCCTTGAGATCCTCTCTCTTCTCCTTGAGTCTTCTATTTTGACCCACTTTCTGAATCTCCTTGCTAGGAGACTGAACATTTCATCTTCAGGAGTGGAGGGCTCTCCTTCAACAACTTTCAAGGCAAGGCTCCTTTGGATGGGAGTTGAGGGTGTCTCCTTTGCCTTTATTTCAGCTCTGCTTTTTAGTAGCATCTCATATGATTTAATCTTTCCTAGCAAAGCATCAGTAGAGAGTTCTCTATGGCATCTGGACTCTCTGATGGCCCAGATCCTTGAGTCCCATGAGCTTGAGAAGCACATGAGGATCTTATCATTGATCTCTGTCTTGGATATTTCCTTGTCCAGACTCTTTAGCTCATTGATAATGATGTTGAATCTGTCATACATTTCAGCAACACTTTCCTCAGCTTTCTTTTGAAAGTTCTCATATTGGGATATGAGAAGAGACCTCCTATCCTTTCTTTCATCAGAACTCCCTTCTACCATTCTGGAAAGGGATTCCCAGTTGTCTTTTGCTGATTGGCAGTCAGCTACTTTCTGGAAAATGTCATCTGATATTGTGGTAACCAGAATGTTCATGGCATTGGCATCACATGCCTTCTGCTTCTTCTCATCCTCTGTCCACTAATTCCTTGGGACAACTTCCAGTGTTGAAGATCCACTGGCATCTTGTCTGACTGGAGCTAGGGGACCTGAAATTATAACATCAAAGATGTCTTCATCAATAGAGTTCATGTAATGCTTTATTCTGGTCTTCAAGAGTGTAAAATTATTTAGGTTACACACTGGTGGTCTTGTTGATGCATAATCCTTAGAACTTATTTTCTTTAGAAAAATAGTTTTTACTAATTTGCGGTAAAGAAATAAGAGGAGATCTTTTGATCAAGTTTTTAACCTTATAATGATCAACCTCCCTCTGAGACCAATTCAAAGTGCACAATGTGCCTCTGAGTATTCTCTAGAGGGAGGGGGGGGGGGGGGTGAATATAGTTTTAAATATTTTCTACCCTCATTATGCACACACAATAAAAACACTAAGTATTATGCAATCAGCAATCCAAAGACAGAATAAAGTAAAGACAGATTGCTGGAAAAATAAACACAGAAAACTGAAATAGGGACATCACAAAAAATCAAGACACAGAGGACATATGAATTTTTGTAGAGGTTCCCCAAAATGTGGGTACTCCTCTCTTCTACCTCCCTGGTAGGATTGCATAACATGTGCCTGAGTCTTTTGATAAGGAGACTTTTAGAACCACCGAGTCTTTTGATAAGGAGACTCTTAGAACCACTGAGTCTTTTAATAAGGAGACTCTTAGAACCACTGAATCCTTTGAAATAGGGATTAATAAAACTCTTTTACAGTTTGAAGAATAAGAGAGAAGAAAGAAAGAAGATGGAGAATAGAATTCTGTTCTCAAAATTCTTCAGAAGCAATTTCGCAAGAACAGCAGCTCCTGATCTTCAGTGGATCTGTATATGATGAACCCTTGCTTATGATTGAGATGATTGCAAGGGTTATTTGCTTGATCCACTTCTTGTTAACTATCTGCTGTGTGATGAAGAAGAGGGATCATCTGTATTCTTTTTCTGTGCAGAGAGAGCACTTGTTTTTTTTTGTCTTAGGGTTGAAGGAGAAAGGAGAAGAAGACCCTTTTCGACAGACGAATAATAATAATCAATGTGCAGATTTTCTTCTCTTGTTCAGCATACTTATTATGTATGATTGATTTTTGAATTTCTTTCTCCTTTTAGGCTGTCTTGAAAAGGAAATCTTATTAGACATTTGATTTACCTTTCTTCTTTTGATCCCGACCCGTCCATCAGATGTGAATACCTTCCAAGAATATTTTTGTTGTGTCCTGGAATACTCCATTCCATTCTTGGCAATAAACGAGCCATTGGAGAACTGTCTTTAGCTTTGTGGTTCTTCTGAGAAGGTGTTAAAAGACAACAGAGAAAGCTTCCTTTTCATATTGCATTCGACACCGCGTCGAATAGAATTTCTTTCTTATCGACGCACCTCTGAGTTCTAAAAGGAGTAGCTTCAAAATCCTTCTTAGCTCTGACTGAACTCAGATGTCGACATTGCGTCGAATTAACATTCTTCTTATCGACGCACCTATGAGTTATTATTGAAGTGGCTTCGAAGTAGTTATCAGTTCTGAATGAATTCAGATGTCAACGTCACATCGAATACTTCTCGACGTATCCGTTGAGTTGGAAGCTTGAACTTGGACTTCATCTTCTGCGCCGAGTTGAAATAGAAGTTGCGTCAACTTCACTGATGGCTTCGACAAGCTCTTCTTACTACGTCGAGTCCATTTCGACGTTGCGTCGACTTGACTTATACTTCAACAGACTGATTAAGTTGCTTGGACTTCTAGTCAGAGTTGCATCGACATCAAGTCGAAGTTGCGTCAACTTTCATTCGACACGAGTCTTAACTTAGCTGACACTATGCTTATCCTGACCTGGTCTTGACACTCTAAGATGAGTGTGACTTCCTAAGGTATCTAATGACCATTTTACCCTTTCTATACAATAAGGGTAATACTCATAGGGAGTAAAATCACCTATATATAATTTCTTAAGTTAAATCAAAAAAGAGTTTTTCCCAACACTCTCCCATGATCATACGACATACAAGAAATGAAGACCTCTCGCCGAATCTGCATGGAAATGAGTTCGGTTCAGCTTTGCCCGTGCTCTTTGTCATCGTGATCCAAATGCACGATGCAGGTATGGCTTCGCCTCGGCCCATAAGGGTTTAACACATACAAGTGCTACTCAAAAGGTAAGCTACGCACCTAATCCTTACTAGCGGACATAGGCTTCGCAACCATAACCAACAAAGGAGGTCCAAGACACTCAACTTCAAAACTCGTGGTGAAGGTTTGCATTCAACCATAACTCAAGCATGGGGCTTCCGTTAGGATCTCCAAAAGACACCTAAAACCCAAGTCCCGTATTTGTAATGACATATTGTTGTTTATTGGGTGTCAACTTATCACCTAGGGGGGGGGGGGGGGGGGTGAATAGGTTTTTCTAATTATGTTATCCCATTTTTTGGTGTTCTTGAATTCTGGTTAGTAGATCTAAAAGTTATAAAGCATAACACAGAAAACACACAGCGATGTATAGAAGTTCCTCAAGACAGGGTGTCTTGAGTAGTCCTCTTTCCCTCTGCGCCTACCTAGCAATGTGCTAGGTTCGACAAACGCCGCCAAATCTTCAGGACCTCAAGCCTTACACCTCGGACCCGCAAGTCCAACAGCCTAGGCCCGCAAGCCCCTGCTGCCCCCGAGCGCGCAAGCTCGACACTCAGGCCCTCAAGCCCTACACAACACAGACCCGCAAGTCCTGTGCATACATCCTAGGCCCGCAAGCCCCTACTGCACCCGAGCCCTCAAGCTCGACAAGATCGGACCCGCAAGTCCACTGCCCTGGCCCTCAAGTCTCACAGCTCTCCAGCCCTCAAGCTAGACGGTGTCGGACCCGCAAGTCCACTGCCCTGACCCTCAAGCCTCACAGCTCTCCAGCCCTCAAGCTAGACAAATAGGCCCGCAAGCCTTTACAAGAGATTACAGTAGAAATAACTTTTACTTTTGCCTGATGAAGATTGACTTCTTTAGGTTGAAGAAGATGCTTCTTGATCTGGAGATTCAGCACTGGATCTTCTTCAACTTTCACTTCTTTTGCCTGGTGTTGATCGGCTACTTTTCAGTCGATGAAGATGACTGATTCTTCAGAGAACACTCATTTCTTGCTCTCTACTTGATCTTCTCCTTCTCCGCCGAGAATACTGTTCTATTGAAGTGTAGCGGCGGGATACTTTCTCGTTCTTTTTCTCTTTCTTTGAAGATGATTTTTCTAGGGCATCACTATTCCCTTTTATAGGACAGATGAGCTGCATAACGGTAACATGTGATGTCCTTTAATGTCAGACGCCCATTCCATAAGAGCACGCGCTGATTGGACAATCAGGCGGCGACATTAAATGCTGACAGCGCGTCCGCAACATTTGAATCTGTCTCGACGATATTTCCATCTTTACGACGTCATGAACAATATCTCGACGACAGAACTTTGTCGAAGTCTTGAACTTAGATACACTTTCAATTCTTCTTGCTCCTTCTTCTGATGCTGGTGTCTCGACGATACGAGATAATCTACAGCTACTGCATATACGACGATATGCGATCTCTGACTGTGTCGTCGTGATTTTCCTTCTTGTAGACTGTCGTCGTAATCATGTTGTTCTCTCGACGACATGAGTGATACTATGTCGACAGATCATACTCCACCAATTGCTTGTCTTCAGCTGTCCTTCTTCAGTCTTCTCGACGACACACCTTCTTTACGACGATGTTCGATGCCATCAGTGATACTTAGCCTTTTCAGCGACAAGGCTTCTTCACGACGATGTTTGTTCTTTCTCTACGACAAGCCCACTTTGATGAAGTCGGCGATACCGCATCTTCTCTGCGTTCGACGATCTTGCTTCTGCGTTAGACGAACACGCCAAATCTCAGCGGTCGTCAATCTTCCTTCTGAGTTCGACGATCTTGCTTCTGCGTTCGACGATCTTGCTTCTGCGTTCGACGAATCTTGTTCTTCTTGACGATATATATAGTACTTACAGAAATAGTTAAAGTACTTGACATTTGTCGACCTCTGCAAGCATGAGATAGATAGAACATTAAATACAACTTGCATTTATCATTGAGCTGAGCACTTCTTCAAATCAAGAACATTGCAGGGCACTGTTCCCAACAATCTCCTCCTATTTGAAGAAGCCCTAACTTACCTCAATGATAAATGCTACTTATGAAAAGATATTTCAGATGATAACATTACGCATAAAACAGCAATCACATAAGATAGATTAAATGTTCTTCACAATAAATGCTAAACATATAAATAAATTAAATGTTCAAGAATAGACATTAGCATTCATTTGCCCCAGCAGAATAATTAAGATTTTAATTGGGTGCCCCATCAACGTCTACTGCTGCTTGCTCCTTTGGTTTTCTGCCTTTGCCTCTGATAGTAGTTGATGTGCAGGGGAATCATCTTAGGAGAGGGAGGAGGACCTTGTGGGAATGCTAGCTTGTGATTCTTCCTCCTCTCCAGCTGCTTCAGATGTTTCTGCCATTCAGCTGGCTGGTATATCCTCGGATAGTCCTGCTGTGGATATCCAAACTGAATCCATGATTCAGTTATTATTTCTCTTGAGATAGGACTCCACCTTCCTGATTGTGGATCCAGCTCAATTTCCCTCAGTCTCTTTTGCCGATACTGGCTGCTCTGAATTCTTTTTCTTTTTCTTGAGGTTGCTGATTCTCCAAACTCTATTCCATACTCAGCTGAGTCAGTGCTTGCAGATGGATTAGCAGCTTCATATTGTGATGGTG
This sequence comes from Dactylorhiza incarnata, assembly GCA_033032865.1. Classification (NCBI taxonomy): domain Eukaryota; kingdom Viridiplantae; phylum Streptophyta; class Magnoliopsida; order Asparagales; family Orchidaceae; genus Dactylorhiza; species Dactylorhiza incarnata. Next base: position 2,845,301 of record JAWHQI010000330.1, on the reverse strand, counting down.
GTTGCTTCATTGTCTGCTTTATCTGATTTGTTATCCACATCGCTTGATGTGAACTGGCGTTTATTATTTCCTTCTCCCCCTTTAGGGCTTGTTCAATTACCCTTTCCTCGAGTCCTTCTCTGACTTGATTCAGCTTATTATGCAAGGATTGTTCAGTTACATCCAGATTGTTGTGTACTTCCAGTAGATGTGTATCTAAAGTATGAGCGTTCTCATTAACCTTATTCAGAATTTGATTTCGGTTATTTCCAGCATCTGTCTCTATCTGCTTAAGACCATAGTACACATTGTCTGAGAATGTGCCTTGCTTTTTCAGGATTTTGTGGGTTTGATGTCCCACTTTATTAACTTTCTCACTCATTTTATCGATTGCGGGAGCTGCCATAGTATAAAAACGAGCGCATTGGGTGCTGAGGTTGTGTATGACGCCCTTTACTTTCTGAATTTCCCCTTCATCTCTTTCGGTAGACTATCCACAGTTTTTACTATGAATTGTTCAAGATGTTTTCGCTGAGCAGACTGCATGGCTGATAGCATGTGGAAGAGAGATCCTGCCTGAGTTGAAGGTGGCTCAGCAGTTTGTCCTTCTTGATCTCCTTCTCCCTGTGGATCTTCTTCAATGACATCTTCAGAGGATTCTTCACTGATGTGCGTTGTGACCTTGGCTTTCCCTTTAGAACTTTCTGGCAGGGGCTCACTTGGAGCTATGAGCACTACTTTGCTTGCTACAGTTAGCTCTCGACAGTCTGAGAGAGTGATGTCTGCTGTTGGCTCATTTCCTTGATCATCTAGGGCAGAGTGCCCCAGTTGGGTCTCCCCCTCAACTTGTGCATTCTCCTGATGTGAGCCTCCATCTTAGAGCTCTCCATCAAACATCTCCGCGTCTTGGACTGAGCTCCCAAGTTGGGACTCCCCCTCAGCAGGAACACTCCCCAAGTTGGGGTTTCCAGCATTTTCTATAACCTTTGTGGGAGAAGGTTCATGGATTGATACAGGAGCATCTTCTTTGGTGGATGTTTCTCCTCCGGATGGAGTGGGATGGTGTGGGGGTGGTTCAATGTCATCAGAGCTGCTTGATGACTCTTCTTCTTAGGAGGGGTTTATTTGGGTTGCTGGTTTCTTCTGTTTCTTGGGAGCAGGCTTGTCATCAGAGGATGGTTTGGGGATGGACCTATCCCAATGGTCCATCATCTTTGCATCCAATTTCTTGGAGTAATGAAGAGGTACTCCCATTCTTTTATGCAATGTATCACCCTGGATGTTTAGAAGAAAAAGGGACAATATTCTTCCATACGAGGGGAACTTCAGGGTGTTCTTCACTCTCAGGAAGAGGAATTCACTCTAATTGGTCTTCTTAGAGTGGATTATTCTGGCCATGACAGCAAACATGTCTTTCGATATGCGGTCGTGGGAATCAGGCTTGCACAACAACACTTTGCCAACAATGTCGGCTAGCAGCTTCCCCTTCTGATTGAATTCAGCTCTCTTGATAGACCCGTAGGTCTTCCCTGTGTGTCCGCACCATGTGTAGCTTGCTGACATATCCTCAGACGTCACCTCTTCTTCTTCCTCTTCCCTTTGGATGCTTGGCAGATTCAGTACTTTTCCAAGGCTCTTTGCGGATATCTTGACCTTCTTGCCTCCCACCATGGACCTTATCCGTGTTTCAGTGTGGTCGAGTTTTGCTTCGGCAAAGAACTCGTCCAATTCCCGGTGGAGAAGAACCGAGGGTTCACATAGGACATATTCTAGTCCCGATGCCTCCAACAATCCTATTACTGATCTTATTTCGTCGGAGCAGGCATTGAAGCCTCCTCGCTGAAGTTCACAACCTGAGATCACTTCTTCTTTCTTGGGAGCCATTGATTCGGAGTTAGAGAAGGCAGCACGACAAAGGAGGCAAGGGTTTTTCGATGGGGTGTCTTAGGGCAAATGATAGCGTAATTTTTATTTTCGAGCATTCACTCTATTTATAGTATCGGTAGATGAAGAGGCGCGTACCTTAAAAATCTGATCAGACGGCTCTGATGGACCCATCCAATCCCGATAAAAATAGCTCGATTACATTTTGCCGACGTGGTTGTTGTCGTCGAAATGCTCCTTGGATTCTTATCCGCCCAGCTCGAATCTTTGTCATTGTAACGTCTATTGTGTCGTCGTAACAACTTCTTGTTATTGGCGAGTCAATTCTTCCTTACATGTCTGCCTAAGACATTCTTTCGCTCTGCTGAGGAGTTATCCTTTGGCACCAACCCTATCCAGATTTTAGCCCTCTCTTAGTAAGATACCTGCATTAGTTTTGTTAGTAAATAAACTTTGCTGTTCTGACAATGGGTCAGAACAGCCACCTTGTCCAGGGCCCAGATTTGCTTCTGGTGGGCACTTGGACTACCTGCAAAACATGATTACACACCCTTAGGAACCCAAGTGAATTTGGGTCATAGGGAATTGTTACATACTGGATTTAACTGCCCTAGGGTATGCATAGTGATTGTGAAAAAGATTATTTGCCAGTTTAGTATTTGTTACCCTTGGAGCAGTTGGATTGTACCAACAATCAATTGCAAAGTGCCCAGTCTTTCCACAGCACCAGTATTCATACCGATTATATCTTCTTTTCTGTCTGACTGTATGAGCATTAATTCTTTGTGTGTGAACAAATGAATGAGGCAGAGAAGGTTAACAGTGTTGATGGTAGATATGATGTTTGCTGTCACCATTCACTGTTTTCCATCTGGATTTAGTCTTTTCTGAGAATTTCTTCTCTTCTCTAGGCTTAGCAAATTTCTGCCTCCTCATGACTTCTTGATGTACCTTTGTGGTTTTTGGCATGTTCTTTGCCCCACTTGTGGAGTTCCCAAACTTGAGATACCCAAGATTGGATTGCCCATCATTCTTGTTGGAGGGTGAGCTTACCTTCCTCAAGTTAGCCTTCTTCCCACAGGGTCTGCCTGATCTGTCTTCCTTAGAGTATCCCTGCTCCCCTTTTTGAGTGGAGCAGCAACCATTTACCAGTAGAGGAGAGGTCTCTGGTTTGGAGGAGCTTGATATAGGTTTTACCATAAAGGGGAGTTTACTCTCCACCCTTCTGATGTTGTTACTTTTAGATTTCAGGACTTTGGGATGAAATTTGTCCTTCTTCAGAAGAACTACTTCTCTATTTAGAGAGCAACACAGCTCTTTGCTCTCAATCAATGCCTTCAGAGTTTTTCCAAATTTGTCTATCAAGTCAAGGTTGGAGCTTGCCTTGAAGTCCTTTTTGAGTTGACAAAACTCTGCATTCTCTAAAGTTAGCATTTCTGCTTTCTCTGAGAGATCAAGATTTCTTGCTTGAAGAGAGGAGATCTTTGCATCCTGCTCCTTGCACATCATCTTGAGCATCTTGACATCTTCTAAGAGGTCATTGTATGACTTGGGTCAGTCATCATTACCAGATGAGCTCGTCTCCGATTCTGAGTCTGAAGTAGATATAGGAGCTATTATGCATACCTGTTCAGGTGAGACTTCATCCTTGACTTCTTCCTCTGACTCAGATAGGACAGTCAGTCCAAACTGATTTTTCTCTTCTGAGTCTGAACATCATGAGTCATTGTCACTCAGTGTTCTGATTTTCTTCTTAGCTGCTTTGCTTCTTTCTTCTTCTGATCCTTCCATAAGGATTGATAGAGAGTCCCACATCTCTTTAGCTGTTATGCAGTGAGCCAGTTTCTGAAATATTGTGATATCAACTGCGTCAGCAAGAATGTCTTTGGCTTCTTTGTCCAGGCTGGCTAGGAGGCTCTCATCTTTTATTATGGAGGGTCCTTCTTGAGTAATTAAAAACATTATGGGATCCATTGCCTCCATGTGAGTTCTTGCTCTTATTTTCCAAAGGGCAAAGTTCTCTCTTGAGCAAACAGCTATCCTTGACTCCATAGCTGTGATACTTGGACACCCAATGACAGATCTGTTCAAGTTGTTAAGCTTTTCTTTGAACAACCTCGCTTTGATACCACTTGTTGTTTATTGGGTGTCTACTTATCACCTAGTGGGGGGGGGGGGGGGGGGGGTGAATAGGTTTTTCTAATTATGTTATCTCCTTTTTTGGTATTCTTGAATTCTGGTTAGTAGATCTAAAAGTTATAAAGCATAACACAGAAAACACACAGCGATGTATAGAGGCTCCTCAAGACAGGGTGTCTTGAGTAGTCATCTTTCCCTCTGCACCTACCTAGCAGTGTGTTAGGGTCGGCAAACGCCGCCAAATCTTCAGGACCTGAAGCCTTACACCTCGGACCCGCAAGTCCAACAGCCTAGGCCCGCAAGCCCCTACTGCCCCCGAGCCCGCAAGCTCGACACTCAGGCCCTCAAGCCCTACACAACACAGACCCGCAAGTCCTGTGCCTACAACCTAGGCCCGCAAGCCCCTACTGCACCCAAGCCCTCAAGCTCGTCAAGATCGGACCCGCAAGTTCACTGCCCTGGCCCTCAAGCCTCACAGCTCTCCAGACCTCAAGCTAGACGGTGTCGGACCCGCAAGTCCACTGCCCTGGCCCTCAAGCCTCACAACTCTCCAGCCCTCAAGCTAGACAAATAGGCCCGCAAGCCTTTATAAGAGATTACAGTAGAAATAACTGTTACTTTTGCCGGATGAAGATTGGAAACTTTAGCCTGATGAAGATTGGCTTCTTTAGGTTGTAGAAGATGCTTCTTGATCTGGAAATTCAGCACTAGATCTTCTTCAGCCTTCACTTCTTTTGCCTGGTGTTGATCGACTACTTTTCAGTCGATGAAGATGACTGATTCTTCAGAGAGCACTCAATGCTTGCTCTCTACTTGATCTTCTCCTTCTCCGTCGATAATACTGTTCTATTGAAGTGTAGCGGCGGGATACTTTCTCGTTCTTTTTCTCTTTCTTCGAAGATGATTTTTCTAGGGCATCACTGTTCCCTTTTATAGGACAGATGAGCCGCATAACGGTAACATGTGATGTCCTTTAATGTCAGACGCCCATTCCATAAGAGCACGCGCTGATTGGACAATCATGCGGCAGCATTAAATGTTGACAGCGCATCCGCAACATTTGAATTTGTCTCGACGATATTTCCATCGTTACGACGTCATGAACAATATCTCGACGACAGAACTTTGTCAAAGTCTTGAACTTAGATACACTTTCAATTCTTCTTGCTTCTTCTTCTGATGCTAGTGTCTCGACGATACGAGATAATCTGCAGCTACTGCATATACGACGATATGCGATCTCTGACTGTGTCATCGTGATTTTCCTTCTTGTAGGCTGTCGTCGTAATCATGTTGTTCTCTCGACGACATGAGTGATACTATGTCGACAGATCATACTCCACCAATTGCTTGTCTTTAGCTGTCCTTCTTCAGTATTCTCGCCGACACGCCTTCTTTACGACGATGTTCGACGCCATCAGTCATACTTAGCCTTTTCAGCGACAAGGCTTCTTCACGACGATGTTTGTTATTTCTCGATGACAAGCCCACTTTGATGAAGTCGACGATACTGCGTCTTCTCTGCGTTCGACGATCTTGCTTCTGCGTTAGACGAACACGCCAAATCTCAGCGGTCGTCGATCTTCCTTCTGAGTTCGACGATCTTGCTTCTGCGTTCGACGAATCTTGTTCTTCTTGACGATATATATAGTACTTACAAAAATAGTTAAAGTACTTGGCATTTGTCGATCTCTGCAAGCATGAGCTAGATAGAACATTAAATACAACTTGCATTTATCATTGAGCTGAGCACTTCTTCAAATCAGGAACATTGCAGGGCACTGTTCCCAACACATATCTTGCGGAGTCATTCTCCGACACGCATTCTAGGCTTAACCTAAATGCACGTCACAATCAAGCATCACCGATCCGGGCTAAGGGCCACGGGTAGGCTTCACACAAAATTCCTAAATCCGTACGACTACCAGATTTCTACATGCAATTAATGCCGGTGATAGACACAATACCCAGAGTTCCAAAAAACTAAAGGGAGTCCTACACTTCACTAATTAGTGAAAGAGACAACTCAATGCAAGCATAGAAAAGGGATGAAAGGACCAAAACACGTCCTAAGACATGGAGGAAGGATCGTTACCTTTTTCGGTCGCTTTGGCGCCATGGATTCGATATTTCAGTCGGATGGAAAGAACTGCACCGGGCTGCTCTCCGTGGATCTGGAAACGACTCGCGATTCGGTTCTTCAGAGCTCCGTCAATGGCGGAAAGAGTCTTCTTCTTCCTCCTTGGCTTTCCTCTTTCTCAAGCTTGGAGAGAGAAAAGACTTAATAAAATGAGTATAACTTCCTCTGGTCAAGCCCTAATCGTTTCTGGAACATCTCCCAACCGTTGGATCAAAAGCCTTAAAGATTTGACCGCCACGATCGTTAATTCACGAATCTGGTCCGTTAGCTACCGCGCCGCGCTAGCCTTTGATCTTAACCTTCAGCGTATCATCTCGTTCTCTCAATGATACCGCGCCTCATATCTTCTTGAAGACCTACCATCGGCGGTATCGCTACCGCGCCGCGTTAGCCTCTCGACGATATCTTCTCGTCGACATTTTCTCACCACACATCTTCTCGACGCACAAAGCTACCGCCATCGGTATAGCTACCACGTGGCGTTATCAATAGAGTGAGTTTTAGGCTGATAAACTGGAGCTTGTAGTCGCTACCGCCAGTGATAGTACTTACTGTTGGGCGTTAGCTTTCTGTTACAGAAATCTTTCCTTCAAGCATTGGGAAACTAGGGTGTTATACTCTCCCTCACTTTGGCGGAATCCCGAGAGATAAGAGGGGTCCATGAGGATCCGGTGAATTGCTATGAACTGGTCGGTGAAGAGTTGTGTTAGTTCTACGAAGTCACGGATCTCCCCTTCTTTCAGAGAATGGTACTAGGTGCGCGCTTGTCCCTTTAGAGTGGCAGAGAATACTTGACATAAGAGTTGATCGGGGGCGTTGTAGATGCGCATAAATGTAGCGAAGTGGTTGACATGCTCCAGGGGGTCATCGGTACCGTCGAAAGTCTGGAAGTTAGGCAGTTTGAACCCGTTTGGAACGAGGTAAGCCAAAACTTGAGGAGCTAATAGGGTACCGTGATGAAAGGGGCGTCGCGAGTTCGTGGCGCGGTGCCTTCCATGCCCACACCCTTCTTCGATCATATTACTCACCTCTTCGCGAGTGAGTTTTCGATCGGCCTGGCCGGCGCCTGCTTCCACATCGTGAGTATTGGGTTGCGCGTGTCTTGGAAGCTCTACTAGGTGCGCGGTGCGCATAGAGCTGGCTGTATCAGATAGTTCATCTACAGAAGGATTGTCGTGGTGTGCAACATCTCATGGCAAGACGCTCCGGGGTGGAGCGACTGTCGTACTCCTTGAGCAGTGGTGGGGTCAAGAGGATTAGTGGCTCCCAAGTCTCACATGAGAGCGGGTACTTCAACCTGGCGCTCTTCCATCCGGCGCACACGCTCCTCCACAGAGGTCACTGGCACGGTGGGGGCGGCTCCCTCGGGATGTGGAGCGTTGCTTGCGGGTGACTTTGCTGGGGACAGATCAGTGTGCTCCTCCGGAGCTCCTTCATTTATAGCGTGAGAACTTATTCTTGTCATTGCTGTTAGTCATGAATGCTCGTGAGTGAGGCAAGCACTGCCTTGAGAAAATTTTCAAAGTATTGGGGAACACTTTCCCACAGACGGCGCCAAATTGTTGCGGGTCGCTTAGCACTTTCCCGATTCAGAGAATCAAACAGCCTTAGCTCGAGTGTGAGGCAAGCGCGCAAACAGTTAAGAGAGAAACAACAACAGAGATGACAAGACTTTTTACGTGAAAAAAAAGCCGGAAAGGGAAAAAATTATGGTGCCGGTTCGGTGCTGATCAATTCCACTAGTTTGCTTGAGGTTACAAGTATGAAGATCTTCAAGATGGTGACAGGACATCGCTCCGATTACAAGTATTTGAATGTAAAAAGAATGTAAAGTCTTCCTTGGAGCTCGCAGGAGCAGCTTCGAGTGCAGGCTCTGGAGTAGGCACTTGGGAAGGCACTTGAGAAGGCGCTTAAGAAGGCTCGCACTCTGAAGGATATCTCTAATTCGCTCCTGAAGGAGAACTTGAGAGCTGAAGGAGGTCTTCAAACTCCGAAGGAGAATGTGAGGTTTCTCGTCGGAAAACATCAGAGGTCTCTCCTTGCCTCTTGGTTGTTTGTCTTCAAATGAAGTCCTAAGAACTTTTTTATAACTTTTCCGAGGGACGCATTGGTAATTGCGCTGTCTTAAAATCCGAACCGACGAATGATGCAGCACGATCCTGGTCACTGGATCACACATTTCTGGAAAATAACGGGCATGCCACCCGGTCGGCCCGGGGATGCTCGTCGTCGGCAATGGTGGCCGGAGGCGGCGCCATCGGTCGGTGGCGGCGGATGTCCGGAAAGCGCATGACGCGTGTGCTTGGTGCATCCGTGCCGGCGGGCCGCACGCGCTGTGCGCGAGCATGTCCGCGACCCGCGTGCGTGCGGCCTCTGGTTGCTCTTGCGATTGGGCCTTTTGCTCGGATGAGATTTTGCTCGGTCGTCTCGGACTTTTTTTGATGTTGTTGTTAAGGTCTCAACCCGCCTAACTCGGGTTAATTCAGGGAACCCGTCAATAATAAAAAGAAGCTAATGGAACTTTTTCTAAGTAACTGCCACGTGACAGTATATAATTTAAATTTTTTTGGGCTAGCTGTTGTTGCAAAATGTCAGTCACCATTCAAGGTCAAGGATGACTTAGGCTCCGTTTGGGGGGACTTATTTTCACCGGTCAAGCGATCACGACCGCATGAACCGGACCTTAATTAAGGTCTGGTTCATGCGGTCGTGACCGCTTGACCGGAGAAAATAAGTCCCCCCAAACGAAGCCTTAATGCAATTAAGCGCCTTTTGAAAATGATTAAGGTCCGGTTCATGCGGTCGTAACCGCTTGACCGGTGAAAATAAGTCCCCCCAAATGAAGCCTAAGGCTTTAAGCGTAATAATAAATATAACTCTTAGTTTGCAGTTTTTGACGTTATATTAGCCCTGAAAATATATCTTAGTATAAAACTTGTATCTTTTTGATAAAAAAGGGAAGTTAATAGTTAATTCTCCAAAAATCAAGAAATCAAGAGGAGAATGAATATTGTTTTCGGGCCAAAATAACACTACATACTTTAATGTGTTAAGTGGGGTCAATCTTTAGCATTTGCGGGTTGGTGCTGCCATATATATTGTGCATGTAAGCATTATTGCTGCATTTTGCATCACAATTTTATGCAGCCGCTAAAACAAACAAGTCCAAAAAGTAACAAGGAGAAGATGAAACGATAGAAAATTTGAGGTATTTTATAAGATACTTCCTTCATTCTCATAAATTATTATACAATTAAGGTCTTATATGTTGCCATTTATTACAAGCTAATCATAATGACATTTCTAAGCGTTAAACATACCTTATCGGAATTGTTTGAACCTCTCTGAATAGGTTTATTAAAAACTTTAATTGCTTGAAGCTGGCTTTTCTAAATCAGACCTCTTTTTTTTCATGATTTCAGTCCTTCTATGTTCTTAAGTAGATGTAATCAGTTCCTCCTAATTATTTTCTGTTAAAACTTATAAATCTAATTTCCTCTTCTTAAGTTTCTCTCTTCCCATCTCTATGGATCTCTTTTACCCCGACACTTGCTAATCATGAAATTTCTGGATCTGTTTTACCCCGACACCTGCTAATTATGAAATTTCTGGAGACGCAGCACAGTCCGAGAACCCATCAACTCCGGCGAGCAACCCATCAACTCCGGCGAGCAACCCATCAACTCCGGAGAACCCACAACGCGCCCAGATCACGCTCGTCAACGTCGCCCCCTCCTCTTCATTGCACTAAAGAAGCTCCTCCGCTGCTCTCGACGCATCCTCCACCTCCTGGCGACGCTGACGACGTACATGTCTGCCACGGCTCAATCGATGCCGTTGTCGGAACTGTGGGATCCGGCAAGTCATCGGAGAAATGCGGCGAATTTACATAAATTTTGGGTTTTAATCTTATGTAATTAAGAGAAAATAATAGGGAGGGACTGATTTCATCTACTTAAGATAGTAGAAAGTAGAAGGAATGAAATCATTAAAAAAGGGACTGATTCTAAAAGTGCATACAGTTTATGGACTGAAATAAACTTTTATTTTCAGGTGGAGTATCCAGAAGAGATTTGGCCTTCAGCGGCAGACAACGTGACACAAATGCTGTACAAAAACTACAACTTCACGATCTGGACATTCTGGTCCCCATTTCTCATCAGAGCCACGGAATCGATGACGAGCAACAATTACGGGATGTGGAGCCTCTATCTCGACGAAGCTGACCCGCTATGGCAACCCCACCTGGGCCGGTTCGACCACATCGTCCTCAACACCGGGAACTGGTACACCCGGCCCGCACAATTCTACGAGAAGCGCAAGCTAATCGGCTGCCACTACTGCGTTCTCAAGAAGGTCCCCTTCATGAGCGTCTACAAGGCTCACCGGAGAGCCTTCCGCACCGCCCTTGACACCATCGTGGGGAACAAGAGGGGCTTCGCCGGCGTGACAGTGGTGCGCACGTTGTCGCCATCTCACTTCGAGGGCGGAGACTGGAACAAGGGAGGAGATTGCAGGAGGACGGCGCCGTTTGGGCGGGGAAAGGCACCGAAGCTGAAGGGGATGGATCTGGAGCTGTACAGGGACCAGTTGAAGGAGTTTTGGAAGGCGAAGTGGGAGGGGAATGAGAAGGGGTTGGAATTTCGGCTGCTGGATACTACTCAGGCGATGATGATGAGGCCGGACGGGCATCCGAGCAGTTACGGACACTGGCCGCACGAGCAGAGGGTGCTCTATAATGACTGCGTCCATTGGTGCTTGCCAGGGCCGGTGGACATGTGGAATGATTTTTTGTTTCAGGTCTTGAGTATCTCATGAATAGCGGGAGAAGGAAAACGTACAGAATGGTCATTTTTAATTGAAATATTTAAATTTTTTTGTATTTACATTTTCTTCGGATTAAACGTGTGATTAAATGTTCGAAGAAATTAAAATTATCATTCTTTCAGATTGAATCAATTGTCGAAAAATAGAATTAAGTTCAAGCTTTGGATGAATATATTTTTCATTTTTTTCGTTTACCTCCGGGGCACTAGGGCTCCTATTCTCCCCACTTCTTTACGGAATACAACCTCATCCCTCTTGTGTTTCTCAACGCGATTCCTTTCAACGACGCCTACTCGCCCATGCCGAAGCCTTCCACGATAGCTAGGCCCGCAACCAACCCCGATGCGACGCCGCAGCCGCAGCCTGTTGCCACAGCCAACAACCACGCAGATGCCGAATCCTATAGCCCAACCTTGTAGCTGAAACCAGGCCCTAACTGGATTTCTGCTGCCACACGTGCCACTGAATCCGGCGCCGATATCTGCTTTTTCCCTAAATTATTTGGTATTCCCTTCTTTTGCTTTCTCGCTTATGATCTTTGAATAAGCGAAAAAGTTCCTTTTTTAGTATGATTATGTGATACATATTGTAAGATAACAAATAGCATGGGAGGGATGTAATCCTTGGATTGAGAAGATGAAATAAATGACTTTTGCTCATGTGATACAAATCACAATAACGTAAGTTGAAGTGTGTAAGATCTTTCAATTTCAATGAGAAAACAAGATAGTTATTTTGATAATATATATTCTTAAGGCATGTAACCGTATGCATTAAATATAGATCCCAAGATCCTCCATATACAATCAATTGATTTTGATTTGTATTCTTAGGTTCTAAGATGATATCAAAGTAGGCTAGGCTCGAGCCATTCCCACCTTGCGCAATAACAACACAAGGCCACGTATGAGGAGGAGAATAAAACTTCTCATTGTAAAACTAATGTCACTTTTTTTTACTTGGAACCTCTACCCCCTCAACTTTCAACAAAATGTTTTTGATTGGATTCTTATTTCTCTTCGCTCGAGGTGGGAAGGTGGTGTGGGAGGAATGAGGAAACATATGATTTGCTTGGAAGCATGCAAAGTAAATATCAAACTATTGAATTCTCCAAATATCTATTGTACAACCCCGTGTTCGCCTGAGGAGGTAAGACCCGAAGATTAATAATTTGGGTTGGAAGAGGTCATCTCGCCACTAAGGGGGCGCGGGATCTAGGGGGTACAGGCCGGGGGGAGCTTGCAGGAGGGAATGCGAGACCTGGCCTCGGCGGTTGTCGCCCGAAGGAGGGCGAGCGGGGCCTTCGCGCAGTGCTCGCCTAAGAGGGGTTTTCGCGAGCAAGACTCGCGGGAGCTCTCGCGAGTGGCGTTCTCGTAGGCTATTTTCCCATAGGCTAAGGAGGTGATATTACCCCTCTGCCCTTGGTGGTCTGCGGTTAGCCCCTCCAAACAGCGGAGTTTGGCTGTTAGCATGCCAAATTGGGGTGCGTTTAGTAAAACCAAAAGGAGGAACCCCGCTATTAGCAGACCAATTCAGAAAAAACTATAAATAAGACCCAAAGGGCACCTTTGGAGGGAGCTCTCTTTTAGCTTCTCTCTCTTTAGGCCATCTTTGGTTAGCATTCCCAGAGCTCTCCAAGGTGCCCGACTACAGTTCTTTGCTTAGGAGGGGAAGCGCTCTATGATCTTCCAGGTGTGTGGTGGGACCTCCACACTGTCGCCAAGGGTCTTATTTCCAAGTCTTCGGTCGAGTTGCTCCAAGGGATCAGTAAGCGCGAGCTGCACCCATCTTTGGGGTCCGAACTCCCCGTTGGGCCGAATCCCGGTTCCAACATTTTTGGTGCGGTGGGCGTGGACAACAGCTTGTGTAGGAAAGTTTCGAGGAAGCAGCATGACGGGAGATGAAGAGCAGGGCGACGAGTTTGGCAGCTCGCAGCCAGCGGTGACGTTGGGGATGTTCGCGGACCTCAGGCGAGAGGTCCTTGAGAGTATTGGTCTCGCCTTCGCCGCGGTGCGAAGTGAGTTCATGACCCCAACCCCTCAGGTGCTTCCCCCTCCGGGGGTTGGCGAGTGCGCCCCGGGGGGAAGGGCAGGGAAGGCGGTGGCAGTAGCTGGGCGAGAGCTCTTTGCCAGCCCATCGAGCGCCTCACCGGCAGGTCTGACCTCGGCGAGCGCTGTTCCAGCGAGCGCTGCCCCGACGAGTGTTGTGCCGGCGAGCGCGGCTCCAGCATGCGCGACTCTAGCGAGCGCGGCTCTAGTGAGCTCGGGTCCTGCGAGAGAAGTCGTAGGATGAGTCAAGCAGGAGAGGACTGCGAGCGAGAACAATCCTTTTTGCGAGCTGGTGCTTTCCGCACCAGTCCCGGAAGGGTTCAGGGAGTGGGACATGGTCTACTATTGTGGCAAGGATGATCCTGTCCAGCACTTGCAGTCATTCGAGGACTCGGTCTCTATAAGGCCGATGTCAGATGCCGTCAAGTGTCGGCTCTTCGCCGTCACTCTGAAGGAGAAGGCTAGGGACTTGTTCCATCAACTCCCAGCCGGGTCGATCTACCAGTTCGAGGACTTGCACAGAGGCTTATTGTTGCGCTTCTCGACTTCGAAGAAGAGGAAGAGGGACGCCGAGTCACTCTTCAAGGTCAAGCAGGAGCCGGGGGAGTCGCTGGCCCATTTCGCGGACCGGTTCCAAGAAGAGGTTCTGTTTACCCAAGTGGTGCCTGGGTTTGCCCTCCAGCTCGCCTTCACGGTGGGGCTGAGGGAGAGTTTTTTCAAGATGAGTTTGAAGAGGAAGGCCCCCGTATCATACGAGGAGTTGATGGAGAGGGTGGCAGAGGAGATTGAGGGGGAGGAGGCAAACCCGGAGCTCACCAAGAGACTAGCAAAGCTCAGTGAGCCGGAAGTCAAGCAGGAGGAAGTGAGAAGAAGAGAGGAGCCTAGTGCCCCGGAGGTAGGGTGGAGGCATCAAGGCGGGGGAGCGCAAGTTCAAGGGAGGGGTTACGCCCCGGGAGGGGGTAACTTCCATGGAGGCCAGGGAAGACCCCATCAGTTGGGGTGGAGGCAAGGTCCGAGGCAGATGCCTGCCCCACCTCAGCAGGCCATGGCAATCAGGCGAGGGAGGGGAGGAAGAGGAAGGAGAGAAGGGGAAGGAGCAGAAGCGGGAGCAGGAAGGAGAAGGGGAAATAGGGCGGCGGAGGCCGAGAGAGGGGGGGGGGGGGTGGCGTTGCCATATTGTGACTTCCATCGGGAGGAAGGGCATGCGACGGCCACCTGCCCGGAGTTCTTAGAAATGAGAGAGGCCAGGGGACCGGCGCCGCAGGAGAAGCGAGCGGCGAGGATCGAGGAGGTCATGCCTCGGGAAGAGGAGGACGAGAGGTGCGAAGACCGGGCCGATGTGGGGGGCCGAGGGGGGATCGGGGTGATCCATGGGGGATAGGGATTGAGGCGACCCAGAAGGCCAGCCTCCATACTGTTGGGTTTTTCTAAATGCCATTCATAATGGCATGAACACATCAAATGTGCGCAGCGGAAGAAAATTAGAACAACCCAAAGAGTAAGGATCTTGCGGATCTCATGAATAAAGAGAAAAATCAAATCGAAATACAAAGTACCTTTGCGGGATTGAGTCAACACTCAACCAAGGTGCTCCAAAGACGAAATCCGAAATCTGCCTTTGAGTTCTTCAAGAATCGAAATGGATCGATCCCTCTATAGAAGTCCACACAAGCAAAATGAGAACCATAGCTTCTTGTCGTACAAGAACTAGCTCGGAGAAGGAAGCTCTCAACGTCCCCATGGACTGCTAGGTCCGATCCAGGGGAGGTGGCGACCAGCGACGGCGGAAGATGATCGGCGGACGGGAAGATCGAGATGCCCTCGCGTGGAACAGTTCCGGTCGGCTTCTCGTCTAAAATCGCGAAAAGGTTAAGTCCCCCCGTAAACCTACAATCGCATGCCTTTATATACTAAAACGCATAAATCAGGCTATCCGCAGACCCAAAGAAAAAAACAGTTCTGTCAAGGTTTACACATTAGCCGAATCGACTAATCAGATTAACCGAATCGACTAAACACTTTAGCCGATTCGACTATATAAATTCGACTATATCATTTCGGTCGAAACCATCTCGTCGAACTGATATATTTCGGCTAAACCCATTAGTCGAATCTGTTACAATTCGGTTAATCACATTAGCCGAATCTCATTAGTCGAAAACATAATTCGGTTAATCACATTAGGCGAATCTCATTAGTCGAAAACAACATAATTCGGTTAATCACATTAGCCGAATTTGACACAGTTCGGTTAAACCCTTTAGCCGAATTTGTCTAGTACAAACCCATTCGTTTAAACCCTTTAAACGATTTCCCGTTGAGACATTCTCAACTTAATTCCAAGCAGTCACATGATTGGTCCTCCACTAGTATCCAATATGAGTAAGGCCAACACAATCCTTTCTCCAACTTCTCCAAACGCTTTTATGTGCGACCCTATTGGCTCATATTGCGTTGGCAGTAAGACTAACTGTTGATCGCTTTGAGATCACATCAGAAACTCCAACACATACTATGTACCGTCGTAGCGTAGCTTCAACGTCCCTAACCCCTCCCCCAACGGAGAAGATTTCATTCACTCAGAAGGATCTGCCGGGTCATGAGGACCCATTCTGCGATGCGCTAGTTATTCAAACATCGATCGAGAACTTCGCCGTTTCTCGAAACTTGTGAATAAGGGGAGCTCGGTCAACGTCATCTTTAATAAGGCGTTCGATGGGATGCAGGTGGAGGCCTGAAGGGTGTTGGCCTCGGATGGCCCCTTGTTCGGATTCTTAGGGGAGAGAAAAGAGGTAGAGGGGGGAGTGGGATTCCATGTAGTCCTTAGGGGGGGGGGCAGTCCATAAATTGCCATTTTGTCATAGTGGACGCCCCCAACAGCTACAACGCCATCTTCGGACGGTCGCTCATCAGTGCGTTCTGCTGTGTCCTCTCCACCTTCCACAAGTGCCGTAAGTTCAATGATGGAGGAGTCCAGGTTCGGATAAGGGGAGATCCGAAGGTGGCCCGACAGTATTATGTGACTATCGTGAACACCATCTCTTGGATGGCCGAGGCGGAGGAATGGGATCGAGAGGTGGGGGAGCCGACAAGGCTCATAGAAGAAGGCGAGGGGGAGTGAGTGGAAGAAGGGTTGGAGTAGCCGATGGAGGCCCAGGAGGAAGGGGCGGTGGATACGATGGAGGTTCGGGAAGGGAGGAGAGAGGAGGCCGAGGCGCCAGCTTATGAGGAGAAGGAAGAAGGTTGGGGGGAGCAGTCTCGGCTGGAGGCCGTTGACGAGGTCGTGGAACTGGAGGTCACCAACCGGGAAGGGGTGGTGGAAAAAGTCAAGGTCAGCGGCGAGCTTAGCCCAGATGAACAGAAGCAGATCCTGGCCTACGTGCAGGAGAACGTGGATGTCTTCGCCTGGAGCGCGGCAGATATGCCCGGGATCGACGCGGACGTGGTTTTCCATCGTCTCAACCTTGACCCCAACACCCAACCCATCCGACAGAAGAAAAGGGCCATATCGGACAAGCTTGAAGGGCCCATCCGAGAGGAGGTGGGCAAGCTCCTCCAGACAGGTTTTGTATCAGAGATCCAGTATCCAGGCTGGGTCTCCAACGTAGTTATGGTTAAAAAGGGAGGAGGTAAGTGGAGGATGTGTATCAATTTTCCTTGCTTAATAAATCATGCCCCAAGGATTGCTACCCCTTGCCCAGAATCGACGCGCTGGTTGATTCAGACGTCGGTTTACCTGTAATGTCTTTTTAAGATGCTTTTAAAGGTTATCACCAGATCCGCATGCACCCCCCCCCCCCCCCCCCCCCCGACATCAAGGATGTCTCTTTCATCATGGGGGACGCATGCTATTGTTATAAAATGATGCCCTTTGGGCTCAGGAATGTAGGAGCGACTTATTAGCAGATGATGGACCGGATCTTCCGGGAGCAAAATGGTAGAAATCTGGAAGTCTATGTGGATGACCTCATGGTGAAGAGTCAAAATCTTGAGTCCCACCTCCGCAACCTCGAGGAGACCTTCGAGACGTTGAGAAAGTTCAAGATGAAGCTCAACCCCCTGAAGTGTGTCTTCGGGGCTAGCCGAGGGAAGTTCCTAGGCCATTTGCTCACTCCAGCTGGAGTGGAGCCGAATCCAATCAAAGTCAAGGCTATCATGGAGTTGGGGTCCCCAAGGAATGCAAAGGAGGTTCAGCGCCTCACAGGGAAGCTGGTCGGACTTAGCAGGTTCCTCTCCAGTGCGAGAGAGAAGTGTGCACCATTCTTCAAAGTACTGCGAGGAAACCAGAAGTTCGAGTGGACCCCTGAATGTGAAAGAGCCTTTTCAATCACTGAAAGGGCAATTGACCCAAGCTCCTTTGCTTCAGGGGCCGAGACAAGGAGAGGATATGTCCCTGTATCTCGGGGTAGGACCTGAAGCGGTGAGTTCAGTACTGGTCCGGGAAGAAGGCAAAAGGCAACTCCCAATTTACTATGTTAGCCGAGTACTGAGGAAGGCGGAGCTCCGATATCCAATCCTAGAGAAGTTGGCTTTCGCCTTGGTGGTGTTGTCTCGGAAGCTCCGACCTTATTTTCAAGCGCATTCCATCAAGGTGGTAACCGACCACCCCCTTCGCAACATCATGGAAGGGGTAGAGCACTCGGGAAGACTGGCCAAGTGGTCCGTAGAGCTGAGCGAGTTTGATATCTCATTCGTGCCAAGGTTATTGATAAAGGCGCATGCGGTGGCAGACTTCCTGTCAGATTATGTCACAGAGTCGGAAGAGCAGGAGGCGTCTCACTTGGAGGCTTGGAAAATGTTAGTGGATGGGGCATCCGGGAAGCACTCCTTTGTAGGAGGGGTAATCCTGGTAAGTCCACATGGGACAAGGATCGAGCAAGCCATCAGCATTCATTTCCCAATCACCAACAACCAGGCTGAGTACAAGGCAGTGATAGCAGGCCTGCGACTGGCCCGGGAGTTGGGTGTACAAGACGTTGAGGTCTCGACGGACTCCATGGTGGTGGCGTGCCAGATCAGGGGGGATTTTGAGGCAAAGGAGCCCACCCTCCAACGCTACCTAGAGAAGGTCAAGGGGGTCATCGGGAAATTCCGCACCTTCTCCATCAATCATGTGCCAAGAGAGGAGAGCACCCCTGCGGACCTCCTTGCCAAGTTTGGTCCCCGGGTGGGGCGGGGGGGGGGGGATGGTGTCGGAGCTTTTCCGACCCTCCATCGAAGAAGGGGAGCTGAAGGAGATAGACCAGCAAGAGTCGTGGATGAGTCCCATCATTACCTTCCTGACGTCGGGGAAGTTCCCCGAAGGGGAGGTGGATAAGCGACGTCTCAGGTACAAATCCGCCTATTACTCCATGCATGCAGGTGGGCTGTATCGTAAGACCCTTTCGGGACTCCTCGCCCGTTGTGTGGCCGAGGGGGAGGTCCCGAGGGTCTTGGAGGAGATCCACTCAGGGGAGTGTGGCAGCCACTCAGGGAGCAGGACATTGGAAGGAAGAGTGCTGAGACAAGGTTATTTCTAGCCTACCTTCAGCATGGACGCGACGGAGTTCGCAAAGAAGTGCTCCAAGTGTCATCTCTATGCTCCACTCCAACTTCTCCCATCTCAGATGCTCCAGACCATCACAGCTCCGTGGCCCTTCGCGATATGGGGGCTGGACCTGGTTGGTCCCTTTCCCCAGGCGAGCGGTCAGAGAAGGTTCTTGTTGGTGATGATAGACTACTTCTCCTAGTGGCTAGAGGTGAAGGCACTATCTAAGGTGACATCCCAAGTGGTAAGGAATTTTATATGGTGTGAAATAATTTGCAGGCACGGGCTCCCAATGGCCATAGTGATGGACAACGGGCCGCAGTTCGCCTGCAATGAGTTCGTCAGCTTCTGCGCTCAGCTTGGAATAGATCTTCGATTTGCGTCGGTCCACCACCCGAGGAGCAATGGGCAGGTGGAGGCGGCAAACAAAATAATTGTGAACTTACTCAAAAAGAAGGTCGAGAACCTCAGGGGCAACTGGGTAGAGCAGCTGCCCTCGGTCCTCTGGGCCCTAAGAACTACTCCAAACACGGCCACCGGGGAGACCCCTTTCAAACTGTCTCATGGATCAGAGGTCGTGCTTCCCATAGAGTTCGAGGTAAAGCCTCCCCGAGTAGTCGCCGCGGGAGAAGGCGATGATGAGCGGCGGGCGGAGAATGAAGAAGAGCAAAGGTTATCCTTGGACCTGGTGGAGGAACTCCGTGATCTCGCATCCATTCGGCAAGAGGAGTTCAAGAGGCGGATGTCCCGATACTTTGACCAGCATATCAGAGTAAAACAGTTTGAGAAAAGAGACTTGGTCCTGAAGAAAGTCGACACGGCCGGGAGAGGAGCCGTGGTAGGTAAACTTGACCCCAATTGGGAGGGGACTTACATTGTAAGTGAAGTGCTTAAGTCGGGAGGGTATGACCTCCAAGATGTGGAATGGATACCTCTCGTCCGGGCCAGGAGTGGGGACGACTTGAAACGATTATACCCTTAAAATTTTTGAAATAAACTTGTATGTTTTTTACTTTTCTTATGTCAACTTCGAAATTGTTCCTAAGTAGAAATCCTCAAGAGTTCTTTGGTGCTAGAATGCCCTAGATCTATTCCGCTGCCGGGCTCTCATAGAAGGTGGGTCAGGTTGATCTCTGGAGAGGCTGGCGAGTGGCAAGTTCTTTTGGTGTTGGAATGCCCAAGATAGATTCCGCTGTCGGACTCTCATATATGGTGGGTCAGGTTGATCTCTGGAGAGGCTGGCAAGTGGCAAGTTCTTCAGTGCTGGAATGCCCCTGATCGATTCCGCTGCCGGGCTCTCATAGACGGTGGGTCAGGTTGATCTCTGGAGAGACTGGCAAGTGGCAAGTTCATTGGTGCTGGAATGCCCCAGATCGATTCCGCTGCCGGGCTCTCATAGACGGTGGTTCAGGTTGATCTCTGGAGAGGCTGGTGAGTGGCAAGTTCTTTTGGTGCTGGAATGCCCCAAATTGATTCCGCTGCCGGGCTCTCATAGATGGTGGGTCAGGTTGATCTCTGGAGAGGCGGGCAAGTGGCAAGTTCTTTGGTGCTGAAATGCCCCAGATCGATTCCGATGTCGGGCTCTCATAGACGGTGGGTCAGCTTGATCTCTGGAGACGCTGGCAAGTGGCAAGTTCTTTTGGTGCTGGAATGCCCCGGATCGATTCCGCTGTCGGGCTCTCATAGGCGGTGGGTCTGGTTGATCTCTGGAGAGGCTGGCAAGTGGCAAGTTCTTTTAGTGCTGGAATGCCCCAGATCGATTCCGCTGCTGGGATCTCATAGAAGGTGGGTCAGGTTGATCTATGGAGAGGCTGGCAGGGTTACCAGAAAAGGGTCATCTCGCTCGGCGAGAAGAAATGACCTCTTCCCAAAAATGGTCACTGCTCAGCGAGAAGGGATGACCTCGCACAACGAAGGATGAGAGAGCTCGCCTCGCACGCTAGGGGTAGAAAGCAGGCCGCGAGGCAGAGCCCTTGCAAAATATTGAGGGGAAAGAGCAGTGACCATACCAGACAGGCAGGCCGAACAGGGAGGAGCTCCCTGCATGGCCTAAAAGATGTAGCGCACCGCAGTGACCGAAGATTCTCAGTATTCTTCCTCCCTGGCCCGCTGATCATCCTTTAGGCGGCGAGGGGACGGGGGGACGGCGGCATAGATCAGCTCGTGGTTGTGAGCTTTCAACCCGACGACCTCATTCTCCAGGCTGGAAATGCGAGCACGAAGCTCCCTGGCGGTCTCGGCATCCTATAAAGAAGAGAGTAGGTGAGTCGGAGAAGTGTTGTTAGGAAAGGAGGGAAGAGAGAGCTCGAAGACTTACCACTCCATCCTGATGTCCGGGAAGAAGCTCGTCAGAGGCGAGCAACCTCTCCTTTAGACTCGTGATCTCGGCAGCATATTCTTTGTAGGCATGGGCGAGCTCCTCGTTATGGCGCTCCAACTGAAGGCAGCGCTGTCCTGTCATGTGGGCGAGCTCCAGAGAGCAGAGCTGGGCTCGCGCACTCTCATACGCCAGGGTCCTCGCGGTCTCGGCCTTGAAGACCAAGGCGTCCTCATGGCTATAAAGTCCGAAGGAGAGCGAGAACGCCTGTCCGTTGACCGTCGGCTGCTCCACCCAAGAAGGGAGGAGGGTGGAAATAATGGCCTTGTTAACCTCGGGACTCCAGTAAAGCAGGTACTCGCCGTCCTCATCCTAGAGTTGAAACAGGCATCTCTAGCCGTTACCGCACAGACAAATAATAGGTACGCGAGAGCCCCAGCAGTGGGCGAGAAATAGTTAACAAAAAAGAAAAAATTGCGAAATTGTCCAACGAGATTAAACATAATATTAGGCATCCTGGGGATCTTGCTGGGCAGAGGAGTGCGAGCGAGGAGTAGTAGTGTATCCATTTCCACCTACCACAACCTCGCACTCCGGACCGCGGTGGAATCATGGGGTAGTGATACGCATTGACAGCGCGCGCCTCGCGTTGAATTAAGCGAGTGTAGTCATCCATTCGAGCGAGATGTGTCCACAAGGAAGTGGGCGTCTCGCTAATATCTTGCGGCATCTCGGCACGGAGCCGCGCACACTCATCCAGCAAAGCGGCGTGCCGCTCCTCGGCAATTTCCCGGTCCCTCTTCGCATGGAGGTGAAGATCCTGCAGCATTCGTCCTTGTTTCTGAAATAATTCCGAGGTTCGCTTCTTCATGGCCTCGGGATCCCGCGGGTCGCCCAGGAAATCATCCATCTGCTCCCGCAAGGGGATGGGTGACATCTCTTCCTCCCCAAAGTCAGAGTCGAAGGGGAGAGTCTCAGAATCACTTGCGAACAAATCTAAGCATCGTTAGGCATTAGCGAGGTTTTCCCTTAATAGCACAGAGAGCGACGTCTCGTTAGAAGCAGCAGAATCATTACCAGCAGGAGGGCTAGAAGTAGTAGGCCGGCCCTGAAAGAGAGTAGTGAAGGGGAGCGAGACAGACTTCCTGAGACCACCGCAGCGCGTCACGTTGTCGGTAGGGGCAGTCGGGGCCGGTCGCGAGCCACCAGAACCCTCCCCCCTCAGGAGATGGAATATCGGGGTGTTAAGGGTTGTGTCGGGGGGGGAGGGGGACCGGCGTCTGAGGTCGCGAGCTTTGACGACCTGGAGTCGCGCGGGGGGAGGCAGTAAGAAGAAAAATGAGAACCATCCGGCAGAAAGTTAATCTGGGCATGAGAGAGCGAGACACTTACCAACAACTTTTCTGTTAGCGAGATCAGTCCTCGCTGGAGGATCGGGGCGAGGATCCGTTAAGTCTTTGCCCGCGTCCTTATCGGTAGGGGGTAGGTCCTGCAGTCAGGTGAGGTTTAGAGAAACCAAGTGAATAGTTAAGCGAGAAGGATAGTCCTTTACCTCTTCAGCGGGCCTATCGTCAGGAGAGGAGTCTAGCAGTACGCCCCATCCCCCCTGGGGTAGGTGGACCGGCTTCGCCTTATTCATCGTAGGCACAGGCGGAGTGGTTTGGCGAGTCATCCAGGAGGCGACGTTGGCCATGGTGGAGAGTTCGCCCGCCTTGGACGCCCTCAGGCGAGCCTGGAGTTCTTCGAAAAGAGGCATTCTCTGGCAGATACAGTAGAAGGAGGTGGAATAAGAGAGAATAATGGCGCGCGTCACCCCGGCATGGGCAGTATTTATAGCGGCGGGTTGGGACCCACAAAAAAGATTCCCGACAGATCAGCAGTCGCCGACGAACATCCAGGCTTGGATGATTCTTTGCGAGCTTAGAGAAATCTCGCAAAGAGCGGGGATTGTGCACAACCCCGTGTTCGCCTGAGGAGGTAAGGCCCGAAGATTAGTAATTTGGGTTGGAAGAGGTCATCTCGCCACTAAGGGGTTGCGAGATCTAGGGGATACAGGCCGGGGGGAGCTCGCAGGCGGGAATGCGAGACCTGGCCTCGACGGTTGTCGCCCGAAGGAGGGCGAGCGGGGCCTTCACGGAATGCTCGCCTAAGAGGGGTTTTTGCAAGCAAGACTCGCGGGAGCTCTCGCGAGTGGCGTTCTCGTAGGCTATTTTCCCATAGGCTAAGGAGGTGAAATTACCCCTCTGCCCATGGTGGTCTGCGGTTAGCCCCTCCAAACAGCGGAGTTTGGCTGTTAGCAGGTCAAATTGGGGTGTGTTTAGTAAAACTAAAAGGCGGAACCCCGCTATTAGCAGACCAGTTCAGAAAAACTATAAATAAGACCCTAAGGGCACCTTTGGAGGGAGCTCTCTTTTAGCTTCTCTCTCCTTAGGCCATCTTTGGTTAGCATTCCCAGAGTTCTCCAAGGTGCCCGACTACAGTTCTTGGCTTAGGAGGGGAAGCGCTCTACGATCTTCCGGGTGTGTGGTGGGACCTCCACACTGTCGCCAACGGTCTCAGTTCCAAGTCTTCGGTCGAGTTGCTCCAAGGGATCAGTAAGCGCGAGCTGCACCATCTTTGGGGTCCGAACTCCTCGTTGGGCCGAATCCCGGTTCCAACATCTATGATTAACTATTTGGATAAATAACTATACCGGTAAATTCATAGAGAATCTGAGCATATCATTTGTTAAAATTTGGTGCTTCTTTGATTTTTTTGTTGCATATTATATGATCAAATTTCCTATTTTGAATCTATGATCTTAAAGTGGTTCTTAGATAATCACAAATATAAAATGATGTTGATGTTGGGTTTTCTATACCCCTTCATAAGGGATGACATATCAAATATGCGCAGCGGAAATGAACAAGAACAACCCAAAAAGAGATCAACGGATCTTGCGGTTTTCATGATTCAAGAGAATAAGCAAATAGAAATATAAGGTACCTTTGTGGGATTGAGTCAACACTCAACCAAGGTGCTCCAAGTGAAATCCGAAATCTGCTTTGAGTCCTTCAAGGATTGAAATAGATCGATCCCTCTACAGAAGTCCACACAAGCGATGAAGAACCCTAGCTTCTTGTCGCACAAGAACTAGGTCGGAGAAGGAAGCTCCCAACGTCCTCACGGACTGCTAGGTCCGAACTAGAGGAGGCGGCGACCACGACGGTGGCGACTAGCGGCGGCGGAACACGATCGGCGGACGGAAGAACGTGCCCTCGCGCGGAACGGTTCCGGTCGGCAGCTCTTTTAAATCGCGAAAGGACTCGATCTGAAAAATAGTCATTTATCGAAGCCCTAATCACGTCCTTTTATATGCAAGGCATAAAATCGACTATCCGCAGACCAGAGGAAAAACTGTCCAGATTGAATTCGCCGAATTCGACTAATCACATTAACCGAATTCGACTAATCACATTAACCGAATCCGGCGAAACCATTTCGACGAATTCGACTATATAAATTCGGCTGTATAAATTCGGCGAAACCCTTTCGTCGAACTGTCCTGATTCGGCTAAACCCTTTAGTCGAATCTGTTAGAAATTCGGTTAATCATATTAGTCGAATTTCATTAGTCGAATCAACTTAATTCGGTTAATCACATTAGCCGAATTTGACACAATTCGGTTAAACCCTTTAGCCGAGTTTGTCATGTATAAACCCGTTCGTTTAAACACTTTAAACGATTTCCCTTTTGAGACATTCTCAACTTGATTCCAAGAAGTCACAGGATTGGTCCTCCACTCATATCCAATACGAGTAAGGCCAACACAATCCTTTCTCCAATTTCTCCAAACGCTTTTATGTGCGACCCTATAGGCTCATATTGCGTTGGCAGCAAGACTAACTGTTGATTGCTTTGAGATCACCTCAGAAACTCCAACAGTCTCCCACTTGATCACAAAGTATCAACAAAAGTCTCACAAACAATGAGCGGCATCTAGCAATACATCATTGCTACCCAAGCAATAAGAGTTCATAACTCATATAAGCCTGTCATGACCAATGTATCAGTGTTGTCATGTCCCTTTGTCCTTTACATCCGAATAGAACTAGAGGCATGGACCGTGTCACCCTCATAATCGTTCAATCCTAGTTTCTTGATCCAGAATAGACTGTCTAAAAATTGGTGAGCTCAATATCAAATATTGACTCTACTAAGCATGACCGTGCATTTCTCAGCCTCATTCCATCAAGGGTCCCATGGATGTAACTCCTGTCACACAGGAGGACAAATCCCATTTCTGCTCATACACAAACATCCAAATGATTCTTAACATACCCAATAACCACCCTTATCGTCAACCTTTCTCAAGAGAAGACTTTAGATGGCATCAAAGTACGCTCTTCCTCACCTGATGAATGCTATGACTTCAGGTCAAAGGACCACAAACACCATTGTCACTTGAGACCTACTTGTGACACGTTCATATAACAATCCACAAAGTAGTCTCACGGGGGGGGGGGGGGGGGGGGGGGGGTCTGTCCAGTATAACTTGTTCACTACCAAGTACCCATGTGATGACTTGATATCACAATATCATGACCTATGAGAACCGGTCAACAGTCAACGCACATGCTAGTCTCAATGTATCATCATCGCCCTTAGCTTCTAAGATGATACTTCGACCAGGGACCATTTAAGAATGAAGCTTCTTATAAACATAGGCTCTCACATTCAAGTCACGTACTTGAATTCCTATGGAAGCAAACACTCTAAGGGCATTTATTATGCTAATTAATCTTATCAGACAGATACAAATGACATAATAAAAGAACTTGCCTTAAATATAAAATGAAATACTTAGTACATTTTACAATTCATCCAATGAACAAACAACCAACAAATATGCAATCCACAAGGCTCCCACTAAAGATAATCATTCAGGTATCTAATACTCATTGATCTAACATGACCATCATGCTTCTTTTGCGCAAGAGGCTTTGTCAGTGGATCCGCTATATTTTCTTCAGTTGATACTCTGCATATGCTCACATCTCCTCAATCAACAATCTCTCGAATAAGATGGAAGCGCCAAAGTATGTGCTTGGAGCGCTGATGAGATCTAGGTTCCTTAGCTTGTGCAATTGCACCGTTGTTGTCACAGTAGAGAACTATGGGATCAACAATGCTAGGAACTACATCAAGCTCGCTGATGAATTTCCTAATCCATACAGCCTTCTTCGCCGCATTCGCTGCAGCGATATACTCAGCCTCAGTCGTAGAATCGGCAACTGTCTCCTGCTTGGAACTCTTCCAGCTTACAACTCCTCCATTAAGGCAAAACACAAAACCTGACTGTGACTTTGAGTCATCTCTGTCAGTCTGGAAGCTTGCGTCCGTGTAACCCTTTACAAGGAGCTCTTCCTCTCCACCAAACACCAAGAATGTATCCTTAGTCCTTCTCAAGTACTTCAAGATATTCTTGACTGCGATCCAGTGACCATCACCCGGATCAGACTGATACCTGCTAGTCATGCTTAAAGCATATGAGACATCGGGTCGAGTACATAACATTGCATACATGATTGATCCAATTGCCGAAGCATATGGAATCAACTTCATGCGGTCCTTATCTTCCAAAGATTTTGGACACTGGTCCTTAGAGAGACTCACACCATGTGACATGGGTAAGAATCCTTTCTTGGACTCAAGCATGTTGAACCGTTTCAACACCTTGTCAATGTATGTACTCTTGGTCAAACCCAGCAACTTCTTCGATCTATCTCTATAGATCTTAATACCAAGTATGTAAGTCGCTTCACCCAAGTCTTTCATAGAAAAGCACTTCCCTAGGTTGTTCTTAACAACTTGCAGGGTCAGAATGTCATTCCCGATCAACAGTATGTCATCTACATACAATATTAGGAAGACAATAATGCTCCCACTAATCTTCTTGTAAACACAAGGCTCATCTTCGTTCTTGATGAAACCAAACTATTTGATCTTCTCATCAAAACGTAGATTCCAACTTCGAGAAGCCTGTTTCAATCCATAAATGGATCGATTCAACTTGCATATTTTAGTGGCTTCATCTGGAGATACAAAACCCTCGGGTTGTGTCATATACACTTCCTCAAGGAGGTTTCCATTAAGGAAAGCCGTTTTGACATCCATTTGCCAGATCTCGTAGTCATAATACGCAGCAATAGCAAGTAGAATTCTGATGGACTTGACCATGGCCACAGGGGAAAAGGTCTCATCATAGTCAACACCATTAATTTGCCTAAAACCTTTAGCCACCAGCCGTCCTTTGAATGTCTGTACATTCCCATCCATGTCGGTCTTCTTCTTGAAGACCCACTTGCACCCTATGGGTCGTACCCCTTCAGGTGGTTCCACCAAGGTCCAAACTTGGTTTGCATACATGGAGTCCATTTCAGATTTCATGGCCTCAAGCCACTTCTCGGAGTCGGGTCCATTCATAGCTTCTTGGTAGGTTGCAGGCTCATCATCATGATCCATAAGCAACACACTACCTATTTGAGACACGAGAAATCCATATCTCTCAGGCTCAAATCTTGGTCTACCAGATCTACGTAGGACTTGTGTTTCTTTAGCAGGCTCTCCAGCTACAACTTCTTGCAGTCCTTGCTCAGGTTCCAATTCTGGTTCGTTCATTATTTGTGGCTCTTGAACTTCTTCAAGTTCTACCTTTGCAGTCTTTCTGGATAAGAACTCTTTCTCCAAAAAGACACCAGTCCTTGCGACAAACACTTTGTCCTCAGACGGCAAGTAGAAATAGTATCCTTTGGTTTCCCTAGGATACCCCACTAGATAACATTTATCCGATTTGGGTTCCAGCTTGCAGGCATTTGACGTCGCACGTATGCCTCACAGCCCCAAATCTTGATGAACGACATACTAGGACGCTTCCCAGTCCATATCTCATATGGTGTCTTTAGAACCGTTTTCGTTGGAACTCGATTTAGTGTGAAAGCAGCAGTCTCTAAAGCAAATCCCCAAAAGGAAACGGTCAAATCTGCATGACTCATCATCGACCGTACCATGTCCAACAAGGTACGATTCCTCCTCTCAGAAACACCATTATCTTGAGGTGTTCCGGGCGGAGTGAGCTGTGATACAATACCACACTCTTTCAGATGATCATGAAACTCATGACTCAGATATTCGCCACCTCGATCAGATCGGAGTGCTTTTATCCTTTTTCCCAGTTGGTTCTCGACTTCATTTTTAAACACTTTGAACTTTTCAAAGGTCTCGGATTTGCTCTTCATAAGAAACACGTATCCGAATCTACTGAAATCATCAGTAAATGTAACGAAGTAGTAGAACCCACCTCTAGCCATAGAACTCATGAGTCCGCATACATCACTATGTATTATACCCAAGAGATCATTAGCCCTCTCATTACAACTAGTGAAAGGAGCTTTCGTCATCTTGCCTAATAAACATGACTCGCATCTCTCAAATGATTCATAATCAAATGAGTCCAGTAGTCCATCCTTATGGAGCTAGGATATGCGTTTCTCGTTTATATGGCCTAAACGACAATGCCAAAGGTACGTAGGATTCAAGTCATTTGTTTTTAGTCTTTTAGTATTTTCTATGTTATAGATCGGATGGTCTAAGTTCAAAACATATAAACCATTAAACATTTGGGCAACGCCATAACAAACATCATTCTTATAAATAGAACAACAATTGTTCTTAATTACGAAAGAAAAACCAATCATGTCCAAACATGAAATAGAAATAATGTTTCTAGTTATGGCGAGAACATAATAACAATTATCAAGTTCTATTACAAGCCCTGTGGGCAAAGAAAGACAGTAAACACCAACGGCGACGATAGCAACTCTTGCTCCATTCCCGACGCGTAGGTCTACCTCCCCTTTACCCAGCATTCTTCTCCTTCTTAGTTCCTGCACATTTATACAAATGTGAGATCCACATCCGGTATCCAATACCCAGGATGAAGGAGCAGAAAGGTTTATTTCTATAACGAATATACCTGAAGTGGAAGTCATACTTCCTTTCTTCTTTTGCAGATCCTCAATATAGAGGGGACAATTCCGCCTCCAGTGCACTGCCTTACCGCAATGGTGGCACTTCCCTTCCTTAGCCAAACCTTTCCTTTTCAGTGCTGAAGACTTGGGATCAAGATGTGACTTAGGTCCTACCTTTGTCTTCTTGGTTCCCTTGACCTTGCCCTTGCTTTTATGCACCATCAGTATGGGGCTAGCAGGCTTGGTCTTCTTCATGTTGATCTCGGCAGTTCTCAACATGACTAGGAGCTCGGGCAGTGTCTTGTCAATTTCATTCATATTGTAATTTAAGACAAACTGCTCGTAACTGTCCGGCAATGATTGCAGGATCAGATCAGTGGCCAACTCTTGGCCCAACGGGAACCCCAGTCTTTCAAGGTTCTCTATATACCCAATCATCTTGAGTACGTGAGTTCCTACTGGGTCCCGAGCTCCCATCTTACACTGAAACAACGACCTGGATATATCAAACCTCTCTTGGCGAGCTTGCCCTTGAAACATTTTCTTCAGGTGCTCAACCATCTCATAACAACTCATGTTCTCATGTTGCTTCTGAAGCTCAGAGTTCATAGTCGCGAGCATAAGGCATTCAACATCCAAGGAGTCATCTCCATACTTCTTATAAGTATCTTTATCTGCACGTGGTGCATTAGAGGCTGGCTCTTCGGGGGGATCTTCTTCCAAGACGTAGAGCTTGCGTTCTTGCCTGAGAACAATTCTCAGGTTTCTATACCAGTCAAGGAAATTTGTCCCATTTAGCTTATCCTTCTCAAGGATCGCTCTCAGGGACAAGGCGGAGTGAGATCCACTTGCCATGGATATTCTACAAGGAATTTTGCAAAGTATAATTTTAGTACTATATTTCAAAATACATTTTATATATTTTAATATGGGCTTTTATTAAAGAGCTCCCACTATTTTAATCAAATCAATAACCCTTGATATCGATTCAGAGAGTTTATGCGAGCTACTCTCTTAGTGGACAAGATCCGTATTTCACCAACACCACAAGTCCGCTTTGGCGTTCCACTCATAATGCGGTTATTTAGGTAGACAACATTTGTCAATTGCATCACTATGCAACTCTTGTATGGTTGGTGAATAACTCTTTATTCGCATCCATTATATGGAGCATGCCAACCCTATGCCTCTAGGCACTCAACCTTTGAGGTCACCTAGTTAAGTTTGACCCGATGTCGATAGTGGGATATCACAATTATCTGCTCGCACCCTTACCAAGATAGATTAATGCACCTTGCTTTGGCAAGCCCACGCTTCATCGATCGAGGCAGGAAGAGTGTCATCCATCATAAGGCATCCGTATACTTAATATTGGATAAGGGATTTTATTTTTCAATAGATGAACGTTTCATCGTGATTAACATTTTAATCATGATTAACATTTAATCACAGTGCACAATCAGAAAATAAAATTACAACATTCACAATCCAGATACATCCCAGATGTGCACAGAAATAGTCTATCAACACTTTGACAAAACAGGGCTAAATCTGAGCATTTAGAACACTTCTAAGTCTCCATATTTACATGCATTGGACATGTGAACAACAACTCCACAAGTGCAGTAGACAAGCTCATCTCTCATGTTAGATTCAATAATCTAAACATTTGGTTTCACAAACCATTTTGAGGGACGGTTACTGAAGAGGAGAAACAACCTCTGAAACATGAAAATCGCAACGCAATCACATGCGTTCCTGGCGGGGTTCCAAGGGGCCGCGCCCCTGGCGGGGGTCTCAGGGGCAGAGCCCCTAACGGGGTCCAAGGGGCAGCGCCCCCGGCGGTGGTCTCGCTGACCGATCAGCGAGCGGGGTCAAGGGGCAGAGCCCTTGCGGGGTGCGGGGCAGAGCAAATGTGACATTCCAAGAAGAAATTAGCGCTTTTAGAACGCTTCTAAATGTCCCAATTTACACGCACTTGACCGCAACCTGGCTCTGATACCACTGTTGGGTTTTCTATACCCCTTCATAAGGGATGACATATCAAATATGCGCAGCGGAAATGAACAAGAACAACCCAAAAAGAGGTCAACAGATCTTGCGGTTTTCATGATTCAAGAGAATAAGCAAATAGAAATACAAGGTACCTTTGCGGGATTGAGTCAACACTCAACCAAGGTGCTCCAAGTGAAATTTGAAATCTGCTTTGAGTCCTTCAAGGATCGAAATAGATCGATCCCTCTACAGAAGTCCACACAAGCGATGAAGAACCCTAGCTTCTTGTCGCACAAGAACTAGGTCGGAGAAGGAAGCTCCCAACGTCCTCACGGACTGCTAGGTCCGGTCCAGAGGAGGCGGCGACCACGACGGTGGCGACTAGCGGCGGAGGAACACGATCGGCGGACGGAAGAACGTGCCCTCACGCGGAACGGTTCCGGTCGGCAGTTCTTCTAAATCACGAAAGGACTCGATCTGAAAAACAGTCATTTATCGAAGCCTTAATCACGTCCTTTTATACGCAAGGCATAAAATCGACTATCCGCAGACCAGAGGAAAAACTGTCCTGATTGAATTCACCGAATTCGACTAATCACATTAACCGAATTCGACTAATCACATTAACCGAATCCGGCGAAACCATTTCGATGAATTCGACTATTAAATTCGGCTGTATAAATTCGGCGAAACCCTTTCGTCGAACTGTCCTGATTCGGCTAAATCCTTTAGTCGAATCTGTAAGAAATTCGGTTAATCATATTAGTCGAATTTCATTTGTCGAATCAACTTAATTCAGTTAATCACATTAGCCGAATTTGACACAATTCGGTTAAACCCTTTAGCCGAGTTTGTCATGTATAAAACCATTCGTTTAAACACTTTAAACGATTTCCCTTTTGAGACATTCTCAACTTGATTCCAAGAAGTCACAGGATTGGTCCTCCACTCATATCCAATACGAGTAAGGCCAACACAATCCTTTCTCCAATTTCTCCAAATGCTTTTATGTGCGACCCTATAGGCTCATATTGCGTTGGCAGCAAGACTAACTGTTGATTGCTTTGAGATCACCTCAGAAACTCCAACAGTTGAGGTGACTGTAAAAATAAATACAAAATGATGTTGATTTTCTAATCACATTTGTTTAAGATCTGTGAAGGGCTCCTACACATCTTGCAAGCGATTACTCGAAATTTCAAACACGAAAACATATACACGTTGGTACCAACATTTATTCAAAAACATTCAACAATTATTTTAAGCTTTCAACATTTATTTCATCACTTGCAGATTTTGTAATGATACAATGACATTGGTGAAAGTGGTGATATGCTTTTTCCATATTTAATTTGGGCTCTATTTGGTGTGGATTTAACAAAACCCATCCCTTTTTGTATTCATGCATACAATGGATGCTTCTTAATATCTTCAAAATCTACATGAACTTTATTTGGGCTCTTAGAAATAGAGATTTGATTGAAAACAATATTCAACTTTCTGCTCTATACTAAAGAGAAGTTTTGATCCTTGTCAACTATGGCATATTCATCCTCGCATGACTATATCACCAAATGCTATTGCCATAACGAAAAATTAAATAAAAAGCACATTGTAGATGTTTAATGGCAAGGTAAAAGGACAAATTGATTCTTTGCATACATCTATGTACATTATCTAGATTTTCATCTAAAATCAAGAATTCATTTTGAGTTTTGCGACCTAAGGAATTAATTGGCATATCATCAATAATTAAGTCATTTGAACTTTAGCTGACATGGTTTTAAATTTAAACTGACATGGTTTGCCTTTTAGACCTTTGAACTTTACTTCTAGATTCTAAGGCTCCGTTCATTTGGTAGGAAATGGGATGTAGGAATTGGAATTGGCCAATTCCAATTCCCGTGGGAATTAGAATTGAAGTCAATTTCAATTCTGTTATTCGGCTAAATGCAAGTATTATGTCACAGGAATTAAATTTAAAATTTCCGTTGTTCGGCTGCATGTTATAATACAGCAGATGGAATTGAAATTTAAAAATTAAAATTGTGACATAATTGAAATATTAGGACACAAAACATAAGTCCACAGATAAAAACATATATAAATAAAGTCCACAGATTAAAACATAAGTCCACATAAAATCAACCCTGTAAATGTAAGTGGAGTCATGTCCTCCTGATTAGCACTGACAAAGCCATGAACACGTTGCTCTTCGTGCTCATCTGTGTTGCCTAGTGAACATATGACCATTCACTTCCTTTGACAGTTTATCTTTGCTTTTGTCCATTAAATGCCTATATATTAGTCAAACACAAAACATAGAAAAGTGAAAAATTAAAGTTATAAACTGTTGAAATGTTTACTGATTGTATCAATTGAATGTAGATACGTTCCGCCGACATCCCGAAATTTCTTATTGTCAGCTAAGACATATAAAAATACACTAATCGACTCTATCTAAAACATTATATGTGTCTCTTAATAATCCACGCCTAATTAGAACGTTACAAAGTTTTAAAAGAGCATATATTCATGCAAAGTTGGTTAAAACAATTGACATCTGCCCCACTATATAATTGAGTAAAGAACGTCCTCCTTAAAATATTCTTAGCACCGACCTCTACAAGATCTCTCGCAATCTTGGGTTTCATCATAACTATAGTGACCATAGCAAGAGCCGCTGCAACTGCTGCTCTCCTACGTCTACGATTCTTCAATATTTCATCCATCTACATATATACAAAAATGCAATAATAATTAAGCACATAAAAATACCTATAGAAAAGCACCCACTTACACTTTCATCCACACCTACTTAAACACACACACACACACGCACACACACACACACACATATGTTGGAACATGCGTTCCGCATCTCTTGGTTTGAGAATAACAAATATCATGATGTATTTGATCTAGTCTTGTGTGTTTATAATTTGTTTGTCAATCATGTACAATACCCCTATGAGTGTGATCTGGACAAGTGGAGCCAAAGTTATGAAAAATGAGCTAACGCCTGGTGGTAATGATAATGCGGGTGGTAGCTTATCGCTGTGAAGGGGAAATCTTATCGTCGAGCAGGAATGCCGACGAGAAGGAATGTCGACGTGAAGGGAAAGCTAGCACCCAACAACATAGTTAATGCGAGCGGTAGCTTATCATTGAGAAGGAATGTCGACGAATGAATGTCGGTCAGAAGGGAATGTCGACGAGATGACGTGGCACATATCAAGATAACACAAAGCGTTTGTACTTATCGCGGTGTGGTAGGGACACGTTGTGCCACGACCACCACGGCTGCGCAAATTTATCTACGTTTCTACATGATATGATAGCGCTGGCGGTATCGATACCATTGGCGGTAGCTTCCGGGGTTATTTAAAGACCATCTTGGCTCCTTCTATTATGTGGAATTCTTATCCTCCAAATTCACAACTCTGAATTATTTAAGAGAGGCTCGTCTCTAGAAATCAAGAGAACTCCCTTGGGCAAACACGAAGATCGAAAGGAGTTTTTGAAGGGGAAGTACTACCACGCATATTCAATATGAAGGACGAACTCAACAAGAACCCTAATTCGTACATCGCCTTCGTCTTCACCTTCAGAAATCCTTGGGGAGTTTTCTCTTACATATTTTATATTTTGTAATCTCTTTTGTTTTATTTTTGTAATGAGAGTGGAGAAATTGTTCGGGGAGAACATCGAATTCCCGGAAGGACTCTGTGGGAAATTTGTCGTGGTTATTGTCGACTAAGTCTTGCGAGATTTAGGGGGAAATTCACTGTGCGTGTTCGCGACTAGGTCTAGGTTAGATCTAGGGATGTCTAGATGCCTTATTTAGGGTAAGATAGACTATAACCAACCAATCATTGGGAGAAGGGTCTGTATAGAAACAAAAAATTTTTTCTATTCGCCTTGATTTCAAGCGTCATTCATATCAAATTTTTTGTATTCAATTTCTATAGAAATAAAATCATGACTCTCTTTATCTTATTATCTTGGTTTTATTTCCATGTAATAAAATGTTTTAAATAATATTCTCACTAAGCCTTATTGCAAAATATATTGAAAGGTTTTTGTGTGTGGAATAATTGAAGGAATTCAATCTTTGTGACCTAGCACCCAGCGGTAGCACTTACCGCAAACGGTAGTGAAGAATTATTGAATCCAATCATATTCTAAAATTAATCTTCAATATAATTTTTTCTAAATTATTAAAATTAAGTTTTCTATAAAATATCTCGAAAATTCTTTTGTTAACACCAATAGTTCCATTTTAGATTAAAATTCCAAAAGCCCTTATTCACCCCCCTCTAAAGGAGCCTAAATATTCAACACTTGGTATCAAGGCGAGGTTATTCCAAAATGGTTTGATAACCCGGAATAATAACGCTTCATGATCTCGCATCCACAAGAGGGGATAATTTTTATATAAATGAAAAATCTTTAGCTCCACCTATATTTATGGGTGAAAATTATAAAGGGTGGAAAATTTTAATGAAAATATTTCTTAGATCTTTAGATGTAGAAGTTTGGAATATTATTATTAAAAAGTCCCAAGCATTCTAAATAGAAAAGAGATGGTTTTAAATGCCAAATCAATGAATAGTTTATTTTGTGCACTAAATCAAAACAATTTTAAACTTATTTATACATTTCCTACTGGTTATGAAATTTGGAAATTTCTTTAAGAAACTTATGATTCTATATCTAAAGGAACAGAACAAGATATGCATGCTTGCATAAATACTCAATAAAGCTCCTCCATTGATGGAACCGTTGAGTGCACATCAAATGGAATGAAAGAAGAGAACACATCATGCATAAGGGAAGATGGAAACTCATCTATGGAAGAGAAATGTCGAGAAGATGTTAAAGGAGCTTTATGTTCAAATCTTACCTCATCCGATAGCATTGTAAGAAAAGCAAATTCCTCTCCTTTTGTAACAAATTCTATTTCTACATTTTGTATGCTTGAAATAGCTAAACGTAAAATTAAGAAATTTAAAAATGTTAATTCTAATTTATGTTTCAAAAATAAAATTTTAAAAGCAAATGCAAATGCAGAATCTAATTTTGATATGTCTAGTTCTTCATCATGCTCTTTACTTAAAAATGATACACCTTATTTTGATTGCAATGTTCTTAAATAAAAATTCAAGGATTTTGAAAAAGAGATTTTAATTTCAGAAGAATGCAATAAAACATTAATAAATTAGAATAATGCTCAATTGAAAGTGCACAGTGTGCCTCTGAATATTCTCTAGAGGGGGGGGGGGAGTGAATAGAGTAATAAATATTTTATTTCCTAAATGTATACACACAATAAAACTACTAAGAAATATGCAATCAACACCACCAAAACAGAATAAAGTAAATGCAGGAAATATAAATATAGAAAACTATAAAGAGGGACAACACAGAAAATTCAATCCAGAAGACACATGATTTTTATAGTGGTTCCCCAAAATGTGGGTAGTCCACACTTCTACCTCCCTGGTAGGATTGCACTAACTGTGCCTGAGTCTTTTGATAATGAAACTCTCAAAACAACTGAGTCTTTTGATAAGGAGACTCTTAGAACCACTGAGTCTTTTGATAATGAGACTATTAGAACCACTAAATCCTTTGAAAGAGGGATTAATAAAACTCTTTTACAGATGGTGAATAAAGAAGAAGGAAGAGAGAAGGGGGAGAATAGAATTCTGCTTTCAGAATTCTTCAAAAGCAATTTCTTTTAAAATCCCGCTTCTGTTTATCACTTGATCTGAATATAATGATCTCTTGCTTATGATTGTGATGATTGCAAGGGTTATTGGCTTGATCCTGGTTCTCTGAGCACTCTTGTAAACTTACTGATGTGTAATGAAGAAGAAGAAGCGACTATATTGTTTTCCTGTGCAGAGAGATAACTTCTTTTCTGTCTTAGGGTTGAAGGAGGAAGAAGAGAAAGCCCTATTTGACAGATGAAAAAAATTTGATCAAATGCTTCTTCTTTTCT
Source organism: Dactylorhiza incarnata (assembly GCA_033032865.1). NCBI lineage: Eukaryota > Viridiplantae > Streptophyta > Magnoliopsida > Asparagales > Orchidaceae > Dactylorhiza > Dactylorhiza incarnata. The sequence goes on along the minus strand of JAWHQI010000330.1, from coordinate 2,808,428 downwards.
TCTCCTTTCAGCATACTTATTTTCTGTGATTGGAGTTTGAATTTCTTTCTTATTTTGGGCTGTCCTCAAAAGGAATTCCTATTAGACAGTTGATTTCTCTTTCTTCTTTTGATCCCGACCCGTCCATCAGATTTGAATACATTCCAAGAATGTTTTTGCTGTATCCTGCAATACTCCATTCCATTCTTGTCAATAAATGAGCCATTGGAGAACTGTCTTCAGTGTTGTGGACCTTCTGAAAAGATATTAAAAGGACAGTAGAAAAAGCATCTATTTCAGACTGTATTTGACGTTTCGTCGACTTCATCATTCTTCATATCGACGCACCTCTGAGTTCTTATAAGAGTAGCATCGAATTCCTTCTTAGCTCTGGATGAACTCAGATGTCGACTTTGTGTCGATTACTTATCGACGTATCCGTCGAGTTGAATACTTGGACTTGAACTTTATCTTCTGCGCCGACTTGAAGTCGAAGTTGCGTCGACTTCTAAGTTGGCTTCGACAGGCTCTTCCTTCTGCATCGAGTTCCTTTTGACGTTGCATCGATTTGACTTATACTTTGACAGGCTGATTGAGTTGCTTTGATTTTCAGTCAAAGTTACGTCGACATCTAGTCAAAGTTGCGTCGACTCCTATTCGACGCAAGTTTTAACTCAACTGAATTTATGCTTATCTTGACCTGGTCTTGACACTTTAAGGAGAGTGTGACATCCTAAGACATCTAATGACCAATTTACCCTTTCTATACAATGTGGGCAATATAACATAACTGATGAAATCATTTTAAATAATTTGTTAGATAAATCACAAGGGTTTTTCCCAACACGTAAAATTAAGAAATTGAAAAAATGCAAATTCTAAATTATGTTTAAAAAATAAAATTTTAAAAGCAAATGCAAATGTAGAATCTAATTTTGATATGTATAGTTCTTCATCATGCTCTTTACTTAAAAATAATACACCTTGTTTTGATTGCAATGTTCTTAAATAAAAATTCAAGGATTTTGAAAAAGAGATTCTAATTTCAGAAGAATGCAGTAAAACATTAATAAATGAGAATAATGCTCTAAAGGATAAACTGGAATCAATAAAATGTTTATTCAAAAGTTTTCAAGCAATATAAAAATCTCTTATTTCTAGTTTACCAAAACATCAAAATTCCAAAAGCTTAACTTCACATTATAAGAGTAAGTCTATAAGAAAGAGTAGAAATGAAAATCAACAAATAAATAAAAACCATTTAACTAATGCCGATAATCACCCACTCTTTCAACATTCAATTCTTAAGAAAGATTATAGCTCTTATAAATATACTAAAAAGGACTTTTATGGGAGTCATTATGATAAGCTACACGATTCTAGTTTGAAAAACAATTTTAACACACACAAATCCTCAACTCATTGTTTTTCAAACAAATATCACCACATAAAGAATCTACATAATCACTATGAAAATTTTAAATATTACCATAATACTTAACTAAGGTTTGAATGGAGACCCATTGTTAAGAATGCCATATTAATTCCACTTAAAAGGCTCATTCATCCTTGTCTCCCCATAATACATCACGCTATATTTGGGTACCCAAAGGAACCTTCACACTTGGTCCCCTTTGGATACCTAAAACTTTTATTCATTAGTATACTATCAAATGTGTTGTTTATTGGGTGTCGACTTATCACCTAGGGGGGGGGGGGTGAATAGGATTTTCAAATTATTTTAACCCCTTTTTGGTGTTCTTGTTTTCTGATTAGAGATCTATAGATTATAAAGCATAACACAGAAAAGCACTCAAAGATCTATAGAGGTTCCTCAAGACAGGATGTCTTGAGTAGTCCTCTGTCCCTCTGCGCCTACCTAGCAGTGTGCTAGGCTCGGAAAATGCCGCCAAAAACTACAAGCCCTCAAGCCTTACACCACGGACCCGCAAGTCCCAACAGCCTAGGCCCTCAAGCCCCTACTGCCCCCGAGCCCGCAAGCTCGACACTCAGGCCCTCAGGCCCTACAACACGGACCCGCAGGTCCCAACAGCCTAGGCCCGCAAGCCGCTACTGCCCCCGAGCCCGCAAGCTCGACAAATCGCACCCGCAAGTGCACTGCCCTGGCCCTCAAGCCTCACAACTCTCCAACCCTCAAGCTAGACGGTGTCAGACCCGCAAGTCCACTGCCCTGGCCCTCAAGCCTCACAGCTCTCCAGCCCTCAAGCTAGACAGTTTGGCCCGCAAGCCTTACAAGAGATTACAGTAAATAAAACTGCTTCTTCTGCCGAATGGTGATTGGCGACTTAGCCTGATGGAGATCAGCTTGTTTAGGTTGAAGAAGATGCTTCTTGATTTGGAGATTTAGCACTGGATCTTCTTCAACCTTCATTTCATTTGCCTGGTGTTGATCGGCTACTTTTCAGTCGATGATGATGACTGATTCTTTTGAGAGCACTTGATGCTTGCTCTCTAGTTGATCTTCTTCTTCTCTGTCGAGAATGCTGTTCTATTGAAGTGTAGCAGCGGGCTTCTTTTTCATTCTTTTCTCTATCTTCGAAGATGGCTTTCTAGGGCAACCTCTGTTCCTTTTTATAGTTTTGAGAACAACTTCTCAACGGTCACGAAAAGGTGTCCTTTAATGTCAGACGCCCATTCCATAAGAGTACGCGCTGATTGGACAATCAGGCGGCGACATTAAATGCTGACATGCGTCCACAACATTTGAATCTGTCTCGACAATATTTCCAGTGTTACGACGACATGGAAACTATCTCGACGACAGAACTTTGTCGATCCCTTTGACCTTGGAAGATTTTCAACTCTTCTTGCTTCTGCCTCTGACGCAGGTATCTCGACAATACGAGACATATTGGCGATCCTGCATATACGACGATATGATATCTGTGACTGTGTCGTTGAGATCTTCTGTCTTGCTGTCTGTCGTCATAATCATGTTATTCTCTCAACGACACGAGAAGACATCAGCTATTCTTCTTTAGTCTTCTCGACAATATGCCTTCTATACGACAGTGTTTGTTCTTTCTCGACGACCAGGCCACTTTGATGAAGTCGACGATACTGCATCTTCTCTGCGTTCGACGATCTTGCCAAGTCTCAGCGGTCGATGAACTTCCTTTTGAGTGACGAACAACATTCTTCTTTCTTCATTCTGAGTTCGACGAACTGCTTCCTGCGTTCGACGAACTTGTCAATTCTCAGCGTTTGCTTTGCTCATCATCATGACGACACGCATACTTTGTCAACGATATCTCCTGTTCTTCTCGTCGATATTGTACTACAGTACTCGACATATTGTCGATTCTCTGCACGCATGAGCTAGATAAAACATTAAATACAACTTGCATTTATCATTGAGCTGAGCACTTCTTCAAATCAGGAACATTGTAGGACACTGTTCCCAACAATCTCCCCCTATTTGAAGAAGTCATAACCTACTCAATGATAAATGTCACTCAAATAAAAGTTTAATAGTTTAAGCAAACAAGCATATAATGATAACATTGCAGCTAAGATTGAGTGAGCACATAATTATGACAAATATTACTTCATTTATAAATAGTGCCAAATGTTTTCAAAAGTTTAGAAATTTCTACATTTGACCCCCTAAAAATTTAGCCATCTACATCTCTGGTGCCCTCATATCAGCTTCACCCTTTGCTTTCTTGGCTCTGGCTTCCTGTTCCTTTTCTGCTTGCCTGATGAAGTACTCAAGCGGTTTAGGATGATACTTTAGGGGTTCAGGAGTGTCTGCTTGAATTCTTCCTGCTTGCTTATTCCTTCAATATTCTCTCCTTACTTCTTCTTGATCTTCATGCTTGGCCCATTCTTGAGGAATGTATACATTGTATCTTTCTCCTTTGTTAACTTTCACTTGCTCCCAAGCTTTTAAGATGATGGTAATGGATATGGGACTCCATCTTTCATAGTCCTCCTTTTTCTCCATTTCTACCCTGTACTTTCTCTTTCTTATTTTGATATCTTCACTCTCTAGTGCTTCCTTTTCTTTACCCACATATGTATGTAGCTCTTCAGCAGGTTCGTCATAATATAGAGGAGGGAGGTTCATTGCTTCTCTGATGACATTTGTGGTCCAGATTGCATGCTCACCGCTAACCTTTATTATTGATCTCTCCCCCTTTATGACTTCTTCAGATATTCCCTTTTGGAGATTCTCCTCGGAAGCCAATGTCTTGTTTTTGAGTATGTGGATTCCTGCTTCCAGGTGATTCTTGGTCTCAAGCAAGTGGATGTTGAGCTCTTTATTGTGGTGATCTAAAATTCCTTGAAGATCAGTTTTGTGTTCAGCCATCTTCTTGTTGGATGCAATGTACGCCTTTTCTATGCCGCTGATAATCATTGTCTGATTAAACCCTAAGTTATGTACACCCTTGTGAGTGCGGGCAGTGCATTCTTGCAGATTTTTCACATCATTTGTTAGGCTCTCTGTTTCAGAAAATAGTTCCCTTCTTGGATCATTGATAGCAGATGTGACATGGCTTTCAAGTTTTATTCTTTGCTCTTCCAGGAGCACCTTTATCTGAGTTAGTGATGAGTCCTGATTATATACACCTTCATGGACTCATCCGGGCCATTATTTAGTCAATATCACGCACTTTAGCCTTATTATAGTTTATAATTGATAACCCATGCTAGGTGCACATTTTGGCCCACTTGGGTGTGTTTTCGTGTTTATTTCCTTTCATAGTACTCATATGTTGTTAAGTGCCACTTTTGGTGGCTAGATCTGTGTTTGTGCTGGAATAGGAGGCGTGCAAGTGCTTCCGGTGCAATTCTGCACAGGAACACTGCGCACGATCACTTGTTCTAGTGCGCACGACCACCGGTCGTGCGCCACTAATCGTGCGCACTTAACCCTTTTTCACGAGTTCTGTCTGGTGTAGTGCGCACGACCATCAACTCCAGTGCGCACGACCATCGGTCGTGCGCCACTGCTCGTGCGCATTGACCATTAAATTTCTGAGTTCTGTTTGCTGTAGTGCGCACGACCATCAACTCCAGTGCGCACGACCACCGGTCGTGCGCCACTGGTCGTGCGAACATTGTATTTCATGATTTCATCTCGTGCAGGTTCTGTCCAGGCAGTGCGCACGATCGCAGGATTCCAGTGCGCACGACCACTGGTCGTGCGCCAATGATCGTGCGCAGTGTTTAATCCAGCGCCTATTTAAGCGCCTGTTGCGATTTTAGGGCGGATCATCATTCCGGGAGCGGGATTTCTGCTCCGCACGCCACCGACCGCCCCCTTGGATCGCCCCTACTTCATCTCCTACGCAAGGGGAAGCTTCCTCGGTCCATTCCTAGACATCCTCCATCGTCCGTGAGTGTTCTCCATCATCCGCAAGCCTCCAAGCAATCATTTTCGCTTTCCGCCCGGTGAGAAGAAGAAGAGACCTTGAGTCGAAGACGACGGAGCACGTAGGGAGATTGTGACAGCCCTCTACGCCGGAAGCATCGTCCGCCCGAGTCCGGAGGTAGCCCGACAACCTACCATTCCGGCCGTGAACGGCCGCTAGTCTTCACCGCCGGTTATCTCCTTCCCTCTTTCCTTGATTGTACCCCTGTGAAGCTTTCACTAAATGAATATTGTGATATCTACTTGATGAGAATGAATGTTTCTGTGTTCTTATTCATGGGTTGTTTGTGATTCACCACGTTCAAGCGCACTCACTCACACACGCACGCAAGGTGTTTGCTCCGTGTTGGCAAGAGCTAACGACGGTTGTGAAGAGGTGTTTGCGACCCTCACTCTCTCGCGCCTGAGTCCACCTCATTCGCCTCACGAAGCACGGCATCGCGGCCGTTGCATCCACCTCACGTTGCGAAGCGGTGTTCTCGACCCGCATCTCTTTTATTGTTGTTAAAATTAGGAAAACCAACCAAAAACCCCTTATTGTGTTTGTGAAACGCTTGTGTAACAATATTCACTGCACGATTCGATCACCCATCCTGCATTCCTCAAGAGACCGACATCCGGGGAATTTATTCTCCACAATTATTACTTGACAGCGACCGGTGCACTTGCCGACGCGCATCAAGTTTTTGGCGCCGTTGCCGGGGAATGCAGACGTGATGAATTCGTCTGTGTGAAGCTTTGTTGCACAAGAATTTCCCTTTCTTTCACCTCTTTTGTTCATCTCTGTATTCGCAGCATGACCTCTATTCAGGAATGCATCTACCATGGAAGCTTAAACGATTTAAGGGATCAAGCAAAAAGGAACAATCATGACTTTGGGATCTCCGCCGACGTCATTGAGTACATGTATGGGAACTGCAAGTTCAGCGGAGATGAGCATGAAGATGCGGGGCAACACATGCGGGATTTCTTAGACATCTATTACACTTGTATTTTCAGTGGAGTTGAAAATGACCCACAGAAGATTCTGGCATTTTCATTCTCCCTGCACAAAAAAGCCAAAAGCTGGTATTGGGATACCCGGAAACGAGAGGTGATCACATGGAAACAACTCGAAGGGAGATTTTTACAAGAGTTTCAACATCGTACTCAAGCCTTGGATAAGTACAGGGAACTCATGACCTTTGAACAAGGGAAGGAGGAGACGTTAGACAATGCTTGGGAACGTTTCCAGTCCCTGCATAGGGGTTGTTACCGTGGTGATCTCTCGGAAGCTTTCTTAATTCAGATTTTTTATTTTGGAGTGCGGGAGAAATTCCGTCTTCTATTTGATGTGGCAGCCGGTGGGGCCCTGTTTAATAAATCAGGGAAGGACGCATGGGAAGTGGTCGTGAATATTGTTCACACCAGTCAGCATTGGAGTCATGTCATTTGCTCCACAAGTACCGCTGCAGTTAATGCCATGACGCTCAAGGGAGCAGCGGATTTGGTGCCGCCTGATCAACCAGAACAGTTAGCAACCTTGGTGGTTGGGGTATTGAACAAAATGAATGACCAATCAGTCGCAATCCAACAGCTTCGCTCTACTATTGGGACTCTTTCTGATGTTGTTTTTGGACTTGCAATTCAGCATCCTGAGTCAGTAAATACCATGCGATTGAGAAGTGGGAGAAGTGTAGACAATCCCCCTCGACCGGAACCGCTTGCGGTTTCCACTGACAAGCCTAATGAAGACATCCACGAGAAGCCGACTCAGATTCATTTCGAGCCACACCCCGTGAGTGAGGCACAACCCTCGAAAAGCGCTGCTCACCCCCATTTCCCCACAGGCTGCGCAACGAGAAATCCGAGAAGCAATTCCACAGATTCTTGGAAGTAATGAAAGGAGTGCAAGTGAGCATACCCCTCATTGAAGCTATCTCTCAAATGCCGGGCTACTCCAAGTTTTTGAAAGACTTGATCTCGAAGCGGAAGCAGTTGGAGGGTCTCAAAACTATCGACCTCACCGAGGAGTGCTCCGCCATCGTTTCCAATTTACCCACAAAGTGCAAGGATCCGGGCAGCTTCACGATCCCTTGCAGGATTGGCCAGCACCGTTTCAGCCAGGCACTCTGTGACTTGGGGGCATCAATCAACTTGATGCCACTCTCTATCTTTCGTGAACTTGGTGCGGGTATCTTGAAGCCAACACAGGTAATGCTGCAACTCGCTGATCGGTCGATCAAGAAGCCATCAGGAATTGTCGAGGACCTCACAATCATTGTAAACGGTCTCGCTTTCCCAGCTGATTTTATCATTCTCGACATGAAGGTCGATACAAATGTACCCATTATCTTGGGGCGGCCCTTTCTGGCTACTGCTCGTGCCATTATTAATGTGGAGCAGGGGGAGCTCACTCTAAGACTGGGGGAGGATGCTATATCGTTCAATGTCCATAGCCCTTCGCAACTCTTTGAAATAACGGAGTGTGAGCCAGCAGAGGCACTTGAAGAATTCGATGGTCAGAACGATGTGGAGTTGGATAACCGCGAGGTGTGTTGGCAGCACAAAGACAAGGAGGAGGAGGGTGTTCACTCAAACCAGCCCGATTTGGCACATTCAATTGGAGAGCCCTCCAACGTTTCTGCTGATCCAGACCCTTGTTCGGCTCTCAAACAACTTCCGGACTCTCTCAAGTATGTCTTTCTTGGAGAAACAAACACGCATCCGGTGATTATCTCGGCAGCCCTCTCCGCTGCCAACGAAACTGCACTAGTGGGTGTGCTGAGAAGGTACCACAAGGTCTTCGGACGTTCTCTAGCTGACATCAAGGGAATCAGCCCCACGGTCTGCATGCATAAGATCCTTCTTGAAGATCAGTACAAACCGACAGCACAACCCCAAAGGCGGCTGAACCCGAAAATGCAAGAGGTTGTGAAGGCTGAAGTGATAAAGCTTTTAGATGCTGGGATCATTTACCCAATCAGCGACAGCAAATGGGTCAGTCCAGTCCAGGTGGTCCCAAAGAAGGGCGGGATCACTGTCGTTGCTAACGAGAAGAATGAGCTGCTACCGACCCGAATGATCACTGGGTGGAGAGTCTGCATTGACTACCGCAAGCTGAACGATGCGACGCGCAAGGACCATTTCCCACTCCCCTTCATTGATCAGATGCTAGAAAAGTTAGCAGGGCAGGATTACTACTGTTTCTTGGATGGGTACTCAGGGTACAATCAGATTTTAATTGACCCTTCTGATCAAGACAAGACTACATTCACATGTCCATCCGGTACCTTCGCGTTCAAAAGAATGCCATTCGGACTGTGTAATGCCCCCGCAACTTTCCAACGTTGTATGCTCGCCATTTTTGCTGATATGGTAGGGGATTTCCTCGAAGTCTTTATGGACGATTTCACTCTATTTGGCAGTAGTTTTGACAGTTGCCTCGCAAATTTGGCCAAGACATTGAAGCGGTGTGAAGACACCAATCTTATCTTAAACTGGGAGAAATGCCACTTCATGGTGCGCGAAGGAATCGTCTTGGGGCATAAAGTTTCCTGCGAAGGGCTTGAAGTGGATCAAGCGAAAGTTAGTGTCATCAGAAACCTCCCTCCACCCATGTCAGTGAAGGGCATTCGAAGTTTTCTTGGCCATGTGGGCTTCTATCGAAGGTTCATCAAGGACTTCTCCTCCATCTCAAAGCCTTTATCTCGCCTGCTGGTTAAGGACGTCCCATTCCATTTCGATGAAGCATGCATGCACGCCTTCGAAAATTTACGGGGGCAACTCATCTCAGCCCCAATTCTGGTGGCACCCGACTGGACTCTACCTTTCATTATCATGTGCGACGCAAGTGATGTGGCCGTAGGTGCTGTTCTCGGTCAAAAGAAAGACAAGACTTTTCACACTATCGCGTATGCCAGTCGAACTCTCAACAGTGCACAAGCCAATTATACCACCACGGAGAAAGAAATGCTAGCTGTGGTCTTCGCTTTTGAAAAGTTTCACTCATACTTGGTACTCTCCGAAGTGATCGTGTATACGGACCACGCCGCTCTCAGGTATCTTTTCAGTAAGAAAGAATCCAAATCGCGTCTGATTCGTTGGATTTTACTCTTGCAGGAATACAATCTGGAAATCAAAGATAAGAAAGGGGTGGAGAATGTGATTGCTGATCATCTCTCACGTTTGGAGTACGACACTCCTAATTGCGTTGTGGAGGAAACTGACGACTATTTCCCGGATGAAAAGTTATTTGCAATCACTACATCCTCCCCGACCGCACCTTGGTATGCAGATATTGCTAATTACTTGGCTTGTAGAACACTCTCCCCGAGTTTGTCCCCTCAGCAAAGACGGAAGCTTGTCTCCGACGCAAAATACTATTTTTGGGAAGATCCGCTCTTGTTCCACACATGCAGCGACGGGATTATTAGGCGTTGCATTCCGGAAGCTGAGTTTCAGTCTGTATTACAGCATTGTCATGACAGAGAGGCCGGCGGGCACTTCGGGGCCGTTCGAACAGCACGAAAAATCCTGCAATGTGGATTGTTCTGGCCGACCCTCTTCCGGGATGCCCATGCCTATGTCACCAAGTGCGACGAATGTCAAAGGACTGGGAATATTTCCCGGCGTGATGAGATGCCCCTTAATAACATGCTGGTTTGCGAACCCTTTGACGTCTGGGGAATAGACTTCATGGGCCCTTTCCCAATGTCTCATGGTAAGCATTACATTATTGTGGCAGTTGATTATGTCTCGAAGTGGGTGGAAGCTGAGGCGGTTGCCACGAATGACGCCAACACTGTGCTGCACTTTATCCACAAGAACATCTTCTCCAGGTTTGGGACGCCGAGAACTATCATCAGCGACGGCGGGAGTCATTTTTGCAATAGACAGTTTGTGCAGCTCATGAAAAAGTTTGGGGTCCATCATAAAATTTCTTTGGCTTACCACCCCCAAACATGCGGGCAAGTCGAAGTCTCCAACCGCGAGCTCAAGCGAATAATTGAGAAATCAATACATTCAAATAGGAAGGAGTGGGCTAAGAAGGTCGATGACGCATTATGGGCCTACCGGACTGCGTTCAAAACACCCATTGGAATGACTCCGTTTCAATTAGTCTATGGCAAGGCATGTCACCTCCCTGTAGAGCTGGAGCATAAAGCATTATGGGCCACCAAACTGTTGAACATGGATATTGGAGCCGCGGCCGAAGTGCGTCGGTCCCAACTCAACGAGTTAGAGGAGCTCCGTCATTTTGCTTATGAAAACGCTCGCATCTATAAGGAGAAAACGAAGAAATGGCATGATCAGCATATAATTCCTAAGGAGTTCAAAATTGGGGACCAGGTGCTACTCTACAACTCCCGTCTCCGCCTCTTCCCAGGGAAGCTTAAATCGAGGTGGAGTGGTCCTTTCTCCGTGACCGATGTCTCGCCTTTTGGTGCCATTGAAATATCTGGAGATAAGGGGGACAAGTTTAAGGTCAATGGACATCGGCTGAAGTTATATGATGGCGCCACTATTAACAAGGAGCGTCAGTTGTTGGCATTGGGAGATGGACTTCATACAAGCACCGGCAGCTGATTTCCTATTCTTGTCTCTTATCTTTTGTGTGAAACTCTAGTTCTGAACTTTTTCTTTTTAAAGTCCTGCACGCTTTATAAACAATGCTAATACAGGTATTTGGTCCAGCTTAAGGACGTTAAATGAAAGCGCTACTGGGAGACAACCCAGATTTCCGTTTTTTTTATATATTTCCTTTTATCTAACCTTTCCCAGTTCAGTTTTTGTTTTTGCTTTTGTTGTTTTGAGTTTTGCTTGCAGGTTTTGTGTTCGATGGTGGATGTTGCGGACTATTTTTGATTTTAAACGCCATTCTTCGGGTATGCTCACGTGCTGAGCATTGGGTAACTTCTTCCCTAGCTTTCAATTTTGATTTTCACTGTCATATCATTATGTTGTATGGTTTTGATTAGGTCTGGGGGAGAGCCGTTTCTTTGTCACCCACTGCACATGCTCATCTCATTTGCATACTAGAAGTATTTTAATTTCAGTTATTTAGTTTCGTTCATCTTCACACACCACTTCACCCACTTGAGTGCGTGCTTTCTTTTGTGTTGTTCCGTTTAAGCTAGTTTGGTTGGAATGTGAAATAGGCTATTAACACAGGAATTATTATTTGGAGCGCGGTGTCGACTCATGTAGTGTTCTAGTCGCTTCGCATGCTATAGTAGGACCTGAGTAGAATTAGATTTTCTTTATGCATTTAATTTATGTGTAGTATCTTTGCGTAAATTTAGATTTAATGTACTCAAGTGGTGAATTCGAATGAAATTGATGATAACCCGGTGTTGTGTGTGTGCGGTCGCTAAACGTGTGTTGCTCGAGTCGGGAGGAAGGTTTATCTTTCTTGTGGGCTAAGAACTTGCCCCAAGCGACTCTTGAAGCATGGGTGAGAGCTACTTGTTGAGTCAAGCATGATGTAGGCCACCATTTGGCTAGTTTGAGCTTTGCTATTCCACGCCCCTTTCATTCACCTTTGCAAGCCAAATTTGTGCCTACCATTTTTTATGTTCAGCTCCTCCTCATCCACCAAAGCCTGAAGCCTATCCTACGCCCGCAACCAAAAAAAAAAATAAAAAATAAAAAATGTTTTAACTGTGCTCATAATTTCCAACTTGTGTGGTGTGTGGTATCATTGTGTTTTGAAGAGAAAATATTGTCTATCCGCTGATTTTGAACCAACTGGAGGTTGCTTGAAAGAAGAAAAATATATAAAAGAAAAAAAAAAGAAGAGTATCCTGAAAATAATCTTCCCAAGCTAAAGAGAAAAATCAGTTGGTATTTGTAAAGTAGGCTGTGTGCACACCTGGTTTTCATGATAAGTCTGGGGGTGTGTCACACGAGCATAGTTGTTTGGTTTTGTAAGGTGCAGTGTGCCGTTGGCTCAATTGGGTTGCGTAGCCGTCATGTTTATCTTTGCATATCATTCCGTAACCTAAGCCCCGTTTTAATCCTATAAGTCCTACTGATTTGACTTGCGAGTTTGCTAGCGCCGTGGAGAGAGTGTGACCGGGCAAGCGTATGGTTCACGACGTTGATGGATTTCAGCGGAGTTATTCCTAAGTCCCGATCTTTTGCAACACCCGCCTCAGCGTCTAGTCACTTTCATACCGGGCATGATCGTCAAATTCTTCATAATTCACCCACTGAGTACAATTAAATCTTTGATTACGCTTTAGTACTTACGTAAATTAATTAGCATAGCTAGAATCTTCTTCTACTAGAATTCCTACTCGCATGCATATGTTACTTCGCACTGTACTCCCCTGCGTAATTCGCTATTTTAATTATCTGTTTCAACTTCCGCTGGATTAGTTTGCTCGGGACGCGCAAACAGTTAAGTCTGGGGGTGTGATGAGTCCTGATTATATACACCTTCATGGACTCATCCGGGCCATTATTTAGTCAATATCACGCACTTTAGCCTTATTATAGTTTATAATTGATAACCCATGCTAGGTGCACATTTTGGCCCACTTGGGTGTGTTTTCGTGTTTATTTCCTTTCATAGTACTCATATGTTGTTAAGTGCCACTTTTGGTGGCTAGATCTGTGTTTGTGCTGGAATAGGAGGCGTGCAAGTGCTTCCGGTGCAATTCTGCACAGGAACACTGCGCACGATCACTTGTTCTAGTGCGCACGACCACCGGTCGTGCGCCACTAATCGTGCGCACTTAACCCTTTTTCACGAGTTCTGTCTGGTGTAGTGCGCACGACCATCAACTCCAGTGCGCACGACCATCGGTCGTGCGCCACTGCTCGTGCGCATTGACCATTAAATTTCTGAGTTCTGTTTGCTGTAGTGCGCACGACCATCAACTCCAGTGCGCACGACCACCGGTCGTGCGCCACTGGTCGTGCGAACATTGTATTTCATGATTTCATCTCGTGCAGGTTCTGTCCAGGCAGTGCGCACGATCGCAGGATTCCAGTGCGCACGACCACTGGTCGTGCGCCAATGATCGTGCGCAGTGTTTAATCCAGCGCCTATTTAAGCGCCTGTTGCGATTTTAGGGCGGATCATCATTCCGGGAGCGGGATTTCTGCTCCGCACGCCACCGACCGCCCCCTTGGATCGCCCCTACTTCATCTCCTACGCAAGGGGAAGCTTCCTCGGTCCATTCCTAGACATCCTCCATCGTCCGTGAGTGTTCTCCATCATCCGCAAGCCTCCAAGCAATCATTTTCGCTTTCCGCCCGGTGAGAAGAAGAAGAGACCTTGAGTCGAAGACGACGGAGCACGTAGGGAGATTGTGACAGCCCTCTACGCCGGAAGCATCGTCCGCCCGAGTCCGGAGGTAGCCCGACAACCTACCATTCCGGCCGTGAACGGCCGCTAGTCTTCACCGCCGGTTATCTCCTTCCCTCTTTCCTTGATTGTACCCCTGTGAAGCTTTCACTAAATGAATATTGTGATATCTACTTGATGAGAATGAATGTTTCTGTGTTCTTATTCATGGGTTGTTTGTGATTCACCACGTTCAAGCGCACTCACTCACACACGCACGCAAGGTGTTTGCTCCGTGTTGGCAAGAGCTAACGACGGTTGTGAAGAGGTGTTTGCGACCCTCACTCTCTCGCGCCTGAGTCCACCTCATTCGCCTCACGAAGCACGGCATCGCGGCCGTTGCATCCACCTCACGTTGCGAAGCGGTGTTCTCGACCCGCATCTCTTTTATTGTTGTTAAAATTAGGAAAACCAACCAAAAACCCCTTATTGTGTTTGTGAAACGCTTGTGTAACAATATTCACTGCACGATTCGATCACCCATCCTGCATTCCTCAAGAGACCGACATCCGGGGAATTTATTCTCCACAATTATTACTTGACAGCGACCGGTGCACTTGCCGACGCGCATCAGTTAGCAGTGAGAGCTCTACTGTTCTATTTTCTGGAGGAGAGCTATTTTCTTGTTCCTCTCCTTCATTCCCTTCTAATATTGGAGAAAGAGGTTTTCTGATGGGTGATGGGTTTGGCTCAATCTCCTTTTCAGGACTTTGCTGATCTTTGTTAGTCTCATCAGTAGGATTCTCTTGGCTGTCTTTTTGCATTGCTGATTCAGAATAATCAGCATCCTCAGCTTCTATGATCTTATTGATCATTGCTTCCACTTGAGTAGGGAGCACACTGTTCTTCTCCCCCTCAGTTTCAACACTTCCTTGATTTGTTCCTATTGTTATCCTGGATTCCTGATTTAGAGCAGAGGTCTGGAGGGGGACAGTCCTTGTCTCCACAGGTATCCCAGAGTCAGGTTGAGGTGATCTGTTGCCTGACTCACTTTCTTCAGACGAGCTTTTTCACTTCCTTTGCACATGTTCTGCAGTTTTCAGCTTCTTGGGAGGCTTAGTTAGAATTTTCTCCCACCTCTCAAGGATCTTGATATCCATTCTTCTCATGTGATGAATTTTTACTCCATACTTTTTGTTGAAGCTTTCAGGGTAGGAAAGCAGAAGATAAAGTGATAGAAATCTTCCAAGATTCGGGGCCTGAAAGCTTTCTTGGATCCTCTTAAGAATTTGCTGACCCCAGTTGGTTTTCTTACTCAGAATTATCCTTGCCATTATTTCAAACATGGGCTTGGATATTCTATCATGCGACCCTACTTTGTAGAGGAGGGCCTTTCCCACTATGTCTGCCATCAGCTTTCCTTGCTGATTGAAGCTCTTCCTTTCCATAGACCCATAGGTCTTGCTGGAGTGTCCGCACCATGCCAGAGCCTTGTCAAGGTCTTCCTGGGTGATCTTTTCATCTTCCTCCCCCTTGGCAAAGACCGGCATCCGAAGAGCCGTGTTCAATCTTTTAGGATTTACCTTGACACTTATCCCGTTGATTACGCTCTTCACAGATGTTCCTTTGAGCCACCCTTGGCATTCGAGTAGAACTCCAGCATGTCTCTTTTTAGAATTAATGTTGGCTCAGAGAGGGCGAACTCCAGACCCACAATGTCCAATAGCTTGACAACATTTTGAACCTCTTCTGGTCCTTCCACGAAACCATTCCTCACCACTTCACTACCTTCAAAGAGGAATCCTTCCTTCTTTGGCGCCATCTTCTTCTCGATCCAGGAGGGTTTTAGCACTGTCGACTCGTTCACTCTTAGAAGGCGTGGAGAACACGACGACTTTTTAGGGCTAATATAGAGAATGTTTTAACTTTAAGACATTTGACCTTATTTATAGTGTCCAAATTGGAAGTTGAAGTGTCATTTGTTAAATATCTTATTAACTCGAGTTTAGCTGTAATGATTGGTTAAGCACAGATTTATTTAAGAGTCCGCTGATGATTGGATGTCGTCGCAATGCAGATTTGATAGGAGTCATTTCGACGATACCAATCATCATTTCGACGACACGGTTTTGATTCATTCTTTTGCATGACCCGTGCAATACTTTTAGCAGTGCCATACCTTCACCTTAGCTTTCAAGTCTTCTTGAGCTAGTAGTTCCCCCTTGATCAGTGCACCTTAGTATGTGGTGAGTTTCTCTTAGTCCAGAGTTGAGCCTGGAGCACTTATTGTCCATTAGCCTTGTTTACTTTTGATTGGCTAATTGGACTATCCTGCAAAACAGATTTTAATATCCCTTAGAAACCCAAGGTGACTTGGGTCCTAGGTTCTTGTTAGCATGATGGGGAATTCTTCTACTTGCCTTAGCCCTTCCAGGAGGTCTCTCCTTTGCACTAGGCACACTAGGGTTGTGCCAACAGTCGATGGCAAAGTGTCCCACTTTGCCACAACACCAACATTCATGGATGTTGTACCTTCTTTTCTGAACCAATATTGAAGTATGTTCAGTAGAGAAGGCAACATCATTCTTTCTATCTCTCTCAGCCAAGAGCTGACTAGATGCCTAGTATAATTGTTTCTGTAACATCCCCAATCCTTCTAGACCCCTAGTTGGTAGTAGGGCATGGGTGGTGTGCAGAGCGGCCACTAAGGCCTTTGGACCAAGTGGAGTGTGCTAAGTGCACACCAAGGGCACAAAATCAACATAGCCCAATACCACTCCCTTAGGCCAATTGATCCTCAATTCACCAAATTGACCAAAGTCAACAATAGGTTAACATTTAATCAATCTAAGTCAATTAGGGTTCAATTGACTCTAAATGTTCAAATTGACCTTACCACCACACTCTAAACACTTTAAGGAACTCATTGGACCTAAAAGGCCCCAGCACTTGGTCAACCAATTGACCAATTTGACCAAAGTCAACTCTAGCTTAATTTAGGCCAAAATCACACCTTAAAGCTAAATTAGCCCAATTGGGGCCCCACCATGGGCCAACCAATATTGGGTGGTGACAAGGGATCCAAGACCATCAAGTGGGTCCATCCCACTCACCAAGTTTACCAAGTCAAATCAAGAGTCAACCATGGTCAATAAATGCCAAATTAGGTAACTTAACTTAATTCCCTTTGACCAAAATTTAAGCCAAGTGGGCTAGCTCATTTTCAAGACTCATAAGACCCTAACCAGCTGAATAAGCTAACCCAAGCCCATGAGCATGACTCATTTCATCAAAAAGGAGGAGAGAGAAGAAAAGGGGACAAAAAGAGATTTGATAAAGCAATGTCCTCCTCCACACTCAAGCCAATCACCCTTGGGGCTTGGGGAAGACTTGGAGGATTACTTGGGTGATTGCTGAACACGTTAGGGAGGGGCAGAGTATCAGGTGGTGGCAGCAAGGGGGAAATTAAGCCAAAACCGTGGGTCACTTAGTTAAAACTCACCTATGCAAGCCTCCTCACCTCCACCCAGCCCTCCCATTAGCTTCAGAAAGTGGAAAGCAGTCGGGATCGACCCTTGGATCAAAGCTTTTGGTGCAGAATGGAGGAAATGGTCAAGGTCGTCGGAGAGGAGCATTTCCATGGCCCACCGCCGCCACCGCCACCGCCAAGCTCCATACTAGGTTCGTTTCTCCTCCTCTCCCTCTACGCTAGTTTCCCCTCTATCTTATTTGAAGGTTTGGGCTCAATTGGGTCGGAATCGAAATATCAAAACCATGGATTTTTGGTAATTTCGGCCAAGCTAAGTTCGCCGGGAAACGCCTCCTCCGGCCGCCATGTCGCCGGGAAGTTGTAGCCCCGACCACCACGAAGGTGGTGGAGGTGGTGGCCGGCCGTGGTGGCCACCAGGTGGCCGGGAAATGGAGGAGCAAGTTGGCCCAGCACGGGTAAATCCCAGCCCTTGGCTGGGGGAAGGAGATGAAGGGGGAGGGTCGGATCTGCTTTAAGATCCGTGCAGATCCTAAATTTCTTTTTATTAATTTAATTTAAAGCTAAGATATTCTGCCACTAATAATCAGTCCACTTCTATAATTAACTAAGGGCTCTTAATAGCTGAATTAGAAAGAGTGCCCAACATGAAAGTTGTAGGCCTTCGTCTTGACTTTCATTAGGGCTTAAGTTCAAGTCATTTGGTGACCCACAGCTCCCTAGGGAGCTGTTTTACTAGGACTGGTCCTACACTAGGTCGGTCCACTAAAATAATTACCTAGCCTAAACCCCTCAAGCTTTGAAGCTGATATTTTAACCATGGGTAGGTATACCCTAGGGGCACCCCCTGCCCAAAGTCCAGCCATTGATGGGCACTTTTTCCTATAGTTTTTGTGGTGGTTAAGATATTTAAATAAAGTTGATTTTTGGAGCATATGAAGTCCCAATGACACCAAATTTTGGTGGCAGGCTCTTTAGTACATGAGTAGTGCCTGCCTAAATTTTCACTCCATTTGGAGTTGATTTGATATGGAAAATGGGAAAACCTAATGAGGGCCCTTAAGGGGTAAATTAAGGTTTATGCCATTATGAGGAGTTGAGAGAGCTGGCCTCCTCCAATCTGGATGATTATGTAGGTATTGATATATAAATGCATGTGCCACCCCCTAATGGAGCATTTGGAGCCATCTGGGTGGTGTGTCCTAAAACCCTAAGGGTAAACCCTTAAGGTTGCATATTAGGGCTTGTGAAGGCATAGGACCAAATGTCCTTGCCTTGGCTCAGAACTTGGTAGACATGATTCTAGGAGCATAAAATGGCTTAAATAATTTAATGGGAATTTTTGGAATCATTTGGGTATTTTTCTCTTAATAAATGAAATTGCCACTTTTTCCTTAAATAAATAAAATGCATAGCCTTATTACCTTTTATGGCTTTGAAACTTTAACAGTAACTGAATTGGGATGAGAATAGGCTATGGTAATTTTATTATGATTTATTGAAGTGAGGAATTTTTAAGTGCTTACTAGCTTAGAGGAATTTAATTTTGAAAAATATCAAATCATGGGAAAAATTATGAAACTTGGCTATCTGTCATTTTATGTTGATTTATGCCCATGATAATTATTTGGAAGCCTGTAGATTTGTATTTCATGTACATCATGTAGAAATTGGTATTTACAACCCTTGGATGTTAAATCATTTGAAAATGTCAAATCATTGGGCAAAATTATGAAACTTGGTTATCTGTCATTTTATGTTGATACATGCCCATGATAATTATTTGGAAGCCCGTGGACTTGTATTTTATGTACATCATGTAGAAATTGATAATTACTACACTTGGATGTTAAAACATTTTAATCAGTCAAATCATATGATAATGATACAATCATTTGGCAGAGGACTCTAGACGACCATTTGGACACTTGGTAATTTTTGTAGAATTTTCAGATGAGAAATACTATTTTTCCTAATTATAGTGGCATTTTGGTAATGATACAACTATGATGATTTAGTAGGCCACATGACATCCTATGGTCTTGAAACTCAGTAAACCACCTTGATATGAAACATTACCTTACTGATAATTTTCATGTAGCATGTAGAAGCATTTTGAGGATAGATCATGTGTAATTTGACTTAAGGCCTTAACTACTTTAAATAATAATAAATGCCAAATTAATATGGAAATTATGGAAATTAGAACATACCTTATTAAGGTCAGTGGGAGCCTAGGATAATTATACCAGACCTTGGTGATGAGTTTTTAGAAGGATTCCCTTATGAGGTTCGAGGTTAGTTCAACTTAGTGATCTGCGATTAGTAAAAATAGAATTTTGAATTTTAGACAATTCAGACCCCTAAGTAGTGTTTAGAAGTTATATCCATTCAGTATTTGAGTTATAGCTCGCAATGATTCAAGGATGGTCAATCCTAGGGTTAACATTGAGATTGTGCTAGGGTTGGTGTTTGAGGTGTGGAGCTACGTTCAACCCAATTGGGTGGGACGGGTGTTGAGCTAAGTTACTTTAATTATATGAAATAATGAGGGGTGAACTAAAGGTTAATCACCAACTAAAGTAATTGTCTTGAGAAAGAGGATGGTGGGGTTGAGCCCATTAAATCCTTAGTACCGTTGGGGGCCCCTTTACGGGGTATACCGCGGGAAGTCCAAGATTCACCCTAAATATAATACTAACTAAATTGTAGGCAAGAGTAGCCTAATTAGGTCAGCAAACTAGTATGGATCTCCTTCGAGGAGGAGATGGGTTGGTTCAGCTTGTGTGTTAGTCCCTGAGCCGGAGGCTCGAGTGGATTTAATAACACCTGTTTCTTAGGCAAATAGTGGCGAGTCTTCGGTACTAGGCTAGTCGTGTCACCGATGGTAGTACGTTGACTCAGGTGAGGGTGAGGTTTAGAGGGCCGGTAAGTTTGAGTACCGCGGTCTGGAGGATAATCCCTAATAACACACCCCGACCTTAAAGTCTGGTGGATTCCAGCAAGAGTACGCAGGAGCTCCGCTGTTGTGTTCTTAGCGTTGTGGCATACGTGAGGTCTAGGCTTGGCAGTGAGCATACCCGCCTAGGATGTGGAGTGCCCGATCCACTGCCACCATGAGACACGACGGTCGGTACCCGAAAGGTTGGCTTCCTTTCTAACAAATTGGGAACTATAAAGGTTTGTGCGCATAGAGTCGTGTGAGTGAGTCACATTGCATAAACACATTAAGTCATCATAGCATAACATAACATACACATTAGCATACCCCCATCATAAAAATTAGTATGGGCTGGTTTATATGATGGGTTACCTGAACATCTTAACTTATATGTCGTATGGGCGTTCATATAAGTTAAGGTACGAATCTGTGATGGTAAATTAGTTTTACTTACTGCACCGCATTTTTATTACTGGTTTACTTCATGCTCTACTTTACTGTCATTTATTTGCACTACACTGCTAGCTAGTTTTACTGCTTTTCCTATACTTGCTAGATTAGTGCCATGTCACCTCTTTCTTTGTTTACCCCTTGTTGTCCTCCGCTTCTTCCTCCCGCTCGCTTCCTAGGAGTCGTGGAGGGAGGAGAGGACAAAACGACTTAGTCTTTATGACTAACGGTCGGTTGTGACCGCATGAGTCCGAGGAGGCAGAGTTGTCCCGCGCGCAGCTGGACGAGATGGCAGGACCTGGGCAGCGGATGCAGCGTACTACCACGACGCCACAGGTTGATGATTAGATAGTTAGATTTTAGTATTTGAGAGTTTTGTAGTTTCCGCATATTGTAGAGAGTACTCATTTTGGATATGTATCGGGCTTAGGCCCCTTTGCTTGTACTGTCTCCTTTTGGACATTTCTGTTTCATTATATATCTATATGATGTTGTGACATGTGGACATGCCTTTAATTCTGTACTTACTTTTGGCATATATTTACTTATGATCGTATAGCCGGCAGAGTCGGTGCTGAGCGGGGTTAGCCAACCTGAGTGTTGGTGACACCGCAAGGCATCAATTCTGGGCGAAGATCCACCTCAACCGTGCGATACGGGAGAGGTTTGAGTTTTCATGTACCCGAACGGGTTTTGAGAAAAGAGATCTTATAGTTTCTTCTTGGCTTTATCTGATTATCAGCAACAGATGTCAACTTGGTAGCTAACATGGTGTTGATGGCATCAAATATGATCAAGTAAGACTTGATTATACTGGGGCTACCAGTCTGCTTCTTATCTGAAAGAGATTGGGAAGATGTTGCTTCCTTATCCTTGAGTGTGGGGTCTGGGACACCAAACACAAATGTTCCATGATGGGCCATTTGGATTTCCTCATGGGGAGCCTTCAATGCACTCATCCCCATGCCCTTTCTCTTCCCATAGTTGGGAGCATTTCCCAGACTAATGGATCTTCCATTCATCCAATGACCATGGACACTGTCCAGATCATACTCATTAGAGGGAAGAACTACCTTTTGAAAGGTGGTATGATATTTAGCTTTAGTTTTTCCCTTTTCTCCTTTCCCATCATCCACTGCCCTTTCATTAAATCCCAATCCACTTCTATTTCCATAAGGGAAGTAGGTTTTAATGATGGGCAGTATGAATTTGGGCTTAGAGAATTGAGCCACTAAGCTTCTTTCCTTAAGAAGGTCACTCTCAAGTTTCTTGATAAGTTCTTCCCTTTGACTTCTTTCATAATAGAGCTTGTCGATGATTTTCTGGAGCTCACAGGAATTGGTGTCCCCATTGTGGGACATACCCATTTCCACATTCATCTCAGCCTTACTAGGTCTGAGTGATTCTAGCTCCTTAGCTTGCTTCCTAACAGGCTTCTTGCTCTCACTCAGAGCAGACAAGAGATCACCAAACTGCTCTATTAGGTCAGCATGGTTCTTATTATTGCATGATGAGAAGTCTTCTGCATTATCTTCAGAAGATGAACAATCTTCCGATGCACTCTTGGTTTTCTTAATTGAAGCAGGTAGTAAGGATGTGTGAGTGATGCATACCTGATCACGATGTGATCCATCATGATTTTCTTCATTTGATAAAGCCATCAACCCGCAGACTTCCTCAATCTCATAGTCACAGTCTGTAAGAGACACAGGTGCTCTTATTCTTTCTCCTGCTCCAGAGCATTCTTCATCATCTGATTCACTGTCTGATGTCAGTGGTGCTCTGATGCATTCCTCTTCATAAGGGGCTTCTTCTTCAAAAACTTTCTCTGACCCTTCCATGAAGACTCCTAACGAGTCCCACATGCTCTTTGCTGTTGTGCAATGACTCAACTTTTGGTGTGTTGGCAGATCTACCGCACCAGCTGGAATGCTTCTTGCTTCTTTGCCCATGCTGTCTAGAAGAATCTCATCTTTTATTATAGACATGGAGGGTCCTTCTTGAATAATAAAAACATTCGGGGATCTATTGCTTCCATGTATATTCTTGCTCTTACTTTCCAAAGGGCAAAGTTCTCCTTAGAGCAAATAGCTGTTTTTGATTCCATGGCCCTGAACCTTAGACACCCAAGGGCAGATCTTGTTCAAGCTGTTAAGCCTTTCTTTGAACAACCTAGCTTTGATACCACTTGTTGTTTATTGGGGTGTCTACTTTATTACCTAGAGGGGGGGGGGGGGGGGTGAATAGGTTTTTCAGTTTACAATACACCCTTTAGGTTTTTCTTACTTTCTGGTTAATAGATCTAAGAAATAAAAAAACAATCCACAGAAAGCACACAACGATCTATAGAGGTTCCTCAAGACCGGGTCTCTTGAGTAGTCCTCTCTCCCTCTGTGCCTACCCAGCAGTGTGCTAGACTCGGCAAACGCCGCCAAAAACTTCAGGCCCTCAAGCCTTACACCACGGACCCGCAAGTCCCAACAGCCTAGGCCCTAAAGCCCCTACTGCCCCTGAGCCCGCAAGCTCGACACTCAGGCCCTCAAGCCCTACAACACAGACCCGCAGGTCCCAACAGCCTAGGCCCGCAAGCCGCTACTGCCCCCGAGCCTGCAATATCGACAAATCGCACCCGCAAGTGCACTGCCCTGGCCCTCAAGCCTCACAGCTCTCCAGCCCTCAAGCTAGACGGTGTCAGACCCGCAAGTCCACTGCCCTGGCCCTCAAGCCTCATAACTCTCCAGCCCTCAAGCTAGACGGTTTGGCTCGCAAGCCTTACAAGAGATTACAGTAAATAAAACTGCTTCTTCTGCCGGATGGTGATTGGCGGCTTAGCCTGATGGAGATCAGCTTCTTTAGGTTGAAGAAGATGCTTCTTGATTTGGACATTTAGCACTGGATCTTCTTCAGCCTTCACTTCATTTGCCTGGTGTTGATCGACTACTTTTCAGCCGATGATGATGACTGATTCTTTTGAAAGCACTTGATGCTTTCTCTCTACTTGATCTTCTTCTTCACCACCGAGAATGCTGTTCTATTGAAGTGTAGCGGCGGGATTCTTTTTCGTTCTTTTTCTCTATCTTCGATGATGGCTTTCTAGGGCAACCACTATTCCCTTTTATAGTTCCAAGAACAACTTCTCAACGGTCATGAAAAGGTGTCCTTTAATGTCAGACACCCATTCCATTAGAGCACGCGCTGATTGGACAATCAGGCGGCGGCATTAAATGCTGACACGCGTCCGCAACATTTGAATCTGTCTTGACAATATTTCCAGTATTACGACGACATGGAAACTATCTCGACGACAGAACTTTGTCGATCCCTTTGACCTTGGAAGATCTTCAACTCTTCTTGCTTCTGCCTCTGACGCAGGTATCTCGACGATACGAGACATATTGGCGATCCTGCATATACGACGATATGCTATCTGTGACTCTGTCGTTGAGATCTTCTGTCTTGCTGTCTGTCGTCGTAATCATGTTGTTCTCTCGACGACACGAGAAGACATCAGCTGTTCTTCTTTAGTCTTCTCGACGACATGCCTTCTATACGACGGTGTGTTCTTTTTCAACGACAAGGGACACTTTGATGAAGTCGACGATACTGCATCTTCTCTGCGTTCGACGATCTTGCCAAGTCTCAGCGGTCGACGAACTTCCTTTTGAGTGACGAACAACATTCTTCTTTCTTCATTCTGAGTTCGACGAACTGCTTCCTGCGTTCGACGAACTTGTCAATTCTCTGCGTTTTCTTTGCTCATCATCATGACGACACACATACTTTGTCGACGATATCTCCTGTTCTTCTCGTCGATATTGTACTACAGTACTCGACATATTGTCGATTCTCTGCACGCATGAGCTAGATAAAACATTAAATGCAACTTGCATTTATCATTGAGTTGAGCACTTCTTCAAATCAGGAACATTGCAGGGCACTGTTCCCAACAAAATGCATGAAGTAGAAACAAATCAAAATGAAATATACAAAATTATACTTCATGATATGCTTAACTTAAAATTAAAAACAAAAACAATTTTCTTTTCTTTTTGGTTTGTACAATTTTTTTTGTTTTTCATTTTTTGAGTCAACATCTTTATGGTCACTTTATATATACAATGCCATATGTCTTACTCACATTAAACTTTTTTTAAATCAAAATAAATAAATTTGAATAAAAGTCATATCATTGAAAGTGACCAACATATTTTCTAACACCTATACTTATAAAATTCATTGCTCATGATGTCATTAAAAATTAGTTCTAAAATTCTTAATTTCTATTATCATGACTAATTAAATCATTTTTCAACTCATTACTCAAAATGGATTTCATTGGTTCATTAAGTGGACTTAGGCTAAAATATTTAATGCGCAATTTTTTTGGATATTTCTCTAATTTCATTTCTGCATATGATATCTCCTATAATGAAAAATCATAATCATGAAAAATCATAATTTAAAAATCACAAAAACCATGTTTAATTCTTGAAAGAACCAATCTTTGTTGATAAACACCCGGCGATAAGACATACCGCCGGCGTGAGCCCATTTTTCTTGAAAATTCCGATTTTCAATAAATGTTAATTTCTGAAAATTATTTTAATATGTTAAGTATCATTTGTTGGAACATGCATTCTGCATCTCTTTAGTTTGACAATATTAAAATCCATATTGTATTTGATCATACATGTCTTGGGCGGTAGCCATATCGTGTGCATCCTTACATGTGTGAAGATGTCAAGAATTCCATTCTCCGTGACCAACCGCCGGGCGGTAGTCCTACCGACAGGCGATAGCCATATTGACATGACTTATTACAACGCAAAGGTAAATATCGACGTGAAGACTTATGACGTCGAGTCGATGTTGTCGAAAAGTCTACCGCCGCGCGGTAGGACTTACCATGGGTTCTAGCTCTATCGACGAGATAACTTACGTCGACTTGAAGGATGCGTCGACTTGAACCCATATCATCGAGATGAATGTGTCAAGACGATATCGACGTAAATATTATCACGAGTTCTAACATAACACCGCACACTTGTTTTTGTCGACCAGAAGATAATGTCGACTTGATGCTCCACTACTGTTGAAATTATTAAAGTGAAATGGAAGGTGGCCGGCGGTCTGGTTCTTGGAGACCGCAGAGACCGCGCGGTCTGTGTTGGTGATCTGCCGGTCTGGCTCTACTGGTTTGATTTTGGCGGTCTGCTGGTTGGCCGGTTTGTTCCTGTTGCGGTCTCTTCCCGAGTTGTTCTGCTTTGGTTTGTCTATCTTCTGTGTAGAAGACCGGGCGGTCTGTTCTTGGGTGACCGCTGTGACCGGGCGGTTTATGTTGGGCGTTCTGGCGACTTGTTTGGAGTCGGCCAGATGTTCCTTATTTGATGTTGGGTATCTCAGGAAGGAGTGTCTCGTGTTCACGCGACTTGTGCGCGGTCTGCCTGCTGATCTGCGGTCTTGGATGGAAGGTTTTCCAAGTGGTGTGATCGCGCGATCTGCTCTTTAAGACTGCTGGCGATCTGGCGGGTGGTGATTGTACCTCTCTTGCGGCGGTGACGACATCCATCTTGTCACATATAAATAGGGGTGCATGGCCCGTCATTCTTAAAAAAAAACTGTAAGAACTAGAGCCTGGGTTATTTCGTGCGGTCTCAACTTTGAGGTCGGGCGGTCTCGGAAGCGAGTTGACTGTTTGTTGTGTTCGCAGGTTTGCGGTCAGCAGGTTGCGGTCTCATTCCTTGGTGATTTCCCAACGGCTTGAATAAACAGTTCAGCAGCGGTCTGTCTGCGAATTGGTTTATGTTGTTCTTGTGCTGTTCGCAATGAGCTCAGCGATCAGGCGACCTTCGGCGGTTAGGCGATCTGAGTTGCGGTCTGGTGATAGCTTCTGTTCTTCGTTCAATTCAATAAGCTCCAGTTCGTGCGGTCTGAGGTGGCAGTCTTGCAGTGTAGGCGTCCTGTCTATTTTCTGTTCGCGCGGTCTCAGGTCAAGCCTAGTGATCTCTGGAGTTCAGCGGTCTGTGTGGTCTCTGCTTGTCAAGCCGCCAGTTTTGTTTTTTTGGGTGTTTTGTTCTTCTCTCCTTCGTGATTCTTATGAATCATGTCTCGCCATGTATGTCTCGCACTGTAAATTAAGTTTGTGATTCAATAAATTCTATTGTGTTGCTGTGTGGTATTGTGGTTGTTTGGCTATAACTCAGTTGATGCAACTCCTGCTTACTCCTAAATGATTCAAATAAAAAATTTTAACAACTACCGTCGAGAAGAAATCAGTGTAATGCTACCACGATGCGCTAGTCTACCACACCGCTCTTTCAAAATACAACAAGAGAATATTATCTAGCACCTTCCTAATTTGGTGTTGGACGGCTGGAGAAAATGCGTAAAGAAAGCTACCACCGCGCGGTAACCCTAGCACCGACAGTAAATTATTAAATCAGCTATAAAAGCGTTCTTTTCTTTTCCAAGTGTATGGCTATCAAAACCTAAAATAGAAAGTCAACTGTTTCATTGTTTCTACACGAGGGAGCCATCACCGGAAGAGGAGAACACTTTCCCTCAAGCTATAATGAAGAAGGTCATTGGAGTGCAGTAAAAGAATGAGAATCTGAGCACCAACGGGTGCATTCTACACAAAGATCAAAAGCGTCGTTCGCTCACCGCAACCGGAGACATACATTGAGGGAGCACAAATTCTTTCTCATCTCTTCTAAGTTTTTCTCTTTTCATCATTTAATATTTTACTGTGTGAAATTGTCCGGTGTGGATGTCATAATCCGGTTTGGAATCCGTGGAAATTGACCGGGGAGGTCGTCGGAATCCTGGGAGGATTCTGTAAGAAATTGTCCTGGGAGGACGTCTAGATCTGGGAGATCTAGTGGGATCTAAGACCCTTTCTGGGAGGAAGGTGTGGATCCATCTCAAGGACTTTTCTGGGGAGGAAAGGGAGAGAGCCAACCGGTCCTTTGATTATGTTTGGTATAGAAAACCCAAGGTTATGCTATGGATCGCCTCGGATCTCCGATGTTATGGAGATCATCATTTTGTAATCGTAAGCTCTCAATAGTGTTATTTGACTAATGAGAATAGTATAATTGCTTTTCAATAATTTCATGTGCATTGTAATTTTTTTATTACTACTATAACAAGTACTGGCTGAGACTACAATACCTAATAAGACATATTGATCACCTGTGCGGATCAAATCAAAAGAAGTCTTCAGAATATAGGATCAGTGTGATGCCACCGTGCGCTAACCCTACCGCCTCACGTTAGCATACAAAACGGTCTTACAACTGGGAATAATGTCTCTTCTTGATCTCGCATCTACGAGTGGGGATGAAGCTATCTATAGTGAAAATACATTAGCACCACCCTTGTTTACAGGTGTGAACTATCTAGGGTGGAAAACATTAATGAAAGGATTCCTTATATCTTAAGATATAAGTGTTTGGAATATAACGATTATAAAATCTCTAAGCACGATTAATTAGGAAGAATGCTATGTTAATGCCAAGGCCATGAATAGTTTATTCTATGGTCTTGGTCAAGAAGTTTTCAAACTAATTTATACGCTACCTACTGCGTATGACATTTGGAATTTTTTTGAGATTGTGTATGGTTTTCCTTCTATAGATACTGAATCCGAACAATTCCTTGTGTATCCAAGCGAAGTACCAGATGAAGAAATTTGTGTGAGGGAAGACTGTGTAAACACATCAAGCGGAAGGGAAGATGAATAGTTACTGGTGGGAGAAGACCATCGCAAAGACATTAAAGGAACTGTATGTTCAACTCGTGCCTCCTCCGAGACCATTGTAAGTAATACTTCCCTCTCATCTATATCATCTTCATCTACATTAATTATGCTAGAATCTGCTAAGCGTAGAATTAAGAAATTAAGAATACAAGGTACTTGAGAAAGAGCTTGTCACATCAAAAGAAAATAATGAAAAACTATATCTAGTAATTTCATCCATAAAAACTGATTGTGCAAGGTGTGAAAATTATTAAACTGAAATTAATGCAGTGGATGAGACTTTTGAAGAATTCAGAAGTGAATATAAAGCTCATATCGATTCAATAGTCTCCACACTTAAAAATAGCACATTCTCTTATAATAAAGCTACACAAAATTTGAAAATTAAACATAGTGAATTGGAAACTAAAATCACCTTGCAAGGAAATTATAAAGAAAAATTCACAAAACGTGAACCTACAAAAACAATCTAAGTCCAAGAGCGAGATGAATATAAATTTTCATAACATAAATAAACTGAACTAATGGAGTAGGAAAAACCAAATGCAAGTAAATGAAATCCCTAAAAAGAGTAATCTTTTTTCGTTTAAAAAATTGAACCACTCCATTGAAAAAATTAACTGAAATCAAATTTCCTAAGAACCAATTCCAAAACAATCAACATGGAAATTTGAACCATAAAAACAATTTTCAACCAAGGTATGAATGAAGACCTATCCTAAATCGAGACACATTATCTCCTCCTGAAAAGGTCCATCCATCTTTGTCTCCCCGAAAACCAACATGTCAAGTTTGGGTACCCAAGGGAACCACCATTCTTGGTCCCCTTTGGATACCTAAAATTATTATTCATTAGTATCCTGTATTTGCATGAAGTAGAGCCAAAATAATGATTACACTTTTCTACTTCACGATATGCATAAAGATTCCTCTTTCTATTTTCTTGTTCCCTTTCTTTTGTTTATCCTTTATTTTGAGCAAACACGCATTTGGTCACCTAACATATATTGCAAGATTATTTATAAATACTAAAACAAAATTCCTGAATTAAATTGATGTACCCAGAACTAGATAAAAATCATCTCTTCACAAGTGACCAAATCTTTTTATTAAACTTTAAAATAAATTTCAAAGGCTAGTTATCGAGAGTGCTAATTAAAATTAACTAGCCACAGATATTTGAAAACCATAACATAAATATAAGCAGGTTGTCATCACAAAAGCAATCATAACAGATAAAATGAAAACATGTAATACAGAAACAAACATATGTGTCCAACTTGTCTTATTACAATACAAAAGTGAATAAATGTTTAGTCTTGACTAATGTCTGAGATAGTCGGTGAAATATTTAACTTCCTCATTATCTTCTTCATCATCTTCCTTAGTCCTTCAACAGCCTTCTTTGTCTCTATTATCTCCCATCCCCGTTCCTCGATCATCTCATACATATCTCGGCAAGGCTCCCAGAGTGAACCTCCATGGCAAAGAGGAGGATGTGAAGTAGATGGACACGTGCTAGGTGCTGATGAGATCTCCTCGACTACATATGTCTATGGATGACTATCATTTGGAAATGGTGTCCAATCGATAGTCAGATATTTATGCGCCAACACTTTTTGAATCACGCTACCCAAAGGCAGTGTGTTCAGTCGTTGGCGCTCGGGATCTCTCAGTCGGAATGTATATCTCATAATAGATAATATCAAATCAGACACACTGAATGATATACCAGCCATGATATAATGAGTCACCATCATGAGCTGGGCGGTAATTTTCTTGGTGTCCCCTGATTTGTACATGAGAGAGTGGCGTAACACATCCTGGATGATGAGAGCATCTGAAGTGAGAGAAGTCATGGTTGTGATTAGGTCCCAGTGATTCCCCTCACCGAGGAGGACCTGATTTATCAAGGTAAAATCCTAGATAGTCAGGAAGGACTCGACGATGTCGAGTTAGTGGGGGCAGAGAGTAAAGCTATATATTCTCTCCTTATCCTTGCGCTCCATGGTCACAATCTATGAACCAATGCAGGACCGCACTCCTCTGTTGAGTGTCGTGAGCACTGGATTTCAGAGGTTGTTGTAGAACTCATGGACCAACACCGATGAAAATGCATCTTCAGACGTAATTACTGGTAAGATTTCTGCATCAGCCAGGTTTATGTAGAAATGGGGATATTGATCCACTTCGATCTGTATGGACATAGCCACACTCACAGTGGCACTCTCCACCACAGGGTTGGATTGGGTAGCAGAATGGTTACGCTTTGAAAAACTGCATCGTAGTCGTGAGCTAGAAGATGCCATGACCTGGTAAGGAAGAAAAGAAAATCATTTGGAAAATGGGTTCTAGAAGTTACCGCCACACGATAATGTTGTTACCGTCATGCTGTAGTCAGACGACCCTGAGCCCATCGTTTTCCTCTGGATTTCCCCCCAAAAAAAATAATTTCCATATCCAGTCATGTAAAGTGAGAAATCGGTGAGTTAGGTTCATTACATAACATATATCTAAGAAATTTGAGAATCCATGAAGAAACATGAAAACCACAAACTAAAATTTCTGTGAAATCACATACTTCCTAACCTATTTACATAGATCCAACTCTAATTCGAAAATCCTTCATGAAATGCACAAAAATTTGAATATAAAACAAATATGGGGAGAAAAAGGAGGGATTTTACCTTGGATCATAGGTAGCATCGGCGAAAACTGCAAGAGTGAATGCAAATGGTAAAAGGAGATGTGTGGGGATCAGATCTAGTCAAAGGGTTGTAAAGAGTGCTACAGGAATGTGGTACCATTACCTCTTGCGATTGCCTATTTATATGAAATATTTTCACTATTACTAAGTGATCTAAAAATGCCTGAAAATATTTGCTCTATTTTGTTTCTTATATCTATTTGTTCTTCATTCCTTTATTTTTATATTTGTTCTTCACTATAGATCCTTTGGTTTGTCTCACTTTAGCGGGGGTGTAGGAGTGTGTGCATTAGAGACACTAATCTATAAACTACATCTTGTCCTTAACGGGGGAGGGTTCCAGTGGGGTCTTGTGAGGCACTTGGGGGAAATAATGTTAGGTTAGGTGGAATTTAGTGTATGCATATGTGACTAACAACCCAACCTACAACATGTCTGCAACCCGTCCTGCTCATCCATCACTTAGTATGGGGCTAGGGTATAGACATATCGTTGGTGTCTTAATCTTGAACCGTGTTTAGATAAACAAAAATCACATAAAAATCTATTAAACTCAAAATTGCAATAACATGTTTTGGTTAATGTTTTGTTTGTCTTTTTGCTTGTTAATTCATGTGTAAAATAAAAAAAAAATCAAAACAAAAACTGAAGATTTTCATGCTATGGGACATACATGACGTCAAATTGAAGCTCCATGATTACATACACTATTTGATTTATGATTTCTAATCCTTGTGTACATTGTATGTCTTCGTCATGATATGTCTTAATCTAAAGGTAGCTACTACTGAGTGCTAATAAATTAGAAATGTATGATTAATATGACTAGATATATGTGAGCATTTAGGCTATAAAATGATATTGCACATCCACACATCCTTAAAGATTGCACTCAAATAGAAATTCAAATGCTTACATGCCATAACTCGTGACATTGTGACTACTGTAGGCATGACTTGATAAATCAATATCACGAAACTCATCTTTGCTATATAGGGCATAGAACTATGGGCAAAAATTGTATTGGTAAATGTGTTGTGTATACAAGTTAAAGTATATCTATCTATGTGGGTAAAATTCATTTGATTCGGGAACCTTGTCTAAAAGAAAGAAAAAGAAAATGATAAACTTGACAGTGCTACAAATAATGAAAATTATATGCTATCAATCTTGTTGACAAGGATTTTCCCCAAGCACTACTCACTCCTCCTGATAAGCCTCCATGAGCATTATGAGGATGAGCACTTTTGTTAAAATAATAATTACGATCTTGTGCAAACCCGAAAAATAAAATAGTACCTAGTTCTATACTTGGTATTCATATAAGATTGACAATCATGACTTGATTTATCACTTCATTACTCTTGTGTTAACATATTGAATTATTGATATATAGTTTGTATTAATGTTGATTTAACTTGATGATATTTCCATTGATGCTACACAAACACTTGTCATTATTTAGTCTAACACGTATATGCATAAGAATTGGACTTGAACTGCATTATCTATCTCTTGCGCATCTGTACTACTACCTGATTTCCATTCATGACCAATACGATGTTTCTTTGAATTAGTTTTCTAAATATTGTGACATTGTGTGCAAACTCATGTGTATTTAGTCTCATGTAATGTGTCTGATTCATATACTTTATACCAAGTTTTAAAATTCAAAACTATTCCATCTTAAGTGGTATTTTTATTTCCCCGTGCGTGTTTGATTAATGTCCTTTTTCAATTCTCTAATAATCTTTCGGTCAACCCTTATTCCTATCATGATTTACTTTTTATGTGCGTATTATTCTTCAAATCCACCGCATCTCTCATATCTTTATGTTAGTTTGATCTACTCCACCTGTTTTGCTAACATCAAAGGGGGAGAATAGAGAACCTTCATGAGCTAGTCGTGTGCTAGTCATCTAGGGAAGACCACTCATAGGGAGAGATACTCTTATAGAGTGCATATCGATAGGGGGATCACATATGTAGTGGGAGTCCTATTAGTTTAGAGCAAGTTCACAATTTATCTTTTATCTTGATATATAAACCTGTTCATGTTTCATGATTATTATTGATTACACTATACCATGCTCTTAATGATTTATATCTCATGAACGATATTTGATACTATCAAAAGGGAGAGTTTGTTGGAACATGCTGTAAGACACCCCTCCCATAACATAAGACATGGCTGATGGGAGTCATATGCCCAGGACAGCCGCCTTGCGGAAGTTCCAGCACTCGGGCTAGCAACCTCCACAAGACGCCTATCCTGCCAGCTAATCTTACATATCATCATGCCAACCCATCAATAATAGAAAAACAATAGAAGCCATAGATTTAAATATAAGTAAAGGTGTCACAATTATACAGAAGACAGGTAGCTCCAAGAGCTCATGCAAATATCAGAGTATCAAAAGAAATGCCCCAAGGGCTATATCTCAAGACTATCGCTGACATCTGTCACTGACGGTAACGACGGTATCATAGTCCCCGCCCCTGTCGTCCTGACCTGGCTATCTGCCTCCAGCGTCGTGTGCTTCTGCTTCTGGGTGCGCTCCTAAAAAGAGGGGTGCAACAACCGTTAGTCATAAAGACTAAGTGGCTTCAAATCCTCTCCCCCGACGACTCCAAGGCACCGAGCGGAAGGGAATGAAGAGGAGCTGCAATATAAACAGTAGTGGCAAAAGCAGGTGAGATGTAATTATAGCAGTATATCATAAGTATAAAATGTACAACTAACAAGTAGAATGGTCAGCGACAGAGTATAAGCAAGCAGAGCATTTATATAACTGAATTGAACTTAACTTATAATGATGCCCATACAAGCTTATAAGTTAAGGATCCGAACATAAAGTAACCCATCATATAAAGGTGCCCATACAAGTTTATATGATGAGGATCCAATGTGGTGCAATACTATGATCATGAAAGGATGAATGCAATACAATGATTAAGATATGATGACTCACCCATGCATATTTGCTATGTCGACATAGACATGTACTTCCCACTTTTCGAGGGTAGCTAACCTCTCAGGCGCCCTTCGTCATGGCCAGACGGTGGCAGTGGAACTGGCTTCTCCACTACTAGGTGGGTATGCACACTACCAGACCTAGGCCTTACGTACGCCTCGACGCTAAGAACACAACAACAGAGCACCTGTGTACTAGACTCAGAAGCAGTCTTGGGATGTAAACACCAAGAGCCCAGACCAACCAGTCACTAGGCACGGAAGGGGTCTTTGGAAGTAAGCACAAAGAGCACAGCCCAACCGGCCAAGATCTATCTGCCAGCTCCCATCGGTGTGACGACTAGCGAGCCCGTAGATCTGCCACAAGCAATCCTTCAACCTGGATCATTACACCACCATGTGTAAACCATGCACATTCATGTAATTATCATGCATAATCCGCGCTATCAAGCACCCAAGGACTCATGAAAGGAGTCTTATTACACTTCTCCTCATACTATCAATGCCGATGCTAATTAGCATCCAAGGCCCACAACCACCGACCATTAACATTGACCCATAAGATACGACCATATCTTATAACCTGCATCAAGACATCAAGGCTACCCTTATCGAGTGGTTATAACTCTTGTGTAGTGATGTGCGCATGACACAAAAATTACTCTATGAGACCCTGCAAGACTACTTGTGCGCATAGAGACATATTCAAATCTTACTAAACTCCACATTCAATTATGCATCGCAATGTCCCATTTCAGAATCATAACATTCTCTTATTCCTCGCCCAATTGACATGGGAACCCAGGAGCTCCTACCACACCAAAGGAGGAGAACCTGAAGTTCTCTGTTTGCTAGCGTCGGCGGTAGCGCTACTGCCGGGCGCTAGTGATCCAGTCCACACACCTTCCTATCGACATTGGGTGTTGATGGGAAGTTATCCCTTCCCGTAGACCAGTCTACACGCTAGCGCCGACGGTATGGCTACTGTCGGGCGCTAGTATTTCTACAGGAAGTTATCCTTTCCCGTCGACCAGTCGACATGCTAGCGTCGGCGATTTGGCTACATACGGGCGCTAGTATTTCTACTAACACTCCTTCCCGTCGACATTAAGTGTCGAACAAAATTTACCCCTTCCCCTCGACAAGTAGACCCGCTAACGTCGGCGGTAGTGCAACGCCAGGCGCTAGTGATTCAACCAACACTCCTTCCCGTCGACATTAAGTGTCGATGAGAAGTTACCCCTTCCCATCGACAAGTCGACCCACTAACGTCGGCGGTAGCGCTACCGCCGGGCGCTAGTGATTCTACCAACACTCCTTCTCGTTGATATTAAGTGTTGACGGGAAGTTACCCCTTCCCGTCGACAAGTCGGCCCACTAACTCCGGCGGTAGCGCTACCGCCGGCGCTAGCTAACAAGAACAATTCCTCTGTTAACCACATCCACTTTTCTTCCCGTGGACTCTCAACTCCAATCAAGATCAATTCTTCCTTCCCTTAGTTGCTGGAATTTCACCACTAATCATGAGTCCCCTTATTAATTAAGTGCAATATTATAATTAAAACTCTCTTTAACAAGGGACTATTCGTCATCTTCCCCAAATGAGAATTAGGTCATCTCACCTTATCTCCTCCAATACTCCCTCATTAGGCCACCGATCTACATGAAATCAACTCCTTAAACTTCGTATTGAAGAGGGGAGTTGATCGAAGACATACACGTGGCAAACGACACATAGAACATACGCTCTAGCATGGCAACTTCCTACAAAACTCCATTAATCTCACTAAATCAAGGTCTTTTGAGCTCAATGTCTCTCCTAATTAGATCTAAAGATCTTGCACCAAGGGAGAGGGGTCGGAAGTCACCTGATTTACGTCCGACGATCGTGGTCGTCTTCTTGGCGGCATGGCGGCATGGCGGCAGTCGGAGAAGCTCAAGTCCTTCTCCAAGCTTGCTCCTTCAAGAACCCTAAGTTAACACCTTGAGGTGTGAGGAATAAGATGAAGAAAAGAAGAAGAAGAATATGAATAGGGTCCTCTGATTAGGAGAGATCAGCCCATTTGGGTTAGGAGAGAATGAAGAGAGAGAAAGATAGATTTGCATTAATGAGCATTAAATGCAAATTCCAACTTCCCAATCCTTATGTTGAAACTCCACACCTAAGTGCCAGCTGATTATATGCTTTTAATTCCACCATTAACTTAGTTTTAGGTAATTTAGGCTATCCACCATGGAAGAAATCGCGTGCACAGATTCGGCCGCTACCGCTGGCGCTAGCTGAAGTTACCGCTGGCGCTAGCTCCCTGCTACTAATTTCTTTGCCATTTGCTTCGTACATCAAGGGGTAAGGGTTACACCCACTCCTGTAGATCAGGGCACATCCATGGCACCATTAGGATCTCAAGATTTCTACCCAGCCCAAGCATCTTCAAGTGACCCGTGTCGCTCGAGGGGTCTAGTTCAAAGTGGGACATTACAAATCCAATAAACCAAAAAATTAATTTCGTCCCCAAAATTTGAGTTTGGGCCTACGGGTATTGAAGTGAAGTATGACAAGCTAGTTTAGATCATACCTGGGGGAAACAATCCCAGGTAACGTTGCTGCATAGGGTCCATCAGCTCCCAAGTGTATTACTCTCGTCCGTGGTTGGACCACAGAACTTTCACCAATGGAACACTCTTTCACCGCAGAACCCTGGTCTCGATATCCACTATGCGCATAGGCTCCAGCCGAACAGATCTATCGGTTCCCACAGGGCCCGGCTCAGCTGGGACATGCTGATCAGGACGAAGCAATGTCCTCTGAAGGGAGGATATACGGAAGACGTCATGCAGATTCTCCACCTCCGTTGGTAGCTCCAACCGATAGGATAAGGGGCCAATCCGCTCCAGGATGGTATAAGGCCCCATGTAGCGAGAACTGAGCTTCTTCCTTCCCCGAACATGAGACACTCCGTGCATCTGCCTGATCTTCAAGAACACCTTATCGCCCACCTGAAACTCCACTATCCTGTGCTTCACGTCATAATATTTGGCATGTCAGCTCTGTGCCTCGAGCATGCGGTCTCGAATCAATCTGACCATTTCATCGGTATCATCAATGAATTTCACCCCCAATGCCTTCGGGTACTCATCTTGGACCCATGATAAAGGTGTCCTACACCTCCTTCCATAAAGCATTGCATAAGGAGCCATGTCGATGCTTGTCTGATGAATGTTATTGTAAGAGAAATCCACCAAGAGCAGAAGTCTCTCCCACGGATCTCCTCGATCTAGAACACATAGGCGTAACAGATCTTCCAAAGTCCTGATCGTCCACTCTGACTGGCCATCCATCTGAGGGTGGAAGGTCATACTAAAAGTCAAGCAAGATCCCAAATAAGCTTGCACTGCTTTCCACTCCTTGGAGGTGAAACGACCATCACGGTCTGAAATGATAGTCAGGGGCACTCCATGATATCGAACGAACTGCTCGACAAAGAGTCTTACCAACACATCGACGTGTATGTCCTTCCTCATCGGTATGAACCTGATGACCTTCGTCAGACGATCCACAATCACCCATACAGAGTCATTCCCGGAGCGGGAGCGAGGCAGCCCGTGAACGAAGTCCATGGATATATCTTAAAACTTCCATTCAGGGACTGGTAACGACTACAACAATCCAGTGGGTCTCCTACACTCAGCCTTCACCTTCTGGCACGCCTCGCAGTGGGCAATAAAATAGGTGGCATCCCTCTTCATACCTGTCCAAAATAATGTCTTCTGCAGATCTGCATACATCTTAACGATCCTGGGATGCACCGAATATTTGGTGCAATGAGCCTCTCTCAGTATGTCCTCCCAGATCCCAGCTCTTGCGAGTATGTATATGCGGCCCCGAAAATGAACAAGGTCGTCCCGTAATGAGTAGTCTCCTGAGCTGCCCCCCCAGGATTCTGAATACCGGCTCCAGTGCTGCATCCAGCCTCTGATGTGTCCTGATACGGTCTCGGATATCACAAGTAATGCTCAGGGCAGCTAGATACTCTTTGTAGGCCTCAGGCTCGGCCCTGGATACCAATATGATCTCCATGTCCTCTAACATCTTCACCAGCTCCATATCCATCACTCGGGGCTCCAGCCCAAACGTACCGGCTCTCCTACTCAAGCCATCCGCCACTGTGTTTTCCTTCCCCGGATGATAGTGCATGGTGTAGTCGTAATCACATAGGAACTCTAGCCACCTCCGCTAGCGTAGGTTAAGACCCTTCTGAGTATCTATATACTTGAGGTTCTTGTGATCAGAAAATATCTCACAATGAACCTCATAAAGATAGTGCCTTCAAATCTTCAAGGCGAAGGTCACAACCCCGAGCTCTAAATCATGTACTGGGTAGTTTTGCTCGTGCTTCTTCAGCTGCTTCGATGCATATGCTATGGCGTGCCCGTGCTGCATCAATACTGCACCCATCCCCTGGTAGGATGCGTCAGTATAGATCAGAAATCCCTCCTTCCCAGATGGAAGGGCAAGGATTGGGGCAGAGATGAGCCTGTACTTCAGCTCCTGGAATGTTGCATCCCACTAAGCGGTCCAGGTAAATGTGACATCCTTCTTCGTTAGGGTGGTAAGGGGAAGAGAGATCTTTGAGAATCCCTCTACAAACTTGCGGTAGTAACCAGCAAGCCCTAAGAAACTACACACCTCCACTGCTGACTTCAAAGGTGGACATTCCCTCACTGCCCGTACCATGGTAGGATCCACTGCTAAACCTGCTCCACTGATGACATGGCCTAGGAAGGCGACTTACCGGAGCCAGAGCTGGCACTTACTAAACTTTGCAAACAAGCTGGGCTCCCTCAGCTTCCCCATAACAAGTTTTAAATGATGTGCATGATCCTCGGTCCTTGAGTAGCCCAGAATGTCATCAATAAATACTATTATGAAGACATCCAGGTATTGTTCAAATACTTTATTCATCAAGCTCATGAATGCGGCAGGGGAATTCGTGAGTCCGAATGGCATGATAGTAAACTCATATAGACCATACCTCAAACTAAAGGCGGTCTTCGGGATATCCTCCTCCTGAATCCTCAATTGATAATAACCTGACCGCAAGTCATGTTTGGAGAACCAATGCGCTCCCTCCAGCTGATCAAAAATCTCATCGATCCTCGACAATGGATAGGTGTTCCGGACCATCAACCGATTGAGCTCTCGATAATCGATACATAACCATATCGAACTGTCCTTCTTCTTCACGAATAGGACTGGGGCTCCCCAAGGTGATGAACTAGGGCGGACGAATCCCGAATTTACTAACTCTTGAAGATGCATCCGAAACACCGCGAGCTCCTTCGATTCCATCCTATAGAGAGCCCTAGATATGGGTCTAGCTCCCAGAACCAGTTGGATTCGGAAATCTGCCTCTCGATGCGGGGGTAGTCCGGGCAGCTTGTCCA
The DNA here is from genome assembly GCA_033032865.1 of Dactylorhiza incarnata. Taxonomy (NCBI): domain Eukaryota; kingdom Viridiplantae; phylum Streptophyta; class Magnoliopsida; order Asparagales; family Orchidaceae; genus Dactylorhiza; species Dactylorhiza incarnata. The sequence continues at coordinate 2,769,010 of JAWHQI010000330.1, read as the reverse complement.
GAAAGACATCAGGAAAGTCCCAAACTTCTGGTACTTCAGCAATGCTGATCTCTATCTCCTTCGTCTCAAAGCAGATCATATAAACTTCATCGCCCTGCTGGTGAGCTTTGACCACCTGAATAGATGATTGTAATAGATGGGAGGTGGGGGTAATACCTTCGATCACAACCTTGGAATCTTCATGCCTCAGTACAATTTTCTTTGTTGGGCAATCAAGCATGGCATGGTTCTAATGCAGTCAATTCATGCCCAGGATCAGATCAAAATATGTCATTTTCAGAAGTGTTGTCGGTGCTTCATATAACCTTCCTACGATCCCTATATTCATTTTACATTTTGTGCATGACAATATCTCTGACCCGTCTGCAAGTCGCACCTTCCTATGGATGCCTTCAAAGTGCTGCACTTGGTCCAGATCGTTTATGAATTCCTTTGAGATGAATGAGTGCAATGCACCCATATCGAACAAGGTGTATGCGGGTTTACTGTAAATAAGTACTATACCTGGGTGATTTTTGTTGTTCGTGTCATAAGTTAAACTCAAGTGAAAGTTTGCAAGGTACCATGTAATCATAAGAAGCACACTAAAGTACATATGATGACCTCCTCAGTGTTCCAGGGCTATGCGAGATCCAATACATACATCTAATCCGGTCGTTGGCCTCTACCATGAGGTCCTCGTCCCCGACCTTGTCCTCGACCTCGTCCTTGCTGTGCTGTTGGAGGAGCCTTGGGACGATCCAGAGCATTCCCTTGTAGCTGCAGGCAAAAGCTCTGAATGTGGCCCGACTGATGGCAATGGAAAAAAACCGCTCGAATGGGCTCTCATGGCGGCTAAGGCGCCTGACCCTGATATGGTGGGGGTAATGGTAGCGGTCACGCTAGCTGCGCCATCCTGAAATTTGGGCGGAAACGCCCACCACCTCTCCTCTGGTCTCCTCCTCTACCCCTAACATTCTGCCTCCTCCTGAAGCTGGGTCCTGCTTCCGGCACACCCTCCGCGGGCCTCTTACTCCTATCCTGGATGCCCAAGTGGTCCGCCTCCAACTTCTATGTCATCTCTATAATCTGAGCGAGGCTCGAATCGGCGACGAAGAGAAGAGCCTGCCTAAGGGAATCTCGCAGACCCTTGTAGAACCGCTTTGCGTAACTGCGGTCATCCAAGTCATAGGAGTCTGCGAATTTGGCAAGGTGTTGAAACTCCCGCAAGGATTGAACTACTGATCTAGATCCCTGCTTCAACTGCATGAACCTCTCCTCGAGCTCATCATGGGCCGTAGAAGAGACGAAGTGCTCCAGGAATGAATTCGTAAACTCATCCCAGCTTATGTCAAGGTAGTTACGCCCTTCAAAGGTGGATCCTACAAGGGACTTCCACCACCTCTTGGCATGCAGATCCAAGGCTGTGACTGCCAACGTGACTGTCATATTGTAAGGGCATCAAATCCCCGCCAGCAGCTCCTGCATCGTGTCTAGCCATTACTCTATCTGGACAACCGACTCTGTCCCATGATAGATGGGAGGAGAGAGAGCTCGGAAGGTGCTTAACCAATTTGAGTTTGGGGCCTGCTGCTGCACCGGGGTATGCTGAGTACTGAAGACATCCAAGATAGCCATCAAGGTTTGACCCAGCCCAGACTGCTGGAACGAAGTCGGTCCTGGAGGTACGAAGGTGCCAGCTACTGGCTCTGAATGTACCGGAATCTATACGTAAGGTAGATTTTTGGGTTAGGTTGGCTACTTAAAGAAAGATACTGGACACACTAAATGCGAATCACACATGTGAAAACCACCGCTTCCGCTCATTCAGTTTGTCCTCAAACCGAAGAAGTGAGAGGGGTGGCACCATGAGGAAATGGACTTCTTTATCTTAGGATCATTGCAAGCTGATACCATCTGTAAGACCCCCCTCTCGGAACACAAGACATGGCCGAGAGGAGTCCTATGCCCAGGACAGGTGCCTTGCAGAAGTGCCAGCACTCGGGCTAGCCCCCTCCATAAGACGCCTATCCTGCCGGCTATTCTCACATATTATCATGCCAACCCATCTATAATAGAAAAACAATAGAAGCCATAGATTCACATATAAGTAAAGGTGTCACAATTATAAAGAAGACAGGTAGCTCCGAGAGCTCCTGAAAATATCAGAGTATCAAAAGAAATGCCCCAAGGGCTACATCTCAAGACTATCACTCACATCTGTCACTAACGGTAACGACGATATTGTAGTCTCCGGCCCTGTCGTCCTGACCTGGCTATCCGCTTTCAGCGTCGTGCGTTGCTGCTCCTGGGTGCGCTGCTAAAAAGAGGGGTGCAACAACTGTTAGTCATAAAGACTACGTGCCTTCACATCCTCTACCCCAATGACTCCAAGACACTAGGCGGAAGGGAATGAAGAGGAGCTGCAATATAAACAGTAGTGGCAAAAGCAGGTGGCAATGGAAGATGTAATTACAATAGTATATCATAAATATAAAATGTATAACTAACAAGTAGAATCGTCAACGACAGAGTATAAGAAAGCATAGAATTTAGATAACTGAATTGAACTTGACTTATAAGGATGCCCATACATGCTTATAAGTTACGGATCCGAACACAATTTAACCCATCATATAAAGGTGCCCATACAAGTTTATATGATGAGTATCCAATGCGGTACAATGCTATGATCATGAAAGGATGAATGCAATGCATTGATTATGATATGATGACTCACCCATGCATATTTGTTATATCGACATAGACCCGTACTTCCCACTTTTTGAGGGTAGCTAACCTCTCAGGCGCCCCCCGTCGTGGCCAGACGGTGGCAGTGGAACGGGCTTCTCCACTACTAGGTGGGTATGCACACTACCATATACAACCCTCATATTTTCCGAGTCGGTGTGACCCGGCATGGATGAGGTTGTGATAGAGAGAGTGTTCGTGACGCAAAAGATTGACTTGTTAGAGGCCTTCGAGACAAAAAATGAAGTCCCACGGGGAGGAAGTGGACCGAAGGCCCACTTTCTCACCTGGGCGAGTGGACCTAGTGGTCCACTCGCCCAAGGCAGGGGTGAGTGGACCCCTGGTCCACTCTCCCGGAAAGAGGGGCAAGTGAACCTGTGGTCCACTCGCCCCGGGCACTCGGGCGAGTGGACCATGGGTCCACTCGCCCCTAAGGGGGGTGGACCGAGTGTTCCACCCACCCAGCCCAGGCAGTGGACCTTTCGGTCCACTCTCCCGACCCCCGGCAAGAGGGGAGTGGACGCCTCAACCTCCACTAACCCCCTCTTGTTTTGGTCGTTCAGGTTCATAGTTGAGCCGCGGATAGCAGAATCTTGGCTATCCGCAGCCCAATTTTGGGAAGTCTATAAATAGATCCCCATGGGCACCTTGGGTGGGGTTGGACTCTCCTCTCCCTCGCGTGTGTCTTGTGAGCAAACACTACCCCCCCTGTTAGTTAAGGAGGACGGTGAGGTGGTCCTTAGTGCCCTACAAGGTGCCTAGGCTCAACATTGGCTTGGGAGGGGAAGCTCTCTTTGAACTTCTGGGTGTGTGGTGGGACCTCCTCGCTGAAGCTTAAGGGGTTCATTTCTAGTCTCAAGTGTCTTTCAGGGGCAAGGTATTTTGGTTCTCAGCAACTAGTCAAGGGTTCTAGCTCGGGTCAAGTAAGGGTTAGTTGCATCCCCCTTTCAAACGTCGAGACCAGTTCTCTGGTTTCAACGTTCTGGTGCGGCGAGCGTGGAAGCAGCTAGTTCAGAAAGCTCTGAGCAAGTCTCATGGCTGGAAGCAATGAGCTGGGGGACTCACCCCCTACCAGCAAGTGCGTGAAGAAAAGTGATTTTGAAGAGTTCAAGGAGTCAGTTCTGGAGCTCGTGTGGGTCACACTCCCCCCTCACGGCAAGTGCTCGACACCACCCGCACCCGTGCTCGCCTTGCCATCTCCGACGGAGATGGGGCAATTACATCGGCAAAGGAAGGAGCTAGCCATAGGGGAAGGCTCGGGTCTCCAAGCAAGAGTGCTCTTTAACAGCTCTCCTGGGACCGGCTACCCCAGTGGGGAGGCAGAGAGAATGCCTTCGACTCGCCAGGGAGGATGAGGAAGTCCCTTCTGCGAGCTGATCATCTCAGCTCCTGTTCCATATGGGTTCAACGAGCCTGACATGTATTACTATGCAGGGAAGGACAACCCTCTACAGCACCTCCAGTGGTTTGAAGACATTGTCTCGATCAGGCAGATGACGGACGCCTCCAAGTGCAGGCTCTTCCCCATCACTTTCAAGGGAGAGGCAAAACACTGGTTCCACCATCTCCATCTTCAAGGACCTGCGTCGGAGTTTCTTGTTGAGGTTCTCCACCTCGAAGAAGGGGAGGAAGGGGCCAGAGTCCCTGTTCTTAATTCAACAAAAGTACGGGGAGATGCTGGGAAGCTACGCAGACCGATTTCAGGAACAAGTCCTTCACCTCCAGGTTGACCAGAGAAGCAGGAGGGACCAGAAGAAAGAGATGGTATAAGAAGACGAAGAAAGTAAAGGAGGTGATAAAGTAGATGGCCGATTTGTATGTGGACAAGTAGGCGCAAGAAGGCGTGTTGTAATATGTAACCTCCTCGTTATAAATGAGAAATATTTAGAGGTAGTATCTTAGGTAAGACCCTGACTAGGAAGTGTCGAGTGGTCCTACGCCTCCAGTTGAGCTAAGCTCCTAAGAAGTGTTGAAGTCCTCGACCTCTAGTTGGCTAGTTTCAAGGGAGTGTTGAGTGGTCCTCCTGTTGGGTTTTCTATACCAATTCATAAGGGATGACATATCAAATATGCGCAGCGGAAATGGACAAGAACAACCCAAAAAGAGATCAACGGATCTTGCGGTTTTCATGATTCAAGAGAAAAAGCAAAGCAAATACAATATACCTTTGCGGGATTGAGTCAATACTCAACCAAGGTGCTCCAAGATGAAATCAGAAATCTGCCTTTGAGTTCTTCAAGGATCGGAATAGATCGATCCCTCTACAGAAGTCCACACAAGCGATGAAGAACCCTAACTTCTTGTCGCATAAGAACTAGGTCGGAGAAGGAAGCTCCCAACGTCCTCACGGACTGCTAGGTCCGATCCAGAGGAGGCGGCGACCGGCGGCGGCGACCAGCGGCGACGGAACGTTGATCGGCGGACGGAACGAGAACAGCCGGAACACTTCCGTCATTTCTCTCTCGCAAAAAGGATCGAACCAAAAAACCGTCTTTATCGAAGCCCTAATCACGTCATTTTATACGCAAGGCATAAAATCGATTATCCGCAGACCGGAGGGAAAAAACAGAAAATCTGTCCAGATTTACATTCGCCGAATTCGACTAATCACATTAACCGAATTCGACTAATCACATTAACCGAATTCGGCGAAACTATTTCGACGAATTCGACTATATAAATTCGGCTATACAAATTCGGCGAAACCCTTTAGTCGAATCTGCCATTAGCCGAATTCGTCTAAACCCTTTAGCCGAATTCGGTTAATGCCATTAGCCGAATTCGTCTAAACCCTTTAGCCGAATTCGGTTAATGCCTTTAGCCGAATTACCTAGTGTAAATCCGATCGTTTAAACACTTTAAATGATTTCCCTTTTGAGACATTCTCAACTTGATTCCAAGCAGTCATAGGATTGGTCCTCCACTCATATCCAATACGAGTAAGACCAACACAATCCTTTCTCCAATTTCTCCAAACGCTTTTATGTGCGACCCTATAGGCTCATATTGCGTTGGCAGCAAGACTAACTGTTGATTTCTTTGAGATCACCTCAGAAACTCCAACAGTCTCCCACTTGATCACAAAGTATCAACAAAAGTCTCACAAATAATGAGCGGCATCAAGCAATACATCATTGCTACCCAAGCAATAAGAGTTCATAACTCATATAAGCCTGTCATGACCAATGTATCAGTGTTGTCATGTCCCTTTGTCCTTTACATCCGGATAGAACTAGAGGCATTGACCGTGTCACCCTCATAATTGTTCAATCCCAGTTTCCTGATCCAGAATATACTGTCTGAAAATTGGTGAGCTCAATATCACATATTGACTCTACCAAGCATGGCCATGCATTTTTCAGTCTCATTCCATCAAGGGGCCCATGGATATAACTCCTATCATATAGGAGGACAAATCCCATATCTGCTCACACACAAACATCCAAATGATTCGTAATATACCCAACAACCACCCTTATCGTCAACCTTTCTCAAGAGAAGACTTTAGATGGCATCAAAGTACGCTCTTCCTCACCTGATGAATGCTATGACTTCAGGTCAAAGGACCACAAATACCATTGTCACTTGAGACCTACTTGTGACACGTTCATATAACAATCCACAAAGTAGTCTCACGGGGGGTCTGTCCAGTACAACTTGTTCACTAACAAGTACCCATGTGATGACTTGATATCACAATATCATGACCTATGAGAACAGGTCATCAGTCAACGTACATGCTAGTCTCAATGTATCATCATCGCCCTTAGCTTCTAAGATGATACTTCGACCAGGGACCATTTAAGAATGAAGCTTCTTATAAACATAGGCTCTCACATTCAAGTCACGTACTTGAATTCCTATGGAAGCAAACACTCTAAGGGCATTTATTATGCTAATTAATCTTATCAGACAGATATAAATGACATAATAAAAGGACTTGCCTTAAATATAAAATGAAATACATAGTACATTTTACAATTCATCCAATGAACAAACAACCAACAAATATGCAATCCATAAGGCTCCCACTAAAGATAATCATTTAGGTATCTAATACCAATCATGTCCAAACATGAAATAGAAATAATGTTTCTAGTTATGGCGGGAACATAATAACAATTATCAAGTTCTATTACAAGCCCTGTGGGCAAAGAAAGACAGTAAACACCAACGACGACGACAACAACTCTTGCTCCATTCCCGACGCGTAGGTCTACCTCCCCTTTACCCAGCATTCTTCTCCTTCTCAGTTCCTGCACATTTATACAAATGTGAGAACCACATCCGGTATCCAATACCCAGGATGAAGGAGCAGAAAGGTTTATTTTTATAACGAATATACCTGAAGTGGAAGTCATACTTCCTTTCTTCTTTTGCAGATCCTCAATATAGAGGGGACAATTCCGCCTCCAGTGCCCTGCCTTACCGCAATGGTTCCACTTCCCTTCCTTAGCCAAACCTTTCCTTTTCAGTGCTGAAGACTTGGGATCAAGATATGACTTAGGTCCTACCTTTGTCTTCTTGGTTCCCTTGACCTTGCCCTTGCCTTTATGCACCATCAGTATGGGGCTAGCAGGCTTGGTCTTCTTCATGTTGATCTCGGCAGTTCTCAACATGACTAGGAGCTCGGGCAGTGTCTTGTCAATTTCATTCATATTGTAATTTAAGACAAACTGCTCGTAACTGTCCGGCAATGATTGCAGGATCAGATCAGTGGCCAACTCTTGGCCCAACGGGAACCCCAGTCATTCAAGGTTCTCTATATACCCAATCATCTTGAGTACGTGAGTTCCTACTGGGTCCCGAGATACCATCTTACACTGAAACAACGCCCTGGATATATCAAACCTCTCTTGGCGAGCTTGCCCTTGAAACATTTTCTTCAGGTGCTCAACCATCTCATAACAACTCATGTTCTCATGTTGCTTCTGAAGCTCAGAGTTCATAGTCGCGAGCATAAGGCATTCAACATCCAAGGAGTCATCTCCATACTTCTTATAAGTATCTTTATCTGCACGTGGTGCATTAGAGGCTGGCTCTTCGGGGGGATCTTCTTCCAAGACATAGAGCTTGCGCTCTTGCCTGAGAACAATTCTCAGGTTTCTATACCAGTCAAGGAAATTTGTCTCATTTAGCTTATCCTTCTCAAGGATCGCTCTCAGGGACAAGGCGGAGTGAGATCCACTTGCCATGGATATTCTACAAGGAATTTTGCAAAGTATAATTTTAGTACTATATTTCAAAATACATTTTATATATTTTAATATGGGCTTTTATTAAAGAGCTCCCACTATTTTAATCAAATCAATAACCCTTGATATCGATTCGGAGAGTTTATGCGAGCTACTCTCTTAGTGGACAAGATCCGTATTTCACCAACACCACGAGTCCGCTTTGGCGTTCCTCTCATAATGCGGTTATTTAGGTAGACAACATTTGTCAATTGCATCACTATGCAACTCTTGTATGGTTGGTGAATAACTCTTTATTCGCATCCATTATATGGAGCATGCCAACCCTATGCCTCTAGGCACTCAACCTTTGAGGTCACCTAGTTAAGTTTGACCCGATGTCGACAGTGGGATATCACAATTATCCGCTCGCACCCTTACCAAGATAGATTAATGCACCTTGCTTTGGCAAGCCCACACTTCATCGATCGAGGCAGGAAGAGTGTCATCCATCGGAAGGCATCCGTATACTTAATATTGGATAAGGGATTTTATTTTTCAATAGATGAACGTTTCATCGTGATTAACATTTTAATCATGATTAACATTTAATCACAGTGCACAATCAGAAAATAAAATTACAACATTCACATTCCAGATACATCCCAGATGTGCACAGAAACAGTCTATCAACACTTTGACAAAACAGGGCTAAATCTGAGCATTTAGAACACTTCTAAGTCTCTAGATTTACATGCATTGGACATGTGAACAACAACTCCACAAGTGTAGTAGACAAGCTCGTCTCTCATGTCAGATTCAATAATCTAAACATTTGGTTTCACAAACCATTTTGAGGCACGGTTACTACAGAGGAGAAACAACCTCTGAAACATGAAAATCGTAACGCAATCACATGCGTTCCTGGCGGGGTTCCAAAGGGCCGCGCCCCTGGCAGGGTCTTAGGGCCAGAGCCCCTAACGGGGTCCAAGGGGCAGCGCCAGAAACCACACAAAATCACATTAAATGTGATATTCCAAGAAGAAATTAGGGCATTTAGAACGCTTCTAAATGTCCCAATTTACACGCACTTGACCGCAACCTCGCTTTGATACCACTGTTGGGTTTTCTATACCCCTTCATAAGGGATGACATATCAAATATGCGCAGCAGAAATGGACAAGAACAACCCAAAAAGAGATCAACGGATCTTGCAGTTTTCATGATTCAAGAGAATAAGCAAAGCAAATACAATATACCTTTGCGGGATTGAGTCAATACTCAACCAAGGTGCTCCAAGATGAAATCAGAAATCTGCCTTTGAGTTCTTCAAGGATCGAAATAGATCGATCCCTCTACAGAAGTCCACACAAGCGATGAAGAACCCTAGCTTCTTGTCGCACAAGAACTAGGTCGGAGAAGGAAGCTCCCAACGTCCTCACGGACTGCTAGGTCCGATCCTGAGGAGGCAGCAACCGACAGCAGCGACAAGCGGCGGCGGAACGTTGATCGGCGGACAGAACGAGAACAGCCGGAACACTTCCGTCGTTTCTCTCTCGCGAAAAGGATCGAACCAAATAATCGTCTTTATCGAAGCCCTAATCATGTCCTTTTATATGCAAGGCATAAAATCGACTATCCGTAGACCAGAGGGAAAAAACAGAAAATATGTCCAGATTTACATTCGCCGAATTCGACTAATCACATTAACCGAATTTGACTAATCACATTAACCGAATTCGGCGAAACCATTTCGACGAATTCGACTATATAAATTCGGCTATACAAATTCGGCGAAACCCTTTAGTCGAATTTGCCATTAGCCGAATTCGTCTAAACTCTTTAGCTGAATTCGGTTAATGCCATTAGCTGAATTCGTCTAAACCCTTTAGCCGAATTCGGTTAATGCCTTTAGCCGAATTACCTAGTGTAAATCCGTTCGTTTAAACACTTAAAACGATTTCCCTTTTGAGACATTCTCAACTTGATTCCAAGCAGTCACAGGATTGGTCCTCCACTCATATCCAATATGAGTAAGGCCAACACAATCCTTTCTCCAATTTCTTCAAACGCTTTTATGTGAGACCCTATAGGCTCATATTGCGTTGGCAGCAAGACTAACTGTTGATTGCTTTGAGATCATCTCAGAAACTCCAACACCTCCGCCTCCGGTTGAGCTAAGCTCTCGGGAAGTGTTGAAGTCCTCGACCTCTAGTTGGCTAGTTTCTAGGAAGTGTCGAGTGGTCCTCCGCCTCCGGTTGAGCTAACCTTCTGAGAAGTGCTGAAGTCCTCGACCTCCAGTTGGCTAGTTTCTAGGGAGTGTCGAGTGGTCCTCCGCCTCCAGTTGATCTAAGCTCCCTAGAAGTGTTGAAGTCCTCGACCTTCAGTTGGCTAGTTTCTAGGAAGTGTCGAGTGGTCCTCCGCCTACGGTTGAGCTAAACTCCCGAGAAGTGTTGAAGTCCTCGACCTCCAGTTGGCTAGTTTCTAGGGAGTGTCGAGTGGTACTCCGCCTCCGGTTGAGCTAATCTCTCGAGAAGTTTTTAATTCCTCGACCTCCAGTTGGCTAGTTTCTAGGAAGTGTCGAGCGGTCATCCACCTCCGGTTGAGCTGAGCTCCTTGGAAGTGTTGAAGTCCTCGACCTCTAGGTAGCTAAGTTTCTAGGGAGTGTCGATCGGTCAACCGCCTCCGGTTGAGCTGAGCTCCTTGGAAGTGTTGAAGTCCTTGACCTCTAGGTAGCTAAGTTTCTAGGGAGTGTCGAGCGGTCATCCGCATCCGGTTGAGCTGAGCTCCTCGGAAGTGTTGAAGTCCTTGACCTCTAGGTAGCTAAGTTTCCAGGGAGTGTCGAGCAGTCATCCGCCACCGGTTGAGCTAAACTCCTCAGAAGTGTCGAAGACCTCAATCTCTAGTTAGATAAGTGTCTGAATTGTTGAGTCTACTCCATCTCAGGTTGAGTTCGGCTCGACTAGAGTTGTTTAGTTTCCTCCATCCCAGGTCAAGTTCGGCTCGACTAGGGGTGTTGAGCTTCCTCCATCTCAGGTCGAGTTCGGCTCAATTAGAGATGTTGAGTTTCCTCCATCTCAGGTCAAGTTCGGCTCGACTAGAGATGTTGAGTTTCCTCCATCTCAGGTTGAGTTCGGCTCGACTAGAGATGCTGAGTTTCCTCCATCTCAGGTCGAGTTCGGCTCGAGTAGGGGTGTTGAGTTTTCCTCCATCTCAGGTCGAGTTTGGATCCACTAGAGATGTTGAGTTTCCTCCATCTCAGATCGAGTTTGGCTCAACTAGGGGTGTTGAGTATTCCTCCATCTCAGGTCAAGTTCGGCTCGACTAGAGATGTTGAGTTTCCTCCATCTCAGTTCGAGTTCGGCTCGACTAGAGATGTTGAGTTTCCTCCATCTCAGGTTAAGTTCGGCTCGACTAGAGATGTTGAGTTTCCTCCATCTCAGGTTGAGTTCGGCTCAACTAGAGAGGTTGAGTTTCCTCCATCTCAGGTCGAGTTCGGCTCGGCTAGAGATGTTGAGGTTCCTCCATCTCAGGTTGAGTTCGGCTCGACTAGAGATGTTGAGTTTACTGTTTGAACATGGTCTTCCGCATCTCCTAGGTTTGAGAATAACAAATCCTATGTGTATTTGATCTTGTGTGTTCAAGTGTGCAGGTTTACTAGGTCCACATGACTCAAGGAGTACACATGATGACTGCCCCCAAAATTGAGGCCAAAATTCGAAGAGGCTCACTAGCACCGGCGGTAGCAACTAGCGCCGGGCGCTAGCGATGAAGAGCGCGTTTCCGGGAGCTGTTATGGAAGGCGCTAACGCCAGGCGGTAGCGGATAACGCCGGCGGTATCGGTGAACACAGAAGGAATGAAAGCCTCATTGCCGCGGATTGAAGATCCTGCCGCGCAAGAAGTTTCTTAATCGGGGATAGCGCCGGCGGTAGCTACTAGCGCCGGCGGTAGCGTGACGCATATAAGGCATAGTGCAGCATGTTGCCACGGATGGGAGATTCTGCCGCGCAAATTGTTTCTTAATCCGGGCTAGCGCCGGCGGTAGCGCTAGCGCCGGCGGTAGCGCTAGCGCCGGCGGTAGCGCTAAGGCTATAAAATGGATGCCTTGGCTCCGAATTCTTCATCCTCCTCCAATCCCAAACTCCAGAGCTTCGTGCCACAGCAGAGAGAGGAAGATTCAGAGCGATACTCCCACAATTCCATAAAGCCTTAAGGAGATCTGTGGAGAAGATTTCAACACGCTTCATCATCGTGACGAAAGACCGCATCGACTACGATCATACTCTGCGTCTTCGTCTACTTCTCCAAGAGATCAAAATTGAGGGAGTTTTTATATTATTGTCTTTTCATTTCATATCTTTTCTGTAAACGGTAGTGAAATCGCCTTGTGTTGGCGACTAGGTCTGGGGTAGGACTTAGGGCTGAAATTCGCCTCGTGTTGGCAACTAGATCTAGGTTTGGTCTAGGGGGTGCTGGAGGCCTTGCTGAGGATAGATCGGCTAGAGCGGCTTGAGGCCGTATCTGGGGAGAGATCGGCTAAAGCCAACCGGTTCGTGGGGATACAAGTCAGTATAGAAAACGAAAAGGAATTTTTACTAGTCGCCTCCGATTTCTAGCATCAAAGAAATCAAGTTTTGTAAAACATTATTTAATATCAATAAAGCATATCTCTTTATTATTGTTTTACTTAATGTCTCTTTATTAATCTTGCAACATTCCGAAGTTTTTCTAAATATAATCTAAAGTTTTTGAAAACCCTTATTCACCCCCCCTCTAAGGGCGCCGACCGATCCAACAAGTGGTATCAAAGCCGTTTTATTCCAATCGGCTTAACAACCGGGAATAATGGCGTCTCATGATCTCGCTTCTACTAGTGGGGGAGATTTTTGTGAAGAGGAAAAATCACTTGCACCACCTTTATTTGAAGGAACAAATTATAAAGGATGGAAAATTTTAATGGAAAAATTTATTAAAACTTTAGATATCGAAGTATGGAACTTAGCAATTATAAGACGTGTGGATGAATCAAATAAAAAGTCACTTCATTTAAATGCAAAAGCTAAACATTATCTATTTTGTGGTCTCTCAAATGAAGTTTTCAAATTTGTGTATTGCTTTTCTAGTGCTTATAAAGTATGGAAATTTCTTGAAGAAATGTATGATCTTCCTCTCGCAGGTATGGAACAAACACAGGAGGAAAAGAACGTACAAGCATCAATTATCATTCAAGAAGATCTCTCTCGGAGCGAAGCCATGGAGAATATTGAAATAGAAAAGGAGAACAATACACCAAGAGAAAAAGGAGAAGAAATCTTACTCTTGGAAGAGGAGTGCCAAGAAGAAGACAAAGGAACAATTGTTACAAAATACTAAGAGCAAAATTAAGAAATTAAAGAATGCTAATAAACTATTGCGCTTAGAAAATAAAAATTTAAAAGCAAAAGTTAAAGTAGTATCAAAATCCGATTTATCTAGCTTTACTCATGTCACTTCAATTGAAAATACAAAACCTTGTCTTAATTGTAATGATATTAAAGAAAAATTTAAGGAACTTGAAAAAGAAATTATTTTTATAAGAGAACAAAATGAAAAATTATGTTTAGAAAATTCATCTTTAAAAATTAATTGTGCTAAGTGTAAGGACTATGAAATTGAAATAAAAGAGATGGATGAAACATTTGATGAGTATAGGGATAAATATGAAAAACATATTGACTCAATTGTTACCACTCTTAAAAATAGCACAATCAATTATAATAAAGCTAGACATAGTTTAAAGATCAAGAATGATGAATTAAAATCAAAAATCAACTTGCTTATGAAAATTATAAATACAAATTCACAATATCAAACTATATCTAAAGACAAGTTGAATGAGAATATGAATATCATAACTAAACCTAATAATGGGAATAAGAAACAAAATGTTTTTTCATATCAAAAACCAAGTCATCATTATTTACAAAATCATGTTTCTCCCAACTTAAAATTGAAATTACATAAATTTCCTATAAATGATAATTTCAATTATGATCTTCAAAGGAAAGAAAATCATCATGGAAATTGGTTAAATAAGAATAATATTAAACCAATGTTTGAATGGCGGCCAAAAGTTAAAGATGAAACACAAACTCAAATCAAAAGGGCCCATTCAATCATATCTCCCCAAAAGCAAACACGATTTATTTGGGTACCCAAAGGAACCGCTACTCCCGGTCCTCTTTGGATACCTAAATCTCTTATTCATTAGTATCCCATCATTTGCATGAAGTAGAGATCAATATAAAAATGAAATATCATTTCTCTACTTCATGATATACTTAAACTTTCTTTTTGTTTATTTTCTTTTTCTTAAAACCATCATGATATGATCACTTTATATATCTTGTAATATGACTTTCATAATTTAAACCATAATTCATAAATGAATCAAATTGAATAAAATTGAATAAAAGTCATATCATTTTTAGGTGATCTACTTATCCTTTTTTATTTTTTTCTTCTAAATCCATTACCTTTTAAAATATCTTGAATTATAAATTGAAAATTGAAATTATTATCAAGACTAATGATATTACTTTAATGGATTTAAATGGTTTATTAAAGGGCTTGGGCGAAAAATGTGAAATGCATTGATCTTTGTTTTGTTGATTATGATAGCCCTTATAATTAAGAAAAATATTGTTTACAAAATGCATGATTAATCCTATGTTTAACATTGCATCTAAACTCATCATCCTAGCATCTCGTTTTGGTTTATGCTTATATATCTATGCCAGGTACAACATTTACGATGTTATTCATATTTTATGACAACTATGTGATTTGAAATCATAATAGAATACTAAAATTCCATCAATCACATAGTTTATGGATTAATCATTAAGACATATATTATTTGGCTTATTCGAACATACTATCTTGTGTTTACATTCTCTATCTATTTTCAGTTTACATTATTTTGGTAAACACAAGCCTTTGAAAAATCATAATAAAGATATAAGAAAATATGTCTCATGCGATGGTTAGGTAGTCTAGTCATATAAGAAAAGCGCTAACGTTTCATGCAATTTGCACTATCTAAACATCTCCTAAAATTTTGATATTTCAGCATGAAACTACTATTGGGACATTTAATCAAGAACAATAATTAAAATTCTCAAAATCACAAAAAATTGTTTACTGTCTCCCGCGCTAGCGCTACCGCAGGCGCTAGCGTCCATGCTCGATTTTCTGTATTTTTTAAAATTCGAAAAATCCATAAAAATATATAAATCTATATTTTCTACTTAGTTTTGCACTTCTGTTTTGTTTTATTTTTTGAAAAATCAAATACAAAAATACAAAAGCCAAACTACAAAAATATTATATATTTTGCCTTTGTGGTTTGTCATTTGTTTAAATTCTATTTCTTAAAGCAAAAATCAAATACAAAAATATAAAACAAAAAAATTATCAAAAATTGTTAGTTTTTGAACTTAACTTTTTACTTGTATCTTGCGAAAGGGTGATTTGGGCTATCATCCCATCATATCACCTAGTACCGGGCGAACCTTTCACAAGGTAGTCCTCGGGAAGTCCAAGATCAATTTTTATGAGTTCAAGCTTTAAATAAAAATTATTCCTCAAAAATATCAAAAAATATTGTATGGACTTCATTGAAAATCAAGCATGATTTAATCTATTATTTAGAACTTCTATAATGTTGCAATTTATCTTTTCAAACTACTTTGAACATTGCCTTCATCATGCTTTGATACATCTATTAATATGTGCATAATACATATTGAAAAAGTTGTGTAGAACTATGCGTAGCATGCCTCTAAGTATGAGTAATGTTTTATGTTTGATAATGATCGCAATTCACTCACTTATTTTGGCATTGTCTACTTATGTGTTTAATCTAAGAATGTTTGTGTATGTTTTGTAATAGTACAATGTATTAAAATTGCACAAGTATCTTACCTACACAACCTTTATTTGCACTTTTAAAAGTTAAGAAAAGTGGTTATCTTTTTTCATAAATTATATTGGTTTGCAAAACAAGTGTATTCGGAGAACTTTGTACAAAACAAAATCATAAAATAAAGTGACAAAGATAACTCCACCAAGCACTACTTGAACCTCCTGATAAGTCGTAATAAGCGTTGTGAGGTTGGGCACCTTGGAAAGAATAATAAAGTATCTTGTGCAAACCATAACTCTCTTTCAAAATAAAAACCACTTATTCTTAAGTACACCGGATCACAATAAAAATCAATCATGAAGAATAAAACTATGTGATCCCCCAAGCACTACTTTGCACCCTGATAAGTCTTGATGAGCATTGTGTGTGCAGAGCACCTTGGTAGTTGTACATTTTTTTGTTGTGTGCATTGAAGTGAGTGGAAGTAAAATTATTTGTGTTTTATTGTGCTCTTTACTTTACATATTACTTGTATTTTTGATTAAAACATTTGTTTACTCTATTCAAAATACACTCTTATGCACATCATTATCTTCCATAACACTTCTTCTCATGAGTATTGGATCCTAATGCTAATTCTATACTACTCTTTATTTATGAAATGCACTAGATATCCTAGCATGATTTCTACAATGTTTGGTATGTTTTGAAATAGTAAATTAAAGTAACATTGTAGTAATCTCTTTTTGATAAGATTATTTCATGCTTGGTTGCTGTATTGTCAAAACAAAAATTTTAAAATGCAAAATGATTTACAAAAACATCTTCTTTTTGAAATTGAACTCATATATCTTTTTATGAACTATCATTGATTACCATAAGATGTTTTTTGTACTTCTATATGTCTTCCGCATCATAACCATATAATTGTTTTACCTTGCACTTTAATACTTATTTAAAATCTTTCATCTTGTGAGCATCATCACTTGAATCTTCAAATTCCTTTCTTGCAACAAGTGGTAGACTTTTTTGGTAAACTTTATATTGGTTGAATTTTTTTTTTCATAACTCTGATCTATTTCTATTCTAAACACTCCTCCAACAAGTGACATATTGCTTATAAAACATCTCTTTTTTTAACTTAAACTCTTATTTAGTATTATGATGTTTTTTTTTTCGAAATCTTCCGCAATACTCAAACTCTGATTCATTCATGAATTTCAATATAACTATGTAGGTTTTATTTCAAAAATTCAAATAAAAATATAAACCCATATGCTATGATATTTCCCATTAGATTTAAATGCTTAATGTTTCCAATAATTGTTATCCATGACTTCATTTCTCACCATAGCGGGGGCGTAGGGTTGTAGACATTAGATAACCTTATCTCTAGTCATGTCTTGTCCTTAACCGGGGAGGGTTCCAGTGGGGCCTTGCGAGGCACTGGGGGGAAAGAGTGCTAGGTTAAGTTTTTTGTCTAGTGTTTGCATATGGGATTAACACCCCAACCTACGGCATGTTTGCAGATCCTCATGCCCATCCGTCACTTAGTACGGGGCTAGGGTGTTGACATATTGTCTGGGTAGATTGGTTACTTGGAAATCATGATTTTTTTAGGCTTATTAAAACTCTTATTTAAAGGGGAAATCATTATTTTTTTGCTAAACTCTGATTTATAAAAGAGGGAAAACTACAAACAAAAGGGATAAAATAAGTCATAACTCTGATCATTTTTAATGAAAGACAAGTCTAAAACTCCTTATCATTTACTTAAAAAGCTCGATCATGCCTTCTCTTTTATTTACACATTTTTAGTGCTTTGTTTCCCTACCCACTTTTGCTAATAACAAAGGGGGAGAACTAACATGATAAAATGCAAAAGGGGGAGAACTAACATGATAAAAATATAATCCGCTATCAAAATAAAAAACCCAACATGATTGATTAAGTTGATAGCATACATATTAGGGGAGCATTCACTTAGGGGGAGCATGCATTTAGGGGGAGCAAGTCTAACATGCTAGAATCAATTATTATCCTAAGTCATCACTCTCTCACACACACAAGTATAGTTTCATCATGCTTATCTATTAATGCTTTGATTTATCATTAATGGATTTGTTATAATCAAAAGGGGGAGTTTGTTGGAACATGGTCTTCCGCATCTCCTAGGTTTGAGAATAACAAATCCTATGTGTATTTGATCTTGTGTGTTCAAGTGTGCAGGTTTACTAGGTCCACATGACTCAAGGAGTACACATGATGACTGCCCCCAAAATTGAGGCCAAAATTCGAAGAGGCTCACTAGCGCCGGCAGTAGCAACTAGCGCCGGGCGCTAGCGATGAAGAGCGCATTTCCGGGAGCTGTTATGGAAGGCGCTAACGCCAGGCGGTAGCGGATAATGCCGGCGGTATCGGTGAACACAGAAGGAATGAAAGCCTCGTGTCCGCGGATTGAAGATCCTGCCGCGCAAGAAGTTTCTTAATCGGGGATAGCGCCGGCGGTAGCTACTAGCGCCGGCGGTAGCGTGACGCATATAAGGCATAGTGCAGCATGTTGCCACGGATGGGAGATTCTGCCGCGCAAATTGTTTCTCAATCCGGGCTAGCGCCGGCGGTAGCGCTAGCGCCAGCGGTAGCGCTAAGGCTATAAAATGGATGTCTTGGCTCCGAATTCTTCATCCTCGTCCAATCCCAAACTCCAGAGCTTCGTGCCACAGCAGAGAGAGGAAGATTCAGAGTGATACTCCCACAATTCCATAAAGCCTTAAGGAGATCCGTGGAGAAGATTTCAACACGCTTCATCATCGTGACGAAAGACCGCATCGACTACGATCATACTCTGTGTCTTCGTCTACTTCTCCAAGAGATCCAAATTGAGGGAGTTTTTATATTATTGTCTTTTCATTTTATATCTTTTCTGTAAACGGTAGTGAAATCGCCTCGTGTTGGCGACTAGGTCTGGGGTAGGACTTAGGGCTGAAATTCGCCTCGTGTTGGCGACTAGATCTAGGTTAGGTCTAGGGGGTGCTCGAGGCCTTGCTGAGGATAGATCGGCTAGAGCGGCTTGAGGCCGTATCTGGGGAGAGATCGGCTAAAGCCAACCGGTTCGTGGGGATACGAGTCAGTATAGGAAACGAAAAAGAATTTTTACTAGTCGCCTCCGATTTCTAGCGTCAAAGAAATCAAGTTTTGTAAAACATTATTTAATATCAATAAAGCATATCTCTTTATTATTGTTTTACTTAATGTCTCTTTATTTATCTTGCAATATTCCGAAGTTTTTCTAAATATAATCTAAAGTTTTTAAAACCCTTATTCACCCCCCCTCTAAGGGCGCCGACCGATCCAACATTTACTACATCTCAGGTTGAGTTCGGCTTGACTAGAGATGTTGAGTTTCCTCCATCTCAGGTCGAGTTCGGCTCGACTAGAGATGTTAAATTTCCTCCATCTCAGGTCGAGTTTGGCTCGACTAGAGATGTTGAGTTTCCTCCATCTCAGGTTGAGTTCGGCTCGACTAGAGATGTTGAGTTTTTTCCATCTCAGGTCGAGTTCAGCTCGACTAAAGATGTTGACTTTCCTCCATCTTAGGTTGAGTTCGGCTCGACTAGAGATGTTGAGTTTCCTCCATCTCAGGTCGAGTTCAGCTCGACTAGGGGTGTTTAGTTTTCCTCCATATCAGGTCGAGTTCGGCTCGACTAGCGATGTTGAGTTTCCTCCATCTTAGGTCGAGTTCGGGTCGGACTAGAGATGTTGAGTTTCCTCCATCTCAGGTCGAGTTCGGCTCGACTAGAGATGTTGAGTTTCCTCCATCTCATGTTGAGTTTGGCTCGACTAGAGATGTTGAGTTTCCTCCATCTCAGGTTGAGTTCGGCTCGACTAGAGATGTTGAGTTTCCTCCATCTCAGGTCGAGTTTGGCTCGACTAGAGATGTTAAGTTTCCTCCATCTCAGGTTGAGTTCGGCTTGACAAGAGATGTAGAGTTTCCTCCATCTCAGGCCGGGTTTGGCTCGACTAGAGATGTTGAGTTTCCTTCATCTCAGGTTGAGTTCGGCTCGACTAAGGGTGTTGAGTTTTCCTCCATCTCAGGCTGAGTTCGGCTCGACTAGAGATGTTGAGTTTCCTCCATCTCAGGTTGAGTTTGGCTCGACTAGAGATGTTGAGTTTCCTCCATCTCAGGTTGAGTTTGGCTTGACTAGAGATGTTGAGTTTCCTCCATCTCAGGTCGAGTTCGGCACGAATAGAGATGTTGAGTTTCCTCCATCTCAGGTTGAGTTCGGCTCAACTAGAGATGTTGAGTTCCCTCCATCTTAGGTCGAGTTTGGCTCGACTAGGGGTGTTGAGTTTTCCTCCATCTTAGGTCGAGTTCAGCTCGACTAGAGATGTTGAGTTTCCTCCATCTCAGGTCGAGTTCGGCTCGACTAGGGGTGTTGAGTTTTCCTCCATCTCAGGTCGAGTTCGGCTCGACTAGAGATGTTGAGTTTCCTCCATCTCAAGTCGAGTTTGGCTCGACTAGAGATGCTGAGTTTCCTCCATCTCAGGTTGAGTTTGGCTCGACTTGAGATGTTTAGTTTCCTTGATCTTAGGTTGAGTTTGGCTCGACTAGAGATGTTGAGTTTCCTCCATCTCAAGTCAAGTTCGGCTCGACTAGAGATGTCGAGTTTCCTCCTTCTCAGGTTGAGTTCATCTCGACTAGAGATGTTGAGTTTCCTCGATCTCAGGTCGAGTTCAGCTCGACTAAAGATGTTGTGTTTCCTACATCTCAGGTTGAGTTTGGCTCGACTAGGGGTGTTGAGTTTTCCTCCATCTCAGGTCGAGTTCGGCTCGACTAGAGATGTTGAGTTTCCTCCATCTCAGGTTGAGTTCGGCTTGACTAGAGATGTTGAGTTCCCTCCATCTCAGGTCGAGTTCGGCTCGACTAGAGGTGCTGAGTTTTTCCTTCATCTCAGGTCAAGTTTAACTAGAACTAAGGTGTTGAGCTTTCTCCACCTTCAATTAAGCTCGGCTCACAGAAGTGTTGTTAATTGGAGAATGGTTTGCCTTCCACCTCAGGTCGACTTCGGCTCAACTAGAGGTGTTGAGTTTTCCTCCACCTCAGGTCAAGTTTAACTAGACCTAAGGTGTTGAGCTTTCTCCACCTCCAGTTGAGCTCGACTCATAGGAGGGTTGTTAAGTGGAGAAAGGTTTATCTTCCACCTCAGGTCGAGTTCGGCTTGACTAGAGGTTGAGTTTTCCTCCACCTCAGGTCAAGTTTAACTAGACCTAAGGTGTTGAGCTTTCTCCACCTCCAGGTGAGCTTGGCTCACAGGAGGGTTGTTAAGTGGAGAAAGGTTTGCCTTCCACTTCAGGTCGAGTTCGGATCGACTAGAGGTGTTGAGTTTTCCTCCACCTCAGGTCAAGTTTAACTAGACCTACGGCGTTGAGCTTTGTCCACCTCTAGTTGAGCTTGGCTCACAGGAGGGTTGTTAAGTGGAGAAAGGTTTGCCTTCCACCACAGGTCGAGTTCGGCTCGACTAGAGGTGTTGGGTTTTCCTCCACCTCAGGTCAAGTTTAACTAGACCTAAGGTGTTGAACTTTCTCCACCTCTAGTTGAGCTCGGCTCACCAGAGGGTTGTTAAGTGGAGAAAGGTTTGCATTCCACCTCAGGTCGAGTTCGGCTCGACTAGAGGTGTTAAGTTTTCCTCCACCTCAGGTCAAGTTTAACTAGACCTAAGGTGTTGAGCTTTCTCCACTTCCAGTTGAGCTCGGCTCACAGGAGGGTTATTAAGTGGAGAAAGGTTTGCCTTCCACCTCAGGTCGAGTTCGGCTCGACTAGAGGTGTTGAGTTTTTCCTCCACCTCAGGTCAAGTTTAAATGGACCTAAGGTGTTGAGCTTTCTACACCTCCAGTTGAGCTCGGCTCACTGGAGGGTTGTTAAGTGGAGAAAGGTTTGCCTTCCACCTCAGGTCAAGTTTGGCTCGACTAGAGGTGTTGAGTTTTCCTCCACCTCAGGTCAAGTTTAACTAGACATAAGGTGTTGAGCTTTCTCCACCTCCAGTTGAGCTCGGCTCACAGGAGGGTTGTTAAGTGGAGAAAGGTTTGCCTTCCACCTCAGGTCGAGTTCGGCTCGACTAGATGTGTTGAGTTATTCCTCCACCTCAGGTCAAGTTTAACTAGACCTAAGGTATTGAGCTTTCTCCACCTCCAGTTGAGCTCGGCTCACAGGAGGGTTGTTAAGTGGAGAAAGGTTTTCCTTCCACCTCAGGTCGAGTTCGGCTCGACTTGAGGTGTTGAGTTTTTCCTCCACCTCAGGTCAAGTTTAACTAGACCTATGGTGCTGAGCTTTCTCCACCTCCAGTTGGGCTCGGCTCATAGGAGAGTTGTTAAGTGGAGAAAGGTTTTCCTTCCACCTCAGGTCGAGTTCGGCTCGACTAGAGGTGTTGAGTTTTTCCTCCACCTAGGGTCAAGTTTAACTAGACCTAATATGTTGAGCTTTCTCCACCTCCAGTTGAGCTCGACTCACAAAAGCGAAGTTAAGTGAAGAAAGGTTCGCCTTCCGCCTCAAGTTAAGTTCCGTTGAAAAACTCAGCAAGAGTAACCCGTTGGCAGGGCCCTCCTTAGATTCCCCTAACGCCCCACCTACTCGTCAAATAGGTGGGTTGGACTTTCTTTCTGAGCTTAAGACAAGCTCGAAAAGAGCGGGGATTATGTCCAACCCTCATATTTTCCGAGTCGGTGTGACCCGACACGGATCAGGTTATGATAGAGAGAGTGTCTGTGACGCAGAAGATCGACTTGTTAGAGGCCGTTGAGACCAAAAATGAAGTCCCAGGGGGGAGGAAGTGGACCGAAGGCCCACTTCCTCACTTAGGCGAGTGGACCCCTGGTCCACTCGCCCAGGGAGAGGGGCGAGTGGACCTGTGGTCCACTCGCCCCGGGCACTCAGGCGTGCGTCCACTCGCCCCTAAGGGGGTGGACCGAGTGGTCCACCCGCCCAACCTAGGCAGTGGACCTTTTGGTCCACTCTCCCGACCCCCGGCAAGGGGCGGGGAGTGGACGTCTCAACCGCCACTCGCCCCTCCTCTTGTTTTGGTCGTTCAAGTTCATGGTTGAGTTGCGGATAGCAGAATCTTGGATATCCGCAGCCCAATTTTGGGAAGTCTATAAATAGACCCCCATGGGCACCTTGGGTGGGGTTGGACTCTCCTCTCCCTCGTGCGTGTCTTGTGAGCAAGCACTACCCCCCTGTCATCTAAGGTGGACGGTGATGTGGTCCTTTGTGCCCTCCAAGGTGCCCAGGCTCAGCATTGGCTTAGGAGGGGAAGCTCTCTTTGAACTTTCGGGTGTGTGGTGGGACCTCCTCGCTGAAGCTCAAGGGGTTCATTTCTAGTCTCAAGTGTCCTTCAGGGGCAAGGTCTCTCAGTTCTCAGCAACTAGTCATGGGTTCTAGATCGGGTCAAGTAAGGGTTAGCTGCATTCCCCTTTCGAACGTTAAGACCAGTTCTCTGGTTTCAACATACCAGACCTAGGTCTTACGTACGCTTCGACGCTAAGAACACAACAGTGAAGCACTTGCGTACTGGACTCGAAAGGGGTCTTGGGAAGTAACCACCAAGAGCCCAGCCCAACCGGTCAATAGGCACGAAAGGGGTCTTTGGAAGTAAGCACAAAGAGCACAGCTCAACCGGCCAAGATCTATCTGCCATCTCCCATCGGTGTGACGACTAGCGAGCCCATAGATCTGCCACAAGCAATCATTCAACCACGATCATTACACCACCATGTGTAAGCCATGCACATTCATGTAATTCCCATGCATAATTCGTGCTATCAAGCACCTAAGGACTCACGAAAGGAGTCTTATTACACTTCTCCTCATACAATCAATGCCGATGCTAATTAGCATCCAAGGCCCACAACCACCGTCCCTTAACATTGCCCCATAAGATACGACCATATCTTATAACCCGCATCATGCCTTCAAGGCTACCTATACCGAGTGGTTATAACTCTTGTGTAGTGACGTGCGTATGACACGAAAATTACTCTATGAGACTCTGCAGGACTACTTGTGCATATAGAGACATATTCATATCTTACTAAATTCCTCATTAAGTTATGCATCGCAATGTCCCATTTCAGAATCATAACATTCTCCCACGCCTCGCCCAATTGACATGGGAACCCAGGAACTCCTACGACACCAAAGGAGGAGAACCTGAAGTTCTCTGTTTGCTAGCGCCGGCGGTAGCGCTACCGTCGGGCTCTAGTGATCCAGTCGGCACACCTTCTTGTCGACATTGGGTGTCGATGGGAAGTTATCCCTTCCTGTTGACCAGTCAACACGCTAGCGTCGGCGGTATGGCTAGCGCCGGCGATATGGCTATTGCCTGGCGCTAGTATTTCTACTAACACTCCTTCTCGTCGACCTTAAGTGTCGATGGGAACTTATTCTTTCCCGTCGACCAGTCGACACGCTAGCGCCGACGGTATGGCTACCATCGGGCGCTAGTATTTCTTCTAACACTCCTTCCCGTCGACATCAAGCGTCGACGGGAATTTACCCCTTCTAGTCGACAAGTCGACCCGATAACGCCGATAGTAGCGCTACCACCGGGCACTAGTGATTCTACCAACATTCCTTCCCATCGACATTATGTGTCGATGAGAAGTTACCCCTTCCCATAGACAAGTCGACCTGCTAATGCCGGCGATAGCGCTACCGCCTGGCGCTAGTGATTCTACCAACACTCCTTCCCATTGACAATAAGTGTCGACGGGAAGTTACCCCTTCCCGTCGACAAGTCGAAATGCTAATGCCGGCGGTAGCGCTACCGCAGGCGCTAGCTAACAGAGAACAATTCATCTGTTAACAACATTCCTTTTTCTTCTCGTGGACTCTCAATTCCAATCAAGATCAATTCTTCCTTCCCTTAGTTGCTGGAATTTCACCACTAATCATGAGTCCCCTTATTAATCAAGTGCAATATTATAATTATAACTCTCTTTAACAAGGGACTATTCATCATCTTCCCCAAACGAGAATTAGGTCATCTCACCTTCTCTCCTCCAATACTCCCTCATTAGGCCACCGGTCTTCACAAAATCAACTCCTTAAACTTGGTATTGAAGAGGGGAGTTGATCGAAGACATACATGCGGCGAACGACGCCCTGGAACATATGCTCTAGCATGGCCACTTCCTACGAAACTCCATTAATCTCACTAAATAAAGCTCTTTTGAGCTCAATGTCTCTCCTAATTAGATCTAAAGATCTAACACCAAGGGAGAGGGGTTAGAAGTCAACTAATTTCTAGCCGACGATCGCGGTCATCTCCTTGGCGGCAGTCGAATGAGCTCAAGTCCTTCTCCAAGCTTGCTCTGTTAAGAACCCTAAGTTAACATCTTGAGGTGTGAGGAATAAGATGAAGAAAAGAAGCGATTCATTTAGCTGTCGATATATTGCGGGTTGCACTGGTAATGCAAAATTTAGCTCCAAATGACACCTAAACTTGAAACAGCCATAACTTTTGATCAGGTTGTCTGATTTTGGCCCACAAAACCTCTTCAAAATAAGCCCTGAGCCATACATTCAATGGAGAGCAAGTTTAACCAAATCTAGTTCATATAGTGGTAGATATACATTGAGTTGCAGTGGTAATGTGCGATTTAGCTCCAACTAACACCTAAACATCAAACAGCTATAACTATTGATCCAGTTGCCAAGATTTTGCCAAAAACACCTTTTTGGAATGAGCTCAGAGCCATACATCCTATGGAGAATAGGATTTACCCGATCGAGTTCATTTAGTGGTTGACAGATAGTGGATTGCAGTGGAAATTAGGGATTTTGCTCCAATTGACACCTAAACTTGAAACATCCATAACTTTGATCCAGTTGTCAGGTTATTGCCCACAACACCTTTTCGAAATGAGATCAGAGCCCTACATCGAATGGACAACAATTTTAACCATTCCAGTTCGTTTAGTGGTTGATCTATAGTAAGTTACAGTGCTAATGGTGGATTTAGCTCCAAATGACACATAAACTTCAAACAGACAGAACTCTTGATTAAGTTGCCCAATTTTTGGCCATAATACCTTTTTAGATTGAGCTTAGAGCCCTCCATCCAAGGTAGATTAGGATATAACCATTCAAATTCGTTTATTGTTCGATATACAGTGGGTTCCAGTGGTAATGCGGGATTTATCTCCAAATTACACCTGAACTTCAAGCAGCCATGACTTTTGATCCCCTTGTTCGATTTTTTTTCACAACACTTTTTCGGAAAGAGCTCGTATTCTCCATCCAACAGAGAATAAGATTTACCCATTCTATAATAAGACTACACCTTTCCGGTAGTACAATTTTCGCCCACAATACCTTTGCAGAATGAGATCGGAGCCCTAAATCCAATAGAGAACAATCTAAACCCATTCCAGCTCGTTTAGAGGTCGATATACAGTGAGTTGTAGTGGTAATATGAGATTTAGCTCCAAATGAAATACACTTCAAAATGACGGAATTTTTAATGCTGGTTGTAGTGAAAATGAAAGATTTAGCTCCAAATGACACTTAAACTTTATACATCAATAACTTTTGATCCTGTTGTCATATTTTACCCCCACAACGGTATTTAGGAATGAGCTTGGAGCACTACATTCATTGAAGCACAAGGTTTACCCAATGCAGTACAGTTAGTTGTCGATATATAGCGGGTTGCACTAGTAATGCAAAATTTAGCTACAAATGACACCTAAACTTGAAACAACCATAACTTTTGATCAGGTTGTCTAATTTTTGCCCACGAAACCTCTTCGAAATGAGCTCTGAGCCATACATTCAATGGAGAGCAAGCTTTACCCAATCTAGTTCATTTAGTGGTCGATATACAATGAGTTGCAGTGGTAATGTGGGATTTGGTTCCAACCAACACCTAAACTTCAAACAGCGTTAACTATTGATCCGGTTTTCCGAATTTTGCCCAAAACACCTTTTCGGAATTAGCTCAGAGCCATACATCCTATGGAGAATAGGACTTACTCGATCGAGTTCATTAAGTGGTCGACGGATAGTGCATTGCAGTGGAAATGAGGGATTTTGCTCCAATTGACACCTAAATTTCAAAACTTTGATCTAGTTGTCAGGTTATTGCCCACAACACCTTTTCAGAATGAGATTGGATCCCTATATCCAATGGACAACAAGTTTTACCCATTTTAGTTCATTTAGTGGTTGATCTACAGTAGGTTACAGTGGTAATGGGGGATTCAGCTCCAAATGACACATAAACTTCAAACAGACAGAACACTTGATCCAGTTGCCCAATTTTTGCCCCCAATACCTTTTTAGAATAAGCTCAAAACCCTACACCCAATGCAGAGTAGGATATAACCATTCAATTTCATTTATTGTTCGATATATAGTGGGTTCTAGTGGTAATGCGGGATTTAGCTCCAAAGTACACTTAAACTTCAAGCATCCATAACTTTTGATCCGGTTGTTCGATTTTTTTGCACAACAATTTTTTGAAAAGAGCTCGTATTCTCCATCCAACAAAGAATAAGATTAACCCATTCTAGAATAAGACAACACCTTTCCGGTTTTCCAATTTTTGCCCACAATACCGTTTCGGAATGAGATCAGAGCCCTAAATCCAATGGAGAACAATTTAAACCCATTCCAGCTCGTTTAGAGTTCGATATACAGAGAGGTTTAGATGTAATACGAGATTTTGCTCCAAATGACACTAAAACTTTATACATCAATAACTTTTGATCAGGTTGTCTGATTTTACCCCCACAACACCTTTTAAAAATGAGTTCGAAGCACTACATTCATTGAAGCACAAGTTTTACCTAATGCAGTTCAGTTAGTTGTCGATATATAGCGGGTTGCACTAGTAATGCGAAATTTAGCTCCAAATGATACCTAAACTTGAAACAACCATATCTTTTGATCAGGTTGTCTAATTTTTGCCCACAAAACCTCTTTGAAATGAGCTCTGACCCATACATTCAATGGAAAGCAAGCTTTTCCCAATCTAGTTCATTTAGTGGTCGACATACATTGAGTTGTAGTGGTAATGTGGGATTTGGCTACAACCAACACCTAAACTTCAAACAGCTATAACTATTGATCCATTTGTCTGGATTTTGCCCAAAACACCTTTTCGGAATGAGCTCATAGCCATACATCCTATGGAGAATATCATTCGACGGATAGTGGATTGCAGTGGAAATGAGAGATTTTGCTCCAATTGACACCTAAACTTCAAACATCCATAACTTTGATCTGGTTGTCAGGTTATTGCCCACAACACCTTTTTCAGAATGAGATTGGAGCCCTATATCGAATGGACAACAAGTTTTACCCATTCCAGTTCATTTAGTGGTTGATCTACAGTGGGTTATAGTTCTAATGGGGGATTTAGCTCCAAATGACACATAAACTTCAAACAGACAGAACAATAGTTGTTTATTGTTGCCCAATTTTTGCCCCCAATACCTTTTTAGAATGACCTTTGTGCCCTACATCCAATGTAGAGTAGGATATAACCATTCAAGTTTGTTTATTGTTCGATATACAGAGGTTTCAGTGGTTATGCCGGATTTAGCTCCAGATTACACTTAAACTTCAAGCAGCCATAACTTTTGATCTGGTTGTTTGATTTTTTTGCACAACACTTTTTTGGAAAGAGCTCATATTCTCCATCCAACAGAAAATAAGATTGACCCATTCTAGAATAAGAGAACACCTTTCCGGTTGTACAATTTTTGCCCACAATACCTTTTCGGAATGAGATCGGAGCCCTAAATCCAATTGAGAACAATTTAAACCAATTCCAGCTCATTAAGAGGTCAATATACAGTGAGTTATAATGGTAATATGAGATTTAGCTCCAAATGACACATATTCTTCAAAATGACAGAATTTTTTATGCTGGTTGTAGTGAAAATGATAGATTTAGCTCCAAATGACACTCAAACTTTAAACATCAATAACTTTTGATGTGTTTGTTTTATTTAACCCCACAACACCTTTTCGGAATGTGCTCGGAGCAATACATTCATTGGAGCACAAGTTTTACCTATTCCAGTTCATTTAGTTGTCGATATATAGCGTGTTGCAGCGGTAATGCGAAATTTAGCTCCAAATGACACCTAAACTTCTATCGTCCATAACTTTTGATTTGTATGTTTAATTTTTGCCCACAACACATTTTCAGAATTTGCTCAGAGGCATAAATCCAATGGAGCACCATTTTAAACCATTCCAGCTCATTTTAGTGGTCAATATACAGCAGGTTGCAATGGTAATGAGGTATTTAGCTCCTCTTGACACAAACAAAAACATCCATAACTTTTGATCTTATTGTCCAATTTTTGCGCAGAACACCTTTTTGGAAAGAGCTCGGAGCCCTACATTCATTGAAGCACAAGTTTTACCGATTGCAGTTCATTTAGTTGTCGATATATAGTGGGTTGCACTGGTAATGCGAAATTTAGGTTGAAATGACACCTAAACTTGAAACACCCATAACTTTTGATCACATTGTCTGATTTTGGCCCACAAAACCTCTTCGAAATGAGCTCTGAGCCATTCATTCAATGGCGAGCAAGTTCAACCCAATCTAGTTCATTTTGTTGTCGATATACATTGAGTTGCAGTGGTAAGGTGGGATTTAGCTCCAACTACCACCTAAACTTCAAACAACAATAACAATTAATCCGGTTTTCCGGATTTTGCCCAAAACACCTTTTCGGAATGAGCTCAGAGCTATACATTCTATGGAGAATAGGTTTTATCCGATCGAGTTCATTTGGTGGTCGACAGATAGTGGATTGCAGTGGAAATGAGGGATTTTGCTCCAATTGACACCTAAACTTCAAACATCCATAACTTCGATCTGGTTTTCAGGTTATTGCCCACAACACCTTTTTGAAATGAGATCGGATCCCTACATCGAATGGACAACAAATTTTATCCATTCCAGTTCGTTTAGTGGTTGATCTACTGTGAGTTACAGTGGTAATGGGGGATTTAGCTCCAAATGACACATAAACATCAAACAGACAAAACTCTTGATCAAGTTGCCCAATTTTTTCCCATAATACCTTTTTAGAATGTGCTCAGAGCCCTACATCCAATGTAGAGTAGGATATAACCATTCAATTTCATTTATTGTTCGATATACAGTGGGTTCTAGTGGTAATGCGGGATTTCGCTCCAAATTACACCTAAACTTCAAGCAGCCATAACTTTTGATCCGGTTGTTTGATTTTTTTGCAAAACACTTTTTCGGAAAGAGCTCGTATTCTCCATCCAACAGAGAATAAGATTTACCCATTCTAGAAAAAGACAGCACCATTCCAGTAGTCCAATTTTCGCCCACAATACCTTTTCGGAATGAAATCGGAGCCGTAAATCCAATGGAGAACAATTTAAACCCATTCCAGCTCGTTTAGTGGTCGATATACAATGAGTGGTAGTGGCAATATGAGATTTAGATCCAAATGACACATACACTTCAAAATGACAGAATTTTTTATGCTGGTTGTAGTGAAAATTAGAGATTTAGCTCCAAATGACACTCAAACTTTACACAGCAATAACTTTTGATCCGACTCTCTGATTTTACCCCCACAACACCTTTTCGGAATGAGCTCGGAGCACTATATTCATTGTAGCACAAGTTTTACCCATTCCAGTTCATTTAGTTGTCGATATATAGCGTGTTGCAGTGGTAATTCGAAATTTAGCTCCAAATGACGCCTAAACTTCTAACATCCATAACTTTTGATTTGTATGTTTAATTTTTGCCCACAACACCTTTTCAGATTATGCTCAGAGGCATACATCCAATGGAGCAACATTTTAAACAATTCCAGCTCATTTTAGTGGTCAATATACAACAGGTTGCAATGGTAATGAGGTATTTAGCTCCTCTTGACACATAAACAAAAACAGCCATAACTTTTGATCTTTTTGTCCGATTTTTGCGCAGAACACATTTTTGGAATGAGCTCGGGGCCCTACATTCATTGAAGCACAAGTTTTACCCATTGCAGTTCATTTAGTTGTCGATATATAGCGGGTTGCACTGGTAATGCGAAATTTAGGTCGAAATGACACCTAAACTTGAAACAGCCATAACTTTTGATCACATTGTCTGATTTTGGCCCACAAAACCTCTTCGAAATGAGCTCTGAGCCATTCATTCAATGGCGAGCAAGTTTAACCCAATATAGTTCATTTAGTGGTCGATATACATTGAGTTACAGTGGTAATGTGGGATTTAGCTCAAACTAACACCTAAACTTCAAACAGCTATAACTATTGATCTGGTTGTCCGAATTTTGCCCAAAACATCTTTTCGGAATGAGCTCAGAGCCATACATCCTATAGAGAATAGGTTTTACCCGATCGAGTTTATTTAGTGGTCGACAAATAGTGGATTGCAGTGGAAATGAGGGATTTTGCTCCAATTGACACCTAAACTTCAAACATCCATAACTTTGATCCGGTTTTCAGGTTATTGCCCCCAACACATTTTGGAAATGAGATCGGAGCCCTACATTGTATGGACAATAAGTTTTACCCATTATAGTTCTTTTAGTGGTTGATCTATAGTGAGTTACAATGGTAATGGGGGATTTTTTTGCTCTGGTTGTTTGATTTTTTTGCAAAACACTTTTTCGGAAAGAGCTCGTATTATCCATCCAACAGAGAATAAGATTTACCCATTCTAGGAAAAAACAACACCTTTTTTGGTAGTCCAATTTTCGCCCACATAACCTTTTCGGAATGAGATCGGAGCCCTATATCCAATGGAGAACAGTTTAAACCCATTCCAGCTTGTTTAGAGGTCGATATACAATGCGTTGTAGTGGTAATAGGAGATTTAGCTCCAAATGACACATACACTTCAAAATGATAGAATTTTTAATGATGGTTGTAGTGAAAATGAGAGATTTAGCTCCAAATGACACTAAAACTTTATATATCAATAACTTTTGATCCGGTTGTCTGATTTTACCCCCACAACATAGGAATGAGCTCGGAGCATTACATTCATTGAAGCACAAGTTTTACCCATTGCAGTTCAGTTAGTTGTCGATATATAGCGGGTTGCACTAGTAATGCGAAATTTAGCTCCAAATGACACTTAAACTTGAAATATCCATAATTTTTGATCAGGTTGTCTAATATTTGCCCACAAAACCTCTTTGAAATGAGCTCTGAGCCATACATTCAATGGAGAGCAAGCTTTACCCAATCTAGTTCATTTAGTGGTCGATATATATTGAGTTGCAGTGGTAATGTGGGATTTGGCTCCAACCAACACCTAAACTTCAAACAGCTATAACTATTGATCCGGTTGTTCGGATTTTTCCCAAAACACCTTTTCGGAATGAGCTCAGAGCCATACATCCTATGGAGAATAGGATTTACTCCATCGAGTTCATTTAGTGGTCGACGGATAGTGGATTGCAGTGGAAATGAGGGATTTTGCTACAATTGACACCTAAACTTCAAACATCCATAACTTTGATCCGGTTGTCAGGTTATTGCCCACAACACCTTTTCCGAATGAGATTGGAGCCCTATATCCAATGGATAACAAGTTTTGCCCATTCCAGTTCATTTAGTGGTCGATCTACAGTGGGTTATAATGGTAATGGGGGATGTTTAACCAGAAATCGGCGATCCTCTCTGAGGAGGTTTTTCTGCGTTTCTCCTGCAGGTCATGCGACTAGGGACCTCCTATCCACCCAGCAGGGGCAATATCCTCCTTCAAACCGCCCAGGTCAGGCAGTCTACTCCTTCAGATTGCGCGGGTACGCGACCTCCTCCTTCAGACCGTGCGGGTAGGCGGCCTCCTCCTTCAGACCGTGCGGGTAGGCGACCTCCTCCTTCCGACCGCACGGGTAGCTGGCCTCCTCCTTCAGGCCACGCGGGTAAGAGGCCTCCTCCGTCAGACCGTGCGGGTAGGCGGCCTCCTCCTTCAGACCACGCGGGTAGGAGGCCTCCTCCTTCAGACCGCACGGGTAGGCGGCCTCTCCTTCAGACCGCGTGGGTAGGCGGCCTCCTCCTTCAGACCGCGCGGGTAGAACTCTAGTCACTGGCTCACCAGCGGTGATGACATCGACCCAGAGCCTATAAATAGGACCCTCGACATGAATTGGGGGACAGGCAAGTTGGGGGCAAAACTGGCGGCTAGAAACAACCAGACCGCACCTAGCTGCGGGCTGTCTGGGGGACCTCGGCGAGCAACCCGGGCGACCTCAGCGAACTGTCTGGGCGACCTAGGCAAACTATCTGGGCGACCTCAGCGAACTACCCGGGCGGCCAATGCGAACTATCTGGGCGGCCTCGGTGAACAGCCCGGGCGGTCTCAGCAAGCAGTTGAGGAGGTCTCAGTAAGCAGTTTGGGCGGTCTCAGCAAACAGTTGGGGCAGTCTCAGCAAGCAGTCCGGGTGGTCTCAACAAGTAGTCCGGTCGGTCTCAGCGAACATCTCAAGCGGCTTTCTTTTGTTACCCGCAACTCTCTTGTAATCATTCTGTTTCCATGTACTAAACACAACAAGGTGTAATATAGATTATTAAATAAAAAGAAACCCATCGCAGGAGTGGAATTTGCCGCGGCGGGCGAATTCTGGTCTCGCCGCAAGCTAGCGGCCCTCTCTTCTTCTCTCTCACTCAGCTCTTCATTTGCGACTCAAGTAACCAGCTGCTCGACCATTACCCCCTCTCCTTCCTCCGGGATCGGGCGTCAAGGACTTGGGGACAATTTTGGATTCAACAGGGGATTTTGCTCCAAATGACACAAACTTCAAACAGACAGAACTCTTGATCCAGTTGCCTAATTTTTGCCCCCAATACCTTTTTAGAATAAGCTCTGTGCCCTACATCCAATGAAGAGTAGGATATAACCATTCAAGTTTGTTTATTGTTCAATAAACAGTGGGTTCCAGTGGTAATGCAGGATTTAGCTCCAAATTACACTTATACTTCAAGCAGCCATAACTTTTGATCCGGTTGTTCGATTTTTTTGCACCACTTTTTCGGAAAGAGATCGTATTCTTCACCCAACAGAGAATAGGATTTACCCATTCTAGAATAAGACAACACCTTTCTGGTTGTCCAATTTTCCCCCACAATACCTTTTCGGAATGAGATCGGAGCCCTAAATCCAATGGGGAACAATTTATACCCATTCCAGTTCGATTAGAGGTCGATATACAATGAGTTGTAGTGGTAATATGAGATTTACGTCCAATCACATACACTTCAAAATGACATGAATTTTTAATGCTGGTTGTAGTGAAAATGAGAGATTTAGCTCCAAATGACACTACAACTTTATACATCAATAACTTTTGATCTGATTGTTTGATTTTAACCCCACAACACCTTTTAGGAATGAGCTCGGAGCACTATATTCATTGAAGCACAAGTTTTACCCAATGCAGTTCAGTTAGTTGTCGATATATAGTGGGTTGTCCTAGTAATGCGAAATTTAGCTACAAATGACACCTAAACTTGAAACAGCCATAACTTTTGATCAGGTTGTCTAATTTTTGCCCATATAACCTCTTTGAAATGAGCTCAAAGCCATACATTCAATGGAGAGCAAGCTTTACCCAATCTAGTTCATTTAGTGGTCAATATATATTGAGTTGCAGTGGTAATGTGGGATTTGGCTCCAACCAGCACCTAAACTTAAAACAGCTAATAACTATTGACCCGATTGTCCGGATTTTTCCCAAAACACCTTTTCAGAATGAGCTCAGAGCCATACATCCTATGGAGAATAGGATTTACTCGATCGAGTTCATTTAGTGGTCGACGGATAGTGGATTGCAGTGGAAATGAGGGATTTTACTCCAATTGACACCTAAACTTCAAACATCCAAAACTTTGATCCGGTTGTCAGGTTATTGCCCACAACACCTTTTCGGAATGAGATTGGATCATTATATCCAATGGAAAACAAGTTTTACCAATTCCAGTTCATTTAGTGGTTGATCTACAATGAGTTACAGTGGTAATGGGGGATTTAGCTCCAAATGACACATAAACTTCAAACAGACAGAACTCTTGATCCAGTTGCCCAATTTTTGCCCCCAATGCCTTTTTAGAATGAGCGTTGTACCCTACATCCAATGAAGAGTAGGATATAACCATTCAAGTTTGTTTATTGTTCGATATACAGTGGGTTCCAGTGGTAATGCGGGATTTAGCTCCAAATTACACTTAAACTTCAAGCAACCATAACATTTGATCCGGTTGTTCGATTTTTTTGCACAATACTTTTTCGGAAAGAGCTCGTATTCTCCATCCAACAGAGAATAAGATTTGCCCATTCTAGAATAAGACAACACCTTTCCGGTTGTCCAATTTAGCCCATAATACCTTTTCGGAATGAGATCGGAGCCCTAAATCCAATGGAGAACAATTTAAACCCATTCCAGCTCGTTTAGAGGTCGATATACAGTGAGTTGTAGTGGTAATATGAGATTTGGTTCCAAATGACACATACACTTCAAAATGACAGAATTTTTTATGCAGGTTGTTGTGAAAATGAGAGATTTAGCTCCAAATGACACTTAAACTTTAAACATCAATAACTTTTGATGCGGTTGTTTTATTTTACCCCCCACAATACCTTTTCGGTATGAGCTCGGAGCACTACATACATTGGAGCACAAGTTATACCCATTCCAGTTCAGTTAGTTGTCGATATATAGCGTGTTGCAGCGGTAATGCTAAATTTAGCTCCAAATGACACCTACACTTCTAACGTATATAACTTTTGATTTGTATGTTTAATTTTTGCCCACAACACCGTTTCAGAATATGCTCAGAGGCATACATCCAATGGAGCACCATTTTAAACCATTCCAGCTCATTTTAGTGGTCA
Source organism: Dactylorhiza incarnata (assembly GCA_033032865.1). NCBI lineage: Eukaryota > Viridiplantae > Streptophyta > Magnoliopsida > Asparagales > Orchidaceae > Dactylorhiza > Dactylorhiza incarnata. The sequence goes on along the minus strand of JAWHQI010000330.1, from coordinate 2,733,285 downwards.
ATATACAGCAGGTTGCAATGGTAATGAGGGATCTAGCTCCTCTTGACATAAACTAAAACATCCATAACTTCAATGGCGGGCAAGTTTAACCCAATCTAGTTCATTTAGTGGTCGATATACATTGAGTTGCAGTGGTAATGTGGGATTTAGCTCCAACTAACACCTAAACTTCAAACAGCTATAACTATTGATCCGGTTGTCCGGATTTTGCCCAAAACACCTTTTCGGAATGAGTTCAGAGCAATACATCCTATGGAGAATAGGTTTTACCCGATCGAGTTCATTTAGTGGTCGACAGATAGTGGATTGCAGTGGAAATGAGGGATTTTGCTCCAATTGACACCTAAACTTCAAACATCCATAACTTTGATCCGGTTTTCAGGTTATTGCCCACAACACCTTTTTGAAATGAGATCGAATCCCTACATCGAATGGACAACAAGTTTTACCCATTCCAGTTCATTTAGTGGTTGATCTATAGTGAGTTAAAGTGGTAATGGGGGATTTAGCTCCAAATGACACATAAACTTCAAACAGACAGAACTCTTGATCAAGTTGCCCAATTTTTGCCCATAATACCTTTTTAGAATGAGATCAGAGCCCTACATCCAATATATAGTAGGATATAACCATTCAAGTTCGTTTATTGTTCGATATAGTGTGGGTTCCAGTGGTAATGCGGGATTTCGCTCCAAATTACACCTAAACTTCAAGCAGCCATAACTTTTGATCCGGTTGTTCGATTTTTTTGCAAATCACTTTTTCGGAAAGAGATCGTATTCTCCATCCAATAGAGTATAAGATTTACCCATTCTAGAATAAGACGGCACTTTTCCGGTAGTCCAATTTTCGCCCACAATACCTTTTCGGAATGAGATCGGAGCCCTAAATCCAATAGAGAACAATTTAAACCCATTTTAGCTCGTTTAGAGGTCGATATACAGTGAGTTCTAGTGGTAACACGAGATTTAGCTTCAAATGACACATACACTTCAAAATGACAGAATTTTTAATGCTGGTTGTAGTGAAAATGAGAGATTTAGCTCCAAATGACACTAAAACTTAATACATCAATAACTTTTGATCCAGTTGTCTGATTTTACCCCCGCAACACCTTTTAGGAAACGGAGCACTACATTCATTGAAACACAAGTTTTACCCAATGCAGTTCAGTTAGTTGTCGATATATAGCGGGTTGCACTAGTAATGCGAAATTTAGCTACAAATGACACCTAAACTTGAAACGACCATAACTTTTGATCAGGTTGTCTAATTTTTGCCCACAAAACCTCTTTGAAATGATCTCTAAGCCATACAGTCAATGCAGAGCAAGCTTTACCCAATCTAGTTCATTTAGTGGTCGATATACATTGAGTTGCAGTGGTAATGTGGGATTTGGCTCCAACCAACACCTAAATATCAAACAGCTATAACTATTGATCCGGTTGTCCGGATTTTGCCCAAAACACCTTTTCATAATGAACTCAGATCCATACATCCTATGGAGAATTGGATTTACTCGATCAAGTTCATTTAGTGGTCGATGGATGGTGGATTGCAGTGGAAATGAGGGATTTTGCTCCAATTGACACCTAAACTTCAAACAACCTTAACTTTGATCCGGTTGTCAAGTTATTGCCCACAAAACGTTTTTGGAATGAGATTGGAGCCCTATATCCAATGGAAAACAAGTTTTACCAATTCCAGTTCATTTAGTGGTTGATCTACAGTGGGTTAAAGTAGTAATGGGGGATTTAGCTCCAAATGACATATAAACTTCAAACAGACAGAACTCTTGATCCAGTTACCTAATTTTTGCCCCCAATACCTTTTTAGAATGAGCTATGTGCCCTATATCCAATGAAGAGTAGGATATAACCATTCAAGTTCGTTTATTGTTCGATATACAGTGGGTTCTAGTGGTAATGCGGGATTTAACTCCAAATTACACTTAAACTTAAAGCAGCCATAACTTTTGATCCGGTTGTTCGATTTTTTGCACAACACTTTTTCGGAAAGAGCTCGCATTCTCCATCCAATAGAGAATAAGATTTACCCATTCTAGAATAAGACAACACCTTTCCGGTTGTCCAATTTTCGCCCACAATACCTTTTCGGAATGAGATCGGAGCCCTAAATCAATGGAGAACAATTTAAACCCATTCCAGCTCGTTTAGAGGTCAATATATAGCGAGTTATAGTGGTAATATGAGATTTGGCTCCAAATGACACATACACTTCAAAATGACAGAATTTATTATGCTGGTTGTAGTGAAAATGAGAGATTTAGCTCCAAATGACACTAAAACTTTAAACAACAATAACTTTTGATGCGGTTGTTTTATTTTACCCCCACAACACCTTTTTCAGAATGAGCTTGGAGCACTACATTCATTGGAGCACAAGTTTTACCCATTCCAGTTCATTTAGTTTTCAATATATAGCGTGTTGCAGCGGTATTACAAAATTTAGCTTCAAATGACACCTACACTTCTAACGCCCATAACTTTTGATTTGTATGTTTAATTTTTACCAAAAACACCTTTTCAGAATATGCTCAGAGGCATACATCCAATGGAGCACCATTTTAAACCATTCCAGATCATTTTAGTGGTCAATATACAACAGGTTGCAATTGGTAATGAGGGATTTAGCTCCTCTTGACATATAAACTAAAACAGCCATAACTTTTGATCTTTTTGTCCGATTTTTGCGCACAACACCTTTTTGGAATGAGCTCGGAATCCTACATTCTCTGAAGCACAAGTTTTACCCATTACAGTTCATTTATTTGTCGATATATAGCGGGTTGCACTGGTAATGCGAAATTTAGGTCCAAATGACACCTAAACTTGAAACTGCAATAACTTTTGATCACGTTGTCTGATTTTGGCCCACAAACCTCTTTGAAATAAGATCTAAGCCATTCATTCAATGGCGAGCAAGTTTGACCCAATCTAGTTCATTTAGTGGTCGATATACATTGAGTTGCAGTGTTAATGTGAGATTTAGCTCCAATTAACACCCAAACTTCAAACAGCTATAACTATTAATCCGGTTGTCCAGATTTTTCCCAAAACACCTTTTTGGAATGAGCTCAGAGCCATACATCCTATGGAGAATAGTTTTTACCCGATCGAGTTCATTTAGTGGTCGACAGATAGTGGATTGCAGTGGAAATGAGGGATTTTGCTCCAATTGACACATAAACTTCAAACATCCATAACTTTGATCCGGTTTTTAGGTTATTTCCCACAACACCTTTTCAAAATGAGATCGGAGCCCTACATCGAATTGACAACATGGTTTACCCATTCCATTTCGTTTAATGGTTGATCTATAGTGAGTTACAGTGATAATGGAGGATTTTTGCTCCAAATGATACATAAACTTCAAACAGAAAGAACTCTTAATCAAGTTGCCCAATTTTTGCTCATAATACATTTTTAGAATGAGCTCAGAGCCCTACATCTAATGTAGAGTAGGATATAACCATTAAAGTTCATTTACTGTTCGATAAACAGTGGGTTCCATTGGTAATGCGGGATTATGCTCCAAATTACACCTAAACTTCAAGCAACCATAAGTTTTGATCCAGTTATTCGATTTTCTTGCAAAACACTTTTTCAGAAAGAGCTCGTATTCTCCATCCAACAGAGAATAAGATTTACCCATTCTAGAATAAGATAGCACCTTTCCGGTAGTCCAATTTTCGCCCACAATTCCTTTTCGGAATGAGATCGGAGCCCTAAATCCATTGGAGAACAATTTAAACCCATTCCAGCTCGTTTAGAGGTCGATATACAGTGAGTTGTAGTGGTAATACGATATTTAGCTCCAAATGACATATACACTTCAAAATGACAGAATTTTTATGATGGTTGTAGTGAAAATGAGAGATTTTGCTCCAAATGACACTAAAACTTTATACATCAATAACTTTTGATCTGGTTGTCCGATTTTAGCCCCACAACACCTTTTAGGAATGAGCTCAGAGCACTACATTCATTGAAGCACAAGTTTTACCCAATACAGTTCAGTTAGTTGTCGATATATAGCAGGTTGCACTAGTAATGCGAAATTTAGCTCCAAATGACACCTAAACTTGAAACAACCATAACTTTTGATCAGGTTGTCTAATTTTTGCCCACAAAACATCTTTGAAATGAGCTCTGAGCAATACATTCAATGGAGAGCAAGCTTTTCCCAATCTAGTTCATTTAGTGGTCGACATACATTGAGTTGTAGTAGTAATGTAGGATTTGGCTCCAACCAACACCTAAACTTCAAACAGCTATAACTATTGATCCGGTTGTCCAAATTTTGCCCAAAACACCTTTTCGGAATGATCTTAGAGCCATACATCCTATGGAGATTAGGATTTACTCGATCGAGTTCATTTAGTGGTCAACGGATAGTGGATTGCAGTGGAAATGAGGGATTTTACCCCAATTGACACCTAAACTTCAAACATCCATAACTTTGATCCGGTTGTCAGGTTATTGCCCACAACACTTTTTCAGAATGAGATTGGAGCCCTATATCCAATGGACAACAAATTTTACCCATTCCAGTTCATTTTGTGGTTGATCTACATTGGGTTACAGTGGTAATGGGGGATTTAGCTCCCAATACCTTTTTGCAATGAGCTCTGTGCCCTACATCCAATGTAGAGTAGGATATATCCATTCAAGTTCGTTTATTGTTCGATATACAGTGGGTTCTAGTGGTAATGCGGGATTTAGCTCCAAATTACACTTAAACTCCAAGCAGCCATAACACATTTCGGAAAGAGCTCAGAGCACAACACTTTTTTGGAAAGAGCTCGGAGCCATAACTTTCCGGTTGTCCAATTTTCGCCCACAATACCTTTTCAGAATGAGATCGGAGCCCTAAATATAATGGAGAACAATTTAAACCCATTCCAGCTCGCTTAGAGGTCGATATATAGTGAGTTGTAATGGTAATACGAGATTTAGCTTCAAATGACACATACACTTCAAAATGACAGAATTGTTTATGCTGGTTGTAGTGAAAATGAGAGATTTAGCTCCAAATGACACTCAAACTTTAAACAGCAATTACTTTCGATCCGGTTGTCTAATTTTACCCTTACAACACCTTTTCAGAATGATCTCGGAGCACTACATTCATTGGAGCACAAGTTTTACCCCTTCCAGTTCATTTAGTTGTCGATATATAGCGTGTTGCAGCAGTAATGCAAAATTTAGCTCCAAATGACACCTAAACTTCTAATGTCCATAACTTTTGATTTGTATGTTTAACTTTTGCCCTCAACACCTTTTCAGAATATGCTCAGAGGCATACATCCAATGGAGCACCATTTTAAACCATAACCTAAAACAGCCATTACCTAAAACAGCCATAACCTTTGATCTTATTGTCCGATTTTTGCGCTCAACACCTTTTTGGAATGAGCTCGGAGCCCTACATTTATTGAAGCACAAGTTTTACCCATTGCAGTTCATTTAATTGTCGATATAGGGTTGCACTGGTAATGTGAAATTTAGCTCCAAATGACACCTAAACTTGAAACAACCATAACTTTTGATAAGGTTGTCTGATTTTGGCCCACAAAATCTCTTAGAAATGAGCTCTGAGCCATACATTCAATGGAGAGCAAGTTTAACCCAATCTAGTTCATTTAGTGGTCGATATACATTGAGTTGCAGTGGTAATGTGGGAGTTTGCTCCAACTAACACCTAAACTTCAAACAGCTATAACTATTGATCCGGTTGTCCAGATTTTGCCCAAAACACCTTTTCGGAATAAGCTCAGAGCCATACATCCCATGGAGAATAGGATTTACCCAATCGAGTTCATTTAGTGGTCGACAGATAGTGGATTGCATTGGAAATGAGGGATTTTGCTCCAATTTACACCTAAACTTCAAACATCCATAACTTTGATCCGGTTGTCAGGTTATTGCCCACAACACCTTTTCGAAATGAGATAGGATCCCTACATCGATTGGACAACAAGTTTTACCCATTCCAGGTTGTTTAGTGGTTGATCTACAGTGAGTTAAAGTGGTAATGGGGGATTTTGCTCCAAATGACACATAAACTTCAAACAGACAGAACTCTTAATCAAGTTGCCCAATTTTTGCCCATAATATCTTTTTAGAATGAGCTCAGAGCCCTACATCCAATGTAGAGTAGGATATAACCATTCAAGTTCGTTTATTGTTCGATATACAGTGGGTTCCAGTGGTAATGCAGGATTTTGCTCCAAATTACACCTAAACTTCAAGCATCCATAATTTTTAATCCGGTTGTTCGATTTTTTTGCACAACACTTTTTCAGAAATAGCTCATATTCTCCATCCAACAGTGAATAAGATTTACCCATTCTGGAATAAGAAAACAACTTTCCGGTAGTCCAATTTTCTCCCACAATACCTTTTCGAAATGAGATCGGAGCCCTAAATCCAATGTTGAACAATTTAAACCCATTCCAGCTCGTTTAGAAGTCGATATATAATGATTTGTATCAAGTTATTGCCCACAACACCTTTTCGGAATGAGATTGGAGCACAATATCCAATGGACAACAAGTTTGACCCATTCAAGTTCATTTTGTGGTTGATATGCAGTGGGTTACAGTGGTAATGTGGGATTTAGCTCTAAATGACACATAAACTTCAAACAGACAGAACTCTTGATCCAGTTGCCCAATTTTTTCCCCCAATACCATTTTAGAATGAGCTCTGTGCCCTACATCCAATGTAGAGTAGGATACAACTATTCAAGTTTGTTTATTGTTCGATATACAGTGGGTTCCAGTAGTAATGTAGGATTTAGCTCCAAATTACACTTAAACTTCAAGAAGCCCTATCTTTTGATCCGGTTGTTCGATTTTTTTGCATAACACTTTTTCGGAAAGAGCTCGTATTCTCCATCCAACAGAGAAAAATATTTACCCATTCTAGAATAAGAAAATACCTTTCCGGTTGTCCAATTTTTGCCCACAATACCTTTTCAGAATGAGATCGGAGCCCTAAATCCAATGGATAACAATTTAAACCCATTCCAGCTCGTTTAGAGGTCGATATACAGTGAGTTATAGTGGTAATACGAGATTTAGCTCCAAATGACACACACTTCAAAATAACCGAATTTTTTATGCTGGTTGTAGTGAAAATGAGAGATTTCGCTCCAAATGACACTCAAACTTTAAACAGCAAAAACTTTTGATGCGATTGTTTTATTTAACCCCCACAACACCTTTTCGGAATGAGCTCGGTGCACTACATTCATTGGAGCACAAGTTTTAACCATTCCAGTTCATTTAGTTGTCGATATATAGCTTGTTGCAGCGGTAATGCGAAATTTAGCTCCAAATGACACCTAAACTTTTAATGTCCATAACTTTTGATTTGTATGTTTAATTTTTTCCAACAACACCTTTTCATAATATGCTCAGAGGCATACATCCAATGGAGCACCATTTTAAACCATTCCAGCTCATTTTAGTGGTCAATATATAGCAGGTTGCAATGGTAATGAGGGATTTAGCTCCTCTTGACACAAACTAAAACAGCCATAACTTTTGATCTTATTGTCCGATTTTTGTGCACAACACCTTTTTGGAATGAGCTCGGAGCCCTATATTCATTGAAGCACAAGTTTTACCCATTGCAGTTCATTTAGTTGTCGATATATAGCGGGTTGCACTGGTAATGCGAAATTTAGGTCCAAATGACACCTAAACTTGAAACAGCCATAACTTTTGATCACGTTGTGTGATTTTGGCCCATAAAACCTCTTCGAAATGAGCTCTGAGCCATCCATTCATTGGCGAGCAAGTTTAACACAATCTAGTTCATTTAGTGGTCGATATACATTGAGTTGCAGTGGTAATATGGGATTTAGCTCCAACCGACACCTAAACTTCAAACAACTATAACTATTGATCTGGTTGTCCGGATTTTGCTGAAAACACCTTTTCGGAATGAGCTCAGAGCCATACATCCTATGGAGAATGGGTTTTACTTGATCTAGTTCATTTAGTGATCGACAGATAGTGGATTGCAGTGGAAATAAGGGATTTTGCTCCAATTGATACCAAAACTTCAAACATCCATATCTTTAATCCGGTTTTTAGGTTATTGCCCACAACACCTTTTCGAAATGAGATCGGAGCCCTACATCGAATGGACAATAAGTTTAACCCATTCCAGTTTGTTTAGTGGTTGATCTACAGTGAGTTACAGTGGTAATGGGGGATTTAGCTCCAATTGACATATAAATATCAAACAGAGAGAACTCTTGATCAAGTTGCCCAATGTTTTCCCATAATACCTTTTTAGAATGAGCTCAGCACCCTACATCCAATGTAGAGTAGGATATAATCATTCAAGTTCGTTTATTGTTCGATATACATTGGGTTCCAGTGGTAATGCGCGATTTCGCTCCAAATTACACCTAAACTTCAAGCAGCCATAACTTTTGATCCGATTTTGTTCGATTTTTTTGCAAAAAACTTTTTTGGAAATAGCTCGTATTCTCCATCCAACAGATAATAAGATTTACCCATTCTAGAATAAGACAACACCTTTCCGGTAGTCCAATTTTCGCCCACAATACCTTTTCGGAATGAGATCGGAGCCCTAAATCCAATGGAGAACAATTTAAACCCATTCCACCTCGTTTAGAGGTCGATATACAGTGAGTTGTAGTGGTAATATGAGATTTAGATCCAAATGACACATACACTTCAAAATGACAGAATTTTTAATGCTGGTTGTAGTGAAAATGAGAGATTTAGCTCCAAATGACACTAAAACTTTATACATCAATAACTTTTGATCCGGTTATCTGATTTTTGCCCCACAACACCTTTTAGGAATGAGCTTGGAGCACTATATTCAATGAAGCACAAGTTTTACCCAATGCAGTTCAGTTAGTTGTCGATACATAGCGGGTTGCACTAGTAATGCGAAATTTAGCTCCAAATGACACCTAAACTTGAAACAACCATAACTTTTGATCAGGTTGTCAAATTTTTGCCCACAAAACCTCTTTGAAATGAGATCTGAGCAATACATTCAATGGAGATCAAGCTTTAACCAATCTATTTCAATTAGTGGTCGATATACATTGAGTTGCAGTGGTAATGTGGGATTTGGCTCCAACCAACACCTAAACTTCAAACAACTATAACTATTGATCCGGTTGTCCGGATTTTGCCCAAAACACCTTTTCGTAATGAGCTCAGAGCCATACATCCTATGGAGAATAGGATTTACTCGACCGAGTTCATTTAGTGGTCGACGGATAGTGGATTGCAGTGGAAATGAGAGATTTTTCTCCTATTGACATCTAAACTTCAAACATCCATAACTTTGATCCGGTTGTCAGGTTATTGCCCACAATACCTTTTCAAAATGAGATCGGAGCCCTAAATCAAATGGACAACAAGTTTTACCCATTCCATTTTGTTTATTGGTTGATCTACAGTGGGTTACAGTGGTAATGGGGGATTTAGGTCCAAATGACACATAAACTTCAAACAGACAGAACTCTTGATCCAGTTGCCCAATTTTTGCCCCCAATACCTTTTTAGAATGAGCTCTGTGCCCTACATCCAATGTAGAGTAGGATATAACCATTCAAGTTCATTTATTGTTTGATATATAGTGGGTTCTAGTGGTAATGCGGGATTTAGCTCCAAATTACACTTAAACATCAAGCAGCCATAAATTTTGATCCGGTTGTTCAATTTTTTTGCGCAACACTTTTTTGGAAAGAGCTCGTATTCTCCATCCAACAGAGAATAGCCCGCACCTGCTTCCGAGGATTTTGTGAGGGCCGGACTGCGACTGATGAAAGTGAAGCCGGAGAGAGTACGAGATCAATTGAATAAGTCGCAGCCACCACCACCTAATCTTCTTATGCAAGGTAAAGGGGTTGCGGGTAACCGCCCTGTTCATTTTTTCAAAATGCGATCTCGAAACAAGTCGCACGACTTGTTACTAAACCCATCACCAAGTTTCTTTCCCTCCGCTGCTCAATTTTCTGCTGCCAAGCAGAGGCAAAACGAGAGGTCGTGGAGAGAGCAGCGTCAAAAGATTGACTCCGAGCAAGCGAGACGGCCTATCCGTCCGAACTTTACCCAAACTGTTGCGGCTTGTAAGCAACGAGAATTTGGAAAGAGCGGTCTTCTTTTGACAATCCCCCTGTTATATAAAGTTACGTTCGCCTGACCTTTCGAACTGTCTTTTTTCTGCAGATGATCCAATTCCGAAGCCGGGCGACTTAGTGGCCAGCCTTCCTAAGCAAGGAGAATTTGGAAAGAGCTCCTTATCCAACCCGGACACCCGAATGGAAAAGGAGATGGCCGCTCTTCAAAGCAATTTGGAGATCCTCAAGAAGCAGTTGAAGGCCATTGAAGAGCGAGAGAAAGCTGCCCAAGACGAAAAGGATGCAATGCGGGTTGAAATGGAAGTTGAGCGCACAATACATAAAACACACAAAGATTTATAGTGGTGTGCTAGACTCAGCCAACTCCTCCAAAAACTTAGATCTATCAGATCTTACAGCTCATGAACTCAGCAAATCCCATACCTCAGATTCCCTCCTGAAATCCTACATCAGGTGCCAACATCAACCCTACCTCAGAGTGCAAGCACTCCTACAACTCAGATCCCCAACAAGGATCCTACAACTCAGACTTCCTAAGAAATCCTACAACTCAGGTCTTCACAGACCCAACCTCAGACTCTCAACAAAGTCCTGCAACTCAGGCCATTTTACAAACCCTACACTAAGGCTATCAATACAACCCTACAACTAAGATCTCAAAGAGATCCTACAGAAGATGATTAGAAGGTGATTTTATAGACATAGACATTTAAATATTGAGCTTTGAATAGCTTGAGTCTTTATAGGGCTTTTTGAATAGAAAGCCTTCTTTAGCAGCATCACATGATCTTCTATAGATGAACTTTTGGATCAGGATCAGCACTGAGCTTTCTTTAATGAAGAAGTCTTCTTTCTCTCAAGAGTGAGAGTTTTCTAGTTGAATCTTTGCTTCTTCTTTCTTTGTTTCCTTGAGAAGACTTGTTGTTACTGTTCTAATACTTTTTAGCCATCACATCTTTAAAGGAATTATAGGGCACACTCTTTTCCAAGTCATTAGGTTTTACTGACCCTCTCTTATGCTTGTATAGCCCTGAGCCATCAAAGGTCAAAAACTTAGAATATTGATGTCCGAGAACTTTTTCAGAAGTAATTAATTCAACATCTGACTTTGTCATCTTCATCAATTTGAATTTCTTCCTTCTAAGATTGACAAGATGATATTGTTGTGTGAAGATAGCTAACACGATGATAAAAGACTTAGCAAGCATTCTTGATTCTTTACAACGATATCGTCGTGTGATAGTTATTGTCATGATGATATTTGACTTTGCCAGCCATTCTTGAGTCTTCACAATGATATCGTCTTATGATACTTGTTGTCACGATAATATTTGACTTAACCAGCCTTTCTTGAATCTTCATAATGACATCGTCGTGTGATACTTGTTGTCACGACGATATATGAGTTAGCCAGCCTTTCTTAAGTTTTCACAATGATATCATCGTGTGATACTGGTTGTCACAGCAATATAATACTTAGCCAGCCTTTCTTCAGTCTTCACAATGATATCATCATGTGAAACTAGTGGTCATGACGATATATGACTTAGCTGATTCTTCTTTGAGTTCTTTCAATGATATCGCCGTGTGTACCAACTTGACATGACGATATATGCTGTTGGAACAAACCTATTACTGATTTGGGCTAGGATCACTATCTGTTGATTAGGACTCAGTTGACCCCATTGTATAGTTTATGGGTCAAGGTCTAAGTGTCTGATTTAGCTAGAACTTAGGAAAATTCCAAGTTTTTGTGTTTGACGAACATCTTTCTGCGTTCGACGAACTCCTTCCTTAGTTTGATGAACGTCGAGTTTTAGTTCGACGAACTTGGTCCTCTGCTCGACGAATTCAGTCTTCTAGCCAGTTCAACAGATTCTATTCTTCAGATCGACGAACTCTAGATTGAGATCGACGAAATCAGTGTTCAGTTCGATGAATTTGTAACAGTGTTGTACAACCCTTATATTTTCTGAGTCGGTGTGACCCGTCGTGGATGAAGTCGTGTTAGAAAGGGTGACCATGACACAATAGACCGAACCGTCGGAGGTCGTCAAGACAAGAAAGAGAAGGCCCGAGGGGGGGGGGGGGGTAGACCTCCTTGGACGAGTGGACCTTGGGTCCACTCACCCAAGGACCCGGGCGAGTGGGGGGGGGGGGGAGTGGACCATGGGTCCACTCGCCCAAGGGTAAGGGCGAGTAGACATATGGTCCACTCGCCCCGTACAGCTGGGCGAGTGGACCAAGGGTCCACTCGCCCGGTGGGTTGAGTGGACCGTAAGGTCCACTCGCCCAGTAAGGGCGGTGGACCTCGGTCCACTCGTTCGACCCATGGCAAGGGGGGGGGGGGAGTGGACGTCTCATCCTCCACTCGCCCCCCTCTTGTTTTGACCGTCCTGGTTCGTCGTTGAGCCGTGGATAGTAGAATCTTGGCTATCCACAGCCCTATTGTGGGAAGTCTATAAATATACCCCCATGGGCACCTTGGGAAGGGATGTTGGTACCCCCTCCCTCGCGTGAGTGTTGTGAGCAAGCACTATCCCTCCCTCCCCCTGTCGTTGAAGGTGGATGGTGAGGTGACCCATAGTTCCCTCCAAGGTGCCCAGGCTCAGCATTGGCTTGGGAGGGGAAGTTCCTTGTGAGCTTCCGGGTATGTGGTGGGACCTCCACGCTGCAGCTTAAGGGGTCTGTTTGTGGACTTAGGTGTTCTCCAAGGGTAAGGTTTTTCGGTTCTTAGTAACTGGTCAAGGGTCTAGCTTGGGTCAAGTAAGGGTTAGCTGCATCTCCCTTTCGAACGTCGAGACCAGTTCTCTGGTTTCAACATTCTGGTGTGGTGAGCATGGACGCAGCTAGTTCGGATAGCTTTAGGTAAGTCCCTTGGCTGGAAGCGAAGAGCCAAGGAACTCATCTCCTCCCAACGGGTCGCGGTCGTTGACAGGGGAAGAGGAAGCAGGGAAGGCAGATCAAGCATGTCGAGAAGGGAAGGAACCGACCTCGGAGGAAGGTTTGAGCCTCCAAGCGCGTGTTCTCTTCAACGACTCGCCCAAGACCAGCTGCCGCAGTGAGGGGATTGGGAGAGTACCCCTGTGTCACCAGGGAGGGTTGGGAAATCCTTTCGGCGAGCTGATAACCTCAGCTCCCATTCCAGATGGGTTCGACGAGCTTGCCATGTCCTACTACGTATGGAAGGATGACCCTCTCCAACATCTCTAGCGGTTCGAAGACATAACCTCGATCAGGAGGATGCCGGACACCTCCAAGTGCAAGATCTTCACCAGCACTGTCAAGGGAGAGGCGAAAGACTGGTTCCACCAGCTCCCGTCAGGTGTCATCTACAGCGTCAAGGACCTACGCTGAAGCTTCTTGCTAAAATTCTCTGCCTCGAAGAAGAGGTGGAAGGGAACAGAGGCCCTGTTCTTGATTCGACAGAGGCAGGGGGAGGCGCTAGGAAGCTACGCGAGTCGGTTTCAGGAACAAGTCCTCCTCCTCCAGGTTGACAAGCGAAGCAGGAAGGACCAGGAGAAAGAAAAGGAATAAGAAGACAAAGAAGATAAAGGAAGTAATGAAGGAGATGGTCAAGGAGCATGTGACCAAGTAGGCACAGAGAGGTGCGTTGTAATAAGCAGGTAGCTCCTCGATGATGAATGAAAAAGGTTTTAGGTAACGCCTAGGCTAAGTGGATTGGGAAGGTGTTGAGTTCCTCTGCCTTCAGGTGAAGGTAAGCACCTACGACGCCGATGGGTACTCCGCCCCCATTCGGTAAGATCCCCGACTAGAGACCATTCTTCGGGCTCAGTCATGCCGGCAGATGAGAGACTCATCGGGTTGACTCGCTACTTGATTAAGTAGCTTGGGAAGGTGTTGAGTTCCTCTGCCTCCAGGTGAAGGTAAGCACCTAAGACGTGGATGGGTACTCCGCCCCCATTTTGTAAGATCCCCGACTAGAGACCATTCTCCGAGCTCAGTCATGCCGGTGGATGGGAGACTTATCAGGTCGACTCGCTACTTGACTAAGTGGCTTGGGAAGGTGTTGAGTTCCTCTGCCTCTAGGTGAAGGTATGAACCTAGGACGTGGATGGGTACTCCGCCCCCATTTGGTAAGATCCCCGACTAGAGACCATTCTCTGGGCTCAGTCATGCCGGCAGAGGGGAGACTCATCTGGTCGACTCGCTACTTGACTAAGTGGCTTGGGAAGGTGTTGAGTTCCTCTGCCTCCAGGTTAAGGTAAGCACCTAAGACGTGGATAGGTACTCCGCCCCCATTTGGTAAGATCCCCGACTAGAGACCATTCTCCGGGCTCAGCCATGCAGGTAGATGGGAGACTCATCGGGTCAACTCGCTGCTTGACTAAGTGACTTGGAGAGATAATGAGCTCCTCCGCCTCCGGGTAAGATAGGCCCCTAGGACGCGGATGGGTACTCTGCCCCCAGTTGGTTTGAAAAAGGTGTTGAATTCCTCTGCCTCCGGGTAAGTCAGGCCCCTAGGATGTGGACAGATATTCCACCACCAGTTGATTTGAAAAAAGAGTTGAGTTCCTCTGCCTCCAGGTGAGCTAGGCCCCTAGGACGTGGATGGGTACTCTGCCCCCAATTTGTTTGGGAAGGTGCTGGGTTCCTCTGCGTCCAGGCAAGAAAAGCCCCTAGGACGTGGACGGGTACTCCGCCCCCAATTGGTTTGGAAAGGTGTTGAATTCCTCTGCCTCTAGGTAAGCTAAGCACCTGGGATGTGGACTGGTTCTCTGCCCCCAGTTGCTTTGGTAAGATGATGATTAGCCTTCCACCTCAGGTTAAGTTCGGCTCGACTAGAGGTGTTGAGTCTTTCTCCACCTCAGGTCAAGTTTAATTCGACCTAAGGTGTTGAGCTTTCTCCACCTCCGTCTGAGCTCGGCTCACAGGAGGGTTGTTAAGTGGAGAAAGGTTTTCCTTCCACCTCAGGTCAAGTTCGGCTCGACTAGAGGTGTTGAGTTTTTCTCCACCTCAGGTCAAGTTCAATTCGACCTAAGGTGTTGAGCTTTCTCCACCTCCAGCTGAGCTCGGCTCACAGGAGGGTTGTTAAGTGGAGAAAGGTTTGCCTTCCACCTCAGGTGGAGTTCGGCTCGACTAGAGGTGTTGATTTTTTCTCCACCTCAGGTCAAGTTTAATTCGACCTAAGGTGTTGAGCTTTCTGCTCCTCCAGCTGAGCTCGGCTCACAGGAGGGTTATTAAGTGGAGAAAGGTTTTCCTTCCACCTCAGGTCGAGTTCGGCTCGACTAGAGGTGTTGTAACGCCCCGAGTTCTTCTTTCTATTATTTTAACAAAGCGTACGAAATTAAAAATAATTATTCGAAACCGAGGTATTAATTTAGGGCGTTACCGTTGCGGAATCGTCATTGTCGTCGTAGTCCTGCGAGTTTGATTTCTTTCAGTAGAGCTATATATATGTATGTGCATACAATCATGCATTCCTACCTAAATATATATATACATAGGAATATTTACACCCTTGCCTCTCATACAAAAATAAATATATAAATGTGCTCAAATTATATAAATATATGTGTATTCATGTGCACATGATTGAGGGTGGATAAATGAGGAGGGCTTGTTTTTTATTTCCATTCTCACTCTTTTTTTCTTGGGGTGTGGCTGGAGACCTCCACTTACATCTCCTTGGGGCCACTTATATCCCCTTGTGCGGCTGGAAATTTCATTTCATTTTTCATTCTCTTTGCAGTGGCTGGCTTGGGTCCCGATGTCAGGCTCTCTCTTATTGATCCCGTGAATGCTCCAGGAGGGTTTAGGGCATGGTTTTTGCGAAAATCTGGGTCGGGGTGGCACCGTATCCGTCGGAGGCGAGGTGATCTTTGGTCGTCCGGGCTAGTATTCTCCGTCGGGGCACCGATTGGAGTGAGGCAAGGAAACTTTTCACCCCTTTTAATCTTCTTTCCCCTCCCTTTACTTCTACTTTTCTGTGCTTGGCAAATTTCTGGTTTGGAAGGGCGAATCTTGATTATTTAGGCTAGCTTATGGTTGGTTGGGTTCATTATCTTCACTGATGGCTGCTTGAGGTTGCCCTTCCGATTTTGTCCAGGCTTTGCGTGAAATTGTTTGGGGGGTTATGGCTGCTCGGTTGTCTTCTTTGGGAAATAATTGAGTTTAGGGCTGCTGCTTGGTTTAATGTGGCTGCTCGGCTGCTTTGTTTCCTGTTTTCTTTGGGGAAATTTATGGATTTCAAGGGGTTTGCGGCTGCTCCTTTATATTTCCAGAAATTGTGAAATTGTTAGTCCCCCCTTTGGAAATCTGGGCATGGAATTTCGGGTTGCCCCCCCCCCCCCTTCAGGTTTGGATTTTTTTTGGATTTGTGGGCTTGTGGCTGCTCCCTTGCGTTTCCAGAAGCTATAAATTAGGAGTTTTCCCCCTTTTTGAAATTTAGGATATAATGTTATATTGGGCATTAAATGAGTTTCCTTGGCTCCATGCTAGCTTCGACTTGGATCTGTATTGAAATTTAGTGTCCTTCCCATGGCTTTCTCCTAGTTTAAATGCTTGATATGTTTATGAAATTTCGCATTTTATACGCTAGAAAATTTCTTAGTATATGCTTAGGTAAATTGCCCCGTTCATGAGATTATTGGATTTAAATGCTAGAAATTCACCCCGGTATATGCTAAGTTAAATTTTCTGTGCTATAAGCTTGAGATTTCATTCCTTTGGGAAGGGTCGAGGCCTTCAGTTATGTTTGTTTTTATGTGCCGGGGATGCCCTTGGGCTATATGTTATTTGGTAAAAAAATGTTGAACTCATTTGTTTAGTAAAGTATACGTGGTCTTGCTCGGCTAAATTTCCAATCCTGCATTTTCTTTTCCTTTTGTTGGCTAAGTTCCGAGGTTTTGGCGGGCTAAAATTCTCTGGGAATGTCGTATTTTAATCCCTGTAGATTTGGGGAAGTAGAAGCTATATTCCCTGGGAATTTCCCTTGTTAATCCTCGGTAGCTTATCGAGATTACTAATTGGCAAACCGAAAAGTGGTGTAAATGTATTTTGGGGTCGAGCTCTACCCCTGTTCCAAGTTTGAGTAGCTTACTTCTTATAGTAAGGGAGGGTGCCATATGCTCTAATATATCCTTATACTTATAGTATAGATGTTAAAGCTCCTCCTTCCTTCTTTATATGCTAGAACTACCTCGAGCGTCAAACCCCGCGTGCTGCTAGCAAGTCTCGTAGGATTTGGTTTGAATTGGAGTGTGGGTGGACCTAGGGGCCCCCAGCACAGTGGTTTTGGACTGGAGTGTGAGTGGACATAGGGGCTCCCAGCACAGTGGTTTTGGACTGGAGTGTGGGTCGACATAGGGGCCCCAACCTAGTGGTTTTGGACCGGTGTGTGGGAGGACGTGGAAGCCCCCACCACGGTGGTTATTCTTTTGACTGGAGTGTGGGTGGACGTAGGGGCCCCCAACACAGCAGTGGTTGTTTGGAATGTGGGTGGACGTAGGGGCCCCCACCCTAGTTCCTTGGCTTGTTGTGCAGCAGTTGGGTTTGACTCGCGCTTTCCTTCTGCTTACTTTTCAGCTTCTCCTTTACTTCTGTTGTTTCCTTGCACCCTTTGGGCTGAGGCATTCTTTTCTTATGAATGCCTCAGGTTCAGGTTTGTAGCTGCCACCGGAGTTCGAGCGGGGTCATACTGTTCGCTGTCGAGGCCTTCCCTCTCTAGTGGGTAAGGATGTTGTTGGTTCAGTTTCTGTTGTGTAGCTTTTCTTTTGGACTGTTGACTTTTCCTGCTGGTTCGTGTTAGTTGTTGACGCTCGTATGACTTTTGTTTAGCTTACGTGCTTACGCTGCTGCTAGTTCTTTTTCTCCGCCTTATTAATTTGTACTCATTAACTCTGGGGAAAAGCCTATTTTGCTGTATATTAGCGCAGCTCCTTAGCTTTATAAAAAGTTATTTCAATAACTGTTTGTCACATTTACTATTAAGTATCACATATTTGCGAAACGTAAACCAAGTAAAATGATACTTATTTATTATGTACTAAACTTAGACCGGTGATCGCCCTGGGGGGTGTCTCTAGTCCCCTGCGCCGTTAGAGATAAAATGAACCAATTTTCTACCGTTGTATACACATGTTTTATAAAGTGCGGCTCAGTAAACCGCAGGGCCGAGGGACACGGTTTCCTAACCCAAATGAAATGAACTTTAAAAGATAATCCTTTTATTAAATTTGTACCTTTTTGTAAAAGAAAATGCTCATTTGAGTGCTCGCCTGAACGTCTGTAGTTGTCCCCTACAGGACGTGGCATCATGACGCGTGTTTTCCCCTTCGTTCTGATAATATAATTTATTTTGAGAAAATACGGGTTGTGACAGGTGTTGAGTTTTCTCCACCTCAGTTCAAGTTTAATTCGACCTAATGTGTTGAGCTTTCTCCACCTCCAGCTGAGCTCGGCTCACAGGAGGGTTGTTAAGTGGAGAAAGGTTTGCCTTAAACCTCAGGTCGAGTTTGGCACTACTAGAGGTGTTGAGTCTTTCTCCACCTCAGGTCAAGTTTAATTCGACCTAAGGTGTTTAGCTTTCTCCACCTCCGGCTGAGCTCGGCTCACAGGAGGGTTGTTAAGTGGAGAAAGGTTTGCCTTCCATATCAGGTCGAGTTCGGCTTGACTAATGGTGTTGAGTTTTTCTCCACCTCAGGTCAAGTTCAATTCGACCTAAGGTGTTGAGATTTCTCCACCTCCGGCTGAGCTCAGCTCACATGAGGGTTGTTAATTGGAGAAAGGTTTGCCTTCCACCTCAGGTCGAGTTCGGCTCGACTTGAGGTGTTGAGTTTTTCTCCACCTCAGGTCAAGTTAAATTCGACCTAAGGTGTTGAGCTTTCTCCACCTTCAATTGAGCACGAGTCATAGGAGGGTTGTTAAGTGAAGAAAGGTTCGCCTTCCGCCTCAAGTCAGGTTCAACTGATAAACTCGATAGGAGCATCCCGTTGGCAGGGCCCTTCGTGGATCCCTCTAAGGTCCCACCTACTAGTCAAATAGGTGGGTTGGACTTTCTTTCTGAACTTAAGGCAAGCTCGAAAAGAGCGGGGATTGTGTACAACCCTCATATTTTCCGAGTCGGTGCGACCCGACGCGGATGAAGTTGTGGTAGAAAGGGTGAACGTGACGCAACAGACCAAACCGTAGGAGGTCGTCAAGACCAGAAAGAGAAGGCCGGGGGGGGGGGGGGGGTAGACCTCCTCGGACGAGTGGACCTTGGGTCCACTCGCCCAAGGCCCCGGGCGAGTGGACTCTTGGTCCACTCGCCCGAGTGGGGGGAGTGGGGGGGGCGAGTGGACCATGGGTCCACTTGACCAAGGGTAAGGGTGAGCGGACTTATGGCCCACTCGCCCCGTACAACTGGGCGAGTGGACCAAGGGTCCACTCGCCCGGTGGGTTGAGTGGACTGTAAGGTCCACACGCCCAGTAAGGGCAGTGGACCTCGGTCCACTTATTTGACCCCCGACAAGGGGGGGAGTAGACATCTCGTCCTCCACTCACCCCCCTCTTGTTTTTGACCGTCCCGGGTCATTGTTGAGCTACGGATAGCAGAATCTTAGCTATCCGCAGCCCAATTTTGGGAAGTCTATAAATAGACCCCCATGGGCACCTTGGGAAGGGATGTTGGTACCCCCCTCTCTCGCGTGAGTGTTGTGAGCAAGGACTATCCCTCCCTCCCCCTGTCATTGAAGGTGGACGGTGAGGTGACCCTTAGTGCCCTCTAAGGTGCCCAAGCTCAGCATTGGCTTGGGAGGGGAAGTTCTTTGTGAGCTTTCGGGTATGTGGTGGGACCTCCACGCTGCAGCTTAAGGGGTCTGTTTGCGAACTTAGGTGTTCTCCAAGGGTAAGGTTCTTTGGTTCTTAGTAACTGGTCAAGGGTCTGGCTAGGGTCAAGTAAGGGTTAAATGCATCTCCCTTTCGAATGTCGAGACCAATTCTCTGGTTTCAACATATGTGTTCAGTTCAACGAACTCATCTCTCTGCTCGACAAACTCAAGCTTTCTGTTCGACAAATTTCTTCTTCAACTTGGCAATTTCTGAAGTATCAGTTATCTATTTTCTCTGAACTCAGATCGACTAATCAGCAACGGATCTATTCAATTCCTTTGGACTTATTCATTATCAGATAAGTCAAGATTTGTTCTTTCCTTTTATTATAGACAATAGACAAATAGAGAAGATCAGAGCAGAGAAGTAACACAGTCAAGAGAAATACAAAAAGTCAAAGAGAAATAGATCTTCATCCTCAACAACAACATTTTTCTTCATTCTCTGAGAACATCCAAAGTCTTCTCTCAGTTTCAGCTACTGGTTCTTAATCTTCAAGAGCAACAATAATCTGAGAAACTTTGTCTCTCAGATTCATCTGCTATCAAGAAAGATTTTCTACATCCAAGAGAAAGCTCCATCCATTATCTGTCAAAGAAACTCTATCAGACAGGGGGAGCTTTATAACATAACAATCCACTTGTCTTCTCTCAGATCTTGTTGACAGAGAAGAACTTCATAAACATTCTTTTTGTTTATTCTTTTTACCCATCTTGTGCAGGGTTCTAACTCCCTTCAAAAGTTAAACCTTTGGTGGCAGGGCACCTGATCAAAAACCTGTGTTTTGGTTTGAGCACCTGATCAAAAGCTCAGTGGTGTTTGGGCACCTGATCAAAAATCCCAGTGGTGATAGGGCACCTGAACAAAAACCTAGTGGATTCCTACCAAGGGTGGTAGAAGAGTAGATGTACCCAGGTTGATTATGGAACTACTATAGATCCTTGTGTTTGCAGTGATTGTGTTATTATTTCTGTACCGTGCTGTGATTTTTGTTTACACATATATATATATATCATTATTTTAATTCCGCTATAAAATAAGCTAAAAACTTTAATACTCTATTCACCTCCCCTCTAGAGTAAATCTAAGATCTAAACCTCACTTTCAATTGGTATCAGAGGTTGGTTGATTGGCTACACAGGCTAACACCTGAATCAAAAGATCAATTAGATCTTAACTTTTTTTAGAGTCTTCTTTTTCTAAAAACTCATGGCACAGAACAAAGATTACTCAAGCACAAGACCTCCTATGTGCAATCTCAATAATTTTGCATTATGGAAGGCAAGGATCAAGTTATATATGAATTCTATTGATGAGGATATTTTTTAATTCCATTTTGACAGGACCCCCTACTCCATCAGCATCAACAAATACAGAAACAGCAACCAACAATAATTTTGTTCCACCTCCTGAGTGGACAGATGCTCAAAAGAAACAAAGGAATGAAGATGCTAAAGCTATGAATATCTTGGCACAAACAATGTCTGATGATATATTCCAGAAGGCTGTTGACTGCACCTCAGCCAGGGACATCTGGATCTCTCTCAACAACCTGGTTGAAGGATCTGTAGATGAGAGAAAGGACAGAAGATCTCATCTCATCTTCCAATATGAGAACTTCAAAAAGGGAGAAACTGAAATAGTTGCAGACATGTACAACAGACTCAGTCTCATCATCAATGAACTGAAGGCTTTGTATAGAGTGATCTCAATCACTGAAGTGAATGATAAGATCCTAATGTGCTTCCCAGCACATGGGACTCAAGGATCTGGCCAATCAAGGAAGCTAGAAGCCTAAATCTACAAAGACCTTATTAGGCAAATTAAAATCCTATGAGCACCTTATTAAGTCAAGAGAAGCTGAACAGTCTACCTCCTCTCCAGCCACCAAAAAGGAGAGAAGCATTGCTTTCCAAGCAACAGAAGAGGAAGATAAAGCTCTAGGAGAAATGGAGTTTATGAGCCTCCTAGCCAAAAGATTCTACAAAATGGCTAGAAAGGATTTTAGAAAGAAGGATTTCAGATCAAAAGAAAAACCAAGGTATGACAAAACAAAATCTAAAGAAATTATTTGTTTTGGCTGCAGGAAACTTGGACACATCCTACCTGAGTGTCCAGAGAATCAAAAGAAGGACAAGAGAAAAGTTAAAGAAGAAAAGAGGCACTCCAGCAAGCCATCCTTCCCAAGCATAAACACAAGGGAAGGGGCTTTGTAGCTGAGACATGGAGTGATACTGAGTCAGAGTCATCATCCAGCTCCTTTGAAGATGAAGATGAAACAAATGAAAAGGATCAATGCTTGACAGTTGTTTATGACTCATGCAATGATTCAGAACATGCATCATCATCCAGCTCTAGTGATGATGAAGATGATGCAGATGAAAGAAGTTTCTGCATGATGGCTATCAATGCCTCAGGAAATAATTCCGATGAATCAGAATCTGACAATGACAGTGATCAGGTAATCTCTACCTGAGACTTTAATTCAAATGATTTTAAAACTCTTTGTTTAGATTTAATTAAATCTGAGAAGGAAATAATTTCTCTCAGAAGTAAGTTGGTTGAAATGAATCAACTGATTGAAGATAATGCCAATCTTAAGAAAAAACTGGCTTCCTCCAAAGAACATATTGTTCTCATTGAGAACAAATTATCTGAGGCTAACAAGTTTGAAGAATCCCTCAATGGGAGAAGCATCAAACTGATGGACATCACAAGCACTGTGAATGCCAGACTCAATGGCAAACTGGGCTTGGGTGCATCATCAAGTCAGCCATATCTTCTTAAGAAAGACATCCTATCTACTCCAGTGAAGTTCATTTTTTGCAAGAGCAAAGAGGCAGTAGAAGTAGGTAAGAACATCTCAAGCAAGGATGTTAAGAATAAAAGAATCCAAAAGAATTCGTCGAATGGTGCTCGACGAAATCACACGAATTCATCGAACGATGATCGACGAATGCCGAAGATAGATTTTCAGTACAACTATTATTCGAACAGCACTCGATGAAATGACTTCAATTCCTCGAACGACGATCGACGAACTCAGCCAAGTTCGTCGAACAGAAAATGTACTGAATTTCAAAAGAATTCTAATTCTCCACATTCTAAAAATCCCATTACTGAGTGGATTATTCCTCCAATGAGATATCATCCACAAGGCTATAAGGATCAGCCTGAGATGACTTACATTTTCAGATTTTTGTGTTAAGACAAAATGACCCAAGATAGTCTGGGTCAAGAACAACTAGTTTATTTTCTGTTATGCTGGTACAAGGCTATGCAAACATAATGGAACAGTGGTATTTGGATAGTGGGTGCTTTAAGCACATGACTTGAAACAAGGCCAACCTAAGAAATTACAAGGAAAAGCTTGGACCCAAAGTGATTTTTGGAGACTCCGACTGTGGACAAAGCAAGGGATATGGAAAAATCAAAGTCCGAGCAATTACCTTCAAAGAGGTAGCATATGTCAAGGGTCTCAAGCATAACCTCATCAGCATAAGCCATCTATGTGATGAAGGTTATCAGGTAACTTTTAATCATTCCTTGTCTTATTACCAATAATAAAAACATCGATGTGTTATCTGGTATTAGACATGGAAATATTTATCTAGTCAATTTTGAATCTGCCAATTCAGACATTTGTTTGTTTAATTCAATAAGTAAAACAAATGAATTATGGCATAAAAGGCTAGGACATATTAACCTTAGAACTATCTCTAATCTCTCCAAGGACAATCTGGTAAGAGGACTGCCTTCTGGTTCATACAAGAAGGAAGGACTCTGCAGGGCTGTCAACTTGGAAAGCAGACCAAGAGTAGTTTTAAATCTTTATCCAAGAGTGATTCACATATGATTCTGTACTTACTGCATTTGGATCTCTTTGGACCCACTGCAATACATATTCTAGGAGGGAAACATTACACTTTAGTTATTGTAGATGACTACTCTAGATTCACTTGGGTGTTCTTTCTTAGGAACAAGTCTGACACCTTTAGTGTTTTGACAGACTTTCTCAAGTCCATCAAGATTGAGTTATCTACTCTAGTTGCATTGATTAGAAGTGATCATGGCACTGAGTTTGAATCTCTTCTGATGAGAGAATTCTGTGGAAAAGAAGGGATCAGGCAATGTTTCTCTGCTCCTAGAACTCCTCAACAAAATGGGATAGCTGAAAGGAAAAATAGAACATTAATTGAATCAGCAACCACATTGCTTGCTGATGCTCAATTGCCACTCTCTTTTTGGGCAGAGGCAGTGAACACAACAAATTATGTGTTGAACAGGAGTCTGATGCACAAACTTAAGGGTAAAACACACTATGAATTACTTAAGAATAAAAAGCCTAAAGTTAACTATTTTAAGATTTTTGGGTGTAAAAGCTATGTGCATAACAATGATAAGAAATATCTAAGGAAATTTGAAGCTAAGTCTGCTGAAGGTATATTCCTTGGATACTCTTTTTCTAGTAAAGCATATAGAGTTTTAACAAATCAACTCTTAAGATAGAAGAGTCCATGCATGTTTCTTTTGATGAAACTAACATATTAAATGAGGGGAGGAATACCACCTCTACCAGAGATATTTTGCAGGTACCAGCTCTATGTGAAGAGCTCAATAGATTAGATCTACAGAGTAAAGATTATCTGCTCCCATCAACTCAAACTATTGAAGACAGTGAAGAAGAAGATAATCCAGAAGATCTTGCTGATAATTCTAATCAAGTGACAGCTGATCAAATCCCTCAAGAGGAAACTCTTGTTGAACCCACTCCAACTGTTGTTCACATCACAGTTAGAGATCATCCAATATCCCAAGTTATTGGAGATATCTCAGCTGGTGTTCAAACAAGGCATCAACTTAACCAAAATCAGATGCGTACATGTTTCCTATCACAGATTGAACATCAATCCATAAAAGATGCAGAACAAGATCCAAACTGGATTCTTGCAATGCGAGAGGAACTCAATCAATTTGAAAGAAACAAAGTCTGGGATTTGGTTCCAAGACCAAAGGGCCATCCAGTCATTGGCACCAAATGGGTCTTCAGGAACAAGCTAGATGGCCAAGGCTTCATAATCAAAAATAAAGCAAGGTTGGTAGCCCAAGGATACTCTCAGGAAGAAGGAATTGATTATGATCAAACCTTTGCTCCTGTTGCTAGACTTGAAGCTATCAGGATATTTCTTGCATTTGTTGCCTTTAAGAAATTCAAAGTATATCAGATGGATGTGAAGTGTGCTTTCCTAAATGGAGATATCAAAGAAGAAGTTTATGTGGAACAACCACCAGGTTTTATCTCTCCAACTCACTCTTCTTATGTCTTTAAGATTAATAAAGCTCTCTATGGTCTCAAGCAAGATCCCAGAGCATGGTATGAGACCCTAGCTAATTTTCGGTTAGAGAACAAATTCTGTAGAGGCAATGTTGATAAAATTTTATTTTTCAAGATACATAAAAATCAAACATTACTAGTTCAAATTTATGTAGATGATATTATATTTGGATCTACTGATTCAAATTTATGCAAAAGGTTTTCGGACCTAATGCAATCTAAATTTGAAAAAAGTAGTATGGGTGAGGTATCTTACTTCCTTGTCCTTCAAGTGAAGCAAACTCCTAATGGGATATTCATATCACAATCCAAGTATGCTAAGGAATTAGCTAGTGAAAAGATTTGGTATGTCTGATTCCTCTTCTATGAAAACACCCATACCCTCCAATGCTATTATAGACAATGATGAACTAGGGAAACCTGTTGATCAGAAAGTATATAGAGCAATTGTTGGCTCTTTACTATACTTAACAACTAGTAGACTAGGCATAATGTTTTCTACATGCATTTGTGCTAGGTTCCAAGTTAACCCCAAAGAATCTCACCATATTTTATTACAAAGAATTTTGAGATATATAAAGGGTTGTCCAAATCTAGGACTCTGGTATCCAACTGCATCAGAATTTGAATTAACTGGATTCTTAGATTCTGATTATGCTGGATGCAGAGTAGACAGGAAAAACACATCAGGAACTTGCTAGTTTCTTGGTGATAAGCTTGTGTCTTGGTCTTGTAAGAAACAAACATCTGTGTCAACATCAACAGCTGAAGCAGAATATATTGCTGCTGGCAGTTGCTGCTCACAGATTCTGTGGATACAAAATTAACTTCTAGATTATGGTATCAACTTAAATAAATCAATTATATTTTGTGACAATACTAGTGCAATATCTATAGCATAAAATCCAGTACTCCATAGTAGGACTAAACACATAGAAATTAGGCACCACTTTATCAGAGATAATGTGGATAAAAGTAAAATTTTGCCTACAATTTATTCCGACTGACTTACAAAGGGCTGATATTTTCACCAAACATTTGGATGAAAAGAAGCACATCTTCATTATAAATCAGCTAGGAATGATAGATGGAGATTCAATAAATTAAAAAAAAATTAAATTTTCTAATTATCCCATCATTTCGTCGAACAGAGATCGACGAAATTTAGTCATTCGTCGAACGGAGATCGACGAAACCTATTAGATCCAGAGATTTATGAAGACAACTCGTTCATCGAACTGAGATCGAAAAAATTCATCTTTTGTCGAACGCAGTTTATTGAATCCCAAGACTCTTCGACTTCTGTATTTACTAGATTTAGCCGAACCTCGTTCCACGAAATCTTGCGCCTTCTCCGATCTCTTTCTTTATAATCAAATTTTGATTTCATTTTAGTCTTTGCGCCTATAGAAATTGCTCTTGCTTCCCTCCAGTTCCCTTTGCACTTGATCGTTTTCTCTCTTGCAGGTACTCAATGGCAATCTCTCAAGCAATAATTGCTTCCATGAAGTTTGATGCAGGCTTTGACATCGACATGTAATCCTTTGAGCATTCAGACCAAATCTTCCAGGACATTCTTCAACTTTTTGAAGAACAACAGCTGAAGAAGTTCATGACTACCAGAATAAAGCTTCCAGTTGCAGAAATAAAGGAATGGGTGCATACCATTCAGTCAATGAATGTAACAAAAATTTCAGGAACAATCGCAGGAAACCAGGTTCCTGTTTCTCTAGAGATATTATCAGATGTTTTTGGTTTGATGAATGGTGATGATGAGTTGGATATTAGTTCTGATGAATTTAATGATGAATTGGTTAAAATGGGTCACTCCACTGGAAACCCTAATCATCTTCTGAAAAAGAACTTGTCCATTGAATACAAGTTCTTGGCAGATATTGTTGGAAAGGTTTTATTAGGAAAAACCTCTTCTCATGACTATATCACCAGGCACCAATTTCTTTTGATGGTGGCCTTAGTTGAAAAGAAACAAGTCAATTGGGGATTGATTCTGTTTGAATCAATAAAGAAGAAGCAAAACAAATTAAGTGTTTGTTATGGCAGAGTGTTAGGCATTGTTCTTTAAGAGAAATGCCCAGACCTGTTGGTGTCACCAAAGGTCTTCATTAATGCAAGCAAGAGGCTGACTCCAGCTCTTTTTGGCAAGTGGGAAAGAGTGATTCCCAAGAGGACTTCAAGGGAATAATCTTCCAGGCAAGCTTCTTAAAGCACCAGGACAGCTCCAGTCACTCCCCTCACCCTACCAGAAGTTCCTCCCATTGAATCTTCAACTCCTCTCCCCTCTCAACCTCTTCAGCACACCTCTCCTGAAGAAGTTCCTCCTTCAAATTCTCCCATAGTCATTCCTTCTTCTTTGCCTTCTTCTCCTCCTCTCCAAATAAATCTGTCAACAGATTTTCCATCATCATCTATTCCAGATGTTGATTCCCTTCCCCCTCTTGATTCTCTTCCCCCTCCATCTTTTGATCTCTTATCTCCTTAACAAATCTCTCCACCTCATTCTCCCATCCCTGAAGATATTCATCCACCCATATCAAATGCTACCAACATTTTCCTTCCATCCTTAGTGTGCACCAACCAGGCTCACACTTCTAATCCCTCACCTTCTATTCCAGCACCATCTTCTTCTCAGCATACATCATATTTTGTGTATGTTTATTTCTCCTCAATAGCTGATTAGATATTTAATCATATCTCTCCTAAGCTAACTGCTCTTATAGATGAGAAGCTAGCTCCTGTTCTGAAAGCTATCTCTGATCTATCTGCCAAGCTTGCTTCCTTCCCTACCTCTTCTACACCCATCCCTTCTTCTAGGGGCCTAGATTCAGGTCTCCCTGAAACTAGGCAGGGGGAGATGCTTGATGAAGAAGCTCAAGATAATGCAGTTAATGCAGATGCAGATTCAGTTATGGTTTTTGATATGGAAGCAGATCCAGTTTTTGATATAGAAGCTCCAGTTACAGATTCAGTTGTAGTTATAGATTCACTAAATAATATATCTATTAATCCCTCAATAGATATTCTTTCTTTGTTATCTAGATTCAGTTTTGTTTTCAGCAGTCTGCCAAAGTCTCAAAATTATTCAAAAGCTATAGTTCCCTATACATCTCCAGTTAATTCAGCTTTGCTAAAGAAAATTATTTTTCAGTTCCAGCTCAGGTTCCAATTACAGTTGCAGTAACAGAAAAAGTTGGCTTGGTGACTTCACCTCCAACATTTGTCTTTGATGAATTCCTCCTTTCTCCTCCAACTTTTGTGTTTGATGATTCCCCGCTTCCAGAGGATTTTGAGCAAGATGATGATAATGTTCTCCAAGAACAGCAAGATGTTCAGAATGCCCTCAAAGATCTTGATGATCTGTATGATAACCCTGATAAGTTTTCTGATGATGATAGTGATGATTCAGATGCAAAATTCTCAAAGAAAAGAAAGTCCAGAGGCAAAGCAAGGGTTGTTCCTAAACCTCCCTCTTATACAAATGATACTCCCTATTACATTTTGCATAACATTACCTTCACCAAGGATTCCCCAGCTTGGATGAGATTCTCTAGAAATGAGAATAACAGGAGAAAGAAAGTGAAGAAGACAGGCTTCTATTCAGATAAGCCAGTTAAATTTAATCATCATCCTCCTCCTCCAGCAGCAGGATCAGCAGGGATGTCCTCCTCATCTTCTCAGAAGCCTCCTCCTCAACATTCAAGAAAATCAGCTGATAGTCATAGAAGCTCCAGTGGCTCTTATTGTTCAAGATCAGCCAGAGATCCTCCTTCAGGATCTTCCAGAGCTCCATCCTTAGTGTATAAGTATCATGTTTCTGATGGTTCATTGCACAGGCAAAAGAATTCTCATGAAAAATTTTCATATCAGTCTAGTGAAATTGATGAAAGGCCTCCATCTCCAATCAATCAAGATTCAGATAAGATTGCTCATATGGCTAGATTTAAAGAATCAATTGCTACAACTCAGATTAATAAAGCAAAAGCAGAAGGAAAAGATTACTCTCAGTATACTACTATGTCGGATTTCAGAAGATAGGAATTTGAAAGGTACAACTCAAGGAACCTCTTTAATGCTGAAGATTACCTAAGGTTGCACCCAGCTGCAGTGGTTCCTCATGCCTCATCTCAAACCCTGCTGGGAGCTAATGACCTCTATATGAGTAAACGAGAATCTGAGAACCCAAACAGACAAATCATTTTCAAGCAATCTTCATAGACAGAGTAAAGCTCATAAGTATTTGGTTTTGCTTATTTCTGCTTTCAGTGTAAAGTTCCTAAACTTGGAGTACTATATTTCTTATCTGCTGAAATGAAATTTAATTTATGTCAGATATATCTGCTCTATGTTTATTGTTTGTTTTATTATTTGATTTTGTCAAATAGTATCCTAACCCAAATAGGGGGAGATTGTTGGAACAACTCTATTACTGATTTGGGCTAGGATCACTATCTGTTGATTAGGACTCAGTTGACCCCATTGTATAGTCTAAGGGTCAAGGTCTAAGTTTGTCTAAGTTAGCTAGAACTTAGGAAAATTCCAAGTTTCTGTGTTCGACAAAAATCTTTCTGCGTTTGACGAACTCCTTCCTGAGTTCGAAGAACGTCGTGTTTCGGTTCGACGAACTTGGTCCTCTGCTCGACGAATTCAGTCTTCCAGCCAGTTCAACAGATTCTATTCTTCAGATCGACGAACTCCAGATTGAGATCGACGAAATCAGTGTTCAGTTCGACGAATTTGTAACAGTGTGCTCAGTTCAATGATCTCAGCTCTCTGCTCGACAAACTCAAGCTTTCTGTTCGACGAATTTCTTCTTCAACTTGAAAATTTCTGAAGGATCAGTTATCTATTTTCTCTAAACTCAGATCGACTAATCAGCAATTGATCTATTCAATTCCTTTGGACTTATTCATTATCAGATAAGTCAAGATTTGTTCTTTCCTTTTATTACATTCCTTTCTATTCTCTTCTTTCGAAAATGTAGCCGTTGACATATTGGAAAAGTATACTTTTATGGAAAAGGAAAATGAATTAAAGTATTATTGCTGAATCAGATTGCAGTCCCAAGAAAGATTTAATTCAGATTATTTTATTCCTAAACAAGAAGATTTGAATTTCAAGTCAGATACATATACCTAAGAAAAGGGTTGAAGAAAATAGACAATAGACAAATAGAGAAGATCAGACCAGAGAAGTAACAGAGTCGAGAGAAATACAAAAAGTCAAAGAGAAATAGATCTTCATCCTCAATTGCAGCATTTTTATTCATTCTCTGAGAACATCCAAAGTCTTCTCTCAGTTTCAACAGCTGGTTCTTAATCTTCAAGAGCAACAATAATTTGAGAAAATTTATCTCTCAGATTCATCTGCTATCAAGAAAGATTTTCTACATCCAAGAGAAAGCTCCATCCATTATCTATCAAAGAAACACTATCATACATGTGAGCTTTATAACATAACAATCCACTGGTCTTCTCTCAGATCTTGTTGACAGAGAAGAACTTCATAAACATTCCATTTGTTTATTCTTTTTACCCATGTTGCAGGGTTCTAACTCCCTTCAAAAGTTAAACCTTTGGTGGCAGGGCACCTGATCAAAAACCTGTGTTTTGGTTTGATCTCCTGATCAGAAGCTCAGTGGTGTTTGGGCACCTGATCAAAAATCCCAGTGGTGATAAGGCACCTGATCAAAAACCTAGTGGATTCCTACCAAGGTTGGTATAAGAGTAGATGTACCCTGGTTGATTGGGGAACTACTATAGATCCTTGTGTCTGCTGTGATTGTGTTTTTCTTTCTGTACTATGCTGTGATTTTTGTTTTGATTTTACACCCACTCTGTTACACACATATATATATCAGTATTTTAATTCCGCTATAAATAAGTTAAAAACTTTTAATACTCTATTCACCCCCCTTCTAGAGTAAATCTAAGATCTAAACCTCACTTTCATATGCCTTAGTATATTTCTTGAGTTCTCATAACGGTATCGTCGTGTGTACCTTGTTGACATGACGATATTGCTGTGTTCTTCTTATTGTCATGATGATTCTTGACTGACTTCTTCTGCTGACTTCTTCGAGTGATCACAACAATATCATCGTGTGTACTTTGTTGACGCGACGATATATGCCTTACATATTTTTGCATGATCTTAAGACATTACACTTAGGAGAAATGATGTCCTAACCTGCTCATGTCACATAAAATATTTATCAAATACAAATTGTACTTCTCATTGACGTAAGGACTTCTCCAAATCCGGAATATTGTGGGCAGTGCTCCCAACAATCTCCCTTTATTTGAAGAAGTCATAACCCAGTCAATGATAAAACACATTAATGAAAATCAATATATAATAAGAGCATTAACTGATAACAGATAATATAAAATAGTAATTTCAATTCACAACACAAGAAGCATCATCATTATATTATGAATTTATAAATGTTGAAATGTTTTGAAATCTCCAGCATTTCTACATTTGCCCAATAATAAGAAAGGCAACTATGCTTCTGGTTCCTTTATAACTATTCTACTTCTTGCTCTCTTGATAGAAACCTACCTTTTCTTTTCAGATTGCTGGGTGAAACAACCATTGGGCTTAGGATGATATCTGAGTGGCTCTTTGATATCAAAATTAGTGAAAGAGGATTTACATGAATTTGAGATTTGTTGTAGATGTTCTCCAATTCTATATCTGATGAAGGCAAGTGTACATAATCGTTTATAGTATAGGATACAACAACAACAACAACAACAGAACCCATATAGTCCCCAATCATTGCGGGTATGGGCGGGGGAAGATTGGAAACAGACTTAACCTTTGACACTATGCACAAAGTGGCTTCTCTCAGAGGAGAAAGACCTAACCTTTGACAATAAATGCACAAAGTGGTTGCTCACAGAGTACCACTGAAATTGTGGCCCCCTATACCGTCACGTTTGCTGCAGAATCATGCCCTCAAATCAAAGCCAAAGACATCAGAGAGGGCAGACCCAAGAATCCATTTTGATTTATTTGCACATAACCATGCTTCCTTCATTCGGCATACAGAGCATTGGTGAAGCACATACTTTAGGAATCCATTTTGATTTATGTGCACATAACCATGCTTCCTTCATTCAGCATCCAGAGCATTGGTTTATAGTATAGGATACTTAAGAAAAATATCAAGGTCGTATTTAAACACGGGTCTGTCGAGTACTTCTACTTTGAGAAAAAGGACTATAATTTTATTGGAGAGAGTGGAAAGGAAATAATTAAAACTAAATAAAAGAGAACAAAAATAAATAAAGAAAACAAAACTTGATTTAAAACTCGCTTTGAAATGAAAATAAAAGATAAATATTATCATTCTAATCTATGCCTTGACCGTGGAGATTCCTATCTTATGAACGCACCTCTCTCGAGGAATATGCCCACCTGAGATTAGGTTGATCAAACGAACTCTCGTTCTATAATCGAAATGCCTAACACTCACTTTAACGAGGTGAATCCCACTATAGGATTTGACTCCTATCCAGATGATTTATGTCATCCTCTCTCATGGGTTGCGTGCAACTCTTTTATTCTCAAGCGATCGATTCGTACGCAAGAGCCTCTCAGCTAACTAGAATAAGAAAGCAAAATATCGAATTTCATAACCGGCATATGAACTCGATATCATCATTTTTCAAGAATAAATCGAAGGAGAGAAGAAATGATAATAAGGAAAAAGTTAATTTCATAATAAAGCTTGTAAAAATCAAGAACTACTAAATACTTGCTAAATAAAAATAAAGAGAAAGTGAAATAAGAAGGAAGGAGGAAATTTTCACATAAATGAAAAGAGCTAAAATTTCATTACCATAAAAAGAGATTACATCACATAAAAACTAAGCTACATTGCATGGAAAAAAATCTAAACTACCTTGCCTGAAATAGAAAAGAACAAGACATGAAATTAAACTAAGAAAAGAAGATACATTAATTAAAAATTAAACCTAAAAATGAAAATACAGAAAAACTATACAAGAAGAGCCCAAATGGGCAGGGGGAGGAGAGCAATTGCTGAAATGGAGATTCTGAATTTATAGGAAATTTTTTGAGATTACACGCCCTCGGTCACGGGCGTGACCGAGGGCATGTAATTACTATTTTGCTCAGTTGGTACAGCAGCATGAGGCTTGCGTGATGGCGTGACAAAAATTAAACATTACACGCCCGTGACTTAGAGGTCACGACCGTGTACTTTGGTTGCTTCACTAAATGCGGCATGGGCATGATAGGCGGTGTAATGGGAGTCAGAGATCACGCGGGCGAGTCACGACAGTGACTAGCAGGGACACAGGCTTGACTTGCGCGACAATATTGGATTTGGTGGCTTACATTTTTACATGGAAAGCTTGGAAAAGACTTTTAAATTTACACGCCCTTGGTCACAGGCGTCACCGAGGGCGTGAATTCTGGAACATGGGTGTGACCAGTGGATATGAACTCAAACACGCGCGGGTGTAGTTCTGGACAGGATTAAGATTACATACCCTTGGTCACAGGTGTGACCGAGGGTGTGTACTGTCAATTTTTAGCAAAACTCCAAAAAATCTGCAAAACAGAAATACAACTATATATAGAAAAGAAATTATAAAAGAAAGGTTTTTTAACCAAAATAAATATAATATTTACAAATTTATATAAAAATTAACCTAAATACTATAATAAAAATATGCAGAAAACCTACTCATCACTCTTGTGCATCTGCTGGAATTCTTACTGCCAGCTTGTCTCTTCTGTGGCTTCTTCTTATCTCTTCTTGATTTTCACACTTTGTCCACGCATGGGTGATATACAATTTGGCCATTTCAGTTTTATTTTTTTATATGCTCCCATGCACTTAAGATTATCTCCCTTGATTTAGGGCTCCATTGTTCATAATCTTGTTTCTTTTCCATTTCTTCTAAATATCTCTTCTTTCATATCCTTGTCTCATCTTCAACATCAATCTCCTTTCCTTTCCATTGATCAACACCAGCAACAAGTGCATCAGATGTGGCAGGGGAAACAACAGATGTATCAACAGGATCATCATAGATAGGAGGGATATTCATTGCTTCTTTGATTGTATTAGAGCTCCATACGACCTTCTCACCACTGGCCTTTATAATAGATCTATCCCCCTTTATGGATTCTTCTGATATGTCCCTTTGCAGATTTATCTGAACATTAAGAATTTTGTCATTAGCATGCGGATTCAATTTTCCATACGATTCTTTATTTCTAGCAGATGACTGTCTAGCTCCTGGCTGTAGAGATCCAACCTTTCTTAGATGATCCTTTTATGCTCAGTCATTTGTCTTGTAGTAGCTGTGAAATCTTTCTCCATATTTTCAGATATTACACATTGATTTTCAATGATATCAGCTAGACCCTTATGAGTGAGTTCTAGCTGTTTGGCAGTGTGATCTACTATTGTAGCAGCTCTCTTAAAGAAACTGATGGTGTTCTCTTGCATATACTTCATCTCTATTCTTTGACCAACAAACTCACTAGATAGGTCTCTTCCTAAATCATTGAAAGCCGTGTCAATAGAGCCTTCAAGCTTAACTCTTTGCTAATCCAAAAGATCCTATATCTGGACCAGCAATGAGGAATCTTCTAGCAATTGTCCTTTGGAGGAGCTAGGCTCTTCAGGTTCTTCCTCAGCTTTCTTCTTCATTACTTTAAGTAGAAAGTCTTCCATTCCTCCCACTTTTTCAAACATGGGAGAAGGAGATCTTCTGATAGAAGATTGCCTCACTTCATCCTCAGGAATAGTAATGGCTTCAACAATTAACAACTCTCTGCTTGTGTTGACAATAATCTCTTCTTGGTTCATTTCCTTCTCAGCTTCGCTTGGGTCCTTTTGGAATGCTAATCCAGGATGGACAACATCCTCAACCTCTATGATCTTGTTGATCACTACTTCTACATGAGAAGGGAGCTAAGTGTCATGCTCCCCCTCACTTGCAACATTACCATGACCAGTACCTTCAATGGCTCTGGACTCAGTTCTCTGTACTGAGATTTGGACTGTGAAGTCCTTGTGCCCCACTTCCTCCTTAGAGGTTGATAGATTAGGATGATGCACTGGCTCACTTTCTATGGAAGAGCTTTCATTTTTACTCTCCACAATCTTTACTGCCTTCTTCCTCTTAGGAGACATTGTTAGAACTTTCTCCCACATTTCAAGTACCTCTATATCCATCCTTCTAATGTGAGGATTTTTACTCCTAGTTTCTTGTTGAAGTGGTCAGGATATGATAGGAGTAAGTAAAGTGAAAGAATTCTACCAAGATTTGGTACTTGAAAGCTCTCTTGAGTTTTCTGTAAGACAATCTGAACCTAGTTTATATTCTTGATCAGGATTATCCTAGCCATCAGATCAGACATTTGCTTGGATATCATATAATGGGAGCCTACCTAGCACAGTTGGGCATTCACAACTATATCATCCTAGTTCTTCTTTGATTGTCCACACCACTCTAGAGCATCATTTAAGTCTTGCTTGGTCACCTCTTCATCACTGGAAAATGAGGGCAGCAAGCATTCTTCGATTAAGAGCATTTGTAGAGTTTGCCAAAATAAGTGAGTGAATAAAGATCATTATCAAACATAAAACATTTACTCATACTTATAGGCATGCTAAGCTTAGTTCCACACAACACTTTTCCATTACAATTTATGCACCTATGATTAGATATATCAAAGTATGATAAAAACATTGTTCAAGGTAGTTTGAAAAAATAAATTTCAACATTGAAGAAGGTCTAAATGATAGATTAAATCAGCTTGATTTTCACAATTAAGTCCATACAGTATTTTTGATATTGTTGCAAAAATAATTTTGATTTAAAGTTTGAACTCTTATAATTGATCTTGGACTTCCCGAGGTCTACCCTGTGAGGGGTTCGCCCGGTACTAGGGTATGTGATGAGATGATAGCCCAAATCTCCCTTTCGCAAGATACATATAAATAGAAAAGTTAAGTTCAAAAGATGTTTTTGATAATTTTTATGTTTTATATTTTTGTATTTGATTTTGGCATATGGAAATAGAAATCAAACAAATAAGCAAAGAAAGTGGGGTAAAAGAAATATTTTTTGTAATTTGGCTTTTGTATTTTTTTTTTAAAATTAATTCAAAACAGAACTGCAAAAATATGCAGTACACATAAAATAACATATTTTTAGGGATTTTATAAAATTTGAAAAATGCAGAAAAACAGACAGGTGCACTAGCGCTAGCACGGGAAACAGTACACGATATTGTAGGATTTTGAAAAATCTAATTTTTGATATTGGTTAAGTGTCCAAAGTTTAGTTTTATGCAGAAATTTCAGAGGATTTGAAGATGTTTAGATATGTAAGAATTGCATAAAACCATTGCATTTTAAGAATGCGCTTTAACCAAAAAGATCTAGGACACCTAATTCAAGTCGTAATAATCGAAATCTTGCATCGGGGAGAGGTTTCGTGAATATGTAAGCAAGTTGGGAGTCCGTACCAATGAAACTTACTTTTACATGCTCTTTCTTAATATGATCCCTAATGAAATGATGGCGAACATCTATGTGTTTGGATCTAGAGTGGTGTACGGGATTATTTGTAAGATCTATGGCACTTTTGTTATCACATTTGAGATCAATGTTTTTGAGATGGAAACCAAAGTCCTCTAGAGTTTGGCTCATCCATAAGGCTTGTGCACAACAACTCCCAAGAGCGATGTATTCGGCCTCCATGGTGGAGAGTGCTACCGAAGATTGTTTCCTACTAGACCATGCAACTAATGAGGGTCCTAAAAAGTGATAAGTACCGCTAGTGCTTTTTCGATCTAGTGAGCATCCGGTGTAATCCGAATCGGAATAGCCGTGAAGTGTACATGAATCATTGTGTGGGTACCACAATCCTAATTTTTATGATCCCAATAGATAACGAAAAATATGTTTTACCGCTTTTAAATGAGATTCTTTTGGATTGGCTTGAAAGCGAGCACATAAACGTACGACAAACATTATATCTGGTCTAGATGCACTTAAGTAAAAAAGAGATCATATCATTCCTCTATATAAAGTTTGATCAGTGGAAATTCCAGATTCATCTTTTCCTAGATTTAAAGAAGCACTCATAAGTGTAGAAGCTTATTTATGGTTTTCAAATCCAAATCGTTTAAGCATATCGTGAACATATTTTGTTTGGCAAATAAAGATACCATCATTTCATTGTGAGATTTGAAAATCAAGAAA
Source organism: Dactylorhiza incarnata (assembly GCA_033032865.1). Lineage (NCBI taxonomy): Eukaryota > Viridiplantae > Streptophyta > Magnoliopsida > Asparagales > Orchidaceae > Dactylorhiza > Dactylorhiza incarnata. The sequence goes on along the minus strand of JAWHQI010000330.1, from coordinate 2,695,672 downwards.
ATAAGAGAGTTCCCCAACAAGACTCATTTCAAATTCATTTTTCATTACTAAGACTACTTCATTACACAACTCTTCATTAGTGGCTCCAAAAAATGATATCATCAACATATATTTGTAAGATAATTTAATCGTTATTATTATGCTTAATGAAGAGTGTGTTGTCGGCACTTCCCATGACATAACCGTGCTTTAACAAAAAGTGATGTAAGTCTATCATACCATTCACGGGGCGCTTGTTTTAAACCATAAAGCGCTTTTTCTAATTTATAAACATGATTTGGAAATTTTTCATTTATAAAACTGGGGGGTTGTTCTACGTATACTTCTTCTTTTATAAACCCGTTTAAAAAAGCACTTTTAACATCCATTTGAAATAATTTTATCCTTCTAAAATTCGTAAATGCCAAAAATATTCGTATAGATTCTAAGCGAGCAACATGTGCAAAAGTTTCTTCAAAATCTACCCCCTCGATTTGAGAAAAACCTTGAGCGACTAAGCGAGCTTTATTTCTTATAATCCTAGATTCACCATCTAATTTATTTTTAAAAATCCATTTTACACCAACAACGGGATGATTAGATGGACGTTCTACTAGGTTCCAAACTTTATTTCATTCAAATTGATCTAACTCTTCATTCATAGCCAAAAACCAAAATTCGTCATTTAAAGCGGTTGAAATGTTTTTGGGTTCAATTTCGGAGACAAAGCAAATATTTGAAAATGTTTCATGAAGAGAAGATCGAGTTCTTACCCCAATAGATGGTTCCCCAATAACTAGCTCCTTTGGATGATTTTTTGAGAAGGTTAAGACGCTTGGGGGCACATATTCATCTTCCTTGGCCTTCTCCTCCTCTTCTTTGGAAGGTTCCTCTTCATCGTGCTAGAATGATGGCAAAGGTTCATCATTTGTACCTGTAGGAATTCTTTCTACATAAGGAATAAATTTATCAAATTTTACATTAATAGACTCTTCAACCTTGTTCTTTTGTTAAATATTCTATAGGCTTTACTGGTTGAAGAGTATCTAAGAAATATTCCTTCATCAAATTTTCCTAAAGCATCTTTTGTATTTAGAATAAAATATTTACAACCAAATACTTTAAAATATGATACGCTAGGTTTCTTTTGATAATATAGTTCATATGGTGTGAGATTTAAAGATTGACGAAGCATGACTCTATTCAATACATAACATGATGTGCTTACGGCTTCTGCCCAAAAGGACTTTGGTAATTTATATTCAGATAGCATAGTACATGCTAGTTCTTGGATTGTCCTATTCTTTCTTTCTACAACACTGTTTTGTTGAGGTGTGTGTGGAGCGGAGAACTCATGCTTAATGCGTAACATTTCACAAAAAGATTTAAAATTTTCATTTTCAAATTCTCCTCCATGATCTGAGCGAATGCATTTTATTTTTAAATCTAGTTCATTTTTAATACGAGTACATAATTTGTAAAATTTGCAAAACGCATCAGATTTGGAAGAGGGAAATAAAGTCCAACAATATCTCGAGAAATCATCTATTAGAACGAAAGTGGATATTCTACCACTAAGACTTGCGGTGCTAACAGGACCAAAGAGATCCATATGAATTAATTGTAGTGGTTCTGTAGTAGAAAATTTGTTTTTGCTTTTAAAAGAAGATTTTGTAAATTTTCCTTTTTGTCTTGGAGAACATAGTGAAGATAAATTTCCATTCAATTTAGGCAATCCTCTAATCAATTCCTTTTGGCTAGTTTTAAAATGAGTTTTGTATTAGCGTGACCTAAACGTCTATGACATTGTTCTAACTCGTCATTTTTAGTTATAAAACATTTTATAGATGATTTGGAAAGATCATGAAACGAAACTATATAAACATTGTGAATTCCAGGTACAGTTAGTAAAACATATTTTGTGTTAGGATTAAATATTTTATAAAGATTAGTGGATGAGTCAAATAATACATCTAATCCTTTATCTCACAATTGACTAATATATATTAAGTTATGTTTTAATCCTTTTACATACAGAACATTAGAGATAAGAAAGGATTCGTTACCCACTGTACCTACTCCCATGATCCTTCCTTTACCGTTATCTCCAAACGTTACGATCCCTCCTTTCTTCTTTTCTAGGCTAAAGACTTTTGCTTTGTTGCCCGTCATGTGCTTGGAGCAACCCGAGTGATGAGTACTTTTTGTACTCATCTTCTAGTATAATTTTAATATAGTTTTAATATGAATTTATATAAATTATATGTATTATCTTATCGAATTCATTTCTTTTTGCTTCTTTAATTAATGTAAGCTTGTTTTGTGTTTTCTGGTTTCCTGGGCACTTTTGAGAAAAATTCCAAGGTACACGCCCATGGTCACGGGTGTGACCATGGGGCGTGACAGCCTAGATGTGTTCCAGACCCGATTCCGCCACACCTGGGTCATTCCGTGAAGATTCGCCAAGTAGACGTTGTAAGACCCCATTTCAGAAAGTTGGATTTCTGGAATCCAGCGCTGTCGCTGGCGATATCGGCTATCGCCCGGCGACAGCGGTCTGGCGTGAAGGCCTCTGTCGAGAGGCTATCGCGCGGCGGCAAGTCTAAAGCCCGCGACACCGTGACACGTGTCATGCAATGTTCGTAGTGGTGGCGTTGACTGGTCGAAGTCGGTTCTTTACCGCCGGGCGACAGCTCCAAATTGTACTTTGCAGCCAAAAACGAGGCCATTGATGGCACATTGACTTTGGGGCCTTGTTTTGGACAAGGAGGCTCGGTGGCTGGCATAGAAAGGCCAAAAATCACTTGAAACCCATTATTCACTAAGGGTTTTAATTAAGAGAGAGAGGGAGAGCTTGGAGAAGGAGATCCAATAGTAAACCCTAGCCTACAGCTTGGATTTGGTGGAGCTACACTACTCCGATTCCCTCGACGTTGGTGGCTACGCGTAGAGGAGGGCAAGACGCTCCTTTCCAACCGTGCGAAAAACCAAGCCATGGCTTCGAAGCGGCGTCTAAGGGTAACGATCCTCTTTACCCTCATTTGGACATGTTCTAGTCCGTTCCGTGCATCGTTGAGGCCCCTACCCAAAAGGGTGAGGTCGTGGCCTCCGACGGGTCGATTTGTGTTATCCCCGTCAAATCTTGCATACATGTAGAGTCCATGCATGAAATGGACATAGGCGTGCTGTGTGAAGCCCATCCGAGATGGTTCGTCTGGATTGGTGATGCTTTTTGATATTGTGCGTGCCAGGGGAAAACTCCGTGGTTATATCCTTCTTCGTAGGACTAGAGAGTGCTACTGCATGCGCAACTACGCCTGGGGGTGTGCCCCGGGAAGCACCCAAAGTTAGAAGCAGTAAAGGAGTTCTGTTCACTATCACTGGCGATATTGACTATCGCCAGGCGACAGCTCCCAGACTTGGTTCTGGTGATTTTGTGCGTTCTGAGGCAGTGGGAGTGCTACTGCATGTGCAGCAATGCCTGGGGGTGTGCCCCGGGAAGCACCCACAGCTAGAAGCCAAAATGGAGTTATGTTCACTGTCGCTGGCGATATTGGATATCGCCAGGCGACAACTCCCAGACTTGGTTCTGGTGATGTTGTCGTGCCCACCTGTTGAGAGGACCTGAGGCCTGTGTGCCCGACCTGTGAGGGTGTCCTGGTGGATGACTTAGCGGCCCGTAGAGCCGGCTAATTGAGAATACCTGGGATGAAGGGACGCCATACCCGCTCTTTGTGTTGTACAACGAGAGCTGTGAACAACGGGCATTTGGCGAACCTGAAACTGCACCATTGTAGCACCTGATTAGTGAGTCTTGTACAACATGTCGGGAAGCAATGGGAAAGAGTCTTCGGACTACGTGATGTTCACAATTAAAGTACGGGGGAGCCCTGGTATTCGGGCCACCGACTTTAGCCTCGAAGGGCAGAAGCCATCAAGAGTGGATGGTGGTGGAAGGCGGAGTACACCAAAAAGTGCCTGAGAGCACGAGACGTGGAGGCCATTCCCACGTTTGTGATTGTTGCATATGTATGAACTGTTGTGGGCTTTGCTAGTTGCACTCTTATATATATATATATGCTGCTGAGGTTGTTTTGCAGGGATGATTAGAACTGCCACCCCCTCGAAGGGGTGGGATCGTTACAATTTGGTCAGCTTTAGCTGACCGTTGCCCTGTTTTGCCACCGTTTTTGGTGGGCTTGTTGTACAGGTTCTGGACCGAGCTGGAACATAGCAGGCTCATAGCGGGCTGAAGCCCTTGTGCTGCTGCGGCCCTTGAAGGCCTTTTTGATGTTCCTTTTGCTTTTCATTTATGGTCGGCCTACGCGCCGATGTTGGTAAATTGTAAGGCCGTCGTGCCTAAATTTTGTGTTGTAAAACATTTATTCCTATTTTAGTAAAAGTGGACATACCCTGGTACGGGTTTTGGGGTTTATCTTGTCTCTTTTCAGCTTCCGCATAGAATGCTCTGAGTTAGGCCTCGTGGTATAATGTCGTTCGATATTTCAATTTAGTGACGTTCCCGTTTGTTTTATAGTATATGGCGTGGGGCCCCGGCCGGACCCTCTGTTATATGCTCCCGCAACGGATGGGGGTGTTACAAATTGGTATCAACTTCTAAGTTTCCGTATCCTTCTAAGGAATTCATTGACGAATTCTTTTAAGGGGTGGTGAGCATGTGTGTGCGCTACCGTCGAGACGTAAAATAAACCCAAAATGTCCACTTAGGAATAAAATGTAACAACAAACCAACAATTATTGCATGATTTTGGAACATGAGTGTTCCTTTTGTTGTTAGTTGCGACTGTGTTGTCGCCTAACTATGTGTTGCACTCATGTAGGGAACTCGAAGTGCAGCGGGACCGTCGCATCCCCGTGACGTGGTTGAGAGTAGCGGGTCTGCTGAGGTTCCTACACCTCCGTCTGCTGAGATGGTTCGGCTAGTTACAAAAGCCATCCTAGCTGCGTTGAATGGCCAGCCTGGAAGGCAAGGTCAACCACCGGTGCAGGAAGTGGCCCCAGAGCCACTAAGAGTGGAGCAGGTCCCCGTGAGGCGTGCTGCTGAGCAACAACTGAAGCACTTCCTAGGATTTCAACCTCCTCCGTTTACCGGGGTTGAATCCCCAGCTGAGGCCGAGGACTGGTTGTCGCATGTGGAGCGAATTCTGAAAGCGACACAGTCGGATGAAGCGCAGAAAGTGACCTTCGCAACTTTCTTGTGGGAAAAGGAAGCCAGGCGGTGGTGGGATGAGGTAGAGAGGCGCCAGTTTGCGGGAAGGCGACTGGTTGATGTGCCGTTGGAAGAGTTCTCGAGAATCTTCCTGGCAAGGTATGTGCCTCCATCGCAGCAGATCGCGATGGAGAACCAGTTCCTGGCTCTGATGCAGGGTGATAGACTGGTTGATGACTACCTGTATGAGTTCACCCGCCTCGGGCATTATGCTGGAACTTCTTTCGACGACGAGGGGAGAAGGGTGAACAGGTTCTACGGAGGCTTGCGTAGTGAGTTGCGGTACCTTCTAACAGGGCCGTTGACGCAGGGTTTCACGACTCTCGTTAGTTCAGCCCGAGCGCTTGAGCAGGACATGCTCAGGGAGAAGGGCAAGGTGGCTGTGGTCGAGGCAGTGCTGGAGGGCAAGGCGCCAAGTGCGGCAAAGTTGAGGAGGTTGAATCGCTGGAAGAAGGCTCGATTGTCTGGGCCGGCTCCCTCTGCTTCGGGCGCGTCGTCTGGACGTGGCCCTCTTATTTGTTTTACTTGTGGCAAGCCTGGACATTTCTCTCGGGATTGCCGCAGTGGGCTTCCAAGGTCAGAGAAGAAGGCTGGGCCATCTTTTTCTGAGAAGGGGAAGGCGGCTGAGTCCACTGCATCCCGTATGGCTCACCCGTAGCCCAGAGTCTTCAGTCTTGGTCAGCCGGAGGCTATCAAAGCCAAGGACGTCGTGATAGGTATAATTTAAGATATAGTCCTTACTGTTTTATATACCTGTTTTGGTGTTCATGCTAACCTTGTTTGGCGGCGTAGGCTTTGTAAATGTTTTAGGCGTTCCAGCGAGAGCGCTTTTCGATACTGGAGCTTCGCACTCCTTCTTATCGTCGGACTTCGTCCAACGTATTGGTGCGCCGTCGATTGCTTCTGCAGATGGACTGGAAGTCCTACTGCTGAATGGATATTCGATGCGTGTGGAGAGGAGTTGCTGCGTGAAGGTCCTAGTTGGAAGTCAGGAGTATGACCTGAAAGCATCGTTACTCCCCCTGGTTGAGTTCGATGTAATCTTCGGCATGGACTGGCTGTCGGAACAGCGTGCGTGCATCGATTGCACCACCAAGGAGGTGAGGTTTGGGCAGTGTGCCGATCGTGAGACGGTCTTTGCAGGCATGCGTGGATCGAGCAAGATGCTGATGGCTGCTCTTTAGGTGTCCATGGCTGTACGTCAGGGAGCAGAGTTATTCTTTGATCTAGTGGAGGCTTCTATGCCGAGGCCCAGCCTAGTGAATGTTCCGGTAGTTTCAGAGTTCCCCGATGTGTTCCCGAGCGATCTCCCCGGTGCTCCACCGTAGCGGGAGATAGATTTCACGATTGAGTTGGTGCCAGGCGCTAAGCCTGTGGCCCGCTCGCCGTATCGTATGGCTCCGAAGGAGTTGGCAGAGTTGAAGCTGCAGTTGCAGGAGCTGCTTGAGAAGGTCTACGTGCGTCCGACTTCCTCACCTTGGAGTGCACCGGTCCTCTTTGTCAAAAAGAAGGACGGTAGCCTGCGGCTTTGCATCGATTATCGGGAGCTGAACAAGCTGACCGAGAAGAACAAGTATCCTCTTCCGAGGATAGACGACTTGTTCGACCTGCTCGTTGGTTCGACAGTATACTCGAAGCTGGACTTGAAGTCCGGCTATTATCAGGTGCGGAACAGGGAGTGCGACATCCCGAAGACTGCCTTCAGTACAAGGTACGGGCAGTATGAGTTCACCGTGATGTCGTTTGGGATGTTTAATGCGCCTTCAGTGTTTATGGAGTTGATGCACCGGACTTTCCGAGAGTACCTCGACCGGTTTGTGGTCGTCTTCCTTGACGACATACTGGTCTACTCTCAGTCCGAGGAGGAGCACGGTGATCACCTGCGAGTAGTCTTGGAGGTTCTGAGGAGGAACCAGCTGTATGCCAAGTTCTCGAAGTGCGAGTTCTGGCTACCTTCCGTGGCGTTCTTAGGCCATGTGGTTAGTGGAGAGGGTGTGGCAGTTGATCCGGTGAAGGTTGCGGCCATCAGGGAGTAGACTGTTCTTTCTCGCGCTGGCCGGCTATTACAGGCGCTTCGTGGAGAACTTCTCACGGATCACGCTGCCTCTTACGACGCTGACACGGAAGATGCAGGAGTTTATTTGGACGCCCGCGTGTGCGCAGGCTTTCGAGGAGTTGAAGCGGCGGCTTACCACGGCTCCGATCTTATGTTTGCCTTGAGGCACGGAAGGCTACGAGATCTACACCGACGCTTCTGGGAGCGTCCTTGGCTGTGTTCTGCAGCAGCATGGCAAGGTAATAGCGTACGGCTCTCGCCAGCTGAAGGTGCACGAGCGGAATTATCCGGTCCACGACTTGGAGTTGGCGGCCGTGATATTTGCCCTGAAGCTTTGGCGGCATTATGTGTATGGCTTGAAGATCGACATCTTCACGGACCATAAGAGCCTGAAGTACCTTCTGACGCACAAGGGACTGAATATGCGGCAGCAGAGGTGGATGGAGTTCCTTGGGGACTACACCTTCGAGATCCACTATACTCCCGGGAAGGGGAATGTTGTCGCAGATGCGCTCAGTCGCAGGGCTCCAGCGCAGGCCAACTGGATTCAGATGCATGATGAGCACCTGATACGTGACCTGGAGGCCTTGGGTATTTCTTTCGTGGAGAAGCGAAGCAGTGCTGGTGCCTGCTTTAGTTGGACTGAGTTGCAGTACGACCTCGCAGATAGAGTCCACCAGGCTTGGAACTCGATCCGAGTTTAAAGCGCTACGCGGAGGAGGCTGGTGGTGGGCCGGATGCCCAGTTTCAGGTGCGTGACGGGTTGCTGTGGAGAGGCGACCGGTTGTGCGTCCCCAAGGTGGGTGAGCTGCGCGATGAGTTGATGTACGAGGTGCATCGTACCAGGTATTCAGTTCATCTGGGGAGAACGAAGATGTTCAAGGACATGAAGGTCCTTTTCTGGTGGCCAGGTATGAAGAGGGACCTCGCTCACTACGTGGCCAAGTGCCTTACTTGCGCGCTAGTAAAGGCGGAATGTCAGAAGCCCGGTGGCTTTTTGAAGTCATTACCGGTTCCAGAGTGGAAATTCGATGACGTTTCTATGGATTTCGTACGTGGGCTGCCGAGGTCGCAGCGCGGGAACGATGCCATCTGGGTAGTCGTAGACCGGCTGACGAAGGTGGCGCACTTTATCCCCAACCGGAGGGATGACTCGGTGGAGACGTTGGCGAAGCTGTATGTTGATACAATAGCACGATTGCACGGTGTGCCCCGTAGCATCGTCAGTGATCGAGATGGACACTTTACTTCGAGCGACTGGAGGCTAGTCAACCGTCTATTGGTACAAAGCTGCAGTTTAGCACGACCTTTCATCCTCAGACGGATGGCCAAACTGAGCGTACCAATAGGACGATGGAGGACATGCTCCGGATGTGCGTCCTTGATTTCGGCAAGGGGTGGGAAGATCACCTCTTCCTTGTTGAGTTCGTGTACAACAACAGCTACCAAGCGAGTATTCAGATGGCGCCTTTCGAGGCCCTCTATGGAAGGAAGTGCCACACTCCCTTAGCTTGGGCGGAAACGGGCGAGACGAAGCTCTTCAAGAGGAAAGACGTCGAAGAGGCGAGTTCAACGGTACGTATGATCCGGGAGAGGCTTTTGGTTGCGCAGGATAGGCAGGCAAAGTACTATAATGTGAAGCACCGCGATGACCAGTTCGCCGTTGGCGATTGGGTTTACTTGAAGATCAGGCCGTTCAAGGGTGTATCCAGGATTCGACGCTTGAAAAAGCTGAGTCCGAGATACCTTGGACCGTTTGAGATCATCGAGCGCGTCGGCAAGGCGGCTTATAGGATTGCACTATCGGCGGAACTGAGCGGGCTACACGATGTATTCCACATCTCCGTGTTGCGGAAGGCAGTGCAAGAGCCTACGCGGGTCGTCGCGGCGGATCAGGTGCCCGTGGATAGTGGGCTTAAGACGGCGGTCAGGCCCATTAGCTTCGAGGATGCTGAGGTGCGTCAGTTGCGGAACAGTGCGATCCGTATGGTAAAGGTCCATTGGGACAACTGCGGTCGCGAGGAACTCTCATGGGAGCGTGAGCAGACCATGATTGAGGAGTTCCCCGAGCTGTTTCGGTGACGTTTATCTCTCTTTTTCCGCTTATGTAAAGACCTTTTTGGATATATATTTATATATGCCTATTTTTACAAATTTCGGGATGAAATTTTTATAAGGAGGGGAGGGTTGTAAGACCCCATTTCAGAAAGTTGGATTTCTGGAATCCAGCACTGTGGCTGGCGATATCGGCTATCGCCCGGCGACAGCGGTCTGGCGTGAAGGCCTCAGTCGAGAGGCTATCGTGCGGCGGCAAGTCTAACGCTGGCGACACCGTGACACGTGTCATGCACTATTCGCAGCGGTGGCGTTGACTGGTCGAAGTCGGTTCTTTACCGCTGTCGCCAGGCGACAGCGGCTATCGCCGGGCGACAGCTCCAAATTGTACTTTGCAGCCAAAATCGAGGCCATTGATGGCACATTGACTTTGGGGCCTTATTTTGTACAGGGAGGCTCGGTGGCTGGCATAGAAAGGACGAAAATCACTTGAAACCCATTATTCACTAAGGTTTTTAATTAAGAGAGAGAGGGAGAGCTTGGAGAAGGAGATCCAATAGTAAACCCTAGCCTAGAGCTTGGATTTGGTGGAGCTACACTACTCCGATTCCCTTGACGTTGGTGGCTACGCGTAGAGGAGGGCAAGACGCTCCTTTCCAACCGTGCCAAATACCAAGCCATGGCTTCGAAGCGGCGTCTAAGGGTAATGACCCCCAGGCGCGCTGTGTGAAGTCCATCCGAGACGGTTCGTCCGGATTGGTGATGCTTTTTGATATTGTGCATGCCGGGGGAAAACTCTGTGTTGATATCCTGCTTCGTAGGACTAGAGAGTGCTACTGCATGCGCAACAACGCCTGGGGGTGTGCCCCGGGAAGCACCCGAAGTTAGAAGCAGAAAAGGAGTTCTGTTCACTATCGCTGGCGATATTGACTATCGCCAGGCGACAGCTCCCAGACTTGGTTCTGGTGATTTTGTGCGTTCTAAGGTAGTGAGAGTGCTACTACATGTGCAGCAATGCCTGGGGGTGTGCCCCGGGAAGCACCCACAGCTAGAATCCAAAATGGAGTTCTGTTCACTGTCGCTGGCGATATTGGATATCACCAGGCGACAACTCCCAGACTTGGTTCTGGTGATGTTGTCGTGCCCACCTGTTGAGAGGACCTGAGGCCTGTGTGCCCGACCTGTGAGGGTGTCCTGGTGGATGACTTAGCGGCCCGTAGAGCCGGCTAATTGAAAATACCTGGGCTGAGGGGACGCCATGCCCGCTCTTCGTGTTGTACAACGAGAGCTGTGAACAACGGGCATTTGGCGAACCTGAAACCGCACCATTGCAGCACCTGATTAGTGAGTCTCGTACAGCATGTCGGGAAGCAATGGGAAAGAGTCTTCGGACTACGGGATGTTCACAATTAAAGTACGGGGGAACCCTGGTATTCGGGCCACCGACTTTAGCCTCGAAGGGCAGAAGCCATCAAGAGTGGATGGTGGTGGAAGGCGGAGTACACCAAAGAGTGCCTGAGAGCACGAGACGTGGATGCCATTCCCACGTTTGTGTTTGTTGCATATATATGAACTGTTGTGGGCTTTGCTAGTCGCACTCTTATATATATATATGCTGCTGAAGTTGTTTTGCAGGGATGATTAGAACTGCCACCCCCTCGAAGGGGTGGGGTCGTTATAATTTGGTCAGCTTTAGCTGACCATTGCCCTGTTTTGCCACCGTTTTTGGTGGGCTTGTTGTACAGGTGTTGGACCGAGCGGGAACATAGCGGGCTGAAGCCCTTGTGCTGCTGCGGCCCTTGAAGGCCTTTTTGATATTCCTTTTGCTTTTCATGTATGGCCGGCCTGCGCGCCGATGTTGGTAAATTGTAAGGCCGTCGTGCCTAAATTTTGTGTTGTAAAACATTTATTCCTATTTTAGTAAAAGTGGACATACCCGGGTATGGTTTTTGGGGTTTATCTTGTCTCTTTTCAGCTTTCGCATAGAATGCTCTGAGTTAGGCCTCGTGGTATGGTGTCATACGATATTTCAATTAAGTGACGTTCCCGTTTGTTTTGTAGTATATGGCATGGGGCCCCGTCCGGACCCTCTGTTATATGCTCCCGCAACGGATGGGGGTGTTACACATGCCCCAGGTCACGGGCGTGACCAAGGGCGTGACCCAGTGTAACGGTCGCGACTCGTCACAGCATCCAGAGCACGCCTGCCACGTCATTTAAAGTTACACGCCCCAGGTCACGGGCGTGACCAGGGGACGTGACATTCAGGTCACGGGCGTGACTCGCCCCGCGCTCCTTCCCGCCGAAGACTCCCGCCAAAAGATAGATTTTAAGATTACATACCCCAGGTCACGGGCGTAACCTAGGGCGTGACGCGGCTGAAACGCCCGCATTTACTCCAGAAGACGCCCTCTCTGCTGCTGCTTCAATCACGCCCTTACACGCCCTTGGTCACGGGCGTGACCAAGGGCGTGTAACCTCAACTTTTCAGCTATATAAAGCCAGCTTCTCCAGAACTTCAGGGACAAAAATTTCTTGGACTTAGACTTTTCATTTCATGTCGTTATTTTCATGTTTTAGTTGTTCTTGTACCCCTTTTCTTCTTGCAATTGGTACGTTCAATTAAAATAGTTTGTAATTTTCAATTCCTAGCTTGTAATTTTCTTTAGCAATTTAATAAAATAGTTGTTTTCTTCCCTCATTCCCCTCTCTTATTTTATCATGCACTTCTTTTTATTTTTGTTAAATTCCTCCATCTCCATGAGTAGCTAAAATATTATTAGTACTCGATCGAGGTGATCCAAGGAATGATATAAGTCATGAAATAATATATAGTTGCTATTTCTCTTTTCGAAAATGCTTAAGATTTACCCTTGATTTCAAGATAACAAGATTATATTTTCGATATATAATTCTTGTTCTTGTTTTCGTTCTTTAGTTAGTCGAGAGGCTCGTAAGACGAATCGATCACTCAAGGATAAAAAAGAGTAGAATGCAATCCTCGAGAGAGGACGACGTTACCCTTCCGGATTGGAGTAAAAGCCAATAGCGGGATTCAATTCGATAAGGTGAGTTTTAGGGGTTTCGATTCTAGAACGAGAGTTTGATTGATCAACCTAAACTCAGGTGAGCGCATCCTCGAGAGAGGTCCGTTCTTAATTCGGGAATCTCCACTGTCAAAGCTATTTTGTTAAGAGAATGCATTTTTATTCCTTGTTTTTATTTTTATCTCCAAGGTGATTCAAAGATCGAGTGCTAATCGTTCTTCTAATTCTTATTTTTATTTTCTTTTTGCAAAATCAACCTCAAGTTTTAATTGATAAAATAATAGAGATTTTCTTGAAGTAAGAGTACTCAACCGCCCCGAGTCTAATACGACCTTGGTTTCTTAATAACCTATACTACATTCGATATGGTACACTTGTCGTTGTCGTTTGCAAATATAGTTTTGCGCATCAAGTTTTTGGCGCCGTTGCCGGGGAACACGGTTGATATTCCGAAAATTGAAATATTTATTAATTTTATCGTTCTCTTTCTTCCCCCCCCCCTTTTTATTTAAAATTTTAAAAAAATTAAAAAGCGCAATCTAAATTCTCGAAAAGGACGCTTTGGGCTTGAATTCCCATCATAGCCTCTAGTACCTTGCAAACACTTCACCGGGTAGATCTTCGGAAGTCTGGGACTAATTTAACCCGCTTTTTCAAAAAAATATATAATAAAAATATTTATAAAATTCCATTCATTTAAGTAAAGGTTGTTTCCTTTTTTTTATTATGCAATCACTTGAATTGGCCGTAAAAGTTGCCGAGCTTCAAAGCAAAGTATATCTTTTGGAAGCGACACAAAAACGCTAAAATTGCTGTTATTATTGTAATGCGCCTCATCAAAGTGAGGAATGTTATTTACATTCATATGCTCAAAATAATTATTATGAAAATAATTTTTCTCAAAATTATGCAAATATTTTTGATAATAATTACGATTATAATTTTTCCCCTTTTATTGAGAATAATTTTTCAAACTTTGATGAAAATAATTTTTCTAATTATAATGAAAACAATTTTTTGGCATTTAATAATTGCTCTTCTAGTTCTGATGTTGATTATTCTTGGTGGCAAGCTCACCCGGATAATTCTCAGAGCGACGAAGATAAATCTTTAGACACAAATTTTTGTTTTTCTACTTATACTCCGCAGTCTTCGTTATCTAATTTGGGGGAAATTTCGCAAATCCAAATAGATACTTCCCCCCAAAATTTAGAGGAAAATAATTTTTCTAATTTTCACGAGAATAATTTTTCGACCTCTAATAATTTGTCTTCTAGCCCCGAAGTAGATTATTCTTGGTGGCACGGTCACCCGGATAGTCTTTGGGGCAATGAAGATAAATCTTTAGATCCGAATTCTTATTCTTCTTTTGCGCCACAATTTTTGTACTATAATTTTGGGGAATATCCGCTTTTTCAATTTGATACTCCACCCCAGAATTTAGATGAGAATTTTCTTTCTTCTAGTGTTTTTTCCTCGTCTTTGGAAAATTTAGTTATGGAGGAACATGATTGCTCATGTACTCCCATAGTTTCTTTTCCCAATTATGTAGAAAAATTCTCTTACCAAGAAATTCTTAATGTTTTGGGCACCACAGATGAACTAGAAGAAGAACAAGTTTCATCCCCTACTTCACCCGGATCTTCTTTTCTTTATCATGAATTTTCGCAAATCTCTTCTATTTTAATTCAACCAGAAATTCATGAAATTTTTGTGTCTGAAAATTTTATTCCGCTTGGTAATACGCTAGATTTTCCTAATGAAAATTTTATTTTAGAAAAGGAACAACCGGAGCTTAATTTTATATTTTCACGAGCGCCTCCTCCTTGCGAAAAATTACCTGAATCATTTATTTGTGATTCTTTATACACTAACAATTTTCAGGTTGAAGATGAGCCATTGCTACCCCAAATAATCGACGATCCATATGCCGCTCATCTATATAAATTCAAATCACCTCAGGTATGTACAAGTGATTTGGGTTTACATATCCAAATTCAAAGACAAACGAAGAATCACATATTAAGCGGAGGAGTTGCCGTGCAACTGATGCCGGCACATTCACCTCAGCGCGAATTAAGGGAGTTGCCTGTCCACCTCTCTTTTACATTTTCTTTTTCCTAACACTAACCGTCTAGCTTAAAGACGGGAAAAAGAATGCGCTCTTGGGAGGCACCCCTTGCTTTTCTTTAATTTTTATGCATTTTTCTTTTAAAAGTTTATTTTTCAGTATCCTTCATACTTAGTTTTAAATATTGGGGACAATGTTTAATTTTAAGTATGGGGGTGTAGCTTCGCATTCCCTATTTTTTTTATTTGATAAAGAAAAAAAATTTATAAAAATTATAAAAATCTAATTTCATGGAAAGGGCGCTTTGGGCTTGAACTCCCATCACAACTCCTAGTACCTTGCGAACCCTTCACCGGGTAGCCCTCGGGGAGTCCAAGAAATATTATATAAAATAAATTATTAATAATATCAAATACGCCTAGCCTTGTTGTTTTTAATGTTCTAGAAATTTAGTTTGAGGTTTGATTATAAGTATTCTTTCATTTTTAATTTAGCTAATATTTTGTTTTATCAAAATTTGTTAATTTTAAATTTGAAGTAATTTGGTTTTAAGAAACATTTTATGTTTATAATTCGATTAGAGAATTAATTTAGCACTACTTCTCCGTTTAATTTTAAATAGCTTCACTTTGTGGTAAATTGGTTAAACATCTCTAGATTTCTATTATATTCTCTTTTAACTTTAAGATCTTGGGAAATTTCATTCCACTAAAAAAGTTGCTCTCAAAATAGTTTAATTTATAAACTAGAAGTATTTATTTACCCTTGTTAAACATATGTATTTTTTCTTTTCCCCTATTGTTAGATCATATGTCATGGGAATAAGGAGATGTTAGTTCTTTATTCTCTAGTAAACATATGCAACTCAAAAATAAAAAAATGAAGAGAGAAAAAATGTGTATATGCCGTGGAAATGATAGGATAATAGTCTATCATTCTCTGGTATTACATATACTAAATAAAAAAGGGGGTTGAGAGGATAAAATTCATCACCCCAATCAAAAACCTCTTCATATCCTTTGTCTCCATTTGGCCATTCTGTTTAAACCCATCCCTAGCCAATTTCATTGTTTCTAGTCCTAAACTAAATTATTAAGAGAGCAATATTTTGGTAGGTGTCTTTTCCTTAAGTTTCTTTTATGTTAGAGTGTTTATAATTTCAATCTAATTTTGTTTGAAAATTTCTATAATTTCGATTGCTAAATAGTTATCTTGAGAAGTAGTTAGCTAAACAAAATTCTCTTTTTTAATTATCAACATAACTTAAGACTTAATTGTTGAATTCCTAAAAATTTGCTTTTGACTAATTCTTGGTTTAATAAATTTTTAGTAAATTAGAAATAATATCGATATCTTGTAATTCTTTCCTCACTCTTTTGCTCTGGAATAGCAAAAGCTCAAGTATGGGGGTGTTTGATGAGTACTTTTTGTACTCATCTTCTAGTATAATTTTAATATAGTTTTAATATGAATTTATATAAATTATATGTATTATCTTATCGAATTCATTTCTTTTTTCTTCTTTAACTAATGTAAGCTTGTTTTGTGTTTATCAGGTTTCCTGGGCACTTTTGAGAAAAATTCCAAGGTACACGCCCATGGTCACGGGCGTGAACATGGGGCGTCACAGCCTAGATGTGTTCCAGACCCGATTCCTCCACACCGGGGTGATTCCGTGAAGATTCGCCAAGTACACGCCCTAGGTCACGGGCGTGACCAAGGGCGTGACCCAGTGTCACGGCCGCAACTCGTCACAGCATCCAGAGCACACCTGCCACGTCATTTAAAGTTACACGCCCCAGGTCACGGGCGTAACTAGGGGACGTGACATTCAGGTCACGGGCGTGACTCGCCCCGCGCTCCTTCCCGCCGAAGACTCCCGCCAAAAGACAGATTTTAAGATTACACGCCCCAGGTCACGGGCGTGACCTAGGGCGTGACGCGGCTGAAACGCCCGCATTTACTCCAGAAGACGCCCTCTCTGCTGCTGCATCGATCACGCCCCTTACACGCCCTTGGTCCCGGGCGTGACCAAGGGCGTGTAACCTCAACTTTTCAGCTATATAAAGCCAGCTTCTCCAGAACTTCAGGGACAAAAATTTCTAGGACTTAGACTTTTCATTTCATTTAGTTATTTTCATGTTTTAGTTGTTCTTGTACCCCTTTTCTTCTTACAATTGGTACGTTCAATTAAAATAGTTTGTAATTTTCAATTCCTAGCTTGTAATTTTCTTTAGCAATTTAATAAAATAGTTGTTTTCTTCTCTAATTCCCCTCTCTTATTTTATCATGCACTTCTTTTTATTTTTGTTAAATTCCTCCATCTCCATGAGTAGCTAAAATATTATTAGTACTCGATCGAGGTGATCCAATGAATGATATAAGTCATGAAATAATATATAATTGCTATTTCTCTTTTCGAAAATGCTTAAGATTTACCCTTGATTTCATGATAACAAGATTATATTTTCGATATATAATTCTTGTTCTTGGTTTCGTTCTTTAGTTAGCCGAGAGGCTCGTAAGATGAATCGATCACTCAAGGTTAAAAAAGAGTAGAATGCAATCCTCGAGAGAGGACGACGTTACCCTTCCAGATTGGAGTAAAAGCCAATAACGGGATTCAATTCGATAAGGCGAGTTTTAGTGGTTTCGATTCTAGAACGAGAGTTCGATTGATCAACCTAAACTCAGGTGAGCGCATCCTCGAGAGAGGTGCGTTCATAATTCGGGAATCTCCATGGTCAAAGCTATTTTGTTAAGAGAATGCATTTTTATTCCTTGTTCTTATTTTTATCTCCAAGGTGATTCAAAGATCGAGTGCTAATCGTTCTTCTAATTCATATTTTTGTTTTCTTTTTGCAAAATCAACCTCAAGTTTTAATTGATAAAATAATAGAGATTTTCTTGAAGTAAGAGTACTCAACAGCCCCGAGTCTAATACGACCTTGGTTTCTTAATAACCTATACAACATTCGATACGGTACACTTGCCGTTGTCGTTTACAAGCATAGTTTTGCGCATCACCGAGTCCATGGAGCGGGGGGAATATGAGTTCGTCCTTTCATTGATGAAGGCGCGTAGCGTTTTTGCTCTTGCTGAGCAGCTATTGCCGAAAAGAAGGAGTCAGGGCCTAACCATTTCATTAGCTAAAGTAACTCCAATTCTATTCACTCCCTTATTGTTGACATCCAACATAGTTTCGTATAGTAATGGCCCTAGATTCACGAAAGTAGAAGAGTCTCTATTGATAATGCATCTGCGACTGAAAAGCTGATATGAGATCCCACGGGGCGGTTTCGTAGGATTGATGAAGCGCGGCCTGGGGCCTCAAGAAAGACCATGAATAAGGAAAGAGGGACTACCGCTCTTAACACGCTTGTCGCAGATTGGTTGTTAGTAGGTTCATTGCCCATAGAACCAGGGATTTCACATATCGGTTGTTGACGCGTTTTAGCTTGTATTCATTCTGGTTTTTCTGCTTATCTTGCTTGAGAAAGGCGCCCGATCAGGTTGCCTGCTTTAAGTTGCCGGACCTGCCTCTCTCCACCCACCCTACTGAAAAAGGGTTTCTTGTTTCACTGGGTCGATCGTCTTGATTCCACCGACACGTCTTTCATCTTCTAGTCCTCTAGAGGCGGAGGGGTAAGCAGTAGATGCATGGATCTGACGGAATTCATAGGCTAAATGGGGGAGAGTTTGCTGATCAGAACTTTCATTCCTAGTGGTAGTTTGTGGACATTCATGGTTATAGTTTATGCTTCCACTACTATTACTCTTTATAGTTATGATTTTTATTTGGTGTCATCTTATAACGTTTGCTTGTGCATGTGGTGTATTATGGGGGTCCCGTCGTACTCATATTATATTACGTGTATACGTGACACATATAACTTTGGGAATGTGTGATATTTGGTCCAAACGGAGAGGATCTCGATCTAATGAATGTAGAGAATGCAATAGTTTACTAATGGAAAATATATAGTTAGGTCTCCATGCTTCAAGCAATTTATTTATATTTAAGAAAATTAAAATATTATCTACTAATGCTAAGAGAATAATATTCATGATTTGTACTATTTAAATTAAATTAAACTATCTCTTATTATTTTCTATTTGCTTGGAAAGATTGTGACAGAAAGTTTGTTTTTAATTATGCTTGTCCAGAGTTTTATAAAGATTGATGTTAAAGGGCACACCAAATATTGATGTGTGCACCAGTGATATATGCGCACCACAAAAGTTTAAATGCAAGTCATATTGTTAAATGCATATCACTACAAAAAATTCAATAATATTTCGCTACTGCATGTAAGGACTCATAGGAGACTAAGGCTTCGTTTGGCATGGTGGTGGCTGTCGTGAACACGGTGGACATGAACCGTCGTTCGTGAACGCCAAGCCTCACCTAATAAATTCATGCATTTTATGATCAAAACTAGTTTATTTTCTTTGTAGCGGCCATAACCTTTGTCTTGTCAAACATACAATCTATGATAATGGTGTTTTTTGACCCAACTCACCGGAGCAAATAAGTCACGCCAAACGAAACCTAAGGCTCCGTTTGGTGCAATATTTTTGCTTCGGTGAGTTTGGAAAAAAAATGACACCATCTTAGAATGTATGTTTGGCAAGACAACCTGTATGATCACCACTAAGACCAAAAAGACTAGTTCTGAACATAATAGTAGATGAATTTCCTTAGGTGAGGTCGGGTATTCACAAACGATGGTTCATAATCACCACGTTCATGACCGCCACCGTGCACCAAACAGAGCTTATATAGACTCTTGATGACTTCACCCACTAATATGACTACAACTCAATAATCAATTTCTTAGTAGATAAAATTAATAAGTTGTTCAAGTTACATAAAGCTTTAAAATAATATATATTAGTATACATATTTAGAAGATATTTGAAGGGTACGCTAGTCTTCCTTCCATCTTTCTATCAGAAAAAGTTTAGTCATAGTATATATGATTTAACCTTAAATGGCTAATGTTTCCTAAAACGGCGGCAGAATGCGAAAACGATGCCTAGCAGCGGGAGGAAATGACGAGCAGCCGATGGCATAAACGGTAAGCAGCGGGGGCGGAGGGTGTTGTTGGGCTAGAGAGCACGCAAGCCCGACCAGAGCACCTGCAAATTAGTTTGAGGAAATATCTGCACGACCGCTTAGCGATATGCCGATACACAACAAAAATACAACACAAAATAACAACAATAAAAGTGGCACAAATTTAAAGTGGATACCCAATATGGTGAAATCACGGGATGATCGGAGTCCAACCCAGAAAGTCGCCACTAAGAATGTGTACAAAAATAGGGAATCACAAGGCTTTCCCTTCTCGATCCATAAAAGATCTTCACCAACTTTGCACCATACAATAATACACAATAAACAGTAGCAGAAAAATTGCAAGTTATCGACAGTGGCGGACGAGATGGATCACACAAATCCTCTACAAGTTACCTCCTCCTTCATGCCATTTTATAAGGCCAAAACCAAAGGAGGTAGATGTGGTAGATGGCATGTGGCTGAAACTTTCATGAAGCTTCCCTCGATCAAAAGCACATGTCAAATGTCATGAAGCTTCCTTTGGGCACATTCCTAAAAGCTTCCTTCAAGAGAACATGTTGGTTTCATAGTCGAAGGTGGCTACCCCTTTTCACATTTGACAAGAAACACATGCTAGAAAAGTATAGTCAAAGGTGGCTAGCCGCTTTCACACTTAGGAGAAAATTATCTTATCGATCAAATCCCCCCCCCCTTTCGACTAAGTGAAGAAACATGTCATTCTGACAATCTTTCATCAAATCTCCAGTTTGCTTCCTACAAGGGCCTCCATCAACATGTCTCCCCCTTTGGTCAGTAGATTTAGTGCCACCAAATTTGAGTTAGTACAACTCAAATCGATAGTTTTCTCCAAAAAGGACAGGAACTATTCCCAACTATTTATCACTTTTGTTATTATATGGAAGAGATCATCATGTCGGTGATCCTCACACAATGCTCGAACTTCTCGCTTGACATGAATTTTGTAAGCATATATTCTTCATTGTCATCTGTGTGCACTTTCTGCAAATCCATCTTTCTCTGTTCTAGAGCATCGCATATCCAATGATACCACATGTCAATATGCTTGGATCTCGAGTGTAAGGTGGGGTTCTTCCCTAAATGAATCATGCTCTGACTGTTGCATAAGTGTGAGTAGCGCTCTTGAGTGAAACCCAACTCCTTGATGAAATGCTTCATCCAATGAAGCTCTTTTCCTGCCTCAGTGACTGCAATAAATTTTGTCTTGATAGTTGACATTGCAACACACTTCTGCAGTCTCGACTGCCATGACACAACTCCCCTGCAAATAGGATCAGGTACCTAGAGGTCGTTCTTCTGAAGTCCAAATCTCCAATCATATCATCATCAGTGTAGCCCAGTAGTTCTGGCTTACTATCTCCAAACCTTAACGTCCAGTTTGACGTCCCATATAGGTACCTTAGAATCCACTTCACAACACTCCAATATTCACTTCCGAGATTTGAGAAAAACCTACTAAAAGTGCCAACAACATGCGTTATATCAGGGCAGGTGTAAACCATGTCATACATAAGACTTCCAACTGCATAAGCATATGGAACCTTCTACATCTCCACTTTCTGCTCAAGCGTGCTTGGACACTGATCAGCAGTAAGTCTGAAGTGAGTTGCAAGGGGGGTGCTCACCTTCTTTACCAGATCCATATTAAACCTATGCAGCACCTTCATGATATATCTTTCCTGTGATAACCAAAGTAGATTGGAGCCTCTATCTCTCCAAATATGCATCCCTTGGATGGTCTTCGCAACTCCCAAGTCCTTCATCGCAAATGTGGAGCTCAACTGCCACTTCATCTTTGCGCATTATCCTCCTGACTATTAGCATGTCATCTAAATACATGAGTAAGATGATGAAATCCTCCGGAGCACACTACTTCATAAACACATAGTGATCTAGGATGGTCCTCCTGAAGTCGATCTCCCCATAAAAGCATCGAACTTCTTGTACCACTATTGCGGGGCCTTCTTTAGGGCATATAAGCTCTTCTTCAGGCGACAGACTAGGCTCTCCCTCTCTTTAACCCTAAAACCTTCAGGCTTCTCCATATATAACTCCTCCTCATGATCATCATGCAGAAAAGTGGTCTTTACATCCATCTGCTCAATCTCTAGGTCTAGCCTCACAGCAATGCCAAGAACAACCCGGATAGACGACATTTTCACAATAGGAGAGAATATCTACTCAAAATTAACTCCATTTTTCTGACTAAACCCCTTCACCATTAATCTTGCCTTATATATGAGTGATGTCAAGGGGTCTCCCTGCTTTACACTAAAATCCATCGATTCTTCAGAGCTTTCTTGCCCTTAGGCAATCATAGCAACTCATAAGTATAATTCTCATACAGAGACTACATCTCCTCTTGCATAGCAACCATCCACACTTTATTCTCTGAGCTCTTCACAGCCTTATCAAAGCACTCGAGCTCCCTCATATCAGTCAACAAAGTATACTCAGTAGCAGAGTATCTTGAAGACGGGTGTTTGACTCGATTAGACCTCCGTGGAGCGATCTCAGCTGCTGGTATAGTCACATCATATGTGATGTCCTCTATAGACTCGCCATCTGTAATATTATCATAGACTGGAAGTGGATCAGTTCCCTGCACCAGATCAGGCTTTGTGGCCTCCTCAATATCATCACCTCCAATCATAGGAGATTCTCTATTAGTGCGAGAGTCAGCCTTCTCAATCTTCTCAGGATCTACTATAGTATGATCCTCACAAAATATGGCGTCGCAACTGCGTACAAGTTTCTTCTCAATCGGATCAAAGAACATGTATCCAAACTCGTCATTGCATCCATATCCCAAAAATATGCCTTGATGGGTCTTTAAATCTAACTTTGATCTCTCATGCCGGGGGACGTGCACAAAGGCTTTGCAACTAAAGACCCTCAAGTGACTAAATGAAGGGTCCTTCCCGTACCAGACCCTATCAGGAACGTCCTCCTTTATAGCATAACTAAGAGATAAGTTGATGACATGTGCAGCTGTGTATAAAGCCTCACCCCAAAACCTATCAGGTATCTTTGACTCAGATAGCATGCTCCTCACCCTCTCCATCAAGGTCCTATTCATTCTTTTAGCTACACCATTCAACTGCGGCATCTTGAGCAAAGTCTTTTCTTGTCTGATCCCTTGTTATGTACAATACTCATCAAAGGGACCAATATGCTCTCCCCCATTGTCGGACAAGATGCATTATAACTTCTTCTCAGATTACCTCTCCACCTCAACGTGGAATCTCCGAAAAGTGTTGAGAACCTCATCTTTGGTCTTAATAGCAAAGACCCAAAGTTTTTTCGAATAGTAATCAATGAACGTCATGAAGTAAGATGTTCCACCTCTCGTCTGGACTTTCAGTGGCCTGCAGACATAAGTATGTAAGAACTCTAGTGGCTCGGATCTTCTAGTGGAAGTGTGGCTCAGGAATGATACTCTATTCCGCTTTACAGTGATCTTCTTTCGGGAAAGGTATCCTAAACCCTTCTGGCTATGTGACTCAGTCTTCTGTGACATAGGGATGTAGATGCCTCATCTCTAATTGTGTTGGCCTGAGAAGCTTCAGGTCTCCCCTCCATGTAGTATAGGTCATTCTCTCTATAAACTATGGCCACTACTAGCGACCACTTAATAACTTCCAAAAATCTCCACCAAAGACACTAAAGTGTCCTTCATCACTTGGCTTACCAACTGAAAATAGGTTGAAGCGGATGTCATGTATATGACGCACATCTCTTAGGATCATCAATCCTACAGTGCTTGTCTTCAGGTGTATATATCCTCTCGAATGACATTAGACGTGTCACCATTGTGCAACCTCGTATTCGTCGATTGGGCCCCCAAGTCCGACAAGGTCAAAGGGCTTGCAAGGTATGTCAAGAGGAGCATTCACCCAGAGCATTAAGGGGTACTCGCCCAGGTCTAGTGCAAGCCTCATCCCAGAGAGTAAGGGTCAGGCCAGTGAGGGGGCGGAACCCCACTCGTCCAGAGAGCCAAGGGTTAGGCAAGTGGTGCCCATACAAACCACCCTCCTAGTAGATCCTAGAGAATCCAGTGCGCGGGCTCCCACGTAAATGAGGGGTAGAACCTCACTAGCTCGGGAGGCCAGGGACCTGGCGAGTGGTGCCCTCATGAACCACTCGCCTAGTAAGACCTAGGGAACCCGGTGCGCGGGAAGTCTGGCGAGTTGTGCCTTCACGGGCCACTCGCCCAATGGGGCCCAGAGGTGAATTTACCTAGATACCCTTTGTGGGCTGCCAATAGCCCTTTAGAACAGCAGAGTTTGGCTGTTAGCAGACCAGTTTGGGTGCGTTTAGTAAAACTAAATGGCGGGATAACGCTATTTGCAGACCCGACTAAAAAAATCTATAAATAGAGCCTTATGAGCACCTTGGAGGAGATCCAATATTTTGTGCTCACTCCTCCTCTGGTTAATTTTGGTTGACTCGTAGTGCACTCCAAGTTTCCCAGTTGAGCATTGGTTTAGGAGGAGAAGCTCTCTATCATCTTCCGGGTGTGTGGCGGGACCTCCTCGCTATAGCTTTGGGTCTACTTATTTTTCTTCGTTAAAAGTCAAGAGTGCAAGTGAGGGAGAAGTAGGTGTAGGCTACAACCCATGTGGGTCCGAACTCCTCAAGAAACTAGTTGAAGGTATCAACATTTTTGGTGCGGTGAGCGTGGACCATAGCCTATACAGGAAAATCTCAAGCTGAACTCTATGGCTGGAGGTGAGGAAGATAGATCTGACTCAGGCCACTCGCAACCACTCCTGACTGGGATGATGATGGAAATGTTTGAAGACTTCAAGGGAGAGGTCCTGTAGACCTTGCATCTCGCATTCACCGCCAGAAGTGAGTTTGAGACACCCGCGGTCCCAGTGGTGGTGTGCCAGCTGATAGGCGAGAACGCACCAGGCCAGTGACCCGGGAAGGAGGCAGTGGTGGAAGGAACTGGGCGAGATCTGCCCGGGCGAAAGCTCTTCCCCAACCCGGCGAGTGCTGAGGTGTGTGAGCTGACTCCGCTAGACCATACCACTCGCCGAGTGGGGGAGTGGAGCCCCTTTTGTGAGCTGATCATCTCTGTCGCAGTTCTGGAGGGGTTCAGGGAACCAGATATGTCTTATTACACAGGCAGGGATGACTTTGTACAACAGGTTCAGTGGTTCGAGGACATCGTCTCCATCAGGCAAATGTTGGATGCTTTCAAGTGCCGATTTTTCGCCATCACCTTGAAGGAGAAGGATCGAGACTGGTTTCAATAAATGCCCTCGAGCTCGATCTACTGCTTTGATGATCTGCGACGGTGCTTCCTCCTGAGGTTCTCGACGCCCAAGAAGAGGAAGAAGGGAGAAGAGTTCTTGTTCGTAGTCAAGCAGGGTGCAGAAGAGATGTTGGTGAGTTACGTGGACAGGTTCCACAAGGAAATACTCTTGGTCTACGAAGTGTCGGGGCACACCCTGATGTTAGTCTTCATTTTGGGGCTCCGTGAAGGGTTCTTCAGAATTGAATTGAAGAGAGTGCCCCCACTTTCCTTTGAAAAGCTCATGGAGAGGGCGGAGTAGGAGATTGAGGGGGAGGCGGCGAACCCGACAATTTCCAAAAAGCTGGCCAGGTTGGGCGAAGCAGAAGCAAAGGAGCAGGGAGGAGGAAGGCTGTAGGAGGTGAGAAGGAGAGAGGAACCCAAAGGTCAGGGGTTCTAGGGATAGAAACAAGGTAGGGAGGTACCAGGAGCCTAACAACCGGCTGACCTGGATACCCTATGAAGGACCGGGGCAGGGTCAAGGAAGAGGATATCAAGGAGGGGAAATATCCATGGGGAGCAAGTGCAGTTCAAACCTTTGGGGTGGAGATAGGGTCCGAGGCCGCCTCCCCATCACAACCCGCATTTCTCAACCTTTAATATATTATCAGAGCGAGAGAAAATATGCGTCGTTATGCCACACCATGCAGGGGACAACTACAGACGCTCAGTCAAGAAACTTCATCTGATACATTTCATGAAAATCATATATTATTGTGATGAAAACACAATTTAAGTTAAGTTTTTGATAAGCGTGTCCCTCGGTTCAGTGGATCAACTAGTTCACGAGTAAAAATATACATGTAAGCAGCGAAATTTTTTTTGTTTTGATCATTTATCGACCTATGTGAGTATGAAGACTCAACAAGCAAGCCTAATGATATTCGCATTCTAGATTTAGTATAAGTATAAGGATCTTTTATAATCCTTTAAAATAGGGTGATATTTGATTAAAAAGATGTTATGAGTATGAGATGTAAATGTTGCTCTTTCTATACTTGAAAATACCTATCATGCAACCTGACATAAAACTTTCCCAGAGAGCAAGTAGGTAAAACAAACCGGCAAGAAAAAATAGAATAGCAACCAACAATTAGTCTAACATCTACCACAAAAACGTTGTGGGCGTCAACATCCTGACAAGAACCCACAGAAACAACATGTATGTCTGAACAAAGGAAAACAACAAAACTACCTCACCAACTCTAGCTACTAACTCCAAGACTGAAAACACCAACTCTAGCTGCTCAGACCGCTACTACTCCGAGCCTGAGGCATTCAAAAGAAATGAATGCCTCAGCAAGAATATACAAGTGATAGAAAAAGACCAAAATCAAATAATCAACGAGTTAAGAGGGTTAACAACCCAAAACAGGTTAGCTGAACGAAAAATCTCAGCATCCCAATCACAATACAAAAAGTAAGAAGGAAACCACATGAGGTTAGATGGCTAAAACTTGCACTAAGTGCGGTAAAATTCTATACCTTGTTAATATTATGCATAAGTTGATAAGCAAACAAAAGAGACTAATCAGCTCAAACCCTTGAATCATTAACCCGGGTAAGAAAAAAGCGGTACTAAGGCGGTGGCCACTTTGTCCATCTCAACCATCAGACCAAACGCCTCAAAAAGGAACTGTGGTGGTGACCACATTGTACAACACAACCCAACAGTCCATACAAAAAAACACCAGGAGTAGTGATTCACAATAGGCACGGAGGTTGTGGTCCTTTATCCACTGCCACCCAACATGCCAAAAAGTAATAACACCAATATAATGATAACCTGAAAAATACCCAAAACTTAACAAGGGAAGAAAAAGTCTAGGAATTTCTATGTGAAAACAGTCCTACTCGACGAATTCGGCTTTAAGCTGACTCGACGAATTTCACCTAACTTCACGAGAGGTTTCGAAGAAATATACATAACTTCACGAGAGGTCTCGACGAATTTTACTTAACTTCACGAGAGGTCTCGACGAATTTTACTTAACTTCACATGAGGTGTCGAAGAATTTTACTTAACTTCATGAGAGGTATCGACAAATTTTACTTAACTTCACGAGAGGTCTCGACGAATTTTACTTAACTTCACGAGAGGTCTCGACGAATTTTACTTAACTTCATGAAAGGTCTCGATGAATTTTACTTAACTTCACGAGAGGTCTCGACGAGTTCTCGACGAATTTTACTTAGCTTCACGAGAGGTCTTTTAGAAGGAGGCAGTATCGAACGAATCTAAGGAATTAAGAGTACACAAACAAGGAAAAGAAAACAAGCCCCCCCCCCCCCCCCCCCCCCCCCCCTTGTGTGATATGTCACCAAACAAAAGTTCCTAAACAACTACCAAACGGGGTTCATTATAGGTTTAAAATATGATCAACACTAGGAAAAGAAAAAAACGGACATAATATTATAAGATCTTAGAATAAATGAGGGAGAAAGAATTAAAAGAACAAAGCAAGAGGGAGCAAACCACCACTTGCCTTAACAAAAACCATCAAATCTTGGCCTCTCATGCCCTCCACGCTAGGGATCGGCTCAAACTCGGGCTAGGCACGAAGAATCTGAGAAGATTTGGACAAAAACGAAATTAGGGTCGCTAACCCTAGCACTAAAAATCTACGAAATGAACAAAATTACCATGCACGCGAAAATCGCGATAAGATATTTCCGGATCTATGCTCCGACGAAGATTTCGCTCACCGGAGCTCACACGGCGGCGATCGGAAGGTTTTCGAAAAGGCTTTCTCTCCCTCTCGTGAGAGCTCTCTGGTTCAGTACTTTTGTTTAGGAATTAGGAAGTAAAAGTTTACTGTTGGGTTTTCTTCATACCATTCATAATGATAATTGCACATCAAATGTGCGCAGAGGAAGAAACAAAAACAAGAACAACCCAAAAAGAGTTACAGATCTTGCGATTTCATGAATCAAGAAATAAGGAAAGCAACACATTGCAATACCTGAAGGGGATTGAGTCAATACTCAACCGAGGTGCTCCACAACTGAAATCCGGAGAACAGTCGTTGAGTCTCAAACGCTGAAATGGATCGACGTCTCTACGGAAGTCCACACGAGCGGTGAAGAACCCTAGCTTCTTGTCGCACAAGAACTAGGTCGGAGGAGAAGAGACCTCTACGTCTCCCATGGACTGCTAGGTCCGACGATAGGGAGAGGCGGCAGCGGCGGCGGGATTGACCGGTCGGAACTCTTCCGTCGCAAGCTATCGCGGAACCCTTCCGTCGATTTATTATTCGCAAAAGGGGATCGCTTATTTAGGTCTTAGAATCGTATTCTATTTATACCCAGGCGAGAGAGAGATGCTATCTGCACACCCACGACATACATTGGAGTAAACAGAATTCGTCGAGTGAACATTTCACTGTAGAAACTCGTTGAGTAACAAACTGAATTTGTAGAGTAAAACTGAATTCGTCGAGTGAACCTTTCACTAAGAAATTCATCGCGTAACAAGTAATTCGTCGAGTGAACATTTAACTTCAAAAAATTTGTCGAGTCATGAATTCGTCGAGTTCATCGAGTAATCATAAATTTGTCGAGTCATTATGATTTCGAATATTCGACGAACTGAAGTAAGAGTCGTCGAGACACTCTTGTCGACTCGACTCGAAAACTTGTCAACAAGCTCCATACAATATTCACAATACATGTGGAGCATTCAGTTGACTCGACCCAAAACCAATAAGTCTTAGGATTGGTCCTTCACTCATCCAATATGAGTAAGGCCAACACAATTCTTCCTCCAACTTCTCCAAACACTCTTGTGTGTGACCCCATAGGCTCATATTACATTGGCAGTGAGACTAGATGCTTGATCACTTCCAGATCACCATGGAAACACCAACATTTACATGTTGTTGGGAATCTTGCCCACATGAGTCCTGATTTCAAGAAGTCACCAAGTCAAGACTACTTCACTTTGTATTTGATGGCTTCTCTAGTTTATAAATCTCAGGAAGTTAGTAGAACAAGATTCGTCGAACGCAGAAGGAAGATCGTCGAACTCAGAAGGAAGATCAACAACCGCTGAGATTTGGCGTGTTCGTCTGACGCAGAAGCAAGATTGTCAAACGCAGAGAAGATGCAGTATCGTCGACTTCATCAAAGTGGCCTTGTCGTCGAGAAAGAATAAACATCGTCTTGAAGAAGCCTTGCCGCTGAAAAGGCTAAGTATGACTGATGGCGTTGAAAATCGCCGCAAAGAAGGAATGTCGTCGAGAAGACTGAAGAAGGATAGCTGAAGATAAGCAATTGGTGAAGTATGATCTGTCGGCATAGTATCACTCATGTTGTCGAGAGAACAAAATGATTACGACGACAGTCTACAAGAAGGAAGATCACGACATCACGGTCAGAAATGGCGTATCATCGTCTAATTAGAAGAGAAAGAATATCTCGTATCGTCGAGATACCAGTATGAGAGGAAGAAGCAAGAACAACTGAAGATCTATCAAGGCGTAAGAGTTCGACAAAGTTCTATCGTCGAGATATTGTCCATGACGTCGTAACGATGGAAATATAGTCGAGACAGATTCAAAAGTTGCGGATGCGCTGTCAGCATTTAATGCTGCCGCCTGATTGTCTATCAACAATCAATGCTATCATCAATTAACGCGTGCTCTTAAGGAATGGAGCATCTGACACTTAAGGAATATTTTCAGAAGACCGTTGGGAGGCTCGCCGTCTTATAAAAGAGATAAGAGGTCGCCCTAAATAGTGTAATCAACAGAAAAGAACTTGCGCATACAAAAAAAAATAGAACAGTACAAGCGGCGCAAGAAAGAAAGAGAGAAAGAAGAAGCAGTCATCTCCATCGACTGTTAAGAAGCCAATTCTCATCAGGCTAAGAGAAGATTGAAGAAGATCCAGTACTGAAAGATCAAATCAAAAAGGCATCTTCTTCAACCTTAAGAAGTTGATCTTCAACAGGCTAAAGTTGCCGATCTTCATCCGGCAGAAGTAAAAGTCTCTTTACTGTAATCTTTGTAAAGGCTTGCGGGCCTGATTGTCTAGTTTGAGGGCTTGAGACCTGTGAGGCTTGAGGGCCAGGGAAGAGGCTAGACTTGTGGGTCAGTTGTGTAGGGCTTGCGGGCCTGATTGTCAAGCTTGAGGGCTTGAGACCTGTGAGGCTTGAGGGGGAGGGCAGAGGCTAGACTTGCGGGTCAGCTGTGTAGGGCTTGCGGGCCTGATTGTCAAGCTTGAGGGCTTGAGACCTGTGAGGCTTGAGGGCCAGGGAAGAGGCTAGACTTGCGGGTCAGATGTGTAGGGCTTGAGGGCCTGAGTGTCGAGCTTGCGGGCTCGGGGGCAGTAGGGGCTTACGGGCCGAGGTTGTTGGACTTGCGTGTCCGTGTTGTAAGGCTTGAGGGCCTGAAGTTTTTGGCGGAGTTTGCCGATCCTAGCACACTGCTGGGTAGGCGCAGAGGGACAAAGGACTACTCAAGACACCCTGTCTTGAGGAACCTCTATAGATCTTGTGTCATCTGGTGTGTTTTATCTGTGTTTATCTGTGCAATATTTTCTGTGTTGTGCTTATATATTTGGAACTCGCCCAAATAATTCAAAAAGAACCCAGATCACCTAACACCCCCCCCCCCCTCTAGGTGAACGTTCCATAACTAACAAGTTGTATTAGAGCGAGGTTGATCGAAAGAAGACTTAACCGTCTGATCTAGATCGTGGAACGACTCACTATGGCTGGTGGAGATCAGAATCGGGAGATGAGATCCATGAAACTTCCAATCTGCTCAAAGGAGAACTTCCCTATCTGGAAGGAAAGGGTTAGGCTGTTCATGGAAGCAGCTGATCCTAGAATCTATCTGACAGTCCAACAGGATCCCTTTATCCCTACAACTGCTTCCACCATTGATCCAACAAAGAAGGTGGTAAAGAAATATGAGGACATGACCAAGGACGAGCTGGCCTTGGCAGGCCTAGATAAGAGGGCACAAAATGTCACTGTAAGTGCCGTGGATGACTCTACCCTACAAAATCAGATTCACTGCAAAACGGCCAAGGAGATGTGGGACTCCCTGATCGTATACATGGAGGGTACTGAAGAGGTTAGGGATGATAGAAAATCCCTTCTCAACCAAGAGTACGAGGCCTTCAAGCAAGGCAAGAATGAAATAATATCCAACTGCTATGAGAGATTTTTCAAGATAGTGAATGGTCTGAGAAACTACGATAGAGAGTTCACAAACTCTGATCTAAATGACAACTTTCTCAGATCCCTCATAAAAGATTGGGACATCAAGATCTGTGCCATCAGAGAGATGGGTTAGCTGGGCATCATGGAGCCCAAAAATCTCTATGGAAAGCTGCTGTCTCATGAACTTCAGCTCAACACCAGAAAGGCTGAAGAAGAAAGCTCAAAAGTGAGCTCAAGAGAGATCTGTGGCTCTAAGGGTTGAGAGCACCAAAAGAGCCAAGGGCAAGACCTCTGCCACTCAGAGTAAATCTGAGAGCAGTGAAGAATCAGAAACCAGCTCTTCTGATTCTGATGATACTGATAGAGAGGTGGCCCTCCTCTCAAAACAATTTAGGAAGCTGATACAAAGAAGGAGGAGGGACAGTCACAGAAACTCCTCCTCAAGCTCCAGAAGATCTGACTATCGTGACAGATCCAAAGCTCCCAAGGATGAAAGGTACATATCCAACTCTAGTAAACATGATTAAAATAATACTGTTTGCTATTCCTGCAGCAAAATAGGTCACATGGCTGTTGACTGCCCTTCTAAGAAGAAGAAGTCAAGGAACTGTGAAGAAAGAAGAAGCTCAAGGAGCAAGAGGAACTTTGAAAAAGGGTTCGTGGCCAAGAAGACCAGAACATTGAGTGACTCTGACTCAAGCTCCTCTGGGACTGAGGACGAGGCACTTATTGGATTGATGGCCATCAATGAAGGGAACCAGAATGACAACTCTCCTGGAAAGGTAAATCACAGAACTCCTCTATCTGACTCTGATTCTGAATCAGTAGCAGATCTATTGCATGATGATGAGGATGTGTCTGCTGCCAACAGCACAGCCTCAAGATCCTAGTATGAAGTTGAATCTGAACTGATACGACAATACAAAGCCTTGTGGAAAGCCTTCATAGGCTGTTGATGCGATATTTCGGCAAGTGCACCGGTCGCGCAAGTAATAATAATGGGGAAAATCCCCGAGTTTCGGTCTCTTAAGGAACACAGTAAGATGGAGTTAACGTTCGAGGAAGGACTTGAGATCGAAGTCCTTGAGTCGGATGGAATGCGGGAGATTTGATTTGGCTTTTGGGAAAACAAACAAGAAAACAACTACAACTACTCCTATGCAATGCCGCTATGCAATGCTTCGCTTGGCGAAATGGAGGCTAGGCAGGCCTTGAGCGCGCTGCGTCGCAAGGGCGGATGGACGAGTAGGCTAACGGAATTAGGGTCGCAAGCACCTCTTCGACAAACACGCCACTAGCAATTGCTAGTGCGGCACCGAACACGATGGTGGAATGGAAATTAGATGGGGGCGCACCTCAATAAGCACATATGAACTAAATGATCCCAAATAAATGAAATAAACATTAAGCAATATTGTTCATAGCACACATCATCAAAATATAGAGGGAACTAGTTTATACAATCAACAACATAAGGAAGGAAAAAGAGAGTAAAGGAGTCGACCACATCCGAAGCCTTGCCGAAGATTCACGGTTGGAATCGCTGGGTTGTCAATCCGCGTCCAAGCTCGGTCTTCAATAGCGTCCGAGGTAGAGGAGGCTGTCACTTCCTCCCAATGGCTCGTCTTCTTCGTGTAACGATCCAATCTCCTCCGATACACGATCTCCTTGCTCGGTGTTGGCGATCTTTGGGCTAGAAACCTCTCCTTGGAGCTCGAGGATGATGGAGGAGGCCTACGGGGCGGAGAACCTGTGGAAGGGGCAAAAACGGCGGAGCTGGGCGGAAGAAATGCATCGGTCCCGACCTAATTCGCGAGCAGGTCAATTTATAAGCGCTGGAATAAACAGTGCGCACGGTCATTGGCGCACGACCAGTGGTCGTGCGCACTAGAATCCTGTGATCGTGCGCCTGCCTGGACGGAGCCTGCAAGGTAAGAAAATTATAAAATACAATGTTCGCACGATCAGTGGCGCACGACCAGTGGTCGTGCGCACTATCATAAGTGGTCGTGCGATAAGCAAGACAGAACTCATAAAATGGGCATTAAGTGCGCACGATTAGTGGCGCAGGACCAGTGGTCGTGCGCGATAGAGCCAGTGATCGTGCGCAGTGTTCCTGTATAGAATTGTACCGGGAACACCTGCACGACTCCTGTTCCAGCATACAACACCAGTCTAGCCACTGAAGGTGGCACTTAACACTGCATGAAAACTAGTAACGAAGATGAACAAGAAATAACACCAAAATGGGCCTAGAAGTGCACTTAGCATGGAGTATTAAATAGGAATGAAAACATGTCTAAAGCGAAGTGCAAAGACTAGAAAATTGGCCCAGATGAGTCCATAAAAGTGTATATAATTGGGACTCATCACACCCCCAGACTTACCTGATTGCGCGTCCCGAGCAAACGAATTCGGCGGAGTGTGAAAATGGTAGTTAACAAAGAAAATTACACGAAGGAGTACAATGCGAAGTAACAAAAGCATGCAAATAGAAATTTAGTAAAAAGAGATTCTAACTATGCTAACTAATTTACGAAAGTATTAGAGCGTAGGTAGAGATTTAGTTATACTCAATTGGTGACTTATGAAGAATTCGAACGATCATGCCCGGTGTGAAAGTAACAAGACACTAAGGCGGGTGTTGCACAAGGTCGGGGTTTAGGAATAACTCCGCTGAAATCCATCAACGTTGTGAACCATACGCTCGCCCGGTAACACTCTCTCCACGGCGTTAGCAAACTCACAAGTCAAATCAATAGGGCTTTTAGGATTATATTGGGGCTTAGGTTGCGGTATGATATTCAAATTTAAACACGATGGCTACGCAACCCAAGTGAGCTAACGGAACGATGCACCACACAAAACCAAAAACAATGCTCGTGTGACACACCCCCAGACTTATCATGAAAACTAGGTGTGCACACGGCCTACTTCACAATTACCAACAGATTTTCTATTTAGCTCGGAAGGTTTTCTTTACGACATATTTCTTTTTCAGATTTTTTTCTTTTAACAACATACTTTTCGTCTTTTACTTATCCTCCGGTTGGTTCAAATTCAGCAAAATAAAACATGTTTTTCTTCACAATGCACAAGTTCCAAACATCACAACAAATTGAGAATTATGAGCGCAGTTAAACAACAATTTGGTTGCGGGCGTAGGATAAGCTTCGGGATTTGGTGGATGAAGAGGAGCTGAACAAAAGAGTGGTAGGCACAATTTTGGCTTCCAAGGGTGAGCGAAAAGGACATGGAACGACAAGGCTCAAACTAGCCAAAAGGTGGCCTACATCTCGTTTAACTCGACGAGTCGCTCTCGTCCATGCTTCGAGAGTCGCTTGGGGCAAGTTCTTAGCCCACGAGAAAGTTAAACCTTC
This sequence comes from Dactylorhiza incarnata, assembly GCA_033032865.1. NCBI lineage: Eukaryota > Viridiplantae > Streptophyta > Magnoliopsida > Asparagales > Orchidaceae > Dactylorhiza > Dactylorhiza incarnata. The sequence continues at coordinate 2,661,282 of JAWHQI010000330.1, read as the reverse complement.
CTCCCGACTCGAGCAACACACGACTAGTGCTCGTACACACACAACACCGGGTTATCGTCAATTTCATTCACATTCACCATTTGAGTATAACAAATCTAAATTTACGCAAAAATACTAAACATAAATTAGATGCATAGAGACAATCTAGTTCTACTCAAATTCTACCATAGCATGCGGGTGCGACTAGAACACTGCTCGAGTCAACATCGCACTCCAAATAGTAATTCCTAATCTAACACCCCAATTCACATTCCTAACCAAAATAGTTTATTTGGAAACAACACAAATAGGAAAGCGCGCACTCATGTGGGTGAAGTGGTGCAAGAAGCATGAAAACAATGATGATGATAAAGATAAATAATAAACAAACTTCTAGTATGCAGTGCAACTCGTGCACAGTGGATGACAACATACTCTCCCCCAGACTTAGTCTAAACATTACATCACAGAAATTGGAAGCTAAGGGGGGAAGAAGTGTTACCCAATGCTCAGAATTGAGCATACCAGACGATTGGCGATTAAGATAAAGAGCATTCCGCAGCATCCGCACCAAAGAACACAACACACCTGCAAGCACAAAACTAAAAGCAGCAAAAACAAATATAAAAACTGAACTGAAACAAGTTAGAAAAACAAAAACAACAAATCTGGGTTGTCACCCATGGAGGTGAACCAGTTTCTGCGAATAAGATTAAGCAAATGCACACATAACAGAAGGGACGAAATATGAAAACAAAATTCACAAAACAATGCCCAGATGAGCATCCAGAATCAAAGTGTTATTATTACAACAAAATAAAGTAAGCACATACGACTCGAAGGAAAATAAAAAAAACAGCAGCAAGAACAAGATAAGACTGAGATTGGCCTGCACACGGGGTGGAAAAATCACTCGTCGTCGCTGTCACTATCTAAAAAAATGACGGACGGCGGAGGTCTGGAAGAAGATGCGGCACGGCCAGGAGGTGGGGGTATATTCAGTCCTCCCCGCAAGGCTTGTTGATACACAAAGTCCGTCAGCCAATACTGATTCGCTTCCAAGTCGGAGAGGCGCTGGTTGAAGCTTGGGACCTCCGGTGCTCGTGAAGAACTACCCTCCTCCTTGTGTTTCAGCTCCTGCTTGGATGACTGACGTCCCGGCTGCGGGAGGGCTATCTCTCGGTGAGTGGTCGGCGGCTCAGCCGGCTCTCCGTGCTCCTCATCAACTTGCCTCTCCCTAGGCGCATCACCTGGAATCACGACCACAAAACGCCTGCTACTCTTCTTCCCCACAACCCGCAGTAAATGAAAGCTCACCATGGTGGCCCTGGTGATGAAGGAGGGCGCAGTTACCTGCACCATCGGAGGCAGCTGACTCCAAACCCCCAATCCCTTTGCAATGCTAATGATATAATATGCACCACCAATGGCACCAGTGAGACCGTAGGTGGCCTCGTGATGGAAGAAGAAAGCGAGCAAGTAGCCCATATGCAAGGGCAGCCGGAATTCCATACTATATAAGCAGGTCAAATCTTGCCACCCCATGACGTTCTGACTGAGAGCTCGGGCGACAAGAGAATGACTAAGAACGTGCTGCAGGTATCGGAGAGCAAGCGCGACAATCCAGGTGGATTTGCTTTTCCTGGCAACATACTCTTCGTCACGACCTGTGAGAGCACACCACGCGGCACGCGGGGTGACGTCGTTAGGGAAGGAGATACTCGTACTCGAAAAATCAATCGCCGCAGCCTCCGCCTCAGTGTAAAAACCTGCGCTCACCGCCAACTCCGCCAGAGAAAGAGTGAAGACTCTCCCCATCATTCGGAAAGAACATTTTCCTGGACGTAGGCCGCAGGGTAGCAACTCCCACTCGAACATTGCGAGAAACTCCAATGTGAGCTCCCGGTAGCCGAGGTCATCACACTCAAACACCCTGCTCTAGTGATCAAATGAATAACGAAGGCGGACGGCCTCCCCCAACTCGCCATTGTCGCCGATAGAATTAAGCTCGTTCCAATCGACTAAACGTTGGGACAGAAATGGCTTCTCCTTCAGTGAGTTGTATAGCCGTGTGTGCGAATCCTTGGAGAAGGTGGCCATTCGAGCAAGGATCTGAGCTGGAGAGTCAGAGGGACGGCCAGAGCGGTGGTAGGACTTGGCGAAAAGGCGAGTACTGGAACTCATGGTGGGATTAGGGCAAGGGAAGGAGCAAGAACCGAAATGGGCTCACCGGAGGGAGGGAGGACGCACGATCGGCGAGCACCAGGCAGAAACGGCACACGAACAGTAGCGAGAGGACGACGGAAGCGAAGACCTAGGATGCGCACACAGGGCTCGGGCGAACCGGTTTTTATAAAGAAACTGGGCCGATCGCACGATCAATGATCATGAGTGATAAATAATGCGCACGACCATCGATCGTGCGCGAAGGAAATTTTCTGGCGTCCAACTTCTTCATGAAAACTGAATCCACCGCGCCTTATGAGCGTTCCAGGGTCAACCGCGCATGAGGGGCCAAATGCAGCCATAATAAAAACTAATTTAAAGTAAGAAAATAGGGTAGAAAGGAGAACAATGCAAATACGAAGAAAAAGATTAATCCTAGATAACTGTTGGGCTACATGTCCCCCCAACGGGACTTATTTAAGAGTTTTAGATGTATATTAACTGATAGGCGTATGATAGTGAAAATGAGCAGGTAACTGTTCTAATACGCGTGTCGGTAGCGGGTACCGATATGGTGACAGAACAGTTACTCCTCTACACAAATGATAATACCTACTTAACGCAGGTAGAGGAAACAGAAGATAAGAAGAGAGGGGGTATCCTCACTCAACTCACCAAGCACATCCTTGCCTAGCAAGGTGTCGTCAACAGGGAGACAGCAGGAGGCGAAGGCAATGAGTGGAGCTTCCTCAACGGAGGGGGAGTAATCCTCCTCACATGAAAGGATGCTCTCATCATTGACTTGAGTAAAAAGCTCCAAGTCCTCCTGAAGTACCTGTGAAAATGCAACCTGCACAGACTCAGATGAAGGAAGGGGATCAAGAAATATTGAAGATGAAGAACATAAATAAACATCAATCGGGGGAGTGATCCCAGTCTCGCTCCCCTCAGGTTGGGAAAGTAAAATAATGTTTGCATTGTCATCAATGCTACAAGAATTGGTGGGATCAACGGTGGCCAGGCTTAGGATTTGGACTTCCTCCACCGGTGCTGAGGAAAACTCCTCTTCACCTAGAAGGTTGTCCTCCTCCGTAGGAGTAGGCACAATACTCAGATCAACCACCTCCTCCTGTGACGCATCATCGACAATGTCGTCAGTGACGAATGTAGTATGCACAATAGGGGGAAGAATAGTGCTCGGATAAAAGTCGAGCACTGATTCCTCACAACGAATCGAATCCACTAGAGGTGGTGGATGCACATGGAGAATAGGCTCAGCAATGTCGGTGCATAGATCAGCCGCACATCCAGTGACCGTATCCATGCCATTCCCTTCAAGATGTGAAGGTGACAAAGACACATAACCGGATGTTGAAGGTGTGTCGCCAGAGTTAGGAGTTGGGACGATCCGGATATCCGGCTCGTCATCCTCGTCCAATTGGCGAAGATACTCGGCACAGTCCTTCAAGACATGATCAGTGCTCCGACAAAACTGGCACTGCCTAGCGGGCTTCTTTGGCACAGCGGGTGCTGAAGCCGAAAAGAAGTAAGACGGTAAAGGCTCAGCAGAGTAGCCATAAGACTTACGCGCACCATATGGAGTATCAGATGAAGTCGGTGCTCCATATGCTGGTCTATAAGAATTATGCCTACTATTCTCCGTAGGGCATTCATCACTAGAGTGGGAGGTAGCTCCACACCAACGACAACGGAAATTAAGATGTGCCCACATAGTGTGAAGGTAATACGATTCAAAAATAAAAATGCTATTGTGCAAAATACTACACCTAACAAAAATTACTAAAGCAACCTAATTAAAACAGGAAAATCGAATAAAAAGAAATAAGTCAAAGAAATGCAATTTACAAATGGAAGGGCTTCTCTCTCAGGTTCTCCCTCTCTAGAAAACTCACACGATTGTGCTCCCCGGCAACAGCGCCAAAAACTTGATGCGATATTTCGGCAAGTGCACCGGTCGCGCAAGTAATAATAATGGGGAAAATCTCCGAGTGTCAGTCTCTCAAGGAACACAGTAAGATGGAGTTAACGTTTGAGGAAGGACTTGAGATCGAAGTGCTTGAGTCGGATGGAATGCGGGAGATTTGATTTGGCTTTTGGGAAAAAAATAAGAAAACAACTACAACTACTCCTATGCAATGCCGCTATGCAATGCTCCGCTTGGCAAAATGGAGGCTAGGCAGGCCTTGAGCACGCTGCATCGCAAGGGCGGATGGACGAGTAGGCTAACAGAATGAGGGTCGCAAGCACCTCTTCGACAAACACGCCACTAGCAATTGCTAGTGCGGCACCGAACACGATGGTGGAATGGAAATTAGATGGGGGCGCACCTCAATAAGCACATATGAACTAAATGATCCCAAATAAATGAAATAAACATTAAGCAATATTGTTCATAGCACACATCATCAAAATATAGAGGGAACTAGTTTATACAATCAATAGCATAAGGAAGGAAAAAGAGAGTAAAGGAGTCGACCACATCCGAAGCCTTGCCGAAGATTCAGGGTTGGAATCGCTGGGTTGTCAATCCGCGTCCAAGCTCGGTCTTCAACAGCGTCTGAGGTAGAGGAGGGCTGTCACTTCCTCCCAATGGCTCGTCTTCTTCGTGTCACGATCCAATCTCCTCCGATACACGATCTCCTTCCTCGGTGTTGGCGATCTTTGGGCTAGAAACCTCTCCTTGGAGCTCAAGGATGATGGAGGAGGCCTAGGGGGGCGGAGAACCTGCGGAAGGGGCGAAAACGGCGGAGCTGGGCGGAAGAAATGCGTCGGTCCCGACCTAATTCGCGAGCAGGTCAATTTATAAGCGCTGGAATAAACAGTGCGCACGGTCATTGGCGCACGACCAGTGGTCGTGCACACTAGAATCCTGTGATCGTGCGCCTGCCTGGACGGAGCCTGCAAGGTAAGAAAATTATAAAATACAATGTTCGCACGATCAGTGGCACACGACCAGTGGTCGTGCGCACTATCGTAAGTGGTCGTGCGATAAGCAAGACAGAACTCATAAAATGGGCGTTAAGTGGGCACGATCAGTGGCGCACGACCAGTGGTCGTGCGCGATAGAGCCAGTGATCGTGCGCAGTGTTCCTGTACAGAATTGTACCAGGAACACCTGCACGACTCCTGTTCCAGCATACAACACCAGTCTAGCCACTGAAGGTGGCACTTAACACTGCATGAAAACTAGTAACAAAGATGAACAAGAAATAACACCAAAACGGGCCTAGAAGTGCATTTAGCATGGAGTATTAAATAGGAATGATAACATGTCTAAAGCGAAGTGCAAAGACTAGAAAATCGGCCCAGATGAGTCCATAAATGTGTATATAATTGGGACTCATCAGCTGTAAGAAACTCCTCAAAGTTCAGACCAAGGAGTTAGATTACTTGAAGCCTGTTCAATCTGAGCTCTAGAAGACAACTGAGAAGCTGGATGCTATGAGCAAAGAAGTGAACAAATCCAAGGAAGCCATAAGGCTTAAGAATGCTGAATTGGGACAGAAGAACAAGGTCATCAAGGATCTTGAGGAAATATTGTTGGCTGAGTAGAAACTTGCATCAAGCTTCTCAATGCCCAAGACTATCCTGCCTATCATTGATACCTTCTCTGGGCAGTTCAGAGCTGGTGTTGGTTTTAATCAGGAGACAGTCACGGGCAAAGATTCTGAAGCTAGACCTTCCTATACGAAGGTGCTGGTGTCAAACCCTTCAGCCCACAAATCTGTAGCGACAGCAATCAAGAGTAAGGGAAAGGCTGTTCCTACAAAGCCTGCTCCCAAGAAGGTGAATCAAAATATGGTGATACCGATTCCACCCCTAATTCATACATATGAGGTTCACCCAAGATTTGTTAGGCAAGAAGCATGCTCTTCTGCTCATCAGCACTGCCACCCCACTCAGATGGTGAAGCAGAAGAGAAGATACAACAAATATGAATGCTGGTGCTGTGGGAAAGTAGGCCACTTTGCCTTGGACTGTTGGTTCAATCCAACAGGGACCAATGCAAAGAGAGTGCAGAACCCTCCGAGGTTTAGTGTTCCTTTATACCAACCTATCAGAAACCGAGGACCCAATCCATATTGGGTACCTAAGGGGAAGTAATTTGTCTTGCAGGTAGGTCCAAATACCAACCAATCTCCAATTTGGTATTTGGACAGTGGCTGCTCTAGGCACATGACTGGAGTCAGAAGGTACTTGAAAGAGTTCACCCCTGTGGATAATCGACCAATCGTGATCTTTGGTGGTTCAGAAAAGGGAGTGACTAGGGGCTATGTCAGCATCTCAACTGGGTTAGTTACCTTCACAAGGGTGGCTTATGTGGAGGGATTGAAACACAATCTCATAAGCATAAGTCAACTCTGTGACTTAGGCTTTGTTATTACCTTCCACAAGGACAAGTGTCTAATTAAGAAGTCCTTAGATTCTACCTTAACTGGCACTAGGAGTGGGAATATTTATTGTTTAAATTTTCTCAATACAAATTCTTCCATGCCCATATGTCTTGTGGCTGATGGCAAAGAGGCTCTTTGTGTTCAATAGCACAAAAGACTTGCACACATCAACTATAAGACAATAGACAAGCTTTTCTCACAAAACCTAGTTAGAAATGGACCTGATATTAAGTGCATCAAAGATGGTCCATGTCAAGCTTGCCATCTTGGAAAGCAGACTAGGACCAGCTTTAAAAGCATATCTAACAAAGAGTCCACGAGGTGCTTATTTCTACTGCACCTGGATTTGTTTGGTCCTATGTCAGTTCATAGCTTAGGAGGGAAGGCCTACACTCTTGTAGTAGTTGATGATTATTCAAGGTTCACTTGGGTATTCATTCTCAAAAAGAAGTCAGATACCCTAGATATCTTGAAAAATTTTGTCAGGCAGATCCAGAATGAAATGGACTGTACTGTTGTCAAACTCAGAAGTGACCATGGGACATAATTTCAGTCAGGGGCTATGACAGAATTCTGCCAAGAACTAGGTATCTCCCAAGAATTCTCCTCACCCAGAACTCCTCAACAGAATGGGGTTGCTGAAAGGAAGAACAGAACCTTGATAGAGGCTAGTAGGACAATGCTAAATGACTCCTCTCTACCAGAATACTTCTGGGCAGAGGCTGTCAATACAGCTTGTCATGTGATAAACAGGGCTTCCATCATCAAAAATTACATGAAAACTCCCTATGAGTTAATGAAGGGCAGAAAACCAACCTTATCCTATTTTAGGATCTTTGGTAGCAAATGCTATGTCCTTAATAATGAGAAATCCAAGCTGACTAAGTTTGCTGAGAAAAGCAGTGAGGGTATTTTTGTTGGCTACAGCTCTCATAGTAAGGCTTATAGAGTGTACAACATCAATAACCAAGCAGCGGAAGAATCTGTTCATGTGGTATTTGATGAGACTATCCTTATACATAAGGGCTAGTCTAGTTCTCTAGTGAATGCAGGTACAGTGGAGAGAATAGAGAAACTATCCATTGAAGACAATGCTGGGACCTCACTAAGAAACAAGAATCAGTCAGTAAAAGTTGAAATCGAGGAAGAACCTGCAGAAAATTCAGAAACGACTGAAGAAATGCAACCTGAAGAAGTTGCTAATATAGAAGTGTCCAGAATACTACCAATTGCCTTGAGACAAGTAAGAGATCATCCCCAAGAGAAGATAATAGGAAATGTCAATCAAGGGGCGATGACAAGGAGCAGAGCTGCAAATGAAGCATTGTACCTGAGTTTTCTCTCTCAAATTGAACCCAAAAAATTTGAGGAAGCAAATCAGGATCCATTTTGGATTGCAGCAATGCAGGAGGAACTGAACCAGTTTAAGAGATGCAAGATTTGGAAACTGGTTCCAAGACCCCAAGGACAGAATATCATAGGAACTAAATGGGTCTACAGAAATAAGTTTGATGAAAATGGAATCATCATCAAGAATAAAGCAAGGCTGGTGGCAAAAGGCTACAAACAAGAGGAAGGGATAGATTTTGATCAGACATTTGCTCCAGTAGCCAGACTGGAAGTAATAAGACTGTTTCTAGCCTATGGTGCATACCAAGGTTTTAAGGTCTACCAGATGGATGTGAAGTCAGCCTTCCTAAATGGTGACCTTAAAGAGGAGGTATATGTATAGCCGCCATCAGGTTTTGTAGATTCTACTCATCCTGATTATTTTTATTTTCTTAGAAAAGCTCTTTATGGCTTAAAGCAGGCTCCTAGGGCCTGGTATGAGACCCTATCAAGCTTTCTAATTGAGAACAAGTTATCAAGGGGAAAGATTGATAAGACATTGTTCCTAAGGGAAGTAAAGGGCAAGATCATGCTAGTGCAGATCTATGTGGATGACATCATCTTTGGCTCTACCGATAACAATCTCTACAAAAAGTTTGCCAACATGATGCAGGGAAAGTTTGTGATGAGCAGTATGGGTGAGCTCAAATACTTCCTAGGTCTCCAAGTGAAACAATCTGAAGATGGTATATTCATCTCCCAGACAAAGTTTACTAGGGAGCTAGTCAAGAAATTTTGATTGGAGAGTGCTTCTTCAATGAAGACTCCAATGGGAACCAATGTGTCTCTAGACAAGGATGAGAAGGGCATACCCTTTGATGAAACCAAGTACAGATGCATGATTGGATCCCTGCTCTATCTAACTGCAAGTAGGTATGACATAATGTTTGATACATGTGTTTGTGCTAGATATCAGGTGAATCCAAAGGAATCTCATCATGTCTATGTCAAGAGAATCTTAAGATACCTAAAGGGTACATCAAATCTTGGCCTATGACCCTAGGAACAATAGATGTGAACTAACTAGTTATTCAGATGCAAATTATGTAGGGTGCAAGGAAGACAGGAAGAGTACATCAGGGACATGTCAATTCCTTGGTGGAAGACTGATCTCTTGGAGCAGTAAGAAGCAGACCAGTGTGGCAATCTCAACAGCAGAATCAGAGTATATCTCTGCTGGGAGCTGATGTGCCCAACTGCTATGTATCAAACATCAACTTGAAGTCTAAAACCTAAAGATGACCAAAACACCCCTATTTTGTGACTCTTCAAGTGCAATCTTAATTGCTTAGAACCCTGTCTCTCACAGCAGGACTAAGCATATTTAGATCACGTATCACTTCATCAGGGAGCATGTGGAAAATGATGATATCACCCTTGAGTTTGTTCCAACAGACAAACAAGTGGCTGATATATTTACGAAGCCCCTACATGAAGCTATGTTTAATTTCTTCAAATTCCAAATGGGGATGTTAAACATAGAGTGATCTTCTACTTACTTTTCTCTAATCCCTTTCTAGATAATTGTTAAGAAAATTTCTCAGGGTTTGGATGAACTATGACCGAGCAAGGGGGAGCCTTGAACTATCGTCTCCTAAAAGAGAGCTCCAGAAAAGAAGTCAGAAAGGGGGAGAAAGGGCATCAAATGTTCAAGACAAGATGCTCAAGAAGACGACCTCAAAGATAGGGGGAGCAAAGAAGTATGGGCAGCCACAAAAGAAGAGACATCAAATCTAGGGGGAGCTACAAGCTAGATATACTCAGGAAGTTTTGCAAAAGATAAGTACAATCATACAATCTTACATGCTCAAAAGTTAAGCTTATAAGATTTATTGTCAAATGAAAGTAGTCTTGAATTGAGATTCTGACTTCTTCAAATATTTGAAGGAGATTGTTGGGAATCTTGCCCACATGATTCCTGATTTGAAGAAGTCACCAAGTCAAGAATACATCACTTTGTATTTGATGGCTTCTCTAGTTTATAAATCTCAGGAAGTTAGTAGAACAAGATTCGTCGAACGCAGAAGGAAGATCGTCGAACTCAAAAGGAAGATCGACGACCGCTGAGATTTGGCGTGTTCGTCTAACGCAGAAGCAAGATCATCGAACACAGAGAAGACACAGTATCGTCGACTTCATCAAAGTGGCCTTGTCGTCGAGAAAGAACAAACATCGTCGTGAAGAAGCAATGTCGCTGAAAAGGCTAAGTATGACTGATGGCATTGAACATCGCCGCAAAGAAGGAATGTCGTCGAGAAAACTGAAGAAGGACAGCTGAAGACAAGTAACTGGTGAAGTATAATCCGTCGACATAGTATCACTCATTTCGTCGAGAGAACAACATGATTACGACGACAGTCTACAAGAAGGAAGATCACGATGACACAGTCAGAGATGGCGTATCGTCGTCTAATCAGAAGAGCAAGAATATCTCGTATCGTCGAGAAACTAGTACGAGAGGCAGAAGCAAGATCAAGTGAAGATATATCAAGGCGCAAGGGTTCGAGAAAGTTCTGTCATCGAGATTTTTGTCCATGACGTCGTAACGATGGAAATATCGTTGAGACAGATTCAAAAGTTACGGATGCGCTGTCAGCATTTAATGTCGCCGCCTGATTGTCTATCAACAATTAATGTTGTCATCAATCAATGCGTGCTCTTAAGGAATGGAGCATCTTACACTTAAGGAATATTTTTAGAAGACCGTTGGGAGGCTCGCTGTCTTATAAAAGAAATAAGAGGTCGCCCTAAAGAGTGTAATCAACAGAAAAGAACTTGCGCATACAAAAAATACAACAGTACAAGCGGCGTAAGAAAGAAAGAGATAAAGAAGAAGCAGTCATCTCCATCGACTGTTAAGAATCCAATTCTCATCAGGCTAAGAGGAGATTGAAGAAGATCCAGTACTGAAAGATCAAATCAAAAAGGCATCTTCTTCAACCTTAAGAAGGAGATCTTCAACAGGCTAAAGTTGTCGATCTTCATCCGGCAGAAGTAACAGTCGCTTTACTGTAATCTTTGTAAAGGCTTGCGAGCCTGATTGTCAAGCTTGAGGGCTTGAGACCTGTGAGGCTTGAGGGACAGGGCAGAGGCTAGACTTGCGGGTCAGCTGTGTAGGGCTTGTTGGCCTGATTGTCAAGCTTGAAGGCTTGAGACCTGTGAGGCTTGAGGGCCAGGGTAGAAGCTAGACTTGCGGGTAAGCTGTGTAGGGCTTGCGGGCCTGATTGTCAATCTTGAGAGCTTGAGACCTGTGAGGCTTGAGGGCCAGGGCAGAGGCTAGACTTGCGGGTCAGCTCTGTAGGGCTTGAGGGCCTGAGTGTCGAGCTTGCGGGCTCGGGTGCAGTAGGGGCTTGCGGGCCTAGGCTGTTGGACTTTCGGGTCCGTGTTGTAAGGCTTGAGGGCCTGAAGTTTTTGGCGGAGTTTGCCGATCTTAGCGCACTGCTGGGTGGGCACAGAGGGACAGAGGACTACTCAAGACACCCTGTCTTGAGGAACCTCTATAGATCTTGTGTCGTCTGGTGTGCTTTATCTGTGTTTATCTGTGAAATATTTTTCTGTGATGTGCTTATATATTCGGAACTCGCCCAAATAATTCAAAAAGAACCCAGATCACCTAACACCCCCCCCCCCCCCCCCCTCTAGGTGAACGTTCCATAACTAACACATGTGTATATTAATCTTATTATACTATATATAAACACACACACACACACACACACACACACACACAGTTTCCAATGAAAATCGCACTGAAGGCGAATAATGGCGTTGCGAATCCAACGACAAAGTCGAAATCAAAACCAGATGGTCCGTTCCCGAGATATAAATTTCCAAAGTGTACGACGAACGATAAATATACAAATCTTTGAAAATTCACCGAGGCTCTAATATCACTCGGATCGCAACGAAACTTTGGCAGGTCTTTCAAAAATTAATTAATTTAATTTTCTAACGTAAACTTTTTCAATTCCGGTACGCTTCAAAGTTTGGTCGACTTGACAGAACGAACGCGACAACGCGCAAACGATGGCGCTCCATTAACTCCGCACTAACGTAACACCCTTACGTCATTATGATGGCATCAAGAGGTTTAAAATAATTGCCGAAAATTCAGGGGCGTTACAACCACTCCCCTTAAGAAGAAGTTTCGTCCAGAAACTTTACAAATAACTCGAATACAAAAGATAGAAGCGAGTAACCAAAATTTATCAGATGAAAACACTCACCAATGAGAACTAGGAGAAAAGAAATGGATGATATTCCATCATAGCAAATTCCAGTTCCCAAGTCGCGCTCTTGACGTCTTGGTTTCGCCAAAGTACTTTGACCATAGGAATCATTTTCTTCCGCAACACTCGATCCTGAGTCTCAAGAATACGAATAGGCTCTTCGACATAAGAAAGGTTAGGTTGCAACTGGGGTTCCGATTCAAGGACATGATGATCACTAAGCACGCACTTTCTCAATTGCCTCACATGAAACACATCATGAACACCTAAAAAAGTAGCAGGCAAATCCAGCCAATAAGCTGACACTTCGTTGCGCTCAACAACCTGGAAAGGTCCCATATACCGGGGATCCAACTTGTGGTTCCTTCCAAATCTCTTTACACATGGCATCGAAGAAACCTTCAGAAAGACCATGTCCCCAACTACGAACTCCATGTCAACCCTTCGTTGATTCGCATCCTTTTCGTAGCGTTATTGTGCCACATGAAGCTTCTTACGGATATGCATTACAGAAATACTCATTTCTTCCAAGGCTTCTGGACCCAACAACGATCTCTCACCAACCTTGGCCCAAAACAAGGGAGTTCGATAATGCCTCACATACAAAGCCTCAAAGGGGGCCATCTGTAAACTCTCTTGATAACTATTATTATATGCAAACTCCATAAGTCTAATACGCTGGTCCCATGCTCCACCATGGTCTAGGATATAAAATCTAATCATATCCTCCACAATCTGGTTAACTCTCTCTATTTGTCCATTGGTCTGCGAATGATAAGCGGTTGAAAACCTGAAGTCAGTGCCCAACGTCCCTTGCAAGCTCTACCAGAAATGTGGCATAAACATTGAGTCTCGATCTGTCACAATACTTACAGGCACTCCATGGAATCTGATGACCTCATCCAAATTCAACTTTATTACATTCTGCATGGAATAACCAATCTTGAAGGGTACAAAGTGGGCACAATTCGTCAATCTATCAACTATGACCCACACAGAATCATGCCCTCGGGGAGACCTTGGTAACGCAGTAATGAAGTCCATAGAAATGCTCTCCCACTTCCAACTCAGAATATCCAAAGGCGTCAACCTACCACCAGGCCTTCGATGATCCGCTTTAACGCACTTGCAAGTGAAGCATTCCGACACAAACTTAGTTATGTCGTTCTTCATCCAATACCACCAAACAATCTACATCAGATCTCTATACATCTTTTTAGAACCAGGGTTATAGGAAACACTAGACCCATGCGCTTCACTGCAAATCTTTGCCCGAATATCACCAATAGCGGGAATACAAAACCTACCCTGATACTTCAGGGTACTGACTTCATCTAAAGAGGAATCTGGCAATTCTCCCCTCTCTGCACTTCCTCAGATATGCTGAAGATCTGGGTCGTCCCTCTGATGCAATCTTATAAGGTTAATCCAAGAAGGCTCTTCAGCCTCTAAGCTAGAAGGTGCGGTACTACTTCCAATTGAGATATCCATCAGTAAAAACTCTTCCACCAAAGACTGTACGAAAAGGTTGAAGACTTGCGCGGTCCTTCTACTCAGGGCGTCAGCGACCACGTTAGCTTTTTCTCGATGATAAAGAATATCGACTTCATAGTTCAAGACATACTTTAACCATCTACGCTGGCGCAAATTGAACTCCTTCTGAGTGAAGACGTACTTTAAACTCTTATGGTCTGTATAAATCTTACACAATGCACCATGCAATAGATGTCTCCAATGTTTTAAGGTATAGATTACGGCCGTAAATTCCAAATCATGCGTAGGATAATTCTTTTCATGAATCATCAATTGCCTTGACCCATATGCAATTACATTTCCTTCTTGCATCAAAACACACCCAAGCCCGACGTGTGATGCGTCTACATAAACAGTATACTCCACCCCTTCAGTAGGTAAAGTTAAAACAGTAGCGGTGCACAACCTCCTTTTCAATTCCTGTAAGGCTTCTCGCACTTATCGCTCCAAACAAACGCTGCATTTTTTTGCGTAAGCTTAATCAGAGGCGCAGATAACACAAAAAATCCTTCCACAAATCTCATATAATATCCTGCCAACCCTAAGAAGCTCCTAATCTCCTTCGGTGTAGTGGGTCTTTTCCAATCCATGACTGCAGTTATCTTTTCTGGGTCCACGGATATTCCATCTTTACTCATGATATGACCCAAGAAGGATACTTGAGAGAAACAAAACTCACACTTACTCAGCTTCGCATACAACTTATGCTCTTTCAGAGTAGATAGAACCAAACACAAGTGCTGAGCATGCTCCTCAATGCACCGGGATTATACTAGGACGTCATCGATAAAAACAACCACAAAGTGGTCTAGAAAAACCTTGAATATCCTATAAATCATGTCCATAAAAGCAGAGGGTGCATTCGTCAATCCAAAAGACATTACCAAGAACTCGAAATGTCCATGCTAAGAACGAAAACCATTCCGCGTAACATCTGACTCACGGGTCCTCAATTGATGGTAGCCTGAATGAAGATCAATCTTCAAAAACACTAGACTACCACGTAACTGATCAAACAAATTATCGATTCGCGGCAATGAATATCTGTTCTTGATGGTTACCTTATTCAACTCTCTATAGTCTATTTACAACCTCATAGAACCATCCTTCTTCTTCACAAACTGAACTGGAGCAGCCCATGGTGAAGAACTTGGCCAAATAAATCCACACTGCAGTAATTCATCTAGCTGGGTGCGCAACTCTTCCACCTCGCGCGGGCCATACGGTACGGTGCCTTAGCAATAGGATGAGTACCCGACTCAAGGTCAATAATGAACTCCACATCTCTCTCAGGTGGAAGACCAGGGAGACTAACAGGGAAAACACCAGGGAACTTTCGTACCACAAGAATACCCTCGACACACGGCAAACTACTAACAGTTTCTACATAGAAATAATGTAAGAAAAACAACCGGAATCTAAAAGTTTCCGAGCACATACTGCAAAAATAACCGGGGAATCCTGGCATAGAAAGCCATACACACTCATGGGTTGACCGTTGTCCATCTTGAAGTCCAAAAGCTTTACCTTGCATTGGATAACAACATCATACTGGACAACCAGTCCACGCCCAAAATCACACCGAAATCTTCCAGGTCTAGCGTCTTTAGATCAGCAAAAGCTAAGAAATCACCTAAGAGGATATGACATCTCTGGATACCCTGGTTCGACACCATGGAGTCGCCAGAGGGAAACTTAACATGAAATAGATCGCCAATTTGATCGAGCGTCAAACAATGACGCTCTACAAAAGTCCTAGCCACGAATGAGTGGGTAGCACCAGAATCGAAAAGGATGCGCGCCCAACAGTTCTTTACCTTAAATTCTCCTATAAAATTGGATATGTAACTAGCCGAACAGAAATCGAAAACTAAAATTGAAAGCTAAGAGTTAGATTAGGGCCTAACCTGAAATTACCTGGGTGGAAATATGTGCTTCTTCCCTGGTCACCACATTTAACTTGCCCCTTCTTTATCCAGTTGCTGCAGCAGCGGCGGTGGCAAAGCCTGATGTGGTACTAGCAGCAAAGGATGCTGGGATCGCAAGCATTTAGACTTAATATGCCCCATCTGCCCACACTGGAAACAAACCTTGTCCTTTGACCAACAATGGGCAACATCATGCCCCTTTTGCTTACAAGAAGCACAGGTTAGATTTCCTTTGGAAGTACCCTAAATTTCCAGCACTTGCTGCTACTTCTTAGCTCCCAATATCTTACAACATTTCTCGTTGAGATCGCTAGGGTTACCGCAGAAGCTACAAACTTTGCTATCTCTCTTCTTAGAAGCAGGGCCAGATACCTTGGGGCTTCCACTGTCTTCAACCTTTCTCATTTCCTTCCGCATTATTGCACCCCTATTCTTGGCATTATCGATAGCCTCGACTTTCAACGAAGCTTCTACCGCTTCAGCATACATTTCTGACCTGTACGCACTAGTCAACTATTGGACGTCGCTGCGAAGTCCTCCAAGAAATCGCTTCACTCTTCCTACCTCAGAGGCTACTATGTTTGGAGCAAATCTGCTCAACTTACTAAATTGGATCTCATGCTCACTAACTGTGAGTTGCCTCTGCTTTAGGTGCAGATAATTGTTCTTCAAACGGTCATGCTCGACCGACGACAAGAACTTCTTTAGTAACATCGCCTTATATGACTCTCACGAACATCTGTCTGTGAATCTCTCTCTCCCTCATCCAACAGCTCTTAGTAAAACCCTTCAGCTAGTAAGAGGCGACCATCACCATCTGGCCCGCAGAGATTCCCGAAAACAAAAACACCTCTTCGATGGTGATGCGCAAAACTATGCTTGCAAACGACAACGGCAAGTGTACCGTATCGAATGTAGTATAGGTTATAAAAACCAAGGTCGTATTAGACTCGGGGCGGTTGAGTACTCTTACTTCAAGAAAATATCTATTATTTTATCAAATAGAACTTGGGAGTGATTTTGCAAAGGAAAATAAAAACAAGATTAAAACGACGAGTAAAAAGGGCTGGCACTCGATCTTTGAATCACCTTGGAATAAAAGGATAGAAGAAACAAGAAAATCTAGATCTCTTAGGAAATTGCCTTGACCGTGGAGGTTCCCGAATTATGAACGCACCTCTCTCGAGGATACGCCCAACTAAGATTAGGTGGATCAACCGAACTCTCGTTCTATAATTGAACCTAATACTTGCTTTATCGTAATGAACCCCTCTATTGGATTTGACTCCAATCCAGGAGATTTACGTCATCCTTACTAAAGGGTTGCATTTAACTCTCTTTATCCTTGAATGATCGATTCGTCTTACGAGCTTGTTCGGCTAACTAAAGAACGAAAACAAAAACGAGAATTATATATCGAAAATATAATCTCTTTTCATTAAAATCAAGGATAAATCGAAAGTATTTCCAAGAAGAGAAAAAGATGTTCTAAATTACTTCATGATAATTATTTTTCCTCGGATCATCTCGATGGAGTACTAAAAGAAATCAAAGTACTCATGGAGATAGAGGAATTAAAGAAGGTAAAAGAACACATGAAGAGGGGAGGAGAAATAAGAGAATAGAACTATTTTATTAATTGCAATTGAAAAGAAATACAAGCTAGAAATTGAAAATTACAACTATTGAAATAAAAGAACAACTACAAGACTGATAAAACATGAAAATAAAACAAGAAATGGAGAATTGAACTCCGAAAATTCCTCCTCAAACATCTGCTGGAGCTGGCTTTATATAGCTGAAAAAATGAGGTTACACGCCCTTGGTCACGCCCGTGACCAAGGGCGTGTAAGGGGCGTGATCGAAGCAGCAGCGGAGAGGGCGCCTTCTGGAGTAATTGCGAGCGTTTTGGCTGTGTCATGCCCTAGGTCACGCCCGTGACCTGGGGCGTGTAATCTTGAAATAGTGCTGTTGGCGGGAAACCCTAGCGGGAAGAAGCAAGGGGCGAGTCACGCCCGTGACCTGATGTCACGCCCGAGGTCACGCCCGTGACCTGGGGCGTGTAACTTTAAATGACGTGGCAGGCGTGCTCTGGATGCTGTGGCGAGTCGCGGCCATGATACTGGGTCACGCCCTTGGTCACGCCCGTGACCTGGGGCGTGTACTTGGCGAATTCTTCACGGAACGCTCCCTGTTGGAGGAATTGGGTCTGGAACACATCTTTGACTGTCACGCCCTTGGTCACGCCCGTGACCTTGGGCGTGTACTTTGGATTTTTACTCAAAGTGCCCAGAAAACCCGCAAAACATAAAATAAGCTTAAATTAGTTGAAGAAATTAAAAAGGAACAGATTAAATAAGAAAATACATATAAATTATATAAATTCAATTTAAAACTATATTAAAATAATACTAAAAGATGAGTACAAAAAGTACTCATCAAACACCCCCATACTTGAGTTTTTGCTATTCCAGAGCAAAAGAGTGAGGAAAGAATTACAAGACATCGATATTATTTCTAATTAACTAAAATTTTATTAAACCATGAATAAGTTAAAGGCAAATTTTAGGAATTCAAGAATTAAGTCATAAGTTATGTTGATAATTTAAAAAGTGAAAATTGTTTAGCTAACTACTTCTCAAGATAACTATTTAGCAATCAAAATTATAGAAATTTTCAAACAAAATTAGATTGAAATTTTAGACACTCTAACATAAAAGAAGCTTAAGGAAAAGACACCTACTAAAATACTACTCTCTCAATAATTTAGTTTAGGACTAGAAACAATGAAATTGGCTAGGGATGGGTTTGAACGAAATGGCAAATGAAGAGTTCTTGAATAGAGGTGATGAATTTTATCCTCTCACCTCATTTGAATACGAAATTGTATATGTTTAGGAAAATAATGAATTTTATGCTCTTATTTTCCATGCCATATAATCTTTTAACAATTCTCTTCAATCAAAAACCCAAAATGTATATGTTTTAGATGTAATGAATTTTATCCTCTTACATCATGACATATAATCTTTTAAATGATTTTGGGTGCATATGTTTTAGGAAATAATGAATTTTATCCTCTTATTTCCATGACATATGATCTTTTTCTACATTTTTTTTATTTGCCAACAAAGGGTGAGGGGGGAGAAATACTTCTAGTTTATAAATTAAACTATTTTGAGAGCAACTTTTTAGTGGAATGACATTTCCTAAGATCTTAAAGTGAAAAATGAATATAACAAAAAAAATCTAAAGATGTTTAGCCAATTTACCACAAAGTGAAGCTATTTAAAATTAAACGGAGAAGTAGTGCTAAATTAACTCTCTAATCGAATTAAAAACATAAAATGTTTCTTAAAACTAAATTACTTCAAATTTAGATTTAACAAATTCTGATCAAATAAAATACTTAGCTAAATTAAAAATGTAGGAATTCTTATAATCGTACCTCAAACTAAATTTCTAGAACATTAAAAACAACAAGGCTAGGCGTATTTATTATTATTTTATTATTTCTTGGACTTCCCAAGGGCTACCCGGTGAAGGGTTCGAAGGTACTAGGAGCTGTGATGGGAATTCAAGCCCAAAGCGCCCTTTCCAAGAAATTAGATTCTTATAAGTTATATATATATATATATATATATAATTTAAATAAAAATACAACAAAGCTAAGCTACACCCCCATACTTAAAATTAAACATTGTCCCCAATGTTTAAAACTAAGTATGAAGAACACTTGAAAAATATATTTTTTTTTTAAAGAAAAATACATTAAATTAAAAATAAGCAAGGGGTGCCTCCCAAGAGCGCTTTCTTTTTCCCGTCTTTAAGCTAGACAGTTATTGTTAGGAAAAAGGAAATTTAAAAGAGAGGTGGACAGGAAACTCCCTTAATTTGCGCTGAGGCGAATGTGACGGCATCAGTCGTCCGGCTACTCCTCCGTTGTAGTCTTAATTCTTTTGTTGTCGGTGAGCTTGAAATTGTGAATCCAAATTACCTAAACAAACCTTAGGTAATTTGGAAAGCTGAAGATGAGCGGCAAATGGATCTCTGAAGACGTTTGGTTGCAACGGCTCATCATCTACAAGGAAATTATTAGTATCAAAAGAATCAGAACTAATCGATTCAGAAAATGTTTCGCAAGGAGGAAGCGCTTGCGAAAATAAATGATTAAGCTCCGGTTGTTCCTTTTCTAGAATAATTATTTCTTTAGAAAAATCTAGTGTATTATCAAGCGGAATTAAATTTTCGGACACTAAATTTTCATGAATTTTTGGTTGGATAGAGGAAATTCGCGAGTATTCATGACAAAGAAAATAAAATCCGGGTGAAGTAGGGGAAGAAACTTGTTCTTCTTCTATTTCATCCGAGGTGCCCATAACTTTAAGAAATTCTTGGTAAAGTAATTTTTCTTCATCTTCGGTAAAAGAAGTTATGAGATTACATGAAACCACATGTTCCTCCATAACTAAATCATCCAAAGGTGGAGAAAAAATACTAGTAGAAATAAAATTTTCCTCTAAAATTTGGGGGGTAGTATCTATTTGAATCGGCGGACATTCCCCGAAATTAGAGTACGAAGGTTGCGGCGCAAAAGAAGAAGAACAAGAATTCTGTTCTAAAGATTTATCTTCATCGCCCCGTAAACTATCCGGGTGGCCTTGCCACCAAGAATAATCTACTTCGGGGATAGAAGAAAAATTATTAGAAGCCAAAAAATTATTCTCGTGAAAATTAGAGAAAACACTAGACGAAATGATATTTTCCTCTAAATTTTGTTGGGAAGTATCTATATGAATTGGCAAAAAATCTCCTAAATTAGAGAACGAAGACAGCGGTGTATAAGAAGAAAAACAAAAATTCGGAACTAAAGATTTATCTTCATTGCTCCGAGAACTATCCGGGTGAGCTTGCCACGAGGAATAGTCTACTTCGGAGCTAGAAGAACAATTATTAAATGCCGAAAAATTATTTTCATTAAAATTAGAAAAATTATTTTCATCAAAGTTGAAAAATTATTTTCATTAAAAGATGAAAAATTATGATCGTAATTATTATCAAAATTATTTGCATAATATTGAGGATAATTATTTCCATAATAATTATTCTGAGAATATGAATGTAAATAACATTCCTCACTTTGATGAGGCGCACCACAATAATAACTAAACTGGCGCCTTCGAGCGGCTTGTAAAAGTTCAATTTGGTTTCGAAGCACAGTAATTTTAACGACCGCTTCTACTAATTTCATGATAAAAAGGAAAGAACTTTCACTTAAATAATTGGAATTTTAAAAAAAAAATTTAATTAATTTTTTTTTCAAAAAGCGGGTTAAATTAGTCCCGGACTTCCCAAGATCTACCCGGTGAAGGGTTTGCAAGGTACTAGAGGCTATGATGGGAATTCAAGCCCAAAGCGTCCTTTCCGAGAATTTATATTGCGCTTTTTTTTTTAATTTTAAAGAAAAAAAGGGGAGAAGAAAGAGAACGATAAAATTAATAAATATTTCTTTTTTCGAAATATCAACCGTGTCCCCGGCAACGGCGCCAAAAACTTGATGCGCAAAACTATGCTTGCAAACGACAACGGCAAGTGTACCGTATCGAATGTAGTATAGGTTATAAAAACCAAGGTCGTATTAGACTCGGGGCGGTTGAGTACTCTTACTTCAGGAAAATCTCTATTATTTTATCAAATAGAACTTGGGAGTGATTTTGCAAAGGAAAATAAAAACAAGATTAAAACGACGAGTAAAAAGGGATGGCACTCGATCTTTGAATCACCTTGGAATAAAAGGATAGAAGAAACAAGAAAATCTAGATCTCTTAGGAAATTTGCCTTGACCGTGGAGGTTCCCGAATTATGAACGCACCTCTCTCGAGGATACGCCCAACTAAGATTAGGTGGATCAACCGAACTCTCGTTCTATAATTGAACCTAATACTTGCTTTATCGTAATGAACCCCTCTATTGTATTTGACTCCAATCCGGGAGATTTATGTCATCCTTACTAAAGGGTTGCATTCAACTCTCTTTATCCTTGAATGATCGATTCGTCTTACAAGCTTGTTCGGCTAACTAAAGAACGAAAACAAAAACGAGAATTATATATCGAAAATATAATCTCATTTCATTAAAATCAAGGATAAATCGAAAGTATTTCCAAGAAGAGAAAAAGATGTTCTAAATTACTATGATAATTATTTTTCCTCGGATCATCTCGATCGAGTACTAAAAGAAATCTAAGTACTCATGGAGATAAAGGAATTAAAGAAGGAAAAAGAACACATGAAGAGGGGAGGAGAAATAAGAGAATAGAACTATTTTATTAATTGCAATTGAAAAGAAATACAAGCTAGAAATTGAAAATTACAACTATTGAAATAAAAGAACAACTACAAGACTACTAAAACATGAAAATAAAACAAGAAATGGAGAATTGAACTCCCAAAATTCCTCCTCAAACATCTGCTGGAGCTGGCTTTATATAGCTGAAAAAATGAGGTTACACGCCCTTGGTCACGCCCGTGACCAAGGGCGTGTAAGGGGCGTGATCGAAGCAGCAGCGGAGAGGGCGCCTTCTGGAGTAATTGCGAGCGTTTCGGCCGTGACACGCCCTAGGTCACGCCCGTGAGCCTGGGGCGTGTAATCTTGAAATAGTGCTGCTGGCGGGAAACTTTGGCGGGAAGAAGCGCGGGGCGAGTCACGCCCATGACCTGATGTCACGCCCGAGGTCACGCCCGTGACCTGGGGCGTGTAACGTTAAATGACGTGGCAGGCGTGCTCTGGATGCTGTGGCGAGTCGCGGTCGTGATACTGGGTCACGCCCTTGGTCGCGCCCCTGACCTGGGCCGTGTACTTAGCGAATTCTTCACGGAATGCTCCCTGGTGGAGGAATTGGGTCTGGAACACATCTTTGACTGTCACGCCCTTGGTCACGCCCGTGACCTTGGGCGTGTACTTTGGATTTTTACTCAAAGTGCCCAGAAAACCTGCAAAACATAAAATAAGCTTAAATTAGTTGAAGAAATTAAAAAGGAACAGATTAAATAAGAAAATACATATAAATTATATAAATTCAATATAAAACTAAAAGATGAGTACAAAAAGTACTCATCAGATGGAAATTAGCCAATCATCCAAAGCCATTAAATTGGCTCTTCCGTCATACATAGGGGGTCATAATCGCTGAAAATGCGATATTTAATTCATCTCTATTGACAACAGGACTGGAGACACCAGAGGAGCAGGAGGAATATGTTTACCCAGAAGACCGCTTCTGAATAATACTTCTCGCAGACCGGGAGGTCTGATGAGGCAACTCGCCCAGTTCGGATTCAATAAGGTCCATCGGCCCAGCTAGTACAAACCGGGCGGTCTGATAGAATCCAGGCCGCCTCCAAGGATTGAAGAATGTCGAGGCTCAAGTCTAGAAGTCAAGTTGCGGTCTCAGATCAGAGGTCGCCCGGGTTGCACCATTGCCTTTATCGCAGCGCCTTTGGTCTCCGGCCAGGATAGATCGGAAGCGCAAGCCGCCAAGCCACGCAGCTTCTTTCTTTTCTCCTTTCTATATCCCGCCACCTCCTGCCCGATTCTCCTGTATCCGGGCAGGCGGTTATTTTATTCCTGCCCATTCAGACAGGCCCCTGAGCCTATAAATAGGGGGCGACGACGTTCCCAAGACACGCAAACTCGAATACTGGAGCTCGCTTGTTAGAGCTGCGGTCTTGAGTTCACTGTATTGCGACTTCTCTGACCGGCCGACTTCTCATTTCCTGGTTCGGTAACCCACTGCAACCTTTTCACCCGAATCAATGGAAAACCCATCACAGGAGTGGCATTTGTCGTGACGGGCGAAGTCTGGCCTCGACCACTGCCAGCGGTCTAACTTTCTCTAATCAAATAGTAACCAACAGCCCGCAGCCTCCGTTTTTCTTCGGAGGTGCATTCCCGGATTCAACAGAAACACGCGACCTTCAGATCGCGAACTATCAGCGGAATTTTTGACAAAGATGTCAGGCCGCCAGTTCCCTCTAGGAGACCTCTCCAACCACAGCGAAGATTCCCTGTGGGAAGCCTTGGAGCAGTCAAAGAGAGAAGCTGAGTGGGCTCAAAAGGCAACTGATCAGCATCTAAAAGCGATCAGTCTGGCCTTAGCATTGTTAACCGAGCGGCTAGTCCCTCAGTAGGCCGCGGTTAACCAGGCGGTGACTCCGGTCCCTCCTCCGTACCCGCTACCGCAAGTCGCCAATTTCCAACCTCTACAAGAAGGTTTTGCAGCCCGGCAAAACTTCTACCAAGAAGCCGCGCAAAGCATGCCGGCCCGAGTTCTCGACTTTCAGGGGGCGGCTTCTCACGCAGCCCGCTTTTCCTACCCTCTAGAAGCTGCGTCCAGCTCTTCCTACCAGGCGGCTTGTCCGCGAGTAGCCGCAGCCCAGACGGCTTACTATTCTGCCCCTCTTTTGTATGAGGATGCTGAAGAAACCTCTCCCTTCGTGGACGAAGTCCGAGGAGAGCCAGCCCCAAATAATTTCAGGGATCCGCGCCTGCCAACATACAATGGAGAAGCTGATCCAACTTTCCATCTCTAGGCCATTGAGTCGGCCGTCGCGTTGAGAACCCTTACAGATGCAACCAAATGCAAGCTCCTTGTGACATCCTTTGATGGAAAAGCAAGGGAGTGGTTCTATGGGTTGCATCCCAGATGAATTAGCTGCCTCGCTGGGCTACGCAGGGAGTTTCTGCTTAGGTTCTCCACTTCTAAGAAGAGAAAAAGTGGACCGGCGGCCCTTTTTGAAATCAGGCAGCGAGAAGACGAAACGTGGGCCCGTTTTGTAACATCCCCATCCGTTCGGGAGCATATAACAGAAGGTCCAGCCGGGGCCCCACGCAATATACTACAAAACAAACGGGAACGTCACTTAATTGAAATATCGAACGACGCTATACAACGAAGCCTAACTCAGAGCATTCTATGCGAAAGCTGTAAAGAGACAAGATAAACCCCAAAACCCGTACCCGGGCATGTCCACTTTTACTAATTAGGAATAAATGTTTTGCAACAAAATTTAGGCACGACGGCCTTACAAATTTCCAACATCGGCGCGCAGGCCGACCATACATGAAACAAGAGAACATCAAAAATGCCTTCAAGGGCCGCAGCAGCGCAGAGGCTTCAACCCCCTAAGAGCCTGCTATGTTCCCGCTCGGTCCAGCACCTGTACAACAAGCCCACCAAAAACGGTGGCAAAACAGGGAAACGGTCAGCAACATCAGACCAAATTATAACGACCCCACCCCTTCGAGGGGGTGGCAGTTTCCCGTCCCTGCAAGAGCATCACAGCATATATATATATAACAGAATGAAGCGGCTAACACGGCCCACAACAATTCATACATATGCATCAATCACAAACGTGGGAATGGCCTCCACGTCTTGTGCTCTCAGGCACTCTTTGGTGTACTCCGCCTTCCACCACCATCCACTCTTTATGGCTTTGCCCTTCGAGGCTAAAGTCGGTGGCCCGAATACCAGGGCTCTCCCGTGCTTTAAATGTGAACATCCCGTAATCCGAAGACTCCTTCCCATTGCTTCCCGACATGCTGTACGAGCCTTACTAATCAGGTGCTGTAATGGTGCGGTTTCAGGTTCGCCAAATGCCCGTTGTTCACAGCTCTCATTGTACAACACGAAAAGCGGGTATGGCGTCCCCTCAGCCCAGGTATTCTCAAATAGCCGGCCCTACGGGCCCCTAAGTCATCCACCAGGACACCCTCATAGGTCGGGCACACAGGCCTTAGGTCCTCTCAAAAGGTGGGCACAACAACATCACCAGAACTCAGTCTGGGAGCTGTCACCGGCGTTAACGCTAACGCCTGGCGATAGCGCACAGAAACCCTATTTTGGCTTCTAGCTGTGGGTGCTTCCTGGGGCACACCCCCAGGCATTGCTGCACATGCAGTAGCACTCCCACTGCCTCAGAACGCACAAATTCACCAGGACCAAGTCTGGGAGCTACCGCCCGGCGATAACGCTAACGCCAGCGGTAGTGAACAGAAACTCCATTTCTGTTTCAAACTTCGGGTGCTCCCCGGGGCACACCCGCAGGCGTTGCTGCGCATGCAGTAGCACCCTCAAGTCCTACGAAGCAGGATATCAACACGGAGTTTTCCCCCGGCACGCATAATATCAAAAAGCATCACCAATCCAGATGAACCATCTCGGATGGGCTTCACACAGCGCGCCTACATCCATTTCACGCATGGACTCTATATGTATGCAATATTTGACGGGGATAACACGAATCGACCCGTCGGAGGCCACGACCTCACCCTTTTGGGTAGGGGCCTCAACGATGCACGGAAAAGGACTAGGACACGTCGAAATAAGGGTAGAAGAGATCGTTACCCTTAAAGTGCGCTTCTGAACCATGGAGCACGTTCAAGATGGATGTCCTCTTTGCAGATCCGGCCTCCACTCGACGCTTCGAATCGCTAAACGACGCTCCAAGCTTACGCTGCGGCTTGCGGTCTCCCTTTGTAGCAGCCCTAAAGAGAGCTCAAAGGAAAGGGAGAGGGGAGGGATCGGCCTCCCTGTGCAAACGAGAGGGAGAGGAGGGAGACAGGCCCTCCTTGCCCTAGTCGGCGACGGGAAAGAGAGTGAGGAAGGGAGACGGGGGCGCTGCTCCTCCTTACTCCAGACCGACGGCGAGAGAGGGAGGAGGAAATATCGGGGGCGGCGCTTCCCTGCTCCAGGCCGATGAAAGGGATAGGGAGGTCGGGGAGGAGCTCGGGTTGCCTCACGCGAACAGAAAGAGGAAGGGCGACAGGAGATCGGGAGGGGCTTTGAGGCTGGCAACGAGAGCGAGAGAAATAGAAGGGAGGTCGGGTGTTTAGGGTTGAGAGGGGGAGGAGGTTTTATAAAAACCTAAGCCTATACGCACCCCACTTTGCTATTCGCAGACCACACCCATACCCGCACCCCAAAACAATCTAAACGCACACCAAAATCGGAATTAAATCAATTCGGGGCGTTACAATTCTCTCCCCCTTAAAGAAATTTCGTCCTGAAATTTAAAGCACAAACAACGAAATGAAAACTTGTCATACCTGAGTAAACAGATCAGGTTACTCCTCGCGCATGATCTCTTCTGGCTCCCAAGAGAGCTCCTCGCGGCCACAATTGTCCCAACGGACTCTCACCATCTTGATGGCCTTTCTCCGCAACTGCCGAATATCAGCATCAATAATGCAAACCGGAGTCACCTTGGTAGTTAGGCTACTCTCCACTGGCACACTAACGGCCTCCAACACAGAATCAGGCTCTCGCACCGCCTTCCTCAACACAGAGATATGGAAGACATCATGCAACCCACTCAGCTCCGTCGACAAAGCAAGTCGGTAAGCTGCTTGCTCGATGCGCTCGGTGATCTCGAATGGCCCTACATACCTCGGACTCAGCTTCTTCAAGCGTCGGATCCTTGACACTCCTTTGAAAGGCTTTATCTTCAAGTATACCCAATCGCCAACGGCGAACTGGACGTCGCGGTGCTTCTCATTATAGTACTTCGCCTGCCTATCCTGCGCAACCAAAAGCCTCTCCCGGATCAAACGTACCGTTGAAGTCGCCTCTTCGACGTCTTTCCTCTTGAAGAGCTTCATCTCGCCCGTTTCCGCCCAAGCTAAGGGAGTGCGGCACTTCCTGCCATAGAGGGCCTCGAAAGGCGCCATTTGAATACTCGCCTGGTAGCTGTTGTTGTACGCGAACTCAACAAAAAAGAGGTGATCTTCCCTCCCCTTGCCGAAATCCAGGACGCACATCCAGAGCATGTCCTCCATCGTCCTATTGGTACGCTCAGTTTGGCCATCCATCTGAGGATGAAAGGTCGTGCTAAATTGCAGCTTCGTACCCAATAAACGGTTGACTAGCCTCCAGTCGCTCGAAGTAAAGCGTCCATCTCGATCACTGACGATGCTACGGGGCACACCGTGCAGCTGCACTACTGTATCAACATACAGCTTCGCCAACTTCTCCACCGAGTCATCCCTCCGGTTGGGGATTAAGTGCGCCACCTTCGTCAGCCGGTCTACGACTACCCAGATGGCATCGTTCCCGCGCTGCGATCTCGACAGCCCATGCACGAAATCCATAGAAACGTCATCGAATTTCCACTCCGGAACCGGTAATGACTTCAAAAAGCCACCGGGCTTCTGACATTCCGCCTTCACTAGCGCACAAGTGTGGCACTTGGCCACGTTGTGAGCGATGTCCCTCTTCATACCCGGCCACCAGAAAAGGACCTTCATGTCCTTGTACATCTTCGTGCTCCCCGGATGAACTGAATACCTAATACGATTCGCCTCGAACATCAACTCATCGCGCAGCTCACCCACCTTGGGGATGCACAAACGGTCGCCTCTCCACAGCAACCCGTCACGCACCTGAAACTGGGCATCCGGCCCGCCACCAGCCTCCTCCGCGTAGCGCTTTAAACTCAGATCGAGTTCTAAAACCTGGCGGACTCTATCAACGAGGTCGTACTGCAACTCAGTCCAGCTCAAATAGGCACCGGCACTGCTCCTCTTCTCCACACAAGAAATATCCAAGGCCTCCAGGTCACGTATCAGGTGCTCATCATGCATCTGAATCCAGTTGGCCTGCGCTGGAGCCCTGCGACTGAGTGCATCTGCAACAACATTCCCCTTCCCGGGAGTGTAGTGGATCTCGAAGGTGTAGTCCCCAAGGAACTCCATCCACCTCTGCTGTCGCATATTCAGCCCCTTCTGCGTCAGAAAGGTACTTCAGGCTCTTATGGTTCGTGAAGATGTCGATCTTCACGCCATACACATAATCCCACCAAAGCTTCAGGGCAAATATCACGGCCGCCAACTCTAAGTCGTGGACCGGATAGTTCCGCTCGTGCACCTTCAGCTGGCGAGAGCCGTACCCTACTACATTGCCATGCTGCAGCAGAACACAGCCAAGGCCGCTCCCAGAAGCGTCGGTGTAGATCTCATAGCCCTCTGTGCCGCAAGGCAAACATAAGATCGGAGCCATGGTAAGCCGCCACTTCAACTCCTCGAAAGCCTACGCACACGCGGGCGTCCAAATAAACTCCTGCATCTTCCGTGTCAGCGTCGTAAGAGGCAGCGCGATCCGTGAGAAGTTCTCCACGAAGCGCCTGTAATAGCCGGCCAGCCCGAGAAAGCTACGGACCTCCGCTACAGTAGAAAGAACAGGCCACTCCCTGATGGCCGCAACCTTCACTGGATCTACCGCCACACCCGCTCCACTAACCACATGGCCTAAGAACGCCATGGATGGTAGCCAGAACTCACACTTCGAGAACTTGGCATACAGTTGGTTCCTCCTCAGAACCTCTAAGACTACTCGCAGGTGATCACCGTGCTCCTCCTCGGACTGAGAGTAGACCAGTATGTCGTCAAGGAAGACGATCAAAAACCGGTCGAGGTACTCTCGGAAAGTCCGGTGCATCAAGTCCATAAACACCGAAGGCGCATTAGACAGCCCAAACGGCATCACGGTGAACTCATACTGCCTGTACCTTGTACTGAAGGCAGTCTTCGGGATGTCGCACTCCCTGATCCGCACCTGATAATAGCCGGACTTCAAGTCCAGCTTCGAGTATACTGTCGAACCAACGAGCTGGTCGAACAAGTCGTCTATCCTCGGAAGAGGATACTTGTTCTTCTCGGTCAGCTTGTTCAGCTCCCGATAATCGATATAAAGCCGCAGGCTACCGTCCTACTTTTTGACAAAGAGGACCGGTGCACTCCAAGGTGAGGAACTCAGACGCACGTAGCCCTGCTCAAGTAGCTCCTGCAACTGCAGCTTCAACTCCGCCAACTCCTTCGGAGCCGTACGATACAGCGAGCGGGCCACAGGCTTAGCGCCTGGCACCAACCCAATCATGAAATCTATCTCCCACTGCGGTTGAACACCGAGGAGATCAATCGGGAACACATCGGGGAACTCTGAAACTACCGGAACATCCACTAGGCTGGGCCTCGGCGTTGAAGCCTCCACTAGAGCAAAGAATAACTCTGCATCTTGCTCGATCCACGCAAGCCGGCAAAGTTCATCTCACGATCGACACACTGCCCAAACCTCACCTCCTTAGTGGTGCAATCGATGCATGCACGCTGTTCCGACAGCCAGTCCATGCCGAAGATTACATCGAACTCAACCAGGGGGAGTAACGATGCTTTCAGGTCATACTCCTGGCTTCCAACTAGAACCTTCACGCAACAACTCCTCTCCACACGCATCGAATATCCATTCAGCAGTAGGACCTCCAGTCCATCTGCAGAAGAAAACGACGGCGCACCAATACGTTGGACGAAGTCCGACGACAAGAAGGAGTGCAAAGCTCCAGTATCGAAAAGCGCTATCGCGGGAACGCCTAAAACATTTACAAAGCCTACGCCGCCAAATAAGGTTAGCATGAACACTAAAATAGGTATATAAAATAGTAAGGACTGTATCTTAAATTATACATGTCACGACGTCCTTGGCTTTGATAGCCTCCTGCCGACCAAGACTGAAGACTCTGGGATGCGGGGGAGCCATACGGGAGGCAGTGGACTCAGCCGCCTTCCCCTTCTCAGAATAAGATGGCCCAGTATTCTTCTCTGACCATGGAAGCCCACTGCGGCAATCCCGAAAGAAATGGCCAGGCTTGCCACAAGTAAAACAAATAAGAGGGCCACGTCCAGACGACGCGCCCGAAGAAAAGGGAGTTGGCCCAGTTAATCGAGCCTTCTTCCAGCGATTCAACCTCCGCAACTTCGCCGCACTCGGCGCCTTGCCCTCCGGCACTGCCTCGACCACAACCACCTTGCCCATCTCCCTGAGCATGTCCTGCTCAAGCGCTCGGGCTGAACTAACGAGGGTCATGAAACCCTGCGTCAACGGCCCTGTCAGAAGGTACCGCAACTCACTACGCAAGCCTCCGTAGAACCTGTTCACCCTTCTCCCCTCATCATCGAAAGAAGTTCCAGTGTAACGCCCGAGGCGGGTGAACTCATACAGGTAGTCATCAACCAGTCTATCACCCTGCATCAGAGCCAGGAACTGGTTCTCCATCGCGATCTGCTACGACGGAGGCACATACCTTTCCAGGAAGATTCTCGAGAACTCTTCCATCGGCACATCAACCAGTCGCCTTCCAACAAACTGGCGCCTCTCTACCTCATCCCACCACCTCCTGGCTTCCTTTTCCAACAAGAAAGTAGCGAAGGTCACTTTCTGCGCTTCATCCGACTGTGTCGCTGTCAGAATTCGCTCCATATGCGACAACCAGTCCTCGGCCTCAGCTGGGGATTCAACCCCGGTAAACGGAGGAGGTCGAAATCCCAGGAAGTGCTTCAGCTGTTGCTCAGCAGCATGCCTCACGGGGACTTGCTCCACTCTTAGTGGCTCTGGGGACACTTCCTGCACCGGCGGTTGACCATGCCTTCCAGGCTGGCCATTCAACGCAGCTAGAACAGCTTCTGCAACTAGCCAAACCATCTCAGCAGATGGAGGTGTAGGAGCCACAGCAGACCCGCTACTCTTAACCACGTCACGGGGACGCGACGATCCCGCTGCACTTCGAGTGACCTACATGAGTGCATCACGTAGTTAGGCGACAGCACAGTCACAATTAACTACAAAAGGAACACTCAGGTTCCAAAATCATGCAATAATTGTTGGTTTGTTGTTACATTTTATTCCTAAGTGGACATTTTTGGGTTTATTTTACGTCTAGACGGTAGCGCACACACGTGCTCACCACCCCTTAAAAGAATTCATCCACGAATTCCTTAGAAGGAAACGGAACCCTAGAATCTGATACCAATTTGTAACATCCCCATCCGTTCAGGAGCATATAACAGAAGGTCCGGCCGTGGCCCCAGGCCATATACTACAAAATAAACGGGAACGTCACTTAATTGAAATATCGAACGACGCTATACAACGAATCCTAACTCAGAGCATTCTATGCGGAAGCTGTAAAGAGACAAGATAAACCCCAAAACCCTTACCCGGGCATGTCCACTTTTACTAAATAGGAATAAATGTTTTACAACAAAATGTAGGCACGACGGCCTTACAAATTACCAACATCGGCGCGCAGGCCGGCCATACATGAAACAAGAGAATATCAAAAAGGCCTTCAAGGGCCGCAGCAGCGCAGGGGCTTCAACCCCCTAAGAGCCCGCTATGTTCCCGCTCGGTCCAGCACCTGTACAACAAGCCCACCAAAAACGGTGGCAAAATAGGGCAACGGTTAGCAACAGCTGACCAAATTATAACGACCCCACCCCTTCGAGGGGGTGGCAGTTTCCCGTCCCTGCAAGAGCATCACAACATATATATATATATATATATATATATATATATAACAGAATGAAGCAGCTTACACGGCCCACAACAATTCATACATATGCATCAATCACAAACGTGGGAATGGCCTCCACGTCTCGTGCTCTTAGGCACTCTTTGGTGTACTCCGCCTTCCACCACCATTCACTCTTGATGGCTTTGCCCTTCGAGGCTAAAGTCGGTGGCCCGAATACCAGGGCTCTCCCGTGCTTTAAATGTGAACATCCCGTAGTCCGAAGACTCCTTCCCATTGCTTCCCGACATGCTGTACGAGCCTTACTAATCAGGTGCTGCAATGGTGCGGTTTCAGGTTCGCCAAATGCCTGTTTTTCAGTACAACACGAAAAGCGGGTATGGCGTCCCCTCAGCCCAGGTATTCTCAAAAAGCCGGCCCTCTAAGTCATCCACCAGGACACCCTCACAGGTCGGGCACACAGGCCTCAGGCCCTCTCAACAGGTGGGCACAACAACATCACCAGAACTCGGTCTTGGACCTGTCGTCGGCGTTAACGCTAACGCCTGGCGATAGCGCACAGAAACCCTGTTTTGGCTTCTAGCTGTGGGTGCTTCCCGGGGCACACCCCCAGGCATTGCTGCACATGCAGTAGCACTCCCACTGCCTTAGAATGCACAAATTTACCAGAACCAAGTCTGGGAGCTACCGCCTGGCGATAACGCTAATGCTGGAGGTAGTGAATAGAAACTCCATTTCTATTTCTAACTTAGGGTGCTCCCCGGGGCACACCCCCAGGCGTTGTTGCGCATGCAGTAGCACCCTCTAGTCCTACGAAGCAGGATATCATCACAGAGTTTTCCCCCGGCACGCATAATATCAAAAAGCATCACCAAACCGGACGAACCGTCTCGGATGGGCTTCACACAGCGCGCCTACGTCCATTTCACTCATGGACTCTACATGTATGCAAGATTTGACGGGGATAACACGAATCGACCCGTCGGAGGCCACGACCTCACCCTTTTGGGTAGGGGCCTCAACGATGCACGGAAAAGGACTAGGACACGTCCAAATGAGGGTAGAAGAGATCGTTACCCTTAAAGTGCGCTTCTAAACCATGGAGCACGTTCAAGATGGCTGTCCTCTTTGCAGATCCGGCCTCCACTCGATGCTTCGAGTCGCTAAACGACGCTCCAAGCTTACGCTGCGGCTTGCGGTCTCCCTTTGTAGCAGCCCTAAAGAGAGATCAAAGGAGAGGGAGAGGGGAGGGATCGGCCTCCCTGTTCAAATGAGAGGGAGAGGAGGGAGACAGGCCCTCCTTGCCCTATTCGGTGACGGGAAAGAGAGTGAGGAAGGGAGACGGGGGCGTTGCTCCTCCTTACTCCAGACCGACGGCGAGAGAGGGAGGAGGAAAGATCGGGTGCGACGCTTACCTGCTCCAGGCCGATGAAAGGGATAGGGAGGTCAGGGAGGAGCTCGGGTTGCCTCACGCGATCAGAAAGAGGAAGGGCGACGGGAGATCGGGAGGGGGCTTTGCGGCTGGCAACGAGAGCGAGAGAAATAGAGGGGAGGTCGGGTGTTTAGGGTTGACAGGGGGAGGAGGTTTTATAAAAACCTAAGCCTATACGCACCCCCACTTTTCTATTCGCAGACCATACCCTTACCCGCACCCCAAAACAATCTAAACGCACACCAAAATCCGAATTAAATCAATTCGTGGCGTTACACGTTTTGTAGATCGGTTCCAAAAAGAAATCATGGAGGTCCAAAATGTGGATCAAGAATTATACAGGGTGGCCCTGATTCATGGCTTGAGGGAAGGCCCCCTGAAGTTTGAAGAAAACATTAGAGAGCCAAGGACTTATCAGGAGATGATAAGTTTAGCAAATATGTTCATAAGGGGTGAAAAGAGTAACCCCGGGTACGTCGCAAAGTTGGTTAACGACAAGGACCAACCCATTTCATCCTTCACTCATCTGCAAGCAAATCAACATGCTTTCCACAAATTATGCCAGTATATCTGCCACAATATACTGCGTAGCCACCTCCAGCTGTTCCATCTCCCCAATATGATGATTCGCAAGAATCATTCACTCCTCTGAATGTCACCATGGATGAGGTCGTCTAAATCCTTCAAAAGAGGCCGAATTTCAAGAGGCCTGCTCCTCTGAAGTCGGATATTCGTAACCGAAATCTGAACCCCTTCTACTAATATCATCGAGAGGGAGGGCATCTGACTGAGAACGGTTGTGCCCTCCGCTTAATAATCAAAAGGTTTTTTGGAGAAGGGAAGCTCCGAGGCCTAATCCGAAAAGAGGTGACTGCTGAACCGATAACTGAGAAAAAGAAAGAAGCAGTTGAGGTAACCTGGGAATGTGCCGACGTAGAAGACGCCGACTGTTATGGGGATATTCATCCCTCTACAGAATGCATAGAAGTAAATGATGTGGGTCCCCTGGGGGACATATACTGCATTCATGGAGGAGCTGGAGTTGAATCTTCCCGCAAGTCAAGTATTGAGAGAGTTTTAAAGCAAGAAGTGGCGACAACTACAACTTCCGCTCCTGAAAGCTCAATTGTCACTTTCAGTCAAGATGATCTTCCCCCGAATGCCAATACTTTCGACGACGCCATGGTCATTAAGGCTATCATTGAAAATTACACAGTTCATAAAATTCTGATTGACACGAGCAGTTCCGTCAATCTTCTCTTTCGTTCAACTTTCGATGCCTTGAAGACTGGAAAGCCTCTGCTTTCCACCGAAGGGCCCCTCTACAGCTTCTCCGGAAAGAAAAAAGAAGTAGAAGGCTCTGTGAAACTGCTGGTTTCCTTGGGGGGAATAGTAAAATTAATCAACTTCGTGGTGGTAGATGCCCCAAGTAACTATTGTGCCATCTTCAGAAGGCCCGATCTCAATTCCTAGAGAGCAGTGGTCTCCAATTTCCACTTATCCCTCAAATTTGCTGCCGAGGGAAGACAGTACCTGATCTGGAGCAAGCCAAAAGTGGCTCGGGAATGTTATGTACAAACTGTCAATATGATCACAAGCATTCCGCTTCCCGTGTCTCCATTTGAAGTTCTTGAAGTTGCTGAGCCTTCGAAAGCTGCAGAGGAAAGGAAGGATCGAGAAGGGGCTCACCTGGAACCTGCCCAGGCAACCCAAGAAGTCCCCATTGCATAAGGGGAGGAAAAGAAGTTGATCATCAATGCAGAGCTGCCAGAAGATGAGAAAGTTCAACTGATCTCCTGTCTTCTGGGGAACATGGATATCTTCGCTTGGTCAGCAGAGGATATGCCCGGAGTAGATCCGGACGTAGCTTGCCATCACCTCAACCTATCTCCTGAGTTCAAACCAGTCCAGCAGAAGAAAAGGGAGGTGGCAACCAAGCTGGAAGTACCTATCAAAGAGGAGGTTGTCAAGCTTCTAAAAGCAAATTTTATTTCTGAAATTCAATATCCCACTTGTATGTCAAACGTTGTAATGGTGAAAAAATCCGGTGGGAAGTGGCGTATGTGCGTGGATTTTACAAAACTCAATAAAGCGTGCCCTAAAGATTGCCACCCTTTGCTTCAAATAGAAGTTTTAGTAGATTCCGCGGTTGGGTATAATTTCATGAGTTTTCTAGATGCATTTTCTGGGTATCACCAAATTAAAATGCATAAACCCGATATCCCGCACACTTCTTTCATCACAAACGATGGTTGTTATTGTTACCTCGTAATGCCTTTTGGCCTTAAAAATGCGGGTGCAACGTATCAGAGAATGATGGATACGATTTTCAAGCATCAGAAAGGCAGAAACCTTGAAGTTTACGTCGATGATCTCCTCCTCAAAAGCAAAACTTTTTCAATACATTTGAAAGACCTTGTAGAGACGTTCGCTACTCTACGGAGGTTCAAGTTAAAATTGAATCCATTGAAATGCGTGTTTAGGGTGAATAAGGGGAAATTTCTTGAGCATCTCCTCACTCCTGATCGCCTTGCACCAAACCCAGATAAGGTGAAGGCTATCCTAGACATGACCCCTCCTCATAATCCGAAAGAGGTTCAACAACTTGGAGGAAGGTTGGCTGGGCTGAGCAGGTTCATTTCTAAGTCAGGGGACAAGAGTGCTCCTTTCTTTAAAACACTCCGAGGAGGATCCAAGTTTGAATGGGGCGAAGAGTGCAATAAAGCTTTCGAACAGTTAAAAATACAGTTGACATCAACCCCTTTACCTCAAAGCCCCCGCGAAGGGGAAATATTGTTCTTATATTTAGGGGTTGGTCCAGATGCAGTAAGTTCTGTCCTCGTCCGGGAGGAGAAGAAGAAGCAATTTACGATATACTATGTCAGCCATATCCTTAGAAATGCGGAAACAAGATACATGATTTTAGAAAAGCTTCCTATGGCTTTAGTTATGTCATCACGAAGGCTTCGTCCTTACTTTCAAGCTCATCCTATCCAGGTAATTACAGATCATCCTCTAAGGAGTATTCTTGAAAATCTAGATCATTCGGGGAGATTGGCTAAATGGGCTATCGAGCTGAGCGAATTTGAAATGTCCTACATTCCCAGAACAGCTATAAAAGCGCAAGTCTTGGCAGACTTCTTGGTTGATACAGCGGAGTCCAGTCCTGAACAAATTGAAAAATCTCCTTTGGCATGGATTGTTTATGTGGATGGGGCTTCTGGTAAAAACTATGTGGGAGCCAGAGTAGTTTTAATCAGCACAAATGGAATCAACCTTGAACATGATATCAAGTTCTTCTTTCCGGTAACAAATAATCAAGCAGAGTACGAGGCACTTCTAGCCGGTCTGAGTCTTGCAAAGGAGCTGGGGATAGAGCATTTACATGACAAAACTGATTCGCTAGTGATGGCTTCTCAAGTTTTGGGGAATTACGAAACGAGAGAACTAATGCTGAGGAAATATCTGTTGCTAGCAAAGGAGGAGATTGGAAGATTCAAATCATTCATCATTGAACATATTCCCAGAGCACAGAATGAAGAAGCGGATGAATTATCAAAGTTTGGTCTTCCATCCGGGGGAGTGACCTCTGAACTTTTCCATCCAGCAACAGAAGAAGGGGAACTCATGCAGATCGATCAGCATCCTTCTTGGAAGGATCCTTATGATTTATACTTGTTGAAAGGATAATTTCATCAATCTGTCAAGGATAGGAGGAAATTCAGAAGAAAGGCAGCCTATTATTGCTTAATAGCAGGAGTCTTGTACAGAAAATCATTAATTTCTCCCTTGGCGCGGTGTGTTTCTGAAGAAGAAGTTCCAATCATACTTCAGGAAGTTCATTCTGGAGAATGCGGTAGTCATTCGGTGGGCAAAAACCCTGGAGAAAATGATCTTGAGGCAGGGATATTTCTAGCCAACTATGAGGAAAGATGCCGAAGCATTTGCCAAATGATGAGTCTAGTGTCAGAAATTTGCTCCTCTTCAACATCTGCGCGCTCAATCGCTTAGATCAATAACTGCGCCTTGGCCCTTTGCAATTTGGGGAATGGATCTCATTGGACCTTTTCCGATGGCTAGCGGCCAGCGTCGCTTTATATTTGTGATGATTGATTATTTCAGTAAGTTGATTGAGGCAAAGGCATTGGTGAAGAGTACAACGCAGGTTATCAGAAACTTTATCTGGGGAGAAATTGTTTGTCGATATGGACTTCCACTAGCAATTATTACCGACAATGGCCCTTAGTTCAATAATTCAGATATGATCAATTTCTGTGAACAGGTCGGCATTGAGCTTCGATTCTCTTCAGTGCATCATCCCAGAAGTAATGGTCAAGTGGAAGCGGCGAATAAACAAACCAGTATCTTCTGATGAAAAGGGTGTTGAATCAGAAAGGAAATTGGGCAGAACAACTTCCTTCTATCCTTTGGACTCTTCGAACTACTCCATCTTCAGCTACAGGAGAAACTCCGTTCAAATTGACTAATGGTTCGGAGGCAGTCATTCCTATAGAGTTTGAAGTAGTCACTCCCAAAGTGGTATATGCAAAGGAAAGAGGTGAAGTGTGGATAGATGATAATGATGAAGGTATTAAATACAGTTTGGATCTAATTGAGGAGCTTCAAGATGAAGCTACCATCATGAAGGAGGAAGTGAAAAGGAGAATGGCCAAATACTTCGACAGAAATGTCAGGATTAAGCATTTTGCAGTTGGTGATGTCGTACTAAAGAAGGTTGATGCCGCAGCCAGGACAGGCAATGTCGGAAAATTAAACCCCAACTGGGCAAGCCCTTCATTATCAAAGATGTACTAAAGAGTGGGGCTTATCGCCTCCAGACAAGCGAAGGAGAGGACATCTCACGCACCTGGAGCGGTGACGATCTCAAACGGTTTTATCCTAAAATGTTCCTTTGATTTTTTGCATTTTTTGGATATTGAATAAAAAGCCCCATACTGACACTTCTCCCTGTCAGGTGATTCTTTTACACTTTTTATATATATCCCTCACTGAACCGCGGAGACATCGCCAAGTTCTGCTCTAACCCCCTCAGATTGTAGTCATTAGCGTAAAACCACGAAGATCATGTGTAGCGGGGAGTTTTCGCACACGTGTAGTGGTAGCTTGCCAATTCCCATGCGGTGATCTTCGGAATCTTGGATCTCGGCTGGTATCTAACACACCTCTGCATCAAGGGAGGTCTAGGTGACAGTTAGCTCTATCATGCCCCGAAAGGGATATAGTTACATCTTTGATGATCTTTCTGAGGAAAGCAATGTTCGCCGTCAAGTCCCACCTGCCCAACTGATCATCTTAGTGTGTGACCATCGAATACTCCTAGGTACTCTTAAGCGATGCCTAAGTGGGTCCAACAACTGAGTTGATCTCTCTGAGGAAAGCAATATTCGCCGCCTAATTAAAAGGGGGTTAACCGTTTAAAGAAGAAAGAGATCGCAACAATCACAAGTAAGTCACAGGAAAATAAACAGCTGAACAGGTAAAAACTATCATTTCATTATAAAAATGTCTTTACATCATTATAAATCGACCGACTAAACAGGCTTAAGCCGTCGGATACAAAATAAAAAACAAAGCACAAAAAATAATAATAACAATCATAACTGTTCATCCGGCTTGAGCTTTTTGGTCGCAGGAGAGCTCGAATCCTCGCTACCATCGATATTAACATCAGGAGAGTATCCTTCGCTACCCGACAAAGATGAACTGCTCAAGCCGCCCGACTTACGCCGCTCAGATTCTTCTCCAGAATCGCCAGACTCTGAACCCGAGCTGCTTTCCTCCTCCCCGTCAGCCACAGCGGGTTCCTCAATGCCTTCTTCCTCCTCATCATCGCTCTCTTCCTCCGAGCTACTCCCGTCGACTTTATTTTTTTCCTTTGGCCCGGCGCCTGATCTTGTGCAGCTTCTTCTGCAAGGTTGGATAGGCGTCCGAGAAGGTAAAATTCTCAAAACCCGGAGCAAACCCACTGAGCTCTCTCACACGGCCAAAAGCCTCGTCAATCCCCTCAGCGACATGATGGAAGAACTCCTCTTGATAGACCGGGTCCGTCTCATCATATTTGTTCTGCAAAAAGGAATAAAGGTGAGACCGCATGGTTTGAGGAATTAGAGAGTCGACTAACAAGGTGATAACTTACCAACTCCGCCTCCTTTAATCGCGCGACCTCTTTTTTCTATTCGGCATTCTCCTTCTCCATATAATCATTTGCCCTGATTAATCTTTTGAAGGTCATACCCATAAAATGGTTGGTGATGAAGCTCCCAGCGCTAACCCGCGTGGCCAGCCTTGGGAGCTCTTCCTCGGGGACCTTTATTAACCTCCTGAAATTTCGCCGGCCATATAGGGCAATGTCGGCGGCCTCTGCGTGACGGCCAGATTTTTCATTCTCCGAATGGGGGAGCACGGTGGAAACTTGAACGCCCTCACTATCTAGGTGCCAGCACAAGGTCGCGTGACCTTTCAAGTCCTTCACCCTGTTGAAGGAGCGGAGAGAAGAGAAATCGCCAGAACAAGCGGATTCCTCATCATCAGACACCAGCGACTTGTTTTTTCCCAGCCTCTGCCACTTCTCCCTCTTGGTCAGAATCAAGCCGGCCGGGCTAACCAGCTTGTTCTTATGAACGATGGCTTCAGCTGTAGAATAGAAGTAAAAATATCAGAATGAGAGGCCGCACGATCAATATCAGAGCAGGAAGCGGGTTGAAAGAGACTTACTGTCTTCAGGTCGGATATGTTCCAACTCAGAGAGCAGTGGGACATAGTGACCTACATTAAGTCGCTCAGTTTTAAGAAACGAATAGGTTTCCTGCTCAACCTTGTTAAGCGCAATCTTCTTAAAAACCTCATCTGACCGCACCTGCGGGTTAGGATTCAACAAGCCAAGTCGGCCATCGAATATCAGGTATCTCTCAGACCAGTTTGCAACCTTATTTGCAAGGTTGACCATCTTCAACCCCCTACAGCCAAAGTACAAGTGGCCCTTGAACACCTTCATTTCTGCGTCGGGGACAGCCCGCACCGAGAAGATCTTCCTTAATAAGTTCATTGAAAAATGGACTTTCTCAGACCGCAAGTTGGAAACAAAGCTGAAAATGGCCGCTATCGAGTTGGGAGAGAGTTGCCCTAGAATGACCCCATAGTGGTCAAAAATCATGGCGACTTCAATGGGGATCGCAATCCTGAAGTCGTAGTCAAAATGGTCGATTGGGATGGCAATTTGATTGGGGGCGGAAGAGTTTATCCGCTCGTCACGGAGTGGAAGCCGCGCAAGCAGGAAACTCCCTACCATATGTTTTTCAACGAACTCGTCCAACTCCTCCTTAGTTAAACGACATTCATCATGGTCGGCCGAATGGAAAGCCAAGGCTGCATCAGACCGCTATGCAGATACTTTTTCAGGACGCTCCGGCTGGCGCTTAGCTCCCATCTTAAAATTTTGATGAATGGGTCTTCGAAAGGGCCGCTACTTATAGAGACAGTGATCTGCATTTAGCAAAGTCAAATCGCGGCCAACACATTTAACCGCGCGGCCAGACTCTAAGTCATTCTACGAACAGCAAACCACGAAACAAAATTATGACAAATGGTTTGAGGAACAGCAGAAACAAGACGCACGACTTAAAGAACAGTTCAAAGGTATCGACATATTCTAAGGAAGAAAATATAGGCGCTCAAACAACAGATCGCAAGGTCTACTTAACAAATCGGATATCATAAAGATAAGTTCAATGATTAAGATTGTCCCAAGGACTGGATAAAATAATATTA
This sequence comes from Dactylorhiza incarnata, assembly GCA_033032865.1. Taxonomy (NCBI): domain Eukaryota; kingdom Viridiplantae; phylum Streptophyta; class Magnoliopsida; order Asparagales; family Orchidaceae; genus Dactylorhiza; species Dactylorhiza incarnata. The sequence continues at coordinate 2,620,062 of JAWHQI010000330.1, read as the reverse complement.
CAAACATTGTTTAAAACCGCTCATTACTGGCGGGAATCATTCAGAGCATCTTCTCGGTGAAGTCGCGCGACATGATCACCGACTTGAAGGACAGTACCATGATCTGATTGATACTATGATGAAGGTGATTAATAATGCTGTGAAGCCATGCAGCATCTCGCTCTACTCGCGCGGCTGGAATCATACGAGCAGGCAAAGCTGCTGCGGTTTCACTCGCATTAGCAACATAATTAGCCATCCCGACCGCTGGAAGAACTGAGCTCATCCCAGCAGCCGGGCGGTTTGACCCACGCCATCCTTCATCAATCGTATTAAAAGGTCGTCGGCTTCCGCCGACTACCCTTGTCAGATGGTGGTATTTGTCCCTATAGTATGCGCAGTCATCCTCGAGCTTTAGGATCTCTTTTTTCCCTTTGTCAAGACGAGCGGTCAAAGCAGCGACCTGGTCCTGCTGCATCTTTTCCTTCTCCCATCTCTCCTTCCTCTCGGCCTTTAGCGCAACCCGCATGGCGGCCTTTTCATCCCGGGCGGCATTCTCCTACCCCTCGAGGTCTTTCACCTGTTGCCTGAGAATATCAAGTTTGCCTTGAAGAGCGGCTAGTTCCACCTCCATTCGGGTATCCGGGTTCAATGAAGTGCTCGGGATTCATGTAATTAATGGAGGAAGGCAAGCCTCTAAGCCGCCCTGTTTCATGGCGATTTCCGAGTCATCTGCAGTAAAGAAAATATGGTTAGAAAAATCAGGAGCATACGACTTAATGCAAAAAGAACATTATTGGATGAAGACCGATCATTCCGAATTCTTCTCGCTTACTAGCTGTAATGGCGGGATTAAAGTTAAGATTGACAGATCGCCTCGCTTTCTCAGTATCCATCCTTCGGCGCTGCTCTCTCCACGACCTCTCATTCTGCCTCCGCTTAGCAGCAGAGAATTGAGCAGCGGAGGGAAAGAAGCTCGGTGGCAGGTTCAGTGTCAAGTCATTCAACTTTTTTCGAGACCGCGTTTGGAAAAAACGGACAGGGCGGTAACCCCTGACTTCTTTACCTTTTACAAGAAGATTGAGCGGCGGCGGCGGCTTGTCCAGAAGCTCCATTGTCTTCTCCGCCTTTATTTTCATGATCTGCATTCCGACCATCACAGGGTCCTTAGAAGTCGGCGCGGCCATCTCTGTCCTAGTTGTGTCTTCGCCGGGGCTATCAACCTCATTCGAGTTGACAGGGGTGTCAAGTAGTTCGTCCTGCTTCTTCAAAAAGTCATAATCCTTGATGATCTCGCTCACAGTCATGCTATTCGCAGAGGAAGATACCTGATTGCCCGGCTTGGGGGAAGGAGTTATCAGTCCCTCAGAAGATTCTCTTTCATGCGCCTTGTTTTGAAGGCTGCCCGCTCCCGGTTTCCTTGAGGCCGCTCTATTCTTGGCCATCAGACTCTTGGCATTTTTCAAGATCCTTTCTGTTGTAGTGTCGGCCCTCTTCCTCTTCTTAGCTGACTCCTGGTCGGCTTGTTGCGAACGGTTAGGGTTGTCCTCGACATTCACCACCAGCATAGAGACTTGCTGTTCGGTCGGCTTGGGAGAGTGGACCGCCTCCCATCCATCACCAATCTTCAGGTGAACTAACCCTGAAGGAGTTATATTGACATTAAAAGAATCGCCGCCACCGGTCTCCAGGCGAGCGATTTCAGAACCCATCATGTCAGATGGGGCGGGCAGATCAACCGCCTTGTTAAAATGAACTGGTGGATTGGTCGGGGGAGGGTTGGAACAACCCGCTTCTCCTATGGTTGACAGATCGCCTATTAGCGGGAGGGTCAGGTCATCCGGTTTCCCCACAGAAGCAATCGTAACGGTCAGATCAACTTTTTCAGGTTGATGAGGCCTCCTCTTCTTCTTCTTCGAGCGGCCTCCCCCGCAGTCTTTATCTTTCTTTTGGCAACTTTCAAGCTCAGCCATAAGATTGACCATCTTAATTGGACTAGTAAGCCGGAAGGTTCTAACCGCAAGAGGCGAGTAATGACCCGTGGTAGCGCTGCAATTATACAGAAAAAGAATCTTCCAGAACATTTTATAACCTTCGAGGCAAGGTCGACGCGGTCTCCGACTAGAACTAATATTTTCAAAATTTCTTCGAGATTTGAAAATATGGGGGATTATGTTTACCTAGAAGACTGATTCCAAATAATACTTATCGCAGATCGGGCGGTCTGATGAGGCAAGTCATCCAGTTCGGATTCAACAAGGTCCATCGGCCCAGCTAGTAAAACCGAGCGGTCTGATAGAATCCAGGCCACCTCCAAGGATTGAAGACTGTTGAGGCTCAAGTCCAGAAGGCAAGCCGCGGTCTCAGATCAGAGGCTGCCCGGGTTGCACCATTGCCTTGTTATGCGCAAATCCCGCACACCGCTATAGGCGGTAGCTAGACTGCGGCACGAAATGGCAGTGTACCGATCGTTCAAGTAATATAAAATGTGGGAGTGAATCCCCAAGTATCGAATCTCTAAGGAACACAGTAAGGTGGAGTTAACTATTGAGGACGGACTTGAGATCGAAGTCCATTGGTCGGATGGAATACGGAGGGGGGTTGATTTGGTTGTGGAAATAAAAGAAAATAACTAAACTACTCCTATGCAATGCCGCTATGCAATGCTTCTCTTGGCGGGATGGAGACTAGGCAGGCCTTGAGCGCGCTGCTTCGAAAGGGAGGATGGACAAGTAGGCAAACAGAATGAGGGTCGCATGCACCTCTTCGACAAGCATGCCACTAGCAATTGCTAGTGCGGAACACGAACGTGGCGGCGGAATGGGAAATGGATGGCGGCGCACCTCATACACACATATAAATAAAAAGATACATTCACATAGACATGAAATAACTTTATAAAGCAAGGTCTATAGTGTTCATCATCTAAATACAAAGGATCTAACAATTACAACACAAAATACAAAGAACGGGAAAGTGAGGAATCGACCGAATCCGAAGTCTTGCTGAGGGTTCACGGTTGGAATCGCTGGGTTGTCAATCCGCGTCCAAGCTCGGTCCTCAACTGCGTCGGGGGTAGAGAAGGCTGTCACTACCCTCCAATGGCACGTCTTCTTCGTGTCACGATTCAGCCGCACAACCAAGCTTCCTTCTTCTTGGATGATGGTGGATGAAGAGCTAGATCCTTCTCCTTGGAGCTTGAGGATGATGGAGGAGGCCTAGGGCCAAGCCCTCATGGAAAGGTGGAGGTGTATAGAGCTGGAAGTCCTTTTGCGGTGGAAAAAGCAGAAAAATGTACGATCCTTCGTACTAGGGCGAACTGCGCTTTTATAGAAAAGGATTAGAAAAATGGTCACGCACGGTCGAACGCACGACCGTGCGTAGACCGTGCAATATTAATAATAGAGAACAACGTAGGAAGACGACATGGAGCGCCCGTGCGATTTACTTACGCACGGGAAAATACGCCCGTGCGTCAAAACGCACGGGTAAATTCAGGAATGGTAAAAACAAGGCTAAAAAGGTTGATCGTGTGATTCCTTCACGCACGGGCACTGCCCATGCACAGAGACGCACGATCAACGACAGATCATCAATTTCCTCCTCAGCAAAGGGTCCACGACCACAACCGACCGTGCGCCAACATAACGCACGACCGTGCGATATGCACAGATATGAACTCAGGATAAAATTGATGAAACGTCCACCTGCATTAGCCACAACAAAGCTGGGAATACCCTTCCAGCACATGAAATAAAGCAAAAAGAGAATGAGGAGAACGTTGTGCTTACCCCCAACACTAACACGTGCAAATGCACACCACAGCGGGCCTAAAAGTGCACTTAGCAGGGAAACAAATATGAATAAAAACATGCCTAAGTGTAGTGCAAAGACTAGAAATACGTCCCAGATGAGCCCATAAATGTAAATATAAATGGGACTCATCACCTTGATCGCAGCACCTTTGGTCTCCGGCCAGGACAGATCGGAAGCGCAAGCCGCCAAGCCGCGCTGCCTATTTCTTTTCTCCTTTCTGTATCCCGTCACCTCCTGCCCGATTCTCCTGTATCTGGGTAGGCGGTTATTTTATCCTTGCCCGCTAGGGCAGGCCCCCGAGCCTATAAATAGGGGCGGCGACGTTCCCAAGGCACGCACACTCGAATCCTGGAGCTCGCTTGTTAGAGCTGCGGTCTCAAGTTCACAGTCTTGCAACTTGTCTGACCGACCGACTTCTCATTTCCTGGTTCTGTAACCCGCTGTACCCTTTTCACCTGAATCAAAGGAAAGCCCGTCACAGGAGTGGCATTTATCATGACGGGCGAAGTCTGGCCTCGACCGCTGCCGGTGGTCTAGCTTTCTCTAATCAAATAGTAACCGACAACCCGCAGCCTCCGTTTTTCTTCGGAGGTGCATTCCCGGATTCAACAGAACAGGTACAGTCTGACCCACTGAAGGGTCTTGCACCACAGGCTGCTCCCCTGAGGTTGAAGTAAACAACGTCGCAATTTGCGATTGCATCACAACCAACTGTGTTGGGTCCAGCGTTCCTTCACTTGTCCCGTAACGCCTTTCCGTTGATATAAAGAACAGTTGCTCCTTCACCAAAGAGACCGGTCTTTTGGTCGAGTTGGTGGCGCTGGGTCCTCTCAATTGGTATCAGAGGAGGTTGCGGGTTCGAGACCGGGGGGAGGGGGGGGGGGCGCTTATAATTCCTGAAATTTCTCTACCCGGGGTCAGGCGGCCGCAGCCATGTGTCAAGCCACCTTTGAGCCATGTGGTGCGCCACCTCTGAGCCATGTGGAGAACCTCTGAGCTTGCGGGTCGTGTTGGACGTTGGGGGGGGGATTGTTGGGTCCAGCGTTCCTTCACTTGACCCGTAGCGCATTTCCGTTGATATAAAGAACAGTTGCGCCTTCACCAAACAGACCGGTCTTTTGGTCGAGTTGGTGGCGCTGGGTCCTCTCAAACTGCCTTGATAGAGCCTCATCACTCTATCGCAGACCCTCAATTACGGCCTCACTCTGTGCACCAAAATACTCACCCTCAAATTCGGGAGTTGACCTTGTCGCAAAACGCTTCGGTGCCATAACTATAAATATGAACAAACAGCTCATCAAAACCCTAGTTTAGAACTAGAACTACTCAACATAGTTTAGACCATACATGTATAGACACTTGCTCTTGCTGCTACCTTGCGCTTGGATTTTCATAAATGATGTCATGCTTTAACTTTGGGATGCATTCTAATAATGGCCTTAATGCATGTTATGGGCGGAGTACACATGAAATATTATGCATCCCATACTACATAATATCGCATATAACGAAAAATTAAAATCTACTGGGCACCCATGTGATGATTGTATGCATCCGACACTACATAACAGTCACAAATTGCATCCTATGAGGATCCATATACAACCACATATTATGCATCCCATGTTATATAATATGCCTCGTATACTTCTTTTCATGCTTATGAGTGTAGTGTTCATGCTTCAACGAAGACGTACTGATGACACAATGGTGAGTGTATGCAATGAAAAAAGACGACTAACACCTTAACAGAAATAGTCGTTCGACCAATTTGTCAAACAAACCTGCCTCTGATACCAACTATCACAACCCACATTTTCTCAACCTTTAATATATTATCAGAGCGAGATAAAATACTCGTTGTGATGCCACGCCATTAAGGGGAAAACTGCACACGCTCAGGCAAGAACATTCATCTGATACATTTCATGAAAATCATATAGTGTTGTGATGAAAACATAATTTAAGTTAAGGTTTTGATAACCGTGTCCCTCGGTTCAGTGGATCAACTAGTCCACAAGTAAAAATATACATGTACGCAATGGAACATATTTGGTTTTGATCATTTATCGGCCTATGTGAGTATGAAGAGCCAACAAGCAAGCTTAATGATATGCACATTCTAGATTTAGTATAAGTATAAGGAGCTTTTATAATCCTTAAAAATATGGTGATATTTGATTAAAAAGATGTTATGAGTATGAGATGAAAACGTTGCTCTTTTTATACTTGAAAATACCTATCATGCAACCTGACATAAAACTTTCCCTGAGAGCAAGTACGTAATAGAAATCGGCAAGAAAAAGTAGCGTAGCAGCCAGCAATTAGTCTAACATTTACCAGAAAAACGTTGTGGGCGTCAACATCCTGACAAGAACCCACAGAAACAACATGTATGTCTGATTAAAGGAAAACAACAAAACTACCTCACCAACTCTAGCTACTAACTCCAAGCCTGAAAACACCATCTCTAGCTTCTCAGACCCTACTGCTCCGATCCTGAGGCATTCAAAAGAAAAGAATGTCTCAGGAAGAATATACAAGTGGTAGAAAAAGACCAAAATCAAATAATAAACAGGTTAAGAGGGTTACCAACCCAAAACAAGTTAGCTGAACGAAAAATCTCTCAGCATCCTAATCACAATACAAAAAGTAAGAAGGAAACCTCAAGAGGTTAGATGTCTAAAACTTGCCAAAAGGTTGCAAGGAGGCTTTTCAAGCTTTAAAAGGTCGGCTCACCAAGGCTCCGCTTCTCCAATAGCCTAAGGAGGGGGAAGGCCAAGCCTTGAACCTCGGAGTTGGGGCAGAGGCTGTGAGATCCATCTTGGTCTGGGAGGAGGGCAAGAAGCAACAGCTCATCTACTGCATGAGTATGGTCCTGAAGAAGGCAGAGCTTCGGTATCTGATTCTGGAAAAGCTTAGGTCATACTTCCAAGTAGTGACCGACCACCCCCTCTGCAAAATCTTCGAGGGTGTAAAGCTTTCAAGGAGGCCCGCAAAGTGGTCAGTAAAGCTGAGCGAGTTTGACATCACTTTTGTTCCTCAGCTATCGATGAAGGCCCGGGTCGTGGCGGACTTTTTGACGGACGATATGGTTGAAATGGAAGAGGACCAAGCCCCTCATCACGTCCCCTGGAAGGTTCTGGTGGATGAGGCCTCGGGAAGAAATTCTCTAGGAGGATGGGTGGTATTGGAAAGCCACCATGGGATAAAGATAGAGAAAGTCATAGTGAAATATTTTCCTGTCACTAACAACCAGGCGGAGTACGAAGCAGTGATCGCTGACTTGCGTCTGGCCCAGGAGCTAGGGGTTCACGATATGGAGGTTATCACAGATTCAATGGTAATAGCATCACAGGTAAAGGGCAAGTTTGAGGCAAGAGAGCCCACACTCATGAGGTACTTAACCAAGGTGAGGGGCCTCATCAGGACATTCAGAACCTTCTCCATCAGGCACGTACCAAGGGAAGAAAGTACCCCAGCGGATAGGTTGGCTAAGTCTGGTCCTCGGGCCGGAGGGACCTTGGTGGATCTATTCCGCCCATCGATTGAAGAAGGAGATCTGATGGACATAGAGCGGAGACCCTCGTGGAAAGATCCTTTTGTGACCTTCCTAACAATAGGTAAGTTTCTAGAGGAGGTCCCAAATCAAAGGCGCTTCAGGCACAAGTCGGCCTACTATATGTTGCACGAGGTGGATTTGTACTGAAAGACCCACTCGGGACTCTTGACACGATGTGTATCTGAAGAGGAGGTCTTGAGGGTCCTAGAGGAGGTTCACTCTGGCGAGTGTGGTAGTCAGTCGGGAAGTAGGACGTTAGAGTCCCGGATAATTAGGCAAAGATACTTCTGGCCGACCCTTCGCAAAGATGCAACGGAGTTCGCCAAAAAATGTCAGAAGTGCCAGTTGTTCGCCCCGCTTCAACTTTTGCCAACTCAGAGGCTAAGAAACATTACGATGCCTTGGCCCTTTGCAATTTGGGGGATGGACCTAGTGGGACCTTTCCCCCAGGCAAGTGGTAGAGGAGGTTCCTCCTGGTCATGATCGACTACTTCTCAAAGTGGTTGGAGGTTAGGGAGTTGGCCAAGGTGACTTCACAGGTAATCCGCAATTTGTATGGGGAGAGATCATCTGCCAACACGGGCTTCCGCAAGCCATAGTTATAGATAATGAGCCACAATTTGCTTGTGAAGAGTTCATTAGCTTCTATAGCCAACTGGGAATAGACCTCAGGTTCACGTCTGCGCATCATCCCAGGAGCAACGGATTGGTGGAGGTGGCGAACAAGGTCATAGTACCTGCTGAAAAAGAAAGTTGAAAATTTGAAAGAGAATTGGGTGAAGGAGCTGCCCTCGGTCCGATGGGACCTAAGGACTACATCCAACACCGCCACTAGTGAGACCCCCTTCAAGCTCTCTCATGGTTGTGTGGTCATCCTTCCCATTGAATTCGAAGTCAAGACGCCATGGGTAATCTAAGACCCCCGTCCCGGAACACAAATCACGGTCTAGAGGAGCCTTATGCCCAGGACAGCCGCCATGCAGAAGTGCTAGCACATGAGCTAGACTCTTCCTCAAGACGCCTATCCTGCCGGCCAAACCAATATCATCAAGCCAACCCCTCAATAGTATAAAAGATAGAAGCCATAAATTCACATATAAGTAAAGGTGTCACAATACAAAAGACAGGTAGCTCTGAAAGCTCCTACAAGTATTAGAGTATCAAAAGAAATGCCCCAAGGGCTACATCTCAAAACTATCGCTCACATTTGTCACTGTCGGTAACGACGGTATCGTAGTCTCCGGCCCTGTCGTCCTGACCTGGCTATCAACCTCCAGCGCCGAGCATTACTGCTCCTGGGTGCGCTCCTAAAAAGAGGGGTGCAACAATTGTTACTCATAAAGAATAAATGGCTTCACATCCTCTCCCCCGGCGACTCCAAGGCGCCGGGCAGAAGGGAATGAAGAGAAGCTGCAATATAAACAGTAGTAGCAAAAGCATGTGGCAATGAAAGATGTAATCACAGCAGTATATCAAAAGTATAAAAAGTACATCTAACAAGTAGTATGGTCAGCGATATAGTATAAGCAAGCCGAGTATATAGATAACTGAATTGAACTTAACTTATAAGGATGCCCATACAAGCTTATAAGTTAAGGATCCGAACATAAATAACCCATCATATAAAGGTTTCCGTATAAGTTTATATGATGATGATCCAATGCGGTAAAATGCTATGATCATGAAAGGATTAATGCAATGCAATGATTATGATATGATGACTCACCTTGCATATTTTCTATGTCGACATATACCTATACTCCAGCTTTTCGAGGGTAGCTAACCTCTCAGGCGCCCCCCATCGTGGCCAGAGGGTGGCAGTGGAACGGGCTTCTCCACTACTAGGCGGGTATGAACACTACCATACCTAGGCCTATGTACGCCTCGATGCTAAGAACACACAGCGGAGACCCTGCGTACTGCTCACATCATGCTGAGTCTTCATAATACGGAAGGGGTCTTTGGGAAGTGAGCACCAAGAGTCCAACCCAACCGGTCTAGAGTCTAACTGCCAGCTTCTGTCGGTGTCACGACTAGCAAGCTCGTAGACCCGCCACAATTAATCCTCCAACCAGGATCATTACACCACCATGTGTAAACAATGCACATTCATGTTATTCCCATGCACAACCCGTGCTATAAAGAACCCATGGACTCACGAAATGAGCCTTATTACATTTCTCCTCATACAATCAATGCCAATGCTAATTAGCATCCAAGGCCCCCAACCACCGGGTACTTAACATTGCACCATAAGATATGACCATATATTATAACCTGCATCAAGCCATCAATGCTACCCATACCAAGTTATTATAACTCTTGTGTAGTGGCGTGTGTATAAGATGGAAATTACTCTATGAGACCTTGGAGGACTACCTGTGCGAATAGAGACATTCATTTCTTACTAAATAAGTAAGCCCAGGTTATCATCAATATTCAATTCACGTGCTCAAATCATGGCATGTTTCAACACCCTTGAAGCTATTACCTATATTGAGAGGTTATCACAAATCTAACCATTCGATAGATTGTTAAACGATGTGAGCATTTATATAAACATGTCCTCTAAATTCTACATTCATTTATGCATCGCAATGTCCCATTTCAGAATCATATCATTCATTTACGCCTCTCCCAATTGACATGGGAACCCAGGAACTCCTGCCACACCAAAGGAGGAGAACTTGAAGTTCTCTGTTTGTTAGCGTCGACAGTAGTGCTACCGCCGGGCGCTAGTGATCCAGTTGACACACCTTCCCATCGACATTGGGTGTCTACGGGAAGTTAGCCCTTCCAGTCGACAAGTCCACACGCTAGAGCCGGTGGTAGCACTACCTCCGGGCGCTTGTATTTCTACAACCACTCCTTCCCGTCGAACATTAAATGTCGACGGGAAGTTATCCCTTCCCGTCGAGAAGTCAACAAGCTAGCGCCGGCGGTACTGCTACCGTCAGGCGCTAGTGATTCTACCATCACTCCTTCCTGTCAACATTAAGTGTCAATGGGAAGTTACCCCTTCCCGTCGACAAGTCAGCATGCTAGCGCCGATGGTAGTACTACCGCCAGGCACTAGCTAACAGAGAACAATTCCTCTGTTAAACACATCCAATTTTCTTCCAGTGAACTCTCAGCTCCAATTAAGATCAATTCTTTCTTCCCTTAGTTGCTGGACTTTCACCACTATTCATGTGTCCCCTTATTAATCAAGTGCAATATTATAATTAAAACTTTCTTTAACAAGGGACTATTCATCATCTTCCCCAAACAAGAATTAGGTCATTTCACCTTCTCTCCTCCAATACTCCCTCATTAGGCCACCAATCTTCACGAAATCAACTCCATTAACTTTGTATTGAAGAGGGGAGTTTTTCAAATACATACACGCGGCGAACAATGACCTAGAACATACGCTCTAGCATGGCCACTTCCTACCAAACTCCATTAATCTCACTTAATCAAGCTCTTTTGAGCTCAATGTCTCTGCTAATTAGTTCTAAAGATATAGCACCAAGGGAGAGGGGTCGAAAGTCACCTGATTTCTGGGCGACGATCACGGTTGTCTCCTCAGTGGCATGGCGGCAGTTGGTTGAGCTCAAGTCCTTCTCCGAGGATGCTCCTACAAGAACCCTAAGTTAACACCTTGAGGTGTGAGGAAGAAGATGAAGAAAAGAAGAAGAAGAAGAAGAAGAAGAAGATGATGAATAGGGCCCTCTGATTAAGAGAGCTCAGCCCATTTGGGTTAGGAGAGAAGGAAGAGAGAGAGAGAGAGAGAGAGAGAGAGAGGGAGAGAGAGAGAGAGATTTGCATTAATGAGTATTAAATGCAACCCCAACTTTCCAAGCCTTATGTTGGAACTCCACAACTAGGTGTCAGTTGCTTATTAGCTTTTAATTCCACCATTCACTTAGATTTAGACAATTTAGGCCATCCACCATGGAAGAAATCACGTGCACTGATTCGTCCGCTACCACCGCCGTTAGCAGAAGCTATCGCCGGCGTTAGCTCCCTTCTACTAATCCTTTGCCATTTGCTTTCTAACTCCAAAGGGTGAGGGTTACACCCACTCTTGGAGATCAAGGCACATCCATGGCACCATTAGGACCTCAAGAATCCTACCTATACCAAGCATCTCCATGTGACTCATGTCACTCGAGGGGTCTAGTTCAAATTGGGATGTTATAAATCCAATAAACAAAAAAATTAATTTCGTCCCTGCAATTTGAGTTTGGGGCTACGGGTATTGAAACAAAGTAGGACAAGCTAGTTTAGATCATACCTGGGGAAACAATCCCGGGTAACATTGCTACATAAGGTCCATCGGCTCCCAAGTGTATTCATCTCGTCCATGGTTGGACCACATGACTTTCACTAATGGAACACTCTTTCGCCGCAGCACTCTGGTCTCAGTATCCACTATGCGCACAGGCTCCAGCTGGACAAATCAGTCTGTTCCCACAGGGCCCGACGTAGCTGGAACATGCTGATCAGGGCAAAGCAATGCCCTCCAAAGGGAGGATACATGGAAGACGTCATGCAGATTCTCAAACTCTGATGGCAGCTCCAACTGATAGGCTAAGGGGCCAATCCGCTCCAGGATGGTATAAGGCCCCATATAGCGAGGACTGAGCTTCTTCCTTCCCCGATCACGAGACACTCCATGCATCGGCCTGATCTTCAAGAACACATGGTCACCAACCTGAAACTCCACTTCCCTGTGCTTCACATCATAATATTTAGCATGTCAGCTCTGTGCCTCGAGCATGCGGTCTCGAATCAATCATACCATTTCATCAGTATCTGATGAGTCCCATTTATATACACATTTATGGACTCATCTGAGCCGATTATCTAGTCTATGCACTACACTTTAGGCATGTTTTCATTCATATTGGTTATTCCTTGCTAGGTGCACTCTTAGGCCCGTTTCGGTGTGCATTTGCGCTCCGTGTTATTGGGGGTAAGCACATGGTGCTCCCCTTCCATTTCTCTATGTTTATCTGGTGCTGGAGGTGTATTCCCAGCTATTTTATCTTGTATGCAGGTGGCCGGATTATCTTGTATCCAGTTTTCTCCCAGAATTCATGACTGTGGGAAACGCAAGGTCGTGCGTTTTCCTTGACGCACGGGCTGTTGCGGTCGTGCGCTCTGATCTGGGCAGAAAATGATCGATTAGAATTTACTCGTGCGTTTTGACGCATGGGCGGAATCACTCGTGCGTGAGTAAAATGCACGGTCTCCTGTTTCTCCTTGTTTTAGTCATTTCTGAATTTACCCCTGCGTTTTGACGCACGAGCGGATTTGCCCGTGTGTGAGTAAATCGCACGGGCGGCGCAGCTTCGTCTTCACGCCAACTTTTATCTTTAATTAATGCACGGGCAACGCACGGTCATGCGTTCGACCGTGCGCGACCAAAATTTTGCCTGTTTAGTATTTAAAGCAGGAATTGCTGCTGCCATTGGGAGAGGATGGAGAGGACGGAGAGCTCGATCCCCCTCGCGGGAAAAGCCTGGAATCCCGCTATTTTCACCCCTTCCACCGTAGGAGACAAGAGGAGACCTTCTTCGGCGATCTCCATCATCATTCCTCCATCCGGGAGCATTTGCAAGCTTTCTCCGCCACTAGCTCAAGCATTCCTCGCCGAGGAGACCATAGAAGCGCTGAAGATCGTTGGAGCGGTGACAGCCTCCTTTGAGTTTGCACACCATCTGAGGGCCGAGCCCGGAGAGAGCCCGACAACCTCTCATTCCGGTCGAGAACCCAAGACGCGGTGACATCTTCTTTGTGGTCCTCTCTAACCCTTGATGCTTGTACTTTCCTTGTGTTGTAGTATGAACGCTTGTTAGGTTAATATTATGTATTCTTGCTTGTGTTCATGTGCAATGATGATGTGGTGGCAAGAATAGCCCTTTTTGTTGTTGTGATAGCCTAGGTTGTTTGTGTGTGAAGCCACCTAGCGATTGCTAGTGGTGATGTTAGCGAAGAGGTGAATACGACCCTCACAAAACCTCGCACTATGGCCACTCCACCCGCTTACCGAAGCGCGACATCGCGGCCGCTGCACTCACCACACCTTGCGAAGCAGTGCTTTTCGACCCGCATTTCTCTTCATTCTGCAATAGCGTAGGAACCCAAATCACAACCCCCCTTTGTTACTTAGTTATCCTTTTAACTAATTTATGGTTTGGGCAAATCATACTACCCAACTTGCGGTCCTTTGAGAATGATATTCGGGGAGTTCCTCCCTATTTTATTACTTGAGCGACCGGTGCATTGCCGTCGTATCGCATTTCGTGCTTGCTAATTAGCAGTGCTGAAATAGCGCATCAAGTTTTTGGCGCCGTTGCCGGGGACTGCAAGCGTGTATGAATTGTTTTTCTTTGGAAATTCATTTTAAGGTATTTTTGTTTTTATTGTTGTGCGCTAATCCATTGTCTTGCAAGCAAGTCTATCATGACTTCTATCCAGCAACATATTTATCAGGGAAGTTTAAACGATCTTAGAGATTAGGCATGAATAAATAATCTTGCGTCCGAGATCTCCACTGATATTATTGAGTTTATATCTGAGAATTGCAAATTCAGCGGGGATACACATGAAGATGCAGTACATCACGTGCAGGGATTCTTAGAAGTCTATTATACGTGTATATTCAATGGAGTTGAAAACGACCAACAAAAGATCCTGGCATTTTCATTCTCTCTGCATGATAAAGCTAAAAGATGGTATCGGGATACCCGAAAGAGTGAGATAACTTCTTGGAAGCAATTTGAAGGGAAGTTCCTGTTTGATTTTCAACATCGCATGCGAGGTATGAATAGGCATAAGGAACTTATTGCCTTCGGTCAGAGAAAGGACGAGACATTAGTAGACGCATGGGAGCATTTCCAATCCTTACACAGGGACTGTTACCGTGAGGATTTATCAGAAGACTTTTTAATTCAGTGTTTCTATTTTGGCGTAATGGATAGGTTCCGTTTGCTTTTTGATGTCGCAGCTGGAGGCGCCCTGTTTAATAAGTCGGGGAAGGACACTTGGGAAATAGTTGTGAATATAGTGCAGACCAGCCTGTATTGGGGCCACTCTACTCATCCTCCGAACACTAGCGAAGTTAACGCAATAACACTTAATGGAGCAGAGGAATGCCTTCCTTCAGATCAAACAGAGGGGTTAGTTACTCTCGTGGGCGATATGCTGCACAAAATGAATGTACAGTCCATAACAATCCAGCAGCTCGACTCTACTATTAGTACTCTCACAGATGCTATCTCTGGGATTGTGGTTAAGCCGCTCGAGTCTGTGAACGCTATGAAGTTAAGAAGTGGCAGGAGTGTAAAAAACCTCCCACGTCAGAAAACACCTCCAGCACCTGCACTACAGGAACCACTTACGAATCCTATGGATAGGCCTAATGCAGATGTGACAGGGGAGCCGACTCCTATACCTACTGTGCCGGATTATGCGAGTGTGGCACAACCCTCGAAAAGTATTGTTAGCCCTGCATTTCCTCACAGGTTACGGAATGAGAAGTCAGAGAAGCAATTTCACAGATTCCTGGAAATGATGAAGGGAGTACAAGTTAGCATACCGCTGATTGAGGCCATCTCCCAGATACCGGGTTACTCAAATTTCTTGAAAAAGCTGATTTCAAAGCGAAAGGACCTGGAGGACCTCAAAACCATTGATCTCACTGAGCAGTGCTACGCCCTCATCACCGACATCCCTACAAAGCGAAAGGACCCTGGCAGCTTTACTATCCCTTGCAGAATCGGTCACCACCGATTCGGTCAGGCACTTTGTGATCTAGGAGCCTCCATCAATCTAATGCCGCTCTCCATCATTAAAGAGCTAGGTGCGGTGATTTTGAAGCCGACACAAGTGATGCTGCAGCTAGCCGACAGAACAATCAAGAAACCGGTCGGGATTTTGGAAGACCTTACCATAGGGGTAAATGACCTCGCCTTTCCAGCTATTTTCGTCATCCTTGACATGAAAGCCGATGCTAGAGTCCCTATTATCTTGGGGCTCCCCTTTCTCGCGACAACACGTGCCATCATTAATGTGGAGCAGGGAGAGCTCACTCTCAGATTGGGGCAGGACGCCATATCTTTTAATGTTCACAATCAGGCGCAACTGTTTGAGATCACAGACGGCAAACTAGCGGAGCCAACCGAAGAATTGGATAGTCAGTTTGATGTGAGCCCAGGGGATTGCGAGACTTTTTGGCAGCAAGAAAGCCTTGTGGGCAATGGAGGTTCATCCTCGGACAAGTCTGAGGATCTGCATCTGATCAGAGAATTAATTATTGTGCCATCGGATTCAAACACCTCTCCGACACTCAAACAATTACCAAACTCTCTGAAATATGTCTTCCTGGGGGAAGTACCACACATCCGATGATTATTTCTGCAACTCTGTCTGTGGACAATGAAGCTGCGTTGGTGTGGTTGCTAAGAAGATACCAAAAATTCTTCGGACGTTCCCTTGTCGATATTAAAGGAATTAGCCCCACCATCTGCATGCATAAGATCCTTCTTGAAGATCAGTACAAGCCATCGGTTCAACCCCAAAGGCGGCTGAACCCGAAGATGCAAGAGGTAGTGAAGGCAGAAGTGATAAAGCTTTTGGATGCAGGCATTATCTATCCAATTAGCGACAGCAAGTGGGTCAGCCCAGTTCAGGTGGTGCCAAAGAAGGGGGGATTACCATTGTCCTCAACGAGAAAAATGAGTTACTACTTACCCGTGTGATCACCGGATGGAGTGTCTGCATCGATTACCGCAAACTAAATGATGCTACGCGCAAGGACCATTTTCCACTCCCTTTCATTGATCAAATGTTGGAAAAGTTGGCAGGGCAAGACTACTACTGTTTTCTGAATGGTACTCCGGGTACAATCAAATCCTAATCGACCCTGCTGATCAGGACAAGATGACATTCACCTGCCCTTCCGGTACCTTCGCGTTCAAGCGAATGCCATTTGGACTTTGCAATGCTCCTGCACCTTTTCAGCGATGCATGCTTGCAATCTTCGCTTTCATGGTGGGAGATTTTCTCGAAGTCTTCATGGATGATTTCACTTTATTCGGCAGCAGCTTCGATTCGTGCCTTGCTAATCTGGATAAGACCTTGAAGTGGTGTGAGGACACCACCCTCATCTTAAATTGGAAAAAATGTCATTTTATGGTGCGCGAAGGAATCGTGTTGGGGCATAAGGTATCCCTCCAGGGGCTTGAGGTGGATCAGGCGAAGGTTAGTGTCATCAAGAATCTTCCTCCACCGTCTTCTGTGAAGGGTATCCGCAGCTTTCTCGGACACGTGGGATTTTATCGGAGATTTATTAAGGATTTCTCATCCATTTCAAAACCTCTTTCTCACTTACTTGGCAAAGATGTCCCATTCTATTTCGATAAAGCTTGTATGCAAGCGTTTGAAACCCTACGGGGGCAACTTATCTCTGCTCCGATCTTGGTGGCACCTGACTGGAGTTTACCTTTTGTGATCATGTGCGATGCTAGTGACGTAGCTGTGGGTGCAGTGCTTGGTCAAAAGAAAGACAAAACCTTTCACACCATTGCATATGCCAGTCGGACTCTAAATAACGCTCAAGCGAACTACACCACCACGGAGAAAGAAATGCTAGCCGTGATCTTCGCCTTCGAGAAATTTCACTCCTACTTGGTGCTTTCCGAAGTAATAGTGTACACAGATCATGCCGCACTGAGGTACATATTCAGCAAGAAGGAGGCCAAGCCGCGTTTAATCCGCTGGATCCTACTACTGCAAAAGTATGATTTGGAAATCGAAGATAAGAAGGGGGTAGAGAATGTAATCGCAGATCACTTATTGCGGGTGGAGAACGACGTGATGGCTGATGCTTCCAACAACAAAGAGGAGGAAATGACTGATTATTTTCCAGACGAGAAGTTATTCGCCATCACTACGCATCCGTCAACAACCCCATGGTACGCCGATATCGCAAACTATCTTGCGTGTAAAACTTTCTCGCCCAATCTTATGCCTCAGCAGAGGAACAAGCTTTTTTCGGACTTAAAGTATTATTTCTGGGAAGATCCATTGTTGTTTCATACTTGTAGCGATGGTATAATCAGACGTTGTGTCACGGAATCTGAGTACAGATCCGTTCTCGAACATTGCCACGATAGGGAGGCTGGAGGACACATGGGCGCTGCTAGGACAGCACGCAAGGTGCTGTAAAGTGGATTATTTTGGCCCACGCTATTCAAGGATTCTCACGCGTACGTCTCAAAATGCAATGAATGCCAGAGAACTGGCAACATTTCGCGGAAAGACGAGATGCCG
This sequence comes from Dactylorhiza incarnata, assembly GCA_033032865.1. Lineage (NCBI taxonomy): Eukaryota > Viridiplantae > Streptophyta > Magnoliopsida > Asparagales > Orchidaceae > Dactylorhiza > Dactylorhiza incarnata. The sequence continues at coordinate 2,602,382 of JAWHQI010000330.1, read as the reverse complement.
TTCGACGTTTGGGGAATCGATTTCATGGGTCCATTCCCAATGTCTCACGGAAAACATTATATAATAGTGGCAGTGGATTACGTTTCAAAGTGGGTGGAGGCGGAGGCTGTTGCTGCTAATGATGCCCGTATAGTCTTGAAATTTATTCATACAAATATCTTTTCTAGATTCGGAGCTCCGCGGACAATCATAAGTGATGGTGGTAGTCATTTTTGCAACCAACTATTTTTGAAATTACTAAAAAAATTTGGCGTGCATCATAAAGTCTCTTTAGCTTACCACCCGCAAACGTGTGGAAAAGTGGAAGTTTCGAATAGAGAACTCAAAAGAATAATAGAAAAATCGATCCACTCGAACAGAAAGGATTGGGCGACGAAAGTGGATGATGCCTTGTGGGCCTACCGTACTGCCTTCAAAACCCCTTTAGGAATGACACCCTTCCAGCTAGTTTTTGGAAAGGCATGCCACCTACCAGTGGAATTAGAACACAAAGCCTTGTGGGCAACCAAGTTCCTAAACATGGACATCGCAGCAACGGCGGAACGGCGTCTTTCTCAGTTGAATGAACTTGAAGAATTGCGGCATTTTGCCTACGAGAACTCTCGCATATATAAAGAAAAGACAATGCAGTGGCATGATAGGCATATTAGGCCAAAAGAATTCAATCCGGGAGATAGCGTTCTCCTCTACAATGCTCGTCTGCGCTTATTCCCTGGAAAGCTGAAGTCACGGTGGAGTGGCTCGTTCACTGTGACTGGTGTTTCTCCGTTCGGCGCAATTGCAATTTCTGGAGAAAAAGAAGGGACGTTCAAGGTGAATGGTCATCGCTTAAAAATCTATGAGGGCGGCACAGTTTTGAAGAACTGTAAAAAATTGTATCCAGCGGAGTCAAATGTGTTAGGGTGATTTTCTATTTTGTCTCTATGCTGTATTCGAATACGTGATTTGTATAATCTTGCTTAATTTTTATCTCTTTGCCTTTGGTTATATGTTGTATTTCTGGGATATTCTGAGCAAATTCCTAAAAACTTTGTGAGAACTATTTGTCTTTGAACAATGCTTAATATAGGTATTTGGTCCACCTTTAAGGACGTTAAACAAAAGGGTTTCTTGGGAGACAACCCATGGGGACCACCTGGTTCCGTTTGCATTTTAATTCCTTTTATGTTTTGTTATTGCCTTTTTGCTAACATCATAGGTGGAAGCTCTCGCGTGGAGGATGAGGAAAGTGAAAAATTTAATGTTGGAACTACCGCACTTCTGGCATGCTCTTCTATGAGCATAGGTCAACTCTACCCCTTTCCTACTTATTTTTGAATTGTTTATTCTAGTTGGTTTTGATCAAGTCTGGGGGAGAGAGTGATCGGTGCACGTGCACACACTTTGCATGACATGTTAGAATGTGCTGAGTTAGGATTTGTATTTTGTTGCACACATTGCATACACTTGCACCTAGTTCACGCGCACTTGATCACGCGTGCTTATTGGGTATCGCTGCGAGGTTCCCCGCTCGTAAGAATTGGATTGTTAGTATATGAGTGAGGAGTAGAGAAAAATGTTGACTCGAGTAGTGCTCTAGTCAAGTGCTCCCGTCACGCCTAGAAATTCAATTAGAGTAGAATAAAATTCAGAGTTATAATTTAATTATTTCTATTATAGTAGCTGCAATTTATTTTACTTTAGCGGTGAATCCAGTGAATCCAACGGTAGCATAAGGTCGAGTGTAGCTAGACTAGTAGTAGCTTATTACTAGGGTCGGAAGGAAGGACAGCCTTTCTAAGTGGCTAGAACTTGCACTAGGCGACTCTTGAAATGATTGCGTTGAAAGTACCCGTTATAAAATGTGATTAGGCCATTTCTTGATCCGTTTGTGCTTTTGAAATCCTTACCTACGTAATCACCGTTGCAAGCCCACTTGAGCCGACCTTTCCTCCTTGTTTAGCTCCACTAAAATTTCACCAAATCCATACGGCCGAACCTATTTTCGCACCAACCTTTGAGCTGAAAGAAATTTCTTTTTCGATCGCATTTAGTGTCATCTTTGTTGTGCATGGCAGATTTGAATTAGCTAAAGGAGCTGTTTTATTGAGCTTGTAAAAGTTATTTTGTCGAAAAGAGAAAAGAAAAGAAAAAAAAGTTGTGCAAAAATAATATTCTCTCGACAAATTCAATTTATATTTGGCTTAGCACGCACCTAGGGTTCAGTTGAAGTCTGGGGGTGTTGTTTAATTCTTGAAAATATTGTATTGGTGATTGTAATTTTTTTTGAGTGCTCAGGTTGTGTTGAATGCGATTCCCATCGTCCTTCTACTTACCTAGCCTAAACTCAACCTAAGCCCAATCCTAACCCATAAGTCCTATTGATTTTAGATACGAGTCATCTCATGCAGTAGAAAGAGTGCGAACGTGCAAGCCTATGGACACCGACTTTGATGGATTTCTTAGGAGTTTGTCCCGAGCTTCGATTCGAGTAATACTCTACTCATTAGTCACGCTATTTTCCCTTTTGCGCTTCTGAAAGATTCACTAGGATTCACCATCCAAGTAAAGTAAATCTCAAACTACTGTTCTAGAAATAGTTAGAAATAATATTGAATTTAATTCTGTTCTAATGTATTTCTATGCACGTGCGCATGCGACTTCGCATAGGTCTCTACCGCACAAACTCACGCTAACATCCAATTTTTCCGACAGGAGAGCTGAGTAGTTTGCCCGAGATGTTAAGTCTAGGGGTGTGGTGTGTCCCATTTATATACAAATTTATGGACTCATCTGGGCCGATAATCTAGTCTATGCACTACACTTTAGGCATGTTTTCATTCATATTGGTTATTCCTTGCTATGTGCACTCTTAAGCCCGTTTCGGTGTGCATTTCGCTCCTTGTTATTGGGGGTAAGCACATGGTGCTCCCCTTCAATTTCTCTATGTTTATCTGGTGCTGGAGGTGTATTCCCAGCTATTTTATCTTGTATGCAGGTGGCCGGATTATCTTGTTCTCGTAAAATTCATGACTGTGTGAAACGCACAGTCGTGCGTTTTCCTTGACGCACGGGCTATTGCGGTCGTGCGCTCTAATCTGGGCAGAAAATGATCTATCTGAATTTACTCGTGCATTTTTACGCACGGGCGGAATCGCCCGTGCTTGAGTAAAACGCACGGTCCCCTGTTTCTCCTTGTTTTAGTCATTTCTGAATTTACCCGTGCGTTTTGACGCACGGGAGGATTTGCCCGTGCGTGAGTAAATCGCACGGGCGGCGCAGCTTCGTCTTCATGCCAAATTTTATCTTTAATTAAAGCACGGGCAACGCACGGTCGTGCGTTCGACCGTGCGTGACCAAAATTCTGCCTGTTTAGTATTTAAAGCAGGAATTGCTGCTGCCATCGGGAGATGACGGAAAGGACGGAGAGCTCGATCCCCCTCGCGGGAAAAGCCTGGAATACCGCCATTTTCACCCCTTCCACCGTAGGAGACAAGAGGAGACCTTCTCCGGCTATCTCCTTCATCATTCCTCCATCCGGGAGCATTTTCAAGCTTTCTCCGCCACTAGCTCAAGAATTCCTCGCCGAGGAGACCATAGAAGCGCTGAATATCGTTGGAGCGGTGATAGCCTCCATCGAGCTAGCACACCATCTGAGGGCCGGGTACAGAGAGAGCCTTACAACCTCTCATTCTGGCCGAGAACCCAAGACGCGGTGACATCTTCTTTGTGGTCCTCTCTAACCCTTGATGCTTGTACTTTCCTTGTGTTGTTGTATGAATGCTTGTTAGGTTAATATTATGTATTCTTGCTTGTGTTCATGTGCAATGATGATGTGGTGGCAAGAATAGCCCTTTTTGTTGTTGTGATAGCCTAGGTTGTTTGTGTGTGAAGCCACCTAGTGATTATTAGTGGTGATGTTAGCGAAGAGGTGAATACGACCCTCACAAAACCTCGCACTGTGGCCACTCCACCCGCTTACTGAAGCGCGGCATCGCGGCCGCTGCACTCACCCACACCTTGCGAAGCGGTGCTTTTCGACCCGCATTTCTCTTCATTCTGCAATAGCGTAGGAACCCAAATCACAACCCCCCTTTGTTACTTAGTTATCCTTTTAACTAATTTCCGGTTTGAGCAAATCATACTACCTAACTTGCGGTCCTTTGAAAAAAAAAAAAAAACTTGTGGTCCTTTGAGAACGATATTCGGGGAGTTCCTCCCTATTTTATTACTTGATTTACCGGTGCACTGTCGTCGTATCGCATTTCATGCTTGCTAATTAGCAGTGCTAAAATAGCGCATCAGTATCATCAATGAATTTCACCCCCAAAGATTTTGGGTCCTCATCTTGGACCCATGATAAAGATGTCCTGCACCTTCTTCCATAAAGCGCCGCATAAGGAGACATGTCGATGCTTTCCTGATGACTGTTAATGTAAGAGAACTCCAGCAAGGGCAGAAGTCTCTCCCACGGCTCTCCTCGATCTAGAACACATTGGAGCAACAGATCTTCCAAAGTCCTGATCGTCCGCTCTGACTGGCCATCCGTCTAAGGGTGGAAGGCCATGCTAAAAGTCAAGCGAGAGACCAAATAAGCTTGCACTGCTTTCCACTCCTTGGAGGTGAAACGACCATCATAGTCTGAAACGGTAGTCTTGGGCACTCCATGATATCAAACGAACTGCTCGACCAAAAGTCATACCAACACATCGACATGTGTGTCCTTCCTCATCAGTATTAACCTGGTGACCTTCCTCAGTTGATCAATAATCACCCATACAGAGTCATTCTCAAAGCGGGCGCGAGGTAGTCCGTGAACGAAATCCATGGATATATCCTCAAACTTCCACTCGGGGACTGGTAACGGGTGCAACAACCTAGTGGGGCTCCTACACTCTGCCTTCACCTTCCGCACGCCTCGTAGTGGGTGACAAAATAGGTGACATCCCTCTTAATACCTGGCCAAAACATTGTCTTACGCAGATCTGCATACATCTTGACATTTTCGAGATGCACCAAATATTTGGTGCAATGAGCCTCTCTCAGTATGTCCTCCCGGATCCCAGCTCCTGCGGGCATGTATATACGGCCCCAGAAATGAACAAGGTCATCCCGTAATGAGTAGTCTCCTAAGCTGCCCCCTCCCAGGATTCCGAATACTGACTCCAGTGATGCATCCTGTCTCTGTTGTATCCAGATACAGCCTCGGATGTCGCAAGTAATGCTTAGGGCAGCTATGTACTCTTTGTAGTCCTCAGGCTCGGCCCTGGATACCAATGTGATCTCCATGCCCTCTAACATCTTCACCAGCTAAATAACCATCACTCGGGGCTCCGGTCCAGATGTACCGACTCTCCTACTCAAGGCATCCGCCACTGTGTTTGCCTTCCCCGAATGATAGTGCATTATGTAGTCATAATCACATAAGAACTCTAGCCACCTCCGCTGGCGTAGGTTTAGATCCTTCTGAGTATCTTTATACTTGAGGTTCTTGTGATCAGAAAAGATCTCACAATGAACCCCATAAAGATAGTGCCACCAAATCTTCAAGGCGAATATCACAGCCCCGAGCTCTAAATCATGTACTTGGTAGTTCTGCTCTTGCTTCTTCAGCAGCCTGGATGCATATGCTATGGCATGCTCGTGCTGCATCAATACTGCACTCATCCCCTGATAGGATGCGTTAGTGTAGATCTGAAATCTCTCCTTCCCAGATAGAATGTAACGTCCCACTTCAAACTAGACCCCTCGAGTGACATGGGTCACTCGGAGGTGCTTTGGCTTGGAAGGAGTCTTGAGATCCTAATGGTGCTAAGGAGGTGCCCTGATCTCTAGGAGTGGGTGTAATCATCAACCCATTGAAGGTAGAAAGCAAATGGCAAAGGATTTGGTAAAAGGGACCTAACGCCTGCGGTAGCGGCCGAATCAGTGCACGTGATTTTTTCATGAGGGATGGACTAAATTGCCTAAAATGAGTTAATGGTGGAATTAAAAGCATATAACCAGCTGACATTTAGGTGGAGAATTTCAACATAAAGCTTGGGAAGTGGAATTTGCATTTAACGCTCATTAATGCTATCTCTCTCTCTCCATTCTCTCCTAACCCAAATCGGCTGATCTTTTAATAAGATGCCCTATTCATCTTCTTCTTCATCTTCTTCTTCTTCTCCTTCTTCTTTTCTTCATCTTCTTCCTCATACATTAAGAGAGTTAACTTAGGGTTCTTGAAAGAGCAAGCTTGGAGAAGGATTTGAGCTCGGCCGACCTCCGCCATGCCACCGAGGAGACAACCGCAATCGTCGGACGGAAATCAGGTGACTTCTGACCCCTCTACCTTGTTGCTAGATCTTTAGATCTAATTTGGAGAAACATTGAGGTCAAAAGAGCTTGATTTAGTGAGGTTAATGGAGTTTCGTAGGAAGTGTCCACGCTAGAGCATATGTTCTATGGCGTCATGAGCCGCGTATATGTCTTCGATCAACTCCTCTCTTCAATACGAAGTCAAAGGAGTTGATTTCGTGAAGATCGTTGGCCTAATGAGGGGGTATTGGAGGAGAGAAGGTGAGATGACCTAATTTTTGTTTGGGGAAGATGATGAATAGTCCCTTGTTAAAGAGAGTTTTAATTACAATATTGCACTTGATTAATAAGGGGACTCATGATTAGGGTGAAATTCCAGCAACTAAGGAAAAGAAGAATGGAACTTGATTGGAGTTGAGAGTTCACGGGAAGAAAAGTGGATGTGTATAACAGAGAAATGGTTCTCTGTTAGCTAGCCCCGGCGGTAGCGCTACCGCCGACGTTAGTGGGTTGACTTATCGACGGGAAGGGGTAACTTCCCGTCGACCCTTAATGTCCTCGGGAAGAAGTGTTGGTAGATTCTCTAATGCCCAGCGGTAAGGCTACCACTGGTGTTAGCGGGTCGACTTGTCGACGGGAAGGGATAACTTCCCGTCGACCCTTAATGTCAATGGGAAGGGTTGGATTCCCTTCGACATCGACAGGAAGGATTAGCTTCCGGTCGACATCGACGGGAGGGATTAGCTTCCCGTCAACATCGACGAGAAGTACTAGATTCCCGTTGACATCAACGAGAAGGGTTAACTTCCCGTCGACATCGACGGGAAGGTGTCGTCTAGACTACTAACGCCTGGCGGTAGCGCTACCACCGATGTTAGCAAACAATGATTTCAGGTTCTCCCTCATTTGGATGGTAGGAGTTCCTGGATTCCCATGTCAATTGGGTGAGGTGTAGATGAATGTTCTGATTATGAAATGGGACATTGCAATGCAAAATTGAATGAGGAATTGAGAGGATATGATTATATAAATGCTCACATTATTTGATAATCTATCGGATGATTAGATTTGTGATAACCTCTCAATATGGGTGATGGATTCAAGGGTGTTGAAACACGCCGTGAATTGAGCACGTGAATTGAATATTGATGATAAGTTGAGTTTACTAATTTTGTAAGATATGAATATGTCTCTATACGCACAAGTAGTCCTGCAAGGTCTCATAGAGTAATTTATGTGTCATACACATACCATTACACAAGAGTTATAACCACTTGGTATGGGTAGCATTGATGGCTTGATGCGGGTTATAAGATATGGTCGTAACTTATGGGGCAATGTTAAGGACCCGGTGGTTGGGGGCCTTGGATGCTAATTAGCATCGACATTGATTGTAGGAGAAAGGTAATAAGACTCCTTATGTGAGTCCTTGGGTGCTTAATAGCACGGGTGTGCATGGGAATTACATGAATGTGCATGGTTTAAACATGGTGTTGTAATAATCCTAGGTGGAGGATTACTTGTGGTGGGTCTACGGGCTTGCTAGTAGTGACACCGACGGAAGCCAGCAGTTAGACTCTAGACCGGTTGGGCTGTGTTCTTGGTGATCACTTCCCAAGACCCCTTCTGTGTTATGAAGACTCAGCATGATGTGAGTAGTAAGCAGGGTCTCCGCTGTGTGTTCTTAGCATTGAGGCATACCTAGGCCTAGGTCTGGTAGTGTTCATACCCGACTAGTAGTGGAGGAGCCCGTTCCACTGTCTCTGTCTAGCCACGACGTGAGGTGCCTAAGTGGTTAGCTACCCTCGAAAAGCAGGAAATACAGGTCTATGTTGACATAGCAAATATGCATGGGTGAGTCATCATATCATAATCATTGCATTGCATTCATTATTTCATGATCATAGCATTGCATCACAATGGATCCTCATCATATAAACTTGTATGGGCACCTTTATATGATGGGTTACCTTATGTTCGGATCCTTAACTTATAAGCTTGTATGGGCATCCTTATAAGTTAAGTTCAATTCAGTTATCTATATACTCTTCTTGCTTATACTCTGTCGCTGACCAAACTACTTGTTAGATGTACTTTTTATTCATTTGATATGCTGTGGTGATTACATCTTTCCTTGCCACCTTCTTTTGCCACTATTGTTAATATTGCAGCTTCTCTTCATTCCCTTCCGTCGGGTGCCTTGGAGTCATCGGGGGAGAGGATGTGAAGCCACTTAGTCATTATGACTAACGGTTGTTGCGCCCCTATATTTAGGAGCGCACCTAGGAGCAACAGCGCACGATGTTGGAGGCGGATAGCCAGGTCAGGATGACAGGGCCGGAGACTACGATACCAACATTACCGTCAGTGACAAATGTGAGTGATAGTTTTGTTATATAGCCCTTGGGGCATTTCTTTTGATACTCTGATACTTGTGGGAGCTCTCGGAGCTACCTGTCTTTTGTATAATTGTGACACCTTTACTTATATGTGAATATATGGCTTCTTGTTTTTGTATTATTGATGGGTTGGCACGATGATATTGGTTTGGCCGATAGGATAAATGTCTTGTGCAAGAGGCTAGCTCGTGTTTTGGCACTTCCGCAAGGCGGCTGTCCTGGGCATAGGACTCCCCTCGGCCGTGTCTTGTGTTCTGGGAGGGGGGGGGGGGCCTTACAAATGGTATCAACTTGCAACGATCCTGAGATAAAGAAGTACATTTCCTCATGAGGCTACCCCTCTCACTTCTTCAGTTTGAGGACAAACTGAATGAGCGGAAGCGGTTGTGTGCCCATGTGTGATTCACATTGAATGTGTCCATTACCTTTCTTTAAGTAGCCAACCTAACCCAAAATCTACCTTACGTGTAGATCCCGGTATGTTCAGAGCCAGTAGCTGGCACCCTCGTACCTCCAAAGCCTACTTCGTTCCAGCAGTCTGAGCTGGGTCAGACCTTGACAGCATTCTTTGATGCCCAAAACTCAAATTGGTTTAGCACCTTCCGAGCTCTCTCTCCTCCCACCTATCATGGGATGGAGTCAGCGGTCTATACGAGGAATGGTTAGACTCGGTGCAGGAGCTGCTGGCGGGGATTCGATGCCCTGGCAATATGGCAGTCACGTTGGCAGTCTCAGCCTTGGATCTGCATGCCAAGAGGTGGTGGAAGTCCCTTATGGGCTCCACCTTTGAAGGGCGTAACTACCTTGACATAAACTGGGATGAGTTTGCGAATGTGTTCCTGGAGCACTTCGTATCTTCTACTACCCATGAGGAGCTTGAGGAGAGGTTCTTGCAGCTGAAGCAGGGATCTAGATCTGTAGTTGAATACCAGCCGGAGTTTTAGCACCTTGCCAGATTCACAGACTCCTATGACTTGGAATACCGCGGCTACGCAAAGCGGTTCTACAAGGGTCTGCGCAATCCCCTTAGGCATGCTCTTCTCTTCGTCGTCGATTCGAGTCTCGCTCAGATCATAGAGATGGCATAGAAGTTGGAGGTGGACCACTTGGGGGGTCCAGGCTAGGAGAATGAGGCCCGCAGAGTGTGTGATGGAAGCAGGACCCAACTTCAAGGGCAGAGGAGGAGACCAAAGGAGAGGTGGTGGGCATTTTTGCCCAGATTTCAGGATGGAGCAGCGAGCACGACCGCTACAGCAGGCTCAGGGTCAGGCACCTCAGCAGCCTAGGGGGCCCTATCAAAGGGTTTGCTATCACTGTCACCAATCGGGCCATATTGGTATCTACTGTCCGCAGCTACAAGATGATGCTCTAAATCGTCCCATGGATCCTCCAGCAGCACATCGAGGACGAGGCTGAGGACGACGTCGGGGACGAGGACCTCACGGCAGAGGCCAACAACCGGAGCAGGTGTATGCGTTGGATCTCGCAGAGCCCCAAAATCATGACGATTTCATCACATATACTTTGGTGTGCTTCTTATGATTACTTGGTACCTTGCAAACTTTCGCTTTAGTTTAACTTATGACCCAAACAATTAAAATAACCCAGGTATAGTACTTGTTTACGGTAAACCCGCATACACCTTATTCAACACAAGTGCCTCGCACTCATTCATCTCGGAGGAATTCATAAATGATTTGGACCAAGTGCAGCACTTTGAAGGCATCCAAAGGAAGGTGCTACTTGCAAACGGGTCAGAGATATTGACGTGCGCAAAGTGTTACATGAATATTGAGATCAGAGGAAGGTTATTCGAAGCACCTGCGACACTTCTAAAAATGAAAAATTTTGATCTGACCTGGGCATTAATTGGCTGCATTGGAACCATGCCTAGATCGACTGCACGACGAAGAAAATTGTACTGAGGCACAAAAATTCCGAGATTGTGCTCGGAGGTATTACCCCCACCTCCCATCTATTACTATCATCTAATCAGGTGGTCAAACCCCATCTGCAGGGCGATGAGGTTTATATGATCTGCTTTGAGACGAAGGAGATAGAGATCAGCATTGCTGACATACCGGTAGTTCGGGACTTTCCTGATTTCTTTCCGGACAAGCTGCCCGGACTACCCCCGCATCGAGAGGCAGATTTCCGAATCAAACTGGTTTCGGGAGCTAGACTTGTTTGTAGGGCTCCCTATAGGATGACACCGAAGGAGCTTATGGAGTTTCAGACGCAGCATCAAGAGTTAGTAAATTTGGGGTTCGTCCACCCCAGTTCATCGCCTTGGGGAGCCCCAATTCTATTCGTGAAGAAGAAGGACGGTACGCTTCGACTATGTATAGATTATCGGGAGCTCAACCGATTGACGGTCCAGAACACCTATCCATTGCCAAGGATCGACGAGCTTTTTGATAAGCTGGAGGGAGCGCTCTGGCTCTCCAAACTTGACTTGCGGTCGGGTTATTATCAATTGAGGATTCAGGAGGAGGATATCCCGAAGACCGCCTTTAACTCGAGGTATGATCTATATGAGTTTACTTTCATTCCATTCAGACTCACAAATGCCCCCGCCGCATTCATGAGCTTGATGAATAAAGTATTCGAACTGTACCTTGATGTATTCATCAAAAATCACATATATAAATTCAAAATTCTTAATTAAAAGAAAATCACCAAAATGTATTGAAAGAATTTATCTTCATAATGATTATTGATGCACTCACACCACCATGATCTATTGATGTCCGTTGCTAACATTCTCTAAAATTATATATCATAACTCACATCAAATATCTTCTAAAAACAACTATTTCTATCACATCCATATGAATTAGATGATGACAATTGATATTATAATTATTTTACCATGGTTGGTGTATTATGTGTGTATTGTGATTTATTTCTAGTTTAGACCTTTGAATCATTTTTGATATCAAATCAAATAGAATTGTCACTCCATTCTAGGTCTCTAAGTTGAAACACAATCAAAACTAGGTATAACATTAATCTCAAACTTATCATTCTAACATTGCCACCTAAAGAATATTTGTGTCTATGTTAGACTTTATTTGTTTACCAAGATATACAGGCTGGGTATTCTCATCTAGGGCTTATCCATGGTATGATTATGCATGAACATTATTGTTAATCTCTAAAATCATGCATATTTGACTTGTTCATTCATGTCCAATCATGCTTACATTTCCTATCAGTTTCAAACTACATTGGTAAATATAAGCCTTAAAAATATAAAAATGGAGATATAATGAAATATATCACTTGCAAAGTTTATTTGGAAAAGTCATATACAAAATCATTATTGTTTCATGAAATTTGCACTATCTAAACAGTTCCTAAAAATCTGAAATTTCAGCATGAAACTACTATTATGACACTTAATCAAGATCAACAATTAAAAATTTCAATATCATCAAAAATCGGGTACTGTTTCCCGCGCTAGCGCACCTATGTGTTTTTCTGTATTTTTAAAATTTTGAAAAATCCCTAAAAATACATTAATCTATGTGTACTATTCATTTCTGCACTTTTGCTTTTGTTACATTTTTGAAAAATCAAATACAAAAATACAAAAGCCAAATTAAAAAAGAATTATATGTTTTGCCTTTGTGTTTTTTGTCATTTGTTTAAATTCTATTTCTAAAAGCAAAAATCAAATACAAAAATATAAAACAAAAAATTATCAAAAATTGTTATTTTTGAACTTAACTTTTTACTTGTATCTTGCGAAAGGGTGATTTGGGCTATCATCCCATCATATCACCTAGTACCCGGGCGAACCTCTCACAAGGTAGTCCTCGGGAAGTCCAAGATCAATTTTTTATGTTCAAAGTTTAAATAAAAATTATCTTCATAAATATCAAAAATATTGTATGGACTTCATTGAAAATCAAGCATGATTTAACACATCATTTAGAACTTCTATAATGTTGCAATTTATGTTTTCAAACTCTTTGAACATTGTTTTCATCATGCTTTGATATATCTATTACCATGTGCATCAATTATAAAAGTTGTGTAGAACAATGCGTAGCATGCCTCTAAGTATGAGTAAATGTTTTATGCTTGATAATGATCTTTATTCACTCACTTATTTTGGCATTGTCTACATTTGTGCTTAATCTAAGAATGCTTGTGTATGTTTTGTATTAGTACTATGAATTAAAATTGCACAAGTATCTTACATACACTCCTTTATTTGCACTTTTAAAAATTAAGAAAAGTGGTTATCATTCTCATAAATTATATTGGTTTGCATAACAAGTGTATTCGGAGACCTTTGTACAAAACAAAAATCATAAAATAAAGTGACAAAGATAACACCAACAAGCACTACTTGAACCTCCTGATAAGTCTTAATAAGCGTTGTGAGGTTGAGCACCTTGGAAAGAATAGTAAAGTATCTTGTGCAAACCATAACTTTCTTTCAAAATAAACACCACTTATTCTTAAGTACACCAGATCACAATAAAAAATCAATATTGAAGAAAAAAATTATGTGATCCCCCAAGCACTACTTTGCACCCTTTTAAGTCTTAATGAGCATTGTGTGTGCAAAGCACCTTGGTAGTTGTACATTTTTTTGTGCATTGAAGTGTGTGGAAGTAAAATTATTTGTGTTTTATTGTGCTCTTACTTTACATATTACTTGTATTTTTGATTAAAACATGTGTTTACTCTACTCAAAAATACACTCTTGTGCACATCATTATCTTCCATAACACTTTCTCATGAGTATTGGATCTTAATGCTAATCCTATACTACTCTTCACTTATGAAATGCACTAGATAACCTAGCATGCTTTCTACAATGTTTCGTGTGTTTTTGAAGTTGTGAATTAAAGTAACATTGTAGTAATCTCTTTTTGATAACATCATTTCATGCTTGGTTACATTATTGAAGATTTTTAATTGAACAATGATTTACAAAAACATCTTCTTTATGAAATTTAACTCATATATCTTTTTATGGATCATCATTACAATAAGATGTTTCTTGTCTTTCTATAAGTCTTCCGCATTATCACCATATATTTCTACCTTGCGCTCTCATGCTTATATTAAAGTCTTAAATACCAAAATTCCTTTCTTTCTACAAATGGTAGACTTGCTTGGTAGATTTTATATTGGTTACTCTACACATGAATATTTTCTTTTTTGCTAAAAACTCTAATTTATTTCTATGAAAATATTATTACGCTAAAAATTCTGATTTATGAATGGATTTCAAAATAGCTATGTGAGTGGTTTCATAAATTCAAATAAAAATATAAATCCATGGGCTATGTCATTAGATTTAAAACGCTTATATGTTTCCAATAATTATTATCCATGACTTCATTTCTCACCATAGCGGGGGCGTAGGATTGAAGACATTTGATAACCTTTATCTCTAGTCATGTCTTGTCCTTAACTGGGGAGGGTTCTAGTGGGGCCTTGTGAGGCACTGGGGGGAAAGAGTGCTAGGTTGAGTTGTGTCTAGTGTTTGCAGATGGGACTAACACCCCAACCTATGACATGTATGCAGCTCCTCATGCCCATCCGTCACTTAGTACGGGGCTAGGGTGTAGACATATTGTCTGGGTAGTTTAGTTACTTGGAAATCATTACATTTTGGTTATACTACAAACTCTGATTTATGAAAATGTTGAGGTACTCAAACTCGGATCTATTTAAATGAAAAGTATTCTAAAACTCCTTATCATTTCCTTCTCTACAAGCTCGATCATGCTTTTATCCTCTTATCAACTTTTTAGAGATGTATCCTTACCCGCTTTTGCTAATAACAAAAGGGGGAGAACTACATGATAAATATTAATCTACTATAATGCATAATTACGATGATAGATTACATATTAGGAGAGCATTCACTTAGGGGGAGCATGTATTTAGGGGGAGCAATTCTAAATGCTAAAATCTATAAGTATCCTAAGTCATCACTCTCACACACACACAAATATAGTTTCATCATGCTTATTTATTAATGCTCTGATTTATCATTAATGGATTTGTTATTATCAAAAGGGGGAGTTTGTTGGAACATGGTCTTCCACATCTCCTAGGTTTGAGAATAATAAATCCTATGTGTATTTGATCTTGTGTGTTTAAGTGTGCGGGATAACAAAGTCCACATGACTCAAGGATTACATAAGAAGGTTGACCCCAAAGTTGAGCCATCAAATACAAATCTTCCACTAGCATTGGCGGTAACACTAGCACAGGCGCTAGCTGTCGTTCAACGAACTGTTAGCGGCTAAGTCTATTCGTCGAATGTTCTCGTGAACTCTCGACGAATATCGACGAACGCAGACAGAAGTCAAAAAGGCAGACTTTTGAAGGAAATTTTTGCGGCTAAGTCTATTCGTCGAATGTTCTCATGAACTCCCGACGAATATCGACGAACTAAGTCAATTCGTCGAATGTTCTCGAGAACTCCCGATGAATTCTGACGAATGAAAATAGAAGACAGTACTCCCACTAGTGCCGGCGGTAGCACTTAGCGCCTGGCACTAGCGATGATAGCGCAATTCCGGGAGCACATATGCAAGGAGATAATGCCTGGCGGTAGGCGATAGCGCAGGCGGTAGCGACGCACACGTTTGGCAAGAAGGAATTGTTTCCTCGGATTGAAGATTCTGCCGCGCAGAATGTGTCCTAATATGGGATAGCGCTGGCGGTAGAGGATAGCGCTGGCGGTAGCACGGAACACAAGAGGAATCTCAGCAGAGTTGCCACAGATTAAAGATTCCCGCGCGCAAAATATTAGTTAATATGGGATAGTGCCGGCGCTAGCACTAGCGCAGGCGCTAGTGCTAAGTCTATAAAAAGGACATCTTGGCTTCGACTTCCCAATGCTCTTCAGATCCAGAATTCCAGAGCTTCGTGCCACAGCATAGAAAGGAAGGTTCAGAGAGATACTGAAAGTGGAGGTCAGATCTTAAGTTACTCAAGAGGGGGGGGGGGGGGTGAATAGAGTATTAAAAACTTTTCCTTAGTTTTTATAGCGGAATTAAAATAGTATTATATATAAGTGTAAGCTGTGTGAGAATTATATAAACAGGAAAATTAAGTAAAATGTAATCACAAAACAAACAGCACAAGCACAGAAAATAATCAAACACAAAAGACACAAGGAGCTATAGTAGTTCCCCAATAAATCTGGGTACGTCTACTCTTCTACCACCATTGGTAGGAATCCACTAGGAGGTTGTTGATAAGGTGCCCTCACACCAGGTGAGCTGTTGATAAGGTGCTCTAACCAAACTGCAGGTTTTTGAAAAGGTGCCCTGTCACCGAGAGTTAACTTTTGAAGGGAGTTATAACCCTGTACAAGATGGGAAGGAAAAGTTTATAGTGTTCTTCTCTGTCAAGATGCTGAGAGAAGATTCTAGTGGATGTTGTTGTAAAGCTCCCCCTGTCAGATTGAAGTATTTGACAAAAAATGAAGAAGCTTTCTCTTGAAAACTAAGATCTCCTGTAGCAGTTTGATCTGGAAGAACAGGTTCTTCAGATTGTTTGTTGCTCTTTTAGAAGATCTGAACTTGCAGCAGATTCTGAGTGAATGCTCTTGAGGATGATGTTCTCAGAAGTTTTTGTTTGCTGCTTGTAGAAGAAGAAGATGAAGAAAAATACTTTCTGAGATGTCTGTTTGTGTCTTCTTCTTCTTCTTTCAGCTATATATATATATCCTTTTTTATTCTGTAATAGAACGACGTTTGAATTCTGTCCACTCAAACGATTTTGGCAGGTCCTTTTATTTTTGACTGTGAAAAGATTCCTTTTCATTAAATGTCAACGGCTATTGCAGCCTTGGAAAAAGGAAAGAAGGGAATATATTAACTGAGTTTAATATCCTTCCTTATCTGTCAGAATATGTACAAAGGATATTAAATAGATCCGTTATATTCGTCGTTTTGCTGTTAGGATAGATAGAATATAGTTGATAACAAATCTGGGCTTCAATAAATGATCTGTCGAACGCTGGCTGGAAAACTGTTGAGCGTTGTTCAGAATATGTTGGACGCTGGATGGAAAATGTTGAGCGCTGTCAAGAAAAACTGTCGAATGCTGGGAGCCATCTGTCGAGCAGTGCTAGCCATTTGTCGAACACTGATTAGAGAATGTCAAGTGCTGGAACTGGCTGGAATACTTCAGTCTGCTGAGAACAATTTGTCGAACGATGCTAGTCATTCGTCGAACGCCACTTGCCATTCGTCGAACGCTGCTAGCCATTTGTCGAACGCTGCTTGCCATTTGTCGAGCGCTGGGAACCTTAGATTTAATCTTAAGTTCTAGCTAATTTATCAGCCTACAGACTTGACCCTTAAACTATACAATGAGGTCAACTGATCCTAATCAGTACATAGTGATCCTATCCCAAAACAGTAAAAGGGTTGTTCCAACAATCTCCCCCTATTTGGGTTAGGATACTATTTGACAAGAAAAATTAAATAGATACAGCAGAAAGTATAATCAACAGAGCAACAATGAAAAGAAATATATCTGATATATTAAAATAGATCATCAGATAAGATAAAAATAAATGCTCTGAGTTTGGAAACTTTACATTCATAACCAAGCAATTTATTTAAGGCTTTTTGTCCTGAGAAGGTGGCTTGAATATGATTTTCCTGTTGGGGTCTTCTGATTCCTTTTTGCTGATAAACAAATCTTGAGCACCAATGATTTTCTGTTCTTTGACATGAGGGATAAATGCTTCTGGGTGCATATCAATATATTCCTCAGTATTGAATGCTTTAACTGTTTTGTATTTTTCAAGTTCTTTTCTTCTGTATTCTGACATGGTTGAGAAACTTGAGAAGTCTTGCCTTCTGCTTTAGCCTTTTTAATCTGTGCATATGCAATTGTTTCTTTCAGTCTTGCCATCTGACAGATTTTCTCTTCTTCTGGATCTGGAAAATAATAAATATCTTCTGAATCATTTTTGTCTTGAGTGACCTTTTGAGGTACTCTATCTCTGTGAAGAGATCCATCAGAAATGTGAAGTTTGTATTCTGAAGATATTTGAGAAGAGGAAAAGGTTTGTCTTCCTTGAAAGATAGGAGCTGATTTCTTAGAGGAAGGAGCACTAGCTGATCTAGAGGCTTGAGAACCACTAGAACTACCAGGTCTCCTTGAATGTTGAGAGCTTGGCTTTTGAGAGGAAGATGATACACCTGCTGATCCTGTTGCACCAGCTGCTGGAAGAGGAGGAGGAGGAGGATGATTGTGCTTGACTGGTTTGTCAGGGATGTAGCCAGTCTTCTTAAATTTCTTCCTCCTATTGTTCTCATTTCTGGAGAGCTTCATCCAGTGAGGAGTTTTCTCATCAAGAGGGACATTATACAAAATGTACAGAGGAATGTCATTATTTGGATTTGGGGGCTTGGGAGCAGCCTTTGACTTAGCTGTTCTTTTCTTTCTTTTCTTTGAAAGTGTATCATCAGAATCACTGTTGTCATCATCATCATCAGAGTCAGAAGATGAGATTGGCTTATTGTACAGATCATCAATTCTCTTGATTGCTTCACGAGCCTTTAATCTTTCTTCTTTAGCTTTGTCAAACTCTGCATCTGCTTCTCTCCAGATTTCATCAAAGCTTGGCATTGGTTCTTCATTCCATACAGGAATTGGAGGTGAAGAAGTAATTTGTGGGGTTGTTGTATCATCAAGGAATTCTGTAATATCATCTTCATATTCTGCAGAATGATCCTTTATTTGAATGTCTTGAACAGTGGATGAAGGAATAGAGGATATGTAATTTTGTATGATATCAGAATGAGTTTTTTGAGGAAGGCATATTAGAGCCTTTGATAGATCCTCTATGTATACCTTTGGTGATACCCTTGAAGTATATGTGACATCAAATTTTGATAATAAGCTATATAGATCACAGGATGGATGAATGCATGTATTATTTATTTCTTCTATAACCTGTGTATCTGAATCAATTATATCTGTATCAAAAATTGTAACTTCTGTATCTTCTTCTGGAGTTTCTTCTGTTTCTGGAGCTTCTTCATAGGACATCTCCCCCTGCCTAGCTTCAGGACAGCCTGAATCTAGGCCCCTGGTAGAAGGGACAGCAGTGGAGGAGGGAAGAAAAGCTATCTTAGTAGATAAAGTAGAAAGTGCCTGAAGAACTGGAGCAAGTTTTGCATCCAGGAGCTGGCTTATTTTAGGAAGGATAAGATCAAAAACTTGATCAGCAATAGAGGAGAGGTTGAGGGATGGATAATCTGGTGGATGGCTAGTGGATGGTTGTGATGTGGATGGAGATGATATTGGAGGAATGATATTGCTGATGTTGGTGGTATGTGTGGAAATGTCTAGATGGATTGGACTAGAAGAATGAATAGGTGAATGATATTCATTGTGAATTGGAGAGGGAGGTGTGGTAGGTAGTGGTTCTGAAGATAGGGGTGGAGGTGGAGCATCACTGATGTGGGCAGTTGAGAGTGGAATATCATTGATGGGTGATATTGCAGTTGAAGGAGGGGATGAAGAATGAGAATGTGCAGGAGATTCTTGAGCAGGTGGAGAGAGGATATTAGAGGAAGGAGGAACTGAGAAAGGATCTTCTAGAAGGGTAGAGGGAGTGACCTGATCAGTCCTTGTGTCCTCAGAAGCTTTCCTTTTTCTGGAGGCCTCAGCTCCTGTATTCTTCTTGGTAATCACTCTTCCCATTTAGCAAAGAGTGCTGAGGTCAGCCTCTTGCTGGCATTTATTGTTACTTTTGGTGACACCAGAAGCTCTGGATGCCTTTCCTGCAGAAAGATTCCTAAAATTCTTCCAAAGCATACATTCTCTGTAGAGTTTTTCTTTTTAATTAGGTCAAAAAGAATTGATCCCCAGTTGACTTTCTTCTTCTCCATTAAGGCCACCATTAACAGAAATTGGTGCCTACTGATATAGTCAGGCCCAGAAGTCTTCCTCAGCAAGACTTTTCCAACAATATCTGCTAAGAACTTGTAGTCCTGAGACAGATTCTTTTTCAGAATGTGGCCTGGGTTTCCAGTCAAATGGCCCATTTTGACTAAAGCTTCATCAAATTCATTTGAGCTTATGTCTAACTCATCTTCACCATTTTCAAGACCAAAGATTTCAGAAAGGATGGTGGGAGAGAGAGAGAGACATGATGACCTGAGATTGTTCCCGACAAGCTTTCATCGACTGGTTTTGCAGTGAAAACCCATTCTTTTATCTCTGCAACAGCTATCTTCTGCCTGGTGCTTAGAAGCTTCCTTAGTTGTTGTTCATCCAGCATTTGAAGAATATCCTTGAAGATTTGGTCAGACTGTGCAAACGAGTCCATGTCAATGTCAAAACCTGCGTCAAACTTCATTAGGTGCAGAGAGGCCTGAGAAATCGCCATTGTTCCTGCAAAGAAAGTTGAAGATCAAGTGCAGAGGGGAACTGGAGGGAAAGACGATTTCTGTAGGCGCAAAGCTTAGAATACGATAAAATAAGTGTTATATAGTCGAGAAAATAGGGAGGAGAATTCGAGGAGCGTTGTTCGCCAAAACCTAATTAAATCTGAAGTCGAACCGACTTTAAAATTTTGTCGGAAAAAAATCTTTTTCGTCGACCGCCGTTCGACAAACGAGATTTTCTTCACTGACTCTGAATATGAAGGTTTTTGTCGACCATCGTTCGACGAATAAAAATTTTTCGTTCTTCGTTCGACAAATTTGGATAAATTTTGGATAAGATAGAAAGTATAATTTTCAACAAATTGAGTCTCCATCTATCATTCCTAGTTGATTCATAAAGAAGAGATGTTTCTTTTCATCCAAGGGTTTGGTGAAAATATCTGCTCTTTGTAAATCAGTGGAGATGAACTGTAGGCAAATTTTATTTTTATCCACATTATCTCTGATAAAGTGGTGCCTTATTTCTATGTGTTTAGTCCTACTATGGAGAACTGGATTTTGTGCTATAGATATTGCACTAGTATTGTCACAAAATATAATTGATTGATTTAAGTTGATACCATAGTCTAGAAGTTGATTTTGTATCCACAGTAACTGTGAGCAGCAACTGCCTGCAGCAATGTATTCTGCCTCAGCTGTTGATATGGACACAGATGTCTGCTTCTTACAAAACCAAGACACAAGCCTATCACCAAGAAACTGACAAGTTCCTGATGTGCTTTTTCTGTCTACTCTGCATCCAGCATAATCTGAGTCTGAGAATCCAGTTAACTCAAATTCAGATGCTGTTGGATACCAAAGACCTAGATTAGGACAGCCCTTTATATATCTTAAAATTCTTTTTAATAAAGATAGACGAGATTCTTTAGGGTTAACTTGAAATCTAGCACAAATACAAGTAGCAAACATTATATCAGGCCTACTAGCTGTCAAATAGAGTAATGAGCCAACAATTGCTCTATACACCTTCTGATCAACAGGTTTCCCTGATTCATCAGCATTAATGACAACATTAGAAGCCATGGGTGTTTTCATGGGAGAGGAATCAGACATTCCAAACCTTTTTACTAATTCCTTAGAATACTTGGATTGTGAAATGAAAATTCCTGATGAGGTTTGCTTCACTTGAAGACCAAGGAAGTATGATAATTCACCCATGCTACTCATTTCAAATTTAGATTGCATAAGTTTAGAGAACTTTTTGCATAAATTTGAATCAGTAGAGCCAAAAATAATATCATCTACATATATTTGAACTAGCAGTGTTTGATTTTTATGTATTCTGAAAAATAAGGTTTTGTCTACTAAGCCTCTACAGAACTTGTTTTCCAATAGAAAATTAGCTAAGGTCTCATACCATGCCCTGGGAGCTTGTTTGAGACCATAGAGAGCTTTATTAAGCTTGAATACATAAGAAGAGTGAGTTGGAGAGATGAAACCTGGTGGTTGTTCCACATAGACTTCTTCCTTGATATCTCCATTTAGGAATGCACTTAATACATCCATTTGATATACCTTAAATTGTTTGTATGCAACAAATGCTAAAAATATTCTGATAGCTTCAAGTCTTGCCACAGGTGCTAATGTTTGATCATAGTCTATGCCTTCTTCCTGTGAATATCCTTGAGCTACTAGCCTTGCTTTATTTCTAACAATATTTCCTTGATCATCAAGTTTGTTCCTGAAGACCCATTTGGTGCCAATGACTGGATGGCCTCTTGGTCTTGGAACCAAATCCCAAACATTGTTTCTTTCAAACTGGTTGAGTTCCTCTTGCATTGAAAGAATCCAATTTGGATCTTGTTCTGCATCTTTTATGGTTTGAGGTTCAACTTGTGATAGAAAGCAAGTATGCATCTGATTTTGGTGTAGTTGATGTCTTGTCTGAACACCTGCTGAAATATCACCAATCACTTGTGAAATTTGGTGATCTCTAACTGTGATGTGGTCAACAGTTGGAGTTAAATCTGCAGTGGTATTTATTTGGGGATTTTGTTCAGTAAATGTATCATGTGGAGGATGTTTTGTTATTGCTTGATTCTGATAATCAACAAGATCTGGATGATCATCTTCTTCACTATCTTCAAGGTTTTGAGCTAATGATTGCATTGAATCTCCTGACTGTAGATTTAGTTCATTAAGCTCTTCACATAGAGTTGGTACCTGCAAAGCATTCTTGGTAGAAGAGTTCTTCTCCTTGTAAGACATGTTAGTTTCATCAAAGGAAACATGCATGGATTCTTCTATCTTAAGAGTGGATTTGTTAAATACCCTATATGCTTTGCTAACTATTGAATATCCTAAGAAAATTCCTTCTTCAGATTTTGGTTCAAATTTTCTAAGATATTTCTTATCATTGTTATGAACAAAACATTTACAACCAAAAATTCTGAAATAGTCAATTTTAGGTTTCTTCCCTTTAAGTAATTCATAAGGAGTTTTACCCTTAAGTTTGTGTATCAAACTTCTATTCAGAACATAGTTTGCTGTGCTAACAGCTTCTGCCCAAAAGGATAGTGGCAAATTAGCATCTGCAAGCAATGTCCTTGCTGATTCAATTAGGGTTCTATTTTTCCTTTCAACTACCCCATTCTGTTGAGGAGTTCTAGGAGCTGAGAAGCAATGCCTGATACCTTCCTTCTCACAGAATTCTTGCATAAGAAGAGACTCAAACTCAGTGCCATGATCACTTCTGATCAATGCAACTACAGTAGAGTATTCAATCTGTATGCTCTTAAGAAAGTCTGTAAGAACTTTAAAGTTATCTGACTTTTCTCTCAAAAAGAATACCCAAGGGAATCTAGAGAAGTCATCTACAATAACTAGAGTGTAAGACTTCCCTCCTAAACTCTTTATTGCTATAGGTCCAAAAAGGTCCATATGTAGCAAAAATAAGATTCTAGGTGAATCACTTTTAGATAAGGATTTAAAAATATTTTTGGTTTGCTTACCTAGCTGGCATGCCCTACATAAACCTTCTTTCTTATATGATCCTGATGGTAGACCTCTAACAAGATTATCTTTAGATAGTTTGGCAATTGTTCTAAGATTTACATGCCCTAATCTTTTATGCCATAATTCACTAGGTTTGCTTAGCTCATTAAACAGGCAAATTTCTGATTTAGAGGAATTGAAATTTACTAAATATATATTACCCTTTCTAATACCTGATAAAACAATGACATTATCAGATGACTTGATAATGCATTCTGACTTATTAAAGGTTACCTGATAACCTTCATCACATAACTGACTTATGCTGATGAGGTTGTGCTTCAGACCCTTCACATAGGTGACTTCCTTGAATGTTACTGCTCCAACCTTGATTTGACCAATGCCTTTGGTTTGACCATGGTTGGAGTCTCCGAAGATCACTTTGGGTCCAAGCTGTGCCTTGTAATTTTTCAGATTGGCCTTGTCTCCTGTCATGTGCTTTGAGCAGCCACTGTCCAAGTACCATTTTTGATTTAATCTTGGATGGCCGTGTACCTGCAAAGACAAAAACATAAACTAGTTGTTTTTGACCCAAACTACCTTGGGTCCTTTTGTGTTACCCCAAAATTCAGAAATAAATGAAATTTCAGGCTGGTCTTTATAGCCTTGTGGATGATATCTCCTTGGAGGTATTATCCATTTAGTGAAAGGATTTTTAGTTTGTTTGGAATTAAGATTTCTAGTATTTCCTGTATAGTATCTGTTCGACAAATTTGGATAAATTGGTCGACTATTGTTCATCTGATAACTATACTGAAAATCTGTTTTCAGACTTCGTCGAGCTCCGTTCAACAAATTTGAACCTTTTTGTCGATCTCCGTTCGACGAATTCTTTTGAATTCTTTTATCCTTAACAGACTTGCTTGAAATATCTTTATCTCTTTTTGCAGCTTCTTTGCCTTTAGCAGAAATAAATTTTATAGGTGAGGAGAGGATATTTCTCTTAATCAGAGATGGCTCACTTGGTGAGGCACCCAGACCCAGTTTGCTATTATTAAGTCTAGCATTGACTAAGCTTGTGATGTCCATCAGTTTGATACTTCTCCCATTTAGGGATTCTTCAAATTTTTTGGCCTCAGAAAGTTTATTCTCAATGAGAACAATGTGCTCTCTGGAGGCAGCCAGATCTTTCTTAAGATTTGCATTTTCTTCACTTATCTTTTTCATTTCAGCTAACTTACATCTGAGTGAGATTATTTCTTTCTCAGAGTTGAGTAAGTCTGAGCAAAGGACTTTGAATTCAGCCTTGAATTCATCTGAAGTAAAATCAAAACCAGATATTACCTGATCTGCATCATTTTCTTCTTCTGATTCTGAATTTTCTTCATCAGATTTGCTGGCTGAGGCATAGACTGCCATCATGCAGAAGATCTTTTCTTCTTCATCATCATTGGAGCCTGATGAAGATTCATATTGTGACTCACTGTCTGAGTCATAAATTGCCAGTAGACATTGGCTATTCTCTTTTGTTTCTTCTTCATCAGAAGAACCAGATGAAGATTCTGATTCAGATTCTGTTTCACTCCAGGATGTTGCTACAAATCCTCTTCCCTTCTTTTTGTGTGAGTGGGAGGAAGATTTGCTAGAACCTTTCCTTTCTTCCTTTTCTCTTTTTCTCTCCTTTCTGTCCTTTTTTTTTATTCTCTGGACTTTCAGGAGCAATATGTCCTGGCTTCCTGCAACCAAAACATATAATTTCATTAGAGTGATTTTTGTCATACCTTGGCTTGCCATAGCTTTTGGATGACTTCTTCTTGAAATCTTTCTTAGCCATATTATAGAATCTTTTGGCTATGAAGCTCATCAACCCCTCTTTGGTGGGAGTTGGTCCTTCTTCTTCTGCAGCCTTGAAGGCTATGCTTTTCTCCTTCTTGAGTGCTGGGGATGAAGTGGATTCTTCAGCTTACCTACTTTTGACGAGCTGCTCATAAGATTTGAGCTTGCCCAACAGAGCTTCAGTGGTGATCTCATTTAGGCTTCTGGCTTCTTTGATTGGCCAGATTCTGGAGTCCCATGTGCTGGGAAAGCACATAAGAATTTTGTCATTGATCTCTGTGAGTGAGATCACTTTGTCCAGAGACTTCAGCTCATTTATTATGAGGCTGAGCCTATTGTACATATCAGCAACATTTTCTGATTCTCCCTTCTTGAAGTTCTCATATTGAAAGATCAGGTGAGATCTTCTATCTTTCCTTTCATGTGCTGAGCCTGCCACCATGTTGTTGAGAGATTCCCAGATTTCTTTTGCTGAGGTGCACTCAACTACTTTCTGGAATATGTCATCTGACATAGTTAAGGCCAGAATGTTCATTGCCTTTGCATCTGCATTTCTCTGCTTCTTCTGAGCCTCAGTCCACTCAGGAGGTGGAACAATAGTGTTGTCTGTTGTTGCAGTAGTGCTGGTTGTTGCTGTAGGTGCTGGAGGTCCTGTAAGAATAACATTGAAAATCTCCTCATCAATAGAGTTCATATAAAGCCTAATCCTTGCTTTCCATAGTGCAAAATTATTGAGATTGCACATAGGAGGTCTTGTGCTAGAATATTCCTTGTTTTGTGCCATGAGTTTTGAATGATATAAAATTCTTAGATAAAGAAGCTCTTAGACAAATTAAGATCTGGTTGATCTTTGTGATTCAGATGTTAGTCTGTAAAGAATCAACCTACCTCTGATACCAATTGAAAGTGGAGGTCAGATCTTAAGTTAC
The DNA here is from genome assembly GCA_033032865.1 of Dactylorhiza incarnata. Taxonomy (NCBI): domain Eukaryota; kingdom Viridiplantae; phylum Streptophyta; class Magnoliopsida; order Asparagales; family Orchidaceae; genus Dactylorhiza; species Dactylorhiza incarnata. The sequence goes on along the minus strand of JAWHQI010000330.1, from coordinate 2,576,549 downwards.
TCTAGAGGGGGGGTGAATAGAGTATTAAAAACTTTTCCTTAGTTTTTATAGCGGAATTAAAATAGTATTATATATAAGTGTAAGCTGTGTGAGAATTATATAAACAGAAAAATTAAGTAAAATGTAATCACAAAACAAACAGCACAAGCACAGAAAATAATCAAACACAGAAGACAAAAGGAGCTATAGTAGTTCCCCAATAAATCTGGGTACGTCTACTCTTCTACCAAATTTGGTAGGAATCCACTAGGAGGTTGTTGATAAGGTGCCCTCACACCAGGTGAGCTGTTGATAAGGTGCTCTAACCAAACTGCAGGTTTTTGAAAAGGTGCCCTATCACCGAGAGTTAACTTTTGAAGGGAGTTATAACCCTGTACAAGATGGGAAGGAAAAGTTTATAGTGTTCTTCTCTGTCAAGATGCTGAGAGAAGATTCTAGTGGATGTTGTTGTAAAGCTCCCCTTGTCAGATTGAAGTATTTGAGAGAAAATGAAGAAGCTTTCTCTTGAAAACTAAGATCTCCTGTAGCAGTTTGATCTGGAAGAACAAGTTCTTCAGATTGTTTGTTGCTCTTTTAGAAGATCTGAACTTGCAGCAGATTCTGAGTGAATGCTCTTGAGGATGATGTTCTCAGAAGTTTTTGTTTGCTGCTTGTAGAAGAAGAAGATGAAGAAAAATACTTTCTGAGACGTCTGTCTGTGTCTTCTTCTTCTTCTTTCAGCTATATATATATATAAATATATCCTTTTTTATTCTGTAATAGAACGACGTTTGAATTCTGTCCACTCAAACAATTTTGGAAGGTCCTTTTATTTTTGACTGTGAAAAGATTCCTTTTCATTAAATGTCAACGGCTATTGCTGCCTTGGAAAAAGGAAAGAAGGGAATATATTAACTGAGTTTAATATCCTTCCTTATCTGTCAGAATATGTCCAAAGGATATTAAATAGATCCGTTATATTCGTCGTTTTGCTGTTAGGATAGATAGAATATAGTTGATAACAAATATGGGCTTCAATAAATGATCTGTCGAACGCTGGCTGGAAAACTGTTGAGCGCTGTTCAGAATATGTTGGACGCTGGCTGGAAAATGTCAAGCGCCGTCAACAAAAACTGTCGAACGCTGGGTGCCATCTGTCGAGCACTGCTAGCCATTTGTCGAACACTGATCAGAGAATGTCAAGTGCTGGAACTGGCTGGAATACTTCAGTCTGCTGAGAACAATTTGTCGAACGATGCTAGTCATTCGTCGAACGCCACTTGCCATTCGTCGAACGCTGCTAGCCATTTGTTGAACGCTGCTTGCCATTTGTCGAGCGCTGGGAACCTTAGATTTAATCTTAAGTTCTAGCTAATTTATCAGCCTACAGACTTGACCCTTAAACTATACAATGGGGTCAACTGATCCTAATCAGTACATAGTGATCCTAGCACAAAACAGTAAAAGGGTTGTTCCAACAGATACTCCCACAAATCCATGAAGGCTTAAGGAGATCCGTGGAGAAGATTTCAACACGCGTCATCATCGTGACGAAAGACCGCATCGACTACGATCATACTCTGCGTCTTCGTCTACTTCTCCAAGAGATCCACATAGAGGGAGTTTTTATATTATTGTCTTTTCATTTCATATCGTTTCTGTAATCGTTTAGTGAAAATCGCCTCGTGTTGGCGACTAGGTCTGGGTAGGACTTAGGGCTGAAATTCGCCTCGTGTTGGCGACTAGGTCTCGGGTGTAGGTCTCGGGGGTGCTCGAGGCCCTATCCGGGGAAGGGTTGGCTAGAGCGGCTTGAGGTCGTATCCGGGGAAGGATCGGCTAAAGCCAACCGGTTCGTGGGGATACGAGTCGGTATAGAAAACAAAAAGAGTCTCTCTATTAGCTTTGATTTCTAGCTTCGATAAGAGATCAAGTTTTGTAATCATGCTTCTCAAGTTAATAAAATCATGTCTTTACTTTTACTTCACTTGATTTGTCTTGATCTTCTTTAGTTTAATAATCAAAGCTTTTTCAAAGTTATTCAAAATATATTATAAGTTTTTAAAACCCTTATTCACCCCCCCCCCCCCCCCCCCCCGCCCCTCTAAGGGCGCCTACCGATCCAACATTCCGACCCCTCTCCCTTGGTGCTAGATCTTCAGAACTAATTAGGAAAGACATTGAGCTCAAAAGAGCTTGATTTAGTGAGGTTAATGGAGTTTCGTAGGAAGTGGCCACGCTAGAGCATATGTTCTGTAAGACCCCTTTTTTTTTCTTTCCAAACACCGGGTCTTAGGCCCAGAACTGCCGCTTTGCGGTGACACCTTCACTCGGAAAGGTCGTCACTACAAAATGCCGATCCTGCCGGCCAAATCGATCACAAAGAAAAGTGCATTAAAAAAGACAAGTCCACAGAATCAACATGAAAAATATAAAAATGTCCACATGATATAACTGAATAAAAAGATAACAAGGGTTACAATAATAAAGGGCTCATGCCCTGTACATCATATCCTCACTACAAGATCACTCGCGGAAGCTAACTCCTAATCACTCACTGATCCCGAATCCTGTGCTCCTGCACTACACTAGCCTGCCTCCGCCTGCACCGGCCTCTGGTGCTGCTCCATCGTCGCGGTCTCCTAAAATGATAAAGTCCACCGACCATTTGTCAAAAAGACTAAGCCAATCTCTCACCCCTCCCTCGGTGACTCCTAGGCACCGAGCGGAAAGGATGAAGCGGAGGACAACAAGGGGTATAACAAAGAGCAGGTGACAGTGGTACAGGGAATGTTTCAACACTACACATGTGTAGATGTACAACTGAAGCAGTAAAGGGGCATAGTAAGACCAGGTAAAGAATAAGTAAAGTGCAGTAAGTAAAGACAATAGTAATAGAAAAGTAACCATTGATTTATAGGAATGCCCATACAAACCTATAGACCAAGGGGTCGTTTAGCAAGGCCTATCGTATAAGAAGTCCCATAACCGACTTATACGATAGGGGTAGGGGTTGAAATGCAATGTTTATGCTATGACAGGCAAGGTATGCAGTTATGCTATGTTCATACAAGTGCAACTCACCCACTTCGACTCTATGCGGATAGACCTTTAGTTCCCCCTTTTTAGAGCTAGCTAGACTCCCAGGATACTCCCGTAGAGGCCAACGGAAGCGGTGGGATGGGCCTCCCCACCTCTAGGTTGGTATTCACACTACCCTACCTAGACCTATCGTACGCCTCAACGCAAAACCGCAGAGCATCTGCGTACTCTTACTGGCTGGACCACCAGACTTTCAAGGCTAAGTGCAAATTCCACACTCGCCAAGTCAACGTATTGACGTAGGTGTGAAAGACCGTCCAATACCGGAGACCCACTACCTTCATGCACATGCAACATGTTCTACTACCTATCTCCGAGCCATAGGCTCCCCGGGCTAACCCGCCCGTTACCATAACCTTCCGAGCCACCGGCTCGCCGGACCAACCCGTCCGCACCAACGACATTACTGAGTCACAAGCTTACTAGACTAACTAGTCTGTTGTTACAACCACCGAGCCTACCGCTCGTACAACCAAACCGATTAACCTCCCGTAATTATGGGGAGTGCGTTGATAATGCTAAATCTAGTTAGTTTAATTAGGTTATTTTTAGGATATTTACTCTTACTTTTTGCTTATTGTTGTTTACCTAAATGCAATTTTGGTTCATTCTCCTATTTTTAGTGCTAACTTAAGTTTTCTGAATTTTTAGGTCAAAAATGCAAAATTTCCTAAGTCACGCCCTAAGTCACGCCCGTGACCTAGGGCGTGTAAGTTGCTGTTTCCAGTTAAGCTGCTGCCAACATAATTCAGAAGATCTGGTCAGACACGCCCAAAGTACACGGCCGTGACACACAAGTCACGCCCGTGACACGCAAGCCACGCCCGTGACCAGCCCGTGAACAGCTCAGATTCGACCAGCTGACCACCGAATTGGTCACGCCACTGTTACACGGGCGTGCTTCCAGTCACGCCCGTGACTGCCACGTCAGCCAGCCGCCAGCGCCCATGATCGCCGCCAGCGCCCATGACCCGACTAACCACTGAAATGGTCACGCCCTCAGTCACGGGCGTGACCTAGGGCGTGACCCATCAAATCGCGTCAGAATCGTGCGCCGAACCTGATCCAAGCCGCAGAATTGATTAAACAATGTCACGCCCCTAGTCACGGGCGTGACTGAGGGCATGACCGAGGCAGAAAAATTTCTATAAATTGAAATGACCTCCAAGCTTTCCCCATTCAGTTTTTGGAGAGAGAACTAGTGCTACTACTCTATTTTCAGTGTTTTTTATGTCATTTTATTCTCTTTCTCTCTCTCTCTCTCTTATTTCAATGCATTTCCTTTTCTAGTTTTCATATGAATGTTGTAATGCCTTTGTAATTTCATTTTATAGTGTATTACTAATGCTTAGTAGGCTTTCCATGCAATTGTAATCTCAGTTGAACTTTTGTTTAATAAAAATGGTATGTTTTTGTTCTCTTAAAATCTTCATCATTTCTCTCTCCTACCCCTCCACCATGAGTAACTAAATCCTCATAGTACTCGATCTTGATGATCTGAGGATGAGTTGATCAAGTTATGATCCTTTAGTCTTCTTTCACTTTCTAAAGTGTTGGGCCTTAGATTTACTCTTAATTAAAATTTAGTGGAGCTATATTATCGATATATAATCTCCACCTTTGCTTTCATTCTTGGCTAGCCGAGAGGCCGATAATCTGAAGTGAGCACTTAAGAGTAAAGAGAGTTACACACATTTCTCGAGAGAGAATGACGTAAATCTCCTAGATTGGAGTCAAACCCAATAGCGGGGTTCACCACTTAAAGCGAGTTTTATGTATTCGAATACGGGACGAGAGTTCGGTCGGATTTTCCTAAACTCAGTTGGGCATATCTTCGAGAGAAGCATGTTCAAACTATAGGAACCCCCACGGTCAAGCTACCCTTACTTTATTAAGTTTTAAGTTTGCTTTTGAATTTTTGATCAACTTAAGCCAAAGTAAGTCAAGATCGAGTGCTATTTCTTAATCATCGTTTAGCCGTACTTTTATCTAGCTTTTATTTCAACTTAGCAGACAAAACCATCCAAAAAATTATTAAGATAAAATAATAGTAATTCGTTTGAGTATAAGTAATCAACGGTTCTCGGATTTTAATACGACACTTGTGTTCCTATACTACAGTTCGATAGGTATACTTGCCTTCTCGGATTGCTAGTTCGAATTTTATTTCGTGCAAGCGGAATTTTAATCATCAAGTTTTTGGCGCTGTTGCCGGGGACTCGCATTTTGTTGATATTTTGAAAGAACGAATCTATTACTTTTATCACCTCTTTTTTCTCTCCTCTTTCTTGAAAAACAAAATTAATTCAAAAAAAAAAGAGAGACCTTTTTCGAATTTCTCAATCTTATTTTCCCTTCTCTCTTTCTAGTTTATGACCAGAGCGAATCCGTCAGAACTTGTAGACTTGGACCAAGAACTTGAGCGTACTCTTCGGAGAAAATCGCAAGTTCAAGATCCTACATTCCAAGAACTGGCTGAGGATTCGGAGTCGGTTGTTAATATGGGCGAACCTAACCAAAATGAAGTCCCCAACATGGTTGCGGCCCCTGAATGGACTATGTCCCATTATGCAAGGCCTAACCTGGAAGGGACGGAAACTAGTATAGTCCGCCCTGCCATAAATAATAATAATTTCGAACTAAAGCCAAGCATAATTCACATGGTGCAGCAATACGTACAGTTCGACGGATTACAAGATGAAGATCCGAATGCACATATTGCTAGCTTCCTTGAAATCTGTGACACCTTCAAAATAAATGGTGTTACGGATGATGCAATTAGGCTAAGACTCTTCCCATTTTCTTTAAGAACAAAGTCTAAGCAGTGGTTGTCAACTCTACCTAGAGGTTCTATCACCACTTGGGCCCAGTTAACTGAAAAATTTCTAACTAAGTATTTTCCACCTGCGAAAACTGCTATGCTTAGAAATGATATGTCTTCCTTTTGCCAAATAGATTTTGAAACGCTATATGATACCTGGGAAAGGTATAAAGAATTCTTAAGATGTTGCCCTCATCACGCTCTGCCTGTATGGTTACAAGTGCAAACGTTTTATAACGGGCTAAATCAACATACTAAGCAAATGATAGACGCCGCTTCCGGTGGTACCTTAAATAACAAAACCCCGGAAGCCGCTCTTGAACTATTTGAGGATATGGCCATGAACACCTATCAGTGGAATGTGCCAAGATCCCGCCCAAACAAACCTGCAGGTATGTACGAAGTGGATAACGTCTCCCAGCTGGCACTACAAGTGGAAATGCTTAGCAAAAAGATATCTGAAATGAATGCTCCTTCCGCACCTCAGGTTTGGGAATTCGCAAAAGCCACCTCCGAACAAGCTGATTTCGTAGGCAATAGAAATGCTTATAATAATTATTCTGCTTCTAATTTTCATGCACCTGGTTTTCAGTTACCGAATAATTATAATCCTGCGCTCCGTAATCACCCAAACTTTTCTTGGAGTAATCCTGCAAACACAACTTGCCCGCCTCTACCAAATGAATTTACACCACCTCCACCCCCTGTTAACTTTCAAAAACCTCCATCTTTGGAGGAGATGTTTTCAAAATATATAAGTACGAACGAAGCAACCGTCCGGAACTTAGCCGGATCCGTTTAAAATCTAGAAAACCAAATCGGGCAGCTCGCCAAAATAATATCCGAGCGACTGCCCGGGACTCTTCCCGCTAACACTGAGCCCAACCCGAAAGAGCAAGCGAAAGCTGTAACTCTTCGGAGTGGAAAGCAAGTATCCGGTCCGGTTAGCGAAGAGCCCGAGGCAAGATCCGCCCCTATTTTAAAAACACCACTCACTCAAACAGATTTTATCACTCCACCTCATATTTTCAAAAACAACCCCGCCCCGCCATATCCATCTCAACTCAACAAGGAAAAATTAGATGATCAATATCATCGCTTCCTGGAAATGTTTAAGCAAATACACATCAATTTGCCCTTCCATGAAGCGATATCACAAATGCCCAAGTACGCTAAGTACCTGAAGGATCTTCTAACTAATAAGAAAAAGCTAGAAAATCTATCGCACGTAACTTTAAATGCTGAGTGTTCCGCCGTCCTAACAAATAAATTACCGAAAAAGGCTAACGATCCGGGTAGTTTTTCTATCCCGTGCCTCTTTGGTGATCTATTTGTAAAGAACGCGTTGGCCGACTTAGGAGCAAGCATCAACTTAATGCCATTCTCCTTGTTTAAAAAGTTAGGAGTGGGCACCCTTAGCCCCACACGTATGAGTGTAGACAGGACGATAAAATATCCGCTGGGAATCATGGAGGACGTGCTCGTAAAAGTAGACAAATTCATCTTCCCGGTGGATTTTGTCATTTTGGACATTGAAGAGGATGTCGAGGTTCCCCTAATCCTTGGCCGCCCCTTCCTTGCCACCTCCCGTGCTATCATTGATGTGAGTAATGGTAAGCTATTCCTCCGAGTTGGAGATGATGAAGTAACCTTCTCCATAACACCCTCTATGAAAAATACCCTAGAAAATGACGATTCGTGTTTTTTCTTAGATGTGTTAAGTGAAGACCCTTCTTTTTGTATTTCTGAAAATGATTCTTCTTCTTTTTGTTCATCTTCAAACACCTCCACTGAAATATTACAAGAAATGAAAATGGCCATTGCTCCCGCCCCCTCAAATTTTCAAATTAAATCAAAAATTTTTGAAGAAATTACTTTTGAAAAAGAAAAGTCTTTCAAATCTTCATACGAGGAACCTCCCACTTTAGAACTTAAAGAACTACCCAATCATTTAAAATATGAATTTTTAGAAAAAGACTCTAAGTTACCAGTAATAGTGTCGGCCCATTTAAGTGGATCTGAAAATGCCAAATTGCTAAAAGTTTTACAAAAACACCGCCAAGCAATTGCTTGGCAGATTTCTGATATTAAGGGCATAAGTCCATCTTTCTGCATGCACAAAATTCTAATGGAAGATAATTCACAAAATTCTATTCAACCTCAACGCCGATTAAACCCAAACATGAAAGAAGTAGTAAAGGGTGAGGTCGTGAAATTATTAGACGCAGGAATTATCTATCCAATTTCAGATAGCAAATGGGTAAGCCCCGTTCAAGTAGTTCCTAAAAAGGGAGGTATCACGGTAGTGTTAAATGATAATAATGACTTAATCCCAACACGGACGGTGACTGGATGGCGTATGTGTATTGATTATTGCAAATTGAACGACGCCACCCGCAAGGACCATTTCCCCTTGCCATTCATCGATCAAATCTTAGAACGATTATCCGGCCATAGCTTTTATTGTTTTCTCGATGGTCTCTCGGGCTACTTCCAAATTCCCATCTCGCCCGAGGACCAGGAGAAAACGACGTTAACTTGTCCTTTCGGCACCTTCGCCTATCGAAGAATGCCGTTTGGCTTATGTAATGCGCCGGCAACATTTCAACGGTGTATGTTGGCCATTTTCGACAAGTACGTAGAAAGTATTATGGAGGTATTTATGGACGACTTTTCCGTGTTTGGTGATTCCTTCGATTTTTGTTTAGAAAATTTAGAAAAAGTGTTAGAACGGTGTGAGGAGACCAATCTCGCCCTGAACTGGGAAAAATGTCATTTCATGGTACGGGAGGGATTGGTTTTAGGTCATAAGATATCAGCAAGAGGAATTGAGGTCGATGAAGCAAAAATAGAAGTGATCGAAAAACTGCCACCGCCAACCAACGTTAAGGCCATAAGAAGCTTTCTAGGACATGCTGGTTTTTACCGGCGGTTTATAAAAGATTTTTCAAAAATTACCAAACCACTCACTCATCTTTTAGAAAAAGACACTCCATTTATTTTTGATGATACATGCTTATCTGCTTTTCAATTAATCAAAAATAAGCTAATAAATGCGCCAATTATGATAGCCCCAATCTGGGACCTTCCATTCGAAATCATGTGCGATGCAAGTAGTGATGCCGCGGCCCCTCCACTTATTCATGAAGATGATCCAGTTGCCGAGGCGCAACGACACAAGGACTTGAGGCGCCCTGTTGATGCTAACGGAGGATCACGTTACAACCTCCGCCCGCGGCGTGCCAAGCCTGCTTAATGACCTCTCATTTATTTAAGGCGTTTATTTTATCTATTTATGGATATAAAATTATTTCATATGATGGAAATAATTTTATATTTCATTATGCTCTTGTTTTATTTTATTTTCATGCGTTTTGAACTATTGGTGTGCATTTAACCATTTGGATGGCGGAGATTCTAAACGCCATCTTGAATGGCTGAATTTTGATGTAAACTCCTATTTAAGGAACCCTCCTTGATGAAATAGAGAATTGAAAAGGCAAACCCTAAAATCCCCTTGTGGAATTTCGGCCAAAGAGGTGGGAGACCTCCTAGCCGCCGCCCCCCTCCTCTTGTGGTGTGACGCCGCTTCTTGCCTCCTCCATCCTTCTTCGGTGCGACGCCGGCGTGGAGTTCCTTGGTGCGACGCCAACGGAAAAGGTTGCAAACCCATTCGGTGTGACGCCGGTGGATCCGTGGAGAGAGTGATTCTTCCACCATATTTTGTGTGCTTTAGATCCGGGTTGGGTAATCTCTATTCCTTTAATCTTGTGTGATTCTTGCTTAGTTTTGTGGAGGATTTATGCAACCGTCTTTTCCGCGATTTTAAATACATCGCCGCTTTTCAAATCATTTCTTTGTCATCGATCTACACTAGATCCGGATCGGGAAGATCTATTGCGTATGGCAAACCTAGGCCGTTAAATCCTTTGTTTGCCCTCACAACGGATCGGAACTTTGATTTAATTTCTTGGGAGTTTGCGTCTTAAGCCTTGAATCGCTGAATTAGAATTTATTATCTTCTTTTGATACGTTTGTGATCGTTCAATCCGTTATTACAATTGCTAGAATGCTTGTGTAGGTGCGGATAGATCTAGGTTTGTTGAAGGCGAACGAGAGATTTTCTCGTGGCCGTTTCAAATAAGACTAACCCTACATCAATTTGGTATCAGAGGAGGTTGTTTCAACTCCCACGTTGCAAACATCCTCGCTGCGATCCTTGTTGGTCGTTCAAATCAATAGGAAAATCTGAAATTTTTCGGATTGGTCTGCAGTTAGTAAAAAAAAAAATCAAATTTTTTTTTTTCAAAACTTGTCAAAAAATTCTGATTTTTTTTCTGTAGCTTCCTGAGGTTATTTCCAGCAACTTTAAAACTAGGAATTTTTCGTTTTGCCCTCGTTAGGTCGGCCTGAAAATTAGAAACGTCGTAATTCTGTCCAGGTGGTCTGCAAATAGCGGGTCAAAATCTGCATTTTTGGTCAAAATTCAAAAAAAAAAATTCTGTATGTTCTCCTTGATTGTAGCAGCCCGAAAATAATTTTCTGCAAACGTTTAGGTAAGTTCTTATTCAGGAACTTTTCGTTTTTCTTTTCGGATTTGGGAGCCCACCCGACCCTTTTGGTTTTCTCTTTGGTCGGAGTACTCTTGGACAGATCGAACTAACTTTGGGAGACAACTCGGCCTTTTGTTTTTCGCTCGCTTCTTTGGCCGAAGTCCTCTTGGAATATTGCTGCATGTACTTGTTTTCTTTTAGCGCGCGCGCTGTCACGTCTCGTTAGTCAAACGTCAAGCTTGCATGCGCACTAGACTAGGAACAGAATATAACACCTCCACATCGTCTAGGATGGCTACGAATGAATAAGGGGAACGTAACGCTGAGGCCATAGAAGGGCTACGTAATGATATGACCGAAGCACCGGTGTTACGTCTCCCTGACTTCACCAAGGTCTTTGAGGTTACTTGTGATGCGTCTGGGGTAGGGATAGGAGGAGTCCTAAGTCAAGAGGGCCACCCTATCAGTTATTTTAGTGAGAAGTTGGCAGGCGCAAAGCTCAATTATTCCAACTACGACCGAGAGTTCTATGCGATTGTGAGGTGTTTGCATCATTGGAGACACTATCTTCTGTCCAAGGAATTTGTGCTCCTTTCTGACCATGATGCTTTGAGATTCATAAACGGTAGTCATAAGATCAGCCCGCGGCACGCGAAGTGGGTTGCGTTCCTTCAAGAATACACGTTTAACATTAAGCACCTTAAGGGTTCGGAGAATCGAGTCGCCGATGCGCTTAGCCGCCTCACCCTCTTTCTGTCTACCATGAAAGTGCATGTTATTGGGTTCGAGCGCATTAAGGATGAGTACGCCACGTGCCCGGATTTCCAGGAGTTGTACCTATCCGCACAGGACAACTCCCCCACCACTATCTCGGCCTTCACTATTAGGGATGGTTACCTCTTTCGGCACGGGAAATTATGCATTCCGCAATCTTCCCTACGACTACACATTATTTGGGAGTTGCATAGTGGCGGGTTGGGTGGTCACTTCGGGCGTGACAAGACTATTGTGCTCGTGGAAGAGAAGTTTTATTGGCCAAAACTTAAGGTCATGGTCGGACGTGTAGTGAGCAGTTGCCGAACGTGTCAAGTCTCCAAAGGTTCTAAGACCAATGTTGGTTTGTATACACCGTTACCTATTCCATCTAAACCTTGGGAAGACGTGAGCATGGATTTCGTTCTAGGCCTTCCCCCCACGTTTCACCGACACGACTCTATATTCGTTGTTGTAGATAGGTTCTCCAAGATGGCATATTTTATCCCTTGTAGCAAGACCAACGATGCCTCTCACATTGCGAAGCTATATTTTAGGAACGTCGTTATCCACCGCGGGGTTCCGAAGACTATTGTCTCGGACAGGGATGTCAAATTTACTAGCTACTTTTGGAAGACTTTATGGATCCTTATGGGAACCAAATTGCTATTCTCTGCTGCCTATCATCCTCAAACAGATGGGCAAACGGAGGTGGTCAATAGGAGTTTAGGTAACCTTCTGCGGTGTCTTGTGAGCGACCACAAGGGCACATGGGACTTACTCCTCCCCCATGCCCAGTTGGCTTATAATAACTCTAAAAATAGATCCACGGGTATGTCTCCGAATGAAATCGTTCATGGGTATAATGCTCCTGTGCCTCTTGACTTGGTTCCGTTACCACCCACATTTAAGACAAGTCAATTCGCACAATCTTTCGCCCAACACATCCAAGATTTGCACGCACATATCCGAGCAACTCTGGCATCTCAATACGAGTTGTATCAGTCACATGCAAATCAACATAGGAGAATGTCACATTTTAATGTCGGCGATCAAGTTTTAGTCCGCTTAGTTCCCGAGCGAATGCCTACCGGCACCGTTAAGAAATTAGCTCCAAAGCGAGCCGGCCCGTTTCGAATTCTAAAAAAGTTAGGTGACAATGCTTATGTTTTGGATTTGCCTGCTGATTGGGGTATATCCCCTATTTTTAATGTCTCGGATTTGACGTTGTTTGTGTTGCCTCCACCTGAGTTGAATTCTTTGTCGTCTTCTTCCTCCACTACACTTTCTAATGGGTTGGGGAGTGGTAGTTCGGATGATCTCTCTCTTTCGGCCCCCACAGGATTATCATCGGATGGTAAGTTGCAATCTTTTTTTCCTACTGTTGACATGTTTCCCAGGTTTCCGAAGACATTTCTTACTCCAGAGGTGATACTTGATGCTGAGCCACTGTCTACTCCGGATGGTGATACTTATCGCTTTCTCGTCCGTTGGCGCGACCGCCCCCCTTCGGACGACTCTTGGGTACTAGAGACGGAGCTTCGACGCTTGGATGCTGCTCTCCTCCACCGCTACTTCTTAGACCACGCATCAGTGACGCGTGATTTCGAGCAGGGGAGGATTGATGCCGCGGCCCCTCCACTTATTCATGAAGATGATCCAGTTGCCGAGGCGCAACGACACAAGGACTTGAGGCGCCCTGTTGATGCTAACGGAGGATCACGTTACAACCTCCGCCCGCGGCGTGCCAAGCCTGCTTAATGACCTCTCATTTATTTAAGGCGTTTATTTTATCTATTTATGGATATAAAATTATTTCATATGATGGAAATAATTTTATATTTTATTATGCTCTTGTTTTATTTTATTTTCATGCGTTTTGAACTATTGGTGTGCATTTAACAATTTGGATGGCGGAGATTCTAAACGCCATCTTGAATGGCTGAATTTTGATGTAAACTCCTATTTAAGGAACCCTCCTTGATGAAATAGAGAATTGAAAAGGCAAACCCTAAAATCCCCTTGTGGAATTTCGGCCAAAGAGGTGGGAGACCTCCTAGCCGCCGCCCCCCCTCCTCTTGTGGTGTGACGCCGCTTCTTGCCTCCTCCATCCTTCTTCGGTGCGACGCCGGCGTGGAGTTCCTTGGTGCGACGCCAACGGAAAAGGTTGCAAACCCATTCGGTGTGACGCCGGTGGATCCGTGGAGAGAGTCATTCTTCCACCATATTTTGTGTGCTTTAGATCCGGGTTGGGTAATCTCTATTCCTTTAATCTTGTGTGATTCTTGCTTAGTTTTGTGGAGGATTTATGCAACCGTCTTTTCCGCGATTTTAAATACATCGCCGCTTTTCAAATCATTTCTTTGTCATCGATCTACACTAGATCCGGATCGGGAAGATCTATTGCGTATGGCAAACCTAGGCCGTTAAATCCTTTGTTTGCCCTCACAACGGATCGGATCTTTGATTTAATTTCTTGGGAGTTTGCGTCTTAAGCCTTGAATCGCTGAATTAGAATTTATTATCTTCTTTTGATACGTTTGTGATCGTTCAATCCGTTATTACGATTGCTAGAATGCTTGTGTAGGTGCGGATAGATCTAGGTTTGTTGAAGGCGAACGAGAGATTTTCTCGTGGCCGTTTCAAATAAGACTAACCCTACATCAAGTAGCTTTGCGGTGGGAGCCGTTTTAGGACAACGTATATCTAAAAACTTCCACCCTATTTTCTACGCAAGTAAAACACTTACATCCGCGCAAGCGAACTATACCACAACGGAGAAAGAATTATTAGCAGTTATTTTTGCATTCGACAAATTTCGACCTTATATTACGCTTTCAAAAATTATTGTTTTTATGGACCACTCGGCCCTCAAATATTTACTTTCTAAACCGGATGCCAAACCACGCTTACTTCGCTGGGTCTTACTCCTCCAGGGGTTCGACTTGGAAATCCGAGATAAAAAGGGGGCTGAGAATTTGGCCGCGGACCATCTTTCACGATTAGATAACCCATTTATTGAAGATTTAAATGAACAAACTTTTAATGATTATTTTCCCGACGAGAAGTTATTATCAATCAACACTACTCCTTCTCCTTGGTTTGCAAACTTTGCCAACTACTTAGTAGCTCGAGTCCTCCCAAAAGAATTTTCCTATCAGCAAATGAAGAAATTCTTCTCTGACCTGAAGAATTATTTTTGGGAGGACCCGTATCTGTTTCGAGTTTGTGCAGACCAAGTAGTAAGGAGATGTGTTTCTTTCGAAGAAGGACAAAATATTTTCAAACACTTACACGAAGGACCGACTGATGGGCACTATCAAGCCAATCGGACCGCTCACAAAGTACTTAGTGTAGGCTTTTATTGGCCTAGACTTTTTAAAGATGCCCAATCGTTTGTGAGACGGTGCGATAGCTGCCAACGGACCGGAAATATCTCAAATAAAAATGAAATGTTGCAAAATTATTTCCTCGAGTGCGAAGTTTTCGACCTTTGGGGAATTGATTTTGTAGGTCCTCTTCCTTCTAGCCATGGTAATAAATACATTTTAGTTGCGGTAGACTACGTGTCTCGATGGGCAGAGGCCCAAGCTCTTCCTACTAATGACTCCCGAGTCGTTATTATTTTCTTAAAAAAATTATTTTCTCGATTCGGTACTCCTAGGGCCATCGTTAGCGACAGGGGTTCGCACTTTTGTAACGCACAATTTGCAAAAACACTTTTAAAATATGGCGTTACACATAAGCTTTCAACTGCTTACCACCCCCAAACTAACGGCCAGGTCGAGGTAGTGAATAGAGAAATCAAACGTATTTTAGAAAAAACTGTTTCCACCTCACGTATGGACTGGTCACATAAATTAGACGATGCTCTATGGGCTTACCGAACAGCGTACAAGACCGCCATCGGTTGTACACCGTATCGGTTAGTATATGGGAAATCGTGCCATTTACCGGTCGAATTAGAACATCGTGCTTTCTGGGCCCTTAAATTTTTAAATTTTGATCCCCACTCCACCGCCGATCTTCGAAAATTCCAACTCAACGAACTCGATGAGTGGCGCTCCAATGCGTATGAAAATAATAAATTATATAAGGAACGAACGAAATGCTTTCACGATAAAAATTTAAGGCACCCGAAAACATTTAAACCAGGCGACCAAGTATTACTTTATAATTCTCGTCTACGTTTATTTCCTGGAAAATTAAAATCTAGATGGTCAGGTCCTTTTAATGTAAAGGAAGCTTATCCGTATGGAACTGTTTTGATATCACACCCAGATAAGGGTGATTTCAAGGTTAATGGGCATCGTCTAAAACTTTATTTTTCTGGTGACAATGTTGACATGGACAGTGAAAAACTTCTTTTGTCTGGACTGTAATAATTTGGATTAACTTTTGAACTATATTCTTTTAGTCGAGCTCAAACGACATTAAACAGAGGGCGCTCTTGGGAGGCAACCCAAGGTTTTTAAAATTTGTTGTTTTAATTTTTCTTTGGCCCTGGATGGCTCTGATACTCTCAACTTCGGCGATCGCCTGCTTCAACATTGCTGGTTTCAATAAAAATTCAAGATGATATTTCATGAAGATTCAAAGCGCCAGCAAGGGGGAGCGGCATCACACATCCTTTCAAGCCCATAAATCCAGGGAAGTGCCTGTTTCAGTTTTTTAGTTTTAATTTCTTTTCTTAGTTACCCCTTCCTTCACTCTCCTTTTCCATTGAGGACAATGTCTATCGTAAGCTTGGGGGAGAATGTCTTCTTTTCTTTTAGTAGTCTAAATTAGATTTTGGTAAAATCAATAGTACCCCTTGCTTTATGTTTTGTTTTTCCCAAAATATTTTATATAGCCTTAGTTAATTTCAAAATTTCTAATCCTACTTTTAATTATGTTTCACAAGTAAATTGTTGACTCATGTAGTGTTCTAATTCTAGGTAGCATGTTAATCTGAAAAGTTTTTTCTAAAATCTTGTACTTTCCTTATCGTTTTCTCTTTTATCTTATTTACTTTCGTAAAAAATTCTTCATCCACTATTTTCCTCTTCATTTTTAGATATATTTTGCAGGGTTAACTTTTGATTTGTGTAGTAAATGTGAATAATCCTAGACGCTTATTATTCTTATTTTCAGGATAAGTTCATTAGTCTTTATTTAATATCTAGGGCTTACTTTTTGAAATCCTTCAAAACTCATGCTTTAACTAAATTTAGAGAGCAATGAAAATGATTTAGGCCATTTTTGTTTTAAGTTTGAGCCTTCATGCCAACCCTTAAAAAGAAACCCTTTGTTAGCCTCTTTTGAGCCGTTTCCCATGTTTTATTGTCACCTCCACTTATCAAATTTTTCACCAAAGCCAAAATTTCCAAACCTATTTGAATCACACTAACACTTTGAGTTTTATTTAAATTTCTAAAAGAGTGTGATTGGTTTATTGCATGGAGAGCTTCAAAGAAAAGAATTTGCTCAAAAAGGAGATATTTTAAGCATATTTGTATTAATTATCTTTGCCAAAATTCAAAAGAAAAAAGAAAAAAAAATGGCTATGAAAGAGAAAGAAAGAAAATATGATATATGCTTATAATGAAGGATTGCCTCTTATCATTCATATCGGAAATTTTATAAAACTCATGTTTATGGTTTAGTGTGATTATAGCAATCACTTTTATCTTCGATTCCCATTCCAAATCATATGCCTAAACCAAACATTTCGGTCCTAATAAAGTCCTCTTGATTCATGCTCCTAAATTTGCATTAGCTAAGTAAAGAAGAAAAGTAGAATAGTTAAGTCTTGGGTATGAATTTAGATCCTTGTTCTTAGAATGATATAATAATAATTTGTCTCTTAGGGTTTAGTAACAATTCAATGCACTATCTCACTTGTTACTTTGCTCAATTTTATTTTAAAAACTTTTTAGTTAAAATTTTGGATGATTAATTTTTGTTAGTAAAGGGTATAAAAATTAAGCTTAAATAAAGTACTTATTTTAGGTTTCCTTTTCACTATTCTCCCTACTTGGAATTTCGCAAGGTACTCGTGTTTAGCATAATTAAATCTTTTTGATTAGTCATTTTATTTTATTAGCTAAAGCATATTTCTTTGCTTGGGGACAAGCAAAGTGTAAGCTTGGGGGAATTTGATAATGCTAAATCTAGTTAGTTTAATTAGGTTATTTTTAGGATATTTACTCTTACTTTTTGCTTATTGTTGTTTACCTAAATGCAATTTTGGTTCATTCTCCTATTTTTAGTGCTAACTTAAGTTTTCTGAATTTTTAGGTCAAAAATGCAAAATTTCCTAAGTCACGCCCTAAGTCACGCCCGTGACCTAGGGCGTGTAAGTTGCTGTTTCCAGTTAACCTGCTGCCAACATAATTCAGAAGATCTGGTCAGACACGCCCAAAGTACACGGCCGTGACACACAAGTCACGCCCGTGACACGCAAGCCACGCCCGTGACCAGCCCGTGAACAGCTCAGATTCGACCAGCTGACCACCGAATTGGTCACGCCACTGTTACACGGGCGTGCTTCCAGTCACGCCCGTGACTGCCACGTCAGCCAGCCGCCAGCGCCCATGATCGCCGCCAGCGCCCATGACCCGACTAACCACTGAAATGGTCACGCCCTCAGTCACGGGCGTGACCTAGGGCGTGACCCATCAAATCGCGTCAGAATCGTGCGCCGAACCTGATCCAAGCCGCAGAATTGATTAAACAATGTCACGCCCCTAGTCACGGGTGTGACTGAGGGCGTGACCGAGGCAGAAAAATTTCTATAAATTGAAATGACCTCCAAGCTTTCCCCATTCAGTTTTTGGAGAGAGAACTAGTGCTACTACTCTATTTTCAGTGTTTTTTATGTCATTTTATTCTCTTTCTCTCTCTCTCTCTCTCTTTTTTCAATGCATTTCCTTTTCTAGTTTTCATATGAATGTTGTAATGCCTTTGTAATTTCCTTTTATAGTGTATTACTAATGCTTAGTAGGCTTTCCATGCAATTGTAATTTCAGTTGAACTTTTGTTTAATAAAAATGGTATGTTTTTGTTCTCTTAAAATCTTCATCATTTCTCTCTCCTACCCCTCCACCATGAGTAACTAAATCCTCATAGTACTCGATCTTGATGATCTGAGGATGAGTTGATCAAGTTATGATCCTTTAGTCTTCTTTCACTTTCTAAAGTGTTGGGCCTTAGATTTACTCTTAATTAAAATTTAGTGGAGCTATATTATCGATATATAATCTCCAGCTTTGCTTTCATTCTTGGCTAGCCGAGAGGCCGATAGTCTGAAGTGAGCACTTAAGAGTAAAGAGAGTTACACACATTTCTCGAGAGAGAATGGCGTAAATCTCCTGGATTGGAGTCAAACCCAATAGCGGGGTTCACCACTTAAAGCGAGTTTTAGGTATTCGAATACGGGACAAGAGTTCGGTCGGATTTTCCTAAACTCAGTTGGGCATATCTTCGAGAGAAGCATGTTCAAACTATAGGAACCCCCACGGTCAAGCTACCCTTACTTTATTAAGTTTTAAGTTTGCTTTTGAATTTTTGATCAACTTAAGCCAAAGTAAGTCAAGATCGAGTGCTATTTATTAATCATCGTTTAGCCGTACTTTTATCCAGCTTTTATTTCAACTTAGCAGACAAAACCATCCAAAAAATTATTAAGATAAAATAATAGTAATTCGTTTGAGTATAAGTAATCAACGGTTCTTAGATTTTAATACGACACTTGTGTTCCTATACTACAGTTCGATAGGTATACTTGCCTTCTCGGATTGCTAGTTCGGATTTTATTTTGTGCAAGCGGAATTTTAATCATCATGCGTGAGAGTATTATTATGTTAATCTTGTATAACAACTTCTTACTCCTACGACTTATGGTTAATCTTGGACTTCCCGAGGATTACCCTGTAAGGGGCTCGCTACGGTACTAGGAACTGTACTGGGATGACACCCCAAAGTTCCCTTTCTCAAGACACTTAGTGTTGTTGGTATCTACCCATAAGGATACCCTCCTCGTCATTACTCTTGAATTAACCCTAAGTGACTTATGACTTCCAAGACGATCTTTCGTCGACCCCGAGTGCAACTTACCTCTAACTCACCAAGCACACCTTTACCATCTATAATCATTCTTATTGACCATCATACCTTCTCAACTAAACCAGGTAAACCACTTACCTCCCATTCCCTCCTAAGGATCCACTTGATTCTCAAATTTCACAGTTTTACTAAACGCAGACCAAACTGATTATATGAAGCTCACAACTAGAGGTACTCCAAATATTCATCCAACTGACCCAAGCTATTTACTGGAGGTCTATCATGATGTTATAAGACTACTTCCAGAGAATCATATTTTCCCCTAATTTATTAATATTTATTTTAATTTCTCCAAACATCTGCCAAGTATGAAAATGAACATGAAGTGTAAGTAAATCTTATGATATGGATCTCCAAAAATTATGATAAATCTATGGTGACTAAATAACATCAGAAACAGCATATCATATTTTTACAGTAAGAAATTCTCCTCTAATTTAATTATTTATCATCTATCAAAAATCATAGTTTTATGAAGGAACCACCAAAAAGGGCAACACTAAAATTATGGGAAAATTACCAAGCTCTTGTATTCACCAGAAAAGGCTACTGACTAAGTTTCAGGATTTAAGGAAATCATTTTCTCACTAAATTAAATACTTTAATAAAACCTCAAATTAAATAAATTGTGAAATAGCCTACTGATTTAAGTCTTCAAAAATTCTATAAAAATTCACAGAGCTTCCTAATGTTCTGAAAGGTTCTATCACCAATTTGCACAATTTAACAATGAGTTTTGGACCCTGAAATATATTTCTTAAGTTTAAATCATAACAGGTGCCTTAAGAATGAAGTACTGATTAAATCATTTAATAAAATTCACAAAAATTACCAGAGGTCTGAAACATGATTATAAGGGCACAATTAAAGTTTCATCATCATCCAAGACATTTTAAGCATGTAAATGTTTCTTATAAGAAGTTTCCCTGAAGGGGTTATGCCCTAATTCAAAGTGAATATTGGCTCCTAAAATTCTTATAAAATTACCCAGTGCCTATTTACACCCTATGAATCTATCCACCAAGTTACATAACCATCAAGGGAATTTTGACCACATGGCCTTCACAAGTTTCTAATTGTACACCTAAGAATAAACTAGTGTTCTAGGGCTTAACCACCTACACACCACCCCATATCACTCATGGAGGTGTCTTAGGTGATCCTAAACCAGTTACCAAGGTTTCACTTCATGGTGATGAGTTTTGACCACCATACCCCAAGGTAAACACCATACCCTAACTTTGACCCTATTTGTCCTAACTTGGGTTTACAAAATACTCAAACAAAACAGTCCAAATTGGGCTGATAATTTTACCAAGGTTATACAGTAACCCTAAAGAGCACCCACCAAAGTTTGGAGGGAATTGGAGGTCATTTAACCCACTAATTAATTATTAGAAGATTTATGAAATTATTTCAAAAACCTTAGAAAAAGGTTCTCCTAAAAATCCCATATTTGGATATGATGTGTGTGTAGGTATAAGTAGACTATTTTTCAAATCTCAAGTCCTTATCAATTCCCAATCAAAAGTTATTCTAGAAATGGTGGTTGTCCTACACTAGGGACCAGCCCCACCAAAGTGGACCTACAGGGAGCTATAGAACTCCTTTTGGGGTGATATCAATTTTAAAATAAAGTAGACTCCAAGGGATACAACTTTGGTGTTGACCACTTTTTCATCAGAGGTCCCTAAGTATTTTTAATAATTAAATCTAAGTACAACAAAATATATGAAGAAATCTTATAAACATTTAATTATATAACTGCTTCTGTGTTCGACGAAATTCAAACTCTGCGTTCGACAAAAGTAGATCAAATATGCGTTCGACGAAAGCAGATCAAATCTAAAGTAGATCAAATATGCGTTCGACGAAAGCAGATCAAATCTGCGTTCGACGAAACTATTTCGTTCGGCTAATATACTTACTAATAGCGCTCGACTAATTTAACGCAGAACTGCGTTCGACGTAACTTTACAAAAGAGGCTATCGACGAAAGCAGATCAAATCTGCGTTCGACGAAAGCCGAACGCAGCTGCATTCGACTAATTTCTCTAATAACAGCGCTCGACTAATATCTCCAATAACAGCGCTCAACTAAAGCCGAACACCTCCCGTTCGACGAATTATTCATCCGACGAATTTCTTGCAGCGCTTGACGAAACAAATGATATAAATATAAACATTAAATAGCAGATCCGGCGGCTCTCTATCATCGTCCCCAATCTCTGGACGGCGCATGACAACCCGTCCGAGGCTTCCTTGCGGGGTGATTTCCCGGCCACCTACGCCACTTTCCGGCCGTCCAATGCCACCACCACCTCTGTTGAGGTGGTGGCCGACGATAGGGGTTGTTGGCCGGCCGGAGGTGGTCGGATCTAGTTTTTAGAGGAGGGAAAAAGAGTACGTAATGTACTCTTTCAGAAACCCAAATCCGAGCCCTATTGTGCACGGATCAAGACCCGGAATATGAAAAGATCTAGCACTAAGGGAGGAGAAGAGGATCGGACCTGTGTGGGTGCTTGGCTCCTTGCCGATTTCTTGTTGGCCATGGCCGTCCTGGAGCTTTTGGTGTCTTGCCGATTTAGGCCTCCACTGTACGATTCCTTCAGGAAAGTTGGTGCATCTCTTCCTCTCTGAATAGTGAAGGAAATGGGGGGTTTCAATCGGGCTTGGGATGGCTTTATTCCTGAAAGCCATTAATGGCAATTAACACAATTTTCGGTTACTTCTAATTTCTCTTAATCCAGCCCCTCTGGTCATAGAAAACTCTAGAATTCATTTGTAACAGATGGAGGAAGGTGGATGCTCATCAATTGGGAAGGAAATGAAGGATCAATTACATTAAATCTCCATGAATGTTCTCTTTCTCTCTCTGATTTGGGGAAAACCGCCATTCTCTCTCTCTTCTGGCCGACTTTCTGAAATTGAATGGCCAACTGAGCAACATTCAATCCCCAATAGGTGGTGGACCACACCAATTGGGTCTATCTCAAGTGGATTGGGTCCAATTTGGGCAAATTAGATCATTTTGACCTAAATTAGGGCAAGGGTAAATTGGTCAAATTGCAAGTCCCATGATGGGGCTTTTTGGTCCATTAGGCTCCTAGTACCCATATAAGGGTAGGGGCGGGGTCCATTTGGCATGGTGGGGGCCAATTGACCTTAGTTGAGCTAGTTTGACCAATTTAGGGTTAAGGTTGACTTTAGTCAAATTGGCCTCTTAGGTTGACCCCAATGGGTCACTGGTGCTTCAAGGAGACCTCTAATGGGTTAGGGATGATATTGTGGGGTCAAGGTTCAAGGTGTGGTCCTAAAGTCCAACCCTAGGCTTGGTATCTGAAAATTGCTATTTGCAGACCACTTGGGTTTTCTCCTTCTCCCCTATGTTCACAAGGTCTTGAGCTCTTCCTATGGTTTTGTCATAACCTAGTCATGAAAAAACCAACTTAGGGGTATAGCTGTTTGGGGGATGTTACATGTTCTAGGGCGTCGTTCGCCACGTGTATATCTTCGATCAACTCCTCTCTTCATTACGAAGTCAAAAAAGTTGATTTCGTGAAGATCGGTGGCCTAATGAGGGAGTATTGGAGGAGAGAAGGTGAGATGACCTAATTTTTTGTTTAGGGAAGATGATGAATAGTATCTCATTAAAGAGAGTTTTTAATTACAAAATTGCACTTGATTAATAAGGGGACTCATGATTAGGGTGAAATTCCAGCAACTAAAGAAAAGAAGAATGGAACTTGATTGGAGTTGAGAGTTCACAGGAAGAAAAGTTGATGTGTATAACAGAGAAATGGTTCTCGTTTAGCTAGCGCCGGCGGTGGCGCTAGCGCCAGCGGTGGCGCTACCGCCGGCGTTAGCAGGTTGACTTGTCGATGAGAAGGGGTAACTTCCCGTCGACCCTTAATGTCCTCGGGAAGAAGTATTGGTAGAATCGCTAACGCCCGGCGGTAAGGCTACCGCCGGCGTTAGCGGGTCGACTTGTCGACGGGAAGGGGTAACTTCCCGTCGACCCTTAATGTCGATGGGAAGAGTTGGCTTCCCGTCGACATCGAAGGGAAGGATTAGCTTCCCTTCGACATCGACAGAAAGGATTAGATTCTCGTCGACAATGACGGGAAGGACTAGCTTCCCGTCGACATCAACGAGAAGGGTTAGCTTCCCGTCAACATCGATGGGAAGGTGTCGTCTGGACTACTAACACCCGGCAGTAGTGCTACCGCCGCTGTTAGCAAACAGTGAATTTTAGGTTCTCCCCATTTTGGATGGTAGGAGTTCCTGGATTCCCATGTCAATTGGGTGAGGTGTAGATGAATGTTATGATAATGAAATGGGACATTGTGATGCAAAATTGAATGATGAACTGAGAGGATATGATTATATAAATGCTCATATCGTTTGATAATCTATCAGATGATTAGATTTGTGATAACACTCAATATGGGTGATGGCTTCAAGGGTGTTTAAACACACCGTGAATTGAGCACGTGAATTGAATATTAATGATAAGTTGGGTTTACTAATTTAGTATGATATGAATATGTCTCTATACGCACAAGTAGTCCTGCAGGGTCTCATAGAGTAATTTTT
The DNA here is from genome assembly GCA_033032865.1 of Dactylorhiza incarnata. Taxonomy (NCBI): domain Eukaryota; kingdom Viridiplantae; phylum Streptophyta; class Magnoliopsida; order Asparagales; family Orchidaceae; genus Dactylorhiza; species Dactylorhiza incarnata. The sequence goes on along the minus strand of JAWHQI010000330.1, from coordinate 2,552,642 downwards.
GTGTCATACGCATGCCACTACACAAAACTTATAACCACTCGGTATGGGTAGCATTGATGGCTTGATGCAGGTTATAAGATATGGTTGTATCTTATGGGGCAATGTTAAGGACCCGGTGGTTGAGGGCCTTGGATGCTAATTAGCATCGGCATTAATTGTAGGAGAAAGGTAATAAGACTCCTTTCGTGAGTCCTTGGGTGCTTGATAGCACGGGTGTGCATGGGAATTACACGAATGTGCATGGTTTACACGTGGTGGTGTAATGATCATGGGTGGAGGATTACTTGTGGAGGGTATACGGGCTTGCTAGTCGTGACACCGACGGAAGCCGGAAGTTAGACTCTAGACCGGTTGAGCTGTGTTCTTGGTGTTCACTTCCCAAGACCCCTTCCGTGTTATGAAGACTCAGCATAATGCGAGCAGTACGCAGGGTCTCCGATGTGTGTTCTTAGTGTTGAGGTGTACATAGGCCTAGGTCTGGTAGTGTTCATACCCGCCTAGTAGTGGAGGAGCCTATTCCACTGTCTCCGTCTTGCCACGACGTGAGGTGCCTGAGTGGTTTGCTACCCTCGAAAAGCGGGAACTACAGGTCTATGTCGACATAACAAATATGCATGGGTGAGTCATCATATCATAATCATTGCATTGCATTCATCCTTTCATGGTCATATCATTGCACCGCATTGGATCCTCATCATATAAACATGTATGGGCACCATTATCTGATGGATTACCTTATGTTCGGATCCTTAACTTATATACTTGTATGGGCATCCTTATAAGTTAAGTTCAATTCAGTTATCTATATACTCTGCTTGCTTATACTCTGTCGCTGACCATACTACTTGTTAGATATACCTTTTATACATTTGATATACTGCGGTGATTACATCTTTCCATGCCACCTGCTTTTGCCACTATTGTTTATATTGCTGCTTCTCTTCATTCCCTTTCGCTCGTTGCCTTGGAGTCGCCGGGGCAGAGGATGTGAAGCCACTTAGTCTTTATGACTAACGGTTGTTGCGCCCCTCTTTTTAGGAGCGCACCCAGGAGGAGCAACGCATGACGCTGGAGGCGGATAGCCAGGTCAGGACAACAGGGCCGGAGACTACGATACCATCATTACCGTCAGTGATAGATGTGAGCGATAGTTTTGAGATGTAGCCCTTGGGGCATTTCTTTTGATACTCTGATACTTGCGGGAGCTCTCGGAGCTACCTATCTTTTGTATAATTGTGACACCTTTACTTAAATGTGAATATATAGCTTCTTGTTTTTTATTATTGATTGGTTGGCTCGATGATATTGGTTTGGCTGACAGGATAAGCGTCTTATGGAAGAGGCTAGATCGAGTGCTGGCGCTTCCGCAAGGAGGCTTTCCTGGGCAAGGGACTCCCCTCGGTCATGTCTTGTGTTCTGGAAGGGGGGTCTTACAAGGAAAGGCAAGGATCGGGGCTGAGGTGAGCCTGTCCTTAAGCTCCTGGAATGCTGCCTCGCATTGAGATGTCTAGGTAAATGTGGCATCCTTCTTCGTTAGGGTGGTGAGGGGAAGAGCGATCTTCAAGAATCCCTCGACAAACTTGCGGTAGTAACCAACAAGCCCTAAGAAACTACGCACATCCACTGCCGACTTCAAAGGCGGCCATCCCCTTACTGCTCGTACCTTGGCAGGATCCACTGCTAAACCTGCTCCACTGATGACTTGACCCAGGAAAGTGACTTCCCGGATCCAGAACTGGCACTTACTGATGACTTGACCCAGGAAAGCAACTTCCCGAGTCTACTAACTCTTGAAGATGCATCTAAAACTCTGCAAGCTCCTTTGGTGCCATCCTATATGGAGCCCTAGAAATGGGTCTAGCTCCCGGAATAAATTAGATCTGGAAATCTTCCTCTCGATGCGTGGGTAGTCCGGGAAACTTGTCCGGAAAGACCTCAGAAAAGTCCCAAACTACCGGTACTTCAACAATGCTGATCTCTATCTCCTTCATCTCACAGCAGATCATATAAACCTCATCGCCCTGCTGGTGGGCTTTGACCGCCTGAATAGATGATAGTAATAGATGGGAGGTGGGGGTAATACCTTCGATCACTACCTCGGAATCTTCATTCCTCAGTACAATATTCTTTGTCGGGCAGTCGATCTTAGCCTGGTTCCAATGCAGCCAATTCATGCCCAGGATCAGATCAAAATCTGTCATTTTCAGAAGTGTCGTCGGTGCTTGGAATAACCTTCCTCTAATCTCTACATTCATGTTACACTTGGCAAAAGATAATATCTCAGACCCATCCGCAAGTCGAACCTTCCTATGGATGCCTTCAAAGTGCTGCACTTGGTACATATCATTTATGAATTCCTCTGAGACAAATGAGTGTGAGGCACCCGTATCGAACAAGGTGTATGCGGGTTTACCGTAAACAAGTACTATACCTGGGTGATTTTTGTTGTTTGGGTCATAAGTTAAACTAAAGCGAAGGTTTGCAAGGTACTAAGTAATCATAAGAAGCCCACTGAAGTACCTGTGATGACCTCCTCAGGGTTCCGGGGCTCTATGAGGTCTAATGCATACATCTGCTCTGGAGCAGGTCTAGGGTTCCTACCCTATTATCATTGTCCTCGGCCTCGACCTCTTCCTCGTTGCGCTCCCGGAGGAGCCATGGGACGATTAGGAGCGTTCATTAGTAGATGCGGGAAATAGATCTGAATGTGGCCCGGGTGGTGGCAGTGATAGCAAACCCTTTGAAAGGGCTCTCCTGGCTGCTGAGGTGCCTGACCCTGAGCCTGCTGAGGCTGGGGCAATGGTAGCGGTCGTGCTGGCTGCTCCAACCTAAAATTGGGCCGGAATTGCCCACCACCTCTCCTCTGGTCTCCTCCTCTGATCCTGTCATTCTGCCTCCTGCTGAAGCTGGGTCCTGCTTCCATCACACCCTCCGCGAGCCTCTTACTCCTAGCCTGGACCCCTAAGTGGTCTGCCTCCAACTTCTTTGCCATCTCTATAATCTGAGCGAGGCTCAAATCAGCGACGAAGACAAGATTCTGCCTAAGGGGATCTCGCAGACCCTTGTAGAACCGCTTTGCGCAACGACGGTTATCCAAGTCATAGGAGTCTGCAAATCTGGCAAGGTGCTGAAACTCCCGCTGGTATTCAACTACTGATCTAGATCTCTGGTTTAGCTGCGGGAACCTCTCCTCGAGCTCATCACGGGCCGTAGAAGAGACGAAGTGCTCCAGGAAAGCATTCACAAACTCATCCCAGCTTATGTCAAGGTAGTTACGCCCCTCAAAGGTGGAGCCCATAAGGGACTTCCACCACCTCTTAGCATGCAGATCCAAGGCCGTGACTGCCAATGTGACTTCCATATTGACAAGGCATCGAATCCCTGCCAGCAGCTCCTGCACCATGTCTAACCATTCCTCTGGCTAGATCGCCGACCCTGTCCCATGATAGGTGGGAGGAGAGAGAGATCCGAAGGTGCTTAACCAATTTGAGTTCGGGGCCTACTACTGCACCGGGGTTTGCTAAGACCTGAAGGAATCCAAGATCGCCGTAAAGGTCTGACCCAGCTCAGACTGTTGGAGCAAAGCAGGTCCTAGAGGTACGGGGGTGCCAACTGCTGGCTCCGAACGTACCTGAATCTACACGTAAGGTAGATTTTTGGGTTAGGTTGGCTACTTAAAGAATGGTAATGGACACACTTAATGTGAATCACACATAGGCACACCACTGCTTCCGCTCATTCAGTTTGTCCTCCAACTGAAGAGGTGAGAGGGGTAGAACCATGAGGAAATGGACTTCTTTATCTCAGTATCGTTGCCCTCTGATACCATTTGTAAGACCCCCATCCAGGAACACAAAACACAGTTGAGGGGAGCCTTATGCCCAGGACAACCGCCTTGCGGAAGCGCCAGCACACGAGCTAGCCTCTTCCACAAGACGCCTATCCTTCCGGCCAAACCAATATCATCAAGCCAACCCCTCAATAGTATAAAAGACAGAAGCCATAAATTCACATATAAGTAAAGGTGTCACAATTATACAAAAGACAGGTAGCTCCAAGAGCTCCTGCAAGTATCAGAGAATCAAAAGAAATGCCCTAAGGGCTACATCTCAAAACTATCGCTCACATCTATCACTGACGGTAACGACGGTATCGTTGTCTCTAGCCTTGTCGTCAAGACCTGGCTATCTGCAGCCAGCGCCGTGCGCTGCTGCTCCTGGGTGCGCTCCTAAAAAGTGGGGTGAAACCACCATTAGTCATAAAGGCTAAGTGGCTTCACATCCTCTCCCCCGGCGACTCCAAGGCACCCGGCGGAAGGGAATGAAGAGAAGCTACAATATAAACAGTAGTAACAAAAGCAGGTGGCATTGAAAGATGTAATAACAGCAGTATATCAAAAGTATAGGAAGTACATCTAACAAGTAGTATGGCCAGCGACATAGTATAAGCAAGCCGAGTATATAGATAACTGAATTGAACATAACTTATAAGGATGCCCATACAAGCTTATAAGTTAAGGATCTGAACATAAAGTAACCCATCATATAAAGGTACCCTTACAAGTTTATATGATGAGGATCCAATGCGGTGCAATGCTATGATCATGAAAGGATCAATACAATGCAATGATTATGATATGAGGACTCAGCCATGCATATTTGCTATGTCAACATAGACTAGTACTTACCGCTTTTCGAGGGTAGCTAACCTCTCAGGCGCCCCCATCGTGGCCATACAGTGGCAGTGGAATGGGCTTCTCCATTACTAGGCGGGTATGAACACTACCCGACCTAGTCCTATAATGGCTCAGCGCCAACATCCCACCTAGTGGCCCGCACATCCGGACCCTTTACCGGGCCGGCGCCAGCACCTATCTAGTGGGCCACCCTTTCGGACCGTTAACAATGACTGTAGTCCGTGCCACCCCAATGCATCTCTGGCCTATTTCTAATCACAGTGCATTATTGATGGCGGGTCTCGATCCCCCTCCACCCATGATAAGGCACCTTCAACCGTCCTCATCACCAACTGAGCTGCAGCTCAGTTGGTGATGAGTATTGTTGAAGGTGCCTTATCAAGGGTAGCGGGGTATAGAGACCCCCCATCAACAATGCACTGTGCTGAGAAATAGGCCAAAGATGCGTTGGTGTGGCACGGACTATAGTCCTTGTTAACGGTCCGGAAGGGAGGCCCACTAGATAGGTGCTGGCGCCAGCCCGGTAAAGGGACCGGAGGTGCGGGCCATTAGGTGGGATGTTGGCGGTGGGCCGTTATAAGGCCTATGTACGCCTCGACGCTAAGAACACACAGCAGAGACCCTACGTACTGCTCGCATCATGCTGATTCTTCATAACATGGAAGGGGTCTTTGGGAAGTGAGCACTAAGAGTCAAACCCAACCGGTTTAGAGTCTAACTGTCAGCTTCTGTCGGTGTCACGACTAGCAAGCCCTTAGACCACCCACAAGTAGTCGTCCAACTAAGATCATTACACCACCATTTGTAAACCATGCACAATCATGTAATTATCAGGCACAAATCGTGCTATCAAGCACCCAAGGACACACAAAAGGAGCATTATTACATTTCTCCTCATACAATCAATGTCGATGCTAATTAGCATCTAAGGCCCCCAACCACCGGGTCCTTAACATTGCACCATAAGATATGACGATATCTTATAACCCGCATCAAGCCATCAATGCTACCCATACAAAGTTGTTATAACTTTTGTGTAGTGGCTTGTGTATAACATGGAAATTACTCTATGAGACCCTGCAGGACTACTTGTGCGTATAGAGACATATTCATATCTTACTAAATAAGTAAGCCCAACTTATAATCAATATTCAATTCACGTGCTCAAATCATGGCGTGTTTCAACACCCTTGAATCTATCACCCATATTGAGAGGTTATCACAAATCTAACAATCTGATAGATTGTCAAACGATGTGAGCATTTATATAAACATGTCCTCTAAATTCTTCATTCAATTATGCATCGCAATGTCCCATTTCAGAATCATAACATTCATTTACACCTCGCCCAATTGACATGGGAACCCAGGAAGTCCTACCACGCCAAAGGAGGAGAACCTAAAGTTCTCTGATTGCTAGCGCCGGCAGTAGCGCTACAGCCGGGCGCTAGTGATCCAGTTGACACGACTTCCCATCCACATTGGGTGTCGATGGGAAGTTAGCCCTTCCCATCGACAAGTCAACACGCTAGCGCCAGCGGTAGCGCTACCGCCGGGCACTAGTATATCTACCAACACTCCTTCCCGTCGACATTAGGTGTTGACGGGAAGTTATCCCTTCCCGTCGACAAGTCGACACGCTAGCGCCGGAGGTACCACTACCGTTGGGCGCTAGTGATTCTACCAGCTCTCCTTCCCATTGAAATTAAGGGTCGACGGGAAGTTACCCCTTCCCGTCGATAAGTCAACACGCTAGCGCCGATGGTAACGCTACCGTTGGGCGCTAGTTAACAGAGAACAATTCCTCTGTTAAACACATCCAATTTTCTTCCGCTGAACTCTCAGCTCCAATTAAGATCAATTCTTTCTTCCCTTAGTTGCTGGACTTTCACCACTATTCACGTGTCCCCTTATTAATCAAGTACAATATTATAATTAAAACTCTCTTTAACAAGGGATTATTCATCATCTTCCCCATACAAGAATTAGGTCATTTCACCTTCCTTCCTCCAATACTCCCTCATTAGGCCACCAATCTTCACGAAATCAACTCCTTTTACTTCGTGTTGAAAAGGGGAGTTGATCGAAGACATACACGCGGTCAACGACACCCTAGAACATACACTCTAGTGTGGCCACTTCCTACGACACTCCATTAATCTTGCTAAATCAAGCTCTTTTGAGCTCAATGTCTCTCCTAACTAGATCGAAAGATCTAGCACCAAGGGAGAGGGGTCGGAAGTCACCTGATTTCTGGCCAACGATCGAGGTTGTCTCCTCGGCGGCATGGTGTCGGTCGGCCGAGCTCAAGTCCTTCTCCAAGCATGCTCCTTCAAGAACCCTAAGTTAACACCTTGAGGTGTGAGGAAGAAGATGAAGAAATGAAGAAGAAGAAGATGAATATGGCCCGCTGATTAGGAGAGTTCTGCCCATTTGGGTTAGGAGAGAAGGAAGAGAGAGAGAGAGAGAGAGAGTTGCATTAATGAGTATTAAATGAAACCCAACTTTCCAAGCCTTATGTTGGAACTCCACAACTAGGCGTCAGCTGCTTATTGGCTTTTAATTCCACCATTAACTTAGATTTGTGCAATTTAGGCCATCCACCATGGAAGAAATCACGTGCACTGATTCATCCGCTGCCACCGGCGTTAGCAGAAGCTACTGCCGGTGTTAGCTCCCTTCTACCAATCCCTTGCCATTTGCTTTCTAACTTCAAGGGGTGAGGGTTACACCCACTCCTGGAGATCAGGGCGCATCCATGGCACAATTTGGATATCAACACTCCTACCTAGCCCAAGCAACTCCAAGTGAGTCATGTCACTCGAGGGGTCTAGTTCGAATTGGGCAGTAATAGGTAAGGGCTTCTGAAGGAGGCAACAAAGAATGGAGAGAGGAGAATGAGGAGGAACTACAACTCTCTTTAGATCTGATTGAAGAGGTCCAAGATCTTTCCGTCGTTCGATAATAGGAACTCAAGTGCTGGATGGCAAAGTACTTTGACAAACACATCAGGATAAAGCAATTCGAGAAGGGGGGCCTTTTTTTAAAAAAGTTCAACCTGGTGATGGCGCAAATCTCGCACACCGCTATAGGCGGTAGCTCGACTGCGACACGAAACGGCAGTGTACCGATCATTCAAGTAATATAAAATGGGAATGAATCCCCAAGTATCGATCTCAAAGGAACACAGTATGGTGGAGTTTATTATCGAGGAAGGACTTGAGGTTGAAGTCCTTTCGAGCGGATGGAATGCGGAAACGGGGTGATTTGGCTTTTGGAAAATAAAAGAAAACAACTTCAACTACTCCTATGCAATGCCGCTATGCAATGCTTCACTTGGCGGGATGGAGACTAGGCAGGCCTTGAGCGCGCTGCGTCGCAAGGGTGGATGGACGAGTAGGCAAGCGGAGTCGAACTGTGCAGGCCTTGAGCGCACTGCTTCGTAGGGCGAATGGATTACACGGGCCGCTATGCCACGCTTCGCTAGGCGGATGGAAGAGTAGGCAAGCGGATGGAATGGTTCGCACCGGCGGAGTCGGAATGGATTACACGGGCCGCTATGCCACGCTTCGCTAGGCGGATGGAAGAGTAGGCAAGCGGATGAGGGTCGCAAGCACCTCGTCGACAAGCACGCCACTAGCAATTGCTAGTGCGGCACACGAACGTGACGGTGGGATGGATGATGGAATGGGGCGCACCTCAAGCAACTCAAACAGTAAAGTATTTCACATAGACATGAAATGTATAGAAATGCAAATACAGTTAAGTGCTACTTCATCATAATGTTAGCTCTAACTACATATACATCAATAAGAGAAGAACAAGGCAAGAAATTGACCGAATCCGAAGGCTCGTTGTAGATTCACGGTTGGAATCGCCGGGTTGTCAATCCGCGTCCAAGCTCGGTCCGCAACTACGTCCGGGGTAGAGAGAGCTGTCACTACTCTCCAATGAGCCCGTCTTCTTCATCTCACGATCCGGTAGAGGTTGCAAACTTCCTCTTGCTTGATGGCGATGGCGGCTAGATCTTCCTTTGAGGCGCTAAGATGAAGGAGGAGGCCGAGAGGAAGCTCCGGCTCAAGATTGGCGTGAAGAACAAGCCCGGAGCACCTCCAGATGGTGGGAGGCGATGGAGGGGAGAAATCGGGGCTCTGGAGGGAGAAAATGGCGGACTGGAATCAACTCCCCGACCTAATTCGCGAGCATGTCTTTTTATAGGCGCTGGAATAAACAGTGCGCACGATCAGTGGCGCACGACCAGTGGTCGTGCGCACTAGAATCCTGTGATCGTGCGCCTGCCTGGGCGGAGCCTGTAATGTAAGAAATTTATAAAATAACATGTTCGCACGACCAGTGGCGCACGACCAGTGGTCGTGCGCACTATCTTAAATGGTCGTGCGTTCGGTTAAGACAGAACTCAAATTTCGGGGGTTGAGTGCGCACGATCAGTGGTGCACGACCAGTGGTCGTGCACAATAGAACAAGTGATCGTGCGCAGTGTTCCTGTACAGAATTGTACCGGGAACACCTGCACGACTCCTGTTCCTACAAAAATGCTGATCAGACCACTGAAAGTGGCACTCAACAATACGATAAGGCTAACAAAGGAGAATAAACATAAAAACACACTAAAATAGGCCAAGAAGTGCACCTAGCAAAGAATGACAAATATGAACTAAAACAAGGCTAAAGTGCAGTGGAATGACTAGATAAACGGCCCAGATGAGTCCATATATGTGTATATGATCAGGACTCATCACACCCCCAGACTTAGCTGTTTGCGCGTCCCGAGCAAACGAATTCCTCAAGCGGCTGAGAAAAATACACAGCTGGCATAGAAATTGTAAAGCGGAGTATCATGCGAAGTCGCATGCTCATGCGCGTAGAAATACAGTAGACAAAATTTCTAATTGTACATATTAGTTTATACTTTTCTAGGGGCGTATTTATATATTACATTTACTCAAAAAGTGAATCACGGTGAATCATAAGGTCGTACATAGGAAGAAAGTAAACTGAACGCTGAGGCGAGCATTGCCAAAGATCGGGGCTCGAGACAACCTCCATTGAAATCCATCAATGTCGGTGACCATAAGCTTGCCCGTTCGCACTCTCTCCACGACACTGGTTTGACTCAAATGCGTGAATCAATAGGACTTAAGGTTTTAGATGAGGCTTGGGTTTAGGTGAGGTAAACAAATATAAACATGAAGGCTTAGAACACAAAAACCCAAATGAGCAAATGCATAACACTATCCAAGTAGCCATAAAACACGCGGATGCACCACACCCCCAGACTTAGACTTAGACACATGGGTGTGTGCACCGCCTACTCCCAAATATAAATCTCAAACAGATTTTTTTTTAATTAAACTTTTCATTCTTCTTTTTCTTTTCAAATCTTTTTCTTCTTTTCTTTTTCTTTCTTTAGCAATTTCAGCAAATTTTCAAAGATGCACATCCACATTTTCACATTGTACTTCCACAATCAACACCACCAATTTAAAATTTAAACAAAATGCTTGCATTTTGGGTGTGCGACTAGGATTGGAGTTTAGGCTTTGGTGAACAGTAGTGGAGCTGAACCAAAAGAATGGGGTAGGCACAACTGGGCTAGCGAGGAAATGATGATAGGAATGGCATAAAGGCTCAACCGGGCCAAAATGATGGCCTATATCACATTCACGCAATTGACTAACCGTATACCCATGCTTCAAGAATCGCTTGGGGCAAGTTCTTAGCCACCGAGAAAGATAATCCTTTCTCCCGACTCGGGCAATACGAGGCTAACGAACGTCTACACACATCCCTATGCTACCGTTTGATTCACACCGGATTCACCAATTTTTGAGTGTAGTAAACAATATTTACTCTAATAGAAAAACATAATCTAAAAGCCTAAAAAGAAATTGAATCTACACGAATTTCTAAGCGAGACATGAGCACTCGACTAGGAGCACTACAGGAGTCAATATTTTACTCCGCCTCATAATCCTAAGCCAGCACAGTGATTTTCCAAATCACACGAAAAGAAATGAGTTCGGCTCAAGACGTGCCAACAGCTAAGTGCGCGCTCATGTGGGTGTAGTGGTGTGCAATGCAATTAAACATAACTAAATATATGAAATTAAAATACTTCTAGTATGCAAATGAGATGTGCACGTGCAGTGGGTAACATATAGCGGCTCTCCCCCAGACTAAATCTAAGCAATAGACATAAATGATGTAACCATGAAAATTGAAAATGAAGTCTAGGGAAAGAGATTACCCAATGCTCAGAAGTGAGCATACCAGAAGACACGTGAAAAACTGAAGCAAACCCGCCATTCAGAATTTGCAATAAGTACCTGCAGGGGTGAGCTCCACAAAAACAGAAGAAAGCAGAAATGCTAAAACTGAACAGAAATTAACTAACTACTCTAACTAGGAAAATGAAAATGCAAAAAAGATAAGATAACTACTTGGGTTATTGTGGTCCCAGCACGACTTATTCAGGTTTTGTACAGTTCTAGCTTATAGGCCTATGAAAAACAAAATGCACAGGTAATTGTTCTAATATGCGCATCGGTAGCGGGTATCGATACGGAGACAGAGCAGTCACCCCTCTACCTAAATATAGATACCTGCTCCTCACAGGTAGAGGGAAAAGAAAGTAAGAAGAGGAGGAGGCCTGGTCCTCACTCATATCACCAAAACTATCCTTGCCCAGCAAGGTATCATCTCCAGGGAGGCAGTAGGAGGAGAAGGCAATGAGTGGGGCTTCCTCTACGGAGGAGGGATCAACCTCCTCACGTGAGAGGATACACTCATCATTGACTTGAGCAGAATGCTCCAAGTCCTCCTGAAGTACCTGTGAAGACTCAACCTGCACAGGCTTAGATAGAGAAAGGGGATTACGAGATAAAAAAGAAGATGAACATGAATAAAAATCAATCGGGGGAGTGATCCCGGTCTCACTCCCGGCAAGATCCAAGGGTAGATCGCTATCATCATCGTAAGTATCATAGCGAGGGGAACCCAAGAACTCAAGGGCCTCAGTGGTGGTTTGGACCTCCTCGTCCCATGAAGAAGTGAAAACCTCCTCATCAGAGAGAGTATCCTCCTCATCCCACCGAGGTGAACCATCGTGTTCAAAGTATTCATTCTCCCCTTCGGGGAAAACAAACTCCTCATCCCACTTTGGAGCATCCTCCGAGTCAGAAGCATCACCCCACTCCTTCACTTCGATAGGACCATAAAGAATGTGTGTAGAAAAATCATGCAAAGAAACTGGAGGAACATCAGAATCAGAAAGTAGAATATCAGGTTCCTCCGCAAAAAGATCTGCTAATGCCTCCCCGATGGAAAGAATACTTTCCAAATCCCACTCAGGAGCTTCTAGGAGCTCCCATTCCTCTCCTTGTTGGCCAACAGATGAGTGATCATCATCAATAGGAGTGAAGCCATATATAGGGAGTGAGGAGTCCATGCATGAAATAAGATCGGGGGCAAATGGCATGATTGCCTCCATGGGTAAAGAATGAGTGATAGGGACAATGTTGTCATGAGTGGAGGAGCGGCAGTCAGGATTGAAAAGACTAGGGCAGTCCTTCAATTCATGACCCTCTCCTCGACACAACAAGCAAACAACGTTCCTACACTGCCTAACATTTAACTCATTCATTTGGTCTATATAATAGACCATCTTGTCGTAAGTGCTAGGAGAAATGTCCCATGATGACATATTTGACAATTAAAGCAGATATAACGAGACTGAAATTCTTTGCAAGAAAATTTACACAAACTAATAAAACTTCTTGGATTATACTTGCCTAAAACTTTAAAATAAGAGGGAAAGAAATAATAACAAGCAGTAAATAAGTAAAAAGCAAACAAAAATAATAAGGCGGCTATATACACTGGAAGAAACTTCTCTCTCTCAGCTCTCCCTCTCAAGAAAACTCACACGTCTGTGTTCCCCGGCAACGGCGCCAAAAACTTGATGGCGCAAATCTCGCACACCGCTATAGGCGATAGCTCGACTGCGACACGAAACGGCAGTGTACCGATCGTTCAAGTAATATAAAATGGGAATGAATCCCCAAGTATCGATCTCAAAGGAACACAGTAAGGTGGAGTTTATTATCGAGGAAGGACTTGAGATTGAAGTCCTTTCGAGCAGATGGAATGAGGAAACGGGGTGATTTGGCTTTTGGAAAATAAAAGAAAACAACTACAACTACTCCTATGCAATGCTGCTATGCAATGCTTCGCTTGGAGGGATGGAGACTAGGCAGGCCTTGAGCGCGCTGCATCGCAAGGGCGGATGGACGAGTAGGCAAGCGGAGTCAAACTGTGCAGGCCTTGAGCGCACTGCTTCGTAGGGCGAATGGATTACACGGGCCGCTATGCCACGCTTCGCTAGGCGGATGGAAGAGTAGGCAAGCAGATGAAATGGTTCGCACCGGCAGAGTCAGAATGAATTACACGGGCGGCTATGCCACGCTTCGCTAGGCGGATGGAAGAGTAGGCAAGCGGATGAGTGTCGCAAGCACCTCGTCGACAAGCACGCCACTAGCAATTGCTAGTGCGGCACACGAACGTGATGGCGGGATGGAGGATGGAATGGGGCGCACCTCAAGCAACTAAAACAGTAAAGTATTTCACATAGACATGAAATGTATAGAAATGCAAATAAAGTTAAGTGCTACTTCATCATAATGTTAGCCTAACTACATATACATCAATAAGAGAAGAACAAGGCAAGAAATCGACCGAATCTGAAGGCTCGTTATAGATTCACGGTTGGAATCGCCGGGTTGTCAATCCGCGTCCAAGCTCGGTCCGCAACTACGTCTGGGGTAGAGAAAGTTATCACTACTCTCCAATGAGCCCGTCTTCTTCGTCTTACGATCCGGTAGAGGTTGCAAACTTCCTCTTGCTTGATGGCGATGGCGGCTAGATCTTCCTTTGAGGCGCTAGGATGAAGGAGGAGGCCGAGAGGAAGCTCCGGCTCAAGATTGGCGTGAAGAACAAGCCCGGAGCACCTCGAGATGGTGGGCGGCGATGGAGGGGCAAAATCGGGGATCTGGAGCGAGAAAACAGCGGACAGGAATCAACTCCCCGACCTAATTCGCGAGCAGGCCTTTTTATAGGCGCTGCAATAAACAGTGCACACGATCAGTGGCGCACGACCAGTGGTCGTGCGCACTAGAATCCTGTGATCGTGCGCCTGCCTGGGCGGAGCCTGCAATGTAAGAAATTTATAAAATAACATATTCGCACGACTAGTGGAGCATGACCAGTGGTCGTGCGCACTATCGTAAATGGTCGTGCGTTTGGTCAAGACAGAACTCAAATTTCGGGGGTTGAGTGCGCACGATCAGTGGCACTCGACCAGTGGTCGTGCGCAATAGAACCAGTGATCGTGCGTAGTGTTCCTATACAGAATTGTATCGGGAACACCTGCACGACTCCTGTTCCTACAGAAATGCTGATCAGGCCACTGAAAGTGGCACTCAACAATACGATAAGGCTAACAAAGGAGAATAAACATAAAAACACACCAAAATAGGCCAAGAAGTGCACCTAGCAAAGAATGACAAATATGAACTAAAACAAGGCTAAAGTGTAGTGGAATGACTAGATAAATGACCCAGATGAGTCCATATATGTGTATATGATCAGGACTCATCACCTGGCTAGAGGTCAGCCGCAATGGGGAAGCTCAATCCCAATTGGGAGGGCCCATATGTCATTGAAGAAGCCTTAAAATTGGGAGGATATCGCCTTCAAAATGTGGAAGTCGAGCCCATCGGTCACATATGGAGTGGTGATGACCTGAAAAATTTTTACGCTTGAGTTCATGTAATAAAATTGTTTACTTTCAAAATTTGTTTTTCTTTATGAATGATGTGTCAACTTGTAAGATGATCGTGCTGGAAAGATGGTTGGCCCTGAGCAGGCCCGTTGACTAGACTCACACCTAGCTGGCAGGGCCATAGACTGACTCAGTGGCAGGATGAAAGAGTTTCAAAATAAGGTTGGCCCCAAGCAGACCCGCTGACCAGGCTCTCACCTAGCTTGCAGGGTCGTAGGCTCACTCGGTGGCAGGATGAAAGAGTCTCAAAATGAGGTTGTCCCCGAGCAGACCCACTGACCAGGCTCTCACCTAGTTGGCAAGGCCATAGGCTCACTCAAGGGCAGGAGATGAAAAGGAGTTTCAAAATGAGGTTGGCCCTGAGCAGAGCCGCTGACCAGCCTCTCACCTAGCTGGCAGGGTCGTAGGCTCACTCAGTGGCAGGAGATGAAAAAGAGTTTCAAAATGAGGTTGGCCCCGAGCAGACCCGCTGACCAGACTCTCACCTAGCTGGTAGGGTCGTAGGCTCACTCGGTGGCACGAGATGAAAGAAAGGTTCAAAATGTGGTTGGCCTTTGATCAGTACTTTTTGTACTCATCTTTTAGTATAAGTTTAATACATTTTAAATATGAAATTATATAGTTTTTATGCTTTTCTTATTTAATTTATTATCTTTTCAATTTTATAAACTAACTTGAGCTTTTTCTGTGTATTTCAGTTTATTTGGACACATTGGACCAAAACTTCAAGTACATGCCCAAGGTCACGGGCGTGACCATGGGCGTGTAACCTGCGCGGTGTTCCAGACCTGTTTCTGCCACCACGGGGACGTTTCGTGAAGAGTTCACCAAGTACACGCCCCTGGTCACGCCGGTGACCAAGGGCGTGACCCAATGTCACGGCCGCGACCCGCTAAGACTGCAGCGACTTGCTGAGACGAGCAACCCGCTGAGACGGCAGCGACCCGCTGAGACGAGCGACCCGCTGAGATGAGCGACCCGCTGAGACGGTAGCGACCCGCTGAGACTGCTGCGACCCGCTGAGACTGCTGCGACCCGCTGAGATCAAGCCTTACACGCCCCAGGTCATGGGCGTGACCAGGGGCGTGACTCATCCCGCGCCACTTCCCGCTTCTTCCCGCCGAAGATTCCTGCCAGCAGCATGATTTGAAGGTTACACGCCCTAGGTCACGGGCGTGACCTAGGGGGTGACACGTAAATTTCTCCTACATTAAAGACAGTCGGCGTCCTTTCCGCACCGAGAAGATCGCGCGCCTTACATGCCCGTGGTCACGGGCATGACCGAGGGCGTGTAACCCAAAATTTCCAGCTCTAAAAAGGCAGCTCCTCCAGATGATCTAGACACCTTGTATTGGAGTCCAAGCCTCCATTTTCTTGCTTATTTCCGTGTTTTTAAGTATTCTAGCTTACTTTTTCTTGCACTTGTAATTTCTCTTTCAATAGTTGTAATTCCTTTTCTTGAATTAATAAAATTTGTGTTTTTATTCATCCATTCTTCTATTTTGTCCACCTCTCTTTTCATTATTTATAATCTTCTAGTATAGTTATTTTTCTTATTGCAACCAAATCAAAGTACTTTTTTGATAGAACAATAGAGATCGTCTTGAGTAAGAGTAATCAACACGCCCAGATTTGTATACGACCATGGTTTTTATAAAGCCTATACTACATCCGACACGGTACACTTGCCGTTGTCATTTGCAAGCATAGTTTTGCTCATCAAGTTTTTGCCGCCGTTGCCGGGGATCTGAGCTGATATTTCGAAAGAGAATATCTATTGATTTTATCGTTTCCTTTCTTCTCTTATTATTTTTATTTTCTTTTATTTCTTCAAGGTGCAACTAAATTCCTGGAAAGGACGCTTTGGGCTTGAGTTCCCACCACAGCCTTTAGTACCTTGCGAGCCCTTCACCGGGTTGACCTTGGGAAGTTCAGGACTAATTTTAAATCACCTAAATAAAAAAATATAAATATAATTATTTATCTGAAATTTTATTTTATTTATCCACATCTTTTCCTCTTTTCTTTTTTGTTTATGACCCGAGGAAACTCTTCAGTCAATCTTGAATTTTATTTTGATCCGGAAATCGAGCGCACCTTGCGACGTTGTCTCCGATTTAGTGATCAACCAATAATTCAGGAAGAGTCAATCGGAGAGACTAACTAAGGCTTAATGAATAACCCCGACCATAATGAGGCCCGCTAAGGACCATGTCCTATTATGCGAGACTAAATTGGGAGGCAACACAATCTAGTATTATTCGCCTGGCGGTGGCGAATAATAATTTTGAAATTAAAAATAGTATCATTCAGATGGTACAGCAAACCGTCATTTTCGATGGCTTACCGGATGAAGATCCTAATTTACATTTGTTAAATTTTTTGGAAATTTGCGATACATTTAAGATAAATGGCGTCACTGATGACGCCATTCGTTTGCGTTTATTTCCTTTTTCTTTGCGGACGAAGGCTAAGCAATGGTTGGGCTCTCTTCCTAGAGGTTCCATCACTACGTGGGCCGAGATGACGGAGAAATTCTTAACGAAATATTTTCCTCCGGCAAAGTCGGCTAAATTACGTACGGACATTCTCTCGTTCATGGAAATAGAATCGGAGTCTCTCTACGACACATGGGAGCGCTTCAAAGAACTTTTGCGGAGATGTCCTCACAATGCCCTGCCCGTATGGCAACAAGTTCAAACTTTCTACAATGGTTTGAATCTCCAAATAAGGCAGAAGATTGATGCGGCCGCGGGCGGGACCCTTAATAACAAAACCCCCGAAGCTGCTCAAGAGCTTTTTGAGGAGATGGCCCTGAATGCCTATCAGTGGAATGCGCCATGGTCGCGCCCTAATAAGCCGACCAGACTTTTTGAAGTCGAGGCCACCCCTAACTTAGCGCATCATGTAGAAAAGCTCACAAAACATTATGTGGCGAAGATGACTGCTTCCTCCGCCACAAATTGGGATAATACTAATAATTTTAATACTTTGAATAATAATTTCATTCATTAGCAAGTTGATTATATGGGGAACTCTTATCCCCCTCCTTTTAACCCGAATAATAATCTTCCGTTTAACAATAGTTATAATCCGGGTTTAAGGAATCGCCCAAACTTTTCATGGAGCAACCCCAATAACGCTCAACGAACACCACAAGTTAATCGTCCCGGATTTGCTCCTCCACCACCACCACAAAAGCCCTCTCCGCTTGAAGAGGTCTTCACTAAGTACATTGCCTCCAATGAGTCCAATATCCGGAATCTCACCGGATCGGTAAAAAATTTAGAAAATCAAATTGGACAGCTGGCAAGAATGTTCTCCGAACGCCATCAAGGAGCACTTCCGGGCAACACTGAGCCCAATCCGCGAGAGAGCGCCAACGCAATTACCCTCCACAGCGGAAAGGAGGTAACTTCTTCAAATTTGGTCGAGCCCGAGGTAAACGTTTCATCTTCTCCCCCGCAAGTTGTTTCTTCACCTGCATTACCGTCTGCTACTTTAGCTCCGCGCATTATTAAAAATCCTTTTATTCCTTATCCTTCAAAATTTAAAGATGAGCGCAATGAGGAGCAATATAAAAAAATTATTGAAATTTTAAAACAAATCCAAATAAATGTGTCATTCTGCGAAGCAATTGCTCAAATGCCAAGGTACGCTAAATATCTAAAGGAGTTACTTTCGAACAAAACAAAACATGAAAATTTTTCGCGTATTTCTTTAAACGCAGAGTGTTCGGCGGCTTTATTAAATAAAATACCACAAAAATTAAACGACCCGGGACGATTCTCCAACCCGTGTATGTTTGGTAATTTATCAATCAAGCACGCCTTGGCCAATCTAGGCGCTAGCATAAACTTAATGCCTTTTGCGTTATTAAAAAACTTTGGTTTGGTCAACCCAAGCCCAACTAACATAAGCATCCAACTAGCGGATCGGTCAGTTAAATACCCAATAGGGGTCATTGATGATGTGCTAGTGAAGGTTGATAAGTTTATCTTCCCGGTAGACTTTGTCATCCTCGATATTGAAGAAGACGCCGAAGTACCCCTAATACTTGGCCGACCTTTCCTAGCCACCGCTCGAGCTATAATAGATGTAAGCAACGGAAAACTTCTCCTGCGAGTAGGAGAGGAAGAAGTTACTTTCAATGTTAATTAATCAATGAGAAATGCGCTTACTAACGACGATTCTTGTTTTATTTTAGAATCAAATTTTGAAGAAGAATTATCAACTGTTGAGGAAATAATTTCCCCTCTTTATGAAAATCCGCAGTTAAAAACATTATTATGTCCTGAAGAAACGACCCGGCTGGCAAATTTTGAACAAACAAATTTAAATATTTTTAAAATCAAAACATCTTATGAAGAGCCACCGAGTCTAGAATTAAAACAACTACCGGATCATCAAAAATATATTTTGTTAGAAGAAAATTCAAAATTACCCATGATTATTTCTTCTACGCTTAATGATTCGGAAATTTCCGAACTAATTAAAATTTTAAATAACCACCGTCACGCAATTGCGTGACAAATCTCTGATATAAAGGGTATAAATCTCTCATTCTGCACGCATAAAATAAATCTAGAAAATAATTCTCGCGGCACTATTCAGCCTCAACGACGCCTTAACCCCAATATGAAGGACGTCGTTAAGGCCGCAATTATAAAATTACTGGATGCGGGGATTATTTACCAAATTTCTGATAGCACTTGGGTTAGCCGGGTGCAAGTCATGCCTAAAAAGGGCGGAATTACAGTAATTGAAAACGAAAATAATGAGTTGATTCCAACACGTACTGTTACGGGTTAGCGGGTATGCATCGATTACAGGAAATTAAATGATGCTACCCGCAAAGATCATTTTCCGTTGCCCTTCATTGACCAAATTTTTGAACGCTTATCCGGTCATTCGCACTATTGTTTTCTCGATGGTCTTTTGGGATATTTTCAAATCCCAATCGCACCCGAAGACCAAGAAAAAACCACTTTCACTTGCCCCTTCGGCGCCTTCGCCTATCGGAGGATGCCGTTTAGTCTTTGTAACGCGCCAGCTACATTTCAAAGGTGTATGCTGGCAATTTTTAATGAATTAGTTGAGGACGTCATGGAAGTTTTCATGGATGATTTTTCAGTCTATGACGATTCCTTCAAAAATTGTCTAAAAAATCTTGATCGTGTTCTTCAACGCTGCGAAGACACGAATCTGGCACTAAACTGGGAGAAGTGCTACTATGTGGTCCGTGAGGGATTAGTCCTCGGACATAAGGTTTCTAGTAAAGGGATCGAGGTCGATAGGGCCAAGATCGAAGTTATAGAAAAACTCCCTCCGCCTACTAATATTAAATATATTAGGAGTTTTTTAGGACATGCGGGTTTCAATAAACGGTTCATTAAAGGTTTTTCAAAAGTTACAAAACTGTTAACGCATCTTTTAGAAAAAGAAACCACATTTTTCTTTGATGAAGAATGTTCTAAGGCGTTCATAAAAATTAAAAACGAACTTATAAAATCACCTATTTTAATTTCGCCAGATTGGTCTCTTCCGTTCGAAATCATGTGCGATGCAAGCGATTTTGCCGTAGGTGCGGTCTTGGTCCAAAGGGTGAATAAATACTTTCACCCAATTTATTATGCAACCAAAACGCTTACATCCGCCCAAGCTAATTATACAACAACGGAAGAAGAACTTCTAGCGATTGTTTTCGCCTTTGATAAATTTCGTTCGTACGTAATGCTATCAAAAATTATTGTTTTTACAGACCACTCCGCACTCCGGTACTTGCTAGATAAAGGGGACGCCAAGCCCCGACTATTGAGATGAATCCTACTCTTGCAAGAATTTGATTTGGAGATACAAGACAAGAAAGGAGCGGAGAACTTGGAGGCCGACCACCTCTCAAGATTGGAGAACCTGACAGCAGGAGCACTGGTGGAGGCCGAGATAGATGATAAATTCCCTGAAGAGCGCCTCCTCGCCATCGAAAAGGTAACGACTTCTTCCAACCCTTGGTATGCGGATTTGGCCAACTATTTAGTGGCCCGGGTCCTACCAAAATATTTTTCAAGTCAGCAAAAGAAGAAATTCTTTTCGGACTTGAAAAATTATTTTTGGGAGGACCCCTTTTTATTTCATGTCTGCGCAGACCAAGTGGTAAGAAGGTGTATTTCGGGCAAGAAGGCGTCAAAATTTTGTGGCACTGCCACGAAGGACCAACCGGTGGTCACTATCAAGCAAACCGGACCGCAAGCAAGGTGCTAAAGTCATGCTTCTACTGGCCCACCTTATTCAAAGATGCTCACACCATTGTGAGTAAATGCGATAGCTGTCAACAGTCAGGTAATATTTCAAATCGGGACGAAAAGCCCCAAAATATTTTTTTAGAATGCGAATTTTTTATTTATGGGGAATAGATTTCGTAGGTCCTTTACCTTCCTCCTTCAATAATAAATATATCCTTGTTGCGGTCGATTACGTGTCAAGGTGGGCGGAAGCACAAGCTTTTCCCACCAACGACGCGAGAGTCGTCGTACACTTTTTTAAAAAATTATTTTCACGATTTGGAACACCCCGAGCACTAATTAGTAAGAGGGGCACACACTTTTGAAATAACCAGCTTGCTAAAATTTTAGCAAAGTATGGAGTTACACACAAATATTCTATTGCCTATCACCCACAAGCGAACAGACAAGTAGAGGTAGTAAATCGTGAATTAAAAAGAATTTTAGAAAAAACTGTGTCTGTTAATAGGAAGGATTGATCGTTAAAATTAGACGATGCACTATGGGCATATGGGACAGCGTACAAAACCTCCATCGGATGTACACCGTACCGATTAGTCTATGGAAAAGTATGTCATTTACCAGTGGAATTAGAGCACCGCGCATTATGGGCGCTTAAATTTTTAAATCTAGATTTAAACTTAGCCTCCGATCAACGAAAGTTTCAAATTAATGAATTAGACGAATGACGCGCAAACGCCTATGAACATAATAAATTTTACAAGGAGCGCACTAAGTTTTACCATGATAAGAAAATAAAATTCCCAAAATCTTTTTCACCGGGAGACTTAGTCCTTCTATATAATTCTAGATTAAAACTTTATCCGGGCAAATTAAAATCCCGATGGTCCGGCCCTTTTGTTGTAAAAGAGGTTTGGCCATATGGGACCGTGCTAATAGAACACCCGGATCAAGGCCCTTTGAAAGTTAACTAGCACCATTTAAAATTATATCATTCCGGCGACCCAGCGCCCGGCAAAATTGAAACACTTAACCTCACCAACCCTTAGAACGTCACTTAGTCAAGCTACGCGACGGTAAACAAAGCACTTTTGGGAGGTAACCCAATGTTAACCTTTTTATTTTTTATTTTTCTCATTTCTTGTTTGTTTTTCTACTTTAATTCTACAGGTGTTTGACCGGCAACCCCGACTACTAACCAGGGAAGCCCTCTTTACACTTTAGTCATTTATCTTTATTTTCTTTATTGCCATTTTTATTTTTATCCTTCATACTTAGTTTTAAACATTTGGGACAATGTTTGATTTTAAGTATGAGGGTGTAGCATATTTTCTTTATTGTCATTTTTTTTTGAAAAAAAAAAAACAAAACTAAACAAAAAAAAATTAAAAATTTAAATTAAATTTCTTGGAAAGGACGCTTTGGGCTTGAATTCCATCACAACCTCTAGTACCTTGCGAGCCCTTCACCGGGTTGACCTTGGGAAGTCCAAGAACTAAAAATATATATATATATATATATATTAATGTTCATTTTTTTAATTTTTATCAAAACATCCATGGTTGCTAAAATTGTAAGTTCTAAAGTAGACTTATTTTTCATATGGACTAAGAATTTTTTGTGCTAGAATAGTTTTTTGAAACTTTTGAGTAAAATTGTTGACTCATGTAGTGATCCTAGTCATATGCATATCTTTGAGTAGTGTTCGTGTAACACCCCAGTTTTGCGGAGCTGAGAGTTAACGTCGAGAAGACGAATTTTTCTTGACGCACGATCGTGCATTTTCTTAGCGAACGATCGATCCGACCGTGCGTGCTCTCCGACGGGCAAAAATGGTGTCTCTGTCGTTAATCGTGCGTTTTAACGCACGGTCGTGCGTTCGACCGTGCGTTTTAACGCACGGTCGTGCGTTCGACCGTGCGTTCGGTAACAGATCTGTAAAACAGCGATTTTTGGGCGTCCGATTGGATTAGATCTTGATCGGACGACCCAAATGATTCGCTGGGGGGACTTAGGGCGTGGATGAGGGGTTATTCCCTCATTCTTTCAAGTCCTTTCTCTCTCTTAGGTTGGAGAAAGGAGAAGGGGTCAAGGAGGAAGAAGAAGTAGAATCCGCCATTGTTGGAGCTTCGGAGCTCTGTTCGCCGATCCGAGACCGGCTGTAACACCCCAAAAATCGTAGTTTGTCGAAGTAGGCGGAATGGTAGTGCGACGCTCGAAGTAGGCTGAATTTTCCCTACCTGCTCCTCGCGCACGACCAGTGGCGTATTCTTCGCGCACGACCAGTGATCGTTCGCATGATCGTGCGTTAATTGAGAGGAAATATGGTCGGCTGAAAAGCTATACGTGTGATGGCTCAAATCTTAGCACACCGCTATATGCGGTAGTAAGACTGCGGCACGAAACGGCAGTGTACCGATCGTTCAAGTAATATAAAATGGGAATGAATTCCCAAGTATCGATCTCAAAGGAACACAGTAAGGTGGAGTTTATTATCGAGGAAGGACTTGAGATTGAAGTCCTTTAATCAGATGGATCGCGGAGGGGGGTTGATTTGGTTGTGGAAAATAAAGGAAAATATTACAACTACTCCTATGCAATGCCGCTATGCAATGCTTCGCTTGGCGGGATGGAGACTAGGCAGGCCTTGAGCGCGCTGCATCGCAAGGGCGGATGGACGAGCAGGCAAGCGGAATCGAACTGTGCAGGCCTTGAGCGCGCTGCTTCGTAGGGCGAGATGGATTACACGGGCCGCGATGCCATGCTTCGATAGGCGGATGGACGAGTAGGCTAACGGAATGAGGGTCGCAAACACCTTGTCGACAAGCACGCCACTAGCAATTGCTAGTGCGGCACCGGACACGGTGGTGGAGTGGAAAATGGATGGCGGCGCACCTCATTAACACATATGAACTAAATATAACTTCACATAAACATGAAATTAAGATTACAAGCACGAATAATAGTGTTCATCATCAATACATGAGAGATCTAGCTACAAACACATCAATAAGAGAAGAACAATGCAAGAAATCGACCGAATCCGAAGTCTCGTTGTAGATTCACGGTTGGAATCGCCGGGTTGTCAATCCGCGTCCAAGCTCGGTCCGCAACTACGTCCGGGATAGAGATAGCTGTCACTACTCTCCAATGAGCCCGTCTTCTTCGTGTCACGATCCGGTAGAGGTTGCAAACTTCCTCTTACTTGATGGCGATGGCGGCTAAACCTTCCTTGAAACTCTAGGATGAAGGAGGAGGCTGAGAGGAAGCTCCGGCTCAAGATTGGCGTGAAGAACAAGCCCGGAGCACTTCCCGATGGTGGGTGGCGATGGAGGGGCAAAATCGGGCGGAACGGCGGAGCTGGGCGAGAAAAAACGACGAAAGATCGACCTAATTCGCGAGCAGGAACATTATAGGCGCTGAAATAAACAGTGCGCACGGTCATTGGTGCACGACCAGTGGTCATGCGCGCTGGAATCCTGTGATCGTGCACCTGCCTGGGTGGAGCCTGCAATGGAAGAAATTTATAAAATACCATGTTCGCACGACCAGTGGCGCACGACCGGTGGTCGTGCGCACTATCGTAGGTGGTCGTGCGCACTGGTCGAAACAGAACTCATAAAATTGATGTTAAGTGCGCACGAACAGTGGCTCACGACCTGTGGTCGTGCGCACTGTCGTAGGTGGTCGTGCGCACTGTCCGAGACAGAACTCAAAAAATGGGGTTAAGTGCGCACGAACAGAGGCGCACGACCAGTGATCGTGCGCAATAGAACCAGTGATCGTGCGCAGTGTTCCTGTACAGAATTATACCTGGAACACCTGCACGACTCCTGTTCCAGCACAACCACGAATCCAGCCACTGAAAGTGGCACTTAACAATGCATGAAAACTGCTAAAGAAGAAGAACATGAAATAACACCAAAAACGGGCCTAGGAGTGCACTTAGCATGGAGTATCAAATATGAGTGAAAACATGTCTAAAGTGAAGTGCATAGACTAGAAAATCGGCCCAGATGAGTCCAAAAATGTGTATATATTTGAGACTCATCACACCCCCAGACTTAACTGTTTGCGCGTCCCGAGCAAACAAATCCTGCGGAGTAGGAAAAGCATAGTTAGCTAAAAAAATTGCGACATGGAGTAGTATGCGAAGTTGCATACTTGTGTGTAGAATTTCATTAGACGAAGTTTCTAAATATGCTAGCTAATTAATAAAAAGTGTAGATGCGTAAAAAGGAATTTATTTTTACTCAAAAATGGAATGTTGGTGAATCTCGTGGTCACACGTAGTACGAAAGTAAGCAAGTCGCGAAGGTGAATGTTACCCAAGACCGGAATTCGAAATTATCTCCGTTGAAATCCATCAACGTCGAGAACCATAAGCTCGCCCGGTCACACTCTCTCCACAGTGCTAGTGAACTCACAAGACGAATCGATAGGACTTTAGGTGAACACGAGGCTTAGGTTACGGTTTGGAATGCAAAGATAAGCATGATGGCTAATCGCAACACAAGAGAGCTCGCAAAAGTGCTAATTCAAAGCTGCCACAATAATACACATGTAACACACCCCCAGACTTGACTTTGAAACCGGGTGTGCACACAGCCTACAACAATCAAAACTATTTAGATGTTTCAATTAAAACGCTGGGGATATAAATCTATTTTTTTTTTACTTTGGTTTTCTTTTTCTTTTCTTTCCATCCCCATATCTAATAGCACAGTTTTCAGCAAATAGACATTCTTAAAACTTCCACATCAACACTGAAGTGTCGCATCACCGAACCGCATTGGAAAATTACAATTCATAAATGCTTTTGGCTTATTTTCGGTTGCGATAATAGGATTAGCTTTTAGGCCTTGGTGAAGAATGGTGGAGCTGAACCAAAGGATCGGGCAGGCACAAAATAGGCAAGAAACGGTTAGCGTATAGGAATGGTAGAACAAAGCTCAAGCTTGCCAAATAGATGGCCTATGTCACGCTCAACTTACAAGTCATTCACACCCATGCTTCGAGAGTCACTTGGGGCAAGTTCTTAGCCCTCGAGAAAGGTAATCCTTCCTCCCGACTCAAGCAACACGAACCTCACATTCGCCTACACACAATACCATGCTACCGCTAGATTCAACCACATTCACCATTTTGAGTAAAATAAATTAAAATCTACGCAGATCTACTAATTATAAATTAGAGGCATAAATAAAAAATAATTCTACTCAAATCTCTATGCAAGACACGAGTACTCAACTAGAGCACTACAAGAGTCAACATTCCACTCCATCTTGCAATTATTTTGGCTAATACAGCAATTCCTACATCACAACCAAGAATTGAATATACAGGAGCATACAAACAAGCGAGTGCGCGCTAAAGTGGGTGTAGTGGTGTGCGGTGAAGATGAACAAATACTATAAATGAAATAAAATACTCCTAGCATGCACTGAGATGTGCCCGTGCAGTGGGTATCACATAGCGGCTCTCCCCCAGACTTAATCTAAGCAATAGACACAAATGATGTAAACATGAAAATTAAATAAAAGACTAGGGGGAAGAAAAGTTACCCATGCTCAGAAATGAGCATACCAGAAGACGCGTGAATGACCGAGGCCGCGCCACCACCATACGAAGATTCACAACCACCGCCTTATAAGATGTGCAATGAATACCTGCAAGGTGGGTGAGCTCCGCAAAACAAAAGCAAAAATATACTAAAAATAAAAACTGAAATTAAGATGGACATGAAAAATTAAATGCAAAAAAGATAAGATAACTACTGGGGTTATTATCCTCCCAGCACGACTTATTCAACTACTGTGCAGTTCTAGCTAATGGGCTTATGAAAAGAAAAATGAAAAGGTAACTGTTCCATCATCCATTTCGGTAACGGGTACCGGTACGGCAATAAAACAGTCACTCCTCTACCTGAATAATAATACCTGCAACGCACAGGTAGAGGAAACAGAATGTAAGATGAGGAGGAGGAATAAGCCTCACTCATCTCATATAAAAAATCCTTGCCAAGCAAGGTGTCGTCGGGGAGGCGGCAGGAGGAAAAGGAAATGTATGAGGCTTCCCTTATGGAGGAGGGATCAACCTCCTCACATGAAAGGATACACTCATCATTGACTTGAGCACAAAGCTCCAAGTCCTCCTGGGGTACCTGTAAGGACTCAACCTGCACAGGCTCAGATGAAGAAGGGGGGTCAAGAAATAAAAGAGAAGAAGGACAAAAATAGTCAGAAATCGGGAGAGTGGTCCCGGTCTCACTCCCATTAGATTGGGAAAGTAAAATAATGCCAGCATCATCGACAATGCTGCAGGGCTCGGTAGGATCATCAGTGACCTCCTCCACGATTTGGACTTCCTCCACCGGTGCTGAGGTAGAATCCTCGTCACCTTGGAAAATATCCTCCTCCATAGGAATAGACACAACACATAAATCACCTGCCTTATCCTGCAAAACATCCTCAATAATGTCGTCAGAGACAAATGTAGTAGAATGCACAACAGGGGGAGGAATAGTGCTTGGATAAAAGTCAAGCACCAATTCCTCACAAAGAATCGAATCCACAAGGGGTGGTGGATGCACTGGGAGAATAGGCTCAGCAATGTCGGTGCCCAGATCAGCCACACATCTGATGACTGTGTCAATGCCATACCCTTCAAGATTTGAAGGTGGCAAAGACACAAAACCGGATGTTGAAGGTGTACCGCCAGAGTTAGGATTCGGGACGATCCGGATATCCGGCTCGTCATCCTCGTCCAATTGGCGAAGATACTCGGCACAGTCCTTCAAGACATGATCGGTGCTCCGACAAAACCGGCACTGCCTTGCGGGCTTCTTTGGCACAGCGGGGGCTGAAGCCGAAAAGAAGTATGACGGTAAAGGCTCAGCAGAAAAGCCATAAGACTTACGCGCACCATATGGAGTACCAGACGAAGTCGATGCTCTATATGCTGGGCGAGAAGAATTATGCCCACCATTCTCCGTAGGGCATTCATCACTAGAGTGGGAGGTAGCTCCACACCAACGACAACGGATATTAAGATGTGCCCACATAGTGTGAAGATAAAATGATTCAAAAAGAAAAACACTATTGTGCGAAATACCACACCTAACAAAAATTACTAAAGCAACCTAATTAAAATAGGAAAATGGAATAAAAAGAAATAAAACAAAGAAATGCAATTACAAATGGAAGGGCTTCTCTCTCAGGTTCTACCTCTCCAGAAAACTCACACGACTGTGTTCCCCGGCAACGGCGCCAAAAACTTCATGGCGCAAATCTTAGCACACCGCTATAGGCGGTAGTAAGACTGCGGCACGAAATGGCAGTGTACCGATCATTCAAGTAATATAAAATGGGAATGAATTCCCAAGTATCGATCTCAAAGGAACACAGTAAGGTGGAGTTTATTATCGAGGAAGGACTTGAGATTGAAGTCCTTTAATCGGATGGATCGCGGAGGGGGGTTGATTTGGTTGTGGAAAATAAAGGAAAATATTACAACTACTCCTATGCAATGCCGCTATGCAATGCTTCTCTTGGCGGGATGGAGACTAGGCAGGCCTTGAGCGCGCTGCGTCGCAAGGGTGGATGGACGAGCAGGCAAGCGGAATCAAACTGTGCAGGCCTTGAGTGCGCTGCTTCGTAGGGCGAGATGGATTACACGGGCCGCGATGCCACGCTTCGATAGGCGGATGGACGAGTAGGATAACGGAATGAAGGTCGCAAACACCTCGTCGACAAGCACGCCACTAGCAATTGCTAGTGCGGCACCGGACACGGTGGTGGAGTGGAAAATGGATGGCGGCGCACCTCATTAACACATATGAACTAAATATAACTTCACATAAACATGAAATTAAGATTACAAGCACGATTCATAGTGTTCATCATCAATACATGAGAGATCTAGCTACAAACACATCAATAAGAGAAGAACAAGGAAAGAAATCGACCGAATCCGAAGTCTCGTTGTAGATTCACGGTTGGAATCGCCGGGTTGTCAATCCGCGTCCAAGCTCGGTCCGCAACTACGTCCGGGGTAGAGAGAGCTGTCACTACTCTCCAATGAGCCCGTCTTCTTCGTGTCACGATCCGGTAGAGGTTGCAAACTTCCTCTTGCTTGATGGCGATGGTGGCTAAACCTTCCTTGAAACTCTAGGATGAAGGAGGAGGCCGAGAGGAAGCTCCGGCTCAAGATTGGCGTGAAGAACAAGCCCGGAGCACCTCCCGATGGTGGGCGGCGATGGAGGGGCAAAATCGGGCAGAACGGCGGAGCTGGGCGAGAAAAAACGGCGAAAGATCGACCTAATTTGCGAGCAGGAACATTTATAGGCGCTGGATTAAACAGTGCGCACGGTCATTGGCGCACGACCAGTGGTCGTGCGCGCTGGAATCCTGTGATTGTGCGCCTGCCTGGGTGGAGCCTGCAATGGAAGAAATTTATAAAATACCATGTTCGCACGACCAGTGGCGCACGACCGGTGGTCGTGCGCACTATCGTAGGTGGTCGTGCGCACTGGTCGAAACAGAACTCATAAAATTGATGTTAAGTGCGCACGAACAGTGGCTCACGACCTGTGGTCGTGCGCACTGTCGTAGGTGGTCGTGCGCACTATCCGAGACAGAACTCAAAAAATGGGGTTAAGTGCGCACGAACAGAGGCGCACGACCAGTGATCGTGCGCAATAGAACCAGTGATCGTGCGCAGTGTTCCTGTACAGAATTGTACCGGGAACACCTGCACGACTCGTGTTCCAGCACTCACGAATCCATCCACTGAAAGTGGCACTTAACAATGCATGAAAACAGCTAAAGAAGAAGAACATGAAATAACACCAAAAACGGGCCTATGAGTGCACTTAGCATGGAGTATCAAATATGAGTGAAAACATGTCTAAAGTGAGTGCATAGACTAGAAAATCGGCCCAGATGAGTCCAAAAATGTGTATATATTTGGGACTCATCAACGCGCACGACCAGAGGTTCTTCACGCATGACCAGTGACCGTGCACCTGTGAACGTGCGCACTGTTTATTCTACTCCGCGAAAATGAACGGAGAAGATGATCCGGCCGTTCAAAATTCTTGGAATTTGATCCAACGGCTGTGATGATTGGCTGGAGGGTATTAGGGCTTTTGAGAGGGGTTCTATCCTCATAATATCAAGGCTCGTCTCTCTCCTAGGCTAGCGAAAGAAGAAGGAGGCAAGGAAGAAGAAGAGGAGATCCCGCCATTGACGGAGCTCCGGAGCTCCGTTTCGCGAGCCGTTTCCAGATCTGGAGAGTGCAGCCCGGTGCGGTACTTTCCCTCCGTGTGAAATCTCAGATCCATGGCTAAGAAGAATGCTTCTAGGGTAACGATTCTTCCTCCCAAACTTTGGACTTGTATTTGTCCTTTCATTTCTCTTTCTATGCTTGCATGAGGAATCCCTTTCACCAAATGGGTGAAGTGTAGGATTTCCTCAAGTTCTTCAGAACTCCAGGTTGATTGTGTCCATCCCCGACATATTGCATATAGAAAATCCGGTAGTCGTGCGGATTTAGGCATTGTGTGTGAAGCCTATTCGTGGCCGTGAGCCCGAATCGGTGATGCTTGATTTGCGACGTTGCATTTAGGTTAAGCCTAGAATGCGTGCCGGAGAATGACTCCGTGATATATGCGATAGTATTGTGGGATTTAAGCGTAGGCGTCTTGTGAAGATCCTAACGAAAGCCCCATGCTTTGCCAGTGGTTGAATGCAAACCTTCACCACTAGAATTGTTGAGGAGTGGTCTTGTACCTCCTTTTTGGTTACATGTAAAGCCTAAGTCCTCGTGAAGGCTTGGGTGTTGTAACTTATGTTTTGTATAGCACTAGCGAGTGCTAAACCCTTACGGGCCGAGGTGATGTCATACCCGCATCGCGTGTTCAATCGATGACAAGAGCACGAGAATTGGCTGAACTGAACCCGTTTCCAGGCGCGGCGGTAGGGGGATTTATCTCTTGTAAACCCGAACGACCTTGGGAGAGGTTGGGAAGGGCATCTTGCCTAGACCGACCAAAAGATCTTTTCCATCTAGAGTTTCCGGACTCATGATGTTATTGGTGCTCGGGAAGAAGTACCTTTGGTGCATGCCTTGTGAGCATGGAGCGTGCGGTTGTGTGTACCCACGTTTGTGATGAATTGATGTTGTTAGCCTCATGCGGTTGTTTAGGCGGTTGTGGGGAACCTTTGGGTGAACCCAACCAACATCATGTGCATACCTAGGTTCCCTCCTTTTTGATGCTCAACCTAGAAGATTGATTGTACTTGAAACCTCACCTTATGTAGTTGCACTTTCTTTATATTAGTACTTGTGCTAGTATGGCTTGCTTGCAGGGTCGAAGCTCCGCCACCCCGGGAAAGTGGTGGGGTCATTATAATTTGGTCAGCTGTGCTGACTGTTACTTTGTTTGCCACCGCTCGGTGGAATGTTCCTATGCAGGTGCAGGTGAGACTAGTGGGAAATAGCGGGCGATGGCCCTATTGCCGAGTTGGCCCTTGAAGGCCAGCCTCCATTTTCTGCTTTCTCATGTATTGCCGGCCTGCGTGCCGAAGTATGTTCTGAGTTTTGTACATTGGTGAATGTAAGGCCCTATGGCCGTAACTCTATTTTATGCTTTCATTCCTATGATAGTGGACATTTCTAAATGAAATGTTAAATCATTATGCTTCGGCTAGTGTTTACTTCACTCTGTTGTAGTTCATTCTGTTTATCACCTTTAAATCCTAGCTAGTGTGGTTTGTATGGCGTGGGGTCCCGGCCGGACCTACTGTTATACTATTCGTACTGGCAGTGTGTTACAATTTGGTATCGGACTTAAGGCGTCGATCCGTAGTTTAGCGAATTCGGGACGAATTCCTTTTTAAGGGGTGGTGTGCACGGGATGTGCATTCACCTAAAACGACAAAAACTAATAAGAATGTCCACTTAGGAATGGAAAAACATACTTGTTTGTGGAACCTGAGCGTTCAATGATTGTTGTTTGCTATGATTTCGGTCACTAAATTGTGTAATGCACAATTATAGGTGACTAGGAGTGCTGCGGGGCAGTCTCGACCCCGTAACACCGCTGAAAGTAGTGCGTCGGCTGAGGTACCAGCGACCACTCCTCCTGCTGAGATGATTAGGTTAATCGCAGAAGCTGTCTTCGCGATGATCAATGCTCAACCGCAAAGGCTTGCACAACCTGCTATGCCTATTACAGATGCGGCCCCGGTGCTCGATCCTGCAGTGGAACCTGTCATGGAACCGAGGGTTGAAACCCCTGTGCCAGTGGCTGCAGTGGAACCTGCGGGGGTGCCAAGGGTGGAGCGTCATGTAGAGCGTGTAGCCATTGCGCGAGCGCGTGATCAACAACTGCAACACTTTCTAAGCTTCCACCCTCCAACTTTCTCGGGGACCGGATCCCCAACGTAGGCGGAGGACTGGCTGTCAGCGGTTAGAAAAACTCTAAAGGTGACAGCAACGGAAGAAGCTATTATGGTCACTTTAGCCACCTTCCTACTTATAAGAGAAGCAAGACTTTGGTGGGAAGAAGAGTTGGTGCACAAGTTTGGTGGGAGACAACTTACCGAAATCTCTTGGGAAAACTTCCATAAGTCATTCCTTCTAAGGTACATGCTCTCAACAGGGCATTTGGCACTACAGAACCAGTGCTTACACCTGGAGCAGGGAGCACACTCAGTGGATGAGTACCTGATTGAGTTCATCAGTCTGGGTCGTTATGAGAGTTCTATGTGGGAAGATGAGGAAACCAAGGTCAACAAGTTCTACAATGGTCTGCGAGATGACCTAAAACTAATGCTTGTGGGTCCAAAGTTACTCGGCTTCAACGTCTTAGTGAAAACAGCTAAATCTCTGGAAATGGATATGAAGAGTATGCATCGCACAAAAGACTTCAATGCAAAGAAGTTAGAGTTTCATGCGCCGGTCTCTCAGTCCAAGTGTGAGTTCAGAAGAAACAAGAGAAAGTTTAACTCTGTGAAAGCTAACACTGCACGGTGTTCCGTAATTTGTTTCACTTGTGGGAAGGTGGGACACAAAGTCGCGGTGTGTCGAAGAGGACTATGCTCGTGCGATGGGTTCAACTCCTATGGAGAAAGGCAAGGCGGTGGAGTCTTCGATTCCCTAGTTTTCTCTAACCCAGCCGAGTGTCTACTCTTATGGCCAGCAAAAGGTCATCCAGCAATGCGATGTTGCCACAGGTATGGATGATCATCTCTTAATATGATTTCTACCCTGTGTGCGGATAGAGATAGCAATGTGTCCGCCGTATCCGATGACAACAAAATTTTATGTCTTGTATTTGCGTGCAATTAGGCCTTGTCCTAATTAACGACTATTCGATGAGAGCTCTGTTGGTGCGGGAGCATCGCTCTCTTATCTGTCTAAGGACTTCGTGTTATGAATCGGAGTGTCGTTTACCTTAGTCAAGGATAGATTGGAGGTAATGCTGCCCAATAGATCTTGAATGAGCGCGGATAGGAGAAGCTGTGAAAAGGCGCGAAGATGTTCTTCACCTTGTTGAAGGATTCAGGGCCTAAGACCAGTTTTGTGTTGTCCTAGTAGTAGCGGACCAAGATGATCGAGAGGAACCATTATCTGATTCCGAGAATCGACGACTTACTTGACCAACTGGTTGGGTCGACGGTATACTCCAAACTGGACTTAAGGTCTGGCTACTATCAGCTTAGTATTAGGGAATGTGACATTCCAAAGACAGCGTTCAGTACCCGCTTTGGGCACTATGAGTTCACGGTGATGCCGTTCGGTCTGTCTAATGCACTGTCGGTATTCATGGACTTAATGAACAGAACGTTCCGAGAATATTTGGATTAATTTGTGATCGTCTTCATCGACGACATTTTGGTATACTCTCAGTCGAAAGAGGAGCATGTAGGGCATCTGCACGCAGTTCTGAGCACCTTGAGGAGGAGTCAGCTATATGCCAAGTTCTCAAAGTGTGAGTTTTGGCTACCGTCTATAGCATTCCTTGGTCATGTTGTTAGTGGAGAAGGAATTGCAGTTGATCCGTCGAAGATAGAAGTGATCCTAGCGTGGCCTTTGTTGAAAAACGTAGCGGAAGTCCGAAGTTTCTTAGGACTTGTCGGCTATTATAGGCGCTTTGTGGAGAACTTCTCGAGGATTGCACTCCCTCTCACTAAACTAACTAGGAAAGATCATAAGTTCGTTTGGTCGCCCGAGTGCGCACGAGCTTTTGAAGAGCTGGAGAGCCGTCTGACCACGGCGCCCATTCTATGCTCGCCATGTGGTACGGAAGGCTAGGAAATCTATAGCGACGCCTCGGGGAGTGGTTTGGGTTGTGTCCTAGTGCAGTTCGGAAAGGTAATTGCCTACGGCTCCCGACAATTGAAGGTTCATGAGAGGAATTACCCGGACCATGATTTGGAGCTAGCGGCCGTGGTATTTGCTCTCAAACTTTGGAGGCATTATTTGTATGGCGTGAAGATCGACATCTTTACCGACCACAAGAGCCTCAGGTACCTGCTGGATCAAAGGGAGTTGAATATGCGTCAGAGGAGGTGGATGGAGTTCCTGGGGGACTACACCTTCGACAACAAATATACTCCTGGAAAGGGAAATGTAGTTGCGGACGCGTTGAGTCGTCGGGCTCCCGCTCAAGCAAATTGGATTTTGATGCACGATGAGCGTCTAATCCACAAACTGGAAGAAATGGAGATCATTTGCGTTGATAGAAGAGCGTCTACTTCAGCATGCTTGAACTGGACGGAGGTTCAATATGACCTTGCCGACCGAGTTCAACAAGCATTGGAGCTGGATGAGAGCATGAAATGCTATAAAGCGGAAACCGTGGATGGGTTAAACGCCGATTTCTCCTTCGAAGATGGCCTTATGTGGAAAGAGGGCAGATTGTGCGTCCCAAACATTGGTACTCTACGGGCGGAGTTGATGTACGAGGCTCATCATACCAAGTACTCGATCCACCCTGGGAGCACGAAAATGTACATAGACGTGAAGAAACTTTTCTGGTGGCCGGGTATGAAGAAGGACATTGCCATCTACGTGGCCAAGTGTAATACTTGCGCCTTTGTGAAGGAGGAATGTCAACGTACCGGTGGATTTTTGAAGTCCTTGTCGATTCCGGAATGGAAGTTTGATGATATTTCGATGGATTTCGTGCACGGATTGCCGAGATCACAACATGGAAATGACGCCATCTGGGTGATCGTGGACAGACTGATAATGGTATCACACTTCATTCCAAACCGAAAGGATGATTCTGTAGAAAAATTGGCAATGTTGTACGTGGATAACATCGTACGGTTGCATGCGATTCCCCGTAGCATCGTCAGTGATCGTGATGGGCGGTTCACATCGACTGATTGGAAGCTGATTCATCAACTATTGGGTACCAAGCTGAAGTTTAGCACGGCCTTCCACCCGCAAATGGATGGACAGACCGAAAGGACCAATAGGATGATGGAAGACATGCTGAGGATGTGCGCCCTGGATTTCGGAAAGAGATGGGAGGACCATCTCTTTATGATCGAATTTGCTTACAACAACAGCTACCAAGCGAGTATAAAGATGGCCCCTTTCGAGGCTCTTTATGGTAGGAAATGTCGCACACTATTGTCTTGGGCTGAAATGGGCGACACTAAGTTGTTAAAACGCAAAGACGTGGATGATGCGAATACATCGATCCGAGCTATTCGGGAGCGCTTGCTCATTGCCCAGGATCAACAGGGAAAATAGTACAACGCAAATCACCGAAATGTCGAGTTTTCCATTGGCGACTGGGTCTATCTCAAGATAAAACCGTTCAAAGGAGTATCAAGGATCTGACGCTTGAAAAAGCTAAGTCCGAGGTACTTAGGACCGTTCGAGATCTTGGAGCGCATCGGTGAAGCTGCTTACCGGCTTGCTCTATCTTTGGAGTTGAGCGGGCTACATGATGTATTCCACATCTCTGTGTTGCGGAAGGCTGTTAAAGAGCCTAATGTGGTTGTTGCTGTCAACGAAGTGTCGGTTGATGGTGGGCTAACGACGAAAGTCAAGCCCATTTACATTGAAGACACTGAAGTGAAGCAGTTGCAGAACAAGTCCATACGGATGGTGAAAGTCCGTTGGAATAATTGCGGAAGAGAGGAACTCACTTGGGAAAGAGATCAAGCGATGCTCGCGGAGTACCCCGAGCTATTACCCTCAGGTAATTTTAACTGTATTTACTATTACTGTGGTTTTCGAAATTTCAGGACGAAATTCCTTTAAGGGAGGTGGAGTTGTAACACCCCAAAAATCGTAGTTTGTCAAAGTAGGCGGAATGGTAGTGCGGCGCTCGAAGTAGGCTGAATTTTCCCTACCTGCTCCTCGTGCACGACCAATGGCCTCTTCTTCGCGCACGACCAGTGATCGTGCGCATGATCGTGCGTTAATTGAGATGAAATATGGTCGGCTGAAAAGCTATACGCGCACGACCAGAGGTTCTTCGCGCACGACCAGTGACCGTGCGCCTGTGAATGTGCGCACTGTTTATTCTACTCCGCGAAAATGAACGGAGAAGATGATCCAGCCATTCAAAATTCTTGGAATTTGATCCAACGGCTGTGATGATTGGCTGGAGGGTATTAGGGCTTTTGAGAGGGGTTCTATCCTCATAATATCAAGGCTCTTCTCTCTCCTAGGCTAGAGAAAGAAGAAGGAGGCAAGGAAGAAGAAGAGGAGATCCCGCCATTGACGGAGCTCCGGAGCTCCATTTCGCGAGCTGTTTCCAGATCTGGAGAGTGCATCCCGGTGCGGTCCTTTCCC
Source organism: Dactylorhiza incarnata (assembly GCA_033032865.1). Taxonomy (NCBI): domain Eukaryota; kingdom Viridiplantae; phylum Streptophyta; class Magnoliopsida; order Asparagales; family Orchidaceae; genus Dactylorhiza; species Dactylorhiza incarnata. Next base: position 2,516,020 of record JAWHQI010000330.1, on the reverse strand, counting down.
TCCGTGTGAAATCTCAGATCCATGGCTAAGAAGAACGCTTCTAGGGTAACGATTCTTCCTCCCGATCTTTGGACTTGTATTTGTCCTTTCATTTCTCTTTCTATGCTTGCATGAGGAATCCCTTTCACCAAATGGGTGAAGTGTAGGATTTCCTCAAGTTCTTCGGAACTCCGGGTTGATTGTGTCCGTCCCCGGCATATTGCATGTAGAAAATCCGGTAGTCGTGCGGATTTAGGCATTGTGTGTGAAGCCTATTCGTGGCCGTGAGCCCAAATCGGTGATGCTTGATTTGCGACGTTGCATTTAGGTTAAGCCTAGAATGCGTGCCGGAGAATGACTCTGTGATATATGCAATAGTATTGTGGGATTTAAGCGTAGGCATCTTGTGAAGATCCTAACGAAAGCCCCATGCTTTGCGAGTGGTTGAATGCAAACCTTCACCACTAGAATTGTTGAGGAGTGGTCTTGTATCTCCTTTTTGGTTACGTGTAAAGCCTAAGTCCTCGTGAAGGCTTGGGTGTTGTAACTTATGTTTTGTGTAGCACTAGCGAGTGCTAAACCCTTACGGGCCGAGGTGATGTCATACCCGCATCGTGTGTTCAATCGATGACAAGAGCACGGGAATTGGCTGAACTGAACCCGTTTCCAGGCGCGGCGGTAGGGGGATTTATCTCTTGTAAACCCGAACGACCTTGGGAGAGGTTGGGAAGGGCGTCTTGCCTAGACCGACCAAAAGCTCTTTTCCATCTAGAGTTTCCGGACTCATGATGGTATTGGTGCTCGGGAAGAAGTACCTTTGGTGCAAGCCTTGTGAGCATGGAGCGTGCGGTTGTGTATACCCACGTTTGTGATGAATTGATGTTGTTAGCCTCATGCGGTTGTTTAGGCGATTGTGGGGAACCTTCGGGTGAACCCAACCAACATCATGTGCATACCTAGGTTCCCTCCTTTTTGATGCTCCACCTAGAAGATTGATTGTGCTTGAAAGCTCATCTTGTGTAGTTGCACTTTATTTATATTAGTACTTGTGCTTGTATGGCTTGCTTGCAGGGTAGAAGCTCCGTCACCCCGGGAAAGGGATGGGGTCGTTATAATTTGGTCAGTTGTGCTGACCGTTACTTTGTTTGCCACCGCTCGGTGGAATGTTCCTATGCAGGTGCAGGTGAGACTAGTGGGAAATAGCGGGCGATGGCCCTATTGCCGAGTTGGCCCTTGAAGGCCAGCCTCCCTTTTCTGCTTTCTCATGTATTGCCGGCCTGCGTGTTCTGAGTTTTGTACATTGGTGAATGTAAGGCCCTAAGGCCGTAACTCTATTTTATGCTTTCATTCCTATGATAGTGGACAGTTCTAAATGAAATGTTAAATCATTATGCTTCCGCTAGTGTTTAGTTCACTCTGTTGTAGTTCTTTCTGTTTATCACCTTTTAACTCCTAGCTAGTGTGGTTTGTATGGCGTGGGGTCCCGGCCGGACCTACTGTTATACTATTCGTACTGGCAGGGTGTTACACCGGCAGCGCATAGAGGACGCCGAGACGCTTCTTCTTCTCCATTTCTTTTCAAGTTTCCACGGCTAGGAGGAGATCCCAAAAGGTAACGACATTTCTCCTCCCGGTCTTTAGGATATGTGCATGGCATCCCTTATTTTCTGCAGTTTTGGCACCGGATCCGTCGAGTGAGAGGGATTCGGGTCGCCTTGGTTCAAAAGGAACCATCGGGTTGATTGAGTCCGTCCCCGACATGATTTGCACTAGAGATCCGCTCCATTAGCGGATTAGGCATTGTGGGTGAAGCCGGATTTGCGACCGTTGGTCCGATTCGGTGATGTTGAATGACGCGCATATTAAGGGTTTTGTTAGAAATCCGATTACGGCAAACTCGTCGTTGTGATGCCCTTCTAGTTTCGTGTGGTAACGAATGTTGGGTTTTGGGCGGGGAAATAATGTGCAGATTATGGGGCTTGTGATGCCTAGGGTTGTGCGAAGGCGCGATTGGTCTTTGTGGTCGGCTGGCTATCCCGCGAAGACTGAGATTCACGTGTGGAGAGTGTCCCGACAAGATTAGTCCCTTCGGTGTTGACTAACGAGAATGTCTGTGCTACGGATGAGTCTGGTAACGGTCGCCAGGCGAGGCAGTCGGTGGACGTTGTCCCGATTGTAAGTCCAGGGCCTTGGGGCGTTTTGCTTAAGCCAGAATTCTTAGCATCGGTTTTGTGTGCGGTTGGTGGCCCGAGCATGTGAGCTGTTAGACAAGCCCGATGGCATGGTGAGCCAGGCGAGGTGTGTCTCAGCGAGAGCTCTTGGCCTTGGGCTACGATGCCCTTGTGGGGAAATAATGAGTACCCATGTGTTTGTGATGTGATGATGATGTATGATGATGTGTTAGATACATACGCTTTATGGTGCCTTGGGTGATGTTTGTGACACTCATGCCTGTATTTATGTTGCTTTTCTTTATGTACATTTGCATACGAAGTGCTGACTTGCAGGGTGAAGTAGTCATAGTTGACGGCCGGGAGGAGGGATGTTGTTACACCGTTTGTGGTCAGCCATAGTTGACCCTCGTTTACCGCTCTTTGTGATTTGGTTGCAGGGCAAGAATCGCAGGCTGGACCCAGCACGCCGGCCAAAAAGGCCTAAAGCCTCATGAAGTGCTTAGTTTGTTTTCCTGCATTACTTTCTTTATATTATGTTGTAACTGGCTTGTATGCCAAGGTAGTTTAGGGAAAAACTATCTTTCCCCTTTTGTTGGGATGTCTTTTTAGTATTTAATGTTTGGTGATTTGGACTTTGTTTTTGTAAGGCCTTAAGGCCAGTTGGACTCCTATGTACTGTGGACAATCTCTGTGGTTTTAGTTTGTTTCCGCTGTGTTATCTGAGTTTTGAGATTGGGTAGTTAATATCATCTTTTAATACTAAAGCTGTGGCGGTTATATGTTGTGGGGTCCAGGCCGGACCCATATTATATGGTCATTACAGGGGAGGTGTTACAATTTGGTATCAGAGCTAGGTTGAGTATTCTTGCGAGGTCTAGTGTATTTGGATCGCGTAAGAGATTGTCCACATAGGAGTAATGTGCGGGATCATGAGTATCCCTGTGTTTGAGTCTTGCGAATAGAGCTTGATGAGTCTTTTTCCTTGCTTATGCTAGGATGTTGGCGACGATGCGGGGACGTCGAGGAGGCAAGAGGAGTCTTCGGGAAGCAGTGCTACTGCTCCGGGCCTCATGAATGTGGGCATGTCCCGGGCTGATTTCTGTCGCATGCTAGCGGAAGCAATGGTAGCGGCTCAAGCTGGAGCGATGACACCGGTTCCTACGCCGGTGGTGCAAATTGTGACTCCTGTCACTCCGGCAGCTACGCCGAATACACCGGATGTCGAAGTGAGGCAGGCAGAGCCTTTAGCGGAGAGAGCTATTCCGATGGGTGATCGATTCATGAAGTACTTCTTGAGTTTCCACCCTCCGACATTCAAGGGAGTGGGCACTCCAACGGATGCCGAAGATTGGCTTTCGAGGATCCAGGAACTCTTGCAGGCAGCCGAGACCTCAGAGGAGAGGCAGTCTCACTATGCGAGTTTCATGTTAGAGGGCGATGCGAAGTTGTGGTGGGTGAACCATAATGGTCACCATTTTGTTGGGCGTGTTCCGTCCATGGAGGAGTTCGGGAACGCTTTCCTCAAGCGGTATATTCCGGCCTCGACAAGGTTAGCACTGCAGCGGCAGTTTTTGCATTTGGTGCAACGTGAGAAGACAGTGGATGAATATCTGCAAGAGTTCACTCGGTTGGGTCGTTATGCGGGAACGACTATGACAGATGATGAAGAGAGGGATAATCTCTTCTATCAAGGGTTGAGGGAAAATTTAAGGCAACCACTCATAGCATTGAAGAATGCGGGATTTAATGAGTTGGTCGAAGCCGCTCGCAAACTGGAGAGCGACATGGTGCGAACCCAACGACGAAAGGGTTTTGCAGCAAAGCAGGGAGAAGGAAAGCCTTCTTAGTCTCAATCTCAGTGGAACTCTGAGGGCAACCGATGGAAGAAGAAGCCCCGTCCTAGTAGGCCTGGGGAGAGAAGTGGCGCACCTTCGGGAGATTTTCGCTCCAAAGGTCCGTTGACTTGTTACAAGTGTGGCAAGGTGGGTCACATAGTCGGTTTTGTACCAAGGGCGGAGCTGAGCCAGAGCCGAGGCAGGAACAATCGGTGCGCTCCGGCCCTAGTGTTGGAGAGAAAGGGAAAGCGGCAGAGTCAAGAGCTTCACGGTTCCCTCCAGTGCAGCCTAGAGCCTATAATCTTGGGCAGCAGGAAGCGATACGTCAACCCGACGTGGTGACAGGTTCGAAAAGTATAAGTTTTCGTTTGTTACAATAATGTATGTTGCGGGCTTTCATGTTTGTTTTGCACGTGGTTAGGTTTCGTGCTAGTTTCGGGCTACCCCTCTAGAGTGTTGTTCGACACGGGAGAGTCACACTCTTTTCTTGCGGAAAGTTTTATCCGGAAGATTGGTGCTGAGTCCGTAGAGGCAGAGGTGGAGCTGAGCATGCATATGCCGAATGGGTCTTTCATGACTACCATGAGGAAAGGACGCATTGTGTTGCAAATTGGTAATTGTGATTTCGAGTTGGTAGCAGCGATTCTGCCACTAGCAGAATTTGACGTTATCTTGGGGATGGACTGGCTTGCAGCACAGCGAGCTAGTATCGACTACCAGTTGAAGGTGGTAACCCTAAGAGGTGAAGGTAGAGCAGAGGTCAAGTTCAAAGGCCTAAGCGGAGTGTCTTGCTCCCAGATTTCCGCTATGCAAATGAGGCGTGCGGTAAACCAAGGAGGCGAGGCGTTTATAGCCTTGTTGGAGACTCACTCCACAAGGTTGGCTATTGGGGATGTTCCGGTGGTGGAAGAATTTGAGGATGTATTCCCCGAGGAGCTTCCGGGAGCACCTCCTCAGAGTGAGATCAATTTTTCGATCGAATTGGTACCGGGTGCGAGGCCGGTGTCGCGTCCTCCGTTTAGGATGGCACCGAAGGAACTGGCCGAGCTAAAGGTTCAGTTGCAAGAGTTGTTAGAGCAAGGGTACATTAGGCCCAGCTCTTCACCGTGGAGCGCGCCGGTATTGTTTGTGAAGAAAATGAACAGAAGTATGCAGTTGTGCATTGACTACCGTGAGCTAAATAAGTTGTCCGTCAAGAATAAATATCTGATTCCCCGAATCGATGATTTGTTTGACCAGTTAGTGGGATCGGTGGTGTACTCCAAGTTGGATTTGAAATCGGGGTACTACCAGTTGACGATTCGAGGAGAGGACGTTGCCAAGACAGCGTTTGGGACTCGGTATGGCCACTACGAGTTTTCGGTGATGCCATTCGGACTAACGAACGCGCCATCTGTGTTCATGGATTTGATGAACAGGGTTTTTTTCCCGTTCTTAGATTCGTTCGTGGTGGTGTTCATAGACGATATTTTGGTGTATTCAAAATTGGAGGCAGAGCATGAGTCTCACTTGAGGCAAGTATTGCAGACTCTAAGGGAGAATTAGCTTTATGCTAAGTTCTCAAAATGCGAGTTTTGGATCGAGAAGGTGGCTTTCTTGGGTCACGTAATTAGTGGAGATGGGGTGGCGGTAGATCCAGCGAATGTTGAAGCCATTAGAGATTGGCTTGTATTGAGAACCGTGGCGGAAGTCCGGAGCTTCCTTGGACTAGCCGGTTATTACAGAAGGTTCGTTCTCTCGCAGATGGCGTTGCCCCTCACCACTCTCACTCGCAAGGACCAAAGGTTCATATGGACACCGGAGTGTGCCCGTGCATTTGAGAATTTGAAGGAAAGGTTGATGTCTGCTCCAATCCTTATTCTTCCTAGTGGGACGGAAGGATTTCAGATTTTCAACGACGCGTCAGGTTGCGGGTTGGGTTGCGTGCTGGTGCAGCACGGCAAGGTGATCGCTTATGGGTCAAGGCAGTTAAAGACTCATGAGAGGAATTATCCCATCCGTGATTTGGAGTTGGCGGCGGTAATCTTTGCGCTAAAATTGTGGCGGCACTACGTTTATGGTGCGAAGGTGGAGATCTTCACGGATCACAAAAGCCTGAGGTATCTCCTAGACCAAAAGGATCTGAATATGCGGCAGCGTTGGTGGGTTGAGTTCCTTGGGGACTATGACGTGGAGATTCAGTATACGCCGGGTAAAGCCAACGTGGTGGTGGATGCCTTGAGTAGGAAGTACTCCGGGCAAGGTAATTGGATGGAGGCGCATAACGAGCGTTTGATACGAGACTTGGAGTCTCTTGACATTGCTTGTGTGGCTAGGGGTGAGTGTAGCGTGGCTCGGTTGAACTGGATTGAAATGCAGTGTGATATAACGGATCGAATCCGAGAGGCGACCAGTGCAGACGAGGAGTGCCAACAGTTGGTGTTGGAGGCTCAGCAAAGCGAAGACACCGCATTGGAGATGGTTGGTGGGATTTTGAAAAGAGACGAAAGGGTTTGTGTTCCGCGCTTTGGCAAGCTTCGCGAGGAGTTAATGTTTGAGGCTCACTTTACGAAGTACCCCGTTCATCCAGGAAGTACAAAGATGTACGCGGATATGAAGAAATCTTTTTGGTGGCCTGGGATGAAGCAGGATGTAGCTGAGTATGTAAGCCGATGTCAGACATGTGCCTTGGTGAAGGCGGAGTGCCAAAGGCCCGGTGGGTTCTTGAAGCCTCTTCCCATCCCCGAATGGAAGTTCGATGACATCTCTATGGATTTTGTGCATGGTTTGCCTCGGCCGCGGCAGGATAACGATGCGATTTGGGTGATAGTGGATCGACTGACCAAGGTGGCTCACTTCATTCCGAATCAGAAGGGCGATGGCGTGGAGAAGCTCGTGGAGCTTTATGTTCGAAACATTGTGCGTTTGCACGGGATTCCGAAGAGCATCGTTATTGATCGCGATGGGCGTTTCACTTCGAAGGACTGGAGGTTAGTACAGAAAAGTTTAGGCACAAAGCTCAAGTTTAGTACCGCGTTCCATCCGCAGACCGATGGTCAGACGGAGCGAACGAACTGTACGATGGAGGACATGTTGAGGATGTGTCCTCCATCGTACAGTTCCCGACATGATTTGCACTAGAGATCCGTCTATGACATGATTTGAACTAGAGATCCGCTCCGTTAGCGGATTAGGCATTGTGGGTGAAGCCGGATTTGCGACCGTTGGTCTGATTCGGTGATGTTGAATGACGCGCATATTAGGGGTTTTATTAGAAATCCGATTACGGCGAACTCGTCGTTGTGATGCCCTTCTAGTTTTGTGTGGTAACGAATGTTGGGTTTTGGGCGGGGAAATAATGTGCGGATTATGGGGCTTGTGATGCCTAGGGTTGTGCAAAGGCGCGATTGGTCTTTGTGGTCGGCTGGCTATCCCGCGAAGACTGAGATTCACGTGTGGAGAGTGTCCTGGCAAGATTAGTCCCTTCGGTGTTGACTGACGAGAATGTCTGTGCTACGGATGAGTCCGGTAACGGTCGCCAGGCGAGGCAGTCGGTGGACGTTGTCCCGAGTGTATGTCCAGGGCCTTGGGGCATTTTGCTTAAGCCAGAATTCTTAGCATCGGTTTTGTGTGCGGTTGGCGGCACGAGCATGTGATCTGTTTGACAAGCCCGATGGCATGGTGAGCCAGGCGAGGTGGGTCTCAGCGAGAGCTCTTGGCCTTGGTCTACGATTCCCTTGTGGGGAAATAATGAGTAACCTTGTGTTTGTGATGTGATGATGATGTATGATGATGTGTTAGATACATACGCTTTAGGATGCCTTGGGTGAAACCCGGGTTTGCATTCATTTTAAATTGGTAGGCCCCTTTTTATTATCTGCTCAACATAGAAATGTGGATGATGTTTGTGACACTCATGCCTATATTTATGTTGCTTTTCTTTATGTACATTTGCATACGAAGTGCTGACTTGCAGGGTGAAGTAGTCATAGTTGACGGCCGGGAGGAGGGATGTTGTTACACCGTTTGTGGTCAGCCATAGTTGACCCTCGTTTACCGCTCTTTGTGATTTGGTTGCAGGGCAAGAATCGCAGGCTGGACCCAGCACGCCGACCAAAAAGGCCTAAAGCCTCATGAAGTGCTTAGTTTGTTTTCCTGCATTACTTTCTTTATATTATGTTGTAACTGGCTTGTATGCCAAGGTAGTTTAGGGAAAAACTATCTTTCCCCTTTTGTTGGGATGTCTTTTTAGTATTTAATGTTTGGTGATTTGGACTTTGTTTTTGTAAGGCCTTAAGGCCAGTTGGACTCCTATGTACTGTGGACAATCTCTGTGGTTTTAGTTTGTTTCCGCTGTGTTATCTGAGTTTTGAGATTGGGTAGTTAATATCATCTTTTAATACTAAAGCTGTGGCGGTTATATGCTGTGGGGTCCCGGCCGGACCCATATTATATGGTCATTACAGGGGAGGTGTTACAGTTCGTGTAAAATTAAATTCTTGGCATAGATCTAAAATTATGTTTTAATTAATTTGCGTAGTTATAATTTATTTTACTTTTAATTCGAATACAGTCTTATCCAAAAGTAGTTTAGGTGAGTGTGTAGAAGATTGTTAGAAAGCTATTACTCTAATTGAACAAAAGCGTGTCTTTTCTCGATGTCTAGAACTTGCCCTAAGCTATTTTCAAAGCATGTGCGCTTTAGTCAAAATTAACCTTACGGAAATGATTTAGGCCTTTCTTTGGATAGTTTGAGCCTTTGCACCCAACCTCAATTTACTACCATTGTTCACAAAATTTTTAGCTTTGCACCTTTATTTGAACCACCCTCACCATTTCATCACCAAAACCAAAAAGCCCAAACCCCAAATGAACACTTGCAGTTTTGAGCTAAATGATTGAATATATTTGGGTGTTGTTTAAGAAGAAAAACAATTCATAGTGATATGCGGCCTAGGTATGCTTATGCATACTTAGAATGATCCCAACTATGAAGGAAAAAAATTTGGGTATCAATTCAAAAGAAATATTCTTATATCAAAATGCAAAAATCTCATAATGATATGCGGCCTAGGTATGCACATGCATACTTGGAATGATCCCAAATATGAAGAATTGTGATATAAATATTAGTGAATGAGAGTTTTTCGCTTAGCAAAACATGAGTATGGGGGTAAAGCTCCTCTATTTTGTGGTAGTCATTATTTTGTTTTAGCTCAAAACATTTCATTTAAGTGGAATATGCCTTCATGTTTATCATTGTTTACCTCGCCCTTAAACCCTAAATATCCATAGCGTTAATTTTGCTTGAAGTGTAGTGGAGAAGGTGCAAACGGGCAAGCCTATGGCCGTCGACATTGATGGATTTCTTTGGAGGTCACCCCGAGCATCTACGTCTAGTAATTTAAATCTCAGCAATCACGCTATTTTCTCCCTTTTCATAACTTTTTGATTGACTGTCGACTCATTTTAAAAGTGATAATAATAATTATAACACATTTTTGAATTATTTCATAAATTAGTATTTATGCCAAGAACGTCTATTTACTAAAATATCTACGCATGCCAGCATAATACTTCACATTTTACTCTCTAGTTTTCATAATTCTTTCTAGCATTAGTTTTCCTACCCTTATGAAGAATGGTTTGCTCGGGACGAGCAAACGAGTAAGTATGGGGGTGTTTGATGAGTACATTTGTACTCATCTTTTAGTATAAGTTTAATACATTTTTAATATGAAATTATATAGTTTTTATGCTTTTCTTATTTAATTTATTATCTTTTCAATTTTATAAACTAACTTTAGCTTTTTCTGTGTATTTCAGTATTTTTGGACACATTGGACCAAAACTTCAAGTACACGCCCAAGGTCACGGGCGTGTAACCTGCGCGGTGTTCCAGACCTATTTCCGCCACCACGGTGGCGTTCCGTGAAGAGTTCGCCAAGTACACGCCCCAGGTCACGCCCGTGACCAAGGGCGTGACCCAATGTCACGGCCGCGACCTGCTGAGATGGAAGCGACCCGCTGAGACGAGCGACCCGCTGAGACAGCAGCGACCCGCTGAGACGAGCGACCCGCTGAGACGAGCGACCCGCTGAGACAACAGCGACCCGCTGAGACGGCCGCAACCCGCTGAGATCAAGGCTTACAAGCCCCAGGTCACGGGCGTGACCAGGGGCGTGACTCATCCCACGCCACTTCCCGCTTCTTCCCGCCGAAGATTCCCGCAAGCAGCACGATTTGAAGGTTACATGCCCTAGGTCACGGGCGTGACCTAGGGCGTGACACGCATATTTCTCCTACATTAAAGACAGCCGGCGTCCTTTCGCAACCTAGAAGATCGCGCGCCTTACACGCCCTTGGTCACGGGCGTGACCGAGGGCGTGTAACCCAAAATTTCCAGCTATAAAAAGGCAGCTCCTCCAGATGATCAAGACACCTTGTATTGGAGTCCAAGCCTCCACTGTCTTGCTCATTTCCGTGTTTTTAAGTATTCTAGCTTACTTTTTCTTGCACTTGTAATTTCTCTTTCAATAGTTGTAATTCCTTTTCTTGAATTAATAAAATTTGTGTTTTTATTCATCCATTCTTTTATTTTGTCCACCTCTCTTTTCATTAGTTGTAATCTTCTAGCATAGTTATTTTTCTTATTGCAACCAAATCAAAGTACTTTTTTTGATAGAACAATAGAGATCGTCTTGAGTAAGAGTAATCAACACGCCCGGATTTTTATACGACCTTGGTTTTTATAAAGCCTATACTACATCCGACATGGTAAACTTGCCGTTGTCGTTTGCAAGCATAGTTTTGCTCATCAGCCTGCAGCAGACCCGCTGTCCAGGCTCTTACCTAGATGGCAAGGCCGTAGGATCAATCGGTAGCAGGATGAGAGAGTTCCAAATGGGGTTGGCCCTCAGCAGACTCGGTGACCAGACTCTCACCTAGCTGGTAGGGTCGTAGCCTCACTCGGTGGCAGGATGAATGAATGTTTCAAAATGTGGTTGGCCCCGAGCTGACCTGCTGACCAGGCTCTCACCTATCTGGCAAGTCCGTAGGCTCACTTAGTGGCAGGATGAAAGAGTTTCAAAATGAGGTTGGCCCCGAGCAGACCCGCTGACCAGGCTCTCACCTAGCTGGCAGGACCGTAGGCTAACTCGATTGCAGGAGATGAAAAAAAGTTTCAAAATGAGGTTGGCCCCGAGCAGACCCACTGACCAGGCTAGCACCTAGCTGGCAGGGTTATAGGCTCACTCGGTGGCAGGAGATGAAGGAAAGTTTCAAAATGTGGTTGGCCCCGAGCAGACCCGCTGACCAGGCTCTCACCTAGCTCGCAGGGTCGTAGGCTCACTCGATTGCAGAATGAAAGAGTTTCAAAATGGGGTTGGCCCCGAGCAGACCCGCTGATCAGGCTCTCACCTACCTGGCTTGATCGTAGGCTCACTCGGTGGCAGGATGAAAGAAAGCTTCAAATTTGGGTTGGCCCTGAGCAGACCAGCTGACCAGGCTCTCACCTAGCTGGTAGGGCCGTAGGCTCTCTCTTTCGCAGGATGAGAGAGTTTCAAAATGGGGTTGGCCCCAAGCAGACCCGCTGACTGGGCTCTCACCAAGCTGGCAGGGTCGTAGGCTCACTCGGTGGAAGGATAAAAGAGTTTCAAAATGAGGTTGTCCCCGAGTAGAACCACTAACCAGGCTCCCACCTAGCTGGCAGGGTCGCAGGCTCACTCAGTGGCAAGATGAAAGAGTTTCAAAATGGGTTTGGCCATGAGAAGACACGCTGACAAGGCTCTCACCTAGCTAGCAGGGCCGTAAGCTCTCTCGGTGGCAGGATGAAAGAGTTTCAAAATGAGGTTGGCCCCAAGAAGACTCGCTGACCAGGCTCTCACCTAGCTGGCAGAGTCATAGGCTTACTCGGGCAGGAGGTGAAAAGAGTTTCAAAATGAGGTTGTCCCCAAACAGACTCGTGACCAGGATCTCACCTAACTGGCAGGCACGTAGGCTCTCTCAGTGACAGGATGAAAGAGTTTCAATATGGGGTTGGCCCTGAGCAGACCCACTGATCAAGTTCTCACCTAGCTGGCAGGGTCGTAGGCTCACTCGGTGGCAGGATTCAAAATGGGTTTGGCCCTGAGCGGACCTGTTGACCAGGCTCTCACTTAGCTTGCAGGGTCGTAGGCTCACTCGGTGGCAGGATGAAAGAGTTTCACAATGAGGTTGGCCCCAAGCAGACCCGCTGACCAGGCTCTCACCTAGCTTCCAGGGTTGTAGGCTCACTCGGTGGTGATTCAGGGTGAACGCGCGAGGGAAAAGGAAAATTCGAGAAAGGAAAGATCGGCACAAGAGAGGTTGTCTCTCAATCAGAGGTATGTGAATAGGGTCCACTGAGAAGGGCACTCGCCCGATGAATGCACCTGGGGAGCCAACCTATCTAAAGGCATGGGAATCATTCAGAATAGGCGCACTCTCGACAAGGTCAGGCTTCCAGCAGAATCATCGCGGTAGACACCTAAATCCTGGAGGGGTATGGGCGCGTGTGGATGAGTTATGACTTTCCAAAGAGTACGCTTCATTGAGGCTAGAACGACTCGATTATGGCCTAGTGTCATGTATTGACAATGCGCGAGTGCGCGAAATACGTGTGAAGGTGTAAACAAGGCGCGAGTGCGCAAAATACGTGCGAGTGTGCAAACATGGCGAGAATGCGTGAGCTATACGCGAGCGGCAACAAATAAGCAAAAAATAAAGAGAGACATGGCCAACAAATATATTTTTTTCATTTGATTACAAAAGCTCACTTACAATACAGGGGCCTCACACCTGACATGAATTACAACAAAAGAAAAAGAACAAAGGGAAGTGAAAGATCCTCAAGAGAGGTCATCGGAGTTCTCACTGGAGACCTGCTCCTTTCACCTGGAGGATGGAGGGGGCGTTCTCACGCTGAAGGTCAGCTTTGCCCTCCGGCACATCCAGTGGGATGAAGAGCCCTTGAATAATGCTGTGAGCGGTGAGCCTCTCGCCACCTTCATTGAAAAACCCAGCATGCCTCAACACCTCTAGCGCCTGCTTCACTGCCCCTTGAGTGTTCTCCTGCATCAACACCTCGATCTCATAGTTGATGTAGTGATGCCAATTGCACTCCTCCCCGGGAGGTGACGGGGTAGCGGCATCTCGCATCCGTTGGATCTCGGCTTGTAGCTCCTCGACCTAGTCCTTGAGGGTGGCCACTCGCAGATGCAGAATATCAGCATTGGATGTGTCCTGGAAGAAAAGAAAATGATGAGGTCGGCAAGAAAGCAAAAGGAGGGCATGAAAGCACAAGCGTATACAAAGGGTCGTACTTACCACTCGGACTGGGCGGTTGGAGAGAAGGGATTTGCTGGCCTCCAGCTGCTGCTTCAAGGCTGCGACTTCAGAAGAGGCGAGAGCGTTTTTTCTCTCGACCTCGACGAGGTTCTATGTGAGGGTGATGCTGTGGCGTGAGGACATATACGCAGGCTTGAGAGCGCGCAGTTGAGCCCGCACGGGCTCATGCGCGAGCGTCTGTCATAGACCTGGCATCCTCTCAGTTGTAGAGCGCATAAGAGAAGGCATAGGCCTCACCGCTGGTGGTATCCTACTCAGTCCAGGATGGTAAGAGGGCAGAAATGGAGGACGGGTTGGCCTTTCGATCCCACTGAAGCAGGGGCTCACCTACTTCATCAATGTAGTTCTCACCCAGGGCAATGATTTGATGCCCTCTCAGCGATGATCTCACAGAAGACCCCGTTGGTGCGATGGAGGTCCCGACTGCCATATCAGCCATGACCGGGGGATTCACCCCAGGAGTCTTGGCTGCGACCGCTTTACTCTTGGAGGTTGTCGAGGGCTTGGATCGCTTGGAGTGATAACTGGGAGCCGCGTCAGGCTTCCGCTTCTGGCTGCTGGGCTTCGAGGAGCCCGGATCTTTGCGGTAGGTTTCGACGGTAGACCGTGCGAGATCTAGGGAAGCGTCAGGGGTTCCCTTATTCGCATTCGGCGGATGTAGGGAGATATCTCGCACCCGTACATCAGGTGACTAAGTATGAAAAAATAGATATACAGGTAAGCGGGAGCTAGGGTTAAAGCAGTTCATCTTACCCTCTCCCGGTAGGACTGGCGGAAGCGAGTTGACGTTCTTCCCTTGGATGAACTGGTAGAGCTTGGCCTCATGGCTTCCAGACGACGGAGGCTTGTAGGTCGACTCATCCTCCTACACTAGCGTGAGAAGGATATTGTCGAAGCTCCCGGTGACGAAGATGAACCGCCGAACCTAGTCATGGTTTTTGTTGGTGGTATCGGTAACCTTGAGAGGTCTCTAGCCGGAGAAGAAGGCTACCCCGCCATTCGCCCAAAAATTGAATAACTTGCGGAAGACGGGAAGGGAGAATTCGATCCTCTCCTCACGCAGGTAGCAGGCGAATGCTACAAACATGGCGATGGAGTTGGGCTTCCGCTATGCAGGAACGATGCCAAAATAGCGGAAGGTCTGGCGTAGCTCTGGACAGAGACGGAGGCATAGTCCAACCTCAAAATGCTCCAGTGGGATGGCGAGTGTATCACGAGAGAACTGATTGATGCGATCAAGGTTTCAGGGAGGCGCGCAACGAATCCCGACGGGACATAGTATGTGATCATCATTGTGAACTCATCTTCTGACAAGTCACAAGTAGCGAAATCATGATTGGTGAATGCCCGAGCGCACTTACCCCTGCCATCAGGTTCATCCACCATTGCGCATGGGTTGAAGTAGGATCACGCGAGAAATCTGGAGAGAAGCGCGAGGGCAAGTGCGAGAGCAAGGAAGAGAAGAAGGAAGTTGGAACGACAGTGATAAATGCGGTGGGTGGACCTAGCTATTTATAGAAAAATAAAGAAATCAACATGCTTCCTAGGCGTGGGAGTGCGGGTAGTGACCGCGCTACCCAGACGCCTTCGGATTCGAGCCAGCCCCACCTTCGTCCCACTCGCCGGCAGGTGGCAAGGGTCGCGCGTAGAGTCTTCCGCAGGAAGGCAGAAGCAAGATAAAGCACAGCGAAACCAAAACCTTACGCGAGACAGGATTCGGCAAAAAATAAGAAAAATCATGCTGAATAGACATACATCTAAGAAAACAAGATCGTTCACAAGATAAGGCCGATCTCGGCATTCATTATCAAAAAAAAATTATTATTCGATGTAAGGGGAATATATGGGTTGAGTGCCAGTAGGATCAGTATTGAATCCATTGCCATCGACCCTGACCTCGCCTCCCCATCCTCGGTGGCACTCGCGGGTAATAGTATGCGCTTACGACGGTGAGTTCTTGATTGACAAAGCGCATTTGGTCCGTTGCCCATGCAATGTTCCTCCCGGGGCAAGTCCCCTTGCACCCGGCTCCCTGCCTCTCCATCTATCCCATAAGGTGCGAGTGGGCCCTTTCGAGAGCGCTCAGCCTGCACTCAAAGGCTGTCTTGTGTTCGTCTGTCTAGACGACAAGGTCCCGCTGCATCCAGATGAGCTTGCTGAGAACCTCCATCACTCACTCCTTCATCGTCTTAGGGTCTGCGCAATCTCTACGAAAGTCCAAAAGGTCGCTGGGAGAGGGGTGGCGAGATCACCTCCTCCTAAGAATGAGTGTCCATCGGCGAGGCCTCTCGGTAGCCTGTGGGAGTGAAAGTTAGATAGACTTATCTAGTACTTCAAGTGAGTATGGCCAAAGCGAATGTAGTGACTGACCTGGTACATATTCTTCGCTTGGGCGCTGGCGAGAGGAGCTAGGTTGCCCTGTGAATGGCTGGTTGGGGGTTGAAGCGATTTCCCCTTTCCAGGGCGAGAAGGTACCTGGTTGGCGGTGGAAGTTGTAGCTAAATTAGCGGCGGGAGGATTATGGATGAGGTCCCTCCCAGCCGAGTGCTTTGGCTCCTGTGCTGGGAGATTCGTTATGGTCTCGCGTGATGGAGAGTTTTGTGGGACCAAGGAGCACCCCATAGTTCCAAATGTGGGGGTTGCCGGAGGCAGGGTAAGAGAAAGATGACAAGTGACAACAAGGTAGGCGAGAAAGCAGTAAGCAGCTTACCGGGCTCCAATAGGGTTCCGCCGGGAGTAGCTAGAGAGCAGGACTCCTGAGCTAGCGAAACGTCCTTAACGATAGCTGGGATCACGTCAGCACCCGCCGGGTTGGTCTCGAGGTCATCTCCTGTCCCTAGCATGTTGTTGGGTTTTTCTAGAACTATACATCACATGTAGGTGCAGCGGAAATAAAGAGAAACAACCCAAAAGACTTTGATCGGGCCATGAATATTGATTCAAGAAGTTAACTAAATGCACAAATTACCTTAGTGGAGTTGGATCAAATCCAACCTAGATGCTCCAAGAAGAAGATTCCTGTTGGCGGCAAAGAGAGTTCTCACGTAGAATTATGTCTACATCTCTACAGTGATCCACACGAGCCAAGAGAAGAACGACTGCACCTTTCACTTCCACGAACTGCTAGGGTCACTCCAGGAAGAACATCCACGGCGACGATCGCCGGAAGGGGGGTCGGCGGAGGCGAACGGGGCGGCGGAACACTTCCGTCTAGGGTTCGGGCGGAACACTTCCGTCGGCCGAATCTTCTATTCGCGTCCAAAAAGGGAAAGAACCCTTAAGATTAAGTTCTATTTATAGACGAAGTATAAACAGACCTAAAAGATTCGCTATCCGCAGTCCACACAGAAAAAGAACTCTTTCTATAACAATTCGTCGGGATTTCACGAATCAGCATTCGTCAAGATTACACGGGACAATCTGACGAATTCCGACGAATCACATCAAACGGCAACATTTGCCGAGTTAAGGATCTCTGTAACAATTCATCGGGATTCCACGGAACAATCCGACGAATCCGACGAATTCTGACGAATCATATCATACGGCAACATTTGCCGAGTTAAGGATCTCTGTAACAATTCGTCGGGATTCCACGGAACAATCCGACGAATCCGACGATTTCCGACGAATCATATCCGACGAATTCCGACGAATTTTATCTGTGTAAACCCGATGAATTCAGACAACAACATTTGTTGGACCTCCCCCATTCTATATGGTGATTGGTAACCTTTACCAACACAGTCAATCTTCCATCTTCTCCACATGCTCTTATGTGCGACCCTGTAGGCTCATATCGCATTGGCAGTGACATTACATGTTTGGCCACTTCTAGATCACAATGGTAACTCCAACAGTCTCCCACTTGATCTTGAAAGTATCAAACAAAAACCTCACAAACAATGAGCGGCATCTAGCAATGCATCATTGCTCCCCAAGCAATAAGAGTTCATAACTCATAAGCCTTTATGACCAATGTTCCAGCGTTGTCTTTGTCCCTTTGTCCCTTACATCCGGAAAGAACTAGAGGCATGGACCGTGTCAGCCTCTTAATAGCTCAATCCAAGTTTCTTGATCTAGAACGGACTTCCATAGAATGGTGAGCTCAATATCACATATTGACTCAACCAAGCATGGCCATGCATTTCTCAGTCCAATTCCATCAAGGGGCCCATGGATGCAACTCCTGTTATATAGGAGGACAAATCCCATATCTGCTCACACCCAAACACCCAAATGATTCGTAACGTACCCAACGACCACCCTTATCATCAACCTTCTTCAAGGAAGACTTTAGATGACATCAAAGCACGCTCTTCCTCACTCGATGAATGCTGTGACTTCAGGTCAAAGGACCACAACACCATTGTCAAATGAGACCTACTTGTGACACTTTTCAGTAACAATCCATAAAGTAGTCTCAGGTTGGGTATGTCCAGTACAACTTGTTCACTAACAAGTACCCACGTGATGACTTGATATCACAATATCATGACCTGTGAGAACCGGTCATCAGTCAACACACATGCTAGTCTTAATGTATCATCATCACCCTTAGTTTCTACGATGATACCTCGACCAGGGACCTTTTAAGAATGAAGCTTCGAAATCATAGGCTCTCACATTCAAGTCACGTACTTGATGTCCTATGGAAGCGAACATTCTAAGGGTATTTATCACGAATTTTATTCTATCATATAGAAACAGTATATCATAATAAAAAAACTTGCCATTAATTGTAAAAGGAAATAATTGGTACACAATTCATCATATGAATAAATAATAAATAGCCAACAGAATATATATTTTACATGCAACCCACAAGAGTCCCACTAGAGTTGATCACTCAGGTATCGTATACCCATTGATCTAGTATGACCATCATGCTTTCTCTGCGCGAGAGGCTTTGTCAGTGGATCTGCAATATTCTCCTCAGTCGGCACTCTGCAAATGTTCACATCTCATCGTTCGACAATCTCACGAATAAGATGGAACCACCGAAGTATGTGCTTGGAGCGCTAATGGGATCTAGGTTCCTTAGATTGTGCAATTGCACCATTGTTATCACAGTAGAGAACTACGGGACCAACAATGCTAGGAACTACATCTAGCTCGCCGATGAATTTCTTAATCCATACAGCCTCCTTCGATGCATTTGCCGCAGCGATATACTCGGCCTCAGTTGTAGAATCAGCAACTGTCTCCTGCTTGGAACTCTTCCAGCTCACAGCTCCTCCATTCATGCAAAACACAAACCCTGACTGAGACTTCGAATCATCCCTATCAGTTTGGAAGCTGGCATCCGTGTAACCACTTACAACGAGCTCTTCCTTTCCACCATATACCAAGAATACATCCTTAGTACTTCTCAAGTACTTCAGGATATTCTTTACGGCTATCCAGTGACATTCACCGGGATCAGACTGATACCTGCTAGTCATGCTCAAAGCAAAAGAGACATCGGGTCGAGTACATAACATTGCATACATGATTGACCCAATTGCCGAAGCATATGGAATCAACTTCATGCGGTCCTTATCTTCACAAGATTTTGGACATTGGTCCTTAGAGAGATTCACACCATGAGACATGGGCAAAAATCCTTTCATGGACTCAAGCATGTTGAACCGCTTCAACACCTTTTCAATGTACGTACTCTGGGTCAAACCCAGCAACTTCTTCGATCTATCTCTATAGATCTTAATACGGAGTATGTAAGTCGCTTCACCCAAGTCCTTCATAGAAAAGCAATTCCCTAGGTTGTTCTTAACAACCTTCAGGGTAGATATGTAATTCCCGATCAGCAGTATGTCATCTACATACAATATCAGGAAGACAACAATTCTCCCACTGATTCGCTTGTAAACACACGATTCATCTTCATTCTTGACAAAACCAAACTCTTTGATTTTCTCATCAAAACGAAGATTCCAACTTCTAGAGGCCTGTTTCAATCCATAGATGGACCTGTTCAGCTTGCATATTTTAGTGGCTTCATTTGGGGATACAAAACCCTCGGGTTGTGTCATGTACACTTCCTCAAGGAGGTTTCCATTCAGGAAAGCCGTTTTGACATCCATCTTCCAGATCTCATAGTCATAATACGCAGCAATAGCAAGCAATATCCTAATGGACTTTACCATGGCAACAGGGGAAAAGGTCTCATCATAGTCAACACCATGAATTTGCTTGAAACCCTTAGCCACCAGTCGCCCTTTGAATGTCTGCACATTCCCATCCATGTCGGTCTTCTTCTTGAAGACCCACTTGCACCCTATGGGTCGTACCCCTTCAGGTGGTTCCACAAAGTTCCAAACTTGGTTTGTATACATGGAGTCCGTTTCGGATATCATAGCCTCAAGCCATTTGTCGGAGTCCGGTCCATTCATAGCCTCTTGGTAGGTTGCTGGTTCATCATCATGATCCATAAGCAACACATTACCTATTTGAGACACGAGAAATCCATATCTCTCAGGCTCAAATCTTGGTCTACCAGATCTACATAGGACTTGTGTCTCTTGAGCAGGTTCTCCAGCTACAACATCTTGTAGTCCTGGCTCAGAATCCAACTCTGGTTCATTCACTACTTGTGGTTCTTGAACTTCTTCAAGTTCTACCTTTTGCGTCTTTCTTGACAAGAACTCTTTCTCCAAGAAGACACTCGTCCTTGCGACAAACACTTTGCCCTCAGACGGTAGGTAAAAGTAATATCCTTTCGTTTCCTTAGGATATCCCACCAGATAACACTTATCTGATTTGGGTTCCAGCTTGTCAGGCATTTGACGTCGTACGTATGCCTCACAGCCCCAAATTTTAATGAATGACATACTAGGACGCTTCCCAGTCCATATCTCATATGGTGTCTTTAGAACTATTTTCGTCGGAGCGCGATTCAGTTTCATTGCAGCAGTCTCTAAAGCAAAACCCCAAAAGGAAACAGGCAAGTCTGCATGACTCATCATCGATCGTACCATGTCTAACAGAGTACGATTTCTCCTCTCAGACACACCATTATGCTGCGGTGTCCTAGGTGGAGGGAGCTGTGATACAATACCACACTCTTTCAGATGATCACGAAACTCATGACTCAGGTATTCGCCACCTCGATCGGATCGGAGTGCTTTAACCTTCTTACCCAATTGGTTCTCCACTTCATTCTTAAACTCTTTGAACTTTTCAAAAGTTTCGGATATGCACTTCATAAGATACACGTATCCGTATCTACTGAAATCATCAGTAAATGTAACGAAGTAGAAATACCCACCTCTAGCCATAGAACTCATGGGTCCGCATACATCACTATGTACTATACCCAAAAGATCCTCAGCCCTCTCAGTATAACCAGTGAAAGGGCTTTAGTCATCTTGCCTAATAAACAAGACTCGCATCGCTCAAATGATTCATAATCAAATGAGTCCAATAGTCCATCTTTATGGAGCTTGGATATGCGCTTCTCATTTATATGGCCCAAACGACAATGCCAGAGATATGTAGGATTTGAGTCATTTGTTCTTAGTCTTTTATTATTATCTACATTATAGATCGGATGGTCTAGGTTCAAAACATAAAGACCATTAAACAATTGAGCTACAGCATAACAAACATCATTCTTAAATATAAAACAACAATTGTTCTTAATTATAAAAGAAAATCCAATCATGTCTAAGCATGAAATGGATATACTGTTTCTAGTTATGGCCGGAACAAAATAACAATTATTAAGTTTTATTACAAGCCCACTGGGCAAAGAAAGACGGTAAACCCCTACGGCTACAGCAGCAACTCTTGCTCCATCAACGCGCAGGTCCACCTCTCCTTTACTCAGCAATCTTCTCCTTTTCAGTTCCTGCACATTTGTACAAATGTGAGAACCACATCCGGTATCCAATACCCAAGATGAAGGAGCAGAAAGGTTTATCTCTATAACGTAAATATTCGAAGCGGAAGTCATACCTCCCTTCATTTTCCGCAGACCGTCAATGTACGATGGACAATTCCTCCTCCAATGACCAGCCTTGACACAGTTGTGGCATTTCCCTTCCTTCACGGTGCTCTTCTTTTTCAGCGCAGAAGATTTGGGCTCAAGATGTGACTTAGGTCCCACCTTCGTCTTCTTGAAGCCCTTGGCCTTACCCTTGCCTTTATGTACCATCAATATGGGACTAGCAGGCTTGGCCTTCTTCATGTTTAACTCGGCAGTTCGCAACATGCCTAGGAGCTCGGGCAGTGTCTTGTCTATTTCATTCATGTTGTAGTTCAAGATGAACTGCTCATAACTATCCGACAACGATTGCAGGATAAGATTTGTGGCCAACTCTTGACCCAGAGGAAAACCCAGTCTCTCCAGGTTCTCTATATACCCAATCATCTTGAGTACGTGAGTACCAACCGAGTCTCGAGCTTCCATTTTGCACTGAAATAAGGCCTTCGTGACATCGAACCTCTATTGACGAGCTTGCCCTTGAAACATTTTCTTTAGGTGCTCGTCAATCTCCTTGCACCCCATGTTCTCGTGTTGCTTCTGAAGCTCAGAGTTCATGGTGGCAAGCATTAGGCACTCGACGTCTAAGGCGTCATCGGTATACTTCTTATAAGCATCCTTATCAACACGGGGCGAGTTCCCGGTCGGCACCTCGGGGGCTTCTTCTTCAAAGACTTAGAGCTTTCGCTCTTGCCTGAGAACAATTCTCAGGTTCCTATACCAGTCCATATAATTCGTCCCACTAAGCTTGTCCTTCTCAAGGATAGCTCTCAGGGACAAGGTGGAATGTGAACCACTTGCCATGGAGTTCTACAAGAATTCATGCAGAATTTAATCAGTACCTTAATTTCAAAATACAATTTATTTTAATTTGGACTTCAATTAAATACTCCCGCTATTTTATTCAAATTGATAGCCCTCACTATCAATTCGGAGAGTCCATGCGAGCTACTCTTAGTGGACAAGATCCGTACTTCACCAACACCACGAGTCCGCGTGGCGTTCCTCTCATAATGTGGTTATTTAGGTAGGCAACGCTTGCCAATTGCATCCTCATGTTACTCTTGTATGGCTGGTGAATAACTCCTTATTCGCATCCATCATATGGTGCATGCCAACCCTATGCCTCTAGGCACTCAACCTTTGAGGTCACCTAGTTAAGTTAGACCCGATGTCGACAGTGGGATATCACAATTATCCGCTCGCACCCTTACCAAGATAGATTAATGTACCTTGCTTTGGCAAGCCCACACTTCATCGATCGAGGCAGGAAGAGTGTCATCCATCGGAAGGCATCCTAACACTTAATATTTGATGAAGGGATTTTAATAGCAAGTTAACACTTAACCATGATCAACATTTGATCAATGTGCACGTCTACAGAAAAACAAGCTTTCTAAAATCCACATGCATCCCTTATGTGCACAACATAAGACTATCAACCTTTGATAGACGAAAGGGCTAAATCTGGACATTTAGAACTCTTCCAAATCTTCAGATTTACATGCATTGGACAAAGGAAAAGACAACTCGACTTAAAGCAGTAGACAAGCTCGTCTCTCATTGTTGAATTCAAAATCCAAAACAATACAAGGGTTCAATAACCACTTGAGGGACGGTTACTGCTAAGGAGACAACAATTTCTAACAATTAGAAATTACCACGAAATTCCAGACGTTCCTGGCGGGGTTCCAAGGGGTCGCGCCCCTGGCGGGGTCTTAGGGGCAGAGCCCCTAACGGGGTCCAAGGGGCAGAGCCCCTGGCGGTGGTCTCGCTGACCGATCAGCGAGCGGGGTCAAGAGGCAGAGCCCTTGCGGGGTCCAAGGGGCAGAGCCCCGACGAAATTTTTTGAAATCCCACCACCAGAAACCACACAAAATCACATCAAATGTGATATTCCAAGAAGAAATCTTAACATTTAGAACGCTTCTAAATACCTAGATTTGCACGTACTGGAATAGCCTATCTTCTGAAACAACATTCATGACCGCAACCTGGCTCTGATACCACTGTTGGGTTTTTCTAGAACCATACATCACATGTAGGTGCAGTGGAAATAAAGAGAAACAACCCAAAAGATTTTGATCGGGCCATGAATATTGAATCAAGAAGTTAACTTAATGCATAAATTACCTTAGTGGAGTTGGATCAAATCCAACCTAGATGCTCCAAGAAGAATATTCCTGTTGGCGGCAAAGAGAGTTCTCACGTAGAATTATGTCTACGTCTCTACAGTGATCCACACGAGCCAGGAGAAGAACGACTGCACCTTGCACTTCCACGAATTGCTAGGGTCACTCAAGGAAGAACATCCACGGCGACGATCGCCGAAAGGGGGGTCGGCGGAGGCGAACGGGGCGGCGGAACACTTCCGTCTAGGGTTCGGGCGGAACACTTCCGTCGGCCGAATCTTCTATTCGCATCCAAAAAGGGAAAGAACCCTTAAGATTAAGTTCTATTTATAGACGAAGTATAAACAGACCTAAAAGATTCGCTATCCGCAGTCTATACAGAAAAAGAACTCTTTCTGTAACAATTCATCGGGATTTCATGAATCAGCATTCGTCGAGATTACACGGGACAATCCGATGAATTCCGAGGAATCACATCAGACGGCAACATTTGCCGAGTTAAGGATCTCTGTAACAATTCGTCGGGATTCCACGGAACAATCTGACGAATCCGACGAATCATATCAGACGGCAACATTTGCCGAGTTAAGGATCTCTGTAACAATTTGTCGGGATTCCACGGAACAATCCGACGAATCAGACGAATTCCGACGAATCATATCCGACGAATTCCGACGAATTCTTTCCGTGTAAACCCGATGAATTCAGACATCAACATTTGCTGGACCTCCCCCATTCTATATGGTGATTGGTAACCTTTACCAACACAGTCAATCTTCCATCTTCTCCACATGCTCTTATGTGCGACCCTGCAGGCTCATATCGCGTTGGCAGTGACATTACATGTTTGACCACTTCTAGATCACAATGGTAACTCCAACACATGTCCTGTGAGTGACCATGAATGTTGAGGTATCGCGTCACCAGAATTAACCACAGAGCAAGTTAGATCATATTACCTCGGCGATGTTGTCAGGAGGATTGCGGGAAGGGGGCGGAGTCCTTGACACGGACTCGGTCACCAGGGGTCCCATCGAACCACTTTGGCCTTTCTTGGTCGATAGGGTGAGGATGGATCCCTCTTTGATGAGAGCCAGGGGGCACATCGAGCAGATTTGGAGGTGGTCTTCTCCCGCGCGCCGGCGAGATGATCCGGCAGTTCTTGCGAAAGCGGTCTCGGCGAAGGCCTCATGAACGCCATTAGGATAGCAAGAGCTCAGTGAAAAAAAAGAGGAAAAAGCTATAATTGGAAAACGGACACTCTCAATGCTACAGCCTGAGATATATATACCAGAGGGGAGGGGCCCACCAAAAGATTCCCTCCAGGTCAGCAAGCACTAATTGAATATTAGGGGTTGGACTTTTCTTTCCGAGCGTAGAACTAGATCATAAAGAGCGGGGATTATGTACAACCCTGTATTCATCGAGTGGGCCCCCATGTTCCAAAAGGTCAAAGGGCATGCAAGGTAGGTCAAGACGAGCATTCACCCATAGCACTAGGGGGTCACTCGCCCAGTTCAAGAGAGGTATGCAAGCTTCAGGGCGAGTGTAAGCCTCATCCCAGAGAGTAAGGGTCAGGCGAGTAAGGGGGCATAACCCCAGTCACCCAGAGAGCCAAATGTCAGGCGAGTGGTGCCCATACGGACCACACGCCTAGTAGAACCTTGATAATCTAGTGCACAGGCTCCCAGGAGAATGAGGGGGCAGAACCTCACTCGTCAGGGAGGCCAGGGAGGTGGAGAGTGGTGCCCTCATGGACCACTCACCTAGTAAGACCTAGAGAACCCGGTGCGCGGGATTTATGGCGAGTGGTGCCTTGACGGACCACTCGCCTAGTGGGGCCCATGGGTGAATTTACCTAGATACCCTTTGTGGACAATAAGACCCCCCCCCCCCCCCCCCCCCCCCCCCTCCTCCCCCTTACTAGGAGGGTTACCCGGGTCTCATGCCCAGAACCGCCGCCTAATGGATGACACTAACTCATGGGTTAGTGGTCACTGCATGACGTCGATCCTACTGGCTAGTACGATCATTCAAACCTTTAGGCCAATTGAGAATAGGAGTACATACAAAAATGTATAAGTCCACAATCACAGAATTGTCATAAAAATGAAATAGAAATAGTCCAGCATGAGTACAAAAGATAGAGTGAGGGCTTATGCCCGATACATATCCAAAATGAAAGTAAAGGTACAATCACTCTCTCTCATAACATCTCCAAACGGAAGCTAAATAAACTCTAATCCACGAGAACCTGTCTCCGGATAGAAGTAATACGGTGCATCTGCTCCTCAGGTACATCCACCATGTCTGGCTGGTCGTGCTGGTGCTCCAGCTCCTCGGGCTCTTACGGTGACCACCGACCGTTAGTCATAAAGACTAAGCCATTTTGTCCTCGCCTCCTCCCACGACACCTAGGTGCCGAGCGGGAGGAAGGAAGCGGAGGACAACAAAGGAGAATGTCAACAAGCATATGACAAGGAAATCTACATTAGCAGTATATATATAAAATGGTGGATCTATGCTAGCAGTATAAATAGGTAAGCAGTAGTGAAGCAATAGTAAAGCAGTAACGAAGTGGTAATGAAACAACAAAAGAAGTAAGTAAAGTAAAGAAGTGCAGCGCAAGTAAAGTAAACAAGTGTAACTATACTACCATCATATGAGTACCTTAACTTATATGAATGCCTATACAAACTTATAAGTTAAGATTTCTAGAATGATAACTTATCATATAAAAAATCCCATACTAATTTATATGATAAGGATCTATAATTGATGTCCTAGGGTTTATGTATGTTATGATATGCATGCTATGATATGATTCATATAAGTGCAACTCACCCACATAACTCTGTCATCACAGACCTTTCTTTCACAATTTTTGGAGTTAGCTACACTCTCTGGTACCACCATTGTGTCTACGACATCAGTGGAGCAGGTGCCTCCACTTCCTAGGCTAGTATACACACTACCAGGCCTAGACCCTTTGTACGTCTATGTACACGTCCTAGGTGCACTCTTAATTCTTGCGTACTCTTTGCTGGAACCCACCAGTTGATAGTTTATATAGGATGTAGTTTTAAACACCTAGAGGGGGGGGGGGGGGGGGGGTGAATAGGTTTCTTTTATTTTAGGCTTAGTGTCGACTGAATTTAGGTTAGCAAATTATCAAGCACAGAAAGCACAAAGAGATTTATAGAGGTTCCTCAAGACATGGTGTCTTGAGTAGTCCTCTTCCCCCCTTCACCTTTCTAACAATGAGTTAGATAAGGCCAACTTCTCCAAACTCAGCTCCAAGAGCCTACAACACAGATCCCACAGGATCTCTCAGGTTTTCCCAAACCCTACCTCAGGCACAATAACCCTACCTCAGAGGAATCCACCTACAACAACTCAGACCACCTTCTGGTCCTACCTCAAGCTGACCTCTCAGCTCTACAACTCAGGCCAATCAGCCCTACCTCAGATCACACACTGATCCTACCTCAGTAGAGTCCACCACCTACAACTCAGGTTAATAAGCCTTACACACTCAGGCAAAATAAAGCCCTACAGTCTCAGAACCGAAAGGCTCCTACAGATGATCTAATAATGATTACAAATAGAAGGAAGAAGAGGTCAAGCCTTGTTCTTCATCTTATCAACTGCAGTTGCAGACTTGAACCAGGGAGGAAAAGTGCAGCTCCAACTTGATTCTTCTTGATCAGCCCTTCAGATGATGGACTGGATCTACTTGCTAAGCCTTGGTCTTCTTGATCAGCCTTTCAGATGAAGGACTGGATCTACTTGCTCTATCTTGAGATGAATCAAGATGAGCTATCTCTTTTCTCCTTGCAGCCTTGTGTTAGCTCAGTTCTTGGCCGCCGACAATGGAACAGTATGCTTCTGCTTCTTTGTGTGCTGGAGAGTAAGATGAATGGCAAAAGTTGTTTGCTCAACCCTAACTTATTCCTTTTATACACCACTGACCCTCAACGTCTCTTAGCTGTCCTCCTGACAGGTATGGGAGTGATTGGTGGTCCCCAATATGCATTTCTGCAGCTTGCGCCAAAAGCAATACCCGCCAGATCACGTATGAATCTGTCTCAGCGGTTGAGATGAGATGGTCAGCCGTCTCAGCAGTTGCTTCTATCCCGTCTCAGCGGATCCGCTGAGACAGACAGTTGATCATACATTACACCATGGTGTTCCCTAGTCCTGCATACTTATGAAATAGAAATAGGGTTTATCAAATACAACTTGTACTTAGCATTGAGTGTGAGGTCTCTTCAAATCAAGGGAACATTGAGGGTCATTTTCCCAATAATCTCCCCCTATTTGAAGAAGGCAGAACACCCTCAAATGCTAGAGTACATAACTCATAAATTCTTGATATGTATCATTACTACAAAGAATTCATCATATCATGCTCATTGCATCAAAAATTTTATAACAGATAATGTTTATGAAAGTTATATTACCACAGAGTTTAATTAATCCATCAGTGTGATTTGATAAACATGACAATGCAACATAGATTGAATTCACCAATCAAAACAGGGTAAGGTTTAGATATAACTTAGATTTAGCTATGATACAAGCTGATTATACTCTAGTTTATGAACTAACCAATCATAAAGCCGAGTTCAACGAACACAAACTAAGTTCGTCGAACACAAAGCTGAGTTCGTCGAACTCAAATGGGAGTTCGTCGAACACAAAGCTGATTACATTAACAATCCATCAAAATCAATCCAGATAAAATAGTAATTCAAAGCTCAGTTTGCATTCATATAATCATAAGTCAATATAGTTCATTAACATTTATATACAAAAACTGTTTCAATAGTCATTCAAAGCTTTCTTTTCTTATTAGAAGAACATTCAGAAAAATCAGCAGCTGCTTCTTTTCCTTTAGCTGAGACCAGTTGGTCTGCTGTAGCATCCATATCTTCAGCAACCACTTCTTTTTGTGCTGGGGGCTCCTTATCTTCAGCATCCATGTTTTCAGCAACCACTTCTTCTTGGACTGGAGGCTCCTTATCTTCAGCAGGTACAGCCATGTCTTCAGGCAGATTTGTGGTTGTGTCCTTTTCAGCATTTGTTGCTTCAATCTCAGCTATCTTCCTCTTGTTCTATTGCCTTTTAAAATACATGAATGGCTTTGGGATGTATTTAGATGGCATCCTTCTTGGGTTATCTTTTCTTACAAGGTTTGTTTTGAATACTTTATCTATTTTTGTGTTCCTCTCTAAATGCTTTATCCATTCCACAGATGGATATACCTTATCAATGTCTTTGCTTATTTGGCCATGCCTTAGCTAGGCATTTAGGATTATCTCTTTGGAGTCATCACTCCAATATTCAAAATTAGGGTCTCTACTGTTTTCATCCCTTTGTTTGGCCATGAATTCCTCAGTGAGCAACACATGCTCTCTTTCTCTTTTCTTTTTCAATCTCTCATTTTCTGTTTTTGCCTCTTGATGAAGGAAATCCTAGTATTCTGCCCTATTGACATCTAATATAGGAAGATTCAGAGTTATCCTTGTACCTTGTAGGACTTTCATTGTAAGGTCAGAATTGATGACTGCATTTGTATCCTCCCCCTTTCCGGCTTCTTCATAGATCTGTTGATGGAGGTCTTGCTTAGTTGATATTATTGTGCCAGAGAGAGTTTGGAATACATTCTCAAGGTCAGCATTAAGTACATCTTTTAAATTGCCAACTTCTTCATTCAGATGGGAAGAGGTGTCTCTTGCAGCAATGGATTGAGAGACAATTGCAATTTCTGCTCTCAGCTCTTCCATGATCCTGTCAGCTTCTTCATTTAACTACATAGCAGTTGAATAGACATACTCTTGAAGATGATTGGTTGACTTCTCTATCACCTCATATGTATTACATACATAATTCTTGACATATCCCATGTCCTGTTCAGACAGCTGGAGATGTTTGTCCATTGATCTTAGAATGGTATTTTGAGAAATTACTAATTTTTCAGCAACTTCAAACCACCGGGTTATCTGTTTGGTGAGCATGTTAGTGTTTTCCCTTATTTCTTTGACCTCGGTCATGATCTCAGCTTTCACATTCAAGATGTACTGATCAATGTATCCCCTGACAGATGTAATTGATTGATCTACATGTGACAGCATGGTGGTGAGATGGGACTATAGTAGCAGGTTTATGGAACTGAGAAGAGCCTCATTGGATGAGGTGGAGGAAGAGGCTTGCTAAATGTTGATAACAACAGCTGGGGAATCATCCTGCTCATCTTCAGTGTCAGCATCTTGATGATCACTCAGATTGACATCACCAGCATTATCATCCTCCTCCCCCTCAGAGAGAGCATTCTTTTCTGTTGAGTCCAGGAATGCTAGGACAATGAGTTGGAGTTACATTGAACTGCTTAGAGGTTCTAAGGATAATAATGTAAGATTTACCTAAAAGTCCATCTTTCTCTGCAGGAGGAGCATTCTGCACCTCCTCCTTAGATAAATCAACTTGAATGGATGAATCTAGGAGTTCTAGAACAAGAATTGTAAATTTAGATTATATGATTCTGAATGTTTAGGATGGGTTTTTAGGGCTTACCTATAACCTGATCTTTATCAGCTGATAAATCTTTTGGATGCTCCCCCTCAGATGGGGCATCAGATGAACCTTGTGAAGGTAATGACCACAGGGATGGAGCATTTTCAGGAATGTTTCTTATTCTTTCTTCAAGACTGAGGATAATTGTGTCAATCTGACCTTGTAAATTTTGAGTTGATGGCCTTCTGTCTTCATCAACATCATTGATGTTTGAGATGTCTAGGGAGGCTTGATCTTGTTTTTGCTCCCCCTCGGATGGAGCAGACATCAGTGCTTGATTATCTGGGGTCCACATTATTTAGTTGTCAGATTTGACTAGCTATGGTGATTAGCTATAATCAATAACTTAAATGTGTTGTGAAGAATTTGAGGTATTATTTACCAGAGGTTATGACTTTGTCCAGCTGTTGTGGGTGGACAGAATCAGCTGGCATGTCAACTTGTGTGGCCTCCTTGTCAAGAATGTTGTGTGAACCAATGTTAGCACCAGCATCTTCATCTTTGTCTGAATGATAAGACTCAGAACTGGACATGATTAGCCTTATTTTCTTAGAAGATGAGGGGGTTGTCTTCTCTTTTCCTTTAGTTTCAGAGGGCTGACTCATAGGCAATACCTGGTGAATCTTTCTAAAGTCTTGATGTCCATTCTCTTGAGATAGTGAAGATTTGCTCATTTGGATGTTTTGAACTTGTCAGGGTGGGTTTCCAGGAGGTGTAAGGAGAGAATTCTTCCCTTATTGGTTGCCTGAAGGCATTCCTTTATTCTTTGAAAGATAACCTCTCCCCAAGAGGTTTTCTTTTTCAGAATTATTCTTGTCATGAGGTCAAACATGTACTGTGAGATTGTATCATGGGACCCTGGTTTACAAAGAATGACTTTTCCCACAATATCTGATAAATGTTTTCCCTTTTGGTTGAAAAATTTCCTCTTCAATGAGCCAATTTTGGCATCATTGTACTCAGTCCATTTTAGAGCCTTTTTCTTATCTTTTTCAGAGATGTCATCCTCCTCACTTGGACTGCAGGATGGAAGATGTAATGCTTTTTGTAGTTTTGTTGGGGTTATCTTGATTCTATCTTCTCCAATCTTTGACTTGAGGGAGCATTTGGAGGTGGACAACTTGACATTACCAATCCATTCCAGAACTTCGGTTCTGAGAATGGCACAGGGTTCAGATAGTAGAAATTCCATGCCTTGGTCTTCTAGGAGTTGAATCACTCCCTTAATTCCTTCTGGAGCATGGGCAAACCCATGCCTTACTATCTCATATCCTTCAAGAAGATCTTTAGAGCTTTTGGGAGCCATTGCAGTGGTGGAGGAATGCGCTGGGACGGAAGAGTATGTGTTTCGTCTCGGCAGCTGGAAGAGAAGGGTCGTGAGCTTTTCACTAATCAGATTGGCTATTTTTATGGCTTAAGACTTAGGTAAAATTAAACCAAGTAATTGGATTTGATTGCTCTTGTAATTGTAAGTGTAAATGGGTCAACTGGGGTTGCACTTGAAATTACATCATAAAGCTGAGTTCGACGAACTGAATCTGGGGTTCGTCGAACTAAATTAATTCGTCGAACACAAAGCTGAGTTCGTCGAACTGAATCTGGGGTTTGTCGAACTCAAACTGGAGTTCGTTGAATTGAAGACAAAATTTGCTGAACTAGCTGGAAGACTGAATTCGTCGAGCTGAGGAGCAATTTCATCGAACTGAAACACGACATTCGTCGAACCCAGGAAAGAGTTCGTCGAACTGAGACTTTTCTCAGCTGTCTAAGTGCAAGATGAAGCTCAGCTGAAACAGATTGTTCAAGTTAATCTGATCATACTACTTTATGATCATTAGAGATAGGATTGCTTGAATGCCTAATCATGTCTCTCATAGGGTTGATGTGTCAACATTTTAAGTTATATAAAATCAAGATTGGAAGAATGAAGTGATTTACACTATTCTACATTTAACATTCCTTGTTTAATCTTGAAGGAATTAAACTTGGCCTCATCCAATGGCTTAGTGAAGATTTCAGCCACTTGACTGTCAGTGGGGACAAATTCAAGGCAGATATCTTGAGATTCTACATGTTCTCTTATAAAATGATATCTTATTTCTATATGCTTAGTCCTGCTGTGAGATACAGGATTCTTAGCAATAGAGATAGCACTGGATGAGTCACAAAAAAGAGGAGAGTTACTTACCTTGAGATTGTAGTCCTCTATCTGGTGTTGAATCCACAATAGTTGTGCACAACAGCTCCCTGCAGCAATGTATTCAGACTCAGTAGTGGAGATAGCCACACTTGTCTGCTTTTTGCTGCTCTATGATATCAAACTTCTTCCTAGGAATTGACAAGTGCCACTTGTGCTTTTCCTGTCTTCTTTGCAGCCTGCAAAATCTCTTCCTTCAATTTACCATTGAGGAAGGCTGATTTGACATCCATTTGATACACTTTGAACCCCTTGAGGGCAGCATAGGCAAGGAATAGCCTAGTTGCTTCCAACCTTGCAACATGGGCAAAGGTTTGATCAAAGTCTATCCCTTCTTCCTGTCATGTTCCTTGAGCACCCACTGTCCAAGTACCAAATTTTGTTGAGGCTGGTACTTGAACTATCCTGCATGATGAAATTAATTACCCTTAGGATCCCAAGTAGCTTTGGGTCCTAGGTACTTGTTAGCATGATGAAATGACATTACACTAGCTGTACCCTTTGCAGGAAGGCTCATCTTTGCACATGGCACATTAGGATTGTGCAAACAGTCTATGGCAAAGTGTCCTACTTCACCACAGCACCAACATCATGAATGTTGTATCTCCTCGTCTGAACATTTCTTGAGGGGTGAGCAGCACAGTCCACATGTTCAGGAGAAGAGACAACAACTTTTCCCATGTTTCTTTCAGC
The DNA here is from genome assembly GCA_033032865.1 of Dactylorhiza incarnata. Classification (NCBI taxonomy): domain Eukaryota; kingdom Viridiplantae; phylum Streptophyta; class Magnoliopsida; order Asparagales; family Orchidaceae; genus Dactylorhiza; species Dactylorhiza incarnata. Next base: position 2,483,105 of record JAWHQI010000330.1, on the reverse strand, counting down.
AAGGATTTGGCTGAAAGTCAATCTGTGGACAGTCTTAGTGGTCTTTGTATTGATGGCATCAGATTGCTTTGGCTTCTGGGCAATGCAAGTTTTGATGACATTAGACACTGAGCAATTAGAAATGTCCACTGATTTGACAACAGTCATGTTCTTGGCTGAATCAACCTTAGAAGGGCTTGCTTTCATATTCTTGAATGAAGGGGCTGATGTACCAAATACGAATGGTCCAGGTTGGGCCATTTGAATTTCCTTATGGGGAGCCTTCATAGCACTCAATCCCATTCCCTTTCTTCCACTATGGGAAGGAGTGTTTTCCTTCATATAGGTATTTCCATTCTTCCAGTGACCATACATGCTTTCATGGTCATACCTGTTGGAAGGGAGTAATACATTTTGAAAGGTGGTTTCAGGCTTAGCCTTACCCCTGCTATTTTCTCCACTCCCTTCTCCTGCTTCCATTTTATTGAATCCTAGTCCTCTTCTATTGGATTGAGAAGATAAGGAATCAATAATAGGCAGCACAGATTTTGGCTTGGAGAATTGAGATACTAGGCTTCTTTCTTTCACAAGCTTCTCCTCAAGATTCTTGATGACCTTGTTCTTCAGGGATATGGTGCTCAGATGGGTTATAGTTATCCCCTTCAGATGGCTAATTTCCCTATACATCTGATTCATCTTGGTAGAAGATTCAGTGCATTCTTGTTTTTCCATCTTAAGGGAATCAATCTCTTGGACTTGCCTCTTGGCTAGCTTTTTGCTCCTTTTCAGAGCTTTCAAGAGAGCATCATACTTGTCAATCAATTGATTGACATCCACTTCAGCTCCTGAATCACTTCCATCAATTGATGAAGGTCCTCCAGATTCTGGGCCAGTCTCATACTCAGAAGAGGATAATGAGTGAATTAATACCTGTTCATTTTCTGAGATGTTCTGACTGTCCTCCTCATCAGTGATGGCCATGAGGCATAGCTGAACATTGTCCTCTTCATTCTCCTCTATATCACTATCTGAAAGTGATAGAGGGGCCATGACTCCAACCTTGGCAGCAGGATAATCTTTATCTTCTTCTGCTGCAAACAGCCATATGTAGGCTTCTTCTTCATTCTCTGAATCTGAAGTTGAGGATTCAGATTCACTCCAGCTTTTTCCTTTCTTTGCTAGGAAGGATTTTTCACCCTTCCTATCCTTTTGGTGATGATGCTTCTTATCACCTCTCTCCTTTATATTGGCTAGACAGTCAGCTATGACATGTCCAGGTTTGCTACATCAATAACAAATTATGTTATTTGAAACATGTTTACTAGATTTGGAATCATACCTGTCACCCTTTGGGTGCTTTCTTTCAAGTTTCCTGTGGTCTTTCTTGGAGTGTGATGATGAGGAGGGCTTGTTCTTCCATTGCTTCCTCCTCATCATCTTCTTGAACTGCCTTGAGAAGGCAGCAAATTCTTCATCAGAGGAAAAGCTATCTGAGGTGATGATTTTAGATTCAGCACTTCTCCTTGGAGGAGACACCATCCTGCCCTTGCTTTTCTTGGAGGTGTCAGCTTTGAGAGCTACAGATTTCTCCCTTGCCTAAGCCCTTGTTGAGGTGACCTCTTCCTTTCTTGCAGATAGTTGCATCTCATAAGAGAGCAGTTTTCCAAACAGTGTATGAGTGGGGGTCTCACCAAGCTTAGCCACTTCCCTGATAGCACAGATTTTTGTGTCCCAATCCCTAGTTAGAGATCTAAGGAACTTATCATTCAGCTCATAATCAGTGAACACTCTCTCATAGGTTCCCAGCTCATTGACTATTCTGATGAACCTCTCATAGCACATAGAGATGCTCTCCTGGCTGAGCTGCTTGAAGGCTTCATACTCTTGGTTGAGGAGTGACTTTCTATCATCCCTCACTTTAGCTGTCCCTTCCATATATACTACTAATGCGTCCCACATTTCCTTGGCAGTTGTGCAGTGTACCAAGTTCTGAAATGTAGAGTCATCAATAACATTGACAAATATGTTTTGTGCCCTTTTATCCATAGTGAAAAGTGCAAGTTCATCCTTAGTTAAATCATTGAAGGTCTTGGGCACTCTTCTTATTGGACGATCTATGGTGGAGGCAGTTTGAAAGGTGAAAGGCCCTTGCTTTACAGTTATGTAGATCCTTGGATCAGATGCTTCCATAAATAATCTAACCCTTTGCTTCCATAAGCCAAAGTTTTCTTTATTGCATACGGGCAACTTCATGGATCACATCTCCTTCTGCAATCCAGAGAAAGCCATTGGATTGATAAGACTATTCCTTTGTATGATCTGGTCAGACAGTTATGTCCTTCTTGACCAACCTCCCTCTGATACCACTTGATAGTTTATATAGGATGTAGTCTTAAACACCTAGAGGGGGGAGTGAATAGGTTTCTTTTATTTTAGGCTTAAGGTTTTCTGAATTTAGGTTAGCAAATTATCAAGCACAGAAAGCACAAAGAGATTTATAGAGGTTCCCCAAGACAGGGTGTCTTAAGTAGTCCTCTTTCCCCCCTTCACCTTTCTAACAATGAGTTAGATAAGCCAACTTCTCCAAACTCATCTCCAAGAGCCTACAGCACAGATCCCACAGGATCTCTCAGGTTTTCCCAAACCCTACCTCAGGCACAGCAGCCCTACCTCAGAGGAATCAACATCCTACAACTTTGACCACCTCCTGGTCCTACCTCAAGCTGACCTCTCAGCTCTACAACTCAGGCCAATCAGCCCTACCTCAGATCACACACTGATCCTACCTTAGTAGAATCCACCACCTACAACTCAGGCCAATCAGCCTTACACACTCAGGCAATAAAGCCCTATAGTCTCAAAACCTATGAAGCACCGATACATCCTGAGGGTCACGTACCCGTACCGGATACGTATCCGACACCGGTACGTACCCGATACTCAAGGATACACCTGTTATTCTAGTCTGTAGATACACTTGGACTTGGTATATTGTTCCTCATATTATAATAAGAGTATGTTTTTCTGAAGTAAACAAAAGACTTCTGCGTCTCTTTTAGAGAAGAAAAATTACCCAGAAATGCAACTAGCGATGCTAATTTATTATAGTAACACAATGTACGTCAGATTTAAGTATCTTTTTTCATTTACACTATAAAAATTTTGATTTATATTTTATCATTTTGTTTTTTTACTATATATTTAAAGATTACATGTTTCTGATTGGTACTGTTTCTACTTGTTCAACATGAATTTTTATGTTTAATATTTTGCTAACTTGTCTCTAGACAAACCAGAAGTTGAAGATGCGTTAATCCAATAATGAGGAAGAAGAGGAAGAAAATGATTGATACACATCCTTAAATTTGAAATGATTATGAATATTTTTGTTTGAGAACTTTATATTATATTGCATTAACTATGAATTTGTATTTCAATTGGTAATTTATGCAATTATGTTTGATGTTTTATTACTTTGAGGACTTTTAATTACATTTGTGAGATTATACATATTGATTTATTATATTTAATGCAATGTATTCTAGCGCACCCGTATCCTTATTTTTTAAAGATTGGCATACCGCCATACCGGATACGTATCGTACCCGGTACTCGTACCCATACCGGTGCTTCCTAGTTCTGAACCCAAAGGCTCATACAGATGATATAATAAGGATTACAAATAGAAGGAAGAATAGGACAAGCCTTGTTCTTCTTCTTCTTATCAGCTGCTGTCGCAGACTTGAACCAGGGAGGAGAAGTGCAGCTCCAACTTGATTCTTCTTGATCAGCCCTTCAGATGATGGACTGGATCTACTTGCTAAGCCTTGTTCTTCTTGATCATCCTTTCAGATGAAGGACTGGATCTACTTGCTCTATCTTGAGATGAATCAAGATGAGCTATCAGTTTTCTCCTTGCGGCCTTGTGTTAGCTCAGTTCTTGGCTGCCGACAATGGAACAGTATGCTTCTGCTTCTTTGTGTGTTGGAGAGTAAGATCAATAGCAAAAGTTGTTTGCTCAACCCTAACTTATTCCATTTATACACCACTGACCCTCAACGGCTCTTACTATCCTCCTGACAGGTATGGGAGTGATTGGTGGTCCCCAATATGCATTTCTGTAGCTTGCGCCAAAAGCAGAACCCGCCAGATCACGTTTGAATTTGTCTCAGCGGTTGGGCTGAGATGGTCAGCCGTCTCAGCGGTTGCTTCTGTCCTATCTTAGCAGATCCGCTGAGACAGACAGTTGTCTCAGCGATCTCTTCTATCTGCAGCTCAACTTGCCCAGACAGTTTCTCAGCGGCTCCTGGTCTTGTCTCAGCGGTTCAGCTGAGACAGAGAGCTCATCTTAGCTGATCATACATTACACCATGGTGTGCCCTAGTCCTACATACTTATGAGATAGAAATAGTGTTTATCCAATACAGCTTGTACTTAGCATTGAGTGTGAGGTCTCTTCAAATCAAGGGAACAAAGAGGGTCATTTTCCCAAAACCAGTCTTTATGGTCGGGTGTGCATTTTCGGGGATTGTCCTCCAGACCGCGGGATAAACAACCTACTAGCCCCTCAAACCCTCACATCCTCCTAAGTCAACGTACTGCCATCGGTGTGATGACTGGCCTAGTACCATAGACGCGCCTCTAATTTTGATTCTATGCACATGCAAGTCAATACAACCCGAGCCTCCAGCTTGCCGGACCAACCCATCCTGATATAACTGTGAAAATTTCTCGTTTTGATTAATTAGCGGAATAAACGGGAACTAGGTCGCAAGAACACTCTCAACCTTTCTGAGCACAATAAACCAGAAACAACGAAGGAACACAAGGAATAGTATTCAAAACTCTTCTTTACAACTTGAGGTATACATGGCGAGACATGCTTCACCAAAATAGTCCAAGAAGAATAACAACAAGACAAAATAGAAACCGATCAAGCCGCCCAACTAGCCGCCTGACTAGCAAGCCGCCCAACTTAACAAGGCTGTCCGCGCAAACCGCCAAGTCGCCAAACCACAACTCAACACGCGGATTACCCGTTATTCCAATGCTGAAAACTGTTCGCCCGAGAAAGGCCGCCTGACCGCAGTCACTTAGCCGCTCCTAACCGCGAACACTGCTGCTAACAAGCTGAACAGAAAGCAGACCAGCAAGGCAAGCCGCCTAACCGCACGGTCTGACTTATTGAAAGCAAGAACATAAGTCGAAGAGAGAAGCCGCAAACCCCGACCACCTGTTGCTACTCGCCGCTGACTGCCACCGGCTTAACCGCCGCGGTCTCCTCTGATCAAGTCAGAACCACACACAAGCCACGTAACCTGCAAACACAACAGAGTTAAAGTCAACCCGAGCGACTAGAAAGGTCTAACCGCACGAAATACTTGCGAGATCTTGCTTACTGTTCACTGTGTAAGATCTGAGGAAGGGTCCTATTTATAGGCGCGAGATGGAGTGTGGTAATAGCCCATAGAGATAGGATAACCACCTCAACTCTCCAGCGGGTAGAAAATAAACAGTGCGGCTTAAAGACAAACCACACAGGTTTTGCAGAGCACCAGGACTTGAAGCAGACCAAGTCCTAGAACAAACCAGACTGACAGACCGCCAGCCCGCTGCGGGTAAATAACCCACGCTGTCTAAAGACAGACCGCACAACCTCCTGTGAGAAGACAACCCGCGCAGTCTCCAAAATAGACTGCCCAACCTGCTGCGGGTAGACAACCTGCGCGGTCTCAAGAACTGACCGCCCGACCTCCACTTCACTTCAAAATTTCAACACTCCCCCTTGAAGTGAGAAGTGGAAGTCAACCCGAGTAAACCTCGTAACTGAGTGAATGGTCCCTTCGCTAGCGGCTTTTTGAAGATGTCAGCGACATTGTCCTCGCTCCGCACATGCTCAACCATCAGAGATCCCTCCAGCACCTTTTCCCGAATAATGTGATGCTCGATCTCGATGTGCTTGGTCCGCGCGTGACACACTGTATTATTAACCCGTTTGAGGGCACTCTCGTTGTCACCGCATAGCAGAGTAGGACGTCGCACCTCCTCATGGATGTCTTCTACCAACCTCCTCAGCCAGATGGCTTCCTGAGCAGCCAAGGCCGAAGCCTTATACTCCGCTTCAGTGGTAGAGACAGATACCGAATCCTGCTTCTTGATGCACCGTGATATAGCTGCAGGGCCTATCAAAAAGACGTATCCAGATGTCGACTTCCGATCATCTGAATCTCCCCCATAATCAACATCCATGTAACCATGCAGGTTAAAGCACGTATCTCTCCTATAACAGAGACCCAAATCAGAGGTCGACTTCACGTACTTTAGGATACTGCTGGCCGCCACCAGATGAGGTTTCCGTGGCTCCGCCATATATGAACTCACCCTGCCAACTGCATATGCATTATTCGGCATGGTAATCGTCAAATATATCAGACTCCCAACAAGAGCCCAGAACACAATTGGATCAGGAAGAATCCGCCCCTCATCTCGCCTAAGCTTTAGACCAACCTCAAGAGGAGGCGAATTACTCTTCCCTTCCAGCATGCCAAATCTCTTAACGATTCGCTTTGCATAACCCTTCTGGGAAATGAGCACTCCTTTCTTCTGCCTCTCAACCTCGAGTCCAAGGATATGGTGGAGCTTACCTAGATCCTTGATCTTAAATATGAGAGCAAGCTCAGCCCTTAGCCTTGCTACCTCCTCTTCTGAGTTCTCAATGACAATCATGTCATCCACATACAACAGTACGAGGACCTGAAGCTCTCCCTTCTTCTTGATAAACAAGCTAGAATCTGAGTCTGAAGCAAAGTAACCGCAGAAATGAAGATTTTCTGCGATCTTCACATACCACGCCCTAGGCGCTTGCTTCAACCCATAGAGGGCCTTCTTCAACATGCAGACGTGTCCCAGATGAACTTTCGATACATACCCAGGTGGCTGAACCATGAAGATGTCCCTGTCAATCTCGTCGTACAAGAAAGCATTCTTTACGTCAAGTTGCCAAATCCTCCATCCTTGGCAAGCTGCCAACGCAATCACCACCCGAACCGAAGTCATCTTGGCTACCAGACTGAACGTCTCCTCATAATCCTCCCCATACTATTGTGAGAACCCTCGAGCAACAAGGTGAGCCTTGTACCGCTCGATACTACCATCTGCCTTCCTCTTCAATTTGAACACCCACTTGCAAGTTACAAGAGTTATGCCATCAAACTTGGGAACAAGATCCCAGGTTTCATTCTTCCTGAGGGCTGCCATCTCCTCATCCATGGCATCTTCCCACTCCTTGACTCCAGTGGCTTCCTCAAATCTTGAAGGCTCTCGCTCATCCAGAGGGCCAGCAAAGAAACATGAAACAAAACTCACCATGTTTTCTCCTGTATAACGAACTGGTGGAATTATAGTCCTCTTTGACCTTCTCAAGGTCGGAACTGGACTAACCACTTCCGCTGCTTCTTCAGAATCAACTTTGTTCTCAGACGTACTTGGAGCATTGCTCCCCCTGCTTCCAGAACCTGAAGCATCTGTCCCAGAGCTTGACACAACTGGAGCTCCTGGTGAAACAAACAACTCCTCCTGAAGATCTTCTGCAGCTTCCTTTTGCCTTTCAACCTTGCTATCTGATAGTTCTATACCAGAACTCCCCTGGTATGAAGTCAGCTCGTCAAACACCACATCGCGAGATACTACAAATATCCGCTTCCGGGGATCCATGCACTTCTAGCCCTTCTTTCGGTCATCATACCCAACAAACACTAATTTCCTTGCCTTCGCATCTAGTTTTGTTCTGAGGGCATCAGGAATATGCACATAGCAAGTTGAACCAAACACTCGTAAGTGTCCCACACCGGGCTTCTCCTTAAACATCAACTCATGTGGAGTCTTCATGTTGATCGTACTAAGAGGCATCCGATTGATGACAGAAGCAGCACAAGACATACCCTCCGCCTAGAAGGACTTTGGAATATTCTTGGCATGAAGACAACACTTCACGGTCTCCGTCAAATGACAAATTTTCCACTCAGCCACTCCGTTCTGTTATGGAATATGCGCACAATAGAGCTCTCTCCGGATGCCGTGCTTCCTGCAAAAACTAAAGAACTCTCCTGAGGTAAACTTACCTTCATTGTCAGTTCTCAGTTTTTTAATCCGCAATCCAAGATGACCCTCCACAAGCTCCTTAAACTCCAAAAAATTCCCGAACGCTTCTGACTTCTCCTTCATAAAATACACCCAGGTATATCTGGTGTAATCATCAATCAAAACCAGCATATACCGGTAGCCTCCAAGACTAGCAGTGTTGGTTGGTCCAAAAAGATCACCGTGAATCAACTCCAACAGCTTCTTGCACCTGCTCTGTGACTTGTCAAATGGAAGTCGATGAGACTTGCCATACTGACACCCTGCACAAACATGACCCTCTCCCATGGATGATAAACTAGGCAAGCCTTTCACAAGGCCTTTTTCTGCCATAGCCTTCAGCTTCGCCATGCCAACATGCCCTAGCCTTTCATGCCAGATAGTCGTGCTATCATTTGTCCGCATCTTATCAACATAAGAACTTGTTGATAAAACAAATAAGTCCTTTACCATTCTCCCAACATGAACTGTGTCAGCTTGCACCGATGACATATTCTTAAGAATCCTCACTTCTGTTGGACCAAACAGAACGTGATATCCGGCGTCAACAACGTTAGTCACAAACAAGAGATTTTTCTTCATACCCAGCATGTGATAAACACTCCTTAACATGAGTGGACCCTTATCACTCCCTAAAGAAACCATCCCCTCTTGCTTGACTGCATGAATAGAATCATCAGCGGTAATAATAGCATCATTACCTGAATTGGGCTGCGCATGAGAAAGCTTTGACCCATCCTAAGTGCACCTCTAGACCAGTTTTTGGTGTTATTTCATGTTCTTCATTTTTAGTAGTTTTCATGGATTGTTATGTGCCACTTTCAGTGGCTAGATTCGTGGTTGTGCTGGAACATGAGTCGTGCGGGTGTTCCCGGTACAATTCTGTACAGGAATACTGCGCACGATCACTGTTTCTATTGCGCACGACCACTGGTCGTGCGCCACTGATCGTGTGCACTTAACCCTATTTTTTGAGTTCTGTCTCGAACAGTGCGCACGACCACCAACGATATTGCGCACGACCACCGGTCGTGCGCCACTGTTCGTGCGCACTTAACATCAATTTTATGAGTTCTGTTTTGACCAGTGCGCACGACCACCTACGATAGCGCGTACGACCATTGGTCGTGCGCCACTGACCGTGCGCACTGTTTATTCCAGCGCCTATAAATATTCCTGCTCGCAATTTAGGTCAGATCCAACACCGTTTTTCTCGCCCAGCTCCGCCGTTCCGCCCATTTCCGCAGGTGTTCGCCCCCTAGGCCCCCTCCATCATCCAAGGGCTTCAAGGAGGAGATTCTACACTCATCTTCATCGCCAAGGAAGGATTTCTTCGCATCGGACGTGGCCGGATTGTAAAACGCTGGAGAAGACGGGTCCATTGGGAGGTGTGACAACCCTCCTCTACCCCGGACGATAGTTGGGACTGAGCTAGGACACGGATTGACAACCCGGTGCTTCCTACCGTGAATCTACAACGAGCCTCCAGATTCGGTCGTATCTCTTGCCTTTTTTTCTTCCTTATGTTGATGTAATGTTTGTAATCTCTATATTTTGACGATGTATGCTATGAACTATGCTTTGTAATGCTTATTTCATTTATTTGGAATTATTTAGTTCATATGTGTTAATGAGGTGCGCCGCCATCCATTTTCCACTCCACCACCATGTCTGGTGCCGCACTAGAAATTGCTAGTGGCATGCTTGTCGAAGAGGTGCTTGCGACCCTCATTCCGTAAGACTACTCGTCCATCCGCCAGGCTAAGTGGTGCTAACGGCCCGTGTAATCCATTCCGACTCCGCCGGTGCGAACCATTCCATCCGCAAGCCTTCTCGTCCATCCGCCTAGCGAAGCGTGGCAAAGCGGCCCGTGTAATCCATTCGCCCTACGAAGCAGTGCGCTCAAGGCCTGCACAGTTCGACTCCGCTTGCCTACTCGTCCATCCGCCCTTGCGACGCAGCGCACTCAAGGCCTGCCTAGTCTCCATCCCGCCAAGCGAAGCACTGCATAGCGGCATTGCATAGGAGTAGTTGTAGTTGTTTTCTTTTATTTTCCAAAAGACAAATCACCCCGTTTCCGCATTCCATCCGAATCAAGGACTTCAATCTCAAGTCCTTCCTCGATAATAAACTCCACCTTACTGTATTCCTTTGAGATCGATACTTGGGGATTCATTCCCATTTTATATTACTTGAACGATCGATACACTGCCGTTTCGTGCCGCATTCTTACTACCGCCTATAGCGGTGTGCTAAGATTTACGCCATCAAGTTTTTGGCGCCGTTGCTGGGGAACACAGTCGTGTAAGTTTTCTGGAGAGGGGGAACCTGAGAGAGAAGCCCTTCCATTTGTAAATTGCATTCCTTTGTTTTATTTCCTCGTATTCTGTTTCCTGTTTTTAATTAGGTTGCTTTAGTAATTTTTGTTAGGTGTAGTATTTTGCACAATAGCATTTTTATTTTTTGAATCATATTATCTTCACACTATGTGGGCACATCTCAATATCCGTTGCCGTTGGTGTAGAGATACCTCCCACTCTAGTGATGAATGCCCTACGGAGAATAGTAGGCATAATTCTTATAGCCCAGCATATGGAGCACCGACTTCGTCTGGTACTCCATATGGTGCGCGTAAGTCTTATGGCCACTCTGCTGAGCCTTTACCATCATACTTCTTTTCGGCTTCAGCCCCCGCTGTGCCAAAGAAGCCCGCAAGGCAGTGCCAGTTTTGTCGGAGCACTGATCATGTCTTGAAGGACTGTGCCGAGTATCTTCGCCAATTGGACGAGGATGACGAGCCGGATATCCGGATCGTCCCAACTCCTAACTCTGGCGGCACACCTTCAACATCTGGTTATGTGTCTTTGTCACCTTCACATCTTGAAGGGTATGGCATGGACACGGTCACCGGATGTGCGGCTGATCTATGCACCGACATTATTGAGCCTATTCTCCATGTGCATCCACCACCTCTAGTGGATTCGATTCTTTGTGAGGAATCGGTGCTCGACTTTTATCCGAGCACTACTCCTCCCCCGGTTGTGCATACTATAGTCGTCTCCGACGACATTGTTGATGATGTGTCGCTGGATGAGGTGGGTGATCTGAGTGTTGTGCCTATTCCTATGAAGGAGGACAACCTTCTAGGTGAAGAGGAGTTTTCCTCAGCACCGGTGGAGGAAGTCCAAATCCTAAGCCTGGCCACCGTTGATCCCACCGAATCTTGTAGCATTGCTGACAATGCAAACATTATTTTACTTACCCAACATGATGGGAGTGAGAACGGGATCACTCCCCCGATTGATGTTTATTTATGTTCTTCGTCTTCTTTATTTCTTGATCCCCTTCCTTCATCTGAGTCTGTGCAGGTTGAATCTTCACAGGTACTTCAGGAGGACTTGGAGCTTTTTGCTCAAGTCAATGAAGAGAGCATCCTCTCATGTGAGGAGGTTGATTCCCCCTCCGTAGAGAAAGCTCCACTCATTGCCTTTTCCTCCTGCCACCTCCCTGTTGACGACACCTTGCTAGGCAAGGATGTGTTTGGTGAGTTGAGTGAGGATATCTCCTCCTCTTCTTGCTTTCTGTTTCCTCTACCTGCGTTATGTAGGTATTATTATTATTTGGGTAGAGGAGTAACTGTTCTGTCGCCGTATCGGTACCCGCTACCGACACGCGTATTAGAACAGTTACCTGTTCATTTCCTTTTTCATACGCCCATTAGCTAGAACCTTTAGTTTTTGAATAAGTCGTGCTGGGATGACAATAACCCCAGTAGTTATCTTTCTTTTTTGCATTTTTATTTCATCTAATCATGTTTAGTTAGTATTTTTTTTTCAGTTTTCTATTTTCTTTTGTTTCTGCGGAGCTGACCCCTGCAGGTATCTTTTCTGGATGGCGGACGCTGCGGCTCATTTTAGCTTACACGCCAATCTTCTGGTGTGCTCATTTCTGAGCACTGGGTACTCTCTTTCCCTAACCTTTTCTTATTTTCATGTCATATATTTTGTGGATTGTTTAGTTTAAGTCTAGGGAGAGCAGTTTTTGTGCCCACTCACGTGCACTCTCGCATAGCATGCTAGAAGTACTTTTATATTAGCTTATTGGAAATTGTTGTTCATTTTCATTGCACACCACAGCACCCACTTGAGCGCGCTTAGCCGTTGGCACGTCGCGAGTTGAATTTGTCTTTTTGTGTGATTTGGAAATCATTGTGCTGGCTTAGGATTATGAGGCGGAGTAAAATGTTGACTCCTGTAGTGCTCCTAGTCGAGTGCTCATGTCTCGTTTAGAAATTCGGGTAGATTCAATTTCTTTTTATGCTTTTAGTTTATATTTTTTTTTCTATTAGCGTAAATATTGTTTACTACACTCAAAAATTGGTGAATCCGGTGTGAATCAAACAGTAGCATAGGGATGTGTGTAGACGTTCGTTAGGCTTGTATTGCCCGAGTCGGGAGAAAGGATTATCTTTCTCGGTGGCTAGAACTTGCCCCAAGCGATTCTTGAAGCATGGGTATACGGTTAGTCAATTGCGTGAATGTGATATAGGCCATTATTTTGGCCCGGTTGAGCCTTTGTGCCGACTCCTATCGCTTTATCCTTGTCAGCCCAGTTGTGCCTACCCTTTCTTTGATTCAGCCCCACTGTTGTCTCACCAAAGCCTAAATGCCAATCCTAGTCGCACACACAAATCTGAGCTTTAGCTGTTTATTATTTTCATGAGTTGGGTTGTTGATTTGGTGATATGTTTGTGAAGATGTGGATGTGTTTTATTGTTTAGCTGCTGAAAATGATAAGAAAAGAAAAGAAGAAAATGAGAGAAAGAAAAAAAGTGAAAAGAAAAGAAAAAGATATGAGCTTTAATGAAAAATCTGTGTAAAAATATATGTTTGGGAGTAGGCGGTGCACACACCCATGTTGTTAAGTCTAAGTCTGGGGGTGTGGTGCATCCGCGTGTTTTTTGGCTACTTGGATAGTGTTATGCATTTGCTCATTTGGGTTTTTGTGTTTTAAGCCTTCATCTTTATATTTGTTTACCTCACCTAAACCCAAGCCTCATCTAAAACCTTAAGTCCTATTGATTCACGCATTTGAGTCAAACCAGTGTCGTGGAGAGAGTGCGAACGGGCAAGCTTATGGTCACCGACATTGATGGATTTCAATGGAGTTGTCCCGAGCCCCGATCTTTGGCAATGCTCGCCTCAGCGTTCAGTTTACTTTCTTCCTATGTACGACCTTATGATTCACCGTGTTTCACTTTTTGAGTAAATGTAATATATAAATACGCCCCTAAGAAAAGTATAAACTAATATGTATAATTAGAAATTTTGTCTACTGTACTTCTACGCACATGAGCATGCGACTTCGCATGGTACTCCGCTTGATAATTTCTTCGCCAGCTTATGTTTTTCCTGTCCGCGAGCGATGGTTTGCTCGGGACGCACAAACAGTTAAGTCTGGGGGTGTGATGAGTCCCAAATATATACACATTTATGGACTCATCTGGGCCGATTTTTCAGTCTATGCACTTCACTTTAGACATGTTTTCACTCATATTTGACACTCCATGCTAAGTGCACCTCTAGGCCTGTTTTTGGTGTTATTTCATGTTCTTCATTTTTAGTAGTTTTCATGGATTGTTAAGTGCCACTTTCAGTGTCTGGATTCGTGGTTGTGCTGGAACAGGAGTCGTGTGGGTGTTCCCGGTACAATTCTATACAGGAATACTGCGCACGATCACTATTTCAATTGCGCACGACCACTGGTCGTGCGCCGCTGATCGTGTGCACCTAACCCTATTTTTTGAGTTCTGTCTCGGACAGTGCGCACGACCACCAACGATATTGCGCATGACCACCGGTCGTGCGCCGCTGTTCGTGCGCACTTAACATCAATTTTATGAGTTTTGTTTCGACCAGTGCGCACGACCACCTACGATAGCGCGCACGACCATTGGTCGTGCGCCACTGACCGTGCGCACTGTTTATTCCAGCGCCTATAAATATTCCTGCTCGCGATTTAGGTCAGATCCTTCACCGTTTTTCTCGCCCAGCTCCGTCGTTCCGCCCATTTCCGCATGTGTTCGCCTCCTAGGCCCCCTCCATCATCCAAGGGCTTCAAGGAGGAGATTCTACACTCATCTTCATCGCCAAGGAAGGATTTCTTCGCATCGGACGTGGCCGGATTGTAAAACGCTGGAGAAGACGGGTCCATTGGGAGGTGTGATAGCCCTCCTCTACCCCGGATGATAGTTGGGACCGAGCTAGGACGCGGATTGACAACCCGGTGCTTCCTACCATGAAGCTACAACGAGCCTCCAGATTCGGTCGTATCTCTTGCCTTTTTCTCTTCCTTATGTTGATGTAATGTTTGTAATCTCTATATTTTGATGATGTATGCTATGAACTATGATTTGTAATGCTTATTTCATTTATTTGGAATTATTTAGTTCATATGTGTTAATGAGGTGCGCCGCCATCCATTTTCCACTCCACCACCGTGTCCGGTGCCGCACTAGCAATTGCTAGTGGCGTGCTTGTCGAAGAGGTGCTTGCGACCCTCATTCCGTAAGACTACTCGTCCATCCGCCAAGCTAAGCGGTGCTAACGGCCCGTGTAATCCATTCCGACTCCGCCGGTGCGAACCATTCCATCCGCAAGCCTTCTCGTCCATCCGCCCAGCGAAGCGTGGCATAGCGGCCCGTGTAATCCATTCGCCCTACGAAGCAGTGCACTCAAGGCCTACACAGTTCGACTCCGCTTGCCTACTCGTCCATCCGCCCTTGCAACGCAGCGCGCTCAAGGCCTGCCTAGTCTCCATCCCGCCAAGCGAAGCACTGCATAGCGGCATTGCATAGGAGTAGTTGTAGTTGTTTTGTTTTATTTTCCAAAAGCCAAATCACCCCATTTCCGCATTCCATCCGACTCAAGGACTTCAATCTCAAGTCCTTCCTCGATAATAAACTCCACCTTACTGTATTCCTTTGAGATCGATACTTGGGGATTAATTCCCATTTTATATTACTTGAACGATCGGTACACTGCCGTTTCGTGCCGCATTCTTACTACCGCCTATAGCGGTGTGCTAAGATTTGCGCCATCAATGCTTCACCAAAACATTCCAAGAAGAATAACAACAAGACAAAACAGAAACGAATCAAGACGTCGACTAACCGCCAGACTAGCAAGCCGCCCAACTTAACAAGGTTGTTCGCGGAAACCACCAAGTCGCCAAACCGCAACTCAACACGCGGGCTACCCGTTATTCCAATGCTGAAAACTGTTCGCCCGAGCAAGGTCTCCAGACCGGAGTCACTTAGCCGCTCCTAACCGCGAACACTACTGCTGACAAGCTGAACAGAAAGCAGACCGACAAGGCAAGCCGCCTAACCACACGGTCTGACTTATTGAAAGCAAGAACACAAGCCGAAGAGAAAAGTCGCAAACCGCGACCAACTGTTGCTACCCGCCGGTGACTGCCACCGGCTTAGCCGCGGCGGTCTCCTCTGATCAAGTCAGAACCACACACAAGCCGCTTAACCTGCGAACACAACAGAGTTGAACTCAACCCGAGCGACTAGAAAAGTCTAACTGCACGAAAGACTTCCGAGCTCTTGCTTACTGTTCACTGTGTAAGATCTGTGGAAGAGATCCTCTTTATAGGCGCGAGATGGAGTGTGGTAACCGCCCATAGAGATAGGATAACTACCTCAACTCGCCAGCGGGTAGAAAACAAACTGTGCGGTTTAAAGACAAGCCGCACAGGTTTTGCAGAGCACCAGGACTTGAAGCAGACCAAGTCCAAGAACAAACCAGACTGACAGACTGCCAACCTGCTGTGGGTAAACAACCCATGCGGTCTCAAGACAGACCGTACAACCTTCTGTGAGAATGCAACCCGCGCAGTCTCCAAAATAGACCGCCCAGACTGCTGCGGGTAGACCCGCTCGGTCTCAAGAACAGACCGCCCGACCTCCACTTCACTTGAAAATTTCAACAATAACAACTACTCGAGCCTCCAACTCGCATGACTAACCCATCATGTACCACTCCATCCCTTAACTCGAGATGAGGCTTACCATATTTCTTGTTCACTAAATTAAGCTACTCTTGTCTAGTTATTATTATACCTAGAAGTTTAAGGTGAAACCTTGACTTCCCGAGGTCTACCCGGTGAAGGGCTCGCAGCGGTACTAGGGATTACGATGGGATGAAGCCCTAATCCCCCTTTCCAGGACAATTACTTTTATTGGTGACTACCCCTTTCTACGGACCCACTCACATCATTACTCTTACTACTTAGATGTTTTATGATACTTATTTTAAGTCTACCTTTAGGCAAACGTTCTTTTGAACGATGCTCAACTCATAAGATCTCTGATACTCTGGGTGTGGTATAAATCTTATATATTTGTCAAAATGTTCTCAAACCCACACTAATGATTTACCATGAACATTATAATATGCCGACTGAGTATCATGATTTTTCTAAGGTAATAGATGTCCTTTCATACCTTTAGTTATGGTGTGACATGATTCTGAATTATTTCATAATTATAGTTCGAATGTTCTCCCAAAAATCCATAACTTCTAGGGGCTGATATAAATGATATATTACTGCTATGTTACAAGTTTTATTACATTCATAAGTGATTTTGCTGGTCTAATCACTATATCAATTTTTACTATTTGCAGTCCAAAGGAAATTGAACTAGTTTGGTTCCTATGATTCAACCTTAACTATATCATGTCAAATTGAGCTACAATTCATTCCATAGGTTCATAATGAATAAATCAAGAAGTGTCCAGAGTTTTATTACATTTCAAATTGAATTGGCCTCAATTAAAAATTCATTAATCATTGGGCATATATCAATTTCCAATGAAAGTACCATGTCAGTAATTTTAAACTTGCTAATAAAATTTCCAGAGGTATTAAATGACAAAATAACATGATTTCCAAAGTTTCACATTTTTCCAGAGAAATTACAATCATAATTTTCACATAAAATAAAAGAGGTGAATATGTAGCTTTACACAGCAAGTACTAATTTATCTCAACCAAAAATTCTGAGAAAATTACCATGGTATTATAATGACCTAAAAGTATCCTAGACAGAATTTCAGAATTTTCCAGAGAGTGTAAACCATTAATATGCCATAAGTTCAAATGAGTGACAAATTGAATATCTGGAATTTTCCCATGTGTAAGACTTCCAACAATTCTACTAAAATTCCCAGAGGTTTAGAATTGTTTTTCAAATGCCATTCAAGAGTTTCAAGAATTTCCAACTCCTTTTCCTTATTAAAATTTCAAAAATTCAGAAATGTGACAAGTCATAAATTTGATAATTATCAAAGAAATAGTCTCTGGATATTTCTACAAAAAATTTCAGAGGTCTCAATTGATATTACAAGCGCTTTCTCGGAGTTTCACAATTTTCCAAAAGATTGTAACCACAAACATTTTTTTAATACATAAAGGAGACATATTTTAAATTAATCAATTAATTAGGATTCTAATTCCCAAAAATCCCAATTTTTACTGAGGTGATCTATTATGCCATGAAAAAGGCGTGGCCAAAATATCAGAGGCTAATACCAAGCCAAATGTGCCAAAATTACTAAATCCCCTTTTTGGCTATGTGCACACCATATCGCATACCATATAAAGACATGCATGTGGAATAACCCAACATGCAATGGTCCAATTGCACTCAAATTTTAACTAGAGTCTGATAGTGACCTAATAAGCATGTCACCGAAATTTGAGGTTATTTGGAGTTATCCAACTCCTTAAATATCATTAATTTGATAATTAAATAATGAACAAAAACCAATAAGAAATGTTCTCCTAAAAATCTTATTTTTGGGCACAATATAGTACTATGTCACATCCATGCATGAGCCAAATTTCAGCTCCATTGGACTTAACATCTAAGAGATAATAATAATATAATTTCTGCCCTACATTAGGACCAGTCCGACCAAAATTGTTGTACAGGGGCCTACAGTGCTCCAAATGAGCCGATTCAAGTTCCTAATTAAAGTAGACACCCAGATCTACCACTTTTGTCTCTGGCATGTTTTTCTTAAAATAGATTATAGGTGGCCTAAATAATGATTTCAAAAGGCTGTATAAAATGTGACAGAATTCATCATTTAATAATATTATGGTCTGTGTATAGCCATCATACAGAAAAATGAACGACCCTGATTATGTCTTCCTCTTCCATCCAAGGGCCTAGATTTGCCCGACCTGGAGGAGTTTGATCCCTCTTTCCCTTCCACTGACTGGCAACCACTGTCGTCCAGCACCACCACCTCCGTTGAGCTGGTGGCTATCGCCAGGCGGCAGCACGGCCGCCAGAGGGGCTGTTTCCGGCAATCCCAAGCTAGGAGAAAATCTCTGGATTTCTCCCACTATCTCTCATGGGATCGGGCTCAATTGAGCCCGATTTCTCTCCTAGATTGATCTAGATGCTAACATAGAGGGAGGGAAGGAGAAATAGGCCTATGTGGGGGCTTGGTGGCGTGTGTTGTAGTGGTGTGACATGGTGGTGGTAGTCTCCGTCGAACTAGCTCCAAACAACTATCCTCCACCAAATTCTCTGCTCTAATATGCTAGCTCGACTTCTCTCGACCTTCTAAAGCTTGTGGAAGGGTTCAAATTGGCTGAGGAGAGCTGTATAGGGAGATTTGATAAGGGGGTGGTCGACCTCACCTTGATTGCTCCTCCTTGCTGCCAAGTGGCACCTCCCTTGCTGGAAAATGGCTGGAATTGAATTGTTGGGCTCAAATATGGCCTTGGGCAGAAGGAAGGAGGGCCACATGGCTAACTCTCCCCAATTTCCTCCTTGTCCTATTTGAATTTGGGGAAAAGGCCAAAATGCCCCCTTACATATCACTCCCCACTAAATCCAGAGGGCATTGCTAGTAGTATGGCATGTGGGCTGCTGGATGGGCTTGGGAAGCCTAGGCTCACTTGGAATTCATTTGGGTCATTTTAATTTCAAATTTAAGGCTTACTTTGACCATGGTTGACTTTGGGGTTGTTGGGAATCTTGCCCTCATGATTCCTGATTTGGAGAAGTCACCAATTCAAGAGAACTTTACTATATATTTGATTATCCTCTTAGCTTTGTCATTTCAGTAAATGATAAGAATAGATGTCCGGTACTTCAATAACGTGCCTAAGTATAATATCTGAGAAAAAGGCTGCTCATATCGTCGACAAGTATAGGAACATCGTTGAAATGATGGGCAAAGCAAAGAAGGATGATTGTGTCTATGTCGTCGAAAACGATCAAGAGTATCATTGATAACAGCAGGCATATCATCAACAACATGCAGAGCAAGGCAGAATGGTGATATCGTTGTGACATCTACACGATGATATCAGAAAGTCGAAGATGAAGAAGAAGACTCAAAGATGTGGTCGACAAGAAGCCTTGACGTCGATAAGGCTAAGTCAGAATGAATGCCATTGAAAAGGAAAAGGGAAGTTCAGTGTCGAAGATATCGTTGACAAGAAACCGTGTCGTCGATAAGACTGAAAAGGACATGTATCATCGTAATGAAGCCTTATCGCTGAAGAGGCTAAGTAAGATTGATGGCAACTATATCGTCGAAAAGAAGACGTGACATCTCTATCTGAAGAAGAAGGAAGCAGACTTGAAGATATGTCCATGTCCAAGACAACGACAAGTCCTGTCGTCGAGATATTGTCCTTGTCCTCGTAACAATGGAAATATCGTCGAGACAATTTGAAATGTCGTCAGACGTCGTGTCAGCAATTAATGTCGCCGCCTGATTGTCCAATCAGCGCGTGCTCTTTAGGCATGTGCGTTTGTCAGAATAGGAGACCGTTAAGCGGCATCTCAGTCCTATAAAAGGGAACAGAGGATGCCCTAAAAGCTCTCAGAAAAAAGGGAACGAAAAAAGAATCCCATTGAGCATTGTGATAAGCTGTGGTGAAGAAGAAAGAAAACGGGGAAGAACAAAATGATCATTCTGTGTTCTTCAAGTTGCAGTCAAGCTTCATCGTCTGCTAAGAATCGTTCAAGAAAGGAATCCAGTCAACATCAGGCAAAGCAAGAAAACTTGAAGAAGATTTGTGTCGTGCAGATTCAAAATCAGAAGCATCTTCTTCAAGACAAGAAGCCGATCTCCATCAGGCAGATTCAATATTGTAAATCTATCTTTGTAAGGCTTGCGGCCCAAAATCTGTAAGATCTGTGCTCAGATCTGTGTGTCAAGCTCGAGGGATTGAGATCTGTGAGGCTTGAGGGCAAGGGCAGAGGGACTTGCGGGTCCAAACATGTTGAGCTTGCGGGCTCGGGTGCAGTGAAGGGGCTTGAGGGCCTAGGATGCAAAGGCTTGAGGGCCTAAGTGTCAAGCCTGAGGGCTCGGGTGCAGTGAAGGGGCTTGAGGGCCTAGGTAGCAAAGGCTTGAGGGCCTGAGTGTCGAGCCTGAGGGCTCGGGTGCAGTGAAGGGGCTTGAGGGACAAGGCTGCAAAGGCTTGAGGGCCTGAGTGTCAAGCTTGAAGGCTTGGGTGTAGTGAAGGGCTTGCGGGCCTACGATGCAGGGACTTGCAGGTCCGAGTTGTAAGGCTTGCAGGCCGGAGACATTGGCAGAGTTTGACGAGCCTAGCACACTGCTAGGTAGGCGCAGAGGGAAAGAGGACTACTCAAGACACCCTGTCTTGAGGAACCTCTATAAGTCTTTGTGTGTTTTCTGTGCTGTGCTCTCTTAAAAGTTTAATCAATTATCCAGAAAACAAGAACACCTAAAGGGGATAAAATATTTTGAAAAACCTATTCACCCCCCCCCCCCCCTCTAGGTGATAAGTTGACACCCAATAACTAACAAGTGGTATCAGAGCGAGGTTGTTCAAAGAAAAGCCCAACAGCTTGAACATATCTGCCAGTGAGTGTCCTCTCCTTTTAGCTATGGAATCAAGAATAACTACTTGTTCTAAGGAGAAGTTTGGCCTTTGGAAAGTAAGAGCTAGAATATTCATGGAGGCAGTGGATCCTAGAATGTTTCAAATCGTTTAAGAAGGGTCATATGTCCCCAAGATAGTGCTAAAAAAATGACTGAAGATGAGATCATCCTAGTCAACTTGGACAAGGAAGCCAAAGATATTATAGCTGGTGCAGTTGACATCTCAACACTTCAGAAACTGGCTCATTGCACAACAGCAAAAGAGATGTGGAACTCTCTAACAGTCCTTATGGAAGGATCAAAAGAAGAAATAAGCAGGGTAGCTTGTTTCTTATAAATGAAAAACCTTTAGCACCACCTTTATTTGAAGGCAAAAATTATAATGGGTGGAAATTTCTTATGGAAAAATTTCTTAAATCTTTGGATATTGAAGTATGGAATATTACTATTAAAATACCCCCAAGTATTTTAAATAAAAATGAAATGTTTTTAAATGTCAAATCTATGAATAGAATTAGATCAAAATATTTTCAAACTTATCTATACACTTCCTACTGCTTATGAAGTTTGGAAATTTCTTGAGAATACTTATAGTTTTCCTTCTACAGATGATGAACAAGAGGAATTCCTTATGGATCGAAGAGAAGAAATCGATAAGGACTCTTTCTTGGAGGAAGATAAATCTAAGAAAGAAATCGACGTGGAATTCCTTATGGATCCAAGAGAAGAAATCGATGAGGATTTATGCTTGGAGGAAGAAGAATACAACGTCACAATATTGGACTCATTTGTTGGCAACACATCAAGCAAAAGAGAAGATGGAAATTCAACTATGGAAGAGAATGCAAAGAAGATTGCAGTGGAAATGAGGGATTTTGCTCCAATTGACACATAAGATTCAAACATCCATAACTTTGATCTGGTTGTCAGGTTATTGCCCACAACACCTTTTCGAAATGAGATCGAAGCCCTACATCGAACGGACAACAAGTTTTACTCATTACAGTTTGTTTGGTGGTTGATCTACAGTGAGTTACAGTGGTAATGGGGGAATTAGCTCCAAATGACACATAAACTTCAAATAGACAGAACTCTTGATCAAGTTTCCCAAATTTTGCCCATAATACCTTTTTAGAATGAGCTCAGAGCTCTACATCCAATGTAGAGTAGGATATAACTATTCAAGTTCGTTTATTGTTCGATATACAGTGGGTTCCAGTGGTAATGCGGGATTTAGCTCCAAATTACACCTAAACTTCAAGCAGCCATAACTTTTTATCCGGTTGTTCGATTTTTTTGCACAACACTTTTTCAGAACTAGCTCGTATTCTCCATCCAACAGAGAATAAGATTAACCCATTCTAGAATAAGACAACACCTTTCCGGTAGTCCAATTTTTGCCCACAATACCTTTTCGGAATGAGTAGATCGGAGCCCTAAATCCAATGGAGAACAATTTTAACCCATTCCAGCTCATTTAGAGGTCGATATACAGTGAGTTGTAGTGGTAATATGAGATTTGGCTCCAAATGACACATACACTTCAAAATGACAGAATTTTTAATGCTGGTTGTAGTGAAAATGAGAGATTTAACTCCAAATGACACTAAAACTTTATACATCAATAACTTTTGATCTGGTTGTCTCATTTTACCCCCACAACACCTTTTAGGAATGAGCTCGGAGCACTACATTCATTGAAACACAAGTTTTACCCAATGCAGTTCAGTTAGTTGTCGATATATAGCGGGTTGCACTAGTAAAGCGAAATTTAGCCACAAATGACACCTAAACTTGAAACAGCCATAACTTTTGTCAGGTTGTCTAATATTTGCCCACAAAACCTCTTCGAAATGAGCTCTGAGCCATACATTTAATGGAGAGAAAGCTTTACCCAATCTATTTCATTTAGTGGTCGATATACATTGAGTTGCAGTGGTAATGTGGGATTTTGCTCCAACCAACACCTAAACTTCAAACAGCTATGACTATTGATCCGGTTGTCTGGATTTTGCCCAAAACACCATTTCGGAATGAGCTCAGAGCCATACATCCTATGGAGAATAGGATTTACTCGATCGAGTTTATTAAGTGGTCGACGGATAGTGGATTGCAGTGGAAATGAGGGATTTTGCTCCAATTGACACCTAGACTTCAAACATCCATAACTTTGATCCGGTTGTCAGGTTATAGCCCACAACACCTTTTCAGAATGAGATTGGAGCCTTATATCCAATGGACAACAAGTTTTACCCATTCCAGTAAATTTAGAGGTTGATCTACAGTAGGTTACAGTGGTAATGGGGGATTCAGCTCCAAATGGCACATAAACTTCAAACAGACAAAACTCTTGATCCAGTTGCTCAATTTTTGCACCCAATACCTTTTTAGAATAAGCTCAGAGCCCTACATCCAATGTAGAGTAGGATATAACCATTCAAGTTCATTTATTGTTCGATGTATAGTGGGTTCCAGTGGTAATGCGGGATTTATCTCCAAATTACACATAAACTTCAAGAGGCCATAACTTTTGATCCAGTTGTTCAATTTTTTTGCACAACACTTTTTCGGAAAGAGCTCGTATTCTCCATCCAACAGAGAATAAGATTTACCCATTCTAGAATAAGACAACACCTTTCCGGTTGTCCAATTTTCGCCCACAATACCTTTTCGGAATGAGATCGGAGCCCTAAATCTAATGGAGAACAATTTAAACCCTTTCCAGCTCGTTTAGAGGTCGATATACAATGAGTTGTAGTGGTAATACGAGATTTAGCTCCAAGTGACGCATAAACTTCAAAATGACAGAATTTTTTATGCTGGTTGTAGTGAAAATGAGAGATTTAGCTCCAAATGACACTCAAACATTAAACTGCAATAACTTTTGAAGAGTTTGTCTTATTTTACCCCCACAGCACCTTTTCAGAATGATCTCGGAGCACTACATTCATTGGAGCACAAGTTTTATCCATTCTAGTTCATTTTGTTGTCGATATATAGCGTGCTGCAGCGGTAATGCGAAATTTTGCTCCAAATGACACCTAAACTTCTAACGTCCATAACTTTTGATTTGTATGTATAATTTTTTTCCACAACACCTTTTCAGAATATGCTCAGAGGCATACATCCAATGGAGCACCATTTTAAATCATTCCAGCTCATTTTAGTGGTCAATATACAGCATGTTGCAATGGTAATGAGGGATTTAGCTCCTCTTGACACAAACTAAAACAACCATAACTTTTGATCTTATTGTCCGATTTTTACGCACAACACCTTTTTGGAATGAGCTCGGAGCCCTACATTCATTGAAGCACAAGTTTTACCCATTGCAGTTCATTTAGTTGTCGATATATAGCGGGTTGCACTGGTAATGCAAAATTTTGCTCCAAATGACACCTAAACTTGAAACGGTCATAACTTTTGATCAGGTTGTCTGATTTTGGCCCACAAAACCTCTTCGAAATGAGCTCTGAGCCATACATTCAATGGAGAGCAAGTTTAACCCAATCTAGTTCATTTAGTGGTCGATATACATTGAGTTGCAGTGGTAATGTGGGATTTCGCTCCAACTAACACCTAAACTTCAAACAACTATAACTATTGATCCGGTTGTCCGGATTTTGCCCAAAACACCTTTTCGGAATGATCTCAGAGCCATATATCCTATGGAGAATAGTATTTACCTGATCGAGTTCATTTAGTGGTCTATAGATAGTGGATTGCAGTGGAAATGATGGATTTTCCACTAATTAACCCCTAAACTTTAAACATTCATAACTTTGATCTGGTTGTTAGGTTATTGCCCACAACACCTTATCGAAATGAGATAGGAGCCCTACATCGAATGGACAACAAGTTTTACCCATTCCAGATCGTTTAGTGGTTGATCTACATGTTGATGCCGAAATTGTCCCCAAGTCCTTGACGCTCGATCCCGGAGGAAAGAGAGGGGGCAATGGTCGAGCAGCTGGTTACTTGAGTCGCAAATGAAGAGCTGAGTGAGAGAGAAGAAGAGAGGGCCGCTAGCTTGCGGAGAGGCCAGACTTCGCCTGCCGCGGCAAATGCCACTCCTGCGGCGAGCTTTCCCATTATTTAATAATCTGTTTTTCAGCTTGCCATTTTAGTACATGGAAACATAAGGAATACAAGAGAGTGGCAAATAAGAAAAGTAAGCAGCTCGGTCTGTTCGCCGAGGCCTCCCGGGCTGTTCGCCAAGGCCGCCCGGGCTGTTTGCCGAGGCCGCCCGTGTTTACCCAGAATACCGCCTCCGAATATCCCTTCTCACAGACCGGGCGGCCTGAGGATGCAAGTCGCCCGGTTCAGGTTCAACAAGGTCCATCAGCACCAGCCAATGCAAACCGGGCGGTCTGACAGAATCCAGATCGCCCCAAGGATTGAAGATCATCAAGGTCCAAGTCCAGAAGGCAAGCCGCGGTCTCAAGTCGGAGACCGCCCGGGTTGCATCATCGCCATGATCTCAGCATCTTCAGTCCCCGACCAAGACAGATCGGAAGCGCAAGCCGCCAAGCCGCGCGACTTCATTTTTTTCCTTTCTGTATCCCATCACCGCCTGCCCGTTTCTCCTGTACCTGGGCAGGCGGTTATTTTATCCCTGCCCATTCAGGCAGGCCCCCGAGCCTATAAATAGGGGGCGGCGACGTTCCCAAGAGACACACTCTCGAATCCAGGAGCTCGCTTGTCTGAGCTGCGGTCTCGAGTTTCCTGACTTGCGACCTGTCTGACCGGCCGACCTCTACTTCCCTGCATCTGTAACCCACTGTAACCGCTTATTCTTAATCAAAGGGAAGCCCGTCACAGGAGTGGCATTCACAGTGACGGGCAAAGTCTGGCCTTGAGCGCTGCCAGTGGTCTCACTCTATCTAACTAAAAAGTAACCGGCAGCCCGCAGCCTCCGATTTCCTTCAGAGGTGCGATTTCGGATTCAACAGAAACACGCGACCTTCAGATCGCGGATTGACGGTGAAATCCTTGCCATTATGTCAGACCGCCTGTTCCCCCTTGGAGACCGCTCCGACCACAGTGAAGATTCACTGTGGGAGGCTTTGGAACAATCGAAACGAGAAGCCGAGCGGGCTCAGAAAGCCACTGACCAGCATCTTGACGCAATCAGTCAGGCTTTGGCGCTACTAACTGAGCGGTTAGTCCCACAGCAAACCGCGATTAACCAGGCGGTTACTCCGGTCCCTCCTCCACCTCCTCCTTGCCCGCTACCTCAAGTCGCCAACTTCCAGCCACTGTGAGAGGGTTTTGCGGCCAGGCAAAACTTTTACCAAGAAGTCGCGCATAGCATGCCGGCCCGAGTCCTTGATTTCCAGGGGCGGCTTCTCACGCAGCCCGCCTATCCTATCCGCCAGAAGGAGCAGCTCTCCTTTCCTACCCCCTGAAGTCGCTGCTCATCATTCCTACCCGCCGGAAGCCGCTGTCCGCTCCTCCAACCAGGCGGCTTGTCTGCGAGTAGCCGCAGCTCAGGTGGCTTACTATTCTGCTCCTCTATACGAGGATATTGAAGAAACTTCTCCCTTCGTGGACGAAGTCCGGGGGGAGCCAGCCCCAAATAATTTCAGAGAGCCTCGTCTGCCAGCTTTCAACGCAGAAACTGATCCCACTGTTCATCTACAAGCTTTTGAGTCGGCCATTTCTCTTAGGACCCTAACAGATGCAACAAAGTGCAAACTCCTTGTGACCTCCTTCGAAGGACAAGCAAGGGAGTGGTTTTATAGGCTGCACCCCAGGTAGATCAGTTGCTTTGCTGAGCTGCCAAGGGAATTTCTGCTGAGATTCTCTACTTCAAGGAAATGGAAAAGTGGCCCGACGGCCCTTTTTGATATAAGGTAGCGAGAAGAAGAAACGTGGGCCCATTTCGTGGACCGCTTCCAGAAGGAAATCATGGAAGTCCAGAACGTGGATCTGGAGTTGTACAGGGTAGCCCTCATTCATGGCTTAAGGGAGGGCCCCCTGAAATTTGAAGCAAACATTAGGGAACCGAAAACTTATCAAGAAATGATAAGTTTGGCAAACATGTTCATCAAAGGAGAAAAGAGTAATCCTGGCTACGTCGCGAAGCTAGTGAGCGACAAGGAACAGTCAAACCCATCCTTCCATCATCCACCATCAAACCAATCCCACTTTGAGCCCCGTTCCCAGAGGGGAAGGAATTACAAAAATAAGCAACCCTTCATTGGCCATCAACGGTTTCAAGATCAAAAACCGTCGTTGGCCATTGCACCTGCTCCATCCGTTCCTCTTCCGCAAATCTTGCCAGTATTCCTGCCACAGTATGCTGCGCAGCCACCTCCAGCTGTTCCATCCACCAAGTATGATGACTCTCAAGAATCATTTACTCCACTAAATGTTACTATGGACGAAGTCGTCCAAATCCTCCAAAAAGACCTGATTTCAGAAGAACAGCTCCTCTGAGATCAGATGTCCAAAACCGAAATCCGAACCTTTTCTGTGAATATCACAAGGAGGGAGGGCATCTGACCGAAAATTGTCGGGCCCTCCTCTTGTTGATAGAAAGGCTATTGGGAGAAGGAAAGCTCCCGGGCCTGGTTCGGAAAGAGGCAACTGCTGAACCGGCCGCTGAGAAGAAAGAAGAGGCAGCAGAGGTAACTTGGGAATGCGCCGACGTTGAAGACGCCGACTGCTATGGGGACATCCACCCTACGACTAAATGCATTAAAGTTAATGATGTGGGCACCCTGGGGGACATTTATTGCATTCATGGAGGAGCTGGGGCTGAGTCGTCTCGCAAATCCAGCATTGCGAGGGTCCTGAAACAAGAAGTGGCAGCAACCACAAGTTCTCCCCCTGAAAGCACCATCGTCACCTTCGGTCAGGACGACCTTCCTCCAAACGCCAATCCCTTTGATGATGCCGTGGTCATCAAGGCCGTCATTGAAAATTATACTGTCCATAAGATCTTGATCGACACTGGCAGCTCTGTAAACCTCCTTTTCCGCCCAACCTTTGAAGCCCTAAAGACCGATGCCCCAAGCAACTATTGCGCCATCTTCGGCAGGACAATTCTCAATGCATACAGAGCGATAGTATCCACTTTCCACCTTGCTCTTAAGTTTGCTGCTGAGGGAAGGAAGTATCGGGTCAGAAGCAACCCAAAGGTGGCTCGGGAATGTTACGTGCAAACTGTCAACATGATCACCAACATCCCATTTCCCGAGGCCACGGCTGAAATTCTGGAAATGGCTGATTAATCAAAGGCTGCTGAGGAGAGGAAAGATCGAGAAGGGGCTCACCTGGAACCTGCCCAGGTGACCCAAGAGGTCCCTATTGCTGAAGGGGAAGACAAGAAGCTGGTCATCAATGCGGAGCTGCAAGAAGAGGAAAAAGTGCAGCTGATCTCCTGCCTTTTGGAGAACCTGGATATCTTCGCCTGGTCAGCGGAGGATATGCCAGGAATGGACCTGGAAGTGGCTTGTCATCATCTGAACATATCTCCTGAGTTCAAGCCAGTCCAACAAAAGAAAAGAGAAGTGGCGACCAAGTTGGCGGTGCCCATCAGAGAGAAGGTTGCCAAACTCCTGAAAGCGGGCTTTATTTCTGAAATTCAGTATCCCACGTGGATGTCGAATGTTGTAATGGTTAAACATTCAAGTGGGAAGTGGCGCATGTGTGTGGACTTTACCAAACTTAATAAAGCATGTCCCAAAGATTGCTACCCTCACCATCGGATATATGTCTTAGTAGATTCCGCGGTTGGGTATGATTTAATGAGCTTTCTCGATGCTTTCTCTGGGTACCATCAAATTAAAATGCACAAACCCGATATCCCGCACACCTCATTTATCACAAACGATGGGTGTTACAGCTCTCTCGTAATGCACTTTGGTCTTAAAAATGCAGGCGCAACATATCAAAGAATGATGGATACCGTCTTTAAGCATCAAAAAGGCAGGAACCTCAAAGTTTACGTTGATGATCTCCTCCTGAAAAGTAAAACGTTTTCAATACATTTGAAAGACCTCGTAGAGACGTTCGCTACTCTACGGAGGTTCAAATTAAAATTGAACCCGTTGAAATGTGTGTTTGGGGCAAACAAGGGAAAGTTTCTTGGGCATCTCTTAACTCTTAATGGCCTTGCACCCAACCCAGATAAGGTGAAGGCCATCCTTGATATGACCCCTCCTCGTAGTACCAAGTAAGTTCAGCAACTTGGAGGAAGGTTGGCAGGGTTGAGGAGGTTTATTTCCAAATCAGGAGATAAAAGTGCCCCTTTCTTTAAAATTCTCCGGGGAGGATCAAAGTTTGAATGGAGCGAGGAGTGCAACAGTGCTTTCGAGCAGCTAAAAGTACAGTTAACTTTAACTCCACTACTTCAAAGTCCCCATGAGGGGGAAATATTATTCTTATATTTGGTAGTCGGCCTAGATGCGGTAAGTTCTGTCCTCGTTCGAGAAGAAAAGAAGAGGCAATTTCCGATATATTATGTCAGCCATATTCTCAAATATGCGGAAACAAGATATTCGATCCTGGAAAAGCTAGCCTTAGCTTTGGTTATGTCATCGCGAAGGCTTCATCCTTATTTTCAAGCTCATCCTGTCCAGGTAATCACGGATCATCCTCTGAGAAGTATTCTTGAGAAGCCAGATCATTCAGGGAGGCTGGCCAAGTGGGCTATTGAACTAAGCGAGTTTGAAATATCATACATTCCCCGAATGGCAATCAAAGCACAAGTCTTGGCAGATTTCTTGGTGGATACGACAAAATCCGGTCCTGAGCAAGTTGAGAGATCTCCTTTGGCTTGGATCGTTTATGTGGATGAGGCTTCTGGTAAAAACTCCGTAGGAGCCGGAGTAGTTTTAGTTAGCCCAAATGGCATCAAGCTTGAACAGGCAATCAAGTTCTTCTT
Organism: Dactylorhiza incarnata; assembly: GCA_033032865.1. Lineage (NCBI taxonomy): Eukaryota > Viridiplantae > Streptophyta > Magnoliopsida > Asparagales > Orchidaceae > Dactylorhiza > Dactylorhiza incarnata. The sequence goes on along the minus strand of JAWHQI010000330.1, from coordinate 2,453,150 downwards.
TTTGGTTATGAATAATCAGGCTGAATATGAGGCACTTCTGGCTGGTTTGAGGCTCGCAAAGGAACTGGGCATAGAACACTTACATGTTAAAAAAGATTCGCTTGTCATGGCTTCTCTGGTTCTGGGGAATTTCGAGACAAGAGAACCAATTCTGAGGAAGTATCTACTACTAACTAAGAAGGAGATCGGGAGATTCAAGTCATTCATTATCGAGCATATTCCAAGAACAAAAAATGAGGAAGCGGATGTGTTATCAAAGATCGGTCTTCCATCGGGGGAGTGACCTTTGAACTTTTCCATCCAGCAACAAATGAAGGGGAACTTATGCAAATTGATCAGAATCCTTCGTGAAAGGATCCTTACGAACTATTCTTATCAAAAGGGGAATTCCATCATTCCATCAAAGATATAAAGAGATTTAGAAGGAAAGCGGCATATTATTATCTGATAGCAGGAGTTCTCTACAGGAAGACTTTGATCTCTCCCTCAGCACGGTGTGTTTCTGAGGATGAAATTCCAACCATAATTCAGGAGGTTCATTCTTGGGAATGTGGTAGCCGTTCAGGGGCGAAGACTCTGGAGAAGAGAATCCTGAGGCAGGGGTATTTCTGGCCAACCATGAGGAAAGATGCCGAAGCATTTGCCAAGCGATGTGTTCAGTGTCAAAAGTTTGCTCCTCTTCAACATCTACCCGCTCAATCACTCAGATCAATAACTGCGCCGTGGCCCATCGCAGTTTGGGGGATGGATCTTATCGGACCCTTCCCAGTGGACAGCAGACAACATCGCTTTATCATTGTGATGATTGACTACTTCAGCAAGTGGATTGAAGCGAAGGCATTGGCGAAAACTACAACCCAAGTTATCAGAAACTTCATCTGGGGAGAGATAGTTTGTCGGCATGGAATCCCGCTAGCAAGTGTCACTGACAATGGTCCGCAGTTCAATAATTCAGAGATGATAACCTTCTGTGATCAGGTTGGGTTTGACCTTCGATTCTTCTCTGTACATCACCCAAGGACTAATGGTCAGGTGGAAGCAGCAAATAGGCAAATACAACAGCTTCTAATGAAGATTGTCTTAAATCAGACGGGAAATTGGGCAGAGCAACTTCCTTCTATCCTATGGAATCTTCGTACTACTCCATCTTTGGCTACATGGGAGATACCATTCAAATTATCTCATGGCTCGGAGGCAGTCGTTCCCATAGAATTTGAGGTGGTCACCCCCAGAGTGGTGTATGCAAAGGAGGGAAGAGAAGCATGGATAACAGATAATGATGAAGCCATCAAATATAGCTTGTATTTGATTGAAGAGCTTCAGCATGAGGCAACAAATTAGACAGGAGGAAGTAAAAAGGTGAATGGCCAAGTACTTTGACAGAAACTTCAGGGTGAAGCATTTTGTCGTTGGTGATGTTGTGCTGAAAAAGGTTGATGTTGCGGCCAGGACAGGCAACGTCGGGAAATTGAATCCCAACTGGGCAGGGCCCTTAATCGTAAAAGAGGTAATAAAGAGAGGGGCTTACCGCCTTCGGACAAGTGAAGGAGAGGACATCTCACGCACCTGGAGCGGTGACGATCTTAAACGGTTCTATCCTTAAAATGTCTTCGTTATTTTCTTGCATTTTTTGGATATTCTAATGAAAAGGCCCATACTGACACTTCTCCATGTCTGGTGATTCTTTTATAGACTTTTTTTTTTGTATATCAACCTCACTAAACCGCGGAGACATCGCCAAGTTCTGCTCGAACCCCCTCGGATTGTAGTCATTAGCATAAAACCACGAAGATCATGTGTAGCGGGGAGTTTTCGCACACGTGTAGTGGTAGCTTGCCAATTCCCGTGCGGTGGTCTTCAGAACCTTGGATCCCGGCTGATATCCGACACACCCCTGCATCAAGGGAGGTCTAGGTGAATGTTGGCTCTATCATGCCCTGAGAGGGATATAGTTACAGCCTTGATGATCTTTCTAAGGAAAGCAATGTCGGTATAGTCCTCGCGACGTAACCACACCTGCCCAATTGATCATCTTGGTTTGTGACTATTGAATACTCCTAGGTACTCTCAAGCGATGCCTAAGTGGGACCCACAACTGGGTTGATCTCTCTGAGGAAAGCAATGTCGGTATAGCCCCCGCGGCATAACTACACCTGCCCAATTGATCAACTCAGCTTGTAACCCTAGGCAGGAGAGCAGTTGAGTCGTTTACAGCCCTCATGACCATTTGAGGAAAGCAATGGTTGCCGCCTAGGCCCACCTGCACGCTTGGTCATCTGGGTCTGTACTTACCTTTTTTCTTTTTATATATCTACAAATCTTATGACCATCTGAGGAAAGCAATGGTTGCCGCCTAGGCCCACCTGCCCATTTGGTCATCTGAGTCTGTAGCTACTTTTACAGCATTACAGGGAGTTACTCTCATCTCATATGGTCCTTTTGGACCATTTGAGGAGGAAACAGGATTTTTACATGCATATCACAGATCGGGCGGTTTGTTTTTTAAACCTAGCGGTTTGAAATATGCAAGTATTATTGTTATCAGGTGACCTGGTTGTGAAATCGATCGGTTTTCAATGAGCAGCATATCATAAAATGCCATTATCGTTCAGTCTCATCATTTTATTTATAAATCTACCATCCTTATTGGTATTAATTCAATCCGTTCGGTTAATAACGGGCTCATCACAGTTGAGCGATTATGGTTCTTGTGGAATGAAGATTATTACAAATACCAAATTACTAACCGCCTTGAGTATATATAGACCGCGCGTGTTTCCCAGCTAATGTTTATATATTCAAAAGGACGGAGCTTACAGAAATCTGAGTTGCATAAATCGCTTGGATTAAATGCTAGTCGCGCGACCTGTTGGCTATTTTTTTATGACTTGGCATTTTCTATCGTGTGAAGCAGTTATGAAAAGTCGGGTAATAATCGCGCGGCTTGGTTATGTTCGGTTTCCTGGTTATTAAGAGGCATTCACAATATAATGAGGCAGAGCTCGAATTTCTATCCGCTCAATTATGTATCTAAGCCGCGTCGACTACGCATCAAAATATCATAATTGATACTTTTTCGGGATATATCAAATTCGCTTAATCCAGATCGAAGAAACAAGCCGTGCGAACAGGTTTTCTAATGCTAAAAGTGACTACTTAACGGGAATTCTATGGAGTTCAACGCTCTGACCGAATGGGTGACTATCAAACCGCACGACTTGGTTAAAAGAAGAGAAGACCGCAACAAACACAAGTAAGTCACAGGAAACGAACAGTTACACGTAAAAACTTTTCATTTCATCATCGAAATATCTTTACATTGTTTTGTGACCGACCGACTAACAAAACCTAGCCGTCGGCTAGGCAAAATAAACAAAAAATTCAAGAAATAACAATGGCAGCTATTCGTCCGGTTTGAGCTTTTTGGCCGCAGGAGAACTTGAACCATCGCTGCCATCTATGTCTACATCGGGCGAATATCCTTTGCTGGAAGATGAACTTGAGAAACTGCTGCCCGTGCTACTCGAGCTACCCGAGCCGCCCGACTTGCGGGACTTAGACCACCCGGTTTCATCGGAATCAGTGGACTTTGCATCAGAACCTTCTTTTTCTTCGTCAGCTGCGGCGGGTTCCTTTACAACCTCTTCATCGTCGCTCTCTTCCTCTGAACTGCTGGATTCGACTTTGTCCTTCCCCTTGATTCGGCGGGTTACTTCGCCCAGTTTGTCCTTCAGATCGGGATAAAGGTCCGAGAAGGTTGTATCTTCAAAACCCGCAGCCAGGTCATCCCGGCCTCTCAGGCGATCTAGGGCACCATCTATTCCCTTAGCAACATGGGGGAAGACCTCGTCCTGGAAGTCCGGATTGACCATATCGTATTGATGCTATAAAAAGAAATGAGTCAGATCGCTCGGCCTGAAAATGATAAGCCCGAAGTGTTCGACAAACGACTTACTGCATTGATCTCCTTCAGTGTGGCGATCTTGGCATCCTGGTCGGCAGACTTCTTCTCCAGGTAGGTATGGGCTGAGACTAGCTGCTTGTATGAAAGAGCCAAGAAGTGATTGGCCGCAATGCCCCATGCACCGGCCTGCGCGGCTACTCGGGAAAGCTCTTCTTCTGGAATCTTCTTCAATCTCTTTAAAGTTTTCGGCCATACATAGCAGCTCCAGCGGCTAGTGCATGTCGGCTAATCTTGTCGCTCCCCCGGAATGGGAGAGCAGTGGATACTTGCACACAATCCCCATTCTTGTGCCAAAGGACTGTCGGCTTGCCCCGCAGGTCACGCGGATTGCTACAAGAACGAAGGAGCTCGAACTTGCCTGAGGAGGCCGGGCCCTCCTCATCGGATGACTGTGGGTCGCTTTTCCTCTGTCACTTCTCCCTTTGGGTTAAAACCGGGTCGGCCGGGCTGACCGGCTTATTCAAAGGAACGACGGTGGCGGCTGCAAAAACTGAAAACTTGGAAAAATAGTCTGCACGGTTATAAGATAACGAGTTGAGGAAAGCTTACTATCCTCAGGGCGGACGTCCGCCGGCTCCGCGAACAGCGTAATGTAGTGATTCACGTTGAGCCGCTCGTTCTCAAGAGATTCGAAGATCTATTTCACGGCCTCTCCAAGCTTGACCGAATTAAAATTCGCCGCACTCCTCGTCTGCGGGTTGACTTGCAATAACCCAAGGGGGCCTTCGAACATTATATATCGTTCAGACCAACTCGCTACCTTGTTCGCGAGATTGACGATTTTCATCCCCCAACATCCGAAATAAACATGATCTTTGAAAATGGAGGTTTCGGCGTCCGGAATAGACCGCACGGAGAAGAATTTTCGGAACAAGGAAATCCAAAACTTGACTCGCTCTGATCGAAGATACGAGATAAAGCTATAGATAGAGGCAATGGAATTTGGCGGGAGTTGTCCGGGCATAACCCCATAGTGATCAAAAATAGTAATGACCTCGAGTGGCGGAGGGAACCTGAAGCCTTATTTGAAGTGGTCAATGGGGACGACAATTTTTGTGGAAGACGAGGAGTTAATCCGCTCGTCACGAGATGGAAGCCGGGTGGATAGATTACTTCCAACCATATACTCTTTAATAAAGTCGTCCAACTCACCTTGAGTTAAGTGACATTCTTTATGATCGGCTGATCGAAAAGCATAGGCCGCATCAGTTCGGACCGCAAAGATCTTCTCAGACCGCTTCGATTTGCTCTTAGCTCGCGCCATTTCAAGAACATGAATAAGTCTCCGTAATGGTTGCTTTTTATAGAACCAGCGATCTGCAAATAGTAAAATTATGGGGCGGATATGGAATCAAACCGCGCGGTTATATCGCAATACAGAGTCAGAATATTCAATGGTTTGCACATAGATACGTCAAACTGCAACCACATACTTTGTAGCCGCTCGGCCTGGACCTGGTATATAAAATAAGTTAATTGGAAAAGCCGCGAATAAGCAGAAAAAGCTAATCGGACAGCAGTTTGCAATCACCATGATAAGTAAAATTCAATGGGAAGAAATCTCAAGCAATTTGCACAAGTCGCGCGACCTGCAAAACAATTCGGATTATTTTCTAAAGACTTTAAGGTAAATGTCCAGATTATCCAAACATAATCGAACGGCATATATATAAGAAAGCATTAAAAGAAAATATTGTCCAACAGATCTAAACATCAGATCATCCCGAGAAGCAAACGAATAATATTACAAGCATTGTCTTCAAAAATTAAAGTCATTTACGGCTGACGGCGCTCTGGGGAGAGCTCTTCACGGTGAAGGCGTGCGACTTGATCGCCGGTTTGAATAAGAAGACTATATATCTGACTCGAATGATAATGGAGATGATTAAGCGTGCTATGAAGTCGCACAGCATCTCGCTCTACTCAAACTGCGGGAACTGTACGAGTAGGAGGAGCTGCGGTGGATTCATCAGTAGCCGGATCGGCCGCCCTGACTGGCGGGGGATTTGAGGTCGCCCAAGCAGCCGGGCGGTTCTATATCCTAACCCTCTCATCATTGACGGGACGCCGGCTTCCACCGACTTCCCTGGTCAAGCGGAGATATTTCTCCTGATAATATTTGCAGTCTTCTTCAAATTTCTATGACATTTTCTTCTCCCTATCAAGGCGCCCGGTTATGGTGGCGATCTGATCTACCAATATCTTTTCCTTGTCAAGTCGCGCCTTCTTCTCGGTTTCCAGCTGGGCCTCCAGCGCCTTCTCTCTTTCCGGCCGCCCTTTCTTCTCGTCCTCCAGTTCAGCCCGCGCGGCCTCCAGCTGGGCTCTGATGCGTGTCGGCAAGTGCACCGGTCGCTTTCAAGTAATAATTGTGGAGAATAAATTCCCCGGATGTCGGTCTCTTGAGGAATGCAGGATGGGTGAACGAATCGCGCAGTGATGATTGTTACACAAGCGTTCAACAAACACAAAGAGGGGTTTTTGGTTGGTTTTCCTAATCTTAGCAATAACAAAAGAAATGCGGGTCGAAAAACACCGCTTCGCAAAGTGAAGTGGATGCAACGGCCGCGATGCCGTGCTTCGTGAGGCGGATGAAGTGAACTCAAGTGCGAGAGGGTGAGGGTCGCAAACACCTCTTCACAACCGCCGTTAGCTCTTGCTAACGCGGGTCAAACACCTTGCGTGCGGGCGCGAGTGAGTGAATGAGAACGGAGTGAATCACAACCAAACCATGAAGAATAACAAAGACACATTCATTTAAACAAATAACATCCCAATATTCGAGTTTTACAAGGTTCAAAGAGTACAACGAGGAAAGAGGAAAGAAATAACCGATGTTGAAGACTAGCGGCCGTTCACGGTCGGAATGGTAGGTTGTCGGGCTACCTCCGGACTCGGACGGACAATGCTTCCGGCGTAGAGAGCTGTCACGATCTCCCTACGTGCTCCGTCGTCTTCGACTTTAGGTTTCTTCTTCTTCTCACCGAGCGGAATGAAAGAATGCTTGCTTGGAGGCTTGCGGACGATGGAGAACACTCACGGACAATGGAGGAGGTCTTAGAATGGATGGAGGAGGCTTCCCTTTGCGTAGGAGATGAAGTGGAGGCGTCCCAAGGTGGAAATCGGCGGCGTACGGAACAGGAATCCCGCTCTCGGCATGAACGATCCGCCCTAAAATCGCAACAGGCGTTTAAATAGGCGCTGGATTAAATACTGCGCACGATCATTGGCGCACGACCAGTGGTCGTGCGCACTGGAATTCTGCGATCGTGCGCACTGCCTGGGTGGAACCTGCAAGATACGAAATTATAAAATAGAATGTTCGCACGACCAGTGGCGCACGACCGGTGGTCGTGCGCACTGGAGTTGATGGTCGTGCGCACTGGAGCAAACAGAACTCGGAAATTAAATGGTAAGTGCGCATGAGCAGTGGCGCACGACCAGTGGTCGTGCGCACTGGTGTTGGTGGTCGTGCGCACTGCACCAAACAGAACTCGTGAAAAAGGGTTAAGTGCACACGATCAGTGGCGCACGACCAGTGGTCGTGCGCAATAGAACCGGTGATCGTGCGCAGTGTTCCTGTGCAGAATTGCACCGGGAGCACTTGCACGACTCCTATTCCCGCACAACCACAGATCTAGCCACTGAAAGTGGCACCTAACAGCACAAGAATACTACTAAAGACAAAAAGCACGAAAATCACAGCAAAGTGGGCCAAGATGTGCACCTAGCATGGATTATCAAATATAAACTAAAACAAGGCTAAAGTGCGGAGAAATGACTAAATAACGGCCCGGATGAGTCCATAAATGTGTATATGATCAGGACTCATCACACCCCCAGACTTAACTGTTTGCGCGTCCCGAGCAAACGAATCCGGCGGAGCGTGAAAACGATAATTGACATAGAGAATTACACAAAGGAGTACGGTGCGAAGTAACATACGCATGCAAGTAGAGAATTTAGTAGAAGGGGATTCTAGATATGCTAAATAATTTACAAGAGTATTAAAGCGTAATTAAAGATTTAGATGTACTCAATTGGTGAATTATGAAGAATTTGACGATCATGCCCGGTATGAAAGTGACGAGACACTGAGGCGGGTGTTGCAAAAGATCGGGGCTTAGGAATAACTCCGCTGAAATCCATCAACATCATGAACCATACGCTCGCCCGGTCACACTCTCTCCACGGCGCTAGCAAACTCGCAAATCAAATCAGTAGGACTTATAGGATTAAAACGAGGCTTAGGTTACGGTATGATATTCAAAGTTAAACACGGTGGCTACGCAACCCAAGTGAGCTAACGGAACGCTGCACCAAACAAGACCAACGAACAATGCTCGTGTGACACACCCCCAGACTTATCATGAAAACCAGGTGTGCACACGACCTACTCCACAAATACCAACAGATTTCCTGTTTTTAGCTCGGGAGGATTTTTTTTCAAAATACTCTTTTTTTTCTTTTACATATTTTACTTCTTTTATGTAACCCCCGGTTGGTTCAAAATCAGCAGACAGAATTTATTTTTCCTTCATAACACAAGGATTCCACACTCCACACAAGTTTAGAATTATGAGCGCAGTAAAAAACATTTTGGTTGCGGGAGTAGGATAGGCTTCAGGCTTTGGTGGATGAAGAGGAGCTGAACAAAGGATTGGTAGGCACAAAATTGGCTTGCAAAGGTGAATGAAATGGACATGGAATAACAAAGCTCAAACTAGCCAAAGGGTGGCCTACATCATGTTTGACTCAACGAGTAGCTCTCACCCATGCTTCGAGAGTCGCTAGGGGCAAGTTCTTAGCCCATGAGAAAGATAAACCTTCCTCCCGACTCGAGCAACACACGACTAGCAATCGCACACACACAACACCGGGTTATCGTCGATTTCATTCAAATTCACCACTTGAGTATATTAAATCTAAATTTACGCAGAAATACTAAACATAAATTAGATGCATAAAGAAAATCTAATTCTACACAAATTCTACCATAGCATGCGATGTGACTAGAACACTACATGAGTCAACATCGCACTCCAAATAATAATTCCTACGTTAACAACCTATTTCATACTCCAACCAAGATAGTTTACAACGGAACAACAACAAAAAGATAAGCGCGCAATCAAGTGGGTGAAAGGGTGTGTGAAACATGGAAAACAACGATAATGATAAGATAAATAAGAATCAACCTTCTAGTATGCGGTGCACTCGTGCACAGTGGATAACAACAACCGCTCCCCCAGACTTAAGCTAAACAATATCTCTAGAAATTTGAAGCAACAAGAGGGGAGGAAGTGTTACCCAATGCTCAGAAATGAGCATACCAGACGATTGGCGTAAATAATCAAGAATAGTCTGCAGCATCCGCTCCATCGAACACAAAACCTGCAAGCACAAACTCAAAGCAACCAAAGCAGATACAAAAGCTGAACTAAAATAAGTTAGATAAAAAGAAATACGAAAACAGGAAATCTGGGTTGTCTCCCAGTAGCGCTTTCATTTAACGTCCTTAAGCTGGACCAAATACCTGTATTAACAGTGTTTATAAAGTGCAAGAATTAAAAAGAAAGAGTTCTCAAAAGTAGTTCACCACAGCAAATAAAACACACATCAACTAAAAGTGCTCTTATGGTGTGCTTCTCCCGTAGCACGTAGGCGGGAGGTGAAGGCTTTAGGGCCAGCACTGGTATTACCCAATGCTCCCCTAACCTCCGCCACCTTGCCACGGAGAGCGGCAGCACGAGCGTCGCGCAGAAGTTTTTCCTTTTTAAGTTTGGTGACAGTCGGAGACTGCCACCGTTGAGAGTTCTCAGATTTTTCCTCCTTAGAATCAGGTGGCGTCACTTCCGGCATCGTGGTGACTACCGGATTGGCCCAGGAGATGGAGCGCTTAGATAGTTTATTACATAATTCACCATAAGAAGATAAATAATCAGCAACCCTAACTACATTCACGTCAACGTTTCCCGAACTGCCGTCTTCCTCCTTCTCGGAGTCGAATTCTTTCCGGAGGTCGACCTCTTCTTCCTCATCTGATTGGAGCTCCTCCATTCCTCCTTCACCTATTTCTCGAACATGTATCTTTCCTGCACAGCTTAGAAATTCATCAGAAATAACGAGAGGGGGCGGAGTGAATGTTTCAGTTGTGGCTTCGGGACAAGTGGGCTGCTGCAACATATTGGTTAGGGAAATGCACCCCGTAGAAAAATCAAGGGTAGCACCGCTCTCTTTCAAGAACGGTACGCCCAAGATAGGAATGGACTGGTTTTCCCGCGGCCCCAAAACCTGAAAATCAGCAACTACAGTTGTCCCCTCAACCGTCACCTCCACATTCTTTACTTCCCCCTCGGATTGAATAACAGTACCATTGGCAAGCACAAGGGATTTCCTTTCTTCCGTGTTCAAATCCAGTTGTAATTTGGCTATATCTTGCAACGCAATAACGTTGCTGGAGGAACCGGAATCGCATAAAGCTTTTGTTTCAACCTTATTGATGGAACAAGAGATTACCAGCTCACTCGGATTGGCATCTACCACATCCCCCAGACTCTTCCCTTGATCAATGGGGTTCTTCTCCGTGTTGCTGGGAAGGGTCCCCTGCGAACGCTCGGTTAGCGCTTGGGCCAATTGGCCCAACTGCGTCTCCAAGTTTCGCATAGATGCAGTTTGATTTACCATATTTGAATTAGCTGCTAGCATGAATTTCTCCATCATCTCTTCTAAATTACTCTTCTTTTGGGTAGGGGGTGCTTGGTTATAATCCGGGTGCGGCGGCCTCGGTTGGCTCCCGGAGGCGTAAGCATCGTTTTGATGCTGCCCCGGTGCCCATCGTTGGCCAGGTGTGTTTGGATTCCACGAGAAGTTCGGGTGACTTCTCGCTCCCGGATTATAAGCATTATTGAAAGGCGCCCCCCTAGGCTGATTTCCTACATAATTAACAGATTCGTTCAAGTTCAAGTGTGCGAAGTCACCTGCCACGTTGTTCCCCGAACACTCATACGCGTGGTGGCCTCCACCTCCACATCCCTCGCAGGTAATGACAGCAGCAGTAGCGGATGGTGAGGGGAGAGAGTCGACCATGAAAAGACCTCGGCCGCTTCTTGGAGCATTTCTCCCTGCAGTCCAGAATGTACTGTGGGAGGCAGTGTCGCGCAGAATTCGAAGGGCTTCTTCAGGAGTGTGGTTCATCAAGGTGCCACCCGCCGCAGCATCGATCATTGCCCTGTAGTTGGGCTCGATCGCGAAGTAGAACAATTCAACCACATTCCATGGTTGGAGCTCGTGGCCAGGGCAACGGCGAAGGAGATCGTTGAGGCGCTCCCATGCTTCAGCAAGGGTCTCTTGGTCAAGTTGGCGAAATGTGGCGATCTCCTGCCGCAAGCTTACAATCTTATCCACAGGGTGGAATTTAGCAAGGAACTTGGATGCGAGGGCATCCCAAGTTGCAGCAGTCCCGGGCGGAATGGAGTGGAGCCACACCTTTGCTTTGTCGCGGAGTGAAAAGGGAAACAGTCTAAGCTTGACCGTGTCGTCAGCAATCCCTGCGTAGCGGAAGGTTCCGCAAATATCAGAAAACTCCGCCAGATGCAGATGCGGATCTTCGCTGGCCAACCCCGAGAACTGAGCGTTGTTCCGGATGATGTTTAAGATCGCTGGCTTGATCTCAAACTGATTATTCATAATGTTTGGCCCGAACCCCGGATACACACTCCCAGCAGTTGGAGTGGTGTAGTCCCTCATCGTGCGGGGTCGAGGCCTGACTGCCTCCTGCTCAATCCCAGGCTGATGTTCCCCCACGCCGGGCATTCTCGGATCAACATCATTTGGGTCTACCTGATCACCCATGGCCGCTTGTACAGCCGCAGCGCGCCTTCGCGCGCGAGCAGTTCGTTCGATTTCTGGATCAAAAGGTGCGAGTTCACCTGCGACCTGCCTCTGCATGAACTGTCAAAAACAAAAAGAAAAACAAAGAAAATAAAAAAACAACTGCGCGTATAACGAAAGTCACAACACAAGACGAAACACGCCTGCATTCCCCGGCAACGGCGCCAAAAACTTGATGCGTGTCGGCAAGTGCACCGGTCGCTGTCAAGTAATAATTGTGGAGAATAAATTCCCCGGATGTCGGTCTCTTGAGGAATGCAGGATGGGTGAACGAATCGCGCAGTGATGATTGTTACACAAGCGTTCAACAAACACAAAGAGGGGTTTTTGGTTGGTTTTCCTAATCTTAGCAATAACAAAAGAAATGCGGGTCGAAAAACACCGCTTCGCAAAGTGAAGTGGATGCAACGGCCGCGATGCCGTGCTTCGTGAGGCGGATGAAGTGAACTCAAGTGCGAGAGGGTGAGGGTCGCAAACACCTCTTCACAACCGCCGTTAGCTCTTGCTAACGCGGGTCAAACACCTTGCGTGCGGGCGCGAGTGAGTGAATGAGAACGGAGTGAATCACAACCAAACCATGAAGAATAACAAAGACACATTCATTTAAACAAATAACATCCCAATATTCGAGTTTTACAAGGTTCAAAGAGTACAACGAGGAAAGAGGAAAGAAATAACCGATGCTGAAGACTAGCGGCCGTTCACGGCCGGAATGGTAGGTTGTCGGGCTACCTCCGGACTCGGACGGACAATGCTTCCGGCGTAGAGAGCTGTCACGATCTCCCTATGTGCTCCGTCGTCTTCGACTTTAGGTTTCTTCTTCTTCTCACCGAGCGGAATGAAAGAATGCTTGCTTGGAGGCTTGCGGACGATGGAGAACACTCACGGACAATGGAGGAGGTCTTAGAATGGATGGAGGAGGCTTCCCTTTGCGTAGGAGATGAAGTGGAGGCGTCCCAAGGTGGAAATCGGCGGCGTACGGAACAGGAATCCCGCTCCCGGCATGAACGATCCGACCTAAAATCGCAACAGGCGTTTAAATAGGCGCTGGATTAAATACTGCGCACGATCATTGGCGCACGACCAGTGGTCGTGCGCACTGGAATTCTGCGATCGTGCGCACTGCCTGGGTGGAACCTGCAAGATACAAAATTATAAAATAGAATGTTCGCACGACCAGTGGCGCACGACCGGTGGTCGTGCGCACTGGAGTTGTTGGTCGTGCGCACTGGAGCAAACAGAACTCGGAAATTAAATGGTAAGTGCGCACGAGCAGTGGCGCACGATCGGTGGTCGTGCGCACTGGTGTTGGTGGTCGTGCGCACTGCACCAAACAGAACTCGTGAAAAAGGGTTAAGTGCACACGATCAGTGGCGCACGACCAGTGGTCGTGCGCAATAGAACCGGTGATCGTTCGCAGTGTTCCTGTGCAGAATTGCACCGGGAGCACTTGCACGACTCCTATTCCCGCACAACCACAGATCTAGCCACTGAAAGTGGCACCTAACAGCACAAGAATACTACTAAAGACAAAAAGCACGAAAATCACAGCAAAGTGGGCCAAGATGTGCACCTAGCATGGATTATCAAATATAAACTAAAACAAGGCTAAAGTGCGGAGAAATGACTAAATAACGTCCCGGATGAGTCCATAAATGTGTATATGATCAGGACTCATCAGGCTCTAATCATCAGATGTTCTTCTCGCCGCTCTTTCTTCTCGACCTCCAATGCAACTCGGGCGGCCTCTTCTCTGCCTTCCATCTCCCTTACCTTCACCTCCAAGTTATTCAGAAGGAGTTGAAAGTTGGCCAGCTCCTCCTGTCTAGAGTTTGATCTCGGCACGAGTCCTGGCACCTGGGACAGAGGCGGAAGGCTAGATACAAGGTCGCCCAGTTTTACTCTATCTTCCGGCTTGTCTACAAGTAAAAGTTATAATTAGCACAGCCAGAGGCGAATAGAACAACAAAAGGACTATAAGATTAATGCCTGAGTGAACAGGCCGCTTCGATTGTTCTGGGTCCATTCTCCGGCGTTGTTCTCGCCAGATTCTTTCATTATTCTTCCGTCTAATGGCTAAGGCTTGAGTCATGGGCGGAAAGAAGCTCAGTGGCAGATTCAATAGCAACTTATTTTGCTTTTTTCGAAGACGCGGAACGAAGAAGTGAATAGGTTCATAACCCGCATCACACTTACCTGGGGCAAATAGGTCGGGCAGTTGCGACTTGCCCTGAGCCCGCATCTTTTCCGCCTTTATCCCCATCAAACGCAACCCGGCCAGTGCCTGGTCGGTCTCTTCCCGCACAGCCTTTTCAGGATCGTCGACATTCTTGCCGGGAAGGACAGCTTGGCACGAAGTCGCAGGACTGTCGAGTAACTTGTCTTGCTTCAGGAAATCGCCCATTCCCCTGAGAATACCATCAATCGACATACTGTTTGCGGAATCCAGAATAAGACCGTCCGACTGGACAAGGGGGGTGTCAGGCTCGTCGGGCTCCTCCTTCACGCGCGGGTCGCTCTGAAGACAGGCCGCTGTTGGTTTTTTGAAGGCTTTATTTTTGGCCTTCAAACTTTGAAGCTTCCTGGCAATTCGCTCAGCCATCGAGTGGGTCCTTTTTCTCTTCCTCTTCCCTGATCCCGGGTTGACCTGCTTGGATGGGCTGGAGTCATCATCAAGGATCATAACTGGAGAGGCAGACAACCCGTCCGGCTTAGAGGAAACAACTTCTCCTTCCTCTTCAACGTTCAACTTAATAAGAGGAGTCCCCGACGGAGTAAACTCCATGTCAAAAGAAGGGGTAGAATGGTCTGTGCCGAGTTCTGTCGCCATCTTCTTGGCGGTCTTCTCTTCAGATAGTAAGACCTCTGCGGCCTTGGCTCTCGCTGACTCTACCTCCACGGCCTTGGCTCTCGCCGCCTCTTCATCCGCGGCCTTCGCTCTCGCCGCCTCTACCTCCGCGACTTTAACCTTTGCCGCTTCCTCCTCCGCGGCTTTGATCTTTGCCGCCTCCTCCTCCGCGGCTTTAGCCTTTGCCGCCTCTTCCTCTACGGATTTAGCCTTGGCCGCCTCTTCCTCCGCAGTCCTTTTTCAAATCATCAACTCGGCGGCCTTTTTCTCTTTTGCAATTTTCTCTCCAGTATTCTTCTTAGAGTCAGAAGGCTCCGCTTTGGAGACCGCCCGGTCTTCTCAGACCGGTGCCCCTTTCTTATTTTTTGGGCATCCCCCTCCTTCCGTTCTTCATCCTTCTTCCGATCATTACCCTTATCCACACGGGTTTGAAGGGAATCGAGGAAATCCATTCTGATCAAAGAGGTGCCGGCCTGAAAAATCCTAACCACAATCGGCGAGTAGCGTCCCGTGATCTCAGAGGAATTATGCAAAAAGGAGAACTCTCAGGCAATTTTATAGGAATGAGTACAAGGGGGGCGCGGTCTTCCGGCTAGAACTAATATTTTTGAAATCTCTTCGGAGTTTGAAAATATGCGGGGATTATGTTTACCCAGAAGACCGCCTCCGAGTATCCCTTCTCACAGACTGGGCGGCCTGAGGATGCAAGTCTCGAATCCAGGAGCTCGCTTGTCTGAGCTGCGGTCTCAAGTTTCCTGTCTTGCGACCTGTCTGACCGGCCAGCCTCTGCTTCCCTGCATCTGTAACCCGCTGTAACCGCTTCTTCTTAATCAAAGGAAAGCCCGTCATAGGAGTGGCATTCGCCGTGATGGGCGAAGTCTGGCGTTGACCGCTGCCAGCGGTCTCACTCTCTCTAACTAAAAAGTAACCAGCTGCCCGCAGCCTCCGATTTCCTTCGAAGGTGCAATTTCGGATTCAACAGCCCGGCCTGTTCGCCAAGGTCGCCCGGGCTGTTCGCCGAGGCCTCCCGGGCTGTTCGCCGAGGCCTCCCGGGCTGTTCACCGAGGCCGCCCGGGCTGTTCTCCGAGGCCGCCCGGGCTGTTTGCCGAGGCCGCCTGGGCTATTCGCCATGGCCGCCCGTGCTATTTGGCGAGGCCACCCGGGCTGTTCGTCGAGGCCGCCCAGACAGCCCGCAGCTAGGTGCGGTCTTGATGTTTCTACTCACTGGTTTTGCCCCCCAACTTGCATGTCCACTGTTCATGCTGAGGGTCCTATTTATAGGCTCTGAGTCGATGTCATCACCGCCGGTGAGCCGGTGACTGGAGTTCTACCCGCGCGGTCTGATGATGGAGGCCACCCCACCTGGGAGGTTTGAAGGAGGAGGCCGCCCCACCTGGCCAGTTTGAAGGACGAGGCCGCCCCACCTGGGTGGTTTGAAGGGGGAGGCCACCCCACCTGGGCGGTTTGAAGGAAGAGGCTGCCCCACCTGGGCGGTTGAAGGAGGAGGTCTCCCCTCCTGGGCGGTTTGAAGGGGGAGGCCACCCCACCTAGGCGGTTCGAAGGAGGAGGGCTCCCCACCTGTGTGGTTTGAATGGGGAGGCCGCCCCACCTGGGCGGTTTGAAGGAGGAGGCCGCCCCACCTGGGCGGTTTGAAGGGGGAGGCCACCCCACCTGGGTGGTTTGAAGGGGGAGGCCGCCCCACCTGGGCGGTTTGAAGGAGGAGGCCGCCTTACCTGGGCAGTTTGAAGGGGGAGGCCGCCCCACCAGGGCGGTTTGAAGGGGGAGGCCGCCCCACCTGGGCGGTTTGAAGGAAGAGGCCGCCCTATCTGGGCGGTTTGAAGGGGGAGGCCGCCCCAACTGGGCGGTTTTAAGTGGGAGGCCTCCCCACCTAGACGGTTTGTAGGGGGAGGCCGCCCCACCTGGGCGGTTTGAAGGAGGAGGCCGCCCCAATTGGGCGGTTTGAAGGGGGAGGCCGCCCCACCTGGGCGGTTTGAATGAGGAGGCCGCCCCACCTGGGCGGTTTGAATGAGGAGGCCGCCCCACCTGGGCGGATTGAAGGGGGAGGCCGCCCCACCTGGGCGGTTTGAAGGAGGAGGACTCCCCTTCTTACCACTTTGGGTGTGAAAAAAGCCTTTGCGTGAGGTCTGATCCTTCCCGGGTGCGTAATCTGTAAAAATGTAGGGAAAAAGTCCTCCCAGGGGAGGATCGCCGATTTCTGGGTCAACATAATCCCAGCACTTTTTCAATTTCCTAAGAAACTTCGAAAAAGTAGGTACTGACCCACAAAAATTGTGATTCTCCACTGGTAAACTGTCAAAAGAGTGGGAAATGGAGAGAGGGAACAAGTACCTGATGCCTCTCCACAAAGGAACTAATGAATGCTTATTCTTTCTCTTGCGAGGGAGAAGTCATAGCAAGTATAAAACACAACTCACAAGTACCTGAAGGGAACTTGCGAACATCGGCTCATTTTGTCCTCTGAGGTAGACTAGTAATCATCTACTAGTATCTAAGGAGAACTCAATAAGTAAGTAAAGAAAAAACATGGCGCGAGTACCTAAACTGAACTCGTGAACACCTGCTAGTCTCTGCAAAAGAGAACTCAAAGAAGGCATTAAAGAATTTATAACGCGAGTACCTGAAGAGAACTCGCGAATACCTGCTAACCTCTGCAAAAGAGAACTCAAAGTAGGTATTACAGAATCAATAACGCGAGTACCTGAAGAGAACTCACGAATACCTGCTAACCTCTGCAAAAGAGAACTTAAAGCAGGTATAAAAGAATTTAACTCGAGTACCTGAAAAAAACTCGCGATCACCTGCTAATCTCTGCAAAAGAGAACTCAAAGCAGGTATAAAAGAATTTAACGCGAGTACCTGAAGAAAACTCGCGATCACCTGCTAATCTCTATAAAAGAGAACTTAAAGCACGTAAAAGAATCTATAACGCGAGTACCTAAAGAGAACTCGCGAATACCTGCTAATTTCTGCAAAAGAGAACTCAAAGCAGGTATAAAAGAATATAACGCGAGTACCTAAAGAAAACTCGCGATCACCTGCTAATCTCTGCAAAAGAGAACTAAAAGTAGGTATAAAAGAATTTAATGCGAGTACCTGAAGAAAACTCGCGATCACCTGCTAATCTCTGCAAAAGAGAATTCAAACCAGGTATAAAAGAATATAACGCGAGTACCTGAAGAAAACTCGCGATCACCTTCTAATCTCTGCAAAAGAGAACTTAAAGCAGGTATAAAAGAATTTAACGCGAGTACCAGAAGAGAACTCACGATCACCTGCTAATCTCTGCAAAAGAGAACTTAAAGCAGGTAAAAGAATCTATAACGCGAGTACTTGAAGAGAACTCGCGAATACCTGGTAATCTCTACAAAAGAGAACTCAAAGCAGGTATAAAAGAATTTAACGCGAGTACCTGAAGAAAACTCGCGATCACCTGCTAATCTCTGCAAAAGAGAACTTAAAGCAGGTAAAAGAATCTATAACGCGAGTACCTGAAGAGAACTCGCGAATACCTGCTACTTTCTGCAAAAGAGAACTCAAAGAAGGAATAGAAGAATATAACGCGAGTACCTGAAGAAAACTCGCGTTCACCTGCTAATCTCTGCAAAAGAGAATTCAAAGTAGGTATAAAAGAATTTAACGCGAGTACCTGAAGAAAACTCGCGATCACCTGCTAATCTCTGCAAAAGAGAACTCAAAGTAGGTATAAAAAAATATAACGCGAGTACCTGAAGAAAACTCGCGATCACCTGCTAATCTCTGCAAAAGAGAACTTAAAGTAGGTATAAAAGAATTTAATGCGAGTAGCTGAAGAGAACTCGCAATCACCGGATAATCTCTGCAAAAGAGAACTTAAAGTAGGTAACAGAATCTATAACGCGAGTACTTGAAGAGAACTCGCGAATACCTGCTAATTTCTACAAAACAGAACTCAAAGCAGGTATATGTTTACCCAGAAGACCGCCTCCGAATATCACTACTCTCAGACCGGGCGGTCTGAGGATGTAAGTCGCTCGATTCAGATTCAACAGGGTCAATCAGCACCAGCCAATACAAACTGGGCGGTCTGGTGGAATTCAGATCGCCTCCAAGGATCGAAGATCACCAAGGCTCAAGTCTAGAAGGCAAGCCGCGTTCTCAAGATGGAGACCGTCCGGGTTGCGCTATGAATGCTCAAGGTTCAAGTCCAGAAGGCAAGCCGCGGTCTCAAGATGGAGACCGCCCGGGTTGCGCCATGAAGGCTATCAAGGCTCAAGTCTAGGAGGAAGGCTGCGGTCTCAAGACGAAGACCGCCTGGGATGCATCATCACCTTGACCGCATCATCTTCAGTCTCCGTCTTGGACAGATTGGAAGCGCAAGCCGCCAAATCGCGCGGCTTCTTACTTTTCTCCTTTCTGTATCCCGTCATCGCCTGCCCGATTCTCCTGTACCCGGGCAGGCGGTTATTTTATCCCTTCCCGTTTGGGCAGGCCCCCGAGACTATAAATAGGGGGCGGCAACGTTCCCAAGACATGCAAACTCGAATCCTGGAGCTCGCTTGTTAGAGCTACGGTCTCGAGTTTCCCTTCTTGCGACCTGTCTGACTGGTCGGCTTCTTCTTTTCTGCTTTTGCATCCCGCTGTAACCACTTTATTTGAATCAAAAGAAAGCCCATCACAGGAGTGGCATTCGCCGTGACGGGCAAAGTCTGGCCTCGACCGCTGCTAGCGGTCTAACTTTCTCTAACCGAATGGTAACCGACAGTCCGCAGCCTCCGATTTCCTTCAGAGGTGCAATATCGGATTCAACAATTGAAAAGTGGTTCAGTTTCAAAAATTGTAGGTTTGCAAAACAAGTGTATTCGGAGAATGTTGTCGCACAAATATGAACAAAAAAATTATATATGTAGACAACTATAACTCCACCAAGCACTACTTGAATCTCTTGATACGTCTTCATAAGCATTGTTAGGTTGAGCACCTTGGAAAGAATAGTAAAGTGTCTTGTGCAACCCCCTATTAATACACCACTTTTTATAAAATAGTGTGCATTAAAGTGTGGAAATTAATTTACTTGTGTTTTATTGTACACTTTACTTTACATATGTCTTGTATTTTGTGATTTAAATCAATTGTTAACATTGCCCAAAATACATTTATGTGCACATCATTATCTTTCGTAACACTTCTTCTCATGAGTATTGGATTCTAATGCATTATCTATACTACTCTTTATATAAAAAAATGCACTAGTTAACCTAGCATGATCTCTACAATGTTTTGGTATCTCTTGAACTTAAAATTAAGTAACATTGTAGTATATTCTTTTTGATATGTTCATCTTCATGCTTGGTATCTTTATATAAAACTATGAGATTTCAAAAAGGTTAAAACATCTTTACATTTTGAACTTAAAACTCATATTTTTTTCTTATGCTTTTCATGCTTACAAAAAGATGTTTCTCATAATCTTCTGCTTGATTACAACTCACCCTACCTTCTTTTGATAATACCAAAAGGGGGAGATAATTGCAGAAATCTATATAGGAGAAATATAGAAGAATATGGGGAGACTAATTCATGTAATCAATCATTTAGGGGGACTACAACATAAATGCATTTATGTAGGAGGAGCATTAAGATAGGGGGAGTATGCACATTATCATGCATATCAAATACTATAGTTGCACTATTATTCTAACACTTATCATATTCTATAATCACTTTTAATGATTTCTTGCAAAGAGGATTTGTTATTATTAAAAGGGGGAGATTGTTGGACATGTGTGTCACATCCCTTTGTTTGAGAATAACAAATCCCAAATTGTATTTGATCTTGCTTGTCGTGTATTTAGAGTGTGCAAGAACTATATGTGCAATACTCCACAGGTAGAAAAAAATTGGAAATGACTCTCTGGAAATTGTGCTAACGCTCGCGTTAGTTGTTAACGCCCAGCGTTAACAACCACTGAGAAGCAAAACCACTGAGAAGGAACCTGCGTTCGATGAAATCTGAACTGAACTGCGCTCGACGAATTGGAGCATTCGACGAACTCTGAAGGCGCTCGACAAAACCTGAAGGAACCTATGTTCGACAAAATCAGAACTTAACTACGCTCGACGAATTGGAGCGTTCGACGAACTTGGAGTTCCGTTTGACGGATTTTCCTGCGCTCGACAAGCTGCGTTCGATGAACTTGGAGTTCCGTTCGACAAAATTGATTCCGTTCGACAAACTTGGTTTTTACCACGATCCAGGCGGTTTGCATGATCTTGACAGTTGCGGTTTACCGTTCGACGAAGGTGCGTTCGGCGAAGGCGTGTTCGACGAAATCAGTCCCATTCAATGAAATTTGGTTCTATCACGCCCCCGACTTTATGCACGATGTCAGCAATTGCCATACAAGATTCACTAACGCCGGGCTGTAACCTTAACGCCGTGTGCTAGCTCCAGTGGTTATTTAACATGGCCTGATCTCGTTTGTTTAAAAAAATGAATGGCGGGGAGTATTCTTAAAGGCTTTATTCCAGAAATTTGAGAGAGCTTCCAGAGAGAATATTTGTGCCAAAACTCCATTGATGTTATGCTGCAAAAGAAGGATCTCTCACTAAAAGCTTAAGGAGAATTCTGGAGGAGGACTACGTCACGCTACATCCGAAGGACGATCGCTTCGACCTCGCTCATAGTACAACGATCCTTCATCTCCGACTTCAGAAGATCTCATATAGGGAGTTTTATTATTATTGTCTTTACTTTCATTCCATATATTTTTGTAACCGTTTAGAGAATTCGCCTTGTGTTGGCGACTAGGTATGGGTAGGACTTAGGGAGTAATTCGCTTTGTGTTGGCGACTAGTTCTAGGTGATTAGATCTAGGGGGTGCTCGAGGCCATATCCAGGAAGGATTGGCTAGAGCGGCTTGAGGCCTTATCCGGGGAAGGATAGGCTAAAGCCAACCGGTTTGTGGGGATATAAGTCGGTATAGAAAAGGAACAATTGTTTTACTTTGTACGCCTCCGATTTCTAGCGATATTGAAATCTAATTTATGTAAACACTTTTTTATATAATATAATCATGTCTCTTTTTGTGTTTACTTGATTTCTCTCATTTGGCATAATCTCTAAATTGCAAATTACAATTGTTTCCTCCTTTAAGTTAAATTGTTATTTTGTCCTAATTTACTCTAAACAATTTAATAAATTGTCTAAAAATTTATAAAGAATTTTATTCCCTTATTCACCCCCCCTCTAAGGGCGCCAATCGATCCAACAGCCTTCCCCTTCAAACCGCCCAGGTGGGGCGGCCTCCTCCTTCAAACCGCCCAGGTGGGGCGGCCTCCTCCATCAAACCGCCCAGGTGGGGCAGCCTCCCCCTTCAAACCGCCCAGGTGGGGCGGCCTCCCCCTTCAAACCGCCCAGGTGGGGTGGCCTCCTCCTTCTAACTGCCCAGGTGGGCGTCCTCCCCCTTCAAACCGCCTAGGTGGGGCGGCCTCCTCCTTCAAACCGCCAGGTGGGGCGGCCTCCCCCTTCAAACCGCCTAGGTGAGGCGCCTCATCCTTCAAACCGCCCAGGTGGGGCGGCCTCCTCCTTCAAACTTCCCAGGTGGGGCGGCCTCCCCCTTCAAACTGCCCAGGTGGGGAGGCCTCCTCCGTCAAACCGCCCAGGTGGGGCGGCCTCCTCCTTCAAACTGCCCAGGTGGGGCGGCCTCCATCTTCAGACCGCGTGGGTAGAACTCCAGTCACCGGCTCACCGGCGATGACGACATCGACCCAGAGCCTATAAATAGGACGCTCGACATGAACAGTGGACATGCAAGTTGGGGGGGGGGGGGGGGGCAAAACCGGCGGCGAGAAATAGCCAGACTGCACCTAGCTGCTGGATGACTGGGTGACCTCAGCAAATAGCCCAGGCGGCCTCGGTGAACAGCCCGGGCGGCCTCGGCGAACAGCCCGGGCGGCCTCGGCGAACAGCCCGGGAGGCCTCGGCGATCAGCCCGGGCGTCCTCGGCGAACAGCCCGGGCGGCCTCGGCGAACAGCCCGGGCGGCCTCGGCGAACAGCCCGGGCGGCCTCGGCGTACAGCCCGGGCGGCCTCGGCGAATAGCATGGGCGGCCTCTGCGAATAGCCCGGGCAGCCTCCGCGAACAGCCCGGGCAGCCTCGGTGAACAGCCCGGGCGGCCTCGGGGAACAGCCCGGGCGGCCTCGGCGAACAGCCCGAGCGGCTTACTTTTCTTATTTGCCACTCTCTTGTATTCATTCTGTTTCCATGTACTAAAAATGACAAGTTGTAATACAGATTATTAAATAAAGGGAAAGCCCGCCGCAGGAGTGGCATTTGTCGCGGCGGGCGAAGTCTGGCCTCGCCGCAAGCTAGCGGCCCTCTCTTCTTCTCTCTCACTCAGCTCTTCATTTGCGATTCAAGTAACTAGCTGCTCGACCATTGCCCCCTCTCATTCCTCCGGGATCGAGCGTCAAGGACTTGGGGACAATTTCGGCATCAACGGAAACATGCGGCCTTCAGATAGTGAGTGGTTGATGAACAACAGTTGCGATGAAGATGCGAGATTTGGCCTAAAATACATTCAATTTTAAAACGGCCATAACTTTTGATCCGGGTGTCGGAATTCAGAAATTCAAAGCCCGTCGCGACCGGCTTGAGCTGAACTATCCAAAAATTGAATGCGTTTCCCCATTCAGCCACTTTTTAGCCCTCAGATTTCAAAAATTCGGCTCCATGTGAAAGTTATTTCAGTTTTTCTCTTTCGACAATTCCTGTTTTCATGGATCATCCGTCAAAGGGCCTCGAGCATCCCTCCGATCATCCAGAAATGTGTGTGCAAAACAACGACATCCATCCCCTATTAGCAGAGAACATTCAACTCAAAAGACAAGTGTATTCTCAACTTCACACTGCAACAACTACTAATGACAAGCTTTCCGGCAATCATATAGAACATTTGACGCAACTTGAAGCAGAAGAGCCCTCTATTCCTCACCATGAGTTCAATAAGGTGGGTATGATTAATTCTCCATATCAAGTTGATGGGCTAACCTTTCTTGCAGGATAATAGCAAGACCCTCCCCATTATCATATAAAATTTGTTGGGAAGTAGCTCCAAATGATTTCAAAAGTCTTTCTGGGATAAGTGATCTGGTTCTTCATCTACAAGCCCTTGAGGCGGCTTCTTCATAAAGAACTCCAAGATGAAGTAATTGTTAGGCAGTCAGAAGTAAAGAGGAAAATGGCCGCATTTTTATAAGAATGTCAGAATCAAACAATTCGCGGTCGGAGATATTGTATAAAGAAAGGTAGATGTTGCAGCCAGAACGAGTATTGTTGGAAAATTAAATTATAACTGCGCAGGGCCCTTCATCGTTAAGGAAGCTTTAAAGAGTGAGGCTTATCGCCTCCAAACAACTGATGGAGAAGACATCTCACGCACCTGAAGCGGTGATGATCTTGAACAATTCTATCCTTCAATGTTTCTCTCATTTCTTACATTTTTGGATATTCAATAAGAATCCCTATACTGACACTTCTCCTTGTCTGGTGACATTTTTACATTTTTTTATATCACTCACTGAACCAGGGAGACATCGCCATGTTCTGCTTGAACCCCCTCGGATTGTAGTCATTAGCGTAAAACCACAAAGATCATGTGTAGCGGGGAGTTTTCGCACACGTGTAGTGGAAGCTTGCCAATTCCCATGTGGTGGTCTTCGGAATCTTGGATCCCGACTGATATCTAACACACCCTGCATCAAGGGAGGTCTAGGTGAATGTTATCTCTATCATGCCCCGAAAGGGATATAGTTACAGCTTTGATGATCTTTTTGAGGAAAGCAATTTTTGCCGCATAGGCCCACTTGCCAACTGGTCATCCTAGTCTGTGACCATCGAATACTCCTAGGTACTCTCAAGCGATGCCTAAGAGGGACCCACAACTGAGTTGATCTCTCTGAGGAAAGCAATGTTCGCCGCTTAGGCCCACCTGCCCAATTGATCAACTCGGCTTGTAGCCCTAGGCAAGAGAGCGGTTTAGTCGTTTACAGCTCTTATGACCATTTGAGGAAAGCAATGTCGCCGCCTAGGCCCACCTGCCCACATGGTCATATGAGTATGTACTTACTTTTTCCCTTTTTATAGAAAGTTATCTCTACAGCTCTTATGACCACTTGAAGAGTGCAATGTTCGCCACCTAGGCCCACCTGCCCACTTGGTCATCTGAGCCTGCAGCCATTTTTTCCTTCCCTTATGGTCCTTTAAGACCATTCGGGAGAAAGCAGGTTCCAACAGTGTATCAAGTGTAACATTGACCGATCGGTTTTCTCATTCAGTCTATAATTCTATCAGCCTTATGGATATTTATTTTATTCGCTCAGTTAAAATCGAGCCGTCCACAAGGCTTGCAAGGATAAGTATCTCAGGAATTCAAATTATTGGTAACCCGAATTGTATACTTACTGCCCCCGACTTATTGACTATTCTCTTATGACCACTTGAGGAAAGAAGTATTCGCCGCCTAGGCCACCTGCTTACTTGGTCACTTGAGTCTGTAATTCTCCTTCTCTACAGGAGGGTTCTTTTTATGGTTTGTATGACCATTCGAGGAAAGCGGTACTTAACAGGTACAAGCATTTTCCTATTGGGTCATTTAAAGGTTCATAACCTTAAGACAACATGTTGTGCTAGCCGGATGGGTAAAATGTATTTGGGTATAAAGGCTGGAAAATAGGTTATTACAGTAAGCCGCAAGGCAGTATTTTTGACTCGAGATAATCGAGCCAAGACTTTCACTCTAATATCGGGAAATGGACTTAATAGTTGTAACAATCTGGCCTGACCACCACACCAGAGGCCTACGGCCCTGCCCCATCCCTGGTGGGCCAGCTTCCGCGGTTGACGGGCCGGCTGGCAACCCGGAAGCCGGCTTACCAGGGATGGGCATGGCCGTAGGCCTCTGGTGTGGTGGTCGGGCGGGGTTGTTACAAAAAAGTGCACTTTTTTTTGTAACAACCCAGCCCGACCACCACACCAGAGGCCTACGGCCATGCCCATCTCGGGTGGTCCGGCTGCCGCGGTTGACGGGCCGGCTGGCAACCTGGCTCAAGGCCGGTCCATCTCCGCCCGCTTTTTTACAAGGGTTGCAGCCCATACACCTCAACGCATTCGTCTGGCCCTGTTTCTCAGGGGAGCTCATTGTTGAGGTCAAGTTTCGATCCCCTGACCTCCTAGATAAGGACTCCTTTAACCGAGCCTCATCACCAACTGAGCTGCACTTTTTTGTAATAACCCGGCCCGACCACCACACTAGAGGCCTACGGCCATGCCCATCCCTGGTGGACCAGCTGCCGCGGTTGACGGGCCGGCGCCATCTCCCACACCACGCTCGATGTGGGCCTCCCTTCCGGTCTGCATTTTACAAGGGTTGCATCCCGTGACACCCCAACCCATCATTGTGCATGTTTCTCATCATAGTAGGTTGTTGGAGGCGAAACTCGAACACCCGACCTCCCTTGATAAGGCGCCTTCAACAGCCCTCATCACCAACTGAAGGCGCCTTATCAAGGGAGGTCGAATGTTCGAGTCCCGCTTCCAACAACCTACTGTGCTGAGAAACAAGCACAGTGATGGGTTGGGGTGTCACGGGCTACATTCCTTGTAAAAAGTGGACCGGAAGGGCGACCCACATCGAGCGTGGTGTGGGAGATGGCGCCGGCCCGTCAACCGCGGCAGCCGGCCCACCAGGGATGGGCATGGCCGTAGGCCTCTGTTATGGTGGTCGGGCCGGGTTGTTACAAAAAAGTGCAGCTCAGTTGGTGATGAGGCTCGATTGAAGGAGTCCTTATCTAGGAGGTCAGGGGATCGAAACCTGACCTCAACAACGCGCTGCGCCTGAGAAACAGGGCCAGACGGATGCGTTGGGGTGTATGGGCTGCAGCCCTTGTAAACAAGCGGACTGGAAGGGCAGCCCACATCGAGCGTGGTGTGGGAGATGGCACCGGCCCGTCAACGCGGTAGCCGGCCCACCATGGATGGGCATGGCCGTAGGCCTCTGGTGTGGTGGTCGGGCCGGGTTGTTACATTAGTCGTCTGGATTGCATTCTAACTACATGACTTATTGCTTACAATTAGAGCTTGTGAATATATTATCTCTGGCAGTTTCAAGTCGCGATTCATCTTCACTGAATCAATCAGAATCTACTTTAGAACTAAAGTGATAAACCGTCCGGGCGACATTTTATGATAACCGGGCAATTATTCATTTGGAATTCTCGCATAAGAGCTCAAACTTCTTGCCGCTCGGATTGAAAGTTGACCGCACAATCTAATATTTATTGTCTACACTTATGGAGATATCTTCTATGGCGGATTTCTCGAAAGGATTTGCGGTTTTATAAGGAATAACGCAAAAAATAGAAGATCGCATATGAGTATCCACAAGTAAAATAGCAAAGATAAACAGTTATAGATTCTTTTATACCCGCTTTGAGTTCTCTTTTGCAGAGAATAGCAGGTGATCGCGAGTTTTCTTCAGGTACTCCCGTTATATTATTTTATACCTGCTTTGAGTTCTCTTTTGCAGAAATTAGCAGGTATTCGCGAGGTCTCTTCATGCACTCGCGTTATAGATTCTTTTACCTGCTTTGAGTTCTCTTTTCTAGAGGTTAGCAGGTATTTGCGAGTTCTCTTCAGGTACTCGCGTTATAAAATTTTTTAACTTTTTTCTGTTCTCTTTTACAGAGGTTAACAGGTGATCGCGAGTTTTCCTCAGGTACTCGCGTTAAATTCTTTTATACCTGCTTTCAGTTCTCTTTTGCAGAGGTTAGCAGGTGATCGCGAGTTTTCCTCAGGTACTCGCATTAGATTCTTTTACCTGCTTTCAGTTCTCTATTGCAGAGATTAGCAGGTGATCGCGAGTTTTCTTCAAGTACTCGCGTTAAATTCTTTTATACCTGCTTTGAGTTCTATTTTGCAGAAATTAGCAGGTATTCGCGAATTCTCTTCAGGTACTCGCGTTCTGGATTCTTTTACCCGCTTTGAGTTCTCTTTTGTAGAGGTTAGTAGGTATTCGCGAGTTCTCTTCAGGTACTCGCGTTATAGATTCTTTTACCTGCTTTGAGTTCTCTTTGGAAAGGTTAGCAGGTATTCGCGAGTTCTCTTCAGGTACTCGCGTTATAGATTCTTTTACCTGCTTTCAGTTCTCTTTTGCAGAGGTTAGCAGGTGATCACGAGTTTTCCTCAGGTACTCGTGTTAAATTCTTTTATACCTGCTTTCAGTTCTCTTTTGCAGAGGTTAGCAGGTGATTGTGAGTTTTCCTCAGGCACTCGCGTTAAAATCTTTTATACCTGCTTTAAGTTCTCTTTTGCAGAGATTAGCAGGTGATCGCGAGTTTTCTTCAGGTACTCGCATTTTATTCTTTTATACCTGCTTTGAGTTCTCTTTTGCAGAGATTAGCCGATATTCGCGAGTTCTCTTCAAGTACTCGCGTTATAGATTCTTTTATACCTGCCTTGAGTTCTCCTTTGCAGAGATTAGCAGGTATTCGCGAGTTCTCTTCAGGTACTCGCGTTATTGATTCTTTTACCTTCTTTGAGTTCTCTTTTGTAGAAGTTAACAGGTATTCACGAGTTCTCTTCAGGTACTCGCGCTACAGAATCTTTTACCTGCCTTCAGTTCTCTTTTGCAGAGGTTAGCAGGTGATCGCGAGTTTTCCTTAGGTACTCGCGTTAAATTCCTTTATACCTGCTTTCAGTTCTCTTTTGTAGAGGTTAGCATGTGATCGCGAGTTTTGCTCAGGTACTCACGTTAAATTATTTTATACCTACTTTAAGTTCTCTTTTCCAAAGATTAGCAGGTGATCGCGAGTTTTCTTCTAGTACACGCGCTATATTCTTTTATACCTGCTTTGAGTTCTCTTTTGCAGAGATTAGCAGGTATTCCCGAGTTCTCTTCAGGTACTCGCGTTATAGATTCTTTTACCTGCTTTGAGTTCTCTTATGCAGAGATTAGTAGGTGATCGCGAGTTTTCTTCATGTACTCGCGTTATATTCTTTTATACCTTCTTTGAGTTCTCTTTTGCAGAGATTAGCAGGTGATCGCTAGTTTTTTTCTGGTACTCTCATTATATTCTTTTATACCTGCTTTGAGTTCTCTTTTGTAGAAATTAGCAGGTATTTGCGAGTTCTCTTCATGTACTCGCATTATAGATTCTTTTACCTGCTTTAGGTTCTCTTTTGCAGAGATTAGCAGGTGATCGCGAGTTCTCTTCAGGTACTCGCGTTAAATTCTTTTATACCTGCTTTGAGTTCTCTTTTGCAGAGATTAGCAGGTGATCGCGAGTTCTCTTCAGGTACTTGCGTTAAATTCTTTTAAACCTGCTTTAAGTTCTCTTTTGCAGAGATTAGCAGGTGATCGCGAGTTTTCTTCAGGTACTCACGTTATATTCTTTTATACCTGCTTTGAGTTCTCTTTTGTGGAGATTAGTAGGTGATCGCGAGTTTTCTTTAGGTACTCGCGTTAAATTCTTTTATACCTGCTTTGACTTCTCTTTTGCAGAGATTAGCAGGTGATCGCGAGTTTTCTTCAGGTACTCGCGTTATATTCTTTTATACCGCTTTGAGTTCTCTTTTGCAGAAATTAGCAGGTATTCGCGAGTTCTCTTCAAGTACTCGCGTTATAGATTCTTTTACCAGCTTTAAGTTCTCTTTTGCAGAGATTAGCAGTTGATCGCGAGTTTTCTTCAGGCACTCGCGTTAAATTCTTTTATACCTGCTTTGAGTTCTCTTTTGCAGAGATTAGCAGGTGATCGCAAGTTTTCTTCAGGAACTCGCATTATATTCTATTATACCTGCTTTGAGTTCTCTTTTACTGAAATTAGCAGGTATTCGCGAGTTCTCTTCAGGTATTCGCGTTTAAGATTCTTTTAACTGCTTTAAGTTCTCTTTTGCAGAGATTAGAAAGTGATCGCGAGTTCTCTTCAGGTACTCGCGTTAAATTCTTTTATACCTGCTTTAAGTTCTCTTTTGCAGAGATTAGCAGGTGATCGCGAGTTTTCTTCAGGTACTTGCGTTATATTCTTTTATACCTGCTTTGAGTTCTCATTTGTTGAGATTAGCAGGTTATCGCGAGTTTTCTTCAGGTACTCACGTTAAATTCTTGTATACCTGCTTTCAGTTGATGTAGGGGTATCGTGACGACGTGGACGTTACACTAACGGAACAAACATTCATCACAGAGAATAAAATAACATGGAGGGATCCAACCAAAAACGAACAAAAAGGGGTCGGTTGGCTCTCCAAATCCAAAAGATAAAAATATGCGGGACTCGATACATCGTCCTTAGGACCTACCTCTCCAACAAGCACACAACTCACCGTAAGCCGGACTCGATACAACGTCCTTAAGACCTACCTCTCCAACAAGCACACAACTCACCGCACCTACACAAGCATCTATTCCATCAATCGATTCATTTCAAAACGCAGCGGCAATTTTCTTGGAGCGGTGGTGAACATTCAAGCGGTGATAAAACGTTAGTTGAGATTAATTCCCTTGTTAGCGCCGAGTGCGCCAATCTTGGAGAGCAAATCAAGGCTAGGCCAAGTTTCGCTCCCGCACCGGATTTTCCCGATCCGAACAACAAGAGATTCAATAACAACGCTTATAGTTCAGATTTTTGCAAGCGAAAATATTTAAGATCACGGAGAAAACGATTCGACAAAACCTCCACAAAAACAAATCGTAGAAGGAATCACTAGCAAGGAAAAGGAGGTACCCAACCAAGAAGATGAACACACTAGATAAGGTGGGAGAATCTCTCTCTCCATGATTCCACCGGCGTCGCACCGAACAGAGAAGCACCCTTTCTTCCTTGGAGTCGCACCGCGGAAGTCTCGCCGGAGTCGCACCGAAGAGGATGGAGGGAGGCGGCCTTGGAGTCACACCAAGAGGGAGGGGGGGCAAGGAGGAGGCTCTACCTTGGCCGAAATTTCCAAGAGGGGAAATTAGGTTTTTTATCATCAATGAGTCTCATTCCAACATAAAGACCCCTTTAAATAGGAGTTTACACCACATTATAACCATCCATGATGGAGATGAAATCTCATCCATCTGTATGGTTAAATACACACCAAAATGAAATTAATAGTTCAAAATTAAAATAACAATCTCTTTAATAAATATAAAATTATCATGTGTCATGAAATAATTTTATATTTATTAATATAAAATAAAAGTGCATACATAAAAAGTTTAATTCTTCATGGCGGTTTTGGCACGCCGCGGGCGAAGATTATAACGCGGATTTCCAACAGCATCATCATGGCGCCTCAGATCTTTGTGGCGCAGCGCCTCGGCAGCCGGGTCATCATCATCAAGGAGTGTTTGAGGGGACGCACCATCAATCCTCCCCCACTCAAAATCAAGCATCTCCGATGCGTGGTCCGAAATGTAGCGGCGGAGAAGATCAGCATCCAGTCGTTGAAGCTCTGTCGCGAGGACCCAAGAATCGTCTGAAGGAGGGCGATCATGCCAATGGATGAGGAAGCGGTAAGTAGCACCCTCCGAGGTAGTAAGCGGATCCGCAGACAGTATCATGTACGGAGTGAGAAAAGTCTTCGGAAACCTGGGAAACATATCAGCAGTAGGAATAAAAGTATGCGACTTACCATCCGGTGAAATACCTATGGGAACCGATAGAGAGAGGTCATCCGTACTACCAATCCCCAACCCATTAGAAGATTTGGTGGAAGGAGAAGACGTCAAGGAACTCAACTCATATGGAGGCGATACGAACATCGTTAAATCCGAGACGTTAAAAATATGGGAGATTCCCCATTCGGCAGGCAAATCCAAAACAAATTGATGTAGGGGTACCGTGACGACGTGGACGTTACACTAACGGAACAAACATTCATCACAGAGAATAAAATAACATGGAGGGATCCTACCAAAAGCGAACGAAAAGGGGTCGGTTGGCTCTCCAAATCCGAAAGATAAAAATATGCGGGACTCGATACAACATCCTTAGGACCTACCTCTCCAACAAGCACACAACTCACCGTAAGCCGGACTCGATACAATGTCCTTAAGACCTACCTCTCCAACAAGCACACAACTCACCGCACCTACACAAGCATCTATTCCATCAATCGATTCATTTCAAAATGCAGTGGCAATTTTCTTGGAGCGGTGGTGAACATTCAAGCGGCGATAAAACGTTAGTTGAAATTAATTCCCTTGTTAGCGCTGAGTGCGCCAATCTTGGAGAGCAAATCAAGGCTAGGCCAAGTTTCGCTCCCGCACCGGATTTGCCCGATCCGAGCAACAAGAGATTCAATAACAACGCTTATAGTTCAGATTTTTGCAAGAAAAGATTTAAGATCACAGAGAAAACGATTCGACAAAACCTCTACAAAAACAAAGCGTAGAAGGAATCACTAGCAAGGAAAAGGAGGTACCCAACCAAGAAGATGAACACACTAGATAAGGTGGGAGAATCTCTCTCTCCACGATTCCACCGGCGTCGCACCGAACAGAGAAGCACCCTTTTTTCCTTGGAGTCGCACCGCGGAAGTCTCGCCGGAGTCGCACCAAAGAGGATGGAGGGAGGCGGCCTTGGAGTCACACCAAGAGGGAGGCGGCGGCAAGGAGGAGGCTCTACCTTGGCCGAAATTTCCAAGAGGGGAAATTAGGTTTTTTATCTTCAATGAGTCTCATTCCAACATAAAGACCCCTTTAAATAGGAGTTTACACCACATTATAACCATCCATGATGGAGATGAAATCTCATCCATCTGTATGGTTAAATACACACCAAAATGAAATTAATAGTTCAAAATTAAAATAACAATCTCTTTAATAAATATAAAATTATCATGTGTCATGAAATAATTTTATATTTATTAATATAAAATAAAAGTGCATACATAAAAAGTTTAATTCTTCATGGCGGTTTTGGCACGCCGCGGGCGAAGATTATAACGCGGATTTCCAACAGCATCATCATGGCGCCTCAGATCTTTGTGGCGCAGCGCCTCGGCAGCCGGGTCATCATCATCAAGGAGTGTTTGAGGGGACGCACCATCAATCCTCCCCCACTCAAAATCAAGCATCTCCGATGCGTGGTCCGAAATGTAGCGGCGGAGAAGATCAGCATCCAGTCGTTGAAGCTCTGTCGCGAGGACCCAAGAATTGTCTGAAGGAGGGCGATCATGCCAATGGATGAGGAAGCGGTAAGTAGCACCCTCCGAGGTAGTAAGCGGATCCGCAGACAGTATCATGTCCGGAGTGAGAAAAGTCTTCGGAAACCTGGGAAACATATCAGCAGTAGGAATAAAAGTATGCGACTTACCATCCGGTGAAATACCTATGGGAGCCGATAGAGAGAGGTCATCCGTACTACCACTCCCCAACCCATTAGAAGATTTGGTGGAAGGAGAAGACGTCAAGGAACTCAACTCATATGGAGGCGATACGAACATCGTTAAATCCGAGACGTTAAAAATATGGGAGATTCCCCATTCGGCAGGCAAATCCAAAACAAATTGATGTAGGGGTACCGTGACGACGTGGACGTTACACTAACGGAACAAACATTCATCACAGAGAATAAAATAACATGGAGGGATCCGACCAAAAGCGAACGAAAAGGGGTCGGTTGGCTCTCCAAATCCGAAAGATAAAAATATGCGGGACTCGATACAACATCCTTAGGACCTACCTCTCCAACAAGCACACAACTCACCGTAAGCCGGACTCGATACAACGTCCTTAAGACCTACCTCTCCAACAAGCACACAACTCACCGCACCTACACAAGCATCTATTCCATCAATCGATTCATTTCAAAATGCAGCGGCAATTTTCTTGGAGCGGTGGTGAACATTCAAGCGGCGATAAAACGTTAGTTGAAATTAATTCCCTTGTTAGCGCTGAGTGCGCCAATCTTGGAGAGCAAATCAAGGCTAGGCCAAGTTTCGCTCCCGCACCGGATTTGCCCGAT
Organism: Dactylorhiza incarnata; assembly: GCA_033032865.1. Taxonomy (NCBI): domain Eukaryota; kingdom Viridiplantae; phylum Streptophyta; class Magnoliopsida; order Asparagales; family Orchidaceae; genus Dactylorhiza; species Dactylorhiza incarnata. Next base: position 2,419,443 of record JAWHQI010000330.1, on the reverse strand, counting down.
CCGAGCAACAAGAGATTCAATAACAACGCTTATAGTTCAGATTTTTGCAAGAAAAGATTTAAGATCACGGAGAAAACGATTCGACAAAACCTCTACAAAAACAAAGCGTAGAAGGAATCACTAGCAAGGAAAAGGAGGTACCCAACCAAGAAGATGAACACACTAGATAAGGTGGGAGAATCTCTCTCTCCACGATTCCACCGGCGTCGCACCGAACAGAGAAGCACCCTTTTTTCCTTGGAGTCGCACCGCGGAAGTCTCGCCGGAGTCGCACCAAAGAGGATGGAGGGAGGCGGCCTTGGAGTCACACCAAGAGGGAGGCGGCGGCAAGGAGGAGGCTCTACCTTGGCCGAAATTTCCAAGAGGGGAAATTAGGTTTTTTATCTTCAATGAGTCTCATTCCAACATAAAGACCCCTTTAAATAGGAGTTTACACCACATTATAACCATCCATGATGGAGATGAAATCTCATCCATCCGTATGGTTAAATACACACCAAAATGAAATTAATAGTTCAAAATTAAAATAACAATCTCTTTAATAAATATAAAATTATCATGTGTCATGAAATAATTTTATATTTATTAATATAAAATAAAAGTGCATGCATAAAAAGTTTAATTCTTCATGGCGGTTTTGGCACGCCGCGGGCGGAGATTATAAAGCGGAATTCCAACATAATCATCATGGCGCCTCAGATCTTTATCGCGCAGCGCCTCGGCAGCCGGGTCATCATCATCAAGGAGTGTCGGAGGGGACGTGCCATCATCAGTTCTCTTTTGAAGAGGTTAGCAGGTGATCGCGAGTTTTCCTCAGGTACTCGCGTTATATTTTTTTATACCTGCTTTGAGTTCTCTTTTGCAGAGATTAGCAGGTATTCATGAGTTCTCTTCAGGTAATCGTATTATAGATTCTTTTATACCTGCTTGACTTCTCTTTTGCAGAGATTAGCATGTATTCGGGAGTTCTCTTCAGGTACTCACATTATAGATTCTTTTATCTGCTTCGAGTTCTCTTTTGCAGAGATTAGCAGGTGATCACGAGTTTTCATTAGGTACTCGCGTTATATTCTTTTATACCTTCTTTGAGTTCTCTTTTGCAGAGATTAGCAGGTGTTCACGAGTTTTCTTCAGGTACTCGCGTTATATTCTTTTATACCTGTTTTGAGTTCTCTTTTGCATAAATTAGCAGGTATTCGCGAGTTCTCTTCAGGTACTCGCGTTTTAGATTCTTTTAACTGCTTTAAGTTCTCTTTTCCAGAGATTAGAAGGTGATCGCGAGTTCTCTTCAGGTACTCGCGTTAAATTCTTTTATACCTGCTTTAAGTTCTCTTTTGCAGAGATTAGCAGGTGATCAAGAGTTTTCTTCAGGTACTAGCGTTATATTCTTTTATACCTGCTTTGAGTTCTCATTTGCTGAGATTAGCAGGCGATCGCGAGTTTTCTTCAGGTACTCACGTTAAATTCTTTTATACCTGCTTTCAGTTCTCTTTTGAAGAGGTTAGCAGGTGATCGCGAGTTTTCCTCAGGTACTCACGTTAAATTCTTTTATACCTGCTTTCAGTTCTCTTTTGCAGAGGTTAGCAATTGATCGCGAGTTCTCTTCAGGTACTCGCCTTATTGATTCTTTTACCTACTTTGAGTTCTCTTTTGTAGAGGTTAGCAAGTATTCACGAGTTCTCTTCAGGTACTCGCGCTATAGAATCTTTTACCTGCTTTTAGTTCTCTTTTGCAGAGGTTAGCAGGTGATCGCGAGTTTTCCTCAGGTACTTACGTTAAATTCTTTTATACCTGCTTTCAGTTCTCTTTTGCAGAGGTTAGCAAGTGATCGCGAGTTTTCCTCAGGTACTCGCGTTAAATTATTTTATACCTGCTTTAAGTTCTCTTTTGCAGAGATTAGCCGGTGATCGGGAGTTTTCTTCAGGTACTCGCGTTATATTCTTTTATACCTGCTTTGAGTTCTATTTTGTAGAGATTAGCAGGTATTCGCGAGTTCTCTTCAGGTACTCGCGTCATAGATTCTTTTATACCTTCTTTGAGTTCTCTTTTGCAGAGATTAGCAGGTATTCACGAGTTCTCTTTAGGTAATCGCATTATAGATTCTTTTATACCTGTTTGAGTTCTCTTTTGCAGAGAGTAGCATGTATTCGCGAGTTCTCTTCAGGTACTCGCGTTATAGATTCTTTTATCTGCTTTGAGTTCTCTTTTGCAGAGATTAGCAGGTGATCGCGAGTTTTCTTTAGGTACTCGCGTTAAATTTTTTTATACCTGCTTTGAGTTCTCTTTTGCAGAGATTAGCAGGTGATCGCGAGTTCTCTTCAGGTACTCGCGTTATATTCTTTTATATCTGCTTTGAGTTCTCTTTTAGAGAAATTAGCAGGTATTCACGAGTTCTCTTCAGGTACTCGCGTTATAGATTCTTTTACCTGCTTTAAGTTCTCTTTTGCAGAGATTAGCAGGTGATCGTGAGTTTTCTTCACGCACTAGCGTTAAATACTTTTATACCTGCTTTAAGTTCTCTTTTGCAGAGATTAGCAGGTGATCGCAAATTTTCTTCAGGAACTCGCGCTATATTCTTTTATACCTGCTTTGAGTTCTCTTTTAAAGAAATTAGCAGGTATTCGCGAGTTCTCTTCAGGTACTCGCGTTTTAGATTCTTTTAACTGCTTTAAGTTCTCTTTTGCAGAGATTAGAAGGTGATCGCGAGTTCTTTTCAGGTACTCGCGTTAAATTCTTTTATACCTGCTTTAAGTTCTCTTTTGCAGAGATTAGCAGGTGATCGCGAGTTTTCTTCAGGTACTCGCGTAATATTCTTTTATACCTGCTTTGAGTTCTCATTTGCTGAGATTAGCAGGTGATCGCGAGTTTTCTTCAGGTACTCACGTTAAATTCTTTTATACCTGCTTTCAGTTCTCTTTTGAAGAGGTTGGCAGGTGATCGCGAGTTTTCCTCAGGTACTGGTGTTAAATTCTCTTATACCTGCTTTCAGTTCTCTTTTGTAGAGGTTAGCAGGTGATTGCGGGTTTTCCTCAGGTACTCGCGTTAAATTCTTTTATAATTGCTTTAACTTCTCTTCTGCAGAGATTACAGGTGATCGCGAGTTTTCTTTAGGTACTCGCGTTATATTCTTTTATACCTGCTTTGAGTTCTCTTTTGCAGAGATTAGCAGGTATTCACGAGTTCTCTTCAGGTAATCGCATTATAGATTCTTTTATACCTATTTGAGTTCTCTTTTGCAGAGATTAGCATGTATTCGCGAGTTCTCCTCAGGTACTCGCGTTATAGATTCTTTTATCTGCTTTGAGTTCTCTTTTGCAGAGATTAGCAGGTGATCACGAGTTTTCATTAGGTACTCGCGTTATATTCTTTTATACCTGCTTTGAATTCTCTTTTGCAGAGATTAGCAAGTGATCGCGAGTTTTCTTCAGGCACTCGCATTATATTCTTTTATACATGCTTTGAGTTCTCTTTTGCAGAAATTAGCAGGTATTCGCGAGTTCTCTTCAGGTACTCGCATTATAGATTCTTTTACCTGCTTTAAGTTCTCTTTTGCAGAGATTAGCAGGTGATCGCGAGTTCTCTTCAGGTACTCACGTTAAATTCTTTTATACCTGCTTTAAGTTCTCTTTTGCAGAGATTAGCTTGTGATCACGAGTTTTCTTCAGGTACTCGCGTTATAAAATTTTATACCTGCTTTGAGTTCTCTTTTGCATAGATTAGCAGGTGATCGCAAGTTTTCTTCAGGTACTCGTTTTAATTTCTTTTATTCCTGCTTTGAGTTCTCTTTTGCAGAGATTAGCAGGTGATCACGAGTTTTCTTCAGGTACTCTCGTTATATTCTTTTCTACCTGCTTTGAGTTCTCTTTTGCAGAAATTAGCAGGTATTCGCGAGTTCTCTTCACGTACTCACGTTATAGATTCTCTTACCTGCTTTAAGTTCTCTTTTGCAGAGATCAGCAGGTGATCGTGAGTTTTCTTCAGGTACTCGCGTTAAATTCTTTTATACCTGTGATGAGTCCTGATCATATACACTTTTATGGACTCATCTGGGCCGTTTTTCTAGTCATTCCACTGCACTTTAGCCTTGTTTTAGCTTATATTTGTTATCACTTGCTATGTGCACTTCTAGGCCCGTTTTGGTGTTATTTCTTGTTTATCTTCATCATTAGCTTTCATGTATTGTTAAGTGCCACCTTCAGTGGCTAGATTGGTGGTTGTGCTGGAATGGGAGTCGTGCAGGTGTTCCCGGTGCAATTCTGCACAGGAACACTGCGCACGATCACCGGTTCTATTGCGCACGACCACTGGTCGTGCGCCACTGATCGTGTGCACTTAACCCTTTTTCACGAGTTCTGTTTGGTGCAGTGCGCACGACCACTAACGCCAGTGCGCACGACCACCGGTAGTGCGGCACTGCTCGTGCGCACTTACCATTTAATTTCCGAGTTCTGTTTGCTGTAGTGCGCACGACCATCAACTCCAGTGCGCACGACCACCGGTCGTGCGCCACTGGTCGTGCGAACATGTTATTTTATAATTTCTGTCTTTGCAGGCTCCGTCCAGGCAGAGCGCACGATCACAGGATTCTAGTGCGCACGACCACTGGTCGTGCGCCATTGACCGTGCGCACTGTTTAATTCCAGCGCCTATAAATTCCCTGCTCGCGATTTTAGGTCATCATCCCGATTTTCAGCGCCGTTTTCCGCCCGGTTCCGCCCAGTTTCGCCCCTCCACCGTCGCCCACCATATGGAGGTGCTCCGGGCTTGCTCTTCGCGCCAATCTTGAGCCGGAGTTTCCTCTCGGCCTCCTCCTTCATCCAAGTGTTCCTAGGAATGTTTAGCCGCCATCGCCATCAAGCAAGACGAAGTTTGCAACCTCTACCGGATCGTGACACGAAGAAGACGGGTCCATTGGAGAGTCGTGACAGCTCTCTCTACCCCGGACGTAGTTGCGGACCGAGCTTGGACGCGGATTGACAACCCGGCGATTCCAACCGTGAATCTCCAACGAGCCTTCGGATTCGGTCTATTTCTTGCCTTGTTCTCTTCTTATTGATGTATATATAGCTAGAACCAACATTTTGATGAAGTATATTTTTACTTGTTAACATTAGTATGAAATCATGTCTATGTGATTGAGTAATCTTGTTATATTGTCATTCGAGGTGTGCCCCGTGGTGTGGATTGTTGGTTGTGTTGTGCCGCCCTAACAATTATTAGTGGTGTGCTTGTCGAAGAGGTGCTTGCGACCCTCATTCCGCTAACCTACTCGTCCATCCGCCTACCGAAGCGTGGCATAGCGGCTCGTGTATTCCATCCCGCCTAACGAAGCAGCGCGCTCAAGGCCTGCATAGTTCGACTCCGCTAGCCTACTCGTCCATCCGCCCTTGCGACGCAGCGCGCTCAAGGCCTGCCTAGTCTCCATCCTGCCAAGCGAAGCATTGCATAGCGGCATTGCATATGAGTAGTTGATAGCTTTTATTTTATTTTCCAAAAGCCAACCCAACTCCCCCGCATTCCATCCGATTTAAGGACTTCAATCTCAAGTCCTTCCTCGAAACCTAACTCCACCTTACTGTGTTCCTTGAGAGATTCGATACTCGGGGATTACTCCTCGTTTTATATTACTTGAACGATCGGTACACTGCCGTTTCGTGTCGCAGTCGAGCTACCGCCTATAGTGGTGTGTGAGATTTGCGCCATCAAGTTTTTGGCACCATTGCCGGGGAACACAGTCGTGTGAGTTTTCTGGAGAGGGAGAACCTGAGAGAGAAGCCCTTCCATTTGTAAATTGCATTTTTTTTTGTTTTATTTCTTTTTATTCCATTTTCCTGTTTAATTAGGTTGCTTTAGTAATTTTTGTTAGGTGTGGTATTTCGCACAATAGTGTTTTTCTATTTGAATTGTTTTATCTTCGCACTATGTGGGCACATCTTAATTTCCGTTGCCGTTGGTGTGGAGCTACCTCCCACTCTAGTGATGAATGCCCTACGGAGAATAGTAGACATAATTCTTATAGCCCAGCATATGGAGCACCGACGTCGTCTGGTACTCCACATGGTGCGCGTAAGTCTTATGGCTACTCTACTGAGCCTTTACCTTCATACTTCTTTTCGGCTCCAGCCCCCGCTGTGCCAAAGAAGCCCGCAAGGCAGTGCCAGTTTTGTCGGAGCACTGATCACGCCCTGAAGGATTGTGCTGCTTTTCGTCGCCAATTGGATGAGGATGACGAGCCGGATATCCGGATCGTCCCAAATCCTAACTCTGGCGGCACACCTTCAACATCCGGTTTTGTGTCCTTGCCACCTTCACATCTTGAAGGGTATGGCGTTGACACAGTCACCGGATGTGCGGCTGATCTATGCACCGACATTGCTGAGCCTATTATCCATGTGCATCCACCACCCCTAGTAGATTCGATTCTTTGTGAGGAATCGGTGCTCGACTTTTATCCGAGCACTATTCCTCTCCCTGTTGTGCTTACTACACTCGTCTCTGACGACATTGTTGATGATGTGTCGCAAGAGGAGGCGGTTGATCTTAGTTTTGTGCCTACTCCTATGGAGGAGGACAACCTTCTAGGTGAAGAGGAGTTTTCCTCAGCACCGGTGGAGGAAGTCCAAATCCTAAGCTTGCCCACCGTTGATCCCGCCGAATCTTGTAGCATTGATGACAATGCAAACATTATTTTACTTCCCCCACCTGATGGGAGTGAGTCCGGGATCACTCCCCCGATTGATGTTTATTTATGTTCTTCGTCTTCTTTATTTCTTGATCCCCTTCCTTCATCTGAGTCTGTGCAGGTTGAATCTTCACAGGTACTTCAGGAGGACTTGGAGCGTTTTGCTCAAGTCAATGATGAGAGCATCCTCTCATGTGAGGAGGTTTATTCCCCCTCCATAGAGGAAGCTCCACTCATTGCCTTCTCCTCCTGCGGACCTGCAGCAGACGATACCTTGCTGGGCAAGGATAGTTTTGGTAAGTTGAGTGAGGACCAGGCCTCCTCCTCTTCTTACTTTCTTTTCCTTCTACCTGTGATGGGCAGGTTTTATCTATATTCGGGTAGAGGTGTGATTGTTCTTTCTCCGTATAGGTACCCGCTACCTACACGCATATTAGAACAGTTACCTGTCCACTTTTCTTTTCATAGGACCATTAGCTAGAACTGTACAAATGCTAAATAAGTCGTGCTGGGATGACAATAACCCTAGTAGTTATCTTACTTTTCATGCATTTTATTTTATTCAATCCTGTTTAGTTAGCTGTAGTATTGTAGTTTATCTTTTTCTGTTTCTTTTGTTTTGCGGAGCTGACCCCTGCAGGTATTTCTTCTGGATGGCGGATGCTGCAGCTTAGTTTTGGTTTACACGCCAATCTTCTGGTATGCTCACTTGCTGAGCATTGGGTACTCTCTTCCCCTAGCCTTTGCTGATTTTCATGTCATATATTATGCGGATTGTTTTGTTTAAGTCTGGGGGAGAGTAGTTTTGTTTACCCGCTCACGTGCACTATTGCACTGCATGCTAGAAGATTTCATTTAAAATGTTTTGTTTATTTTCATTGCACACCACATCACCCACTTGAGCGCGTACTCATCTGTTTGCTTGCTCTGTTGTGAATTTAATTCTTCTGCTTATTTGGGAAAGTCTAGGTGATGGCTTAGGACTATGTAGCAGAGTAAAATGTTGACTCCCGTAGTGCTCTTAGTCGAGTGCTCGGTTGCATAGGAATTTGTGTAGGTTAGACCTCTTTTTATACTATGGTTTTATATTTTTCTCTATTAGTGTAAATGTTGTTTACTCTACTCAAATGGTGAATCCGGTGTGAATCAAACGGTAGCGTAGGGATGTGTGTAAATGATTGCTAGACTCGTATTGCTTGAGTCGGGAGAAAGGAGAATCTTTCTCGGTGGCTAGAACTTGCCCCAAGCGATTCTTGAAGCATTGGCATAGGATAGTTCTAGTGCGTGAGAATGACGTAGGCCATTATTTTGGCTCGGTTGAACTTTTTATTTCATGCCTATCGTCTACCCTTGCTAGCCCCTTTGTGCCTACCCTTTTCTTGATTCAGCTCCACATTTATCTCACCAAAGCCTAAAAGCCTAGCCTAGTCACACACCCAAATCTGAGCTTTAGTTGTAGTTTCATTTACATTTTGGGGGATGTTGATTGTGGTGTCTATTATGTGAATCTGTGGATGTGCTTATTTGAAAATTTTGCTGAAAGAAAAAAAAGACAAGAAAAAGAAAGATAGAAAGAAAAATGAAAAAAAAAAGAAGAGAAGAAAGAAAAATGAGTTTATTGAAAAATCATGTAGAAAAATTATGTATTGGGAGTAGGCGGTGCACACACCTATGTTGCTAAAGTTCAAGTCTGGGGGTGTGGTGCACTTGCATTTGATTTTGGTGCGCTGGTAGTTATTTTTAAAGCTCATTTGGGTTATGTGCTTAAGCCATTTTGTTTATCATCGTTTACCTCACCGTAACCCAAGCCCCATCTCTAACCTAAAGTCCTACCGACTCACGCTATGAACCAATCTAGTGTCGTGGAGAGAATGTGACCGGGCAAGCCTATGGTCACCGACACCGATGGATTTCGGTGGAGTTTTTCCGGCATCCCAATCTTGAGCAATGCTCATCTCAGCGTTCAGTTTACTTTCTCCGTATGCATGACCGAACGATTCACCGCTTTTCACCATTTTGAGTAGTTGTAATATGCTTTTACTCTTTTAGAAATATATAGACTGTTTATATAATCAGAAATCTTCTCTACTATTCTTCTTATGCACGTGAGTATGCGACTTCGCATGGTACTCTGTATTGTAATTTTAAGCCATCTACTTTTCTTTCCCCGTTCGCTTAGAATTTGTTTGCTCGGGACGCGCAAACAGGTAAGTCTGGGGGTGTGATGAGTCCTGATCATATACACTTTTATGGACTCATCTGGGCCGTTTTTCTAGTCATTCCACTGCACTTTAGCCTTGCTTTAGCTTATATTTGTTATCACTTGCTATGTGCACTTCTAGGCCCGTTTTGGTGTTATTTCTTGTTTATCTTCATCATTAGCTTTCATGTATTGTTAAGTGCCACCTTCAGTGGCTAGATTGGTGGTTGTGCAGGAATGGGAGTCGTGCAGGTGTTCCCAGTGCAATTCTGCACAGGAACACTGCGCACGATCACCGGTTCTATTGCGCACGACCACTGGTCGTGCGCCACTGATCGTGTGCACTTAACCCTTTTTCACGAGTTCTGTTTGGTGCAGTGCGCACGACCACCAACGCTAGTGCGCACGACCACCGGTAGTGCGCCACTGCTCGTGCGCACTTACCATTTAATTTCCGAGTTCTGTTTGCTGTAGTGCGCACGACCATCAACTCCAGTGCGCACGACCACCGGTCGTGCGCCACTGGTCGTGCGAACATGTTATTTTATAATTTCTGTCTTTGCAGGCTCCGTCCAGGCAGAGCGCACGATCACAGGATTCTAGTGCGCACGACCACTGGTCGTGCGCCATTGACCGTGCGCACTGTTTAATTCCAGCGCCTATAAATTCCCTGCTCGCGATTTTAGGTCATCATCCCGATTTTCAGCGCCGTTTTCCGCCCGGTTCCGCCCAGTTTCGCCCCTCCACCGTCGCCCACCATATGGAGGTGCTCCGGGCTTGCTCTTCACGCCAATCTTGAGCCGAAGTTTCCTCTCGGCCTCCTCCTTCATCCAAGTGCTCCAAGGAAGGTTTAGCCGCCATCGCCATCAAGCAAGACGAAGTTTGCAACCTCTACCGGATCGTGACACGAAGAAGATGGGTCCATTGGAGAGTCGTGACAGCTCTCTCTACCCCGAACGTAGTTGCGGACCGAGCTTGAACGCGGATTGACAACCCGGCGATTCCAACCGTGAATCTCCAACGAGCCTTCGGATTCGGTCGATTTCTTGCCTTGTTCTCTTCTTATTGATGTATATGTAGCTAGAACCAACATTTTGATGAAGTAAATTTTTACTTGTTAACATTAGTATGAAATCATGTCTATGTGATTGAGTAATCTTGTTATATTGTCATTCGAGGTGTGCCCCGTGGTGTGGATTGTTGGTTGTGTTGTGCCGCCCTAACAATTGTTAGTGGTGTGCTTGTCGAAGAGGTGCTTGCGACCCTCATTCCGCTAACCTACTCGTCCATCCGCCTACCGAAGCGTGGCATAGCGGCCCGTGTATTCCATCCCGCCTAACGAAGCAGCGCGCTCAAGGCCTGCATAGTTCGACTCCGCTAGCCTACTCGTCCATCCGCCCTTGCGACGCAACGCGCTCAAGGCCTGCCTAGTCTCCATCCTGCCAAGCGAAGCATTGCATAGCGGCATTGCATAGGAGTAGTTGATAGCTTTTATTTTATTTTCCAAAAGCCAACCCAACTCCCCCGCATTCCATCCGATTTAAGGACTTCAATCTCAAGTCCTTCCTCGAAACCTAACTCCACCTTACTGTGTTCCTTGAGAGATTCGATACTCGGGGATTACTCCTCGTTTTATATTACTTGAACGATCGGTACACTGCCGTTTCGTGTCGCAGTTGAGCTACCGCCTATAGTGGTGTGTGAGATTTGCGCCATCGACCTGCTTTGAGTTCTCTTTGGTAGAGATTAGCAGGTGATCGCGAGTTTTCTTCAGGTACTCGCATTATATTATTTTATACCTTCTTTGAGTTCTCTTTTGCATAAATTAGCAGGTATTCGCGAGTTCTTTTCAGGTACTCGCGTTATAGATTCTTTTACCTGCTTTAAGTTCTCTTTTATAGAGATTAGTAGGTGATCGCGAGTTCTCTTCAGGTACTCGCGTTAAATTCTTTTATACCTGCTTTAAGTTCTCTTTTGCAGATATTAGCAGGTAATCGCGAGTTTTCTTCAGGTACTCGCGTTATATTCTTTTATACCTGCTTTAAGTTCTCTTTTGTAGAGATTAGTAGGTGATCGCGAGTTCTCTTCAGGTACTCGCGTTAAATTCTTTTATACATGCTTTAAGTTCTCTTTTGCAGAGATTAGCAGGTGATCGCGAGTTTTCTTCCGGTACTCGCGTTATATTATTTTATACCTGCTTTGAGTTCTCTTTTGCAGAGATTAGAAGGTGATCGCGAGTTTTCTTCAGGTACTTGCGTTAAATTCTTTTATACCTGCTTTCAGTTCTCTTTTGCAAAGGTTAGCAGGTGATCGCGAGTTTTCCTCAGGTACCCGCTTTAAATTATTTTATACCTGCTTTCAGTTCTCTTTTGCAGAGGTTAGCAGGTGATCGCGAGTTTTCCTCAAGTACTTGCATTAAATTCTTTTATACCTGCTTTAAGTTCTCTTTTGCAAAGAATAGCAGGTGATCGCGAGTTTTCTTCAGGTACTCGCGCTATATTCTTTTATACCTGCTTTGAGTTCTCTTTTGCAGAGATTAGCAGGTATTCGCGAGTTCTCTTCAGGCACTCGCGTTATAGATTCTTTTATACCTGCTTTGAGTTCTCTTTTGCAGAGATTACCAGGTATTCACGAGTTCTCTTCAGGTACTCGCGTTATAGATTCTTTTACCTGCTTTGAATTCTCTTTTGCAGAGATTAGCAGGTGATCGCGAGTTTTCTTCAGGTACTCGCGTTATATTCTTTTATACCTGCTTTGAGTTCTCTTTTGTAGAGACTAGCAGGTGATCGCGAGTTTTCTTCAGGTACTCACATTATATTCTTTTATACTGTTGAATCTGAAAATGCACCTCCGAAGGAAATCGGAGGCTGCAGACTGTCGGTTACTATTCGGTTAGAGAATGTTAGACCGCTAGCAGCGGTCGAGGCTAGACTTTGCCCGTCACGGCGAATGTCACTCCTGTGACGGGCTTTCCTTTGATTCAAATAAAGCGGTTACAGCGTGCTGCAAGAGCAGAAAAGAAGAAGCCGGCCTGTCAGACAGGTCGCAAGATGGGAAACTCGAGACCACAGCTCTAACAAGCGAGCTCCAGGATTTGAGTGTGCGTGTCTTGGGAACATTGCCGCCCCCTATTTATAGGCTCGGGGACCTGCCCGAATGGGCAGGTATAAAATAACCGCCTGCCCGGGAACAGTAGAATCGGGCAGGCGGTGACGGGATACAGAAAAGAGAAAAGAAAGAAGTCGCGCGGTTTGGCGACTTATGCTTCCGATCTGTCCTGGCCGGAGACTGAAGATGATGCAGTCAAGGTGATGATGCAGTCCGGGCGGTCTCCTTCTTGAGACCGCGGCCTGCATCCTGGACTTGAGCCTTGATAGCCTTCATGGTGCAACCCGGGCGGTCCATCTTGAGACCGCGGCTTGCCTTCTGGACTTGAACCTTGAGCCTTCATGGCGCAACCCGGATGATCTCCATCTTGAGACCGCGGCTTGCCTTCTGGACTTGAGCCTTGGTGATCTTCGATCCTTGGAGGCGATATGAATTCCACCAGACCGCCCGGTTTGTATTGGCTGGTGCTGATGGACCCTGTTGAATCTTAATCGAGCGACTTGCATCCTCAGACCGCCCGGTCTGCGAGTAGTGCTATTCGGAGGCGGTCTTCTGGGTAAACATAAATATTTCCTAAGTGCAATTCAAATGTAGTGTAGGTAATAAACTTATGCAAGTTTTAATTTATTGTACAAATACAATACACGAGCAAGCATTTTTAGATTTAAACACACATGTTGATTACCAAAATAAGTGAGTGAAAGGTATCATTATCAATCATAATACATTTTCTCATACTTAGAGGGATGCTAAGCTTGGTTCTACACATATTTTTCAATACAATTGATGCACTTTAAATAGATATATCAAATCATGATAAACAAAACAATGTTCATAGTAATTTGAAGGAATAAATTTTAACATTGTAAATAATTCTAAATAGTAGAATTCATTCATGCTTGATATTAGCAATAAAGATCATACACTTTTTTTTACCTTTAGGAATATATTAGCAAGTTGAGAGTCCGTGCCAATGAAACTAATGCTTACATTTTCCTTTTTAATGTGATCCCTTATGAAATGATGACACACATCTATATGTTTGGATCTAGAGTGGTGTAACAGATTATTTGTGAGATCAATGACACTTTTGTTGTCACATTTTAATTCAATAAGTTTTAGATGAAAACCAAAGTCCTCTAAAGTTTGGCTCATCCATAGAGCTTGTGCACAACAACTCCCTAATGCAATGTATTCGGCCTCCGTGGTGGAGAGTGCAACTGAATCTTGTTTCCTACTAGACCATGCAACTAATGAAGGTCCTAGAAAATGACAAGTACCACTAGTGATTTTTCTATCAAGTGAACAACCTGCGTAGTCCGAATCGGAGTAGCCGTGAAGTGTAAATGAATTATTGTGCGGGTACCATAATCCTAATCTAAATGACCCAATAAGATAGCTAAAAATTTGTTTTACCGCTTTTAAATGAGATTCTTTTGGATTGTCGTGAAATCAGCACATAAGCATACGCCAAACATAATATCGGGTCTAGTTGCACTAAGATAAAGTAGGGATCCTATCATACCTCTATATAATGTTTGATCAATTGAAATTCCTGATTCATCTTTTCCTAATTTAAGTGATGCACTCATTGGTGTAGAAGCATGTTTAAGGTTTTCAAATCCAAAGCGCTTAAGCATATCATAGACATATTTGGTTTGACATATAAAAATACCATCATTTCTTTGTGATATTTGAAAACCAAGAAAATATGAAAGTTCTCCTACTAAACTCATTTCAAATTCATTTTTCATCACTTCAATAACTTCATTACACAACTCTTCATTAGTAGATCCAAAGATTATATCATCAACATATATTTGCAAAATAATTAAATCATCATTATTATGTTTAATAAATAGAGTATTATCGGCACTTCCCATAATATTACCGTGTTTTAATAAAAATGATGTAAGTCTTTCATACCATGCACGTGGCGCTTGTTTTAAACCATAAAGCACTTTTTCTAGTTTATAAACATGATTGGGAAATTTTTCATTAATAAAATCGGCGGGTTGTTCAACATAAACTTCTTCTTTTACAAACCCTTTGAGAAAAGCACTTTTTACATCCATTTGAAATAATTTTATTCTTTTAAAGCTTGCAAATGCTAGAAAAATTCTAATGGATTCCAACCTAGCTACGGGTGCAAGAGATTCATCAAAATCTATCCCCTCTGATTTGTGAATATTCTTGGCTACTAAGCATGCCTTATTCTTAGTGATTCTAGACTCACCATCTAATTTATTTTTAAAAATCCATTTTACACCTACAACCGGGTCAATAGATGGTCTTTCTACTAATTTCCAAACATCATGTTGCTCAAATTGTTCTAACTCTTCATTCATAGCCAAAAACCAAAATTCATCATTTAAAGCGGTGGAAACGGTTTTTGGTTCAATTTCGGAAACAAAACAGATATTTGAATATGATTCATGAAGAGAAGAGCGAGTTCTTACCCCGATGAATGGTTCACCATTTATTAATTCCCGTGGATGATCCTTTGTGAATTTTAAGGCACTTGGAGGTACATATTCATCTTCCTTGTGGTCCTCTTCTTCTTCTTTGGAAGGTTCCTCATCACCATGCTCCAAAGGTTGTAAGAGATAATCCTCGTTCCCTGCGGAAAGTTTTTCTACACAAGGAACAAACTCATCAAATTTTATATTTATTGACTCTTCAACTCTACTAGTTCTTTTATTAAAAATTCTATAAGCTTTACTAGTTGAAGAGTACCCAAGAAAAGTTCCTTCATCACATTTTTCATCAAACTTTCCCAAGCTATCTTTTGTATTCAAAATAAAACATTTACAACCATAAACTTTGAAATAAGATACATTAGGCTTCTTTTGAAAATAGAGTTCATATCGTGTGAGATTAAGAGATGGGCGAAGCATGATTCTATTCATAGCATAGCATGATGTATTTACGGCTTCGGCCCAAAAAGACTTAGGTAATTTATATTCACATAACATAGTGCGTGCTAGTTCTTGAAGTTTCCTATTATTTCTTTCTACAAAACCATTTTGTTGTGGTGTGCGTGGTGCAGAGAACTCATGTTTAATGCCTAACATATCACAAAAGGATGTAAATTTTTCATTTTCAAATTTTCCTCCATGATCCGAGCGAATGCATTTAATTTTCAAATCACTTTCATTTTGAATACGAGTACATAATTTTGCAAATTCACAAAATGCATCGGATTTGGAAGAGAGAAATAATGTCCAACAATATCTTGAAAAATCATCTATTAAAACATATGAATATAATCTACCACCAAGACTTGCAGTGCTCACGGGACCAAAAAGATCCATATGAATTATTTGCAAGGGTCTTGTAGTAGAAATGAAATTTTTACTTTTGAAAGAGGATCTAGAAAATTTACCTTTTGGCATGGTGAACAAAGTGAAGGTAAAGTTCCATTTAATCTAGGCAATCCTCTAATTAAATTACTTTTGACAAGTTTTACAATGAGCTTTGTGCTAGCATGTCCTAGTCTTCTATGCCAAAGTTCTAATTCATCATTTTTAGTGATAAAGCATTTTATAGATGATTTTGAAAGATCGTGAAAAGAAACTATATAAACATTTTGTATTCTTGGTGCAGTTAGTAAAATATCTTTTGTAGTAGGATTAGATATTTTGCATAGATTAGTGGAAGATTCAAATAACACATCTAATCCTTTATCACATAATTGGCTAATAGAAATTAAATTGTTTTTTAATCCTTTCACATAAAGAACATTAGATATAGTAAAGGATTTGTTACCAACTGTACTAATTCCCAAGATCCTTGCTTTTCCGTTATCACCAAACGTCACGATCCCTCCCTTCTTCTTTTCTAGGCTAAGGAATTTTGCATTATTGCCCGTCATGTGCTTGGAGCATCCTGAATCCAAGTACCACACATCTTCATTGTCCTTAGCCTGTCCCCACATGTAGAAATAAGATGAGAGTAAAGATCCCGATACCCAAGTGGTACCACCCATAGAATAAGTGGAAGCCTTAGGTACCCAGATTTGTTTTAAAGTATTTTGTTTTATTTTCCTGCAAGAACTAGATGTGTGACCTAACCTATAATATTTGCACACGCTATAAAGGGGGTTGAGACCCTTTTCTGGAAAATTTTCTTGCTGGAAGAAATTGGATTTACTGAAGAAAAACATTTTGAAAAAGACAATTCAGGTTTCTGGTATGAGGTGCTAGCGCTGGCGTTAGTGGCTAACGCCGGGCGGTAGCCCTCTCCTCGATATCCGAGCCCAAATTTTCCAGAACCATGACGCTGGTACCCTAAAATCATTTCCAGTGATTTTTGGCCTATTCCAAATTTTTTAATGGCCATGGTGAGATCATGAACTTGTGCTTTAAATGAAGAATTTTCTTTCACAAGCATGACACACTTATTTTCAAAACCTTTTTTGTTATTTTTGATTTGCAAAAGAGAGGCTTTTAATTTCCTTTCTAATTCCCCCTTCTCTTTTGTAAGAGTTTTGGCATGAGAGAGGGCTTTAGAAAGTGACTCTTCAATATCTTTTGCCAATTTAGTGGAGTGATCACATTCTTGGCAAGAAACCTTTCTCTTTTCTAAAACAATTAATTTTTTGGAAAGCTTTTGATTTTCTTTAATAAGAGATTCATTTTCACGATTCAATAAAATACTTTCTTTTATATTTTTATCAAAAGCTTTGCAAGTTTCAAGGAATTCATTATAGAGTTCATCATAAGTGGGAGTTACCTCAGTGTCGCTAAGAACACTGGTGTCGTCGCCGTCATTTCCATATCCCATGAGGCACATGTTTGCTTCCTCATATTCGCTTGATGAAGACCAGCTTGATTCTTCGGAGTAGGAGGAGTCATCCCATGTTCTAGCTTTTAGCACCTTCCTCTTCTATTTCCTTTTGTGCCGCTTTTCCTTCTTCTCCTTCAAGAACTTTGGGCACTGGCTCCGAATGTGCCCGGTCTTCCTACAATGAAAGTATTCCGGTGGAGGTCTTTCTTCTTCATCGTCTCTCTCCTTTTCCTTCTTTGAGGATGACCTTTTCCATCTTGCATCCTTTTGGATAAATTTCCGGAAAGTGTTTCTCCTTTCCGGATTTCGCATGAACTTTCAGAAATTCTTCACCAAAAGGCTTTCTTCATCTTAATCCTCATCCTCTTGCCACTCCCTCTTTGATGTTAGTGCCAACACCTTCTTCTTTGGCTCCTTGTTGTATTCATCATATTGGATTTTGAGTTCTACCTCATGGGTTTTGAGATTCCCAATGAGGCTCTCAACTTGGAGCGTTCTCAAATTGTGCGATTCTAAAATGGCCGTCACCTTCGGGTTGAATTTTGGTGGCAGAGAACGAAGAATATTTTGGACCAAGTCGCCGTTGGAGAAGGTCTTTCCAAGAGCTTTAGAGGCATTGACGATCTTGGTGAAGCGCGTGTAGAAGGCATCAACATCTTCACTTTCATCCATCCAGAATTTTTCATATTCCGACTCAAGTTGGAAAAGCTTTGAATCTTTAACCTGCGATGTACCTTCATGAGTAACTTGAAAATGATTCCAAATTTCATATGCAGTAGTACATGCAGAAATTTTATTAAATTCATTTCTATCTAACGCACAAAATAAAGCATTATGGCCTTGGCGTTATTTTTGCATTTTAGCTTATCCCTATCATCCCATTTATCTTTTGGTTTATCTAAAGTTATCTCTCCAACTACAAATGTAGGAGGAGAGTATTCCTCTTCTACCATATTCCATACCTCAATATCTAGGGTCATAAGAAAACATCTCATCCTATTTTTCCAGTAATTATAATCTGACCCGGTAAATAGTGGAGGTCTACTAATTCCCTCACCCTCGGAAAAAGCGAGATTTTAAGACACCATTATTCCTGGTTTTTAAACCGTTTGGAATAACCTTGCTTTGATACCACTTGTTGGATCGATTGGCACCCTTAGGGGGGGGGGGGGGGGAGGGTGAATAAGGGAATAAAATTCTTTATAAATGTTTAGACAATTTACTAAATTGTTTAGAGTAAATTAGAACAAAAAAACAATTTAACTTAAAGGAGGAAACAATTGTAATTTGCAATTTAGAGATTATGCCAAATGAGAGAAATCAAGTAAACACAAAAGAGACATGATTATATTATATAAAAAAGTGTTTACATAAATTAGATTTCAATATTGCTAGAAATCGGAGGCGTACAAAGTAAAACAATTGTTCCTTTTCTATACCGACTTGTATCCCCACAAACCGGTTGGCTTTAGCCTATCCTTCCCCGGATAAGGCCTCAAGCCGCTCTAGCCAATCCTTCCCGGATATGGCCTCGAGCAACCCCTATATCTAATCACCTAGAAATAGTCGCCAACACAAAGCAAATTACTCCCTAAGTCCTACCCAGACCTAGTCGCCAACACAAGGCGAATTCTCTAAACGGTTACAAAAATATATGTTATGAAAGTAAAGACAATAATAATAAAACTCCCTATATGAGATCTTCTAAAGTCGGAGATGAAGGATCGATGTAGTATGAGTGAGGTCGAAGCGATCGTCCTTCGGATGTAGCGTGACGTAGTCCTCCTCCAGAATTCTCCTAAAGCTTTTATTGGGAGATACTTCTTTTGCAGCATAACATCAATGGAGTTTTGGCACAAATATTCTCTGTGGAAGCTCTCTCAAATTTCTGGAATAAAGCCTTTAATAATACTCCCAAACATTCATTTTTTTAAACAAACGAGATCAGGCCTTGTTAAATAACCACTGTAGCTAACGCGCGGCGTTAAGGTTTCGCCCGGCATTAGTGAATCGTGTACGGCAGTTGCTGACATCGTGCATAAAGTCGGGAGCGTGACAGAACCAAATTTCGTCGAACGGGACTGATTTCGTCGAACACGCCTTCGTCGAACGCACCATTTTCAAACGGTAAACCGCAACTGTCAGGATCGTGCAAACCGCCGGGATCGCGGGAGAAACAAAGTTCGTCGAATGTAATCAATTTCGTCGAACGGAACTCCAAGTTCGTCGAACGCAGCTTGTCGAGCGCAGGCAAATCCGTCGAACGGAACTCCAAGTTCATCGAACGCTCCAATTCATCGAGCGCATTTCAGTTCTAATTTCATCAAACGCAGGTTCCTTCAGGTTTCGTCGAGCGCCTTTAGAGTTCGTCGAACGCTCCAATTCGTCGAGCGCAGTTCAGTTCAGACTTCGTCGAACGCAGGTTCCTTCTCAGCGGTTTTGCTTCTCTGCGGTTATTAACGCTGGGCGTTAACAACTAATGCGAGCGTTAGCACAATTTCCAGAGAGTCATTTCCAATTTGTTTTCTACCTGTGGAGTATTGCACCTATAGTTCCTACACACTCTATATACACAATAAGCAAGATCAAATACAATTTGGGATTTGTTATTCTAAAACAAAGGGATGTGACACACATGTCCAACAGAGGCCGCCCCACCTGGGCGGTTTGAAGGGGGATGCTGCCCCACCTGGGCGGTTTGAAGGGGGAGGCCGCCCCACTTGGGCGGTTTGAAGGGGGAGGCCGCCCCACCTGGGCGGTTTGAAGGGGGGGCCGCCCCACCTGGGAGGTTTGAAGGCGGAGGCCGCCCCACTTGGGCGGTTTGAAGGAGGAGGCCGCCCCACCTGGGCGATTTAAAGGGGGAGGCCGCCCAACTTGGGCGGTTTGAAGGAGGAGGCCGCCCCACCTGGGCGGTTTGAAGGGGGAGGCCGCCCCACCTGGGCGGTTTGAAGGAGGAGGCCGCCCCACCTGGGCAGTTTGAAGGGGGAGGCCGCCCCACCTGGGCAGTTTGAAGGAGTAGGCCGCCCCTTCTTACCACTTTGGGTGTGAAAAAAGCCTTTGCGTGAGGTTTGATCCTTCCCGGGTGCGTAATCTGTAAAAATGTAGCGAAAAAGGCCTCCCAGGGGAGGATCGCCAATTTTTGGGTCAACACTACAATGAGTTACAGTGGTAATGGGGGATTTAGCTCCAAATGACACATAAACTTGAAACAGACAGAACTCTTGATCAAGTTGCCCAATTTTTGCACATAATACCTTTTTAGAATGAGCTCAGAGCACTACATCCAATGTACAGTAAGATATAACCATTCAAGTTTGTTTATTGTTCGATATACAGTGGGGTCCAGTAGTAATGCAGGATTTAGCTCCAAATTACACCTAAACTTCAAGATGTTGGATCTTGAGGCGCCCTTAGAGGGGGGGAGGGGTGAATAAGGGTTTTAAAAACTTTAAACTTTAATAGAAAACTTTTGATATTTTATTTGAATAAGAGTGAATATAAGACAAAGAGTAGCAAATCAATTTTATTAAATAGAAAAAGACATGATTATCATTAATAAACTTGATTACAAAATTTGATTTCTATGTCGCTAGAAATCGAGGCGACTAATATGAAAACTCTTTTCGTTTCCTATACCGACTCGTATGCCCATGAACCGGTTGGCTTTAGCCGATCTCTCCCCAGATACGGCCTCAAGCCGCTCTAGCCAATCTATCACCAAAAAGGCCTCGAGCACCCCCTAGATCTACTCCCTAGACCCAGTCGCCAACATAAGGTGAATTCCTCCCTAAGTCCTACCCAGACCTAGTCACTAATATGAGGCAAATTCACGAACTGATTACAAAGATAAAAATAAAAGACAAATACAAAAGACATAAAACTCCCTATGAGGTAATCTGAAGAAGACGCCGAAGAATCGCTGAAGATTGTTGAAGTCCAAGCGTGCGTTCTTCACGTTGAGTTAGCATGTTGATCCAAGCCTCCTTTGATTCCTCCTTTTGAAATATGAACGGGAGATGTGTTGGTCTGGAAATACGTCCCTCACAAAGTTTCTGAAGTGCTGGAATAGGGCTCTTGGCAATCAGTAAATAGAGACGTCAAAATCATCCAATTTATAGACTTTGCGCTAACGTCGGCGTTAAGTGCTAACGCCGGGCGTTGACCATATATAGCAACATATTGATGGCTCGGATCTTTAGAAGAGGAAGGAGATTCTGCCCTTTAGGAATTGTTTTATTTTAGGCAATATCAACGCCGACGTTAAGGCTAACGCGGGGCATTGGACAAATCATTCCTAAAGTTCCTCCTGCAATCACGACTACTTTCTCCTTGCCAAAATCGTTTACCGGATAGCGCCCAGCGTTAAGATCTAACGCCTGGCGTAGAGTTTCTTTCTTTAATCAGCTGGCATGCCAATTTGTCGAACAGAAAATTTCGTCGAACACAAAACCGCTGAGAACGGTAGCTGCGTTCGATGAACTGGTGATCGACGAAATGAAACCGCTGAGAACAGAAGCTGTGTTAGACGAAATGAAAGCTACGTTCGACGAACTGTAAGCTGCGTTCGACGAACTGGCGATCGACGAAATGAAACCGTTGAGAACGGAAGCTGCGTTTGACGAACTGGAAACTGTGTTCGACGATATGGCGTTCGACGAAACTGTGTTCGACGAAAGAAGAAGCCCGTTCGACAGTTTCATTTGTCGATCGCCAGTTCGTCGAACGCAGCTTCTAGTTCGTCGAACGCAACTTTCATTTCATCGAACGCATTTCATCTAGCGCTAACGCCCAACATTAAGCTTAACTCCTGGCATTAAACAACATTCAATCCTTCAGCTTGTGGTTAGTGCCATACCATTATTGCAGCAACCTGGTGTCATAACTGTCCAAACCTGCATGCTAAAAACACAATGGCAAACAAGATCAAATACAAGTAGGATTTGTTATTCTCAAATTAAAGGGATGCAGAAAAACCGTGTTCCAACAATCTCCCCCTTTTGATAATAACAAATCCAATAGGGATAAATCTGATTCATAGATAAAGAATTTGTGTTTTTATAAGAATATATGACACTAAGCAATTTTAAGATAATAATAATTAGAGATCATTTAAAAGTGCTCCACCTACAAAGATGCTCCCCCTTAGTGTATACTCTCATATACTAGATACATGCTCCCCCTTAATCTAGTGAATCTTACTCCATTAATCATTACGATTTATCATTTTATTCTCCCCCTTTGTTATTAGCAAAAGTGTGTGGAGTTAAAAAAAACTAGAATAAAGAAGACAAAGGTTGGTACATAACTAAGATAGGATTAAGAGTTTTGTGTACACAAAAAGTAAGTCATGATCTTACCAAAAGAATTCTACCACTTGTTTTTCAAATTAATTTTTAAGAAGAATATTACTTGTTTGTACCACTTGTAAAAAGAGATGCAATATTTTTTGACAAGTATAAGTGAAAGACACATCCTTAGAAATAAGCATGAGAACACATGATATAAGGATATATGATTAAATAGAGAAATGCGAAAAAACAAAATAGTTAGGAGTAGTATTTTTGTTATAGTTTGACCATTCCAACAATATGTCTAGACTTTTCACATTTGAGCATTTTAACTTTGAAAATTTTCATAACAAATAGGCAAGCATGAATCAACATATTCAAAAAGATTAGAACTACAATGTACCCAATTCATATTTCTAATAAAGAAAACATTGTAGAAATCATGCATTGCAATCTAGTGCTTTTACTTAAGGTTTTAGAGAATTATGTAATTTTGCATTAAGATCCAATTCTCATGAGTAGAAGCTTTATGAAAATCAATGATGTGTGCATTAGGTGTTTTGATAAAAGTATAGAAGTGAAATAATCAAAACACATGACATAGGTAGTGATATAGTAACAACAACATTAAGATTGTAATCATATAATTACTTTCAAACATCTCATCTAGAATAAAATTTCTAAGCACATAACATACGTATAACTACCAAGGTGCTTCGCTCACACAATGCTCATTAAGACTTAACAGGGAGCGGAGTATTGCTTGGGGGATCACATAAGTCTTTTTATTGATTTTTATTTTTAGTGATCCGGTGTACAAATAGAAGTGATAAAAGATGAATGTGTTTGCACAAGACACTTTACAATTCTTTCCAAGGTGTGCAACCTCAAAATGCTCATTAAGACTTATCAGGAGGGTGAGTAGTGCTTTGTGGAGTTATCTTTGGTTTTTTATTTCAGATTTTTATTTTGGGCCAAAGGTCTCCGAATTCACTTGTTGTTGCAAACATTTATATTATTGAAATAACACTTCTATATTGTGCTTGAAATTTATTTTTGAAAGACGATGTAGGTAATTTAGACATACAACTTAATATGTTAAAACTATTACACTACACAATCATGCAAGACTAAGATTATGAGCACATGTAGATTACCAAAATAGTGAGTGTATAATTCATTGATTAACATAAAGCATTACTCATACTTAGAGACATGCTAGGCAATCATACACAATTATCTATAGACAATTTCATTGCACATAATCAGATTAAGGTCAAGGCATGACAAAAACAATGTTTAGAAAATTTGAAATTAAAATTAAACATTGAAGAGAATCTTAATGTGTATGCCTAATCAATTTTGACCATTTTGAAACAAAAATAACTAAGATGTTTGCTCTTGTGAAATTTTATAGTCAAACTATAATTTTGTAAAGAGTTAGCAAAACAAATAACAAAAACATATTTTTGAGCATTTTGAATTATTTGATTTTTTTTTTCTATTTTGAAATAAAACAACCAAATTAATAATAAAATAATTTGAAATCAGACACAATAAACTGAGAAAAATCATTAGAAAAATACCAGAAAGATACTAGTGAAAGCAGAATTTTCCTCTGGAGAAAAAGGCTAACGCCTGGCGTTAAGTAGTTAACGCCAAAATAGTACTCGATTTTTGAGGTTTATGAAATTTTTTTCCTTTGGCATAGATAGTATGTACATAGACCTTCTTAGGGTAGAAATTTCAGAGAAAGTTGATATATTTTGAAGGCTAAATTAAGCATGTTTTATTTGTTCAAAAAATGGTTTTATATTTCTATTTGGTTTTCAAATACTTGTGTTTTACAAGATCATTAAAGATCAAAAATGATAAAATATGCAAGACACAAGATAAGCATGTTCGATCAAAAACAAGAATGCGTGAATAATATAGTCATAAAGAGTGCATGCAAAATATAGATATAGGAATGTCTTAGATAATAATACCCTAACAATATGCCTACACACTAGCCCCGTACTAAGTGACGGATGGGCATGAGGAGCTGCACGCATGCCGTAGGATGGGGTGTTAATCCCATATGCACACACTAGAGAACGCTCAACCTAGCACACTTTCCCCCCAGTGCCTCGCAAGGCCCCACTGGAACCCTCCCCGGTTAAGGACAAGACATGACATAGAGGTTAGGTCTTCTAATGCATACAATCCTACGCCCTCGCTATTGTGAGACACATAATGTGGGTGAACGATCATGGACATCTTAAGCATTTTGTACTCTGGAAACAATTTAAAGTCACATAGTTATTTTATCTTTCAATTTTTCTACTTTAAGATGGATTCATTATGGCATTATTGATAACTAGCATGAATGATAATATTTATTAGTTGATAATGCTAGTATGATGAGTTCATATTATCCCATAAGAATATTGCATGTCTTTTATATCGATAAAAATTGAATTTGAAGACCTAGAATTAAGTGATGATATAATTTGATGTTATTGAAATCAAGGTGATTCTAAGGTCTAGATATAGTAAGGTACATGCAATCACAATACATAATATATTCATATAATTATCATGATCACCAATTTTATGAAAGAACCAAAATGATCTTTTGTAATTATGTGTAATGTTTGAATTAAAAGATCTTTTGATATTACATAATATAATTATGATCATTAATTTTATCACATAGAGATTTTGATACTCATAATTAATTATTTTAAGTGAAATATATAAAACAATTCATATTCAACCTTTTCAAAATATGAAAGAGAAAGATTGCAAGGTGAATGATGAATAAAATGAGAAACTATTTTTTGGTTATTTTTGAAAGGTTTTATAAATTTTCTCTTTGGTTTTTGAATATTAAACAAAAACATATATATATATATATAATTTTCTTGACTTTTAATTTTCAATATTCTATTTTTCTTTAGCCTAACATGGTATATCTAGCAGAGACATTGATTTTTGTAATTTTGTATTTTTTAAAAAAATAAATTATAGAAAGAAATGCAAAAATGAGTAGTACATATAAAATAGTATATTTTTAGTGATTTTTCAGAATTTTAAAATTGCAGAAAATCGGATACTTGAGCTAGCGCCAACTTTAAGTCCTAGAGCCTGCGTTAGCTCATAGAGAGTGCCTATTTTAATCATATAGCCTAGATTTTCTTCGATTTTGATTCTGATTTTTCTTAATTATGTTTGTGCAATGTAAGGCATGTCTAACGAAGTGATGAGGCGAGAAGAAATCACAAAAAGTTGTGGAAGTTAAAATTTTAGTACATGGGTTTCATATTCATTAAAGCTCAATATTCATTAGACCTTAATTCTTGAGTTTTGCACAGCATATGCATGAGTGAAATGATCATAAATAAGTGAAATAATATTCATGCAATTTTTCAATTCCGATTTGACATGATTATGATTAAACAGGCTAAGGGTAATAAAATGACGCAAATATATTAAATACCTTGCTCAATTTATAAATTTAGCCTAATACCCCTAAAATACCTTTTAAATCCATTTTGACACTTATTTCATTTAGTCTTAATAATATCATATGACAAATTTAGTTTTTCAAATTTTATAAGACTTTTAAGAAATGGATCTAGAAGGATAAACATAAAAAAGGATAAGTAGATCACTTGAAAAATTATATGAATTTTTGTTCAACTTTATTCAATTTGATTTATTTATGAATTTTGGTTTAATATGTGAAGTCATATCGCAAGTAATTTAAAGTGATCATATTATGATGGTTCACCAAAAAGAAAAAATAAACAAACAAAAAGTAGGTTAGGCATATCATGAAGTAGAATAATGATATTTTATTTTCAGTTAATTTCTACTTCATGCAAATGATTGGATACTAATAAATGAAAGATTTAGGTATCCAAAGAGGACCGGGTGTGACGGTTCCTTTGGGTACCCAAATACATTGTATTTGCTTTTGGGAAGATATGATTGAATGGGCTCTTTTGATTTGAGTTTGTGTTTCATCTTTAAGTTTGGGTCTCCATTCAAATCTTGGTTTAATATTATTTTTATTTGTCAAATTTCCATGATGATTTTTCAAAACATTATTTATAGGAAATTTGTGAACATTTAATTTTATGTTGGGAGAAACTTGATTTTGTAAATAATGGTGATTTTGACTTTGATTTACAAATACTTTGTGTTTCTTACTCCCATTATTTGTCTTAGTTAAAATATTCCTATTCATATTCAACTTGTTTTTAGATACTTCTTGATATTGTGATTTTTTATTTGTAAATTTCATAAGCAAGTTGATTTTTGTTTTTAATTCTTCATTCTTAATTTTTAAATTATGTCTAGCTTTATTATAAGCGATTGTGCTATTTTTAAGAATGGAAACAATTGAATCAATATGTATTTGATAGTTGTTTTTATATTCATCAAATGTTTAATCTAATTACCCAGGAGACCGCATCCGAGTAACCCTTCTCGAAGACTGGGCGGTCTGAGGATACGAGTCGCCCGGTTCAGATTCAACAGGGTCCATCAACACCAGCCAACACAAACCGGGCGGTCTGATAGAATTCAGATCGCCTCCAAGGATTGAAGATTACCAAGGCTCATGTCCAGAAGGTAAGCCGCGGTCTCAAGTCGGAGACCGCCGGGGTTGCGCCATGAAGACTACCAAGGCTCAAGTCCAGAAGGCAAGTCGCGGTCTCAAGTCGGAGACCGCCTGGGTTGTGCCATGAAGATTACCAAGGCTCAAGTCCAGAAGGCAAGCCGCGGTCTCATATCGGAGACCTCCCGGGTTGCATCATCGCCTAGATCGCAGCATCTTCAGTCTCTGGACAGGACAGATCGGAAGCACAAGTCGCGCGGCTTCTTTCTTTTATCCTTTCTGTATCCCGTCACCGCCTGCCCGATTCTCCTGTACCTAGGCAGGCAGTTATTTTATCCCTGCCCATTTGGGCAGGCCCCCGAGCCTATAAATAGGGGGCAGTGATGTTCCCAAGGCAGGCACACTCGAATCCAGGAGTTCGCTTGTTTGTGTTGCGCTCTCGAGTTTCCTGTCTTGCGACCTGTCTGACCGGCCGGCCGGCTTCTACTTTCTTGCTTCTGTAACCCGCTGTAACTTCTTCATTTCAATCAAAGGAAAGCCCATCACAGGAGTGGCATTCGCCATGATGTGCGAAGTCTGGCCTTGACCGCTGCCAGCGGTCCCATTTCCTCTGCTCAAATTGTAACCGACAGTCCGCAGTCTCCGATTTCCTTCAGAGGTGCATTTCTGAATTCAACAGAAACACGCGACCTTCAGATCGCGGACTATCGGTGAAATCTTTGTCAAAATGTCAGACCGGCAGTTCCCTCTGGGAGACCGCTCTGACCACAGTGAAGATTCCCTGTGGGAGGCCTTGGAGCAATCAAAAAGAGAAGCTGAGCGGGCTCATAAAGCGACTGATCAGCGTTTGGACGCGATCAGTTGGGCTTTAGCACTGTTAACCGAGTGGTTGGTACCCCAGCAGACCGCGGTTAACCAGGCGATGACTCCGGTCCCTCCTCCACCTCCTCCTTACCCGCTACCACAAGTTGCCAATTTCCAACCACAACAAGAAGGTTTTGCATCCCGGCAAAACTTTTATCAAGAAGCCACGCATAGCATGCCAGCCTGAGTTCTCGATTTCCAGGGGGCGGCTTCTCACGCTGCCCGCCTTTCCTATCCTCCAGAGCACACTGCCTGCCTCTCCTACCCGCCTGAGGTCACTGCCCATCATTCCTACCCGCCAGAATCCGCTGCCCGGTCTTCCTATCAGGTGGCTTGTCTGCGAGTAGCCGCAGCCCAGGCGGCTTACTATTCTGCTCCTCTTCTGTATGAAGACATTGAAGAAAATTCTCCCTTCGTGGATGAAGTCCGAGGGGAGCCATCCCCGAATAATTTCAGAGAGCCTCGTCTGCCAGCCTACAATGGAGAAACTGATCCCACTGTTCATCTACAGGCCTTCGAGTCGGCCATCGCTCTGAGGACCCTCTCGGATGCAACCAAATGTAAACTCCTTGTGGCATCCTTTGATGCACAAGCAAGGGATTGGTTCTATGGGCTTCATCCCAGGTCAATTAGCTGCTTTGCTGAGCTGTGAAGGGAGTTTC
This sequence comes from Dactylorhiza incarnata, assembly GCA_033032865.1. Classification (NCBI taxonomy): domain Eukaryota; kingdom Viridiplantae; phylum Streptophyta; class Magnoliopsida; order Asparagales; family Orchidaceae; genus Dactylorhiza; species Dactylorhiza incarnata. The sequence continues at coordinate 2,391,245 of JAWHQI010000330.1, read as the reverse complement.
TGCTCAGATTTTTCCACTTCGAGAAAGAGGAAAAGTGGCCCGGCAGCCCTTTTTGATATCAGGCAGCGGGAAGACAAAACATGGGCCCGTTTCGTGGATCGTTTCCAGAAGGAAATCATGGAGGTTTAGAATGTAGATCCGGAACTATATAGGGTGGCCCTTATTCATGGCTTGAGGGAAGGCCCCCTGAAATTGGAGGCAAACATAAGGGAGCCTTCGAATTGAATGCATAGAGGTCAACTGAATCCATAGAGGTCATGATGTGGGCCCCCTGGGGGACATATATTGCATTCATAGAGGGGCTGGAGCCGAACCATCTCATAAATCAAGCATTGCGAGAGTCCTGAAGCAAGAAGTGGCGGCAACCACAACTTCAACCCCTGAAAGCACCATCGTCACTTTCGGCAAGGATGATCTTCCTCCAAACGCCAATCCCTTTGACGATGTCGTGGTCATCAAAGTCGTTATTGAAAATTATACCGTTCATAAGATCCTGATCGACATGGGTAGTTCTGTTAATCTCCTTTTCTGTCCATCCTTTGATGCCTTGAAGACTGGGAAGCCTTTGCTTCCCACCAATGGTCCCCTCTATGGCTTTTCCGGGGAGAAGAAGGAAGTGGAAGGTTCTGTAAAGCTCCTGGTTTCTCTGGGGGGAGTGATAAAGCTGATCAACTTTGTGGCGGTAGATGCCCCAAACAACAACTGCGCCATCTTCGGAAGGCCCATTCTTAATGCCTACAGGGCAGTAGTGTGCACTTTCCACCTTGCTCTTAAGTTTGCTGCCGAGGGGAGGCAGTATCGCATCAGAAGCAATCCAAAGGTGGCTCGGGAGTGCTATGTGCGAACCGTCAACATGATCACCAACATTCCACTTCCCGAGGCCACGGCTGAAGTTCTTGAAGCTGCTAAATCTTCAAAGGCTACTGAGGAAGGGAAAGATCGAGAAGGGGCTCACCTGGAACCTGCCCAGGTGACCCAAGAAGTCCCCATTGCTTAGGGGGAAGACAAGAAGTTAATCATCAATGCGGAGCTACCGGAAGAGGGAAAAGTGCTGCTGATCTCCTGTCTTCTGGATAACCTGGATATCTTTGCCTGGTTAGCAGAGGATATGCCAGGAGTGGATCTTGACGTGGCTTGCCATCATCTGAACATATCTATTGATTTCAAGCCAGTCCAGCAAAAGAAGAGAGAAGTGGCAACCAAGCTGGCGGTGCCCATCAGAGAGGAGGTTGGCAAACTCCTGAAAGTGAACTTTGTTTCTGAAATACAATATCCCACGTGGATGTCAAATGTTGTAATGGTTAAAAAATCCGGTGGGAAGTGGTGCATGTGTGTGGATTTTACAAAACTTAAAAAAGCATGCCCCAAAGATTGCTACCCTCTGCCTCAGATAGATGTTTTAGTAGATTTCGTGGTTGGGTATAATTTTATGAGCTTTCTCGATGCATTCTCTGGGTACCATCAAATTAAAATGCACAAACTTGATGGGTGTTACTGTTATCTCGTAATGCCCTTCGGCATTAAAAATGCGGGTGCAACGTATCAGAGAATGATGGATACGATGTTTAAACATCAAAAAGGCAGGAACCTTGAAGTTTACGTTGACGATCTCCTCCTGAAAAGTAAAACATTCTCAATACATTTGAAAGACTTCGTAGAGACGTTCGCTACTCTACGGAGGTTCAAATTAAAATTGAGCCCATTGAAATATGTGTTCGGAGCAAACAAGGGGAAGTTTCTCGGGCATCTCCTCACTCCCGATGGCCTTGCACAGAACCCAGATAAGGTGAAGGCCATCCTCGATATGATTCCTCCTCGTAATACTAAGGAGGTCCAGCAACTTGGAGGAAGGTTAGAAGGGCTGAGCAGGTTTATTTCCAAATCAGGAGATAAAAGTGCTCCATTCTTTAAAACACTTCGGGGAGGATCAAAGTTTGAATTGAGCGAAGAGTGCGACAAGGCTTACGAACTGTTTAAAGTACAATTGACTTCAACACCTCTACTTCAAAGTCCTCGTGAAGGGGAAATATTGTTCTTATAGTTGGTGGTCGGCCCAGATGCAGTGAGTTCTGTCCTCGTCTGGGAGGAAAAGATGAAATAATTTCTGATCTACTATGTCAGCCATATCCTCAAGGATGCAGAAACCAGATATTCGATCTTGGAAAAGCTAGCTTTGGCTTTGGTTATGTCAGCACGAAGGCTTCATCCTTACATTCAAGCTCATCACATCCAAGTAATTATAGATCATCCACTGAGAAGTATTCTTGAAAAGCCAGATCATTCATGGAGGCTGGCCAAATGGGCTATCGAGTTAAGCGAGTTTGAAATGACCTACATTCCCAAAATGACAATCAAAGCACGGGTCTTGGCAGATTTCTTGGTTGATACAATAAAATCCAGTCCTGAACAAGTGGAGAAATCCCCTTTGGCTTGGGTTGTTTATCTGGATGGGGCTTCTGGTAAAAACTCCGTAGGAGCCAGAGTAGTTTTAATTAGCCCAAATGGCGTCAAACTTGAGCAGGCTATCAAGTTCTTCTTTCCAGTCACAAATAACCAGGCAGAGTACGAAGCACTTCTGGCCGGTTTGAGACTTGCAAAGGAACTGGGCATAGAACATCTGCATCTCAAAACTGATTCGCTAGTAATGGCTTCTCAGGTTTTGGGGAATTACTAAACAAGGGAGCCAATTTTGAGGAAGTATCTGCTGCTAGCCAAAAAGGAGATCGGAAGATTCAAGTCATTCATTATCGAGCATATTCCCAGGACACAAAACGAAGAAGCAGATGAGTTGTCGAAGTTCGGTCTTCCATCAGGAGGAGTGACCTCTGAACTTTTCCACCCGGCAACAGAGGAAAGGGAACTTATGCAGATCGATCAGAATCCTTCCTGGAAGGATACTTATGAGCTATTCTTATCAAAAGGGGAGTTCCATCAATTAATCAAAGACAGAAGGAGATTCAGAAGAAAGGAAGCCTATTATTACTTGGTAGCGGGAATCCTGTACAGGAAAACACTGATTTGTCCCTCGGCGCGGTGTGTTTCTGAGGACAAAATTCCAACCATACTTCAGGAAGTTCATTTCGGGGAATGTGGCATCCATTCAGGGGCGAAGACTTTGGAGAAAAGAATCATGAGGAAGGGATATTTCTGGACAACCATGAGAAGAGATGCCGAAGCATTTGCCAAGGGATGTGTTCAGTGTCAAAAGTTTGCTCCTCTTCAACATCTGCCCGCTCAATCACTTAGATCAATAACTACACCATTGCCCTTCGCAGTTTGGGGGATGGATCTTATTAGACCCTTCCCAATGGCTAGCGGCTAGCGTCGTTTCATAATCATGATGATTGATTACTTCAGTAAATGGATTGAGGTGAAAGCACTGGCAAAGACTACAACGCAGGTCATCAAAAACTTCATTTGGGGAGAAATAGTTTGTCGGCATGGAATCCCGCTACCAATCGTCACTAACAATGACCCACAATTCAACAATTCAGAAATGATAAACTTTTGTGATCAGGTTGGGATTGATCTTCGGTTCTCCTCGGTACATCATCCCAGGACGAATGGCCAGGTGGAAGCAGCAAAAAGACAAATCCAGCAGCTTTTGATGAAGAGAGTCTTGAATCAAAGAGGCAATTGGGCAGAACAACTCCCTTCCATCCTTTGGACTCTCCGTACTACTCCATCTTCAGCCACAGGGGAGACACCTTTCAAATTATCTCATGGCTCGGAGGCAATCATTCCAATATAATTTTATGTGGTCACCCCCAGAGTTGTATATGCAAAGGAGGGAGGAGAAGCTTGGATAGAGGATAATGATGAAGCCATCAAATACAGTCTGGATTTGATTGAAGAGTTTCAGGATGAGGCAACAATCAGGTAGGAGGAAGCAAAAAGGAGAATGGCCAAATACTTTGACAGAAATGTCAGGGTTTAACATTTCAAAGTTGGTGATGTCGTATTAAAGAAAGTTGATGCCGCAGCCAGGACGGGCAATGTCGAAAAACTAAATCCCAATTGGGCAGGGCCTTTCATTGTCAAAGAGGTAATGAAGAGCGGGGCTTATCGCCTCCATACAAGCGAAGGAGAGGACATCTCATGCACCTGGAGCGGTGACGACCTTAAACGGTTCTATCCTTAAAATGCCTTCTTCATTTCTTGCATTTTTTGGATATTCAATAAAAAGCCCCACACTGACACTTATCCATGTCTGGTGATTCTTTTTACACTTTTTATATATATCTCCCTCACTGAACCGCGGAGACATCGCCAAGTTCTGCTCGAACCCCATCGGATTGTACTCATTAGCGTAAAACCATGAAGATTATGTGTAGCGGGGAGTTTTTGCACACGTGTAGTGGTAGCTTGACAATTCCCGTGTGGTGGTCTTCGGAACCTTGGATCCCGACTGATATCTAACACACCCCTGCATCAAGGGAGGTCTAGGTGAATGTTAGCTCTATCATGCCCCGAGAGGGATATAGTTACAGCTTTGATGATCTTTTTGAGGAAAGCAATGTCCGCCGCCGAGGCCCACCTTCCCAACTGATCATCTTAGTCTGTGACCATCGAATACTCCTAGGAATTCTCAAGTGATGCCTAAATGGGACCCACGACTGAGTTGATCTCTCTGAGGATAGCAATGTTCGCCGCCTAGGCCCACCTGCCCAATTGATCAACTCGGCTTGTAACCCTGGGCAAGAGTGCAGTTGAGTCGCTTACAACCCTTATGACCACTTGAGGAAAGCAATGTTCGCTGCCTAGGCCCACCTGCCCACTTGGTCATCTGGGTCTGTACTTGTCTTTTTCTTTATTTCTACAGCTCTTATGACCACTTGAGGAAAGCAATGTTCGCCGCCTAGGCCCACCTGCCCACTTGGTCATCTGAGTTTGTAACTATTTCTTATTGCATTCCAGGGAGTTATCTCATCTCATATGGTCTTTCTGGACCATTTGGGGAGAAAACAGGATTTTCACATGTACATAACAGACCGGGCGGTTTGATTATTAAAACGGGCGGTTTAAAATAAGCATGTACCATAATTACCGGGCGGTTTGATTATTAAATCAGGCGGTTTAAAATAAGCAGGTCCAGTATAACCGTGATCGGTCGGTCTCTCCATTCTATCTGCAATACTATCATCCTTATAAGTATCAATTCTATCCGCTCGGTTAAAAACAAGCTGTTTACAGGGAAGTAATCATGATTCTTATGGGGATGAAAATCATTACCAAGTATCAAGTCACTGACCGCCCGAGTTTTATATAAGTCTCACGGGATTATCAGTTAATATTAATACTTATAGGGATGAGCCCTGCAGAAGTCTGAATTACAAGTCATTTTGAATTGAATACTAACCGCGCGACCCGTTGATTGTTTTCTCATGACTTGGTATTCTTTATTTACGATACAATTATGTAAAGTCGGGTAATAATCGCGCGGCCTGGTCTCAAATATATGAAGCCATCTAATCGTGCAGGACACATTCATATCGTATAATCCATCATCAGGATTCAATAACAGCTTAAAGTTATGTTCGGTTTCCGGGTATCTCGAGGCATTCATAACAAGATAAGGCAGAGCTTGAATTTCTATCCGCTCGATTATATATTGAAACCGCGTCGACTATTCGTCAAGATATCATGGTTGATGCCTTTTTCGGGTTATATCGAATTCACTTAATCTGGATCAAAGAAACAGGCCGCCTGAATAGTCTCTATAGTGTTCGAGTGGTTATCCAACTAAAATTCTAGAGTTCAATGCTCTGACCGACCGGGTTGTTATTTAACCGCACGACCTGGTTAAAAGAGAAGAAGTTCACAACAATCACAAGTAAGTCGCAGAAAACGAACAACTAAACAGGTAAAAACTTTTCATTTCATTATCAAAATATCTTTACATCATTTTGTAACCGGCCGGTCAACAAAACCAAGCCGCCGGTTATACAATAAAAAGCAAAGTACAAAAAATTACAACTATGACTACTCGTCCGGCTTGAGCCTTTTTGATGCAGGAGTGCTTGAGTCCTCACTGTCTTCAATTGTAACGTCGGGAGAATATCCTTCGCTGCCCGACGAGGATGAGCTGCTCAGTTCGCCCGACCTACGTTCGGCTTCTTCCCCAGAATCACTGGACTCAAAACCTGAGCTGCTCTCTCCCTCCTCATTAGCCGCAGCGGGCTTCTCAGCATCTTCTTCGTCCTCATCATCGCTCTCCTCCTCCGAGCTGGTTCCATCGGCCTTATTTTTTCCTTTGGGTTTTTGCCTAATCTTGTCTAGTTTCTTTTGCAAGATCGGGTAAGCGTCCGAGAAGGTGAAATTCTCGAAGACGGGGGCAAATCCTCCGAGCTCTCTCAGGCGGTCGAAGCCATTGTCAATTCCCTCGACGACATGAGGGAAGAGTTCTTCCTGGTAGACCGGATCGGTCTCATCATATTTTTTCTACAAAAGGGAATAAAGGTGAGACCGCGCACGGTTTGATAAATGAGAAAATCGGCTAACAAGGTGATAACTTACCAACTCCGCCTCCTTTAGCCGCTCGACTTCTTTTTTCAATTGGGCATTTACCTTCTCCAGATGATCATTTTCCCTGATCAATCTCTTGAAGGTCATACCCATGAAGTTATTGGTGACGAAGCTTTCGGCACCAACCCGCGCGGCCTGCCGAGCGAGCTCTTCTTCAGGGATCTTCCTTAACCGTCAGAAGTTTTGACGGTCATACATGGCAATACCGGCGACTTCAGCGTGCCGGCCGGATTTTTCATTTGCCCAGTGGGGGAGCGCAGTGGAGACTTGGACACCATCGCCGTCCGGGTGCCTGGACAAGACCGCGCGGCCTTTCAAGTCCTTCACCTTGCTGAAGGAACGAAGGGAAGAGAATTCGCCAGTGGAGACCGAATCCTCGCCGTCAGACATCAGCGGCTTAATTTTCACCTGCCTCTGCCTCTTCTACCTCTGAGTTAGGACAAAGCCGGCTGGACTGACCGACTTGTTCTTGGGAACAATGGCCTCATCTGTAAAAGAGAAAGTTGTCAGAACCGAAGATCGCGCGGTCAATATCAGAGCATGAAGCGGGATGAAGGAGACTTACTGTCCTCAGGCCGGACATTCTCTAGCTCAGCGAGCAGCGGAATGTAGTGACTTACCTTAAGCCGCTCATGTTCAAGCAGCTTGAAGGTGTCTATTTTGATCTTGTTGACGGCGATTTTTTGAAAGGCTTCCTCTGGCCGCACCTGCGGGTTAGGATTCAACAGGCCAAGTCAGCCTTCAAATTTGGCCCTTAAACACATTCGACTCGGAATCAGGGATAGCTCGCACCGAGAAGATTTTTCTAAAGAGGTCCATTGAGAAGCGGACTCTCTCAAACCACAGATAGGGATGAAGCTGTATATGCCGGCTATCGAGTTGGGGGAGAGTTCTCCAGGAACAACCCCATAATGGTCGAAGACCATGGCCAGTTTGATAGAAATCAGGATCTTGAAATCGCAATCGAAGAGGTCGATTGGGATGGCGATTTGATTTAGGGTGGAAGAATTTATCGGCTCATCGCGGAGTGGAAACCGCGCGTACAGCGGACTCCCTACCATAAGCTTTTACACGAATTCATCCAACTCTGCTTTGGTCAGGCGACATTCTTCATGGTCGGCCGAGTGGAATGCTAAGGCCGCATCAGATCGGGTAGCGGACGCTTTCACAGGTCGCTTCGGCTGGCGCTTAGCTCCCATCTTGAAATTCTGTTGAAAGAGTTTTCGGAAGGGTCGCTACTTATAGAGTAAGTGATCTGCATTTAGCAAGGTCAAATCATGGCTAGCCTAATCAACCCGCGCTGGCAGAATTTCACACAGCAAGCTAGTTCACGAGCAGCAAAACACAAAAATAAAATCAAGGCCAGCGATTTAAAGAACAGTAGAACAAGCCGCCCAACTTACAAAGCAATTCACAAACATCAATCAATATCCTAAGGAAGAAAATATATAACATTCAAAAAACAGACCGCACGGTCTGCAGAGCAAGTCGGATATCATAAAATTCAGTTCGAATATTCAAGGTTGTCCAAAGGACCGAATAAAAATAATATTACAAGAATTGTCTTAAACTGCTCACTGCTGGCGGGCATCGTCTGGAGTATCTTCTCGATGAAGTCGGGTGACATGATCACCGACTTGAAGAACGGTACCTTGCATCTGATTAATGCTGCGATGAAGATGGTGAATAATGCTATAAAGCCGCGCAGCATCCCGCTCTACTCGCGTGGGCGGGATCATGCGAGCAGGCAAGACCGCTGCGGTCTCCCTTACATTTGTAACGGGATCAGCTATCCCAGTCGCTGGAAGAGATGAACTCATCCCAACAGCCAGGAGGTTTGATCCACGACACCCTTCATCAGTCGCATTAAGAGGTCGCCGGCTTCCGCCGACTTCCCTTGTCAGATGGAGGTATTTATCTCGGTAATATGCACAGTCATCCTCAAGCTTTCAGATCTCCTTCTTTCCTCTGTCAAGTCGAGTGGTCATCTCCTTCTCCTTCTCCCGTCTTTCCTTCCTTTCAGCCTCCATTGCATCCCGCATCGCTGTTTTTTCATCCTGGGCGGCCTTCTCCCGCTCCTCGAGGATCTTCAACTGTTTCTTGAGGATTTCAAAATTGCCTTGAAGAGTGGCCATCTCCTCCTCCATCCGGGTGTCCGGGTTCAATGAGGAGCTCGGAAGGGATGAAGTCAGTGGAGGAAGGTAAGTCACCAAGTCGCCCGGCTTCAAAATGGACTCCGGATCGTCTGCAAACAAGAAAGATATAGTTAGAAAGGTCGAGCGAGCATAATCTTATAAAGGGGGCATAACTAGACCGCTCATTTCGAACTCTTCTCGCTTACAAGCCACAACGGTAGGATTAAGGTTCGAATGAACAGGTTGCTTCACTTGCTCGGGATCCATCCTTCGGCGCTGCTCTCTCCACGATCGATCATTTTGCCTTCGCTTAGCAGCCGAGAATTGAGCAGCGAAGGGAAAGAAGCTCAGTGGCGGGTTCAGTATCAAGTCGCTTAACTTTTTTCGAGACTGCGTTTGGAAAAAATGGACTGGGCGGTAACCCCCAACTCCTTTACCTTGCGTAAGAAGATTGAGTGGCGGTGGCGGCGTCTTGTCTAGTTGATCTCTCACTTTCTCCGCCTTCGCCTTTATAAATAGCAGCCCGGTCATCACAGGATCCTCGGGAGCCGGGGCGGCCTTCTCAATTCTGGTCGCATCCTCTCCGGGGGGTCATCCGCATTCAGGTCGGCATAAGTACCCAGTAGTTAGTCCTGCTTCTTAAGGGAATCAAAGTCCCTGATAATATCGCTCACAGTCATGCTATGCGCATCAGCAGAAACCTGGTCGCCCGGCTTGGGGGAAGGGGTTGTCAGTCCCTCAGAAACTTTTCTATCACGTGCCTTGCTTTGCAGGCTACCCGCTCTTGGTTTCCTTGAGGCTGCTTTGTTCTTGTCCTTCAAAATCTTGGTTTTCCTCAAAAGCCTTTCTGTGGTCATCTCAGCCCTCTTACTCTTCTTCTTGGCCGACTCCTGATCGTCTTTTTGCGAAGAGATCGGACTGTCCTCAATATTCACTACCGGGCTCTGCCGTCCGGTCGGCTTAGGAGAGTGAACCGCTTCTCCTCCTTCATCACTTATCTTCAAATGATATACTCCAGAAGGAGTAATCTCCATGTTGAAGGAATCGGCCCCATCAGCCTTCAGGATGACGACTTCAGAGTTCGTCTTATCTGGAGAGGGGGGTGGGGGGGGGGGGCGGATCGGTCGCCCTGTTAGAAGGGGCAGGCGAATCGGTTGGGGGCGGGTTTGAATAGCCCGCTTCATTTTTGGTCGACAAATTGACTGTCGGCACAGGGGGTAGGTCGATCGGCTTGCCCGTAGAAGCGATGGTAACTGATTGATCAACTTTTTCAGGTTGAGGAGTCTTCTTGTTCTTCTTCTTCTTTTTCTCCTTCGGGCGATCTCCCCCGCGGTCTTTGCTCGACTTCTGGCGGCCTTCGAACTCGGCCATGAGGTTCACCATTTTGATTATGTTGTCTACCCGGAAGGTTCTAACCGCATGTGGCGAATAGCGACCCGTGATAACACTTCAATTATGCGGAAAAAGAAGATTCCAGAACATTTATAACCAACGAGGCGAGATCGGCGCGGTCTCCGGCTAGAACTAATATTTTCGAAATCTCTTCGGAATTTGAAAATATGAGGGGATTATGTTTACCCAGGAGACCGCCTCCGAGTAACCCTTCTCGAAGACCGGGCGGTCTGAGGATGCAAGTCGCCCGGTTTAGATTCAACAGGGTCCATCAACACCAGCCAACACAAATCGGGCGGTCTGATAGAATTCAGATCGCCTCCAAGGATTGAAGATTACCAAGGCTCATGTCCAGAAGGCAAGCCGCGGTCTCAAGTCCGAGACCGCCCGGGTTGTGCCATGAAGACTACCAAGGCTCAAGTCCAGAAGGCAAGCCGCGGTCTCAAGTCGGAGATCGCCCGGGTTGCGCCATGAAGACTACTAAGACTCAAGTCTAGAAGGCAATCCGCAGTCTCAAGTCGGAGACCGCCTGGGTTGCATCATCGCCTTGATCGCAGCATCTTCAGTCTCCTGCCAGGACAGATCGGAAGCACAAGCCGCCAAGCCACGCGACTTCTTTCTTTTCTCCTTTCTGTATCCCGTCACCGCCTGCCCGATTCTCCTGTACCCAGGCAGGCGGTTATTTTATCCCTACCCATTCGGGTAGGCCCCCGAGCCTATAAATAGGGGTGGCGACGTTCCAAAGGCACGCACACTCGAATCCTGGAGCTCGCTTGTTTGAGCTGCGGTCTCGAGTTGCCTGTCTTGTGACCTGTCTGACCGGTCGACTTCTACTTTCTTGCTTCTGTAACCCGCTGTAACTTCTTCGTTTCAATCAAAGGAAAGCCCATTACATGAGTAGCATTCACCGTGACGGGCGAAGTATGGCCTTGACTGCTGCCAGCCGTCTCATTTCCTCTGCTCAAATAATAACCGACAGTCTGCAGTCTTCGATTTCCTTCGGAGGTGCATTTCCGGATTCAACAACATTACAATTGCTTCAAACTACAAAGCGCAAAATTAAGAACTTAAAAAATGCTAATAAACATTTGCGCTTAGAAAATAAAAATTTAAAGGCAAAAATTAATGAAGAATCAAATTCTAATTTATCTAGTTCTACCCAAGTCTCCTTAGTTGAAAACATTACACCTTGTATGGAATTTAATGATCTAAAAGAAAAATGCAAGGAACTTGAAAAGGAACTTCTTTTTATAAAAGAACAAAATGAAAGATTATGTTGAGAAAATTCATCTTTGGAAAATGATTGTGCTAAGTGTAAAGACTATAAAATTGAAATTAAAGAGATGGATGATGTTGAATCTGGAAATGCACCTCCGAAGGAATTCGGAGACTGCTTGCAGCGGTCAAGGCCAGACTTCGCCCGTCATGGCGAATGCCACTCCTGTGATGGGCTTTCCTTTTATTTAAAAGAAGAAGTTACAGCGGGTTACAGAAGCAGGAAAGTAGAAGCCGACCGGTCAAACAGGTCGCAAGATAGGAAACTCGAGACCGCAGCTCAAACAAGCGAGCTCCTGGATTCGAGTGTGCGTGCCTTGGGAACATCGTCGCCCCCTATTTATAGGCTCGGGGGCCTGCCCGAATGAGCAGGGATAAAATAACTGCCTGCCGGGTACAGGAAAATCGGGCAGGCGGTGACGGGATACAGAAAGGAGAAAAGAAAGAAGCTGCGCGGCTTGGCGGCTTGTGCTTCTGATCTGTCCTGGCCAGAGTCTGAAGATGCTGCGATCAAGGCGATGATGCAACCCGGGCGGTCTCCGACTTGAGACCGCGGCTTGCCTTCTGGACCTGAGCCTTGGTAGTCTTCATGACGCAACCCGGGCGGTCTCCGACTTGAGACAGTGGCTTGCCTTCTAGACTTGAACCTTGGTAGTCTTCATGGCGCAACCCGGACGGTCTCCGACTTGAGACCGCAGCTTGCCTTCTGGACATGAGCCTTGGTAATATTCAATCCTTGGAGGCGATCTGAATTCTATCAGACCGCCCAATTTGTGTTGGCTGGTGTTGATGGACCCTGTTGAATCTAAACCGGGCGACTTGCATCCTCAGACCGCCCGGTCTGCGAGAAGGGTTACACGGAGGCGGTATCCTGGGTAAACAAATGTAGAAATTAAAGTACAAAAAATGGGATTTGATTTCCTTACAATGCTTTCGGGAGAGGCACGATTTGAACATATTGTTTCTTTTACATCTTTTTGGCACTACTCTTCCGAAGACAGTACTTCTTCTTCTCTTCCATTTGATGTGTGCTGCATTGATCCGTCATAAGAGGAGAATTCTTGAAGACTTGTGCAAGCTTGCATATTCTCCGGTTCTTGCGATTGTTCCATACCTGTAGAAGGAAAATCCTAAGTTCTTTCAAGAAAATTCCAAATCTCATATGCGGTAGGTAAAGTATAAATAAGTTTGAAAAAATTTTGGTCTAACGCACAAAATATACTATTTATAGATTTTGCATTTAAAACAATTTCATTTCTAGTTAGTACGCTAGGTGGCTTTTCAAAAGTAATATTCGAAACTTTTTCATCTAAGGTCTTAAGAAAATGTTTCATTAATATTTTCCACCCTTTATAATTTTTGCCCATAAATAAAGGTGGTGATAATATTTTCTCATTCATATTAAAATTTTCTCCACTAGTAGAAGCGAGATCATGATCAAGAGACGCCATTATTCCCGGTTGTTAAGCCGATTTGGAATAACCTGCCTCTGATACCACTTGCTGGATCTTGCGGCGCCCTTAGAGGGGGGGTGAATAAGAGTTTTAAAAACTTTAAACTTTAATAGAAAACATTTGATATTTTATTTGAATAAGAGTGAATATAAGACAAAGAGTAGCAAATCAATTTTATTAAATAAAAAATACTTGATTATCATTAATAAACTTGATTACAAAATTTGATTTCTATGTCGCTAGAAATCGAGGCGACTAATATGAAAACTCTTTTTGTTTTCTATACCGACTCGTATCCCCATGAACCGGTTGGCTTTAGCCGATCTCCCCAGATACGACCTCAAGCCGCTCTAGCCAATCAATCACCAGAAAGGCCTCGAGCACCCCCTAGATCTACTCCCTAGACCTTGATTCCAACACGAGGCGAATTCCTTCCTGAGTCCTACCCAGACCTAGTCTCCAACACGAGGCGAATTCACGAACCGATTACAAAGATAAAAATAAAAGACAAATACAAAAGACAAATATAAAACTCCCTATGAGGTAATCTGAAGAAGATGCCGAAGAATCGCTGAAGATCGTTGAAGTCCAAGTGTGCGTTCTTCGCAGTGAGTTATCGTGTTGATCCATATGAGCGGGAGATGTGTTGGTTTGGAAATACGGCCTCACAAAGTTTCTGAAGTGCTGGAATATGGCTCTTGGCAATCAGTAGTTAGAGACGTCGAAATAATCCAATTTATAGACTTTGTGCTAACGCCAGTGTTAAGTGATAACGCCGGTCATTGACCATGTATAGCAACATATTGTTGGCACAACTCGTGCGGTCTCCGACTTGAGACCGCGGCTTGCCTTCTAGACACGAGCCTTGGAAATCTTCATGGCGCACCCCGTGCGGTCTCCGACTTGAGACCGCGACTTGCCTTCTGGACATGAGCCTTGGTAATCTTCAATCCTTGGAGGCGATCTGAACACTATCAGACTGCTCGGTTTGTGCTGGCTGGTGTTGGTAAACTCTGTTGAGTCTGAACCGGGAGACTTGTATTCTCATACCGCCCGGTCTCTAAGAAAGACAACTCGGATGTGGTCTTCTGGGTAAACATAATCCCCACATATTTTTAAATCCCGAAGAGATTTCGAAAATATTAGTTCTAGCCGGAGACCGCGCAAATCTTGCCTCGTGGGTTATAAATGTTATGGAAGCTTCTGTTTCTGCATAATTGAAGTGTTATCACGGATCGCTACTCGCCTCTTGCGGTAAGAACCATCCGGTTAACAAGCCCGATCAAGATGGTGAACGTTATGGCCGAGCTTGAAAACCGCCAGAAGTCGACCAAAGACCGCGAGAAAGAGAGGAAGAAGAAAAAGAAGAAGACCCATCAACCCAAAAAGGTTGATCTGTCCATCACTATTGCTTCTATGGGCAAGCCGACCGACACACCCCCCTGAGTTAACAATTGATTTGACCAAAGATGAAGCGGGTGGTTCCAACCCGCCCTTAGCTGATTTGCTTCCCCCTCTTAATAAGGAGACCAATCCGCCCGTTCTTGCAGACAAGATGAAATCCGAAGCCCCCCTCTCGAAAACCGACGGCGGCGATTCTTTTAATATGGAGATCACCCCTTCCGGGGGTTTTAATATGAAGATAAGGGATGATGGAGAGGCGGTTGATTCTCCCAAGCCGAACGAATAGCAATGCCCGGTGCCGCCGCTGAATGTCGAAGATAGCCCTGTCCGCTCGCAGCAAGCCGAACAAGTGTCGCCGAAGAAGCGGAAGAGAGCAAAGACAACCACAGAGAGGCTTATGAGGAAAGACAAGAGTTTGAAGACGAGGAATAGAGCGGCCTCAAAAAAGCCGAGAACGGGTAGTCTTCAAGGCAAGGCACGTGAAAGGGAAGTTTTTGAGGGCCTAACAACTCCCTCCCCCAAGTCGGGAGACCAAGCTTCTGTTGATGCTCACAGCATGACTATGAGCGATATTATCAAGGACTTTGATTCCCTCAAGGGGCAGGACGAATTGCTGGGGACTTCTGCCGACCTGAACGTGGCTGGTATCCTTGGAGAGGATGCAACCAGAGCTGAGGATGCTGCCCCGGCTGAGGATGCGGTCAGAATTGAGAAGGCTGCACCGGCTTCCGAGGATTCTGTGAGGACCGGGCTGCGGCTAATGAAGGCGAAGGCGGAGAAAGTGCGAGATCAACTGAATAAGTCGCCACCACCGCCACTTAATCTTCTTATGCAAGGTAAAGGGGTTGCGGGTTACCGCACTATTTGTTTTTTTAAAATGCGGTCTCGAAACAAGTCATGCGACTTGTTACTGAACCCGTCACCAAGTTTCTTTCCCTCCACTGCTCAATTTTCTGCTGCCAAGCGGAGGCAAACCGAGTGGTCGTGGAGAGAGCAGCATCGAAAGATCGATTCCGAGCAAGCAAGGCGGTCTATCCGTTCGAGCTTTACCCAAACTGCTGCGGCTTGTAAGTAAGGAGAGTTTGGAAAGAGCGGTCTTCTTTTGACAGTCCCCTTGTTATATATAAAATTACATTCGCCTGACATTTCTGACTGTTTTTTTATTGCAGACGATCATGATTCTATTCCGAAGCCGGGCAAACTGGTGACTTATCTTCCTCCGTTGGATTCATCCCTTCTGAGTTCCTTAGTGAACCCGGATACTCGGATGGTGGAGGAGGTGGCCGGTCTCCAAGAGAATTTTGAAACCCTCAAGATGCAGTTGAAGGCCCTCGAAGAGCAGGAGAAAGCTGCCCAGGATGAAAAGGCTGCAATGCGGGCTGAGATGGAAGCTGAGCGGAAGGAATGTCGGGTTGCGATGGAGGTCGAGCGGAAAGAATGACGGGAGAAGGAGAAGACGCAGCAAGACCAGGTTGCTGCGCTGACCGCCCAGCTTGATAGGGGAAAGAAGGAAATCCACAAGCTCGAGGAGGACTGTGCTTACTATAGAGAAAAGTATCTCCACCTGACAAGGGAGGTCGGCGGAAGCTGGCGTCCTCTTAATACAGTTGATGTAGGTCGGCGTGGATCACACCTCCCGGCCGTTGGGACTAGCTCAACTCTTCCAGCGGTTGGGATGATCCACCCTGCTGCAAATGTAAATGAGGCCGCAACGGCCTTACCTGCTCGTGTGATCCCGGTAGCGCGAGTAGAGCTGAATGCCGCGCGGCTTCATAGCATGGTCAACCACCTTAATCATAGTATTAATCAGAATCAAGAAACTGTTCTTCAAATCGGCGACCATGTCGCGCGACTTCATAGAGAGGATGTGCCGAGTGATGCTCGCTAGTGATAAGCGGGTTTAAGACAATCATTTGTAATACTTTATTCGGTCCTTCGGACAACTTAACTGCTTGAGCTTAATTTTATGATATTCGGTTTGTCTTGCAGACCGAGCGGTCTGTTTATTTGAATGCATTTATTTTCTTCCTTTGTATATAGATTGATGCCTGTCACATTGTTTTGCAAGCCGAACGGCTTGTTTCCTGCTGTTCTTTAAACCGCTTTCTTGGATTTTACTTCCTTTGGTTTGCTGCTAATGAACTAGCTTTCTGTACGAAAATTTGTCCGCGCGGATTGATTAGGATAGCCGCGATTTGACCTTTGCTAAATGCAGATCACTTACTCTTATAAGTTGCACCTTTCCGAAGACCCTTTTTGCAGAATCTCAAGATGGGAGTGAAGCGTCAGCCGAAGCGACCTGCGAAGGTGTCTGCTACCCGATCTGAAGCCGCTTTAGCATTCCATTCGGCAGACCACAAGGAAGGCCGACTGACCAAAGCAGAGTTGGACTAATTTGTGGAGAAGCACATGGTAGGGAGTCCGCTACTCGCGCAGCTTCCATTTCGCGACGAGCGAATAAATTCCTCCGCACTAAATCAGATTGCTATCCCAATCGATCACTTCGATTGCTGCTTCAAAATTCCAATATCCCTCGAACTCACAATGGTTTTTGACCATTACGGGGTGGTTCCCAGTCAAATTTCCCCCAATTCGATGGCCGACATATGCAGCTTCATTGCTTACTTGCGGTTTGAGAGAGTCCGCTTCTCGATGGACCTCTTTAGAAGAATCTTCTCGGTGCGGGCTATCCCGGATTCCGAGTCGAATGTATTCAAAGGACACTTGTATTTCGGTTGCAGGGGATTGAAATTGGTTAACCTTGCGAACAAGGTTACCGCCTGGTCAGAAAGATATATGATATTTGAAAGACGCCTCGGCCTGCTAAACCCCAACCCGCAGGTTCGGCCAGAGGAGGCCTTTCAACAGATCGCCGTCAACGAGGTCGAGATGAAGACCTGAAAACTTCTTGAGAATGAGCGGCTTAATGTAAGCCACTACATTCTGCTTCTTGCTGAGCTGGAGAATGTCCGTCTTGAGGACAGTAAGTTTCCTTCAACCCGCTTCCTGTATTGATATTGATCGCGCGATCTCCTGTTCTGATACTTCTACTTCTCTTTTCCAGCCGAGGCTATTGTCCCCAGGAACAAGCCGGTCAGTCCGGCCGGCTTGGTTCTGACTCAAAGGGAAAAAAGGCAGAGGAGAAACAAGCCGCCAGTGTCTGACGGTGAGGATTCGGCCTCCTCCGGCGACTTCTCTTCTCTTCAATCCTTCAGCAAAGTGAAGGATTTGAAAGGCCGCACAGTCTTGTCCTGGCACCCATACGGTGATGGTGTCCAGGTCTCCACTGCACTCCCCCACTGGATAAATGACAAATCCGGCCGACACGCAGAGGCCGCTGGCATTGCCATGTATGGCTGGCGGAACTTCAGGCGGTTAAGGAGGATACCTGAAGAAGAGCTCACCCGGCAGGCCGCGCGGGTTGGTGCTGAATGTTTTATTACCAACCACTTCATGGGCATGACCTTCAAAAGGTTAATAAGAGCAAATGATCATTTAGAAAAGAAGGTCGCTGCATTGGAAAAGGAAGTCAAACGACTAAAGGAGGTAGAGTTGGTAAGTTATCACCTTGTTAGCCGGCTTTCTTATTTACCAGACCGTGCGCTCTTACCTATATTTCTTTTTGCAGAAAAAGTATGATGAGACCGACCCGGCCTATCAGGAAGAGCTCTTCCCCCACATAGTTGAGGGGATTGATGGAGCTTTTGACCTCCTGAGGGAGCTTGGCGGGTTGGCGACCGGCTTTGAGAACTTCACCTTCTCAGACGCCTATTCGATCTTGCAAAAGAACCTAGACAAGCTTAGGCGGAAAGCAAAAGGGAAGAATAAGGTCGACGGTACCAGTTCAGACGAGAGTGACGATGATGAGGACGATGAAGCTGGAGAGCTCGCTGCTGCTAAGTGGGGAGAGAACAGCTCGGACTCTAAGTCCAGTGGTTCTGGAGAAGAAGCTGAACGCAAGTCGGGCGAACTGAGCAGCTCATCTTCGTCGGGCAGCCAGGGCTATTCTCCCAATGTTTCGATTGATGGCAGCGAACACTCGAGCACTCCTGCATCAAAAAGGCTCAAGCCGGACGGGCAATAGTTGTATTTTGTTTTTATTTTGAATAGTCGGCGGCTTGGTTTTGTTAGCCGGTCGGTTATAAAATAATGTTAAGATATTTTGATAAGGAAATGGAAAGTTTTACCTTTCTAGTTGTTCGCATTTTGTGACTTACTTGTGATTGTTGCGGTCTTTTTTCTGTTTTGGATAATTAACTTTCTTCTAATCAAGCCGTGCGACTTAATAATAGCTTGGTCGGTTCGATTACTGACCCTTCAGAATTCCAATCAGATGGCCATTTGAATGCTCTAAATCCTATTCGGGCGGCCTGTGTCTTTGATCTCGACTCAGTAAATGCCATATAACCCGGTAGAATATTAAATAATTTGATGCGGTTATAATATATATCTGGGCGGATAGAAATTCGAACACTGTAGGTTCTTAACAGAATACCCTGAGTCAACCGAATTCAATCTTAAGCCGCTGCAATGATCATATCCTGATTGTAAAACATGCAACTTGAATTCATATCACGCGATTATATGTCTCCATACGTGTGAAACCAAGCCGCGCGATTACTTCCCGACCTTACATAATTAGTTCACAAAATAGAGAATGCCAAGTAAAAAGAGAATAATAAACATGTCGTGCGGTTAATATTTAACTCGAACAACTTGTAATTTCAGATTTCTGTAAGTCCCATTCTTGAGTATAAGCTTTAACTGATAAACCCATTAGATTTGTATATAACTTGGGCGGTTAATGGCTTGACACTTGTAAAATTTCCATCTAGCAAGAATCATAATTACTTTCCTGTGAAAAGACGGTTTCTACCCTAACGGATAGAACCAATACTCATAAAGATGATAGATTATAACCGGATGATAAGACCGACCGGTCATGGTTATGCTCAATACCCTGATAGGCCTCATGGCATTTTGTGATATCCTGATTTCAAATCGCTTGGTTTAATAATCAAACCGCCCGATATCCTTGGTACCTGCTTATTTCAAACCGCCCGGTTTAAGCATCAAACCGACCGATCTGCGATGTACCTATAAAAGTCCTATTTTCTCCCAAATGGTCTAGAGTGACCATATAAGATGTGATAATTCCCTGTAACATAACAAGAAACAGCTACAGACTCAAATGACCAAGTGGGCAGGTGGGCCTAGGCGGCGAACATTGCTTTCCTCAAGTGGTCATAAGAGCTGTAGAAAAAATATAAGTACAGACCCAGATGACCAAGTGGGCGGGTGGGGCTAGGCGGCGAACATTGCTTTCCTCAAGTGGTCATAAGGGCTGTAAGCGACTCAACTGCTCTCTTTCCTAGGGTTACAAGCCGAGTTAATCAATTGGGCTGGTGGGCCTAGGCGGCAAACATTGCTTTCCTCAGAGAGATCAACTCAGTTGTGGGTCCCGCTTAGGCATCGCTTGAGAGTACCTTGGAGTATTCGATGGTTACAGAACAAGATGATCAGTTGGGCAGGTGTGGTTATGCCGCGGGGGCTATACCGACATTGCTTTCCTTAGAAAGATCATCAAAGCTGTAACTATATCCCTCTCGGGGCATGATAGAGCTAACATTCACCTAGACCTCCCTTGATGCAGGGGTGTGTCAGATATCAGCCGGGAACCAAGGTTCCGAAGACCACCGCACGAGAATTGGCAAGCTACCACTACACGTGTGCGAAAATTCCCCACTACACGTGATCTTCATGGTTTTATGCTAATGACTACAATCCAAGGGGGTTCGAGCAGTATTTGGCGATGTTTCCGTGATTCAGTGAGGAGGATATATATATAAAAAAGTTCAAAAAGAATCATCAGACATGGAGAAGTGTCAGTATGGGGATTCTTATTGAATATCCAAAAAATGCAAGAAATAAAGAAGAAATTTTAAGGATTGATCCGTTTAAGGTCGTCACCACTCCAGATGCGTGAGATGTCCTCCCCTTAGCTTGTCTGGAGGCGATAAGCCCCGCTCTTCAGTACCTCTTTGATAATGAAAGGCCCCGCCCAGTTGGGATTTAGCTTTCCGACGTTGCCTGTTCTGTCCGCTGCATCAACTTTATTTAGCACAACATCTCCAACTGCAAAATGTTTTACCCTGACATTCCTGTCAAAGTACTTGGCCATTCTCCTTTTTATTTCCTCCTGTCTGATTGTTGCCTCATCTTGAAGCTCTTCGATCATATCCAGGCTGTATTTGATGGCTTCGTCATTATGCTCTATCCATGCTTCTCCTCCCTCCTTTACATATACCACCCTGGGGGTAAACACTTCAAATTCTTTAGGAATAACCGCCTCTGAACCATGTGTTAACTTGAAAGGTGTTTCTCCTGTAGCTGAGGATGGAGTAGTACGAAGAGTCCAATGGATAGAAGGAAGTTGTTCTGCCCAATTTCCCTTTTGATTCAGCACCCTCTTCATCAGAAGATATTGGATTTGCTTGTTAGCTGCTTCCACTTGACCATTGCTTCTGGGATGATGTACTGAGGAGAACCAAAGATCAATTCCACTCTGGTCACAGAAGTTTATCATTTCCAAATTATTGAATTGCGGGCCATTGTCAGTGACAATTGCCAGCGGGATTCCGTGCCGACAAACTATCTCTCCCCAGATGAAGTTTCTGATAACTTGGGTTGTAGTTTTTTCCAATGCCTTCGCTTCAATCCACTTGCTGAAATAGTCAATCATCACAATGATAAAGCGACGCTGGCCACTAGCCATTGGGAAGGGTCCGATAAGATCCATCCCCCAAACTGTGAAGGGCCACGGTGCGGTTATTGATCTAAGCGACTGAGCGGGCAGATGTTGAAGAGGAGCAAACTTCTGACACTGAACACATCGCTTGGCAAATACTTCAGCATCTTTCCTCATGGTTGGCCAGAAATACCCCTGCCCCAGGATTCTTTTCTCTAAAGTCTTCGCCCCTGAATGGCTGCCACATTCCCCGAAATGAACTTCCTGAAGTATGGTGGAACTTCTTCCTTCGAAACACACTGTGCCGAGGGGGAAATCAACGTTTTCCTGTATAAGATTCCCGCTATCACGTAGTAATACGCCGCCTTTCTCTTGAATTTTCTTTTGTCTTTAATATATTGATGAAACTCTCCTTTTGATAAGTATAGTTCATACGGATCCTTCCAAGAAGGATGCTGATCGATTTGCATGAGTTCGCCCTCCTCTGTTGCCGGATAAAAAAGTTCAGAGGTCACTCCCCCTGACGGAAGACCGAACTTTGACAACTCATCTGCTTCCTCGTTCTGCGTCCTGGGAATATGCTCGATGATAAATGATTTGAATCTCCCAAACTCCTCCTTTGCTAGCAGTAGATATTTCCTCAGCATTGGCCCTCTCGTTTCATAATTCCCCAAAACTTGAGAAGCCATTACCAATGAGTCGGTTTTAACTTGCACATGTTCAATGCCCAGCTCTTTTGCAAGCCTCAAACCAGCCAGAAGTGCCTCGTATTCTGCCTGGTTATTTGTGACTGGAAAGAAGAATTTGATAGCCTGCTCAATTTTGATGCCATTCGGGCTGACTAGCACTACTCCAGCTCCCACAGAATTTTTCCCAGAAGCCCCATCAACATATACAACCCAAGCCAAAGGGGATTTCTCTGCTTGTTCAGGGCTGGATTCTGTTGTGTCAACCAAGAAATCTGCCAAGGCCTGTGCTTTGATTGCTATCCTCGGAATATAGGATATTTCAAACTCGCTTAACTCGATAGCCCATTTAGCCAGCCTCCCTGAATGATCTGGCTTTTCAAGAATGCTTCTCAAAGGATGATCTATAATTACATGGACTGGATGAGCTTGAAAATAAGGGCAGAGTCTTCGCGATGACATGACCAATGCCAAAGCTAGCTTTTCTTGGATTGAATATCTCGTTTCTGCATCCATGAGGATATGACTGACATAATATATTGGGAACTGCTTCTTCTTTTCCTCCCGGACGAGGACAGAACTTACTGCATCTGGACCGACCACTAAGTATAAGAATAATATCTCCCCCTCAGGAGGACTTTGAAGTAGAGGAGTTGAAGTCAATTGTACTTTTAACTATTCAAAAGCCTTGCTGCATTCTTCGTTCCATTCAAAATTTGATCCTCCCCAGAGTATTTTATAGAATGGAGCACTTTTATCTCCTGATTTGGAGATAAACCTGCTCAGGCCCGCCAACCTTCCTCCAAGTTGATGGACCTCCTTGGTATTACGAGGAGGAATCATATCGAGGATGGCCTTCACCTTATCTGGGTTCGGTGCAAGGCCATCGGGAGTGAGGAGATGCCCAAGAAACTTCCCCTTGTTTGCTACGAGCACACATTTCAATGGGTTCAATTTTAATTTGAACCTTCGTAGAGTAGCGAACGTCTCTACGAGGTCTTTCAAATGTATTGAGAATGCTTTACTTTTCAGGAGGAGATCGTCAACTTATACTTCAAGATTCCTGCCTTTTGGATGTTTATAAACTGTATCCATCATTCTCTGGTATGTTGCACCCGCATTTTTAAGTCTGAAGGGAATTACGAGATAACAATAACACCCATCGTTCATGATGAAAGAAGTATGTGGGATATCGGGTTTGTGCATTTTGATTTGGTGGTACCCCGAAAATGCGTCAAGAAAGCTCATAAAATTATACCCAACCGCGGAATCTACTAAAACATCTATCCGAGGCAAAGGGTAGCAATCTTTGGGGCACACTTTATTGATTTAGTAAAATCCACACACATGCGCCATTTCCCACCAGATTTTTTAACCATTACAACATTCGACATCCACGTGGGATATTGAATTTCAGAAATAGAGACTGCTTTCAGGAGTTTGGCAACCTCATCTCTGATGCGCACCGCTAGCTTGGTTGCCACTTCTCTCTTCTTTTGCTGGACTGGCTTGAACTCAGGAGATATGTTCAGATAATGGCAAGCCACGTCTGGATCTACTCCTGGCATATCCTCCGGTGACCAGGCGAAGATATCCAGGTTCTCCAAGAGATGGGAGATCAGTTGCACTTTCTCCTCTTCCAACAGCTCCGCATTGATGACCAATTTTTGCCTTCCCCCTCAGAAATGGGGACTTCTTGGGTCACCTGGGCGGGTTCCAGGTGAGCCCCTTCTCGATCTTTCCTCTCCTCAGCAGCTTTTGAAGATTCAGCAATTTCCAGCACTTCAGCCGTGGCCTCGAGAAGTGGAACGTCGGTGATCATATTAATGGTTCGCACGTAACACTCCCGAGCCACCTTTGGGTTGCTTCTGATCCGATACTGCCTTCCCTCGGCAGCAAACTTAAGAGCAAGGTGGAAGGTGGATACTACTGCCCTGTAGGCATTAAGAATGGGCCTTCCGAAGATGGCGCAGTAGATGCTTGGGGCATCCACCATCACAAAGTTGATCAGCTTTATCACTCCCCCCAGAGAAACTTGGAGCTTTACAGAACCTTCCGCTTCTTTCTTCTCCCCATAAAAGCCATAGAGAGGCCCGTCGGTGGAAAGCAAAGGCTTCCCAGTCTTCAGGGCTTTGAAGGTTGGACGGAAGAGGAGGTTAACGGAACTGCCCGTGTCAATCAGGATCTTGTGAACAGTATAACACTCAATGACGGATTTGATGACCACGACATCATCAAAGGGATTGGCATTTGGAGGAAGGTTATCTTGACCAAAAGTGACGATGGTTCTTTTAGGGGGAGAAGTTGTGGTTGCTGCCACTTCTTGTTTTAGAACTCTTGCAATGCTGCATTTACGAGATGATTCAGCTCCAACCCCTCCACGAATGCAATAAATGTCCCCCAGGGGGCCCACATCATTGACCTCAATGCATTCAGTCAAAGGATGAATATCTCCATAGCAGCCAGCGTCTTCAACATCGGCGCATTCCCATGTTACCTCTACTGTTTCCTTCTTCTTTTCAGTGGTTGGTTCAGCCGTTGTTTCCTTTCGGATTAGTCCTCGGAGTTTTCCCTCTCCCAAGAGCCTTTCTATCAACAAGCGTAGGGCCCGAAAATCTTCGGTCAGATGCCCTCCCTCCTTATGATATTCACAGTATAGATTTGGATTTCAATTACGAACATCCGATTTCAGAGAAGCTGGCCTTTTAAAGTTCGGCCTTTTTTGGAGGATTTGGACGACTTCGTCCATAGTAACATTCAGAGGAGTGAATGACTCTTACGAGTCATCATATTGGGTGGATGGAATGATTATAGGTGGTTGCGCGGTATATTGTGGCAGGTATACCGACATTATTTGTGGAAGAGGAACGGATGGAGCGGATGTGATGGCCATCGGCGGTTTCTGATCTTGAAACCGTTGATGGCCAAAGAAGGGTTGCTTGTTTTTGTAATTTCTTCCCCTCTGGGAATGGGGCTCAATGTGGGGCTGGTTTGCTGGTGGATGATTGAAAGACGGATTAGACAGCTCCTTGTCGCTCACCAATTTTGCGACATAGCTAGGATTGCTTTTTTCTCCTCTGATGAACATGTTAGCCAAACTTATCATCTCCTGATAAGTCCTTGGCTCCCTTAGGTTTGCCTCGAATTTCAGGGGGGCTTCCCTCAAGCCATGAATAAGGGCCGCCCTGTATAGTTCCGGATCCAGATTCTGAACTTCCATAATTTCCTTCTGGAAACGGTCCACGAAACGGGCCCACGTTTCGTCTTCTCGCTGCCTTATATCAAAAAGGGCCGTCGGGACACTTTTCCTCTTTCTCGAGGTAGAAAACCTGAGCAATAATTCCCTACACAGCTCATCAAAGCAACTAATCATCCTAGGATGCAACCCATAGAACCACTCCCTTGCTTGTACATCGAAGGATGTCACAAGGAGTTTACATTTGGTTGCATCCGAGAGGGTCCTCAGATCAATGGCCGACTCGAAGGCTTGTAGATGAATAGTTGGATCAGTTTCTCCATTGAAAGCTGGCAGACGAGGCTCTCTGAAATTATTCGGGGCAGGTTCTCCTCGGACTTCATCCACGAAGGGAGAAGTTTCTTCAATATCTTCGTATAGAGGAGCAGAATAGTAAGCCGCCTGAACTGCGACTACTCACGGACAAGCCGCCTGGTAGGAGGAGCGGACAGCGGCTTCTGGAAGGTAGGAATGATGAGCAACGAACTCAAGTGGGTAGGAAAGGCGAGCTGCTCCCTCTGGCGGATAGGACAGGCGGGATGTAAGAGAAGCCGCCCCCTGGAAATCAAGAACTCGGGTCGGCATGCTGTGTGATGCTTCTTGGTAGATGTTTTTCCTGTCCGCAAAACCTTCTTGCAGTGGCTGAAAGTTGGCAACTTGTGGTAGCGGGTAAGGAGGCGGTGTAGGAGGGACCGGAGTCACCGCCTGGTTAACCGCGGTTTGTTGCGGAACTAACCGCTTGGTTAATAGTGCTAAGGTCTGACTGATTGCGTCCAGATGTTGATCAGTCGCTTTCTGAGCCCGCTCGGCTTCTCTTCTCCATTGCTCCAAGGCCTCCCACAAGGAGTCTTCACTGTGGTCGGAGCGATCTCCAAGAGGGAACTGGAGGTCTGACATTGTGGCAAGGATTTTGTAAGACCCCCCCCCCCCCCCCCCCGGAACACAAGACACAGCCGAGGGGAGTCTTATGCCCAGGACAGCCGCCTTGCGGAAGCGCCAGCACACGAGCTAGCATCCCCCACAAGACGCCTATCCTGCCGGCCAAACCAACTAAATAGCGCCAACCCATCAATAAAAGAAAGCATTAAAAGCCATAGATTCACAATAAGTAATAATGTCCAAACAGTAAGTACAAGAAGACAGAAAGCTACACAAGCTCCTACAAATCATCAGAGTATCAAGCTAAATTCCCCAAGGGCTACATCTCAAAACACTCACTCGCCTCTGCCAATGACGGTAGCCAAGGTATCATGGTCTCCGGCCCTGTCATCCTGACCTGACTATCCTCCTCCAGCACCATGCACTGCTGCTCCATGGAACACTCCTAAAAAGAGGGACGTAGCAACCGTTAGTCATAAAGACTAAGTGGCTTCACATCCGCTCCCCCGGCGACTCCAAGGCACCAGACGGAAGGAAAGGAAGAAAAGCTGCAATATAAGCAATAATATATACAAGCAGATGACAGGAATGGTTGTTCATATATGTCGGTTGTAAAAGTACCCAAGTACTTGCAATGGCACTAACTACGTTGTTCATAATTATATAAGTAGCAATGGTTATAAACGCCAGTACTAGTAACAGGTATAATAAGCACAACTAACAAGTATAAGGCAATGACAGAATGTAAGCAAGTAGTGAACAAGTACAGAAGTAAGCAATTCATATCGTACCTTAACTTATATGAATGCCCATACAAACTTATATGTTAAGGTTTCCAATTTGGGACCCATCATATAAAAGAGCCCATACTAATTTATATGATGGACCCGATGCGGTGCAATGCTATGATTATGAAGGATGAATGCAATGCAATGATTATGATATGATGAACTCACCCATGCATTTTGCTATGTCGACATAGACCTGTAGTTCCCACTTTTCGAGGGTAGCTAACCACTCAGGCACCTCGCGTAGTGGCCGGGCGGAGACTGTAGACCGGGCTCCTCCACAACTAGGTGGGTATGAACACTACTAGACCTAGGCCTATGTACGCTTCAACGCTAAGAACACACAGCGGAGCCCCTGCGTACTGCTCGACGCTAAGAACACACAGCGGAGCCATCAAGGACACAGAAGGGGACTTGGGTAGGTGTGCACCAAGAGTCCAACCCAACCGTTCTAGAGTTTAACTGCCAGCTTCTGTCGGTGTCACGATGAGCAAGCCCGTAGACCCGCCACAAGTAATCCCCCAACCACAAGTATCCTCCAACCAGTGTAAGCCATGCAACCCATGCAATTCCCATGCACACCCGTGCTATCAGGCACCCAAGGACTCACAAAAGGAGCCTTCTTACCTTTCACATCATACCAGTCAACTGATGTTAACTAGCATCCAAGGCCCCCAACAACAGGGTCCTTAACATTTCACCGCAAGATATGACCATACCTTATAATCCACCCCAAGCCATCAATGCTAACCATACCGAGTTATCATAACTCTTTTGCGGTGGCGAGTGTACATCATGGAAATTAATCTATGAAAATCTATAGGACTACTTGTGCACGATGTCATATTCATATTTTACTAAACATGTAATCCCCCACATATCACCAATATTCAATCATCTTAAGTACAAATCACAACGTGATTCAACACGATTAAAGCTACCAAGCTTATGGGAGGTTATCACCAATCTACATCATCCAATAGATTATCAAGTGATATGAATGTTAATATATATAAGCATACCTGATGACTAGTATTTTAGTCATCGTTTTATGCTAATATCTTATTAGATATTTAAATAAATTATCGCATTTTGTTCTTTGTTCTTACAAATTTTCGTAAAAATAATATTGTACATCATAACTAATATATTTTCTATTTTTGTAGGGATTCGGCAGGCCTGGGTGGAATTTATGTGCGAAGTCCCGCTGTCGGGTCCAAGGCTCACAAGTTGTCATATATATCTATGTATATATACATATCTACGTATATATAGATATTTATATGTTTATATATATATATATGTTTATATATGATTATATATATATTTATATGATTATATATATATACGTTTATATATGATTATATATATATACGTTTATGTATGATTATATATATATATATATGTTTATATATATATATGTTATATATATATACGATTTTATATGTATATGTGTTCATATATATATATGTTCACTTGCAGCAGCACCACCGCCGGCCACTTCCGCACATCCAGCTCCCCCGTGCCTCCTCCGCCCAAGCTCTCCACCAGCGCAGTTACTCGCCAGCCACCATACCACCTCCTCCATGCAAGCCGCCAGCCACTCCAAGCAGCCAAACTCCTCCATGCAACTGCTCCGTCCACCACCTTTGCATGATGCTCCCCTCCGTCCACGTCAACACTGCCACATCAGCCTCTTCCATGAGCGCCTCTTCCGCCCAAACCTTGTCTCCACGTCAGCGATCCGGCCCAGAACAATCACTGCCGCTGCTGCCATTTCGCTCCTCCATATGCGCCTCCTCCGCCGATGACGCCTCCAGCCCAAGCTCCTCCACGTCGGCGATCCATCCAATGGCTTGCAGCTCCGATCCTCCAAAGCAGCCCGGGCTCCTCTTCAATGCTTCTATTACATTACCCAAGGATCCCGCCCAATTAATCTGCCACCAGCGCTCCCGCCTGGTGCCGTTTTCAACAAGGACACTGCCTATATATATTGTATCGGGAAGGAGCAATAGAAGGAAGTTGTTCTGGTTAGAGAATATATTTTGAGAGTTTAAAAAGAGATAATTTTTTACGTAGACTCAAGTTTTATTTTATTTGGTATCTTGAATTATTATTTTATAATTCTAGTGTTAAGGTTATTTATCTTTGGACGTTCTAATTTAATCGTGTATTCCTCCCCCTTTCAATTTAGATTTTTCGTGTAACCTCACGCTTTTATTTCTTGTAATCCCTTTGTCCAGTAGCAATAAAATTTTATATCTATTTCACTTAAATTTTTTCATATTTCAATTTTGTTTCTTGTAACTTTCGTTCTTTTTCATGATTTCGCACTTTTATAATAATGATTTTCCCATCTCCATGACTAACTAATCTCTATAGTGCCCGATCGCGATTATCCGAGGATAAGTTAATATTTTTATAACTTGCGTAATTGCTTTTCTCTAATTGTTGAACGCTTACGATTTACCTTTGATTTAACAAATTATTATGAGGCTATATCATTAATATATATTCTTTATATTGTTTTCGTTCTTTAGTTAGTCGAGAGGCTCGTAAGACGAATTGATCGCTCATTGGTAAAAGGAGTAGAACGCAACCCTCGAGAGAGGACGACGTAACTCTTCCGGATTGGAGTAAAATCCAATAGCGAGGTACACTTCCTAAAGCAAGTCTTAGGCGATGCGATTTGAGAACAAAAGTTCTGTTGATACACCTAAGCTTAGTTGAACCAAATCCTCGAAAGAGGGGTGTTCATGTTTTGGGAACCTCCACGGTCAAAGCCTCTTCAACAAGAGAATTGCAGTTTATTCTCATTTCAATATTCTCTTTTTCCGAGCTGATTCAAGATCGGGTGCTAGCTTTTAAACCATCAAATTAATTCTTTTAGCATTTCTAGTTTTTACTATTCGCAACCCAACTCCAAATTTCTATTTGATAAGATAATAAAGATTTTTCAAAGTAGAATTACTCGACCTCCCCGATTCTAATACGACCTTGGTTTTTATAAACCTATACCACTTTCGACACGGTACACTTGTCGTTGTCTTTTGCGGACATAGTTTTGCGCATCAAGTTTCTGGCGTCGTTGCCGGGGAACTTTGGTCGATAATCTGAAAAAGAAATAGTTATTAATTTTATCGTTCTCATTATTCTCACCCCTTCTTTTAAAAATTTTAAAAATCTTAAAAGGCGTAATCTAAATTCCTGGAAAGGACACTTTGGGCTTGAATTCCCATGACAACCTCTAGTACCTTGAGAGCCCTTCACCGGGTTGACCTTGGGAAGTCCAGGACTACTCTCAATCGCCTAAAAAAATTTTATCTTCCTATCTTTTCTTTCTCACCATCCCCACTTCTATTTTAAATTTTATTTTTTTATCATCTCTATTTCTTTTCCAAACTCCACTCATTCAAATAAAGTTTGTTCAATTTCATTGAACATGTCATTGGCCGATGTTCTTGCCAAGCTTAGTTGCAATCTTAATATTTTGGAAGCGGCAAGAAGGCAAAATTCCTTATGTAATTTTTGTGGTTATAATGGTCATCTTAGTGACGAATGTTATTATTTTTATTCTCAAAATTTTTATAATCAAAATTATTCTTCGATGGGATATGATTTTAATGAAATTTCTTCGTACTCTGATACAAATTATTCAAGGTGGCAAGATCACCCGGATAATTTACGGCGCAATGAAGAAAATTCATTTGATCCTAATTTTTATTCGTCCATTTTAGAACCACAATGCTCCACATCTAATTTTGAGGAGGTCATACCCTATACATTCAATTTTGACTCCCAAAATTTTGATGAGAGCATTCAAAATCCTAGTTTTAATGTTCAATCTTCGACGCCTAATTCAACAATGGAGGTGCATGATTCTTCATGTACTCCCATCATATCTCTCACTGAAGATCAAAAAAAATTATTACATCAAGATCTTCAGAAATAATTCTTCAATAGAATATGACAATAATGCAATTTCTTCCTACTCCGATATAGATTATTCATGGTGGCAAGGCCACCCGGATAGTTTACGGAGGAACAAGGAAAACTCATTTGATCCTAATTTTAATTCGTTTACATTGAAACCGCAATGCTCCGCATCTAATTTTGAGGAGTTCACGCCATATTCCTTCAATTTCAACTCCCACAAATTTGATGGGGACAATCAAAATTACTCTTTTACTGATCAATCTTCACCGCCTAATTCATCAATGGAGGTGCATGATTCTTCATGTACTCCCATTGCTCCTCTCCTCGAAGATCATGAAATTTTATCTTATCAAGATTTTCTTATAATATGGGTACAACTAACGAACTAGTAGGTGAACACGTTTGTTCTCCTACTATGCCCGATTCCACTCCTATTTTTCTTGAATTCTCGCAATCTCTACCTATTTATTTTGAAAATAAAATTCAAGAAAATATTTATCTTAGTACCCCAATTGAATTTTCTAATAACAATTTTGTTTTAGAAATTGAACAACCGGAGCTTGATCATTTATTTTCGCAAGAACCTCCTCCTTGCGAAAATTTTTCTGATGCGCTTATTTGTGATTCTTTTTATAATAATAACTTTCAGGTTGAAGATGAGTCGTTGCCACCACAAATTTTTGACGACCCATATGCCTCTCATCTTCAAAAATTTGAATCACCTCAGGTGTGTATAGGTGATTCAGATTTACATTTTTCAATTACAATGACAAACGAAGAATCACCTTTTAAGCAGCGGAGTAGCCGAGCAACCGACTTTGGCACATTCACCTACGCGTGAATTAGGGGAGTTGCCTGTCCACTTCTCTTTTCAATTTCCGTTTTCCTAACACTAACCGTCTAGCTTAAAGACGGGAAAAAGAAAGCGCTCTTGGGAGGCACCCCTTGCTTATCTTTAATTTTTAGTATTTTTTTAAAGTTTGTTTTCTTTCAAGTGTTCTTCATACTTAGTTTTAAACATTGGGGACAATGTTTAATTTTAAGTATGGGGGTGTAGCTTAGCATTCATTGTATTTTTATTTGAAATTTTTTTTTATAAAAATTATAAAAATCTAAATTCTTGGAAAGGGCGCTTTGTGCTTGAACTCCCATCATAGCTCCTAGTACCTTGGGAACCCTTCACCGGGTAGCCCTCAGGAAGTCCAAGAAATTATATTTATAAAAATAATAATAATAAATACGTCTAGCCTTGTTGTTTTTATTTTTCTAGAAATTTAGTTTGAGGTTTGATTATAAGTATTCTTACATTTTTAATTTAGCTAATATTTTATTTTATCAGAATTTGTTAAACTTAAATTTGAATTAATTTAGTTTTAAGATACATTTTATGTTCTTAATTTGATTAGAGAATCTATTTAGCACTACTTCTCCTTTTAATTTTAAATAGCTTCACTTTGTGGTAAATTGGCTAAACATTCCTAGATTTTATTATATTCTCTTTTAACTTTAAGATCTTAGGAAATTTCATTCCACTAAAAATTTGCTCTCAAAATAGTTTAATTTATAAACTAGAAGTATTTCTTCCCCCTCACCCTTTGTTGGCAAATAAAAAAAATATAGAAAAAGATCATATGTCATGGGAATAAGAGGATAAAATTCATTATTTCCTAAACATATGCACCCAAAATCATTTAAAAGATTATATGTCATGATGTAAGAGGATAAAATTCATTACATCTAAACATATACATTTTGGGTTTTTGATTGAAGAGAATTTTTAAAAAAGATTATATGACATGGAAAATAAGAGGATAAAATTCATTATTTTCCTAAACATATACAATTTCGTATTTAAATAAGGTGAGAGGATAAAATTCATCACCTTTATTTTAGTATCTCCTCATTTGCCATTTCGTTTAAACTCATCCCTAGCCAATTTCATTGTTTCTAGTCCTAAACTAAATTATTAAGAGAGCAATATTTTGGTAGGTGTCTTTTCCATAAGTTTCTTTTATGTTAGAGTGTTTATAATTTCAATCTAATTTTGTTTGAAAATTTCTATGATTTTGTTTGCTAAATAGTCATCTTGAG
This sequence comes from Dactylorhiza incarnata, assembly GCA_033032865.1. Classification (NCBI taxonomy): domain Eukaryota; kingdom Viridiplantae; phylum Streptophyta; class Magnoliopsida; order Asparagales; family Orchidaceae; genus Dactylorhiza; species Dactylorhiza incarnata. The sequence goes on along the minus strand of JAWHQI010000330.1, from coordinate 2,358,697 downwards.
AAGTATATAGCTAAGCAGATTTCTCTTTTTAAATTATCACCATAACTTATGACTTAATTCTTGAATTCCTAGAATTTACTTTTAACTTACTCTTGGTTTAACGAAATTTTAGTTATTTAGAAATAATATCGATGTCTTGTAATTCTTTCCTCACTCTTTTGCTCTGGAATAGCAAAAGCTCAAGTATGGAAGTATTTGATGACTAGTATTTTAGTCATTGTTTTATGCTAATATCTTATTAGATATTTAAATAAATTATCGCATTTTGTTCTTTGTTTTTATAAATTTTCGTAAAAATAATATTATACGTCATAACTAATATATTTTCTATTTTGTAGGGATTCGGCAGGCCTGGGGGGAATTTATGTGCGAAGTCCCGCTGTCGGGTACAAGTCTCACAAGTTGTCATACATATCTATGTATATATACATATCTACGTATATATACATATCTATATGTTTATATATGATTATATATATGCGTTTATATATGATTATATATATACGTTTATATATGATTATATATATATATACGTTTATGTATGATTTTATATAGATATATGTTTATATATATATACGATTTTATATGTATATGTTTTCATATATATATATATATATATATATATATATATATATATATATATATATGTTCACTTGCAGCAGCACCACCGCCGGCCACTTCCGCACCTCCAGCTCCCCCGTGCCTCCTCCGCCCAAGCTCTCCACCAGCGCAGTTACTCGCCAGCCACCATACCACCTCCTCCATGCAAGTCGCCAGCCACTCCAAGCAGCCGAACTCCTCCATGAAACAACTCCGGCCACAACCTTTGCATGAAGCTCCCCTCCGTCCACGTCAACACTGCCACATCAGCTTATTCCATGAGCGCCTCTTCCGCCCAAACCTTGTCTCCACGTCAGCGATCCAGCCTAGAACAATCACTGCCGTTGCTGCCATTTTGCTCCCCATATGCGCCTCCTCCACCGATGACGCCTCCAGCCCAAGCTCCTCCACGTCGGCGATCCATCCAATGGCTTGCAGCTGCGATCCTCTAAAGCAGCCCGGGCTCCTCTTAAATGCTGCCGTTACATTACCCAAGGATCCCGCCCAATTAATCTGCCACCAGAGCTCCCGCCTGCTGCCGTTTTCAACAAGGACGCTGCCTGTATATATTTTATCGGGAAGGAGCAATAGAAGGAAGTTGTTCTGGTTAGAGAATATATTTTGAGAGATTAAAAAGAGATGATTTTTTACGTAGACTCAAGTTTTATTTTATTTGGTATCTTGAATTATTATTTTATAATTCTTGTGTTAAGGTTGTTTATCTTTGGACGTTCTAATTTAATCGTGTATTCCTCCCCCTTTCAATTCAAATTTTTCGTGTAACCTCACACTTTTATTTCTTGTAATCCCTTTGTCCAGTAGAAATAAAATTTTATTTCTATTTCACTTAAATTTTGTCATATTTCAATTTTGTTTCTTGTAACTTTCGTTCTTTTTCATGATGTCGCACTTTTATAATAATGATTTTCCCATCTCCATAACTAACTAATCTCTATAGTGCCCGATCTCGATGATCCGAGGATGAGTTAATATTTTTATAACTTGCGTAATTGCTTTTCTGTAATTGTTGAACGCTTACGATTTACCTTTGATTTAACAAATTATTATGAGGCTATATCATTAATATATAGTCTTCATATTGTTTTCGTTCTTTAGTTAGCCGAGAGGCTCGTAAGACGAATTGATCGCTCATTGGTAAAAGGAGTAGAACGCAACCCTCGAGAGAGGTCGACGTAACTCTTCCGGATTGGAGTAAAATCCAATTGTGAGGTTCACTTCGTAAAGCAAGTCTTAGGCGATGCGATTTGAGAACGAAAGTTCTGTCGATACACCTAAGCTTAGTTGAACCAAATCCTCAAAAGAGGGGTGTTCATGTTTTGGGAACCTCCACGGTCAAAGCCTCTTCAACAAGAGAATTGCATTTTATTCTCATTTCAATATTCTCTTTTTCTGAGATGATTCAAGATCGGGTGCTAGCTTTTAAACCATCAAATTAATTCTTTTAGCATTTCTAGTTTTTACTATTCGCAACCCAACTCCAAATTTCTATTTGATAAGATAATAATGATTTTTCAAAGTAGAATTACTCGACCTCCCCGAGTCCAATACGACCTTGGTTTTTATAAACCTATACCACTTTTGACACTGTACACTTGTCGTTGTCTTTTGCGAACATAGTTTTGCGCATCAATACCCTCCAAAATCTTATTCAATTACACAGCACCATGATTCGTTCTTCCAACTAATTTATGACAGAACATTTAATCAAGGTTTATCTCAAACCAAATCCTATGAAAATTCTATAATATCACATAATCATCACCTTGAATATTTCAACTCGTTTTTAGCCTCATTTATATTTACCAAAGCTATTTACGACACCATAAATATAAGAAGGGACTAGCCATATTACCATAAATATATATATCCACAAATTCCGAAACTAAACAGGAGCGATCACAATATCATCACGTTTATCACACCAATATATAATTAAAAACCTTAATTAATAGAGGGCTATACATCATCTTTCCCAGACAAGGGTTAAGTTAAATCCCTAAATGTCATTCCCCTCACTCTCCCTCAACGATCGTGGGTTTGCCCCAAATCAAATCCCATCTCTTCTTTTTGGAAGAGAAGAAATGATTCCTAAAACCTCGCGGCGAACGATGCACTAAATTTGAGATTCCGACTTGGTCTTCCTAAGGAAACTCCATTAAAGCTCACACGAGAAGCTCTCTTGAGCCTTCATCTCTCCTATTGTGATCTAAGTGGCTAGCACCAAGGGAGAGGGGAGGAAGTCACCTGATTTCCGGCCGACGTTTGTGGTTGTCTACTCCGTGGCATGGCGGCAGTTGGCCAAGACTGATTAAAGGGTCCTGATCCACAAAAATATCCAATATGTAATCAGTCAACAAAACTAACTTTTGAACCAAAAATAAACAACTGACTTGATTTTTAACATGCCCAAATGAATAGCCCCAATAGCCACTCACACAAAACATCTATTACAAACATTATTCCTCTCCATATTCTGAACAGGCCAAAGAGGAGCAACAAAAGTTAATTGACAAGAGGGCAGTAAAAGCTCAACACAACCAACCGAGACCCCCAATGAAACAGGGTCAATATTAAGCAAGACAATAAAAGCCCACTCAAAAGGTTAGCAGCCGTCCAACAACAAAAGAAAACATCACAATTTCACTTGGAAAAACCAATAAAGGAAGAGCCCAGATAACCCTCACATATCAATCACGAGTAATACAGCAGTCCGCTGAGAATAAAGAGCCCGGTTAAAGAAATACACAATCAAAACACCAATCTGACAGTTAACCATCCAAGGAACAGCAGCATAACAAAAAAAAACAAGCAGTAAATCTGAACTGCTTACAGGTCATCGAACAGAAAAGCTGGAATGCATAAGGACAACAAAACAGCAACCTGAACAACATAAAGGCAACAAGACTACTAATCAAGGTAATGAATCTCTTCTTCAAATTCACATAACAACTGCCATTAAAAAGGGGAAGTAGCAGCCGAACAACCAAAATAAAACCTCCCCTAATCATGAAATTAACATTTTTTTATAGCAGCAACAATAGTTTGACAGGAACTAGGAATAGCCGGCCAACACTGGAATTTCTCAAATTCAATTTCATTCAACTAATAGGGAAACAGCATCGGCCGATCAAACTAAAATCCCTAGTAGGTAACAATAAATTTAGCTCAACTCTCCCAACAGCACACCAACAGGAAAAAATGAATATCATTAGGAACAACACTATGAGTCCCAGATAACGGAAAAGGAATACCATGGATAACAGTCATTTATTAACCATGATATCTCCTCATCAAGAAGAAGACAAACATAACCCTAAAAGCATTCAATACTCCTTAATCATGTTATCAGGTAGTTGAAGGTAAGAAGATAAAACCCCAGTTGCCACAAATTGAAAGCCAACTCAAAATCAAGAGGACCTATGGAGTATGAAGGGGGTAAAGATGACTTACAGTAAATCTATAATAGAAGAACCAGGTCGCAGCTGTCCGGCTACGCTCAAGCCTTTACAAATTCAATGGGATTTCCTGAATCAAAATCTAGAAGAGGGGGAGAAGAGAGGAGACAAAAGAACCAACGCCAATCCAGGAACCCTAGTTGCGGTTTGGGAGAAATAAGGGAGAGTCGGAAGTGGCAGTCGTAAAGGTAAAGGTGAAGGAAAATAAGCCACGCAATTTATTTCTCCCAACCTTCACCGCCTCTTAAAAGCCAGCAATAAAGAATATTACCAAAAATTTTGCTATCAGCACACCTAATAGCAATTGATATTAGCACACCAATTAAAAATTGCTATCAGCACGCCATAAAGAATTTTTAGCAGCTCACCTTTTAGGCCACAGGACAAGCCCAACCAACATTAAGTCTACATGACATGCCCACATATAGTTTCCAAAAGCTTCCTCATTTTAGCTATAAGCAAATCCTTATTATAACACCACATAACGAGGAGGCAACCTTTAATAGCACACTAATTCATTTCACTATTTTAAGTTTCATCATAGCAGCCTAGCGCGCACTGGGATGTTAGAAATCCAATAAACGAAGAAACAATTTTGTCCCCAAAATTTAAGTTGAGGTTAGGGGGGATTAAGTTCAGATCACAAAAGTCATCTGGAGTACACTTTAAATCCCACTCACCACTAGTGAGGGTCACAACTCATTCACATCACCTCACTTCCAATTTCTCCCAAGTGTACTTCGAATATACTTCATGACATTTATAATTCAAATTATGCACAGAGAAATCTTAATTGTCTCTCATCCTGATGCAAACACAAATATTGTGGTGATAAGACGTAGTTGGGTTTGTAGCCACGCCCACTATACGGGCAGGTTGGAAACAACCGAAACCCATACTCCCTTGTTCCCTCACCCTAATAATCCAACTTTCATTGCAGCTTTGATCTAAACCCCCTTAAGATCGGTGACCCCGATACACATGAGGTTACTACTCGTACCTCCGGATAAAATTTAGAATCCCCCACCAAAGGAGTCATGTGCTTTAGATTTGCAAAAAATAAATTGATTCTTCCCAATCCCAAGCATCGTTATCCAAATAACGTGAAGCACTTTCAACATCATCACTTCTGTGCATCCAAATTTTTTTTGCATTAAATGAGGATGGCCTCAAAGTCAAACGGGTGATCAACCATAAAATTCACGACGTCATATCCTTGGGTCAAACCTCAAATACCCAAACAGTTATTGTACCCGCAAGATCATCTCTCTTATGTATTAAAAATGTAGAGGCAAGCCTTAATCTCATCTTCTAGTACAACCATCATTATCTATATCATTATCAATCGCTTCCATCAATGTCATCTCGCCGAGGCAATCATTCATACAACACACATCTTTTAAACTTGCACTGCATCCACTTGATATTAAGTTTCAACAATCGTTATGATCACCTTATAATTATTCATGCAAAAGCCACCAACCAAGTCCAGTATCTAGTTATGGCAAGATAATTACAATGGTCAAACATCATGGATGTTTACCACTTGACTTGAAATCAATATAATAGTCAAGTCCTACAATCACCCCACCGTCCTCGCCATGACATTATGCCCTTTCAATCCATCAACTACCAAAAATGATGTTACTAGCTCAAGGGTTTAGGCGCAGGAAGCTTTTTTGTTTCCAAATAGTTTCCAAATTCCGCACATGATCGTCCGATAATACTTATCAATTGGTTCTGGTGTTATTATGAATCGTTATCGAGGCTCAAGGTAAGGTGAATCCATGACTCTATACCTCGCATGGGTGACAATCACATCATTCCCTTTTCATAACACGTGACCTCGAGTCAAGTGTTACTTTTTTCTACTCTCGGTTCTACTTTGATTGCTCCGGAACCAAAAATTGGTTCTACTTTTATCTCGTGATTTAATTTATTTCATTTAAGGACTCCTAAACCGTAAACATAGACCTTATCCAATGGTTGGGTTTCGGTATAGAGCCTTTAGAGGACTGCCTTGTCGAGTTAATACAATTACACGTACACCTACCTGTATGTATATAGACATATTCATATCTTCTTAGATAAGTAAATTCAACATATCCTCAATATTCAATTCACGTGTTCAATTCACGGCGTGTCTCAACACCCTAAACCTGTATTTAGAGGTTATCACGAATCCAATCATCATCGTTCACGTACTATTCGAATAAACAGGATCTACGGGAAAACAAAGTCGGCACGTAAATAGGCCAATAAACGAAGGGACAAGCCCCCGTACATTTTTGGACTAAATTTCTTCCACCGCCCATATGGTACATTCATCTTACGTATGAGCACAAACCTTAGGGGCATATCCTCCTTGACTAGAGTTCTTACCCTATAGATCCCCGTATCGACGCACTTATATATCAGTCGTGATGTAGAAATTTAAATTTTTACGGCGACGACAAAGCTGCAACTCATTGTAATGAGATCATGAACAATTAACATCCAATCACCCAGTACATTTATATATGTTTGAACTTAATCATGAACCAAGGTGCAAGGCTCGGGATGATTTTCCCTTCGACACGAGATATGCAGACTACCAAAAAGTAGGGCATACTTCACAATGTGATAAACTAAATCAATTCCATTACAAGCGCCCTACCATTCCTGCCAACGATCATCCATGCCATGCATGTTTATTTTATAAAACCCTTTAGAATTTTAGAACACCAATCAAGTCGTATTAATCTTGTTGACTCCACCGCCTAACTCTTATTAATTTCCCAATGTCAAGTAATTACAACACTAAGGGAATGTTCACCAAGAGGGGTAGTGTATCATCATACCCGCAATGCATGCACAAAATTTCATTACTCCCCAGTTATAATGTTATCACAACATCGTTGCATATCCCCAAAGTGTAAATTTACTACTCTCCTCGTTAATTATCCACATAATTTTAGAATAATATAGAGAAAATTATCATCTTCAAAATGCTTTCCTCTCTTATTCCGCTAATAAAATTCCTATCAACCCAAATATGGCATTAACAGTCTGCTTTGCTCAAGATGAATTAACTCTCAAGGATCAAAACTTCTAATGTCAAAAATTACAAAGATTCTAACTCCTCAAGTGATCCAAGATGCTACATAACTAGCCCAATAAACGAAGAGATAAGCCCTCATATCTCTTCGACTGAGTTTCTTCTGCCACCAATATAACACATTCGTCCCAAAATGAGCCTTCTCTGGATCCACATATAGTATAAAAGACATGCTTGGTGGCCTCTTACTAAGCTGATAATAGATTACATGCACCAATCTCATTGAGATTGCCCTAATATTTTGGGTACGGTGATAATATTACTCCATATCTGGGATAGAAATCTCAGGGTGTGAGTCTCTTGCATCTACACTCACGTTAAACTCTTCCCTTAGTCAATCAAGGTCAATTATTGCTTGGTCCAATCATCCCCAAGATCAGTATAAGGTTAGGGTATGTCACGACATATCCTGCTAAGTCGACCAAAAATGGTATCCTAGTTAGGTTGGCATCAATCTTATGCCAAACCAACTCTAATGGTTGGAATGGGAATACCAATTACTGTCTCGGAGTGAGCCATCATCTATACGTAAGGGTACGAGTTTATCCTAGGTTGGCACTTCCTATAGGAAAAAGTGGACATACTTAATGTGAATCACACAGGGGCACACCACCGCTTCCGCTGCATTAGTTTGTCCTCAAACTGATTTAGCTAACAGGGTGGCCTAGTGGGTTATTGGACTTCTTTATCTCAGGATCGTTGCAAGATGATACCATTTGTAAGACCCCCCTCCCGGAACACAAGACACGGCCGAGGGGAGTCTTATGCCCAGGACAGCCGCCTTGCGGAAGCGCCAGCACACGAGCTAGCCTCCCCCACAAGACGCCTATCCTGCCGGCCAAACCAACTAAACAACGCCAACCCATCAATAAAAGAAAGCATTAAAATCCATAGATTCACAATAAGTAATAATTTACAAACAGTAAGTACAAGAAGACAGAAAGCTACACAAGCTCCTGTAATTATCAGAGTATCAAGCTAAATGCCCCAAGGGCTACATCTCAAAACACTCACTCGCCTCTGCCGCTGACGGTAGCCAAGGTATCATGGTCTCCGGCCCTGTCATCCTGACCTGACTATCCTCCTCCAGCACCGTGCACTGCTACTCTAAGGAACCCTCCTAAAAAGAGGGACGTAGCAACCGTTAGTCATAAAGACTGAGTGGCTTCACATCCGCTCCCCCGACGACTCCAAGGCACCGGGCGGAAGGAAAGGAAGAAAAGCTGCAATATAAGCAATAATATATACAAGCAGATGACGGGAATGATTGTTCATATATGTCGGTTGTAAAAGTACCCAAGTACTTGCAATGACACTAACTACGCTGTTCATAATTATATAAGTAACAATGGTTATAAACGCCGGTACTAGTAATAGGTATAATAAGCACAACTAACAAGTATAAGGCAATGACAGAATGTAAGCAAGTAGTGAACAGGTACAGAAGTAAGCAGTTCATATCGTACCTTAACTTATATGAATGCCCATACAAACTTATAAGTTAAGGTTTCCAATTTGGGACCCATCATATAAAAGAGCCCATACTAATTTATATGATGGACCAGATGCGGTGCAATACAATGATTATGAAGGATGAATGCAATGCAATGATTATGATATGATGAACTCACCCATGCATTTTGCTATGTCGACATAGACCTATAGTTCCCACTTTTCGAGGGTAGCTAACCACTCAGGCACCTCGCGTCGTGGCCAGACGGAGACTGTGGACCGGGCTCCTCCACAACTAGGTGGGTATGAACACTAATAGACCTAGGCCTATGTATGCCTCAATGCTAAGAACACACAGCGGAGCCCTTGCATACTGCTCGACGCTAAGAACACACAGCGGAGCCATCCAGGACACAGAAGGGGACTTGGGTAGGTGTGCACCAAGAGTCCAATCCAACCGGTCTAGAGTCTAACTGTCGGCTTCTGTCGGTGTCACGACGAGCAAGCCCATAGACCCTCCACAAGTAATCCCCCAACCATAAGTATCCTCCAACCAGTTTAAGCCATGCAACCCATGCAATTCCCATGCACACCCGTGCTATCAGGCACCCAAGGACACACAAAAGGAGCCTTCTTACCTTTCACATCATTCCAGTCAACTGATGCTAACTAGCATCCAAGGCCCCCAACAACAGGGTCCTTAACATTTCACCGCAAGATAAAACCATACCTTATAATCCACCTCAAGCCATCAATGCTAACCATACCAAGTTATCATAACTCTTTTGCGGTGGCGAGTGTACATCATGGAAATTACTCTACGAAAATCTGTAGGACTACTTGTGCACGATGTCATATTCATATTTTACTAAACATGTAATCCCCCACATATCACCAATATTCAATCGTCTTAAGTACAAATCACAACGTGATTCAACACGATTAAAGCTACCAAGCTTATGGGGAGGTTATCACCAATCTACATCTTCAATAGATTATCAAGTGATATGAATGTTAATATATATAAGCATACCCTCAAAAATCTTTTTCAATTACACAGCACCATGATTCGTTCTTCAAACTAATTTATGACAGAACATTTAATCAAGGCTTATCTCAAACCAAATCCTATGAAATTTCTATGATATCACATAATCATCACCTTGAATATTTCAACCCGTTTTTAGCCTCATTTATATTTACCAAAGCTATTTACGACACCATAAATTTATAAGAAGGGACTAGCCATATTACCAAAAATATATATATCCACAAATTCCGAAACTAAACAGGAGCGATCACAATATCATCATGTTTATCACACCAATATATAATTAACAACCCTAATTAACAGAGGGCTATACATCATCTTTCCCAGACAAGGGTTAAGTTAAATCCCTAAATGTCATTCCCCTCACTCTCTCTCAACGACCATGGGTTTGCCCCAAATCAAATCCCATCTCTTCTTTTTGGAAGAGAAGAAATGATTCCTAAAACCTTGCGGCGAACGATGCCCTAAATTTGAGGTTTCCGGCTTGGTCTTCCTAAGGAAACTCCATTAAATCTCACACGAGAAGCTCTCTTGAGCCTTCATCTCTCCTATTGTGATCTAAGAGGCTAGCACCAAGGGAGAGGGGAGGAAGTCACCTGATTTTCGGCCGACGTTCGCGGTTGTCTCCTCCGCGGCATGGCGGCAGTTGGCCAAGACTGATTAAAGTGTCCTGATCCACAAAAATATCCAATATGTAATCAGTCAACAAAACTAACTTTTGAACCAAAAATAAACACCTGACTTGATTTTTAACATGCCCAAATGAATAGCCCCAATAGCCACTCACACAAAACATCTATTACAAACATTATTCCTCTTCATATTTTGAACAGGCCAAAGAGGAGCAACAAAAGTTAATTGACAAGAGGGCAGTAAAAGCTCAACACAACCAACGGAGACCCCTAATGAAACAGGGTCAATATTAAGCAAGACAATAAAAGCCCACTCAAAAGGTTAGCGACCGGCCAACAACAAAAGAAAACATCACAATTTCACTTGGAAAAACCAATAAAGAAAGAGCCCAGGTAACCCTCACATATCAATCACGAGTAATACAACAGTCCGCTGAGAATAAAGAGCCCGGTTAAAGAAAGACACAATCAGAACTCCAATCTGACAGTTAACCCTCCAAGGAACAGCAGCATAACAAAAAAAAACAAGCAGTAAATCTGAACTCCTTACAGGTCATCGAACAGAAAAGCTGGAATGCATAAGGACAACAAAACAGCAACCTGAACAACATAAAGGCAGCAAGACTACTAATCAAGGTAATGAATCTCTTCTTCAAATTCACATAACAACTGCCATTAAAAAGGGGGAAGTAGCAGCCGACCAACCAAAATAAAACCACCCCTAATCATGAAATTAACATTTTTTGTAGCAGCAACAATAGTTTGACAGGAACTAGGAATAGTCGGCCAACACTGGAATTTCTCATATTCAATTTCATTCAACTAATAGGGAAACAACACCGACCGATCAAACTAAAAGCCCCAGTAGGTAACAATAAATTTAGCTCAACTCTCCCAATAACACACCAACAGGAAAAAATGAATATCATTAGGAACAGCACTATGAGTCCCAGATAACGGAAAAGGAATACCATGGATAACAGTCATTTATTAACCATGATATCTCCTCATCAAGAAGAAGACAAACATAACCCTACAAGTATTCAGTACTCCTTAATCATGTTATCAGGTAGTTGAAGGTAAGAAGATAAAACCCCAGTTGCCACAAATTGAAAGCCAACTCAAAATCAAGAGGACCTATGGAGTAAGAAGGGGGTAAAGATGACTTACAGTAAATCTGTAATAGAAGAACCAGGTCGCAGCTGCCCGGCTACGCTCAAGCCTTTACAAATTCTGTGGGATTTCCTGAATCAAAATCTGGAAGAGGGGGAGAAGAGAGGAGACAGAAGAACCAACACCAATCCAGGAACCCTAGATGCGGTTTGGGAGAAATAAGGGAGAGTCGGAAGTGGCAGTCGTAAAGGTAAAGGTGAAGGAAAATAAGCCATGCAATTTATTTCTCCCAACTTTCACCGCCTCTTAAAAGCCAGCAATAAAGAATATTACCAAAAATTTTGCTATCAGCACACCTAATAGCAATTGCTATTAGCACACCATGTAAAAATTGCTATCAGCACACCATAAAGAATTTTTAGCAGCTCACCTTTTAGGCCACAGGACAAGCCCAACCAAAATTAAGTCTACATGACATGCCCACATATAGTTTCCAAAAGCTTCCTCATTTTAGCTATAAGCAAATCCTTATTATAACACCACATAACGAGGAGGCAACCTTTAATAGCACACTAATTCATTTCACTATTTTAAGTTTCATCATAGGGGCCTAGTGTGCACTGGGATGTTAGAGATTTCACGGACAATCCGCGATCTGAAGGTTGCGTATTTCTGTTGAATCCGAAATCGCACCTCCGAAGGAAATCGGAGGCTGCGGGCTGCTGGTTACTTTTTGGTTAGAGAAATTGAGACCGCTGGAAGCGGTCAAGGCCAAACTTCGCCCGTCACGGCGAATGCCACTTCTGTGAGGGGCTTCCCTTTGATTGAAATAAATAAATTACAGCGGGCTGCAAGAGCAGAGAGTAAGAAGCCGGCCGGTCAGACAGGTCGCAAGACGGGAAACTCGAGACCGCAGCTCAAACAAGCGAGCTCCTGGATTCGAGTGTGCGTGACTTGGGAACGTCGCCGCCCCCTATTTATAGGCTCGGGGGCCTGCCCGAATGGGCAGGGATAAAATAACCGCCTGCCCGGGTAAAGAAGAATCGGGCAGGCGGTGACCGGATACAGAGAGGAGAATAGAAAGAAGCCACACGGCTTGGCGGCTTGCGCTCCAAGTCTGCCCTGGCAGGAGATTGAAGATGCCACGATCAAGACGATGGCGCAACTCGTGCGGTCTCAAAATTGAGACCGCGGCATGCCTTCTGGACACGAGCCTGGGAAATCTTCATGGCGCACCCCGTCGATTTCCGACTTGAGACCGCGGCTTGCCTTCTGGACATGAGCCTTGGTAATCTGCAATCCTTGGAGGCGATCTGAACACTATCAGACCACTCGGTTTGTGCTGGCTGGTGTTGGTAAACCCTGTTGAGTCTGAAACGGGTGACTTGTATTCTCAGACCGCCCGGTCTATGAGAAAGACAACTCGGATGCGGTCTTCTGGGTAAACAGTTGTAGTGAAAATGAGAGATTTATCTCCAAATGACACTCAAACTTTATACAATAATAACTTTTGATCCGGTTTTCTGATTTTACCCCCACAACACCTATTAGGAATGAGCTCTGAGCACTACATTCATTAAAGCACAAGTTTTACCCAATGCAGTTCAGTTAGTTGTCGATATATAGCGGGTTGCACTAGTAATGTGAAATTTAACTCCAAATGACACCTAAACTTGAAACAGCCGTAACTTTTGATTAGGTTGTCTAATTTTGCCCACAAAACCTCTTCAAAATGAGCTCTGAGCCATACATTCAATGGAGAGCAAGCTTTACCCAATCTAGTTCATTTAGTGGTCGATATACATTGAGTTGCAGTGGTAATGTGGGATTTGGCTCCAACCAATACCTAAACATCAAACAGCTATAACTATTGATCCGGTTGTCCGGATTTTGCCCAAAAAACCTTTTCGAAATGAGATCAGAGTAATACATCCTATGGAGAATAGGATTTACTCGAGCGAGTTCATTTAGTGGTCGACGGATTGTGGATTGCAGTGGAAATGATGGATTTTGCTCCAATTGACACCTAAACTTCAAACAACCATAACTTTGATACGGTTGTCAAGTTATTGCCCACACCACCTTTTTGGAATAAGATTAGAGCCCTATATCCAGTAGATACATGTTTTACCCATTCCAGTTCAGTTAGTTGTTGATCTACAGTGGGTTACAGTGGTAATGGGAGATTTAGCTCCAAATGACACATAAACTTCAAACAGACATAACTCTTGATCTAGTTGTCCAATTTTTGCCCCCAATACCTTTTTAGAATGAGCTCAGAGCCCTACATCCAATGTAGAGTAGGATATAACCATTCAAGTTTGTTTATTGTTCGATATACTGTGGGTTTCAGTGGAAATGTGGGATTTAGCTCCAAATTACACTTAAACTTCAAGCAGCCATAACTTTTGATCCGGTTGTTCGATTTTTTTGCACAACACTTTTTTGAAAAGATCTCGTATTCTCCATCCCACAGAGAATAAGATTTACTCATTCTAGAATAAGACAACACCTTTCCGGATGTCCAATTTTCGCCCACAATACCTTTTCAGAATGAGATTAGAGCCCTAAATCCAATGGAGAACAATTTAAACCCATTCCAGCTCGTTTAGAGGTCGATATACAGTGAGTTGAAGTGTTAATATGAGATTTAGCTCCGAATGACACATACACTTCAAAATGACAGAATTTTTTATGCTGGTTGTAGTGAAAATGAGAGATTTATCTCTAAATGACACTCAAACTTTAAACAGAAATAACTTTTGATGCGGTAGTCTTATTTTACCCCCACAAAACCTTTTCGGAATGAGCTCGGAGCACTACATTCATTGGAGCACAAGTTTTACCCATTCTAGATCATTTAGTTGTCAATATATAGCGTGTTGCAGCGGTAATGCGAAATTTTGCTCCAAATAACACCTAAACTTCTAACATCCAAAACTTTTGATTTATTTGTTTAATTTTTGCCCACAACACCTTTTCAGAATATGCTCGGAGGCATACATCCAATGTATCACCATTTTAAACCATTCTAGCTCATTTTAGTGGTCAATATACAGCAGGTTGCATGGTAATGAGGGATTTAGCTCCTCTTGACACAAACTAAAATAGCCATAACTTTTAATCATATTGTCCGATTTTTGCGCAAAACACCTTTTTGGAATGAGCTCAGAGCCCTACATTCATTGAAGCATAAGTTTTACACATTTCAGTTCATTTAGTTGTCGATATATAGCGGGTTGCATTAGTAATGCAAAATTTAGCTCCAAATGACACCTAAACTTGAAACAGCCATAACTTTTGACCAGGTTGTCTAAATTTGGCTTACAAAACCTCTTCGAAATAAGTTAAGAGCCATATATTCAATGAAGAGCAAGTTTAACCCAATCTAGTTCATTTAGTGGTCAATATACATTGAGTTGCAGTGGTAATGTGGGATTTAGCTCCAACTAACACCTAAACTTCAAACAGTTATAACTATTGATCCGGTTGTCCAGATTTTGCCCAAACACCTTTTTGGAATGAGCTCAGATCCATACATCCTATAGAGAATAGGTTTTACCCGATTGAGTTCATTTAGTGGTCGACAGATAGTGGATTGCAGTGGAAATGAGAGATTTTGCTCCAATTGACACCTAAACTTCAATCATCCATAACTTTGATCCAGTTGTCAGGTTATTGCCCACAACACCTTTTCGAAATGAGATCAGAGCCCTACATCGAAGGGACAACAAGTTTTACCCATTCCAGTTTGTTTAGTTTTTGATCTACAGTGAGTTACAGTGGTAATGAGGGATTTAGCTCCATATGACACATAAACTTCAAACTGACACAACTCTTGATCAAATTGCCCAATTTTTGACCATAATACCTTCTTAGAATGAGCTCAGAGCCCTAAATCCAATGTAGAGTAGGATATAACCATTCAAGTTTGTTTATTGTTCGATATATAGTGGGTTCCAGTGGTAATGCGGGATTTAGCTCCAAATTACACCTAAACTTCAAGCAACCATAACTTTTGATCCGGTTGTTTGATTTTTTTGCACAACACTTTTTCGGAAAGAGCTCGTATTCTACAACCAATAGAGAATAAGATTTATCCATTCTAGAATAAGATAGCACCTTTCCGATAGTCCAATTTTCGCCCACAATACCTTTTCGGACTGAGATCGGAGCCATAAATCCAATGGAGAACAATTTAAACTCATTCCAGCTCGTTTAGAGTTCGATATACAGTGAGTTGTAGTGGTAATACGAGATTTAGCTCCAAATGACACATACACTTCAAAATGACAGAATTTTTAATGCTGGTTGTATTGAAAATGAGAGATTTAGCTCCAAATGACACTCAAACTTTATACAGCAATAACTTTTGATCCGGTTGTCTGATTTTACCCCCACAACACCTTTTAGGAATGAGCTAGGAGCACTACATTCATAGAAGCACAAGTTTTACCCAATGCAGTTCAGTTAGTTGTCGATATATAGCGGGTTGCACTAGTAATGCGAAATTTAGCTCTTAATGACACCTAAACTTGAAACAGCCATAACTTCTGATCAGGTTCTTTAATATTGCGCACAAAACCTCTTCGAAATGAGCTCTGATCCATACATTCAATGGAGAGCAATCTGTACACAATCTAGTTCATTTAGTGGTCGATATACATTGAGTTGTAGTTGTAATGTGGGATTTGGCTCCAACCAACACCTAAACATCAAACAGCTATAACAATTTATCCAGTTGTCCGGATTTTGCCCAAAACACCTTTTTGAAATGAGCTCAGAGCCATACATCCTATGGAGAATAGGATTTACTCGAGCGAGATCATTTAGTGGTCGACGGATAGCGGATTGCAGTGGAAATGAGGGATTTTGCTCCAATTGAAACCTAAACTTCAAACAACCATAACTTTGATACGGTTGTCAGGTTATTGCCCACAACACCTTTTCAGAATGAGATTGGAGCCCTATATCAAATGGACAACAAGTTTTACACATTCTAGTTCATTTAGTGGTTGATATACAGTGGGTTATAGTGGTAATGGGAGATTTAGCTCCAAATGAAACATAAACTTCAAACAGACAGAACTCTTGATCCAGTTGCACAATTTTTGCCCCCAATACCTTTTTAGAATCAGCTCAGAGCCCTACATTCAATGTAGAGTAGGATATAACCATTCAAGTTTGTTTATTGTTCGATATACAGTGGGTTCCACTGGAAATGCGGGATTTAGCTCCAAATTACACTTAAACTTCAAGCAGCCATAACTTTTAATTCGGTTGTTCGATTTTTTTGCACAACACTTTTTCAGAAAGAGCTCGTATTCACCATCCCACAGAGAATAAGACTTACCCATTCTTGAATAAGACAACAACTTTCTGGTTGTCCAATATTCGCCAACAATACCTTTTCGGAATGAGATCGGAGCCCTAAATCCAATAGAGAACAATTTAAACCCATTCCAGCTCGTTTAGAGGTCGATATACAGTGAGTTGAAGTGGTAATACGAGATTTAGCTCCGAATGACACATACACTTCAAAATGACAGAATTTTTTATGCTGGTTGTAGTGAAAATGAGAGATTTAGCTCCAAATGACACTCAAAACTTTAAACAGAAATAACTTTTGATGCGGTTGTCTTATTTTACCCCCACAAGACCTTATCAGAATGAGCTCGGAGCACTAGATTCTCCTGTACCCGGGCAGGCGATTATTTTATCCCTGCCCGTTCGGGCAGGCCCCCGAGCCTATAAATAGGGGGCGGCAACATTCCCAAGAGACGCAAACTCGAATTCTGGAGCTCTCTTGTTAGAGTTGCGATCTCGAGTTTCCCGTCTTGCGACCTGTCTGACCGGTCGACTTCTTCTTTCCTTGCTTTGTAACCCGCTGTAACTTCTCCATTTCAATTAAAGGAAATCCCGTCATAGGAGTGGCATTCGCCATGATGGGCGAAGTCTAGCCTTGACCGCTACCAGCGGTCTCATTTCCTCTAACCAAAAAGTAACCGGTAGCCCGCAGCCTCCGATTTCCTTCGGAGGTGCATTTTCAGATTCAACAGAAACACGCGACCTTCAGATCGCGGACTATCAGTGAAACCTTTGTCAAAATGTCAGAACGCCAGTTCCCACTGGGAGACCGCTCTGACCACAGCGAAGATTCCCTCTGGGAGGCTTTGGAACAATCAAAGCGAGAAGCCGAGCGGGCTCAGAAAGCGACTGATCAGCGTTTGGACGCCATCGGTCAGGCTTTAACACTATTAACAAAGCGGTTGGTCCCTCAGCAGACCGCGGTTAACCAGGCGATGACTCTGGTCCCTCCTCCACCTCCTCCTTACCCGCAACCACAAGTCGCCAATTTCCAACTGCAACAAGAGGGTTTTGCAACCCGACAAAACTTTTATCATGAAGCCGCGCATAGCATGCCAGCCCGAGTTCTCGATTTCCAGGGGGCGGCTTCTCACGCTGCCCACCTTTCCTATCCGCCAGAGGGCACTGCCCGCCTCTCCTACCCGCCTGAGGTCGCTGCCCATCATTCCTACCCGCCAGAAGCCGCTGCCTGGTCTTCCTATCAGGCGGCTTGTCCACGAGTAACCGCAGCTCAGGCGGCTTACTATTCTGCTCCTCTTCTGTATGAAGACATTGAAGAAAATTCTCCCTTCGTGGATGAAGTCCGAGGGGAGCCAGCCCCGAATAATTTCAGAGAGCCTTGTCTGCTAGCCTACAATGGAGAAACTGATCCAACTGTTCATCTACAGGCCTTCGAGTCGGCCATTGCTCCGAGGACCCTCTCGGATGCAATCAAATGTAAACTCCTTGTGACATCCTTCGATGGACAAGCAAGGGAGTGGTTTTATGGGTTGCATCCCATGTCAATTAGCTGCTTTGCTGAGCTGCATATGGAGTTTCTGCTCAGGTTTTCCACTTCGAGAAAGAGGAAAAGTGGCCCGGCGGCCCTTTTCGATATCAGGCAGCGAGAAGACGAAACGTGGGCCCATTTCATAGATCGTTTCCAGAAGGAAATCATGGAGGTTCAGAATGTAGACCCAGAACTGCACAGGGTGACCTTAATTCATGGCTTGAGGGAAGGCTCTCTGAAATTTGAAGCAAATATTAGGGAGCTAAGGACTTATCAGGAAATGATAAGTTTGGCTAATATGTTCATAAGGGGGGAAAAGAGTAACCCCGGATACGTCGCAAAATTGGTGAGCGACAAGGAGCAATCCAACTCATCCTTCAATCATCCTCCAGCAAACTAACCTCATTTCGAGCCCCGTTCCCAGAGGGGAAGAAATTATAAAAATAAGCAACCCTTCATTGGCCATCAACGGTTTCAGGATCAGAAGCCACTGTTGGCCATCACATCCGCTCCATCCATTCCCGTTCCTCAAATAATGCCAGTATACCTGCCACAGTATGCTGAGCAGCCACCTCTGGCCATTCCATCCACCCAATATGATGACTCGCAAGAGTCATTTACACCCCTGAATGTTACCATGGAAGAAGTCGTCCAAATCCTTCAGAAGAGGCTGGATTTCAAAAGGCCCGCTCCTCTAAAATCGGATGTTCGTAACTGAAATCCGAATCTCTACTACGAATATCACAAGGAGGGAGTGAATCTGACCGATGATTTTCAATCCCTCCGCTTGCTGATAGAAAGGCTCTTGGGAGAGGGAAAGCTCTGAGGCCTAGTCCGCAAGGAAGTGACTGTCGGGCCAGCCACTGAAAAGAAGAAGGAAGCAGTTGAAGTAAATTGGGAGTGTGCCGACGTCGAAGATGCCAGCTGCTATGGAGATATTCACCCTTAAACTGAATGCATAGAGGTCAATGATGTGGGCCCCCTGGGAGACATATATTGCATTCATGGAGGGGCTGGAGCTGAATCATCTCGTAAATCGAGCATTGCGAGAGTCCTGAAGCAAGAAGTGGCGGCAACCACAACTTCTGCACCTGAAAGCACCATCGTCACTTTCGGTCAGGATGATCTTCCTCCAAAAGCCAATCCCTTTGACGATGTTGTGGTCATCAAAGCCATTATTGAGAATTATACCATTCATAAGATCCTGATCGACACGGGCAGTTCTGTGAATATCCTTTTCCGTCCAACCTTTGATGCCCTGAAGACTGGGAAGCCTCTGCTTGCCACCGATGGCCCCCTCTATGAATTTTCTGGGGAGAAGAAGGCAGTGGAAGGTTCTGTAAAGCTCCTTGTTTCTCTGGTGGATGCCCCAAGCAACTACTGCGCCATCTTCGGAAGGCCCATTTTTAATGCCTACAGGGCAGTAGTGTCCACTTTACACCTTTCTCTTTAGTTTGCTGCCGAGGGAAGGCAGTATCGAATCAAAAGCAATCGTCAACATGATCACCAACATTCCACTTCCCGAGGCCACGACTGAAGTTCTTGAAGCTGCTGAATCTTAAAGGTTGCTGAGGAAGGGATAGATCAAGAGGGGCTCACCTGGAACCTTCCCAGGTGACCCAAGAAGTCCCCATTGCTGAGGGGGAAGATAAGAAGCTGATCATCAATGCGGAGCTGCCGGAAGAGGAGAAAGTGCAGCTGATCTCCTGTCTTCTGGAGAACCTGGATATCTTCGCCTGGTCAGCGGAGGATATGCCAGGAGTGGATCCGGACATGGCTTGCCATCATCTGAACATATCTCATGAGTTCAAGCCAGTCCATCAAAAGAAGAGAGAAGTGGCAACCAAGCTGGCGGTGCCTATCAGAGAGGAGGTTGCCAAACTCCTGAAAGCAAACTTTATTTCTGAAATTCAATACCCCACGTGGATGTCAAATGTTGTAATGGTGAAAAAACCCGGTGGGTAGTGGAGCATGTGCGTAGATTTTACAAAACTTAATAAAGCATGCCCCAAAGATTGCTACCCTCTGTCTCGAATAGATGTTTTAGTAGATTTCGCAGTTGGGTATAATTTTATGAGCTTTCTTGATGCATTTTTGGGGTACCACCAGATCAAAATGCACAAACCTGATATCCCGCACACTTCATTCATAATGAACGATGGGTGTTACTGTTATCTCGTAATGCCCTTCAGCCTCAAAAATGCGGGTGCAACATATCAGAGAATGATGGATACGGTGTTTAAAAATAAAAAAGGCAGGAACTTGGAAGTTTACGTTGACGATCTCCTCTTGAAAAGTAAAACATTCTCAATACATTTGAACGACATCGTAGAGACGTTCGCTACTCTACGGAGGTTCAAATTAAAATTGAACCCATTGAAATGTGTGTTCGAAGCAAATAAGGGAAAGTTTCTCGGGCATCTCCTCACTCCCGATGGCCTTACACCGAATCCAGATAAGGTGAAGGCCATCCTCGATATGATCCCTCCTTGTAATACTAAGGAGGTCCAGCAACTTGGAGGAAGGTTGGCAGGGCTGAGCAGGTTTATTTCCAAATCAGGAGATAAAAGTGCTCCATTCTTTAAAACACTCGGGGGAGGATAAAAGTTTGAATGGAGCGAAGAGCGCGACAAGGCTTTCGAACAATTAAAAGCACAATTGACTTCAACTCCTCTACTTCAAAGTCCCCGTGAAGGGGAAATATTGTACTTATACTTGGGGGGTCGGCCCAGATGCAGTAAGTTCTGTCCTCGTCCGGGAGGAAAAGAAGAAACAATTTCCGATCTACTATGTCAGCCATATCCTCAAGGATGCAGAAACCAGATATTCAATCTTGGAAAAGATAGCTTTGGTTATGTCATCGCGGAGGCTTCGCCCTTACTTTCAAGCTCATCCTATCCAAGTAATTACAGATCATCCTTTAAGAAGCATTCTTGAAAAGCCAGATCATTCAGGAAGATTGGCCAAATGTGCTATTGAACTGAGCGAGTTTGAAATATCTTACATTCCCAGAACGACAATCAAAGCGCAGGTCTTGGCAGATTTCTTGGTTGATACAACAGAATCCAGTCCAGAACAAGTGGAGAAATCCCCTTTGGCTTGGGTTGTTTATGTGGATGGGGCTTCTGGTAAAAACTCTGTGGGAGCCAGAGTTGTTTTAATTAGCCCAAATGGCATCAAGCTTGAGCAGGCTATCAAGTTCTTCTTTCTAGTCACAAATAACCAGGCAGAGTATGAAGCGCTTCTGGCCGGTTTGAGACTTGCAAAGGAACTGGGCATAGAACATGTGCATGTCAAAACTGATTCACTAGTAATGGCTTCTCAGGTTTTGGGGAATTATGAAACAAGGGAGCCAATTCTGAGGAAGTATCTGCTGCTAGCTAAAAAGGAGATCGGATGATTCAAATCCTTTATTATCGAGCATATTGCAAGGCACAAAATGAAGAAGCAGATAAGTTGTCGAAGTTCGGTCTTCCATCAGGGGGAGTGACCTCTGAACTTTTCCATCCGGCAACAGAGGAAGGGGAACTTATGCAGATCGATCAGAATCCTTCCTGGAAGGATCCTTATGAGATATTCTTATCAAAAGGGGAGTTCCATCAATCAATCAAAGATAGAAGGAGATTTAGAAGAAAGGCAGCCTATTATTACTTGATAGCGGGAATCCTGTACAGGAAAACTCTGATTTCTCCCTCAACGCGGTGTGTTTCTGAGGACGATATTCCAACCATACTTCAGGAAGTTCATTCTGGGGAATGTGGCAGCCATTCAGGGGCGAAGACTTCGGATAAAAGAATCTTGAGGCAGGGGTATTTCTGGCCAGCCATGAGAAAAGATGCGGAAGCATTTGCCAAGCGATGTGTTCAGTGTCAAAAGTTTGCTCCTCTTCAACATCTGCCCGCTCAATCACTTAGATCAATAACTGCACCATGGCCCTTCGCAGTTTGGGGGATGGATCTTATCGGACCCTTCCCAATGGCTAGCGGCCAGCGTCGTTTCATAATAGTGATGATTGATTACTTCAGTAAATGGATTGACGCGAAAGCACTGGCGAAGACTACAACGTAGGTCATCAAAAACTTCATTGGGGAGAAATAGTTTGTCGGCATGGAATCACGCTAGCAATCGTCACCGACAATGACCCACAATTCAACAATTCAGAAATGATAAACTTTTGTGATCAGGTTGGGATTGATATTCGGTTCTCCTCGGTACATCATCCCAGGACAAATGGCCAAGTGGAAGCAACAAACAAACAAATCCAGCAGCTTTTGATGAAGAGAGTCTTAAATCAAAGAGGCAATCGGGCAGAACAACTCCCTTCCATCCTTTGGACTCTCCGTACTACTCCATCTTCAGCTACAGGGGAGATACCTTTCAAATTATCGCATGGCTCGGAGGCAGTCGTTCCAATAGAATTTGAAGTGGTCACCCCCAGAGTTGTATATGCAAAGGAGGGAGGAGAGGCTTTGATAGAGGATAATGACGAAGTCATCAGATACAGTTTGGATTTAATCGAAGAACTTCAGGATGAGGCAAAAATCATGCAAGAGGAAGTAAAAAGGAGAATGGCCAAATACTTTGACAGAAATGTCAGGGTTAAACATTTCGCAGTTGGTGATATTGTATTAAAGAAAGTTGAGGCCACAGCCAGGACGGGCAATGTCGGAAAACTATATCCCAACTAGGCAGGGCCTTTCATTGTCAAAGAGGTACTGAAGAGCGGGGCTTCTCGCCTCTAGACATGTGAAGGAGAAGACATCTCACGCACCTGGAGAGGCGACGACCTTAAACGGTTCTATCCTTAAAATGTTTTCTTCATTTTTTGCATTTTTTGGATATTCAATAAGAAGCCCCCTATTGACACTTCTCCATGTCTGATGATTCTTTTTACACTTATATATATATATATATCTTCCTCACTGAACCACAGAGACATCGCCAAGTTTCGCTCGAACCCCCACAACTGAGTTGATCTCTCTGAGCAAAGCAATGTTCGCCGCCTAGGCCCACCCGCCCAATTGATCAAATTGGCTTGTAACCCTAGGCAAGAGAGCAGTTGAGTCGCTTACAGCCCTAATGACCACTTGAGGAAAGCAATGTTCGCCGCCTAGGCCCACCTACCCACTTGGTCATCTGGGTCTGTACTTGTCTTTTTCTTTATTTCTATAGCTCTTATGACCACTTGAGGAAAGCAATGTTCGCCGCCTAGGCCCACCTGCCCACTTGGTCATCTGAGTCTGTAGCTATTTCTTATTGCATTACAGGGAATTATATCATCTCATATGGTCTTTCTGGACCATTTGGGGAGGAAACAGGATTTTCACAGGTACATAACAGACCGAGCAGTTTGATTATTAAACCGGGCGGTTTAAAATAAGCAGGTACAGCGTAATGTATCAGACGGTTTCGAAATATCTAAATTAGTTGATTCAATCATATCGGCGGCTCAAAACCGGTCAGTTTTATATTGGGTTATCTAAAAATGCCATAAGGCAGGTATCAAGATATCAAGTATAACCATGACCGGTCGGTCTCTCCATTCGATCTGCAATACTATCATCCTTGTGAATCAATTCTATCCGCTCGATTAAAAATGGGCTGTTTACAGGGAAGTGATCATGATTCTTATGGGGATGAAAATCATTACCAAGTATCAAGTCACTGACCGCCCGAGTTATATATAAGTCGCGCGCGCTTATCAGTTATTATTAATACTCACAGGGATGAGCCCTGCAGAAGTTTGAATTACAAGTCGTTTTGAATTGAATACTAACCGCGCGATCTATGGATTGTTTTCTCATGACTTGGTATTCATTATTTACGAAGCAATTATGTAAAGTCGGGTAATAATCGCGTGGCTTGGTCTCAAATATATGGAGCCATCTAATCACGCAGGACAAATTCAAATCGTATAATCCATCATCAGGATTCTATAGCGTCTTAAATTTATTTTCGGTTTCCGGTTATCTCGAGGCATTCATAACAAGATAAGGCAGAGCTTGAATTTCTATCCGCTCGATTATGTATTGAAACCGCGTCGACTATTCATCAAGATATCATGGTTGATGCCTTTTCTGAGTTATATTGAATTCGCTTAATCTGGATCGAAGAGACAGGCCGCCCGAACAGGTTCTATAGTGTTCAAGTGGTTATCTAACTGAAATTCTAGAGTTCAATGCTCTGACCGACCGGGTTGTTATTTAATCGCACGACCTGGATTAAAAGAGAAGAAGGTCAGAATAATCATAAGTAAGTTGCAGAAAACGAACAGCTAAGCAGGTAAAAACTTTCCATTTCATTATCAAAATATCTTTATATCGTTTTGTAACCGGCCGGTTAAAAAACCAAGCCGCCGGTTATATAATAAAAAGCAAAGTACAAAAAATTAAAACTATGACAACTCATCTGGCTTGAGCCTTTTTGATGCAGGAGTGATTGAGTCCTCGCTACCTTCAATCGTAACCTCCGGAGAGTAGCCTTCGCTACCCGATGAGGATGAACCGCTCAGTTCGCCCGACTTGCGTTCGGCTTCATCTCCAGAATCACTGGACTCAGAACCTGAGCTGCTCTCTTCTCCCCGTCAGCCGCAGCGGGCTTCTCGGCGTCTTCTTCATCCACATCACCGTTCTCCTCCTCTGAGCTGGTTCCATCGGCCTTATTTTTTCCTTTGGCTTTCCGCTTAATCTTGTCTAGTTTCTTTTGTAAGATCGGGTAGGCGTCCGAGAAGGTGAAATTCTCGAAACCGGGCGCAAATCCTCCGAGCTCTCTCAGGCGGTTGAAGGCATTATCAATTCCCTTGGCAACATGAGGGAAGAGCTCTTCCTTATAGACCGGATCGGTCTCATTATATTTTTTCTGCAAAAAAGAATAAAGATGAGACCGCACGGTTTGAAAAATAAGAAAGACGGCTTGTTTACCCAGAAGACCGCTTCCGAATAGCACTACTCGCAGACCGGGCGGTCTGTGGATACAAGTCGCCCGGTTCAGATTTAACAAGGTCCATTAGCACCAACCAGCACAAACCAGGCGGTCTGACATGATTCAGATCGCCTCCAAAGATTGAAGCTCACCAAGGCCAAGTCCAAAAGGCAAACCGCGGTCTCAAGACGGAGACCGCCCGGGTTTCTCTATGAAGACTATCCATGTTCAAGTCCAAAAGGTAAGCTGCGGCCTCAAGTCAGAGACCGCCCGGTTTGCATCATCGCCTTGGTCACAGCATCTTCTCCCTGGTCAAGACAGATCGTAAGCACAAGCCGCCAAGCCGCGCGGCTTCTTTCTTTTTCCTTTCTGTATTCCGTCACCGCCTGCCCATTTCTCCTGTACCCGGGCAGGCGGTTATTTTATCCCTGCCCGTTCGGGCGGCCCCCAAGCCTATAAATAGGGGCAGCAACGCTCCCAAGACACGCACACTTGAATCCAGGAGCTCGCTTGTCTGAGCTGCGGTCTCGAGTTTCCTGTCTTGCGACCTGTCTGACCGGCCGACTACTGCTTTCCTGCAGCTGTAACCCGCTGCAACCGCTTCGTCTTAATCAAAGGAATGCCCATCACAGGAGTGGCATTCTCCGTGACGGGCGAAGTCTGGCCTTGACCGCTGCCAGCGGTCCCCATTTCTCTAGCTAAATAGTAACCGACAGCACGCAGCCTCCGATTTCCTTCGGTGGTGCGATTTTGGATTCAACAGAAACACGCGACCTTCAGATCACGGATTGTCGGTGAAATCCTTGCCATAATGTCAGACCGCCAGTTCCCCCTTGGAGACCGGTCCGATCACAGTGAAGATTCCATGTGGGAAGCTTTGGAGCAATCAAAACGAGAAGCCGAGCGGGCTCAGAAAGCTACCGACCAGCGTCTTGAGGCAATCAGTCAGGCTTTAGCAATACTAAACGAGCGGTTAGTCCCACAGCAAACCGAGGTCAACCAGGCAGTTACTCCGGTCTCTCCTCCACCTCCTCCTTATCTGCTACCTCAAGTCACCAACTACCCGCCACTACAAGAAGGTTTTGCGGCTAGGCAAAACTTTTACCAGGAAGCTGCGCACAGCATGCCGGCTCGAGTCCTTGATTTCCAGGGGGCGGCTTCTCACGCAGCCCGCTTGTCCTATCCGCCAGAAGGAGCAGCTCGCCTTTCCTACCCGCCCAAGGCCGCTGCTCATCCTTCCTACCTTCCAGAAGCTGATGTCCGCTCCTCCTACCAGGCGGCTTGTCCGCGAGTAGTCGCAGCTCAGGCGGCTTACTAATCTGCTCCTCTATATGAAGATATTGAAGAAACTTCTCCCTTTGTGGACGAAGTCCGAGGGGAGCCAGCCCCGAATAACTTCAGAGAGCCTCGTCTGCCAGCTTTCAATGGATAAGCTGATCTCACTGTTCATCTACAGGCCTTCGAGTCGGCCATTGCTTTGAGAACCCTATCGGATGCAACCAAGTGTAAACTCCTTGTGACATCCTTTGAAGGACAAGCAAGTGAGTGGTTTTACGGGCTGCACCCTAGGTCTATCAGTTGTTTTGCTGAGCTGCGCATGGAATTTCTGCTAAGATTCTCTACTTCGAGAAAAAGGAAAAGTGGCCCTGCGGCCCTTTTTGATATAAGGCAGCGAGAAGACGAAACGTGGGCCCGTTTCGTGTACTGCTTCTAGATGGAAATCATGGAAGTCCAGAACGTGGATCCGGAGTGGTACAGGGTAGCCCTCATTCATGGCTTGAGGGAGGGCCCCCTGAAATTTGAAGCAAACATAAGGGAGCCAAAAACTTATCAGGAAATGATAAGTTTGGCAAACATGTTCATCAGAGGAGAAAAGAGTAATCCTGGCTAAGTCGCAAAGCTAGTGAGCGACAATGAACAGTCCAACCCATCCTTCCATCATCCACCATCAAACCAATCCCACCTTGAGCCCCGTTCCCAGAGGGGAAGAAATTACAAAAATAAGCAACCCTTCATTGGCCATCAACGGTTTCGAGATCAGAAACCGTCGTTGGCCATCGCACCTGCTCCATCGGTTCCTCTTCCGCAAATCATGCCGGTATACCTACCACAGTATGCTACGCAGCCACCTCTAGCTGTTACACCCACCAAGTATGATGACTCGGAAGAGTCATTTACTGTACTAAATGTTACTATGGATGAAGTCGTCCAAATCCTCCAGAAGAGACCAGATTTCAAAAGACCCGCTCCTCTGAGATCATATGTCCAAAACCGAAATCCAAACCTTTTCTGAGAATATCATAAGGAGGGAGGGCATCTGACCGAAAATTGTAGGGCCCTCTGCTTGTTGATAGAAAGTCTCTTGGGAGAAGGAAAGCTCTGGGGCCTGGTTCAGAAAGAGGCAACTGCTGAACCAGCCGCTGAGAAGAAAAAAGAGGCAGTGGAAGTTACTTGGGAATGCAACGACGTAGAAGGCGTCGGCTGCTATGGGGACATCCATCCTATGACTGAATGCATTTGAAGTCAATGATGCGGGTCCCATGGGGGACATTTATTGCATTCATGGAGGTGCTGGGGCTGAGTCAAATCGTAAATCCAGCATTGCGAGGGTCCTGAAACAAGAAGTGGCAGCAACCACAAGTTCTCCCCTGAAAGCACCATTGTCACTTTTGGTCAGGATGACCTTCCACCAAACGCCAATCCCTTCGACGATTCCGTAGTCATCAAAGCCGTCATTGAAAATTATAATGTTCACAAAATCTTGATGGACACGAGCAGCTCTGTCAATCTTCTCTTCCGGCCAACTTTTGAAGCCCTGAAGACTGGGAAGCCTCTGCTTTCCACCGATGGGCCCCTCTACGGTTTTTCTGGAGAGAAGAAAGAAGTGGAGGGTTCAGTAAAACTCCTAGTCTCTCTTGGGGGAGTAATAAAGCTGATCAACTTCGTGGTGGTGGATGCCCCAAGCAACTACTGCGCCATCTTCGGAAGGCCAGTTCTTAATGCATACAGAGCGATAGTATCCACTTTCCACCTTGCTCTTAAATTTGATGCCGAAGGAAGGCAGTATCGGATCAGAAGCAACCCGAAGGTGGCTCGGGAGTGTTACGTGCGAACCGTTAACATGATCACCGACGTTTCACTTCCCGAGGCCACGGTTGAAGTTTTCGAAGTTGCTGAATCTTCAAAAGCTGCTGAGGAGAGGAAGGATCGAGGAGGGGCTCACCTGGAACCTGCCCAGGAAACCCAAGAGTTTCCTATTGCTGAAGGGGAAGACAAGAAGCTAATCATCAATGCTGAGTTGTTGGAAGAGGAAAAAGAGCAGTTGATCTCCTGTCTTTTGGAGAACCTGGATATCTTCGCCTGGTCAGCGGAGGATATGTCGGGAGTATATCCAGACGTGGCTTGCCATCATCTGAACATATCTCCTGAGTTCAAGCCAGTCCAGCAGAATAAAAGAGAAGTGGCAACCAAGCTGGCAGTGCCCATCAGAGAGGAGGTTGCCAAACTCCTAAAAGCTGGCTTTATTTCTGAAATTCAATATCCCACGTGGATGTCGAATGTAGTAATGGTTAAGAAATCCGGTGGGAAATGGTGCATGTGTGTGGATTTTACTAAACTCAATAAAGTGTACCCCAAAGATTGCTACCCCTTGCCTCGGATAGATGTCTTGGTAGATTCCGTGGTTGGGTATAATTTTATGAGCTTTCTTGACGCATTTTTGGGGTACCACCAAATCAAAATGCACAAACCCGATATCCCGCATACTTCTTTTATCACGAACGATGGATGTTATTATTATCTCGTAATGCCCTTCGGCCTTAAGAATGCGGGTGCAACATATCAAAGAATGATGGACACCGTCTTTAAACATCAAAAAGGCAGGAACCTTGAAGTTTATGTTGATGATCTCCTCCTAAAAAGTAAAACATTCTCGATATATTTGAAAGACCTCTTAGAGACGTTCTCTACTCTACGGAGGTTCAAATTAAAATTAAACCCATTGAAATGTGTGTTCGGGGCAAACAAAGGGAAGTTTCTCGGACATCTCCTCACTCCCGATGGCCTTGCACCGAACCCAGATAAGGTGAAGGCCATCCTCGATATGATTCCTCCTCATAATACCAAGGAGGTTCAACAACTTGGCGGAAGGCTGACGGGACTGAGCAAGTTTATCTCCAAATCAGGAGATAAAAGTGCCCCGTTCATTAAAATACTCCGGGGAGGATCAAAGTTTGAATGGAATGAAGAATGCAGTAGGGCTTTCGAACAGTTAAAAGTGCAGTTGACTTCAACTCCTCTACTTCAAAGCCCTCGTGAGGGGGAGATATTATTTTTATACCTGGGGTTCGGCCCAGATGCAGTAAGTTATGTCCTTGTTCGGAAGAAAAGAAGAAGCAATTTCCGATCTACTATGTCAGCCATATCCTCAAGGATGCAGAGACTAGATATTCAATCTTGGAAAAACTAGCTTTGGCTTTGGTTATGTCATCACGAAGACTCCGTCCTTATTTTCAGGCTCATCAAATCCAAATAATTACAGGTCATCCTCTGAGAAGTATTCTTGGAAAACCAGATCATTCAGGGAGGCTGGGTATATGGGCTATTGAATTAAGCGAGTTTGAAATATCTTACATTCCTAGAACGATGATCAAAGCACAAGTCTTGGCAGATTTCTTTGTTGATACAACAGAATCTAGTCCTGAACAAGTGGAGAGATCTCCTTTGGCTTGGTTTGTTAACGTGGATGGGGATTCTGGTAAAAACTATGTGGGAGCCGGAGTAGTTTTAATCAGTCCAAATGGCATCAAGCTGGAACAAGCTATCAAATTCTTCTTTCTAGTTACGAATAATCAGGCAGAATATAAGGCTCTTATGGCTGGTCTGAGGATCGCAAAAGAGCTGGGCATAGAACACGTACATGTTAAAACTGATTCACTAGTAATGGCCTCTCAGGTTCTGGGGAACTACAAAACAAGGGACCCATGCTCCTCACACTCTTGATAACGGGATTAGGGCTAGTGAGTTTCCTGTGTCTTCTAGTGGGGAGGACAAGTGGTCCAATTTGTTATCTGTTGGTAGTAGTTATGTGGGCACATTCTCTACACTAGTGGACCATATGTTAGTGTTAGCTCCCCCGTTGAACCATCGCCCAATTATGGTTGCTTGGGTCCCCCCTACTTCGGTCCCGACCTTGAAGTATGGTATGGAACTCATTACCACCGCGGGACAAGATGAGTGGTTTCGTTGGGTTGTCCTTCCTATGCTAGTTGACCATAAATTTTGGGATCGTCCTAGGCTTCGTGCTCCCGAAACCACTCCCTTTGGGAGTGCTAGCATTTTTGAATCTAGTCTTGGGAACGAAGTTATGAACTTTTTAACATTCTTATCTCCCAAAGACCCCACTGTTATAGTTCGTGTGACTACCCATCCTAGGATGAACTTGGATTTAAAATTATATAATGAATTAGTGGGTGTTCCAAGAAGTCTTAAGTCACCCAAACATGATGAATTGGTGCTAGCCGCCCATCTGGGTCCATTCACTTTGTAGTCACCGCACCACGTAGATCTGACTACGTATCACATTTGACTATTCAATTTTCTGCGTGTCCGCTTACATTTTTGACCTCGACTATGACTGATTCTGAGTCCTTGCCCATTGTGCCTCTGGATGTGGTATCACTTCAACATACCTATATACCACACCCGTTTGCACGCATTTACCCACCGCCTTTTGTTGACCCTCATTTCCACACGTTAATGACTATAGAAAGGCCTCTTGAGTTGTGTCGCTCGCACATCCTTGCACATCCCGGAGTGATCAACTCTATGGTTTTTGATGAGCGGTTCTCCTTGGCATATCTTCATGCTAAGCGAGAGTATTTAAAATATAAAATTATAGCTACAAAGTTGGAATCCTTTCAAATCATTTTTGATTATAAGGCTCCCGTGCCACCTGACTTAGTCCCCTTATCCTCCGCAGTCGGGTCAAGTCATGTAGCACATGGGTTCAGTCCTCATGTATCTAGGACGTTAGTGTTTCATTTTAAAATATGTCACACACACTTCCACTCCCATCTGAGACCGTCCTACGCTAGAATTGGTGATTTAGTTCAGTTAGCCCCTGAGCGGATGCCGTCTGGCTCCGTTAATAAATTAATTTGTCGGCACGCCGACCCATCTATGATCATGAAGAACGTCGGATTTAATGCTTTTATTTCAAATTTTTATAAAGCACAGGATTTTGCCTCTCAAATTCACGAATTGCATAAACATGTTAAAGACACTCTCACCACTCAATATGCATCTTACCAATCGCACGCTAACGTCCATCGGAGAGCCTCCCCCCTAAAAGTTGGTGATTTGGTAATGGTACGTCTCGTCCCTGAATGGATGCCTTCGGGCACCATAAAGAAGTTGGCTAATAGGCGAGCCGGTCCGTTTTGAATTTTAAAACGATTAGGTGATAATGCATTTCTTTTGGAATTACCTTATGATTGGGGAATTTCTCCTATTTTCAACGTTTCGGATTTAACACCTAATATCTCTCCACCGCATGATTAACTATCTGCCCGTTTAATTTTACCACATGTTCTACTGGGTTGGGGGTGAGATGGTGCCTAGTCAGTCCTCTTCCATGGTCCCCGCGGGAGGTACGTTGGTTGGTGGTGATATTTGTTCTGCTTATTCGGCTAACGATTTTCCTAGGTTCCCCAGAACCACATTTGTGCCCGACAGGATTCTCCGCGACGAGGTGCTCTCCACTCCCACAGGTGATAGTCAGCGCTACTTAATCCGCTGGCGTGATCGTCCGGCTTCTGACGACTCGTGGTTGCCCGAGTCCGAGGTGATCTTGCTTGATGAAGCTCTCCTCCGCCGCTACGCTCAGTCCAACTCACCGGTGTTAAGTTCTTTTGGGCGGGGGAGGATTGATGGCGACGACAGCCCGCAACTTGAAGAGATGGTGGACGGCGCACTTATGGGTGTCGGCATCTCCCCCATCAGGGATTCCCGCAACCGCCGCCTTGGTGACACATATGGAGGACGGCGCTACAACCTTCGCCCAAGGCGCCCGCTTACAAGTTAATAATTATAATCACTAGTTTAATTATTAATCTATGTTATGTTTAATTTCAGGTCATGTGTAATTTTTATTTCTTGAACTGCGTTTAGCACTATTTGGGATTTAGCCTATATAAGGCTACCTGTTGTAAGTTTTATTCAGAATTGATGAAAGAAAAAAAACCCTAATCTAATCTCTCTTGCTCAAGCCGATTCTCTCCTCCTCTCCCTCTCTACCATTCCCTCTCTTTCTCTCGATCGGCAAGGAGGCCAAACCCTCCCTCTCCCGCTCTTTCTCTCGATCGGCCAAGGAGAGGCCAAACCCTCCCTCTCCCACTCTTTCTCTCGATCGGCCAAGGAGAGGCCGAACCCTCCCCCCTTCCACTCCTCCCTTACCGCCGGCCCCCCTCTAAGGCTTTCCCCTCTCTGCTTCTACCAACCCCGTCCTTCATCTCCCTCACTAAGCCTATCCAACTTTTGGCCATCCCCTTCTCCCACCCGGAAAGCAGCCCCCACTTCAAGGAAGACTCTTCCTCGGCTTGGATATCTCCTCTGAAGGTGCTAGTGTGGTTTGACGTGAACCGGCAACGGTGTGACGGTGAAAACGGTGTTCAAATCTCTCGCCGACGACGCAACTCCGGCGGAACCATAGAACGACGACCGGGTTTTGAGTTGATTGAGGCCAATCCAAACTCACGCTGGTAACGAACTATCCACTAGTGCTTCTCTTTTCTTAGATTATTGTGTGGTGGGATTTGGGGCGTGATCTTCGTATCACCATTGAATTTTTCGTTGGTTTTTTCCATTACGAGTCTTGCATTGCATACTTTTTCTTTTATCTTTCGAAGGGGCGTGGCATACCAAGCTTTTGTTGGGAGAGATCAACCGTTCTCTGAAATCGTAAATTTTCGGTGGATCTCTTTGGTACGACGCATAGCTTGTTCGGACCGGGTGGGTCCTTTTGCTTGATCAAACATTGGCTCATCGCCCTTGGGAGATCTCAAGAGGTTTGGCAACCATCGTGCGGCAAGTGTTTCTCTTTGCCTAGTCCGGTGCACTTGCACTGTGCGGCTTGCATTTGCATCATTCTTCTTTAGTCTCGCGCGGTTAACTAGTTACGATACGAACGGGCGTTGTGAATGTAGTGGCCAACATCACCCGAGCTACTCGAGCTACCCGAGCCGCCCGACTTGCGGGACTTAGACTGCCCGGTTTCATCGGAATCAGTGGACTTTGCATCAGAACCTTCTTTTTCTTCATCAGCCGCGGCGGGTTCCTTTATGCCTCTTCATCGTCGCTCTCTTCCTCTGAACTGCTGGATTCGACTTTCTTCTTCCCCTTGATTCGGTGGGTTACTTCGTCCAGTTTGTCATTCAGACTGGGATAAAGGTCCGAGAAGGTTGTATCTTCAAAACCCACAGCCAGACCGTCCCAGCCTCTCAGGCGATCTAGGGCACCATCAATTCCCTTAGCAACATGGGGGAAGACCTCATCCTGGAAGTCCGGATTGACCATATCGTATTGATGCTATAAAAAGAAATGAGTCAGATTGCCCGGTCTGAAAATGATAAACCCAAAGTGTTCGACAAATGACTTACTGCTATGATCCCTCTCAGTCTGGCGATCTCGTCAGCCTGTCGACAGACTTCTTCCCCAGGTAGGTATGGGTTGAGACTAGCAGCTTGTATGAAAGCGCCAAGAAGTGATTGGCCGCAAAGCCCCATGCACCGGCCTGCGCGGCTACTCGGGAAAGCTCTTCTTCTGGAATCTTCTTCAGTCTCTTTAAAGTTTTCCGGCCATATATAGCAGCTGCAGCGGCTAGTGCATGTCGGCTAATCTTGTCGCTCCCCCGGAATGGGAGAGCAGTGGATACTTGCACACAATCCCCATCCTTGTGCCAAAGGACTGTTGGCTTACCCCGCAGGTCGCGCGGATTGCTACAAGAACGAAGGAGCTCGAACTCGCCTGGGGAGGCTGGGCCCTCCTCATCGGATGACTGTGGGTCGCTTTTCCTGTAATGCTTCTCTCTTTGGGTTAGAACCGGGTTGGCTGGGCTGACCGGCTTATTCAGAGGAATGACAGTGGCGGCTGCAAAGACTGAAAGCTTAGAAAAATAAGTCTGCACGGTTATAGAATGACGAGTTGAGAAAAACTTACTATCCTCAAGGAGGACGTCTGCCAGCTTTGCGAACAGCGGAATGTAATAATTTACGTTAAGCCGCTCATTCTCAAGAGATTCGAAGAACTCTTTCTCGGCCTCTCCAAGCTTTACCGATTGAAAATCCGCCGCACTCCTCGTCTGCGGGTTGACTTGCAATAACCCAAGGGGGCCTTCGAACATTAGGTAATGCTCAGACCAACTCGCCACCTTGTTTGCGAGATTGACAACTTTCATCCCCCGACATCCAAAATAAATATGACCTTTAAAAACGGAGGTTCCGGCGTCCGGAGTAGACCGCACGGAGAAGAATTTTCGGAACAAGGAAATCGAAAACTTGACTCGCTCTGACCGCAGATACGAGATAAAGCTATAGATAGAGGCAATGGAATTCGGCGGGAGTTGTCCGGGCACAACCCCATAGTGATCAAAAATAGCAATGACCTCGAGTTGCGGAGGGAACCTGAAGCCGTATTTGAAGTGGTCAATGGGGACGACAATTTTTGTGGAAGACGAGGAGTTAATCCGCTCGTCACGAGATGGAAGCCGGGCGGATAGATTACTTCCAACCATATACTATTTAATAAAGTCGTCCAAATCGCCTTGAGTTAAGCGAGATTCTATATGATCAGCTGATCGAAAAGCAGAGGCCGCATCAGTTCGGACCGCATGAATCTTCTCAGACCGCTTCAACTTGCTCTTAGCTCGCGCCATTCCAAGAACACGAATAAATCTCCGTAATGGTTGCTACTTATAGAGCCAGCGATCTACAAATAGTAAAATTATGTGGCGGATATGGAATCAAACCGTGCGGTTATATCGCAATACAGAGTCATAATATTCAATGGTTTGCACATAGATACGTCAAACCACAACTACATGCTTTGTAGCCGCTCGGCCTGAACCTAGTATATAAAATAAGTTAAATAGAAAAGCCGCGAATAAGCAGAACAAGCCAATCAGACAGCAGTTTGCAATCATCATGTTAGTAAAATTCAACGGGAAGAAATCTCAAGCAATTTGCACAAGTCGCGCGACCTGCATAAAAATTGGGATTATTTTCCAAACACTTCAAAGCAAAAGTCCAGATTATCCAAACATAATCGAACGACTTATATATCAGAAAGCGCTAAAAGAAAATATTGTCCAACAGATCTAAACATCAGATCGTCCCGAGAAGCAAATGAATAATATTACAAGCATTGTCTTCAAAAATTAAAGTCATTTACGGCTGACGGCGCTCTGGGGAGAGCTCTTCACGGTGAAGGCGTGCGACTTGATCGCCGGTTTGAATAAGAAGACTATATATCTGACTTGAATGATAATGGAGATGATTAAGCATGCTATGAAGTCGCGCAGCATCTCTCTCTACTCGAACAGTGGGAACTGTATGAGTAGGAGGAGCTGCGCCAGATTCATCAGTAACCGGATCGGCCGCCCTGACTGGCGGGGGATTTAAGGTCACCCAAGCAGCCGGGCGGTTAGATATCCTAACCCTCTCATCATTGACAGGACGCCGGCTTCCACCCACATCCCTGGTCAAGCAGAGATATTGTTGGAACATGGTCTTCCGCATCTCCTAGGTTTGAGAATAACAAATCCTATGTGTATTGGATCTTATGTGTTTAAGTGTGCAGGTTAACATAGTCCATATGACTCAAGGAGTACTCATGATGACTTCCCCCAAAATTGAGACCAAAATTCGAACAGGCTCACTAGCGCCGCCGATAGCACCTAGCGCCGGGCGCTAGCGATGAAGAGCGCAATTCCGGGAGCTGTTATAGAAGGCGCTAACGCTTAGCGGTTGCGGATAACGCTGGCGGTAGCGTGGCGCACAAAAGGCATAGAGCAAAACGTTGCCGCGGATGGGAGATCCTGCCGCGCAAAATCTTTCCTAATCCGGGCTTGCGCCGACGGTAGCACTAGCGCCGGCGGTAGCGCTTGGGCTATATAAAGGACCCCTAACCTCTCGTTTCAGGGGGATATGAGAGAGAGAGAGGCAGTGCTACAACTCCAGAGGCTATCTTGACCGAAACTTGAAGCCCTAGCGAAGCTCTGCAAACTTCTGAAGGAGGATTACGTCACGCCGGATCCAAACGAAGTCCGCTTCTACAAAAGCTGATTCTACAACGGATCTTTGCCTCCATCTTCAGAAGTTCATATTAAGGGAAGTTTTATTATTTTATTTTTATCTTTCTTTGTAAACGGTAGTGAAATCGCCTCGTGTTGGCGACTAGGTCTGGGGTAGGACTTAGGGCTGAAATTTGCCTCGTGTTGGCGACTAGATCTAGGCTAGGTCTAGGGGGTGCTCGAGGCCACATCTGGGGAAGGATTGGCTAGAGTGGCTTGAGGCCGAATCCAGGAAGGAGAAGGCTTGGGCCATCGGTTCGTGGGGAAGCGAATCGGGATAGAAAACGAAAAGAGCTTTTATTATTCGCCTCCGATCTCTAGCGCCATTGAGATCAAGTTTTGTAAAACTTATTTGATATTAATAAAGCATGTCTCTTCATTATTGTTTTACTTGATTTCTCATTGTATTAATCTTGCAATATTTCAAAGTTTTCTAAATATAATCTTAAGTTTTTGAAAACCCTTATTCACCCCCTCCCCCCCCATCTAAGGGCGCCGACCGAACCAACAAGTGGTATCAGAGGTAGGTTTTATTCCAATCGGCTTAACAACCAGGAATAATGGTGTCTCATGATCTCGCTTCTACTAGTGGGGGAAATTTTTGTGAAGAAGAAAAATCACCTACACCAACTTTATTTGAAGGGACAAATTATAAAGGATGGAAAATCTTAATTGAAAATTTATTAAAACTTTAGACATCAAAGTTTGGAATTTAGCAATAGCAAGACCTGCAAATGAATCAAATAAAAAGGAACTTCAATTAAATGCAAAAGCTAAACTTTATTTATTTTGCGGTCTATCTAATGAAGTCTTCAAATTAATATATTGTTTTTCAAGTGCATATAAAGTATGGCAATTTCTTGAAGAAATGTATGATTCTTCATCTACAGGTATGGAACAATCGCAAGAATCGGAGAATATGCAAGCGTGCACAAATCTATAAGAATGCCCCTCTCATGATGAATCAATGGAACACACATCAAATGAAATAGAAGAAGAAATCTTACTTTTGGAAGAGGAGTGCCAAGAAGAAGACAAAAAGAACAATATGTTCAAATCCTCCCTCATCCAAAAGCAATGTATGGAAATCAAATTCCATCTTTTGTACTTCTATCTCTTCATTACAATTACTACAAAATACAAAGCACACAATTAAGAAACTAAAAAGGCTAATAAACTTTTACACTTAGAAAATAAAAATTTAAAGGCAAAGCTTAATGAAGACTCAAATTCTAAAGACTCCTTTGTTGAAAACATAACACCTTGTAAAGATCTTAATAAGTTAAAAGAAAAATGTAAGGAACTTGAAAAGTAACTTATTTTTATAAAAGAACAAAATAAAAGATTATGTGTAGAAATTTACTTTTTGAAAAATGATTGTGCTAAGTGTAAAGATTATAAAATTGAAATCAAAGAAATGGATGAAACATTTGATGAATATAGAAATAGATATCAAAATCACATTGATTCAATTGTCACCACTCTTAAGAATAGCACAGTCGCATATAATAAAGCAAGACATAATTTTAAACTCAAAAATGATGAATTAAAATCAAAAATCAATTTGCTTATGGAAATTATGAATAAAAATTCAAAACACATAAGTTCACAATATCAAGCAATATCCAAAAGCAAGTTGAATACGAATATGAATAACTTGACTAAGCCTAATAAGGGGAATAGGAAACACAAAGTTTTTGTAGATCAAAATCATCATTATTTACAAAATCATGTTTCTCCCAACATAAAACTAAACGTTCACAAATTTCCTATAAACAATGGTTTACATAATCATCATGGTAATTTGACAAATAAAAACATTATTAAACATATGTTTGAATGGAGACCCAAAGCTAAAAAAGACACACTAACTCCACTCATAAGGGCCCATTCATATCTATCTCCCCAAAGGCAAACACGATGTATTTAGGTACCCAAAGGAACCGTCACTGCCGGTCCTCTTTGGATACCTAAATCTCTCATTAGTATCCCATCATTTGCATGAAGTAGAAACCAACTAAAATAAAAATCATTTTTCTACTTCATGATTTGCTTAAACTTCTTTTTGTTTTCTTTTGAACCATCATGATATGATCACTTTATATATCTTGTGACATGACTTTCATAAATTAAACCATAATTCATAAATGAATCAAATTGAGTAAAATTGATTAAAAGTCATATCATTTTTTTTTGTGATCTACTTATCCTTTTTATTGTTTTTGACCCTCTAAATCCATTATCGCTTAAATGTCTTGAATAGTGAATTTATTATCAATACTAATGAAATTATTTTAGAAAATAGATTTAAATGGTTTATTAAAGGGCTTACGCTAAAAATTAAAAATGCGCAACTGTTGATTATTATCTATCTTGTTTATTGAATATGATAGCCCTTATAATGTAGAATATTATCAAGAAAAATCGAAAACAAAAATATTTTTCACAAAATGCATGATTAATCCTATGTATAACATTGCATCCAAACTCATCATCCTAGCATCACTTTTTGGTTTATGCTTATATATCTATGTTAGGTACAACATTTATGATGTTATTCAAATTTTATGACATCTATGTGATTTGAAATCATAATAGAACACTAAAATTCCATCAAACACATAGTGTATGAATTAATCATTAGAACACATATCTTGAACGCATATATTATCATGCAAAACCAAAGATCAATAAATTCAAGTAATAAAAACAATGATATTATTTCAAAACTTTATTTATGTGATCTTTATCGTTGATGTGATTATATTGCATGTACATTTGTTTTAGACCTTGTTCATATAAATCTTCATCATTTCGTTCTAGGTCCAAAGAAAATCAAATTGAAATTCCTCTTTGTGTACATGCAATACTAGCATCTATCAAATTGATCTATATCGTTAGAATTTTGCACCAAATCTCATTATTTCAGCATTACTTCCTAGTATAAGTTTTTCTTTTGGTGTTCATAATAGATATATCACTTAGAATGTCATGTCAAATCAAAAGGTAGAAAAACTATGTGAGTCTAAATTTTTTATAAAACACAAATGATGTCATAGTTTATAAATCAATTGCTAAGACTTGAGTTAGGTGTCCAAGATCTTTCAAATTTAAACAAATTCAAAAACACAATTTTTTAGTTTTTAACCATCAAAAACATCTTCTAAAATTCTGAAATTTCTGCATGAAACTACTATTGGGACACTTAATCAAGATCAACAATCAAAAATTTCAAAAATATAAAAAATCGTTCACTGTCTCCCGCGCTAACGCTACCGCAGGCGCTAGCGCTACCGCAAGCGCTAGCGTCCACGTTCAATTTTCTGTGATTTTAAAATTTTGAAACATTTCCAAAAATATTTTAATCTATATTTTCTACTTAGTTTTGCACTTCTGTTTTTCTTTATTTTTTGAAAAATCAAATATAAAACTATAAAAACCAAATTACAAAAAATATGTTTTGTTTCTGTTTTTGTTTTTTGTTGTTTAAAAGTCTATTTTTATGCAAAAATCAAATATAAAAATACAAAAGCAAAAATTACAAAAATATGCTTGTATTTGCTAAAATCAAAATACAAAAATATAAAACACTGAAACTATCAAAAATACTGTATGGACTTTCCTGTGATAATCAAGCATGATTTAGTCTATTATTTACAAATTCTACAATGTTGCAATTTATCTTTTGAAACTATGTTGAACATTGTTTTCATCATGCTTTGATATATCTATTAATATGTGCATCAATCATATTTTAAAGGTTGTGTAGAACTAAGCTTAGCATGCCTCTAAGTATGAGTAAATGTTTTATGTCTGATAATGATATTTATTTACTCACCCTTTTTGGCATTGTCTACATATGTGTTTAATCTAAGAATACTTGTGTATGTTTTTGTATTAGTACAATGGATTAAAATTGCACAAGTATCTTACCTACACTCCTTATTTTGCACTCTTAAAAATTAAGAAAAGTGGTTATGTTTTTCATAAATTCTATTGATTTGCAAAATAAGTGTATTCTGAGAACTTTGTACAAAACAAAATTATAAAATAAATGACAAAGATAACTCCACCAAGCATTACTTGGACCTCCTGATAAGTCTTAATAAGCATTGTGAGGTTGAGAACCTTGGAAAGAATAGTAAAGTGTCTTGTGCAAATCAAATCTTTCTTTCAAAAATAAGAAAAACCACTTACTCTTAAGTACACCGGATCACTAGTCTCAAAATTCAAAATAAAATATGTGATCCCCCAAGCACTACTTTGCACCCTAATAAGTCTTAATGAGCATTGTGTGTGCAGAGCACCTTGGTAGTTGTACTTTTTATTTGTGCATTCAAGTGTGTGGAAGTAATCTTATTTGTGTTTTATTGTGCTATTACTTTACATATTTCTTGTATTTTTGATTAAAACATTTGTTTCACTACTCAAAAATACACTTATATACACATCATTATCTTCCATAACACTTCTTCTCATGAGTATTGGATCCTAATGCTAATTCTATATTACTCCTTACTTATGAAATGCACTAGATAACCTAGCATGTGTTCTACAATGTTTTGTATAATTTGAAATTGTGAATTGAAATAACATTGTAGTAATCTCTTTGTGATAATATTATTTCATGCTTGGTTATTTTTTGTCAACCATAAAAGATTATCATTGAAACATGATTTACATAAACATCTTCTTTTTGAAATTAAACTCATATATCTTTTTATGGATTATTCTTGATTACAATAAGATGTTTCATGTATTTATACAAGTCTTCCGCATCATGACCATATAACTTTTACCTTGCACTTTCATGCTTATATCAAGTCTTAAATCTCAATTTGTTTCTTAAAAAACAAGTGGTAGACTTGCTTGGTAGAATTTATATTGGTTGTTCTAACACGCATATCATTGTTATAGTAACAAACTCTGATTTATTTCAATATAAACGTGTATGCTAAACGCTCTTCCAATAAGTGAAACATTGCTAAAAGGATGTTGTTTCTTTCTTCCAAAATGCTTCAACTCTTATCTTTATAAAGTTAGTTTTGAAACTCAAAAACATCTCCTTTTTAATTTAAACTCTTATTTAGTATTATGGTGTTTCTTTTTCAAAATCTTTCGCAATGCTCAAACTCTGATACATTCATGAATTTCAAAATAGCTAAGTAAGTTTTATTTCAAAAAATTCAATTATGATTCTTCCTATTAGATTTAAAAGCTTCATGTTTCAAAAAACTATTATCCGTGACTTCATATCTCACCATAGCGGGGGCGTAGGGTTGTAGACATTAGATAAACTTATCTTTAGTCATGTCTTGTCGTTAACCGGGGAGGGTTCCAGTGGGGCCTTGCGAGGCACTGGGGGGAAAGAGTGCTAGGTTGAGTTTTGTCTAGTGTTTGCATATGGGACTAACACCCCAACCTACGGCATGTTTGCAGCTCCTCATGCCCATCCGTCACTTAGTACGGGGCTAGGGTGTAGACATATTGTCTGGGTAGATTGGTTATTTGGAAATCCTTATTTTTATGCTTAAAACTTTTATATAAAGGAAAAATCATTACTTTTCTATGCTAAAAACTCTGATTTCCTTCTATGAAAAATTTTGTAATGCTTATAACTCTGATCTATTTAAATGAAAACAATTCTAAAACTCCTTATCATTTACTTAAAAATCTCGATCATGCCTTCTCTTCTGTTTACAAATTCTTTTGTGCTTTGTTTCCCTACCCACTTTTGCTAATAACAAAGGGGGAGAACTAACATGATAAATA
The DNA here is from genome assembly GCA_033032865.1 of Dactylorhiza incarnata. NCBI lineage: Eukaryota > Viridiplantae > Streptophyta > Magnoliopsida > Asparagales > Orchidaceae > Dactylorhiza > Dactylorhiza incarnata. The sequence goes on along the minus strand of JAWHQI010000330.1, from coordinate 2,316,380 downwards.
TAACCCGCTATCATAAACCCAACATGACAAATTCAGATGATAGCTTACATATTAGGGGAGCATTCACTTAGGGGGAGCATGTATTTAGGGGGAGCAATTCTAAATGCTAAAATCAATAATTATCCTAAGTTATCACTCTCACACACACACACACAAGTATAGTTTCATCATGCTTATTTATTAATGCTTTGATTTATCATTAATGGATTTGTTATTATCAAAAGGGGGAGTTTGTTGGAACATGGTCTTCCGCATCTCCTAGGTTTGAGAATAACAAATCCTATGTGTATTTGATCTTGTGTGTTTAAGTGTGCAGGTTAACATAGTCCATATGACTCAAGGAGTACTCATGATGACTGCCCCCAAAATTGAGACCAAAATTCGAACAGGCTCACTAGCGCCGGCGGTAGCACCTAGCGCCGGGCGCTAGCGATGAAGAGCACAATTCCGGGAGCTATTATAGAAGGCGCTAACGCCTGGAGGTAGAGGATAATGTTGGCGGTAGCGTGGCGCACAAAAGGCATAGAGCAAAACGTTGCCGCGGATGGGAGATCCTGCCGCGCAAAATCTTTCCTAATCTGGGCTAGCGCCGGCGGTAGCGCTAGCGCCGGCGGTAGCACTTGGGCTATATAAAGGACCCCTAACCTCTCATTTCAAAGGGATATGAGAGAGAGAGGCAGTGCTACAAATCCAGAGGCTATCTTGGCCGAAATTTGAAGCCCTAGCGAAGCTCTGCAAACTTCTGAAGGAGGATTACGTCACGCCGGATCCAAACAAAGTCCACTTCTACAAACTCTGATTTACAATGGATCTTTGCCTCCATCTTCAGAAGATCATCTTAAGGGAAGTTTTATTATTTTATTTTTATTTTTCTTTGTAAACGGTAGTGAAATCGCCTCGTGTTGGCGACTAGGTCTGGGGTAGGACTTAGGGCTGAAATTTGCCTCGTGTTGGCGAGTAGATCTAGGCTAGGTCTAGAGGGTGCTCGAGGCCACATCCGGGGAAGGATTGGCTAGAGCGGCTTGAGGCCGAATCCGGGATGGAGAAGGCTAGGGCCACCGGTTCGCGGGGAAGCGAGTCGGTATAGAAAACGAAAAGAGCTTTTATTATTCGCCTCCGATCTCTAGCGCCATTGAGATCAAGTTTTGTATAACTTATTTGATATTAATAAAGCATGTCTCTTCATTATTGTTTTACTTGATTTCTCATTGTATTAATCTTACCATATTTCAAAGTTTTCTAAATATAATCTTAAGTTTTTGAAAACCCTTATTCACCCCCCCCCCCCCTCAAAGGGCGCCGACCGATCCAACAGATATTTCTCCTGATAGTATTTATAGTCTTCTTAAAATTTCAAAGACACTTTCTTCTCCCTATCAAGGCGCCCGGTTATGGTGGCGATCTGATCTACCAATATCTTTTCCTTGTCAAGTCGCGCCTTCTTCTCAGTTTCCAGTTGGGCCTCCAGCGCCTTTCTCTCTTTCCGGCCGCCGTTTCTTCTCGGCCTCCAGTTCAGCCCGCACAGCCTCCAGCTAGGATCTAATCATCAGATGTTCTTATCGCCGCTCTTTCTTCTTGACCTCCAACGCAACTCGGGAGGCCTCTTCTCTGCCTTCCATCTCCCTTACCTTCACCTCCAAGTTATTCAGAAGGAGTTGAAAGTCGGCCAGCTCCTCCTGTCCAGAGTTTGATCTCGGCACGAGGCCTGGCACCTGAGACAGAGGCGGAAGGCTAGATACAAGGTCGCCCAGTTTTACTCTGTCTTCCGGCTTGTCTACAAGTAAAAGTTATAATTAGCACAGCCAAAGGCGAATAGAACAACAAAAGGACTATAAGATTAATGCCTGAGTAAACAGGCCGCTTCGACTGTTTGGGGTCCATTCTCCAGCGTTGTTCTCGCAAGATTATTTCATTATTCTTCTGTCTAATGGCTAAGGCTTGAGTCATGGGCGGAAAGAAGTTCGGTGGCAGATTCAATAGCAACTTATTTTGCTTTTTTCGAGAATGCGGAATGAAGAAGCGAACAGGTTCGTAACCCGCATCGCACTTACCTGGGGCAAATGGGTCGGGAAGTTGCGAATTTCCCTTAGCCCGCATCTTTTCCGTCTTTATCCCCATCAAACGCAACCCGACCAGTGTCTGGTCGGTCTCTTCCCGCACAGCATTTTCGGGATCGTCCACATTCTTGCCAGGGGGGATAGCTTGACTCGAAGTCGCAGGACTGTCGTGTAACTTGTCTTGCTTCAGGAAATCACCCATTCCCCTGAGAATACCATCAATCGACATACTGTTTATGGAATCCGGAATAAGACCGTCCGACTGTACAAGGGGGGTGTCAGGCTCATCGGGCTCCTCCTTCACGCGCGGGTCACTTTGAAGACAGGCCGCTGTTGATTTCTTGAAGGCTTTATTTTTGGCCTTCAAGCTCTGAAGCTTCCTGGCAATTCGTTCTACCGTCGAATGTCCTCTTTTTCTCTTCTTCTTCCCCGATTCTGGAGTGATCCGCTTTGAAGGGTTGGAGTCATCATCAAGAATCACCACCGGCAAGTTGGAAAACCCGTCCGGCTTAGAGGATACAACTTCCCCTTCTTCCTCGACATTTAACTTTAAATGAGGAGTCCCCGACGGAGTGAACTCCATGTCAAAAGAAGGGGTAGAATGGTCTGTGCCGAGTTCTGCCGCCATCTTCTTGGCGGTCTTCTCTTCAGATAGTAAGACCTCCGTGGCCTTGGCTCTCATCGCCTCTTCCTCCGCGGCCTTGGCTCTCGCCGCCTCTTCCTCCGCGGCCTTGGCTCTCGCAGCCTCTACCTCCGCGGCCTTGGCTCTCGCTGCCTCTACCTCCGCGGCCTTGGCTCTCGCCACCTCTTCTTCCGTGGCCTTGGCTCTCGCCACCTCTTCTTCCGCGGCCTTGGCTCACGGCGCTTCTTTCTCCGCGGCCTTAGCCCTTGCTTATTTTTCCTCTGCAACCCTCTTTTTAGCCATTAACTCCTCGGCGGCTTTGATTTCTTCTGCTCTCTCCTCTGCGGTCTTTTCTCCATCCGCGTTCTTTTTAAGAATAGAAGTTTCCACCTTGGGAGACCGCCCGGTCTTCTCAGACCGGTGACCCTTTCTTCTTTTATGGGCATCTCTTTCCTTCCGTTCCTCATCCTTCTTTCAGTCACTGCCCTTATCCACACGGGTTTGAAGGGAATCAAGGAAATCCATTCTGATCAGAGAGGTACCGGCCTGAAAAATTCTAACCGCAATCAGCGAGTAGCGTCCCATGATCTCAGAGGAATTATGTAAGTGGAGAGCTCTCAGGCAATTTTATAGGCAGGAGCACAAGGCGGGCGCGGTCTCCCGGCTAGAACTAATATTTTCGAAATCTCTCCAAGATCAGAAAATATGCGGGGATTATGTTTACCAAGAAGACCGCATCCGAATAGCACTACTCGCAGATCGGGTGGTCTGCAGATACAAGTCGCCCGGTTCAGATTTAACAAGGTCCATTAGCACCAACCAGCACAAACCGGGCGGTCTGACATGATTCAGATCACCTCCAAGGATTGAAGCTCACCAAGGCCAAGTCCAAAAGGCAAACCGCGGTATCAAGACGGAGACCGCCCGGGTTTCTCTATGAAGACTATCCAGGTTCAAGTCCAAAAGGTAAGCCGCGGCCTCAAGTCGGAGACTTCCGGGGTTGCATCATTGCCTTGGTCACAGTATCTTCTCCCTGATCAAGACAGATCGGAAGCACAAGCCGCCAAACCGCGCGGCTTCTTTCTTTTTCCTTTCTGTATCCCGTCACCGCCTGCCCATTTCTCCTGTACCCGGGCAGGCGGCTATTTTATCCCTGCCCATTCGGGCAGGCCCCCAAGCCTATAAATTGGGGGCGGCGACGCTCCCAAGACACGCACACTCAAATCCAGGAGCTCGCTTGTCAGAGCTGCGACGACCTGTCTGACCGGCCGGCTTCTGCTTTCCTGCATTGGTAACCCGCTGTAACTGCTTCTTTTTAATCAAAGGAAAGCCCATCACAGGAGTGGCATTCGCCATGATGGGCGAAGTCTGGCCTTAACCTCTGCCAGCGGTCCCCATTTCTCTAGCTAAACAGTAACCGGCAGCCCGCAGCCTCCGATTTCCTTCGGAGGTGCGATTTCGGATTCGACACGGCTAGCCAGGTGAAAACTTACCAACTCAGCCTCCTTTAGCCGCGCGACCTCCTTCTTCAATTCGATATTCTCCTTCTCCAGATGATCATTTGCTCTGATCAATCTTTTAAAGGTCATCCCCATGAAGTGATTGGTGATGAAGCTCTCAACGCCAACCCCCGTGGCCTGCCGAGTGAGCTCTTCCTTAGGGATCTTCCTTAATCGCCTGAAGTTGCGCCTGCCATACATGGCAATGTCGGCGGCTTCAGCGTGCCGGCCAAATTTTTCATTTGCCCAATGGGGGATCGCAGTGGAGACTTGGACACCATCGCCGTCTGGGTGCTAGGACAAGACCGTGCGGCCTTTCAAGTCCTTCGCCCAGCTGAGGAACGAAGGGAAGAGAAGTCGCCAGAAGAGGCCGAATCCTCACCGTCATACACCAGCGGCTTGTTTTTTCTCTGCCTCTTCTCTCTCTGAGTTAGGACCAAACCGGCCAGACTGACCGGCTTGTTCTTGGGAACAATGGCCTCAGCTATAAAAGAGAAGTAAAAGAATCAGAACAAGAGACCGCGCGGTCAGTATCAGAGCAGGAAGCGGGTTGATGGAGACTTACTATCCTCAGGCCGGATGTTCTCCAGCTCGGAAAGCAGTTGAACGTAGTGACTTACATTAAGCCGCTCATGTTTAAGAAGCGTGTAGGTGTCCATCTCAATCTAGTTGACAACGATTTGTTGAAAGGCTTCCTCTGGACGCACCTGCGTGTTAGGATTCAACAGGCCAAGTCGGCTTTCGAATATCAGATACTTCTCTGACCAGGTCGGAACCTTGTTCGCAAGGTTGACCATCTTCAACCCCCGACAGCCGAAGTACAGGTGTCCCTTAAACACATTCGACTCGGAATCAGGGATAGCCCGCACAGAGAAGATTCTTCTGAAGAGGTCCATTGAAAAGCAGACTCTCTCAGACCACAGATAGGAGATGAAGCTGCATATGTCGGCTATCAAATTGGGGGAGAGCTGACCAGGAACAACTCCGTAGTGGTCAAAGACCATGGTGAGTTCGATAGAGATCGGGATCTTAAAGCAGCAATCGAAGTGGTCGATTGGGATCGCGATTTGATTTGGGGTGGAAGAATTTATCCGCTCATCGTGGAGTGGAAGCCGCGCGAACAACGTACTCCCTACCATATGCTTCTCTACGAACTCATCCAGTTCCGCTTTGGTCAGGCGACATTCTTCATGGTCGCCCGAGTGAAACGCTAAGGCCGCTTCATATCGGGTAATGTATACCTTCGCAGGTCGCTTCGGCTGGCGCTTAGCTCCCATCTTGAAATTCTGTTGAAAGAGTCTTCGGAAGGGTCACTACTTATAGATTAAGTGATCTGCAATTAGCAAGGTCAAATTGCGGCTAGCACTAACAACCCGCGCGGGCAGAATTATGTACAGAAAGCCAGTTCATTAGCAGTAAACCATAAGAAGTAAAATCAAAGCAAGCGGTTTCAAGAGCAGCAGAAGAAAGCCGCTCGACTTACAAAGCAAATTCGCAAACTGAAACTGGAGGTCAGATCTTAAGTTACTCTAGAGAGGGGGTGAATAGATTATTAAAACTTTTTATTTAGTTTTATAGCGGAATTTAATATACTGTTAAGTATATGTGTAATCAGTGAGAGTTAAAGATAAAGACAGAAACAGTAATAAGAAAATCACACAGCACAAGCACAGAAGAATAAGCAAGCACAGGAGACACAAGGAGCTATAGTAGTTCCCCAATAAATCTGGGTACGTCTACTCTTCTACCACCCTTGGTAGGAATCCACTAGAAGGGTTGATCAGGTGCCCTAGCACCAAGGGGTTTTTGATAAGGTGTCCACACACCAATAAGCTTTTGATAAGGTGCTTAAAAACCACACAAGGATTTTTTGATAAGGTGTCTTGCCACCACTGTGTAAACTTTTGAAGTGAGAATTAACCCTGTACAAGATGAGATAAAGAGGTTTAGAGTGTTCTTCTCTGTCAATGATCTGAGAGAAGACAAGATGATGTTAAAGCTGAAAGATCCCCCTGTCTGATGAGAGTTGATGATAGTTTGTGGACAGAGCTTTCTCTAACACAAGTCTTTTATAGCAGATTATCTGGAAGAAATGAATCTTCAGATTGTTGTTGCTCTTTGAAAGACTTTAACTTGCAGCAGTTCTGAGAGGTTGAGTGTTGTTCTCTGAATGATGAGGGTGCTGCCTTTAGTAAGAAGAAGACTGGGAAAAATGAATAATGTTCTATCTTTCTTCTTCTTTCTCTAATACTTCTCTTTGTTCTTCTTGTTCTGTAATAACAGAGAGACTGAGAGAGTTTTTGAATGTATCTCTGTTCTCTTTTCTGAAAGAAAAAATTGACTATTATATCCTGTTTCTTCTTTGATGACTTGTCATCTTGCAAATTCAAATCAACTGCTTTTAAGGAATATATTATTCTGACTTAAATCCTTCTTGGAACTATGCAACCACCCAATGCAGTTTTGTCAAGTCCTTTCAATTCCTTTTGTCGTGAAAGATGCCTTGGCATTAAATGTCAATGGCTATTCTTTTTCTTGGAATAGAAAGAACATAAGGATATAATAAATAAGAAAGATATCCTGACTGAATACGTCCAAAAAGAATTAAATATATCTGTTATTCTGTCGATTTGTGTTCAGAGAACTGATATCCAACTGAAAATATTAATCTGAGCTTCAGAAAGGAATTTGTCGAGCGCTGGCTGAAATTCGTCAAGCTCTGCCTGGAATTTGTCGAACGCTGCTCAGGAAATATCGAGCGCTGGAACTAGCTATACTTCTTCAATTTGTTGAGAAGGATTCATCGAACGAAGCTAGACATTCGTCGAACGCCACTCGCCATTTGTCGAAGGCTGGAACCTTAATTTATCCTTAAGTTCTAGCTAATCAATCGGCCTAAAGACTTGACCCTTAAGCTATACAATGGGGTCAATACAGATCCTAATCAACAGATAGTGATCCTAGCCCAAATCAGTAATAGGGTTGTTCCAACACAGACATCTATCAATATTCTAAGGAAATAAAATCATTCAAATAACAGACCGCACGGTCTGCAGGGCAAACAGAATATCATAAAATCAAATTCATGCATTCAAGTTTGTCTGAAGGACCGAATAGAATAATATTACAATCATTGTTTGTAACCGCTCACTACTGGCGGGCATCGTCTGGAGCATCTTCTCTATGAAGATGGGCGACATGATCACCGACTTGAAGAACGGTACCTTGCATCTGATTAATACTGCGATGAAGATGATGAATAATGATGTGAAGCCGCACAGCATCCCGCTCTACTCGCGCGGCCGGAATCATGCGAGCAGGCAGGACCTCTGCGGTCTCCCTTACATTAGCAACGGGATCAGCTATCCCAGTCGCAGGAAGAGTTGAACTCGTCCCAACAGCCTGGCTGTTTGATCCGCGACGCCCTTCATCAGCTATATTATAAGGTCGCCGACTTCCGCCGGCTTCCCTTGTCAGATGTAGGTACTTATCTCTATAGTATGCACAATAATCCTCAAGCTTGCGGATCTCTTTCTTTCCTCTGTCAAGCCGCACGGTCAATGCAGCGACCTGGTCCTGCTGCGCCTTCTCCAGCTCCCGTCTTTCCTTCGTTTCAGCATCCAGCGCAACCCGCATCGCAGCTTTTTCATCCTGGGCGACCTTTGCCTGCTCCTCGAGGACCTTCACCTGTTTATTGAGGACTTCAAAATTGCCTTGAAGAGCGGCCATCTCATCCTCCATCATGGTGTCCGGGTTCAATGAGGATCTCGGAAAGGATGAAGTCAGTGGAGGAAGGTAAGTCACCAGTTCGCCCGACTTCGGAATGGACTCCGGATCGTCTGCAAACAAGAAAATTATGGTTAGAAAGTTTGAGCGAACATAATCTTATAAAAGGGGCATAACTAGACCGCTCATTTCGAACTCTTCTCGCTTACAAGCCGCAACTGTAAGATTAAGGTTCGAATGAACAGGTCGCTTCGCTTGCTCCTTTATCCATCCTTCGACGCTGCTCTCTCCACGACCTAACATTTAGCCTTCGCTTAGCCGCCGAGAATTGAGCAGCAGAGGGAAAGAAGCTCGGTGACGGGTTCAGTATCAAGTCGCTTAACTTTTTTCGAGACCGCGTTTCGAAAAAATGGACCAGGCGGTAACCCGCAACTCCCTTACCTTGCGAAAGAAGATTGAACGGCGGTGGAGGCGGCTTGTCCAGTTGATGTCTCACTTTCTCCGCCTTCGCCTTTATTAACCGCAGCCCGATCATCACAGGATCCTTGGGAGCCGGGGCGGCCTTCTCAATTCTAATCGCATCCTCTCCGGGGGGATCATTCGCATTCAAGTTGGTAGAGGTATCTAGCAGTTCATCCTGCTCCTTAAGGGAATTAAAGTCCTTAATAATATCGCTCACAGTCATACTATGAGCATCAGCAGAAACATGGTAGCCCGGCTTTTGGGAAGGGGTTGTCACTCCCTCAGAAACTTCTCCATCACGGGCCTTGCTTTGCAGGCTACCCGCTCCCGGTCTCCTCGAGGCCGCTCTGTTCTTGGCCTTCAACCTCTTGGCCTTCCTCAGGAGCCTGTCCGCTGTTGTCTCAGCCCTCTTACTCTTCAAAGCCGACTCCTGGCCGGCTTGTTGCGAAGAGATCGTACTGTCCTCCATATTCACTACCGGGCTCTGCTGTCCGGTCGGCTTAGGAGAGTCAACCGCTTCTCCTCCTTCATCACTTATCTTCAAATGATATACTCCAAAAGGAGTAATCTCCATGTTGAAGGAATCGGCCCCGTTGGCCTTCGGGATGAAGACTTCAGAATTTGTCTTATCTAGAGGGGGGGGGGGGGATCGGTCGCCTTATGATGCGGTGATTCGGCAAGTGCACCGGTCGCGCAAGTAATAATAATGGGGAAAATCCCCGAGTGTCGGTCTCTTGAGGAACACAGTAAGGTGGAGTTAGGTTTCGAGGAAGGACTTGAGATTGAAGTCCTTAAATCGGATGGAATGCGGGGGAGTTGGGTTGGCTTTTGGAAAATAAAATAAAAGCTATCAACTACTCCTATGCAATGCCGCTATGCAATGCTTCGCTTGGCGGGATGGAGACTAGGCAGGCCTTGAGCGCGCTGCGTCGAAAGGGCGGATGGACGAGTAGGCAAGCGGATCGAACTATGCAGGCCTTGAGCGCGCTGCTTCGTTAGGCGGGATGGAATACGGGCCGCGATGCCACGCTTCGGTAGGCGGATGGACGAGTAGGCTAGCGGAGTGAGGGTAGCAAGCACCTCTTCGACAAGCACGCCACTAGCAATTGCTAGTGCGGCATACGAACGTGACGGCGGGATGGAGGATGGAATGGGGCGCACCTCAAGCACACAAATAAACAAAAAGGGGTATTTCACATAGACATGAAATAACTTTAAATAGCAAGGTTTATAGTGTTCTTCATCAAAATACAAAAGATCTAACTATTACAACAATCAATAAGAAGAGAACAAGGCAAGAAATCGACCGAATCCGAAGGCTCGTTGGAGATTCACGGTTGGAATCGCCGGGTTGTCAATCCGCGTCCAAGCTCGGTCCGCAACTACGTCCGGGGTAGAGAGAGCTGTCACGACTCTCCAATGGACCCGTCTTCTTCGTGTCACGATCCGGTAGAGGTTGCAAACTTCCTCTTGCTTGATGGCAATGGCGGCTAGGTCTTTCTTTGGAGCTCTTGGAAGAAGGAGGAGGCTGAGAGGAAACTCCGGCTCAAGATTGGCGTGAAGAGCAAGCCCGGAGCACCTCTAGATGGTGGGCGGCGATGGAGGGGCGAAGTCGGACGAACTGGAGCCGAAAACGGCGGAATACGGCGGGGCGTCCGACCTAAATCACGAGCAGCGGAATTTATAGGCGCCGGAATTAAACAGTGCGCACGGTCATTGGCGCACGACCAGTGGTCGTGCGCACTAGAATTCGGTGATCGTGCGCTCTGCCTGGACGGAACCTGCAAAGACAGAAATTATGAAATAACATGTTCGCACGACCAGTGGCGCACGACCGGTGGTCGTGCGCACTATCGTCGGTGGTCGTGCGCATTAGACGAAACAGAACTCAGAAATTTAATGATAAGTGCGCACGAACAGTGGCGCACGACCGGTGGTCGTGCGCACTAGCGTAGATGGTCGTGCGCACTGCACCAAACAGAACTCATAAAAAAGGGTTAAGTGCACACGATCAGTGGCGCACGACCAGTGGTCGTGCGCACTAGAACCGGTGATCGTGCGCAGTGTTCCTGTGCAGAATTGCACCGGGAATACCTGCACGACTCCTGTTCCAGCATACGACACCAGTCTCGCCACTGAAAGTGGAACTTAACAGTACATGAAAACTACTAATGAAGATAAGCATGAAATCACACCAAAATGGGCCTAGAAGTGCACATAGCAAGTGATAACAAATATAAGCTAAAACAAGGCTAAAGTGCAGTGGAATGACTTGGCCTATACTAGCTCTGCAAGAGGTGAGGAGTTTTCTCCACATTCTTCTCCAGCTTGAAGCAGGAACAGAGACAAGGCGTGACTAGATAAACGGCCCAGATGAGTCCATATATGTGTATATAATCAGGACTCATCACACCCCCAGACTTACCTGTTTGCGCGTCCCGAGCAAACAAATTCTAAGCGAACGGGGAAAGAAAAGTAGATGGCTTAAAACTACAATATAGAGTACCATGCGAAGTCGCATACTCACGTGCATAAGAAGAATAGTAGAGAAGATTTCTGATTATATAAACAGTCTATATATTTCTAAAAGAGTAAAAGCATATTACAACTACTCAAAATGGTGAAAAGAAGTGAATCGTTCGGTCATGCATAAGGAGAAAGTAAACTAAACGCTGAGATGAGCATTGCTCAAGATTGGGATGCCGGACAAACTCCACCGAAATCCATCGGTGTCGGTGACCATAGGCTTGCCCGGTCACATTCTCTCCACGGCACTGGTTTGACTCAAATGCGTGAATCAATAGGACTTTAGGTTTTAAATGAGGCTTGGGTTTAGGTGAGGAAAAACTAAGATAAAAACGACGGCTAAAGCACTAAACCCAAATGAGCTAATGCAGGAAACTATCCTCATTCACCACACAAACATGCGGGTACACAACACCCCCAGACTTGGACTTAACAGCATGGGTGCGTGCACCGCCTACTCCCAAACATAAATCTATACATAAAGATTTTCAAGTAAACATTCCTTCTCTTTCCTTTCTTTTTAACTTCTTTTCTTTTTCTCATTTTTTTTTTCTTTTCTTATCATTTTCAGCAAATAAACAAAAGGACACATCCACATCTTCACAAACATATTACCACATCAACAACCCAACTCATGAAAATAATAAACAGCTAAAGCTCAAATTTTGGGTGTGCGACTAGGATTGGCTTTTGGGCTTTGGTGAAATAGAAGTGGGGCTGAATCAAAGAACAGGTAGGCACAACTGGGCTAGCGAGGATATAGCGGTAGGGATAGGCACAAAGGCTCAACCGGGCCAAAATGATGGCCTATATCACATTCACACAATTGACTAACCGTATACCCATGCTTTAAGAATCGCTTGGGGCAAGTTCTAGCCACCGAGAAAGATTCTCCTTTCTCCCGACTCAAGCAATACGAATCTAGCGATCGTTTACACACATCCCTATGCTATCGTTTGATTCACACCGGATTCACCATTTGAGTAGAGTAAACAACATTTACACTAATAGAGAAAAATATAAAACCATAGTATAAAAAGAGATCTAACCTACACAAATTCCTATGCAACCGAGCACTCGACTAGCAGCACTACTAGAGTCAACATTTTACTCTGCTACATAGTCCAAAGCCATCACCTAAACTTTCCCAAATAAGCAGAAGAATTAAATTCACAACAGAGCAGGCAAACAGATGAGTACGCGCTCAAGTGGGTGATGTGGTGTGCAATGAAAATAAACAAAACATTTTAAATGAAATCTTCTAGCATGCAGTGCAATAGTGCACGTGAGCGGGTAAACAAAACTACTCTCCCCCAGACTTAAACTAAACAATCCGCATAATATATGACATGAAAATCAGCAAAGGCTAGGGGAAGAGAGTACCCAATGCTCAGCAAGTGAGCATACCAGAAGATTGGCGTGTAAACCACGACTAAGCTGCAACATCCGCCATCCAGAAGAAATACCTGCAGGAGTCAGCTCCGCAAAACAAAAGAAATAGAAAAAGATAAACTACAATACTACAGCTAACTAAACAGGATTGAATAAGATAAAATGCATGAAAAGTAAGATAACTACTGGGGTTATTGTCATCCCAGCACGACTTATTTAGCATTTGTACAGTTCTAGCTAATGGGCCTATGAAAAGAAAAGTGGACAGGTAACTGTTCTAATATGCGTGTAGGTAGCGGGTACCTATACGGAGAAAGAACAGTCACGCCTCTACCCGAATATAGATAAAACCTGCCCATCACAGGTAGAGGGAAAAGAAAGTATGAAGAGGAGGAGGCCTGGTCCTCACTCAACTTACCAAAACTATCCTTGCCCAGCAAGGTATCGTCTGCAGCAGGTCCACAGGAGGAGAAGGCAATGAGTGGAGCTTCCTCTACAGAGGGGGAATAAACCTCCTCACATGAGAGGATGCTCTCATCATTGACTTGAGCAAAAGCTCCAAGTCCTCCTGAAGTACCTGTGAAGATTCAACCTGCACAGACTCAGATGAAGGAAGGGGATCAAGAAATAAAGAAGACGAAGAACATAAATAAACATCAATCGGGGGAGTGATCCCGGACTCACTCCCATCAGGTGGGGGAAGTAAAATAATGTTTGCATTGTCATCAATGCTACAAGATTCGGCGGGATCAACAGTGGACAAGCTAGAGATTTGGACTTCCTCCACCGGTGCTGAGGAAAACTCCTCTTCACCTAGAAGGTTGTCCTCCTCCATAGGAATAGGCACAATACTAAGATCAACCGCCTCCTCCTGCGACACATCATCAACAATGTCGTCAGAGACGAGTGTAGTATGCACAACAGGGAGAGGAATAGTGCTCGGATAAAAGTCTAGCACCGATTCCTCACAAAGAATCGAATCCACTAAAGGTGGTGGATGCACCGGGAGAATAGGCTCGGCAATGTTGGTGCCCAGATCAGCCGCACATCCGGTGACCATGTCCATGCCATACCCTTCAAGATGTGAAGGTGACAAAGACACATAACCGGATGTTGAAGGTGTGCCGCCAGAGTTAGGAGTTGGGACGATCCGGATATCCGGCTCGTCATCCTTATCCAATTGGCGACGAAAAGCAGCACAATCCTTCAGGGCGTGATCAGTGCTCCGACAAAACTGGCACTGCCTTACGGGCTTCTTTGGCGCAGCGGGAGCTGGAGCCGAAAAGAAGTATGACGGTAAAGGTTCGGCAGAGTAGCCATAAGACTTACGCGCACCATATGGAGTACCAGACGAAGTCGGTGCTCCATATGCTGGGCTATAAGAATTATGCCTACTATTCTCCGTAGGGCATTCATCACTAGAGTGGGAGGTAGCTCCACACCAACGACAACGGAAATTGAGATGTGCCCACATAGTGCGAAGATAAAACGATTCAAAATAAAAATGCTATTGTGCAAATACTAAACCAAATAGAAATTACTAAAGCAACCTGATATAAAACAAGAAGAAGGAATTAAGAGAACAAAAATAAAATAAAAGATGCAATTTACAAATGGAAGGGCTTTTCTCTCAAATTCTCCCTCTCCAGAAAACTCACACGTCTGTGTTCCCCGGCAACGGCGCCAAAAACTTGATGCGGTGATTCGGCAAGTGCACCGGTCGCGCAAGTAATAATAATGGGGAAAATCCCCGAGTGTCGGTCTCTTGAGGAACACAGTAAGGTGGAGTTAGGTTTCGAGGAAGGACTTGAGATTGAAGTCCTTAAATCGGATGGAATGCGGGGGAGTTAGGTTGGCTTTTGGAAAATAAAATAAAAGCTATCAACTACTCCTATGCAATGCCGCTATGCAATGCTTCGCTTGGCGGGATGGAGACTATGCAGGCCTTGAGCGCGCTGCGTCGAAAGGGCGGATGGACGAGTAGGCAAGCGGATCGAACTATGCAGGCCTTGAGCGCGCTGCTTCGTTAGGCGGGATGGAATACGGGCCGCGATGCCACGCTTCGGTAGGCGGATGGACGAGTAGGCTAGCGGAGTGAGGGTAGCAAGCACCTCTTCGACAAGCACGCCACTAGCAATTGCTAGTGCGGCATACGAACGTGACGGCGGGATGGAGGATGGAATGGGGCACACCTCAAGCACACAAATAAACAAAAAGGGGTATTTCACATAGACATGAAATAACTTTAAATAGCAAGGTTTATAGTGTTCTTCATCAAAATACAAAAGATCTAACTATTACAACAATCAATAAGAAGAGAACAAGGCAAGAAATTGACCGAATCCGAAGGCTCGTTGGAGATTCACGGTTGGAATCGCCGGGTTGTCAATCCGCGTCCAAGCTCGATCCGCAACTACGTCCGGGGTAGAGAGAGCGGTCACGACTCTCCAATGGACCCGTCTTCTTCGTGTCACGATCCGGTATAGGTTGCAAACTTCCTCTTGCTTGATGGCAATGGAGGCTAGGTCTTTCTTTGGAGCTCTTGGATGAAGGAGGAGGCCGAGAGGAAACTCCGGCTCAAGATTGGCGTGAAGAGCAAGCCCGGAGCACCTCTAGATGGTGGGCGGCGATGGAGGGGCGAAGTCGGACGAACTGGAGCCGAAAACGGCGGAATACGGCGGGGCGTCTGACCTAAATCACGAGCAGCGGAATTTATAGGCGCCGGAATTAAACAGTGCGCACGGTCATTGGCGCACGACCAGTGGTCGTGCGCACTAGAATTCGGTGATCGTGCGCTCTGCCTGGACGGAACCTGCAAAGACAGAAATTATGAAATAACATGTTCGCACGACCAGTGGCGCACGACCGGTGGTCGTGCGCACTATCGTCGGTGGTCGTGCGCATTAGACGAAACAGAACTCAGAAATTTAATGATAAGTGCGCACGAACAGTGGCGCACGACCGGTGGTCGTGCGCACTAGCGTAGATGGTCGTGCGCACTGCACCAAACAGAACTCATAAAAAAGGGTTAAGTGCACACGATCAGTGGCGCACGACCAGTGGTCGTGCGCAATAGAACCGGTGATCGTGCGCAGTGTTCCTGTGCAGAATTGCACCGGGAATACCTGCACGACTCCTGTTCCAGCATACGACACCAGTCTCGCCACTGAAAGTGGAACTTAACAGTACATGAAAACTACTAATGAAGATAAGCATGAAATCACACCAAAAAGGGCCTTGAAGTGCACATAGCAAGTGATAACAAATATAAGCTAAAACAAGGCTAAAGTGCAGTGGAATGACTAGATAAACGGCCCAGATGAGTCCATATATGTGTATATAATCGGGACTCATCACCTTATTAGAAGGGGCAGGCGAATCAGCTGGGGGCGGGTTTGAACAACCCGCTTCATTTTTTGTCGACAAATTGACTGTCGGCGCAAGGGGTAGGTCGGTCGGCTTGCCCGAAGAAGGGATGGTAACTGTTTGATCAACCTTTTTAGGCTGATGAGATTTCTTTCTTCTCTTCTTCTCCTTCGGGCGGTTTCCCCCGTGGTCTATGCTCGACTTTTAGCGGCCTTCAAACTCGGCCATGAGGTCCACCATTTTGATCACGTTGTCTACCCGGAAGGTTCTAACCACAAGTGGCGAATAGCGACCCGTGAAAACACTTCAATTATGCAGAAAAAGAAGCTTCCAGAACATTTATAACCCACGAGGCGAGATCGGCGCGGTCTCCGGCTAGAACTATTATTTTTTAAATCTCTTTGGAATTTGAAAATATGCGGGGATTATGTTTACCCAGGAGACCGTCTCCGAGTAACCCTTCTCGCAGACCGGGCGGTCTAAGGATGCAAGTCGCCCGGTTCAGATTCAACAGGGTCCATCAACACCAGCCAACACAAACTGGGCGGTCTTATAGAAGTCAGGCCTCCTCCAGGGATTGAAGATACTCAAGGTTCAAGTCCAGAAGGCAAGCCGCGGTCACAAGACGGAGACCGCCCGGGTTGTACCATGAAGACTCAAGGTTCAAGTCCAGAAGGCAAGCCACGGTCTCAGATCGAAGACCGCCTGGGTTGCATTATTGCCCTGGTCTCAGTGTCTTTGATCTCCGGCCAGGACAGATCGGAAGTGCAAGCCACCAAGATCGCGTGGCCTATTACTTTTCTCCTTTCAATATCTAGTCACCGCCTGCCCGATTCTCCTGTACCCGGGAAGACGGTTATTTTATCCCTTCCCATTCGGGCAGGCCCCCGAACCTATAAATAGGGGGCTGCAACGTTCCCAAGAGACGCACACTCGAATCCTGGAGCTCGCTTGTTAGAGCTGCGGTCTCGAGTTTCCCGTCTTGTGACCTGTCTGACCGGTCGGCTTCTACTTTCCTTTCTTTGTAACCCGCTGTAACTTCTCCATTTCAATCAAAGGAAAGCCCATCACAGGAGTGGCATTCGTAGTGACGGGCGAAGTCTGGCCTTGACCGCTGCCAGCGGTCTCATTTTCTCTAACCAAAAAGTAACCGGTAGCCCGCAGCCTCCAATTTCCTTCGGAGGTGCATATTCGGATTCAACAAGCCATAATTTTTGATCTTATTGTCTGATTTTTGTGCACAACACCTTTTTTGAATGAGCACGGAGCCCTATATTCATTGAAGCACAAGTTTTACCCATTGCAGTTCATTTAGTTGTCGATATATATCGGGTTGCACTGGTAATGCGAAATTTAGCTCCAAATGACACCTAAACTTGAAACAGCCATAACTTTTGATCAGGTTTTCTGATTTTGGCCCACAAAACCTCTTTAAAATGAGCTCTGAGCCATACATTCAATGGAGAGCAAGTTTAACCCAATCTAGTTCATTTTTTGGTCGATATACATTGAGTTGCAGTGGTAATGTGGGATTTAGCTCCAACTAACACCTAAACTTCAAACAACTATAACAATTGATTTGGTTGTCTGGATTTTGCCCAAAACACCTTTTCGGAAAGAACTCAGTGCCATACATCCTATGGAGAATAGCATTTACTCGATCGAGTTCATTTAGTGGTCGATGGACAGTGGATTGCAGTGGAAATGAGGGATTTTGCTCCAATTGACACATAAACTTCAAACATCCATAACTTTAATATGGTTGTCAGGTTATTACCCACAACATCTTTTTTAGAATGAGATTGGAGCCCTATATCCAATGGACAACAAGTTTTACCCATTCTAGTTCATTTAGTGGTTGATCTACAGTGGGTTACAGTGGTAATGGGGGATTTAGCTCTAAATGACACATAAACTTCAAACAGACAGAACTCTTGATCAAGTTGCACAATTTTTGCCCACAATACCTTTTTAGAATGAGCTCAGAGCCCTTCATCCAATGTAGAGTATGATATAACCATTCAAGTTCGTTTATTGTTCGATATACAGTGGGTTCCAGTGGTAATGCGGGATTTAGCTCCAAATTACACCTAAACTTCAAGCAGCCATAACTTTTGATCCGGTTGTTCAATTTTGTTGCACAGCACTGTTTCAGAAAGAGCTCGTATTCTCCATCCAACAGAGAATAAGATTTACCCATTCTACAATACCTCTTCGGAATGAGATCGGAGCCCTAATTCCAATGGAGAACAATTTAAACCCATTCCAGCTTGTTTAGAGGTCGATATACAGTGACTTGTAGTGGTAATACGATATTTAGCTCCAAATGACACATACACTTCAAAATGACAGAATTTTTAATGCTGGTTGTAGTGAAAATAAGAGATTTAGCTCCAAATGACACTCAAACTTTATACAACATTAAATTTTGATCAGGTTGTTCGATTTTTTTGCTCAACAATTTTTCGGAAAGAGCTCGTATTCTCCATCCAATAGAGAATAATATTTACCCATTCTAGAATAAGACAACACCTTTCCGGTGGTCAAATTTTCGCCCACAATACCTTTTCGGATGAGATCGGAGCCCTAAATCCAATAGAGAACAATTTAAACCCATTCCAGCTTGTTTAGAGGTCGATATACAGTGAGTTGTAGTGGTAATACTAGATTTAGCTCCAAATGACACATACACTTCAAATGATAGAACTTTTAATGTTGGTTGTAGCGAAAATGAGAGATTTAGCTCCAAATGACACTCAAACTTTAAACAGCAATAACTTTTGATCCGGTTGTCTGATTTTACCACCCACAACACCTTTTAGGAATGAGCTCGGAGCACTACATTCATTGAAGCATAAGTTTTACCCAATACACTTCAGTTAGTGGTCAATATATAGCGGGTTGCACTAGTAATGCGAAATTTAGCTCCAAATGACACCTAAACTTAAAACAGCCATAACTTTTGATCAGGTTGTCTAATTTTTGCTCACAAAACCTCTTCGAAATGAGCACTGAGCCATGCATTCAATAGAGAGAAAGCTTTACCCAATCTAGTTCTGTTGAATCCGGAAATGCACCTCCGAAGGAAATTGGAGGCTGCGGACTGTCAGTTACTATTTGGTTATAGAAAGTTAGACCGCTGGCAGCGGTCAAGGCAAGACTTCGCCCGTCACGACGAATGCCACTCCTGTGATGCGCTTTCCTTTGATTCGAATGAAGAGATTACAGCGGGTTATAGAGCAATGCAAGAAGAAGCCGACCGGTCAGACAGGTCGCAAGACGGGAAACTCGAGACCGCAGCTCTAACAAGCGAGCTCCAGGATTCGAGTGTGCGTTCCTTGGGAACGTCGCCGCCCTCTATTTATAGGCTTGGGGGCCTGCCCGAACGTACAGGGATAAAATAACCGCCTGCCCAGGTAAAGGAGAATCGGGCAGGCGGTGATGGGATACATGAGGGAAGAAAAGAAATAAGCCGCTTGGTCTTGGCGGCTTGCGCTTTCGATCTGTCCTGGCCGCAGATCAAAGATGCTACGATCAAGGAAATGATGCAACCCGGGCGGCCTCGGACCTGAGACCACGGCTTGCCTTCTGGACTTGAGCCTTGAATTTTCATGATGCAACCCGGGCGGCCTCTAACCAGAGACCGCGGCTTGCCTTCTGGACTTGAGCCTTGAGTCTTCATGATGCAACCCGGGCGGCCTCTTAGTATTGGATCCTAATGCTAATTCTATACTACTCTTTATTTATGAAATGCACTAGATAACCTAGCATGCTTTCTACAATGTTTGGTATGTATTGAAATTGTGAATTAAAGTAACATTGTAGTAATCTCTTTTTGATAAGATTATTTCATGCTTGGTTACTGTATTGTCAAAACAAAAATTTTAAATGCAAAATGATTTACAAAAACATCTTCTTTTTGAAATTGAACTCATATATCTTTTTATGAACCATCATTGATTACCATAAGATGTTTTTTGTACTTCTATATGTCTTCCGCATCATAACCATATAATTGTTTTACCTTGCACTTTAATACTTATTTAAAATCTTTCATCTTGTGTGCATCATCACTTGAATCTTCAAATTCCTTTCTTGCAACAAGTGGTAGACTTGCTTGGTAAACTTTATATTGGTTGAATTTTTTTTTTGCTTATAACTCTGATCTATTTCTATTCTAAACACTCCTCCAACAAGTGAAATATTGCTTATAAAACATCTCTTTTTAACTTAAACTTTTTTTAGTATTATGATGTTTCTTTTTCGAAATCTTCCGCAATACTCAAACTCTGAGTCATTCATGAATTTCAATATAGCTATGTGAGTTTTATTTCAAAAATTCAAATAAAAATATAAACCCATATGCTATGATATTTCCCATTAGATTTAAATGCTTAATGTTTCCAATAATTGTTATCCATGACTTCATTTCTCACCATAGCGGGGGCGTAGGGTTGTAGACATTAGATAACCTTATCTCTAGTCATGTCTTGTCCTTAACCGGGGAGGGTTCCAGTGGGGCCTTGCGAGGCACTGGGGGAAAAGAGTGCTAGGTTAAGTTTTTGTCTAGTGTTTGCATATGAGATTAACACCCCAACCTACGGCATGTTTGCAGCTCCTCATGCCCATCCGTCACTTAGTACGGGGCTAGGGTGTTGACATATTGTCTGGGTAGATTGGTTACTTGGAAATCATGATTTTTTTTTGCTTAAAACTCTTATTTAAAGGGAAAATCATTATTTTTTGCTAAACTCTGATTTATAAAAGGGGGAGAACTACAAACAAAAGGGATAAAATAAGTCATAACTCTGATCATTTTCAATGAAAGATAAGTCTAAAACTCCTTATCATTTACTTAAAAAGCTCGATCATGCATTCTCTTTTATTTACACATTTTTAGTGCTTTGTTTCCCTACCCACTTTTGCTAATAACAAAGGGGAGAACTAACATGATAAAATGCAAAAGGGGGAGAACTAACAATGATAAATGTAACCCGCTATCATAAATCCAACATGACAAATTCAGTTGATAGCATACATATTTAGGGAGCATTCACATAGGGGGAGCACATATTTAGGGGGAGCAATTCTAAATGCTAAAATCAATAATCATCCTAAAGTCATCACTCTCACACACACACAAGTATAGTCTCATCATGCTTATTTATTAATGCTTTGTTTTATCATTAATGGATTTGTTATTATCAAAAGGGGGAGTTTGTTGGAACATGGTCTTCCGCATCTCCTAGGTTTGAGAATAACAAATCCTATGTGTATTTGATCTTGTGTGTTCAAGTGTGCAGGTTAACATAGTCCACATGACTCAAGGAGTACTCATGATGTCTGCCCCCAAAATTGAGGCCAAAATTCGAAGAGGCTCACTAGCGCCGGCGGTAGCGATAGCGCCCGGCGCTAGCGTTGATCTGCGTGATTCTGGCATCTTTTTAGAAGGAGCTAGCGCCCGGCGTTAGCTACTAGCGCTGGCGGTAGAATGGCGCACAAGAGGCATGGAGGAATATGTTGCCACAGATTGAAGATCCTGCCGCGCAAAGCGTTTCCTAATCCGGGCTAGCGCCGGCGGTAGCGCTAGCGCCGGTGGTAGCGTGAAGGCTATAAATTGGATGCTTTGGTTCCGAATTATTCATCCTCCTCCAATCCCAAACTCCAAAGCTTCGTGCCACAGCAAAGAGAGGAAGATTCAGAGCGATACTCCCACAATTCCATAAAGCCTTAAGGAGATCCGTGGAGAAGATTTCAACATGCGTCATCATGGTGACGAAAGGCCGCATCGACTACGATCATACTCTGCGGGCCTTCGTCCACTTCTCCAAGAGATCTACATAGAGGGAGTTTTTATATTATTGTCTTTTCATTTCATATCTTTTCTGTAAACTGTAGTGAAATCGCCTCGTGTTGGCGACTAGGTCTGGGGTAGGACTTAGGGCTGAAATTCGCCTCGTGTTGGCGACTAGATCTAGGTTAGGTCTAGGGGGTGCTCGAGGCCTTTCTGGGGATAGATCGGCTAGAGCGGCTTGAGGCTGTATTTGGGGAGAGATCGGCTAAAGCCAACCGGTTCATGGGGATACGAGTCGGTATAGAAAACGAAAAAGAATTTTTATTAGTCGCCTCCGATTTCTAGCGTCATAGAAATCAAGTTTTGTAAAACATATTTATCATTAATAAAGCTTGTCTCCTTTTTGTTTTACTTCACTTATTTCATGTCTTTAATCTTGCAATAATTCAAAGTTTTTATATATAATCTAAAGTTTTTGAAAACCTTTATTCACCCCCCTCTAAGGGCGCCGACCGATCCAACAATACATTCATTGGAGCACAAGTTTTACCCATTCCAGTTCATTTAGTTGTCGATATATAGCGTGTTGCAGTGGTAATGCGAAATTTAGCTCCAAATGACACCAAACATTCTAACGTCCATAACTTTTGATTTGTAAGTTTAATTTTTGCCCACAAGACCTTTTCAGAATATGCTCGGAGGCATACATCCAATGGAGCAACATTTTAAATCATTCCAGCTCATTTTAGTGGTCTATATACAACAGGTTGCAATGGTAATGATGGATTTAGCTCCTCTTGACACATAACTTAAACAGCCATAACTTTTAATCAGGTTATCTGATTTTGGCCCACAAAACCTCTTCGAAATGAGCTCTGAGCCATACATTCAATGGAGACCAAGTTTAACCCAATCTAGTTCATTTAGTGGTCGATATACATTGAGTTGCAGTGGTATTGTGAGATTTTGCTCCAACTAACACCTAAACATCAAACGACTATAACTATTGATCTAGTTGTCTGGATTTTGCCCAAAACACCTTTTCGGAATGAGCTCAGAGCCATACATCCTATGGAGAATAGGATTTACCCAATCGAGTTCATTTAATGGTCGACAGATAGTGGATTGCAGTGGAAATGAGGGATTTTGCTCCAATTGACACCTAAACTTCGAACATCCATAACTTTGACCCGGTTGTCAGGTTATTGCCCACAACACCTTTTCGAAATGTGATCGGAGCCCTACATCGAATGGACAACAATTTTTACCCATTCCAGTTTGTTTAGTGGTTGATCTATAGTGAGTTGCAGTGGTAATGTGGGATTTAGCTCCAAATGACACATAAACATGAAACGGACAGAACTCTTAATCAAGTTACCCAATTTTTGCCAATAATACCTTTTTAGAATGAGATCAGAGTCCTACATCCAATGTAGAGTAGGATATAACCATTCAAGTTCGTTTATTGTTCGATATACAGCGGGTTCCAGTGGCAATGCGGGATTTAGCTCCAAATTACACCTAAACTTCAAGCATCCATAACTTTTGATCCGGTTGTTTGATTTTTTTGCACAACATTTTTTTGGAAAGAGCTCGTATTCTCCATCCAATAGAGAATAAGATTTACCCATTCTAGAATAAGACAGCACCTTTCCGGTAGTCTAATTTTTGCCCACAATTCCTTTTCGGAATGAGATCGGAGCCCTAAATCCAATGAGGAACAATTTAAACCCATTCCAGCTTGTTGAGAGGTCGATATATAGTAAAGTTGTAGTGGTAATACAAGATTTAGCTCCAAATAACACATACACTTCAAAATGACAGAATTTTTAATGTTGGTTGTAGTGAAAATGAGAGATTTTGCTCCAAATGACACTCAAACTTTATACAGCAATAACTTTTGATTCGGTTGTCTGATTTTACCCCCATAACACCTTTTAGGAATGAGCTCGGAGCACTACATTCTTTGAAGCACAAGTTTTACCCAATGCAGTTCAGTTAGTTGTCGATATATAGCGGGTTGCACTAGTAATGTGAAATTTAGCTCCAAATGACACCTAAACTTGAAACAGCCATAACTTTTGATTAGGTTGTCTAATTTTTCCAACAAAACCTCTTCGAAATGAGCTCTGAGCCATACATTCAATGGAGACAAAGCTTTACCCAATCTAGATCATTTAGTGGTCGATATACATTGAGTTGCAGTGGTAAAGTGGGATTTGGCTCTAACCAACACCTAAACATCAAACATCTATAACTATTGATCCGGTTGTCTGGATTTTGCCCAAAACACCTTTTCAGAATGAGCTCAGAGCCATACATCCTATGGAGAATAGGATTTACTCGATCAAGTTCATTTAGTGGTCGACGGATAGTGGACTACAGTGGAAATGAGTGATTTTGCTCCAATTGACACCTAAACTTCAAACATCCATAACTTTGATCAAATTGTCAGGTTATTGCCCATAACACCTTTTCGGAATGAGATTGGAGCCCTATATACAATAGACAACAAGTTTTACCCATTCTAGTTCATTTAGTGGTTGATCTACAGTGGGTTACAGTGGTAATGAGGGATTTAGCTCCAAATGACACAAAATTTTCAAACAGAAAGAACTCTTGATCCAGTTGCCCAA
Source organism: Dactylorhiza incarnata (assembly GCA_033032865.1). Lineage (NCBI taxonomy): Eukaryota > Viridiplantae > Streptophyta > Magnoliopsida > Asparagales > Orchidaceae > Dactylorhiza > Dactylorhiza incarnata. The sequence goes on along the minus strand of JAWHQI010000330.1, from coordinate 2,292,300 downwards.
TTTTTGCCCCCAATACCTTTTTTGAATGAGCTCAGAGCCCTACATCCAATGTAGAATAGGATATAACCATTCAAGTTTGTTTATTGTTCGATATACAGTGGGTTCTAGTGGAAATGGGGGATTTAGCTCCAAATTACACTTAAACTTCAAGCAACCATAACTTTTGATCCGATTATTCAATTTTTTGCACAACACTTTTTTAGAAAGAGCTTGTATTCTCCATCCAATAGAGAATAAGTTTTACCCATTCTAGAATAAGACAACACCTTTCCGGTTGTCCAATTTTTGCCCACAATACCTTTTCAGAATGAGTTCGGAGCCCTAAATCCAATGGAAAACAATTTAAACCCATTCCAGTGTTGGGTTTTCTATACCCCTAACGGGATGACATATCGAATATGCGCAGCGGAAATAAAGACAAGAACAACCCAAAAGAGACTAACGGATCTTGCGGTTTTCATGATTCAAGAGAATAATCAAATCGAAATACAAGGTACCTTTGCGGGATTGAGTCAACACTCAACCAAGGTGCTCCAAAGAGAAATCCGAAATCTGCCTTTGAGTTCTACAAGAATCAAAATGGATCGATCCCTCTATAGAAGTCCACACAAGCGAAGGAGAACCCTAGCTTCTTGTCGTACAAGAACTAGGTCGGAGAAGGAAGCTCTCAACGTCCCCATGGACTGCTAGATCTGATCCAGGGGAGGCGGCGACCACGACGACGACTAGCTGCGGCGGTAGATGATCGGCGGACAGGAAGAACGAGATGCCCTCGCGCGGAACTGTTCCGGTCGGCCGTTCTCGTCTAAATCGCGAAGAAGATTAAGTCCCGTTAAACCTAAAATCGTATGCCCTTTTATACTAAAACACATAAATTAGGCTATCCACAGACCGCAGAATATCTGTCCAGATTTACATTCGCCGAATTTGACTAATCAATATAACCGAATTCGACTCAAATTCGGCGAAGCCATTTCGACGAATTCGTCTATACAAATTCGGCTATATCATTTCGTCGAAACCCTTTTGTCGAACTGACATGATTCGGCTAAACCCTTTAGTCGAATCTATTATAATTCGGTTAATCATATTAGCCGAATTTCATTAGTCGAATCAAGCTAATTCGGTTAAACCATTTAACAGAATTTGACGCAGTTCTGTTAAACCCTTTAGCCAAATTTGTCAAGTAAATACTCATTCGTTTAAACCCTTTAAATGATTTCCCGTTGAGACATTCTCAACTTAATTCCAAGCAGTCACAGGATTGGTCCTCCACTCATATCCAATATGAGTAAGGCCAACACAATCCTTTCTCCAACTTTTCCAAACGCTTTTATGTGTGACCCTATAGGCTCATATTGCGTTGGTAGTAAGACTAACTGTTGATTGCTTTGAGATCACCTCAGAAACTCCAACATCCAGCTCGTTTAGAGGTCAATATACAGTGAGTTGGAGTGGTAATACGAGATTTAGCTCCGAATGACACATACACTTCAAAATGACAGAATTTTTATGCTGGCTGTAGTGAAAATGAGAGATTTAGCTCCAAATGATACTCAAACTTTAAACAGCAATAACTTTGGATGCGGTTGTTTTATTTTACCCCCACAACACCTTTTCGGAATGAGCTCGGAGCACTACATTCATTGGAGCACAAGTTTTACCCACTCTAGTTCATTTAGTTGTCGATATATAGCGTGTTGCAGCGGTAATGCGAAATTTAGCTCCAAATGACACCTAAACTTCTAACGTCCATAACTTTTGATTTGTATGTTTAATTTTTGCCCACAACACCTTTTCAGAATATGTTCGAAGGCATACATCCAATGGAGCACCATTTTAAACCATTCCAGCTAATTTTAGTGGTCAATATACAGCAGGTTGCAATGGTAATGAGGGATTTAGCTCCTCTTGACACATAAACTAAAACAGTCATAACTTTTGATCTTATTATCTGATTTTTGTGCACAACACCTTTTTGGAATGAGCTCGGAGCCCAATATTCATTAAAGGACAAGTTTTACCCATTGCAGTTCATTTAGTTGTCGATATATAGCGGGTTGAACTAGTAATGCAAAATTTAGCTCCAAATGACACCTAAACTTAAAACAGTCATAACTCTTAATCAGGTTGTCTAATTTTGGCCCACAAAACCTCTTCGAAATGAGCTATGAGCCATACATTCAATGGAGACCAAGTTTAACCCAATCTAGTTCATTTAGTGGTCGATATACATTGAGTTGCAGTGGTAATGTGGGATTTTACTCCAACTAACGCCTAAACATCAAACAACTATAACTATTGATCCGGTTATCCAGATTTTGCCCAAAACACCTTTTCGGAATGAGCTCAGAGCCATACATCCTATTGAGAATTGGATTAACCCGATCGAGTTCATTTAGTGGTCGACAGATAGTGGATTGCAGTGGAAATGATTGATTTCGCTCCAATTGACACCTAAACTTCAAACATCCATATCTTTGATCCGGTTGTCAGGTTATTGCCCACATCACCTTTTCGAAATGAGATCAGAGCCCTACATCGAATGGACAATAATTTTTACCCATTACACTTCGATTAGTGGTTGATCTACAGTGAGTTACAGTGGTAATGGGGGATTTAGCTCCAAATGACACATAAACTTGAAATAGAAAGAACTCTTGATCAAGTTGTCCAATTTTTGCCAATAATACCTTTTAGAATGAGCTCAAAGCCCTACATCCAATGTAGAGTAGGATATAACCATTCATGTTCATTTTTGTTAGATATACAGTGGGTTCCAGTGGTAATGCGGGATTTAGCTCCAAATTACACCTAAACTTCAAGCATCCATAACTTGATCAGGTTGAGAACGGAGCCCTAAATACCTTTTCGCCCACAATACCTTTTCGGAATGAGAACGGAGCCCTAAATACAATGGAGAACAATTTAAACCCATTCCAGCTCGTTTAGAGGTCGATATATAGTGAGTTGTAGTTGTAATATGAGATTTATCTCCAAATGACACATACACTTCAAAATGATAGAATTTTTAATGTTGGTTGTAGTGAAAATGAGAGATTTAGCTCCAAATGACACTCAAACTTTATACAACAATAACTTTTGATCCGGTTGTCTGATTTTACCCCCCACAACACCTTTTAGGAATGAGCTCGGAGCACTACATTCATTGAAGCACAGGTCTTACCCAATGCAGTTCAGTTAGTTGTCGATATATAGCGGGTGATGAGTCCCATTTATATACACATTTATGGACTCATCTGGGCCAATTATCTAGTCTATGCACACCACTTTAGGCATAATTTCATTCATATTTGTTATTCATCGCTAGGTGCACTATTAGGCCCATTTCGATGTGCATTTGCGCTCCTTGTTATTGGGGGTAAGCACATGGTGCTCCCCTTCCATTTCTTTATGTTTATCTGGTGTTGGTGGTGTATTCCCAGCTATTTCTATCTTGGATGCAGGTTACCGGATTATCTTGTATCCAGTTTTCTCCCAGAATTCATGACTGTGTGAAATGCACGGTCGTGCGTTTTCCTTGATGCATGGATGATTACAGTCGTGCGATATCTTCTGGGCAGAGAACGAGCGATCTGAATTTGCTCGTGCATTTTGACGCACGGGCAGATTTGCCCGTGCATGTGTAAAACGCACGGTTGGCCTGTGTTCTCTTGGTTTTTGTCATTTTTGAATTTACCCGTGCATTTTGACGCATGGACGGATTTGCCCGTGCGTGAGTAAATCGCACGGGCGGCGCAGCGTCTCCCTCAAGTCTGGTTTTATCATTTAATAACACACGGTTCACGCACGGTCGTGCGTTCGACAGTGCGTGACCATTTTTCTGCCTGTTTAGTATAAAATGCAGGTTACATCGCAGGTAGAAGGGAGATCGGAGAGGGGAGCGGGAAATTAGGTCCTTCCCGCCGTTCTTGAGGTCTGAGGGCTTCTCCTTCACCTCCACCACCAAAGAGGCTATTTTCCGGCATTTTCCACCACCATCCTTCCATTCAGGAGTGGTAGCAAGCATCCTCCACCAAGTGCTCAAGCATTCCTTGTCGTGGGAAGCCATAGCAGAGCTGTAGGTTGTTGGAGCGGTGATAGCCTCCATCGAATCAGCACACCATCTGAGGGCCGAGCCTTGAGAGAGCCCGACAACCTCTCATTCCTGCCGAGAACCCAAGACGCGGTGATTTCTTCCTATTGGTCTTCTCTAACTTTATGTTTGTGTTTTTCCTTGTGTTGTTGTAATGAACTATCATTTAGCTTTATGTTATAAATCCTTTGTGATATTCTTGTGCAATGATGCGGTAGTGCGAGAATAGCACTTTCTTTGCTGTGATTTTCTGTAATTCGTTGTGTGTGAAGCCCTAGCAATTGCTAGTGGTGATGCTTGGAGAATAGGTGTGTGCGACCCTCACCCGTCATTGTTACTTTCCGTCCACGCGCCTCCCGAAGCACGGCATCGCGGCCATTGCATCCACCTCGCCTTGCGAAGCACGGCATCACGGCCATCTCTCTTTTCTGCACTAGCTTATGAAACCCAAAATCAATGCCCTTGTTTTTCCTTTGTTCGCTCGTATAACAGCCGATTCACCACATGTTTCGTTCCCTAGAACCTGCATTCCTTGAGAGACGATATTCGGGGAAGCTATTCCCAATTTTATTACTTGACAGCGACCGGTGCACTTGCCGAATACGCATCAAGTTTTTGGCGCCGTTACCAAGGAATGCAGGCGTGTAACACTTTGAGTTGTGAATCCTTTTATAGGAGTAGTTGTTTTTTATTTTTGTTTTTCTTTGTGTTTTCTTTTGTGTATGCAGAGACAAGCCGGAAGGGAAGTAGTACCCTTCGATCCTGAGATTGAATGCACTGCGCGAGCACTAAGTCATGCTACAGTCGTGCAAGCGGCTATGGGAGATATTACGGAACTTGGAGTTTTGCAGAGAGCACCCGCTGATAGAGATGAGGTGAATCCTGGAGTACCCCATGTGGGGCAAAACCATCTAAGGGACGAGCAGGAGGTGGTCAGGACGAGACCTAGGACCATGAGAGACTACACCACTCCTACAACTGGGAGTGTGTATCCAGGATTTGGGCCTAACATCATGAACAATCAGTTCGAAATCAAGCCCACCATCCTAAACATCATCTGTAACAACACGCAGTTCTCTGGGATGCCCAGTGAAGACCCACATCTTCACTTGGCAGAGTTCGCCGACATTTGCGGTACCTTCAGGTATGCAGGAATCACTGACGAAAGAGTCAAGTTGAGACTGTTTCCATTCTCATTGCGGGACAAAGCCAAGGTGTGGCTTCATTCTATCCCTCCAGGAACTGCTGCCACTTGGGATGCGCTCGCGTCCAAATTTCTCGCCAAATTCCACCCGGTGGACAAGATTGTGAGCCTTCGGCGCGAGATCGCCACCTTCCAGCAAGCTGAGCAGGAAACCCTCGCAGAATCTTGGGAGCGTCTTGGTGACCTCCTGCGCAAATGCCCAAATCACGAGCTCCAGCCGTGGAACATCATGGAGACCTTCTACTTTGCCATCGAGCCCAACCATCGGGCGATGATTGACGCTGCTGCAGGAGGAACCCTGATGAACCACATGCCCGAGGAAGCTCTTAGAATTATGCAGGACACCACGTCCGACAACACATTCTGGACTGCAGGGAGAAATGCGCCTAGAAGCGCTCGGGGACTATTCGTGGTGGATTCACTACCTCCCGCCGCTGCGCCCGCATCTAACATTATATGTGAAGGATGTGGAGGCGGTGGTCACCACTCATACGAGTTCCCAGGTAGCGGGATATCAGGTGAATTATCTTAGCTAAGTTTAAATGAATCTGTAAATTTCGTTGGAAATCAAGCTAGGGGGGCACCCTATGGAAATGCTTATAATCCGGGTGTGAGAAATCACCCCAATTTTTTATGGAACCAAAATGCTGCAGGCCAATGATGGAAAACGGGCCAGCATCAATACGATGCTCAAGCGTCCGGAAGCCAAGCGAGGCCACCTCAGCCGGGTTATAATCAAGGTACCCCAGTCCCGAAGAAAAGTAATCTGGAAGAGTTGTTGGAGAGGTTTATGGAAGCCGCCAATGATAATATGGCGAACCAAACCGCATCCATGCGTAACTTGGAGATGCAAGTGGGCCAATTGGCTCAAGTATTAACCGAGCGTGCACAAGGGACCCTTCCCAGTAATACAGAAAAAAATCCTATTAACCAAGGGAAGAGTCTCTCCGACGCGGGAGTACGTGAACTAAGTGAGTTGGTAGTCTCATGCTCCATTAATAATACGGAAATGGCAACCCTATGTGACTCCGGTTCATCTCGCAACATCCTCGCTTTGCAGGATGTTGCTAAACTGCAACTTAAAATGGATACGGATGAACGGAAGTCACTAGTGCTTGCTAATGGGACTGTAGTTAAGGCTGAGGGAGAAGTCAGGAATGTGGAAGTTATAATCGAGGGGACGGTAGTGGTTGCCGACTTCCAAGTTTTGGGACCAAGTCTGAATCAATCCATCCCCATCTTGGGAGTACCGTTCTTAAAAGAGAGCGGTGCCACCTTAGACTTTTCTAAGGGGTGTGTTGTCTTACTCTGTAAGGTGACACCCTCCACTTTCCCCAAGATTGTATCCGAAGCAGTAATTCACTCTCCCCTTATTTTTACTAAGGAACCATCTAGTGATGCAGAAGTCGAGAAAAGAACAGAATCGCTAGAAGGAGAAAATAAAGAAGAGAAGTTGCAAGTTGTGACGGAAGAGGGGAAGAAGGCAGAAGAAAGCACTGAGACCAGAATGTTGAATGACGAGGGAGAAGGCGGAACAAAGCGCCTTATGAAAATGTATCCGAGTCAAAGTAACAAATGTAAACATTTTAAGCGGGTCCATTGGGCTGATCCGGTTGTCACGGCGGAAACGGAAGTGACGCCACCTACCACCAAGGTGGGAAATTCTGCCAGTCATCAACGTTGGCGCTCTCCAACTGTGGAGAAGCTGAGGGAAGAAAAACTGCTGCGTGAAGCACACTCTTTTGCCCTCCAGCGCGAGAAGGAAGAGGTTAGGGGCAAGGGGGAGACATCCTCCTTGGGCCCTAAAGCCTTCACCTCATTCCCATCTCGCATAGATGGGGAAAACCACCACAAATCAGCATACAGCTGATGCGTGATGGGGTCTCTGGGTTATGATTGTGTTGTTTCTCCGGTCTGATTTTATGCTCTATGTCGCTACTTTGCTGCCTTGTTTATTTTTATTTTTGGTTTGGAAGAATCTCTTTAACTACTGCTATTGAACTTTAATACAAGTATTTGGTCCACCTTTAAGGACGTTAAACAAAAGGGCTTCTTGGGAGACAACCCATGGGAACCACCCAGTTCCGTTTGCTTGCTTTAATTTCTATTATGTTTTGTTTGTTTTTGCTTTGGTGCTAACAATGCAGGTGTGAACTCGATTGGATGAAGAGGAGGAGATTTTAAAAGAAGGATTATACCGCACTTCTGGCATGCTCTTATGAGCATAGGTACCCCTAACCTAGCTTTATTTTTTCTATGAAATGTTATATTTGATGTGTGTTTTCAAATCAAGTCTGGGGGAGCGGGCCTTTGCTTACTCTACACGCACATACATGCTAAAATGTTATGTTAGGAATTTTCAAATGTATTGTCGCATTGCATACCACGCACCACATTCGTTTTCTTGTATTCGTGTGCATTTATCGTGTAAATGCTTAATTTGTATGTTTGGAAGCTTGTTTGTTGATTTAGGATTGTGTGGCAGAACAAGTTGTGACCCGTGCGGTGCTACTAGTATAGCGCTAACGTGGTTTAAAAATTCTTGTAGAGTAGATTTTATTACAAAATTATAGTTTTATTTACTTATGTAGTGTAACTATAAAATACTCTACTCGAACGGTGAATTTGATGAAGTTAGCGGTAGCCCTAGGTCGAGTGTAGAAGAGATGTTAGCCTCGTGTTGTTTGAGTGGGAAGGAGAGGAGACCCCGCTCGGTGGTTAAAAACTTGCCCCTAGCTATTTTCAAACCGAGTGCGTTGAATGATCTTGTTGGGAGCATGACGTAGGCCATCTTTTTATCCGATTGAGCTTTGATTTCCCCACCTAATATCATCCCTTGCTAGCCTCGTTGAGCCTTACCTTTCCTATTTGTTAAGCTCCACCAAACTTTCACCAAGACCACATATCCTAACCTAAAACGCACTAGAGTCAAGCTTTGAAATTTATACATTTTGTTGATGATTGTGCGATGCGGAGTAATAAAATTTGGGGGTGTGATGTGGTGTGTGCGCGGAAAAAAAATGAAAAAAATTTTGATTGATCCTAACTTATGTTATTATGGATCTAAAAAAAAAAAAAGAGAGAGTTAATGAACTCTAAAAAGAATAGAATCATAAGTATGGTAGTCTCGCGCACACCATAGTGCTTAATTGAAGTCTGGGGGAGTGTTCTTCAAGGTGAAGATGTTAAGGTTGAATTTTGTTTATTTACCGGAGGTTGGGTGCGTTAAGCCTACGTTCTTCTACTTCATTACCATACCTCAACCCATGCCCAAATCTAGCCTAAAAGCCCTACTGATTCTTGATAAGATCGTCTCATGGAGTGGAGAAGGTGTGAAAGGGCAAGCATATGACCATCGACCTTGATGGATTTCTTGGAGAGCTCTTTCTTGAGATACAATTTGAACAACGCTCACCTCAGCAGTTCACGCTATTTTTCCCTAGGGCGCGACTGTTCGATTCACCAATAATTCACCTCAGAGTAGTAGTATTTTGTATTTTACACTTGTAGAAGTTCTTAAAATATAGTCTTTGTTTTAAAATCTTTTCTACTTTATTTTTACGATCGTTATTTCTTTACTTCCCATCGTGTTTTTCCTGCGCAGTTGCTTCTTTAACGTACACTTTTCTACCATAGGATTAAGTGTTTCCCGAGACGTGCAAACGGGTAAGTCTGGGGGTGTGATGAGTCCAATTTATATACACATTTATGGACTCATCTGGGCCGGTTATCTAGTCTATGCACACCACTTTAGGCATAATTTTATTCATATTTGTTATTCCTCACTAGGTGCACTATTAGGCCCGTTTCAGTGTGCATTTGCGCTCCTTGTTATTGGGGGTAAGCACATGGTGCTCCCCTTCCATTTCTTTATGTTTATCTGGTGCTGGAGGTGTATTCCCAGCTATTTCTATCTTGTATGCAGGTGACCAGATTATCTTGTATCCAGTTTTCTCCCAGAATTCATGACTGTGTGAAATGCACGGTCGTGCATTTTCCTTGATGCACGGATGATTGCAGTCGTGCGATATCTTCTGGGTAGAGAACGAGCGATCTGAATTTGCTCGTGCGTTTTGACGCACGGGGGGATTTGCCCGTGCGTGTGTAAAACACACTGTTGGCCTGTGTTCTCTTGGTTTTTGTCATTTCTGAATTTACCCGTGCATTTTGACGCACGGACGGATTTGCTCGTGCCTGAGTAAATCGCACCGGCGGCGCAGCGTCTCCCTCAAGTCTAGTTTTATCATTTAATAACACACGGTTCACGCACGGTCGTGCATTCGACCGTGCGTGACCATTTTTCTGCCTGTTTAGTATAAAATGCAGGTTACATCGCAGGCAGAAGGGAGATCGGAGAGGGGAGGGGGAAATAAGGTCCTTCTCGCCGTTCTTGAGGTCTGAGGGCTTCTCCTTCACCTCCACCACCAAAGAGGCCATTTTCCAGTGTTTTCCACCACCATCCTTCCATTATTGATTGGTAGCAAGCATCCTCCGCCAAGTGCTCAAGCATTCCTTGTCTTGGGAAGCCATATAAGAAATGTAGGTTGTTGGAGCGGTGACAGCCTCCATCGAATCAGCACACCATTTGAGGGCTGAGCCCGGAGAGAGCCCGACAACCTCTCATTCCGGCCAAGAACCCAAGACGTGGTGATTTCTTCCTATTGGTCTTCTCTAACATTATGTTTGTGCTTTTCCTTGTGTTGTTGTAATGAACTATCATTTAGCTTTATGTTATAAATCCTTTGTGATATTCTTGTGCAATGATGCGGTAGTGCGAGAATAGCACTTTCTTTGCTGTGATTTTCTGTAATTCGTTGTGTGTGAAGCCCTAGTAATTGCTAGTGGTGATGCTTGGAGAAGAGGTGTGTGCGACCCTCACCCATCATAGTTACTTTCCGTCCACGCGCCTCCCGAAGCACGGCATGGCGGCCATTGCATCCACCTCGCCTTGCAAAGCGGAGTTTTGACCCGCATCTCTCTTTTCTGCACTAGCTTAGGAAACCCAAAATCAATGCCCTTGTTTTTCCTTTGTTCGCTCGTATAACAGCTGATTCACCACACGTTTCGTTCACCAGAACCTGCATTCCTTGAGAGACGATATTCGGGGAAGCTATTCCCAATTTTATTACTTGACAGCGACCGATGCACTGCCGAATACGCATCAGCGGGTTGCACTGGTAATGCGAAATTTAGCTTTAAATGACACCTAAACTTGAAACAGCCATAACTTTTGATCAGGTTGTCTAATTTTGCCCACAAAACCTCTTCGAAATGAGCTCTGAGCCATACATTTAATGTAGAGCAACCTTACCCAATCTAGATCATTTAGTGGTCGATATAAATTGAGTTGTAGTGGTAATGTGGGATTTGGCTCCAACCAACACCTAAACATCAAACAGCTATAACTATTGATCCGGTTGTCCAGATTTTGCCCAAAACACCTTTTCGGAATGAGCTCAGAGCCATACTTCCTATGGAGAATAAGATTTAATTGATCGAGTTCATTTAGTGGTCGACGGATAGTGGATTGCAGTGGAAAGGAGGGATTTTGCTTTAATTGACACCTAAACTTCAAACATCCATAACTTTGATCCGGTTGTCAGGTTATTGCCCACAACAAGTTTTCGGAATGAGATTGGAGCCCTATATCCAATGGACAACAAGTTTTACCCATTCCAGTTCATTTAGTGGTTGATTTATAGTGGGTTACAGTGGTAATGGGAGATTTAGCTCCAAATGACACATAAACTTCAAACAGACAGAACTCTTGATCTAGTTGCCCAATTTTTACCCCTAATACCTTTTTAGAATGAGCTCAGAGCCCTACATCCAATGTAGAGTAGGATTTAACCATTCAAGTTTGTTTATTGTTCGATATATAGTGGGTTCCTGTTGAAATGGGGGATTTAGCTCCAAATTACACTTAAACTTCAAGCAGCCATAACTTTTGATCCGGTTGTTCAATTTTTTTGCATAACACTTTTCCAGAAAGAGCTCATATTCTCCATCCAACAGAGAATAAGATTTACCCATTCTAGAATAAGACAACACCTTTCCGGTTGTCCAATTTTCGCCCACAATACCTTTTCGGAAAGAGATCGGAGCCCTAAATCCAATGGAGAACAATTTAAACCCATTCCAGATCATTTAGAGGTCGATATACAGAGAGTTGAAGTGGTAATATGAGATTTAGCTCCGAATGAAACATACACTTCAAAATGACAGAATTTTTTATGTTGGTTGTAGTGAAAATGAGAGATTTAGCTCCAAATGACACTCAAACTTTAAACAACAATAAATTTTGATGCAGTTGACTTATTTTACCCCCACAACACCTTTTCGGAATGAGCTCGAAGCACTACATTCATTGGAGTACAAGTTTTACCCATTCCAGTTCATTTAGTTGTCGATATATAGCCTGTTGCAGCGGTAATGCGAAATTTAGCTCCAAATGACACCTAAACTTCTAACGTCCGTAACTTTTGATTTGTATGTTTAAATTTTGCCCACAACACCTTTTCAGAATATACTCGGAGGCATACATCCAATGGAGCACCATTTTAAACCATTCCTGCTAATTTTAGTGGTCAATATACAGCAGGTTGCAATGGTAATGAGGGATTTAGCTCCTCTTGACACATAAACTAAAACAGCCGTAACTTTTGATCTTATTGTTCGATTTTTGTGCACAACACCTTTTTGGAATGAGCTCAGAGCCCTATATTCATTGAAGCACAAGTTTTACCCATCGCAGTTCATTTAGTTGTCGATATATAGCGGGTTGCACTGGTAATGCAAAATTTAGCTCCAAATGACACCTAAACTTAAAACATTCATAACTTTTAATCAGGTTGTCTGATTTTGGCCCACAAAACCTCTTCGAAATGAGCTCTGAGCCATACATTCAATGGAGAGCAAGTTTAACCAAATCTAGATCATTTAGTGGTCGATATACATTGAGTTGCAGTGGTAATGTGGGATTTTGCTCCAACTAACACCTAAACTTCAAACAACTATAACTATTGATCTGGTTGTCCGGATTTTGCACAAAACACCTTTTCGGAATGAACTCAGAGCCATACATCCTATGGAGAATAAGATTTACCCGATCGAGTTCATTTAGTGGTTGACAGATAGTGGATTGCAGTGGAAATGAGGGATTTTGCTCCAATTGACACCTAAACTTCAAACATCCATATCTTTGATCTAGTTGTCAGGTTATTGCCCACAACACCTTTTAGAAATGAGACCAGAGCCCTACATCGAATGGACAACAAGTTTTACCCATTCCAGTTCATTTAGTGGTTGATCTACAGTGAGTTACAGTGGTAATGGGGGATTTAGCTCAAAATGACTCATAAAATTGAAACAGACAGAACTCTTGATCAAGTTGTCCAATTTTTGCCAATAATACCTTTTTAGAATGAGCTCAGAGCCCTACATCCAATGTAGAGTAGGATATAACCATTCAAGTTTGTTTATTGTTCGATATACAGTGGGTTTCAGTGGTAATGCGGGATTTAGCTCCAAATTACAGCTAAACTTCAAGCAGCCATAACTTTTGATCCGGTTGTTTGATTTTTTTGCACAACACTTTTTCAGAAAAAACTCGTATTCTCCATCCAACAGAGAATAAGATTTACCCATTCTAGAATAAGACAACACCTTTCTGGTAGTCCAATTTTCGCCCACAATACCTTTTCGGAATGTGATCGGAGCCCTAAATCCAATGGAGAACAATTTAAACCCATTCCAGCTCGTTTACAGGTCAATATATAGTGAGTTGTAGTGGTAATACGAGATTTATCCCCAAATGACACATACATTCCAAAATGACAGAAATTTTAATGCTGGTTGTAGTGAAAATGAGAGATTTAGCTCCAAATGACACTCAAACTTTATACATCAATAACTATTGATCCGGTTGTCTGATTTTACCCCCACAACACCATTTAGGAATGAGCTCGGAGCACTACATTCATTGAAGCACAAGTTTTACCCAACGCAGATCAGTTAGTTGTCGATATATAGCGGGTTGCACTAGTAATGAGAAATTTAGCTCCTAATGACACCTAAACTTGAAACAGCCATAACTTTTGATCAGGTTGTATAATTTTGCCCAGAAAACCTCTTCGAAATGAGCTCTGATCCATACATTCAATGAAGAGCAAGCTTTACCCAATCTAGATCATTTAGTGGTCGATATACATTGAGTTGTAGTGGTAATGTGGGATTTGACTCCAACCAATACCTAAACATCAAACAGCTATAACTATTGATCCGGTTGTGCGGATTTTGCCCAAAACACCTTTTTGGAATGAGCTCAGAGCCATACATCCTATGGAGAATAGGCTTTACTTGATCGAGTTCATTTAGTGGTCGACGGATAGTGGATTGCAGTGGAAATGAGGGATTTTGCTCCAATTGACACCTAAACTTCAAATATCCATAACTTTAATCCGGTTGTCAGGTTATTGCCCACAACACCTTTTCGGAATGAGATTGGAGCCCTATATCCAATGGACAACAAGTTTTACCCTTTCTAGTTCATTTAGTGGTTGATCTACAGTGGGTTACAGTGGTAATGGGGGATTTAGCTCCAAATGACACATAAACTTCAAACAGACATAACTCTTGATCCAGTTGCCCAATTTTTGCCCCTAATACCTTTTTAGAATGAGCTCAGAGCCCTACATCCAATGTAGAGTAGGATATAACCATTCAAGTTTGTTTATTGTTCGATATACAGTGGGTTCCAGTTGAAATGGGGGATTTAGCTCCAAATTACAATTAAACATCAAGCAGCCATAACTTTGATCCGGTTGTTCAATTTTTTTGCACAACACTTTTTCAGAAAGAGCTCATATTCTGCATCCAACAAAGAATAAGATTTACCCATTCTAGAACAAGACAACACCTTTTCGGTTGTCCAATTTTCGCCCACAATACCTTTTCGGAATGAGATCGGAGCCCTAAATCCAATGGAGAACAATTTAAACCCATTCCAGATCGTTTAGAGGTCGATATACAGTGAGTTGAAGTGGTAATACGAGATTTAGCTCCGAATGACACTTACACTTCAAAATGACAGAATTTTTTATGTTTGTTGTAGTGAAAATGAAAGATTTAGCTCCAAATGACACTCAAACTTTAAACAACAATAACTTTTGATGCGGTTGTCTTATTTTACCCCCACAACACCTTTTCAGAATGAGCTCAAAGCACTACATTCATTGGAGCACAAGTTTTACCCATTCCAGTTCATTTAGTTGTCGATATATAGCGTGTTGCAGCGATAATGCGAAATATAGCTCCAAATGACACCTAAACTTCTAACGTCCATAACTTTTGATTTGTATGTTTAATCTTTGCCCACAACAACTTTTCAGAATATGCTCGGAGGCATACATCCAATGGAGCACCATTTTAAACCATTCCAGCTAATTTTAGTGGTCAATATACAGCAGGTTGCAATGGTAATAAGGAATTTAGCTCCTCTTGACACATACTAAAACATCCATAACTTTTGATCTTATTGTCCGATTTTTGCGCACAAGGCCTTTTTGGAATGAGCTCAGAGCCCTATATTCATTGAAGCACAAGTTTTATTCATTGCAGTTCATTTAGTTGTCGATATATAGCGGGTTGCACTGGTAATGCGAATTTTAGCTCCAAACGACAACTAAACTTAAAACAGTCATAACTTTAATCAGGTTGTCTGATTTTGGCCCACAAAACCTCTTCAAAATGAGCTCTGAGCCATACATTCAATGGAGACTAAGTTTAACCCAATCTAGTTCATTTAGTGGTCGATATACATTGAGCTGCAGTGGTAATGTGGGATTTTGCTCCAACTAACACCAAAACTTCAAACAGTATAACTATTGATACGGTTGTCCGTATTTTGCCCAAAACACCTTTTTGGAATGAGCCCATTGCCATACATCCTATGGAGAATAGCATTTACCCGATCGAGTTCATTTAGTGGTTGACAGATAGTGGATTGTAGTGGAAATGGGGGATTTTGCTCTAATTGACACCTAAACTTCAAACATCCATAACTTTGATCCGGATGTCAGGTTATTACCCACAACACCTTTTCGAAATGAGATCGGAGCCCTACATCGAATGGACAACAAGTTTTACCCATTCCATTTTGTTTAGTGATTGATCTACAGTGAGTTACAGTGGTAATGGAGGATTTAGCTCCAAATGATACAAAAATTTGAAACAGACAGAACTCTTGATCAAGTTGCCCAATTTTTGCCAATAATACCTTTTTAGAATGAGCTCAGAGCCCTACATCCAATGTAGAGTAGGATATAACCATTCAAGTTCGTTTATTGTTCGATATACAGTGGGTTCCAGTGGTAATGCGGGATTTAGCTCCAAATTACACCTAAACTTCAAGCAGCCATAACTTTTGATCGGGTTGTTCGATTTATTTGCACAACACTTTTTCAGAAAGAGCTCGTATTATCCATCCAACAAAGAATAAGATTTACCCATTCTAGAATAAGACAGCACCTTTTCAGTAGTACAATTTTCTCCCACAATACCTTTTCGGAATGAGATCGGAGCCCAAAATCCAATAGAGAACAATTTAAACCCATTCCAGCTCATTTAGAAGTCAATATACAGTGAGTTGTAGCGGTAATATGAGATTTAGCTCCAAATGACACATACACTTCAAAATGACAGAATTTTTAATGCTGGTTGTAGTGAAAATGAGAGATTTAGATCCAAATGACACTCAAACTTTATACAGCAATAACTTTTGATCCAGCTGTCTGATTTTACCCCCACAACACCTTTTAGGAATCAGCTCGGAGCACTACATTCATTGAAGCACAAGTTTTACCCAATGCAGTTCAGTTAGTTTTGTTATATAGCGGGTTGCACTAGTATTGCGAAATTTAGCTCCAAATGACACCTAAACTTGAAACAACCATAACTTTTGATCAAGTTGTCTAATTTTTGCCCACAAACCTCTTCGAAATGAGCTCTGAGCAATACATTCAATGGAGAGAAATCTTTACCCAATCTAGTTCATTTAGTGGTCGATATACATGGAGTTGTAGTGGTAATGTGGGATTTGGCTCCAACCAACACCTAAACATCAAAAAACTATAACTATTGATTCGGTTGTCCGGATTTTTCCCAAAACACCTTTTCGGAATGAGCTCAGAGCCATACATCCTATGGAGAATAGGATTTACTCGATCGAGTTCATTTAGTGGTCAACGGATAGTGGATTGCAATGGAAATAATGGATTTTGATCCAATTGACACAAAATTTTCAAACATTCATAACTTTGATCTGGTTGTCGGGTTATTGCCTACAACACCTTTTTGAATGAGATTGGAGCCCTATATCCAATGGACAACAAGTTTTACCTATTCCAGTTCATTTAGTGGTTGATCTACAGTGGGTTACAGTAGTAATGGGGGATTTAGCTCCAAATGACACATAAACTTCAAACAGACAGAACTCTTGATCTAGTTGCCCAATTTTTGCCACCAATACCTTTTTTGAATGAGCTCAGAGCCCTACATCCAATGTAGAGTAGGATATAACCATTCAAGTTTGTTTATTGTTCGATATACAGTGGGTTCTAGTGGAAATGGGGGATTTAGCTCCAAATTACACTTAAACTTCAAGCAGCCATAACTTTTAATCCGGTTGTTCAATTTTTTGCACAACACTTTTTCAGAAAGAGCTCGTATTCTCAATCCAATAGAGAGCAAGATTTACCCATTCTAGAATAAGACAACACCTTTACGGTTGTCCAATTTTTGCCTACAATACCTTTTCAGAATGAGATCGGAGCCCTAAATCGAATGGAGAACAATTTAAACCCATTCCAGCTCGTTTAGAGGTCTATATACAGTGAGTTGAAGTGGTAATACGAGATTTAGCTCCGAATGACAGATACACTTCAAAATGACATAATTGTTTATGCTGCTTGTAGTGAAAATGAGAGATTTAGCTCCAAATGACACTCAAACTTTAAACATCAATAATTTTTCATGCGGTTGTCTTATTTTACCCCCACAACACCTTTTCAGAATGAGCTCGGAGCACTGCATTCATTAGAGCACAAGTTTTACCCATTCCAGTTCATTTAGTTGTCGATATATAGCGTGTTGCAGCGGTAATGCAAAATTTAGCTCCAAATGACACCTAAACTTCTAACGTCCATAACTTTTGATTTGTATGTTTAATTTTTGCCCACAACACCTTTTAAGAATATGCACGGAGGCATACATCCAATGGAGCACCATTTTAAACCATTCCAGCTAATTTTAGTGGTCAATATACAGCAGGTTGCAATGGTAATGAGGGATTTAGCTCCTCTTGACACATAAACTGAAACAACCATAACTTTTGATCTTATTGTCCGATTTTTGCGCACAACAGCTTTTTGGAATAAGCACGGAGCACTATATTCATTGAAGCACAAGTTTTACCCATCGCAGTTCATTTAGTTGTCGATATATAGCGGGTTTCACTGGTAATGCGAATTTTAGCTCCAAATAACACCTAAACTTAAAACAGTCATAACTTTTAATCAGGTTGTCTGATTTTGGCCCACAAAACCTCTTCGAAATGAGCTCTGAGCCAAACATTCAATGGAGAGCAAGTTTAACCCAATCTAGTTCATTTTGTGGTCGATATACATTGAGTTGCAGTGGTAAAGTGGGATTTTGCTCCAACTAACACCTAAACTTCAAACAGCTATAACTATTGACCCGGTTGTCCAGATTTTGCCCCAAACACCTTTTCGGAATGAGCTCAGAGCCATACATATTATGAAGAATATGATTTACCCGATCGAGTTCATTTAGTGTTCGACAGATAGTGGATTGTAGTGGAAATGAGGCATTTTGCTCCAATTAACACCTAAACTTCAAACATCCATAACTTTGATCCGGTTGTCAGGTTATTGCCCACAACACCTATTCGAAATGAGATCGGATCCCTACATCGAATGGACAACAAGTTTTACCCTTTCCATTTCGTTTAGTGGTTGATCTGCAGTGAGTTATAGTGGTAATGGGGGATTTAGCTCCAAATGACACAAAAACTTGAAACAGACAGAACTCTTGATCAAGTTGCCCAATTTTTGCCAATAATACCTTTTTAGAATGAGCTCAGAGCCCTATATCTAATGTAGAGTAGGATATAACCATTAAAGTTCATTTATTGTTCGATATACAGTGGGTTCTAGTGGTAATGTGGGATTTAGCTCCAAATTACACCTAAACTTCAAGCAACCATAACTTTTGATCCGGTTGTTTGATTTTTTTGCACAACACTTTTTCGGAAAGGGCTCGTATTCTCCATCCAATCGAGAATAAGATTTACCCATTCTAGAATAAGACATCACCTTTCCGGTAGTCCAATTTTCGCCCACAAAACCTTTTCGGTATGAGATCGGAGCCCTAAATCCAATGGAGAACAATTTAAACCCATTCCAGCTCGTTTAGAGGTTGATATATAGTGAGTTGTAGTGGCAATACGAGATTTAGATCCAAATGACACATACACTTCAAAATGACAGAATTTTTAATGCTGGTTGTAGTGAAAATGAGATATTTAGCTCCAAATGACACTCAAATTTTATACAGCAATAACTTTTGATCTGGTTGTCTTATTTTACCCCCACAACACCTTTTAGGAATGAACTCAGAGCACTACATTCATTGAAGCACAAATATTACCCAATGCAGTTCAGTTAGTTGTTGATATATAGCGGGTTGCACTAGTAATGCGAAATTTAGCTCCAAATGACACCTAAACTTGAAACAGCCATAACTTTTGATCAGGTTGTCTAATTTTACCCACAAAATCTTTTCGAAATGAGCTCTGAGCCATACATTCAATGGAGAGCAAGCTTTACCCAATCTAGATCATTTAGTGGTCGATATACATTGAGTTGTAGTGGTAATGTGGGATTTGGCTCCAACCAACACCTAAACATCAAACAGTTATAACTATTGATCCGGTTGTCCGGATTATGCCCAAAATACCTTTTCGGAATGAGCTCAGAGCCATACATCCAATGGAGAATAAGATTTACTCGATCGAGTTCATTTAGTGGTCGACGAATAGTGGATTGTAGTGGAAATGAGGGATTTTGCTCCAATTGACATATAAACTTCTAACATCCATAACTTTGATCCGGTTGTCAGGTTATTGCCCACAACACCTTTTCGGAATGAGATTAGAGCCCTATATCCAATGGACAACAAGTTTTACCCATTCCAGTTCATTTAGTGGTTGATCTACAGTGGGTTACAGTGGTAATGGGGGATTTTGATCCATATGACAAAAACTTCAAACAGACAGAACTCTTGATCCAGTTGCCCAATTTTTGCCCCCAATACCTTTTTAGAATGAGCTTAGAGCTCTACATCCAATGTAGAGTAGGATATAACCATTCAAGTTCGTTTATTGTTCGATATACAGTAGATTCCAGTGGTAATGCGGGATATCTCCAAATTACACTTACACTTCAAGCAGCCATAACTCCAAATTACACTTACACTTCAAGCAGCCATAACTTTTGATCCGGTTGTTCGATTTATTTGCACAAAACTTTTTGGAAAGAACTCGTATTCTCCATCCAACAGAGAATAATATTTACCCATTCTAGAATAAGACAACACCTTTCTGGTTGTCCAATTTTTGCCCACAATACCTTTTCGGAATGAGATCGGAGCCCTAAATCGAATGGAGAACAATTTAAACCCATTCCAGCTCGTTTAGAGGTCAATATACAGTGAGTTGTAGTGGTAATACGAGACTTAGCTCCAAATGACACAGACATTTCAAAATGACAGAATTTTTTAGGTTGGTTGTAGTGAAAATGAGAGATTTAGCTCCAAATGACACTCAAACTTTAAACATCAATAACTTTGGATGCGTCTTATTTATTCCCCCACAACACCTTTTCGGAATGAGCTCGGAGCACTACATTCATTGGAGCACAAGTTTTACCCATTCCAGTTCATTTAGTTGTCGATATACAGTGACTTGCAGTGGTAATGTTTGATTTAGCTCCAACTAACACCTAAACATCAAACAACTATAACAATTGACCCGGTTGTCCGGATTTTGCCCAAAACACCTATACTTCAACCATCCATAACTTTTGTTTACCCAGAAGACTGCCTCCGGATAGAGCTTCTCGCAGACCGGGCGGTCTGACGAGGCGAGGTGCCCGGTTTGGGTTCAACAAGGTCTATCGGCCCAGCTAGTACAAACTGGGCGGTCTGATAGAATCCAGGCCGCCACCAAGAATTGAAGACTATCAGGCTCAAGTACAGAAGGCAAGCCGCGATCTCAGGTCCGAGGCTGCCCGGTTTGCATCATGAAGATTGTCAAGACCCAAATCCAGAAGGCAAGCCGCGGTCTTAGGTCCGAGGCCGCCCGGGTTGCATCTTTGCCTTGATCGCAGCATATTTGACCTCTGGCCAGGAAATATCAGAAGTGCAAGCCGCCAAGACTGCGCCACTTATTTCTTTTCTTCCCTCCTGTATCCCTTCACCGCCTGCACGATTCTCCTGTACCCGGGCGGGCCGTTATTTAATCCCTGCCCGTTCAGGCAGGCCCCCAAACCTATAAATAGGGGACGGCGACATTCCCAAGACACGAACACTCGAATCCTGGAGCTCGCTTGTTAGAGCTGCGGTCTCGAGTTTCCCGTCTTGCGACCTGTCTGACCGGCTGGCTTCTTCTTTCCTTGCTTTTGTAACCCACTATAATCTCTTCATTTGAATCAAAGGAAAGCCCATCACAGGAGTGGCATTCGCCGTGACGGGAAAAGTTTGGCCTCGACCGCTGCCAGCAGTCTAGTTTTCTCTGCTCAAATAGTAACCGACAGTCCGCAGCCTCTGATTTACTTTGGAGGTGCATTTTCGCATTCAATAGAAACACGAGACCTTCAGATCGCGGACTGTCAGCGAAATCTTTGTCAAAATGTCAGACCGCCAGTTCCCTCTGGGAGACCGCTCCGACCACATCGAAGATTCCTTATGGGAAGCTTTGGAGCAATCGAAGAGAGAATCCGAGCGGGCTCAAAAAGTGACTGATCAGCGTTTGGACGTGATCAGTAAGGCTTTAACATTGTTAACCGAGCAGTTGGTCGCTCAGCAGACCGTGGTTAACCAGGGGGTGACTCCGGTCCCTCATCCTCCATACCCGCTACCACAAGTTGCCAATTTCCAACCTCTACAGGAAGGTTTTGCAGCCCGACAAAACTTCTACCAAGAGGCCGCGCACAGTATGCCGGCCCGAGTTCTCGATTTCAAGGGGGCGGCTTCTCACGCTGCCCGCCTTTCTTACCCGCAAGAAGCCACTGCCCGGTCTTCCTTCCAGGCGCCTTATCCGCGAGTAGCCGCAGCTCAGGCGGCTTACTATTCGGCTCCTCTTCGGTATGAAGATGCTGAAGAAAGCTCTCCCTTTGTGGACGAAGTTCGAGGGGATCCAGCCCCAAAGAATTTCAGGGAGTCGCGCCTGCCGGCATATAATGGGGAAACTGATCATACTGTCCATCTTCAGGCCATTGAGTCGGCCATAGCCTTGAGGACCCTCTCGGATGCGACCAAATGCAAACTCCTTGTGACATCTTTTGATGGACAAGCAAGGGAATGTTTCTATGGGTTGCATCCCAGGTCGACTAGCTGCTTTGCTGAGCTGCGCAGGGAGTTTTTGCTACGGTTTTCAACTTCGAGAAAGAGGAAAAGTAGCCCGGCAGCCCTTTTTGATATCAGGCAGCGAGAAGACGAAACATGGGCCTATTTCGTAGATCGTTTCCAGAAGGAAATCATGGAGGTTCAGAATGTAGACCCAGAATTGTACAGGGTGGCCCTGATTCACAGCTTGAGGGAATGTCCCCTGAAATTTGAGGCAAACATCAAGGAGCCAATAACTTATCAGGAAATGATAAGATTGGCCAATATGTTCATAAGGGGGGAAAAAGTAACCCTGGGTACGTCGCGAAATTGGTGAGCGACAAGGAGCAATCCAACTCATTCCTTCAATCATCCACAGCAAACCAACCCCATTTCGAGCCCCATTCCCAGATGGGAAGAAATTATAAACATAAGCAACCCTTCATCGACCATCAACGATTTCAGGATCAGAAACCGCCGTTGGCCATCGCACCCGCTCCATCCATTCTGTTGCCACAAATAATGCCAGTATACCTGCCATAGTATACTGTGCAACCATCTCCAACTATTCCATCCACCCAATATGATGATTCGCAAGAGTCATTTACTCATCTAAATGTTACCATGGACGAAGTCGTCCAAATCCTTCAGAAGAGGCCGGATTTTAAAAGGCCTGCTCCTCTAAAATCGGATGTTCGTAACCGAAATCCGAATCTCTACTGCGAATATCACAACGAGGGAGGGCATCTGACCAAAGATTGTCGGGCTCTCCGCTTATTGATAGAAAGGCTTTTGGGAGAGGGAAAGCTCCGAGGCCTAGTCCGAAAGGAAGTGACTGCTGGACCAGCCACTGAGAAAAAGAAGGAAACAGTTGAGGTATCTTGGGAGTGTGCCGACGTTGAAGACGCCGGCTGCTACGGAGATATTCATCCTTCACCTGAATGCGTAGAGGGCAATGATGTTGGCCCCCTGGGTATATATATTGCATTCATGGAGGGGCTGGAGCTGAACCATCTCGTAAATCAAGTATTGCGAGAGTCCTGAAGCAAGAAGTGGCGGCAACCACAACTTATGCCCCTGAAAGTACAATCGTCACTTTCGGTCAAGATGATCTTTCTCCAAATGCCAATCCTTTTGACGATGCAGTGGTCATCAAAGCCATTATTGAGAATTATACAGTTCATAAAATCTTGATCGACACGGGCAGTTCTGTTAATCTCCTCTTCCGTCCAACTTTTGATGCCCTAAAGACTGGGAAGCCTCTGCTTTCCACTAAAGGGCCCCTCTATGGATTTTCTGGAGAGAAAAAGGAAGTGGAAGGTTCTGTAAAACTCCTAGTTTCTCTGGGGGGAGTGGTGAAGCTGATCAACTTCGTGGTGGTGGATGCCCCAAGCAACTACTGCGCCATCTTTGGAAGGCCCATTCTTAATGCCTACATGGCAGTACTGTCCACTTTCCACCTTGCTCTTAAGTTTGCTGCTGAGGGAAGGCAGTATTGGATCCGAAGCAATCCAAAGGTGGCTCGGGAGTGTTACGTACGAACTGTCAATATGATCACCAGCATTCCACTTCCTGAGGCCACGGTCGAAGTTCTTGAAATTGCCGAATCTTCAAAGGCTGCTGAGGAGAGGAAAGATAGAGAAGGGGCTCACCTGGAACCTGCCCAGGCGACCCAAGAAGTCCCCATTGCTGAAGGGGAAGACAAGAAGTTGATCATCAATGCGGAGCTGCCGGAAGAGGAGAAAGTGCAGCTGATCTCCTGTCTCCTAAAGAATCTGGATATCTTCGCCTGGTCAGCGGAGGATATGCCAGGGGTGGATCCGGACATGGCTTGCCATCATCTCAACATATCTCCTGAGTTCAAGCCAGTCAAGCAGAAGAAAAGAGAAGCGGCAACCAAGCTGGCTGTACAACCCTCATATTTTCCAAGTCGGTGTGACCCAACACGGAAGTGGTCGTGACGGAAAAGGTGATCGCAATGCAGCAAACCCAACCATCAATGATCGTTAAGGATCGAGAAAGAGAAGACCCGGGGGGGGGGGGGGGGGGGGGGGGGGGCGGGGAAAACTTCCTACTTGAGCAAGCGGACCCTAGGTCCACTCGCCCAAGGCTCCGGGCGAGTGGACCTAAGGTAGACTCGCCCGAGGGGAGTGGCGAGTAGACCATTGGTCCACTCGCCCGAAGTAGGGGTGAGTGGACCTATGGTCCACTCGCCCCAGGCGTGCGGGCGAGTGGACTTATGGTCCACTCTCCCCAGGCACATGGGCGAGTGGACCATAGGCCCATATGGTCCACTCGCCCTGGGCACCTGGGCGAGTGGACCATATGTCCACTCGCCCCGGGCAAAGGCTAGCTGAGTGGACGATGAGGTCCACTCGCCCAATTTGGGTGGTGGACCTTGGTCCACTCACCCGACCCCTAGAAAGGGGGGGGGGGAGTGGACATCTCGAGATCCACTCGCCTCCCCTCATTTTTTGGTCGTTCGGGTTGGTTGTTGGGCTGCGGATAGTGGATTTTTGGCTATCCGCATCCCAATTTTTGGGAATTCTATAAATAGACCCCCATGGGCACCTTGGGAAGGGTTGTTGATACCCCCCTCCCTCGTGTGTGTATTGTGAGCAAGCACTACCCCTCCCCACCCCCTGTCGTCGAAGGTGGACGGTGAGGTGATCTTTAGTGCCCTCCAAGGTGCCCAGGCTCAGCATTGGCTTGGGAGGGGAAGTTCCTTGAGATCTTCTGGGTATGCGGAGGGACCTCCACGCTGTAGCTTACGGGTCAGTTTGTGGACTTGGAGATTTTTCAAGGGTTGAGTTAAGCAGTTCTTAGTGACTGTTCAAGGTTCTCGCTCGAGTCAAATAGGGGTTAGCTGCATCTCCCTTTCGAACGTCGAGACCAGTTTTCTGGTTTCAACATTCTGGTGCGGTGAGCGTGGAAGCAGCTAGTTCGGAAAGCCATGGGCAAGTCTCATGGCTGGGAGCGACGAGCTAGGGAACTCGCCCCCTACCAGCAAATACGTGAAGAAGAGTGATTTTGATGAGTTCAGGAGGTCGATCCTAGAACACTTGCGGGTCGCATGACCCCCTCAAGGTGGGTGTTCAATTCCACCTGAACCCATGCACGTCTCGCCACCTTCGATGGAGACTGAGCAAGCACATCGACAAGGGAAGGAGCCGGCAATGGGGGAAGGTTCGGGTGTCCATGTGAGAGTGCACTTTAATAGCTCTCCCGGGACCGGATACCCCAGTGGGGAGGTAGAGAGAACGCCTTTGACTAGCTAGGGAGGAGGGGGGAGTCCTTTCTGCGAGCTGATCATCCCGGCTCTGGTTCCCGATGGGTTCATCGAGCCTGACATGTCATAGTATGCAGGAAAGGATGACCCAATTCAGCACCTCCAGTTGTTCGAGGACATGACCTCGATCAGGCAGATGTCGGATGCCTTCAAATGCAGGCTCTTCGCCGTCACGTTCTGAGGAAAGTCAAGGGACTGGTTCCACCAGCTCCCGGGAGGAATCATCTACAACATCGAGGACCTGCGTCGGATTTTCCTGCTAAGGTTCTCCACTTCGAAGAAGAGAAGAAAAGGGGCGGAAGCGTTGTTCCTGATCCGGCAGAGGCTGGGGGAGACGTTGGGAAGCTATGTGGATAGGTTCCAGGAGGTAGTCCTCCAAGTCGTCGAGGTTCCCGGGCACACCCTGCAGTTGGCTTTCACCCTCGAACTGCAGCAAGGACTATTCAGAATGAGCCTGACTCGGGACCCCCCCCCCCCCCCTCCCCGTGTCTTTCGAAGAGTTGATGGAGCGCGCTGCCCGGGAGATTGAGTGCGAGGCCACCAATCAGGAGTTCATGGCAAGGCTGGCCAAGAGTTCGCAAGAGGAGAAGGAGGACATGAAGGAGCATGGAGGGAGAAGAAGGGAGGAAGTGAAGAGACAGGGACACCAGGGACCCCCCGCTGGGTCAGAGCAAGGTTGGAGGTCTCAACTGCCAGCCGCCCGACCAGCCTGGAGGCCGCCTGGGGGACCCTCTCAGGGCCAAGGAAGAGGCCACTTCCACAGAGGAGGAAACTACCAAGGGAAGCGGGGGATATAACCCGACAGGATGGTAGCACGACGCAAGCCGCTGCAGGCCCAACCCCTGCAAGTCATGGCGATCGGAAGGAAGAAGGGATGGAAGAAGAGAAACTGCTTGGGGAATGGAGCGGGCGAGTTGGCACTATTGTATTGTGACTTCCACCAGCAGGAAGGTCATGCGACCGCGGCCTGCCCAGAGTTCCTCGAGATGAGAGGAGGAGGAGGAGCCCCGGCAGGGGGATAGCAACTCTTCCTGGAGGGTCTAAGCGGAAGAGGAGAAGGGAAGAAGAAGGAGGAGGAGGACCCGTGCGAGGAAAGGACTGATCTAGGGGCCTTGGGTGAGATTGGTGTGATCCACGGAGGAGCAGGCATCGAGGCCACCCAGAAGGGGAGCCTCCATACCATCAACCGTCGGAGCATCGCTTCGACCTCCCGATCCCCATCCCCTGGCGAGAGGATCACCTTCTCGGCCCTGGACATGCCGCCCCACGAGGATCCTTTTTGCGATGCACTCGTCATCAAGGTCGCGTTCGAAAACTTCACGGTCTCCCGAATCTTGGTTGACAATGGGAGCTCGGTGAACGTGGTGTTCAAGAAGGCCTTCGACAAGATGAAGGTCGAGGTGAAGCGGGTGTTGGCGTCAGATAGGCCGCTCTTCGGGTTCTCCGGAGAAAGGAAAGAAGTGGAGGGGGGAGTTGAACTCCTCGTCACCTTGGGGGGCACATCCAAAAACTACCGGTTCGTCATCATGGATGCGCCGAGTAGTTACAACGTTATCTTTGGGCATCCCTTTATCAACGCATATCAGTGCGTGCCATCCTCATACCATTAGTGTTTGAAATACAACACTGGAGGAGTGTAGGTCAGGGTCCGAGGAGATCCCAGGGAGGCGCGCCAGTGCTACGTCATAGCAGTCAACACAGTCGAGTGGGCAAGGAAGGCGGAGGAAATGGAAGAGATGATGAAGGAGAGGGCCAGGGAGAATATGGCCGAGTAAGCGCAGGGAGGCGCAATGTAACAAACTTGTATCCTCTAGATTATGAATGAAAATGGTTTCCTTTTTTCAGGTAACACCTATGGTAAAATCCTCAACTAGTGACCATTCTCCGGGCTCAGTCATGCCGGCAGATTGGAGAGTCATTGGGTCGACTGATTGGTAGAATCCCTAACTAGAGACCATTCTTCGGGCTCAGTCATGCGGGCAGATGGGAGACTCATTGGGTCGACTGATTGGTAGAATCCCCAACTAGAGACCATTCTCCAGGCTCAGTCATGCCGGCAGATGGGAGACTCATTGGGTCGACTCATTGGTAGAATCCCCAACTAGAGACCATTCTCCAGGCTCAGTCATGCCGGCAGATGGGAGACTCATTGGGTCGACTGATTGGTAGAATCACCAACTAGAGACCATTCTCCGGGCTCAGTCATGCCGGCAGATGGGAGACTCATTGGGTCGACTGATTGGTAGAATCCCCAACTAGAGACCATTCTCCGGGCTCAGTCATGCCGGCAGATGGGAGACTCATTGGGTCGACTGATTGGTAGAATCCCCAACAAGAGACCATTCTCCGGGCTCAGTAATGCCGGCAGATGGGAGACTCATTGGGTCGACTAATTGGTAGAATCCCCGACTAGAGACCATTCTCCAGGCTCAATCATGCCGGCAGATGGGAGACTAATCAGGTCGACTCGCTACTTAGCTATGTGACTTGGAGAGATGATGAGCACCTCCAGCTCTAGGTAAGCAAGGCCCCTAGGACGTGGATGGACCTCCCACCCCCAGTTGGTTTGAAAGTGTGTTGAGTTCCTCCGCCCTCAGGTAAGGTAGGCCCCTAGGACGTGGACGGGTACTCCGCCCCCAACTGGATTGGGAAGGTATGGGGTTCCTCCACCTCCAGGCAAGCTAAGCTCATAGGGCATGGACGGGTACTCCGCCCCCAAGTGGTTGGGAAGGGTATTGAATTCATCTGCCTCCAGGTAAGCTAAGCCCCTAGGAAATGGACCGGCTCTCCTCTCCTGGTTGTTCTAGCAAGTTGGTCTAAGGTATGACAAGATAGTAAACTCTCTTCATCATAGGGAGAGATCTCAAACCAAATAAGTTTATTGTGCTTGAACAACGAACAGTTGAAGAAACTAGAAGCTCGCCAAATAGTTGCATGTTCATTAATAATACATGTTACATAAATATGCACTTTGCTCTTAATAATGAGCATGCAGTTGAAGATACAAAACAATCATGGCTTGCGGGGAATAAAGAAGGGAGGAGGCTCATAGCGACTACGACATTCAAGGGAAATAGCCGCCGCTGGAAGGGGGCGAGCTGGGACGCACAAGGGAGGGGTATAGATCAAAGAGGATATCGTTAGCAGCGCCCCCTCCAACCGTCACGAAGGGCGTCTGCCCTATGAAGGGAAACCCTCATATTTTCCGAGTCGGTGTGACCCGACACAAATGAGGTCGTGACGGAAAAGGTGATCGCAATGCAACAAACTCAACCATCAGAGATCGTTAAGGACCGAGAAAGAGAAGACCTGGGGGGAGAAATACTTCCTACTTGGGCGAGCGGACCCTAGGTCCACTAGCCCAAGGCTCCGGGCGAGTGGACCTAAGGTCCACTCACCCGAGGGGAGGGGCGAGTTGACCTATGGTCCACTCCCCCCGGGCGTGCGGGCGAGTGGACCTATGGTCCACTCGCCCCAGGCATATGGGAGAGTGGACCATAGGTCCACTCGCCCCAGGTCCACTCGCCCCGGGCAACTGGGCGAGTGGACCTATGGTCCACTCGCCCGGCTAGCTTAGTGGACCATGAGGTCCACTCGCCCAATTCGGTTGGTGGACCTTGGTACACTCACAAGACCCCCAGCAAGCGGGGGAGTGGACATCTCGAGCTCCACTCGCCTCCCCTCATTTTTCGGTTGTTCGGATTGGTTGTTGGGCAGCGGATAGTGGATTTTTGGCTATCCGCAGCCCAATTTTTGGGAAGTCTATGAATAGACCCCCATGGGCACCTTGGGAAGGGTTGTTGATAGCCCCCTCCCTCACGTGTGTGTTGTGAGCAAGCACTACCCCTCCCCTCCCCCTGTCGTCAAAGGTGGACGGTGAGGTGATCTTTAGTGCCCTCCAAGGTGCCTGGGCTCAGCATTGGCTTGGGAGGGGAAGTTCCTTGAGAGCTTCTGGGTACGCGGTGGGACCTCCACGCTGCAGCTTACGGGGTCGGTTTGTGGACTTAGAGATTTTATAAGGGTTGAGTTAAGCAGTTCTTAGTGACTGGTCAAGGTTCTTGCTCGTGTCATGTAAGGGTTAGCTGCATCTCCCTTTCGAACGTCGAGACTAGTTTTCTGGTTTCAACATTGGCGATGCCTATCAGAGAGGAGGTTGCCAAACTCCTGAAAGCAAACTTTATTTCTGAAATTCAATACCCCACGTGGATGTCAAACGTTTTAATGGTGAAAAAATCTGGTGGGAAGTGGCGCATGTGCGTGGATTTTACAAAACTCAATAAAACATGAACTAAAGATTGCTACCCTTTGCCTCGGATAGATGCTTTAGTAAATTCCGCGGTTGGGTATAATTTCATGAGTTTTCTTGATGCATTTTTGGGGTACCACCAAATCAAAATGCACAAACCTGATATCCCGCACACTTCTTTCATACGAACGATGGGTGTTACTGTTACCTCGTAATGCCCTTCGGACTTAGAAATGCATGTGCAACGTATCAGAGAATGATGGATACCGTTTTTAAACATCAAAAAGGCAGGAACTTTGAAGTTTACGTTGATGATCTCCTCCTCAAAATTAAAACATTTTCAACACATTTGAAAGACCTCGTAGAGACGTTCGCTACTCTACGGAGGTTCAAATTAAAATTGAACCCCTTGAAATGTCTGTTCGGAGTGAATAAGGGAAATTTCTCGGGCATCTCCTCACTCCTAATGGACTTGCACCGAACCCCGATAAGGTGAAGGCCATCCTCGATATGACTCCTCCTCGTAATACCAAGGAGGTCCAGCAACTTGGAGGATGGTTGGCGGGGCTGAGCAGCTTTATTTCCAAATTAGGAGATAAAAGAGCTCCATTCTTTAAAACACTTTGGGGAGGATCAAAGTTTGAATGGAGCGAAGAGTGCAACAAGGATTTCAAACAGTTAAAAGTACAGTTAACTTCAACCCCTCTTCTTCAAAGCCCCCATGAGGGGGAGATATTGTATTTATATTTGGGGGTCGGCCCAGATGTAGTAAGTTCTGTCCTCGTCCGGGAGGGAAAGAAGAGACAGTTCCCAATATATTATGTCATCCATATCCTCATGGACGCAGAAACGAGATATTCGGTCTTAGAAAAGCTAGCTTTGGCTTTGGTTATGTCATCGCGAAGGCTTCGCCCTTACTTTCACGCTCATCCTATCCATGTAATTACAGATCATCCTCTGATAGGCATTCTTGAAAAGCCAGATAATTCAGGGAGATTAGCCAAATGGGCTATCGAACTGAGCGAGTTTGAAATGTCCTACATTCCCAAAATGGCAATCAAAGCGCAGGTCTTGGCAGATTTCCTGGTTGATGCAACGGAATCCGGTCCTTAACAAGTGGAAAAATCTCCTTTGGCTTGGGTTGTTTATGTGGATGGGGCTTCTGGTAAAAGCTCCGTGGGAGCCAGAGTAGTGTTAATTAGCCCAAACAGCATCAAACTTGAACAGGCTATCAGGTTCTTCTTTCCAGTCACAAATAATCAGGCAGAGTATGAAGCACTTGTGGCTGTTTTGAGACTTGCAATGGAACTGGGCATAGAACACGTGCATGTCAAAACTGATTCACTGGTGATGGCTTCTCAAGTTTTGGGGAATTACGAGACAAGAGAATCAGTTCTAAGGAAGTATCTGCTGCTAGCTAAGAAGGAGATTGGAAGATTCAAATAATTCATCATTGAGCATATTCCCAGGACACAGAACGAAGAAGCAGATGAGTTGTCAAAGTTCGGTCTTCCATCAGGGGAGTGACCTCTGAACTTTTCCATCCGACAACAGATGAAGGGGAACTTATGCAGATCGATCAGAATCCTTGTTGGATGGATCCTTATGAGCTATTCTTATCAAAAGGAGAATTCCATCAATCAATCAAAGACAGAAAGAGATTCAGAAGAAAGGCAGCTTATTACTACTTAATAGTGGGGGTCCTTTACAGGAAAACTTTGGTCTCTCCCGCGGCGCGGTGTGTTTCTGAGGAAGAAATTCCAACCATACTTCAGGAGGTTCATTCCGGGGAATGTGGCATCATTCAGGGGCAAAGACTTTGGAGAAATGAATCTTGAGGCAGGGATATTTCTGGCCAACTATGAGAAAAGATGCCGAAGCATTCGCCAAGCGATGTGTTCAGTGTCAAAAATTTGCTCCTCTTCAACATCTGCCCGCTCAATCACTTAGATCAATAACTGCGCCCTGACCCTTCGCAGTTTGGGGGATGGATCTCATCGGACCCTTCCCAATGGCTAGCGGCCAGCGTCGTTTTATCATTGTGATGATTGATTATTTCAGTAAGTGGATTGAGGCAAAGGCACTTACAAAGACTACAACGCAGGTCATCAAAAACTTCATCTGGGGAGAAATAGTTTGTCGGTATGGAATCCCGCTAGCAATTGTCACTGACAATGGCCCACAATTCAACAATTTAGAAATGATAAACTTCTGTGATCAGGTTGGAATTGATCTTTGGTTCTCCTCGGTACATCATCCCAGGACTAATGGCCAGGTGGAAGCAGCGAATAGGCAAATTCAGCAGCTTTTGATGAAGAGAGTCTTGAATCAAAGGGGGAATTGGGCAGAACAACTCCCTTCCATCCTTTGAACTCTCCATACTACTCCATCTTCAGCTACGGGGGAGACGCCATTCAAATTATCTCATGGCTCAGAGGCAGTCGTTCCTATAGAATTCGAAGTGGTTACCCCCAGAGTGGTATATGCAAAGGAATGAGGAGAAGCATGGATAGAGGATAATGATAAAGCTATCAAATACAGTCTGTATTTGATCGAAGAGCTTTAGGATGAGGCAACAATCAGGCAGGAGGAAGTAAAAAGGAGAATGGCCAAATACTTTGACAGAAATGTCAGGGTAAAACATTTTGCAGTTGGTGATGTTCTGCTAAAGAAAGTTGATGCCGCAGCCAGGATAGGCAACGCCGGAAAATTAAATCCCAACTGGGCGGGGCCTTTCATTGTCAAGTAGGTATTAAAGAACGGGGCTTATCGCCTCCAGACAAGCGAAGGAGAGGACATCTCACGCACATGTAGCAGTGACGATCTTAAACAGTTCTATCCTTAAAATGTCTTCTTTATTTCTTGCATTTTTTCGGATATTCAATGAAAAGCCCCATACTTACACTTCTCCATGTCTGGTGATTCTTTTTACACTTTTTTATATCTCCCTCACTGAACCACGGAGACATCGCCAAGTTCTTCTCGAACCCCCTCGGATTGTAGGCATTAGCTTAAAACCACGAAGATCATGTGTAGCGGGGAGTTTTCGCATACGTGTAGTGGTAGCTTGGCAATTCTCGTGTCGTGGTCTTCGGAACCTTGGATCCCGGTTGATATCTAACACACCCCTGCATCAAGGGAGGTCTAGGTGAATGTTAGCTCTGTCATGCCCCGAGAGGGATATAGTTACAGCTTTGATGATCTTTCTGAGGAAAGAAATATTCGCCGCCTAGGCCCACCTGCCCAACTGATCATCTTAGTCTGTGACCATCGAATACTCCTAGGTACTCTCAAGCGATGCCTAAACGGGACCCACAACTGAGTTGATCTCTCTGAGGAAAGTAATGTTCGCCGCTTAGGCCCACCTGCCCAATTGATCAACTCGGCTTGTAACCCTAGGCAAGAAAGCAGTTGAGTCGCTTACAACCCTTATGGCCACTTGAGGAAAGCAATGTTCACCACCTAGGCCCACCTGCCCACTTGGTCATCTGGGTTTGTACTTACCTTTTTTCTTTATTTCTACAGCTCTTATGACCACTTGAGGAAAGCAATGTTCTCCATCTAGGCCCACTTGGTCATCAAGGTCTGTACTTACCTTTTTTCTTTATTTATATATCTCTTATGACCACTTGAGGAAAGCAATGTTCGCCGCCTAGGCCCACCTGCCCACTTGGTCATCTGAGTCTGTAGCCATTTTTTATTACAGGGAGTTATCTCATCTCATATGTGTTGGATCGGTAGGTGCCCTTAGAGGGGGGGGGGGGGGGGGGTGAATTTTTCAAAAACTTATATTATATTTCAAAAAGCTTTGAAGTAATGCGAGATTAAGACAATAAGAAGTCAAGTAAAACAATTGAAATAAAGTAGAGATATGCTTTATTAATATCAAATAGGGTTTTACAAAAGTTGATTTCTATAACGCTAGAAATCGGTGGAGATGAATAGTAGACTCGTTTTGTTTTCTATCCCGACTCGCATCCCCACGAACCGGTGGCCCTAGTCTATCCTCCCCGGATTCGGCCTCAAGCCCCTCTAGCCAATCCTTCCCCGGATATGGCCTCGAGCACCCCCTAGACCTAGCCTAGATCTAGTCGCCAACACGAGGCAAATTTCCGCCCTAAGTCCTACCCAGACCTAGTCGCCAACACGAGGCGATTTCACTAACCGTTTACAAGAAATAAGAAATGAAAATAATTAAAACTCCCACCTGATGAACTTCTGAAGTTGGAGACGAAGATCCGCTGTAGAATAAGCGTTGTGGAAGCGGACTTCGTTTGGATCCGGCGTGATGAGATTCTCCTTCAAAAGTTTGCAGAACTTTGGTAGGACATCAACTTTCGGCCAAGGTAGCCTCTGGAATTCTAGCACTCAATCTCTCTCTCTAATGTCCCTCTAAAAGGAGAGAAGAGGGGTCCTTTTTATGGCCACAACGCTAGTGCCTGCGCTAGTGGTACCCTCGGCGCTATCCCATTTTAGAACATATTCTGCGCGGCAGAATCTTCAATCCGAGGAAACATTTCTCTCTTACCTACTGTGCTCCGCGCTATCGCCTACGCTATCGGATACCGCCAGGCGCTATCTCCTTCTATAATTACTCCCGGAATTTTTGCTTAAGCATTCTTTTCGTCGATCGAAGTTTCGTCGACCGGAGTTCGTCAAGCGGGCTTCATCATTCGTCGATCGGAAATTCGTCGAACGCAAGATCGTCGAACGCAAGATCCAATTTCGTCGAACCCAACTTCCGTTCTCAGTGGCTTGATTTCGTCGATCGCAACAGCAAGTTCGTCGAACGAAACCTAGTGCCAGGCGCTAGGTGCTACCGCTGGCGCTAGTAGGAGTGTTGGATTTGATGGCTCAACTTTGGGGGCAACCTTATTATGTAATCCTTGAGTCATGTGGACTTTGTTATCCTGCACACTTAAACACACAAGATCAAATACACATAGGATTTTTTATTCTCAAACCTAGGAGATGCGGAAGACCATGTTCCAACAAACTCCCCCTTTTGATAATAACAAATCCATTAATGATAAATCAGAGCATAAATATATAAGCATGATGAAACTTACTTGTGTGTGTGTGAGAGTGATGACTTAGGATAATTATCGATTTTAGCATTTGGAATTGCTCCCCCTAAATACATGCTCCCCCTAAGTGAATGCTCCTCTACTATGTAAGCTATCATCTTAATTAAGCATGTTAGTTTTCTATTTTGATAGTAGATTATATTTATCATGTTAGTTCTCCACCTTTTGTTATTAGCAAAAGTGGGTAAGGAGAAACCACTTAAAAGTTGATAATAAGATAAGGAGTTTTTAGAATACTTTTCATTGAAATAGATCAGAGTTTTGAGTATCACAATATTTTCATAAATCAGAGTTTGTAGCATAAAAAGAATACAAGATAAATGTAAAGTTGCGGAAGACTTAGAAAAATACAATCAAACATCTTTTGTAAGACATGATGATTCATAAAAGATATATGAGTTATGTTTCATAAAGAAGATGTTTTTGTAAATCATTGTTCAAGTAAAATCTTTAAATAGAGTAACCAAGCATGAAATAATGTTACCAAAAAGATAGTGCTACAATGTTATGTTAATTCATAATTTCAAAACATACTAAACAATGTAGAAAGCATGCTAGGTTATCTAATGCATTTCATAAATAAAGAGTGGTATAGAATTTGCATTAGGATCCAATACTCATGAGAAGAAGTGTTATGGAAGATAATGATGTGCACATAAGTGTATTTTTGAGTAGAGTAAATAAATATTTTAATCAAAAATACAAGAAATATGTAAAGTAAGAGCACAATAAAACACAAATAATTTCACTTCCACACACTTCAATGCACAAACAAAAATGTACTACTACCAAGGTGATTTGCACACACAATGCTCATTAAGACTTAGCAGGGTGCAAAGTAGTGCTTGTGGATCACATATTTTATTTTTAATGTTGAGACTAGTGATCCGTGTTGGAGCATGCGTTTCGCACTCTTCCGGTTTGATAATAACAAAATCCCGTTTGTATTTGATTCTATTTTTATTGATGGTGTGCAGGTAAAAGGTATGAGATGTTCACAATTCTGATTGGAGCTCAATTTGACTGTATGGAGAATTTCGATGTCGGAATTTTCCGACATCTACTGTCGCCCAGGAGACAAGACAGAAGTTACAGCAGCAGCCCGCAAGGCAGCACGACGAGCAGCAGTTTGGCGCTGTCAGAATTTTGACAGCGATGTCGCCCAGGCGATAGGACAGAAGTTATAGCAACAGCCAGCACGACAGCACGACGAGCGGTAGTTTGGCGGTGTCGGAATTCCGACAGCGATGTCGCCCAGGAGACAGTGAAAAACTATAAATTGGTTCGTTTTGTTCGTGCATTCGAAGCATTGAGAATTCTAAATCCTTTCCTGAGTGCATACGAACCAGAGAGCTCCAGAACCTCATCAACTCCCAGTTATGCTTAGAAGGTTTGAAATTGAAGACGAGATCAGACGCGCTTTTACATCAACGATCATCTCGAGGCTTCAACCTTCCTTTCAGAGATCTGAATTTCTAGGGAGTACATCTTTTGATTTGTATTTTCATTTATATATATTTCACATAGTATTGGTAGGGAAATCGTCTCCTTGTGCGTGACGTCTAAGTCCTTGCGTGGCTTAGGGGAAAATCGCTTCCTTGTGCAGAGCGTCCAAGTCCGTGCGTGGCTTGGTAGGAATTCGTGGCCTTGTGTGCTACGTCTAGATCTTGAGAAGATCTAGAGGATAAGCTTGGGCTTGGTCTAGGGAGAGACAAGTGATAGCCTTTCGATCCATGGGAGAAGGATTGGTAAACTAAAATTGTTAAAAGTTTATTATCATATTTGTGCCTTGGTCTTAAGCATTGTTAAGATCAATTTTATTGTATGTGAATTTCATGATAAAAAATTATGACTTTTTCATTAATTACAAATTTGGTTGCTTAATCTTTAACTTAGAAATTTGTGTTTGAATTAATTTAAAAATTACATTGGTTTGAAATTTTTTATAAGTAATTTTTAGAAAAGTAAAATTTGTTTAAGAATTCTTAAGTAAAAAATTGAATTTAAGCACACCCTTATTCCCCCCCCCCCCCCCCCCCCTCTAAGCGGGCCACAAGATCCAACAATCCGGTGTACTTAAGAGTAAGTGGTTTTTATTTTGAAAGAAAGATTTGATTTTTACAAGATACTTTACTATTCTTTCCAAGGTGCTCAACCTCACAACACTTATTAAGACTTATCAGGAGGTTCAAGTAGTGTTTGGTGGAGTTATCTTTGTCGCTTTATTTTATGATTTTTGTTTTGTACAAAGTTCTCCGAATACACTTGTTTTGCAAACCAATATAATTTATGAAAAACATAACCACTTTTCTTAACTTTTAATAGTGCAAATAAAGGAGTGTAGGTAAGATACTTATGCAATTTTAATTCATTGTACTAATACACAACATACACAAGCATTCTTAGATTAAACACATATGTAGACAATGCCAAAATAAGTGAGTGAATAAAGATCATTATCAAACATAAAACATTTACTCATACTTAGAGGCATGCTAAGCTTAGTTCTACACAACTTTTAAAAAATACTTGATGCACATATTAATAGATATATCAAAGCATGATGAAAACAATGTTCAAAGAGTTTGAAAAGATAAATTACAACATTATAGAAGTTCTAAATAATAGATTAAATCATGCTTGATTTTCATGGGAAAATCCATACAGTTTTTTTTGATAGTTTTAATGTTTTATATTTTTGTATTTGATTTTTGAAAAAAATAGACTTTAAACAAATGACAAAAACAAAAAGGCAAAACAATTTTTTTGTAATTTGGCTTTTGTATTTGATTTTTTGGATAAAAATAGACTTTAAACTAAAAAGGCAAAACATATTTTTTGTAATTTGGCTTTTGTAGTTTTGTATTTGATTTTTGCATAAAAATAGACTTTTAAACCAAAAAGGCAAAACATATGTTTTTTTTGTAATTTGGCTTTTGTGTTTTTGTATTTGATTTTTCAAAAATGAAATATAATCAGAAGTGCAAAAATAAATAGTACATATAGATTAATATATTTTTAAGAATTTTTCAAAATTTTAAAATTACAGAAAAAATGAATAAGTACGCTAGCGCCGGCGTTAGCGCTAGCGTGGGAAACAATACACGATTTTTTATGATTTTGAAATTTTTAATTGTTGATCTTGATTAAGTGTCCCAATAGTAGTTTCATGCTGAAATTTCAGAATTTTAGGAGATGTTTTCGATGGTTAAAATTTACAAAATTGCATTTGTGAATGTGTTTTAACTCGAAAGATCTAGGACACCTAACTCAAGTCGTAATAATCGAAATCTTTCATCACTAAGTAGTACATACATTGGAGAATAAATTTAGGTATCTTACAGAATTTTGTTTTCTTAAAAAATCACAGAGGTGCGATATCGCCTGAGCTAGCGAAAGCGCTGGCGCTATCGAGCCTTTATTTAGATCCCCTTTACTTTTTCATTTCGGCCATTTCCATTGACTCTCTCCCGAAAAACCCTAGAAGACGACCCATCCCACGCGTAGATCTGAGGTAAAACTTCATCTTTTCTTATGATTTTTATTTTAAAACTTGATTTGAATGTTAGAGATGAAGATATTTTAGGTTTTTAGGGGGTTTTAGAAACTAGATATACAATGGTTGATTCTTTTCTTCAAGATTTTTGTTTTACATTTTTATGAGGATTTTGGTTTTGATCTTGGTTTGGATTATGTGGGTTTCTTGGAACTAGCAATTTAGGATTTGAAAATATTTTATTTTAAGGAGGTATTTACCATTTTAGATCAGTGGACTAGTGCCGGCACTACAGTAGGCGCTATTGATAACGCTGGGCGCTATTGATAGCGCTGGCGCTAGTGATTGTTGCTTAGTTTTAATTCTTTCTTGTAATATGGCAAATGGCACCTGGATCTAAAGGGAAGAAAAGTGCAGAGCTGGCCGTGGAAGCAGCAGTAGTGGGTGTTCCTTATATCGTGGAGTTTGACATGCCTCGACACCCCCATATCATGCAGCTATTTGCTGCCTCCGAGGTGTTGAATTTATTTTCTCCTGATGGGTTTTCTTCAGAATTAGTTCAAGATTTCTATACGCACTTGGAGAACCCATCACAGACAGAGTTGGATGGAGGAGTGCGGTCTTTGGTGCAGGGACACGTGGTGACAATTACTCATGACCAACTGAGGAACGTGTTTGGATTAACTCAGCATCCAAATCGTTTGGAAATTGTTGAGAAGTTTAGAGTATATAGAGACTGGACTCAAGTGAATATGGTGCTGCATAATAGGGAATGCAGGAGTCTGATCTCCTCAGTGTCGTCACTCATAGTAGAAGCCTTGGTCATTCAAGATGTACTACGACACATAATCCTGCTGAAGTTGGGTGATACATCAAAAGTCACAGCATAACTAAGTTATGTCACCTACTTCATTCTAGAGGAGGAGAATTTTGATGTGGAAAATATGTTACTTTCCTTGATTCTCTATTCATACAAGTTGCGGCATCCTTCCCATCAGAGATATAACAAGTTGCCCCTGGGTGGCATCATTCAACGTGTTATTCAGGTGATGTATCCTTCTATAGAAATAGGTTTTTTACTTTATAGATTGCTTTCCACCAATCTATAGTACTTCACACTTACGAGCTACATCCCACCCAGATGAGCCATCGTCGTCTGCTCGACCACCACTATGGCGAGGAGCGTCATTTCGAGGGGCTCGAGATGATTCATTTGAGTCTTTTTGAGAAGAAATGGGAGAGTGGAGAAAGATGTTTCTGGTATAAAGAAGATGGTGAAGTTCATGAGCAAGGCATTAAAGCTAAAACCATCTACACCGGAGCGGAGGGAGTGGGACAGCCCAGAACAGGATCCACCCCGTCATTCGATTCGGAGGACTCGCGGAATACAATCCCCAAGTCCTAATGTGGAGGAGATAGACGAGGAAGAGTAGTGGAGTAGGAAGGTTCGAGGGGAACAAGTTTTTAGTTTTGTAATAATACAGGAATTTTGACACATGTTCTTGGATGCTTTAATGCTTTTATCTGATTCCTCTTTGGTAGTTTTTAAAGGTTTTGTTATACATATTATTTATGAATTTTGAAGTCTTGAAATGGAGATTTTTAGGCAATTTTAATATCATATATAGTATATTTTTAAATACTTATGGTTAGAGATTTTAATACCACATAGTAATTTTGAATTCAATTGTTGATAAATGATGTATATATATGTAATGAATATAAGAATAATAGATAGGTCACCAAAATAAAATATGATTTTGAGTTTTTATTAATTTGATTTATAAACTCGTTAAGTTTTTTTAAGAGTTAAGATCATATTTCCTATAATATATGAGATGACTAGCTTTAAAAAATAAGAAAACAAGAAATTATAGCATATCATGAAGTAGAATATTTGATACTTTATTTTTTGTTGATTTCTACTTCATGTGTTTGGTGATACCTAATGAGTAAGAGATTTAGGGATCCAAAGGGGACCAAGAGTGGTGGTTCCTTTGGGTACCCAAATATATTGTGTAGGTTTGTGGGTAGATATGGATGAATGGGTCCTTTCATGTGATGTTAAGGTTTCAATTTTAGTTTTGGGCCTCCATTCAAACTTTGGTTTAGTGTTATTCTTATATGTGAAATTTCCATTGTGATAATTATTGAAAGTATTTTTCATAGGAAAGTTGTGAGCATTTAATTTTATGTTGGGAGAAGATTGATGTTGTAAGTGATAATGATGATAGTATTTTGGAATTTCATTTTCAATCTTTTGAAGTTTTATATTTCCATTATTTGGTTTATTCATATTTTGAGATATCATATTTAACTTGCTTTTGGAGTTTGCTTGATATTGAGAATTTTTCTTTAAGATTTCCTTAAGAAAGATAATTTTAGTTTCTAATTCATTGTTCTTAAGTTTCAAATTATGTCTAGCTTTATTATACGCAATTGTGCTATTTTTAATAGTAGTAACAATTGAAACAATATGGTCTTGGTATTCATTTCTGTATTCCTCAAATGTTTCATCCATCTCTTCAATTTCAATTTTATAACTTTTGCATGTAGCACAATCACCTTTTAAAGATGAATTTTCCAAAGATAATTTTTTATTATGTTCTTTTATACAAATAATTTCTTTTTCAAGTTCCTTGAATTTTTCCTTAATATTATTACAATCAAAACAAGGTTTTGTGTTTTCAAGTGAAGGACAAGAAGGTGAAACCACATCACAATTTGATTCTAAATTAACATTAGCTTTTAACCTCTTATTTTCTAAACGTAAATTTTTATTAGTAATTTTCAATTTCTTGATCTTACGTTTAGCCATTTTTAGTATGTTGAAACTAGAGATGGAAGTTATCACACAAGAAGAAGATTTAGACTTTCTTATAGCGCTTTTGGTAGAGGCAAAATGTGAGCATGAAGTTCCTTCGTTATCTTTTAGGCCTTCCTCCATCATAGATGAGTTTTCATCTTCTTTTTCTCTTGATGTATTGCTCTCTTTTTCCAAGTTAGTTTCCATGATTTCCATGGCTTTGCTACGAGAGAGATCTTCTTGAATAGTAGTGGATGCTTATATGTCCTTCTCCTCCTGTGTTTGTTCTATACCTGCGAGAGGAAAATCATACATTTCTTCAAGAAATTGTCATACTTTGTATGCACTAGAAAAACAATATATTAATTTGAAAATTTCATTTGATAGAGCACAAAATAAATAATGTTTGGCTTTTGCATTTAGTTGACATTCCTTTTTATTTGATTCATCCGCAGGTCTTACAATGGCTAAATTCCATACTTCGACATATAAAGTCTTAATAAAAATGTCAATTAAAATTTTCCATCCTTTATAATTTGTTCCTTCAAATAAAGGTGGTTTAAGAGATATTTCTTCTTCACAGAAATTTTCCCCACTAGGCGAAGCGAGATCATGAGACGCCATTATTCCTGGTTGTTAAGCGGATTGGAATAAAACCGCTCTGATACCACTTGTTGGATCGGTAGGCGCCCTTAGAGGGGGGTGAATAAGGGTTTTCAAAAACTTATATTATATTTCTAAAAGCTTTGAAGTAATGCGAAATTAAGACAATAAGAAGTCAAGTAAAAAAATTGAAATAAAGTAGAGACATGCTTTATTAATATCAAATAGGGTTTTACAAAAGTTGATTTCTATAACGCTAGAAATCGGTGGTGATGAATAGTAGACTCTTTTTGTTTTCTATCCCGACTCGCATCCCCACGAACCAGTGGCCCTAGCCTATCCTCCCCGGATTCGGCCTCAAGCCGCTCTAGCCAACCCTTCCCCGGATATGGCCTCGAGCACCCCCTAGACCTAGCCTAGATCTAGTCACCAACATGAGGCAAATTTCTGCCCTAAGTCCTACCCAGACCTAGTCGCCAACACGAGGCGATTTCACTAACCGTTTACAAGAAATAAGAAATGAAAATAATTAAAACTCCCTCTTGATGAACTTCTGAAGTTGGAGACGAAGATCCGCTGTAGAATAAGCGTTGTAGAAGCGGACTTTGTTTGGATCCGGCGTGATGAGATTCTCCTTCAGAAGTTTGCAGAACTTTGGTAGGACATCAACTTTCGGCCAAGGTAGTCTCTGGAATTCTAGCACTCAATCTCTATCTCTAATGTCCCTCTAAAACGAGAGAAGAGGGGTCTTTTTTATAGCCACAGCGCTAGCGCCAGCGCTAGTTGTACCGTCGGCGCTATCCCATTTTAGGGCATATTCTGAGCGGCAGAATCTTCAATGCGAGGAAACATTTCTCTCTTGCCTACTGTGCTCCGCGTTATCGCATGCGCTATCGGATACCGCCAGGCGCTATCTCCTTCTATAATTACTCCCGTAATTGTTGCTTAAGCATTCTTTTCATCGATCGAAGTTTCGTAGACCGGAGCTCGTCGAGCGGGCTTCATCATTCGTCGATCGGAAATTCGTCGAACGCAAGATCGTCGAACGCAAGATCCAATTTCATCGAACCCAGCTTCCGTTCTCAGCGGCTTGATTTCGTCAATCGCAGCAGTAAGTTCGTCGAACGAAAGTTAGCGCCAGGCGCTAGGTGCTACCGCCGGCGCTAGTAGGAGTGTTGGATTTGATGGCTCAACTTTGGGGGAAACCTTCTTATGTAATCCTTGAGTGACGTGGACTTTGTTGTCCTGCACACTTAAACACACAAGATCAAATACACATAGGATTTGTTATTCTCAAACCTAGGAGATGCGGAAGAACATGTTTCAACAATATGGTCTTTCTGGACCATTTGGGGAGAAAAACAGGATTTTTACAGGTACATAGCAGACCGGGCGGTTTGATTATTAAACCGGTGGGTTTGAAATAAGAAGGTACCATAATTATCAGGCGGTTTGATTACTAAACCGATCGGTTTAAAATAAGAAGGTACAACATAACGTATCAGGCAGTTTGAAATATTTAAACCAGTCGGTTCAATCATATCGGGCGGCTTAAAACCGGCCAGTTTTATAATGGGTTATCATGAAATACCATAGGTATCGGGACACCAAGTATAACCGTGACCGGTCGGTCTCTTCAATCGATCTGTAACTCTATCATCCTTATGGGTATCAATTCGATCCGCTCAGTTAAAAACAGGCTTTCTCACAGGGAAGTGATTATGATTCTTATAGGGATGGAAATCATTACCAAGTATCAAGTCACTGCCCGCCCGAGTTATATATAGGCTGTTGGAGCATGCGTTCCGCACTCGTCCGGTTTGAGAATAATAAATCCCGAATGTATTTGATCCTATTTTTGATTAATGGTGTGCAGATAACAGGTGCAAGAATATCATGTTTTCAATTGGAGCAAAATGACAATTTTCCAGAATCTGGAGCTATCGGATTTCCGACAGCGATATCGGATTTCCGACAGCGCACTATATTATCCATTTTCCAATCTCTGATCGACGGTTATGTGCTATCGGATTTCCGATATCTCTAACGGATGGCGACAGTGCACGATCTTCCAATAACGCCAGGATGTGCAGCAGTTACCCTAGCTAACGGATATCCGACAGTGCTATCGGATATCCGACAGCCCACGTCTCAACCACGACCTCAACTTCACGCAGAAACTTTGTTTTAGTGGGACACGTGGCAGCTTCTTAAAAAGAGTTCAAAACTTCGTGGAATTCAGTTCTTGAGATTTCCAGGGCTTTCTTCCAGAGTGCATACGAACCAGAAAGCTCAAGAACACCATCAACTCCCATTTGTGCAAAGAAGGATTGAGATTGAAGATGAGATCAGACGCACTTCTACATCAACAATCATCTCGAGGCTTCAACCTTCCTTTCAAAGATCTGAATTTCTAGGGAGTTGTTCTTTTCATTTTGTATTTCATTCACATTTACTTTTCACTTTGTAATCGTTGTAGAAATCGTCGTGTTGCGTGCGGCGTCTAAGTCCTTGCGCGGCTTAGGGGAAAATTGCTTCCTTGTGCGGAGGGTCCAAGTCCTTGCGTGGCTTGGTAGGAAATCATGGCCTTGTGTGCTATGTCTAGATCTTGGGAATATCTAGAGGGTAGGCTTGGGCTTGATCTAGGGAGAGACAAGTGATAGCCTTCAGATCCTTGGGAGGAGGATTGGTAAAATCAAAATTATTGAAATTTATATTATCATATTTGTGCATTGATCTTAAGCATTGTTAAGATCATTTTATTGTATGTAAATTTCATGATTAATATAATTATGCTTCTTTCATTAATTGCAAATTTGGTTGCTTAATCTTTAACTTAGAAATTTGTGTTTGGTTTAATACAAAAATTGCATTGGTTTGAAATTGTTTACAAGTAATTTTTTAGAAAAGTAAAATCTGTTTAAAAAAATTATTAAGTAAAAATTATATTTTAAACACACCCATATTCACCCCCCCCCCCCCCTC
This sequence comes from Dactylorhiza incarnata, assembly GCA_033032865.1. Lineage (NCBI taxonomy): Eukaryota > Viridiplantae > Streptophyta > Magnoliopsida > Asparagales > Orchidaceae > Dactylorhiza > Dactylorhiza incarnata. Next base: position 2,247,808 of record JAWHQI010000330.1, on the reverse strand, counting down.
TAAGGGCGTCACACGATCCAACAAGTGGTATCAGAGCAAGGTTACTCCAAAATGGTTTTACCACCGGGAGTAATGGCGCACAACGATCATGCGTTCGTTGAGGGGCAAGGCATAAGTAGACCACCTTCATTCACGGGCACAGACTATAATTATTCGGAAACACGTATGCGTTGTTTTCTAATTGCGCTAGATATAGAAGTCTGGAATATGGTAGAATCTAGTTACACTTCTCCAACATTTATTGTAGGAGATGTAACTATGGATAAACCCAAAGACAAGTGGGATGACAATGATAAATTAAAATGTAAGAACAATGCAAAAGCCATGAATGCATTATTTTGCGCACTAGATCGCACTGAATTTAATAGAGTTTGTGCTTGTCATACTGCTTTTGATATTTGGAATCTTTTAGAAATTACTCATGAAGGTACTTCACAGGTAAAGGATTCAAAGCTATTTCAACTGGAGTCTGAATTTGAAAGGTTCAAAATGGAGGTAGATGAAGAGATTGATACGATGTACACACGATTCACAAAAATCGTGAACGACTCAAAGGTGCTAGGAAAGGTGTTCTCTAATGGAGACTTTAAGGAAAATCTTAAGATCACTTCCCCCGAAGTTCAATCCTAAAGTGACTGCAATTTCTGAGTCACATGCTTAAGACCTTACAATTGGAGAGCCTCATTGGGAACTTGAAAACTCATGAAGTTGAATTGAAAATTCAACAACAAGAGTATATGGAGCCAAAGAAGAAGGGATTGGCTCTAAGATCTAAGAAGGAGGAAAGTAATGATTCTGAGGAGGTTGAAGAAGATGAAGAAAGTTTATTTGTTAGAAAGTTTAGAAAATTTATGAAAAATCCAGAGAGGAGGAATTCATTTAAGAAATATTCTAAGAAGGAGACGTTTAGGAAGAAAAAAGGAAAGGAAGACGATGAGGAGGAAGAGAGACCGCCACCGGAGTGCTATCACTGCAAGAAGTTAGGACACATCCGAAGCAAGTGTCCAAAGTACTTAAAAGAACTTAAAGAAAAGAAGCACAAAGGGTCGAAGAAGGTGTTGAAGGCGGAAACATGGGATGATACTACTTCGGAGGATGCAAGCAGTTCAAGCTCAAGTAAAGAAGAGGAGGCCAACATGTGCTTAATGGGAAAGAGCGTCATATCTGATGACGAATGCAGCGTCCAAAGTGACACTGAGGTAACTCCTCCAACCTACGATGAATTATTTTCTGAATTTTTAACGACATGCAAATATTTTGAAAAGAGTTTACAAGATAATGATCTTCTTAAATCTGAAAATGAAATTTTGCTTAAAGAAAACAAAAAATTGTTAAATGAAATTAAGACTAGTGGAAAAAGAGATATTTCCTGCAAAGAGTGTGATCACTATTTGGGAAGAATTAAAGAACTTGAAGAATCTCTTTCCAAATCTCATTCTACAATAAAAATTCTTACTAAAAAGAATGGGATTTTAGAGAGAGATCTGAAATCTTCAATTTCCAAAGTCCATGAGGGAAAGAAATCTTTTCAACGTAGATGCGTAAATCTAGTATCCGAGAATACAGAAATGAGAAACCAGATTCATGACTTAACACTAGCCATGAAAAAATTTGGAATGGGCCGAAGATCACTGGATATGATCTTAGGATACCAACGCCATGGATCTGGAAGGTTTGGACTCGGATACACGTCAGGAAGATATCGCCCGGCGACAACCACTATCGTCGGCGACAGTGAAAAGTCCAAAAAATCTATTTTTACAAATTCTGAAGTTAATAAATTGTCTAATACTGCATCCTCATCCAGTAAAAGTCCAGAAAAGTTATACTCATCTCAATACATTACATGTGCCAAATGCAATAGATTTGGTCACACTACGGACTCTTGCTGGAGGAAAGGAAAAAGTAAAATTAAACAAATCTGGGTGCCTAAGGCTTCTACCTATACTATGGGTGGAACAACTTGGGTAACCAGATCTTTACTCACCTCTTCTTTCTAGGTGTGTTGGCAGGCTAAGGACAAAGAAGACGTGTGGTACTTGGACTCGGGTTGTTCAAAGCACATGACGGGCAATAAAGAGAAGTTCCTTAGCCTGGAGATGAAGAAAGGAGGAGTTGTTACATTCGGAGATGATGGAAAAGGAAAAATCATCGGCATCGGAGTTGTGGGTAACAAAAATTTTTCAATTTCAAATGTTTTATTTGTAGAAGGATTAAAGCATAATTTGATTTCTATTAGTCAATTATGTGATAAGGGTTTAGATGTTTTATTTGAATCTTCTACAAATTTGTGCAAAATTATTAATTCTAAAACAAAAGAAATTGTTTTTACCGCACCTAGATGTCATAATGTATATATGATTAAATTTCTTGATTTTTCAAATTCTACTTTAAAATGTTTTTTATCAAAAAATGATGAATTAGAATTATGGCATAAGCGACTTGGACATACTAGTGCCAAGTTAATTACAAAACTTTCAAAAGATAAATTAATTAAAGGTTTACCATTGTTAAATGGAAATTTATCTTCTTCACTATGTGTGCCTTGCCAAAAAGGAAAATTTTCAAAATCATCCTTTAAAAGTAAAAATATTAATTTTACCACTAGGCCACTTCAATTAATACATATGGATTTATTTGGGCCAATTATAATTTCTAGCTTAGGAGGTAGAAAATATACATTTATATTATTCGATGATTATTCTCGTTTTTGTTGGACTTTATTTCTAACCTCCAAATCCGATGCATTTTCAGAATTTTCAAAATTATGTTTGCGTATTCAAAATGAATTTGAGTTAAAAATTAAACGCATGCGATCGGATCATGGAGGAGAATTTGAAAATGAAAAGTTTATTTCTTTTTGTACGAAGTTAGGAATTAAACACGAATTTTCCGCTCCACGCACACCACAGCAAAATGGTGTAGTGGAGAGGAAAAATAGAACTCTTCAAGAGTTAGCCCATACGATGCTATCTGAGTTTAAATTACCAAAATCTTTTTTGGGCTGAAGCGGTTAGTACGGCATGTTATGTAATTAATAGAGTAATGCTTCGCCCTATTTTAAAATTAACTCCTTATGAATTAATTTTTAGTAAAAAACCAAATGTTTCTTATTTCAAAGTTTTTGGGTGTAAATGTTTTATTTTGAATTCTATAGATTCCTTAGGAAAATTTGATGAAAAATGTGATGAAGGTATTTTTATTGGCCATTCTTCAACTAGTAAAGCTTATAGAATTTTTAATAAAAGAACAAAAATAGTTGAAGAATCTATTCATGTTAGGTTTGATGAGTTTGTTTCATGTGTAGAAAAGAAAATCACAGGAAAAGAAGATGAACCCCTTCCTTCGGTGGAGAATGATGATGAAGAACTTGGAGAAAAAGAAGAAGAAAAAGAAGAAGAGAGAGAAGGAGAAAGAGAAGAAGATAGAGAAGGAGAAGAAAGAGAAGAATATGTGCCTCCCAGTGAATTGAGATTTTTAAAGGATCATCCAAAGGAGCTTATCATTGGAGATCCACAAAAGGGGTTAGTACTCGTTCATCGTTACATGTTTTATTTTCAAACCTTTGTTTTGTCTCTGAAATAGAACCAAAAGATGTTTCCACCGCTTTAAATGATGAATTTTGGTTTTTAGCTATGAATGAAGAACTTAATCAATTTGAACGTAATAAGGTTTGGAATCTTGTAGAACGACCCAAAAATCATCCTGTCGTTGGAGTTAAGTGGATTTTCAAAAATAAATTGGATAGTGAATCTAGAATTATTAGAAATAAAGCCAGATTAGTTGCAAAAGGTTATGCACAAATTGAAGGGGTGGATTTTGATGAAACTTTTGCACCCGTAGCAAGATTAGAAGCGGTTAGGATATTTCATGCATTTGCTTGTTTTAAAAGATTTAAATTATTTCAAATGGATGTCAAAATCGCATTTTTAAACGGGTATATAAAAGAAGAGGTTTATGTAGAACAACCCCCTGGTTTTATAAATGAGAAATATCCAAATTATGTTTATAAATTAGATAAAGCGCTTTATGGATTAAAACAAGCGCCTCGTGCTTGGTATGATCGATTAACTCAATATTTGTTAAAGCATGATTATAAAATAGGAAGTGCCGATTCTACACTCTTCATTAAGCAAATTGATCATGATTTAGTTATTTTGCAAATTTATGTTGATGATATTATTTTTGGAGCCACTAATGAAGAGTTGTGTAATGAAATAGTTCAAATTATGAAAAATGAATTTGAAATGAGCATGGTAGGAGAACTTTCATATTTTCTAGGTTTTCAAATTACACAAAAACATGATGGTATCTTTATATGTCAATCCAAATATATTCATGATATGTTAAAAAGATTTAGATTTGAAAATCTTAAGCATGCAAACACTCATATGACTACTTCACTAAAATTAGGAAAAGATGAAAGTGGTGTTTCAATTGAGCAAACCCTTTATAGAAGTATGATAGGATCTTTATTGTATTTAACCGCCTCTAGACCTGACATTATCTTTGCCGTTTGTTTATGTGCTAGATTTCAGGCTAATCCTAAAGAGTCACATTTAAAAGCGGTGAAACGCAACTTTCGATATCTTATAGGAACATCTAAATTAGGATTATGGTATCCTCATAATGATTCCTTTATTTTACATGGCTTTTCGTATTTAGATTATGCGGGATGTTCTTTAGATAGGAAAAGCACTAGTGGCACTTGTCATTTTATCAGCCCTTCACTTATTTCATGGTCGAGTAGGAAACAGAATTCTGTTGCCCTCTCTACTACCGAGGCCGAATATATTGCACTAGGTAGTTGTTGTGCCCAAGCTCTTTGGATGTCACAAACATTAGAAGACTTTGGCATGCAAAAAAGTCGTGTAGAATTAAAGTGTGATAATAAAAGTGCTATAGACTTAACTAATAATCCCGTATTACACTCTAGATCTAAGCATATAGATGTCCGACATCATTTTATAAGGGATTATATTAAGAAGGGTAATATAAAAATCAACTTTATAGGCACGGAAAATCATCTAGCGGATATATTCACTAAACCGTTATCGGATTGCCGTTTTTCTATGCTTAGGCTAGAATTGGGAATCCTAGACATTTCACAATGATTATATCACTACTTAAAACATATAAAAAATTGAAAACATCACAATAGCCTTACATTTTAAAAAGAAAAACTAAATGTTAACATAAACATTCACCACATCAATCATGTCCAAATCTTAAAAATTATTACAGAATTTTAATAAAAGGGTACTTAAAAAGTCTCAAAATAGAAGTTCACAAAATTAGGAAGAGATCTGGGCTGGGCAGCTGTCGGATGGCGATAGTGAGCTGTCGGATGGCGATATCCCCCAGAACTCTGTTTCAATCCGACTCCTCATTCCGACTACCTACTCCACTGCTTTTAGGAATATCAAAATCTGATCTCCTTACTACTGTCTTCCTCCGTCGACCATGACTGACTGATTGGCAACGAGGCTCCTCCTCTGTAGGCATTTCCCATTCTGCGGCTTCAGCAGGTGTAGGCTTTAATTTAAGTCCCTTAACAAGGAACTTCATAAATTTCTGCATTCGCGTCCGATCTTTCTTCACCTCCACCTTGTGTTCTTCAAATGACCTTCTATGATCTTGGAAGTCATCTATATGTTTATCCAACTTAGTTTGGAACGAGTCGAGTGCCTCCCTCAGAGACCCTCCACGTCTAATAGGAGTCTCTCTTATTTCCATAGTAGGCGACTTCCGTGGATTTTTCTTACCTTTAGCCGCCGTTTGATATATCTTCGGGAAACAATCTCCAAGATAAAAATTTTGATCTATCCAAGCGTATTTCTTGAATAGGATATGTTGGATAATCGCACCCAAAGGGAGAGTGTGTGCCTTTTTCCACTCCAGATTTTTGTGGCGATATGTATAACGAATCATAGATAAAAGAAGATCGGCCACATCAAATAACTCCTTCTCCACTATAAAATAAGTCACAAGACTAAGTTGAGCCGTAATACTATGAGTATCACTGGACTTCAACATAATCGTGTGCCTTAGTATATCTTGAACAAGACGAGCATCGTCTGTCAATGTCGTCATAGTGGATATAAGGTTTTTTGTGGAATTTCCATGCAAAGACATGTTCATTGACGTCCAATCTCTCTCAAGTCTATAGTTTTCCACTATGTCCAAGACATTCTCACTTTCCATTAATCCAAATTCACTTCTTAAATCAAATGTAGTGATCTCCACATATTGCCCTTGAATTTTGGATCTAACTCCTCCATTCAAATCGGTATATGACGGATCCTCAAGATGATTATAAAATTCACGGACTAAAAATGAGGAGAAAATGTCTTGGATAATAATCGAGAGTATACCTGCCTCAGCAAGCATAAAATAGACTCGTTCATGCCTGGGGAGATCAAATTCCACGATTTTTGAAATTCCAATTTGTGCCTTTTCTATGGCCGGGAAACTTTGATAAGAAGAATGAGCATCTCCCGACTCACCCCTTCTCGATCTCCAACTAGAAGACATATCTGCATAAGAAGTAAAGAAAATGTAAAAAAAAAATCACTGGCACTGTCGGATTTCCGATACCCCCTATCGGATATCCGATAGCTGCAAATTATGGATCCGACTAATTTTTTCACAAAAATTCTTCCTATCACAAATCCACACAGTTTTCTCACTAAAAAAAATTCTTCAACATTTATATTATTTTTGAAAACTCAAAATACACTATTCATCATCTTCTTCCTATAACACTTCAAATTTTTTTTGGGTCATCATTTTTTTCCTAAATCTGATAACTATAAACTTCTAGATCTACACAAAAACAACACGAAAGAAAAGAAAATCTTGTTTCAAAAAAAAAAAAACACAACAAAAATTTCTACTTTTCTTAAAAAAAAAACACAAGATCTAACATCTCTTATACAACCCAAGATCTAAAATGTCTAGATCTACTAAAACTTCTACATTTTATCTTCACAAAACTCCATGAAAATCAAGAGGAATATGAAAATCACAAAACTATTGGAAAAATTTTAACCAAAACTTGAAAAAACAACATATCTCACCTTAGATCTGAAGTTTTCCGGCAACTGGAGCTCTAGATCTCGAAAATTCCCCTAAAACTAAAGTGAGGTGTCGGTCAAAAGAAGAAACGCGTCCTTGTATCTTTTCCGAGCTGTCGAATGGCGACATCTAGATATCGGAAATCCGACAGCTCCCAAAAAAAAATATTAATTTCAATTTTTCCTAGTTTTTTCATTGCCTGATTCTAAATATGTTCATATGAGATTTTTTCTTTATCTGGCATAAATGCTTCTTCATGTGTTATTTTCCCTAACAATAGTTTAACACATGCTTATGATGTTCAATGTTCCGTTATAAAAAAAATTGACACTTTCATACAGTAATTTCAAATTGTTTTCGCATGCCTCTAAGTATAAGAAATCTTTTGTCTATGATAATGAGCAATCACAAACACTTACTTTAGTAATACATGGGAATACAATTTATTTTATACATATATCATGATTGCTCGAACATAACAAAATACATTTCATAAATGACATTTTCAACTTTGCTACTTTGCACGTATTTACATTATACCATTTGTAGCATGCAAGTGAATTCGGAGATACTTAATATATGTGTATACTCCACACAAAAAAAGAAGGCAAATTCAAATGCAAAACATACATTTTGCCAAAAAGTTTTAAAGAAATACATAAAAAAATTTTGAAAAGGATCCTCCACCAAGCACTACTTAGCCTCCTGATAAGTCTTAATGAGCATTGTGGGGTTAAGCACCTTGGCAAGAATTGTAAAGTGTCTTGCACAAACAAATTGGTTCTTTTATGTTACTTGCAAAGTTTCTATAAGTTCATAAGTTTGGTTTTATGTATATTTATGTTATGATTAACAATTCCATGATCATGTATATTTCAAATATATTCATATGTATTCTTTCTCAAAGTATCACTACTACACTTCATTGTTATTTATAAAATTTCTTCTTATGAGAATTGGACCGAAACGATTCAATATTCTATATTCTCATGTGTCTTTCTCTGATAATTGACATTTGAATCTCATCATGGTTAAGTATATTTGCTTCTATACATTATAACACATTACTAGAATGCTTAGGCTCATCTCTATGATTACCTATCTCAACATCATACCACTTACAAAGCTTCCGCTAGTGTACTCAAACTATTCCTTCAATTCTTTTTCATTTTCTACCATATCTCCTTAATACTCTTTCCTCGTCTCTATTCCCTATATTCATTACTTTTGATAATATCAAAGGGGGAGAAGATAATAAGAGAAATCACTTAAATCACTAAAAACACTTAATTAATTAATAGGGGGAGTTTATAAGTCGGGGGAGAATAATTTTAGAAGGAGCTAATATTAAGGGGGAGATCATATTAAGGGGGAGATCATATTAAGGGGGAGAACATGAAGATCATAATTTCACACTTGTACACACATAATGTACTTGTCACTATCTATATAGGATTTATTCGATTTCTTTTTATAAGGATTTGTTATTATCAAAAGGGGGAGATTGTTGGAGCATGCGTTCCGCACTCGTCCGGTTTGAGAATAACAAATCCCGAATGTATTTGATCCTATTTTTGACTAATGGTGTGCAGATAACAGGTGCAAGAATATCATGTTTTCAATTGGAGCAAAATGACAATTTTCCAGAATCTGGAGCTATCGGATTTCCGACAGCGATATCGGATTTCCGACAGCGCACTATATCATCCGTTTTCCAATCTCTGATCGACGGTTATGTGCTATCGGATTTCCGATATCGCTAACGGATGGCGACAGTGCATGATCTTCCAATAACGCCAGGATGTGCAGCAGTTACCCTAGCTAACGGATATCCGAAAGTGCTATCGGATATCCGACAGCCCACGTCTCAACCACGACCTCAACTTCAATCAGAAACTTCGTTTTAGTGGGACACGTGGCAGCTTCTGGAGATATCGGATTCCGGCGATAGTAGCTATCGGATGGCGACAGCTCTTTTTCTTAAAAAGAGTTCAAAACTTCATGGAATTCAGTTCTTGAGATTTCCAGGGATTTCTTCCAGAGTGCATACGAACCAGAAAGCTCAAGAACACCATCAACTCCCATTTGTGCAAAGAAGGATTGAGATTGAAGACGAGATCGTACGCACTTCTACATCAACGATCATCTCGAGGCTTCAACCTTCCTTTCAGAGATCTGAATTTCTAGGGAGTTGTTCTTTTCATTTTGTATTTCATTCACATTTACTTTTCACTTTGTAATCATTGTAGAAATCATCGTCTTGCGTGCGGCGTCTAAGTCCTTGCGCGGCTTAGGGGAAAATCGCTTCCTTGTGCGGAGCGTCCAAGTCCTTGCGTGGCTTGGTAGGAAATCGTGGCCTTGTGTGCTATGTCTAGATCTTGGGAAGATCTAGAGGGTAGGCTTGGGCTTAATCTAGGGAGAGGCAAGTGATAGCCTTCGATCCTTGGGAGAAAGATTGGTAAAATAAAAATTATTGAAATTTATATTATCATATTTGTGCATTGATCTTAAGCATTGTTAAGGTCATTTTATTGTATGTAAATTTCATGATTAATATAACTATGCTTCTTTCATTAATTGCAAATTTGGTTGCTTAATCTTTAACTTAGAAATTTGTGTTTGGTTTAATACAAAAATTACATTGGTTTGAAATTGTTTACAAGTAATTTTTTAGAAAAGTAAAATCTGTTTAAAAAAATTATTAAGTAAAAAATATATTTTAAACACACCCTTATTCACCCCCCCCCCCCTCTAAGGGCGTCACACTATCCAACATAGGCCACACGGGCTTATCAGTTAATATTCATACTCACAAGGATATGCCTTACAGAAATCTGAATTACAAGTCGTTCGAGTTAAATATTAACCGCGCGACCTATTGGTTGTTTTCTTATGACATGGTATTCTTAATTTTGCGAAGCAATTGTGTAAAGCCGGGTAATAATCGCGCAGCTTGGTCTCAGAAATATGAACCATCTAATCGCACAAGACGCATTCATATCACAAATCCATGATCGGAATTCTATAGCGGTTTAAAGTTGCATTCGGTTTCTGGTTATCTCGAGGCATTCTTAACAAGATCCTTCAGAGCTTGAATTTCTATCCGCTCAATTATATATTGAAGCCGCATCGATTACTAATCAAGATATCATGATTGATGTTTTGTCGGGTTATATCGAATTCGCCGAATCAGGATCAAAGAGACAGGCCGCTCGAACAGGCTTCACAGTATTCGAGTGGCTGTCTGATTGGAATTCTAATGTTCAATGATCTGACCGACCGGGTTGTTATTAAACCGCAAGACCTGGTTGAAAGAGTGAATTGTCTAAAGAAGAAAGAGACCGCAACGATCACAAGTAAGTTGCAGAAAATGAATAACTGAACATGTAAAACTTTCCATTCATTGCCAAAATATCTTTACATCATTTTATAACCGTCCGGCTAACAAAATCAAGTCGTCGGTTATGCAAAATAAAAGAAAAATACAGAAGATAGCGGTTATAACTGATCATCCGGCTTGAGCTTTTTCGACACAGGGGTGCTTGAATCTTCGCTCCCATCAATATTAACGTCGGGCGAGTATCCTTCGCTGCCCGACGAGGATGAGCAGCCCAAGTCGCCCGATTTACGCCGCTCGGTTTCTTCTACTAAATCACTGGACTCTGAACCCGAGCTACTTCCTTCCTCCCCGTCAGCCGCAGCGGGCTTCTCGGCGTCTTCCTCATCCTCATCTTCGCTATCCTCCTCCTCCGAGCTGGTTGATGCGCAAATCCTGCACACCGCTATAGGAGGTAGCGAGACTGCGATCCGAACGGCAGTGTACCGATCGTTCAAGTAATATAAAACGAGGAGTAATCCCCGAGTATCGAATCTCGGAAGGAACACAGTAAGGTGGAGTTAACGTTCGAGGAAGGACTTGAGATTGAAGTCCTTTAGGTCGGATGGAATGCGGGAGAGTTGGGTCAGCTTTTGGAAAATAAAAGAAAACAACTACAACTACTCTTATGCAATGCCGCTATGCAATGCTTCGCTTGGCGGGATGGAGCCTAGGCAGGCCTTGAGCGCGCTGCGTCGCAAGGGCGGATGGACGAGTAGGCAAGCGGAATCAAACTGTGCAGGCCTTGAGTGCACTGCTTCGTTAGGCGAATGGATTACACGGGCCGCTATGCCACGCTTCGCTAGGCGGATGGAAGAGTAGGCAAGCAGATGGAATGGTTCACGTCGGCGGAGACGGAATGGATTACACGGCCCGCTATGCCATGCTTCGCTAGGCGGATGGAAGAGTAGGCATACGGATGAGGGTCGCAAGAACCTCGTCGAAAAGCACGCCACTAGCAATTGCTAGTGCGGCACACGAACGTGACAGCGGGATGGAGGATGGAATGGGGCGCTCCTCACTTGCATAAACCACTCATGTCAATTTTACATTAATGAAATACAAAAATAACATAATGAGGTTTAAGCAAACATTGTTCATACACCCAAACTATAAAGGAAAACGATACTATAGTATAAAGGGGGTTTAGATTACAACCAAAGCACGGAGACTCATCGGAGGTTCACAGCCGGAATCTAGGGTTGTCAATCCTTGTCCGTAATCGGGCTCTGTCACCTTCTTCTATTATACCCGTCTTCTCCGTCAATCTTCTCTGGCCATGATCTCACCGGAGAACTTCATATATGTAGCAGGAAATCCCTTGAAATAGAGCTTTGGAGGTGCACGATCAATGGAGGAGGCCTAGAGGATGCTCCGGCTTGAGATTTGCAAGAGAATGGCGGCCGGAGCTCCTCCCGAAGGTGGGCGGTGATGGAGAGGTGAGATGGGAGCAAAGGAGCTGGAAAACGGCGCTGGAAAATGATTCCCCCCGACCTAAAATCGCGCACGTCTATTTATAGGCGGAGCAAAAATTAACAGTGCGCACGGTCAGGCGCATGACCAGTGGTCATCCGCGAAGAAATGCCTCTGATCGTGCGCGAAGAACCTGTAGCATAGCCAGATCTGCACAAAATCGCACGGTCAGTGGCGCATGACCAGTGGTCGTGCGCGAAGAAGGCCAATGATCGTGCGCTGTCGCTCAATCAGGGCTCAATCAGGGACGGGAATTAACGCACGACCAATGGTCGTGCGCCTGGTCGTGCGAGAAGTAAAACGCACGACCAGTGGCTTTTTCGACCGAAAATCCCCCAGAACCCATCCCGAGTGTCGCACAACCCTTGGACCTGCATGAAAATATACTAGACCACGGAAATACATGAAATCACACCAAGATGGGCATAAATGTGCACTAAGCAATGAAATGGGCAATGTGATCAAATAGAATTGAATATAGGCCTAAAGTGAAGTGCATGTGCATGAAAACTAGCCCAGATGAGTCTGGAATTCACTATATAAACTGGACTCATCACACCCCCAGACTTACCTGTTTGCACGTCCCGAGCAAATCATCCCAGGGCGAAGAAAAAGAGAACTAGTTGGCTAGGCAATTGTACGAACGAAGTACCATGCGAAGTCGCATCCTCATGCACAAAGAGAAATAGTATAAAACAATTCTACGTATGCACGATAATTTTTATTTTCAAGAAACGTAGAAGACATATTACTCATACTCCTAATGTGAATCACAGTGAATCATCCGGTTACGCGTTGAACGAAAGTAGACAGACAGTGAGGTGAGCATTGCCAAAGATCGGGTCTCGGGAGGATCTCCAAAGGAATCCACCAATGTCGATGACCATACGCTTGCCCGTTCACACTCTCTCCACGGCACTGGTTTGACTCAAGCGCGCAAATCAATAGGACTTTAGGATAAAACAGGGCTTGGGTTTAGGTGGGGTATAACAGCGGTAAACAAGAAGGCTAAGCACACCAAACCCAAATGAACAAGTACAAACACAGATAAATCACCCTATGCCCAAACATAATCAAATGGGTGCACACACCAATAGGCTTAGATTTGATAACATCGGTGTGTGCACCGCCTACTCTAAAATACAAAACATTTTTATATATTTTCCATTTTTTCTTTTCTTTTTCGTCTCCCTTTTTTTAACATTGCATTCATTTTTTTCACATAATAAATCCAGCATAAATACCATTTGGCCACAACCACATATCACGATATGAACACCACTTCAACACCCCACATTCAAAATATAAATAATAAAGCTCAATCATGGGTGTGCTAATAGGGTTGGCTATTTGGCTTTGGTGACGTATAGTGGAGCTGAATCAAAAGGAGGGGTAGGCACAACTAGGTAGCGAGGGTAATGTGGTAGGAACGGGTACAAGGCTCAACCGGGCCAAAATGAGGGCCTACATCATATTTGCGCGCTTGACTAACCATATACCCATGCTTTGAGAGTCGCTTGGGGAAAGTTATTAGCCACCGAGAAAGATTAACCTTCCTCCCGACTCGAGCAATACGAGGCTACTGAACGCCTACACACAATTCTACGCCACCGTTTGATTCATAACCGGATTCACAACTAGAGTACTGTAAACAAAATTTACGCTAATAGAAAAATAGAAACTAAAAGCATATAAAGAATTTTAATTTACACAAACTCTAAGTGAACATGAGTGTACGACTAGGGACACTCTTGGAGTCAACATTTTACTCCGCAGTACAATCCTAAGCCAACACAGCATTCTTTACTTAGCGCACAAGTGATAAAAAAAACTCGGCACGTGCAAAAATTTAAGCACGTTCTCATGTGGGTGATGCGGTGCGCGATGCAAATGAACAAAACCAAATATTATAATAAAAGCTTCTAGCATGCAAAAGATGTGTGACCGTGAGTGGGTAACGAAGCGCGGTTCTCCCCCCAGACTTAATCTAAGCAATACATCATAATGATATGACAGTGAAAATCAAAATCAAAAGCTAGGGAAGAAGTTACCCAATGCTCAGCAAGTGAGCATGCCAGAAGATGCATGAAAATCTGAAGCAAACCCGCCATTCAGAATTTGCAATGAGTACCTGCAGGGGTGAGCTCCACAAAAACAAAAGAAAGCAGAAATGCTAAAATTGAACAGAAATTAACTAACTACTCTAACTAGGAAAATGAAAATGCAATGAAAGTAAGATAACTACTGGGGTTATTGTCATCCCAGCACGACTAATTCAGGTTTTGTACAGTTCTAGCTTATAGGCCTATGAAAAGAAAAGTGCACAGGTAACTGTTCTAATATGCGCATCGGTAGCGGGTACCGATACGGAGACAGAGCAGTCACCCCTCTACCTAAATATAGGTACCTTCTCCTCACAGGTAGAGGGTAGATAATGTAAGTGGAGGAGGAAATATCCTCACTCAACTCACCAAAAACATCCTTGCCCAGCAAAGTATCGTCTCCATGAAGGTGGCAGGAGGAAAAGGTAATGACTGGAGCTTCCTCTACGGAGGGGGGATCAACCTCCTCACATACGAGGATGCTCACATCATTGACTTGAGCAAAATGCTCCAAGTCCTCCTGGGGTACCTGCAAAGATTCAACCTGCACAGGCTCAGATGAAGAAGGGGGGTTAGGAAATAAAAGAGAAGAATGACTTAAATAATCAAAAATTGGGGGAGTGGTCCCGGTCTCACTCCCAGCAGGATCCAAACATAGATCACTGTCGGTGTCATATGAGTCATAGCGAGGGGAATTCGGGAGCTCAAGGTCCTCTGTGGTGAGGTGGACCTCCTCATCCAATAAGGAAGTACAAACCTCCTCATCAGAAGAGGAATCCTCCTCATCCCACTTCGGCGCATCATCGTGGGCCAAGGAGTCACACTCCCTATCGGAGAGAATAACATCCTCGTCCCACTTTGATGCAACCTCAGGCTCTGAATGAACCTCCTGCACAACATCATCAACCAACTCAAAAGGATTAGGAATAGAAAATTCTTGCAAAGAAAGAGGAGGAACAACGGTACTAACATCAGGGAATATATAAACAGGTTCCTCAGGGGGTGAATCCAAAAGAGGAGATGAACGCAAAGGGAGAGGAATCTCCACCACGTCATCACACTGAGCAGTTGAAAGTCTGATGGGAATATCTGCAGCAGTCCCCCATAGACAAGGTGGTACTGTGAACTCATCATTAGAATCAGAAGGGGCAACCAAATGAGAGGTGGATGGACAAACACGGACATCCGGTTCATCATCCATCTCCAACTGGTGCTGGAATTCTGCACAGTCTTTCAATGAATGCTCAGTGCTATGACAACACAAACATAATTTTCTATTCCTCGTCAGTCCTTGCGGGGCCGTTGAGTGATGCGCAAATCTTATCACACCACTATAGGCGGTAGTAAGAATGCGGCACGAAACGGCAGTGTACCGATCGTTCAAGTAATATAAAATGGGAATGAATCCCCAATATCGATCTCAAAGGAACACAGTAAGGTGGAGTTTATTATCGAGGAAGGACTTGAGATCGAAGTCCTTAACGTCGGATGGAAGCGGAAACGGGGGGTTTTGGATTGTGGAAATAAAATAAAAGCTATCAACTACTCCTATGCAATGCCGCTATGCAATGCTTCGCTTGGCGGGATGGAGACTAGGCAAGACTTGAGCGCGCTGCGTCGCAAGGGTGGATGGACGAGTAGGCAAGCGGAATCAAACTATGCAGGCCTTGAGCGCGCTGCTTCGTTAAGCGGGATGGATTACACGGGCCGCGATGCCACGCTTCGATAGGCGGATGGACGAGTAGGCTAACGGAATGAGGTTCGTAAACACCTCGTCGACAAGCACGCCACTAGCAATTGTTAGTGCGGCACCGGACACGGTGGTGGAGTGGAAAATGGATGGCGGCGCACCTCATTAACACATATGAACTAAATAATTCCAAATAAATGAAATAAGCATTACAAAGCATAGTTCATAGCATACATCATCAAAATATAGAGATTACAAACATTACATCAACATAAGGAAGAGAAAAAGGCAAGAGATACAACCGAATCCGGAGGCTCATTGTAGATTCACGGTAGGAAGCACCGGTTTGTCAATCTGTGTCCTAGCTCGGTCCCAACTATCGTCCGGGGTAGAGGAGGGCTGTCACACCTCCCAATGGACCCGTCTTCTCCAGCGTTTTACAATCCGGCCACGTCCGATGCGAAGAAATCCTTCCTTGGCGATGAAGATGAGTGTAGAATCTCCTCCTTGAAGCCCTTGGATGATGGAGGGGGCCTAGGGGGCGAACACCTGCGGAAATGGGCGGAACCGCGGAGCTGGGCGAGAAAAATGGTGAAGGATCCTGACCTAATTCGCGAACAGGTCAATTTATAGGCACTGGAATAAACAGTGCGCACGATCAGTGGCGCACGACCAATGGTCGTGCGCGCTGGAGGTCTGTGATCGTGCGCCTGCCTGGGTGGAGCTTGAAATGTAAGAAATTTATAAAATACCATGTTCGCACGACCAGTGGCGCACGATCGGTGGTCGTGCGCACTATCGTAGGTGGTCGTGCGCAGTGGTCGAAACAGAACTCATAAAATTGATGTTAAGTGCGCACGAACAGCGGCGCACGCCCGGTGGTCGTGCGCAATATCGTTGGTGGTCGTGCGCACTGTCCGAGACAGAACTCAAAAAATAGGGTTAAGTGCACACGATCAGCGGCGCACGACCAGTGGTCGTGCGCAATAGAAACAGTGATCGTGCGCAGTGTTCCTGTACAGAATTGTACCGGGAACACCCGCACGAATCCTGTTCCAGCACAACCATGAATCCAACCACTGAAAGTGGCACTTAACAATCCATGAAAACTACAAAAACTGAAGAAGATGAAATAACACCAAAAACGGGCCTAGAGGTGCACTTAGCATGGAGTGTCAAATATGAGCTGAAACAGGGCTAAAGTGCAGTGAATAAACTAGAAAATCGGCCCAGATGAGTCCATAAATGCGTATATATTTGGGACTCATCACACCCCCAGACTTAACTGTTTGCGCGTCCCGAGCAAACCATCTCTCGCGGACAGGAAAAACATAAGCTGGCGAAGAAATTATCAAGCAGAGTACCATGCGAAGTCGCATGCTCATGTGCGTAGAAGTACAGTAGACAAAATTTCTAATTATACATATTAGTTTATACTTTTCTTAGGGGCGTATTTATATATTACATTTACTCAAAAAGTGAATCACGGTGAATCATAAGGTTGTACATAGGAAGAAAGTAAACTGAACGCTGAGGCGAGCATTGCCAAAGATCGGGGCTCGGGACAACTCCATTGAAATCCATCAATGTCAGTGGCCATAAGCTTTCCCGTTCGCACTCTCTCCACGGCACTGGTTTGACTCAAATGCATGAATCAATAGGACTTAAGGTTTTAGATGAGGCTTGGGTTTAGGTGAGGTAAACAAATATAAACATGAAGGCTTAGAACACAAAAACCCAAATGAGCAAATGCATAACACTATCCAAGTAGCGACCTTTCAAGTCCTTCACCTTGCTGAAAGAGCGGATAGTGGAGAAATCGCCAGAAGAAGCCGATTCGTCACCATCAGACACCATCGGCTTGTTTTTTCCCAGCCTCTGCCTCTTTTCCCTCTGGGTCAGAATCAAGCCGACCGGTCTAACCGGCTTGTTCTTAGGAACGATGTCTTCAGCTGTAGAATAGAATTAAAAATATCGGAATGAGAGGTCGCACGATCAATATAAGAGCAGGAAGCAGGTTGAAAGAGACTTACTGTCTTCAGGTCGGATATGTTCCAACTCGGAGAGCAGTGGGACATAGTGACCTACATCAAGTCGCTCAGTTTTAAGAAGCGAATAGGTTTCCTGCTCAACCTTGTTAACCACAATCTTCTTAAAAACCTCCTCTGACCGCACCTGCGGGTTAGGATTCAACAAGATAAGTCGGCCTTCGAATATCAGGTATATCTCAGACCAGTTCGCAACCTTGTTCGCAAGGTTGACCATCTTCAACCCCCTACACCCAAAGTACAAGTGGCCCTTGAACACCTTCATTTCTGTGTCGGGGATTGCCCGCACCGAGAAGATCTTCCTGAATAAGTTCATTGAAAAATGGACTTTCTCAGACCGCAGGTAGGAGACAAACCTAAAAATTGCCGTTATCGAGTTGGGAGAGAGTTTCCCGGGATCAACCCCATAGTGGTCGAAAATCATGGCGACTTCAATGGGGATTGGGATCCTGAGGCCGCAGTCAAAATGGTCGATTGGAATGACAATTTGATTGGGGGCGGAAGAGTTTATCCGTTCATCACGGAGTGGAAGCCACGCTGTTGGACATGTGTGTCACATCCCTTTGTTTGAGAATAACAAATCCCATATTGTATTTGATATTGCTTGTAGTGTGTTTATAGTGTGCAGGAACTATAGGTGCAATACTCCACAGGTATAAAGCAGCTTGGAACAATCTTTTGAAAGGAGCAGCGCAACCGCCAGCGCTATCGCTAACGCCAGCGCTACCGCCAGCGCTATCGCTAATGCCAGCACTACAGCCAGCGCTATCGCTACCGCCAAGAGCTATCTCCAGTTCGTGCACAGCGACAGTTTCGCAACCGCTACCGCTACCGCTACCGCCAGCGCTATCACTACCGCCAGGTGCTATCTCAAGTTTGTGCACAGCGCCACGCCGCCAACGGTTCCGCAACCGCTCCACACGAGTGCTACCGCAGGCGCTAGCCACTACCACAGGCGTTAGCTCCAAGTTCTATAAAATGCTGGGCTCTCTCTCGTTTTGGTTAGAACTTCCAGAGACATTACTTGTGCCCAAACTCTCGTGCTGCTACTCTGCCAAATCATCATCTCCCACTCAAAGCCAAAGAAGAAATTCTGGAGAAGGAAGCCATCAGGCTACATCCAAAGAACGATCGCAGCGATCCTTCATCCTCATCTCCAGAAATCTCAAGAGGGAGTTTGCTTGTTATTTACTTCACTTTTTTATTTGTATTTTTGTATTTAATTCGCCTTGTGTTGGCGACTAGGTCTGGGTAGGACTTAGGGGGAAATTCGCCTTGTGTTGGCGACTAGTTTTAGGTGATTAGATCTAGGGGGGCTCGAGGCCATATCCGGGGAAGGATTGGCTAGAGCGGCTTGAGGCTTTATCCGGGAAGGATAGGCTAAAGCCAAACGGTTTGTGGGGATACAAGTCGGTATAGAAAAGGAAAAGAAATTCACTTTTGTACGCCACCGATTTCTAGCGATATTGAAATCAAATTTTGTAAACACCCTTTTTATATAATGCAATCATGATTATATTTGTGTTTATTTGATTTCTCTCAATTGGCATAAAATTTCATTATTGCAAAATTGTTATTACTAATTTGTCATCTATTTCCTATTAATCAAAAACAACTTAGTAATTATCTTAAAAATTAAAAAAAGAATTGTATTCCCTTATTCACCCCCCCCCCCCCTCTAAGGGCGCCGTAAGATCCAACAACTGGTATCAGAGTGCAGGTTATTCCAAACGGTTTAAAAACCAGGAATAATGGCGTCTTATGATCTCGCTTTTTCCGAGGGTTAGGGAATTAGTAGACCACCTCTATTTACTGGGTCAGATTATAATTATTGGAAAAATAGGATGCGTTGTTTTCTAATGACCCTAGATATTGAGGTTTGGAACATGGTAGAAGAAGAATACACTCCTCCTACATTTGTAGTTGGAGAGATAACTTTAGACAAACCTAAAGATAAATGGGATGATCGGGATAAACTCAAATGTAAAAATAACGCAAAAGCCATGAATGCTCTATTTTGTGCGTTAGATAGAAATGATTTTAATAGAATTTCTGCATGTACTTCTGCATATGAAATTTGGAATCATTTGGAAGTTACTCATGAAGGTACATCGCAGGTTAAAGATTCCAAGCTTTTCCAACTGGAATCGGAATATGAAAAATTCTGAATGTATGAAAGCAAAGATGTTGATGGAATGTACACACGTTTCACCAAGATCGTCAATGCCTCAAAAGCTCTTGGAAAGACCTTCTCAAATGGCGACTTGGTCCGTAAGATCCTTCGTTCTCTTCCTCCAAAATTAAACCCGAAGGTGACGGCTATTTCGGAATCGCACAACTTAAGAACGCTCCAAGTTGAGAGCCTCATTGGGAATCTCAAAACCCATGAGGTAGAACTCAAAATCCAATTTGATGAATACAACAAGGAGCCAAAGAAGAAGGCGTTGGCATTAAAATCAAAGAAGGAGTGCCAAGAGGATGAGGATGAAGATGAAGAGAGTCTTTTGGTGAAGTACTTCCGAAAGTTCATGCGAAATCCGGAAAGGCGAAACACTTTCCGGAAATTTATCCAAAAGGATGGAAGATGGAAAGGGTCGTCCTCAAAGAAGGAAAAGGAGAGCGACGATGAAGAAGAAAGACCTCCACCGGAGTGCTTTCATTTTAGGAAGACGGGGCACATAAGGAGCCAATGCCCAAAATTCTTGAAGGAGAAAAAGGAGAAACGGCACAAAGGGAAAGAAAAGAGTAAGGTGCTAAAGGCAAAGACATGGGATGACTCCACTTCCTCCTCCTCCGAAGAATCAAGCGGGTCTTCATCAAACGAAGATAGGAAGCAAACATGTGCCTCATGGGACATGAAACCGACGACGATGACACCAGTGTTCCTAGTGACACTGAGGTAATTCCTCCCACTTATGATGAATTATTTAATGAATTTCTTGAAATGTGCAAAGCTTTTGATAAAAATATGAAAGATAGAATTTTACTAAATCGTGAAAATGAATCTCTTATTAAAGAAAATCAAAAGCTTTCCAAAAAGGTAATTGTTTTAGAAAAGAGAAAGGTTTCTTACCAAGAATGTGATCACTCCACAAAATTGGCAAAAGACATTGAAGAGTCACATTCTAAAGCCCTCTCTCATGCCAAAACTCTTACAAAAGAGAAGGGGGAATTAGAAAGGAAATTAGAAGCCTCTCTTTTGCAAATAAAAAATAATAATAAAAGGTTTTGAAAATAGGTGTGTCATGCTTGTGAAAGAAAATTCTTCACCTAAAGCACAAGTTCATGATCTCACAATGGCCATTAAAAAATTTGGAATAGGCCAAAAATCACTGGAAATGATTCTAGGAAACCAGTGCCATGGTTCTGGAAAGTTTGGGCTCGGATATTGAGGAGAGGGCTACCGCCCGGCGCTAGCCACTAACGCCGGCGCTAGCACCTCATACCAGAAACCTGAACTTTCTTTTTCAAAATGCTTTCCTTCTGCAAATCAAAATTTTTCCAGCAAGAAAATATACCAGAAAAGGGCATCAACCCCCTTTATCTCGTGTGCAAACTGTTATAGGTTAGGTCACACATCTAGTTCTTGCAGGAAAATAAAACGAAATACATTAAAGCAAGTCTGGGTACCTAAGGCTTCCACTTACTCTATGGGTGGTTCCACTTGGGTATCCAGATCTTTACTCTCATCTTCTTTCAAGATGTGCATGAAGGCTAAGGACAATGAAGACGTGTGGTACTTGGATTCAGGATGCTCCAAGCACATGACGGGCAATAAATCAAAGTTCCTTAGCCTAGAAAGGAAGAAGGGAGGGATTGTGACTTTTGGCGACAACGGAAAAGGAAGAATCATGGGAATTGGTACAGTTGGTAACGAATCCTTCACTATATCAAATGTTCATTATGTAAAAGGGCTAAAACATAATCTTATTTCAATTAGCCAATTATGTGATAAAGGATTAGATGTTTTATTTGAATCTTCTACTAATCTATGCAAAATATCTAATCCTATTACAAAAAATATTTTACTAACTGCACCAAGAATACACAATGTTTATATTGTTTCATTTCATGATCTTTCAAAATCATCTTTAAAATGTTTTATTACCAAAAATGATGAACTTAATCTTTGGCGTAGAAGGCTAGGACATGGTAGCACAAAGCTTATTGTAAAACCTGCCAAAAGAGATTTAATTAGAGGATTGCCTAGATTAAATGGAAATTTACCTTCACTTTGTTCACCATGTCAAAAAGGTAAAATTACTCGTACCTCTTTCAAAAGTAAAAATGTTATTTCTACTACAAGACCTTTGCAATTAATTCATATGGATCTTTTTGGTCCCGTTAGCACCGCAAGTCTTGGTGCTAGATTATATACATATGTTTTAATAGATGATTTTTCTAGATATTGTTGGACAATATTTCTATCATCCAAATCCGAAGCGTTTTGTGAATTTTCAAAATTATGTACTCGTATTCAAAATGAAAGTGATTTAAAAATTAAATGCATTCATGTGATATGTTAGGCATAAAACATGAGTTCTCCGCACCATGCACACCACAACAAAATGGTGTTGTAGAAAGAAAGAATAGGACACTTCAAGAGCTAGCACGCACTATGTTATGTGAATATAAATTACCTAAGTTTTTGGTTGTAAATGCTTTATCTTAAATACAAAAGATAGCTTGGGAAAGTTTGATGAAAAATGTGATGAAGGAACATTTCTTGGATACTCTTCAACTAGTAAAGCTTATAGAGTTTTAAATAAAAGAACTAGAAAAGTTGAAGAATCAATTAATGTGAAATTTGATGAGCTTGTTCCTTGTATAGAAAGACTTTTCGCAGGTAAAGAGGATGATCTATTACCTCCTTTGGAGCATGGTGATGAAGAACCTTCCAAAGAAGAAGAAGAGGAGGCCAAGAAAGATGAATATGTACCTCCAAGCGTCTTAAAATTCACAAAGGATCATCCACGAGAATTGATAATTGGTGAACCATCCATCGGGGTAAGAACTCGCTCTTCTCTTCATGAATCTTTTTCAAATATTTGTTTTGTTTCCGAAATAGAACCAAAAACCGTTACTACCGCTTTAAATGATGAATTTTGGTTTTTGGCTATGAATGAAGAATTAGAACAATTTGAGCGACATAATGTTTGGAAATTAGTAGAAAGACCATCTAATCACCCGGTTGTAGGTGTAAAATGGATTTTTAAAAATAAATTAGATGGTGAGTCTAGAATATCTAGAAATAAAGCACGCTTAGTAGCACAAGGATATTCTCAAATCGAGGGGATAGATTTTGATGAATCTTTTGCACTCGTTGCTAGATTGGAGTCTATAAGAATTTTTCTAGCATTTGCAAGCTTTAAAATAATAAAACTATTTCAAATGGATGTGAAAAGTGCTTTTCTAAATGGGTTTGTAAAAGAAGAAGTTTATGTTGAACAACCCCCCGGTTTTATTAATGAAAAATTTTCAAATCATGTTTATAAACTAGAAAAAGCGCTTTATGGTTTAAGACAAGCGCCCCGTGCATGGTATGAAAGACTTACATCATTTTTATTAAAGCACGGTTATATTATGGGAAGTGCGGATAATACTCTCTTCATTAAGCACAATAATGATGATATAATTATCTTACAAATATATGTTGATGATATTATTTTTGGATCTACTAATGAAGAGATGTGTAAAGAAGTTATTTTAGTGATGAAAAATGAGTTTGAAATGAGTCTTGTAGGAGAACTTTCTTATTTCCTTGGTTTTCAAATATCACAAGGAATTGATGGTATCTTTGTATGTCAAACTAAATATGTCCATGATATGCTTAAACATTTTGGATTTGAAAAACTTAAACATGCTTCTACACCAATGAGTGCATCACTAAAATTAGGAAAAGATGAATCAGGAGTTTTTATAGATCAAACTTTATATAGAGGTATGATAGGATCTCCACTTTATCTTAGTGCAACTAGACCCGATATAATGTTTGCAGTATGCTTATGTGCTAGATTTCAAGCCAATCCAAAAGAATCTCATTTAAAAGTGGTAAAACAAATTTTTAGATATCTCATTGGGTCATCTAGATTAGGATTATGGTACCCGCATAATGATTCATTTACATTGCATGGCTATTCCGATTCGGATTATGCCGGTTGTTCACTTGATAGAAAAAGCACTAGTGGTACTTGTCATTTTCTAGGACCTTCATTAGTTGCATGGTCTAGTAGGAAACAAAATTCGGTTGCACTCTCCACCACGGAGGCCGAATACATTACATTAGGAAGTTGTTGTGCACAAGCACTATGGATGAGCCAAACTTTAGAGGACTTTGGTTTTCATCTAAAAAATATTGAACTAAAATGTGACAACAAAAGTGCCATTGATCTCACAAATAATCCGGTACACCACTCTAGATCCAAACATATAGATGTGCGTCATCATTTCATATGGGATCACATTAAAAAGGAAAATGTAAGGATTAGTTTCATTGGCACGGACTTTCCTCGATGCAAGGTTTCAAATGTTAAGGTTGGAATTATGAGTCTTAGACAACTTAGGATGAAAAACATATAAAACGCTAATGTTTTATGCAATTTGAGCAATCAAGACATCTCTGATAATTACAAAACTTCTGCATAAGACTACTCTTAAGACCACTAACCAATATCAAAAATAAAAAATTTATAATTCTTGAAAAATCGTGTACTGTTTCCAGCGCTAGCGATAGCGCCGACGCTAGCGTGGGTGTGTGATTTGTATGTTTTTTAAATTTTCTAAAAATCAATAGAAATATGTTAGTTTATTTGTGCAAATTTTTTTTGTGTTACTGTCTATTTTATTTTTGTTTTATTTGAATTATGAAAAATCAACTACAAAAATTCAAAATTCAAAAATACAAAAATATGTTTGTGTGATTTTTTCTGTTTTTTTTATTATTAAAAAAATTTCAAAACAAAAAAAACTGTATGATCTTTATTGCCAATATCAAGCATGTATGAATTCTATTATTTAGAATTATTTACAATGTTAAAACATATTCTTTCAAGTTACTAAAAATATTGTTTTGCTTATCATGCTTTGATATATCTATTTAAAGTGCATCAATTGTATTGAAAAATATGTGAAGAACCAAGCTTAGCATGCCTCTAAGTATGAGTAATTGTTTTATGATTGATAATGATATATTTCACTCACTTATTTTGGTAATCAACATGTGTGTCTAAATCTAAAAATGCTTGCTTGTGTATTGTATTTGTACAATGAATTAAAACTTGCATAAGTTTATTGCCTACACTACATTTGAATTGCACTTATGAAATTTAGAAAAGTGGTTAAGTTTAAAAGTTGGGTTTGCAAAACAAGTGTATTCGGAGAATGTTGTCTCACAAATATGAACAAAAAATTATATATATGTAGACAAATATAACTCCACCAAGCATAACTTGAACCTCCTGATAAGTCTTCATAAGCATTGTGAGGTTGAGCACCATGGAAAGAATAGTAAAGTTACTTGTGCAAACCTTGGTTATTACACCACTTTGTTAAAAATTATGTGTATTAAAAGTGTGTGAAAGTAATTTACTTGTGTTTTATTGTGCATTTTACTTTACATATGTCTTGTATTTTGGTAATTTAAATCAATTGTTAACATTGCCCAAAATACACTTATGTGCACATCATTATCTTTCATAACACTTCTTCTCATGAGTATGGGATTCTAATGCTTTATCTATACTACTCTTTAAATAAAAAATGCACTAGATAACCTAGCATGACCTCTACAATGTTTTGGTATCTCTTGAACTTAAAATTAAGTAACATTGTAGTATAATCTCTCTTTGATATAATCATTTCATGCTTGGTATCTTTATGTAAGACTTTGAGATTTCTAAAAGGTTAAAAAATCTTTCAATTTTGAACTAAAACTCATATTTCTACTTATGCTTTTCATGCTTACAAAAAGATGTTTATTATAATCTTCCGCTTGCTTACAACTCTTATCTTTATATTTGAAATTTCTTATTTATGCTATGCTTAAACTCTTTATGATTATTTATATTTCGAAAAGCTCGATCATGATATATAAATGCCTCCTTACTACCCTCACCCCACCTTCTTTTGATAATACCAAAAAGGGGAGATTTATTGAAGAAATCTATATATGAGAAATATAGATAATAAGGGGAGACTAATTCATGAAATCTATCATTTAGGGGGAGTAACACATAAATTGCATTTATGTAGGGAGAGCATTAAGATAGGGGGAGTATGCCCATTATCATGCATATCATTTACTATAGTTGCACTTTTATCTTGCTTATCTTATCTATAAACACTATTGTTGATTTCTTGCTTAAATAGCTTATCTTATCTATAAACACTATTGTTGATTTCTTGCTTAAAGGATTTGTTATTATCAAAAGGGGGAGATTGTTGGACATGTGTGTCACATCCCTTTGTTTGAGAATAACAAATCCCATATTGTATTTGATATTTCTTGTAGTGTGTTTATAGTGTGCAGGAACTATAGGTGCAATACTCCACAGGTATAAAGCAGCTTGGAACAATCTTTTGAAAGGAGCAGCGCTACCGCCAGCGCTATCGCTAACGCCAGCGCTACCGCCAGCGCTATCGCTAACGCCAGCACTACCCCCAGCGCTATCGCTACCTCCAGGTGCTATCTCCAGTTCGTGCACAGCGACGGTTTCGCAACTGCTACCGCTACCTCCAGCGCTATCGCTACCGCCAGGCGCTATCTCAAGTTTGTGCACAGTGCCACGCCACCGACGATTCCGCAACCGCTCCACACGAACGCTACCGCAGGCGCTAGCCACTACCGCAGGCGATAGCTCCAAGTTCAATAAAATGCTGGGCTCTCTCTCGTTTTGGTTAGAACTTCTAGAGACATTACTTGTGCCCAAACTCTCGTGCTGCTACTCTGCCAAATCATCATCTCCCACTCAAAGCCAAAGAAGAAATTCTGGAGAAGGAAGCCATCACTCTACATCCGAAGAACGATCGCTTCGACCTCGCTTGTGCTTCAGCGATCCTTCATCCTCATCTCCAAAAATCTCAAGATCGAGTTTGCTTGTTATTTACTTCACTTCTTTATTTGTATTTTTGTATTTAATTCGCCTTGTGTTGGCGACTAGGTCTGGGTAGGACTTAGGGGGAAATTCGCCTTGTGTTGGCGACTAGTTCTAGGTGATTAGATCTGGGGGGGGGGGGGGGGGGGGGCTTGAGGCCATATCCGGGGAAGGATTGGCTAGAGCGGCTTGAGGCTTTATCCGGGAAGGATAGGCTAAAGCCAACCGGTTTGTGGGGATACAATCGGTATAGAAAAGGAAAAGAATTTCACTTTTGTACGCCTCCGATTTCTAGCGATATTGAAATCAAATTTTGTAAACACCCTTTTTATATAATGCAATCATGGTTATATTTGTGTTTATTTGATTTCTCTCAATTGGCGTAAAATTTCATTATTGTAAAATTGTTATTACTAATTTGTCATCTATTTCCTATTAATCAAAAACAACTTAGTAATTATCTTAAAAATTCTAAAAAGAATTTTATTCCCTTATTCACCCCCCCTCTAATGGCGCCGTAAGATCCAACACGCGTAAGCAGTGAACTCCCTACCATATGCTTTTCAACGAACTCGTCCAGCTCTGCCTTGGTTAAACGACATTCCTCATGGTTGGCCGAATGGAAAGCCAAGGCCGCATCAGACCGCGTGGCAGATACCTTTTCAGGTCGCTCCGGCTGGTGCTTAGCTCCCATCTTAAGATTTTGTTGAATGGATCTTCGGAAGGGCCGCTACTTATAGAGCCAGTGATCTGCATTTAGCAAAGTCAAATCGCGGCTAACACAGCTAACCCGTGCGGCCAGAATCTCACATAGTTAAGACAGGTCATGAACAGTAAACCAAAAAAAATGAAATTAAGGCAAGCGGTTTGAAGAACAACAGAAACAAGCTGCACGACTTACAGAGCAGTTCAAAGGCGTCAATATATTTAAAGGAAGTGAATATAAGCATTCAAATAACAGACCGAACGGTATACAGAGTAAATCAGATATCATAAAGTTGAGTTCAATTTTTAAGGTTGTCCCAAGGACCGAATAATATAATATTACAAACATTGTTTAAAACTTCTCATTGCTGGCGGGGATCATTCAGACCATCTTCTCGGTGAAGTCGCGTGACGTGATCGCCGACTTGAAGGACAGTACCGTGCATCTGGTTGATACTATGATGAAGATGGTTAATAATGTTGTGAAGCCGCGCAGCATCTCGCTCTACTCGCGCGGCTGGAATCATACGAGCAGGCAAGGCCGCTGCAGTCTCACTTGCATTAGCAATAGAATCAGCCATCCAGACTGCTGGAATAGCTGAACTCATCCCAGTAGCCAGGCGGTTTGACCCACACCGTCCTTCATCAGTCGTGTTAAAAGGTCACCGGCTTCTGCCGACTTCCCTTGTCAGATGGAGGTACTTGTCCCTATAGTATGCGCAGTCATCCTCGAGCTTTCGAATCACTTTTTTCCCTTTATCAAGACGAGCGGTCAAAGTAGCGACCTGGTCCTGTTGCATCTTCTCCTTCTCCCGTCTCTCCTTCCTTTCGGCCTCTACCACAATCCGCATTGCGGTATTTTCATCTCAGGCGGCCTTCTCCCTCTCCTCGAGGTCTTTCACCTGTTGCCTGAGAATCTCAAGGTTGCCTTGAAGAGCGGCTAGATCCTCCTCCATTCGGGTATCCGGGTTCAATGAAGAGCTCGGTATTGATGTAGTTAATGGAGGAAGCCAACCCTCTAAGTCGCCCTATTTCATGGCGAGTTCTGAGTCATCTGCAGTAAAGAAAATATGGTTAGAAAAACTAGGAGCATACGACTTAATGCAAAAAGAACATTATTAAATGAAGACTGCTCATTACGAATTCTTCTCGCTTACTAGCCATAAGGGCGGGATTAAAGTTCGGATTGACAGATCGTCTCGCTTGCTTAGGATCCATCCTTTGGCGCTGCTCTCTCCACGACCTCTCATTCTGCCTCCGCTTAGCAGCAGAGAATTGAGCGGCGGAGGGAAATAAGCTCGTTGGCGGCTTCAGTGTCAAGTCGTGCAGCTTTTTTCGAGACCGCGTTTTGAAAAAATGGACAGGGCGGTAACCCGTGACTTCTTTACCTTTTGCTAGAAGATTGAGCGGCGGTGGCGGCGTCTTGTTCAGAAGATCTTTCATCCTCTCCGCCTTCGCTTTCACGATTCGCATCCCGGCCATCACAAGGTCCTCAGGAGCCGGTGCGGACTTCTCAATCATGGTCGCGTCATCGCCGGGGCGATCAACCTCATTCAAGTTGGCAGGGGTGTCAAGTAGTACGTCCTGCTTCTTCAAAGAGTCAAAATCCTTGATGATCTCGCTCACAGTCATGGTATTCGTAGAGGAAGATATCTTATCGCCCGGCTTGGGGGAAGGAGTTATCAGTCCCTCAGAAACTTCTTTTTCATGCGACTTGCTCTGAAGGCTTCCCGCTCCCAGTTTTCTCGAGGCCGCCTTATTCTTGGCCTTCAAACTCTTGGCTTTTTTAAAGATCCTTTCTGTTGTCGTCTCGGCTCTTTTACTCTTCTTAACCAACTCATGATCAACTTGTTGCGAACGGTTAGGGCTGTCCCCAAAATTTACCACCATCATAGAACTTTGCTGTTCGGGCGGCTTGGGAGAGTCGACCGCCTACCCTCCATCATCAATCTTCAGGTGAACTATGTTGGAGCATGCGTTCCGCACACGTCCGGTTTGAGAATAATAAATCTCGAATGTATTTGATTCTATTTTTGATTAATGGTGTGCAGATAATAGGTGCAAAAATAACATGATTTCAATTGAAGCAAAATGACATTTTCCAGAAATTTGAGCTATCGGATTTCCGATATCGCTATCGGATGGCGATAGCCCACGATCTTCTGATAACGCCAGGACGTGCAGTAGTTACCACACAGCGGTTAGGATCTATCGGATTTCCGATATCGCAATCGGATTGCGACAGCCCACGATCTTCCTATAATGCCAGAACGTGCAGTGGTTACCTTGGCTATCGGATATCCGATAGTACTATCGGATATCCGACAGCCCACGTCTCAACCACGACCTCAACACGACGCAGAAACTTCATTTTAGTGGGACACGTGGCTGCCTCTGGAGATATCGGATTTCGGCGACAGCGGCTATCGGACGGCGACAGCTCCTTTTTATTAAAAGGGCTCGAAACTTCGTGGAATTCAGTTCTTCAGATTCCTAAGCCTCCTTCCTGAGTGTTATCATCCAGAGAGCTCCAGAGAACGAAAATTCCCATCCTTGAAGGAGAAAAGAGAGAGCGAAGCCGAAGATTGTACACGCATTCCAAGGAGACTGTCTCAAGGGATCTTCGTTGTTTTGGTCCAGAAATTCTAAAGGTTTTTTTTTTCATATTGTATTTTCATTCATTCACTTTTCATTTTGTAATCGTTGGAGAAATCGTCGTCTTGCGTGCGGCGTCTAAGTCCTTGCGCGGCTTAGGGGAAAATCGCTTCCTTGTGCGGAGCGTCCAAGTCCTTGCGTGGCTTGGTGGGAAATCGTGGCCTTGTGTACTACGTCTAGATCTTGGGAAGATCTAGAGGATAGGCTTGGGCTTGGTCTTGGGAGAGACAAGTGATAGCCTTCCGATCCTTGGGAGAAGAATTGGTAAACCAAAATTGTAGATTTTTTTATTAACATAATTGTGCCTTGATCTTAAGCATTGTTAAGATCATTTTTTATTGTATGCAAATTTCATGATTAATATAATTATGTCTTTTTCTTTAATTACATATTTGGTGGCATAATCTTTATCTTAGAAATTTGTTTTTGAATTATTAAAAAAAAACACATTCTTTGGAAATTGTTTAGAAGTAATTTTTAGAAAAGTAAAACTTGTTTAAAAATTCTTAAGGAAAAATTATATTTCAAACACACCCTTATTCACCCCCCCCCCCCTCTAAGGGCGTCATACGATCCAACAAGTGGTATCAGAGGTAGGTTACTCCAAAACGGTTTTACCACCGGGAGTAATGGCGCACAACGATCACGCGTTCGTTGAGGGGCAAGGAATTAGTAGGCCACCACTTTTTACGGGCACAGACTATAATTATTGGAAGACACGTATGCGATGTTTTCTAATTGCGCTAGATATAGAAGTCTGGAATATGGTAGAATCTAGTTACACTTCTCCAACATATGTTGTAGGAGAAGTAACTATGGATAAGCCCAAAGCCAAGTGGGATGATAATGATAAATTAAAATGTAAGAACAATGCAAAAGCCATGAATGCTTTATTTTGCGCACTAGATCGCACTGAATTTAATAGAGTTTGTGCTTGTAATACTGCATTTGAAATTTGGAATTTATTAGAAATCACTCATGAAGGTACTTCGCAGGTAAAGGATTCAAAGCTATTTCAACTGGAATCTGAATTTGAAAGGTTCAAAATGGAGGTAGATGAAGAGATTGATACGATGTACACACGATTTACAAAAATCGTGAATGACTCAAAGGTGCTAGGAAAGGTGTTCTCAAATGTAGATTTGGTAAGGAAAATCTTAAGATCACTTCCCCCGAAGTTCAATCCTAAAGTGACTGCAATTTCTGAGTCACATGATCTTAAGACCTTACAATTGGAGAGCCTCATTGGGAACTTGAAAACTCATGAAGTTGAATTGAAAATTCAACAACAAGAGTATATGGAGCCAAGGAAGAATGGATTGGCTCTAAGATCAAAGAAGGAAGAAACTAGTGATTCTGAGGAGGATGAAGAAGATGAGGAAAGTCTATTTGTTAAAAAATTTAGAAAATTTATGAAAAATCCGGAGAGAAGGAATTCGCTTAAGAAGTATTTTAAGAAGGAGACCTTTAGGAAGAAAAAAGGAAAGGAAGGCGATGAGGAGGAAGAGAGACCGCCACCGGAGTGCTATCACTGCAAGAAGTTAGGACACATTCGAAGCAAGTGTCCAAAGTACTTGAAAGAACTTAAAGAAAAGAAGCATAAAGGGTCGAATAAGGTGTTGAAGGAGGACACCTGGGATGATACTACTTCTGAGGATGCAAGCAGTTCCGACTCAAGTAAAGAAGAGGAGGCCAACATATGCTTAATGGGAAAGAGCGTCATATCTGATGACGAATGCAGTGTCCAAAGCGACACTGAGGTAACTCCTCCAACCTATGATGAATTATTTTCTGAATTTTTAAAGACTTGCAAATTTTTTGAAAAAAGCTTAAAAGACAATGATCTTCTTAAATCTGAAAATGACATTTTACTTAAAGAAAACAAAAAATTGTTAAGGGAAATTAA
Source organism: Dactylorhiza incarnata (assembly GCA_033032865.1). Lineage (NCBI taxonomy): Eukaryota > Viridiplantae > Streptophyta > Magnoliopsida > Asparagales > Orchidaceae > Dactylorhiza > Dactylorhiza incarnata. Next base: position 2,215,684 of record JAWHQI010000330.1, on the reverse strand, counting down.
GACTATTGGAAAACGAGATATCAATTGCCAAGAGTGTGATCACTTTTTGGGAAGAATTAATGAACTTGAAGAATCTCTTTCCAAATCTCATTCTATAATAAAAATTCTTACTAACAAGAATGAGATTTTAGAGAGAGATCTGAAATCTTCAATCTCCAAAGTCCATGACGGAAAGAAATCTTTTGAACGTAGATGCGTAAATCTAGTATCCGAGAATACACAAATGAAAATCAAGATTCATGACTTAATACTAGCCATGAAAAAATTTGGAATGGGCCGAAGATCATTGGATATGATCTTAGGATACCAACGCCATGGATCTGGAAGGTTTGGACTCAGATACACGTCTGGAAGCTGTCGCCCGGCGACAACCACTGTCGCCAGCGACAGTGAAAAGTCCAGAAAATTTGTTTTAAAAATTTCTAAAATTAATGAATTATCAAATACTGCATCCTCATCCAGTAAAAGTCCAGAAAAGTTATACTCTTCTAAATACATTACATGTGCCAAATGCAATAGATTTGGTCACACTACGGACTCTTGCTGGAAGGAAGGAAAAAGCAAAATTAAACAAATCTGGGTGCCTAAGGCTTCTACCTATACTATGGGTGGAACCACTTGGGTAACCAGATCTTTACTCACCTCTTCTTTCTAGGGGTGTTGGCAGGCTAAGGACAAAGAGGACGTGTGGTACTTGGACTCGGGTTGTTCAAAGCACATGACGGGCAATAAAGAGAAGTTCCTTAGCCTGGAGATGAAGAAAGGAGGAGTTGTGACATTCGGAGACAATGGAAAAGGAAAAATCATCGGCATCGGAGTTGTGGGTAACGAAAATTTTTCAATTTCAAATGTTTTATTTGTAGAAGGATTGAAGCATAATTTGATTTCTATTAGTCAATTATGTGATAAGGGTTTAAATGTTTTATTTGAATCTTCTACAAACTTGGGCAAAATTATTAATTCCAAAACAACTGAAATTGTTTTTACCGCATCTAGATGTCACAATGTATATATGATCAAATTTGTAGATTTTTCAAATTCTACTTTGAAATGTTTTTTATCAAAAAATGATGAATTAGATTTATGGCATAGGCGACTTGGACATACTAGTGCCAAGTTAATTACAAAACTTTCAAAAGATAAATTAATTAAAGGTTTACCTTTGTTAAATGAAAATTTATCTTCTTCACTATGTGTGCCTTGCCAAAAAGGAAAATTTTCAAAATCATCTTTCAAAAGTAAAAACATTATTTTTACCACTAGGCCACTTCAATTAATACATATGGATTTATTTGGGCCAATTGGAATTTCTAGCTTAGGTGGTAAAAAATATACATTTGTATTGATTGATGATTATTCTCGTTTTTGTTGGACTTTATTTCTAACCTCCAAATCCGATGCATTTTCAGAATTTTCAAAATTATGTTTGCGTATCCAAAATGAATTTGAGTTAAAAATTAAACGCATACGATCGGATCATGGAGGAGAATTTGAAAATGAAAAGTTTATTTCTTTTTGTACGGAGTTAGGAATTAAACGTGAATTTTCCGCTCCACGCACACCACAGCAAAATGGTGTAGTAGAGAGGAAAAATAGAACTCTTCAAGAGTTAGCTCGTACAATGTTATCTGAATTCAAATTACCAAAATCTTTTTGGGCTGAAGCGGTTAGCACGGCATGTTATGTAATTAATAGAGTAATGCTTCGCCTTATTTTAAAATTAACTCCTTTTGAATTAATTTTTAATAAACAACCAAATGTTTCTTATTTCAAAGTTTTTGGTTGTAAATGTTTTATTTTGAATTCTAAAGATTTCTTAGGAAAATTTGATGAAAAATGTGATGAAGGTATCTTTATTGGGTATTCTTCAACTAGTAAAGCTTATAGAATTTTTAATAAAAGAACAAAAATAATTGAAGAATCTATTCATGTTAGGTTTGATGAGTTTGCTTCATGTGTAGAAAAGAAAATTACAGGAAAAGAAGATGAACTCCTTCCCACGGTGGAGAATGATGATGAAGAACTTGGAGAAAATGGAGAAGAAAAAGAAGAAGAAAGAGAAGGAGAAAGAGGAGAAGAAGATAGAGAAGAGGAAGAAAGAGAAGGATATGTGCCTCCAAGTGAATTGAGATTCTCAAAGGATCATCCAAAGGAGCTTATCATTGGAGATCCGCAAAAAGGGGTTAGTACTCGTTCATCGTTACATGTTTTATTTTCAAACCTTTGTTTTGTTCTGAAATAGAACCAAAAGATGTTTCCACCGCTTTAAATGATGAATTTTGGTTTTTAGCTATGAATGAAGAACTTAATCAATTTGAACGTAATAAGGTTTGGAATCTTGTAGAACGACCCAAAAATCATCCTGTAGTTGGTGTTAAGTGGATTTTCAAAAATAAAATGGATAATGAATCTAGAATTGTTAGAAATAAAGCCAGATTAGTTGCAAAAGGTTATGCACAAATTGAAGGGGTAGATTTTGATGAAACTTTTGCACCCGTAGGAAGATTAGAAGCGGTTAGAATATTTCTTGCATTTGCGTGTTTTAAAAGATTTAAATTATATCAAATGGATGTCAAAATCGCATTTTTAAACGGGTATATAAAAGAAGAGGTTTATGTAGAACAACCCCCTGGCTTTATAAATGAGAAATATCCAAATTATGTTTATAAATTAGATAAAGCGCTTTATGGATTAAAACAAGCGCCTCGTGCTTGGTATGATCGATTAACTCAATATTTGTTAAAGCACGATTATAAAATAGGAAGTGCTGATTCTACACTCTTCATTAAGCAAATTGATCATGATTTAGTTATTTTACAAATTTATGTTGATGATATTATTTTTGGAGCCACTAATGAAGAGTTGTGTAATGAAGTAGTTGAAATTATGAAAAATGAATTTGAAATGAGTATGGTTGGAGAACTTCCATATTTTTTAGGTTTTCAAATTACACAAAAACATGATGGTATTTTTATATGTCAAACCAAATATATTCATGATATGTTAAAAAGATTTGGATTTGAAAATATTAAGCATGCAAACACTCCTATGAGTACTTCACTAAAATTAGGAAAAGATGAAAGTGGTGTTTCAATTGAACAAACTCTTTATAGAAGTATGATAGGGTCTTTATTGTATTTAACCGCATCTAGACCTGATATTATGTTTGCCGTTTGTTTATGTGCTAGATTTCAAGCTAATCCTAAAGAGTCACATTTAAAAGCGGTGAAACGTATCTTTAGATATCTCATTGGAACATCAAAATTAGGTTTATGGTATCCTCATAATGATTATTTTATTTTGCATGGTTTTTCGGATTCTGATTATGCGGGATGTTCTTTAGATAGGAAAAGCACTAGTGACACCTGTCACTTTATCGGCCCTTCACTTATTTCATGGTCGAGTAGGAAACAGAATTCTGTTGCCCTCTCTACTACCGAGGCCGAATATATTGCACTAGGTAGTTGTTGTGCCCAAGCTCTTTGGATGTCACAAACATTAGAAGATTTTGGCATGCAACAAAGTAGTGTAGAATTAAAGTGTGACAATAAAAGTGCTATAGACTTAACTAACAATCCCGTATTACATTCTAGATCTAAGCATATAGATGTCCGACATCATTTTATAAGGGATCATATTAAGAAGGGTAATATAAAAATCAACTTTATAGGCACGGAAAATCAACTAGCGGATATATTCACTAAACCGTTACCGGATTCCCGTTTTTCTATGCTTAGGCTAGAATTGGGAATCCTAGACATTTCACAATGAATATATCACTACTTAGAACCTATAAAATTAAAAAAAAAACATCACAAAAACTTATACATATTAAAAAGAAAAACAATCTCTTAAAATAGACATTCACCAACTCAAACATGTTCACATAGTCAAAATTATTACAAAAATTTAATCATAATGTCTGATCATAGAAATGCAGAAAATTAGAAAGGGATCTGGGCAGTGCAGCTGTCGGATGGCGACAGTGAGCTGTCGGATGGTGATATCTTCCAGAACTCCACTTTAATCCGACTCCTCCTCATTTCTACTAACAACTCCACTGCTTTTAGGAATATCATAATCTGATCTCCTCACTACTGTCTTCCTCCGTCGACCTTGACTGACCGATTGGAGAAGAGGTTCCTCCTCTGAAGGCATCTCCCATTCCGCGGCTTCTGCAGGCGTAGGCTTTAATTTCAGCCCTTTCATAAGGAACTTCATAAATTTTTGCATTCGGGTCCGATCTTTTTTCACCTCCACCTTATGTTCTTCGAATGATCTTCTATGCTCTTGGAAGTCATCTATATGTTTATCCAACTTAATTTGGAATGAGTCGAGTGCCTCCCGCATAGAACCTCCACGTGCTATTGGAGGCTCTCTCATTTCCATAGTCGGCGGCTTTCGTTGACTTTTCTTACCCTTAATATCCGAGGTTTGATATATCTCCGGGCAACAATCTCCAATATAAAAATTTTGATCTATCCATGCATATTTCTTGAATATAATACGCTAGATAATCGCACCTAAAGGGAGGGTGTGTGCCTTTTTCCACTCCGGATTTTTGAGGCGATATGTATAACGAATCATGGATAACAATAGATCGGCCACATCAAATAACTCTTTCTCCACTATATAATAAGTCACAAGACTAAGTTGAGCCGTAATACTATGTGTATCACCCGACTTCAACATAATCGTGTGCCTTAGTATATCTTGTACAAGACGAGCATCGTCTGTCAGTGTCATCATAGTGGATATGAGATTTTTGGTGGAATTTCCATGCAAAGACATGTTCATACACGTCCAATTTCTCTCAAGTCTATAGTTTTCAACTATGTCCAAGACATTCTCACTTTCCATTAACCCAAATTCACTTCTTAAATCAAATGGAGTGATCTCAACATATTGCCCTTGAATTTTTGATCTCACTCCACCATTCAGATCGGTATATGCCGGATCCTCAAGATGATTGTAAAATTCACGGACTAAAAAGGAGGAGAAAATGTCTTGGATAATTACTGAGAGTATACCTGCCTCAGCAAGCATAAAATAGACTCGTTCATGCCTAGGGAGATCAAATTCCACGATCTTTGAAATTCCTATTTGTGCTTTTTCAATGGCCGGGTAACTTTGATAAGAGGAATGTGCATCTCCTGATTCACCCCTTCTTGATCTCCAACTTGAACTCATATCTGCATAAGACATAACAAATATTTTTACAAACAAAAAAAAGGTGAACAATTCTGGCACTGTCGGATTTCCGATACCACCTATCGGAAATCCGACAGCTAAAAATTTTTTTTTGTGCCGAAAATTTTCATTTCACAACAATCTTCCTATCCCAAATCTACACACTTTTCACACAGCAAAAAAAAAATCTTCAGCAACTTTAATATTTTTTTGAAAAATCAAAACTTTAATGAAAAACACTATTCATCATCTTCTTCCTATAACACTTCATTATTTTCTTTGTCATCATTATTCCTCTTAACTAAACCTATAAACATCTAGATCTACACAAAAACAACAAAAAAAAAGGAAAATCTTGTTTCAACACACAAATTCAACAAAAATACTAATTTCTCTTACAAAAGACAAGATCTACATCTCTTATACAACCAAAGATCTAAAATATCTAGATCTACAAAACTTTCTCCAGTTTATCTTCAAAAAACTCCATGAAAATCAAGAGAAATATGAGAATCACAAAACTATTGGAGAAATTTTAACCAAAACTTGAAAAACCAACAAATCTCACCTTAGATCTGAAGTTTTCTGGCACCTAAAGCTCTAGATCTCGTAATTTCTCCAAAACTTGAAGAGAAGTGTCGGTCAAAAGATGAAACACGTCTTTTTATACTTTCTGAGCTGTCGGATGGCGATAGCTTGATATCGGAAATCCGACAGCTCCCAAAAATTGACTATTTTTTTTTCTTTTCACTAGTTTGTTCATTCCCTGTTTCTATACATGCTAATATGAGAATTTTGGTATCTTGCATAAAGTATTCTTCATGTGTTATTATTCATAACAATAGCTTAACATATGCTTATGATGTTCAATCTTACCATATCATTGTGATGACACTTTCATATCGTTATTAAGAATTGTTTTCGCATGCCTCTAAGTATAAGAAATCTTTTATCTATGACAATGAGCAATCACAAACACTTACTTTGGTAATACATATTAATACAATTTATTATATACATACATCATGATTGATCGAACATAACAAAATACATTTCATAAATGTCACCTTCACCTTTGATACTTTGCACTTATTCAACTTTTACCATTTCTGGCATGCAAGTGAATTCGGAGATCCTTAAAATCTATGAATCCTCAAAAAACAAATGGGAGGAAAATTCAAATGCAAAACATTCTTTTTGCCCAAAATTTTGAAAGAAATAAATAAAAATTGACAAGGATCATCCACCAAGCACTACTTAGCCTCCTGATAACTCTTAATGAGCATTGTGAGGTTAAGCACCTTGGAAAGAATTGTAAAGTGTCTTGCAAAAACAAAATGGTCCTTGTATGTATATTTGCAAAGTTTCTGGTTCAAAAGTATGGGCTTTATGTATATTTATGTTATGTTTAACAATTCCATGATCATGTATATTTTAAATATATTCATATGTATTGTTTCTCAAAGTATCACTACTACACTTCATTGTTATTTATAAAATTTCTTCTTATGAGAATTGGACCGAAACGATTCAATTTTCTATATTGCACTATGTCTCTCTATGATCATTAAAATTGAATCTCATCATGGTTAAGTTTATTTGATTCTATACATTATAACACATTACTAGAATGCTTAGATTCCTCTCCAAGATTACCTATCTCATTATCATATCACTTACAAAGCTTCCGCTAGTGTACTCCAACTGGTCATATATTCTTTCTCCATGACTACCATATCTCTGTAATACTCTTTCCTAGTCTCTCGTCTCTATATTCATCTTTTGCTAATATCAAAGGGGGAGAAGATAAAAAGAGATCAATTAAATCAATTAAATCACTTAAAATACTAAATTAATTAAGTAAGCATATATGTAGGGGGAGTTTATATGCAGGGGGAGAATATTTTTAGAAGGAACTATATTAAGGGTGAGATCATATTAAGGGGAAGATCATGGAGATCTTAAGCTCACAACACTTGTACACACATAAGTACTTTTCACTATCTCAATAGGATTTATTCGATTTCTTTTTATAAGGATTTGTTATTATCAAAAGGGGGAGATTGTTGGAGCATGCGTTCCGCACTCGTCCGGTTTGAGAATAACAAATCTCGAATGTATTTGATTCTATTTTTGATTAATGGTGTGCAGATAACAGGTGCAAAAATAACATGATTTCAATTGAATCAAAATGACATTTTCCAGAAATTTGAGCTATCGGATTTCCGATATCGCTATCGGATGGCGATAGCCCATGATCTTCCGATAACGCCAGGACATACAGCAGTTACCACACAGCGGTTAGGATCTATCGGATTTCCGATATCGCTATCGGATGGCGACAGCCCACGATCTTCCTATAACGCCAGAACGTGCAGCGGTTACCTTGGCTATCGGATATCCGACAGTACTATCGGATATCCGACAGCCCACGTCTCAACCACGACCTCAACACGACGCAGAAACTTCGTTTTAGTGGGACACGTGGCAGCCTCTGGAGATATCGGATTTTGGCGACAGCGGCTATCAGACGGCGACAGCTCCTTTTTATTAAAAGGGCTCGAAACTTTGTGGAATTCAGTTCTTCAGATTCCTATGCCTCCTTCCTGAGTGTTATCGTCCAGAGAGCTCCAGAGAACGAAAATTCCCATCCTTGAAGGAGAAAAGAGAGAGCGAAGCTGAAGATTGTACACGCATTCCAAGGAGACTGTCTCAAGGGATCTTCGTTGTTTTGGTCCAGAAATTCTAAAGGGGTTTTTTTTTCATATTGTATTTTCATTCATTCACTTTTCATTTTGTAATCGTTGGAGAAATCGTCGTCTTGGTGCGGCGTCTAAGTCCTTGTGCGGCTTAGGGGAAAATCGCTTCCTTGTGCGGAGCGTCCAAGTCCTTGCGTGGCTTGGTGGGAAATCGTGGCCTTGTGTGCTACGTCTAGATCTTGGGAAGATCTAGAGGATAGGCTTGGGCTTGGTCTTGGGAGAGACAAGTGATAGCCTTCCGATCCTTGGGAGAAGGATTGGTAAACCAAAATTGTAGATTTTTTTATTAACATAATTGTGCCTTGATCTTAAGCATTGTTAAGATCATTTTTTATTGTATGCAAATTTCATGATTAATATAATTATGTCTTTTTCTTTAATTACATATTTGGTGGTATAATCTTTATCTTAGAAATTTGTTTTTGAATTATTAAAAAAACAAACAGATTCTTTGGAAATTGTTTAGAAGTAATTTTTAGAAAAGTAAAACTTGTTTAAAAATTCTTAAGGAAAAATTATATTTCAAACACACCCTTATTCACCCCCCCCCCCCTCTAAGGGCGTCATACGATCCAACAAACTACCCTCGAAGGTGTGACATCAATGTTAAAAGAATCATCACCACCAGTCTCCGGACGGGCGAATTTTAGAGCCCATCTTATGTGTGGGAGCGGGCAGATCATCTGCTTCTCCTTTGGTTGACAGATAGTCTGTTAGTACAAGAGCCAGGTCGGTCGGCTTCCCCGCAGAAGCGATAGTAACGGTCAGGTCAATTTTTTCAGGTTGATGGGGCTTCTTCTTCTTCTTCTTCTTCTCCTTCGAGCGGTCTCCCTCGCGGTCTTTACTTCTCTTTTGGCGGCCTTCAAACTCAGCCATAAGATTTACCATCTTAATTGAGCTAGTGAGCCGGAGGGTTCTAACCGCAAGCAGCGAGTAATGACCCGTGGTAACGCTGCAATTATACAGAAAAGGAAGCTTTTGGGACATTTTATAACCTTCGAGGCAAGGTCGGTGCGGTCTCCGGCTAGAACTAATATTTTCAAAATTTCCTCGAGATATGAAAATATGCGGGGATTATGTTTACCCAGAAGACCGCTATCCGAATAATACTTCTCGCAGATCGGGCGGTCTGATAAAATCCAAGCCGCCTCCAAGAATTAAAGATTGTCAAGGCTCAGATCTAGAAGGTGAGCCGCGGTCTCAGGTCATAGACCGCCCGGGCTGCATCATAATTTTGATCGCAGCGCACTTCGACCCCAGTCAGTACAGATTGGATACTCAAGCCGCCAAGACGCGCGGCCTATTTCTTTTTCCTTTCTGTATCCCGTCACCCCCTGCCCGACTCTCTTGTACCAGGGCAGGCAGTTATTTTATCCCTGCCTGTTTGGGCAGGCCCCCGAGCCTATAAATAGGGGGCGGCGACATTCCCAAGACACGCACACACGAATCCTGGAGCTCGCTTGTTAGAGTTGTGGTCTCGAGTTCACTGTCTTGTGACCTGTCTGATCGCCCGACTTCTCCTTTCCTGGTTCTGTAACCTGCTGTAATCTTTTCACTTAAATCAAAGGAAAGCCCGTCACAGGAGTGACATTTGCCGTGACGGGCAAAGTCTGGCCTCGACCGCTGCCAGAGGTCTAATTTTCTCTAATCAAATAGTAACAGACAGCGCACAGCCTCCGTTTTCCTTCGGAGGTGCATTTCCGAATTCTGTCATTTTGAAGTGTATGTGTCATTTGGAGCTAAATCTCGTATTACCACAACAACTCACTGTATATCGACCTCTAAACAAGCTTTAATGGGTTTAAATTGTTCTCCATTGGATTCAGGGCTCCGATCTCATTCTGAAAAGGTATTGTGCGCAAAAATTGGACAACTGGAAAGGTGTTATCTTATTCTATAATGGGTAAATCATATTCTCTATTGGATGGAGAATACGAGCTCTTTCCGAAAAAGTGTTGTGCAAAAAAATCGAACAACCGGATCAAAAGTTATGGCTGCTTGAAGTTTAAGTGTAATTAGGAGCTAAATCCCGCATTACCACTGGAACCCACAGTATATCGAACAATAAACGAACTTGAATGGTTATATCCTACTCTACGTTGGATGTAGGGCTCTGAGCTCATTCTAAAAAGGTATTGGGGGCAAAAATTGGGCAACTTGATCAAGATTTCTGTCTATTTGAAGTTTATGTGTCATTTGGAGCTAAATCCCCCATTACCATAGTAACCCACATTAGATCAACCACTAAATGAACTGGAATGGGTAAAACTTGTTGTCCATTGGATATAGAGCTCCAATCTCATTCCGAAAAGGTGTTGCGGGCAATAACCTGACAACCGGATCAAAGTTATGGATGTTTTAAGTTTAAGTGTCAATTAGAGCAACATCCCCCATTTCCACTGCAATCCACAATTTTTCGACCACTAAATGAACTCGATCAGGTAAATCCTATTCTCCATAGGATGTATGGCTCTGAGCTCATTCTGAAAAGTTGTTTTGGGTAAAATCTGGACAACCGGATCAATAGTTATAGCTGTTTGAAGTTTAGGTGTTAGTCAAAATCCCACATTACCACTGCAACTCAATGTATATCGACGACTAAATGAACTAGATTGGGTTAAACTTGCTCTCCATCGAATGTATGGATCAGGGCTCATTTCGAAGAGGTTTTGTGGGCCAAAATCAGAAAACCTAATCAAAAGTTATGGCTGTTTCATGTTTAGGTGTCATTTGGACCTAAATTTCGCATTACCAGTGCAACCCACTATATATCGACAACTAAATGAATTGCAATGGGTAAAACTTGTGATTCAATGAATGTAGGGCTCGGAGCTCATTCCAAAAAGGTATTGTGCGCAAAAATCAGACAATAAGATCAAAAGTTATGGCTGTTTTAGTTTATGTGAATCCCTCGTTACCATTGCAACATGCTGTATATTGACAACTAAAATGAGCTGGAATGGTTTAAAATGGTGCTCCATTGGATGTATGCCTCCGAGCATATTCTGAAAATGTGTTGTGGGCAAAAATTAAACATACAAATCAAAAGTTATGGTGGACGTTAGAAGTTCTGGTGTCATTTGGAGCTTAATTTCGCATTACCGCTGCAACACGCTATATATCGACAACTAAATGATCTGGAATGGGTAAAACTTGTGCTCCAATGAATGTAATGCTCCGAGCTCATTCTGAAAGGGTGTTGTGGGGGTAAAATAAGACAACCACATCAAAAGTTATTGCTGTTTAAAGTTTGAGTGTCATTTGGAGCTAAATCTATCTTTTTCACTACAACCAACATAAAAAATTATGTCATTTTGAAGTGTATGTGTCATTTTGAGCTAACACTACAACTCACTGTATATCGACCACTGAACGAGCTGGAATGGGTTTAAATTATTCTCCATTGGATTTAGGGCTCCGATCTCATTCCGAAAAGGTATTGTGGGCGAAAATTGGACAACATGAAAGGTGTTGTTTTATTCTAAAATGGGTAAGTCATATTCTGTGTTGGATGGAGAATACGAGCTCTTTCCGAAAAAGTGTTGTGCAAAAAGTTCGAACAATCGGATCAAAAGTTATGGCTGCTTGAAGTTTAAGTATAATTTGGAGCTAAATCCCGCATTACCACTGGAACCCAATGTATATCGAACAATAAACAAACTTGAATGGTTATATCCTACGCTTCCTTGTGCGGAGCGTCCAAGTCCTTGCGTGGCTTGGTGGGAAATCGTGGCCTTGTGTGCTACGTCTAGATCTTGGGAAGATCTAGAGGATAGGCTTGGGCTTGGTCTTGGGAGAGACAAGTGATAGCCTTCCGATCCTTGGGAGAAGAATTGGTAAACCAAAATTGTAGATTTTTTTATTAACATAATTGTGCCTTGATCTTAAGCATTGTTAAGATCATTTTTTATTGTATGCAAATTTCATGATTAATATAATTATGTCTTTTTCTTTAATTACATATTTGGTGGCATAATCTTTATCTTAGAAATTTGTTTTTGAATTATTAAAAAAAAACACATTCTTTGGAAATTGTTTAGAAGTAATTTTTAGAAAAATAAAACTTGTTTAAAAATTCTTAAGGAAAAATTATATTTCAAACACACCCTTATTCACCCCCCCCCCCCCCTCTAAGGGCGTCATACGATCCAACAAACTACCCTCGAAGGTGTGACATCAATGTTAAAAGAATCATCACCACCAGTCTCCGGACGGGCGATTTCAGAGCCCATCTTGTGTGTGGGAGCGGGCAGATCATCTGCTTCTCCTTTGGTTGACAGATAGTCTGTTAGTACAAGAGCCAGGTCGGTCGGCTTCCCTGCAGAAGCGATAGTAACGGTCAGGTCAATTTTTTCAGGTTGATGGGGCTTCTTCTTCTTCTTCTTCTTCTCCTTCGAGCGGTCTCCCACGCGGTCTTTACTTCTCTTTTGGCGGCCTTCAAACTCAGCCATAAGATTTACCATCTTAATTGAGCTAGTGAGCCGGAGGGTTCTTACCGCAAGCAGCGAGTAATGAACCGTGGTAACGCTGCAATTATACAGAAAAGGAAGCTTTTGGAACATTTTATAACCTTCGAGGCAAGGTCGGTGCGGTCTCCGGCTAGAACTAATATTTTCAAAATTTCCTCGAGATATGAAAATATGCGGGGATTATGTTTACCCAGAAGACCGCTATCCGAATAATACTTCTCGCAGATCGGGCGGTCTGATAAAATCCAAGCCGCCTCCAAGAATTAAAGATTGTCAAGGCTCAGATCCAGAAGGTGAGCCGCGGTCTCAGGTCAGAGACCGCCCGGGCTGCATCATAATTTTGATCGCAACGCACTTCGACCCCAGTCAGTACAGTTTGGATACTCAAGCCGCCAAGATGCGCGGCCTATTTCTTTTTCCTTTCTGTATCCCGTCACCCCCTGCCCGACTCTCTTGTACCAGGGCAGGCAGTTATTTTATCCCTGCCTGTTTGGGCAGGCCCCCGAGCCTAAAAATAGGGGGCGGCGACGTTCCCAAGACACGCACACACGAATCCTGGAGCTCGCTTGTTAGAGTTGTGGTCTCGAGTTCACTGTCTTGTGACCTGTCTGATCGCCCGACTTCTCCTTTCCTGGTTCTGTAACCTGCTGTAATCTTTTCACTTAAATCAAAGGAAAGCCCGTCATAGGAGTGACATTTGCCATGACGGGCAAAGTCTGGCCTCGACCGCTGCCAGAGGTCTAATTTTCTCTAATCAAATAGTAACAGACAGCGCACAGCCTCCGTTTTCCTTCAGAGGTGCATTTCCGAATTCTGTCATTTTGAAGTGTATGTGTCATTTGGAGCTAAATCTCGTATTACCACTACAACTCACTGTATATCGACCTCTAAACAAGCTTGAATGGGTTTAAATTTTTCTCCATTGGATTCAGGGATCCGATCTCATTCTGAAAAGGTATTGTGCGCAAAAATTGGACAACTGGAAAGGTGTTATCTTATTCTATAATGGGTAAATCATATTCTCTGTTGGATGGAGAATACAAGCTCTTTCCGAAAAAGTGTTGTGCAAAAAAATCGAACAACCGGATCAAAAGTTATGGCTGCTTGAAGTTTAAGTGTAATTAGGAGCTAAATCCCGCATTACCACTGGAACCCACAGTATATCGAACAATAAACGAACTTGAATGGTTATATCCTACTCTACATTGGATGTAGGGCTCTGAGCTCATTCTAAAAAGGTATTGGGGGCAAAAATTGGGCAACTTGATCAAGAGTTCTGTCTATTTGAAGTTTATGTGTCATTTGGAGCTAAATCCCCCATTACCACAGTAACCCACAGTAGATCAACCACTAAATGAACTGGAATGGGTAAAACTTGTTGTCCATTGGATATAGAGCTCCAATCTCATTCCGAAAAGGTGTTGCGGGCAATAACCTGACAACCGGATCAAAGTTATGGATGTTTTAAGTTTAAGTGTCAATTAGAGCAACATCCCCCATTTCCACTACAATCCACAATTTGTCGACCACTAAATGAACTCGATCAGGTAAATCCTATTCTCCATAGGATGTATGGCTCTGAGCTCATTCTGAAAAGGTGTTTTGGGTAAAATCTGGACAACCGGATCAATAGTTATAGCTGTTTGAAGTTTAGGTGTTAGTCAAAATCCCACATTACCACTACAACTCAATGTATATCGACCACTAAATGAACTAGATTGTGTTAAACTTGCTCTCCATCGAATGTATGGATCAGGGCTCATTTCGAAGAGGTTTTGTGGGCCAAAATCAGAAAACCTAATCAAAAGTTATGGCTGTTTCATGTTTAGGTGTCATTTGGACCTAAATTTCGCATTACCAGTGCAACCCACTATATATCGACAACTAAATGAATTGCAATGGGTAAAACTTGTGATTCAATGAATGTAGGGCTCGGAGCTCATTCCAAAAAGGTATTGTGCGCAAAAATCAGACAATAAGATCAAAAGTTATGGCTGTTTTAGTTTATGTGAATCCCTCGTTACCATTGCAACATGCTGTATATTGACAACTAAAATGAGCTGGAATGGTTTAAAATGGTGCTCCATTGGATGTATGCCTCCGAGCATATTCTGAAAATGTGTTGTGGGCAAAAATTAAACATACAAATCAAAAGTTATGGTGGACGTTAGAAGTTTTGGTGTCATTTGGAGCTTAATTTCGCATTACCGCTGCAACACGCTATATATCGACAACTAAATGATCTGGAATGGGTAAAACTTGTGCTCCAAATAATGTAATGCTCCGAGCTCATTCTGAAAGGGTGTTGTGGGGGTAAAATAAGACAACCGCATCAAAAGTTATTGCTGTTTAAAGTTTGAGTGTCATTTGGAGCTAAATCTATCTTTTTCACTACAACCAACATAAAAAATTATGTCATTTTGAAGTGTATGTGTCATTTGGAGCTAACACTACAACTCACTGTATATCGACCACTGAACGAGCTGGAATGGGTTTAAATTATTCTCCATTGGATTTAGGGCTCCGATCTCATTCCGAAAAGGTATTGTGGGCGAAAATTGGACAACCTGAAAGGTGTTGTTTTATTCTAAAATGGGTAAGTCATATTCTGTGTTGGATGGAGAATACGAGCTCTTTCCGAAAAAGTGTTGTGCAAAAAGTTCGAACAATCGGATCAAAAGTTATGGCTGCTTGAAGTTTAAGTATAATTTGGAGCTAAATCCCGCATTACCACTGGAACCCAATGTATATCGAACAATAAACAAACTTGAATGGTTATATCCTACTCTACATAGGATGTAGGGCTCTGAGCTCATTCTAAAAATGAATTGGGGGCAAAAATTGGGCAACTTGATCAAGAGTTCTGTCTGTTTGAAATTTATGTGTCATTTGGAGCTAAATCCCCCATTACCACTGTAACCCACTATAGATCAACCACTAAATGAACTGGAATGTGTACAACTTATTTACCATTGGTTATAGGGCTCCAATCTCATTCTGAAAAGGTGTTGTGGGCAATAACCTGACAACCGGATCAAAGTTATGGATATTTTAAGTTTAGGTGTCAATTGGAGCAAAATCCCTCATTTCCACTGCAATCCACTATCCGTCGACCACTAAATGAACTCGACCGAGTAAATCATATTCTCCATAGGATGTATGGCTCTGTGCTCATTCTGAAATGTTGTTTTGGGCAAAATCTGAACAACCGGATCAATGGTTATAGCTGTTTGAAGTTTAGGTGTTGGTTGGAGCCAAATCCCACATTACCACTGCAACTCAATGTATATCGACCACTAAATGAACTAGATTGGGTAAATTTTCTCTCCATTGAATGTATGGCTCAGAGCTCATTTCGAAGAGGTTTTGTGGGAAAAAATTAGACAACCTTATCAAAAGTTATGGCTGTTTCAAGTTTAGGTGTCATTTGGAGCTAAATTTCGCATTACTAGTGCAACCGCTATATATCGAAAACTAACTGAACTGCATTGGGTAAAACTTGTGCTTCAATGAATGTAGTGCTCCGAGCTCATTCCTAAAGGGTGTTATAGGGATAAAATCAGACAACCAGATCAAAAGTTATTGTTGTATAAAGTTTAAGTGTCATTTGGAGCTAAATCTCTCATTTTCGCTACAACCAGCATTAAAAATTCTGTCATTTTGAAGTGTTTTTGTCATTTGGAGCTAAATATCATATTACAACTACAACTCACTGTATATCGACCTCTAAACGAGCTGGAATGGGTTTAAATTGTTCTCCATTGGAATTAGTGCTCCGATCTCATTCCAAAAAGGTATTTTGGGCGAAAATTGGACTACCAGAAAGGTGTTGTCTTATTCTAGAATGGGTAAATCTTATTCTTTGTTGGATGGAGAATACGAGCTCTTTCTGAAAAAGTGTTGTGCAAAAAAATCGAACAACCGGATCCAAAGTTATGGCTGCTTGTAGTTTAGGTGTAATTTGGAGCTAAATCCCGCATTACCACTAGAACCCACTGTATATCGAACAATAAATGAACTTGAATGGTTATATCCTACTCTACATTGGATGTAGGGCTCTGAGATCATTCTAAAAAGGTATTATGGGAAAATATTGGGCAACTTGATCAAGAGTTCTGTATGTTTGAAGTTTATGTGTCATTTGGAGCAAAATCCCTCATTACCACTGTAACTCATTGTAGATCAACCACTAAACGAACTGGAATGGGTAAAAAATATTGTCCATTCCATGTAGCGATCTGATCTCATTTCGAAACGGTCTTGGGGGCAATTACCTGACAACCAGATCAAAGTTATGGATGTTTGAAGTTTAAGTGTCAATTGGAGCAAAATCCCTCATTTCCACTGCAATCCACTATATGTCGACCACTAAATGAACTCGATCGGGTAAATCCTATTCTTCAGAGGGTGTATGGATCTGAGCTCATTCCGAAAAGGGGTTTTGGGCAAAATCTTGACAACCGGATCAATAGTTATAGTTGTTTGAAGTTTAGGTGTTAGTTGGAGCTAAATCCCACATTACCACTGCAACTCAATGTATATCGACCACTAAATGAACTAGATTGGGTTAAACTTGCTCTCCATTGAATGTATGGCTCAGAGCTCATTTCGAAGAGGTTTTGTGGGCCAAAATCAGAAAACCTGATCAAAAGTTATGGCTGTTTCAAGTTTAGGTGTCATTTGGACCTAAATTTCGCATTACCAGTGCAATCCGCTATATATCGATAACTAAATGAACTGCAATGGTAAAATTGTGCTTCAATGAATGTAGGGCTCCGATCTCTTTCCAAAAACGTGTTGTGCGCAAAAAATGGACTATATGATCAAAAGTTATTGTTGTTTTAGTTTATGTGTCAAGAGGAGCTAAATCCCTCATTACCATTGCAACCTGTTGTATATTGACCTCTAAAATGAGCTGGAATGGTTTAAAATGGTGCTCCATTGGATGTATTTCTACGAGGATATTCTGAAAAGGTGTTGTGGGCAAAAATTAAACATACAAATCAAAAGTTATGGACGTTAGAAGTTTAGGAGTCATTTGGAGATAAATTTCGCATTACCGCTGCAACACGCTATATATCGGCAACTAAATGAACTGGAATGGGTAAAACTTGTGCTCCAATGAATGTAGTGTTCCGAGCTCATTCTGAAAAGGTGTGGTGGCGGTAAAATTAGACAACCGCATCAAAAGTTATTGTTGTTTAAAGTTTAAGTGTCATTTGGAGCTAAATCTCTCATTTTCACTACGACCAGCATAAAAAATTCTGTCATTTTGAAGTGTATGTGTCAGTTGGAGCTAAATTTCATATTACCACTACAACTCACTGTATACCGACCTCTAAACGAGCTTGAATGGGTTTAAATTGTTCTCAATTGGATTTAGGGCTCCGATCTCATTCCGAAAAGGTATTGTGTGCGAAAATTGGACAACCAGAAAGGGGTTGTCTTATTCTAGAATGGGTAAATCATAATCTCTGTTGGATGGAGAATACAATCTCTTTCCGAAAAAGTGTTGTGCAAAAATATCGAACAACCGGATCAAAAGTTATGACTGCTTGAACTTTAAGTGTAATTTAGAGCTAAATCCCGCATTACCACTGGAACCCACTGTATATCGAACAATAAACGAACTTGAATGGTTATATCTTACTCTACATTGGATGTAGGGCTCTGAGCTCATTCTAAAAACGTATTGGGGGCAAAAATTGGGCAACTTGACCAAGAGTTCTGTATGTTTGAAGTTTTTGTGTCAATTGGAGCTAAATCCCCCATTACCACTGTAACCCACTATAGATCAACCACTAAATGAACTGGAATGGGTAAAAATTGTTGTCCATTTGATATAGGGCTCCAATCTCATTCCGAAAAGCTGTTGTGGGCAATAACCTGACAACCGGATCAAAGTTATGGATGTTTTAACTTTATGTGTCAATTGGAGCAAAATCCCTCATTTCCACTGCAATCCACTATCCGTCAAACACTAAATGAACTCGATCGAGTAAATCCTATTCTCCATAGGATGTATGGCTCTGTGCTCATTCCGAAACAGTGTTTTGGGCAAAATCCGGACAACCGGATCAATAGTTATAGCTGTTTGAAGTTTAGGTGTTGGTTGGAGCCAAATCCCACATTACCACTGCAACTCAATATATATCGACCACTAAATGAACTAGATTGGGTAAAGATTGCTCTCCATTGAATGTATGGCTCAGAGCTCATTTCGAAGAGGTTTTGTGGGAAAAAATTAGACAACCTGATCAAAAGTTATGGCTGTTTCAATTTTAGGTGTCATTTGGAGCTAAATTTCGCATTACTAGTGCAACCCGCTATATATCGACAACTAACTGAACTGCATTGGGTAAAGATTGTGCTTCAATGAATGTAGTGCTCCGAGCTCATTCCTAAAAGGTGTTGTAGGGGTAAAATCAGAAAACCCGATCAAAAGTTATTGCTGTATAAAGTTTGAGTGTTATTTGGAGCTAAATCTCTCATTTTTGCCACAACCAGTATTAAAATTTTTGTCATTTTGATGTGTATGTGCCATTTGGAGCTAAATCTCATATTACCACTACAACTCACTGTATATCGACATCTAAACAAGCTGGAATGGGTTTAAATTGTTCTCCATTGGATTTAGGGCTCCGATCTCATTCAGAAAAGGTATTGTGGGTGAAAATTGGACAACCGAAAAGGTGTTGTCTTATTCTAGAATGGGTAAATCTTATTCTCTGTTAGATGGAGAATACGAGCCCTTTCTAAAAAAAGTGTTGTGCAAAAAAATCGAACAACCGGATCAAAAGTTATGGCTAATTGAAGTTTAGGTGTAATTTGGAGCTAAATCCCGCATTACCGCTGGACCCACTGTATATCGAACAATAAACGAACTTGAATGGTTATATCTTACTCTACATTGGATATAGGGCTCTGAGCTCATTTTAAAAAGGTATTATGGGCAAAAATTGGGCAACTTGATCAAGAGTTTTGTCTTATTAAAGTTTATGTGTCATTTAGAGCTTAATCCCACATTGCCACTGTAACTCACTGTAGATCAACCACTAAACGAATTGGAAAGGGTAAAACTTGTTGTCCATTTGACGTAGGGCTCCGATCTCATTTCGAAAAGGTTTTGTTGGCAATAACCTGACAACCGGATTAAAGTTATGGATGTTTGAAGTTTAGGTGTCAATTGGAGCAAAATCCCTCATTTCTACCGCAATCCACTATCTGTCGACCACTAAATAAACTCGATCGGGTACATCCTATTCTCCATAGGATGTATGGCTCTGAGCTCATTCTGAAAAGGTGTTTTGGGCAAAATCTTGACAACTGGATCAATAATTATAGCTGTTTGATGTTAAGGTGTTAGTTGGAGCTAAATCCCACATTACCACTGCAACTCAATGTATATCGACCACTAAATGAACTAGATTGGGTTAAAATGCACCATCCGAAGGAAATGGGAGGCTACGGGCTGCCGGTTACTTTTTGGTTAGAGGAAATTAGACCGCTAGCAGCGGTCGAGAAAAGACTTCGCCCGTCACGGCAAATGCCACTCCTATGACGGGCTTTCCTTTGATTCAAATAAACCGGTTACAGCGGGCTGCGAGAGCAGAAAAGAAGAAGTTGGTCGGTCAGACAGGTCGCAAGACGGGAAACTCGAGACTGCAGCTCTAATAAGCGAGCTCCAGGATTCGAGAGTGCGTGTCTTGGGAACGTTGCCGCCCCCTATTTATAGGCTCGGGAGCATGCCCAAATGGGCAGGGATAAAATAACCGCCTGCCCGGGTACAGGAGAATCGGGCAGGTGGTGACGGGATATAGAAAGGAGAAAAGAAAGAAGCCGCGCGGTTTGGCGGCTTCCGCTTTCGATCTGCCCTGGCCGGAGACTGAAGATGCTGCGGCGGTCATGGTGATGATGCAGCCCGGGCGGTCTCCATCTTGAGACCGTGGCCTGCCTCCTGGACTTGATCCTTGATAGCCTTCACGGTCCAACCCGGGCGTCTCCATCTTGAGACCACGGCTTGCCTTCTGGACTTGGGCCTTGATATCCTTCACGGCGCAACCCGGGCGGTCTCAATCTTGAGACCGCGGCTTGCTTTCTGGACATGGGCCTTGATTGCCTTTACGGAGCAACCTGGGTGGTCTCCATCTTGAGACCTCTGCTTGCCTTCTGGACTTGGGCCTTGGTGATCTTCAATCCTTGGAGGCGATCTGAGTTCTACCAGACCGCTAGTTTGTGTTGGCTGGTGCTGATGGACCCTATTGAATCTGAATCGGGCAACTTGCATCCCCAGACCGCCCGGTCTACGAGTAGTGCTATTCGGAGGCGGTCTTCTGGGTAAACATAATCCCCGCATACTTTCAAACTCCGAAGAGATTTTGAAAATATTAGTTCTAGCCGGAGACCGCGCCGATCTTGATTTGTGGGTTATAAATGTTCTGGAAGCTTCTATTTCCGCATAACTGTAATGCTATCACGAGTCACTACTAGCCCCTTGCGGTCAGAACCTTCCGACTAAACAGTCCGATCAAGATGGTTGATCTTATGGCCAAGTTCGAAAGCCGCCAGAAGCCGAGCAAACATCCATAGTGGATTGCAGTGGAAATGCGGGATTTTGCTCCAATTGACACCTAAACTTCAAACATCCATAACTTTGATCCGGTTGTCAGGTTATTGCCCACAACCTATTCGAAATAAGATCAGAGCCCTACATCCAATGGACAACAAGTTTTACCCATTACAGTTTGTTTAGTGGTTGATCTACAGTGAGTTACTATGGTAATGGGAGATTTAGCTCCAAATGACACATAAACTTCAAACAGACAGAACTCTTGATCAAGTTGCCCAATTTTTTCTCATAATACCTTTTAAGAATGAGCTCAGAGCCCTACATCCAATGTAGAGTAGGATATAACATTTCAAGTTTATTTATTGTTCGATATACATTGGGTTCCAGTGGTAATGTGGGATTTAGCTATAAACTACACCTAAACTTCAAGCAGCATAACTTCTGATCCGGTTGTTCGATTTTTTTGCACAACACTTTTTCAGAAAGAGCTCATATTCTCCATCCAACAGAGAATAAGATCCCATTCTAGAATAAGACAACACCTTTCCGGTAGTCCAATTTTCGCCCACAATACCTTTTCGGAATGAGATCGAAGCCCTAAATCCAATTGAGAACAATTTATACACATTCCAGCTCGTTTAGAGGTCGATATACAGTGAGCTATAGTGGTAATACGAGATTTAGCTCCAAATGACACATACACTTCAAAATGACAGAATTTTTAATGCTAGTTTTCGTGAAAATGAGAGATTTTGCTCTAAATGACACTCAAACATTACACAGCAATAATTTTTGATCCGGTTGTCTTGTTTTACCCAATGCAGTTCAGTTAGTGGTTGATATATAGTGGGTTGCACTAGTAATGCGAAATTTAGCCCCAAATGACACCTAAACTTAAAACAGCCATAACTTTTGATCAGGTTGTCTAATTTTTGCCCACAAAACCTCTTCGAAATGAGCTCTGAGCCATACATTCAATGGAGAGCAAGCTTTACCCAATCTAGTTCATTTAGTGGTGGATATACATTGAGTTGCAGGGGTAATGTGGGATTTGGCTCCAACCAACACCTAAACTTCAAACAACTATAACTATTGATCCGTTTGTCCGGATTTTGCCCAAAACACCTTTTTGGAATGAGCTCAGAGACATACATCCTATGGAGAATAGGATTTACTTGATCGAGTTCATTTAGCGGTCGACGGATAGTGGATTGTAGTGGAAATGTGGGATTTTGCTCCAATTGGCACCTAAACTTCAAACATCCATAACTTTGATCCGGTTGTCAGGTTATTGCCCACAACACCTTTTCGGAATAAGATTGGAGCCCTACATCCAATGGACAACAAGTTTTACCCATTCTAATTCATTTAGTGGTTGATCTACAGTGGGTTACAGTGGTAATGGGGGATTTAGCTTCAAATGACACAAACTTCAAACAGACAGAACTCTTGATCCAATTGCCTAATTTTTTTCCCCAATACCTTTTTAGAATGAGCTCAGAGCCCTACATCCAATGTAGAGTAGGATATAACCATTCAAGTTTGATAATTGTTCGATATACAGTGGGTTCGAGTGGTAATGCGGGATTTTGTTCCAAATTACACTTATACTTCACGCAGCCATAACTTTTGATCCGGTTGTTCGATTTTTTTGCACAAAACTTTTTCGGAAAGAGCTCGTATTCTCCATCCAATAGAGATTAAGATTTACCCATTCTATAATAAGACAACTGTTTACCCAAAAGACCGCTTCCGAGTGGTACTTCTCCCAGACTGGGCGGTCTAAAGACTAAGATCGCCCGGTTCAGTTTCAGCAAAGGTCATTCAGAACCAACCAACACAAAATCGGGCGGTATGATATGATTCAGCCCGCCCCCGAAGACTGAAGATCATCAAGGACAGGCCTCCAAAAGCATGGCGCGGTCTCAAGTCTCAGACCGCCTGGGTGGTGTCATAAAAGCTATTAAGGATCAACACAGAAGGCAACCTGCGGTCTCAAGTTGGAGACCGCTCGGGTTGCATCTTGAAGGCTAAACAAGGCTCAAGTCCAGGCGACAGGCCACGTTCTCAAGGGCAAGCTGCGGTCTCAAGTCAGAGACCGCCCGGATTACGCCATGAAGACCAGCAAAAACCTAGTCCAAGAAGACAAGCCGCGGTCTCAAGGCGGAGATCTCCCGGGTGGCATCATCGCTTTGGTCGCAGCATCTCCAGCTCCTCTACAAGACAGACCGCAAGCGCAAGCCGCCAAGCCACGCGGCTTCTTTCTTTTATCCTCTCTGTATCCCATCACCGCCTACCCGATTCTCCTGTACCCGGGCAGGCGGTTATTTTATCCCTGCCCGTTCGGGCAGGCCCCCGAGCCTATAAATAGGGGGTGGCAACGTTCCCAAGGCACGCACACTCGAATTCAGGAGCTCTCTTGTGTGAGCTGCGGTCTCAAGTTTCCCATCTTGCGGACTGTCTGACCGGCCGATTTCTGCTTTCCTACACTTGTAACCCGCTATAACCGCTTATTCTTAATCAAAGGAAAGCCCGTCACAGGAGTGGCATTCGCCGTGATGGTCGAAGTCTGGCCTTGACCGCTGCTAGCGGTCTCGTTTTCTCCACCTAAAAAGTAACCGGCAGCCCGCAGCCTCCGATTTCCTTCGGAGGTGCGATTTCAGACTTAACAGAAACACGCGACCTTCAGATCGCGGATTCTCGGTGAAATCCTCCTTGCCATTATGTCAGAACCGCCAGTTCCCCCTTGGAGACCGCTCGGATCACAGTGAGGACTCTTTATGAGAAGCCTTGGAGCAATCCAGAAGAGAAGCCGAGCGGGCTTAGAGGGCGACTGATCAGCGGTTGGACGCAATCAGTCAGACTTTGGCCCTATTAACCGAGCGGTTAGTTCCACAGCAATCCATGGTTAATCAGGCGGTGACTCCAATTCCTCCTCCGCCTCCACCTTACCCGCTACCACAAGCCGCCAACCTCCAACCCCAACAAGAAGGTTTTGCGGCCAGGCAAAACTTCTACCAGGAAGCCGCGCACGGCATGCCGGCTCGAGTCCTCGATTTCCAGGGGGCGGCTTCTCATGCAGCCCGCCTGTCCTATCCGCCAGAAGGAGCAGCCTGCTTGTCATATCCGCTGCTCACCCTTTCTACCCGCCAGAAGCTGCTTCCCGGTCCTCTAACCAGGCGGCTTGTTCGCGAGTAGCCGCGGCTTCGGTGGCTTACTACCCTGCTCCTTTATAGGAAGATATGGAAGAATCTTCTCCCTTCATGGACGAAGTCCAGGGGGAGCCAGCCCCTAATAATTTCAGAGAGCCTTGTCTGCCAGCTTTCAGTGGAGAAACTGATCCCATTGTTCATCTACATGCCTTTGAGTCGGCCATCGCTCTTAGGACCTTAAATGATGCGACTAAGTGCAAACTCCTTGTGACCTCCTTTGAAGGACAAGCAAGGGAGTGGTTTTATGGGCTGCACCCCAGATCGTTCAGTTGTTTTACTGAGCTGCGAAGGGAGTTTTTCTTGAGGTTCTCCACCTCAAGGAAGAGGAAAAGCGGCCCGGCGGCCCTTTTCGATAAAAAGCAGCGGGAAGATGAAACGAGGGCCCGTTTCGTAGATCGCTTCCAGAAGGAGATCATGGAAGTCCAAAATGTGGATCCAGAGCTGTATAGGGTTGCCCTCATCCATGGCTTAAGAGAGGGCCCCTAAAATTTGAAGCAAATATTAGGGAGCCTAGGACTTATCAGGAAATGATAAGTTTGGCAAATATGTTCATTAGAGGAGAAAAGAGCAATCCAGGCTATGTCGCAAAGCTGGTAAGCGGCAAGGAGCAGTCCAATCCGTCCTTCCATCATCCGCCACCGAACCAATCCCACTTCGAACCCCGTTCCCAAAGGGGAAGAAACTACAAAAATAAGCAAACATTCATGGGCCATCAACGGTTTCAAGATCAGAAACCACCGTTGGCCATCGCACCCGCTCCATCCGTTCCTCTTCCGCAAATCATGTCGATATACTTGCCGCAATATACCGCGCAACCAACTCCAGTCATTCCACCCACTCAATATGATGACTCGCAAGAGTCGTTGACTCCCTTAAATATCACCATGGACGAAGTAGTCTAGATCTTGCAGAAAAGGCCAGATTTCAGAAGACCGGCTCCTCTGAGATCGGATGTTCAAAATCGAAATCCGAACTTCTTATTTGAATATCACAAGGAGGGAGGGAATCTGACTAAAAATTGTCGGGCCCTCCGCTTTCTGTTAGAGAAGCTCCTGGGAGAAGGAAAGCTCCGGGGCCTAGTTCAGAAAGAGTCAACTGCTGAGCCAGTAGCTGAGAAGAAAAAAGAGAAAGAAATAGTGGAAGTAACCTGGGAATGCGCCGACGTCGAAGACGCCGGCTGCTATGGAGACATCAATCCTTCCGTAGAATGCATCGAAGTTAATGATGTGGGCCCCTTGAGGGACATCTATTGTATACATGGAGGGGCTGGAGCAGAGTCATCTCGCAAATCCAGCATCGCGAGAGTTCTGAAGCAGGAAGTAGCAGCCACTACAAGTTCTCCCCCCAAAAGCACTATTGTCACCTTTGGTCAGGATGACCTTCCCCTCAATGCCAATCCTTTCGACGATGCGGTGGTCATCAAATCCGTCATCGAAAATTATACAGTCCACAAGATCTTGATTTATACAGGTAGCTCCGTCAATCTCCTTTTCCGCCCAACTTTCGAAGCCCTGAAAACCGGAAAGCCTTTACTTTCCACCGACGGGCCCCTTTATGGTTTTTTTGGGGAAAAGAAAGAAGTAGAGGGTTCGGTAAAGCTCCTGGTCGCTCTTGGAGGACTGATAAAGCTAATCAATTTCGTGGTGGTGGATGCCCCAAGCAACTACTGCGCCATCTTCGGAAGGCCGATTCTCAATGCATACCGGGCAGTAGTGTCTACCTTCCATCTTGCTCTTAAGTTTGCCGCCGAGGGAAGGCAGTATCGGGTTAGAAGTAACCCAAAGGTAGCTCGGGAGTGCTACGTCCGAACTGTCAACATGATCACCGACGTTTCACTTCCCAAGGCCACAGCTGAAATTCTGGAAATTGCTGAATCCTCAAGGGCTGCTGAGGAAGGAAAAGATCGAGAAGGGGCTCACCTGGAACCTGCCCGGGCGACCCAAGAGGTCCCTATTGCTAAAGGGTAAGAAAAGAAGCTGGTCATCAATGCTGAGTTACTGGAGTAGGAAAAAGTGGAGCTGATCTCCTGCCTTTTGGAGAACCTGGATGTCTTCGCCTGGTCAGCGGAGGACATTCCAGGAGTGGATCTGGACGTGGCTTGTCATCATCTGAACGTATCTCCCGAGTTCAAGCCCATCCAGCAAAAGAAGAGAGAAGTGGCAACCAAGCTGGTGTTTCCCATCAGAGAGGAGGTTGCCAAACTCCTGAAAGCAGGCTTTATTTCTGAAATTCAATATCCCACGTGGATGGCGAATGTTGTAATGGTTAAGAAATCTGGTGGGAAGTGGCGCATGTGCGTAGACTTCACCAAACTTAATAAAGCGTGTCCCAAAGATTTCTACCCTCTGCCTCAGATAGATGTCTTAGTTGATTCCGCGGTTGGGTATGATTTTATGAGTTTTCTCGATGCTTTCTCTGGGTACCATCAAATTAAAATGCACAAACCTGATGTCCCGCACACCTCATTTATCACAAACGATGGGTGTTACTGCTATCTCGTAATGCCCTTCGGTCTTAAAAATGCGGGCGCAGCATATCAAAGAATGATGGATACTGTCTTTAAGCATCAAAAAGGCAGGAACCTCGAAGTTTACGTTGATGATCTCCTTCTGAAAAGTAAAACATTTTCATTACACTTGAAAGACCTCGTAGAGACGTTCGCTACTCTACGGAGGTTCAAGTTAAAATTAAACCCATTGAAATGTGTGTTTCGGGCAAACAAAGGTAAGTTTCTCGGGCATCTCTTAACTCCCGATGGCCTTGCATCGAATCCAGATGTTGAGTCCGAAATCGCACCTCAGAAGGAAATCGGAGGCTGCGGGCTGCCGGTTACTTTTTAGGTGGAGAAAACGAGACCGCTAGCAGCGGTCAAGGCCAGACTTCGCCCGTCACGGCGAATGCCACTCCTATGATAAGCTTTCCTTTGATTAAGAAGGAGCGGTTACAGCGGGTTACAAGTGCATGAAAGCGATAGCCGGCCGGTCAAACAGTTCGCAAGACGGGAAACTCGAGACCGCAGCTCAAACAAGCGAGCTCCTGGATTCGAGAGTGTGTGCCTTGGGAACATTGCCGCCCCCTATTTATAGGCTCGGGGGCCTGCCCGAATGGGCAGGGATAAAATAACCGCCTGCCCGGGTACAAGAGAATCGGGCAGACGGTGACGGGATACAGAGAGGAGAAAAGAAAGAAGCCACGCAGCTTGGCGGATTGCGCTTGCGGTTGTCTCATAGAGGAGCTGGAGATGCTGCGACCAAAGCGATGATGCCACCCGGGCGATCTCCACCTTGAGACCGCGGCTTGTCTTCTTGGACTAGCTCTTTGCTGGTCTTCATGGCGTAATCCGGGTGGTCTCTAACTTGAGACCGCAACTTGCCCTTGAGAACGTGGCCTGTCGCCCAGACTTGAGACTTGTTTAGCCTTCAAGATGCAACCCGAGCGGTCTCCAACTTGAGACCGCGGGTTGTCGTCTGTGTTGATCCTTAATAGCTTTTGGAGGCCTTGCCTTGATGATCTTCAGTCTTCGGGGGCGGGCTGAATCATATCAGACCGCCCGATTTTGTGTTGGTTGGTTCTGAATGACCTTTGCTGAAACTGAAGCGGGCGTTCTTAGTCTTTAGACCGCCCAGTCTGGGAGAAGTACCACTCAGAAGCGGTCTTTTGGGTAAACATAATCCCCGCATATTTTCAAACTCCGAGGAGATTTCGAAAATATCAATTCTACCCGCAAGACCGCACCCGACTTGCACTCATGTCTATAAAATTGCATGAGAGCTCTTTCTTCTGCATAATTCTTCGGAGATCACGGGTCGCTACTCGCCGATTGCGGTTAGGATTTTTCAGGTCGGCACCCCTTTAATTAGAATGGATTTCTTTGATTCCCTTCAAACCCGCGTTGATAGGGGGGTGATCGGAAGAGGGTTGAAGAGCGGAAAGATAAGGATGCCTGGAGGAAAAAGAGTCAACGGTCGGACAAGGCCGGGCGGTCTCCAAAGCTGGAACCTTCCGGATCTAAGAAGAATACCGGGGAAAAAACTACAGAGGAGAGGAAAGCCGCCGAAGAATTGTTGGTCAAGAAAAGGGTTATAGAGAAGGAGGCGGCCAAGGTCAAAGCCGCAAGAGAAGAAGTGGCGAAGGCCGAAGCCACCGTAGAAGAGGCGGCCAAAGCTAAAGTGGCTGAAGAAGAAGCGGCCAAGGCAAAAGCTGCCGCGAAGGAGGAAGAAGCGGCCAAGGCCAAAGCTGCTGAAGAAGAAGCGGCGAGGGCCAAAGCTGCCGCGGAGGAGGCGGCCAAGGCCAAAGCTGCTGAAGAAGAAGCGGCCAGGGCCAGAGCTGCCGAGGAAGAAGCGGCCAAGGCCAAAG
Organism: Dactylorhiza incarnata; assembly: GCA_033032865.1. Classification (NCBI taxonomy): domain Eukaryota; kingdom Viridiplantae; phylum Streptophyta; class Magnoliopsida; order Asparagales; family Orchidaceae; genus Dactylorhiza; species Dactylorhiza incarnata. Next base: position 2,187,129 of record JAWHQI010000330.1, on the reverse strand, counting down.
CTGCCGCGAAAGAGACGGCCAAGGCCAAAGCTGCCGAGGAGGAAGCGATCAAGACCAAAGCCGCGGAGATCTCGCTATTTGATGAGAAAGCCTCAGGAAAGAAGTCGATAGAGCCTGGGGCGGACCATTCTACACCTTCCTTCTATATGGATTTTACACCATCAGGGACTCCTCTCATGAAACTGAGTGTTGGAGAGGAAGGAGAAGTTGTTTCTTCCAGGCCGGACGGGTCACCTACCTCGCCGGTTCTAATTTTTGACGATTCCAGCCCTACAAGACAGACCAACCCGGAATCGGGGAAGAAGAAGAAGAAGAGAAAAAGGGGCTATTTGTCAGCCAAGCGAATTGCTAGAAAGCTCCAAAAGTAGAAGGCTAAGAATAGAGCCTTTAAGAAGCCGACGACGGCCTGTCTCCAAAGCAACCCGCGTGTGAAGGAGGAAATCGATCCCCCCAATACCCCTCTTGCCAAGTCGGGCAATCTTGTTCCAGATTCTGCGAACAGTGTGTCGATCGGGGGCATCCTTAGAGGAATGGATGATTTTCTGAACAAAGATACGCTACTTGATAGCCCCGCGACCTTGAGCCGAACTATTTCCCCTGACGAAAATACCGGTGACTCTGAGAAGGCCTTATGAGAAGAGGAAGACCGGACACTAGCCGGTCTGCTCTTAATGGGCATAAAGGCGGAGAAGATACGGGCGCAGGGCAAGCTGCAGCTGCCCGACCCATTTGCCCCAGGTAAGCCCGATGCGGGTTATGAAACTATCCGTTTCTTCATCCCGCGTTCTCGGAAAAAGCAAAACAAGTTGTTATTGAATCCGCCGCAGAGCTTCTTCCTGCCCATGACTCATAACTTAGCCTCTAGACGAAAGAATAATGAAAGGATCTGGCGAGAACAACGTCGGAGAATGGACCCGGAACAATTGAAGCTGCCTGTTCATTCAGGCATTTTAACCTTATAATTCTTTAATTATTCTATCCGCCTTTGGTTGTGCTAATTACAATTTCTTCTTGTAGACAAACCGGAGGACATAGTAAGGCCGGGCGACCTGATATCTAGCCTTCCACCTCTGCCTCAGATGCCGAACCTTGTGCCAAGATTTAATTCCGGACAGGAGAAGCTGGCCGACTTCCAGCTTCTTCTGAATAATCTGGAAGTGAAAGTAAGAGAGATGGAGAAGAAAGAGGAGGCCGCTCGGGCTGCGCTAGAAGCCGAGAGGAAAGAACGATTAGAGGAGCATCTGATGATTAGGGCCCAGTTAGAGACTGCGCGGGCTGACCTGGAGGCCGAGAAGAAAAGGCGGTCGGAGAGAGAGAAAGAGTTGGAGGCCCAACTGGAGTCTGAGAAGAAAGCGCGACTTGATAAGGAGAGAATGCTGATAGACCAGATTGCTACAATAACCGCGCGCTTTGACCGGGAGAGGAGGATGTCCTCGAAGTTCGAGGAGGACTGTAAATATTATCAAAAAAAATATCTTCGTATAACCAGGGAAGTTGGCAAAAACCGACGTTCGTCGGGTGATGAAAGATCCAGGATGTTGAACCGCCCGACTATTGGGGAGATCTCTAATCCCCCACCCATTAGGGCGTCCGACCCTGCTGTGAATGAGCCCGCCGGGGCCCCTTCTGCTCGTACGATTCTTGCCGCACAGGTACAACGGGACGTCGCGCGGCTTCACAGCACGCTCAATCACCTCCACTATCATTCGAGTCAGATCTATGGCCTTCTTATTCAGACTGGCGACCAGGCCGCGCGACTTCATCGTGAGGATAACCCCCCAAGAGCCGCATCAGCCGTGAGCGGCTTTGAACTTTCATGAACTATGTTTGTAATCTTTTCTTATTCGCTTCTTGGGATGATCTGGCGATTTGGTTTACTTTGGATAATATTTTCCTTTAGCACCTTCTGATGTGCTTATAACCCGTATAATTTATGCCGAAATGTCTTATGCCGAATTGATGTGCAGGCCGCGCGACTGGCGCTAAATGCTTGAGGTTTTTGTTGAACTTCATTAACATGCTGACTGTAGGTTTCTGTTTAATCGGCCTGACTTGCCTATGCGCAAGCCATTGTTTATTCTTGTTATCTGTGCTGCTTGTGTGATATAATCCGTGTGGTTTAATGTCATATCCGCGCCATAGTTTTGTTATTTGCAGATCATTATCTCTATAAGTAGTAACCATTACGGTGATCCATTTATACTTTCTGAAATGGCGCGAGCTAAGCAAAAGTCATCGCGGTCTGAGAAAGTTCACGCGGTCCGAACTGACGCGGCTTGCGCTTTCCGATCGGCCAATCATAAGGAGTGTCGCTTAACTCAGAGCGAGTTGAATGATTTTATTGAAGAAAATATGGTTGATAGCAACATAACCGTACGACTTCCTTTTCGTGACGAGCGGATAAACTCCTCGTCTTCCACTAAAATTGCCATTCATATTGACCATTTCAAGTATGGTTTCAGATTTCCTCCTCCCCTTGAAGTCATCGCTATTTTCGATCACTACGGGGTTGTGCACGGACAACTCCCTCCAAATTCCATTGCCTCTATTTATAGCTTTATCTCGTATCTGCGATCAGAGCGAGTTAGATTTTTGATTTCTTTGTTTCGAAACTTCTTTTCCGTGCGGTCTACTCCAGAAGCCGGGACCTTCATTTTCCGAGGTCATATTTATTTTGGATGTCGGGGGATGAAAGTTATCAACCTTGTGAACAAGGTTGCGAGTTTGTCCGATCGGTATGCTATGTTTGAAGGCCCCCTAGGGTTATTGAAGGTCAACCCGCAGACGAAGAGTGCGGCGGATTCGAAGTCGGTTAAGCTTGGAGAAGCTGAGCAAAAGATCTTTGAATCCCTGGAGAACGAGCGACTCGATGTGAATCATTATATTCCATTGCTCGCGGAGCTGGCGGATGTCCGCCCTGAGGATAGTAAGTTTCTCCTTAACTCGTCATTTTAAGACCGCGCGGACTGTTCTTTTAAGTTTCAAATTTCTGCAGCTGCCACAGTCATTCCCTTAAACAAGCCGGTTACTCCGGCCGCTCCAGTTCTGACCCTGAGGGAGAAACGACAAAGGAAATCCGACCCGCAGTGGTCTGAAGAGGAGAGCCCGGCTTCTTCAGGTGAGTTCGAGTTTCTTCGCTCTTGCAGCAACCCGCGCGATCTTAAGGGTAAGCCGACAGCCCTTTGGTATAAGGATGGTGAATGCGTGCAATTATCCACTGCTCTCCCATTCTGGGGGAGTGAGAAGATTAGCCGGCATGCGTTAGCCGCTGGGGCTACCATGTATGGCCGAAAAACTTTGAAGAGACTGAAGAGGGTTCCAGAAGAGGAACTTTCCAGAGTAGCCGCGCAGGCTGGCGCATGGGGCTTTACGGCCAATCATTTTATGGCACATTCATATAAACAACTGGTATCAGCCCATACTTACCTGGAGAAGAAGTTCGCCGACCAGGCTGATGAGAATGCCAAACTAAAGGAGATTATTGCGGTAAGTTTCCGACAAATACTTCGGGCTTATCACTTTCAGACCGCGCGACCTGACATTTTCCTTCCTTTTATAGCATCAATATGATATGAACAACCCGGATTTCCAAGACGAGGTCTTCCCCCATGTAGCAAAAGGGATCGACGGTGCCCTAAATCTCCTGCGAGATCGGGATGGCCTGGCCGCCGTCTTCGAGGATACAACCTTCCCGGATCTCTATCCCGGCCTGAAGGACAAATTAAATGAAATAACCCGCCGAGCCAAGGGGAAGGACAAGGTCGAATCCAGTAGCACTGAGGAAGAGAGCAATGGAGATGAAGCCGAGAAAGAATCCGCCGCGGTTGAAAAAGAAGATGGCTCGGATGCAGGATCCAATGATTCCGATGAGACCGGGCGGTCTAGGTCTCACCAGTCAGGCGGCTCAGGTAGCTCAAGTAGCTCGTGTAGCAGCTCCTCGGGTTCCTCCATTTCCAGTAAAGGATATTCGCCTGAGGTGGACATTACTGGTGATGAAGACTCAAGCTCTCCTGCGACCAAGAAACTCAAGCCGGACGAATAGCTCCTTTTTGTAATTTTTGTATTTTTGTTTTTTGTTTTTGCATGACCGACGGCTTGATTTTGTTTAGCCGGTCGGTCATAAATCAATGTAAAGATATTTTGGAAATGAAATGGAAAGCTTTTACCTGTTTATTTGTTTGCTTTTCTGCGACTTACTTGCGTTCGCTGCGGTCTTCTTTCCCTTAATTAGGTCGTGCTGCTGGAATACATAATTTGACCGGTCAGACATTGAAACTCTTCAAACTATTGTGAATACTTCATAATAACCAAGAATAGCTTCAGGCTGCTGAGAAATCATGACCATGCGGTTTGAACATATTTTGTTTGATTTGACGACTCCTCATATTTGATTGTAAGTTGCGCGGCCATTACCCGGCCTGATATAATCACTTTTATGAGACATATCAAGTCAAAAAGACGCAGTCGACCGGTTTGAATGGTCAATACTTTGATTCAGACGACTTATAGTTTGAAAGGCATTGCTTGTGAATACAATCAACAACAGATATACCCATGCGAATTATATATATAACTCGGGCGGATAGAAACCCAATCGGGAAATTGAATGTAACCAAAGCGCGCGATTATAACCTGGCTTTTCAGAATTGTTCCACCAGATTGAGAATGCCAAATAATAAGTAAATAATTGACATGCCGAGCGATTAGCATCTAGTCCGGATGGTTCACGTAACTCAGATTTCCCCATGAACATAATTAGTTAACTGCTATATCTGTATGGTATATATATAACTCGGGCGAACATAAATTTGGACAAGAAATTGACATAATCAAGTCGTGCGATCATAACTTGACCTTTTCAAAAATTATTCCACAATATGGAATATCAATCCATAAGAAAATAGCCGGTAGGTCGCGCAATTAACATCATCGGCGGATAAACCCGAGCGATCTATATATACTCTGAGCGGATTCTTTTGCTTGATTATGCAGAGCCTCACATTATCTTACCAAATTCGATTGGTCTCACGACCAGGCTACCTGACAATTTTGATACCTGTTTATTTCAAACCGCAAGGCTCAAACGCAAACCGGCCGGTCTGTGATATGCTTATTAAAAAGCTGTTTCCTCCTCATATGGTCAAAAAGACCCTATGAGATGGGATAATTCCCTGTAATGTGGTAAAAGAGCATCTACAAACTCAGATGACCAAATGGGCAGGTGGGCCTAGGCGGCAGCCATTGCTTTCCTCAGATGGTCATAGGAGTGGTAGAGGAAAAGGAAAAAGACATGTAAAGACCTAGATGACCAAGTGGGCAGGTGGGCCTAGGCGGCGACCATTGCTTTCCTCAAGTGGTCATGAAGGCTGTAAGCGACTCAGCTGCTCTCTTGCCTAGGGCTACAAGCCGAGTTGATCAATTGGGCAGGTGTGGTTATGCCGCGGAGGCTATACCGACATTGCTTTCCTCAGAAAGATCAACCCAGTTGTGGGTCCCACTTAGGCATCGCTTGAGAGTACCTAGGAGTATTCGATGGTCACAGACTAGGATGATCAGTTGGGCAGGTGTGGTTATGCCTCGAAGGCTATACCGACATTGCTTTCCTCAGAAAGATCATCAAAGCTATAACTATATCCCTCTCGGGGCATGACAGAGCCAACATTCACCTGGACCTCCCTTGATGCAGGGGTGTGTCAGATATCAGCCGGGATCCAAGGTTCCGAAGACCACCGCACGGGCATTGGCAAGCTACCACTACACGTGTGCGAAAACTCCTCGCTACACATGATCTTCATGGTTTTACGCTAATGACTACAATCCGAGGGGGTTCAAGCAGAACTTGGCGATGTCTCCGCGGTTCAGTGAGGTTGATATATAAGAAAGTGTAAAAAGGAAACATCAGACATGGAGAAGTGTCAGTATGGGGCTTCTTATTAAAATATCCAAAAAATGCAGGAAAGTAAAGAGGACATTTTAAGGATAGAACCATTTGAGATCGCCACCGCTCCAGGTGCGTGAGATGTCTTCTCCTTCACTCGTCTGGAGGCGGTAAGCCCCACTTTTTAGTACTTCCTTGATGATGAAAGGTCCAGCCCAATTAGGATTCAGCTTCCCAACATTGCCTGCTCTGGCTGTTGCATCAACTTTCTTTAGCACAACGTCTCCGACCGCGAAATGTTTTACTCTGACATTCTTGTCAAAGTATTTCGCCATTCTCCTTTTAACTTCTTTCTGTCTGATGGTTGCCTCGTCCTGAAGTTCTTTGATCCAATCCAAACTATACTTGATAGCCTCGTCATTTTCATCTATCCACGCTTCTCCTCCCTCCTTTGCATATATAACTCTTGGAGTGACCACCTCAAATTCTACAGGAACAACAGCCTCCGAGCCATGGGATAATTTGAATGGTGTCTCCCCCGTAGCTGAGGATGGAGTAGTACGAAGAGTCCAAAGGATGGAAGGGAGTTGGTCTGCCCAATTTTCTCTTTGATTCAAGACCCTCTTCATCAGAAGTTTTTGGATCTGTCGATTTGCTGCTTCTACCTGACCATTTGTCCTTGGATGATGCACCGAAGCAAACCGAAGATCAATTCCCACCTGATCGCAAAAGTTTATCATTTCCGGATTGTTAAATTGAGGACCATTGTCAGTGACAATTGCTAGCAGAATTCCATGCCGGCAGTCTATCTCTCCCCAGATGAAGTTCCTGATAATTTTAGTTGTAGTTCTTGCTAATGCCTTCTCCTCAATCCATTTGCTGAAATAATCAATCATTACGATAATAAAGCGAAGCTGGCCGCTGGCTATCGGGAAGGGTCCGATCAGATCCATTCCCCACACTGCGAAGGGCCATGGTGCAGTTATTGATCTGAGCGACTGAGCAGGCAAATGCTGAAGAGGAGCGAACTTTTGACATTGAGCACATCGCTTGGCGAATGCTTCCGCATCCTTCCTCATGGTTGGCCAGAAATATCCCTGCCTTAAGATTCTCTTCTCCAGAGTCTTTGCTCCTGAATGGCTACCACACTCCCCGGAATGAACCTCCTGAAGTATGGTTGGGATTTCTTCCTCGGAAACACATCGTGCTGAGGGAGAGATAAAAGTCTTCCTGTAGAGAACTCCTGCTATCAGATAATAGTATGCCGCCTTCCTTCTGAATCTACTTCTATCTTTGATGGAATGATGGAACTCCCCTTTTTACAGAAACAGCTCGTAAGGGTCCTTCCACGAAGGATTATGATCAATTTGCATGAGTTCTGCTTTGTCTGTTGCCGGATGAAAAAGTTCAAAGGTCACTCCCCCGGATGGAAGACCGAACTTTGACAACTCTTCTGCCTCCTCATTGTGTGTTCTTGGAATATGCTCGATGATGAATGACTTGAATCTTCCGATTTCCTTTTTGGCTAACAGCTGATATTTCCTCAGAATTGGCTCCCTTGTCTCATAATTCCCCAAGACCTGAGAGTCCATTACCAATGAATCGGTTCTAACATGTTCTATGCCCAGCTCTTTTGCAAGTCTCAGCCAGCCAAAAGTGCTTCATATTCTGCCTGATTATTTGTAACTGGAAAGAAGAATTTGATAGCTTGTTCCAGCCTGATGCCATTTGGACTGATTAAAACTACTCCGGCTCCCACGGAGTTTTTGCCAGAAGCGCCATCCACATAGATGACCCAAGATAAAGGAGATCGCACCACTTGCTCAGAACTAGATTCTGCTGTATCCACCAAGAAGTCTGCCAAGATTTGTGCTTTGATTGCTGTTCGTGGGAAGTATGATATTTCAGATTTGCTTAGTTCGATAGCCCATTTAGCCAACCTCCCTGAATGATCTGGCTTTTCAAGAACATTTTTTAAAGGATGATCTGTAATCACTTGGACAGGATGAGCCTGGAAATAAGGACGAAGCCTTCGTGAAGACAGAACTAAGGCCAAGGCTAGTTTCTCCAAGATTGAATATCTAGTTTCTGCATCTTTGAGAATGTGGCTAACATAATATATCGGGAACTGTCTCTTCTTTTCTTCCCGAACGAGGACAAAACTCACCGCATCTGGGCCGACTAACAAATATATGAATAATGTTTCCCCCTCATGGGGACGTTGGAGTAGCGGAGTTGAAGTCAACTGTAATTTCAGCTGTTCGAAAGCCCTATTACACTCCTCGTTCCATTCAAAACTTGATCCTCCCCGCAGTATTTTAAAGAATGGGGCACTTTTATCCCCAGATTTGGAGATAAACCTGCACAATCCTGCCAATCTTCCTCCAAGCTGCTGAACTTCCTTGGTATTTTGAGGAGCGGTCATATCAAGGATGGCCTTCACCTTATCTGGATTCGGTGCAAGGCCATCGGGAGTTAAGAGATGCCCGAGAAACTCTCCTTTGTTTGCCCCAAACACACATTTCAATGGGTTTAATTTTAACTTGAACCTCCGTAGAGTAGCGAACGTCTCTACGAGGTCTTTCAAGTGTAATGAAATGTTTTACTTTTCAGAAGGAGATCATCAACGTAAACTTCGAGGTTCCTGCCTTTTTGATGCTTAAAGACGGTATCCATCATTCTTTGATATGTTGCGCCCGCATTTTTACGACCGAAGGGTATTACGAGATAGCAGTAACACCCATCGTTTGTGATAAATGAGGTGTGTGGGACATCAGGTTTGTGCATTTTAATTTGATGGTACCCAGAGAAAGCATCGAGAAAACTCATAAAATCATACCCAACCGCGGAATCAACTAAGACATCTATCCGAGGCAGAGGGTAGCAATCTTTGGGACACGCTTTATTATGTTTGGTGAAGTCTACGCACATGCGCCACTTCCCACCAGATTTCTTAACCATTACAACATTCGACATCCACGTGGGATATTGAATTTCAGAAATAAAGCCTGCTTTCAGGAGTTTGGCAATCTCTTCTCTGATGGGCAATGCCAGCTTGGTTGCCACTTCTCTATTCTTTTGCTGGACGGGCTTGAACTCAGGAGATACGTTCAGATGATGACAAACCACGTCTGGATCCACTCCTGGCATGTCCTCCGCTAACCAGGCGAAGACATCCAGGTTCTCCAAAAGGCAGGAGGTCAGCTCCACTTTTTCCTCCACCAGTAACTCAGCATTGATGACCAGCTTCTTTTCTTCCCCTTCAGCAATAGGGACCTCTTGGGTCGCCTGGGCAGGTTCCAGGTGAGCCCCTTCTCGATCTTTTCCTTCCTCAGCAGCCCTTGAGGATTCAGCAATTTCCAGAATTTTAGCTGTGGCCTTGGGAAGTGAAACGTCGGTGATCATGTTGACAGTTCAGACGTAGCACTCCCGAGCCACCTTTGGGTTACTTCTAACCCGATACTGCCTTCCCTCGGCGGCAAACTTAAGAGCAAGATGGAAAGTAGACACTACTGCCCGGTATGCATTAAGAATCGGCCTTCTGAAGATGGCGCAGTAGTTGCTTGGGGCATCCACCACCACGAAATTGATTAGCTTTATCAATCCTCCAAGAGAGTCTAGGAGCTTTACTGAACCCTCTACTTCTTTCTTTTCCCCAGAAAAACCATAAAGGGGCCCGTCGGTGGAAAGTAAAGCCTTTCCGGTTTTCAGGGCTTCGAAAGTTGGGCGGAAAAGGAGATTGACGGAGCTGCCTGTATCAATCAAGATCTTGTAGACTGTATAATTTTCGATGACGGCTTCGATGACCACCACATCGTTGAAAGGATTGGCATTGTGGGGAAGGTCATCCTGACCAAAGGTGAAAATAGTGCTTTCGGGGGGAGAACTTGTAGTGGCTGCTACTTCCTGCTTCAGAACTCTCGCGATGCTGGATTTGCGAGATGACTCTGCTCCAGCCCCTCCATGTATACAATAGATGTCCCCCAAGGGGCCCGCATCATTGACTTCGATGCATTCGGTGGAAGATGGATGTCTTCATAGCAGCCAGCGTCTTCGACGTCGGCGCATTCCCAGGTTACTTCCACTATTTCTTCCTCTTTTTTCTTCTCAGTTGCTGGCTCAGCAGTTGACTCTTTCTGAACTAGGCCCCAGAGCTTTCGTTTGAGTGGGTGGAATGATTGGAGGTGGCTGCGTGGTATATTACGGCAAGTATACTGGCATGATTTGCGGAAGAGGAACGAATGGAGCGGGTGCGATGGCCAACGGTGGTTTCTGATCTTGAAACCGTAGATGGCCCATGAATGGTTGCTTATTTTTGTAGTTTCTTCCCCTTTGGGAATGGGGTTCGAAGTGGGATTGGTTTGGTGGCGGATGATGGAAGGACGGATTGGACTGCTCCTTGTCGCTTACCAGCTTTGCGACATAGCCTGGATTGCTCTTTTCTCCTCTAATGAACATATTTGCCAAACTTATCATTTCCTGATAAGTCCTGGGCTCCCTTATATTTGCTTCAAATTTTAGGGGGCCCTCTCTTGAGCCATGGATGAGGAAAACCCTATACAGCTCTGGATCCACATTTTGGACTTCCATGATCTCCTTCGGGAAGCGATCTACGAAACGGGCCCACGTTTTGTCTTCCCGCTGCTTTATATCGAAAAGGGCCGCCGGGCCGCTTTTCCTCTTCCTTGAGGTGGAGAACCTCAGCATAAACTCCCTTCGCAGCTCAGCAAAACAACTGATCGATCTGGGGTGCAGCCCATAAAACCACTCCCTTGCTTGTCCTTCAAAGGAGGTCACGAGGAGTTTGCACTTAGTCGCATCAGTTAAGGTCCTAAGAGCGATGGCTGACTCGAAGGCTTGTAGATTAACAGTGGGATCAGTTTCTCCACTGAAAGCTGGCAGACGAGGCTCTCTGAAATTATTAGGGGCCGGATCCCCCCGGACTTCGTCCATGAAGGGAGAAGTTTCTTCCATATCTTCATATAGAGGAGCAGGGTAGTAAGCCGCGGAAGCCGCAGCTACTCGCGGACAAACCGCCTGGTAAGAGGACAGGGCAGCAGCTTCTGGCGGGTAGAAAGGGTGAGCAGCGGTCTCAGGCGGATATGACAAGCGGGATGCTCCTTCTAGCGGATAGGACAGGCGGGCTGCATGAGAAGCTGCCCCATGGAAATCGAGGACTCGAGCCGGCATGCCGTGCGCGGCTTCCTGGTAGAAGTTTTGCCTGGCCGCAAAATCATCTTGCTGGGGTTGGAGGTTGGCAGCTTGTGGTAGCGGGTAAGGTGGAGGCGGAGGAGGAACTGGAGTCACCGCCTGATTAACCGTGGTTTGCTGTGGAACTAACCGCTCGGTTAATAGAGCCAAGGTCTGACTGATTGCGTCCAACCGCTGATCAGTCTCCCTCTGACCCGCTCGGCTTCTCTTCTGGATTGCTCCAAGGCTTCCCACAAAGAGTCCTCACTATGATCGGAGCGGTCTCCAAGGGGGAACTGACGGTCTGACATCGTAGTAAGGATTTCACCGACAATTCGCAATCTGAAGGTCGAGTGTTTCTGTTGAGTCCGAAATCGCACCTCCGAAGGAAATCGGAGGCTGCGGGCTGCCGGTTACTTTTTAGGTGGAGAAAACGAGACCGCTAGCAGCGGTCAAGGCCAGACTTTGCCCGTCATGGCGAATGCCACTCCTGTGACGGGCTTTCCTTTGATTAAGAAGGAGCGGTTACAGCGGGTTACAAGTGCAGGAAAGCAGAAGCCGGCCGGTTAGACAGTTCGCTAGACAGGAAACTCGAGACCGCAGCTCAAACAAGCGAGCTCCTGGATTCGAGAGTGCGTGCCTTGGGAACGTTGCCGCCCCCTATTTATAGGCTCGGGGGCCTGCCCGAACGGGCAGGGATAAAATAACCGCCTGCCCAGGTACAGGAGAATCGGGCAGGCGGTGACGGGATATAGAGAGGAGAAAAGAAAGAAGTCGCGCGGCTTGGCGGCTTATGCTTGTGATTTGTCTCATAGAGGAGCTGGAGATGCTGCGACCAAAGCGATGATGCCACCCGGGCAATCTCTGCCTTGAGATTGCGGCTTGTCTTCTTGGACTAGGTCTTTGCTGGTCTTCATGGCGTAATCCGGGCGGTCTCTGACTTGAGACCGCAGCTTGCCCTTAAGAACGTGGCCTGTCGCCTGGACTTGAGCCTTGTTTAGCCTTCAAGATGCAACCCGAGCGGTCTCCAACTTGAGAATGCGGGTTGCCTTCTGTGTTGATCCTTAATAGCTTTTGGACGCCTGTCCTTGATGATCTTCAGTCTTCGGGGGCGGGCTAAATCATATCAGACTGCCCGATTTTGTGTTGGTTGGTTCTGAATAACCTTTGCTGAAATTGAACCTGGCGATCTTAGTCTTTAGACCGCCCAGTCTGGGAGAAGTACCACTCGGAAGCGGTCTTTTGGGTAACAACAGATAAGGTGAAGGCCATCCTTGATATGACCCCTCCTCGAAATACCAAGGAAGTTCAACAGCATGGAGGAAGATTGGCAGGATTGAGCAGGTTTATCTCCAAATCCGGGGATAAAACTGCCCCATTCTTTAAAATACTGCGGGGAGGATCAAGGTTTGAATGGAACGAGCAGTGTAATAGGGCTTTCGAGCAGCTGAAAGTACAGTTGACGTCAACTCCGCTACTCCAAAGTCCCCGTGAGGGGGAAACATTATTCTTATATTTGGGAGTCGGCCCAGATGCGGTGAGTTCTGTCCTCGTTCGGGAAGAAACGAAGAGGCAGTTCCCGATATATTATGTTAGCCACATTCTCAAAGATGCAGAAACTAGATATTCAATCTTGGAGAAACTAGCCTTGGCCTTAGTTATGTCTTCACGAAGGCTTCGTCCTTATTTCCAGGCTCATCCTGTCCAAGTGATGACAGATCATCCTTTAAGAAATGTTCTTGAAAAGCCAGATCATTCAGGGAGGTTGGATAAATGGGCTATCGAACTAAGCGAATTTGAAATATCATACATCCCCCGAGCAGCAATCAAAGCACAAATCTTGGCAGACTTCTTGGTGGATACAACATAATCTAGTTCTGCGCAAGTGGTGCAATCTCCTTAAGCTTGGGTCATCTATGTGGATGGGCTTCTGGCAAAAACTCCGTGGGAGCTGGAGTAGTTTTAATCAGTCCAAATGGCATCAGGCTGGAACAAGCTATCAAATTCTTCTTTCCAGTTACAAATAATCAGGCAGAATATGAAGCACTTTTGGCTGGGCTGAGACTTGCAAAAGAGCTGGGCATAGAACATGCACATGTTAGAACCGATTCATTGGTAATGGCCTCTCAGGTCTTGGGGAATTATGAGACAAGGGAGCCAATTCTGAGGAAATATCTGCTGTTAGCCAAAAAGGAAATCGGAAGATTCAAGTCATTCATCATCGAGCATATTCCAAGGACACAAAATGAGGAGGCAGATGAGTTGTCAAAGTTCGGTCTTCCATCCGGGGGAGTGACATTTGAACTGTTTCATCCGACAACAGATGATGCAGAACTCATGGGAATTGATCATAATTCTTCGTGGAAGGACCCTTACGAACTGTTTCTGTCAAAAGGGGAGTTCCATCATTCCATCAAAGATAGAAGAAGATTCAGAAGGAAGGCGGCATACTATTATCTGATAGCAGGATTTCTCTACAGGAAGTCTTTGATCTATCCCTCAGCACGATGTGTTTCCGAGGAAGAAATCCCAACCATACTTCAGGAGGTTCATTCCGGGGAGTGTGGTAGCCATTCAGGAGCAAAGACTCTGGAGAAGAGAATCTTAAGGCAGGGATATTTCTTGCCAACCATGAGGAAGGATGCTGAAGCATTCGCCAAGCGATGTGCTCAATGTCAAAAGTTCGCTCCTCTTCAGCATTCGCCTGCTCAGTCGCTCAGATCAATAACTACACCATGGCCCTTTGCAGTTTGGGGGATGGATCTTATCGGACCCTTCTCGATAGCCAGCGGCCAGCGTCGCTTTATTATCGTAATGATTGATTACTTCAGCAAATGGATTGAGGCGAAGGCATTAGCAAGAACTACAACTCAAATTATCAGGTACTTCATCTGGGGAGAGATAGTCTGCCGGCATGGAATTCCGCTAGCAATTGTCACTGACAATGGTCCTCAATTTAACAATCCGGAAATGATTAACTTTTGCGATCAGGTGGGAATTGATCTTCGGTTTGCTTCGGTGCATCATCCAAGGACAAATGGTTAGGTAGAAGCAGCAAATCAGCAGATCCAGCAACTTCTGATGCAGAGGATCTTGAATCAAAGAGGAAATTGTGCAGACCAACTCCCTTCCATCCTTTGGACTCTTCGTACTACTCCATCCTCAGCTACGGGGGAGACACCATTCAAATTATCCCTTGGCTCGGAGGCTGTTGTTCCTGTAGAATTTGAGGTGGTCACTCGAAGAGTTATATATGCAAAGGAGGGAGGAGAAGCGTGGATAGCTGAAAATGACGAGGCTATCAAGTATAGTTTGGATTTGATCGAAGAACTTCAGGACGAGGCAACCATCAGACAGGAAGAAGTTAAAGGGAGAAAGGCGAAATACTTTGACAAGAATGTCAGAGTAGAACATTTCGCAGTCGGAGACGTTGTGCTAACAAAGTTGATGCAGCAGCCAGAGCAGGCAATGTTGGGAAGCGGAATCCTAATTGGGCTGGACCTTTCATCATCAAGGAAGTACTAAAAAGTGGGGCTTACCGCCTCCAGACGAGTGAAGGAGAAGACATCTCACGCACCTGGAGCGGTGACGATCTCAAACGGTTCTATCCTTAAAATGTCCTCTTTACTTTCCTGCATTTTTTGGATATTTTAATAAGAAGCCCCATACTGACACTTCTCCATGTCTGATGTTTCCTTTTTACACTTTCCTATATATCAACCTCACTGAACCGCGGAGACATCGCCAAGTTCTGCTTGAACCCCCTCGGATTGTAGTCATTAGCGTAAAACCATGAAGATCATGTGTAGCGGGGAGTTTTCGCACACGTGTAGTGGTAGCTTGCCAATTCCCGTGCGGTGGTCTTCGGAACCTTGGATCCCGGTTGATATCTGACACACCCCTGCATCAAGGGAGGTGCGGGTGAATGTTGGCTCTGTCATGCCCCGAGAGGGATATAGTTACAGCTTTGATGATCTTTGTGAGGAAAGCAATGTCGGTATAGCCTTCGCGGCATAACCACACCTGCCCAACTGATCATCTTAATCTGTGACCATCGAATACT
Source organism: Dactylorhiza incarnata (assembly GCA_033032865.1). NCBI lineage: Eukaryota > Viridiplantae > Streptophyta > Magnoliopsida > Asparagales > Orchidaceae > Dactylorhiza > Dactylorhiza incarnata. The sequence goes on along the minus strand of JAWHQI010000330.1, from coordinate 2,171,998 downwards.
CCTAGGTACTCTCAAGCGATGCCTAAGTGGGACCCACAACTGGGTTGATCTTTCTGAGGAAAGCAATGTCGGTATAGCCTCCGTGGCATAACCACACCTGCCCAATTGATCAACTCGGCTTGTAGCCCTAGGCAAGAGAGCAGCTGAGTCGCTTACAGCCTTCATGACCACTTGAGGAAAGCAATGGTTGCCGCCTAGGCCCACCTGCCCACTTGGTCATCTAGGTTTGTACTTGTCTTTTTTCTTTTCCTCTACAACTCCTATGACCATCTGAGGAAAGCAATGGCTGCCGCCTAGGACCACCTGCCCATTTGGTCATCTGAGTTTGTAGCTACACTTTTACCACATTACAGGGAATTATCCCATCTCATAGGGTCTTTTTGACCATATGAGGATGAAACAGCTTTTTAACAAGCATATCGCAGACCGGGCGGTTTGTGTTTGAGCCTTGTGGTTTGAAATAAACAGGTATCAAAATTGGCAGGTAGCCTGGTCGTGATACCGATCGAATTTGGTAAGATAATGTGAGGCTCTTCATAATCAAGCAAAAGAATCCGCTCAGAGTATATACAGGTCGCTCGGGTTTATCCGCCGATGATATTAATTGCGCGACCTACTGGCTGTTTTCTTATGGCTTGATATTCCATATTGTGGAATAATTTTTGAAAAGGCCAAGTTATGATCGCACGACTTGATTATGTCAATTTCTTGTCCGAATTTCTGTTCGCCCGAGTTATATGTATACCATACGGATATATCAGTTAACTAATTATGTTCATGGGGAAATCTGAGTTACGTGAACCATCCGGATTAGATATTAATCGCTCGGCCTGTCAATTATTTACTTATTATTTGGCATTCTCAATCTGGTGGAACAATTCTGAAAAGCCAGGTTATAATCGCGCTGTGGTTACATTCAATTTCCCGATTGGGTTTTCTATCCGCCCGAGTTATATATATAATTCGTACGGGTATATCTATTGTTGATTGTATTCACAAGCAATGTCTTTCAAACTATAAGTCGTCTGAATAAAAGTATTGACCGTTCAAACCGGTCGACTGCGTCTTTTTGACTTGATATGTCTCATAAAAGTGATTATATCAGGCCGGGTAATGGCCTCGCAACTTACAATCAAATATGAGGAGTCGTCAAATCAAACAAAATATGTTCAAACCGCATGGTCATGATTGCTCAGCAGCCTGAAGCTATTCTTGGTTATTATGAAGCATTCGCAATAGGTTGAAGAGTTTCAATGTCTGACCGGTCAAATTATGTATTCAAGCCGCACGACCTAATTAAGGGAAAGAAGACCGCAGCGAACGCAAGTAAGTCGCAGAAAAGCAAACAACTAAACAGGTAAAAGCTTTCCATTTCATTTCCAATATATCTTTACATTGATTTATGACCGACCGGCTAAACAAAATCAAGCCTTCGGTCATGCAAAAACAAAAAGAAAAATTCAAAAAATTACAAAAAAGAGCTATTCGTCCGGCTTGAATTTCTTGGTCGCAGGAGAGCTTGAGTCTTCATCGCCAGTAATGTCCACCTCAGGAAAATATCCTTTACTGGAAATGGAGGAACCCGAGGAGCTGCTACCCGAGCTACTTGAGCTACCTGAGCCGCCTGACTGGTGAGACCTAGACCGCCCGGTCTTATCGGAATCATTGGATCCTGCATCAGAGCCATCTTGTTTTTCAACCGCGGCGGATTCTTTCTCGGCTTCATCTCCATTGCTCTCTTCCTCAGTTCTACTGGATTCGACCTTGTCCATCCCCTTGGCTCGGCAGGTTATTTCATTTAATTTGTCCTTCAGGCCGGGATAGAGTACGGGAAGGTTGTATCCTCGAAGCCGGCGGCCAGGCCGTCCCGATCTCGCAGGCGATTTAGGACACCGTCGATCCCTTTGGCTACATGGGGGAAGACCTTGTCTTGGAAATCTGGGTTGTTCATATCATATTGATGATATAAAAGGAAGGAAAATGTCAGGTCGCGCGGTCTGAAAGTGATAAGCCCGAAGTGTTTGTCGGAAACTTACCGCAATAATCTCCTTTAGTTTGGCATTCTCATCAGCATGGTCGGCGAACTTCTTCTCTAGGTAAGTATGGGATGATACCAGTTGTTTATATGAAAGTGCCATAAAATGATTGGCTGCAAAGCCCCATGCGCCAGTCTGCGCGGCTACTCTAGAAAGTTCCTCTTCTGGAACCCTCTTCAGTCTCTTCAAAGTTTTTCGGCCATACATGGCAGCCCCGGCGGCTAACGCATGCCGGCTAATCTTCTCACTCCCCCAGAATGGGAGAGCAGTGGATAATTGCATGCATTCACCATCCTTATGCCAAAGGACTGTCGCTTACCCTTAAGATGAGCGGCCGGAGTAACCATCTTGTATAAGGGAACGACTATGGCAGCTGCAGAAATTTGAAACTTAGAAGAACAGTCCGCGCGGTCATAAAATGATGAGTTAAGGAGAAACTTACTATCCTTAGGGCGGACATCCTCCAGCTCCGCGAACAATGGAATATAATGATTCACATCGAGTCGCTCATTCTCCAGGGATTGGAAGATCTTTTGCTCAGCTTCTCCAAACTTAACCAACTTGAAATCCGCCGCACTCTTCGTCTGCGGGTTAACCTGCAATAACCATAGGGGGCCTTCAAACATAGCATACCGCTCGGACCAACTCGCAACCTTGTTCACAAGGTTGATAACTTTCATCCCCCGACATCCAAAATAAATATGACCTCGGAAAACGGAGGTCCCGGCGTCCGGAGTAGACCGCACGGAAAAGAAGTTTCGAAACAAAGAAATCAAAAATCTAACTCGCTCTGATCGCAGATACGAGATAAAGCTATAAATAGAGGCAATGGAATTTGGCGGGAGTTATCCGGGCACAACCCTGTAGTGATCAAAAATAGCGATGACTTCAAGGGGAGGAGGAAATCTGAAGCCATACTTGAAATGGTCAATAGGAATGGCAATTTTAGTGGAAGACGAGGAGTTTATCCGCTCGTCACGAAAAGGAAGCCAAACGGTTATGTTGTTATCAACCATATATTCTTCAATAAAATCATTCAACTCGCTCTGAGTTAAGCGTCACTCCTTATGATTGGCCGATCGGAAAGCGGAAGCCGCGTCAGTTCGGACCGCGTGAACTTTCTCAGACCGCGACGACTTTTGCTTAGCTCGCACCATTTCAGAAAGTATGAATGGATCACCATAATGGTTACTACTTATAGAGATAATGATCTGCAAATAACAAAACTATGGTGCGGATATGACATTAAACCGCGCGGATTATATCACACAAGCAGCACAGATAACAAGAATAAACAATGGCTTGCGCATAGGCAAGTGAGGCCGATTAAACAGAAACCTACAGTCAGCATGTTAATGAAGTTCAACAAAAACCTCAAGCATTTAGCGCCAGTCGCGCGACCTTCACATCAATTCGGCATAAGACATTTCGGCATAAATTATACGGGTTATAAGCACATCAGAAGGTGTTAAAGGAAAATATTATCCAAAGTAAACCAAATCGTCAGATCATCCCAAGAAGCGAATAAGAAAAGATTACAAACATAGTTCATGAAAGTTCAAAGCCGCTCACGGCTGATGCAGCTCTTGGGGGTTATCCTCACGATGAAGTCGCGCGACCTGGTCGCCAATCTGAATAAGAAGGTCATAGATCTGACTCGAATGATAGTGAATATGATTGAGCGTGCTGTGAAGTCGCGCGGCGTCCCGTTCTACCCGTGCGACAAGAATCGTACGAGCAGAAGGGGCCCCAGAGGGCTCATTCGCAGCAGGGTCGGACGCCCTAACGGGTGGGGGATTAGAGCTCGCCCCAACAGCCGGGAGGTTCAACATCCTGGATCTTTCATCACCGGACGAACGTCGGTTTTCGCCAACTTCCCTGGTTATACGAAGATATTTATTTTGATAATATTTACAGTCCTCCTCGAACTTCGAGGACATCCTCTTCCCCCGGTAAAAGTGCCCGGTATTGTAGCAATCTGGTCTATCAACATTCTCTCCTTATCAAGTCGCGCTTTCTTCTCAGACTCCAGTTGGGCCTCCAACTCTTTCTCTCTCTCCGGCTGCCTTTTCTTCTCGGCCTCCAGGTCAGCCCGCGCAGTCTCTAACTGGGCCCTAATCATTAGATGCTCCTCTCGTCGTTCTTTCCTCTCGGCTTCTAGCGCAACCCGAGCGGCCTCCTCTTTCTTCTCCATCTCTCTTACTTTCACTTCCAGATTATTCAGAAGAAGCTGGAAGTCGGCCAGCTTCTCCTGTCCGGAATTAATCTCGGCACAAGGTTCGGCATCTGAGGAAGAGGTGGAAGGCTAGATATCAGGTTGCCCGGCCTTACTATGTCCTCTGGTTTGTCTACAAGAAGAAATTGTAATTAGCACAGCCAAAGGCGGATAGAATAATTAAATGATTATAAGGTTAAAATGCTTGAATGAACAGGCCGCTTCAATTGTTCCGGGTCCTTTCTCCGACGTTGTTCTCGCCAGATTATTTCATTATTCTTTCGTCTAGAGGCTAAGTTTTGAGTCATGGGCAGGAAGAAGCTCGGCGGCGGATTCAATAACAACTTGTTTTCCTTTTTCCGAGAATGCATGAAAAAGAAACGGATAGTTTCATAACCCGCATCGGGCTTACATGGGGCAAATGGGTCGGGCAGCTGCGGGTTGCCCTGTGCCCGTATCTTCTCCGCCTTTATGCCCATTAAGCGCAGACTGGCTTGTGTCCGGTCTTCCTCTTCTCGTACGACCTTCTCAGAGTCACCGATATTTTTGTCAGGGGAAACAGTTCGGCTCAAGGTCACGGGGCTATCAAGTAGCGTATCTTTGTTCAGAAAATCATCCATTCCTATAAGGATGACCCCGATCGACACACTGTTCGCAGAATCTGGAACAAGATCGCCCGACTTGGCAACAGGGGTATTGGGGGGATCGATTTCCTCCTTCACACGTGGGTTACTTTGGAGACAGGCCGCCGTCGGCTTCTTAAAGGCTCTATTCTTAGCCTTCAAATTTTGGAGGTTCCTAGCAATTCGCTCGGCTGACGAATAGCCCCTTTTTCTCTTCTTCTTCTTCCCCGATTCCGGGTTGGTCTGCCTTGTAGGGCTGGAATCATCAAAAATTAGAACCGCGCGAGGTAAGTGACCCGTCCGACCTGGAAGAAACAACTTCTCCTTCCTCTCCAACACTCAGTTTCATGAGAGGAGTCCCTGATGGAGTAAAATCCATATCGAAGGAAGGTGTAGAATGGTCCGCCCCGGGCTCTATCGACTTATTTCCTGAGGCTTTCTCCTTAAATAGCGAGATCTCTGCGGCTTTGGTCTTGATCGCTTCCTCCTCGGTAGATTTGGCCTTGGCCGCCTCTTCCGCGGCAGCTTTGGCCTTGGCAGCTTCTTCCTCGGCAGCTCTGGCCCTGGCCGCTTCTTCTTCAGCATCTTTGGCCTTGGCCGCCTCCTCCGCGGCAGCTTTGGCCTTGGCCGCTTCTTCCTCGGCAGCTTTGGCCCTGGCCGCTTCTACTTCAGCAGCTTTGTCCTTGGCCGCTTCTTCCTCCTCTGCGGCAGCTTTGGCCTTGGCCGCTTCTTCTTCAGCAACTTTAGCTTTGGCCGCCTCTTCTACGGCGTCTTGGGCCTTTGCCACTTCTTCTCTGGCGGCTTTGTCCTTGGTCGCCTCCTTCTCTATAACCCTTTTCTTGACCAACAATTCTTCGACAGCTTTCCTCTCCTCTGCAGTTTTTTCCCCTGTATTCTTCTTAGATCCGGAAGGTTCCACCTTTGGAGACCGCCCGGCCTTGTCCAACCGATGAATCTTTTTCCTCCGGGCATCCTTATCTTTCCGCTCTTCAACCCTCTTCCGATCACCCCCCTTATCAATGCGGGTTTGAAGGGAATCAAGGAAATCCATTCTAATTAAAGGGGTGCCGACTTGAAAAATCCTAACCGCAATCGGCGAGTAGCAACCCGTGATCTCCGGAGAATTATGCAGAAGAAAGAGCTCTCAGGCAATTTTATAGACATGAGTGCAAGTCGGGTGCGGTCTTGCAGGTAGAACTGATATTTTCGAAATCTCCTCGGAGTTTGAAAATATGCGGGGATTATGTTTACCCAAAAGACCGCTTCCGAGTGGTACTTCTCCCAGACTGGGCAGTCTAAAGACTAAGATCGCCCGGTTCAGTTTCAGCAAAGGTCATTCAGAACCAACCAACACAAAATCGGGCGGTCTGATATGATTCAGCCCGCCCCCGAAGACTGAAGATCATCAAGGCCAGGCCTCCAAAAGCATGCCGCGATCTGAAGTCTCAGACCGCCCGCGTGGTGCCATAAAAGCTATTAAGGATCAACACAGAAGGCAACCCGCGGTCTCAAGTTGGAGACCGTTCGGGTTGCATCTTGAAGGCTAAAGAAGGCTCAAGTCCAGGCGACAGGCCACGTTCTCAAGGGCAAGCTGCGGTCTCAAGTCAGAGACCGCCCGGATTACGCCATGAAGACCAGCAAAGACCTAGTCCAAGAAGACAAGCCGCGGTCTCAAGGCGGAGATTGCCCGGGTGGCATCATCGCTTTGGTCGTAGCATCTCCAGCTCCTCTACGTGACAGACCGCAAGCGCAAGCCGCTAATCCGCGCGGCTTCTTTCTTTTCTCCTCTCTGTATCCCGTCACCGCCTGCCCGATTCTCATGTACACGGGCAGGCGGTTATTTTATCCCTTCCCGTTCGGGCAGGCCCCCGAGCCTATAAATAGGGGGCAGCAACGTTCCCAAGGCACGCACACTCGAATCCAGGAGCTCGCTTGTGTGAGTTGTGGTCTCGAGTTTCCCGTCTTGCGGACTGTCTGACCGGCCGGCTTCTACTTTCCTGCACTTGTAACCCGCTGTAACCGCTTCTTCTGAATCAAAGGAAAGCCCGTCACAGGAGTGGCATTCGCCGTGACGGGCGAAGTCTGGCCTTAACCGGTGCTAGCAGTCTCATTTTCTCCACCTAAAAAGTAACCGTCAACCTGCAGCCTCCGATTTCCTTCAGAAGTGTGATTTCGGACTCAACAACAACACTTTCCGTTTGTCCAATTTTCGCCCACAATACCTTTTCGGAATGAGATCGGAGCCCTAAATCCAATGGAGAACAATTTAAACCCATTCCAGCTCATTTAGAGGTTGATATACAGTGAGTTGTGGTGGTAATACGAGATTTAGCTCCAAATGACACATACACTTCAAAATGACAGAATTTCTTATGCTGGTTTTAGTGAAAATGAGAGATTTAGCTCCAAATGACACTCAAACTTTAAACAGCAATAAATTTTGATGCGGTTGTTTTATTTTACTCCCACAACACTTTTTTGGAATGAGCTCGGAGCACTACATTCATTAGAGCACAAGTTTTACCCATTCCAGTTCATTTAGTTGTCGAAATATAGCGTGTTGTAGCGGTAATGCGAAATTTAGCTCCAAATAACACCTAAACTTCTAACATCCATAACTTTTGATTTGTATGTTTACTTTTTGCCCACAACACCTTTTCAGAATATGCTCAGAGGTATACATCCAATGGAGCACCATTTTAAACCATTCCAGCTCATTATAGTGGTCAATATACAGCAGGTTGCAATGGTAATGAGGGATTTAGCTCTTCTTGACACAAACTATAACAGCCATAACTTTTGATCTTATTGTTTGATTTCTGCGCACAACACCTTTTTGGAATGAGCTGGGAGCCTTACATTCATTGAAGCACAAGTTTTACCCATTTCAGTTCATTTAGTTGTCGATATACAGCGGGTTGCACTGGTAATGCGAAATTTAGCTCCAAATGACACATATACTTGAAACGGTCATAACTTTTGATCAGGTTATCTGATTTTGGCCCACCAAACCTCTTCGTAATGAGCTCTGAGCCATATATTAAAGGGAGAGCAAGTTTAACCAAATCTAGTTCATTTACTGGTCGATATACATTGAGTTGCAGTGGTAATGTTGGATTTAGCTCCAACTAAAACCTAAACTTCAAACAGCTATAACTATTGATCCGGTTGTCTGGATTTTGCCCAAAACATCTTTTCGGAATGAGCTCACAGCCATACATCATATGGAGAATAGGATTTATTCGATCGAGTTCATTTAGTGGTTGACAGATAGTAGATTGCAGTGGAAATGAGGGATTTTGCTCCAATTGACACCAAAACATCAAACATCCATAACCTTGATCCGGTTGTCAGGTTATTGCCCACAACACCTTTTCAAAATGATATCGGAGCCCTACATCCAATGGACAACAGGTTTTACCCATTCCAGTTTGTTTAGTGGTTGATCTACAGTGAGTTACAGTGGTATTGGGGGATTTAGCTCCAAATGACACATAAACTTAAAACAGACAGAATTCTTGATCAAGTTGCCCCATTTTTGCCCATAATACCTTTTTAGAATGAGCTCAGAGCCCTACATCCAATGTATAGTAGGATATAACCATTCAAGTTTGTTTATTGTTCGATATATAGTGGGTTCCAGTGGTAATGCGGGATTTAGCTCCAAATTACACCTAAACTTCAAGAAGCCATAACTTTTGATCAGGTTGTTCAATTTTTTTGCTCAACAATTTTTTGGAAAGAGCTCGTATTCTCCATCCAATAGAGAATAATATTTACCCATTCTAGAATAAGACAACACCTTTCCGGTGGTCAAATTTTCGCCCACAATACCTTTTCGGATGAGATCGGAGCCCTAAATCCAATAGAGAACAATTTAAACTCATTCCAGCTTGTTTAGAGGTCGATATACAGTGAGTTGTAGTGGTAATACTAGATTTAGCTCCAAATGACACATACACTTCAAAATGATAGAACTTTTAATGCTGGTTGTAGCGAAAATGAGAGATTTAGCTCCAAATGACACTCAAACTTTAAACAGCAATAACTTTTGATTCGGTTGTCTGATTTTACCACCCACAACACCTTTTAGGAATAAGCTCGGAGCACTACATTCATTGAAGCATAAGTTTTACCCAATACACTTCAGTTAGTTGTCAATATATAGCGGGTTGCACTAGTTATGCGAAATTTAGCTCCAAATGACACCTAAACTTAAAACAGCCATAACTTTTGATCAGGTTGTCTAATTTTTGCTCACAAAACCTCTTCAAAATGAGCACTGAGCCATGCATTCAATAGAGATAAAGCTTTACCCAATCTAGTTCTGTTGAATCCAGAAATGCACCTCCGAAGGAAATTGGAGGCTGCGGACTGTCAGTTAGTATTTGGTTAGAGAAAGTTAGACCGCTGTCAGCGGTCAAGGCAAGACTTCGCCCGTCACGACGAATGCCACTCCTGTGATGCGCTTTCCTTTGATTCAAATGAAGAGATTACAGCGGGTTATAGAGCAATGAAAGAAGAAGCCGGCCGGTCAGACAGGTCGCAAGACGGGAAACTCGAGACCGCAGCTCTAACAAGCGAGCTCCAGGATTCGAGTGTGCGTTCTTTGGGAACGTCGCCGCCCTCTATTTATAGGCTTGGGGGCCTGCCCGAACGTACAGGGATAAAATAACCGCCTGCCCAGGTACAGGAGAATCGGGCAGGCGGTGATGGGATACATGAGGGAAGAAAAGAAATAAGCCGCTTGGTCTTGGCGGCTTGCGCTTTCGATCTGTCCTGGCCGCAGATCAAAGATGCTACGATCAAGGAAATGATGCAACCCGGGCGGCCTCGGATCTGAGACCGCGGCTTGCCTTCTGGACTTGAGCCTTGAATTTTCATGATGCAACCCGGGCGGCCTCTAACCAGAGACCGCGGCTTGCCTTCTGGACTTGAGCCTTGAGTCTTCATGATGCAACCCGGGCGGCCTCTTAGTATTGGATCCTAATGCTAAATCTATACTACTCTTTATTTATGAAATGCACTAGATAACCTAGCATGCTTTCTACAATGTTTGGTATGTATTGAAATTGTGAATTAAAGTAACATTGTAGTAATCTCTTTTTGATAAGATTATTTCATGCTTGGTTACTGTATTGTCAAAACAAAAATTTTAAATGCAAAATGATTTACAAAAACATCTTCTTTTTGAAATTGAACTCATATATCTTTTTATGAACCATCATTGATTACCATAAGATGTTTTTTGTACTTCTATATGTCTTCCACATCATAACCATATAATTGTTTTACCTTGCACTTTAATACTTATTTAAAATCTTTCATCTTGTGTGCATCATCACTTGAATCTTCAAATTCCTTTCTTGCAACAAGTGGTAGACTTGCTTGGTAAACTTTATATTGGTTGAATTTTTTTTGCTTATAACTCTGATCTATTTCTATTCTAAACACTCCTCCAACAAGTGAAATATTGCTTATAAAACATCTCTTTTTAACTTAAACTTTTTTAAGTATTATGATGTTTCTTTTTCGAAATCTTCCGCAATACTCAAACTCTGAGTCATTCATGAATTTCAATATAGCTATGTGAGTTTTATTTTAAAAATTCAAATAAAAATATAAACCCATATGCTATGATATTTCCCATTAGATTTAAATGCTTAATGTTTCCAATAATTGTTATCCATGACTTCATTTCTCACCATAGCGGGGGCGTAGGGTTGTAGACATTAGATAACCTTATCTCTAGTCATGTCTTGTCCTTAACCGGGGAGGGTTCTAGTGGGGCCTTGCGAGGCACTGGGGGAAAAGAGTGCTAGGTTAAGTTTTTGTCTAGTGTTTGCATATGGGATTAACACCCCAACCTACGGCATGTTTGCAGCTCCTCATGCCCATCCGTCACTTAGTACGGGGCTAGGGTGTTGACATATTGTCTGGGTAGATTGGTTACTTGGAAATCATGATTTTTTTTTTGCTTAAAACTCTTATTTAAAGGGAAAATCATTATTTTTTGCTAAACTCTGATTTATAAAAGGGGGAGAACTACAAACAAAAGGGATAAAATAAGTCATAACTCTGATCATTTTCAATGAAAGATAAGTCTAAAACTCCTTATCATTTACTTAAAAAGCTCGATCATGCATTCTCTTTTATTTACACATTTTTAGTGCTTTGTTTCCCTACCCACTTTTGCTAATAACAAAGGGGGAGAACTAACATGATAAAATGCAAAAGGGGGAGAACTAACAATGATAAATGTAACCCGCTATCATAAACCCAACATGACAAATTCAGTTGATAGCATACATATTAAGGGAGCATTCACATAGGGGGAGCATATATTTAGGGGGAGCAATTCTAAATGCTAAAATAAATAATCATCCTAAAGTCATCACTCTCACACACACACAAGTATAGTCTCATCATGCTTATTTATTAATGCTTTGTTTTATCATTAATGGATTTGTTATTATCAAAAGGGGGAGTTTGTTGGAACATGGTCTTCCGCATCTCCTAGGTTTGAGAATAACAAATCCTATGTGTATTTGATCTTGTGTGTTCAAGTGTGCAGCTTAACATAGTCCACATGACTCAAGGAGTACTCATGATGTCTGCCCCCAAAATTGAGGCCAAAATTCGAAGAGGCTCACTAGCGCTGGCGGTAGCGATAGCGCCCGGCGCTAGCGTTGATCTGCGCGATTCTGGCATCTTTTTAGAAGGAGCTATCGCCCGGCGTTAGCTACTAGCGCTGGCGGTAGAATGGCGCACAAGAGGCATGGAGGAATATGTTGCCACAGATTGAAGATCCTGCCGCGCAAAACGTTTCCTAATCCGGGCTAGCGCCGGCGGTAGCGCTAGCGCCGGTGGTAGCGTGAAGGCTATAAATTGGATGCTTTGGCTCCGAGTTCTTCATCCTCCTCCAATCCCAAACTCCAAAGCTTCGTGCCACAGCAGAGAGAGGAAGATTCAGAACGATACTCCCACAATTCCATAAAGCCTTAAGGAGATCCGTGGAGAAGATTTCAACACGCGTCATCATCGTGACGAAAGGCCGCATTGACTACGATCATACTCTGCGGGCCTTCGTCCACTTCTCCAAGAGATCCACATAGAGGGAGTTTTTATATTATTGTCTTTTCATTTCATATCTTTTCTGTAAACTGTAGTGAAATCGCCTCGTGTTGGCAACTAGGTCTGGGGTAGGACTTAGGGCTGAAATTCACCTCGTGTTGGCGACTAGATCTAGGTTAGGTCTAGGGGGTGCTCGAGGCCTTTCTGGGGAGAGATCGGCTAGAGCGGCTTGAGGCTGTATTTGGGGAGAGATCGGCTAAAGCCAACCGGTTCATGGGGATACGAGTCGGTATAGAAAACGAAAAAGAATTTTTATTAGTCGCCTCCGATTTCTAGCGTCATAGAAATCAAGTTTTGTAAAACATATTTATCATTAATAAAGCTTGTCTCCTCTTTGTTTTACTTCACTTATTTCATGTCTTTAATCTTGCAATAATTCAAAGTTTTTAAATATAATCTAAAGTTTTTGAAAACCTTTATTCACCCCCCTCTAAGGGCGCCGACCGATCCAACAATACATTCATTGGAGCACAAGTTTTACCCATTCCAGTTCATTTAGTTGTCGATATATAGCGTGTTGCAGTGGTAATGTGAAATTTAGCTCCAAATGACACCAAACATTCTAACGTCCATAACTTTTGATTTGTAAGTTTAATTTTTGCCCACAAGACCTTTTCAGAATATGCTCGGAGGCATACATCCAATGGAGCAACATTTTAAATCATTCCAGCTCATTTTAGTGGTCTATATACAACAGGTTGCAATGGTAATGATGGATTTAGCTCCTCTTGACACATAACTTAAACAGCCATAACTTTTGATCATGTTGTCTGATTTTGGCCCACAAAACCTCTTCGAAATGAGCTCTGAGCCATACATTCAATGGAGAGCAAGTTTAACACAATCTAGTTCATTTAGTGGTCGATATACATTGAGTTGCAGTGGTAATGTGGGATTTAGCTCCAACTAACACCTAAACTTCAAACAGCTATAACTATTGATCCAGTTGTCCGAATTTTGCCCAAAACATCTTTTCGGAATGAGCTTAGATCCATACATCCTATGGAGAATAGGATTTACTCGATAGAGTTCATTTAATGGTCGACAGAAAGTGGATTGCAGTGGAAATGAGGGATTTTGCTCCAATTGACACATAAACATCAAACATCCATAACTTTGATCCGGTTGTCAGGTTATATCCCACAACACCTTTTTGAATGAGATCGGAGCCCTACATCCAATAGACAACAAGTTTTACCCATTCCAGTTTGTTTAGTGGTTGATTTATAGTGAGTTACAGTGGCAATGGGGGATTTAGCTCCAAATGACACATAAATTTCAAACAGACGGAACTCTTGATCAAGTTGCCCAATTTTTCCCATAATACTTTTTAAAATTAGCTCAGAGCCCTACATCCAATGTTTCATATACAGTGGGCTCCAGTGGTAATGTGGGATTTAGCTCCAAATTACACCTAAACTTCAAGCAGCCATAACCTTTCTACTGGTTGTTCGATTTTTTTGCACAAAACTTTTTTGAAAAGAGCTCGTATTCTCCATCCAACAGAGAATAAGATTTACCCATTCTAGAGTAAGACAACACTGTTTACCCAGAAGACCGCCTCCGAATAGCACTACCCACAGACCGGGCGGTCTGGGGATGCAAGTCACCCGGTTCAGATTCAACAGGGTCTATAAGCACCAGCCAACACAAACCAGGCGGTCTGGTAGAATTCAGACCGCCTCCAAGGATTGAAGATCACAAAGGCTTATGTCCAGAATGCAAGTCGCAGTCTCAAGAAGGAGAGCGCTCGGGTTGTGCCATGAAGGCTATCAAGGCTCAAGTCTAGGAGGCAGGCCGCGGCCTCAAGACGGAGACCGCCCGGGTTGTATCATCACCTTGACCGCTGCAACTTCAGTCTCCGGCCAGGACAGATCGGAAGTGCAAGCCGCCAAACCGCATGGATTCTTTCTTTTCTCCTTTCTGTATCCCATCACCGCCTGCCCGATTCTCCTGTACCCGGGCAGGAGGTTATTTTATCCCTGCCCATTCGGGCAGGCCCCCGAACCTGTAAATAGGGGGCGGCAATGTTCCCAAGACACGCACACTCGAATCCTGGAGCTCGCTTGTAAGAGCCATGGTCTCGAGTTTCCCGTCTTGCGACCTGTCTGACCGGCCGACTTCTTCTTTTCTACTCTTACAGCCCGCTGTAACAAATTTATTTGAATCAAAGGAAAGCCCATCACAGGAGTGGCATAACTACACGTGTAGTGGTAGCTTGCCAATTCCCGTGCGGTGGTCTTTGAAACCTTGGATCCCAGCTTATATCTGACACACCCCTGCATCAAGGGAGGTCTAGGTTAATGTTAGCTCTATCATGCCCCGAGAGGGATATAGTTACAGCTTTGATGATATTTCTGAGGAAAGCAATGTCGGTGTAGCCCCCGCGGCATAACCACACATGCCCAACTGATCATCTTGGTCTGTGACCATTGAATACTCCTAGGTACTCTCAAGCGATGCCTAAGCGGGACCCACAATTGAGTTGATCTCTCTGAGGAAAGCAATGTTCGCCGCCTAGGCCCACCTGCCCAATTGATCAACTGGGCTTGTAACCCTAGGCAAGAGAGCAGTTGAGTCGCTTACAGCCCTTATGACCACTTGAGGAAAGCAATGTTCGCCGCCTATGCCCACCTGCCCACTTGGTCATCTGGGTCTGTACTTATCTTTTTTTCTTCTTCTACAGCTCTTATGACCACTTGAGGAAAGTAATGTTCACCGCCTAGGCCCACCTGCCCACTTGGTCATCTGAGTCTGTAGCAATTTCTTACTACATTACAGGGTGTTATCTCATATGGTCTTTTTGGACCATTTGAAAAAAAAACAGGAATCTCACAGGTACATCACAGACCGAGCGGTTTGATCTTTAAAACGGTCGGTTTAAAATAAGCAGGTACCATAATTGGCGGCTTGATTATTAAACCAGGCAATTTAAAATAAGCTGGTACATCGTAATGTATCAGGAGGTTTCAGAATATCTAAACCAGTCGATTCAATCATATCGGGCGGCTTGAAACTGACCGGTTTTATAATGGGTTATCTCAAAATGCCATAAGGCAGGTATCAGGGTATCAAGCATAGCCATGACTGGTCGGTCTCATCATTCGATTTGTAAATCTATCATCCTTATGGGTATCAATTCTATCCGCTCAGTTAATAACAGGCTGTTTTAGGGAAGTGATCATGATTCTTATGGGGATGAAAATCATTACCAAGTATCAAGACACTGACCGCCTGAATTATATATAAACCGTGTGGGCTTATCAGTTAATGTTTATATTCACAAGGATGGGACTTACAGAAATCTGAGTTATAAGTCGTTCGGATTTAATACTAGTCGCGCGACCTGTGGATTGTTTTCTTGTGACTTGGTATTCTTATCCTGCGAAGCAATTATATAAAGCCGGATAATGATCACGCAGCTTGACATCAAACATATGGAGTCATCTAATCAAACAGAACACATTCAAATCGCACAATCAGGATTCTTCAGTGGCTTGAAGATATGTTTGGTTTTCTGGTTATTTCAGGGCATTCATAACAAGATAAGGCAAAGCTCGAATTTCTATTCGCTCAATTAAATACTAAAACCGCGTCGGTTATTCATCAGAATGCCATAATTGGTGTTTGTCGGGTTATATTGCATTCACCGAGTCAGAATCTCAAAAAGACAGGCCGCCCGAACAAACTTTATAGTGTTCAAACGACTATCTAATTAAAATTCTGAAGTTCAATGCTCTGACCGACCGGGTTGTTATTTAATCGCACGACCTGGTTTAAAGAGAAGGAGACCGCAACAATCACAAGTAAGTCGAAAAAAACGAACAGCTAAACAGGTAAAAACTTTCCATTTCATTATCAAAATATCTTTACATCGTTTGGTAACTGGCCGGTTAACAAAAACAAGCTGTCGGTTGTACAATAAAAAGCGAAGTGCAAAAAAATACAACTATGACTACTCGTCCGTCTTGAGCCTTTTTGATGCAGGAGTGCTCGAGTCCTCGCTGCCTTCAATTGTAACATCGGGAGAATACCCTTCACTGCTCGACGAGGATGAGCCGCTCAGTTCGCCCGACTTGCGTTCGCCTCCTTCTCCAGAATCATCGGACTCAGAACCTGAGCTGCTCTCTTCCTCCCCGTCATCCGCAGCAGACTTCACGACACCTTCTTCATCCTCATCATCGCTCTCCTCCTCCGAACTGGTTCCATCGGCTTTATTTTTTCCTTTGGCTTTCCGCCTAATCTTGTCTAGTTTCTTTTGCAAGATTGGGTAGGCGTCCGAGAAGGTGAAATTCTCGAAACCGGACGCGAATCCTCCGATCTTTCTCAGTCGGTTGAAGGCATTATCAATTCCCTCGGCAACATGAGGGAAGAGCTCTTCCTGATAGACCATATCGGCCTCATTATATTTTGTCTGCAAAAAAAGAATGAAGGTGAGACCGCACGGTTTGGAAAAATAAGAAAGACGGCTAGCCAGGTGATAACTTACCAACTCAGCCTCCTTTAGCCACTCGACCTCCTTCTTCAATTCGATATTCTCCTTCTCCAGATGATCATTTTCTCTGATCAATCTTTTGATGGTCATCCCCATGAAGTGATTGGTGATGAAGCTCTCAGCACCAAACCGCGCGGCCTGCCGAGCAAGCTCTTCCTCAGGGATCTTCCTTAATCGCCTGAAGTTTCGCCGGCCAAACATGGCAATGTCGGCGGCTTCAGCATGCCGGCCAGATTTCTCATTTTCCTAGTGGGGGAGCGCAGTGGAGACTTGGACACCATCACCGTCCGGGTGCCAGGACAAGACCGTGCGACCTTTTAAATCCTTCACCTTGCTGAAGGAACAAAGGGAAGAGAAGTCGCCAGAGGAGGCCGAATCCTCGCCGTCAGATATCATCGGCTTGTTTTGCCCCTGCCTCTGCCTCTTCTCCCTCTGAGTTAGAACCAAGCTGGCCAGACTTACCGGCTTGTTCTTGGGAACAATGGCCTCAGCTATAAAAGAGAAGTAAAAGAATCAGAACTAAAGACCGCGAGGTCAACATTAGAGCAGGAAACAGGTTGATGGAGACTTACTATCCTCAGGCCAGACATTCTCCAGCTCAGCGAGAAGCGGAACGTAATGGCTTACGTTAAGCCGATCATGTTTAAGGAGCGTGTAGGTCTCCATCTCAATCTGGTTGACAGCAATTTGTTGAAAGGCTTCCTCTGGCCGCACCTGCGGGTTAGGATTCAACAGGCCAAGTAGGCCCTCAAATATTAGATACCTCTCTGACCAGGCCATGACCTTGCTCGTGAGGTTGACCACCTTCAACCCCCGACAACCGAAGTACAGCTGGCCCTTAAACACATTCGACTCGGAATCCGGGATAGCCCGCACTAAGAAGATTTTTCTAAAGAGGTCCATTGAGAAGTGTGTTGGAGTTTCTGAGATGATCTCAAAGCAATCAACAGTTAGTCTTGCTGCCAACGCAATATGAGCCTATAGGGTCGCACATAAAAGCCTTTGGAGAAGTTGGAGAAAGGATTGTGTTGGCCTTACTCATATTGGATATGAGTGGAGGACCAATCCTGTGACTGCTTGGAATCAAGTTGAGAATGTCTCAAAAGGGAAATCGTTTAAAGTCTTTAAACGAGCGGATTTACACTAGATAATTCGACTAAAGGCATTAACTGAATTCGGCTAAAGGGTTTAGATGAATTCGGCTAATGGAATTAACCGAATTCGGCTAAAGGGTTTAGACGAATTCGGCTAATGGCAAATTCGACTAAAGGGTTTCGCCGAATTTATATAGCCAAATTTATATATAGTCGAATTCGTCGAAATGGTTTCGCCGAATTCGGTTATAGTGATTAGCCGAATTCGGTTAATTTGATTAGTCGAATTCAGCGAATGTAAATCTGGACAGATTTTCTGTTTTTTCCTCTGGTCTGCGGATAGTCGATTTTATGCCTTGCTTATACAAGGAACGTGTTTAGGGCTTCGAATAGACGGTTTTTCAGATCGAGCCCTTTTGCGAGAGAACAGACGACAGATGTGTTCCGGCTGTTCTCGTTCCGTACGCCGATCGTCGTTCCGCCGCCGCTAGTCACCGCCGCCGGTCGCCGCCTCCTCTGGATCTGGCCTAGCAGTCCGTGGGGACATTGAGAGCTTCCTTCTCCGACCTAGTTCTTGTACGACAAGAAGCTAGGGTTCTTCATATTTTGTGTGGACTTCTGTAGAGGGATCGATCTATTTCGATCCTTGAAGAACTAAAAGCAGATTTCGGATTTCTGTTGGAGCACCTTGGTTGAGTGTTGACTCAATCCCGCAAAGGTATCTTGTATTTCAATTTGCTTATCTCTTGAATCATGAAAACCGCAAGATCCGTTGATCTCTTTTTGGGTTGTTCTTGTTCATTTCCGCTGCGCATATTCGATATGTCATCCCTTATGAAGGGGTACAAAAAACCCAACAAAGTGGACTCTCTCAGACCGCAAATAAGAGATAATGCTGCATATGTCGGCTATCGAATTGGGGGAGAGTTGACCGGGGACAACTCCATAGTGGTCGAAGACCATGGCGAGTTCGATTGAGATCGGGATCTTGAAGCCACAATCGAAGTGGTCGATTGGGATGGCAATTTGATTTGGGGTGGGAGATTTTATCCGCTCATCGCGAATTGGAAGCCGCGCGAGCAGCGGACTCCCTATCATATGCTTCTCTATGAACTCATCCAGTTCCGCTTTGGTCAGGCGACATTCTCCATGTTCGGTCGAGTGAAATGCTAAGGCCGCTCCAGATCGGGTAGCGGATGTCTTCGCAGGTCGCTTCGGCTGGCGCTTAGCTCCCATCTTGAAATTCTGTGAAAGAGTCTTCGGGAGGGTCGCTACTTATAGAGTAAGTGATCTGCATTTAGCAAGGGTCAAATCGCGGCTAGCTTAATCAACCCCCGCTGGCAGAATTTCGTACATGAAGCCAATTCATTAGCAGTAAACCAAAAGAAGTAAAATCAAAGCAAACGATTTAAAGAACAACAGAAACAAGCCGATCGAGTTGCAAAGCGAATTTGCAGACATCCATCAATATTCTAAGGAAATAAAAATATTCAAATAACTAGACCGCACGGTCTAAAGAGCCAATCGGATATCATAAAATTAAATCCAAACATTCAAGTGTCCAAAGGACCGAATAGAATAATATTACAATCATTGTTTATAACTGCTCACTACTGGCAGGCATCATTTGGATCATCTTCTCGATGAAATCAGGCGCGTGATCACGGACTTAGAGAACGGTACCTTGCATCTGGTTAATACTGCGATGAAGATGATGAATAATGCTGTGAAGCCGCGCAGCATCCCGCTCTACTCGCGCGGCCGAAATCATGCGAGCAGGCAGGACCGCTGCGGTCTCCCTAACATTAGCAATGAGATCAGCTATCCCGGTCCCTGGAAGAGATGAACTCGTCCCAACAGCCGGGAGGTTTGATCGGCGACGCCCTTCATCAACTATATTATAAGGTCGCCGGCTTCCGCCGGCTTCCCTTGTCAGATGTACGTACTTCTCTCTATAGTACGCACAATCATCCTCAAGTTTGTGGATCTCTTTCTTTCCTCTGTCAAGACGCGCGGTCAATGCAGCGACCTGGTCCTGTTGCGCCTTCTCCCTCTCCCGTCATTCTTTTTGCTTGGCCTCCAACGCAGCTCGACTTTCATTCTGCTCAGCCTCTATCGCAGCCCGCATCGCAGCTTTTTCATCCTGCGCGGCTTTCTCCCGTTCTTCGAGGGCCTTCAACTGCTTCTTGATGATTTCAAAATTTTCTTGGAGAGCGGCCACCTCGTCCTCCATCCGGGTGTCCGGGTTCATTGAGGAACTCAGAAGGGATGAATCCAGTGGAGGAAGGTAAGTCACCAGTTTGCCCGGCTTCGGAATGGACTCCGGATCGTCTGCAGACAAGAAAAACATGGTTAAAAAAGTCGAGCGAACATAATCTTACAAAAGGGACATAGCTAGACCGCTCATTTCGAACTCTTCTCGCTTACAAACCGAAACGGTGGGATTGAAGCTCGAATGAACAGGTCGCTTAGCTTGCTCCGGATCCATCCTTCGGGGCTGCTCTCTCCACGACCTATCATTTTGCCTTCGCTTAGCAGCCGAGAATTGAGCAGCGGAGGGAAAGAAGCTCGGCGGCGGGTTCAATATCAAGTCGCTTGACTTTTTTCAAGACCGTGTTTGGAAAAAATGGACCAGGAGGTAACCCGCAACTCCTTTTCCTTGCATAAGAAGATTGAGCGGCGGTGGTGGCGGCTTGTTCAGTTGATCTCTCACTTTCTCCGCCTTCACCTTTATAAGCCGCAGCCCGGTCATCACAGAATCCTTGGAAGACAGTGCGGCCTTCTGAATTTCGGTTGCATCCTCAGCCGGGGCGGCCTTCTCCATTCTGGTCGCATCCTCTCAGGGGAGGTCAGCCGCATTCAGGTCGACAGAAGACCCCAGTAGCTCGTCCTGCTTCTTGAGGGAATCAAAGTCCTTGATGATATCGCTTAAAGTCATGTTATGCGCATCAGCAGAAATCTGGTCGCCCGGCTTGGGCGAAGGGGTTTTCAGTCCCTTTGAAACTTCCCTTTCACGTGCCTTGCTCTGCAGGCTACCCGCTCCCGGTTTCCTGGAGGCTGCTCTATTCTTTGTCTTTAGGCTCTTCGCCTTCATCAGGAGCCTGTCCGTTGTTGTCTCGGCCCTCTTCCTCTTCTTAGTTGACTCCTGGTCGGCTTATTGCGAAGAGATCGGACTGTCCTCAATGTTCACTATCGGGCTCTGCTGACAGGTCAGCTTAGGGGAATCAACCGCTTCTCCTCCTTCATCGCTTATATTAAAGTGATATACTCCAGAGGGAGTAATCTCTATGTTGAAGGAATCGGCCCCGCCGGCCTTCGGGATGATGACTTCCGAGTTTGTCTTATCTGGAGGAGGGGGCGGATCGGTTGTCTTATAAGAAGGGGCAGGCGGATCAGCTGGGGGCGGGTTCGAACAACCCGCTTCATTTTTAGTCGACAGATCGACTGTCAGCACAGGGGGCAGGTCGGTCGGCTTGCCCGTAGAAGCAATGGTTACTTTTTGGTCGACCTTTTCAGGCTGAGGAGTCTTCTTCTTCCTCTTCTTCTTAACCTTTGGGCAGTCTCCCCCGCGGTCTTTACTCGGCTTCTGGCGGCTTTCGAACTCGGCCATAAGGTCAACCATCTTGATCGGACTGTTTATTCAGAAGTTTCTGACCGCAAGGGGCGAGTAGTGACTCGTGATAGCGTTACAACTATGCAGAAATAAAAGCTTCCAGAACATTTATAACCCACAAGGCAAGATCGGCGAGGTCTCCGGCTAGAACTAATATTTTTGAAATCTCTTCGGAGTTTGAAAATATGCGGGGATTATGATTACCCAGAAGACCGCCTCCGAATAGCACTACTCGCAGACCGGGCGGTCTGGAGATGCAAGTCGCCCGGTTCAGATTCAACAGGGTCTATCAGCACCAGCCAACACAAACCAGGCGGTCTGGTAGAATTCAGACCGCCTCCAAGGATTGAAGATCACCAAGGCTCAAGTACAGAATGCAAGTCGCGGTCTCAAGACGGAGACCGCCCGGGTTGTGCCATGAAGGGTATCAAGGCTCAAGTCCAGGAGGCAGGCCGCGGCCTCAAGACGGAGACCGCCCGGGCTGTATCATCACCTTGACCGCAGCATCTTCAGTCTCTGGCTAGGGCAGATCGGAAGCGCAAGCCGCCAAACCGCACAGCTTCTTTCTTTTCTCCTTTCTGTATCCCGTCACCGCCTGCACGATTCTCCTCTACCCGGGTAGGTGGTTATTTTATCCCTGCCTGTTCGGGCAGGCCCCGAGCCTATAAATAGGGGACGACGACGTTCCCAAGACACACACACTTGAATCCTGGAGCTCGCTTGTTAGAGCTGCGGTCTCGAGTTTCCCGTCTTGCGACCTGTCTGACCGGCCGGCTTCTTCTTTTATGCTCTTGCATCCCACTGTAACCGCTTTATTTGAATCAAAGGAAAGCCCGTCACAGGAGTGGCACTCGCCGTGACGGGCGAAGTCTGGCCTCGACCGCTGCTAGCAGTCTAACTTTCTCTAACCAAAAAGTAACCAGCAACCCGCAGCCTCCGATTTCCTTTGGAGGTGCTTTTTTAGATTCAGCAAACACCATTCCGGTAGCCCAATTTTCGCCCATAATACCTTTTCGGAATGAGATCGGAGCCCTAAATCCAATGGAGAACAATTTAAACCCATTCCAGCTCATTTAGAGATCGATATACAGTGAGTTGTAGTGGTAATACGAGATTTAGCTCCAAATGACACATACACTTCAAAATGACATAATTTTTAATGCTGGTTGTAGTGAAAATGAGAGATTTAGCTCCAAATGACACTCAAACTTTAGACAACAATAACTTTTAATCTGGTTGTCAGATTTTCCCCCCACAACACCTTTTAGGAATGAGCTCGGAGCACTACATTCATTGAAGCACAAGTTTTACTCAATGCAGTTCAATTAGTTGTCGATATATAGCGGTTGCACTAGTAATGCGAAATTTAGCTCCAATGACACCTACACTTGAAACAACCATAACTTTTGATCAGGTTGTCTAATTTTTGCCCACAAAACCTCTTCGAAATGAGCTCTGAGCCATACATTCAATGGAGAGCAAGCTTTACCAAATCTAGTTCATTTAGTGGTCGATATACATTGAGTTGCAGTGGTAATGTGGGATTTGGCTCCAACCAACACCTAAACTTCAAACAGCTATAACTATTGATTTGGTTATCCGGATTTTGCCCAAAACAACTTTTTGGATTGAGCTCAGAGCCATACATCCTATGGTGAATAGGATTTACTCGATCTAGTTCATTTAGTGGTCGACGGATAGTGGATTGCAGTGGAAATGAGGGATTTTGCTCCAATTGACACCTACACTTCAAACATCCATAACTTTGATCCGGTAGTCAGGTTATTGCCCACAACACCTTTTCGTAATGAGATTGGAGCCCAATATCCAATGTGTTAAAATTTTGGAAAGACCATTTAGGAGTAAGCAGGATTTGTATCAACAAGAGTTATAGCCAAACAACCACAATGCCATAACAGCAACACAAGAGATCTTTATTGAAATAGAACTGCTTTACAATGCGAGGTATACATGGAGAGACATGATTCATAAGAATCACGGAGATGAGAAGAACAAACACACTAAAAACGAAACTGGCGGTCTGCCAAAGCAGAGACCGCACGGACCGCAAAAAGGCTCAGGCCGCCCGGCTTGCTCTGTTGTACTCCCAGACCGCTTGCACAGTCAGACCGCAGAAACACCTTGATACAGCGCGAACAGAAGCAGACAACCTGCACTGCCAGACCGCAATCCCAGACCGCACGAACTGAAGCTTATTGGAACAAAGAACTGAAGCTGTCGCCAGACCGCAACTCAGACTGCCTAACCGCTGAAGGTCGCCTGATCACTGAGTCCGCTACGAACAGCACAAGAACATAATAAACCAGTTCGCTGACAGACCGCAGACGAACTGTTTATTCAAGCCGCCGGAAATCACCATGGAAGGAGACCGCAACCTGCTGACCGCAAACCTGCGAACACAACAACTGGTTATCTCACATCCAAGTCGCGCGACTTCAAACTTGAGTCCGCAAGAAACAATCTGGGCTCTTGTTCTTACAGTTCTTGTTAGGAATGATGGGCCCTGCACCCCTATTTATATGCGGATAGACGGATGTCGTCACCGCACAAACCGGGATACAATAACCGCCCATCAGATCGCCAGCGGCCTCATAAGACAGACCGCGCGGACACAACACTTGGACGAGATCCAGCACAAGTTCGCAAGACAGCAGCAATCCGCGCACAAGCCACGCGGACACAACACTTGGACAAGATCCAGCCCAAGTCAGCAACACAGCAGCAGTCCGCGCACAAGACGCGCAGACACAGCGACCACCCTTCCTGAGATCGCCTACGCATGGACAAACATCTGGCCGACTTGAACCAAGTCGCCTGAACAGCCCAAACAAGCCGCCCGGTCACTGCGGACAACCAAGAACAGGCCGCCCAGAACAAGACCGGAAGAACTCACAACAGGTCGCCAGAACCAACGACCAAACCAAGAAGCAAACTGGCCGATCACAGCAGATCGCCAGAACAGCAGGGAGAGATCGCAGAACCAAACCGCCAGAGCACCAGCGCAGGCCGCGCGGTCTCTGCGGTCTCCAGCCTTCAGACTGGCCGGACTCCCTTCTACTTCACTTCAACAATTTCAACACTCCCACTTGAAGTGGGAAGTGGAAACTAGACCGAGCAACTCCCTTTACCGTATAAACGGTCCCTTCGCCAGCGGCTTTGTGAAGATGTCTGCGAAATTGTCCGCACTCCGAACATGCTCGACCATATGTGATCCTCCCAACACCTTTTCACGAATGAAATGGTGCTCAATCTCTATATGTTTGGTCCTCGCGTGGCAGACTGGATTGTTGACTAGCTTGAGAGCACTCTCATTGTCCTCGCGTAGCAAGGTGGGACCTCGAACCTCCTGATGAACGTCCTCCACCAACCTCCTGAGCCAAATGGCTTCCTGATCTGCCAAGGCTGAAGCCTTGTACTCTGCTTCCGTGGTAGATACAGACACCGAGTCTTGCTTCTTGTTGCACCAAGAGATAGCTGTGGGGCCCGTCATAAAGACATAACCAGACGTTGATCTCCGATCATCCACGTCTCCCCCATAATCAGCATCCATGTATCCATTCAACTCCAAGCTTGACCCTCTCCTATATAGGAGACCCAAATCAGAGGTCGACTTCACATACTTCAAGATGCCTTTTGCCTCCAGAAGATGAGGCTTCCGTGGTTCCGCCATGTACCGACTCACCTTGCCTACTGCATAAGCAATATCTGGCCTTGTGATCGTCAAGTAGATCAAGCTCCCAACCAGAGCTCGGAAAACCAACGGTTCAGATAAAACTCTTCCCTCATCCTTCCGAAGTTTAAGATGTTGCTCCAGAGGTATAAAGCTGCTCTTCCCTTCCTTCATGCTGAATCGCTGAACAATCCGCTCCGCATAGCCAGCCTGAGAGATGAGCAATCCGCTCTCTCGCCTCTGTACCTCGAGTCCAAGGAAATGGTGGAGCTCCTCCAGATCCTTCATGTCAAATCTGATAGCAAGCTCAGCCCTGAGTCTTGCAACAGCTTCCTTCGAGTTCTCGGTGACAATCATGTCATCCACATACAGCAGCACAATCAACCGAAGCACCCCCTCCTTCTTGATGAACAAGCTAGAATCAGAGTCTAAAGCAAAGAAACCTCAGAATAAGAGATAATCTACAATCTTCCCATACCACGCTTGAGGCGCTTGCTTCAACCCATACAGCGCCTTCTTCAACTTACAAACGTAGTCCGGATACTCCTTTGAGATGAAGCCTTGCGGTTGGATCATGAAGATATCCTTGTCAATCTCGCTGTATAAGAAGGCATTCTTCACGTCGAGTTGCCAAATCTCCCAACCACTTGATGTCGCCAAGGCAATAACAAATCGAACCGAAGTCATCTTTGCCACTGGACTGAACGTCTCATCATAATCTTCTCCGTACTGCTGTGAGAACCCACGAGCTACAAGGCGAGCCTTGTACCGCTCGATACTGCCGTCAACTTTCTTCTTGAGCTTGTAGACCCATTTGCATGTCACAGGAGTGGTGCCCTTGGGCTTAGGCACGTGAGACCAGGTCTCATTCTTCTCAAGAGCCGCCATCTCTTCTTGCATAGCAATGTACCACTCCTTCACGCCTCTGGACTTCTCAAAGCTCGACGGCTCCCTCTCATCCAGGGGACCAGCAAAGAAACACGAAACAAAGTTCACCATGTTCCCTCCTGTGTATCGATCTGGTGGTTGAATAGTCCTCTTCGACCTCCAAAGAGGTTGCTCCTGACTAACCACCTCCTCAGTGATGAGTCTCAATTATATTCACATATATGGACTCATCTGGGCCGATTTTCTAGTCTATGCACTACATTTTAGGCATGTTTTTGCTCATATTTGTTATTCCATGCTATGTGCACTTCTAGGCCCATTTTGGTGTTATTTCTTATTTATCTTCGTTATTAGTTTTAGGTGTTGTATGCTGGAACACGAGTCGTGCAGGTGTTCCCGGTATAATTCTGTACAGGAACACTGCGCACGATCACTGGTTCTATTGCGCACGACCACTGGTCGTGCGCCGCTGATCGTGCACACTTAACCCCCATTTTATGAGTTCTGTCTCGGACAGTGCGCACGACCACCAACGATATTGCGCACGACCACCGGTCGTGCGCCGCTGTTCGTGCGCACTTAACATCAATTTTATGAGTTCTGTTTCGACCAGTGCGCACGACCACCTACGATAGTGCGCACGACCATCGGTCATGCACCACTGGTCGTGCGAACATGGTATTTTATAAATTTCTTACATTGCAGGCTCCACCCAGGCAGGCGCACGATCACAGACCTCCAGCGCGCACGACCATTGGTCGTGCGCCACTGATCGTGCGCACTGTTTATTCCAGCGCCTATATATTAACCTGCTCGCGAATTAGGGCGAGGAGATTAATTGGAACTCCGTCCAGTCTGCCGTTTTCGCCCCTTCCACAGTTTTTCGCCCCCTAGGCATCCTCCATCATCCAAGAGCTCCAAGGAGGAGATTCTACACTCATCTTCCGCGCCAAGGGAGGAGATCTTGGCATCGGACGTGGCCGGATTGTAAAATGCTGGAGAAGACGGGTCCATTGGAAGGTAGTGACAGCCTTCTCTACCCCGGACGATAGTTGGGACCGAGCTAGGACGCGGATTGACAATCCAGTGCTTCCTACCGTGAATCTACAACGAGCCTCCGGATTCGGTCGTATCTCTTTACTTTTTCTCTCTTTGTGTGATGTAATGTTTGTAATCTCTATATTTTTGATGATGTGTGCTATGAACAATATTGCTTAATGTTAATTTCATTTATTTGGAATTATTTAGTTCATATGTGCTTATTGAGGTGCGCCCCCATCTAATTTCCATTCCACCATCGTGTTCGGTGTCGCACTAGCAATTGCTAGTGGCGTGCTTGTCGAAGAGGTGCTTGCGACCCTCATTCCGCTAGCCTACTCGTCCATCCGCCCCACGAAGTAGTGCGTTCAAGGCCTACGTAGTTTTCCATCCCGCCAAGCGAAGCATTGCATAGCGGCACTGCATAGGAGTAGTTGTAATATTTTATCTTATTATTCGCAAACCAAACCAACCATCCATTGTAAACCTGACCATGGACTTCGATCTCAAGTCCTTCCTCGAAACCTAACTCCACCTCACTGTGTTCCTTGAGAGATCGACACTCGGGGATCTTCCCCATTATTATTACTTGCGCGACCGGTGCACTTGCCGAATAATTGCATCAAGTTTTTGGCGCCGTTGCCGGGGAACACAGTCGTGTGAGTTTTCTGGAGAGTGAAAATCTGAGAGAGAAGCCCTTCCATTTGTAAATTGCATTGCTTTGTTTTATTTCTTTTTATTCCATTTTCCTGTTTTAATTAGGTTGCTTTAGTAATTTCTGTTAGGTATAGTATTTTGCACAATAGCATTTTTATTTTGAATCGTTTTATCTCCACACTATGTGGGCACATCTCAATATCTGTTGCCGTTGGTGTAGAGATACCTCCCACTCTAGTGATGAATGCCCTACGGAGAATGGTGGGCATAATTCTTCTCGCCCAGCATATAGAGCATCGACTTCGTCTGATACTCCATATGGTGTGCGTAAGTCTTATGGCTACTCTGCTGAGCCTTTACCGTCTTACTTCTTTTCGGCTTCTGCACCCGCTATCCCAAAGAAGCCCGCTAGGCAGTGCCAGTTTTGTCGGAGCACAGATCATGCCCTGAAGGATTGTACTGCTTTTCGTCGCCAATTGGATGAGGATGACGAGCCGGATATCCGGATCGTCCTGAATCCTAACTCTGGCGGCACACCTTCAACATCCAGTTTGGTGTCTTTGCCACCTTCACATCTTGAAGGGTATGGCGTTGACACAGTCACCAAATGTGTGGCTGATCTGGGCACCGACATTGCTGAGCCTATTCTCCCAGTGCATCCACCACCCCTAGTGGATTCGATTCTTTGTGAGTAATCGGTGCTCGACTTTTATCCGAGCACTATTCCTCTCCCTGTTGTGCATACTACACTCGTCTCTGACGACAATGTTGATGATGTGTCGCAAGAGGAGGCTGGTGACTTTAGTGTCATGCCTGTTCCTATGGAGGAGGACAACCTTCTAGGTGAAGAGGAGTTTTCCTCAGCACTGGTGGAGGAAGTCCAAATCTCTAGCTTGACCACTATTGATCCCGCCGAATCTTGTAGCATTGATGACAATGCAAACATTATTTTACTTCCCCAACCTGATGGGAGTGAGACCGGGACCACTCCCCCGATTTTTGATTATTTATGTTCTTCGTCTTGTTTATTTCTCGATCCCCCCTCTTCATACGAGCCTGTGCAGGTTGAGTCTTCACAGGTACCCCAGGAGGATTTGGTGCATATTGCCCAAGTCAATGATGAGAGCATCCTCTTATGTGAGGAGGTTGATTCCCCCTCCGTAGAGGAAGCTCCACTAATTGCCTTTTCCTCCCGCCACCTCCCTGTTGACGACACCTTGCTAGGCAAGGATGTTTTAGGTGAGAATAGTGAGGAGGACTCCTCCTCCACTTCTTACTTTCTGCTTCCCCTACCTGTGAAGAGCAGGTATTTTTATTTAGGTAGGGGAGTGACTGTTCTATCTCCGTATCGGTACCCGCTACCGACACGGATATTAGGCCAGTTACCTGTCCACTTCTCCTTCCATACGCCCATTAGCTAGAACCTTTAGTTTTTGAATAAGTCGTGCTGGGATGACAATACCCCAGTAGTTATCTTACTTTCTCATGCATTTCATTTTATTCAATCCTGCTTAGTTAGCTGTAGTTTATTTTAGTTTATCTTCTTCTTTTGTTTTTGCGGAGCTGACCCCTGCAGGTATCTTTTCTGGATGGCGGATGCTGCGGCTCATTTTAGCTTACACGCCAATCTTCTGGCGTGCTCATTTCTGAGCACTGGGTACTCTCTTTCCCTAGCCTTTTCTGATTTTCATGTCATATATTTTGTGGATTGTTTAGTTTAAGTCTGAGGGAGAGCAGTTTTTGTACCCACTCACGTGCACTCTTGCATAGCATGCTAGAAGTACTTTTATTTTAGCTTATTCGAAATTGTTGTTCATTTTTATTGCACACCACAGCACCCACTTGAGCGCGTACTCGTCTGTATGCGTGCTCTGTAGTGAATTTAATTCTTCTGCTTATGTGGGAAAGTCTAGGTGATGGCTTAGGACTATGTAGCAGAGTAAAATGTTGACTCCAGTAGTGCTCCTAGTCGAGTGCTCGGTTGCATAGAAATTTGTGTAGATTAGACTTCTCTTTATACTTATGGTTTTATATTTTTTTGTATTAGTGTAAATGTTATTTACTCCACTTAAATGGTGAATCCGGTGGAATCAAACGGTAGCACAGGGATGTGTGTAAACGATCGCTAGACTCGTATTGCTTGAGTCGGGAGAAAGGAGAATCTTTCTCGGTGGCTAGAACTTGCCCCAAGCGATTCTTGAAGCATTGGCATAGGATAGTTCTAGTGCGTGAGAACGACGTAGGCCATTATTTTGGCCCGGTTGAACCTTTATTTCATGCCTTTCGTCTACCCTTGCTAGCCCCTTTGTGCCTACCCTTTTCTTGATTCAGCTCCACATATATCTCACCAAGCCTAAAGCCTAACCTAGTCGCACACCCAAATCTGAGCTTTAGTTGTAGTTTTATTTACATTATGGGGGGTGTTGATTGTGGTGTTTATTATGTGAATCTGTGGATATGCTCATTTGAAAATTTTGCTGAAAGAAAAAAGACAAGAAAAAGAAGATAGAAAGAAAAAAAAATGAAAAGGAAAAGAGAAAAAAAGAAAAATGAGTTTTATTGAAAAATCATGTAGAAAAATTATGTATTGGGAGTAGGCGGTGCACACACCTATGTTGCAAAAGTCCAAGTCTGGGGGTGTGGTGCATTTGCATTCGATTTTGGCGGGTAGTTACTTTTAAAGCTCATTTGGGTTATGTGTTATAAGCTCATTGTTTATCATGCCTTGAACCAATCTAGTGTCGTGGGGAGAATGTGACCGGGCAAGCTTATGGTCACCGACACTGATGGATTTCAGTGAGTTTGTCCCGCATCCCGATCTTGAGCAATGCTCGTCTCAGCGCTTAGTTTACTTTCTCCGTATGCATGACCAAATGATTCACCGTTGTTCACCATTTTGAGTAGTTGTAATATGCTTTTACTCTTTTAGAAATATATAAACTGTTTATATAATCAGAAATCTTCTCTACTATTTTTCTTATGCACGTGAGCATGCGACTTCGCATGGTACTCTGTATTGTAATTTTAAGCCATCTACTTTTCTTTCCCCGTTCGCTTCGAATTTTTTTGCTCGGGACGCGCAAACAGGTAAGTCTGGGGGTGTGATGAGTCCCAATTATATACACATATATGGACTCATCTGGGCCAATTTTCTAGTCTATGCAATACATTTTAGGCATGTTTTCGCTCATATTTGTTATTCCATGCTATGTGCACTTCTATGTCCGTTTTGGTGTTATTTCTTGTTTATCTTCGTTATTAGTTTTCATGCATTGTTAAGTGCCACCATCAGTGCCTAGATTGGTGTTGTATGCTGGAACAGGAGTCATGCAGGTGTTCCTGGTACAATTCTGTACAGGAACACTGCGCACGATCACTGGTTCTATTACGCACGACCATTGGTCGTGCACAGCTGATCGTGCGCACTTAACCCCCATTTTATGAGTTCTGTCTCGGACAGTGCGCACGACCACCAGTAATATTGCGCACGACCACCGGTCGTGCGCCGCTGTTCGTGCGCACTTAACATCAATTTTATGAGTTCTGTTTTGACCAGTGCGCACGACCACCTACGATAGTGCGCACGACCACCGGTCGTGCGCCACTGGTCGTGCGAACATGGTATTTTATAAATTTCTTACATTGCAGGCTCCACCCAGGCAGGCGCACGATCACAAACCTCCAGCGCGCACGACCATTGGTCGTGCGCCACTGATCGTGCGCACTGTTTATTCCAGCACCTATATATTAACCTGCTCGCGAATTAGGGCGAGGAGATTAATTGGAACTCCGTCCAGTCCGCCGTTTTCGCCCCTTCCACAGGTTTTTCGCCCCCTAGGCATCCTCCATCGCCCAAGAGCTCCAAGGAGGAGATTCTACACTCATCTTCCGCGCCAAGGGAGGAGATCTTCGCATCGGACGTGGCCGGATTGTAAAACGCTAGAGAAGACGGGTCCATTGGAAGGTAGTGATAGCCTTCTCTACCCCGGACGATAGTTGGGACCGAGCTAGGACGCGGATTGACAACCCGGTGCTTCCTACCGTGAATCTACAACGAGCCTCCGGATTCGGTCGTATCTCCTGCCTTTTTCTCTCTTTGTGTGATGTAATGTTTGTAATCTCTATATTTTTGATGATGTGTGCTATGAACAATATTGCTTAATGTTAATTTCATTTATTTGGAATTATTTAGTTCATATGTGCTTATTGAGGTGCGCCCCCATCTAATTTCCATTCCGCCATCGTGTTCGGTGCCGCACTAGCAATTGCTAGTGGCGTGCTTATCGAAGAGGTGCTTGCGACCCTCATTCCGCTAGCCTACTCGTCCATCCGCCCCACGAAGTAGTGCGTTCAAGGCCTACGTAGTTTTCCATCCCGCCAAGCGAAGCATTGCATAGCGGTACAGCATAGGAGTAGTTGTAATATTTTATCTTATTATTCGCAAACCAAACCAACCATCCATTGTAACCCCGACCAAGGACTTCGATCTCAAGTCCTTCCTCGAAACCTAACTCCACCTCACTGTGTTCCTTGAGAGACCGACACTCGGGGATCTTCCCCATTATTATTACTTGCGCGACCGGTGCACTTGCTGAATAATCGCATCACTCAGCAGCTTCTTCTAGCTGGGATGATCTCGGCAATCTCGGGCCAGATCGCTAGATAATGAACGAGATCGATCCTCTTGCCCGCCAAGAAAGCCAAAATTCTCAGCTCTTCATCTGAGACCGCCTTTATCTTCTTAAAGATGCTGTCAGGTCGTGGAGAGGGTGAGCTCCTGAGACCGCCAAGGTCACCTTCGAAGACAAGA
This sequence comes from Dactylorhiza incarnata, assembly GCA_033032865.1. Taxonomy (NCBI): domain Eukaryota; kingdom Viridiplantae; phylum Streptophyta; class Magnoliopsida; order Asparagales; family Orchidaceae; genus Dactylorhiza; species Dactylorhiza incarnata. The sequence continues at coordinate 2,139,704 of JAWHQI010000330.1, read as the reverse complement.
AATCTCTCTGTCCAGAAAGAGATTTTATTAGGAAGATTCAGGATTTTTATTCCATCTGCTGAAAAGTACATCAATCCTTTAAACTCTTCCTTCTTTCTGCCTTCCTTCAAAATCTTCACGGTAAAGGTTGCACGGAACAGATTCATTGTGAACTTCACCTTTTCCGATCTCAAGTAATTGATGAAGACATTGACCAGACCGATGGAGTTCGGAGCCAACTGGGCGAGCACGAAGCCGTAGTATTCCAAGATCTCTAGCCATTCCCAAGGGAGGGGAATTCTCAACCCGTTATCGAAGTGATCGATGGGGATGATAAACTTTTTCTGCTCTCCAAAGTTCAACCTTTCATGATCGGCTGGCGGTCTCACAACTATCTGAGTCTGAATCATATACTTTTTTATGAAATCAATATATTCATCCTTTGATAAGCGACCTTGTTTGTGATCGGCGTTCAGGAAAATGTTAGCAGAAGAGGCACGAGCGGACACCATTTTGAGCGATCGCTGAGATCGATGCTTTGGGCGCATTCAAGAGAGCATGAAATAAAGGTTATAGAAGTTGAAGGGTCATTTCGTAATCATTACTTTTTGCTGATCGCACAGCAAAAATTTGCAGACCGCTCGACCTGTGCAAGGTCATATGAAAGCATTCTATGTTGACGGTCTCAATAAATAAAACACAACAGCAATAACAGGCAATCCAGGCACAAAGAGATCGAAATTATAGAAATCAGGACCGCACAAAACATAGAATTAAAAAAGACCACAAGAAATAGATGGAACATTAATAACAATATTACAAAACAAATTGTTCAAAATCCAGAGACCGCTCGGTCTCAAATTGAATGTTCATTTCCTAGAAGGCCTGTTTCTCCCTACATGAGCCGCAACATCCTGCATATCGTTCACTGCAGCCATAACCGACACCAAACTATGATTGGCCAGCATTGCAGATCGGTGAATCTTGGACATTTCCTTGTCCACCTGCTCCATAGGGATCAGCACAATTTCAGGCTGCGGTCTCGCCGCTGGTTGATCGCTGGAGGTACCCGGTCTCATCAGCATCTTCGCGTGACCGCCCCTCAGCCTTTCATTCTCCGCAGACAGCGCCGCAGCCTTCCCCTTGTAGTATTCAGTATCCTTTTCGGCCTTCTTAAGAGCTCACGCGATCTCTACAACCCTCAGATCGCATTCTTCTCTGATCCTCTTCTCGTTAGTACGTAATTTCTTCTCAAGATCGCGGATCTGATCATTCTGAGTTCGCTCCCTCATCAGCATAGAGCGAACATCCTCGAACATTGGGTTAAGAATGTTGGTTAGCTGAGGGGGGATCGCGATGTGCTGAGGAAGTTCCCCCTCTTCGATCTCAACATTATCATCACCTGCGGTCACAAGAGATGAATTTTTTCAATCATTCACAAGCGATCAAATAAAATTTTTGATGAGCAGAAAGAGTACTTGGAAAGAAGTTGAGACCGCAGTCACGTAAAGCTCTTTTGACATCTTTAGTGACCACGGGATCTGCGGTCAGTGAAAGGCGATCAGATCCCCTTAAACGCTCCAGATCCATTCTTTCCAAATCTCTTTTCTGCGACTTTTCTCCCTCTTTTCTTCTTCTTTTTAATTCTTCATTACTCAAGAGGATATCGTCGGTCTCAATAAAGACAATCTCACGTTTTCTTTCTGGAGAAACAGGTCGAACCGTAGGTAAAGGAAGGAACTCAACTGATTGAAGAATCTTTTTGCCCTTACCAGCTCGCAAAGCTAAGACCACTACCGCGCGATCTGTTGCGGCTTTGCTCAAACGACCTTCCTGAAGAAAATCACTTGGGAGACCGCTAGAAAGCGCAGCTTTCTCCTTAGCGATCTGTAGTCTCTCCGCGATCTCCTCCTTAGTCTTTTTATTCTCCGCGGTCTTCAAGACCGCATCCTTTTTCCTCTCTTCAGCGATCAGGGCCGCCTTTTCCTCAGCGATCCTGGCCGCTTCTTTCCTCCTCTCCTCCTCAGCGATTAGAGCCGCCTTCGCCTCGGCGGCCCTGACCGCCTCTTTCTTCCTTTCCTCCTCGGCGATCAGAGCCGCTTTCTCCTCAGCAACTCTGACCGCCTCCTTCTTTTCCTCCTCGGCGAGCAGAGCCGCTTTCTCCTTAGCAACTTTGACCGCCTCCTTCTTCTCCTCCTCGACGGTTTAGCCACTTCTTTCTTCTTTTCTTCCTCCTCTTTCTCCTTTTTCTCTCTTTTCTCCCTCTCCTCCTTGTCCTTCTTCTTCTCATCATCTTTTTTCTTCTTCTTCTCTTCTTTCTCTTTCTTTTCTTTCTCTTCTTTTTCCCTCTTCTCTTCTGCCTCCTTTTCCTTCTTCTTCCTCGCCATCTCTCCCATCTCTTTTCTCTTTTCCTCCTTTGCTTTGATTATTTTATCAACGGTCTCCTTCTCCCTATCCGCGATCTCTTTATCAACGACGGCATTTCTGAGAGCTGAAGCCTCTAGGGGATCCAACACCTGCAACGATGAAAAAGATGAATTATTAGAAGAAACCTCATCAAGGTAGGCGATTAATCCAGAATCATCCTCTCTTGGTCAGGTTGAGACCGCGGGAAGGAAGGGGAGATCGCCCTTAGCATTCACCTTCTGAAACTCTGCGGAGTCTTCCAGGTCGACAGATTCAGGAAATATGGTCGCCCCCATGGCGGTCACGTCTTTTTCTTCCTCATTTTTTCTGCTTCTCTTATAAGTCAAGCTAGATGGACTTGAATTTTTTCTTTTCCTGCCCTTCGCAGCGACCTCCTGTTCAGCGATCTTCTGCCTCAAGGCTTCGGCCTCGGCCTTCTTCTGACGCAGCCCAGCCAGAATGACCTCGGTAGAGGCGGTCTCAGGAAGTTTGGAAGTTGTTTGGTCCAGCGCCTCTAGGGATTTCTGACAATTAAAAGAAATGGAAAAGTCAGGCAATTTCCATACAAGGTCTGAAGAAGTGTTTGATGGTTCAGAAGCAACAGAGACTGGCACAATTGAACCCTCAGGAAGCTCAGTTTCCTTTAACGGAGATCGGGCGGTCTCCTTTGAAGCGCTCGCTTTCGTTAAAATCTTTGGCGCCTTCTTTCCTTTCTTTGAGCTGACACTTTCCTTTTTCCCAGGGGAGTTCGCTTTCGATGGAAGAGCTTTTAAGAGATCGAGCATAGTCATCTTTGCAAGAAGATCGCACCTGCCTAATTATCAAAGACCGCTCAAGGATTGAAATTTTTCAATGTCTTGCAGAATGAAGATTTCAGGCGGTATTTATAGACCAAGCCGCATTTATGACGGTCGCGGTCTCAGCGGTCAAAGCTTACATTTTCGAAGTTCCAGGTGCAACTTAAAAATGTGCAGGGATTATGTTTGTCCAGAAAGCCCGTGACCTAATCTTGCTGGTCAAGTTTTTCGGTCTCAGCGGTCTCCGTTTTGGTGACCGCCCAGATCGCCAGCTGCCTCCTCGACTGGAATTTTCTAAGTGCCAAGCGGTCAGGGCAGTGTGAGATCGCCAGCTTAAGCGGTCTGATCATTTTCCTTATTTTTGTTATTTGTACCACATTTCCCTGCCCCGGCTCTCCTGTACCCCGGGCAGCCCGTAGTTTTCAGTTCTGCCCATTTGGGCAGCCCCCTCGTCTATAAATAGAGGGGTAGGGGTACCTGAAAATGGACCTTTTGGCTCCGAGGCTCCAACTTACAACCTGTGTAAGCGGTCTCATTTCTTCGTGATCGCCATTTCTTGATCAATTTCCTTTTGTTCCAGCATCTTCTGTCTTAGTAACCTGCACTTCGCAGTTTTCTCCCATCCTCTTTAGTGTGAATTTTGGAGGTACCATTTTTGGCACCAACAGGGAGAGGCCTCGGAAGACGCTCAGCCAGTTGGCCCCAGGGTTTTGCTGAGGAGCCGGTGGTGGTGGAATGACGTTTGGAGTTGGTGGAACTGTTGGGTTTTTCTATGACCATACATCACATGTAGGCGCAGCGGAAATAAAGAGAAACAACCCAAAAGACTTTGATCAGGCCATGAATATTGAATCAAGAAGTTAATAAAATACTAGGCAAAAATTACCTTTGTTGGATTGGATCAAATCCAACCTAGATGCTCCAAGAAGAAGAGTCCTTGCGTCGGCTATGCGAGTCCTCACGTAGAATAATGTCTACGTCTCTACAGTGATCCACACGAGCCGGGAGAAGAACGACTGCACCTTTGCACTTCCACGAACTGCTAGGTTCGCTCCAGGAAGAACAATCACGGCGACGATCGCCGGAGGGGAGGTCTCCGAAGGCGATCGAGACGGCGGAACACTTCCGTCGGCTAGGGTTCGTGAGGCGGAACTTCTTCCGTCTCGTTTCTTCTACTTCGCGTAATAATCGTGGATGCTTAAGAAGAACCGTCGAACCGTCTATTTATATCCGAAGTATAAAAGACCTTAAAAATCGCTATCCACAGTCCATACAGAAACAGTTTTCTGTAAAAATTCGTTGGGATTCCACGGAACAACATTCGTCGAGATTTCACGGGACAATCCGACGAATTCCGACGAATCACATCAGACGACAACATTTGCCGAGTGAAGGGTCTCTGTGACAATTCGTCGGGATTCCACGGAATGATCCGACGAATTCCGACGAATCCAATCAGACAGCAACATTTGCCGAGTGAAGGATCTCTGTGACAATTCGTCGGGATTCCACGGAACATTCCGACGAATTCCGATGAATCATATCCGACGAATTCCGACAAATTCAGACAACAACAATTGCTGGACTTCCCCATTCTTTATGATGATTGGTAACCTTTACCAACACAGTCAATCTTCCAACTTCTCCACATGCTCTTATGTGCGACCCTGCAGGCTCATACCGCGTTGGTAGTGACATTACATGTTTGACCACTTCTAGATCACAATGGTAACTCCAACAGTCTCCCACTTGATCTTGAAAGTATCAAACAAAAACCTCACAAACAATGAGCGGCATCTAGCAATGCATCATTGCTCCCCAAGCAATAAGAGTTCATAACTCATAAGCCTTTATGACCAATGTTCCAGCGTTGTCTTTGTCCCTTTGTCCCTTACATCCGGAAAGAACTAGAGGCATGGACCGTGTCACCCTCATAATAGCTCAATCCAAGTTTCTTGATCTAGAACGAACTTCAGAGAATGGTGAGCTCAATATCACATATTGACTCAACCAAGCATGGCCATGCATTTCCCAGTCCAATTCCATCAAGGGGCCCATGGATGCAACTCCTGTTATATAGGAGAACAAATCCCATATCTGCTCACACCCAAACACCCAAATGATTCGTAATGTACCCAACGACCACCCTTATCATCAACCTTCTTCAAAGAAGACTTTAGATGACATCAAAGCACGCTCTTCCTCACTCGATGAATGCTGTGACTTCAGGTCAAAGGACCACAACACCATTGTCAAATAAGACCTACTTGTGACACTTTTAAGTAACAATCCACAAAGTAGTCTCAGGTTGGGTCTGTCCAGTACAACTTGTTCACTAACAAGTACCCACGTGATGACTTGATATCACAATATCATGACCTGTGAGAACCGATCATCAGTCAACACACATGCTAGTCTTAATGTATCATCATCACCCTTAGCTTCTACGATGATACCTCGACCAGGGACCTTTTAAGAATGAAGCTTCGAGATCATAGGCTCTCACATTCAAGTCACGTACTTGATGTCCTATGGAAGCGAACATTCTAAGGGTATTTATCACGAATTTTATTCTATCATATAGAAACAGTATATCGTAATAAAAGAACTTGCCATTAATTGTAAAAGGTACACAATTCATCATATGAATAAATATTAAACAGCCAACAGAATATATATTTTACATGCAACCCACAAGACTCCCACTAGAGTTGATCACTCAGGTATCGTATACCCATTGATCTAGTATGACCATCATGCTTTCTCTGCGCGAGAGGCTTTGTCAGTGGATCTGCAATATTCTCCTCAGTCGGCACTCTGCAAATGTTCACATCTCCTCATTCGACAATCTCATGAATAAGATGGAACCGCCGAAGTATGTGCTTGGAGCGCTGATGGGATCTAGGTTCCTTAGATTGTGCAATTGCACCATTGTTATCACAGTAGAGAACTACGGGACCAACAATGCTAGGAACTACATCTAGCTCGCCGATGAATTTCCTAATCCATACAGCCTCCTTCGCTGCATTAGCCGCAGCAATATACCCGGCCTCAGTTGTAGAATCAGCAACTGTCTCTTGCTTGGAACTCTTCCAGCTCACAGCTCCTCCATTCAGGCAAAACACAAACCCTGACTGAGACTTCGAATCATCCCTATCAGTTTGGAAGCTGGCATCCGTGTAACCACTTACAACGAGCTCTTCCTCTCCACCATACACCAAGAATACATCCTTAGTACTTCTCAAGTACTTCAGGATATTCTTTACGGCTATCCAGTGACATTCACCAGGATCAGACTGATACCTGCTAGTCATGCTCAAAGCAAAAGAGACATCGGGTCGAGTACATAACATTGCATACATGATTGACCCAATTGCCGAAGCATATGGAATCAACTTCATGCGGTCCTTATCTTCACAAGATTTTGGACATTGGTCCTTAGAGAGATTTACACCATGAGACATGGGCAAAAATCCATTCTTGGACTCAAGCATGTTGAACCGCTTCAACACTTTTTCAATGTACGTACTCTGGGTCAAGCCCAGCAACTTCTTCGATCTATCTCTATAGATCTTAATACCGAGTATGTAAGTCACTTCACCCAAGTCTTTCATAGAAAAGCAGTTCCCTAGGTTGTTCTTAACAACTTTCAGGGTAGGTATGTCATTCCCGATCAACAGTATGTCATCTACATACAATATCAGGAAGACAACAATGCTCCCACTGATTCGCTTGTAAACACACGGTTCATCTTCATTCTTGACAAAACCAAACTCTTTGATCTTCTCATCAAAATGAAGATTCCAACTTCTAGAGGCCTGTTTCAATCCATAGATGGACCTATTCAACTTGCATATTTTAGTGGCTTCATTTGGGGATACAAAACCCTCGGGTTGTGTCATGTACACTTCCTCAAGGAGGTTTCCATTTAGGAAAGCCGTTTTAAAATCCATCTGCCAGATCTCGTAGTCATAATACGCAGCAATAGCAAGCAATATCCTAATGGACTTTACCATGGCAACAGGGGAAAAGGTCTCATCATAGTCAACACCATGAATTTGCTTGAAACCCTTAGCCACCAGTCGCCCTTTGAATGTCTGTACATTCCCATCCATGTCGGTCTTCTTCTTGAAGACCCACTTGCACCCTATGGGTCTTACCCCTTCAGGTGGATCCACCAAGTTCCAAACTTGGTTTGTATACATGGAGTCCATTTCAGATTTCATAGCCTCAAGCCATTTGTCGGAGTCCGGTCCATTCATAGCCTCTTGGTAGGTCGCTGGTTCATCATCATGATCCATAAGCAACACATTACCTATTTGAGACACGAGAAATCCATATCTCTCAGGTTCAAATCTTGGTCTACCAGATCTACGTAGGACTTGTGTCTCTTGAGCAGGTTCTCTAGCTACAACATCTTGTAGTCCTGGCTCAGAATCCAATTCTGGTTCATTCACTATTTGTGGTTCTTGAACTTCTTCAAGTTCTACCTTTTGCGTCTTTCTTGACAAGAACTCTTTCTCCAAGAAGACACCCGTCCTTGCGACAAACACTTTGCCCTCAGACGGTAGGTAAAAGTAATATCCTTTCATTTCCTTAGGATATCCCACCAGATAACACTTATCTGATTTGGGTTCCAGCTTGTCAGGCATTTGACGTCGTACGTATGCCTCACAGCCCCAAATTTTAATGAATGACATACTATGACGCTTCCCAGTCCATATCTCATATGGTGTCTTTAGAATTGTTTTCGTTGGAGCGCGATTCAGTGTTATTGCAGCAGTCTCTAAAGCAAAACCCCAAAAGGAAACAGGCAAGTCTGCATGACTCATCATCGACCGTACCATGTCTAGCAGAGTGAACTCCTCTCAGACACACCATTATGCTGCGATGTCCTAGGTGGAGTGAGCTGTGATACAATACCACACTCTTTCAGATGATCACGAAACTCATGACTCAGGTATTCGCCACCTCGATCAGATCAGAGTGCTTTAACCTTTTTACCCAATTGGTTTTCCACTTCATTCTTAAACTCTTTGAACTTTTCAAAAGTTTCAGATTTGCACTTCATAAGATACACGTATCCGTATCTACTGAAATCATCAGTAAATGTAACGAAGTAGAAATACGCACCTCTAGCCATAGAACTCATGGGTCCGCATACATCACTATGTATTATACCCAAAAGATCCTCAGTCCTCTCAGTATAACCAGTGACACATACACTTCAAAATGACAGAATTTGTAATGCTGGTTGTAGTGAAAATGAGAGATTTAGCTCCCAATGACACTCAAACTTTACAGCAAAAACTTTTGATCCGGTTTTACCCAATGCAGTTCAGTTAGTTGTCGATATATATCGGGTTGCACTAGTAATGCAAAATTTAGCTCCAAATGACACCTAAACTTGAAATAGCCATAACTTTTAATCAGGTTGTCTAATTTTTGCCCACAAAACCTTTTTGAAATGAGCTCTAAGCCATATATTTAATGGAGAGCAAGCTTTACCCAATCTAGTTCATTTAGTGGTCGATATACATTGAGTTGCAGTGGTAATGTGGGATTTGGCTTTACCAACACCTAAACTTCAAACAGCTATAACTATTAATCAGGTGGTCCGGATTTTGCCCAAAACACCTTTTCGGAATGAGCTCAGAGCCAAACAACCTATGGAGAATAGGATTTACTCAATCGAGTTCATTTAGTGGTCGACGGATAGTGGATTGCAGTGCAAATAAGGGATTTTGCTGCAATTGACACCTAAACTTCAAACATCCATAACTTTGATCCGGTTGTCAGGTTATTGCCCACAACACCTTTTCAGAATGAGATTGGAGCCCTAAATCCAATGTACAACAAGTTTTACCTATTCCAGTTCATAGAGTGGTTGATCTACAGTGGGTTACAGTGGCAATGTGGGATTTAGCTCCAAATGACACATAAACTTTAAACATAAAGAACTCTTGATCCAGTTGCCCAATTTTTGCCCCCAATACCTTTTTAGAATGAGCTCAGAGCCCTACATCCAATGTACAGTAGGATATAACCATTCAAGTTCATTTATTGTTCGATATACAGTGGGTTCCGGTGGTAATGTGAGATTTAGCTTCAAATTACACTTAAACTTCAAGCAACCATAACTTTTGATCCTGTTGTTCGATTTTTGTGCACAACACTTTTTCAAAAAAAGCTCATATTCTCCATCCAACAGAGAATAAGATTTACCCATTCTAGAATAAGACAACACATTTTTGGTTGTCCAATTTTCGCCCACAATACTTTTTCGGAATGAGATCGGAGCCCTAAATCCAATGGAGAACAATTTAAACCCATTCCAGCTCGTTTAGAGGTCGATATACAGTGAGTTGTAGTGGTAATACTAGATTTAGCTCCAAATGACACATACACTTCAAAATGACAGAATATTTTATGTTGGTTGTAGTGAAAATGAGAGATTTATCTCCAAATGACACTCAAACTTTAAACTGTTGAACCAGAAATCAGCGATCCTCCCCTGGGAGGTCTCTTTTGCTACATTTTTGCAGATTACGCGCCCGGGAAGGATTAGACCTCAAGCAAAGGCTCGTTTTACACCCAAAGTGGTAAGAAGGGGCGGCCTCCTTTTTCAAACAGCCCAGGTGAGGCGGTCTCCTTCTTCAAACCGCCCGGGTAGGTGGCCTCCTTCTTCAAGTTGCCCAGGTGAGGCGGCCTCCTTCTTCAAGTTGCCCAGGTGAGGCGGCCTCCTTCTTCAAGTCGCCCAGGTGAGGCGGCCTCCTTCTTCAAACCGCCCGGGTAGGCGGCCTCTCCCTTCAAACCGCCCAGGTGGGGGGGCCTCTCCCTTCAAGTCGCCCAGGTGGGGCGGCTTCTCTCTTCAAGTCGCCCAGGTGGGGCGGCTTCTCCCTTCAAGTCGCCCAAGTCGGGCGGCTCTCCCTTCAAGTCGCCCAGGTGGGGCGGCTTCTCCCTTCAAGTCGCCCAGGTGGGGCGGCTTCTCCCTTCAAGTCATCCTGGTGGGGCGGCTTCTCCCTTCAAGTCATCCTGGTGGGGCTGCTTCTCCCTTCAAGTCGCCCAGGTGGGGCGGCTTCTCCCTTCAAGTCGCCCAGGTGGGGTGGCTTCTCCCTTCAAGTCGCCCAGGTGGGGCGGCTTCTCCCTTCAAGTCGCCCAGGTGGGGCGGCTTCTCCCTTCAAGTCGCCCACGTGTGGCGGATTCACCCTTCAAGTCGCCCAGGTGGGGGCGACTTCTCCCTTTAAGTCGCCCAGGTTGGGCAGCTTCTCCCTTTAAGTCGCCCAAGTGGGGCGGCTTCTCCCTTCAAGTCGCCCAGGTGGGGCGGCTTCTCCCTTCAAGTCGCCCAGGTGGGGCACCTTCTCCCTTCAAGTCGCCCAGGTGGGGCGGCTTTTCCCTTCAAGTCGCCCAGGTGGGGCGGCTTCTCCCTTCAAGTCGCCCAGGTGGGGCGGCTTCTCCCTTCAAGTCTACCAGGTGGGGCGGTCTCCTCCTTCAAGTCGCCAAGGGGGCGACCTCCATCTTCAGACCGCGCGGGTAGAACTCCAGTCACAGGCTCACCGGCGGTGACAACATCGACCCAGAGCCTATAAATAAGACCCTCGACATGAACATTGGACAAGAAAGTTGGGGGGCAAAACCAGAGGCTAGAAACAGCCAGACCGCACCTAGCTACGGCCTGTCTAGGCAGCCTCAGCCACCTGTCCGGGCGACCTCAGCGACCTGTCCGGGCGACCTCAGCGACCTGTCCGGGCTACCTCAGTGACCTGTCCGGGCGACCTCAAAGACCTGTCCGGGCGACCTCAGCAACCTGTTCGGGCAACCTCAGCGAACTGTCCGGGCGGCCTCGGTAAACAGCCCGCGCGGCTTACTTTTTTGCCACTCTCTTGTATTCATTCTGTTTCCATGTACTAAAAGCGGCAAGCTGTAATACAGGTTATTAAATAAATGGAAAGCCCGCCGTAGGAGTGGCATTTGCCGCGGCGGGCGAAGTTTGGCCTCGCCGCAAGCTAGCGGACCTCTCTCCTTCTCTCACTCAGCTCTTCATTTGCGACTCAAGTAACCAGCTGTTCGACCATTACCCACTCTCTTTCATCCGGGATCGAGCGTCGAGGACCAGGGGACAATTTTGGCTTCAACATAAACAGCAATAACTTTTGATGCGGTTGTCTTATTTTAGCCCCACAACACTTTTTCAGAATGAGCTCGGAGCACTACATTCATTGGAGCACAAGTTTTACCCATTCATGTTCATTTAGTTGTCGATATATAGCGTGTTACAGCGGTAATGCGAAATTTAGCTCCAAATGACACCTAAACTTCTAACGTCCATAACTTTTGATTTGTATGTTCAATATTTGCCGACAACACCTTTTTAGAATATTCTCGGAGGCATACATCCAATGGAGCACCATTTAAAACCATTCCATCTCATTTTAGTGGTCAATATACAACAGGTTGCAGTAATAAGGAGGGATTTAGCTCCTCTTGACACAAAAACTAAAACTGCCATAACTTTCGATCTTATTGTCCGATTTTTGCACACAACACCTTTTTGGAATGAGCTCAAAGCCCTACATTCCTTGAAGTACAAGTTTTACCCATTGCAGTTCATTTAGTTGTTGATATATAGCGAGTTGCATTGGTAATGCGAAATTTAGGTCCAAATGACACCTAAACTTGAAACAACCATAACTTTTGATCAGGTTGTCTGATTTTGGCCCAAAAAACCTCTTCGAAATGAGCTCTGAGCCATACATTCAATGGAGAGCAAGTTAAACCCAATCTAGTTTATTTAGTGGTCGATATACATTAGGTTGCAGTGGTAATGTGGGATTTAGCTCCAACTAACACCTAAACTTCAAACAGCAATAACTATTGATCCGGTTGTCTGGATTTTGCCCAAAACACTTTTTCGGAATGAGCTCAGAGCCATACATCCTATGGAGAATAGGATTTACCCGATCGAGTTCATTTAGTGGTCGACAGATAGTGGATTGCAGTGGAAATGAGGGATTTTGCACCAATTGACACCTAAACTTCAAACATCCATAACTTTGATCCGGTTGTCAGGTTATTGCCCACAACACCATTTCAAAATGAGATCGGAGCCCTACATTGAATGTACAACAAGTTTTATCCATTCCAGTTTGTTTAGTGGTTGATCTACAGTGAGTTACAGTGGTAATGGGGGATTTAGCTCCAAATGACACATAAACTTCAAACAGACAGAACTCTTGATCAAGTTGCCCAATTTTTGCCCATAATACCTTTTTAGAAAGAGCTCAGAGCCCTGCATCCAATGTAGAGTAGGATATAACCATTCATGTTCGTTTATTGTTCGATATACAGTGGGTTCCAGTGGTAATGCAGGATTTTGCTCCAAATTACACCTAAACTTCAAGCAACCATAACTTTTGATCCGGTTGTTTGATTTTTTTGCACAACACTTTTTCGGAAAGAGCTCGTATTCTCCATCCAACATAGAATAAGATTTACCCATTCTAGAATATGACAACACCTTTCTGGTAGTCCAATTTTCGCCCACAATACCTTTTCGGAATGAGATCGGAGCCCGAAATCCAATGGAGAACAATTTAAACCCATTTCAGCTCGTTTAGAGGTAGATATATAGTGAGTTGTAGTGGTAATACGAGATTTAGCTCCAAATGACTCATACACTTCAAAATGACAGAATTTTTAATGTTGGTTGTAGTGAAAATGTGAGATTTAGCTTCAAATGACACTCAAACTTTATACAGCAAGAACTTTTGATCATGTTGTCTGATTTTACCCCCACAACACCTTTTAGGAATGAGCTCGGAGTACCACATTCATTGAAGCACAAGTTTTACCAAATGCAGTTCAGTTAGTTGTCGATATATAGCGGGTTGCACTAGTAATGCAAAATTTAGCTCCAAATGACACCTAAACTTGAAACAGCCATAACTTTTGATCAGGTTGTCTAATTTTTGCCCACAAAACCTCTTAGAAATGAGCTCTGAGCCATACATTCAATGGAGAGCAAGCTTTACCCAATATAGTTCATTTAGTGGTCGATATACATTGAATTGCAGTGGTAATGTGAGATTTGGCTCCAACCAACACCTAAACTTCAAACAGCTATAACTATTGATCCGGTTGTCCGGATTTTGCCCAAAACACCTTTTCGGAATGAGCTCAGAGCCATAAATCCTATGGAGAATAATATTTACTCGATCAAGTTCATTTAGTGGTCGACGGATAGTGGATTGTAGTGGAAATGAGAGATTTTGCTCCAATTGACACCTAAACTTCAAACATCCATAACTTTGATCCAGTTGTCAGGTTATTGCCCACAACACCTTTTCGGAATGAAATTGGAGCCCTATATCCAATGGACAACAAGTTTTACCCATTCCAGTTCATTTAGTGGTTGATCAATAGTGGGTTACAGTGGTAATGTAGGATTTTACTCCAAATGACACATAAACTTCAAACAGACAGAATTCTTGATCCAGTTGCCCAATTTTTGCCCCCAATACCTTTTTAGAATGAGCTGCCCTACATCCAATGTAGAGTAGGATATAACCATTCAAGTTCATTTATTGTTCGATATACATAGGGTTCCAGTGGTAATGCGGGATTTAGCTCCAAATTACACTTAAACTTCAAGCAGCCATAACTTTTGATCCGGTTGTTCGATTTTTTTGTACAACACTTTTTCGAAAAGAGCTCATATTCTCCATCCAACAGAATAAGATTTACCCATTCTAGAATAAGACAACACCTTTCCGGTTGTCCAATTTTCGCCCACAATACCTTTTCGGAATGAGATCGGAGCCCTTAATCCAATGGAGAATAATTTAAACTCATTCCAGCTCATTTAGAGGTCGATATATAGTGAGTTGTAGTGGTAATAAGAGATTTAGCTCCAAATGACACATAGACTTCAAAATGACAAAAATTTTTATGCTGGTTGTAGTGAAAAATGAGAGATTTAGCTCCAAATGACACTCAAACTTTAAACAGCAATACCTTTTGATGTGGTTGTCTTATTTTACCCCCACAACACCTTTTCGAAATGAGCTCGAAGCACTACATTCATTGGAGCTCAAGTTTTACCCATTCCAGTTAATTTAGTTGTCGGTATGTAGCGTGTTGCAGCGGTAATGCGAAATTTAGCTTCAAATGACAGCTAAACTTCTAACATCCATAATTTTTGATTTGTATGTTAAATTTTTGCCCACAACACCTTTTCAGAATATGCTCGGAAACATATATCCAATGGAGCACCATTTTAAACCATTCCAGCTCATTTTAGTGGTCAATATACAGCAAGTTGCAATGGTAATGAAGGATTTAGCTCCTCTTGACACATAAACTAAAATAGCTATAACTTTTGATCTTATTGTCCGATTTTTGCGCACAACACCTTTTTGGAATGAGCTCGGAGCCCTACATTCATTTAAGCACAAGTTTTACCCATTGCAGTTCATTTAGTTGTCGATATATAGCGGTTTGCACTGGTAATGCAAAATTTAGCTCCAAATGATACATAAACTTGAAACAACCATAACTTTTGATCAGGTTATCTGATTTTGGCCTACAAAATCTCTTCAAAATGAGCTCTGAGACATACATTCAATGGAGAGCAAGTTTAACCCAATCTAGTTCATTTAGTGGTCGATATACATTGAGTTGCAGTGGTAATGTGGGATTTAGCTCCAACTAACACCTAAACTTCAAACAACTATAACTATTGATCTGGTTGTCCGGATTTTGCCCAAAACACCTTTTCAGAATGAGCTCAGAGCCATACATCCTATGGAGAATAGGATTTACTCGATCGAGTTCATTTAGTGGTCGACAGATAGTGGATTGCAGTGGAAATGAGGGATTTTGCTCCAATTGACACATAAACTTCAAACATCCATAACTATGATCTGGTTGTCAGGTTATTGCCCACAACACCTTTTCGAAATGAGAACGGAGCTCTACATCGAATGGACAACAAGTTTTGCCAATTCCAGTTCGTTTATTTGTTGATCTACAGTGAGTTATAGTGGTAATGGGGGATTTAGCTACAAATGACACAAAAACTTCAAACAGACAGAACTCTTAATCAAGTTTCCCAAATATTGCCCATAATACCTTTTTAGAATGAGCTCGGAGCCCTACATCCAATGTAGAGTAGGATATAACCATTCAAGTTCATTAATTATTCGATATATAGTGGGTTCCAGTGGTAGTGCGGGATTTAGCTCCAAATTACACCTAAACTTCAAGCAGCCATAACTTTCGATCCGGTTGTTTAATAATTTATGCACAACACTTTTTCAAAAATATTTCGTATTCTCCATCCAACAGAGAATAAGATTTACCCATTCTAGTATAAGACAGCACCTTTCTGGTAGTCCAATTTTCGCCCACAATACCTTTTCGGAATGAGATCTGAGCCCTAAATCCAATGGATAACAATTTAAACTCATTCCATCTCGTTTAGAGGTCTATATACAGTGAGTTATAGTGTTAATACGAGATTTAGCTCCAAATGACACATATACTTCAAAATGACATAATTTGTATTGCTGGTTGTAGTGAAAATGAGAGATTTAGCTTCAAATGACACTCAAACTTTATACAGCAATAACTTTTGATCTGGTTATCTGATTTTACCCCAACACCTTTTCAGAATGAGCTTAGAGCACTACATTCATTGAAGCACAAGTTTTACCCAATACAGATCAGTTAGTTGTCGATATATAGCGGGTTGCACTAGTAATGCGAAATTTAGCTCCAAATGACACCTAAACTTGAAACAGCCATAACTTTTGATCAGGTTGTCTAATTTTTGCCCACAAAACCTCTTCGAAATGAGCTTTGAGCCATACATTCAATGGGGAGCAAGCTTTAGCCAATCTAGTTCATTTAGTGGTCGATATACATTGAGTTGTAGTGGTAATGTGGGATTTGACTCTAACCAACACCTAAACTTCAAGCAGCTATAACTATTGATCCGGTTATCCGGAGTTTGCCCAAAACACCTTTTTGGAATGAGATTAGATCCATACATCCTATGAAGAATAGGATTTACTCGATCGAGTTCATTTAGTGGTCGACGAATAGTGGATTAAAGTGGAAATGAGGGATTTTGCTCCAATTGACACCTAAACTTCAAACATCCATAACTTTGATCTGGTTGCCAGGTTATTGCCCACAACACCTTTTCGGAATGAGATTGGAGCTCTATATCCAGTGGACAACAAGTTTTACCCATTCCAGTTCATTTAGTGGTTGATCTACAGTGGGTTACAGTGGTTATGGGGGATTTAGCTCTAAATGACACATAAACTTCAAACAGACATAACTCTTGATCCAGTTGCCCAATTTTTCCTCCAATACCTTTTTAGAAAGAGCTCAGAGCCCTACATCCAATGTAGAGTAGGACATAACCATTCAAGTTCGTTTATTGTTCGATATATAGTGGGTCCAGTGGTAATGCTGGATTTAGCTCCAAATTACACTTAAACTTCAAGCATCCATAACTTTTGATCCGGTTGTTCGCTTTTTTTGCACAACAGTTTTTCGAAAAGAGCTCGTATTCTCCATCCAACAGAGAATAAGATTTACCCATTCTAGAATAAGACAACTACTAAATCTTCCTGGTATATCCTGAACTCTGACTCCCGTAGACCCAACCTATATTTCGGGGACGAAATTGTTTCTTCATTTATTGGGATTTGTAACATCCCCAGAACAAATAGACCCCTAAGATGCATTTTGTCATGACAAGGTCATGACGTTGCTTTAAGAGACCAAAATGGCCCTAAGAACCAAGGTGAATAAGTGAAAATCACCTTGGTGTGCAAATAGCCAAATTTGACTCCATGGCTTATGACTTGATATTAGATTTCAAAATGACAAATTGATCCCACCAAATCTGCATAAACACCTTAGGGAATCCCTTGGGACATTTAGAACAAATTGGGGTTAATCCAATTGACCAAATTGACCAAGGTATTCTTTAGGTCAACATAGGTCAATCCTTCACCAATGGGTCCAATTGACCAACAAAACATGAAATTGACTTTACCCCTAGTCTTATAACATCATAGGGGACCCAATGGATCCAAAAGCCCCATCTATAGGTCATCAATTGGTCCTATTTGACTAAAGTCAACATTTCCCCAATTTTAGTCAAATCACACATATAGGCTAAATTGGCCCAATTGGGGCATCACCAAGACCCAATCAATATTATATGGTGTCAAGGGACTCAAGACCGACATATTGGACCAGTCAACCCATTGGTTGACCGAGTCAAACCTAAAATTCAACACTTGGTCAAGCAAGCCTAAATTGGGCTCAAAGTGAAATTAAACTCAATTCAATTGGGCTAAAACCTTGAACCAAGGCCCATCCTACAACCCATGTGTCAATTCCCTGGGTCGCCCTCTAAAATTGGATGGAGATGCCATGCAAGAGGCGTAAAAATGGAAACTCCACAATTTTTGATTAAGACAAAACATGGTGCATGAATTGACCTCCATGTGTCACAAGTGGCCATCTCAAGCTCATAATTGAGCTCAGAAATTGAATTCTTGCAGCCCCCTGCATTCCCAAGGCTGTGCATGCAATATCATTGGTTGCTAAGGGAGGTGCCACCCATGGCCGGACCCCTTCAATGGGGAACATGCATTAAAGCTTCCCCTCTCCCTCTAGAGCCCCTCATTACCTTCAGAGAGATGAGAGGAAGAGAACCCCTAGGTGTGTTGCTGGAATCGGGCGCTGAGGAGAGAAATGGAGCATGGACTTGGAGCTTGGAAAATCATCCATGGCACCAAGAGAAACCAGCCCCCAGAGCCCCAAGCAGGCAAGATTCCTTCCCCCCTCCTCCTGTGCTAGTCATCTACATCTTCTGATTTCAAAACAAGTTGTGAATGGAGCTCTCTCCATTTTTCTTTTCCTTGTTCCTTACCAAAAAAATATAAAGGTGGTGCATGCCATCTCCGGCCGCCTCCGGCCGCGTGCTCACTGCCAAATGATAGCCCTAGGTCGTGTGGAGGTGATGGCTTGGCCGTTTGGCAGGAGACTGCCGGAGATCGCCGAATTTCGGCTCGCAAAGTGGCCCAGGAGTGGAAAATCCAGGCCCTCGGCTCATTGGAGAAGAAGACCCGTGACCATTGGATCCGGGAGACCGGATAGTCGTAGACCTGCATCTATTTAATTATGTGTTTCATATAATCTGTCACACTTAATACCCGATTTTAATAGGCTGATTTTGAGGCCCTTATAGGTCATATTTTGAAAAATCTCCAGATATAGGAATTATAGATCTGGAGGTCTAATTCCATTTGGAAGTTGAATCAGACCATTCGGATCACTGTAGGACACACAACACGCATTTTAGTGAGGCTGGTCAAATTAGAAACCAGAAATTATTTGGTGTATATATTTTAAAATATAAGTCATATGGACTTGGGATTTTGACCATGCATGCATGTGACACATATCTATCTTTTAACCAAAGATCAAATTTTTAGGTGATGATTTTTCTAAGGTTCTATCTAAAATATGAAAAATCAAATAAATGACATTTTTGATTGTATATAACTCCAAATGACCCCAATTTTGAGTGTCATGCTTATTTAACCTATATTAGTCTCTGGTAAAAAAATTTGGGACCAATTGGATCCATGCATGATTGGTGAATCCAACATTTACATTGAAATGGTGTAAGGAAAATTGGGGTGCATTTAGCAAAAATGGGAAAAGGTGGTTTTTGGCCCATTTGCCCCATTAGATGCCCTTGAAACTCTGGTTATGAGTTGGTGTGGATGAAATAAATCATCCTCTGAAGTTGTAGAGTTTTTTGGAGTTAAAATTTTAGGCTTTTATGTTTTAATTCAAAATTAGCCCCTTTCAAATTAATGAAATAAAAATGGGTAATTGAATCTAGAAAATTCTAGATCTCTGGTCATAGGTCTATAATGTTGAATTAGACCTCTGGTGAATTATTGGGAATTTATGAAATTTATTTCATACTAGTGTTAGCACCATTTTTTGTGAGACATGTATATACGTGTATTTTGTTAGGATAAATAATCTGTACACAACTGGCATGTGGATTCTACCTAGGTTAGGCTCATTTCTGGAGGAAGTGACCAACATAACAATTGTAGATCTTGAAGTTACCTTTAAAATTCCACTAATTTCATGTCATTTGGATCACTGTAGCTCCATCAGCACCATTTTTGGTGAGACATGTATATAGGTGTATTTTGTTAGGATAAATAATCTGTACAGAACTGGCATGTGGATTCTACCTAGGTTAGGCTCCTTTCTGGAGGAAGTGACCAACATAACAATTGTAGATCTTGAAGTTACCTTTAAAATGCTACTAATTTCATGTCATTTGGATCCTTGTAGCTCCCTCAGCACCATTTTTGGTGAGACATGTATATATGTGTATTTTGTTAGGATTAATAATATGTACAGAACTGGCATGTGGATTCAACCTAGGTTAGGCTCATTTCTGGAGGAAGTGACCAACATAACAATTGTAGATCTTGAAGTTACCTTTAAAATGTCACTAATTTCATGTCATTTGGATCCCTGTAGCTCCCTCAGCACCATTTTTAGTGAGACATGTATAAAAGCGTATCTGGTGTGTTTAGCGATTTTGGCTCATGCAAATGCTTTGAATATTTGTCCATGCCTCAGATATGATATCAACCACCTCTAGTTATGAATTCAACTCATGTACATGACTGGATTTCTCTGAACTTCAAGTTGAAGTTTCGGACTTAAGGGTGTAGGAAAAATTGGGGTGCATTTAGTAAGAATGTAATAAATGATAATTAAGGATAAATACACCTTGGATTAATATGAGACTTAGGACCTGGTGCTTTTAGACCAATAATGAGCTATAGTAATTTTCCCAGGATTTATTGAATCCTTAACATAACACTTGTAGTGTAAACCCTTATTGGCACACCAATAATATTAATTGGTAATGAGGATAAATATCCTTTGTAAAATTATGAAACTCGGGCACTGAAGTTTTTAGGCCAATATTGAACTACTGTAAATATGTCAGAATTTATTGTGACCTGTAGATGGTACTTGCAGTGTAAATCACTATTTGCTCCCCACTTGTTTTAATTAGAAATTATGATTAAATACTCCTTGGAAAAATGTGTAACTTAAGTTTTGAGGTTTTCAGACCATTATTATGTTACAGTGAATTTATCAGAATTTATGGTGATCATTAGTTGACAATCGATGTATAAATCACTATTTACAAATCTTCTATTTTAAATAGAGACTAAGATTTAAGATTCCTTAGAGAATTTATGAAATTAGGATTTGAGGTTGTTAGATCACAACTCATTGTGAACCCATGGTAATAATTAGAACTCATTTGGATATGATGTGATCAAGATTGCACCTTAGGAGTCAAATCTAGCTCAATCTTATTTTGGTCTGCGAATAGTAAAACTGATTTATATGATTTAGACCATCACTGACCTTCACACATAGAACTGTTAACTCTTTGATTATTATGAAGGCTCAGAATATTTGGAAGAGCATCTCTAAGGGCATCGTGGGAAATTAGGGTTGGGGTGCGTTTAGCAAAGTTATACGTGTAGGAATTTACAATGATAAGAAAAGGAAGTTAGACCTCGTCAAGGGCCCCACAAACAACTGATCAGTGTTAAACGATTATATGGAAGGAAAACTACCCTTAGCCGGGTGAGCCATCTTAAGGTAAATACTCAAGGGAGAAGTCGAGAAGTATCTAAGGCAAACCCTGGATTAAGGATGACAAAGAATAAGAGTGTGGGTCCAAGTAAGGTTGATAATGCTAATTGAATATGTGTAGTTCCTCGGTGAAGAAGGGAACTCGAGCTTAGAATGTGATGACGGGAGAGTCAGCACTCGGTCACAATTGGTGGTGTTGGAGTTCAAAAGAACTCCCCCACTCCTAAGAGCCAAGTTTAACTCATCTTATAGATTTAATGTAATTGGAGAGGATAATGGGGATCAAGTAAAAAGAGGTAGATACCAACAAGATTAAGTGCCTTGGGAAGAGGAAGTTCGGGGTGTCAGCCCTCCACACTTCCTAGTACCGCTGCGAGCCCCTCACCGGGTAACCCTTCGGAAGTCCAAGGCTAACCCTAAAGCTTCTAAGATCAACAAAATTATAAACAATACTAGTTAAGTAGGAGAACTTGACAAGTTATCGTTCATCCCAAACTGGATCAGGTTATAAGAGAAGGACAGGGATAATCCTGCGAGCGGTAGGCTCGAGATATAAGGAAGGACTGGGATAGTCCTGCGAGCGGTAAGCTCAAGATATATAAGGAAGGACTGGGATAGTCCTGCGAGCGGTATGTTCGGGTTATATGAGAAGGACTGGGATAGTCCTGCGAGCGGTTGGCTCGATATATAAGGAAGGACTGGGATAGTCCTGCGAGCGGTAAGCTCAGGATATATAAGGAAGGACTGGGATAGTCCTGCGAGCGGTAGGCTCGGGTTATATGAGAAGGACTAGGATAGCCCAGCGAGCGGTAGGCTCGAGATATAAGGAAGGACTGGGATAGTCCTGCGAGCGGTAGGCTCGAGATATAAGGAAGGACTGGGATAGTCCTACGAGCGGTAAGCTCGGGATATATAAGGAAGGACTGGGATAGTCCTGTGAGTGGTAGGCTCAGGTTATATGAGAAGGACTGGGATAGTCCTGCAAGCGGTAGGCTCGAGATATAAGGAAGGACTGGGATAGTCCTGCGAGCGGTAGGCTCGGGTTATAAGGAAGGACTGGGATAGTCCTGCGAGCGGTAGGCTCGGGTTATAAGGAATGACTAGGTTATAGTCCAGCGAGCGGTAGGCTCGTAGTTTAAATATAAGACTGGTGTAGTCTAGTGAGCGGTAGGCTCGTAGTTTAAATATAAGACTGGTGTAGTCTAGCGAGCGGTAGGCTCGTAGTTTAAATATAAGACTGTGTAGTCCTGCGAGCGTTACGCTCACTATATATTGCTTTGGGTTAGGTCATGCGAGTAGTAGGCTAGGCATTTTTAATTAGAGGCATCGTTGTATCAAGTAGTATGCGGATACCCTGTGTGTTCTTAGGGGCGTACGTAAGGTCTAAGTTGGATGGTGTCACACAAGCCTAGATGTGGACAGCCCGGTCTACTGCCCTGTTTGCCTCAACAGGGTACCTGAGCGGAGACTTGAATAAAGGGCTAGAGGTGGTGCTTACCAGATAGTACGCGGATACCCTGTGTGTTCTTAGGGGTGTACGTAAGGTCTAGGTTGGGTGGTGTTACACAAACCTAGAAGTGGACAGCCCGGTCCACTACCCTGTTTGCCTCAACTGGGTACCTGAGTTGACACACTCGAACAGAGGGAACTACAAAAGGTCTGTATGTACAGAGTCATGTGCGTGAGTTGCATCATTGCATTGCACATCATGACATAGCATACTTGCATAAAACAGAGACCTCATCGTATAAATTAGTATGGGCTCTTTTATACGATGAGTTTACTTCTTGCCAGATCCCTTAGCTTATGTGTTTGTGTGTGTATACACATAAGTTAAGGTTACTTTCATAGCTACTCTAGTTGTTTCTTTACTTGCTCTAGTTATCTTTATAACTACTCTGGTTCACTTTTCTAGCTGCTTAGACTATTTTATAACTGCGTGTGTATACTCACTTTGACGCTCGTTTATATACTACTCGGTTTCTTTGTAGCCCCTTTATTTATTATGATAGATTTGCTAGAAAGGTGCTTGATGTAAATAAATATACATGTTGTTAGCTATTGATATAATTGCTAGATGTAAATGCTTTTATATACATGTTGTTAGCTATTGATATTACTGCTGGGTTAGTAGTACCCGCTTGTCACCTGCTTTTGATTTACCCCTTGATGTCCTCCGCTTCCTCCTCCCGCACGGTGCCTACGAGTCGCGGGTGGAGGCGGTGAGGAATATGCTGAGTCTTATAGAATGACGGTCAGTGGACCACATCATTTTAGGGATGATGCGTCGGAACAGCAGGACCCCGTACAGGAGGACGGAATGAAGCAGAGCAGACACTACACGTCATCGCAGCCGCAGCTACAGATGCATGAAGACAGAGTTGATAGCTTCCGCATAGATGTAGAGTGAGAGTGATTGTTGCACTATATTTGAACATGTAACGGGCATATGCCCTCATTTGGTTACTTTAATTCTCATCGTGGACATTGTAAACATGTAATCTACATATTTACTGTGATTTGTGGACTTGTTTCTGCTATTCACTTCTATTACTGTGAATGGTGGTTGGCCTAGATGATGTTGATTAGCCGGCAGGATCGGCGTGTTGTGGCGGCTACCATTGGGTGTAATGGTGCCACCGCAAGACGGCGGTTCTGGGAGGTAAGACCCGGGAAGAATTGCAAAAAAAAGAGGGTCTTACATCCTGTATGCCGTCACCGCCTGCCCGATTCTCTTGTACCCAGGCAGGCGGTTGTTTTATCCCTACCCATTCGGGAAGGCCCCCAAGCCTATAAATAGGGGGCGGCGACATTCCCAAGGCACGCACACTCGAATCCTGGAGCTCACTTGTTTGAGCTGCGGTCTCGAGTTTCCCGTCTTGCGACTTGTCTGACCGGACGGCTTCTTCCTTCCTTGCTTTGTAACCCGCTGTAATCTCTTCATTTGAATCAAAGGAAAGCCCATCATAAGAGTGGCATTCGCCGTGACAGGCAAAGTTTGGCCTCGACCGCTGTCAGCGGTCTAATTTACTCTGCTCAAATAGTAACTGACAGTCCGCCACCTCCGATTTCCTTCGGTGGTGCATTTTTGGATTCAACAGAAACACGCGACCTTCAGATCGTGGATTATCGATGAAATCTTTGTCAAAATGTCAGACCGCCGGTTCCCTCTGGGAGACCACTTTGACTACAGTGAAGATTCCCTGTGGGAGGCCTTGGAGCAATCAAAACGAAAAGTTGAGCGGGCTCAGAAAGCGACTGATCAGCGTTTGTACGCGATCAGTCAGGCTTTAGCACTGTTAACCAAGCGATTGGTCCCTCAGCAGACTGTGGTTAACCAGGCGGTGACTCCGGTCCCTCCTCCACCTCCTCCTTACCCGCTACCACAAGTCTCCAATTTCCAACCGTTGCAAGAAGGTTTTGCAGCACGGCAAAACTTTTATCAAGAAGCCGCGCACAGCATGCCGGCCCGAGTTCTCGATTTCCAGGGGGTGGCTTCTCACGCTGCCCGCCTTTCCTATCCTCCAGAGGGCGCTGCCCGCCTTTCCTATCCGCCATAGGGCGCTGCCCGCCTTTCCTATCCGCTAGAGGGCGCTGCTCGGCTTTCCTATCCACCAGAGGGCGATGCCCGCCTTTCTTATCCGCCAGAGGGCGCTACCCGCCTTTCTTATCCGCCAGAGTTCGCTGCCCATCATTCCTACCCGCCAGAAATCGCTGCCCGCTCCTCCTACCAGGCGGCTTGTCCGCGAGTAGCCGCAGCTCAGGCAACTTACTATTCTTCTCCTCTATTGTATGAAGATGTTGAAGAAAACTCTCCCTTCGTGGATGAAGTCCGAGGGGAGCCAGCCCCAAACAATTTCAGGGAGCCGCACCTGCCGGCATATAATGGGGAAACTGATCCAACATTCCATCTTCAGGCCTTTGAATCGGCCGTCGCTTTGAGGACCCTCTCAGATGCAACCAAATGCAAACTCCTTGTGACATACTTTGATGGAAAAGCAAGGGAGTGGTTCTATGGGTTGCATACCAGGTCGATTAGCTGCTTCACTGAACTACGCAGGGAGTTTCTGCTCAGGTTTTCCACTTCGAGAAAGAGGAAAAGTGGCCCGGCGGGCCTTTTTGATATCAAGAAGCGAGAAGACGAAACGTGGGCCCGTTTCGTAGATCATTTCCAGAAGGAAATCATGGAGGTTCAGAATGTAGATCCAGAACTATACTGGGTGGCCCTGATTCACGGCTTGAGGGAAGGTCCCCTAAAATTTGAGGCAAACATCAGGGAGCCAAGAACTTATCAGGAAATGATTAGTTTGGCAAATATGTTCATAAGGGGAGAAAAAAGTAACCCCGGATACGTCGCGAAATTGGTGAGCGACAAAGAGCAATCCAACTCATCCTTCAATCATCCACCAGCAAACCAACCCCATTTCGAGCCCCGTTCCCAGAGGGGAAGAAATTACAAACATAAGCAACCCTTCATCGGCCATCAACGGTTTCAGGATCAGAAACCGTCGTTGGCCATCGCACCCACTCCATCCATTTCGCTTCCACAAATAATGCCAGTATACCTGCCACAGTATACTGCACAACCATCTCCAACTATTCCATCCACCCGGTATGATGATTCGCAAGAGTCATTTACTCCTCTAAATGTTACCATGGACGAAGTCGTCCAAATCCTTCAGAAGAGGCCAGATTTTAAAAGGCCTGCTCCTCTAAAATTGGATGTTCGTAACTGAAATCAGAATCTCTACTGCGAATATCACAAGGAGGGAGGGCATCTGACCGAAGATTGTTGGGCCCTCCGCTTATTGATAGAAAGGCTTTTGGGAGAGGGAAAGCTCCGAGGCCTAGTCTGAAAGGAAGTGACTGCTGGACCAGCCACTGAGAAAAAGAAGGAAACGGTTGAGGTAACTTGGGAATGTGCCGACGTTGAAGACGCCGGTTGATATGGAGATATTCATCCTTCAACTGAATGCATAGAGGTCAATGATGTGGGCCCCCTGGGGACATCTACTCCATTCATGGAGGGGCTGGAGCTGAATCATCTCGTAAATCAAGTAGTGCGAGAGTCATGAAGCAAGAAGTGGCGGCAACCACAACCTCAGCCCCTGAAAGCACAATCGTCACTTTCAGTCAAGATGACCTTTCTCCAAATGCCAATCCTTTTGACGATGCCGTAGTAATCAAAGCCATTATTAAGAATTATGCAGTTCACAAAATCCTGATCGACACGGGCAGTTCTGTTAATCTCCTCTTCCGTCCAACCTTTGATGCCCTGAAGACTGGGAAGCCTCTGCTCTGCACCGAAGGGCCCCTTTACGGCTTTTCTGGAGAGAAGAAGGAATTGGAAGGTTCTGTAAAGCTCCTGGTTTCTCTGGGGGGAGTGGTGAATCTTATCAACTTCGTGGTGGTGGATGCTCTAAGCAACTACCGCGCCATCTTCGAAATGACCATTCTTAATGCCTACAGGGCAGTAGTGTCCACTTTCCACCTTGCTCTTAATTTTGCTGCCGAGGGAAGGCAGTATCACATCCGTAGCAATCCCAAGGTGGCTCAGGAGTGTTACGTACGAACCGTCAATATGATCACCAACATTCCACTTCCCGAGGCCACGGTTGAAGTTCTTGAAATTGCTGAATCCTCAAAGGCTGTTGAGGAGAGGAAAGATCAAGAAGGGGCTGATGGGGACCATCCCTTCAATCCCTCTCTTTCCCCTACTATTGCTGTTGAAGACCCCTTCCTATTCTGGGTCGGGACTACTACTGATGATCCGTTGATGCTGAGGACATGGATGATAGAGACAGATGCTGCTAGGGACACTACTTGGAAGAAGACTTCTGTTGCGGAAAAGTACTTGGAGCCGCCACCTCCGGACGAGAACGAGCCTACACCGTTTGTTGCTGCAGATGGACCTTGAATGTGCACAGTTAACCTCACTAGAATTCTCTAGAGGGGGGTGAATAGAGATTAAAAATATTTTGTGCAAAGTTAATATATATATATGTATGATCACAGATTAGAGCTTCCCACACACACCAACAAGAATTAAACAAATAAAGAAAGTAAATGCAAGAAAAGAAATCACAGCACAACACAAAGAGATATAGTGGTTCCCCAAACTTTGGGTAGTCCACTCTTCTACCCCCTTGGTAGGAAATTCACTATCTTGTACTAAGTCTTTTGATAAGGAGACTCTTAGAACCACCCTGAGTCTTTTGACAAGGAGACTCTTAGAACCAACTGAGTCTTTTGAAAAGGAGACTCTTAGAACCAGTACACTGAATTTTTTGAAGAGAGATTCTAAAAACTCATTTACAATGTTTAAGTATGAATAAGAAAGAAGAAAGAAATAAGAACAAGAATGAATCTTCTTCCTAGCAAGAAGATTAGAAGCACAAGAAGTGAATTAAATCTTTCTTCTATAGAGAGAAGAAGATTGTAGCCCTTTTCAGAATTTTGCAGCAGTATGGCTTCTGAGTGAGAAGGAGAAGGAAGCTTGTTCTTTGCTGCAGCACTATTTCTCAATTTACTCTTTTCACTTGGGAGCTCTTCCTCTTTTTCAAATGTAAAAATGGTGAATCACTTCTTTTTTTGCCGACCTCCTTCATATATATATATTGCTCTGTTCATTCAAATAATACTCACAGGAGGAAAATTAATTATCAGACAGAGAATTAGAAGGATAGAAACATTTCCAAAGTTAGCATACCAATAGAAGGAAAGAATTCATTCCAATTTCAAATAATGTCCATAATGAATTTTATCAGATTAGCCAAGAATCTAATAGAGGAAAAGAAAGATTCAGAACGGCTATAAGACATAAATTGATTCCATATAAATCAGATCTATAAGATAAGGAAAGAGATCTGGCGATTTTGAATTCTGTCATAAAGATCGATGTGCGTCGATTACTATTCGACGCAAGCGTCGAATACATCCTGTCTGGACGTCGAGAGGAGAATAAGGAAGGTGCGATGACAAATGTGCGTCGACTACATTAGATGCGTCGACTGGAAATTAGAGTAGCATCGACAACACATACGTCGAAGTCTTCCTAAAGTTACTTCGACTCATTCTGAAGGAAACGTCGACTACATTTTGACGTTGCGTCGAATGCCATTTGACGCATATTTACTTAGCCTTATTTTTCATTCTTAGAATTCATATTTAACTCTTTTTCAGGGGTTAAGAGAAATCATTTTCCCAACAATCTCCCCCTATTTGTCTTAACCCTATTTAGAGAGAAATTGTATTTAGCATATAATTAACATAGCAAAGCATTTGTACAGATAATGAAGATTTCACACAATCAGAAGCAAACTTCATATTCAGACCAAGCATAAAGTATATGAAGCATTGTTTTCAAGTATTATTCAGGAGGGGTAGGAGGAGTCTTTCTTTTTCTCTTGAATACTATTGTGGATTGCTCTTTCCCAGTAGCAGGTGACTCCCTCAGCTCCCCCTGGGTCTCAGCCATTTGCTCCCCCTGAGTCTCAGCTCCCCCTGCCCCTGACTCCTGAGCCCCTTCTTCAGCCATCACAGCATCTGGCTCTTTCTCTTTTCCAGCATCAGCTTCATTTCCTTTTTCAGTTCCAGCAGCTGGTTCATTTTCTTCTTGATTTATAGCAGTATTCAGCACTTTCTCACCTTCTTCCTTTTCAGCCTCATTTTATGCTCTGCTTCCCTCCCCTTGTATTAGTGCCACTTGATTTGCAGCATCTCTTGCTATGTTGAGTACCTCTATTGTTTGTTCATCATTGTGTAGCTCAGGTACTATCTCATTTCCAATTGTCTTGAGCAGTGCAAGACTGTCAGATTTTGAAGAAGGAGGGGATTTGTGTGAGGGAGGTTTAAGATTGGAGGGCTGCTCTTCATCTAGCTTCTCCCCCTTCTTGACCTTCTTGGCCAAGGAGGTTAAGAAAGACTTGGTAACTCTTGAGGAAGAGAGAGAGTTCTTCAGACTTTGCACAGAGGCACTGACCCCATCTATTTGGGTGTGCATGTGTAGGATTGAGGAAAGAATTTGGGAGCAGTGCTCATCCAGCATTGGTTGGAATGTTTGAGCTGCTGATGCAATGCACTGAGTGAGGAGAGCTTCAGTGGATGCAGATGGTTCATGTTGTGGTTGGGGATGAGGAGAGAGTGGTGAAGGTGGTGATGAGGCTGGAGAGAAGTTAGTTGATACATGAGGTATGGGTGATAAAGGAGGTGGAGAGGATGAGAAAGTAAGAGGAGGAGGAGGTGGAGAAGCTGCTGTTTGAGGAGCAGGTGTTTGAGAAGAGGTAGGTAGATTAGGAGTTGTGAGGGTGGTAGAGACTATTTGAGTGGATGATGGTGGTAGAGAAGAATTGTCTCTTTGAGGAGAAGGAGGAGGAGATGGATGAGTAGGAGAGTTAGGAGGAGAGGGAGTCCTTTCAGGAATGGAACCAGGCTTGGGGATTTGCCTAGTCCATTTGGAGAAGAGGGCAATGGACATCCTCTTTCCAGGAGGGATAGGAATTCCTTTTGACCTACAGAGGTCAGGGAAGGAGTGGAAGAGTACTTGACTCATAATCCTCATGTAGGCATTCTCTTTGTGAGAATATCTAGAGCCTATCATCTTGAGCAAACAGCTGGCCCAGTCTATTTTCTTCTTCAATACAAGAGCCCCCATGATGTTCAGTTGCTGCTTGGGCACTGCATCATCGGCAGTTATCTTACATAGTAGTATTTTTCCCACTATATCTGCTAGTAATCTATACTCCTCAGAAAAGTCTATTTTCTTTAGATGGGTTGGTTTATCCCTTGAAAACTTCATGATGGTTAGCAGATGCTTGATTTCATCAGGTGTGAGGTCTATAGATTCATCACCTAATAAAGGAATAATTTAGACTTGTTTAGTTATTCTTTTAAAAGCTCATTTTCTTTCCTTATTTCATTTGAACAAAGAGGATATTAGGATATACCTGATGTAAGATCAAAGGTGGCCCTAATATGCTCTGCTGAGATTAAGACTGGTGTCTCATATAGTGTTCCCTGGATTTCTCCTTGTTCAGATATCTGAACATGAGTTATTAGCTCTGTGAGCTCTGATTCCAGAAGCTTGCACCTAGTGGAGATGAGCTTGTCCAGTACTGCTGCAGTAAAAAGAGCAATGATGCTCTTGTAGTTTTCTGTGGCTGCTTGGAAAGACTCAAGGTCAATGTCGAAGCCTGAGTTGATTTTGGGAGCCATTTTAGGTCAGTGAAAGAGAGAGGAAAAATCGGCTGGTCTGAGGAGCAAGAAGGATGAAAGATGCAGAGTCGTGAAGGCTTCTAACTGAAGAGACTATTTAAGTCAGGTGAAGCGTCGAAACTGGACTTAATTCGAGGCTTATTCGGTATTTCAGTGGATGTGACTAAAAGTATTGCCGCTCGTTTTTATGAAGTCGACGTTACATCGATAGGGGATCGACGTTACTTTGACTGAAGGAGATCAGTGCCAGCGTCGAGGTCTTCTCGACGGTGCGACGATTATAAGTTGATGTGACTTTTAATTTTCCTAAAAGTTCTAGGTGTTTTATTTCTTTTCATCTCTTCCTAGCCCTAAAGATTTCTAAGTCAGTCTTGGACAACATTCTACATATAGTTTGATTGATTGTGCCAACATTGTTTGGCAAGATGTCCAGTTTTATTACATATATAGCATTTGATTATCTTAGTATTGTGAGAATTTAAGTTTAGAGAGGGATGGAAGTGTTGATTAGAATAGAAGGTTTGATTAAGATGGGAATTTTGTTTAGGATAAACATTTTGGTTAGGATAGAGGTGTTGATTTGGATAAAAATCATGATTGGGATGAATGGGTCCTGAATATGGGTTAGGATGAAAGGTTTTTGGAGAAAAGGTATTTAAGTTGCTCTGAACTTTTGTGCGTCGATATCTATTCGACGCATGTTGATAGTCGTGTCGATTTGTATTCAGCGCTTTCTCCAGATGGCGTTGATCTGATTTCAACGCATAAAGAAAATTGCGTCGATTGGAAGTCGACGTATTTTTGTTCAAGCGTCTAGAAG
This sequence comes from Dactylorhiza incarnata, assembly GCA_033032865.1. Taxonomy (NCBI): domain Eukaryota; kingdom Viridiplantae; phylum Streptophyta; class Magnoliopsida; order Asparagales; family Orchidaceae; genus Dactylorhiza; species Dactylorhiza incarnata. The sequence continues at coordinate 2,108,747 of JAWHQI010000330.1, read as the reverse complement.
AGGTCGAGACATCTGAGAGGTTGCGTTGAGTATAAGTCGACGCACTATCATTTATGCGTCGATATGAAGTCGACGCAATTGTATCTTCAATTTTCATTTTACCTTATTCTGCTTTTACTCTTTTATGTGTTGTTTTTCTTGGATTAGTTGTTTCTTCAGATGAAGTTTGTGAGTCATCAACTGAATAATATGAAGTCTCATCAAATTCTTTTATTTCTTTGAAGGAGTTTTCTTCCTTATCTTGTGGGTCTTCTTCTTGGTTTGTCCATTTGACAGGTTTAGTGAATTTTACAGGGCTCATCCAAGCAGGTTTGTTGGATGGAATTAGGCTGATTAATGGATCAGCCCCTAGCCCAAGATTCTTGTGTCTTATTTTTTGTTTTTCTGTGATTTCCTTAAGAGTTTGGCTTCTCATTTTTATTGATTCTTCAAAGTCCTTTGCCTGGGATACCTTATCCTTAAGGAACTGATTTTCTATTTTATCCTTTTCTACCTCCTTTTCTATGATGTTAGCCCTTAATCCATAATCTTTAGAGCATTTAACTTCTCTATTTCTGTGGTTTTTAGCTACATTGATTTGTTCTTTCAGATCTTTAATTTCTTATGTTGCTTTTAGTTGATCTAGACACATTCCCATAAAATCATTTCTGAAGTTATCACTTTGAAAATCTATTTTATCAAACATGCTTACCTCATCCTTATCCTCAGATTCCTCTATGAGAATAAGGCTATCTTCTTTTTCATCTTTAGAAGATATGCTTTCTTCTGATCCTGTCTCACTCCATGATTTAGCACTATCATTATTCTTTGATCCTTCAAGGGCCATCAAGCATAGATCTTCTTGCTTAGATTCTTCATTGTCACTCTTGGAAGAGGAACTGTACTCATAGTCTGTTTCACTCCAGGCTTCTGCAATAAGGCCTCTTTCTTTCTTCTTCTCATTTTTCTTTGGATCTTTCTTTTTCAAATCTTTCTTTGTCTCAGCATTCTCTGGACATTCTGGGGCAATATGTCCAGATTTCCTGCAAGAATAACAAACAATTTTTTTAGTGGGAGTTTTGTCATACCTTGGTTTTGACTCCCTTCTTCTTGATCCCTCTGTCTTGACCCATTTCTTAAATCTTCTGGCCAGGAAACTAAATAGTTCTTCTTCAGTGACAGGAGTCCCTTCTTCTGTTGCCTTTAAAGCTATGTTCCTATCTTTTGAGGAGATTGGAGTGTTTTCTCTTCTCTTCTTCTCTTCTCTAGTTTTCAGCAGTTGCTCATAGGATTTGAGTTTTCCTAAGAGAGCATCTGTTGAGATTTCCTTTTGTCCTCTTGTGTCTCTTATTGCCCATGTTCTTGAGTCCCATGAACTAGGGAGACTCATTAGCAATTTATCATTAATCTCAGTGAGAGAGATCTCTCTATCCAAGTTTTTCAATTGATTGATGATTAGACTGAATCTGTCATACATCTCAGAGATACTCTCTTCATTTTTCTTTTGGAAGTTCTCATATTGGGAGATCAATAGAGCCTTCTTATCTTTCTTTTCATCAGCACTTCATTCCACCATCTTTATAAGAGCATCCCAAATTTCTTTGGCTGATTCACAGTCAACAACCCTTTGAAAGATGTCATCTGAGAGGGTTGAGACAAGTATGTTCATGGCCTTTAGATCACATGTTCTTGCCTTCTTCTCATCTTCTGTCCATTCAGATCTTGGAACAAGTGTTTGTGTCACATTGTCATTTGCATCCTTTCTATAAGGCTTTGGGGGACCCGTCACAGTAATATTAAACAAGTTATCATCAATAGAATTCATATAAATTCTAATTCTTGTTTTCCAAACTGCAAATTTTTCAAGATTGCACATTGGTGGTCTGGTGGAAGCATAATCTTTGATTTGTGCCATGTAAAAAATAATTGTTAGATATATATATATATATGAAAGGTAGGACCTTTTTGATCAAGGAGTTATCCTTTTTAGATCAACCTTGCTTTGATACCAATTGAAAGTGCACAGTTAACCTCACTAGAATTCTCTAGAGGGGGGGGGGGGGGTGAATAAAGATTAAAAATATTTTGTGCAAAGTTAATATATATATATATATGTATATATATATGTGTATGATCACAGATTAGAGCTTCCCACACACAACAACAAGAATTAAACAAATAAAGAAAGTAAATGCAAGAAAAGAAATCACAGCACAACACAAAGAGATATAGTGGTTCCCCAAACATTGGGTAGTCCACTCTTCTACCCCCTTGGTAGGAAATTCACTATCTTGTACTGACTCTTTTGATAAGGAGACTCTTAGAACCACCCTGAGTCTTTTGACAAGGAGACTCTTAGAACCAACTGAGTCTTTTGAAAAGGAGACTCTTACAACCAGTACACTGAATTTTTTGAAGAGAGATTCTAAAAACTCTTTTACAATGTTTAAGTAAGAATAAGAAAGAAGATAGAAATAAGAACAAGAATGAATCTTCTTCCTAGCAAGAAGATTGGAAGCACAAGAAGTGAATTAAATCTTTCTTCTATAGAGAGAAGAAGATTGTAGCCCTTTTCAGAATTTTGCAGCAGTATGTCTTCTTAATGAGAAGGAGAAGGAAGCTTGTTCTTTGCTGCAGCACTATTTCTCAATTTACTCTTTTCACTTGGGAGCTCTTCCTCTTTTTCAAATGAAAAATGGTGAATCACTTGTTTTTTTTTCTGCCGACCTCCTTCATATATATATATATAGCTCTGTTCATTCAAATAATACTCATAGGAGGAAAATTAATTATCAGACAGAGAATTAGAAGGATAGAAACATTTCCAAAGTTAGCATACCAATAGAAGGAAAGAATTCATTCCAATTTCAAATAATGTCGATAATGAATTTTATCAGATTAGCCAAGAATCTAATAGAGGAAAAGAAAGATTCAGAACGGCTATAAGACATGAATTGATTCCATATAAATCAGATCTATAAGATAAGGAAAGAGATCTGGCGATTTTCAATTCGACGCAAGCGTCGAATACATCCTGTCTGGATGTCGAGAGGAGAATAAGGAAGGTGCGATGACAAAGGTGCGTCGACTACATTAGATGCGTCGACTGGAAATCAGAGTAGCGTCGACAACACATACGTCGAAGTCTTCCTAAAGTTACTTCCACTCATTCTGAAGGAAACGTCGACTACATTTCGACGTTGCGTCGAATGCCATTCGACGCATATTTACTTAGCCTTATTTTTCATTCTTAGAATTCATATTTAACTCCTTTTCAGGGGTTAAGAGAAATCATTTTCCCAACAGACCTCCACCTCTTTATTGGACGAGACTCGATGCTGATTTGGAGCCACCCTTGCCGATGAGGAATGATGATGAAGATGTCAAGGAACCCCCTTGAGCCTTATTCGGCGCCCGGACACTCTCTTTTTATTTATTTGCACTTGCTTATTTGTTCTATTTCAAATTTGGGACTTAATTTACTTTAGTTAGCATTTAGCAAATTGTGTTGGGCTGCGTTTAGCCGCTCCTTCTTGTAGGCCTATATATAGGCCAAACCTTCTCTATTTTGATTATTGATGAATGAAAATTAAAACCCTAATCCCCTCTTAACTTTCTCCCTCTCTCTTGTGTGGCAGCCCCTCACTTTCCCTCTCTTTCTCTCGATCGGCCAAGGAGGCCGCCCCCCTCCAGTTTCTCTCTTTCTCTCGACCAGCCAAGGGAAAACCGCCCCTCCCTTCCCCTCTCCTTCTCCTGTTCGGTCAAGGAGGCCGCCCCCCTCACTTGCCCTAGTTCAGCTAAAAGAGGCCGCCCCTCCCTTTCCCTTTCCTTCTCAAGTTCGGCCAAGGCAAAGAGGCCCCTCTAGGGCTTTGTTCGTGGCAGCGAATTGTGAAGGTGAACGTGCACTCCGTCAAGAGACCCTCCTCCGACGATCACCACGTGGATAACACTAGGACTTCTACATCCCGGATCTCCTATTCCGGGCGGGGTAACCACTCAACGATATGTGAGATCTTCTTTAAAAGCATAGGTGTGGTGGATAGGTTCTGTGACGAGTTTTTCGTTCGTTGATTTTCTCGCGGTTATTTTCTCGTGTTAGTGGAACGATCTAGGGTTATTTTCATTCGACGGGGAGTGGCGATCCCCTTTTGATTTCGTTGGAGAAGATCTTCCTATTTTCCGAAGTTGTTGTTTTCGGAGGATCTCCTTGTGGTATATCCTAGCTTTGGTCTTGTTGGGGAAACATCCACCCTTTCCGACTCGATTTATTTTGGTGGATTTTTCTTTGGTACAACACCGCGCTCGTCCGGAATCAATATTATTCCATTTAGCTTGTGTGGATATAGGTCTATAGCCTATATTCATACTCTAACGGTTACTACCCGTACGCTGCGTTAAATTAATAACAAGCATATTCGAGGGCTGCGTTTATTTTATATTTGGGTAGAGCGGAGTGGTGAGAGTCCCTTGTTCGAAGTCGCGTGCGAACGCCGCAATCCGGTGGCATACATCAATTTGGTATCAGAGGGAGGTTTGTGCCGGTTTCCTAATTGGCACAATACTCATCGTTTTTCTTATAAGACACTTGCACTCACATATTTTCCAAAAAAAAAATCTGAAATCAAAATTCAAAATTTGATTCGCTGCGGTGTGCGAATAGCGGTTTGAAATCTAAAATTTTTGTCGAAAATCAAGAAAAAAATTTCTAGACAATCCTCACTCTACTGTCAGCATTAAAATAAAAAAATATCTTAATTTACCCTAGTTATCAGGCGGGAATAAAATTACGTTTCTATAAAATTTTAGTCAGATTTACCTTCCCCTAGCCTTATGAGCACAACTTTAGGAATGGGGCTGTCCCCGCACTACTCCCATATGGGTTTGGACCCGATGGAGTTCACTAAATTCCGTCGTGGGGCTAGAGACCCATTCCATGAACCTACAATGACAAGGTTTAGCCGTTATCTGGCACATCAATTTCATTTAAACTTAAAGCACGGTGAGAAGTGGTGCAGGTTGGTCGTTGATAGCGTCTGTCATACCAACGCTGTAACAGAGAACGCCCATGTGTGTCTTGATGAGAGTGTTATTTTTGTGTCCCAATGATGTTTGGTGCCCCTCACCATTAAAGCCTATTCTGAGTGTGTTTGGTGTGATGTCCTTCATATGAAGGACTTCCATGTGTTGTTAGGACACCCTTGGCTTACTAGCCATGATATTATATACGATGATCACGATGACCCCTTAGACTTCATGCATCAAGGTCAGCTTATATCTCTTAGGTCCACTCCGCCTACGAAGCCATCGGTCCCATCTGGGGACATTTGTAGCCCTGCTGAGTCGACACCCCTATGCTTTGCAACGAAAAGGGATGTTGACACCACTAGTCAAAATCATCCTATAGACGGTATTTTTCACTCAGAAACGAACACTTTATGCCTAACCGTTAAACCCGAGACTAGTCTGGTTAGTCCTAGCCTGCCCATAGGCCATATTGTCCCTGTTGATACTCCCACGATTGGCTTAGTGTCTGAGACTGAGGTTGCCCTGATTAGTCAACCTTTACATGATCCCATTAGCTTTCAGGAGCCTCTTGTTGGTCATCCCGAGATAATTCCGGAGGTTGTTGAAAATTCTGAACTAGAGCCAAGTGATTCTGATGATGTTGGTGAGAAAGCCGAAGAGATGGGGCGACCCTTATTAGCTTCTCACACTCTTGATAGCGGGATTAGGGCTAGTGAGTTTCCTGTGTCTTCTAGTGGGGAGGACAAGTGGTCCAATCCGTTATCTGTTGGTAATAGTTGTGTGGGCACATTCTCTGCGCTAGTGGACCATATGCTAGTTTTAGCTCCCCCGTTGAACTGTCACCCATTTATGGTTGCTTGGGTCCCCCCTACTTCAGTCCCGACCTTGAAGTATGGTATGGAACCTGTTACCACCGCAGGACGAGATGAGTGGTTTTGTTGGGTTGTCCTTCCTATGCTAGTTGACCATCACTTTTGGGATCGTCCTAGGTTTCGTGCTCCCGATACCACGCCCTTTGGGAGTGCTAGCATTTTTGAATCTAGTCTTGGGAACGAAGTTATGAACTTTTTAACATTCTTATCTCCCAAAGACCCCGCTGCTATAGTTCATGCGACTACCCATCCTACGATGAACTTGGATTTAAAATTATATAATGAATTAGTCGGTGTTCCAAGAAGTCTTAACTCACCCAAACATGATGACTTGGTGTTACCCGACCCACTTAGGTCCACTCACTCTGTTGTCACCGCACCCGTTGGAGAATCCCACATAGAACTAAATTTGGATTTAGACGACACTTCCCCTGAACGGATGCCAAATGGCATCATAGAAATCAAAGTCAATAGGGTACCCAATTACCGCCGAGTAATTATACTCCTGGAGAGTTTTGCTGGTCACGTAAAAAATTTTGCTGAGAGGGGCCCAAACCCCATTTTTAACGATCTGAATTGTTGTTCACTCTTCCTAATTCCACTGCATCATGCTTCCTTCTTGTTCCCCTCCACTAAAACTTCTGTTGGGTTGAGAGGTGAGATGGGTAGTCTGTTATTCACTGCATTGGTGTTCTCTGGAGGTATGGCTTTTATTGATAGTGCTGCATTTTCTCCTTCATTTTCCCATGCCTTGATCAAGGTCCCCAAGACCTCTTTTGTTCTTGACAGAAATCTTGGAGGAGCACTTTTGCCTGGACTTACACCCGACTGTGCCGACTCACCTGGGGTGAGTCTTTTCAAGCGGGGGAGGATTGATGGGAACCATCCCTTCATTCCCTCTCTTTCCCCTACTGTTGCTGTTGAAGACCCCTTCCTATTCTGGGTCGGGACTACTACTGATGATCCGTTGATGCTGAGGACATGGATGATAGAGACAGATGTTGCTAGGGACACTACTTGGAAGAATACTTCTGTTGCAGAGAAGTACTTGGAGCCGCCTCCGGACGAGAACGAGCCTACACCGTTTGTTGCTGCGGATGGACCTCCACCTCTTTATTGGACGAGACTCGATGCTGATTTGGAACAACCCTTGCCGATGAGGAATGATGATGAAGATGTCAAGGAACCCCCTTGAGCCTTATTCGGCGCCCGGACGCTCTCTTTTTATTTATTTGCACTTGCTTATTTGTTCTATTTCAAATTTGGGACTTTATTTACTTTGGTTTGCGTTTAGCAAATTGTGTTGGGCTGCGTTTAGCCGCTCCTTCTTGTAGGCCTATATATAGGCCAAACCTTCTCTATTTTGATTATTGATGAATGAAAATTAAAAACTTAATCCCCTCTTAACTTTCTCCATCTCTCTTGTGTGGCCGCCCCTCACTTTCCCTCTCTTTCTCTCGATCAGCCAAGGAGGCCGAACCCTCCCTCTCCCTCTCTTTCTCTCGATCGGCCAAGGAGGCCACCCCCTCTAGTTTCTCTCTTTCTCTCGACCAGCCAAGGGAAAACCGCCCCTCCCTTCCCCTCTCCTGCTCTGGTTCGGTCAAGGAGGCCTCCCCCCCTCACTTGCCCTAGTTTGGCTAAAAGAGGTCGCCCCTCCCTTTCCCTTTCCTTCTCAAGTTCGGCCAAGGCAAAGAGGCCCCTCTAGGGCTTTGTTCATGGCAGCGGATCGTGAAGGGTGAACGTGCACTACGTCAAGAGATCCTCCTCCGGCGATCACCATGTGGATAACACTAGGACTTCTACATCTCAGATCTCCTATTCCGGGCGGGGTAACCACTCAACGATTTGTGAGATCTTCTTTAAAAGAATAGGTGTGGGGATAGGTTCTGTGAGGAGTTTTTCGTTCGTTGATTTTCTCGCGGTAATTTTCTTGTGTTAGTGGAACGATCTAGGGTTATTTTCATTCGACGGGGAGTGGTGATCCCCTTTTGATTTTGTTGGAGAAGATCTTCCTATTTTCCAAAGTTGTTGTTTTCGGAGGATCTCCTTGTGGTACATCCTAGCTTTGTTCTTGTTGGGGAAACATCCCCCTTTCCGACTCGATTTATTTTGGTGGATTTTTCTTTGGTACAACACCGCGCTCGTCCGGAATCAATATTATTCCATTTAGCTTGTGTGGATATAGGCCTATAGCCTATATTCATACCTGCCCAGGCGACCCAAAAAGTCCCCATTGCTGAAGGGGAAGAAAAGAAGTTGATCATCAATGCGGAGCTACCAGAAGAGGAGAAAGTGCAATTGATCTCCTATCTCCTGGAGAATCTGGATATCTTCGCCTGGTTAGCGGAGGATATGCCAGGGGTGGATCCGGACGTGGCTTGTCATCATCTCAACATAGCTCCTGAGTTCAAGCCAGTCCAGCAGAAGAAAAGAGAAGTGGCAACCAAGCTGGCGGTGCCTATCAGAGAGGAGGTTGCCAAGCTCCTGAAAGCAAACTTTATTTCTAAAATTCAATACCCCACATGGATGTCAAACGTTGTAATGGTTAAAAAATCTTGTGGGAAGTGGCGCATGTGCGTGGATTTTACAAAACTTAATAAAGCATGCCCCAAAGATTGCTACCCTCTACCTCGGATAGATGTTTTAGTAAATTCCACGGTTGGGTATAATTTTATGAGCTTTCTCAATGCATTCTCGGAGTACCACCAAATCAAAATGCACAAACCTGATATCCCGCACACTTCTTACATCACGAACGATGGGTGTTATTGTTACGTCGTAATGCCCTTCAGACTAAAAAATGCGGGTGCAACGTATCAAAGAATGATGGATATAGTTTTTAAATATCAAAAAGGCAGGAACCTTAAAGTTTATGTTGACGATCTCCTCCTGAAAAGTAAAACATTTTCAATACTTTTGAAAGACCTCGTAGAGACGTTCGCTACTCGATGGAGGTTCAAATTAAAATTGAACCCCTTAAAATGTGTGTTCGGAGCGAATAAGGGGAAATTTCTCGGGCATCTCCTCACTCCTAATGGCCTTGCAACGAACCCGGATAAGGTGAAGGCCATCATCGATATGAATCCTCCACGTAATACCAAGGAGGTCCAGCAACTTGGAGGATGGTTGGCGGGTCTGAGCAGGTTCATTTCCAAATCAGGGGATAAAAGTGCTCCATTCTTTAAAACACTCCGAGGAGGATCAAAGTTTGAATGGAGCTAAGAGTGCGACAAGGCTTTTGAACAGTTAAAAGTACAGTTGACTTCAACCCCTCTACTTCAAAGCCCCTGTGAAGGGGAAATATTGTTCTTATACTTGGGGGTCGGCCCAGATGCAGTGAGTTCTGTCCTCATCCGGGAGGAAAAGAAGAAACAATTTCCAATATACTATGTCAGCCATATCCTCAAGGATGCAGAAACAAGATATTCGATCTTGGAAAAGCTAGCCTTGGCTTTAGTTATGTCATCACGAAGGCTTCACCCCTACTTTCAAGCCCATCCTATCCAAGTAATTACAGATCATCCTCTGAGAAGCATTCTTGAAAAGCCAGATCATTCAGGGAGATTGGTCAAATGGGCTATCGAGCTTAGCGAGTTTGAAATGTCCTACATTCCCAGAACGACAATCAAAGCGCAGGTCTTGGCAGATTTCCTGGTTGATACAATGGAATCCGGTCCTGAACAAGTGGAGAAATCCCCTTTATCTTGGGTTGTATATGTGGATGGGGCTTCTGGTAAGAGCTCCGTGGGAGCCGGAGTAGTTTTAATTAGCCCAAACAACATCAAACTTGAACAGGCTATCAGGTTCTTCTTTCCAGTCACTAATAATGATACAGAGTATGAAGCACTTCTGGCCGGTTTGAGACTTGCAAAAGAGCTGGGTATAGAACATGTGCATGTCAAAACTGATTCACTGGTAATGGCTTCTCAGGTTCTGGGGAATTACGAGACAAGAGAGCCAATTCTGAGGAAGTATTTGCTGCTAGCTAAGAAGGAGATCGGAAGATTCAAATCATTCATCATTGAGCATATTCCCAGGACACAGAACGAAGAAGCAGATGAGTTGTCAACGTTCGGTCTTCCATCAGGGGGAGTTACCTCTGAACTTTTCCATCCGGCAACAGATGAAGGGGAACTTATGCAGATCAATCAGAATCCTTCCTGGAAGGATCCTTACGAGCTATTCTTATCCAAAGGAGAATTCCATCAATCAATCAAAGACAGAAAGAGATTCAGAAGAAAGATAGCCTATTATTACTTAATAGCAGGAGTCCTGTACATGAAAACTTTGATTTCTCCCTCGGCGCGGTGTGTCTCTGAGGAAGAAATTCCAACCATACTTCAGAAGGTTCATTCCGGGGAATGTGGTAGCCATTCAGGGGCAAAGACTTTGGAGAAAAGAATCTTGAGGCAGGGATATTTCTGGCCAACCATGAGAAAAGATGCCGAAGCATTTGCCAAGAGATGTGTTCAGTGTCAAAAGTTTGCTCCTCTTCAACATCTGCCCGCTCAATCACTTAGATCAATAACTGCACCCTGGCCCTTCGCAGTTTGGGGGATGGATCTCATCGGACCCTTCCCAATGACTAGCGGCCAGCGTCATTTTATTATTGTGATGATCGATTATTTCAGTAAGTGGATTGAGGCAAAAGCACTGACAAAGACTACAACGCAGGTCATCAAAAACTTCATTTGGGGAGAAATAGTTTCTCGGCATGGAATCCCGCTAGCAATTGTCACTGACAATTGCCCAATGGCCCACAATTCAACAATTCAGAAATGATAAACTTCTGTGATCAAGTTGGAATTGATCTTCGGTTCTCCTCGGTACATCATCCCAGGACTAATGGCCAGGTGGAAGCAGCGGATAGGCAAATTCAGCAGCTTTTGATGAAGAGAGTCTTGAATCAAAGGGGGAATTGGGCAGAACAACTCCCTTCCATCCTTTGGAATCTCCGTACTACTCCATCTCCAGCTATAGGGGAGACGCCATTCAAATTATCTCATGGCTCGGAGGCAGTCGTTCCTATAGAATTTGAAGTGGTCACCCCCAGAGTTGTATATGCAAAGGAGGGAGGAGAAGCATGGATAGATGCCAATGATGAGGCTATCAAATACAATCTGGATTTGATCGAAGAGCTTCAGGATGAGGCAACAATCAGGCAGGAGGAAGTAAAGAGGAGAATGGCCAAATACTTTGACAGAAATGTCAGGGTAAAACATTTTGCAGTTGGTGATGTTGTGCTAAAGAAAGTTGATGCCGCAGCCAGGACAGGCAACGTCAGAAAATTAAATCCCAACTGGGCTGGGCCTTTCATTGTCGAGGAGGTATTAAAGAGCGGGGCTTATCACCTCTAGACAAGCGAAGGAGAGGACATCTCACGCACCTGGAGCGGTGACGATCTTAAATGGTTCTATCCTTAAAATGTCTTCTTTATTTCTTGCATTTTTTGGATATTCAATGAAAAGCCCCATACAGACACTTCTCCATGTCTAGTGATTCTTTTTACACTTTTTTATGTTTTCCTCACTGAACCGCGGAGATATCGCCAATTTCTGCTCGAACCCCCTCGGATTGTAGTCATTAGCGTAAAACCACGAAGATCATGTGTAGCGGGGAGATTTCGCACACGTGTAGTGGTAGCTTGCCAATTCCCGTGCGGTGGTCTTCGGAACCTTCGATCTCGGCTGATATCTAACACACCCCTGCATCAAGGGAGGTCTAGGTGAATGTTAGCTCTGTCATGCCCCGAGAGGGATATTGTAACAGCTTTGATGATCTTTCTGAGGAAAGCAATGTTCGCCGCCTAGGCCCACCTGCCCAACTGATCATCTTAGTCTGTGACCATCGAATACTCCTAGGTACTCTCAAGCGATGCCTAAGCGGGACCGACAACTGAGTTGATCTCTCTGAGGAAAGCAATGTTCGCCACCTAGGCCCACCTGCCCAACTGATCAACTCGGCTTGTAACCTTAGGCAAGAGAGCAGTTGAGTCGCTTACAGCCCTTATGACCACTTGAGGAAAGCAATGTTCGCCGCCTAGGCCCACCTGCCCACTTAGTCATCTGGGTCTGTACTTAACCTTTTTTCTTTTATTTCTACATCTCTTATGACCACTTGAGGAAAGCAATGTTTGCCGCCTAGGCCCACCTGCCCACTTGGTCATCTGAGTCTGTAGCCATTCTTTATTTTATTACAGGGAGTTATCTCATCTCATATGGTCTTTCTGGACCATTTGAGGATAAAACAGGATTTTTACAGGTACATAGCAGACTGGACGGTTTGATTATTAAACCGGTCGGTTTGAAATAAGTAGGTACCATAATTATTGGGCGGTTTGATTATTAAACCGGTCGGTTTAAAATGAGCAGGTACATCATAATATATCAGGCGGCTTGATTATTAAACCAATCAGTTCAGTCATATCGGGCGACTTAAAACCGGTCAGTTTTATAACGGGTTATCATAAAATGCCATAAGGCAGGTATCAAGATATCAAGTATAGCCGTGACCGGTCGCTCTCTTCATTCGATCCATAAATCTATCATCCTTATGGGTATCAGTTCTATCCGCTCGGTTAAAAACAGGCTATTTCACAGGAAGGTGATTATGATTCTTATGGGGATGGAAATCATTACAAAGTATCAAGTCACTGACCGCCCGAGTTATATATAGGCCGCACGGGGTTATCAGTTAATATTCATACTCACAAGGATATGCCTTGCAGAAGTTTGAATTACAGGTCGTTCGAACTAAATACTGACCGCGCGACCTTTTGGTTATTTTCTTATAACTTGGTATTCTCTATTCTGCGAAGTACTTATGTAAAGCCGGGAAATAGTTGCGCGGCTTAGTTTAAAACATATGGAATTTTCTAGTTGCATGGGATTCATTCAGATCGAACAACTTGTAATCAGGATATTGCAGCAGCTTAAAGTTACGGTCTGCTTGAACATCTATCCGCTCAATTGTATATTGAGACTGCATCGATTATTCATCAAGATATCGTGGTTGATGCTTTTTTCGGGTTATATCGAATTCGCTTAATCTTGATCGTAGAGACATGCCGCCCGAACAAGCTTTACGGTGTTCAAATGGCTCTCTAATTAAAATTCTCAAAGGTTCAAATGCTCTGACCGGACGGGTTGTTCTTAAATCGCACGACCTGCTTGAAAGAGTAAATTGTCTAAAAGAGAAAGAGACCGCAACGATCACAAGTAAGTCGCAGAAAATGAATAGCTGAACAGGTAAAACTTTCCATTCATTATCAAAATGTCTTTACATCATTTCATAACCGACTGGCTAACAAAATCGAGCCGCCGGTTATGCAAAATAAAAGCAAAATACAAAAGATAGCAGTTATAACTGATCGTCCGGCTTAAGCTTCTTCGACGCAGGGGTGCTTGAGTCCTCGCTATCTTCAATCACTACGTCAGGAGAGTATCCTTCGCTACCCGGCGAGGATGAGCTGCCCAAGTCGCCCGACTTGCGCCACTCGGTTTCTTCTCCAGAGTCGCTGGACTCCGAACTCGAGCTGCTTCCATCTTCCCCGTTAGCCGCAGCGGGCTTCTCGGCATCTTCTTCGTCCTCATCGTCGCTCTCCTCTTCTGAGATGGTTCCATCGGCCTTATTTTTTCCTTTGGCTTTCCGCCTAATCTTGTCTAGTTTCTTCTGAAAATTGGGTAGGCGTCCGAGAAGGTGAAAATCTCAAAATCGTGCGCAAATCCTCCGAGCTCTCTCAGGCGGTCGAAGGCATTGTCAATTCCCTCGGCGACATGAGGGAAGAGCTCTTCCTGATAGACCAGTTCGGTCTCATCATATTTTTTCTGCAAAAAAGAATAAAGGTGAGACCGCACGGTTTCAGAAATATGACAGACGGCTAATCAGGTGATAACTTACCAACTTGGCCTCCTTTAGCCGCGCGACCTCCTTTTTCAATTCAATATTCTCCTTCTCCAGATGATCATTTGCCCCGATCAATCTCTTGAAGGTCATACCCATGAAGTGATAGGTGATGAAGCTTTCAGCACCAACCCGCGCGGCTTGCCGAGCGAGCTCTTCTCCAGGGATCTTCCTTAACCGCCTGAAGTTTCGCCGTCCATATAGGGCAATTCTGGTGGCTTCTGCACGTCGGCCGGATTTTTCATTTGCCCAGTGGGGGAGCGCGGTGGAGACTTGGACACCATCACTGTCTGGGTGCCAGTACAAGACTGTGCGGCCTTTCAAGTCCTTTACTTTGTTAAAAGAACGAAGAGAAGAGAAGTCGCCAGAAGAGGCCGAATCCTCGCCATCAGACATCAGCAGCTTGTTTTTTCCTTGCCTCTGCCTCTTCTCCCTCTATGTCAAGATCATGTCGGCCGGACTGACCGGCTTTTTCTTAGGAACGATGGCCTCGGCTGAAAAAGAGAAGTGGAGATATCAGAACAAGAGGCCGCGCGATCAATATCAGAGCAGGAAGCGGGTTGAGGGAGACTTACTGTCTTCAGGCCGGATGTTTTCCAACTCAGAGAGCAGCGGAATTAGTGATCAACATTAAGCCGCTCTTTTTCAAGGAGCTTGTAGGTGTCCATTTCAATCTTGTTAATGACGACGGGTTGAAAAACTTCATCTGACCGCACCTGTGGGTTGGGATTTAACAGGCCAAGCCGGCCTTCAAATATCAAATACCTTTCTGGCCAATCTGTAACCTTGTTCGCAAGGCTAACCATCTTCAACCCCCAAAAGCCAAAGTACAGGCGGCCCTTAAACACATTCGACTCGGAATCAGGGATAGCCCGCACCGAGAAGATCTTTCTGAAGAGGTCCATTGAGAAGCGAACTCTCTTAGACCGCAGATAGGAGATGAAGCTACATATGGAGGCTATCGAGTTGGGGGAGAGTTTTCCAGGAACAACTCCATAGTGGTCGAAGACCATGGCGAGTTTGGTAGAGATTGGGATCTTAAAGCCGCAATCGAAGTGGTCGATCGGGATGGCGATTTGATTTGGGGCGGAAGAATTTATCTGCTCGTCGCGGAGTGGAAGCCACGCGAGCAGCGGACTCCCTACCATATGCTTTTCCACAAATTCATCCAACTCCGCCTTGGTTAAGCGGCATTCCTTGTGGTCGGCCGAATGGAAAGCTAATGCCGCTTCAGATCGCGTGGCAGACACTTTCTCAAGTCGTCGCGGCTGGCGCTTAGCTCCCATCTTGAGATTCTGGTAAATGGGTCTTCGGAAGGGCCGCTACTTATAGAATCGGTGATCTGCATTTAGCGAGGTCAAATGACGGCTGCATAATCATCCCGCGGGAACAGAATTTCACACAGCAAGCCAGTTCATAAGCAGCAAACCACAAAAATAAAATCAAGACCAGCGGTTTAAAGAATAGTAGAAACAAGTTGCTCGACTTACAAAGCAATTCACAGACGTCTATCAATATTTTAAGGAAGAAACTATAAACATTCAAATAACAGACCGCACAGTCTGCAGAGAAAATCGAATATCATAAAGTTCAATTCGAATATTCAAAGTTGTCTAAAGGACCGAATAAAAATAATATTACAAGAATTGTCTTAAACCACTTACTACTGGCGGGCATCGCTTGGAGCATCTTCTCGATGAAGTCGCGCGACATGATAACTGACTTGATGAACGGTACCGTGCATCTGATTAATATGGTGATGAAGATGGTTGATAATGCTGTGAAGCCGCGCAGCATCCCGCTCTACTCGAGCGGCCGGAATCATGCGATCAGGAAAGGCCGCTGCTGTCTCACTTGCATTAGTAACGGGATCAGCTATCCCGACCGCTGGAAGAGCTGAACTCGCCCCAACAGCCAGGCGGTTTGATCCAAGATGCCCTTCATCAGTCGTATTATAAGGTCGCCGGCATCCGCCGACTTCCCTTGTCAGATGTAGGTATTTATCTCTATAGTATGCGCAATCATCCTCAAGCTTTCGAATCTCCTTCTTTCCTCTGTCAAGCCGAGCGGTCAATGCAGCGACCTGATCCTGCTGCACCTTCTCCTTCTCCCATCTTTCTTTCCTTTCGGCCTCCATTGTAACCCGCATCACAGCTTTTTCATCCTGGGCGGTCTTCTCCCGCTCCACGTGGACCTTCACCTGTTTCTTGAGGATTTCAAAATTGTCTTGAAGAACAGCCATCTCCTCCTCCATCTGGGTGTCCGGGTTCAATGAGGAGCTCGGAACGGATGAAGTCAGTGGAGGATGGAAACCACCATGTCGCCCGATTTCAGAATGGGTTCTTGATCGTCTGCAGCAAAAAAAAAAACTGTCAGAATGGTCGAGCGAATATAATTTTATAAAAGGGGCATAACTAGACCGCTCATTTCGAACTCTTCTCGCTTACAAGCCGCAATGGTGGGATTAAGGTTTGAATGAACAGGTCGCCTCGCTTGCTCAGGGTCCATCCTTCGGCGCTGCTCTCTCCACGACCTCTCATTCTGCCTTCGCTTAGCAGCCGAGAAATGAGCAGCGGAGGGAAAAAAGCTCGGTGGTGGGTTCAGTGTCAAGTCGCTTAACTTTTTTCAAGACCGCGTTTGGAAAAAATGGACAGGGAGGGAACTCGCAACTCCTTTTCCTTGCCCAAGAAGATTGAGTGGCGGCGGCTTGTCCAGTTGCTCTCTCACTTTCTCCGCCTTTGCCTTTATAAACCGCAACCCAGACATCACATGGTCCTCGGGAGCCAGATCGACCTTCTCAATTCTAGTCACATCCTCTCCAGGGGGGGGGGGGGTCGACCGCATTCAAGTCGGCAGAAGTACCCAGTAGTTCGTCCTGCTTCTTAAGAGTGTCAAAACCCCTGATGATATCACTCACAGTCATTCTATGGGCAGAGGAAGAAACCTGGTCGCCCGGCTTGGGGGAGGGAGTCGTCAGCCCCTCAGAAACTTCTCTGTCACGCGCCTTGCTTTGGAGACTACCCACTCCCGGTTTCCGGGAGCCCGCTCTGTTCTTGGCTTTCAAACTCTTGGCTTTCCTCAGAAGCCTTTCTGTGGTCGTCTCAGCCCTCTTCCTCTTCTTAGCCGACTCTTGATCAGCTTTTTGCGAACTGATAGGGCTGTCCTCGACATTCACCAGCGGCACCGAGCTTTGCTGCCCGGTCAGCTTGGGGGAATCAACCGCATCCCCTCCTTCATCCCTTATCTTTAGATTAAATCCCCCAGAAGGAATGATCTCCATATTAAAGGAATCACCGTCGTCGGTCTTTGAGAGAACGACTTCGGGATTCATCTTGTCTAAAAGAGCGGGCGGTTCGGCCGCCTTGTTAGAAGGGACAGGCGAATCAGCTGGGGGTGGGTTGGAACAACCCTCTGCATCTTTAGTCGACAAATCGACTATCGACACAGGGGGTAGGTCGGTCGGCTTGCTCGTAGAAGCGATCGTAACGGTCAGATCAACCTTCTCAGGCTGATGGGGCTTCCTTCCCTTCTTCTTTGAGCGGTCTCCCCCGCGGTCTTTATCGTTCTTTTGACGTCTTTCCAACTCAGCCATAAGGTTAACCATCTTAATCGGGCTGTTTAGCCGGAAGGTTCTCACCGCAAGGGGCGAGTAGTGACTCGTGATAGCGTTTCAATTATGAGAAAAAAGAAGCTTCCAGAACATTTTATAACCAACGAAGCAAGGTCGGCGCGGTCTCCGGCTAGAACTAATATTTTTAAAATCTCTTCGGGATTTGAAAATATGCGGGGATTATGTTTACCTAGAAGACCGCCTCCGATAGAACTTCTCGTAGACCGGGCGGTCTGATGAGGCAAGTCGCCCGGTTTGGGTTCAACAAGGTCTATCGGCTTAGCTAGTACAAACCAGGCGGTCTGATAGAATTCAGGCCGCCCCTAAGGATTGAAGAATATCATGGCTCAAGCCCAGAAGGCAAGCTGCGGTCTCTAGTTAGAGGCCGCCCGGGTTGCATCAAGAAGACTCAAGATCCAAGTCCAGAAGGCAAGCCGCGGTCTCAGGTCCGAGGCCGCCCGGGTTGCATCATGAAGACTCAAGATCCAAGTCCAGAAGGCAAGCCGCGGTCTCAGGTCCGAGGCCGCCCGGATTGCATCATTACCTTGATCACAACGTCTTTGATCTCCGGCCAGGACAGATCGGGAGCGCAAGCCGCCAAGACCGCGCTGCTTATTTATTTTCTTCCCTCCTGTATCCCGTCACCGCCTGCCCAATTCTCCTGTACCCAGGCAGGTGGTTATTTTATACCTGACCATTCGGGCAGGCCCCCAAGCCTATAAATAGGGGGCGGAGACGTTCCCAAATCACGCACACTCGAATCCTGGAGCTCGCTTGTTTGAGCTGCGGTCTCAAGTTTCCCGTCTTGCGACTTGTCTGACCGGCCAGCTTCTTCCTTCATTGCTTTGTAACCCGCTGTAATCACTTCATTTGAATCAAAGGAAAGCCCATCACAGGAGTGGCATTCGCCGTGACGGGCGAAGTTTGGCCTCGACCGCTGTCAGCGGTCTAGTTTACTCTGCTCAAATAGTACCCGACAGTCCGCCGCCTCCGATTTCCTCCGGAGGTGCATTTTTGGATTCAACACACAACACCTTATCATAATATGCTCGAAGGCATACATCCAATGGAGCACCATTTTAAACCATTCCAGCTCATTTTAGTGGTCAATATACAACAGGTTGCAATGGTAATGAGGGATTTAGCTTCTCTTGACACATAAACTAAAACAGCCATAACTTTTGATCTTATTATCCGATTTTTGCGCACAACACCTTTTTGAAATGAGCTCGGAGCCCTACATTCATTGAAGCACATGTTTTACCCAAGCATCAAAATAATATTTCTGAACTCATCTGAAGCAGTTCGAAAGCTACCTCGCACCAGCTCTCCACCAGAATGCAGACCTCCAGCGGCTTTGGTGCCATCAAGCTTGACGAAATTGGGGAAGAGAAACAGTGTTTCACGGAAGAATCGAGGGAGACGGAGAGACGGGAAGGGTTTCACGAAAGAGCGCGTGGAATCACGTGTTCTCTTTGTTTTTTTATATATATATAAAATAAATTTAGGCGCATACCTGATTTCACGGATGGCTCTTGGGATCCAATAAATTGAATTTGATAATAATAAGGCATTTCACGGAGACGTGTCTGAGAAGATAAAAGAAATTGATCCGTGCAATCTCGTGAAATTTCAATATTCTTGTCCTCATGATTCCTTGTTAAGCATTCCAAGTTCCATTTTGAAGAAATTGAACTTGGTCTCGTCCAGAGGCTTTGTAAAAATATCTGCAATTTGTTTGTCAGTATTAACATATAACAAATTAATATCCTTACTCTCAACATGTTCCTGGATGAAGTGGTAGCGAAGCTCGATGTGCTTTGTTCTGCTGTGAGAGACTGGATTATTTGCTATGGCAATAGCACTTGAGGAGTCACAGAACATGGGGATTTCTGTGAGCTTTAAATTATAGTCCTCAAGCTGATTCTTTATCCACAAAAGTTGTGCACAGCAACTGCCGGCAGAGATATACTCCGATTCAGCAGTTGATATTGCAACACAATTTTGCTTCTTGCTACTCCATGACACAAGCCTTTTTCCCAAGAATTGGCAAGTTCCTGAAGTACTCTTTCTATCATCTTTACTACCTGCAAAATCAGCATCTGAAAAACCAATTAGTTCAAAATCATTGCTTCTCGGGTACCATAAGCCGAGATTTAGTGTACCCTTAAGGTATCTCAAAATCCTCTTTGCAACGGCATAATGAGATTCCTTATAGTTCACCTGATACCTGGCACAAACACATGTTGAAAACATTATATCGGGCCTACTGGCAGTAAGGTAGAGCAAGGACCCAATTATGCCTCTGTACTTGGTTTCATCAAAAGGTTTCCCTTTTTCATCCTTGTCCAGAGACATACTTGAGCCCATTGGAGTCCTCATAGAGGTTGCACTCTCCATTCCAAATTTCTTAAGGAGCTCTTTGGTGAACTTAGTCTGAGAGATGAAGATTCCATCTTCAGATTGGCGCACCTGGAGTCATAAGAAATATTTCAGCTCTCCCATACTGCTCATTTCAAACTTACCTTGCATCAAATTAGAAAACTTTTTGCAAAGTTTGTCATCTGTAGAGCCAAAAATAATATCGTCGACATAGATTTGCACAAGCAAAATCTCGCCTTTTACTTCCCTAAGAAACAATGTCTTATCTATTGTTCCTCTTGTGAATTTGTTCTCAAGAAGGAACCTAGACAATGTCTCATACCAGGCTCGGGGTGCCTGTTTGAGACCATACAAAGCCTTATGTAAATTATATACATGATCAGGAAAGTTAGAATCTACAAAACCTGGAGGCTGAGCTACAAATACTTCCTCTTTAAGGTCTCCATTCAGGAAGGCTGACTTCACATCCATCTGTAAAACCTTAAAGCCCTTATATGCAGCATATGCCATAAATAATCTGATGGCTTCAAGTCTTGCTACTGGTGCAAAGGTCTGATCAAAATCAATCCCTTCTTCTTGCATGTATCCTTATGCAACCAGTCTTGCTTTGTTCTTTGTAATGATGCCCTTTTCATAAAGCTTGTTCCGGTAGACCCATTTGGTTCCAATCACATTTTGTCCTTTGGGTCCTGGTACTAACTCCCAAACTTTACATCTCTTGAATTGGTTGAGCTCTTCTTGCATAGCAAGGATCCAGGATGGATCGGTGTTTGCTTCTTCAAACTTCTTCGGCTCAATATGTGAAAGAAAATTAAATGTAAAACTTCGTTAGTTGTACCTCTTCTCGTTAGAACTCTGCTTGAAGGATCTCCGATAATCTGATCAGCTGGATGATCTCTTGAATATCTGACTCCCAAGTTATTTGCATTTTCAGGAGCAACTTGAGGTTCAGCCACCTCTGGAATATCTTCTTCTTCATGAACTTCTTGTTCATCTTCAGAGTGATCCGAGATCTCTTCTGCCAACTTTGGAGCATCATTTGTGGTTTTTACTCCATCTTGCATAGAGAGTTCCTTTAGTTTTTCACCTCGTTCAGATCCGCCAAACTTTACTTTAGGCCCGATCTCAACTGGAACATAATCCTGAAGTAATCTTCTTCTCCCGGTCATATGCCGAGAGCAACCACTGTCCAAATACCAGATGGGAATTTCGTTGGCCTTTGGACATTCCTACAAACATGATCAATACCCCTTAGGAACCCAAACATTTTTGGGCCCTTGGTTCCTTGTTAGTGGAACATCACTTGGAACATTAACTTTGCAAGTGGTCGGTCTTGTGCTGTTAACTCGTGGAGTTCTTGGCACAGTATGATTGAACCAACAATCTATGGCAAAATGACCAATTTTGCCACAACACCAGCATTCAAATCTATTGTATCTCCTCTTTGTGGTCTGCTGAGCCTTTTGAACGGGTGGCTTTGCAGGAGGAGCAACCTTGGAGGTAGAAGCCTCGTTGGTGCAACATACACAATTCTTAGGCACAATAGGCTTGACCTGCGGTGCCTTCTTAGCATTTGATCCATGAACAAATTGTCCATGATGCTTCAATTGCACTTCTTCATAAGGAGCCTTGAGGGAGCTAGATCCAAAGTTTCTGGGTCTGGTCCACACTGAGTTCACCTTGACAGGCTCAACATGGGTTGGTCTGCTGAAGTGACCATACATGCTCTCAAAATCATAGGTGTTTGTAGGGAAAATCACCTTCTTGAAATTTGGAGCACACTGTGGACCTTTACCCTTTGCTTTAGCAGCTCTTCTTTTGGCTGACTTACTTAGGCTCTTTTCAGCAACATGGCCCAAACCACTACTACCAGAACTAGTAGTGAGTGTCTATGATAGGCAAAACTGTCTTGGGCTTAGAGAAGTTCATTGTGATCTTCTTTTCAGCCTCAAGCTGTTTCGTCAAATCATTGATAATTTCACTTTTCTGAATGCCTGCTGAAGTGGCCTCGGAGAGAGCAATCTTCAAGGATAAGATTTCATCCCTGAGTAGGTTAGATTCTTCAATCTCCTTTCTCAGGTTTGATTCTTGATCCTTTAGGGATTGAATCTCCTTTGATTGAGTTTTAACAAGCTTTCGACACTTATTAAACCCCTTCAACATTTCCTTATACTTAGCAGTCAACTCAGAATCCTCTTCCGAATAGTAGCTTTCATTAGCATCAGATGCCGTTTCTGAACATGAAAGAGGTGTAGAAGATAATACCTGACCGGTGAAAGGAACAATATCCTTGTCATCATCTGACATGGCCATTAGTCCAAAGAATGCCTCTTCATCTGAGTTAGACTCATTTGAGTCACTATCACTCAGATTCTTGGATTTCTTGGCAACAAAACTCTTCTACTCTTTCTTCTTTCCTTTGAAGGACTTCTTTTCTTCTTTTCTTGAAGATTCCTTCTTCTTGTGTGGGCAATCAGCTATCATGTGCCCTGGATTTTTACAACAATAACAAATGGGTTCAGTATAATCATGTTTGTTCGGTTTAGAACTATACCTGTCGTTTCTGTCACGGTGTGATCTCCTGTGATCTCTTGAGGAAGATGAGCCTTTTCTCATTTGTCTCCTCTTGTTAAGCAACTTTTTGAACTGCTTGGAGAGGAGGGAGAATTCTCCTTCAGATAGTTTTGATTCTTCAGAGGTGTTTTCCGCTTTATCCTCAGAGGACTCATCTCTCACAGGAGACAGGGCCTTGCTTTTCTGGGAGCTTTCAGCCTTTAGAGCAATGGGCTTTTCCTTGCCAGAGCTCCTACACTTTCCTCTTCTGACTTTCTGATATTCAACTTCAGCTCATGGGAAAGCAGCTTCCCATATAGAATATGTGGCTCCGTAGTAGCCAACTTACCATACTCTCTGATAGCTATCACTTTGGGGTCCCATTCCTTAGACAGGGATCTAAGGAATTTATCGTTTAGTTCACCCGTGGTGAATTCCCTTCCATAGTTTCTCAAACCGTTTACAATCTTGAAGAATTTCTCGTAGGTGTCAGAAATTGTGTCTTTGCCTTGTACCTTCCAGTCATCTCGAACTTCTTCAGTACCTTCCATTAGAACCACGATAGAATCCCACATCTCTTTTGCAGACTTGCAATGAATAAGATTTTATAGCATTGAAACATCAACTGCACCTGCTATGATGTGCTTTGCTTTCTTGTCCAGAGTGACAAGTGCAATTTCATCCTTTGTCATATCCATTAGTTTCTTTGGCACCTTTTTGGTGGGATCAATGGTAGAAGCAACTGTAGGAATGACGGGACCTTCCTTAACTATCTGGGAGATTCGGGGATCATTTGCTTCCATGTAGAAGATAACTCTTTCCTTCCACATGGGGAAATTTTCCTTAGTGCAAACAGGGTGCTTGGAGGAAAAATTTCCATGCCTCTGTTCATAGAGAGAGATCTTGACAACGAAGAGGGATCTTTAATCTAGGTGTTAACCTCTTAAAGATAACCTACCTCTGGTACCAATTGAAAGAAATCATTTTCTACCTAAATCACCTAAGGGGGGGGGGGGGGTGAATAAGTGATCTCTACTGCGAATGCGGAATAAAAAATAAGTTCACACACAACAAGAAAGATCACAACACAGAGACACAAGTTTTATTGAGGTTCCCCAAGGTGGGTACTCCTCTCTCCCGCTTCGCCTATCTAGCACTTCGGGCTAGCGCCGGCAACTTCGCCAAAACTCGGATTTATCAACAAATCCTACACTCGGAGACAACGGCTCCTACAAACTCGGAGAACAACCTCTCCTACACAAACACTCGGAGATAAACTCCTACCACTCAGAGCAAACTACTCCTACAAAATAACTCGGAGAAAAATCTCCTAAAGGAATCAAATAGAGTTTGAAATAAAATACTTCTATTAAACCTCAACAGAGATTGACTTCAGATCCTGGAAAAACTGAGTCTTCTTCTTCCTTGAGAACTAAAGCTTGGATCTTCAAAGATTTGGAAGAAAGGAAAACTCGGCAAACTTGATCTGAATAGGCCTTTTGATTTTCTTGAAAAGATCTTCAAAAATATGGAGCAGCAAGTAAATCAAAAACCTTCTTATCTGAGAAATCTCTATCAGCACTGAAGAACGAGTCTTGAGGGCGCAGAAGTTAGATCTCAGAAAAACTTGTTCAGCGAGCAAGGAGGAAGACGGCTGGGTTCTTCTCTTTCTATCAGGTTGAATAATAATAATTCTTATGTTTGCCCTAAAATAAAAGATTATTTATAGGAGGAACTCCAATGGTTAGGGCGACAGACAAGGAATGATCGACACGTGTGCTGCACATGGCGGCCAACCCTGATTTTCAAAAACGAAACATATTTTTGAAATCCGTCTGTCCGTCATTCGTCGAGACTTCACGTGAACACTCGACGAATTGACTTGGTCATTAAAAAGTCTGAACAAAGGCTTGAAAACCATCTCTGTTTTCATTCGTCGGAATTCGTCGGGAGTTCTTGAGAACTTTCGATAAATTGATTTAGCCGCACAAATTCCTTCACAAAGCTGCCTTTTTGACTTCTGTCAGCATTCGTAGATATTCGTTGGGAGTTCACGTGAACATACGACGAATGGACTTAGCCACAAAAATTTCTTCTTCAGACAAGAAAACTGGCTTCTGTCAAGATTCGTCGGGAGTCATCGGGACTTCACGTGACATATCGACGATTTGACTTAGCAAAAATTCCTTTTCTTCTGAAAACCTGCTCCACTCCTCAACCTTGAAAGCCTTCAGTTGTGAGAATATGAAGTGCACCCCAAAAGAGAGATTACACATGAACCAACACTTTGTTCTACACAATGAGGGATTACATTGTCTAGAACTGTGTTTGGTGATCCATTGCAACCTGACTTTGGTGTGCACTTAGCATTATGACCTGTCACAACACATCTAAAGAGAGTTCATAAAATACATACTCAATTCAATTCAGTTCACTAGGGGACACCTTCAAATCCAGGTGATTGTGGATACAATACCCAACACTAGTTCATTTAGTGGTCGATATACATTAGGTTGCAGTGGTAATGTGGGATTTAGCTCCAACTAACACCTAAACTTCAAACAGCAATAACTATTGATCCGGTTGTCCGGATTTTGCCCAAAACACTTTTTCGGAATGAGCTCAGAGCCATACATCCTATGGAGAATAGGATTTACCCGATCGAGTTCATTTAGTGGTCGACAGATAGTGGATTGCAGTGGAAATGAGGGATTTTGCTCCAATTGACACCTAAACTTCAAATATCAATAACTTTGATCTGGTTGTCAGGTTATTGCCCACAACACTTTTTCTTAATGAGATCGGAGCCCTACATTGAATGGACAACAAGTTTTACCCATTCCAGTTTGTTTAGTGGTTGATCTACAGTGAGTTACAGTGGTAATGGGGGATTTAGCTCCAAATGACACATAAACTTCAAACAGACAGAAGTCTTGATCAAGTTGCCCAATTTTTGCCCATAATACCTTTTTAGAATGAGCTCAGAGTCGTACATCCAATATAGAATAGGATTTAACCATTCAATTTCGTTTATTGTTCAATATATAGTGGATTCCAGTGGTAATGTGGGATTTAGCTCCAAATTACACCTAAACTTCAAGCAGCCATAACTTTTGATCCGTTTGTTCGATTTTTTGGCAACACACTTTTTTCAGAAAGAGCTCGTATTCTCCATCCAACAGAGAATAAGATTTACCCAATCTAGAATAAGACATCACCTTTCCGGTAGTCCAATTATCGCCCACAATACCTTTTCGGAATGAGATCGGAGCCCTAAATCCAATGGAGAACAATTTAAACCCGTTCCAGCTTTTTTAGAGGTCGATATACAGTGAGTTGTAGTGGTTATACAAGATTTATCCCCAAATGACACATACACTTCAAAATGACATAATTTTTCATACTGGTTGTAGTGAAAATGAGAGATAGCTCCAAATGACACTCAAACTTTATACAGCAATAACTTTTGATCTGGTTGTCTGATTTTACCCCCCAAAATAACTTTTAGGAATGAGTTCGGAGCACTACATTCATTGAAGCACAAGTTTTACCCAATGCAGTTCAGTTAGTTGTCGATATACTGTGGGTTGCACTAGTAATGCGAAATCTAGCTCCAAATGACACCTAAACTTGAAACAGCCATAACTTTTGATCAGGTTGTCTAATTTTTGCCCACAAAACCTCTTCGAAATG
This sequence comes from Dactylorhiza incarnata, assembly GCA_033032865.1. NCBI lineage: Eukaryota > Viridiplantae > Streptophyta > Magnoliopsida > Asparagales > Orchidaceae > Dactylorhiza > Dactylorhiza incarnata. The sequence continues at coordinate 2,082,731 of JAWHQI010000330.1, read as the reverse complement.
AGCTCTAAGCCATACATTCAATGGAGAGCAAGCTTTACCCAATCTAGTTCATTTAGTGGTCGATATACATTGAGTTGCAGTGTTAATGTGGGATTTGGCTCCAACCAACACCTAAACTTCAAACGGCTATAACTATTGATCCGGTTATCCCGATTTTGCCCAAAACACCTTTTCGGAATGAGCTCAGAGCCATACATCCTATGGAGAATAGGATTTACTCGATCGAGATTATTTAGTGGTCGACGGATAGTGGATTGTAGTGGAAATGAGGGATTTTGCTTCAATTGACACCTAAACTTCAAACATCCATAAAATTGATCCGGTTGTCAAGTTATTGCCCACAACACCTTTTCAGAATGATATTGGAGCCCTATATCCAATGGACAACAAGTTTTACCCATTCCAGTTCATTTAGTGGTTGATCTACAGTGGATTAGAGTGGTAATAGGGGATATAGCTCCAAAAGACATAAACTTCAAAGAGACAGAACTCTTGATCCAGTTTCCCAATTTTTGCCCCCAATATCTTTTTAGAATGAGCTCAGAGCCCTACATCCAATGTAGAGTAGGATATAACCATTCAAGTTCGTTTATTATTCGATATACAGTGGGTTCCAGTGGTAATGCGGGATTTAGCTCCAAAATGCACTTAAACATCAAGCAACCATAACTTTGATCCGATTGTTCGATTTTTTTGTACAACACTTTTTCGGAAAGAGCTCGTATTCTCCATCCAAAACAGAATACGATTTACCAATTCTAGAATAAGACAACAACACCTTTCTGATTATCCAATTTTCGCCCACAATACCTTTTCGGAATGAGATCGGAGCCCTAATTCTAATGGAGAACAATTTAAACTCATTCCAGCTCGTTTAGTGGTCGATATACAGTGAGTTGTAGTGGTAATATGAGATTTAGCTCCAAATGACACATACACTTCAAAATGACAGAATTTTTTATGCTGGTTGTTGTGAAAGTGAGAGATTTTGCTCCAAATGACACTCAAACTTTAAACAGCAATAACAATTGACGCGGTTGTCTTATTTTACCCCCACAACACCTTTTCGAAATGAGCTCGGAGCACTACTGATGTAGGCCGACCAAATCGATCCTACACGGACGACGCAATAATGTCTCTCGTTACGTTCTACGCCCTCTTTACCACACAATAACGAAACGCAGTCGTCACAATTATTTGTATTTATCTTTCGCGCTAACGTACGTGTAGCCACACTGCATTTGGTTCGGAGAATGACTATAGGCCAAAATCCGCTCCGGCTAAAGAAATAATATTGATTCCAACGAGCTTGGAGTTGTACCAAAACAGATCCACCAAAAATAATGCCGATTCGAAAGTGGTAGGATCTATCCAAACTAGAAAAATAGCGAGGGTCGCCAATCCTCTCGAGAGTTATCGGAAAACCAAATGAAAACCACAGATCTATTATAAAAAACTACCGCGATAATTAAAGCTTCGAAAATCCATGCAAAAATCGTCCACCACAAGACTGTCAAAGAAAGGAAGATCTCTTTAGTAGTATTTTTCGTTACCCCTCTCGGAAAAGAAGATCTGAGATGTTGGATCCACAAGAAATGATCGCCTTCTGTCGAGATCCACGGGAAGTGCACCAAGGATGAAGAACACGTCTGTCTTCCCCGCTTCACGCCGTAGAAGATCACCAAAAGCCTTTTCTTTCTTGCACAAGAAATCTTGGAGCCGTGGATGAAAGGAGAGACGGAGAGATGAAAGGTGGTGGAGGAATAGTGTGGAGGAGAGAATATGGAGGAAAGAAGAAGAGGAAGAAGGGGGGCGGCCGAACCTTGGAAGAAAACCTCAAGGGGGGCGGCGACAATGAGAGAGGAAGAGGGAGAGAGAAGTTTAGGTTTTGGCGGGAAAAATAATAGTTTTCAATTTCATCAAATTCTCCTAACATAGGTAGAGTTTTTGGCCTTATATAAGGCGTACATCCAAAAGGTTAATAACAGCCCAAAACAGTGGCTAAACGCACACCATAAATTAAAAATGACAGAAATAAATAATTAAATGCAAACCACATAAATAGATAATTGCAGACCATAAATTAGCAAAATAAACTAAATTAATTTCTTGTTGCGTTGGCGGAGATTGTAGTCGTGACCGCTACGATGCCTTAAGTCTTTGGCCGGCGGTTCAACATCATCATCAAGTGCGCCAAGGACGTCATCTTCATCACCAAGTTGGCCGTCGTGGAGGCCGTCGCCATCACTCCTCCCCCGCTCAAAAGGACTCATCACCGATGAGTGTGCGGGTAAGTAGCTGCGTAGGAGATCCACCTCCGAGGCGGAGAGCCAAGAGTCGTCTGAAGCAGGGCGACCTCGCCACCGGATCAAAAACTTGTGAATGTCACCGTCGGGAGTGGAAAACACTGCATCCTGCAAAATCCTGTCAGGCAAGAAATCCATCCGGGGGAACCTTGGAAAGGCGTTAGGCAAAGAAGAAAAACATGTTTTATCACCAGTAGTCAACATACCTCCCGTAGAATCCGAAGGAGAGAGCAATCTAGATACAATCTCACCCCCCACCCGATTAGAAGATGTAGTGGAAATATTAAACAAAGAGACAAACAGTTCATGTGGTGGAGCGACATAAAGCGTTAAATCTGAAACGTTAAAAACAGGGGAAATTCCCCAATCAGCGGGTAACTTCAATAGATATGCATTTTCGCCTAGCTTCTTTAAAACCCGAAAAGGACCGGCACTCCTATTCGCCAATTTCCTTACGGTGCCCGGCGGCATCCGTTCCGGGATTAGACGAACCATTACCAAATCACCAATATTCAAGGGGACTGCTCGCTTATGTACGTTAGCATTCGATTGATAAATAGAATATTGCTTAGCTAACGTCTCACTAATGTGCTTATGAAGAGTGTGAACATGCGAGGCGAAGTCCAGTGCAAATTGAATGGATTTTAAAGATGGTGGTAGCGGAACCAGGTCAAGGGGCACGAGCGCCTTATATCCATGTACGATCTCATTTGGTGAGTGGACCTATTTTTAGAATTATTATAAGCTAGTTGAGCATGAGGAAGAATAAGGTCCCGCGTACCTTTATGATCACCCACGAGGCAGCGAAGTAAACCACCCAAGCTTCGGTTAAACACTTCCGTTTGCCCATCCGTTTGGGGATGATAGGCCGATGAAAACATAAGTCTAGTTCCTAAAAGCTTCCAAAGTGTTTTCCAGAAATAGCTAGTAAATTTAACGTCCCTATCAGTCACTATCATTTTGGGGACGCCCCGATGAGCCACGACCTCCTTGAAATTCAATTTAGCAATATGTGATGCATCGTTGGTGTTATGGCATGCGATAAAGTAGGCCATTTTGGAAAATCGATCCACAACGACTAGAATGGAATCGTGTCGCCTAAATGTAATGGGTAGGCCAATATGAAGTCCATGCTAACGTCCTCCCATGGGATAGACGGAATCAGCATTGTTGTGTACAGACTCGCATTGGTCTTGTTACCTTTCGCTAATTGACACACACGGCAACTCCCAGCGTTTTTATTGACCATTGGTTTGAGGCCTGGCCAAAAGAATTTGTCCTCGACTAGTGTGATAGTTTTATCCCGACCTAAATGTCCACCTAACCCTCCACTATGTAAATACCATATAATGAAATGGCGTAGCAAGGAACGGGGAATACATAATTGTGTATACAGAGATAGTAGAAGGGGAATTGTCCTGAGCGGCTAAATATATGTCCTTAAAATCCGGGCATTGAACAAATTCATCCTTAATTCTCTCAAATCCTATGACCGTTACTTCCATTGTAGATAATAATAGTGTGACACAACTAAGAGCGTCCGCCACACGATTTAACGTACCCTTAAGGTGCTTGATAATGAATGTGTACTCCTGAAGGTACGACAACCATTTGGGGTGTCGAGGGCTGATTTTACTTTGGGAGTTTACAAATTTTAGCGCCTCATGATCGGATAAGATTACAAATTCTTTTGATATAAGATAGTGTCGCCAATATTGAAGACAAGATATTACGACATAGAACTCACGATCATAATTGAAGTAATTTAATTTCGGGCCCGGAAGCTTCTCGCTAAAATAACCTATCGGATGTCCCTCTTGACTTAAAACTCCTCCGATTCCAATCCCAGATGCATCACATGATAATTCAAACACCTTGCTAAAATCTGGCAACCGTAGTAGTGGGGCTTCGTACATCCGTTCCTAAATCGTTTGAAATGCAGTAGTGGCCACTTTAGTCCACTTAAATTCACCCTTCTTCATGCATTCAGTGATTGATGCCATGATACTACTAAAATTGCGAATAAACCTTCGATAAAACGTGGCCAATCCATGAAAACTTCTAACCTCCCGGATATTTTTAGGTTCCGCCATTCTCAAATAACTTGGACCTTTTTAGGATCAACATGAATACCTTCGGAACTCACTATGTATCCTAGAAACTCTACAGAATTCACACCAAATGCGCACTTTTTAAGATTAATAAATAAAGTTTCTTGGCGCAATGTTGTAAGGATCGTCCTCAAATGTTCTTCATGGTCCATCGGTGAGAGGCTAAATACTAATATGTCATCGAAATAGACCACTACAAATTTACCCATATATGGTTTAAATATTTGGGTCATTAACCGCGAGAAAGTACTCGGTCCGTTCGTGAGCCCCTCTCCAAGCACCAACCACTCATAGAGCTCATCCTTAGACTTAAATGTCGTTTTCCATTCGTCTCCCCCCCCCCCCCCCGTATCCTTATTTGGTGGTAACCACTTTTAAGATCCAACTTTTAGAATATGGTGGCTCCAGATAACATATCTAATAAATCGTCCAAACGTGGGATGGGAAACCTATATTTAACAGTAATTTTATTTATGGACCGGTAGTCTACACACAATCTCCAAGACTTATCTTTTTTTGGGACCAAAAGTGCAGGGACGACACATGGACTCTTACTATGGCGGATATACCCCTTTGCTAATAAATCTGTTATTAAAGTTTGTAATTCATTATGTGCGGCGGGATTGAGCCGATAATGGGGGAGACTAGGCAATGATGAGCCCGAGATGAAATCAATCGCGTGCTGGATTTCCCTCATGGGTGGCAACTTAGATTGTAAGTCCACCGGATAGACGCCCTTATACTTTTCGAAAAGTGACGCCGAGATAACAGGAGGTTCTCTAAAGATGGTGAATCGTCCTTAGCTTGTAGACATACTAAAGCATAGATGATGGCATTCAAGAAGGTCTCACGCTCTAATTCCTTCCTACTTATCAAGCCTATTGTTTTATTTTCCGCAGCCACAATTGTGTCTTTGGAGGCAATCGACGGATCCTTAGGCGGTGAGGGTTTCAAGACAATGGTCTTACCATTAAACTTAAACTCGTATGTGTTGGCTCGTCCGAAATGGGTCACGTCATAATCATAAAGCCACTGTCATCCTAGTAGTACATGATAAACATCCATGGGGATGACGTCGCACCACACCTTGTCGATATAGCTCTTCACCGTAAGCAGCACTAGACAACGTTTAGAGACCACAATAGATGCTTTGTTTACCCACGCTATTTTATACGGATGGGGGTGCGGTTCAGTGACTAAATGCATACGAGTGATAGCGTTCTCCGAAATGACGTTCATGCTACTACCGCTATCTATTATTAGTTTACACCACTTCTCACCGCTTTTAAAATTCAGCGAAAAGATATTCGTCCGATTATACTCATCCGACGCACGCGGAGTGGCCAAAATACACCTCATAACCATCATATAAATTCATCTTCAATATCACTCGGCTCAGCATCAGATTCATTGCTGGCTTCATAGACGATATCGGCGGGTTCAGACGTGGAGTCTAATAGTACTAGTGGTTTACTCTTAGTTGGGCACTCACTAGAGTAATGCCCTTGGATCCCGCAAGAATAACATGTGGAATTAGTCTTATTAATCCGTCCTACCAGAACTCTCTCACCAGTGGGATTCCTAATGTTCCTAGCGGTAATGACTACAGAATTCGAATCAGTCGATCGAAACCTTCCTTTGCCCCTCATGGAGGACGAAGGTGGGGCTCCTAAAAGGGACTTTCCCTTCTGGAATGCTCGTCCCTTGGACTTGTAAGCGTTGTGCTTCTCTATGTCTAAGGCAGCATTGAATGTCATGTTAAGGTCCGTATGACCATAATGCAAGAGCTTGCCTTGGATGTCTGGGTTGAGTCCCTTACGAAAATGAGATAGTGTAACTTTGGGCATTTCCCGTACATTACACCGCACCATCATATCTTTGAGGAGTCCCATGTACTCCGCTACCGATTTGCTCCCCTGACGATGGGTGGCTAACTCGTCGAACATTTGGGTTCGGTGATACGCAGGGACATATTGGTCAGGCAGGAGTGCTTTCATGGCAACCCACCCAATTCGGGGTGCTCCATTTACGGTACCTAGACACCTCTCTTCGTTCAACCAGAAAGTTTTGGCCCTACCCAGAAGCATCATCCGTGCAACCCGCACCTTCTCACCATCCGTCAGATTTTTCCACTCAAAGTAACAGTCGATCTCCATAATCCAGTCTAAAATTACTTGGGGTTCACCCATACCATCGTATGACGGTGGATCAATTTTCACGGCTCTAGTTACATCGAACTCATGAGGAGCTCGAGGCGCTTGCTCATCATTCTGATTACGGGGATGGTTTGGTCTCTCATCTCGTTGGTTGGCAATGGGATTTCGAGGCGCCACCTGATTTAATGCTAACCCTTGTTTTAACTGTGTGAGTGCATCAAACTTAGCATTAAACTCGTCCCGAAGCTCCGCAATCGTTGCCGGAGCGTGCTCGTCATCATGGTCGTCTGCCATGGTTGAAGCGGTTGGGAGATATTCCGTGCCACGCCTAGTATGCATGAACAACAGGACAAGTGATTTTTTTTGTAATTTTCGGCAGAAAAATTGTTTTGTTTTTTTACTAAATGTAGACAAGAATTTTAGATCACGACAGAAATTTTAAGAAATATAATTTTATTCCCGCCTAATAACTAAGGTAAGTAAAAATATTTTTTGATTTTCTTACAGAAAATAATAAGTAGAATATCCAGAATTTTTTTTTTTGAATTTCGCAAAAAAATGAGAATTTTAGACCGCTATTCGCAGACCGATGAAATTTTATTTTAAAATTTTGAATGCCAAATCGTGTGACGATTGTGAGTGACGGCTTTCTACAACAACCTAAGGATTGCGTCAATTTAGAAATTGACACGAACCTCCCTCTGATACCAAATTGATGTAAGCCGACCAAATCGATCCTACACGGACGACGCAACAACGTCTCTCGTTACGTTCTATGCCCTCTTTACCACACAATAACGAAACGCAGCCGTCACAATTATTTTTATTTATCTTTTGCGCTAACCTACGGGTAGCCACACCGCACTTGGTTCGTAGAATGACTAAAGGCCAAAATCCGCTCCGGCTAAAGGAATAATATTGATTCCGACGAGCTTGGAGTTGTACCAAAACAGATCCACCAAAAATAAAGCACGATTCGAAAGTGGTAGGATCTATCCCTACTAGAAAAAGAGCGAGGGTCGCCAATCCTCTCGAGAGTTATCGGAAAACCAAAAAAAACCACAGATCTATTATAAAAAACTACCGCGATAATTAAAGCTTCGAAAATCCACGCAAAAATCGTCCACCAAAAGACTATCAAAGAAAGGAAGATCTCTTAAGTAGTATTTTTCGTTACCCCTCTCGGAAAAGTAGATCCGAGATGTTGGATCCATAAGAAATGATCGCCTTCCGTCGAGATCCACGGGAAGTGCACCAAGGATGAAGAACACGTCCGTCTTCCCCGCTTCACGCCGTAGAAGATCACCAAAAGCCTTTTCTTTCTTGCACGAGAAATCTTGGAGCCGTGGATGAATGGAGAAACGAAGAGATGAAAGGTGGTGGAGGAATAGTGTGGAGGAGAGAATATGGAGGAAAGAAGAAGAGGAAGAAGGGGGGCGGCCGAACCTTGGAAGAAATCCTCAAGGGGGGCGGCGGCAATGAGAGAGGAAGAGGGAGAGAGAAGTTTAGGTTTTGGGGGAAAAATAATAGTTTTCAATTTCATCAAATTCTCCTAACATAGGTAGAGTTTTTGGCCTTATATAAGGTGTACATCCAAAAGGTTAATAGCAGCCCAAAACAATGGCTAAACGCACACCATAAATTAAAAATGACAGAAATAAATAATTAAATGCAAACCACATAAATAGATAATTGCAGACCATAAATTATCAAAATAAACTAAATTAATTTCTTGTTGCGTGGGCAGAGATTGTAGTCATGACCGCTACGGCGCCGCAAGTCTTTTGCCGGCGGTTCAACATCATCATCAAGTGCGCCATGGACGTCATCTTCATCACCAAGTTGGCCGTCGTGGAGGTCGTCGCCATCAATCCTCCCCCGCTCAAAAGGAATCATCACTGATGAGTGTGCGCTCAAGTAGCTGCATAGGTGATCCGCGTCCAGGAGATCCACCTCCGAGGCGGAGAGCCAAGAGTCGTCTGAAGCAGGGCGACCTCGCCACCAGATCAAAAACCTGTGAATGTCACCGTCGGGAGTGGAAATCACTGCATCCTGCAAAATCCTGTCAGGCAAGAAATCAGTCCGGGGGAACCTTGGAAAGGCGTTAGGCAAAGAAGAAAAACATGTTTTATCACCAGTAGTCAACATACCTCCCATAGAATCCGAAGGAGAGAGCGATCCAGAAACAATCTCACCCCCACCCCATTAGAAGATGTAGTGGAAATATTAAATGGAGAGACAGACAGTTCAGGTGGTGGAGCGACATAAACCGTTAAATCTAAAACGTTAAAAATAGGGGAAATTCCCCAATCAGCGGGTAACTTCAATAGATATGCATTTTCGCCTAGCTTCTTTAAATCCCGAAAAGGACCGGCTCTCCTATTCGCCAATTTCTTTACAGTGCCCGATGGCATCCGTTTCGGGATTAGCCGAACCATTACCAAATCACCAATATTCAAGGGGACTGCTCGCTTATGTACGTTAGCATTCGATTGATAAATAGAATATTGCTTAGCTAACATCTCGCTAATTTGCTTATGGAGAGTGTGAACATGCGAGGCGAAGTCCTGTGCAAATTGACTGGATTTAAAAGATGGTGGTAGTGGAACCAAGTCAAGGGGCACGGGCGCCTTATATCCATGTACGATCTCATTTGGTGATAATCCAGTGGACCTATTCTTAGAATTATTATAAGCTAGTTGAGCATGAGGAAGAATAAGGTCCCACGTACCTTTATGATCACCCACGAGGCAACGAAGTAAACCATGTTGGATCTTGTGGCGCCCTTAGAGGGGGGGGGGGTGAATAAGGGCAATTTAAATCATTGATACTTTTTGTAACAAAAGAAATAATATATGACTATAGAGACAAATATTTGAATTTAAAAACAAGATTTTATTTCATCAAAGATAATGAGTAGAAATAATTCCAATAAAGCTTGGAATCAAAGGCTTACAATTAATAAAATCTCTTGTCTCTTTTCACCGGTCCTTCTCCTAAGGACCGGTTGGCTATAGCCTATATCTCCCAGATAAAGACACTAGCCTCTCCCTAAATCAAATCTTGATCTAGACGCAGCACACACGACGGCGATTTTCTCCCAATCCACACAAGGACTTGACACCGCACACAAGACGATGATTTACCCTAGACCACACAAGGATCTAACACCACACACAAGGTGATGATTTCCCCTAAGCCTCACACGGACTTAGACGTCGCACGCAAGACGACGATTTCTACAACGATTACAAGATGAATGTAAATATAAATGAAATACAAATTAAAAACCCCCTTTAGAATTTCTGGACCAAAGCAGCGAAGAATCCTTGAGAAAGTCTCCTTGGAACGCGTGTACAATCTTTGGCTTCGATCTCTCTTTTCTTCTTCAGGGATGGGGATTTTCGTTCTCTGGAGCACTCTGGATGATCACACTCAGGAAGAAGGCTTGAATGTCTGAAGGCATGAAATCCACGAAGTTCTGAACCCTTTTAATAAAAAAGAGTTGTCGCCGTTCGTTAGCTAGGTATCGCCAGAATCCGATATCTCCAGAGCCTGCCATGTGTCCCACTAATTCGACGTTTCTGCGCGGAGTTGAGGTCGTGGTTGAGACGTGGGCTGTCGGATATCCGATATCACTATCGGAAATCCGTTAGCTTGCATAACTGCTGCACGTCGTATTATTGCGGGAAGATCGTGCACTATCGGATATCCGATATCACTATCGGATATCCGTTGGCTTACGTAACTGCTGCACGTCGTAGAGTTGCGGGAAGATCGTGGGCTGTCGGATATCCGATATCACTATCGGAAATCCGTTAGCTCTCAACCGCTGGGAAGAAATCGTGCGCCATCAGAAATCCGTTAGCTCTCAACCGCTGGGAAGAAATCGTGCGCTATCGGAAATCCGTCTGCTAGCTGTCGGAAATTCGATATCTCCAATTTCTGGAAAATTAGTATTTTGCTCCAATTGCAAACATGTTATCCTTGCACCTGTTATTTGCACACCATTAATCAAAAATTGGATCAAATACATTCGGGATTTGTTGTTGTCAAACCGGACGAGTGCGGAATGCATGCTCCAACAATCTCCCCCTTTTGATAATAACAAATCCGTATAAAAAGAAATCGAATAAATCCTTGTAAATCCTATAGAGATATTGAAAAGTATATCATGTGTGTACAAATGTGAACGTTTGATCTTCATGATCTCCCCCTTAATATGATATGATTTCCCCAAAATATTCTCCCCCGTCATATAAACTCCCCCTACATATAAACTCCCCCTACATGAATGCTCACTTAATTAATTAAGTATTTTAAGTGATTTAAGTGATTTAAGTGATTACTTATGATTTCTTATTATCTTCTCCCCCTTTGATATTATCAAAAGTACTGAATAGAGACGAGGAAATAGTATCATAGAGATATGGAAGAAAAATAAGAAAGAGTATAGGGAAATTGGAGTACACTAGCGAAAGCCTTGGAAGTTATATGATATGAGATAGGAAACCGTAGAGATTAGGCTAAGCATTTTAGTAATGTGTTATAATGTATAGAAGCAAATATACTTAACCATGATGAGATTCAATTTCAATTATCAGAGAAAGACACATGAGAATATAGAATATTGAATCGTTTCGGTCCAATTCTCATAAGATGAAATTTTATAAATAACAATGAAGTGTTGTAGTGATACTTTGAGAAAGAATACATATGAATATATTTAAAATATACATGATCATGGAATTGTTAAACATAACATAAATATACATAAAGCCAAACTTATGAACTTATAGAAACTTTGCAAGTATAAATAAAAGGACCATTTTTGTTTTGCATAACAAGACACTTTACAATTCTTTCCAAGGTGCTTAACCTCACAATGCTCATTAAGACTTATCAGAAGGCTAAGTAGTGCTTGGTGGAGGATCCTTTTCAGTTTTTTTATTTCTTGCAAAATTGTTGGCAAAATGTATGTTTTGCATTTGAATTTGCCTCCCCTTTTTTTTGAATATTTGTATGTGGAAAGGATCTCCGAATTCACTTGCATGCAAAAATGGTATAATGTGAATAAGTGCAAAGTAGCAAAGGTTAAAGTGGCATTTATGAAATGTATTTTGTTATGTTTGATCAATCATGAGGTATGTATAAAATAAATTTTATTTATATGTAATGGCAAAGTAAGTGTTTGTGATGGCTCATTGTTATAGATAAAAGATTTCTTATACTTAGAGGCATGCGAAAACAATTCGTAATTCGTATATGAAAGTGTCATGACAATGATAACTTAAGATTGAACATCATAATTAAGTGTTAAGCCACTTGTAAGAAAGATAACACATGAAGCATTTATGCCAGATGAAAAAAAAATTCCCTTATGAACATTTATTGAAACAGGTAATGAAGAAGCTTGGGAAAAATAGGTATTTAAATTTTATTTTGGAACTGTCGGATTTCCGATAGCTAGATGTTGCCATCCGACAGCTCGGAAAAGATAAAAGGATGCGTTTCGTCATTTGACCGACACCTCACTTCAGTTTTAGGCAAAATTCCGAGATCTAGAGCTCCAGGTGACGGAAAACTTCAGATCTAAGGTGAGATATGTGGATTTTGCAAGTTTTGTTTAAAATTTCTCCAATAGTTTTGTGATTTTGATAATCCTCTTGGTTTTCATGGAGTTTTGTAAAGATAATTTGTAGAATGTTTAGGAGATCTAAACATTTTAGATCTTGGTGTTTATAAGAGATTTAGATCATGTGATTTTGAAGTAAAATTAGAAATTTTGTTGTATTTTTGTGTTGAAACATGATGTTCCTTTCTTTCTTGTTGTTTGTGTGGAGGTCTAGAAGTTTATAGGTATCAGCTTTATAGGAAAAAGATGATTATCAAAAAAATTTTGAAGTGTTATAGGAAGAAGATGATGAATAGTGATTTTCACCAATATTTTGATTTTTCAAAAACTATATAAATGTTGAAGAATCTTTTCTGTGCGAAAACTGTGTGGATTTGTGATAGGAAGATTTTTTGTGAAAAAATTTTCGGAAGCATAAACTTTTAGCTATCGGATATCCTACAGAGGGGTATCAGATATCCGACAGGTCCATTTTATTTTTGTTTGTTTTTTTTAAAAAAAAAATTGTTATGTCTCATGCAGATATGTCTTCCAGTTGGAGATCGAGAAGGGGTGAGTTAGGAGATGCCCATTCTTCTTATCAAAGTTTCCCAGGCATACAAAAGGTCCAAATCGGAATTTCAAAAGTAATGGAATTTGATCTCCCCCGGCATGAATGAGTCTATTATATGCTTGCTGAGGCAGGTATACTCTCGGTCATTATCCAAGACATTTTCTCCTCCTTTTTAGTCCGAGAATTTTATAATCATCTTGAGGATCCGTCATATACCGATTTGAATGGAGGAGTTAGATCCAAAATTGAAGGCCAATATGTGGAGATCACTCCATTTGATTTAAGAAGTGAATTTTGAATAATGGAGAGTGAGAATGTGTTGGACATAGTGGAAAATTATAGACTTGAGAGAGATTGGACCCTAATGAATATGTCTTTGCATGGAAATTCCACAAAAAACCTTATAACCACTATGACGACATTGACAGACGAGGCTCGTCTTGTTCAAGATATACTAAGGCACACGATTATGTTGAAGTCCGGTGATACCCATAGTATTACGGCTCAACTTAGTCTTGAGACTTATTATATAATGGAGAACGAGTTATTTGATGTGGCCGATCTTCTTTTGTCTATGATTCGTTATACATATCACCAAAAAAATCTGGAGTGGAAAAAGGCACACACCCTCCCTTTGGGTGCGATTATCCAGCATATCCTATTTAAGAAATACGCATGGATCGATCAAAATTTTTATCTTGGAGATTGTTTCCCGGAGATATATCAAACGGCGGCTATAGGTAAGAAAAATCAAAGGAAGCCGCCTACCATGGAAATGAGAGAGCCTCCTATTGCACATGGAGGGTCTATGCGGGAGGCATTCGACTCATTCCAAACGAAGTTGGATAGACATATAGATGATTTTCAAGAGCATAGAAGGTCTTTTGAAGAACACAAGGTGGAGGTGAAGAAGGATCGTACACGGATGCAGAAGTTTATGAAATTCCTTGTAAAAGGACTTAAATTAAAGCCTACGCCTTCTGAAGCCGCAGAATGGGAAGTGCCGACGGAGGAGGACGAGCCGCATCGCCAATCGGTTAGTCAGGCTCGGTGGAGGAAGATAGTGATAAGGAGATCAGATTATGATATTCCAGAAAGTAGTGGAGCTGGAAGTCGAAATGAGGAGGAGTCGGATTGAAAAAGACTTCTGGGAGCTATCGCCATCCGACATCCTGCTGTCGCCATCCGACAGCTGCCCAGCCCAGATCTCTCTTTAATTTTGTGAATTTCTTTTATGAGATATTTTAAGTACTTTTTTATTAAAATTCTGTAATAATTTTTGATATTTGGACATGTTATATGATGGTGAATGTCTATGTTAAGATTTAGTTTTTCTTCTTCCTTTTTTTTAAAATGAATAGCTATTGTGATGTTTTTTTTGTTAAATTTTATAGGTTATAAATAGTGATATAATCATTGTGAAATGTCTAGGATTCCTAATTCTAGCCTAAGCATAGAAAAAACGGGAATCCGGTAACGGTTTAGTGAATATATCCGCTAGTTGTTAGTTCGTTCCTATGAAATTGATTTTTACATTACCCTTCTTAATATGATCTCTTATAAAATGATGTCGGACATCTATATGCTTAGATCTAGAGTGTAATACGGGATTATTAGTTAAGTCTATAGCACTTTTATTGACACACTTTAATTCTACACTACTTTGTTGCATGCCAAAGTCTTCTAATGTTTGTGACATCCAAAGAGCTTGGGCACAACAACTACCTAGTGCAATATATTCGGCCTCGGTAGTAGAGAGGGCAACAGAATTTTGTTTCCTACTTGACCATGATATAAGTAAAGGGCCGATAAAATGACAAGTGCCACTAGTGCTTTTCCTATCTAAAGAACATCCCGCATAATCTGAATCTGAAAAGCCATGTAAAATAAAGGAATCATTATGAGGATACCATAATCCTAATCTAGATGTTCCTATAAGATATCGAAAGATGCGTTTCACCACTTTTAAATGTGACTCTTTAGGATTAGCCTGAAATCTAGTACATAAACAAACGGCAAACATAATGTCAGGTCTAGATGCGGTTAAATATAATAAAGATCCTATCATGCTTCTATAAAGGGTTTGGTCAATTGAAACTCCATTTTCATCTTTTCCTAATTTTAGTGAAGCACTCATAGGAGTGTTTGCATGCTTAAGATTTTCAAATCCAAATCTTTTTAACATATCATGAATATATTTGGATTGACATATAAAAATACCATCATGTTTTTGTGTAATTTGAAAACCTAGAAAATATGAAAGTTCTCCTACCATGCTCATTTCAAATTCATTTTTCATAATTTGAACTACTTCATTGCACAACTCTTCATTAGTGGCTCCAAAAATAATATCATCAACATAAATTTGCAAAATAACTAAATCATGATCAATTTGCTTAATGAAGAGTGTAGAATCCGCACTTCCTATTTTATAATCGTGCTTTAATAAATATTGAGTTAATCGATCATACCAAGCACGAGGTGCTTGTTTTAATCCATAAAGCGCTTTATCTAATTTAAAAACATAATTTGGATATTTCTCATTTATAAAGCCAGGGGGTTGTTCTACATAAACCTCTTCTTTTATATACCCGTTTAAAAATGCGGTTTTGACATCCATTTGATATAATTTAAATCTTTTAAAACAAGCAAATGCAAGAAATATCCTAACCTCTTCTAATCTTGCTACGGGTGCAAAAGTTTCATCAAAATCTACCCCTTCAATTTGTGCATAACCTTTTGCAACTAATCTGGCTTTATTTCTAACAATTCTAGATTCATTATCCAATTTATTTTTAAAAATCCACTTAACTCCAACGACAGGACAATTTTTTGGTCGTTCTACAAGATTCCAAACCTTATTACGTTCAAATTGATTAAGTTCTTCATTCATAGCTAAAAACCAAAATTCATCATTTAAAGCGGTGGAAACATCTTTTGGTTCTATTTCAGAGACAAATCAAAGGTTTGAAAATAAGACATGTAAAGATGAACGAGTACTAACCCCTTTTTGCGGATCTCCAATGATAAGCTCCTTTTGATGATCCTTTGAAAATCTCAATTCACTTGGAGGCACATATTCTTCTCTTTCTTCTTCTTCTTCTCTATCTTCTTCTTCTCTTTCTCCCTCTCTTTCTTCTTCTTTTTCTTCTTCATTTTCTCCAAGTTTTTCATCATCACTTTCCACCGAAGGAAGGGGTTCATCTTCTTTTCCTGTAATTTTCTTTTCTACACATGAAACAAACTCATCAAACCTAACATGAATAGATTCTTCAACTATTTTTGTTCTTTTATTAAAAATCCTATAAGCTTTGCTAGTTGAAGAATTGCCAATAAAAATACCTTCATCACAATTTTCATCAAATTTTCCTAAGGAATCTTTAGAATTCAAAATAAAACATTTACAACCAAAAACTTTGAAATAAGAAACATTTGGTTTTTTACTAAAAATTAATTCATAAGGAGTTAATTTTAAAATAGGACGAAGCATTACTCTATTAATTACATAACATGCCGTACTAACTGCTTCAGCCCAAAAAGATTTTCGTAATTTAAATTCAGATAGCATCGTACGGGCTAACTCTTGAAGAGTTCTATTTTTCCTCTCCACTACACCATTTTGCTGTGGTGTGCGTGGAGCGGAAAATTCATGTTTAATTCCTAACTCCATACAAAAAGAAATAAACTTTTCATTTTCAAATTCTCCTCCATGATCCGATCGTATGCGTTTAATTTTTAACTAAAATTCATTTTGAATACGCAAACATAATTTTGAAAATTCTGAAAATGCATCGGATTTGGAGGTTAGAAATAAAGTCCAACAAAAATGAGAATAATCATCAATCAATACAAATGTGTATTTTCTACCTCCTAAGCTAGAAATTCCAATTGGCCCAAATAAATCAATATGTATTAATTGAAGTGGCCTAGTGGTAGAAATAATATTTTTACTTTTGAAGGATGATTTTGAAAATTTTCCTTTTTGGCAAGGCATACATAATGAAGAAGATAAATTTCCATTTAACAATGGTAAACCTTTAATTAATTTATCTTTTGAAAGTTTTGTAATTAACTTGGCACTAGTATGTCCAAGTCGCCTATGCCATAATTCGAATTCATCATTTTTTGATAAAAAACATTTTAAAGTAGAATTTGAAAATTCAAGAAATTTAATCATATATACATTATGACATCTAGGTGCCGTAAAAAACAATTTCTTTTGTTTTAGAATTAATAATTTTGCACAAATTTGTAGAAGATTCAAATAAAACATCTAAACCCTTATCACATAATTGACTAATAGAAATCAAATTATGTTTTAATCCTTCTACAAATAAAACATTTGAAATTGAAAATTTTTTGTTACCCACAACTCCGATGCCGATGATTTTTCCTTTTCCATTATCTCCGAATGTAACAACTCATCCTTTCTTCATCTCCAGGCTAAGGAACTTCTCGTTATTGCCCGTCATCTGCTTTGAACAACCCGAGTCCAAGTACCACACGTCTTCTTTGTCCTTAACCTGCCAACACACCTAGAAAGAAGAGGTGAGTAAAGATCTAGTTACCCAAGTGATTCCACCCATATTATAGGTAGAAGCCTTAGGCACCCAGATTTGTTTAATTTTACTTTTTTCCTTTCCTCCAACAAGAGTCCATAGTGTGACCAAATCTATTGCATTTGGCACATGTAATGTATTGAGAAGAGTATAAATTTTCTGGACTTTTACTGGATGAGGATGCAGTATTAGACAATTTACTAACTTCAGAATTTTTAAAAACAGAATTTCTGGACTTTTCGATGTCGCCGGCGATAGTGGTTGTCGCCGGGCGATAGCTTCCTGACGTGTATCCGAGTCCAAACCTTCCAAATCCATGGCGTTGGTATCCTAAGATCATATCCAGTGATCTTCGGCCCATTCCAAATTTTTTCATGGCTAGCGTTAAGTCCTGAATCTGGTTTCTCATTTCTGTATTCTCGGATACTAGATTTACACATCTACGTTCAAAAGATTTCTTTCCCTCATGGACTTTGGAAATTGAAGATTTCAGATCTCTCTCTAAAATCTCATTCTTTTTGGTAAGAATTTTTATTGTTGAATGAGATTTGGAAAGAGATTCTTCAAGTTCTTTAATTCTTCCCAAAAAGTGATCACACTCTTGGCAAGAAATATCTCTTTTTCCAATAGTCTTAATTTCATTTAACAATTTTTTGTTTTCTTTAAGCAAAATTTTATTTTTCAGATTTAAGAAGATCATTATCTTTTAAACTCTTTTCAAAAAAATTGCAAGTCTTTAAAAATTCAGAAAATAATTCATCGTAGGTTGGAGGAGTTACCTCAGTGTCACTTTGGACACTGCATTTGTCATCAGATATGATGCTCTTTCCCATTAAGCACATGTTTGCCTCCCCTTCTTTACTTGAGCTTGAACTGCTTGCATCCTTAGAAGTAGTATCATCCCATGTTTCCACCTTCAACACCTTCTTTGACCCTTTGTGCTTCTTTTCTTTAAGTTCTTTTAAGTACTTTGGACACTTGCTTCGGATGTGTCCTAACTTCTTGCAGTGATAGCACTCCGGTGGCGGTCTCTCTTCCTCCTCATCGTCTTCCTTTCCTTTTTTCTTTCTAAACGTTTCCTTCTTATAATACTTCTTAAATGAATTCCTCCTCTCTGGATTTTTCATAAATTTTCTAAACTTTCTAACAAATAAACTTTCCTCATCTTCTTCTTCCTCCTCAGAATCACTACTTTCCTCCTTCTTAGATCTTAGAGCCAATCCCTTCTTCTTTGGCTCCATATACTCTTGTTGTTGAATTTTCAATCCAACTTCATGAGTTTTCAAGTTCCCAATCAGGCTTTCAATATTAAGAGCTTTAAGATCATGAGATTCAGAAATAGCCGTCACTTTGGGATTGAATTTAGGGGGGAGAGATCTAAGAAGTTTTCTCACCAAATCACCATTTGAAAAAAAATTCCTAAAACTTTTGAGTCATTTACCAACTTAGTGAATCTTGTCTACATGGTATCCACATCCTCATTTACCTCCATCCTGAACTTTTCAAATTCTGACTCCAATTGGAAAAGCTTTGAATCCTTCACCTGCGAGGTACCTTCATGAGTAATTTCCAATAAATTCCAAATTTCATATGCAGTTTGACATGCGCAGGTTCTATTAAATTCAGTTTTATCAAGAGCACAAAATAATGCGTTCATTGCTTTTGCATTGTTTTTGCATTTTGAATAAGGTCAATTTAAATCTTTGATACTTTTTGTAACAAACGAAACAATATATGACTATTGAGACAAATAATTGAATTTAAAAACAAGATTTTATTTCATCAAAGATAATGAGTAGAAATAATTCCAATAAAGCTTGGAATCAAAGGCTTACAATTAATAAAATCTCTTGTCTCTTTTCACTGATCCTTCTCCTAAGGATCGGTTGGCTATAGCATATATCTCCCAGATAAAGACACTTGCCTCTCCCTAAATCAAATCTTGATCTAGACGCAGCACACACGCGGCGATTTTCTCCCAAGCCACACAAGGACTTGACACCGTACACAAGATGATGATTTACCCTAGACCACACAAGGATCTAACACCACACACAAGGTGATGATTTCCCCTAAGCCTCACACGGACTTAGACGTCGCATGCAAGACGACGATTTCTACAACGATTACAAGATGAATGTAAATATAAATGAAATGCAAATTAAAAACCCCCTTTAGAATTTCTGGACCAAAGAAGCGAAGAATCCTTGAGAAAGTCGCCTTGGAACGCGTGTACAATCTTCGGCTTCGATCTCTCTTTTCTTCTTCAGGAATGGGGATTTTCCTTCTCTGGAGCTCTCTGGATGATCACACTCAGGAAGAAGGCTTGAATGTCTGAAGTCATGAAATCCACGAAGTTCTGAACACTTTTAAAAAAAAAGAGCTATCGCCGTCCGTTAGCTAGGTATCGCCAGAATCCGATATCTCCAGAGCCTGCCACGTGTCCCACTAATTTGACATTTCTGCGCGGAGTTGAGGTCGTGGTTGAGACGTGGGCTGTCGGATATCCGATATCACTATCGGAAATCCGTTAGCTTGCCTAACTGCTGCACGTCGTATTGTTGCGGGAAGATCGTGCACTATCGGATATCTGATATCACTATCGGAAATCCATTAGCTTGCGTAACTGCTGCACGCCGTAGAGTTGTGGGAAGATCGTGGGCTGTCGGATATCCGATATCACTATCGGAAATCCGTTAGCTCTCAACCGCTGGGAAGAAATCGTGCGCCGTCAGAAATCCGTTAACTCTCAACCGCTGGGAAGAAATCGTGCGCTATCGGAAATCCGTTAGCTAGCTGTCGGAAATTCGATAGCTCCAATTTCTGGAAAATCGGTATTTTGCTCCAATTGCAAACATGTTATCCTTGCACCTATTATCTGCACACCATTAATCAATAATAGGATCAAATACATTCGGGATTTGTTATTCTCAAACCGGACGAGTGCGGAACGCATGCTCCAACAAACTACCCAAGCTTCGGTTAACCACTTCCGTTTGCCCATCCGTTTGGGGATGATAGGCCGACGAAAACATAAGTCTAGTTCCTAAAAGCTTCCAAATTGTTTTCCAGAAATAGCTAGTAAATTTAACGTCCTTATCAGTCACTATCGTTTTGGGGACACCCCGATGATCCACGACCTCCTTGAAATACAATTTAGCAACATGTGATGCATCGTTGGTGTTATGGCATGCGATAAAGTAGGCCATTTTGGAAAATCGATCCACTACGACTAGAATGGAATCGTGTCGCCTAAATGTAATGGGTAGGCCCAATATGAAGTCCATGCTAACGTCCTCCCATGGGATAGAAGGAACCAGCTGTGGTGTGTACAGACCCGCATTGGTCTTGTTACCTTTCGCTAATTGACACACACGACAACTCCCAATGATTTTATTGACCATTGGTTTGAGGCCTGGCCAAAAGAATTTGTCCTCGACTAGTGTGATAGTTTTATCCCGACCGAAATGTCCACCTAACCCTCCACTATATAACTCCCATATAATGAAATGGCGTAGCGAGGAATGGGGAATACATAATTGTGTATACAGAGATAGTAGAAGGGGAATTGTACTGAGCGGCTAAATATATGTCCTTAAAATCCGGGCATTGAACATATTAATCCTTAATTCTCTCAAATCCTATGAATGTTACTTCCATTGCAGATAATAATAGTGTGACATGACTAAGAGTGTCCACCACACGATTTAATGTACCCTTAAGGTGCTTGATAATGAATGTGTACTCCTGAAGGTACGACACCCATTTGGGGTGCCGAGAGCTGATTTTACTTTGGGAGTTTACAAATTTTAGCGCCTCATGATCGGATAAGATTACAAATTCTTTTGATATAAGATAGTGTCGCCAATGTTGAAGACAACGTATTACGGCATAGAACTCACGATCATAATTGGAGTAATTTAATTTCGGGCCCGCAAGCTTCTCGCAAAAATAACCTATCGGATGTCCCTCTTGACTTAAAACTCCTCCGATTCCAATCCCAGATGCGTCACATGATAATTCAAACACCTTGCTAAAATCAGGCAACCGTAGTAGTGGGGCTTCGGACATCCGTTCCTTAATCGTTTGAAATGCAGTAGTGGCCACTTTAGTCCACTTAAATTCACCCTTCTTCATGCATTCAGTGATTGGTGCCATGATACTACAAAAATTGCGAATAAACCATCGATAAAACGTGGCCAATCCATGAAAACTTCTAACCTCCCGGATATTTTTAGGTTCCGGCCATTCTCGAATAACTTGGACCTTTTTAGGGTCAACATGAATACCTTCGGAACTCACTATGTATCCTTGAAACTCTATAGAAGTCAGACCAAATGTGCACTTTTTAAGATTAATAAATAAAGTTTCTTGGTGCAATGTTGTAAGGATCGTCCTCAAATGTTCTTCATGGTCCATCGGCGAGAGGCTAAATACTAATATGTCATCGAAATAGACCACTGCAAATTTACCCATATATGGTTTAAATATTTGGGTTATTAACCGCGAGAAAGTACTCGGTCTGTTGGTGAGCCCCTCTCCAAGCACCAACCACTCATAGAGCCCATCCTTAGACTTAAATGTCATTTTCCATTCGTCTCCCTCCCGTATCCTTATTTGGTGGTAACCACTTTTAAGATCCAACTTTGAGAATATGGTGCCTCCAGATAACATATCTAATAAATCGTCCAAACGTGGGATGGGAAACCTATATTTAACAGTAATTTTATTTATGGCCCGGTAGTCTACACACAATCTCCAAGACTTATCTTTTTTTGGGACCAAAAGTGCAGGGACGGCACATGGACTCTTACTATGGCGGATATATCCCTTTGCTAATAAATCTGAAATTATAGTTTTTAATTCATTATGTGCGGCGGGATTGAGCCGATAATGGGGGAGATTAGGCAATGATGAGCTCGGGATGAAATCAATCTCGTGTTGGATTTCCATCATGGGTAGCAACTTAGATGGTAAGTCCACCGGATAGACGTCCTTATACTCTTCCAAAAGTGTACGCAGAGATAACGGTGGGTTCTCTAAAGATGGTGAATCATCCTTAACTTGTAGACATACTAAAGCATAGATGACGCCATTCAAGAAGGTCTCACGCTCTAATTCCTTCCTACTTATCAAGCCTATTGTTTTATTTTCCGCAGGCACAATTGTGTCTTTGGAGGCAATCGACAGATCCTTAGGCGGTGAGGGTTTCAAGACAATGGTCTTACCATTAAACTTAAACTCGTATGTGTTGGCTCGTCTGAAATGGGTCACGTCATAATTATAAAGCCACGGTCGTCCTAGTAGTACATGACAAACATCCATGGGGATGACGTCGCACCACACCTTGTCGATATAGCTCTTCACCGTAAGCGGCACTAGACTACGTTCAGAGACCGCAATAGACGTTTTGTTTACCCACGCTATTTTATACGGATGGGGGTGCGGTTCAGTGACTAAATGCATACGAGTGATAACGTTCTTCGAAATGACGTTCATGCTACTACCGCTATCTATTATTAGTTCACACCACTTCTCACCGCTTTTAAAATTCAATGAAAATATATTCGTCCGATTATACTCATCTGGCGCACGCGGTGTGGCCAAAATACACCTCATAACAATCATATAAGATTCATCTTCAATATCACTCGGCTCGGCATCAGATTCATTGTCGGCTTCATAGACGATCTCGGCGGGTTCAGACGTGGAGTCTAATAGTGCTAGTGGTTTACTCATAGTTGGGCACTCACTAGAGTAATGCCCTTGGATCCCGCAAGAATAACATGTGGTATTAGTCTTATTAATCCGTCCTACCGGAACTCTCTCACCAGTGGGATTCCTAATGTTCCTAGCGGACTTGTAAGCGTTGTGCTTCTCTATGTCTAAGGCAGCATTGAATGTCGTGTTAAGGTCCGTATGACCATAACGCAAGAGCTTGCCTTGGATGTCTGGGTTGAGTCCCTTACGAAAACGAGATAGTGTAACTTCGGGCATTTCCCATACGTCACACCGCACCATCATATCTTTCAGGAGTCCCATGTACTCCGCTACCGATTTGCTCCCCTGACGATGGGTGGCTAACACGTCGAACATTTGGGTTCGGTGATACGCAGGGACATATTGGTCAGACATGAGTGCTTTCATGGCAGCCCACCCAATTGGGGGTGCTCCATTTATGGTACCTAGACACCTCTCTTCGTTCAACCAGAACATTTTGGCCCTACCCAGAAGCATCATCCGTGCAACCCGCACCTTCTCACCATCCGTCAGATTTTTCCACTCAAAGTAACACTCGGTCTCAATAATCCAGTCTAAAAATACTTGGGGTTCACCCATACCATCGTATGACGGTGGATCAATTTTCACGGCTCTAGTTACATCGAACTCATGAGGAGCTCGAGGCGCTTGCTCATCGTTCTAATTACGGGGATGGTTTGGTCTCTCATCTCGTTGGTTGGCAACCGGATTTCGAGGCGCCGCCTAATTTAATGCTAACCCTTGTATTAACTGTGTGAGTGCATCGAACTTAGCATTAAACTCGTCCCGAAGCTTTGCAATCGTTGCGGGAGAGTGCTCGTCATCATGGTCGTCTGCCATGGTGGAAGCGGTTGGGAGAGATTTCGTGCCATGCCTAGTGCGCATGAACAACAGGACAAGTGATTTTTGTGGTAATTTTCTGCAGAAAAATTGTTTTGTTTTTTTACTAAATGCAGACCAGAATTTTAGATCAAGACAGAAATTTTACGAAATATAATTTTATTCCAGCCTAATAACTAGGGTAAGTAAAAATATTTTTTGATTTTCTTACAGAAAATAATAAGTAGAATATCCAGAATTTTTTTCTTTTTGAATTTTGCAAAAAAATGAGAATTTTAACCCCTATTCGCAGACCGATGAAATTTTATTTTTAAATTTTGAATGCCAAATCGTGTGACGATTATGAGTGCCGGCGTTCTACGACAACCTAAGGATTGCATCAATTTATAAATTGACATGAACCTCCCTCTGATACCAAATTGATGTAGGCCGACCAAATCGATCCTACACGGACGACGCAACAACATCTCTCATTACGTTCTACGCCCTCTTTACCACACAATAACGAAACGCAGCCGTCACAATTATTTTTATTTATCTTTCGCGCTAACGTACGGGTGGCCACACCGCACTTGGTTCGGAGAATGGATATAGGCCAAAATCCGCTCCGGCTAAAGGAATAATATTGATTTCGACGAGCTTGGAGTTGTACCAAAACAGATCCACCAAAAATAAAGCACGATTTGAAAGTGGTAGGATCTATCCCAACTAGAAAAAGAGCGAGGGTCGCCAATCCTCTCGAGAGTTATCGGAAAACCAAACGAAAACCACAGATCTATTATAAAAAACTACAGCGATAATTAAAGCTTCGAAAATCCACGCAAAAATCGTCCACCACAAGACTATCAAAGAAAGGAAGATCTCTTGAGTAGAATTTTTCGTTACCCCTCTCGGAAAAGTAGATCCGAGATGTTGGATCCACAAGAAATGATCGACTTCCGTCGAGATCCACGGGAAGTGCACCAAGGATGAAGAACACGTCCGTCTTCCCCGCTTCACGTCGTAGAAGATCACCCAAAGCCTTTTCTTTCTTGCACGAGAAATCTTGGAGCCGTGGATGAAAGGAGAAACAGAGAGATGAAAGGTGGTGGAGGAATAGTGTGGAGGAGAGAATATGGAGGAAAGAAGAAGAGGAAGAAGGGGGGCGACCGAACCTTGGAAGAAACCCTCAAGGGGGGCGGCGGCAATGAGATAGGAAGACGGAGAGAGAAGTTTAGGTTTTGGGGGGAAAAATAATAGTTTTCAATTTCATCAAATTCTCCTAACATAGGTAGAGGTTTTGGCCTTATATAAGGCGTACATCCAAAAGGTTAATAGCAACCCAAAACAGTGGCTAAACGCACACCATAAATTAAAAATGACAGAAATAAATAATTAAATGCAAACCACATAAATAGATGATTGCAGACCATAAATTAGTAAAATAAACTAAATTAATTTCTTGTTGCGTGGGCGGAGATTGTAGTCGTGACCGCTACGGCGTCGCAAGTCTTTGGCCGGTGGTTCAACATCATCATCAAGTGCGCCATGGACGTCATCTTCATCACCAAGTTGGCTGTCGTGGAGGCCGTCGACATCAACTACATTCATTGGAGCACAAGTTTTACCCATTCCAGTTCATTTAGTTGTCGATATATAGCGTGTTGTAGTGGTAATGCGAAATTTAGCTCCAAATGACACCTAAACTTCTAACATCCATAATTTTTGATTTCTTTGTGTTTAATTTTTCCCACAACTCCTTTTCAGAATATGCTCGGAGGCATACATCCAATGGAGCACCATTTTAAACCATTCCAGCTTATTTTAGTGGTCAATATACATCAGGTTGCAATGGTAATGAGGGATTTAGTTCCTCTTGACACATAAACTAAAACAACCATAACTTTTGATCTTTTTGTCCCATTTTTGCGCAGAACACCTTTTTGGAATGAGCTCGGAGCCCTACATTCATTGAAGCACAAGTTTTACCCATTGCTGTTCATTTAGTTGTCGATATAGAGCGGGTTGCACGGGCAATGCAAAATTTAGCTCCAAATGACACATAAACTTGAAACAGCCAAAACTTTGGATCAGGTTGTCTGATTTTGGCCCACAAAACCTCTTCGAAATGAGCTCTGAGCCATACATTCAATGGAGAGCAAGTTTAATCCAATCTAGTTCATTTAGTGGTTGATATACATTGAGTTGCAGTGGTAATGTGGGATTTAACTCCAACTAACACCTAAACTTCAAACATCTATAACTATTGATCCGGTTGTCCAAATTTTGCCCAAAACACTTTTTCGAAATGAGCTAAGAACCATACATCCTATGGATAATAGGATTTACCCAATGGAGTTCATTTAGTGGTCGACAGATAGTGGATTGCAGTGGAAATGAGGTATTTTGCTCCAATTAACACCTAAACTTCAAACATCCATAACTATGATCCGGTTGTCAGGTAATTGCCCACAACACCTTTTCGAAATGCGCTCAGAGCCCTACAACAAATGGACAACAAGTTTTACCCATTCTAATTCGTTTAGTAGTTGATCTACAGTGAGTTACAGTGGTAAAGGGGGATTTAGCTGCAAATGACACATAAACTTCAAACAGAACGAACTCTTGATCAAATTGCCCAATTTTTGCCCATAATACCTTTTTAGAATGAGCTCAGAGCCCTACATCCAATGTAGAGTACGATATAACAATTCAAGTTCGTTTATTGTACGATATATAGTGGGTTCCAGTGGTAATGCGGGATTTAGCTCCAAATTATACCTAAACTTCAAGCAGCCATAACTTTTGATCCGGTTGTTCGATTTTTTTGCACAACACTTTTTCGGAAAGAGCTCGTATTCTCCATCCAAAAGAGAATACGATTTACCCATTCTAGAATAAGACAACACCTTTCCGGTTGTCCAATTTTCGCCCATAATACCTTTTCAGAATGAGATCGGAGCCCTAAATCCAATGGAGAATACTTTAAACTCATTCCAGCTCGTTTAGAGGTCGATATATAGTGAGTTGTAGTGGTAATATGAGATTTAGCTCCAAATGACACATACACTTCAAAATGATAGAATTTTTATGCTGGTTGTAGTGAAAATGAGAGATTTAGCTCCAAATGACACTCAAACTTTAAACAACAATAACTTTTGATACGGTTGTCTTATTTTACCCCCACAACACCTTTTCGAAATGAACTCAGAGCACTACATTCATTGGAGCACAGGTTTTACCCATTCCAGTTCATTTAGTTGTCGATATATATCGTGTTGCTGCCAAATTTAGCTCCAAATGCTAAACTTCAAACATCCATAACTTTTGATTTGTATGCTTAATTTTTGCCCACAACACCTTTTCAGAAAATGCTCGGAGGCATACATCCAATGGAGCACCATTTTAAACCATTCCAGCTCATTTTAGTGGTCAATATACAGCAGGTTGCAATGATAATGAGGGATTTAGCACCTCTTGACACAAACTAAAACAGCCATAACTTTTGATATTATTGTCCGATTTTTGCGCACAACACCTTTTTGGAATGAGCTCGGAGCCCTACATTCATTGAAGCACAAGTTTTACCCATTACAGTTCATTTAGTTGTCGATATATAGCAGGCTGCACTGGTAATGCGAAATTTAGATCCAAATGACACCAAAACATGAAACAACCATAACTTTTGATCAAGTTGTCTGATTTTGGCCCACAAAACCTCTTCGAAACGAGCTCTGAGCCATACATTCAATGGTGAGCAAGTTTAACCCAATATAGTTCATTTAGTGGTCGATATACCTTGAGTTGCAGTGGTAATGTGGGATTTAGCTCCAACTAACACCTAAACTTCAAACAACTATAACTATTGATCCGGTTGTCCGGATTTTTCCCAAATCACTTTTCGGAATGAGCTCAGAGCCATACATCCTATGGAGAATAGGATTTACCCGATCGAGTTCCTTTAGTGGTCGAGAGATAATGGATTGTAGTGGAAATGAGGGATTTTGCTCCAATTGACACATAAACTTCAAACATACATAACTTTGATCCGGTTGTCAGGTTATTGCCCACCACACCTTTTCGAAATGAGATCGGAGCCCTACATCGAATGGACAACAAGTTTTCCCCATTCCAGTTTGTTTAGTGGTTGATCTATAGTGAGTTACAGTGGTAATGGGGGATTTAGCTCCAAATGACACAAACTTCAAACAAAAAGAACTCTTGATCAAGTTGCCCAATTTTTGCCCATAATACCTTTTTGGAATAAGCGTAGAGCTCTACAACCAATGTAGAGTAGGATATAACCATTCAAGTTCATTTATTGTTCGATATACAGTGAGTTCCTGTGGTATGTGGGATTTAGCTCCAAATTACACCTAAACTTCAAGCTGCCATAACTTTTGATCTGGTTGTTCGATTTTTTTGCACAACACTTTTTCGGAAAGAGCTCGTATTCTACATCCAATAGAGAATAAGATTTACCCATTCTAGAATAAGACAGCACCTTTCCGGTAGTCCAATTTTCGCCCACAATACCTTTTCAGAATGAGATCGGAGCCCTAAATCCAATGAAGAACAATTTACACCCATTCCAGCTCGTTTAGAGGTCGATATACAGTGAGTTGTAGTGGTAATATGATATTTAGCTCCAAAGGACACATACACTTCAATATGACAGAGTTTTTATTGCTGGTTGTAGTGAAAATGAGAGATTTAGCTCTAAATGACACTCAAACTTTATACAGCAATAACTTTTGATCTGGTTGTCTGATTTTACTCCAACAACACCTTTTAGGAATGAGCTCGGAGCACTACATTAATTGAAGCACAAGTTTTACCCATGGTAGTTTAGTTAGTTGTCGATGTATAGCGGGTTGCACTAGTAATGCGAAATTTAGCTCTAAGTGACACCTAAACTTGAAACAGCCATAACTTTTGATCAGGTTGTCTAATTTTTTCCCACAAAACCACTTCGAAATGAGATCTGAGCCATACAGTCAATGGAGAGCAAGCTTTACCCAATATAGTTCATTTAGTGGTCGATATACATTGAGTTGAAGTGGTAATGTGGGATTTGGCTCCAACCAACACCTAAACTTCAAACAGCTATAACTATTGATCCGGTTATCCCGATTTGGTTGTCTTATTTTACCCCCACAGTACCTTTTCGGAATGAGCCATACATCTTATGGAGAATAGGATTTACTCGATTGAGTTCATTTAGTGGTCGACGGATAGTAGATTGTAGTGGAAATGAGGGATTTTGCTCCAAATTGACACCTAAACTTCAAACATCCATAACATTGATCCGGTTGTCAGGTTATTGCCCACAACACCTTTTCAGAATGAGATTGGAGCCTTATATCCAATGGACAACATGTTTTACCCATTCCAGTTCATTTAGTGGTTGATCTACTGTGGGTTACAGTGGTAATGGGGGATTTAGCTCCAAATGACACATAAACTTCAAATAGACAGAACTCTTGATCCAGTTGCCCAATTTTTGCCCCCATTACCTTTTTAGAATGAGTTCAGAGCCCTGCATCCAATGTAGAGAAGTATATAACCATTCGAGTTCGTTTATTTTTCGATATACAGTGGGTTCCAGTGGTAATGCGTGATTTAGCTCCAAATTGCACTTAAACTTCAAGCAGTCATAACTTTTGATCCGGTTGTTCGATTTTTTTGCACAACACTTTTTCGAAAAGAGCTCGTATTCTCCATCCAACAGAGAATAAGATGTACCCATTCTAGAATAAGACAACACCTTTCCGGTTGTCCAGTTTTCGCCCACAATACCTTTTCAGAATGAGATCGGAGCCCTAAATCCATGTAGAACAATTTAACCCCATTCCAGCTCGTTAAGAGTTGATATACAGTGAGTTGTAGTGGTAATACGAGATTTAGCTCCAAATGACACATACACTTCAAAATGACAGATTTTTTTGCTGGTTGTAGTGAAAATGAGAGATTTAGCTCCAAATGACACTCAAACTTTAAACAACAATAACTTTTGATGCGGTTGTCTTATTTTACCCCCAAAACACCTTTTCAGAATGAGCTCGGAGCACTACATTTTTTGGAGCACAAGTTTTACCCATTCCAGTTCATTTAGTTGTCGATATATAGCGTGTTGCAGCAGTAATGCGAAATTTAGCTCCAAATGACACTTAAACTTCTAACGTCCATAACTTTTGATTTGTATGTTTAATTTTTGCCCACAACACCTTTTCAGAATATACTCGGAGGCATACATCCAATGGAGCACCATTTTAAACCATTCCAGCTCATTTTAGTGGTCAATATACAGCAGGTTGCAATGGTAATGAGGGATTTAGCTCCTCTTGACACATAAACTAAAGCAGTCATAACTTTTGATCTTATTATCCGATTTTTGCGCACAACCCATTTTTGGAATGAGCTCGGAGCCCTATATTCATTGAAGCACAATTTTTACCCATTGCAGTTCATTTAGTTGTCGATATATAGCGGGTTGCACTGGTAATGCAAAATTTAGCTCCAAATGACACATAAACATGAAATAGCCATAACTTTTGATCAGGATGTCTAATTTTTGACAACAAAACCTCTTCGAAATGAGCTCTGAGCCATACATTCAATGGAGAGCAAGCTTTAACCAATCTAGTTCATTTAGTGGTCGATATACATCGAGTTGCAGTGGTAATGTGGGATTTGGCTCCAACCAACACCTAAACTTCAAACAGCTATAACTATTGATCATGTTGTCCAAATTTTGCCCAAAACACCTTTTTGGAATGAGCTCAGAGCCATACATCCTATGGAGAATAGGATTTACTCAATCGAGTACATTTAATAGTCGACGGATAGTAGATTGTAGTGGAAATGAGGGATTTTGCTCCCATTGACACCTAAACTTCAAACATCAATAACTTTGATCCGGTTGTCAGATTATTGCCCACAACACCTTTTCAGAATGAGATTGGAGCCCTATATCCAATGGACAACAAGTTCACCCATTCCAGTTCATTTAGTGGTTGATCTACAGTGGGTTACAATGGTAATGGGGGATTTAGCTCCAAATGACACATAAACTTCAAACAGACAGAACTCTTGATCCATTTGCCCAAATTTTGCCCCTAATGCCTTTTTAGAATGAGCTCTGTACCCTACATTTAATGTAGAGTAGGATATAACCATTCAAGTTTGTTTATTGTTCGATATATAGTTGGTTCTAGTGGTAATGCTGGATTTATCTCCAAATTACACTTAAACTTCAAGCCGCCATAACTTTTGATCCGGTTGTTTGATTTTTTTGCACAACACTTTTTCAAAAAGAGCTCGTATTTTCCATCCAACAGAGAATAAGATTTACCCATTCTAGAATAATACAACACCTTTTCGGTTGTCCAATTTTCGCCCACAATACCTTTTCGGAATGAGAGTGGAGCCCTAAATACAATGGAGAACAATTTAAACCCATTCCAGCTCATTTAGAGGTCGATATACAGTGAGTTGTAGTGGTAATACGAGATTTAGCTCCAAATGACATATACACTTTAAAATGACAGAATCTTTTATGATGGTTGTAGTGAAAATGAGAGATTTAGCTCCAAATGACACTCAAACTTTAAACAGCAATAACTTTTGATGCGGTTGTCTTATTTCACCCCCACAACACCTTTTCGGAATGAGCTCGGAGCACTATATTCATTGGAGCACAAGTTTTACCAATTCCAGTTCATTTAATTGTCGATATATAACATGTTGTAGCGGTAATGCAAAATTTAGCTCCAAATGACACCTAAACTTCTAACGTCAACTTTTGATTTGTATGTTTAATTTTTGCCCACAATACCTTTTTAGAATATGCTCGGAGGCTTACATCCAATGGAGCACCATTTTAAACCATTCCAGCTCATTTTAGTGGTCAATATACAACAAGTTGCAAGGGTAATGAGGTATTTAGCTCCTCTTGACACATAAACTAAAACAACCATAACTTTTGATCTTATTGTCCGAATTTTGCTCCCAACACCTTTTTGGAATGAGCTCGGAGCCCTACAATAATTGAAGAACAAGTTTTACATATTGCAGTTCATTTAGTTGTCGTATATAGCGGGTTGCACTGGTAATACGATGTTTAGCTCGAAATGAAACCAAAACTTGAAACAACCACAACTTTTGATCAGGTTGTCTTATTTTGGCCCACAAAACCTCTTCGAAATGAGCTCTGAGCCATTTATTCAATGGCGAGCAAGTTTAACCCAATCTAGATCATTTAGTGGTCGATATACATTGAGTTGCAGTGGTAATGTGGGATTTACCTCCAACTAACACCTAAACTTCAAACAATTATTACTATTGATCCGGTTGTCCAGATTTAGCACAAAACACCTTTTCGGAATGAGCTCAGCGCCATACATCCTATGGAGAATAGGATTTACCCAATCGAGTTCATTTAGTGGTCGACAGATAGTGGATTGCAGTGGAAATGAGGGATTTAGCTCCAATTGACACCTAAACTTCAAACATCCATAACTTTGATCCGGTTGTCAGGTTATACCCATTCCAGTTCGTTTAGTAGTTGATCTACAGTGAGTTACAGTGGTATTGGGGGATTTAGATCCAAATGACACATAAACTTCAAACAGACAGAATTCTTGATCAAGTTGCCCAATTTTTGCCCATAATGCCTTTTTAGAATGAGCTCAGAGCTCTACATCCAATGTAGAGTAGGATATAACCATTCAAGTTTTCTTATTGTTCGATATACAGTGGGTTCCAGTGGTAATGCGGGATTTCGCTCCAAATTACACCTAAACTTTAAGCAGCCATAACTTTTGATCCGGTTGTTCGATTTTTTTGCACAACACATTTTCGGAAAGAGCTCGTATTCTCCATCCAACAGAGAATAAGATTTACCCATTCTAGAATAAGACAGCACCTTTCCGGTAGTCCAAATTTTGCCCACAATACCTTTTCGGAGTAAGATCGGAACCCTAAATCCAATGGAGAACAATTTAAACCCATTGCAGCTCATTTAGAGGTCGATATACAGTGATTTGTAGTGGTAATACGAGATTTAGCTCCAAATACAACATACACTTCAAAATCACAGAATTGTTAATGGTGGTTGTAGTGAAAATGAGAGATTTAGCTCCAAATGACACTAAAACTTTATACATCAATAACTTTTGATCTGGTTGTCTGATTTTACCCCAACAACACCTTTTAGGAATGAGCTCGGAGCACGACATTCATTGAAGCACAAGTTTTACCCAATGCAGTTCAGTTAGTTGTCGATATATAGCGGGTTGCACTAGTAATGCGAAATTTAGCTCCAAATGACACCTAAACTTGAAACAACCATAACTTTTGATCAGGTTGTCTGATTTTGTTGCCCAATTAATTGAAACATCCAATGGAGCACCATTTTAAACCATTCCAGCTCATTTTAGTGGTCAATATACAGCAGGTTGCTATGGTAATGAGGGATTTAGCTCCTCTTGACACATAAACTAAAACAGCCATAACTTTTGATCTTATTGTCCGATTTTTGCGCACAACACCATTTTGGAATGAGCTTGGAGCACTACATTAATTAAAGCACCAATTTTACCCATTGCAGTTCATTTAGTTGTCGATATATAGTAGGTTGCTCTGGTAATGTGATATTTAGATCGAAATGACACCTAAACTTGAAACAGCCATACCTTTTGCTCAGGTTGTCTTATTTTGTCCCACAAAACATCTTCGAAATGAGCTCTGAGCCATTTATTCAATGGAGAGAAAGTTTAACCCAATCTAGATCATTTAGTGGTCGATATACATTGAGTTGCAGTGGTAATGCGGGATTTAGCTCCAACTAAAACCTAAACTTCAAACAACTATAACTATTGATCCGGTTGTCCGGATTTTGCCCAAAACACCTTTTCGGAATGAGCTCAGAGCCATACATCCTATGGAGAATAGGATTTACCCAATTGAGTTCATTTAGTGGTCGACAGATAATGGATTGCATTGGAAATGAGGGATTTTGCTCCAATTGACACATAAACTTCAAACATCCATAACATTGATCCGGTTGTCAAGTTATTGCCCACAACACCTTTTCAGAATGAGATTGGAGCCCTATATCCAATGGACAACAAGTTTTACCCATTCAAGTTCATTTTGTGGTTGATCTGCAGTGGGTTACAGTGGTAATGGGGGATTTATCAAACAGACAGAACTCTTGATTCCGTTGCCCAATTTTTGCCCCCAACACCTTTTTAGAATGAGCTCTGTGCCCTACATCCATAGTAGAGTAGGATATAACCATTCAAGTTCGTTTATTGTTCGATATATAGTGGGTTCCAGTGGTAAAGCGGGATTTAGCTCTAAATTACACTTAAACTTCAAGCAGCCATATCTTTTGATCCGATTGTTTGATTTTTTTGCACAACACTTTTTCGGAAAGAGCTCGTATTCTCCATCCAACAGAGAATAAGATTTACCCATTCTAAAATAAGACAACACCTTTCTGGTTGTCCAATTTTTGCCCAGAATACCTTTTCGGAATGAGATCGGAGCCCAAAATCCAATGGAGAACAATTTAAACCCATTCTAGCTCATTTAGAGGTCGATATACAGTGAGTTGTAGTGGTAATACGAGATTTAGCTCCAAATGACACATACACTTCAAAATGAAAAAAAATTTATGCTGGTTGTAGTGAAAATGAGAGATTTAGCTCCAAATGACACTCAAACTTTAAACAGCAATAACTTTTGATGCAGTTGTGTTATTTTACCCCCACAACACCTTTTCGGAATGAGCTCGGAGCACTACATTCATTGAAGCACAAGTTTTACCCAATGCAGTTCAGTTAGTTGTTGATATATAACGGGTTGCACTAGTAATGCAAAATTTAGCTCCAAATGACACCTAAACTTGAAACAGCCATAACATTTGATCAGGTTGTCTGATTTTTTGCCCAATTAATTAAAACATCCAATGGAGCACCATTTTAAACCATTCCAACTCATTTAACCAATTCAAAATTGAAACATCCAATGGAGCAACATTTTGCACAACACTTTTTCGGAAAGATCTCGTATTCTCCATCCAACAGAGAATAAGATTTAATCATTCTAGAATAAGACAACACATTTCCGGTTGTCCAATTTTCGCCCACAATACCTTTTCGGAATGAGATCGGAGCGCTAAATCCAATGGAGAACAATTTAAACCCATTCTAGCTCGTTTAGTGGACGATATACAGTGAGTTGTTATGGTAATATGAGATTTAGCTCCAAATGACACATACACTTCAAAATGACAGAATGTTTTAGGCTGGTTGTAGTGAAAATGAGAGATTTAGCTCCAATTGACACTCAAACTTTAAACAACAATAACTTTTGATGCGGTTGTCTTATTTTACCCCCACAAAACCTTTTCAGAATGAGCTCAGAGCACTACATTCATTGAAGCACAAGTTTTACCCAATGCAGTTCAGTTAGTTGTCGATATATAGCGGGTTGCACTAGTAATGCAAAATTTATTTCCAAATGACACCTAAACTTGAAACAGCCATAACTTTTGATCAGGTTGTCTTATTTTGGCCCACAAAACCTCTTTGAAATGAGCTCTGAGCCATCTATTCAATGGAGAGCAAGTTTAACCCAATCTAGATCATTTAGTGGTCGATATACATTGAGTTGCAGTGGTAATGTGGGATTTACCTCCAACTAACACCTAAACTTCAAAGAGCTATAACTATTGATCCGGTTGTCCAGATTTTGCCCAAAACACCTTTTCGGAATGAGCTCAGAACCATACATCCTATGGAGAATAGGATTTACCCGATCGAGTTCATTAAGTGGTCGACAGATAGTGGATTGCAGTGGAAATGAGGGATTTTTCTCCAATTGGCACCTAAACTTCAAACATCCATAAAACTTTGATCCAGTTGTCAGGTTATTGCCCACAACACCTATTCGAAATCAGATCGGAACCCTACATCGAATGGACAACAAGTTTTACCCATTCCAGTTCGTTTGGTGGTTGATCTACAGTGAGTTACAGTGGTAATGGGGGATTTAGCTCCAAATGACACATAAACTTCAAACAGACAGAACTCTTGATCAAGTTGCCCAATTTTTGCCCATAATACCTTTTTATAATGAGCTCAGAGCCCTACATCCAATGTAGAGTAGGATATAACCATTCAAGTTCGTTTATTGTTCGATATACAGTGGGTTCCAGTGGTAATGCGGGATTTTGCTCCAAATTACACCTAAACTTCAAGCACCCATAACTTTTGATCCGGTTGTTCGATTTTTTTGCACAACACTTTTTCAGAAAGAGCTCGTATTCTCCATCCAACAGATAATAAGATTTACCCATTCTAGAATAAGACAGCACCTTTCCGGGAGTTCAATTTTCGCCCACAATACCTTTTCGGAATGAGATCGTTACACTAAATCCAACTCGTTTAGAGGTCGAAATATAGTGAGTTGTAGTGGTAATAAGAGATTTAGCTCCAAATGACACATGCACTACAAAATGACAGAATTTTTTATGTTGGTTGCAGTGAAAATGAGAGATTTAGCTCCAAATGATACACAAACATTAAACAACAATAACTTTTGTTGCGGTTGTCTTATTCTACCCCCACAACACCTTTTCAGAATGAGCTCGGAGCACTACATTCATTGGAGCACAAGTTTTACCCATTCCAGTTCATTTAGTTGTCGATATATAGCGTGTTGCAGCGGTAATGCGAAATTTAGATCCAAATGACACCTAAACTTCTAACGTCCATAACTTTTGATTTGTATGTTTAATTTTTACCCACAACACCTTTTAAGAAAATGCTCGGAGGCATACATACAATAAGAGAATCATTTTAAACCATTCCAGCTCATTTTAGTGGTCAATATACAGCAGGTTGCAGTGGTAATGAGGGATTTAGCTCCTCTTGACATATAAACTAAAACAGCCATAACTTTTGATCATATTGTCCGATTTTTGGGCACAGCACTATTTTGGAATGAGCTCGGAGCCTTACATTAATTGAAGCACAAGTTTAACCCATTGCAGTTCATTTTGTTTTCGATATATAGCGGGTTGCACTGATAATGCGAAATTTAGCTCCAAATGACACCTAAACTTAAAACAGCCATAACTTTAGATCAGGTTGTCTTATTTTGGACCACAAAACCTCTTCGAAATAAGCTCTGAGCCATACATTCAATGGAGAGCAAGTTTAACCCAATCTAGTTCAGTTACTGGTCGATATACATTGAGTTGCATTGGTAATGTGGGATTTAGCTCCAACTAACACCTAAACTTCAAACAGTTATAACTATTGATCTGGTTGTCCGTATTTTGCCCAAAACACCTTTTCAGAATGAGCTCAGAGCCATACATCCTATGGAGAATAGGATTTACCCGATCGAGTTCATTTAGTGGATGATAGATAGTGGATTACAGTGGAAATGAGAGATTTTGCTCCAATTGACACCTAAACTTCAAACATACATAACTTTGATCTAGTTGTTAGGTTATTGCCCACAACACATATTCGAAATGAGATCGGAACCCTACATCGAATGGGAAACAAGTTTTACCCATTCCAGTTCGTTTGGTGGTTGATCTACAGTGAGTTACAGTGGTAATGGGGGATTAAGCTCCAGATGACACATAGACTTCAAACAGACAGAACTCTTGATCAATTTGCCCAATTTTTGCCCATAATACCTTTTTAGAATGAGCTCAGAGCCCTACATCCAATGTAGAGTAGGATATAACCATTCAAGTTCGTTTATTGTTCGATATACAGTGGGTTCCAGTGGTAATGCAGGATTTAGCTCCAAATTACACTTAAACTTCAAGCAGCCATAACTTTTGATTCGGTTGTTCAATTTTTTTGCACAACACTTTTTCGGAGAGAGCTCGTATTCTCCATCCAACAGAGAATAAGATTAACCCATTGTAGAATAAGACAACACCTTTCCGGTTGTAAAATTTTCGCCCACAATACCTTTTTGGAATGAGATCGGAGCCCTAATTCCAATGGAGAACAATTTAAACCCATTCCACCTCGTTTAGAGGTTGATATACAGTGAGTTGTAGTGGTAATATGAGATTTAGCTCCAAATGACACATACACTTCAAAATGAAAGAATCTTTTATGCTGGTTGTAGTGAAAATGAGAGATTTAGCTACAAATGACACTCAAACGTTAAACAACAATAACTTTTGATGCGGTTGTCTTATATTACCCCCACAACACCATTTCGAAATGAGCTCGGAGCACTACATTCATTTAAGCACAAGTTTTAACCAATGCAGTTCAGTTAGTTGTTGATATATAATGGGTTGCACTAGTAATGCGAAATTTAGCTCCAAATGACACTTAAACTTGAAACAGCCATAACTTTTGATCAGGTTGTCTGATTTTGTTCCCCAATTAATTGTAACATCCAATGGAGAACCATTTTAAACCATTCCAGCTCATTTAACCAATTCGAAATTGAAACATCCAATGGAGCACCATTTTGCACAACACTTTTTCAGAAAGAGCTCGTTTTCTCCACCCGACAGAGAATACGATTTACCCATTCAAGAATAAGACAACACATTTCCGGTTGTCCAATTTTCGCCAACAATACCTTTTCGGAATGAGATCGGAGCGCTAAATCCAATGGAGAACAAGTTAAACCCATTCCAGCTCGTTTAGAGGTCGATATACGGTGAGTTGTTGTGGTAAAATGAGATTTAGCTCCAAATGACACATACACTTCAAAATGACAGAATTTTTTATGCTGGTTGTAGTGAAAATGAGAGATTTAGCTCCAAATGATACTCAAACTTTAAACAACAATAACTTTTGATGCGGTTGTCTTATTTTACCCCCACAACATCTTTTCAGAATGAGCTCGGAGCACTACATTCAATGAAGCACATGTTTTACCCAATGCAATTTAGTTAGTTGTCGATATATAGCAGGTTGCACTAGTAATGCGAGATTTAGCTCCAAATGACACCTAAACTTGAAACAGCCATAACTTTTGGTCAGGTTGTCTGATTTTGGCCCACAAAACATCTTCGAAATGAGCTCTGAGCCATCTATTTAATGGAGAGCAAGTTTAACCCAATCTATATCATTTAGTGGTCGATATACATTGAGTTGCAGTGGTAATGTGGGATTTTGCTCCAACTAACACCTAAACTTCAAACAGCTATAACCATTGATCTGGTTGTCCGGATTTTGCCCAAAACACCTTTTCGGAATGAGCTCAGAGCCATACATCCTATGGAGAATAGGATTTACCCGATCGAGTTCATTAAGTGGTCGACAGATAGTGGATTGAAGTGGAAATGAGGGATTTTGCTCCAATTGACATCTAAACTTCAAACATCCATAACTTTGATCCTGTTGTCAGGTTATATTGCCCACAACACCTTTTCGAAATGGGATCGGAGCGCTACATTGAATGGAAAACAAGTTTTACCTATTCCAGTTTGTTTAGTGGTTGATCTACAGTGAGTTACAGTGGTAATGGGGGATTTAGCTCCAAATGACACATAAACTTCAAACATACAGAACTCTTGATCAAGTTGCCCAATTATTGCCCATAATACCTTTTTAGAATGAGCTCAGAGCCCTACATCTAATGTAGAGAAGGATATAACCATTCAAGTTTGTTTATTGTTCGATATACAGTGGGTTCCAGTGGTAATGCGGGATTTCGCTCCAAATTACACCTAAAGTTCAAGCAGCCATAACTTTTGATCTGATTGTTCGATTTTTTTGCACAACACTTTTTCGGAAAGAGCTCGTATTCTCCATCCAACAGAGAATAAGATTTACCCATTCTAGAATTAGACAGCACCTTTCCGGTAGTCCAATTTTCGCCCACAATACCTTTTTAGAATGAGATCGTTACCCTGAATCCAATGGAGAACAATTTAAACCCATTCCAGCTCGTTTAGAGGTCGATATATAGTGAGTTGTAGTGGTAATACGAGATTTAGCTCCAAATGACACATGCACTACAAAATGACAGAATTTTGTATGTTGGTTGTAGTGAAAATTAGAGATTTAGCTCTAAATGATACACAAACATTAAACAACAATAACTTTTGATGCGGTTGTCTTATTCTACCCCCACAACACCTTTTCAGAATGAGCTCGGAGCACTACATTCATTGGAGCACAAGTTTTACCATTCCAGTTCATTTAGTTGTCGATATATAGTGTGTTGCAGCGGTAATGCGAAATTTAGATCCAAATGACACCTAAACTTCTAACGTCCATAAATTTTGATTTGTATGTTTAATCTTTACCTACAACTCCTTTTAAGAAAAAGCATGGAGGCATACATCCAATAAGAGAACCATTTTAAACCATTCCAGCTCATTTTAGTGGTCAATGTACAGCAGGTTGCAATGGTAATCAAGGATTTAGCTCCTCTTGACACATAAACTAAAACAGCCATAACTTTTGATCTTATTGTCCGATTTTTGTGCACAACATCATTTTGGAATGAGCTCGGAGCCTTACATTAATTGAAGCACGAGTTTTACCCATTGCAGTTCATTTATTTTTCGATATATAGCGGGTTGTACTGATAATGCGAAATTTAACTCCAAATGACACCTAAACTTGAAACACCCATAACTTTAGATCAGGTTTTCTGATTTTGGCCCACAAAACCTCTTCGAAATGAGCTCTGAGCCATGCATTCAATGGAGAGCAAGTTTATCCCAATTTAGTTAATTTAGTGGTCGATATACATTGAGTTGCAGTGGTAATGTGGGATTTAGCTCCAACTAACACCTAAACTTCAAACAACTATAACTATTGATCCGGTTGTCCGGATTTTTCCCAAAACATCTTTTCAGAATGAGCTCAGAGCCATACGTCCTATGGAGAATAGGATTTACCTGATCGAGTTCATTTAGTGGACGATAGATAGTGGATTGCAGTGGAAATGAGCGATTTTGCTCCAATTAACCCCTAATCTTCAAACATCCATAACTTTGATCCAGTTGTCAGGTTATTGCCCACAACACCCATTCGAAATCAGATCGGAACCCTACATTGAATGGACAACAAGTTTTAACCATTCCAGTTCGTTTGGTGGTTGATCTACAGTGAATTACAGTGGTAATGGGGGATTTAGCTCCAAATGACACATAAACTTCAAACAGATAGAACTCTTGATCAAGTTGCCCAATTTTTGCCCATAATACCTTTTTAGAATGAGCTCAGATCCCTACATCCAATGTAGAGTAGGATATATCCATTCAAGTTCGTTTATTGTTCGATATACAGTGGGGTCCAGTGGTAATGCGGGATTTAGCTCCAAATTAAACTTAAAATTCAAGCAGCCACAACTTTTGATCTGGTTGTTCGATTTTTTTGCACAACACTTTTCCGGAAAGAGCTCGTATTCTCCATCCAACAGAGAATAAGATTTACCCATTCTAGAATAAGACTACACCTTTTCGGATGTCCAATTTTTGCCCATAATACCTTTTCGAAAAGAGATTGGAGCCATAAATCCAATGGAGAACAATTTAAACACATTCTAGCTCGTTTAGAGGTCGATATACAGTGAGTTATAGTGGTAATATGAGATTTAGCTCCAAATGACACATACACTACAAAATGACAGAATTTTTTATGCTGGTTGTAGTGAAAATGAGAGATTTAGCTCCAAATGATACTCAAACTTTAAACAGCAATAACTTTTGATGCAGTTGTCTTATTTTACCCCCACAACACCTTTTAGGAATGAGCTCGGAGCACTACATTCATTGGAGCACAAGTTTTACCCATTCCAGTTCGTTTAGTTGTCGATATATAGCATGTTGCAGCGGTAATGCGAAATTTAGATCCAAATGACACCTAAACTTCTAACGTCCATAACTTTTGATTTGTATGTTTAATTTTTACCCACAACACCTTTTCAGAAAATGCTCGGAGGCATATATCCAATAAGAGCACCATTTTAAACCATTCCAGCTCATTTTAGTGGTCAATATACAGCAGGTTGCAATGGTAATGAGGGATTTACCTCCTCTTGACACATAAACTAAAACAGCCATAACTTTCGATCTTATTGTCCGATTTTTGCGCACAACACTATTTCGGAATGAGCTCGGAGCCTTACATTAATTGAAGCACAAGTTTTACCCATTGCAGATCATTTAGTTTTTGATATATAGCGGGTTGCACTGATAATTCGAAATTTAGCTCCAAATGACTCCTAAACTTGAAACAGCCATAACTTTAGATCAGGTTGTCTGATTTTAGCCCACAAAACCTCTTCGAAATAAGCTCTGAGCCATACATTCAATGGAGAGCAAGTTTAACCCAATCTAGTTTATTTAGTGGTCGATATACATTGAGTTGCAGTGTTAATGTGGGATTTAGCTCCAACTAACACCTGAACTTCAAACAGCTATAACTTTTGATCCAGTTACCCGGATTTTGCCCAAAACACCTTTTCAGAATGAGCTCAGAGCCATAGGTCCTATGGAGAATAGGATTTACCCGATCGAGTTCATTTAGTGGACGATAGATAGTGGATTGCAGTGGAAATGAGCGATTTTGCTCCAATTGACACATAAACTTCAAACATCCATAACTTTGATCCAGTTGTCAGGTTATTGCCCACAACACCTATTCGAAATGATATCGGAACCCTAAATCGAATGGACAACAAGTTTTACCCATTCCAGTTCGTTTGGTGGTTGATCTGCAGTGAGTTACAGTGGTAATTGGGGATTTAGCTCCAAATGACACATAAACTTCAAACAGACAAAACTCTTGATCAAATTGCCCAATTTTTGCCCATAATACCTTTTTAGAATGAGCTCAGAGCCCTACATCCAATGTAGAGTAGGATATAACCATTCAAG
The DNA here is from genome assembly GCA_033032865.1 of Dactylorhiza incarnata. Classification (NCBI taxonomy): domain Eukaryota; kingdom Viridiplantae; phylum Streptophyta; class Magnoliopsida; order Asparagales; family Orchidaceae; genus Dactylorhiza; species Dactylorhiza incarnata. The sequence continues at coordinate 2,039,934 of JAWHQI010000330.1, read as the reverse complement.
TTCGTTTATTATTCGAAATACAGTGGGTTCTAGTGGTAATGCGGGATTTAGCTTCAAATTACACTTAAACTTGAAACAGCCACAACTTTTGATTCGGTTTTTCGATTTTTTTGCACAACACTTTTCCGGAAAGAGCTCGTATTCTTCATCCAATAGAGAATAAGATTTACCCATTCTAGAATAAGACTACACCTTTTCGGATGTCCAATTTTTGCCCATAATACCTTTTCGAAAAGAGATCGGAGCCCTAAATCTAATGGAGAACAATTTAAACCCATTCCAGCTCGTTTAGAGGTTGATATATAGTGAGTTGTAGTGGTAATACGAGATTTAGCTCCAACTGACACATACACTACAAAATGACAGAATTTTTTATGCTGGTTGTAGTGAAAATGAGAGATTTAGCTCCAAATGATACTCAAACTTTAAACAGCAATAACATTTGATGCAGTTGTCTTATTTTACCCCCACAACACCTTTTCGGAATGAGCTAGGAGCACTACATTCATTGGAGCACAAGTTTTACCCTTTCCAGTTCATTTAGTTGTCGATATATAGCATGTTGCAGCGGTAATGCGAAATTTAGATCCAAATGACACCTAAACTTCTAACGTCCATAACTTTTGATTTATATGTTTAATTTTTACCCACAACACCTTTTCAGAAAATGCTCGGAGGCATACATCCAATAAGAGAACCATTTTAAACCATTCCAGCTCATTTTAGTGGTCAATATACAGCAGGTTGCAATGGTAATGAGGGATTTATCTCCTCTTGACATATAAACTAAAACAGTCATAACTTTTGATCTTATTGTCTAATTTTTGCGCACGACACCTTTTTGGAAAGGGCTCGGAGCCCTACATTAATTGAAACACAAGTTTTACCCATTGCAGTTCATTTAGTTTTCGATATATAGCGGGTTGCACGGGTAATGCGAAATTTAGCTCCAAATGACACCTAAACTTTAAACAGCCATAACTTTAGATCAGGTTGTCTGATTTTGGCCCACAAAACCTCTTCGAAATGAGCTCTGAGCCATACATTCAAGGGAGAGCAAGTTTAACCCAATCTAGTTCATTTAGTGGTCGATATACATTGAGTTGTAGTGGAAATGTGGGATTTAGCTCCAACTAACACCTAAACTTCAAACAACTATAACTATTGAAACGGGTGTCCGGATTTTGCCCAAAACACCTTTTCAGAATGAGCTCAGAGCCATACATCCTATGGAGAATATGATTTACCCGATCAAGTTCATTTAGTGGTCGACAGATAGTGGATTGCAGTGGAAATGAGCGATTTTGCACCAATTGACACCTAAACTTCAAACATCCATAACTTTGATCTGGTTGTCAGGTTATTGCCCACAACACCTTTGTGAAATGAGATCAGAGCCCTACATTGAATGGACAATAAGTTTTACCCATTCCAGTTTGTTTGGTGGTTGATCTACAGTGAGTTACAGTGGTAATGAGGGATTTAGCTCCAAATGACACAAAAACTTCAAACAGACAGAACTCTTGATCAAGTTGCCCAATTATTGCATATAATACCTTTTTAGAATGAGCTCAGAGCTCTACATCCAATGTAGAGTAGGATATAACCATTGAAGTTCGTTTATTGTTCGATATATAGTGGGTTCCAGTGGTAATGCGGGTTTTAGCTCCAAATTACACCTAAACTTCAAGCAGCAAAAAATTTTGATCTGGTTGTTCGATTTTTTTGCACAACACTTTTTCAGAAAGAGCTCGTATTCTCCATCCAACAGAGAATAAGATTTACCCATTCTAGAATAAGACAGCCCCTTTTCGGTAATCCAATTTTCGCCCACAATACCTTTTCGGAATGAGATCGGAGCCCTATATCCAATGAAGAACAATTTAAACCCATTCCAGCTCGTTTAGAGGTCGATATATAGTGAGTTGTAGTGGTAATATGAGATTTAGCTCCAAATGACACATACACTTCAAAATCACAGAATTTTTAATGCTGGTTGTAGTGAAAATGAGAGATTTAGCTCCAAATGACAATAAAACTTTATACATCAATAACTTTTGATCCGGTTGTCTGATTTTACCCCCACAACACCTTTTAGGAATGAGCTCGGAGCACTACATTCAATGAAGCACAAGTTTTACCCAATGCGGTTCAGTTAGTTGTCGATATATAGCGGGTTGCACTAGTAATGTGAAATTTAGCTCCAAATGACACCTAAACTTGAAATAGCCATAACTTTTGATCAGGTTGTCTAATTTTTGTCCACAAAACCTCTTTGAAATGAGCTATGAGCCATACTATCAATGGAGAACAAGCTTTACCCAATCTAGTTCATTTAGTGGTCGATATACATTGGGTTACAGTGGTAATGTTGTTTTGGCTCCAACCAACACCTAAACTTCAAACAGGTATAACTATTGAACCGGTTGTCCGGATTTTGCCCAAAACACCTTTTCGCAATGAGCTCAGAGCCATATATCCTATGTAGAATAGGATTTACTCGATCGAGTTCATTTATTGGTCGATAGATAGTGGATTGCAGTGGAAATGAGAGATTTTGCTCCAATTGACACCTAAACTTCAAACATCCATAACTTTGATCCGGTTGAAAAGTTATTGCCCACAACACCTTTTCAGAATGTGATTGGAGCCCTATATCCAATGGACAACAAGTTTTACCCATTCAAGTTCATTTTGTGGTTGATCTACAGTGGGTTACACTGGTAATGGGGGATTTAGCTCCAGATGACACAGACTTCAAACAGACAGAACTCTTGATCAAGTTGCCCAATTTTTGCCCATAATACCTTTTTAGAATGAGCTCAGAGCCCTACATCTAATGTAGAGTAGGATATAACCATTCAAGTTTGTTTATTGTTCGATATATAGTGGGTTCCAGTGGTAATGCAGGATTTAGCTCCAAATTACACTTAAACTTCAATCAGCCATAACTTTTGATCCGGTTGTTCGATTTTTTTGCACAACACTTTTTCGGAAAGAGCTCGTATTCTCCATCGAACAAAGAATAAGATTTACCCACTCTAGAATAAGACAACACCTTTCCGGTTGTCCATCTTTCGCCCACAATACCTTTTCGGAATGAGATCGGAGCCCTAAATCCAATGGAGAACAATTTAAACCCATTCCAGCTCGTTTAGAGGTCGATATACAGTGAGTTGTAGTGGTAATATGAGATTTAGCTCCAAATGACACATACACTTCAAAATGAATGAATTTTTTATGCTGGTTGTAGTGAAAATGAGAGATTTAGCTCCAAATGACACTCAAACGTTAACAACAATAACTTTTGATGCGGTTGTCTTATTTTACCCCCACAACACCATTTCGGAATGAGCTCGGAGAACTACATTCATTTAAGCATAAGTTTTACCCAATGCAGTTCAGTTAGTTGTTGATATATAACGGGTTGCACTAGTAATGCGAAATTTAGCTCCAAATGACACCTAAACTTGAAACAGCCATAACTTTTGATCAGGTTGTCTGATTTTATTGCCCAATTAATTGTAACATCCAATGGAGCACCATTTTAAACCATTCCAGCTCATTTAACCAATTCGAAATTGAAACATCCAATGGAGCACCATCTTGCACAACACTTTTTCAGAAAGAGCTCGTGTTCTCCATCCGACAGAGAATACGATTTACCCATTCAAGAATAAGACAACACATTTCCGGTTGTCCAATTTTCGCCCACAATACCTTTTCGGAATGACATCGGAGCGCTAAATCCAATGGAGAACAATTTAAACCCATTCCAGCTCGTTTAGAGGTCGATATACGGTGAGTTGTTGTGGTAATATGAGATTTAGCTCCAAATGACACATACACTTCAAAATGACAGAATTTTTTTAAGCTGGTTGTAGTGAAAATGAGAGATTTAGCTCCAAATGACACTCAAACTTTAAACAACAATAAATTTTGATGCGGTTGTCTTATTTTACCCCCGCAACAACTTTCAGAATGAGCTCGGAGCACTACATTCATTGAAGCACAAGTTTTACCCAATGCGGTTCAGTTAGTTGTCGATATATAGCGGGTTGCACTAGATGCGAAATTTAGCTCCAAATGACACCTAAACTTGAAACAGCCATAACTTTTGATCAGGTGGTCTGATTTTGGCCCACAAAACCTCTTCGAAATGAGCTCTGAGCCATCTATTCAATGGAGAGCAAGTTTAACCCAATCTATATCATTTAGTGGTCGATATACATTGAGTTGCAATGGTAATGTGGGATTTTGATCCAACTAATACCTAAACTTCAAACAGCTTAACTATTGATCTGGTTGTCCGGATTTTGCCCAAAACACCTTTTCGGAATGAGCTCAGAGCCATACATCCTATGGAGAATAAGATTTACCCGATCGAGTTCATTAAGTGGTCGACAGATAGTGGATTGCAGTGGAAATGAGGGATTTTGCTCCAATTGACACCTAAACTTCAAACATCCATAACTTTGATCCGGTTGTCAAGTTATTGCCCACAACACCTTTTCGAAATGGGATCGGAGCCCTACATCGAATGGACAATAAGTTTTACCTATTCCAGTTTGTTTAGTGGTTGATCTACAGTGAGTTACAGTGGTAATGGGGGATTTAGCTTCAAATGACACATAAACTTCAAACATACAGAACTCTTGATCAAGTTGCCCAATTATTGCCCATAATACCTTTTTAGAATGAGCTCAGAGCCCTACATCCAATGTAGAGTAGGATAAGACCATTCAAGTTTGTTTATTATTCGCTATACAGTGGGTTCCAGTGGTAATGCGGGATTTCGCTCCAAATTACACCTAAACTTCAAGCAGCCATAACTTTTGATCCGATTGTTCGATTTTTTTGCACCACTTTTTCGGAAAGAGCTCGTATTCTCCATCCAACAGATAATAAGATTTACTCATTCTAGAATAAAACAGCACCTTTCCGGTAGTCCAATTTTTGCCCACAATACCTTTTCAGAATGAGATCGTTACCCTAAATCCAATGGAGAACAATTTAAACCCATTCCAGCTCATTTAGAGGTCGATATATAGTGAGTTGTAGTGGTAATACAAGATTTAGCTCCAAATGACACATGCACTACAAAATGACATAATTTTTTATGTTGGTTGTAGTGAAAATTAGAGATTTAGCTCCAAATGATACACAAACATTAAACAGCAATAACTTTTGATGCGGTTGTCTTATTCTACCCCCACAAGACCTTTTCAGAATGACTTCGGAGCACTACATTCATTGGAGCACAAGTTTTACCCATTCCAGTTCATTTAGTTGTCGATATATAGCGTGTTGCAGCGGTAATGCGAAATTTAGATCCAAATGACACCTAAACTTTTAACGTCCATAACTTTTGATTTGTATGTTTAATTTTACCCACAACACCTTTTAAGAAAATGCATGGAGGCATACATCCAATAAGAGAACCATTTTAAACCATTCCAGTTCATTTTAGTGGTCAATATACAGCAGGTTGCAATGGTAATCAGGGATTTAGCTCCTCTTGACACATAAACAAAAACAGCCATAACTTTTGATCTTATTTTCCGATTTTTGCGCACAACACCATTTTGGAATGAGCTCGGAGCCTTACATTAATTGAAGCACAAGTTTTACCCATTGCAGTTCATTTAGTTTTCGATATATAGTGGGTTGTACTGATAATGCGAAATTTAACTCCAAATGACACCTAAACTTGAAACAGCCATAACTTTAGATCAGGTTGTCTGATTTTGGCCCACAAAACCTCTTCAAAATGAGCTCTGAGCCATACATTCAATGGAGAGCAAGTTTAACCCAATTTATTTAATTTAGTGGTCGATATACATTGAGTTGCAGTGGTAATGTGGGATTTAGCTCCAACTAACACCTAAACTTCAAACAACTATAACTATTGATCTGGTTGTCCGGATTTTTCCCAAAAGACCTTTTTAGAATGAGCTCAGAGCCATACGTCCTATGGAGAATAGGATTTACCCAATCTAGTTCATTTAATGGACGATAGATAGTGGATTGCAGTGGAAATGAGCGATTTTGCTCCAATTGACACCTAAACTCCAAACATCCATAACTTTGATGCAGTTGTCAGGTTATTGCCCACAACACCTATTCGAAATCAGATCGGAACCCTACATCGAATGGACAACAAGTTTTACCCATTCCAGTTCATTTGGTGGTTGATCTACAGTGAGTTACAGTGGTAATGGCGGATTTAGCTCCAAATGACACATAAACTTCAAACAGACAGAACTCTTGATCAAGTTGCCCAATTTTTGCCCATAATACCTTTTTAGAATGAGCTCAGAGCCCTACATCCAATGTAGAGTAGGATATAACCATTCAAGTTCGTTTATTGCTCGATATACAGTGGGTTCTCGTGGTAATGCGGGATTTAGCCATAACTTTTGATCCGGTTGTTCGATTTTTTTGCACAACACTTTTTAGGAAAGAGCTGGTATTCTCCATCCAACAGAGAATAAGATTTAGCCATTCTAGAATAAGACAACACCTTTCCGGTTGTCAACTTTTTGCCCACAATACCTTTTCGGAATGATATCGGAGCCCAAAATCCAATGGAGAACAATTTAAACCCATTCCAGCTCGTTTAGAGGTCGATATACAGTGAGTTGTAGTGGTAATATGAGATTTAGCTCCAAATGACACATACACTTCAAAATGACAGAATGTTTTATGCTGGTTGTAGTGAAAATGAGTGATTTAGCTCCAAATGACACTCAAACTTTAAACAGCAATAACTTTTGATGCGGTTGTTTTATTTTTCCCCCACAACACCTTTTCCGAATCAGCTCGGAGCACTACATTCATTGGAGCACAAGTTTTACCCATTTCAGTTCATTTAGGTTTCGATATATAGCGTGTTGTAGTGGTAATGCGAAATTTAGCTCCAAATGACACCTAAACTTCTAACATCCATAATTTTTTATTTGTATGTTTAATTTTTGCCCACAACACCTTTTCAGAATATGCTCGGAGGCATACATCCAATGGAGCACCATTTTAAACCATTCCAGCTCATTTTAGTGGTCAATATACAGCAGGTTGCAATGGTAATGATGGATTTAGCTCCTCTTGACAAATAAACTAAAACAACCTTAACTTTTGATCTTATTGTCCGATTATTGCGCACAACAACTTTTTGGAATGAGCTCGGAGCCCTACATTCATTGAAGCACAAGTTTTACCAATTGAAGTTCATTTAGTTGTCGATATATAGCGGGTTGCACTAGTAATGCGAAATTTAGCTCCAAATGACACCTAAACTTGAAACAGCCATACAATCAATGGAGAGCAAGCTTTACCCAATCTAGTTCATTTAGTGGTCGATATACATTGAGTTGCAGTGGTAATGTTGGATTTGGCTCCAACCAACACCTAAACTTCAAACAACTACAACTGTTGATCCGGTTGTCCGGATTTTGCCCAAAACACGGTTTTAGAATGAGCACAGAACCGTACATCCTATGGAGAATAGGATTTACTCGATCGAGTTCATTAAGTGTGTTCAATCCGGAAATGCACCTCCGAAGGAAATCAAAGGCTGCGGACTATGGGTTACTATTTGGTTAGAGAAAGTTAGACCGCTGGCAGCGGTCGAGGCCAAACTTCGCCCGTTACGGCGAATGCCACTCCTGTGATGGGCTTTCCTTTGATTCGAAATAAGAGATTACAGCGGGTTACAGAGCAAGGAAAGAAGAAGCCGGCCGGTCAGACAGGTCGCAAGACGGGAAACTCGAGACCGCAACTTTAACAAGCGAGCTCCAGGAATCGAGTGTGTGTCCCTTGGGAAAGTCGCCACCCCCTATTTATAGGCTTGGGGTCCTGCCCGAACGGGCAGGGATAAAATAACCGCCTGCCCAGGAATAGGAGAATCGGGCAGGCGGTGACGGGATACATGAGGGAAGAAAAGAAATAAGTCGCGCGGTCTTGGCGGCTTGCGCTTCCCATCTGTCCTGGCCGAAGATCAAAGACGCTACGATCAAGGAAATGATGCAACCCGGGCGGCCTTGTACCTGAGACCGTGGCTTGCCTTCTGGACTTGAGCCTTGAGTCTTCATGATGCAAACCGGGCGACCACTAATCAGAGACCACGGCTTGCCTTCTGGACTTGATCCTTGAGTCTTCATGATGCAACCCGGGCAGCCTCTAACCAGAGACCGCGGCTTGCCTTCTGGACTTGAGCCTTGAGTCTTCATGATGCAACCCAGGCGGCCTCTAACCAGAGACCGCGACTTGCCCGGTTTGTACTAGCTGAGCCGATAGACCTTGTTGAACCCTGATGCACGTTCGGCAAGTGCACCGGTCGCCCAAGTAATAAACTTGGGAGTACGTCCCCGAATATCGTCTCTCAAGGAATGCGCGTGGTTAGTTTGACTCTTTGGATTGAGAAAATAATTACGAGAGTAAATTAAAGGAAAAATCGGAGCTTTGATTTTGGTTTCCTAAATTACTACACAGCCATGAGATGCGGGTCAAAACTCCGCTTCGCAAGGCGGGATGGATGCAACGGCCGCGATGCCGTGCTTCGGAAAGCGCATGGACGGAAAGTAACTATGACGATTGAGGGTCGCACACACCTCTTCGCAAAGTGGGGGTGAATGCAGCGGCCGCAATGTCGCGCTTCGGTATGCGAGTGAAATGGCCACAGTGCGGGGTTTTGTGAGGGTCGAGTTCACCTCTTCGCCAACATCACCACTAGCAATTGCTAGATGGATAGCTAGAACGTGTGTGTGGAAGTGGAGTGGGGGAGGAGCGCATCACAACAAAGCATTAAGCGAGAAATAAACTAAGAGTATACTTCCATTCATAGACAAATAGAGATCACTCTAGTTCAATACAATAGTTAAGCATACATTTCCAAAAGAGGGAGGGTAGAGGAAACCACGATATGAGAAGCCTCGCCATAGATCTTGGCCGGAATGGGGGGTTGTCAAGCCTCCTCCGAGCTCAGTCCTTGGTTGCTTCCGGAGTTCAGAGGATGTCACTACCTCCAAACATCATCCGTCTTCTTCTCAGAGCTGGGTCTCTTCCACTTAGCTCAATGGAGATGCCACACCTTGAAATACTTGTTGTAGTTGGCGGGGAATGCTTTCAGAACCCTTGATAGAGCTTAGGATCGATGGAAGAAGCTTTCCCAAGGAAGGGTATGGATGGATGGAGCTTGGAGAGGAAAAATGGCATAGCTTGCGGAAGAATTCGCGCCCAAAACAGTGCTCAATGACCTAAAATCGCGGAGCCGGTCTATAAATATGGAGCAGAATAAACAATGCGCACGAGCAGTGGCGCATGACCAATGGTCGTGCGCACTATATTCATTGGTCGTGCGCGAGCAACCAGCAGCCTGGACGAACATCTGCATTTGATCGTGCGATTTGTATAGTGATCGTGCGCCTGATCGTGCGAGAACAAATCGCACGATCAGGTTCAGATTTTCTTGGAATCACATGGATTGCCCCCCCCCCCCCCCCCCCCCCCCCCGGAATGCATTTCAGCTCTCGAAACCTATAGCAAACTCAAACATACCCGTTGGGGCCTAGAAATAAAGCACCCAGCGGCATAAAATATGCACCGAAGAGAATAAAAGGGAACATCCGAGATAACACACAGAAGTAGGCTAAGGAAGGTACTATTTACACAAATAAACAACTAATCCAATATAAGCGATAATCAACCTAATATGTCGTACCTATGCATGATACTAAGCCTAAATGAGTCCTAAAACATGTATATAATGGAGACTCATCACACCCCCAAACTTACTCGTTTGCGCGTCCAGAGCAAACTACTCTCGGCGGACGGGAAAAACAAAGGTTAGAAAGGTGATTGTGGCTAGGAGTAATATGCGAAATCAAACAATAATGTTCATAAAATTCTCGTAGAAGAAATATCTACTATGCAAAGTAATTTACAAATATCTAAAATAGTAAATAAGAGATTAGTTTACTCAAAAGCTGAACCAAGTGTGATCTGCCAGTCACGTGTGGGGAGAATGTAGGGATGCGCTCAAAAGAGTATTTCTAAAAATTGGGATACGGAACTAACTCCACCGAAATCCATCGGTGTCAGGAGCCATAAGCTCGCACTTTCGCACTCTTTCCACAACATTAGGTAAAACAACACACAAGTCAATAGGGCTTTCGGGTAAATATACGGCTTAGGTTGCGGTAGGATGTACAATGATAAACTCGGAGGCTAGCGCACCTAACATAATTGAGCAATACAATTTGTAAACCCCGACAACAAATAAAGCTGATGTGTTCATCACCAATACCCAATATAAAGTAAATCCTATCAAACAATTCAGAATTTCTGAATTAGAATATAAAGCTCAGATTTTTTTCTTTTTAAGCGCGAATCTTTTCAATTTTTCAGCTCACTAAAACTTTTTTATTTCTTTTCTTCTCTCTTCTCTTTTTTTTTCAACTTAAGCAATCCAAATATGCATCCATAAATAACAGCACAGCACAATAATCAGTTATATTATAAAGCTCGAAACACGTGCACATAAAGGTTTGGTAATCTTGGCTTAAGTGAGAGCGGTGGAGCTAAATAGAAAAGGTGGGATAGGCACAAAATTGGTTAGCAAGGGTGAATTTTTGGTTTTGGCTCAAATCTCAAACGGTCCAAAGAATGGCCAACATCATGCTAATGCGTTAGGACTACCCAGTGCCTATGTTTCGAGAATCGCTGGGGGCGAATTCTTAGCCATCGAGAAAGATAACTCTTTCTCCCGACTCAAGAAATACGAATCTAGCGTTCGATACCAACTCACCTACACTACCGGTAGATCGACACAGGTTCATGCTTTGAGTAAAGTACAACTCTAATTACTAAATTAGATAAGAATAAAGCTACAACGCATGAAAATAAAAATAACTTCTACACAAAATTCTATGCAAAACATGAGTATTCGATTAGAACACTACTGGAGTCAACATCGTACTCAAAACCACAATTCTTAGCTAACACAATTGACTTCCCGGCGCCATTCCAAAAGGAAATTTGGCACGGTAGCACTCGCAAGTAAGTGCGTGCATAGTGGGTGCAGCGTGTGCGTGCCACATAAAAATTGATAAAGTGAAATAAACTGAAAGCTAAAATAATAACACAACCGGAATGCGTACGTGCGTGCACGTGCATGGTTCTCACTCTCCCCCAGACTTACATGAAAGAATAATCTAAGATATGATTCTTTAAACATTAAACTAAGGGTAAAAGGGAGAGTGTACCCCATGCTCAGAAGTGAGCATACCGGAAGAATTGGCATTTTGTCCTGAATGCGGTTGTTCCTCCTTGCTCCAAGAAATACGGACCTGCGATTTAAGAGTACCCTTGCACAACAAAAATATAATAAGGAAAATAAAGAAGAACGAAGGAGCGGAACCAAGCGGTCCCCAATGGGTTGTCTCCCAAGAGCCCTTTTGTTTAACGTCCTTAAAGGTGGACCAAATACCTGTATTAGCAGATTATAGAATTGTTCACGCAAAATTAAAGAGAGGAGATCATCCAAGTCTACGTAGTATTATTACACAACCAAATGGAGAAATCAACTATACGTTGATTTAAAATAGTAACTGCAGATAGAAGAAAAAGGTCCGGAGACCCGCAACTAATGGCAACGAAGTAAGAGGTTTAGCCACCATCCCCAAGTCTCCTCTTTTCTTTTTCTCTTTCTCTCTTCCAAGAGTATTTCTTCAAAGAAAAATCGCTTTCCTCCCTGTAGCCAGTCCTTTAGGGGAAGCACATGCGGTGACACTGGAGTGGACAGAGCAATATCGTCTGCCACTGCAACATGCTTATCCTTCCAGGAATGCATCATCCGACTGCCCAAAAATGGGTCAGCATATTCCAAATTCTGCGGGGGCACAAATGAAACGATGTTAGAAATAACAGGAAGAGATGGAGCGAGAGTATACTCAACATCCGTAGGAGCAAAGCAGGAGGAAAAAATGTCACAAGTGACATCCTCCCGTGAGAGATGATCAGATTCTACCTGGATGACCAACGCTAACTCTTCCTGTTGAATTGTAACCAATGAAAGAGGGTCAAGAAACAAAGTAGATGAAGAACATAAAGAATCATTAGTCGAGGGAGTGATCCCGGTTTCACTCCCTGCAGTTTCTGATTGTACCACTATCACATCACGAGGAGGTTATTGCAACACGGCCGAGGCAAGAGACACCAAAGTCTCAACCTGCCTAATCAATCTATCAATATACTCTTGCCGTGTTTCAAGGTCTTGAATTATAATTTGAGAAAATTTGAAGAATTTCTCCTCCAAATAGGTTGTATCCTCATCATGTTGTGACAGGAGGAGTAAAGAACATGTCATCTCTCCTGCATACACACAACCCGAAAACAGTAAAAATAAAAAAAACCAACAACTCCAGTAACCATTAACTCAAACACCAAAATCAAACTACGCTTGCATTCCCCGGCAACGGCGCCAAAAACTTGATGCGCGTTCGGCAAGTGCACCGATCGCCCAAGTAATAAAGTTGGGAGTACATCCCCGAATATCGTCTCTCAAGGAATGCGCGTGGTTAGTTTGACTCTTTGGATTGAGAAAATAATTACGAGAGTAAATTAAAGGAAAAATCGGAGCTTTGATTTTGGTTTCCCAAATTACTACACAACAATGAGATGCGTGTCAAAACACCGCTTCGCAAGGCGGGATGGATGCAACGGCCGCGATGCCGTGCTTCGGAAAGCGCGTGGATGGAAAGTAACTATGACGATTGAGGGTCGCACACACCTCTTCGCAAAGTGGGGGTGAATGCAGCGGCCGCAATGGCGTGCTTCAGTATGTGAGTGAAATGGCCACAGTGCGGGGTTTTGTGAGGGTCGAGTTCACCTATTCGCCAACATCACCACTAGCAATTGCTAGATGGCTAGCTAGAATGTGTGTGTGGAAGTGGAGTGGGGGCGGAGAGCATCAAAGCAAAGCATTAAGCGAGAAATAAAACAAGAGTATACTTCCATTCATAGACAAATAGAGATCACTCTAGTTCAATACAATAGTTAAGCATACATTTCCAAAAGAGGGAGGGTAGAGGAAACCACGAGATGAGAAGCCTCGCCGTAGATCTTGCCCGGATTGGGGGGTTGTCAAGCCTCCTCCGAGCTCAGTCCTTGGTTGCTTCCGGAGTTCAGAGGCTGTCACTACCTCCAAACATCATCCGTCTTCTTCTCAGAGCTGGGTCTCTTCCACTTAGCTCAATAGAGATGCCACACCTTGAAATACTTGCTGTAGATGGCGGGGAATGCTTCCGGAACCCTTGATGGAGCTTAGGATCGATGGAAGGAGCTTTCCCAAGGAAGGTGATGGATGGATGGAGCTGGAGAGGGAAAACGGCGGAGCTTGCGGAAGAATTCGCGCCCAAAACAGTGCTCAATGACCTAAAATCGCAGAGCCGGTCTATAAATATGGAGCAGAATAAACACTGCGCACGAGCAGTGGCACACGACCAGTGGTCGTGCGCACTATAGTCATTGTTCGTGCGCGAGCAACCAGCAGCCTGGATGAACATCTGCATTTGATCGTGCGATTTGTATAGTGATCGTGCGCCTGATCGTGCGAGAACAAATAGCACGATCAGGTTCAGATTTTCATGGAATCACATGGATTGCCCCCCCCCCCTGGAATGCATTTCATCTCCCGATACCTGCAGCAAACTCAAACATACCCGTTGGGGCCTAGAAATAAAGCACCCAGCGGCATAAAATATGCACCAAAGAGAATAAAAGGGAACATCCGAGATAACACACAGAAGTAGGCTAAGGAAGGTACTATTTACACAAATAAACAACTAATCCAATATAAGCGATAATCAACCTAATATGCAGTACATATGCATGATACTAAGCCTAAATGAGTCCTAAAACATGTATATAATGGAGACTCATCAACGCCAAACCGGGCGACTTGCCTAATCAGGCCGCCCAGTCTGCGAGAAGTTCTATCCGGGGGCGGTCTTCTGGGTAAACATAATCCCCGCATATTTTTAAATCCCAAAGAGATTTCGAAAATATTAGTTCTAGCCGGAGACCGCGCCGACCTTGCCTTGCTGGTTATAAAATGTTCTGGAAGCTTCTTTTTTCTCATAATTGCAATGCTATCACGAGTCACTACTCACCCCTCGCGGTCAGAACCTTCAGACTAAACAGTCCGATCAAAATGGTTAACCTTATGGCCGAGTTGGAAAGCCGCCAGAGGACGAGTAAAGATCGCGGGGGAGACCGCCCGAAGGAGAAAAAGAAGAAGAAGAAGACTCCTCAACCTGAAAAAGTTGATCAAACAGTTACCACCTCTTCTACCGTCTTGAATGCGAATGACCCCCCCCCCCCCCACCCCGGAGAGGATGCGACCAGAATTTAGAAGTCCGCCCCGGCTCCTGAGGATCCTGTGATGACCGGGATGCGGATTATGAAAGCAAAGGCGGAGAAAGTGACAGATCAACTGGACAAGCCGCCGCCGCCAATCAATCTTCTTACACAAGGTAAAGAAATCGCGAGCTACCGCCCTATTCATTTTTTTCAAACGCGGTCGCGAAAAATGATGAACGACTTAACAATGAACCCGCCACCGAGCTATTTCCCCTCTGCCGCTCAGTTTTCTGCGGCTAGGCGGATGCAAAACAAGAGGTCGTGGAGAGAGCAGCGCCGAAGGATGGATTCTGAGCAGACATAGCGATCTGTTATTCCGAACTTTAACCCAACCATCGCGGCTAATAAGCGAGGAGAATTTGGAACGAGCAGTCTATTTATGCCTGTTTTATAAAATTGTATTCGCTCGACCCTTCTGACTGTGTCTTTTTTGTTGCAGACGATCAAGAATCCATTCCGAAGCCGGACGAACTGGTGACTTACCTTCCTCCACTGACTTCATCCCTTCCGAGCTCCTCATTGAACCCGGACACCCAGATGGAGGATGAGATGGCCGCTATTCAAGGCAATTTTGAAATCCTCAAACAACAGGTGAAGGTCCTCGAGGAGCGAGAGAAGGCCGCCCAGGATGAAAAAGCTGCGATGTGAGTTGCACTGGAGGCCAAAAGGAAAGAAAGCCAGGAGAAGGAAAGGGAGATGACCGCTCGACTTGACAGAGGGAAGAAGGAGATCCGAAAGATTGAGGATGACTGTGCATATTTCCGAGATAAATACCTCCATCTGACAAGGGAAGTCGGCGGAAGTCGACGACCTCTTAATGCAACTGATGAAGTGCGTCGTGGATCAGCTCTTCCAGCGACCGGGATAGTTGATCCCGTTGCTAATGTAAGGGAGACCGCATCAGTCTTGCCTGCTCGCATGATTCCAGCCGCGCGAGTAGAGCGGGATGCTGCGCGGCTTCACAACATCATTAACCATCTTCATCATAGTATTAATCAGATGCAAGGTACCGTTCTTCAAGTCGGTGATCATGTTGTCTGACTTCATCGAGAGGATGCTCCATGTGATTCCCTCCAATAGTGAGCGGTTTTAAACAATGCTTGTAAAATTATTTTATTCGGTCCTTTGGACAACTCTGAATACTTGAACTTAATTTTATGATATCCGATTTGCTCTGCAGACCGTGCGGTCTGTTATTCGAAGGTTTATATTTTCTTCCTTAAAATATTGATAGATGTCTGCGAATTGCTTTGTAAGTCGAGCGGCTTGTTTCTGACGTTCTTTAAACCGCTGGTCTTGATTTTATTTTTTGTGTTTTGCTGCTTATGAACTGGCTTGTTATGTGAAATTCTACCCGTGCGGGTTGATTATGCTAGCCGCGATTTGACCTCGCTAAATGCAGATCACCGATTCTATAAGTAGCGGCCCTTCCGGAGACCCATTTACTAGAATCTTAAGATGGGAGCTAAGCGCCAGCCGCGACGACCTAAGAAAGTTACTGCCACGCGATCTGAAGCGGCCTTAGCGTTCCATTCGGCCAACCACGAGGAATGCCGATTAACTAAAGCGGGGTTGGACGAGTTTGTGGAAAAGCATATGGTAGGGAGTCCACTGCTCGCGCGGCTTCCACTCCGCGAAGAGCGGATAAATTCTTCTGCCCCAAATCAAATCGCCATCCCGATCAACCACTTCGATTGCGGCTTTAAGATCCCGATCTCTATCGAAATCGCCATGGTCTTCGACCACTAATGAGTTGTTCCTGGACAACTCTCCCCCAACTCGATTGCCGCCATATGTAGCTTCATCTCCTATCTGCGGTCTGAGAGAGTCAGCTTCTCAATGGACCTCTTCAGAAAGATCTTCTCGTTGCGGGCTATCCCTAATTCCGAGTCGAATGTGTTTAAGGGTAGCCCTATCGGGGGTTGAAGATGGTCAACCTCGTGAACAAGGTTACGGACTGGCCAGAAAGGTATTTGATATTTGAAGGCCGACTCGGCCTGTTAAATCCCAACCCGTAGGTGCGGTCAGAAGAAGTTTTCCAACCAGTCGATGTTAACAAGATCGAAATGGACACCTACAAGCTCCTTGATAAAGAGCGGCCTAATGTAGCTCACTACATTCCGCTGCTCCCTGAGCTGGAGAACATCCGGCCTGAAGACAGTAAGTCTCCCTTAACCCGCTTCCTGCTCTGATATTGATCGCGCATCCTCTTGTTCTGATACTCCCACTTCTCTTTTCCAGCCGAGGCCATCATTCCCAGGAACAAGCCAGTCAGTCCGACTGGCTTGGTTCTGACTCAAAGAGAGAACAGGCGGAGAAAAAACAAGCTGCTGATGTCTGATGGAGAGGATTCAGCCTCTTCTGGCGACTTTTCTTCCCTTCGTTCCTTCAGCAGGGTGAAGGACTTGAAAGGCCGCACGGGTTTGTCCTGGCACCCGGACGACGATGGTGTCCAAGTCTCCACTGCGCTCCCCCACTGGGCAAATGAAAATTTTGGCTGGCACGCTGAAGCCGCTGGCATTTCCATGTATGGCCGGCGAAACATCATGCGATTAAGGAAGATCCCTGAAGAAGAGCTCGCTCGGCAGGCCGAGCGGGTTGGTGCTGAGAGCTTCATCACTAATCACTTCATAGGGATGACCTTCAAAAGATTGATCAGAGCAAATGATCATCTGGAGAAGGAGAATATCAAATTGAAGAAGGAGGCCGCGCGGATAAAGGAGGCTAAGTTGGTAAGTTATCACCTGGTTAGCCGTCTTTTTCATTCATCAAACCGTGCGGTCTCACCTTTATTCCCTTTTGCAAAAAAAAATATGATGAGATGGATCCGATCTACCAGGAAGAGCTCTTCCCTCACGTAGCTGAGGGGATTGAAGGAGCCTTTGACCGCCTGAGGGAGCTCGGTGGGTTCGCACCCAGCTTCGAGAATTTCACCTTCTCGGATGCCTACCCGACCTTGCAAAAGAAGCATGACAAGATCAGGAGGAAAGCTAAGGGAAAGAATAAGCTCGATGGGACTAGCTCAGAGGAGGAGAGCGATGATGAGGATGAAAAAGATGCCGAGAAGCCCGCTGCGGCTGATGGGGAGGGAGAGAGCAGCTCAGGTTCAGAATCCAATGATTCCGAAGAAGAAACCGAGCGGCGCAAGTCGGGCGACTTAGGCAGCTCATCCTTGTCGGGCAGCGAAGGCTACTCGCCCGACGTTGTGATTGAAGATAGCGAGGACTCAATGATATGTTTTTGTCTCTCTCTTTGAAAGAGAGAAGAAAGAGAAGAAAGCTCTTTCTTTCTTTTCGATTCAACCTTGGGCGGACGTTTTCGAAGAGTCCCGCGAGTAATTCTACTTTGAGGAATTACCCGTTATCCTATCGAAGGATAGAAGTAACGGACTCTTCCTCTTTCGAAATATCGAGGATTACTCCTCGGCCGCGTCCTCTGAAGGCTAAATGAAAAGATTGAAAAAGGGCTTTGTGTTGAAATTAAAATTGAAAGCTTTTTGAAAATATTGTTGCAACAATTTTTTGAGTAGTTGCAACAATTCTTTAAGAGCGTTTTAAAACTTCTTTTACCTTGAGCTAGTTGCAACAACCAAAGAGGTGTTGCAACAAATTTTTTAGTGTTTTTAAAAGAGAGTTTTAAAAAGTGCTTTAGAGAGAAAGCTTTTGGGTTTATGTAATTATCCGAACTAAAATCAATAAAGGCAAGTGGACCTTATCGATAGTAGTATAGGATATTTCTTTTGAAATATCAAGGTCGTATTTTTCCAAGGTCGTATCGATTATTTCTACTTCTTAGGAACGCGCTATTATTTTATCGAAAAGAGTTTGAAATTGATTTTTATGATTTTATAGAAAAGCTAGTGACGAAAATGATAACTATCGCGGGCTTGGTGTGCGTTTAGCAAAAACCAAGAAAAGCGATGAAAAGAAAAAGAACGAAAACGTTAATTTAAAAAGTAGCTTTGCTTAGAATTTTTTAGGGTTTTATAAAACGATAATGATAACTACGGCGATAATAAGCGATTTAGCGGGTAGCGGAATTAAGCAAAAAGCGATTATATTAAAAACAAAAGACGCACTAATTGAAAACGCACACACTCTACAGAATTAAAATGAAAGCTGTAAATTGCAGAAATTAAAGAAATGCGATCCCTACCCAAATAGGTAGAGGGGAAATAAATGCGTGAGCAAGTCCTATCCAAACGGATAGGCGGGAAATAAATGCGTGAGCAAGTCCTATCCAAACGGATAGGCGGGAAATAAATGCGTGACGGAAATGGAAACTATTCGATTACAAAAAAGGCGCAAACTTTATACTCATACACACACCCACTCTACGTTAATGAAATCTAATTAAAATAAAACAAATCTAAACTCATACACTCACACACACAACAATAATGAAACTAAGTTAAAAAGAAAAGAAAATCTACTCTCAAACACACACACACACTTACAAAAAAAAGCAAAAAGAAAGTAAAAAAGAACAAATGAAAACAAAACAAAACAAAAAACTAATTAACCTCCTACACTCACACACACTAATATGAAATCATCTAAAAATTACAACAAAACTAAAAACAAGAAAATTACACTCATACACACACACACCCAAATTAAAATGACAACTTAACAAAAATTACAAAATTACATAAAACTAAAAATAAAAAGAAAAAGAACAAAAAGAGAACACACACACACTAAAACAAAGAGAGACAATAATTACAAAATAAGCTTAATTTATTTCCATCAAAAAAGGGGTTACAAAACTAGAGAGAGAAAGTGCAAAATTAAAAAAATTACAAAACACCAAAAATCAGCAAAATGGAACAAAACCTTAAGAGAAGCTCCCAAAATTTTGAACCCTTGCACTCAGCTGAATCTGGCTATTTATAGAAAAAAATTTGGAATTACACGCCCTCGGACATGGGCGTGTCTGAGGGCGTGACATGGCTTGGGGTGCGAATAGCCAGAACAGCTGGATCCAGGCAGGTATCTGGAAGGCTTGACCGGCGACTTGGAAGTACACGGGCGTGTTCCAGGGAACACGGGCGTGTTCGATGTCGGCATTGTGCTGTCGGCTGCTGGGCGAGACGGGCGGCGTGTCCTTTGTTCTTCTGGAAGGAATTGAGGGTCACGGGCGTGTCTGCAATGTCACGGCCGTGACTTTGATTTTTTGGATGAAATGCTTCAAGTGGCTGGAATCTGGGATGGATATCCAACACGGGCGTGACCATGGTACACGGCCTCGGTCACGGGTGTGACCGAGGGCGTGACTTGATGTTTGAGGTGGAAAAAGAACAGAGAAGAAAATGTTAGGGATTAGTGAACACGCCCTTGGACACGGGCGTGACCTAGGGCGTGACTTAACAAAATTACAGAAACTTTACAAAATGAAAATAAAACTAAGTTAAAAACAAAAATAACAAAAACAAACATTTTATTCATTAATTTACATATATTATTTAGAAATCTAATTAAAATTATACTAAAAATTATATAGAAAAATGCGTATATTTTTGGTGTTATGACAAAATGAATTTTGTTATAACAAATTTTTAAGTACATTTTTCATCATTTTTTTGGATTTTGATTTATTATTATAAATAAGGATTTTTATATACAAATAAAAGACATAAACATAAAACATTTATATAAATTTTTTTTTTTGTTTTTGTATGTTTTTTAATTTTTTTCTAAGTTAATTAAAGATTTTTTTGGATTTTTTCTAATAAGGGAGGGGCAAAAATAATTACAAAAAGAGGGAAAACACGCCTTCATACTTAAAACCAACATTGTCCTCAATGTTGAAGGTAAGTGTGAGGAACGAAAATATTTACAAAAAAGGATGAAGATTTTAATTACAAAATAGAAAAAAATATATACAAGGATAGTTACAAAAAAAAAACTCCACGAATAAATACAAAATTGTTTTTTTTTTTGGGTTGTTTTAGTTTTTCGAAATGTACAAAACACGAATACAAGAAGTAAAAAAAACATATATTTTTTGGTATGATAAAAATAAATTTTTATCATCTTTTTATGTTATTATTTGTATTATATGTATTTTTTTTGTTGTTTTGGTTGTAATTTTAAAATATGCATGTTTTAAAATATATCTAAATTTTAAGAAAGATAAAATAAGGTAAAATAAAGAAAAGGCTTTAAGATAAAAACCAAGGAAGAAAGAAGAGAAAATAAAAAGGTAAAAGCAACGGGGTTTTCTCGTTTCGAAATATCGACAAAAATCCCCTCTCGGGTCTATCGAGTAATCCTACTTTGAGAAACTTCCTATTGTCTTATCTTAAAATTCCCAAAATTCTTTTTGATTTTTGTTTTAAAGTTTTTGCATTATTTTATTTTCTTTTATGTTTCTTTTTGAAAAAGAATGATAATTTAAAATATGCATAATTATTAATTTTATTATTTTGTTTTTTTATTTTTTATTTATTATTATTATTTATTATTATTTATTATTATTATTTTTGTTTAAGTTTTTATTTTTTTGAGATGAAAATTTATTTCATCATTTTTTTTTGGTTTTATATAAAAAAAAGGAACGTAATTGGATAAATATAGGGGTGCCTCCCACGAGCGCTTTGTTTACTGTCTCGTAGCTTGACTCGTTGGCGGGGTACGATCTTTTTAGAGGTGGGGGAGGGGTATGGAATTTAATTTCCCTCCCAGTTGATCCCCCGCGTGGTAGAGTTTTAGTCGGTGACCGTTAACTTTTAAGTCGCCTTTTTCCGGGTGGGTGATAAGGACGGTCCCGTATGGCCAAACCTCTTTCACTTGAAAGGGGCCGGACCAACGGGATTTTAGTTTCCCAGGAAAAAGACGAAGACGTGAATTATATAGGAGGACGAGATCGCCCGGCGCAAATGATTTTGGATATTTTATTTTCCGGTCGTGGTAAAATTTCGAGCGTTCCTTATAAAATTTATTACTCTCGTAAGCGTTCGCACGCCATTCATCGAGTTCGTTTAATTGGAATTTCCGGTTTTCGGCGGTTAAATTATGATCGAGATTTAAGAGTTTTAACGCCCAAAAAGCGCGGTGCTCTAATTCTACAGGCAAATGGCACGCCTTTGCCGTAGATTAATCGATAAGGCGTACAACCGATTGCGGTCTTGTACGCCGTACGATATGCCCACAGCGCGTCTTCTAATTTAAGTGCCCAATCCTTCCTATTAGTTGAAAAGGTTTTTTCTAATATGCGTTTGATTTCCCGATTTACTACCTCCACTTGGCCGCTCGTTTGGGGGTGATAGGCGGTGGCGAGTTTATGCATGACGCCATATTTGGTTAATATTTTTGCAAACTGGGCGTTGCAAAAGTGCGTACTCCTATCACTAACTATCGCACGGGGCGTACCGAAGCGAGAAAATAATTTTTTAAGAAATTTGACGACGACTCTCGCATCGTTGGTGGGGAGAGCTTGCGCTTCCGCCCAACGAGATACATAGTCGACCACCACTAAAATGTAGCGATTTGTATATGAAGGAGGTAGGGGGCCTATGAAATCTATGCCCCATAAATCGAAAATCTCGCATTCTAAATAAAAATTTTGGGGCATCTCGTCGCGACGAGAGATGTTACCCGACCGTTGACAGCTATCGCATGCGCTCACAAAAGTGTGAGCGTCTTTGAAGAGAGCGGGCCAATAAAAGCCTGCCTCCAGCGCCTTCTGCGCGGTCCGGTTAGCTTGATAATGCCCCCCGGCCGGCCCTTCGTGGCAGTTCCGCAAAATTTGCGCACCCTCCTCGCTCGAAACGCATCTCCGCACGACTTGGTCCACGCAGACGCGAAATAAGAAAGGGTCCTCCCAAAAGTAATTTTTCAAATCAGAAAAGAATTTCTTCTTTTGCTGTTTTGAAAAGTCTTTCGGGAGCACCCGCGCAACTAAATAGTTGGCGTAGTCTGCGAACCAAGGCGAGGGAGAAGTTTTTATATTATTTAAAGCTAAAAGACGCTCCTCGGGAAATCGATCATCGATTTCCGGTTCGAAGAGCGCTTCCGCGATTGGGTGTTCTAAACGAGAAAGGTGGTCGGCCGCTAAATTTTCGGCCCCCTTCTTATCGCGGATCTCTAAATCAAATTCTTGTAATAGGAGGATCCATCGAAGAAGGCGGGGCTTAGCGTCCATTTTTTCTAATAAATATTTTAGGGCGGAGTGGTCGGTAAATACTATAATTTTTGAAAGCGTGACGTAGGGCCTAAACTTATCTATGGCGAAGACGACGGCAAGGAGTTCCTTTTCCATTGTCGTGTAATTAGCATGTGCGGCCGTGAGCGTGCGGGACGCGTAGTAGATAGGATGAAAATATTTATTAACGCGTTGGCCTAATACGGCCCCTACTGCTATATCACTCGCGTCGCACATAATCTCAAACGGAAAAGTCCAATTGGGCGCCACCAGAATGGGAGAATGGATAAGTTTATTTTTTATGGCATTGAATGCCTCTACGCACGCGTTATCAAAAATAAATGGAGATTCCTTCTCCAGGAGGTGGGTTAGCGGTTTTGTTATTTTGGAAAAGTTTTGAATAAACCGCCTATAGAAACCCGCGTGGCCAAGAAAACTACGAATTGATTTTATATTTGAGGGCGCGGGGAGTTTTTCAATTATTTTGACCTTGGCCTTGTCGACCTCCATCCCTCGTTCAGAAATTTTGTGCCCGAGAACTAAGCCTTCTCGAACCATAAAATTACACTTTTCCCAGTTTAAAACCAGGTTCGTGTCTTCGCATCGTTGGAGGACTCGATCTAAATTTTGGAGGCAATTTTGGAAGGAGCTTCCAAAAACCGAGAAGTCATCCATAAAGACTTCCATAATATCCTCTACGAGCTCTCCAAAGATCGCCATCATACCTCGTTGAAATGTAGCTGGCGCGTTGCAGAGG
Source organism: Dactylorhiza incarnata (assembly GCA_033032865.1). Taxonomy (NCBI): domain Eukaryota; kingdom Viridiplantae; phylum Streptophyta; class Magnoliopsida; order Asparagales; family Orchidaceae; genus Dactylorhiza; species Dactylorhiza incarnata. The sequence continues at coordinate 2,016,614 of JAWHQI010000330.1, read as the reverse complement.
CCGAATGGCATCCTTCGGTACGCGAATGTACCGAAGGGGCACGTAATGGTTGTTTTCTCCTGGTCTTCGGGGGAGATAGGAATTTGTAAAAATCCCGAAAGACCATCGAGAAAACAATAATAAGGATGACCCGATAGTCGCTCCAAAATTTGATCGATAAATAGTAACGGAAAGTGGTCTTTGCGGGTGGCATCATTTAATTTTCGGTAATCGATGCACACCCTCCAGCCCGTAACAGTACGAGTTGGAATTAATTCGTTATGTTCATTTGCCACTACCGTTATACCGCCCTTTTTAGGCACGAAATGAATGGGACTAACCCACGTGCTGTCGGATATAGGGTAGATAATCCCCGCATCCATTAATTTTATTACTTCAGCCTTAACGACCTCCCGCATATTTGGGTTTAGTCGCCGCTGAGGCTGGATGGTTTTGCGGGAATTATCTTCTAAGAAGATTTTGTGCGTGCAAAAAGAGGGATTTATCCCCCTAATATCGGAAATCTGCCATGCAATTGCATGGCGATGCGCGGACAAAACTTTAACTAATTCGGAGGTTTCCGAATCAGATAAAGAAGACGAAATAATAACCGGGAGTTTTAAGTCCGCGGAGAGAAAAGCGTATTTTAGATGGTCGGGGAGTGGCTTAAGCTCCAAGACAGGGGGTTCTTCGTAAGAATTTGTTACTTTTAAACTTTTAGAATTAAAAGATTCGAAAGGCGAATCTGGCGGTAGCTCGTCCAAAGGGGCGAGGTCCGCCAAATCCGGTTCGTCTAAATTTAAAGCGAGTAATTCATATAGCGAAGAACACTCATCCTCGAACGCGGATTCTAAGTGAAAGCAAGAATCATCGTTCGATAAAGAATTTCGCATCGAGGGATTAATAAGAAGGGTAACTTCGTCGTCCCCTACCCGAAGGAGGAGGCGACCGTTACTCACATCAATTAATGCGCGGGAGGTCACGAGGAAAGGGCGACCGAGGATAATTGGCACCTCGGCGTCCTCCTCGATGTCGAGGATGACGTAGTCTACCGGAAAGATAAACTTGTCAACCTTGACCAGAACGTCCTCCACTACCCCGATAGGATATTTTATCGAGCGATCCGCGAGTTGGATGCTCATTTTCGTTGGGGTGGGAACTCCCAAATCGAGTTTTTTAAAGAGGGAGAAGGGCATCAAATTGATGCTCGCTCCCAGGTCCGCTAGGGCGTACTTTATTAATAAATTGCCGAATAGGCACGGGATGGAAAACCTTCCCGGGTCGTTTAGTTTTGGCGGCAATTTATTAAGTAGGACCGCCGAGCATTCCGCATTTAAGGAAAAACGCGAAATACCCTCGAGCTTCTTTTTATTAGAAAGGAGCTCCTTAAGGTATTTCGCATATTTCGGCATTTGAGAGAGTGCCTCGCAGAAGGGGACGTTAATTTGAATTTGTTTAAAAATTTGTAAAAACTTTTTGTAATGTTCGTCCTCCTTCTCTTTATTAAATTTTGCGGGGTACGGAATTTGCAGGCTTGAGACGCCCGGCGCTAATATTTTTTCCGTATCTACTAAAATAAAAGACGAGGGTGCAGGGGTCGGAGGCAAAACAGTTACCTGATGCTCAACCCGCAATGGGGAGTCGACCTCCTTGCCGCTGCGTAAGGTAATGGCGTGGGCATTTTCACGCGGGTTCTGCTCCGAGTTCCCAGGTAGTGCTCCAAGTGGCCGCTCGGAGACCATTTTTGCAAGCTGGCCAACATGCATTTCTAAATTTTTTAGCGATCCGGTTATATTCCGGATATTTGCGTCGTTGGAAGCCATGTATTTTGCAAAAATCTCCTCGAGCGGAGAAGGTTTTGGAGGAGGAGGCGCAAAACCCTGCTGAAATCCTTGGGGATATCCATGCGGAAATCCTTGCGGGATCGCAGGTGGAGGGCGTTGCGCATTATTAGGGTTACTCCAGGAGAAGTTCGGGTGGCTCCTCCAACCCGGGTTATAGTTATTACTATATGGGTTGAAGGGCGCCCGCACTTGATTGCCCACGTAATCCACCGATTCCTCGCTTAAATTATTGTTATTATTAATATTATTATTAAGATTATTATTATTAAGATTATTAAAATTATTATTATTATTATTATTTCGATTATTAAAATTATTATTATTATTATTATTATTAGGATTATTAGCCCAAGCGGGAGTGGAGGAGGAAGCAGTCATCTCCGCCACTTGCTTACTTAGCCGCTCTCCCTGCGAGGCTAAATGAGTAGTGGCATCCACTTCGAAAATACCAGCCGGTTTAGGAGGACGCGACCTTGGCACATTCCATTGGTACGCGTTCATGGCCATTTCTTCGATCAGAGCTTGAGCGGCCTCCGGGGTTTTGTTGTTTAACGTTCCCCCGGCGGCTGCGTCGATCATCTGTCTCGTTGAGAAATTCAAGTCGTTATAGAACGTTTGTACCTGAAGCCAAGTTGGTAGCGTGTGATGAGGACACCTACGCAAATATTCTTTAAAACGTTCCCAAGTCTCGTAGAGAGACTCGGAATCGAATTGAAAGAAGGATGCGATATCGGTGCGTAATTTAGCGGTTTTTGACGGAGGAAAATATTTAGTTAGAAAATTCTCCGTCAATTCGGCCCACGTGGTTATGGACCCTCTCGGAAGAGAAGTCAACCACGATTTCGCCTTTGTCCGCAGGGAAAAGGGAAATAAGCGCAAGCGAATGGCGTCATCGCTGACGCCATTAATCTTGAAGGTGTCGCAAATTTCTAAAAAATTATTAAGGTGTTGGTTTGGGTCCTCATCTGGCAAACCGTCGAACTGAATCGACTGTTGTACCATTTGAATTATACTGGATTTGATTCCGAAAATATTATTAGCTACCACGGGGCGGGTGACGCTCGATACTGTATCCTCTAAATTTGGCCTAGCATAATAGGCCATGGTCCTCAGTGGGGCCGCATTTAGATTAGGATCGCCCATCACGCCTATATGTATATCGCCGACGGATTCTTTGGGAGCTATTTGTAGATTTTGATTACGAGATCGACGGCGCTCGAGAAGCGTGCGCTCGATTTCGGGATCAAAAGGTAAAATTAGATTATCCGAAGATTCTCCTCGGGTCATACACTATTCTTTAATTAATTTTTTTTGGAAGAAAGAGTTTTCTTGTTTTTCTTTTTATAGATTTTTTATTTTTATTTTTGATGTTTTTGTTTTAGAAATATTTTTACAAAGATGAAAAAGAAAGGAAAATAAGTAAAAGAGAATAATATATTTTTTTGGGTTTTTCTTTACTTAAGTAAAATATATAAATATATATTTTTTGTGGTTTGATTTTTGTGGGGCTTTTATATGAAAATATATGTAGGTATATTCGTAAATATATGTAAAAAAGGAAAATTGAAAAATATATGTATATAATTTTTTTTTCTTTACTTAGATAGTATATTTTTTTAGTTTTTGGTTTTGTAGATAGAAAAAGAGATGAAATATAAGATGAAATTAATAGCGTTTCCTATTTCAAAATAACGACACAAGTCCCCGGCAACGGCGCCAAAAACTTGATACGCTCTTTGTCTCTCTCTTTGAAAGAGAGAAGAAAGAGAAGAAAGCTCTTTCTTTCTTTTTGATTCAACCTTGGGCGGACGTTTTCGAAGAGTCCCGCGAGTAATTCTACTTTGAGGAATCACCCGTTATCCTATCGAAGGATAGAAGTAACGGACTCTTTCTCTTTCGAAATATCGAGGATTACTCCTCGGCCGCGTCCTCTGAAGGCTAAATGAAAAGATTGAAAAAGGGCTTTGTGTTGAAATTAAAGTTGAAAGCTTTTTGAAAATATTGTTGCAACAATTTTTTGAGTAGTTGCAACAATTCTTTAAGAGCGTTTTAAAACTTCTTTTACCTTGAGCTAGTTGCAAAAACCAAAGAGGTGTTGCAACAAATTTTTTAGTGTTTTTAAAAGAGAGTTTTAAAAAGTGCTTTAGAGAGAAAGCTTTTGGGTTTATGTAATTATCCGGACTAAAATCAATAAAGGCAAGTGGACCTTATCGATAGTAGTATAGGATATTTCTTTTGAAATATCAAGGTCGTATTTTTTCAAGGTCGTATCGATTATTTCTACTTCTTAGGAACGCGCTATTATTTTATCGAAAAGAGTTTGAAATTGATTTTTATGATTTTATAGAAAAGCTAGTGACGAAAATGATAACTATCGCGGGCTTGGTGTGCGTTTAGCAAAAACCAAGAAAAGCGATGAAAAGAAAAAGAACGAAAACGTTAATTTAAAAAGTAGTTTTGCTTAGAATTTTTTAGGGTTTTATAAAACGATAATGATAACTACGGCGATAATAAGCGATTTAGCGGGTTGCGGAATTAAGCAAAAAGCGATTATATTAAAAACAAAAGACGCACTAATTGAAAACGCACACACTCTACAGAATTAAAATGAAAGCTGTAAATTGCAGAAATTAAAGAAATGCGATCCCTACCCAAATAGGTAGAGGGGAAATAAATCCGTGAGCAAGTCCTATCCAAACGGATAGGCGGGAAATAAATGCGTGAGCAAGTCCTATCCAAACGGATAGGCGGGAAATAAATGCGTGAGCAAGTCCTATCCAAACGGATAGGCGGGAAATAAATGCGTGACGGAAATGGAAACTATTCGATTACATAAAAGGCGCAAACTTTATACTCATACACACACCCACTCTACGTTAATGAAATCTAATTAAAATAAAACAAATCTAAACTCATACACTCACACACACAACAATAATGAAACTAAGTTAAAAAGAAAAGAAAATCTACTCTCATACACACACACACTTACAAAAAAAGCAAAAAGAAAGTAAAAAGAACAAATGAAAACAAAACAAAACAAAAAACTAATTAACCTCCTACACTCACACACACTAATATGAAATCATCTAAAAATTACAACAAAACTAAAAACAAGAAAATTACACTCATACACACACACACCCAAATTAAAATGACAACTTAACAAAAATTATAAAATTACATAAAACTAAAAATAAAAAGAAAAAGAACAAAAAGAGAACACACACACACTAAAACAAAGAGAGACAATAATTACAAAACAAGCTTAATTTATTTCCATCAAAAAAGGGGTTACAAAACTAGAGAGAGAAAGTGCAAAATTACAAAAATTACAAAACACCAAAAATCAGCAAAATGGAACAAAACCTTAAGAGAAGCTCCCAAAATTTTGAACCCTTGCACTCAGCTGAATCTGGCTATTTATAGAAAATTTTTTGGAATTACACGCCCTCGGACACGGGCGTGTCTGAGGGCGTGACATGGCTTGGGGTGCGAATAGCCAGAACAGCTGGATCCAGGCAGGTATCTGGAAGGCTTGACCGGCGACTTGGAAGTACACGGGCGTGTTCCAGGGAACACGGGCGTGTTCGATGTTGGCATTGTGCTGTCGGCTGCTGGGCGAGACGGGCGGCGTGTCCTTTGTTCTTTTGGAAGGAATTGAGGGTCACGGGCGTGTCTGTAATGTCACGGCCGTGACATTGATTTTTTGAATGAAATGCTTCAAGTGGCTGGAATCTGGGATGGATATCCAACACGGGCGTGACCATGGTACACGGCCTCGGTCACGGGCGTGACCGAGGGCGTGACTTGATGTTTGAGGTGGAAAAAGAACAGAGAAGAAAATGTTAGGGATTAGTGAACACGCCCTTGGACACGGGCGTGACCTAGGGCGTGACTTAACAAAATTACAGAAACTTTACAAAATGAAAATAAAACTAAGTTAAAAACAAAAATAACAAAAACAAACATTTTATTCATTAATTTACATATATTATTTAGAAATCTAATTAAAATTATACTAAAAATTATATAGAAAAATGCGTATATTTACTATTCATCACTCAAGCACCCTTGCATCGAAGAAGCTTAAGCCGGGCGATCAGTTATAACCGCTATGTTTTGTATTTCGATTTTTATTTTGCATAACCGGCGGCTCGATTTTGTTAGCCGGCCGGTTATGAAATGATGTAAAGATATTTTGATAATGAATGGAAAGTTACCTGTTCAGCTGTCCATTTTCTGCGACTTACTTGTGATCGTTGCGGTCTCTTTCTCTTTTAGACAATTTACTATTTTAACCAGGTCGTGCTATTTAATAACAACCCGGCCGGTCAAAGCATTTGAAACTTTGAGAATTTTAATTAGACATCCATTTGAACACTGTAAAGCTTGTTAGGGCGGCCTGTCTCTTCGATCAAGATTAAGCGAATTCGATATAACCCAAAAAAAGCATCAACCACGAAATCTTGATGAATAATCGATGCGGTCTCAATATACAATTGAGCGAATAGATGTTCAAACCGACCGTAACTTTAAGCTGTTGCAATATCCTGATTATAAGTTGTTCGATCTGAATGAATCTCATGCGACTAGAAAATTCCATATGTTTGAAACTAAGCCGCGCGACTATTCCCGGCTTTACATAAGTGCTTCGCAGAATAGAGAATACCAAGTTATAAGAAAATAACCAACAGGTCGCGTGGTCAGTATTTAGTTCGAACGACCTATAATTCAGACTTCTGCACGACATATCCTTGAGAGTATGAATATTAACTGATAAGCCCGTGCGGCCTATATATAACTCGGGCGGTCAGTGACTTGATATTTGGTAATGATTTCCATCCCCATAAGAATTATAACCACCTTCCTGTGAAAAAAAGCCTATTTTTAATCAAGCGGATAGAACTGATATCCATAAGGATGATAGATTTACGGATCGAATGAAGAGACCGCCGGTCACGGCTATAATTGATATCTTGATACCTGCCTTATGGCATTTTATGATAACCCATTATAAAACTGGCCGATTTTAAGCCGCCCGATATGATTGAACCGATTGGTTTAATAATCAAACCGACTGATACATTATGCTGTACCTGCTCATTTTTAAACCGATCGGTTTAATAATCAAATCGCCCGGTCTGCTATGTACCTGTAGAAATCCTATTTTTTCCTCAAATGGTACAGATGAACCATATGAGATGAGATAACTTCCTGTAATGCAATAAGAAATAGCTACAGACTCAGATGACCAAGTGGGCAGGTGGGCCTAGGCGGCGAACATTGCTTTCCTCAAGTGATCATAAGAGCTGTAGAAATAAAGAAAAAATGTAAGTACAGACCCAGATGACCAAGTGGGCAGGTGGGCCTAGGCGGTGAACATTGCTTTCCTCAAGTGGTCATAAGGGCTGTAAGCGACTCAACTGCTCTCTTTCCTAGGGTTACAAGCTGAGTTGATCAATTGGGCAGGTGGGCCTAGGCGGCGAACATTGCTTTCCTCAGAGAGATCAACTCAGTTGTCGGTCCCATTTAGGCATCTCTTGAGAGTACCTAGGAGTATTCGATGGTCACAGACTAAGATGATCAATTGGGCAGGTGGGCCTAGGAGGCGAACATTGCTTTCCTCAGAAAGATCATCAAAGTTGTAACTATATCCCTCTCAGGGCGTGACAGAGCTAACATTCACCTAGACCTCCCTTGATGCAGGGGTGTGTTAGATATCAGCCGGGATCCAAGGTTCTGAAGACCACCACACAGGAATTGGCAAGCTACCACTACACGTGTGCGAAAACTCCCCGCTACACATAATCTTCTTGGTTTTACGCTAATGACTACAATCCGAGGGGGTTCGAGCAGAACTTGGCGATGTCTCCGCGGTTCAGTGAGGGAGATATATAAAAAAAGTGTAAAATGGAATCACCATACATGGAGAAGTGTTAGTATGGGGCTTTTCATTGAATATCTGTAAAATGCAAGAAATAAAGAAGACATTTTAAGGATAGAACTGCTTAAGATCGTCACCGCTCTAGGTGCGTATGTCCCCTCCTTCGCTTGTCTGGAGGTGATAAGCCCCGCTTTTTAGTACCTCCTTGACAATGAAGGGCCCTGCCCAATTGGGATTTAATTTTCAGACGTTGCCTGTCCTGGCTATGGCATCAACCTTCTTTAGCACAACATCACCAACTGCAAAATATTTCACCCTGACATTTCTGTCAAAGCATTTGGCCATTCTCCTTTTTACTTCCTCCTGCCTGATTGTTGCCTCATCCTGAAGCATTTCGAACAAATCCAGACTGTATCTGATAGCTTCATCATTATCCTCTATCCATGCTTCTCCGACCTCCTTTGCATACACAACTCTGGGGGTGACCACTTCAAATTCAATTGGAACGACTGCCTCCGAGCCATGAGATAATTTGAACGGTGTTTCCCCCGTAGCTGAAGATGGAGTAGTACGAAGAGTCCAAAGGATGGAGGGGAGTTGTTCTGCCCAATTCCCTCTTTGATTCAAAACTCTCTTCATCAAAAGCTGCTGGATTTGTCTATTTGCTACTTCCACCTGGCCATTAGTCCTGGGAGGATGTACCGAGGAGAACCGAAGATAATTCCAACCTGATCACAGAAGTTTATCATTTCCGAATTGTTGAACTGTGGACCATTGTCAGTGACAATTGCTAGCGGGATTCCATGCCGACAAACTATTTCTCCCCAGATGAAGTTTTTGATGACCTGCGTTGTAGTCTTTGCCAACGCCTTTGCCTCAATCCACTTACTGAAATAATCAATCATCACGATTATGAAATGGCGCTGACCGCTAGCCATTGGAAAGGGTCCGATAAGATCCATTCCCCAAACTGCGAAGGGCTAGGGTGCAGTTATTGATCTAAGTGATTGAGAGGGCATATGTTGAAGAGGAGCAAACTTTTGACACTGAACACATCGCTTGGCAAATGCTTCGACATCTTTTCTCATGGTTGGCCAGAAATATCCTTGCCTCAAGATTCTCTTCTCCAAATTCTTTGCCCCTGAATGGCTACCACATTCCCCGGAATGAACCTCCTTAAGTATGGTTGGAATTTCGTCATCAGAAACACACCGCGCCGAGGGAGGAATCAAAGTTTTCCTCTACAGGACTCCCGCTATTAAGTAATAATAGGCTGCCTTTCTTCTGAATCTTTTTCTGTCTTTGATTGATTGATGGAACTCCCCTTTTGATAAGAATAGCTCATAAGGATCCTTCCAAGAAGGATTCTGATGGATTTGCATAAGTTCCCCTTCATCTGTTGCCGTATGGAAAAGTTCAGAGGTCACTCCCCCTGATGGAAGACCGAACTTCGACAATTCATCTGCTTCTTCATTTTGTGTCCTGGGAATATGCTCGATAATGAATGACTTGAATCTTCTGATCTCCTTTTTGGCTAGCAGCAGATACTTCCTCAAAATTGGCTCCCTTGTTTCGTAATTCCCCGAAACCTGAGAAGCCATTACTAGCGAATCAGTCTTGATGTCCACATGTTCTATACCCAGCTCTCTTGCAAGTCTCAAACCGGCGAGAAGTGCCTCGTACTGTGCCTGGTTATTTGTGAATAGAAAGAAGAACTTGATGGCCTGCTCAAGTTTGATGCCATTTGGGCTAATTAAAACTACTCTGGCTCCCACGGAACTTGTACCAGAAGCCCCATCCACATAAACAACCCAAGCCAAAGGGGATTTCTCTACTTGTTCAGGACTGGATTCTATTGTATCAACCAAGAAATTTGCCAAGACCTGCGCTTTGATTGCCATTCTGGGAATGCAGGATATTTCAAACTCCCTCAACTCGATAGCCCATTTGGCAACCCTCCTTGAATGATCTGGCTTTTCAAGAATACTTCTCAAAGGGTGATCAGTAATTACTTGGATAGGATGAGCTTGAAAGTAAGGACGAAGCCTTCGCAATGACACAAAGCCAAAGCTAGCTTCTCCAAGATCGAATATCTTGTCTCTGCATCCTTGAGGATATGGCTGACATAGTATATTGGAAATTGTTTCTTCTTTTCCTCCCGGATGAGGCCAGAACTCACTCCATCTGGGTCGACCCCCAAATATAAGAACAATATTTCCCCTTCATGGGGGCTTTGAAGTAGGGGGGTTGAAGTCAATTGCACTTTTAACTGTTCATAAGTCTTGTCGCACTCTTCGCTCCATTCAAACTTTGACCCTCCTCGGAGTGTTTTAAAGAACGGGGCACTTTTATCTCCTTATTTGGTAATGAACCTGCTTAGCCCCGCCAACCTTCCTCCAAGTTGCTGAACCTCCTTGGTATTACGGGGAGGAGTCATATCGAGGATGGCCTTCACATTATCCAGGTTTGGTGCAAGGCCATTAGGAGTGAGGAGATGCCCGAGAAATTTCCCCTTATTCGCTCTGAACACACATTTCAAGGGGTTCAATTTTAATTTGAACCTCCGTAGAGTAGCGAACATCTCTACGAGGTCTTTCAAATGTATTGAGAATGTTTTACTTTTCAGGAGGAGATCGTCAACATAAACTTCAAGGTTCCTGCCTTTTTGATGTTTAAAAACTGCATCTATCATTCTTTGATATATTGCACCCGCATTTTTAAGTCCGAAGGGCATTACGAGGTAACAGTAACACCCATCGTTCGTGATGAAAGAAGTGTGCGGGATATCAGGTTTGTGCATTTTGATTTGGTGGTACCCCGAGAATGCAACGAGAAAGCTCATAAAATTATACCCAACCGCGGAATCTACTAAAACATCTATCCGAGGTAGAGGGTAGCAATCTTTGGGGCATGCTTTATTAAGTTTTGTAAAATCTACGCACATGCACCACTTCCCACTGGATTGTTTAACCATTACAACGTTTGACATCCACGTGGGGTATTGATTTTCAGAAATAAAGTTTGCTTTCAGGAGCTTGGCAACCTCCTCTCTGATAGGCACCGCTAGCTTGGTTGCCACTTCTCTCTTCTTCTGTTGGACTGGCTTGAACTCTGGAGTTATATTCAGATGATGGCAAGCCACGTCCGGATCCACTCCTGGCATATCCTCCGATGACCAGGCAAAGATATCCAGATTCTCCAGGAGACAGGAGATCAGCTGTATCTTCTCCTCTTCTGGTAGCTCCGCATTGATGATCAACTTCTTGTCTTCCCCCTCAGCAATGGGGACTTCTTGGGTTGCCTGTGCAGGTTCCAGGTGAGCCCCTTCTCGATCTTTCCTCTCCTCAGCAGCCTTTGAAGATTCAGCAATTTCAAGAACTTCAACTGTGGCCTCGGGAAGTGGAATGTTGGTGATCATATTGACGGTTCGCACGTAACACTCCTGAGCCACCTTTGGATTGCTTCGAATCCGATACTGCCTTCCCTCGGCAGCAAACTTAAGAGCAAGGTGGAAAGTGAACACTACTGCCCTGTAGGCATTAAGAATGGGCCTTCCGAAGATGGCGCAGTAGTTGCTCGGGGCATCCACCACCATGAAGTTGATCAGCTTTATCACTCCAACCAGAGAAACTAGGAGCTTTACAAAACCTTCCACTTCCTTCTTCTCTCTAGAAAAGCCGTAAAGGGGCCCTTCGGTGGAAATCAGAGGCTTCCCAGACTTCAGGGCATCAAAGGTTGGACGGAAAAGGAGATTAACAGAACTGCCCGTGTCGATCAGGATTTTGTGAACCGTATAATTCTCAATAATGGCTTTGATAACTACGGCATCGTCAAAAGGGTTGGCGTTTGGAGAGAGATCATCTTGACCGAAAGTGACGACTGTGCTATTAGGGGCAGAGGTTGTGGTTGCCGCCACTTCTTTCTTCAGGACTCTCGCAATACTTGATTTACGAGATGATTCAGCTCCAGCCACTCCATGAATGCAATATATGCCCCCAGGGTGGCCACATCATTGACCTCAATGCATTCAGTTGAAGGGTGAATATCTCCATAACAGCCGGCGTCTTCAACGTCGGCACACTCCCAGGTTACCTCAACAGCTTCTTTCTTTTTCTCAGCTGCTGGTCCAGCGGTCACTTCCTTCCGGACTAGACCTCGGAGCTTTCCCTCTCCCAAGAGCCTTTCTATCAATAAGCAGAAGGCACGACAATCTTCGGTCAGATGCCCTCCCTCCTTGTGATATTCACAGAAGAGATTTGGATTTTGGTTATGAACATTCAATTTTAGAGGAGCGGGCTTTTTAAAATCCGGCCTCTTCTGGAGGATTTAGATGACCTCGTCCATGGTAACATTCAGAGGAGTAAATGACTCTTGCGAGTCATCATACTAGGTGGATGGAATAGCTGGATATGGTTGCGCAGTATACTGTGGAAGGTATACTGGCATTATTTGTGGAAGCGGAATGGATGGAGCGGGTGCGATGGCCAACGGCGGTTTCTGATCCTGAAACTATTGATAGCCGATGAAGGGTTGCTTGTGTTTGTAATTTCTTCCCCTCTGGGCACGGGGCTCAAAATGGGGTTGGTTTGCTGGTGGATGATTGAAAGATGAGTTGGATTGCTCCTTGTCGCTCACCAATTTCGCGATGTAGCTGGGGTTACTTTTTTCTCCTCTTATAAACATATTGGCCAAACTTATCATTTCCTGATAAGTTCTTGGCTCCCTGATGTTTGTCTCAAATTTTAGGGGGCCTTCACTCAAGCCATGAATCAGGGCCACCCTGTACAGTTCTGTGTCTACATTCTGAACCTCCATGATTTCCTTCTTGAAACGATCTACGAAACAGGCCCACGTTTCATCTTCTCGCTGCCTGATATCAAAAAGGGCCGCCGGGCCACTTTTCCTCTTTTTCGAAGTGGAAAACCTGAGCAGAAACTCTCTTCGCAGCTCAGCAAAGCAGCTAATCGACCTGGGATGCAACCCATAGAACCACTCCCTTGCTTGTCCATCGAAGGATGTCACAAGGAGTTTCCATTTGGTTGCATCCGAGAGGGTCCTCAGAGCGATTGTTGACTCAAAGGCCTGAAGATGGATAGTAGGATCGGTTTCCCCATTGTACGCCGGCAGGCGCGGCTCCCTGAAATTGTTCGGGGCTGGCTCACCTCGGACTTCGTCCATGAAGGGAGAATTCTCTTCAACATCTTCATACAGCAGAGGAGCAGAATAGTAAGCCGCCAGAGCTGCGGCTACTCGCGGACAAGCCGCCTGATAGGAAGAGCGGGTAGCGGCTTCTGGCGGGTAGGAATGATGGGCAGCGACCTCAGGCGGATAGGAAAGGCGGGCAGTGCCCTATGGCGGTAGGAAAGGCGGGCAGCATGAGATGCCGCCCCCTGGAAATTAAGAACTCGGGCCGGCATGCTGTGCGCGGCCTCCTGGTAGAAGTTTTGTCGGGATGCAAAACCTTCTAGTAATGTTTGGAAATGGGCGACTTGTGGTAGCGGGTAAGGAGGAGGTGCAGGAGGGGCCGGAGTCACCGCCTGGTTAACCGCGGTCTGCTGGGGGACCAACCGCTCGGTTAACAGTGCTAAAGCCCGACTGATCGCGTCCAAACGCCGATCAGTCGCTTTCTGAGCCCGCTCGGCTTCTCGTTTTGATTGCTCTAAGGCCTCACACAGGGAGTCTTCACTATGGTCGGAGCGGTCTACCAGAGGGAACTGGCGGTCTGACATTTTCACAAAGGTTTTCACCGATAGTCTTGTAAACCGAAGGTCGCGTGTTTCTGTTGAATCCGAAAATGCACCTCCGAAGGGAATCGGAGGCTACGGACTATCGGTTACTATTTGGTTAGATAAAGTTAGACCGCTGGCAGCGGTTAAGGCCAGACATTGCCCGTCATGACGAATGCCACTCCTATGATGGGCTTTCCTTTGATTGGAAAGATGAAGCCGGCCGGTCAGACCGGTTGCAAGATGGGAAACTAGAGACCACAACTCTAACAAGCGAGCTCCACGATTTGAGTGTGCATCTCTTAGGAACATCGCCGCCCCCTATTTATAGGATTCGGGGCATGCCCGAATGGGCAAGGATAAAATAACCGCCTGCCCGGGTACAGGAGAATCAGGCAGGCGGTGAAGGGATACATGAGGGAAGAAAAGAAATAAGTCGCGCGGTCTTGGCAGCTTGCGCTTCCGATCTGTCCTAGCCGTAGATCAAAGACGCTATGATCAAGGCAATGATGCAACCCGGGCGGACTCGGACCTGAGACCGCGGCTTGCCTTCTGGACTTGAGCCTTGAGTCTTCATGATGCAACCCGGGCGGCCTCTAACCAGAGACCGCGACTTACCTTCTGGACTTGAGCCTTGAGTCTTCATGATGCAACCCGGGAGGCCTCTAACCAGAGACCGCGACTTGCCTTCTGGACTTGAGCCTTGAGTCTTCATGATGCAACCCGGGCGGCCTCTAACCAGAGACCGCGGCTTGCCTCTGAACTTGAGACTTGAGTCTTCATGATGCAACCTGGGTGGCCTCTAACCAGAGACCGCGGCTTGCCCAGTTTGTACTAGCTGAGCCGATAGACCTTGTTGAACCCAAACCGGGCTACTTGCCTAATCAGGCTGCCCGGTCTGCGAGAAGTTCTATCTGGAGGCGGTCTTCTGGGTAAACATAGTGGTCGACAGATAGTGGATTGCAGTGGAAATGAGGGATTTTGCTCCAATTGACACCTAAACTTAAAAAATCCAAAACTTTGATCCAGTTGTTAGGTTATTGCCCACAACACCTTTTCAAAATGAGATTAGAGCCCTATATCCAATGGACAACAAGTTTTACCCATTCCAGTTCATTTAGTGGTTGATCTACAGTGGGTTACAGTGGTAATGGGGGATTTAGCTCCAAATGACACATAAACTTCAAACAGACAGAACTCTTGATCCAGTTGCCCAATTTTTGCCCCCAATACCTTTTTAGAATGAGCTTTGTGCCCTACATCCAATGTAGAGTAGGATATAACCATTCAAGTTCATTTATTGTTCGATATACAGTGGGTTCTAGTAGTAATGCGGGATTTAGCTCCAAATTACACTTAAACTTTAAGCAGCCATAACTTTTGATCCGATTGTTCAATTTTTTTTCACAACACTTTTCCGGAAAAACCTCATATTCTCCATCCAACAGAGAATAAGATTTAGCCATTCTAGAATAAGACAACACCTTTCCGGTTGTCCAATTTTCGCCTACAATACCTTTTCGGAATGAGATCGGAGCCCGAAATCCAATGGAGAACAATTTAAACCAATTCCAGGTCGTTTAGAGTTCGATATACAGTGAGTTGTAGTAATGACACCTACACTTCAAAATGACAAAAATTTTAATGCTGGTTGTAGTCAAAATGAGAGATTTAGCTCCAAATGACACTCAAACTTTAAACAACAATAACTTTTGATGCGGTCGTCTTATTTTACCCCCACAACACCTTTTCAGAATGAGCTCGGAGCACTACAATCATTGGAGCACAAGTTTTACCCATTCCAGTTCATTTAGTTTTCGATATATAGCGTGTTGCAGCGGTAATGCGAATATTAGCTCCAAATGACACCTAAACTTCTAACGTCCATAACTTTTGATTTGTATGTTTAATTTTTGCCCACAACACCTTTTCAGAATATGATCGGAGGAACACATCTAGTAGAGCACCATTTTAAACCATTCCAGCTCATTTTAGTGGTCAATATACAGTAGGTTGCAATGGTAATGAGGGATTTAGCTCCTCTTGACAAATAAACTAAAACAACCATAACTTTTGATCTTATTGTCCGATTTTTGCGCACAACACCTTTTTGGAATGAGCTCGGAGCCCTACATTAATTGAAGCACAAGTTTTACCCACTGAAGTTCATTTAGTTTTCGATATATAGCGGGTTGCACTGGTAATGTGAAATTTAGGTCCAAATGACACCTAAACCCGAAACAACCATAACTTTTGATCACGTTGTCTGATTTTGGCCAACAAAACCTCTTCGAAATGAGCTCTGAGCCATTCAATCAATGGCGAGCAAGTTTAACCCAATCTAGTTCATTTAGTGGTCAATATACATTGAGTTGCAGTGGTAATGTCGGATTTAGCTCCAACTAACACTTAAACTTCAAACAGCTATAACTATTGATCCGGTTGTCTGGATTTTTCCCAAAACACTTTTTCGGAATGAGCTCGGAGCCATACATCCTATGGAGAATAGGTTTTACCCGATCGAGTTCATTTAGTGGTCGACAGATAGTGGATTGCAGTGGAAATGAGGGATTTTTCTCCAATTAACACCTAAACTTCAAACACCCATAACTTTGATCCGGTTTTCAGGTTATTGCCCACAACACCTTTTTGAAATGAGATCGGAGCCCTACATCGAATGGCCAAAAACTTTTACCCATTCCAGTTCAATTAGTGGTTGATCTATAGTGATTTATAGTGGTAATGATGGATTTAGATCCATATGACACATAAACTTCAAACAGACAGAACTCTTGATCAAGTTGCCCAATTTTTGCCCATAATACCTTTTTAGAAAGAGCTCAGAGCCCTACATCCAATGTAGAGTAGGATATAACCATTCAAGTTCGTTTATTGTTCAAAATATAGTGGGTTCCAGTGGTAATGCGGGATTTAGCTCCAAATTACACCTAAACTTCAAGCAGCCATAACTTTTGATACGGTTGTTCAATTTTTTTGCACAACACATTTTAGGAAAGAGCTCGTATTCTCCATCCAACAAAGAATAAGATTTACCCATTCTAGAATAAGACAACACCTTTCCGGTAGTCCAATTTTCTCCCACAATACCTTTTCAGAATGAGATCGGAGCCCTAAATCCAATGCAGAACAATTTAAACCCATTCCAACTCATTTAGAGGTCGATATATAGTGAGTTGTAGTGGTATTACGAGATTTACCTCCAAATGACACATACACTTCAAAATGACAGAATTTTTAATGCTGGTTGTACTGAAAATGAGAGATTTAACTCCAAATGACACTCAAACTTTATACAACAATAACTTTTGATCCGATTTTCTGATTTAACCCCCACAACACCTTTTAGGAATGAGCTCAAAGCACTACATTCATTGAAGCACAAGTTTTACAAAATGCAGTTCAGTTAGTTGTCAATATATAGCGGGTTGCACTAGTAATGCGAAATTTAGCTGCAAATGACACCTAAACTTGAAACAGCCATAGCTTTTTATCAGGTTGTCTAATTTTTTCCCACAAAACCTCTTCGAAATGAGCTCTGAGCCATACATTCAATGGAGAGCAAGCTTTACCCAATCTAGTTCATTTAGTAGTCGATATAAATTGAGTCGCAGTGGTAATGTGGCATTTGGCTCCAACCAACACCTAAACTTCAAATAGCTATAACTATTGATCCGGTTATCCAGATTTTGCCCAAAACACCTTTTTGGAATGAGCTCAGAGCCATACATCCTATGGAGAATAGGATTTACTCGATCGAGTTCATTTAGTGGTCGACGGATAATGAATTGCAGTGGAAATGAGGGATTTTGCTCCAATTGACACCTAAACTTCAAACATCCATAACTTTGATCTGGTTGTCAGGTTATTACCCACAACACCTTTTTGGAATGAGATTGGAGCCCTATATCCAATGGACAACAAGTTTTAACCATTCCAGTTCATTTAATGGTTGATCTACAGTGGGTTATAGTAGTAATGGGGGATTTAGCTCCAAATGACACATAAACTTCAAACAGACAATACTCTTGATCCAGTTGCCCAATTTTTCCCCCAATACCTTTTTAGAATGAGCTCAGAGCCCTACATCTAATGTAGAGTAGGATATAACCATTCAAGTTCGTTTATTGTTCGATATATAGTGGGTTCTAGTGGTCTTGCGGGATTTAGCTCCAAATTACACTTAAACTTCAAGCAGCCATAACTTTTGATCCGGTTGTTCAATTTTTTTGCACAACACTTTTTCGGAAAGAGCTCGTATTCTCCATCCAATAGAGAATAAGATTTTCCCATTCTAGAATAAGACAACACCTTTCCGGTTGTCCAATTTTCGCCCACAATACCTTTTCGGAATAAGATTGGAGCCCTAAATCCAATGGAGAACAATTTAAACCCATTCCAACTCGTTTAGAGGTCGATATACAGTGAGTTGTAGTGGTAATACGAGATTTAGCTCCAAATGACACATACACTACAAAATGATAGAATTTTTTATGCTAGTTGTAGTGAAAATGAGAGATTTAGCTCCAAATGACACTCAAACTTTAAATAGCAATAACTTTTGATGTGGTTGTCTTATTTTACCCCCACAACACCTTTTCGGAATGAGATCGGAGCACTATATTCATTGGAGCACAAGTTTAACCCATTCCAGTTCATTTAGTTGTTGATATATAGCGTGTTGCAGCGGTAATGCAAAATTTAGCTCCAAATGACACCTAAACTTCTAACGTCCATAACTTTTGATTTGTATGTTTAATTTTTTCCCACAACACCTTTTAAGAATATGCTCGGAGGCATACATCCAATAAGAGCACCATTTTAAACCATTCCAGCTCATTTTAGTGGTCAATATATAGAAGGTTGCAATGGTAATGAGGGATTTAGCTCCTCTTGACACACACTAAACAGCCATAACTTTTGATGTTATTGTCCAATTTTTGTGCACAACACCTTTTTGGAATGAGCTCGGAGCCCTACATTCTTTGAAGCGCAAGTTTTACCCTTGCAGTTCATTTAGTTGTTGATATATATTGGAGTGCACTGGTAATGCGAAATTTAGCTCCAAATGACACCTAAACTTGAAACAGCCATAACTTTTGATCAGGTTGTCTGATTTTGGCCCACAAAACCCCTTTGAAATGAGATCTGAGCCATACATTCAATGGAGAGCAAGTTTAACCCAATCTAGTTCATTTAGTGGTCGATATACATTGAGTTGCAATGGTAATGTGGGATTTGGCTCCAGCTAACACTTAAACTTCAAACAGCTATAACTATTGATCCGGTTGTCCGAAAATTCCCAAAACACCTTTTCGGAATGAGCTCAGAGGCATACATCCTATGGAGAATAGGATTTACTCGATCGAGTTCATTTAGTGGTCGACAGATAGTGTATTACAGTGGAAATGATAGATTTTGCTCCAATTGACACCTAAACTTTAAACATCCATAACTTTGATCCGGTTGTCAGGTTATTGCCCACAACACCTTTTCAAAATGAGATCGGAGCCCTACATCAAATGGACAACAAGTTTTATCCATTCTAGTTTGTTTAGTGGTTGATCTACAATGAGTTACAGTGGTAATGGGGGATTTGGCTCCAAATGGCACATAAACTTCAAACAGACAGAACTCTTGATCAAGTTGCCCAATTTTTGCCCATAATACCTTTTTAGAATGAGCTTAGAGCCCAACATTCAAAGCAGAGTAGGATATAACCATTCAAGTTTGTTTATTGTTCGATATACAGTGGATTCCAGTGGTAATGCGGGATTTAGCTACAAATTACACCTAAACTTCAAGCAGCCATAACTTTTGATCCGGTTGTTCGATTTTCTTGCACAACACTTTTTCGGAAAGAGCTCGTATTCTCCATCCAACATAGAATAAGATTTACCCATTCTAGAATAAGACAGCATCTTTCCGGTAGTCCAATTTTCGCCCACAATACCTTTTCGGAATGTGATCAGAGCCCTAAATCCAATGGAGAACAATTTAAACCCATTCCAGCTCGTTTAGAGGTCGATATATTGTGAGTTGTAGTGGTATTACAAGATTTAGCTCCAAATGACACATACACTTCAAAATAACAGAATTTTTAATGCTGGTTGTAGTGAAAATGAGAGATATTGCTCCAAATGATACTCAAACTTTATATAGCAATAACTTTTGATCCGGTTGACTGATTTTACCCCTACAACACCTTTTAGGAATGAGCTCGGAGCATTACATTCATTGATGCACAAGTTTTACCCAATGCAGTTCAGTTAGTTGTCGATATATAGCGGGTTGCACTAGTAATGCGAAATTTAGCTCCAAATGATACCTAAACTTGAAATAGCCATACTTTTGATCAAGTTGTCTAATTTTTGCCCACAAAACCTCTTCGAAATGAGCTCTGATCCATACAATCAATGGAGAGAAAAATTTACCCAATCTAGTTCATTTAGTGGTCGATATACATTGAATTGCAGTGGTAATATGGGATCTGGCTCCAAGCAACACCTAAACTTCAAACAGCTATAACTATTGATCCGGTTGTCCGGATTTTGCCCAAAACAACATTTCAGAATGAGCACAGTGCCATACATCCTATGGAGAATAGGATTTACTCGATTGAGTTCATTTAGTGGTCGACGGATAGTGGATTGCAGTGGAAATAAGGGATTTTGCTCCAATTGACACCTAAACTTAAAACATCCATAACTTTGATCTGGCTGTTAGGTTATTGCCCACAACACCTTTTCAGAATGAGATTAGAGACCTATATCCAATGGACAACAAGTTTTACCCATTCTAGTTCATTTAGTGGTTGATCTATAGTGGGTTGCAGTGGTAATGGGGCATTTAGCTCCAAATGACACATAAACTTCAAACAGACAGAACTCTTGATCTAGTTGCCCAATTTTTGCCCCCCCCCCCCAATACATTTTTAGAATGAGCTCTGTGCCCTACATCCAATGTAGAGTAGGATATAACCATTCAAGTTTGTTTATTGTTTGATATACAGTGGGTTCCAGTGGTAATGCGGGATTTAGGTCCAAATTACACTTACACTTCAAGCAGCCATAACTTTTGATCTGGTTGTTCGATTTTTTTGCACAACACTTTTTCGGAAAGAGCTCGTATTCTCTATCCAACAGAGAATAAGATTTACCCTTTATAGAATAAGACAACACCTTTCCGGTTGTCCAATTTTCAATACCTTTTTGGAATGAGATCGGAGCCCTAAATCCAATGGAGAACAATTTAAACCCATTCCAACTCATTTATAGGTCGATATACAGTGATTTGTAGTGGTAATATGAGATTTAGCTCCAAATGACACATACACTTCAAAATGATAGAATTTTTTATGCTGGTTGTAGTGAAAATGAGAGATTTAGCTCCAAATGAAACTCAAACTTTAAACAGCAATAACATTTGATGCGGTTGTCTTATTTTACCCCCACAATACCTTTTTAGAATGAGCTCAGGGCAATACAATCATTGGAGCACAAGTTTTACCCATTCCAGTTCATTTAGTTGTCGATATATAGCGTGTTGCAGTGGTAATGCGAAATTTAGCTCCAAATGACACCTAAACTTCTAACGTCTATAACTTTTGATTTGTATGTTTAATTTTTGCCCACAACACCTTTTCAGAATATTCTCGGAGGCATACATCGAAAGGAGCACCATTTTAAACCATTCCAGCTCATTTTAGTGGTCAATATACAGCAAGTTGCAATTTTAATTAAGGATTTAGCTCCTTTGACACATAAACTAAAACAACCATAACTTTTGATCTTATTGTAAAATTTTTGCGCACAACACCTTTTTGGAATGAGCTCAGAGCCCTACATAAATTGAAGCACAAGGTTTACCCATTGCAGTTCATTTATTTGTCGATATATAGCGGGTTGCACTGGTAATGCGATATTTAGCTCGAAATGACACCTAAACTTGAAACAACCATAACTTTTGATCATGTTGTCTTATTTTGGCCCACAAAACCTCTTTAAAATGAGCTTTGAGCCATTTATTCAATGGCAAGCAAGTTTAACCTAATCTAGATCATTTAGCGGTCGATATACATTGAGTTGCAGTGGTAATGTGGGATTTTGCTCCAACTAACACCTAAACTTCAAAAAGCTATAACTATTGATTCGGTTGTCCGGATTTTGCCCAAAACACTTTTTCGGAATGAGCTCAGAGCCATATATCCTATGTAGAATAGGATTTACCCGATCGAGTTCATTTAGTGGTCGACAGATAGTGGATTGCAGTGGAAATGAGGGATTTTGGTCCAATTGACACCTAAACATCAAACATCCATAACTTTGATCCGGTTGTTAGGTTATTGCCCACAACACCTTTTCGAGATGAGATCGGAGCCCTACATCAAATGGACAATAAGTTTTACCCATTCCAGTTTGTTAATTGGTTGATCTACAGTGAGTTATAGTGGTAATGGGGGATTTAGCTCCAAATGACACATAAACTTCAAACAGACAGAACTCTTGATTCAGTTGCCCAATTTTTGCCCCCAATACCTTTTTAGAATGAGCTCTGTGCCCTACATCCAATGTAGAGTAGGATATACGCATTCAAGTTTGTTTATTGTTCGATATATAGTGGGTTCCAGTGGTCATGCAGGATTTAGCTCCAAATTACACTTAAACTTCAAGCAGCCATAATTTTTGATCCGATTGTTCGATTTTTTTGCACAACACTTTTTCGGAAAGAGATCGTATTCTCCATCCAATAGAGAATAAGATTTACCCATTCTAGAATAAGACAACACCTTACCGGTTGTCCAATTTTCGCCCACAATACCTTTTCGGAATGAGATCAGAGCCCTAAATCCAATGGAGAACAATTTAAACCCATTCCAGCTCGTTTAGAGGTCGATATATAGTGAGTTGTAGTGGTAATACGAGATTTAGCTCCAAATGACACATACACTACAAAATGATAGAATTTTTTATGCTAGTTGTAGGTAAAATGAGAGATTTAGCTCCAAATGACACTCAAACTTTAAACAGCAATAAATTTTGATGTGGTTGTCTTATTTTACCCCCACAACACCTTTTCGGAATGAGATCGGAGCACTATATTCATTGGAGCACAAGTTTAACCCATTCCAGTTCATTTAGTTGTTGATATATAGCGTGTTGCAGCGGTAATGCAAAATTTAGCTCCAAATGACACCTAAACTTCTAACGTCCATAACTTTTGATTTGTATGTTTAATTTTTGCCCACAACACCTTTTCAGAATATGCTCGGAGGCATACATCCAATAAGAGCACCATTTTAAACCATTCCAGCTCATTTTAGTGGTCAATATATAGAATGTTGCAATGGTAATGAGGGATTTAGCTCCTCTTGACACAAACTAAAACAGCCATAACTTTTGATCTTATTGTCCAATTTTTGCGCACAACACCTTTTTGGAATGAGCTCGGAGCCCTACATTCTTTGAAGCGCAAGTTTTACCCATTGCAGTTCATTTAGTTGTTGATATATAGTGGATTGCACTGGTAATGCAAAATTTAGCTCCAAATGACACCTAAACTTGAAACAGCCATAACTTTTGATCAGGTTGTCTGATTTTGGCCCACAAAACCCCTTTGAAATGAGATCTGAGCCATACATTCAATGGAGAGCAAGTTTAACCAAATCTAGTTCATTTAGTGGTCGATATACATTGAGTTGCAATGGTAATGTGGGATTTGGCTCCAGCTAACACCTAAACTTCAAACAGCTATAACTATTGATCCGGTTGTCCGGAAATTCCCAAAACACCTTTTCGGAATGAGCTCAGAGCCATACATCCTATGGAGAATAGGATTTACTCGATCGAGTTCATTTAGTGGTCGACAGATAGTGGATTACAGTGGAAATGAGAGATTTTGCTCCAATTGACACATAAACTTCAAACATCAATAACTTTGTTCCGGTTGTCAGGTTATTGCCCACAACACCTTTTCAAAATGAGATCGGAGCCCTACATCAAATGGACAACAAGTTTTATCCATTCTAGTTTGTTTAGTGGTTGATCTACAATGAGTTACAGTGGTAATGGGGGATTTGGCTCCAAATGGCACATAAACTTCAAACAGACAGAACTCTTGATCAAGTTGCCCAATTTTTGCCCATAATACCTTTTTAAAATGAGCTTAGAGCCCAACAATCAAAGCAGAGTAGGATATAACCATTCAAGTTCGTTTATTGTTCGATATACAGTGGATTCCAGTGGTAATGCGGGATTTAGCTACAAATTACACCTAAACTTCAAGCAGCCATAACTTTTGATCCGGTTGTTCGATTTTCTTGCACAACACTTTTTCGGAAAGAGCTCGTATTCTCCATCCAACATAGAATAAGATTTACCCATTCTAGAATAAGACAGCATCTTTCCGGTAGTCCAATTTTCGCCCACAATACCTTTTCGGAATGTGATCAGATCCCTAAATCCAATGGAGAACAATTTAAACCCATTCCAGCTCGTTTAGAGGTCGATATATTGTGAGTTGTAGTGGTATTACAAGATTTAGCTCTAAATGACACCTACACTTCAAAATAACAGAATTTTTAATGCTGGTTGTAGTGAAAATGAGAGATATTGCTCCAAATGACACTCAAACTTTATATAGCAATAACTTTTGATCTGGTTGACTGATTTTACCCCTACAACACCTTTTAGGAATGAGCTCGGAGCACTACATTCATTGAAGCACAAGTTTTACCCAATGCAGTTCAGTTAGTTGTCGATATATAGCGGGTTGCACTAGTAATGCGAAATTTAGCTCCAAATGATACCTAAACTTGAAACAGCCATAACTTTTGATCAGGTTGTCTAATTTTTGCCCACAAAACCTCTTCGAAATGAGATCTGATCCATACAATCAATGGATAGAAAATTTACCCAATCTGGTTCATTTAGTGGTCAATATACATTGAATTGCAGTGGTAATGTTGGATCTGGCTCCAAGCAACACCTAAACTTCAAACAGCTATAACTATTGATCCGGTTGTCCGGATTTTTCCCAAAACAACATTTCAGAATGAGCACAGAGCCATACATCCTATGGAGAATAGGATTTACTCGATTGAGTTCATTTAGTGGTCGACGGATAGTGGATTGCAGTGGAAATAAGGGATTTTGCTCCAATTGACACCTAAACTTAAAACATCCATAACTTTGATCTGGCTGTCAGGTTATTGCCCACAACACCTTTTCAAAATGAGATTAGAGACCTATATCCAATGGACAACAAGTTTTACCCATTCTAGTTCATTTAGTGGTTGATCTACAGTGGGTTGCAGTGGTAATGGGGCATTTAGCTCCAAATGACACATAAACTTCAAACAAACAGAACTCTTGATCTAGTTGCCCAATTTTTGCCCCCCCCCCCCCCCAATACATTTTTAGAATGAGCTATGTGCCCTACATCCAATGTAGAGTAGGATATAACCATTCAAGTTTGTTTATTGTTTGATATACAGTGGGTTCCAGTGGTAATGCGGGATTTTGCTCCAAATTACACTTACACTTCTACGGGCAAGACGACCGACCTTCCCCCGGTGCTAACAGTCGATTTGTCGACCAAAGATGAAGCGGGTTGTTCCAACCCGCCCCCAACTGATTTGCCTGCCTCTTCTAACAAGGAGACCGATCCGCACGCTCTTTCATACAAGACGAATTCTGAAGCCGTTCTCCCGAAGACCGACGACGGCGATTCTTTCAATATGGAGATCACTCCTTCTGGGGGTTTTAATCTGAAGATAAGAGATGATGGAGGAGAGGCGGTTGATTCTCCCAAGCCAAACGAACAGCAAAGCTCGGTACCGCTGGTGAATGTCGAGGATAGCCCCGTCAGTTCGCAACAAGCCGATCAGGAGTCGGCCAAGAAGAAGAGGAAGAGGCCTGAGATGACCACAGAAAGGATTTTGAGGAAAACCAAGAGTTTGAAGGCCAAGAACAGAGCGGCCTCAAGGAAACTGATAGCGGGTAGCCTACAAAGCAAGGCACGTGATAGAGAAGTTTATGAGGGACTGACAACCCCTTCCCCCAAGCCGGGCGACCAGGTTTCTGCTGATGCGAATAGCATGACTGTGAGGGATATTATCAAGGATTTTGATTCCCTCAAGAAGCAGGACGAACTACTGGACACTTCTGCCGTCTTGAATGCGAATGACCCCCACCCCCCCCCCCCCCCCCGGAGAGGATGCGACCAGAATTGAGAAGGCCGCACCGGCTCCCGAGGATCCTGTGATGACCGGGATGCGGATTATGAAAGCAAAGGCGGAGAAAGTGAGAGATCAACTTGACAAGCCGCCGCCGCCGCCAATCAATCTTCTTACACAAGGTAAAGAAGTCGCGGTCTACCGCCCTATTCATTTTTTCCAAATGCGGTCTCAAAAAAAGCTGAACGACTTAACACTGAACCCGCCATCGAGCTATTTCCCCTCCGCCGCTCAGTTTTTTGCTGCTAGGCGGAGGCAGAACAAGAGGTTGTGGAGAGAGCAGCGCCGAAGGATGGATTCTGAGCAGACAAAGCGATCTGTTATTCTGAACTTTAACCCAATCATCGCGGCTAGTAAGCGAGGAGAATTTGGAACGAGCGGTCTAGTTATGCCCCTTTTATAAAATTGTATTCGCTCGACCCTTCTGACTGTGACCTTTTTGTTGCAGACGATCAAGAATCCATTTCGAAGCCGGGCGAACTGGTGACTTACCTTCCTCCACTGACTTCATCCCTTCCGAGCTCCTCATTGAACCTGGACACCCGGATGGAGGATGAGATGGCCGCTCTTCAAGGCAATTTTAAAATCCTCAAACAACAGGTGAAGGTCCTCGAGGAGCGGGAGAAGGCCGCCCAGGATGAAAAAGCTGCGATGCGAGTTGCGCTGGAGGACGAAAGGAAAGAAAGACGGGAGATGACCGCTCGACTTGACAGAGGAAAGAAGGAGATTTGAAAGCTTGAGGATGACTGTGCATATTACAGAGATAAATACCTCCATCTGACAAGGGAAGTCGGCGGAAGCCGGCGACCTTTTAATGCAACTGATGAAGGGCGTCGTGGATCAAACCGCCCGGCTGTTGGGATGAGTTCAGCTCTTCCAGCTACCGGGTTAGCTGATCCCGTTACTAATACAAGTGAGACCGCATCGGCCTTGCCTGCTCGCATGATTCCGGCCGCGCGAGTAGAGCGGGATGCTGCACGGCTTCATAGCATTATCAACCATGTTCATCACAGTATTAATCAGATGCACGGTACCGTTCATCAAGTCGGTGATCATGTCGCCCGACTTCTTCGAGAAGATGCTCCAAACGATGCCCTCCAGTAGTGAGCGGTTTAAGACAATCCTTGAAATATTATTTTTATTCGGTCCTTTGGACAACCTTGAATATTCGAACTAAACTTTATGATATCTGATTTGCTCTGCAGACCGTGCGGTCTGTTATTTGAATGTATATATTTTATTCCTTAGAATATTGAATAATGTCTGTGAATTGCTTTGTATGTCGAGCGGCTTGTTTCTGCTATTCCTTAAACCGCTTGCTTTGATTTTACTTTATGTGGTTTGCTGCTTATGAACTGGCTTGCTGTGTGAAATTCTATCCGCGCAGGTTGATTAAGCTAGCCGCTATTTGACCTCGCTAAATGCAGATCACATACTCTATAAGTAGCGCCCTTCCGAAGACTCTTTCAGCAGAATATCAAGATGGGAGCTAAGCGCCAGCCAAAGCTACCTGAGAAGGTGTCCGCTACGCGATCTGATAAGGCCTTAGCATTCCATTCGGCCGACCATGATGAATGTCGCTTAACCAAGGCGGAGTTGGATGAATTTGTGGAAAAGCATATGGTAGGGAGTCCGCTGTTCGCGCGGCTTCCACTCCGCGACGAGCGGATAAATTCTTCCGCTCCAAATCAGATCTCCTTTCCAATCGACCACTTCGAATGTGACTTCAAGATCCCGATTTCTATTGATCTTGCCACGGTCTTCGACCATTATGGAGTTGTTCCCAGTCAACTCTCCCCCAACTCGATAGCGTCCATATGTAGCTTTTTCTCCTATTTGCGGTCTGAGAGAGTCCGCTTTTCCATGGACCTCTTCAGAAAGATCTTCTCGGTGCGGGCTATCCCTGATTCTGAGTCGAAGGTGTTTAAGGGCCGCCTGTACTTTGGATATCGGGGGTTGAAGATGGTCAACCTCGCGAACAAGGTTACAGACTGGTCAGAGAGGTATTTGATATTTGAAGGCCGACTAGGCCTGTTAAATCCCAACCCGCAGGTGCGGTCAGAAGAAGTTTTTCAACAAGTCGCCGTCAACAAGATCGAAATGGACACCTACACGCTCCTTGAACATGAGCGGCTTAATGTAAACCATTACATTCCGCTGCTCTTTGAGTTGGAGAATGTCCAGCCTGAAGACAGTAAGTATCCTTCAACCCGCTTCCTGCTCTGATATTGACCGCGCGGTCTTTTGTTCTGATATTTTAACTTCTCTTTTACAACTGAAGCAATTGTTCCTAAGAACAAGCCGGTCAGTCCGTCCGGCTTGATCCTGACTCAGAGGGAGAAGAGGCAGCGGCTAGGAAAAGACAAGTCGCTGGTGTTTGATGGCGAGGAGCCGGCATCTTCTGGCGACTTCTCTTCCCTCCGTTCTTTCAGCAAGGTGAAAGACTTGAAAGGGCGTACGGTCTTGTCCTGGCACCCGAGGGCGATGGTGTTCAAGTATCCACTGCACTCCCCCACTGGGCAAATGAAAAATCTGGCCGGCATGCCGAAGCCGCTGGCATTGCCCTATATGGTCGGCGCAACTTCAGACGGTTAAGGAAGATCCCTGAAGAAGAGCTCGCTCGACAGGCCGCGCGGGTTGGTGCTGAAAGCTTCATCACCAATCACTTAAAGGGTATGACCTTCAAAATATTGATCAGAGCAAATGATCATTTGGAGAAGGAGAATATCGAATTGAAAAAGGAGGTCGCGCGGCTAAAGGAAGCGGAATTGGTAAGTTATCACCTGGCTAGCCGTTTTTCTTATTTGTCAAACTGTGTGGTCTCACCTTTTATTCTTTTTTTTGCAGAAAAATATGATGA
Source organism: Dactylorhiza incarnata (assembly GCA_033032865.1). Taxonomy (NCBI): domain Eukaryota; kingdom Viridiplantae; phylum Streptophyta; class Magnoliopsida; order Asparagales; family Orchidaceae; genus Dactylorhiza; species Dactylorhiza incarnata. The sequence continues at coordinate 1,988,065 of JAWHQI010000330.1, read as the reverse complement.
GACCGACTGGTCTATCTGGAAGAGCTCTTCTCTCATGTCGCCGAGGGAATTGACAATGCCTTCGACCTCCTGAGAGAGCTCGGAGGATTTACACACGGTTTCGAGAATTTCACCTTCTCGGACGCCTACCCTATCTTGCAAAAAATACTAGACAAGATTAGGCGGAAAGCCAAAGGAAAAAATAAGGCTGATGGAACCAGCTTGGAGGAGGAGAGCGATGATAAGGACGAAGAAGATGCCGAGAAGCCCGCTGCGACTGTCGGAGAGGAAGAGATCAGCTCAGGTTCAGAGTCCAGTGATTCTAGAGATGAAACTGAGCGGCGCAAGTCGGGCGACTTGGGCAGCTCATCCTCGTCAGGTAGCGAAGGCTACTCGCCTGATGTTAATATTGATGGGAGCGAAAATTCAAGCAACCCTGTGTCGAAAATGCTCAAGCCATACGATTAGTTATAACCGTTATCTTTTGTATTTTGTTTTTATTTTACATAACCGACGGCTTGATTTTGTTAGCCGATCGGTTACAAAATGATGTAAAGACATTTTGATGATGTATGGAAAATTTTACCTATTTAGCTATTCATTTTCTGCAACTTACTTGTGATCATTGCGGTCTCTTTCTCTTTTAGACAATTTATTCTTTCAACCAGGTCGTGCGATTTAACAACAACCCGGCCGGTCAAAGCATTTGAACCTTTGAGAATTTCAACTAGACAGCCATTTGAACACTGTAAAGCCTGCTCGTGCAGCCTGTTTTTAAATTCCAATCTTGTTTTTCGATATAACCATAAGAACATCAAACGTGGTCTTCTGATGAATAACAATTGATATGGTTGCAATATATAAATGACCGAATAGATATTTGAACCGACCGCGACTTTAAGTTGCTGTAATATCTTGAGTACAAGTTGTGCGATCTGAATATATCTCATGCGATTAGAAATTCCATATATTTGACACCAAGCCGCGCGGCTATTGTCCGGCTTTACATAAGTACTCCGCAGAATAGAAAATACCAAGTTATAAGAGAGTAACCAACAGGTCGCGCGGTTAGCATTTAATTCAAATGACCCGTAATTCAAATTTCTGTAAGGCCCATTCTTGAGTATAAACATTAACTGATAAGCCTGCGCGGCCTATATATAACTCGGGCGGTTAGTGACTTGATACTTGGTAATGATTTCCATCCCCATAAGAATCTTAATTACATCCTGTTTTTAACCGAGCGGATAGAACTGATACTCATAAGGATGATAGAATTACAGATCGGATGACGAGGCCGACTGGTCATTGTTATACTTGATATCCCGATACCTGCCATATGGCATTTTATGATAACCTGCCTATTTCAAATCGATCGATTTGATAATCAAACCGCCTGATAACTATGGTATCCGCTTATTTCAAACCGTCCAGTTTAATAATCAAACCTCCTGGTCTGCTATGTACCTGCAAAATCCTGTTTTATCCCCAAATGGTCCAGAAAGACCATATGAGATGAGATAACTCCCTGTAATGCAATAAGAAATAGCTACAGACTCAGATGACCAAGTGGGCAGGTGGGCCTAGGCGGCGAACATTGCTTTCCTCAAGTGGTCATAAGAGTTGTAGAAATAAAGAAAAAGATAAGTACAGACCCAGATGACCAAGTGGGCGGGTGGGCCTAAGCGGTGAACATTGCTTTCCTCAAGTGGTCATAAGGGTTGTAAGCGACTCAACTGCTCTCTTGCCTAGGGTTACAAGCCGAGTTGATCAATTGGGCAGGTGGGCCTAGGCGGCAAACATTGCTTTCCTCAGAGAGATCAACTCAGTTGTGGGTCCCATTTAGGCATCGCTTGAGAGTACCTAGGAGTATTCGATGGTCACATAGTATGATGATCAGTTGGGCAGGTGGGCCAAGGCGGCGAACATTGCTTTCCTCAGAAAGATCATCAAAGCTGTAACTATATCCCTCTCGGGGCATGATAGAGCTAACATTCACCTAGACCTCCCTTGATGCAGGGGTGTGTTAGATATCAGCCGGGATCCATGGTTCTGAAGACCACCGCACGGGAATTGGCAAGCTACCACTACAGGTGTGCGAAAACTCCCTGCTACACATGATCTTCGTGGTTTTATGCTAATGACTACAATCCGAGGGGGTTCGAGCAGAACTTGGCGATGTCTCCAAGGTTCAATGAGGGAGATATATAAAAAAGTGTAAAAAGAATCACCAGACGTGGAGAATTGTCAGTATGGGGCTTTTCGTTGAATATCTAAAAAATGCAAGAAATAAAGAAGACAATTTAAGGGTAGACCCGTTTAAGATCGTCACCGCTCCAGGTGCGTGAGATTTCCTCTCCTTCGCTTGTCTGGAGGCGATAAGTGTAACATCCCCCAAACTGCTAGACCCCTATGTTGGTTTTGTCATGACTAGGTCATGACAAAACCATAGGAAGAGCTCAGGACCTTGTGAACATAGGTGAGAAGGTGAAAACCCAAGTGGTCTACAAATAGCAATTTTCAAATACCAAGCCTAGGGTTGGACTTTAGGACCTCACCTTGAACCTTGACCCCACAATATCATCCCTAATCCACTAGAAGTCTCCTTGAAGCACCAGTGACACATTGGGGTCAACCTAAGAGGCCAATTTGACTAAAGTCAATCTTAACCCTAAATTGGTCAAACTAGCTCAATTAAGGTCAATTGGCCCCACCATGCCAAATTGACCATGCCTCTACCCCTGTATGGGTACTCGGATCCTTATGGACCAAAAAGCCCCATCATGGGGCCTCCAATTTGACCAATTTTCCCTAAACCATAATTTGGTCAAAGTGCCCTAATAAGGGGCAATTCACCCTCATCTTGTCAAATTGACCCTACCTAGACCTTCCTAACCTTTAAGGGAAGTCAATTGAGCCCAAGCCACTCTTTGGGGTCAACCCAATTGGTCAATTAGACCAAAGTCAAACTCAAGCTTAATTTAGGTCAACATACCCCAATTTAACCTAATCTAGCCCAATACACTTGGGCTAGACCCAATTAAGGTGGTCCACCACCTAATGGGGATTGAATGCTGCTGAGGTGGCCATTCAATTTGGAGAGAGTAGGCTAGGAGAGAGAAATTGGGGGTTTCCCCCAATTTGAAGAGAGAGAAAGTGGTCATTTAAGGAGGATTTATGGCATTCAAGGCAAATTGATCCCTCATTCCTCTCCCCTCACCCTCCATTCATCTCCTCAGGCTGTTACAAGAAGCATAAGTGGGTTTTCCAGCCCTCAAGATGGCTGAATTCAATGGATTTCACCATGGCCGAAAATGAGGTTTGATGGCCATTAGTGGTTTTCAAGGTTGTAACCTCCCCCTCTCCTAATTGGTCCCTTTAAAAGCTTTAGAGGACTGAGAGGAGTGGTTTTTCCCCTTTACTTGGAGAAATCGAGCACCAGGAGCAGGAATCGGCATGGCGCCAAAAGCTCCAGGACGGCCATGGCCAACAAGAAATCAGCAAGGAGCCAATCACCCACACAGGTCCGATCCTCTTCTCCTCCCTTAGTGCTAGATCTCTTCATTTTTCGGGGCTTAATCCGTGCACAATAGGGCTCGGATTGTGTTTCCGAAAGGGTGTATTACATACCCATTTTTCCTCCCTCTAAAACCAGATCCGACCACCTCCGGACGGCCAACCACCCCTATCGCCGGCCACCACCTCAACAGAGGTGGTGGTGGCATTGGCCTGCCGGAAAGAGGCGTAAGTGGCCATGAAATCACCCCGCAAAGAGGCCCAGGATGGGCTGTCACGAGCCGTCCAACGATCAGGGACGATGATGGAGAACCGTCGGATCTATTTATTAATGTTTATGATTATATTATTTAATTCGTCGAACGCTGCAAGAATTTCGTCGAACGAATAATTCGTCGAACGGGAGTTGGTCTGCTTTAGTCGAGCACTGTTATTAGAGAAATTAGTCGAGCGCAACTACGTTTGGCTTTCGTCGAACACAGATTTGATCTGCTTTCGTCGAACGCAGAGTTGGTCTGCTTTCGTCGAGCGATATTTAACATTTTCGTCGAACGCTGAAACAGTTATAAAAATAAATGTTTATGCAATTTCTGTCATTTATTTTACTGCGCCTAGATCCAATTATTAAAAATACTTAGGCCCCTCTACAGAAAACATGGTCAACACCAAAGTTGTAGCCCTTAGGGTCTAATTTATTTTAAAATTGATTTCACCCCAAAAGAAGTTTTGTAGCTCCCTGTAGGTTCATTTTGGTGGGGCTGGTCCCTAGTGTAGGACATCCACCAATCCTTGAATAAAATTTGATTGGGAAATGATATGGACTTGAGATTTAAAACATAGTCTACTTATACCTACACACACATCATACCCAAAGATGGGAGTTTTAGGAGAACTTTTTTCTAAGGTTTTTGAAATAATTTCATAAATCATCTAATAATTAATTAGTAGGTTAAATGACCTCTAATACCCTCCAAATTTTGGTGGGTGCTCCTTAGGGTTACTGTATGACCTGGGTAAAATTATTAGCCCAATTGGGACTGTTTTGTTTGAGTATTTTGTAAACCCAAGTTAGGACAAATAGGGTCAAAGTTAGGGCATGGTGTTTACCTTGGGGTATGGTGGTCAAAACTCATCACCATGAAGTGAAACCTTGGTAATTGGTTTATGATCACCTAAGACACCTCCATGAGTGATATGGGGTGGTGTGGAGGTGGTTAAGCCCTAGAATGCTAGTTTTATTCCTCGGTGTGCATTTAGAGCCTTGTGAAGGCCATGTGGTCAAAATTCCCTGGTTGGTTATGAAACTTGGTGGATAGATTCATAGAGTGTAAATAGGCACTGGGTAATTTTATAAGAATTTTAGGAGCCAGTATTTCCTTTGATTTAAGACTTAACCCCTTTAGGGAAACTTCTTATAAGGAATATTTACATGCTTAAAATGTCTTGGATGATGATGAGACTGTGTTTGTGCCCTTATAATCATGATTTAGACCTCTGGTAATTTTTGTGAATTTTATTAAATAATTTAATCAGTACTTCTTTCACAAGGCACTTGTTTTGATTTAAACTTAAGAAAAATATTTGAGGGTCCAAAACTCTTTGCTAAATTGTGAAAATTGGTGATAGGCCCTTTTTGAACATTAGGAACCTCTGTAATGTTTTATAGATTTTTTGAAGACTTAAATCAGTAGGCAACTTCACAGTTCATTGAATTTGAGGTTTTCTTAATTTATTTATTTTAGTGAGAAAATGATTTCCTTAAATCCTGAAACTTAGTCAGTAGTCTTCTCTGGTGAATATAAGAGCTTGGTAATTTTCCCATAATTTTAGTGTTGATCTTTTTGGTGGTTCCTTTATAAAACTATGATCTTGGATAGATGATAAATAGTTAAATTAGAGGAGAATTTCTTACTGTAAAAATATGATATGCTGTTTCTGATGTTATTTAGTCACCATAGAATTATCATAATTTTTGGAGAGTCATATCATAGGATTTACTTACACTTCATGTTCATTTTCATACTTGGTAGATGATTGGAGAAATTAAAATAAATATTAATTAATTAGGGAAAAATATGATTCTCTGGAATTAGTCTTATAACATCATGATAGACCTCCAGTAAATAGCTTGGGTCAGTTGGATGAATATTTGGAGTACCTCTAGTTGTGAGCTTCATATAGTTAGTTTGGTCTACGTATAGTAAAACTGTGAAACTCAGATTTTTAGTGACCTACATGGTGGAAATGGTGTGCAGGTGGTGCACATGGGTTGATCAGATAGTTAGAAGTCCACTCCAGGAAGTGTATGTGAGGAAAGTGTACTTGGTGGGTTAAAAGTAAGGTTGTCCTGGGGATTGACGAAAGATCGTCTTTCCCCTCGTGTGTCTTAAAATACATAGGTCTATGCGCATAGAGTCGAAGTAGGTGAGTTGCACTTGTATGAACATAGCATAAACCACATACCTTGCATGTCATGGCATAAACATTGCATTTCAACCCCTACCCATATCGTATAAGTCGGTTATGGGACTTCTTATACGATAGGCCTTGCTAAACGACCCCTTGGTCTATAGGTTTGTATGGGCATTCCTATAAATCAATGGTTACTTTCATTTTATATACATGTCTTTACTTCTGCACTTTACTTATTCTTTACCTGCTCTTACTATGCTCTTTTACTGCTTCGGTTATGTACATATATACTTGAGTAGTGGTAGAACTCTTCCTGTAGATCATGCCACGTCATCTGCTTTTTGATTATACCCCTTGTTGTCCTCCGCTTCATCCTTCTCGCTCGGTGCCTAGGAGTCACCGGGGGAGGGGTGGGGGATTAGCTTAGTCTTTTTGACTAACGGTCGGTGGACCTTATCATTTTAGGAGACTGCGACGACGGAGCAGCACCAGAGGCTGCTGCAGACGGAGGCAGGCCAGTACTGTACAGGAGCACAAGATTCAGGATCAGTGAGTGGTTAGGAGTTAGCTTCCGCGAGTGATCTTGTATTGAGGATATGATGTACTGGGCATGAGCCCTTCCTTCTTCTTATTTATTGTAACCCTTGTTATCTTTTTATTCAGTTATATCATGTGGACATTCTTATATTTTTCATGTTGATTCTGTGGTCTTGTCTTTTTTAATGCACTTTTCTTTGTGATTGATTTGACCGACAGGATCAGCGTTTTGTAGTGGCGACCTTTCCGAGTGAAGGTGTCACCGCAAAGCTGCGGTTCTGGGCCTAAGACCTGGTGTTTGGAAAAAAAATGGGGTCTTACAAGTGGTATCTGAGGAAACCTCGATCCGAAGAAAAGATGTCCACAAACCCTGGGCCACCCCGTGCGAGCTTAGTTTGAGGACAAACTAGCAGCGGAAGCAGTGGTGTGCCCATATGGGAATCACATTGAAAAAGGTCCACTTTTAACTGAATCTTCTTGGTCAGTTTCCCCCTGCGAGTGTCAAGTTTTCTTTTGTTGCCTGCGACGAACCCTGCCCCCAGCAGGGAATACCTCTGGCTGCAAAGATTTCTTTAGTTAGTCCTTTAGTCAACGAGTTAGACTCAACCCCACTAAAATACGTGACTTACCTTGCATGTCATTGCATAAACATTGCATTTCTACCCCTACCCCTATCGTATAAGTCGGTTATGGGACTTCTTATACTATAGGCCTTGCTAAAGGACCCCTTGGTCTATAGGTTTGTATGGGCATTCCTATAAATCAATGGTTACTTTCATTTTATATGCATGTATTTACTTCTGCACTTTACTTATTCTTTACCTGCTCTTACTATGCTCTTTTACTGCTTCGATTGTGTACATATATACTTGAGTAGTGGTAGAACTCTTCCTGTAGATCATGCCCCGTCATCTGCTTTTTGATTATACCCCTTGTTGTCCTCCGCTTCATCCTTCCCGCTTGGTGCCTAGGAGTCACCGGGGAAGGGGTGGGGGATTGACATAGTCTTTTTGACTAACGGTCGGTGGACCTTATCATTTTAGGAGACCGCTGCGACGGAGCAGCACCAGAGGCCGGTGCAGACGGAGGCAGGCCAGTGCAGTACAGGAGCACATGATTCAGGATCAGTGAGTGGTTAGGAGTTAGCTTTCGCGAGTGATCTTGTAGTGAGGATATGATGTACTGGGCATGAGCCATTCCTTCTTCTTATTTATTGTAACCCTTGTTATCTTTTTATTCAGTTATATCATGTTGACATTCTTATATTTTTCATGTTGATTTTGTGGACTTGTCTTCTTTAATGCACTTTTCTTTGTGATCGATTTGGCCAGCAGGATCGGCGTTTTGTAGTGGCGACCTTTCCGAGTGAAGATGTCACCGCAAAGCAGCGGTTCTGGGCCTAAGACCCGGTGTTTGGAAAAAAAATTGGGGTCTTACAATAATCCCCACTCTTTAATACCTCATTGACAATGAAAGGCCCTGCCCAGTTGGGATTTAGTTTTCCGACGTTGCCTATCCTGGCTGCGGCGTCAAATTTCTTTAACACAACATCACCAACTGCAAAATGTTTTACCCTGACATTTCTGTCAAAGTATTTGGCCATTTCCTCTTTACTTCCTCCTGCCTGATTGTTACCTCATCCTGAAGATCTTCGATCAAATCCATACTGTATTTGATAGCCTCATCATTGGCATCTATCCACGCTTCTCCTCCCTCCTTTGCATATACAACTCTAGGGGTGAACACTTCAAATTCTATAGGAACACTTGCCTCCGAGCCAAGAGATAATTTGAACGGTGTCTCCCCCGTAGCTGAATATGGAGTAGTGCGGAGAGTCCAAAGGATGGAAGGGAGTTATTCTGCCCAATTCCCTCTTTGATTCAAGACTCTCTTCATCAAAAGCTGTTGAATTTGCCTATTCGCTACTTCCACCTGGCCATTAGTCCTAGGATGATGTACCGAGGAGAACGGAAGATCAATTCCAACCTGATCATAGAAGTTTATCATTTCTAAATATTTGAATTGTGGGCCATTGTCAGTGACAATTGCTAGCGGGATTCCATGCCGACAAACTATTTCTCCCCAAATGAAGTTTTTGATGACCTGCGTTGTAGTCTTTGCTAGTGCCTTTGCCTCAATCCACTTACTGAAGTAATCAATCATCACAGTTATGAAACGATGCTGACCACTAGCCATTGGAAAGTGTTCGATGAGATCCATCCCCCAAACTACGAAGGGCCAAGGCGCAGTTATTGATCTAAGTGATTGAGCGGGCAGATGTTGAAGAGGAGCAAACTTTTGACACTGAACACATCGCTTGGCAAATGCTTCAGCATCTTTTCTCATGGTTGGCCAGAAATATCCTTGCCTCAAGATTCTTTTTTCCAAAGTCTTCGCCCTTGAATGACTGCCACATTCCCCGGAATGAACCTCCTGAAGTATAGTTGGGATTTCTTCCTCAGAAACACACCGCGCCGAGGAGAGATCAAAGTTTTCCTGTACAGGACCCCCGCTATCAAGTAATAATATGCTGCCTTTCTTCTGAATCTCTTTCTGTCTTTGATTGATTGATGGAATTCTCCTTTTGATAAGAATAGCTCATAGGGATCCTTCCAGAAAGGATTCTGATCGATTTGCATAAGTTCCCCTTCATCTGTTGTCGGATGGAAAAGTTAAGAGGTCACTCCCCCTGATGGAAGACCAAACTTTGATAACTCATCTGCTTCTTCGTTCTGTGTCCTAAGAATATGCTCAATAATGAATGATTTGAATCTTCTGATCTCCTTCTTAGCTAGCAACAGATACTTCCTTAGAATTGGCTCTCTTGTCTCGTAATTTCCCAAAACCCGAGAGGCCATTACTAGCGAATCAGTTTTTACATGCACGTGTTCTATCCCCGGTTCTTTTGCAAGTCTTAGACCGGCCAGAAGTGCCTCATACTCTGCCTGGTTATTTGTGATTGGAAAGAAGAACTTGATAGCCTGCTCATTGATGTCATTTGGGCTAATTAAAACTACTCTAGCTCCCACATAGTTTTTACCAGAAGCCCCATCTACATAAACAACCCAAGCCAAAGGGGATTTCTCCACTTGTTTAGGACTGGATTCCGTTGTATCAACCAAGAAATCTGCCAAGACCTACGCTTTGATCGCCGTTCTGGGAATGTAAGACATTTCAAACTCGCTTAGTTCAATAGCCCATTTGGCTAATCTCCCTGAATGATCTGGCTTTTCAAGAATGCTTCTTAAAGGATGATCTGTAATTACTTAGATAGGATGAGCTTGAAAGTAAGGGCAAAGCCTTTGCGATGACATAACCAGAGCCAAAGCTAGCTTTTCTAAGATCGAATATCTCGTTTCTGCATCCTTGAGGATATGACTGACATAATATATTGGGAATTGTTTCTTCTTTTCCTCCCGGACGAGGACAAAACTTACTGCATCTGGGCCGACCCCCAAATATAAGAACAACACATCCCCTTCGCGGGGGCTTTGAAGTAGAGGAGTTGCAGTCAACTGTACTTTTAACTGTTCGAAAGCCTTGTTGCACTCTTCGCTCTATTCAAACTTTGATCTTCCTCGGAGTGTTTTAAAGAATGGAGCACTTTTATCTCCTGATTTGGAAATAAACCTGCTCAGCCCCGCCAACCTTCCTCCAAGTTGCTGGACCTCCTTGGTATTACGAGGAGGAGTCATATCGAGGATGGCCTTCACGTTATCCGGGTTCGGTGCAAGCAATTAGGAGTGAGGAGATGCCCAAGAAATTTCCCCTTATTTGCTCCGAACACACATTTCAAGGGGTTCAATTTTAAGTTGAACCTCCGTAGAGTAGCGAACGTCTCTACGAGGTCTTTCAATTCTATTGAAAATGTTTTACTTTTCAGGAGGAGATCGTCAACATAAACTTCAAGGTTCCCGCCTTTTTGATGTTTAAAAACTGTATCCATCATTCTTTGATATGTTACACCCGCATTTTTAAGTTTGGAGGGCATTACGAGATAACACTAACACCCATCGTTCGTGATGAAAGAAGTGTGCGGGATATCAGGTTTATGCATTTTAATTTGGTGGTACCCGGAAAATGCATCGAGAAAGCTCATAAAATTATACCCAACCGCGGAATCTACTAAAACATCTATCTGGGGCAGAGGGTAACAATCTTTGGGGCATGCTTTATTAAGTTTTGTAAAATCCACGCACATGCGCCACTTCCCACCGGATATTTTAACCATTACAACATTTGATATCCATGTGGGGTATTGAATTTCAGAAATAAAGTTTGCTTTCAGGAGTTTGGCAACCTCCTCTTTGATAGGCACCGCCAGCTTGGTTGCCACCTCTCTTTTCTTCTGCTGGACTGGCTTGAACTCAAGAGATATGTTGATATGATGGCAAGCCACGTCCGGATCCACCCCTGGCATATCCTCCGCTGACCAGGCGAAGATATCCAGATTCTCCAGGAGACAGGAGATCAGCTGCACTTTCTCCTCTTCCGGCAGCTCCGCATTGATGATCAATTTATTGTCTTCCCCTTCAGTAATGGGGACCTCTTGGGTCGCCTGGGCAGGTACCAGGTGAGCCCCATCCCGATCTTTCCTCTCCTCAGCAGCCTTTGAAGATTCAGCAATTTCAAGAACTTTAACCGTGGCCCCGGGAAGTGGAACGTTGGTGATCATATGACGGTTCATACGTAACACTCCCGAGCCACCTTTGGATTGCTTCAGATCCGATATTGCCTTCCTTCGGCAGCAAACTTAAGAGCAAGGTGGAAAGTGGTCACTACTGCCCTGTAGAAATTAAGAATGGGCCTTCCGAAGATGGCGCAGTAGTTGCTTGGGGCATCCACCACCACAAAGTTGATCAGCTTCACCACTCCCTCCAGAGAAACAAGGAGCTTTACAGAACCCTCCACTTCTTCTCTCCAGAAAAGCCGTAAAGGGGCCCTTCGGTGGAAAGTTGAGGCTTCCCAGTCTTTAGGGCATCAAAGGTTGGACGGAAGAGGAGAATAACAGAGCTACCCGTGTTGATCAGGATTTTGTGAACTGTATAATTCTCAATAATGGCTTTGATGACCACGACATCGTCAAAAGGATTGGCATTTGGAGAAAGATCATCTTGACCAAAAGTGACGATTGTACTTTCAGGGGCAGAAGTTGTGGTTGCCTCCACTTCTTGCTTCAGGACTCTCGCAATACTTGATTTACGAGATGATTCAGCTCCATCCCCTCCATGAATGCAATATATGTCCCCCAGGGGGCCCACATCATTGACCTATATGCATTCAGTTGATGGATGAATATCTCCGTAGCATCCGACGTCTTCAACGTCGGCACACTCCCAAGTTACCTCAACCATTTCTTTCTTTTTCTCAGCTGCTAGTCCAGCAGCCATTTCCTTCCGGACTAGCCTCAGAGCTTTCCCTCTCCCAAGAGCCTTTCTATCAATAAGCGGAGGGCCCGACAATCTTCGGTCAAATGCCCTCCCTCCTTGTGATATTCGCAGTAGAGATTCAGATTTCGGTTACGAACATCCGATTTTAGAGGAGCGGGCCTTTTAAAATCCGGCCTCTTCTAAAGGATTTGGACGACTTCGTCCATGGTAACATTCAGAGGAGTGAATGACTCTTGCGAGTCATCATACTGGGTGGATGGGATAGCTGGAGATGGCTGCGCAGTATTCTGTGGCAGATATACTAGCATTATTTGTGGAAGAGAAATGGACGGAGCGGGTGCGATGGCCAACGACGGTTTCTGATCTTAAAACCGTTGATGGCCGATGAAGGGCTGCTTGTATTTGTAATTTCTTACCCTTTGGGAACGGGGATCGAAATGGGGTTTGTTTGATTGTGGATGGATGAAGGATGGATTGGATTGCTCCTTGTCACTCAGCAATTTCGCGACGTAGCTGGGGTTACCTTTTTCCCCCTTATGAACATATTAGCCAAAATTATCATTTCCTGATAAGTTCTTGGCTCCCTGATGTTTGCCTCAAATTTTAGGGGACATTCCCTCAAGCCGTGAATCAGGGCCACCCTGTACAGTTCTGGGTCCACATTCTGAACCTCCATGATTTCCTTCTGGAAACGATCTACAAAACGGGCCCACGTTTCGTCTTCCCGCTGCCTTATATCAAAAAGGGCCGCCGGGCCACTTTTCCTACTTCTCAAAGTGGAAAATCTGAGCAGAAACTCCCTTCGTAGCTCATCAAAGCAGCTAATCAACCAGGGATGCAGCCCATAGAACCACTCCCTTGCTTGTCCATCAAAGGACGTTATAAGGAATTTGCATTTTGTTGCATCTGAGAGGGTCCTCAGAGCGATGGCCGACTCGAAGGCCTGTAGATGAACAGTGGGATCAGTTTCTCCATTGTAGGCCGGCAGGCGCGGCTCCTTGAAATTGTTTGGGACTGGCTCTTCTCGGACTTCGTCCACGAAGGGAGAGTTCTCTTCAACATCTTCATACAATAAAGGAGCAGAATAGTAAGCCGCCTGAGCTGCGACTACTCGCGGACAAGCTGCCTGATAGGAAGAGCGGGCAGCAAATTCTGGCAGGTAGGAATGATGGGCAGCGACCTCAGACGGATAGGAAAGGTGGGCAGCGCCCTCTGGCAGGTAGGAAAGGCAGGCAGCGTGAGAAGTTGATGAGTACTTTTTATACTCATCTTTTAGTATTATTTTAATATAGTTTTAAATTGAATTTATATAATTTATATGTATTTTCTTATTTAATCTGTTCCTTTTTAATTTCTTTAACTAATTTAAGCTTATTTTAGGTTTTGCAGATTTTCTGGGCACTTTGAGTAAAAATCCAAAGTACACGCCCAAGGTCACGGGCGTGACCAAGGGCGTGACAGTCAAAGATGTGTTACAGACCCAATTCCGCCACCAGGGAGCGTTCCGTAAAGAATTCGCCAAGTACACGCCCCAAGTCACGGGCGTGACCAAGGGCGTGACCCAGTGTCACGGCCGCGACTCGCCACAGCATCCAGAGCACGCTGCCACGTCATTTAAAGTTACACGCCCCAGGTCACGGGCGTGACCTCGGGCGTGACATCAGGTCACGGGCGTGACTCGACCCGCGCTTCTTCCCGCCAGAGTTTCCCGCCAGCAGCACTATTTCAAGATTACACGCCCCAGGTTACGGGCGTGACCTAGGGCGTGACACGGCCGAAACGCTCGCAATTACTCCAGAAGGCGCCCTCTCCGCTGCTGCTTCGATCACGCACCTTACACGCCTTTGGTCACGGGCGTGACCAAGGGCGTGTAACCTCATTTTTGTAGCTATATAAAGCCAGCTCCAGCAGATGTTTAAGGACGAATTTTGGGAGTTCAAATCTCCATTTCTTGTTTTATTTTCATGTTTTAGTAGTCTTGTAGTTGTTCGTTTATTTCAATAGTTGTAATTTTCAATTTCTAGCTTGTATTTCTTTTCAATTGCAATTAATAAAGTAGTTCTATTCTCTTATTTCTCCTCCCCTCTTCATGTGTTCTTTTATCTTCTTTAATTCCTCTATCTCCATGAGTACTTAGATTTCTTTTAGTACTCGATCGAGATGATCCGAGGAAAAATAATTATCATGAATTAATTTAGAACATCTTTTTCTCTTCTTGGAAATACTTTCGATTTATCCTTTATTTTAATGAAATGAGATTATATTTTCGATATATAATTCTCGTTTTTGTTTTCGTTCTTTAGTTAGCCGAACAAGCTCGTAAGACGAATCGATCATTCAAGAATAAAGAGAGTTGAATGCAACCCTTTAGTAAGGATGACATAAATCTCCCGGATTGGAGTCAAATCCAATAGAGGGGTTCATTACGATAATGCAAGTATTAGGTTCAATTATAGAACGAGAGTTCGGTTGATCCACCTAATCTTAGTTGGGCGTATCCTCGAGAGAGGTGCGTTCATAATTCGGGAACCTCCACGGTCAAAGCAAATTTCCTAAGAGATCTAGATTTTCTTGTTTCTTCTATCCTTTTATTCCAAGGTGATTCAAAGATAGAGTGCTAGACTTTTTTACTCGTCATTTTAATCTTGTTTTTATTTTCCTTTGCAAAATCACTCCCAAGTTCTATTTGATAAAATAATAGAGATTTTCTTGAAGTAAGAGTACTCAACCTCCCCGAGTCTAATACGACCTTGGTTCTTATAACCTATGCTACATTCGATACGGTATACTTGCCGTTGTCATTTGCAAGCATAGTTTTGCTCATCAAGTTTTTAGCGCCGTTGCCGGGGAAACGATTGATATTCTGAAAAAAGAAATATTTATTAATTTTATCGTTCTCTTTCTTCTCCCACTTCTCTTAAAAATTTAAAAAAAAATTAAAAAGCGCAATCTAAATTCTCGGAAAGGACGCTTTGGGCTTGAATTCCCATCATAGCCTCTAGTACCTTGCAAACCCTTCACCGGGTAGATCTTGGGAAGTCCAGGACTAATTTAACCCGCTTTTTCAAAAAAATATATATAATAAAAATATGTTTTAAAAAAATTCCATTCATTTGAGTAAAGGTTGTTACTTTTTTATTTTTTATTATGAAAGAATCTGAACTGGCCGTTAAGGTTGCCGAGCTTCGAAACCAACTTTATCTCTTACAAGCCGCGCGAGAACGCCAATTTAGTTGTCATTATTGTGGTGCGTCTCATCAAAGTGAGAAATGTTATTTACATTCTTATTATCAAAATAATTATTATGAAAATAATTTTCCTCATTATTATGCAAATAATTTTGATAATAATTACGATCATAATTTTTCCCCTTTTAATGAGAATAATTTTTCAAACTTTGATGAAAATAATTTTTCTAATTATAATGAAAACAAATTTTTGGCATTTAATAATTGTTCCTCTAGTTCCGAAGTTGATTATTCTTGGTGGCAAGCTCACCCGGATAATTCTCGGAGCGACGAAGATAAATCTTTAGACACAAATTTTTGTTTTTCTACTTATACTCCGCAGTCTTCATTCTCTAATTTGGGGGAAATTTCGCAAATTCATATAGATACTACCACCCAAAATTTAGAGGAAAATATTATTTTGTCTAGTGCTTTTTCTAATTTTCACGAGAATAATACTTCGGCTTCTAATAATCTTCCTTCTAGCCCCGAAGTAGATTATTCTTGGTGGCAAGGTCACCCAGATAGTTTACGGGGCGATGAAGATAAATCTTTAGATCCGAATTCTTGTTCTTCTTCTTTTGCGCCGCAACCTTCGTACTCTAATTTTGGGGAATGTCTGCCGATTCAAATAGATACTTTCCCCCAAAATTTAGAGGAAAATTTTATTTCTTCTAGTATTTTTTTCTCCACCTTTGGATAATTTAGTTATGGCGGAACATGTAGTGTCATGTAATCCCATAACTTCTTTTATCGAAGATGAAGAAAAATTACTTTACCAAGAATTTCTTAAAGTTATGGGCACCCCGGATGAAATAGAAGAAGAACAAGTTTCTTCCCCTACTTCACCCAGATTTTATTTTCTTTGTCATGAATACTCGCGAATTTCTTCTATCCAACCAAAAATTCATGAAAATTTTGTGTCCGAAAATTTTATTCCGCTTGGTAACGCACTAGATTTCTCAAATGAAAATGTTATTTTAGAAAAGGAACAACCAAAGCTTGCTTTTATAATTTCGCAAGCGCCTCCTCCTTGCGAAAATTTTTTTGACTCGTTTATTTGTGATTCTCTTTATTCTAATAATTTTCAGGTTAAGGATGAGCCGCTGCCACCCCAAATAATCAATGATCCATATGCCGCTCATCTTTATTTTTTCAAATCACCTCAGGTATGTATAAGTGATTTGGATTTACATATTCAAGATCAAAGACAAGAGGAGAATCATAAGATAAACGGAGGAGTAGCCGGGCGACTGACGCCGGCACGTTCACCCACGCGTGAATTAGGGGAGTTGTCTGTCCACTTCTCTTTTTATTTTCCGTTTTCCTAACAATAACCGTCTAGCTTAAAGACGGGAAAAAGAAAGCGCTCTTGGGAGGCACCCCTTGCTTATCTTTAATTTCAGTTTTACAAAAATTTACTTTCAAGTGTTCTTCATACTTAGTTTTAAACATTGAGGACAATGTTTAATTTTAAGTATGGGGGTGTAGCTTAGCTTTTCTTGTATTTTTATTTGAAAAGAAATATATATATATATATATAAAACTTATAAAAATCTAATTTCTTGGAAAGGGCGCTTTGGGCTTGAATTCCCATCACAGCTCCTAGTACCTTGCGAACCCTTCACCGGGTAGCCCTTGGGAAGTCCAAGAAATAATAAAAAAATAATAAATACGCCTACCCTTGTTGTTTTTAATGTTCTAAAAATTTAGTTTGAGGTACGATTATAAGATTTCCTACATTTTTAATTTAGCTAATTATTTTATTTGATCAGAATTTGTTAAATCTAAATTTGAAGTAATTTAGTTTTAAGAAACACTTTATGTTTTTAATTCGATTAGAGAGTTAAATTAGCACTACTTCTCCGTTTAATTTTAAATAGCTTCACTTTGTGGTAAATTGGCTAAACATCTTTAGATTTTTTTGTTATATTCACTTTTAACTTTAAGATCTTAGGAAATCTCATTCCACTAAAAAGTTACTCTCAAAATAGTTTAATTTATAAACTAGAAGTATTTCTCCCCCCTCACCCTTTGTTGGCAAATAAAAAAAAAATGTAGAAAAAGATTGTATGTCATGGAAATAAGAGGATAAAATTCATTATTTCCTAGAACATATGCACCCAAAATCATTTAAAAGATTATATGTCATGATGTAAGATGATAAAATTCATTACATCTAAAACATATACATTTTGGGTTTTTGATTGAAGAGAATTGTTAAAAGATTATATGGCATGGAAAATAAGAGGATAAAATTCATTATTTTCCTAAACCTATACAATTTCGTATTCAAATGAGGTGAGAGGATAAAATTCATCACCTCTATTCAAGAACTCTTCATTTGCCATTTCGTTTAAACCCATCCCTAGCCAATTTCATTGTTTCTAGTCCTAAACTAAATTATTGAGAGAGCAGTATTTTAGTAGGTGTCTTTTTCTTAAGCTTTTTTTATGTTAGAGTGTCTATAATTTCAATCTAATTTTGTTTGAAAATTTCTATAATTTTGATTGCTAAATAGTTATCTTGAGAAGTAGTTAGCTAAACAAATTTCTCTTTTTAAATTATCAACATAACTTATGACTTAATTCTTGAATTCCTAAAATTTGACTTTAACTTATTCATGGTTTAATAAAATTTTAGTTAATTAGAAATAATATCGATGTCTTGTAATTCTTTCCTCACTCTTTTGCTCTGGAATAGCAAAAACTCAAGTATGGGGGTGTTTGATGAGTACTTTTTATACTCATCTTTTAGTATTATTTTAATATAGTTTTAAATTGAATTTATATAATTTATATGTATTTTCTTATTTAATCTTTCCTTTTTAATTTCTTCAACTAATTTAAGCTTATTTTATGTTTTGCAGATTTTCTGGGCACTTTGAGTAAAAATCCAAAGTACATGCCCAAGGTCACGGGCGTGACCAAGGGCGTGACAGTCAAAGATGTGTTCCAGACCCAATTCCGCCACCAGGGAGCGTTCCGTGAAGAATTCGCCAAGTACACGCCCCAAGTCACGGGCGTGACCAAGGGCGTGACCCAGTGTCCGGCCGCGACTCGCCACAGCATCCAGAGCACGCCTGCCACGTCATTTAAAGTTACACGCCCCAGGTCACGGGCGTGACCTCGGGCGTGACATCAGGTCACGGGCGTGACTCGCTCCGCGCTTATTCCCGCCAGAGTTTCCCGCCAGCAGCACTATTTCAAGATTACACGCCCCAGGTCACGGGCATGACCTAGGGCGTGACACGACCGAAACCCTCACAATTACTCCAGAAGGCACCCTCTCCGCTGCTGCTTCGATCACGCCCCTTACACGCCCTTGATCACGGGCGTGACCAAGGGCGTGTAACCTCATTTTTTCAGCTATATAAAGCCATCTCCAGCAGATGTTTAAGGACGAATTTTGGGAGTTCAAATCTCCATTTCTTGTTTTATTTTCATGTTTTAGTAGTCTTGTAGTTGTTCTTTTATTTCAATAGTTGTAATTTTCAATTTCTAGCTTGTATTTCTTTTCAATTGCAATTAATAAAATAGTTCTATTCTCTTATTTCTCCTCCCCTCTTCATGTGTTCTTTTACCTTCTTTAATTCCTTTATCTCCATGAGTACATAGATTTCTTTTAGTACTCGATCGAGATGATCCGAGGAAAAATAATTATCATGAAGTAATTTAGAACATCTTTTTCTCTTCTTGGAAATACTTTCAATTTATCCTTGATTTTAATGAAATGAGATTATATTTTCGATATATAATTCTCGTTTTTGTTTTCGTTCTTTAGTTAGCCGAACAAGCTCGTAAGACGAATCGATCATTCAAGGATAACGAGAGTTGAATGTAACCCTTTAGTAAGGATGACATAAATCTCCCGGATTGGAGTCAAATCCAATAGAGGGGTTCATTACGATAAAGCAAGTATTAGGTTCAATTATAGAACGAGAGTTCGGTTGATCCACCTAATCTTAGTTGGGCGTATCCTCGAGAGAGGTGCGTTCATAATTCGGGAACCTCCACGGTCAAAGCAAATTTCCTAAGAGATCTAGATTTTCTTGTTTCTTCTATCCTTTTATTCCAAGGTGATTCAAAGATCGAGTGCTAGCCCTTTTTACTCGTCGTTTTAATCTTGTTTTTATTTTCCTTTGCAAAATCACTCCCAAGTTCTATTTGATAAAATAATAAAGATTTTCTTGAAGTAAGAGTACTCAACCGCCCCGAGTCTAATACGACCTTGGTTTTTATAACCTATACTACATTCGATACGGTACACTTGTTGTTGTCGTTTGCAAGCATAGTTTTGCTCATCAGAAGTCGCCCCCTGGAAATCGAGAACTCGGGTCGGCATGCTGTGCGCGGCCTCTTGGTAGAAGTTTTGCCTGGCTGCAAAACCTTCTTGTTGTGGTTGGAAATTGGCGACTTATGGTAGCGGGTAAGGAGGAGGTGGAGGAGGGACCAGAGTCATCGCCTGGTTAACCGCGGTCTGCTGAGGGACCAACCGCTCAGTTAACAGCGCTAAAGCCTGACTGATCGTGTCCAGTCGCTGATCAGTCGCTTTCTGAGCTCGCTCGGCTTCTTGTTTTGTTTTCTCCAAGGCCTCCCACAGGGAATCTTCACTATGGTCAGAGTGGTCTCCCAGAGGGAACTGGAGGTCTGACATTTTGACAAAGGTTTCACCGACAATCTGCGATCTGAAGGTCGCGTGTTTCTGTTGAATCCAGAAATGCACCTCTGAAGGAAATCGGAGGCTGCGGACTATCAGTTACTATTTAGTTAGAGAAAGTTAGACCGCTGGCAGCGGTCGAGGCCAGACTTCACCCGTCACGGCGAATGCCACTCCTGTGATGGGCTTTCCTTTGATTCAAATGGAGAAATTACAGCGGGTTACAGAGCAAGGAAGGAGAAGATCAAATTTGCTGCGATTAATGCGATGGTGCACCCCGGGCGAGCTCCAGGATTCGAGTGTGCGTGTCTTGGGAACGTCGCCGCCCCCTATTTATAGGCTTGAGGGCCTACCCGAACGGGCAGGGATAAAATAACCGCCTGCCCGGGTACAGGAGGATCGGGCAGGCGGTGACGGGATACATGAGGGAAGAAAAGAAATAAGCCGCACCTGAGACCGCGGGCGGCCTGGCCAGAGATCAAAGTTGCTGCGATTAAGGCGATGGTGCACCCCGGGCGGCCTATAACCTGAGACTGCGGATTTCCTTCTGGACTTGAGCCTTGACAGTCTTCATGATGCAACCCGGGCGGCCTCTAACCAGAGACTGCGGCTTGCCTTTTGGACTTGAGCCTTGATAATCTTCATTCCTTAGAGGCGGTCTGACTTCTACCAGACCACCCGGTTTGTACTAGCTAGGCTGATGAACCTCATTGAATCTGAACCGGGCGACTTACCTCACCAGACCGCCGGGTCTACGAGAATTGCTATTCGGACGGGGTCTTCTGGGTAAACACATAATACCTTTTTAGAATGAGCTCAGAGCCCTACATCCAATGTAGAGTAGGATATAACCATTCAAGTTCTTTTATTGTTCCATATATAGAGGGTTCTAGTGGTAATGCGGGATTTCGCTCCAAATTACACCTAAACTTCAAGCAACCATAACTTTTGATCTGGTTGTTCGATTTTTTTGCAAAACACTTTTTCAGAAAGAGCTCGTATTCTCCATCCAACAGAGAATAAGATTTTCCCATTCTAGAATAATACAACACCTTTCTAGTAGTCCAGTTTTTGCCCACAATACCATTTCAGAATGAGATCGGAGCCCTAAATCCAATGGAGAACAATTTAAACCCATTCCAGCTCATTTAAAGGTCGATATACGGTGAGTTGTAGTGGTAATATGAGATTTAGCTCCAAATGACACATATACTTCAAAATGACAGAATTTTTAATGCTGGTTGTAGTGAAAATGAGAGATTTAGCTCCAAATGACACTAAAACTTTATACATCAATAACTTTTGATCCGGTTGTCTGATTTACCCCCAAAACATCTCTTAGGAATGATCTCGGAGCACTAAATTCATTGAAGCACAAGTTTTACCCAATGCAGTTCAGTTTGTTGTCGATATTTAGCAGGTTGCACTAGTAATGCGAAATTTAGCTCCAAATGACTCCTAAACTTGAAACAGCCATAACTTTTGATCAGGTTGTCTAATTTTTGCCCACAAAACCTCTTTGAAATGACCTCTGAGCCATACATTCAATGGAGAGCAAGCTTTACCCAATCTAGTTCATTTAGTGGTCGAAATACATTGAGTTGCAGTGGTAATGTGGGGATTGGCTCCAACCAACACCTAAACTTCAAACAACTATAACTATTGATCCGGAAGTCCGGATTTTGCCCAAAACACCTTTTCGGAATGAGCTTTGAGCCATACATCCTATAGAGAATAGGATTTACTCGATCGAGTTCATTTAGTGGTCGACGGATAGTGGATTGCAGTGGAAATGAGGGATTTTGCTCTAATTGACACATAAACTTCAAACATCCATAACTTTGATCCGGTTGTCAGGTTATTGCCCACAACACCTTTTCGGAATGAGATTGGAGCTCTATATCTAATGGACAACAAGTTTTACCCATTCCAGTTCATTTAGTGGTTGATCTATAGTGGGTTACAGTGGTAATGGGGGATTTAGCTCCAAATGACACATAAACTTCAAACAGACAGAACTCTTGATCCAGTTTGTTGGAACCCGGATACCGGTCCAACCTGTTCGAGACTTGGGGAGTAGCTCGAGTTACTTCTCTCTTCTTCGGACCCCTAGATCTAAGTATTCCGAGCTATGAATTGACTCTCACCGGTTGGTAGGTAGCTCCCTAAGTATGACCCACTGGCTGCAGCGAGGAGGTCCCGCCACTAACCCGGAAATCTCACTTGATTTCCCCTCCCAAAAACCAGAAGCTGAGCCTGTCTCAGACAGCACAAGGAAGAAAGCACAGGCTCTCAAAGGGCGGGTGGATCTGTGCTGATCTGAGACAGAATGGGTCCTATTTATAGGGAAAGACTTCTCAGGGGTAGAATAGTCCTAAAGGCCTGCGGATAACATCCTCCGCCGTAATTCAATTACTATATGCAGCCCAAAGTGGTTTGCGAACAGCCCCCTCGCGCCTTTTCACATACACCAAGCGCACCCCCTACTAGTCTGCGGATAGTGGGGAGGGTTGATGAGCCGGAGCGGCCCATACTCTCCCCTCCCTCCCAGAGATTGCGGCCGAGACAACTAGGTCCAGACCTATTCGCCAAGGGCGGGCTCTCCTAAAGCAGTCTTGTCTTAGAGGAGACCTACTCTCCTCGCCCTGGATGAAGGGGAGCTTGATATGCTGGACGTGGCAGGGAAGGGTGTATTCGCTTCCTTTCCCTGGTCGAGTAAGACCGTCTCTGGTCTACTCGCTGGAGGGTGCTGATTTACTCACTGAGGCATACGATCCTACTTGCTGAATATGGGTTGTACATAATCCCCGCTCTTTGCGAGCTCGCTAGAGATCGAAAAGAATAGTCCAACCCTTTATTCGGCGAGGTTGCGCGCTGGCTGACTTTTCCTCTATAAATAGAGTGGGGTATGCCTTTCATCCCATGTGCTGAAATGTCTTCCAAGGGGGGTCTTCTGCAGCCGCTGACCGGGGGCTCGTTGATGACGATCCTGAGGCTGCAGCCATCCTTGACATCATTGGAGAGTTCTTGACGCCTCGCCATCCTGGTTCCGCGAGGAAGAAGAAGTCCAAGCGGAAGAGAGTTGACCTGGAGCTACGCGAGAGATCCTCCATAGATCCGGATTCCACGGCGAGGTGCAGACCCTTGCTTGGGAAAGTGACGACCTCGCCCATTCATGAAGATCTCGCCACTGACTCATCTCGTCAGCAAGGTGAGGGCGAGGTCGAAATCACAACAGGTGGGCTCGAGGAGGCGAGATTGCCTCCAGCGGATCAGGGCGCCCTGCTGTTTCCTCCAGTTCGTTCAACCATGACACCTGGTAAGGGCACTATCTTCTCGCCCCACTAGGCTGAATTTGTACTGACCTTTTGTTACCTGCAGTGCTTCCTAGCCGCCCGGTTCATCCTGGAAAATTCGGCGTGACGCTGTCGATGGGTCTTGGGACAGCATCCTCCTCGGCCCCAGAGCAGATTTTGACCCTCCTTCCTCCTCCCTTGCAGTTGCCTCCTCAGTAGTCTGGGGTAGGCCAGCCGACCCGCCCTACTACCGGGGGAAATCCTTGATGATAGGGCCATTATCCGTGGGGACCGGTGTGGTTCTCCACTTGTCTGCCTCTACTGTGAGGTTGCGGGCAAATCTGCCTCACCACCAGGAAGGGAACAATACTCACGGGGGTACTTGCCTTGCTTACCTTGTCGCCTTCTTCCTCTCTGTCGCTTACCCTTGTCATTTATCTCCTTTCAGATAGTCGGGGGTCTCCCTCTTCCATTCGTCCGCCATCGACGAACTCACTACCGGGGTCACCACCGCCTGCGACATCTACTCCTTTGAGGGAGCTACTCGCGGACCCGCCGGGCTTTAACGAGGGGTCGTGGGCTCGCTTGATTGCTATCCTTCGAGCCCATGATTCTTTTCTGATGTCTACGCCGCCTGCCGAGGTGAACGCGCAATTGGTTGACCTCGGGGACCGCCTCTCTGAAGTTGAGGAGTTTCAACAGCAGGTGCAGGGTGAAGACAGCCTCTTTGACAGGGTGACTGACCTGGAGACGAGGTTGTACGAGGTGGAGACTCGCCAGCAAGCTACCGAAGATGATCTTCATCGCTTCTCGCAAGTGTCTGGCACCGTGGGCGAGGCCTCCTTACTGGAAGAACACAACTGCCGAGGCGAGGATCACATCTGACAAAGTGAGGAGAGTCTGGGGCAGGCCCGCGAAGACCTGCGAGCAGCTCGCGGCATTACTTGGAGAGCTCGCCACCCCCAACGCGCGCGTCGCCTGTGTCGCGGTCCGCGGCGCCGCGACGGAGCTCCTTAGGCTGTATTCTCCCTTTTGATGTGTTTCACTATTTTTTGACGCTTGATATGTAAAGGCACTCAC
Organism: Dactylorhiza incarnata; assembly: GCA_033032865.1. Lineage (NCBI taxonomy): Eukaryota > Viridiplantae > Streptophyta > Magnoliopsida > Asparagales > Orchidaceae > Dactylorhiza > Dactylorhiza incarnata. The sequence continues at coordinate 1,963,969 of JAWHQI010000330.1, read as the reverse complement.
GACCTCTCGGGTCCCTGTAATGTGCAGGCGATATTTTTGTGTCTTTTGTGTACTCGCGTTATGCGCTTAGAGAATTTCTGTTAAAAGTTTTTCGTACCTGCGTTGTATTCTCTTTGTGTTAGGGTCGCTGCTTCTTACCCACGCGCCGTTGAACTAGCTACTCGTTTAGGCATACTCGCATAGGTGGTTGTCCAATTCGCGTGCGACCAAGCTGGATGGGGCAGAGTCTATAAATAGAGGGCCCTCTAGAGTGGGTGGGTACGCTCCCACACCTCCCACTCCCCCAAGCACTTTTCTCCGAACCTCGCCTATTAGACCTTCCCCTCTACTCGCCACCCGCCATGGGGAAAGAGCCATCCAAAGACGGGCGTGCTTTCTGTATCCGCAATTTTTGAGCGCACAACTTCCCCAGCTCGCAGACCCTGGGCGAGGAGCTAACGGACGTTGACAACCGTTACCTGCCATCGGGCTATTCAGCGAGGCGGCCAACTCCTGGTGAGTTCCTCAACTCCCTCTACGACGGGGAACTCGCCATCCCCTTGGCCCATTTCCAGGTGGGGTTGAGGCTGCCTCTATGGCCTGAGGTGCGCCGGGTCTTTCGATACTTCGGGATGATCCCCGCGTAGGTCAATCATAACGCGATCAGCGTTTTGGTCGCCTATGCCTGCTACTTGCGTGCGGAGAAGATCAAATTCGACCTTTCCGCTTTCCGCAAGGTCCTGACCCTGAAGGCGACTGGCGACGGCACCATATTTTCACCAGCGTGTGCGTTAAGGTTGCCGAGATGCTCAACAAGGTCCATCATTGGACCGATAAATTCGTCCTGGTGCGAGGCGACTTCGGGAACATTCCCTTTGCCCCCATTCAGAAGGCAGAGATGGAGTACAGACCGCCTCGCTTGAAAGGGTACGTTTTGAACCTCTATACTTACCTGAAGGATAAGTTTATGGATGTGGTCTTCCTATGGAGAGGCGTGGATCAGCTCGCCTTCGTGAATCCTGGAGCGGGTGAGTCCTGGGCAATACTCGCCGCGCTCCTTCCCTCTCCCGATCCTCTGCTCTTGGTAGGGATCTGAATGAATATTGACCGTCTTGCAGGTGAGCGCGGGGTCCCCACCCGTCCTCCTTGCGACACCTCGCGACATCAGTCAAGCGAGCCGCACGTCGAGGGGGGCCTTGGAGTGGCGGTGGTCTCGGTGGACAGCGGGATGCCACCGCCAATGGACAAGGGGAAAGGTCGGGTTGACCCCGAGGCCGCCTCGGCTAGCGAGCCAAGGCGAAAGAAGCAGAATACGGGGAGATCTTCTCGTCCTCCTGCGAGCCTGCCTCCTGAACCCTCATCCCACACAAATTTTGGGTTGGGGATGAGGAGCGAGGACTCCAAAGGTAACCCGCTGCTGATATGGGACCACGACGCGAACAGGGTCCTGGTGAGTTTGCTCCTCCTCTCCTGGGAGGATTTCGAGGAGGTAGGCGAGCAGGCGTATAACCTGCTCTACGGGTTATATGGTCGAGAAGACGTCGAAGTTCTCACGGAGGCTCCCATTCGCGAGCTAGCCAACCTCACCAGCCGCTCCGCTCTCCGCACCGCCGAGCTGGCTCACCAGACTGCACGGCGGGGGCTTCAATCGAATAGGCGACTTCGCGAATTGGGCTCCGCCAATAAAGAGCTGGAGAAGAAGCTGGCGGCAGTGGAGGAGGAACTTGCCGGGTCCAAGGCTTAGGAGGTCATTCCCCCCGAGGTGAGTGTCCTTGTTTGCTTACTTCTTACTCGCTGGTCGACGCTATTGTCTGACCTTTGCTATTGCAGGAGTCCACCGTCGTGCTGGTGATGCGGGTCTCTGAGCTGGAGGCGCAGCTGGTCGCCTCGCAGCGGGAAGCCAACTACCTAGGCACTCGCCTCGCCGAGGCGGAATCGGAGATAGATGAGCTTCGGCATCCCAGCAGAGGGGAGTCGTCCACAGCTCCGCAGCTCCTTCACTTTACCCTGGCTCAGGTCGCCGAGACGCGCAGGCAGCTGGCCATCAATACGGCGGTGTTTAAACGGGAGAGACTCCGGCGGCGATTTCTTCTTACTGCGGAGGGGGCCAAAGTTAATCTCGCGGACCTTCTCCCGGAACTGTATCGCGAGGCGGTGAGCCCCATCCCGGCGAGAACTCCAAGTGACGGCTCATCTGGCGAATCGGAAGAGGGTGACCAGGGCGAATAGCTTGTTTTTATATTTTGTAAGCCCTGTAATAATATTTTCTTGTGGGAATATTTTCGGCGTACTCGCCCTTTCTGTTTGATTGGATGGGCGTGCTTGCCATATTTTGATCCGTTCGATCTTTCCTCTTCCTTTGTCGTAAATCTCGTCTGACGTGCTCGTTATTATTGTTTATTATTTTCCTTATATTTTTGCGACGCGCTTGCCTATGTAGCGTACTCACGCCTGGGGGTACTCGCTCGTGGCGAGGGCTCGTGTGAGAGTTCTCCTCACCTTAGTCAGGTGCCCGTTTACTTATGCCTTCGCGGAGTGTGAGGCGGTTGGAGCGTCTTTCTCGCCCCTGTTAGGGCTTTTCGCGATATGGTTGACGAATAGACGAGTAATTTCGCTATTAACGAGTCTGGGAGGTTCTTAGGATATTCGCCTCGCATCCCCTTTCCTTATGAGATTGTTTTTTTGGAGTTGGCACTCATTAGGGTCTGGGGCTCACCCGAGGGGGCAAGTAGCCAGCCTGTAGGGGAGGAGCCCAGTTCTACGGCCTGGTCTACGACAACAACACATCTAGAGGACTTAGAACTCACTCGAGGGGGCAAGTAGCCAGCCTGTAGGAGAGGAGCCCAGTGCTACGGCCTGGTCTACGACAACAACACATCTCGAGAACTTAGAACTCACTCGAGGGGGCAAGTAGCTAGCCTGCAGGGGAGGAGCCCAGTGCTACGGCCTGGTCTACAACAACAACACATCTCGAGGACTTAGAACTCACTCGAGGGGGCAAGTATCCAGCCTGCAGGGGAGTAGCCCAGTGCTACGGCCTGGTCTATGGCAACAACACATCTGGAGGACTTAGAACTCACTCGTGGGGGCAAGTAGACAGCCTGCAGGGGAGGAGCCCAGTGCTACGGCCTGGTCTACGGCAACAACACATCTCGAGGACTTAGAACTCACTCGAGGGGGCAAGTTGCCAGCCTGCAGGGGAGGAGCCCAGTGCTACGGCCTGGTCTATGGCAACAACACATCTCGAGGACTTAGAACTCACTCGAGGGGGTAAGTAGCCAGCCTGCAGGGGAGGAGCCCAGTGCTACGGCCTGGTCTTTGGCAACAACACATATCGAGGACTTAGAACTCACTCGAGAGGGCAAGTAGCCAGCCTGCAGGGGAGGAGCCCAGTGTTACGGCCTGGTCTACGACAACAACACATCTCGAGGACTTCAACTCATTTCTCGGTGTCTGTCGCCTAGGTGGTGAAGCGTTACGAGTTTGCCATGGAAAGCGTTATTATTTTTAAGCATAACAAAAATAAACTAAGTATTACATTAATGTTAGGAGTAGAAACGCTTCAAGTCGTCTCCACTCCAAGTGTTTCGTAGGAGTTCTCCCTCGACATTTTGTAGACGGTACCCGCCTGTTTTTAATACCTCGAAAACAATGTAGGAGCCTTCCCAATTGGGGTGGAGTTTACCTATTGTTGCGGATCTTCCTGCGCGGTCTACTTTTTTGAGGACCAAGTCTCCTTTGTCGAATTGCTTGACTCGGACATGCTTTTCGAAGTGTCTTGCCATCCTCCACTTGATTTCTTCCTCGCGTATCGTTGCCTGGTCGCGAAGCTCTTCCAAAAATCCAAGGCGAGTCATTGCGCGTCTTTGTTCTCAAGTCTCCACCCCTCATCTCCTTCTTCTGCTGCCACCACCCTAGGGCTTCGGACCTCGAATTCTATTGGGATGAGAGCCTCTAAGCCATGTGATAGCTTGAACGGTGTTTCGCCGGTTGCTGTGGTGGGGGTACTCCTCAGGGCCCAGAGGACTGAGGGGAGCTGCTCCACCCAGTTACCTTTCAGGTTCTCCACCTTCTTCTTGAGCAGGTTGACGATAATTTTGTTGGCCGCTTCCACCTGACCGTTGCTCCTCGGATGATGGACTGAGGCGAAGCAGAGATCGATGCCAAGTTCACTACAGAAGTCGGTGAGTTCAAGTTTTGCAAATTGCGGATCGCTGTCGGTGACGATGGCGAGGGGTAGACCATGCTTACACACGATCTCTCCCCAAATGAAGTTCTTCACCACTAGGGAGGTCGTTTTTGCTAGGGCCTTCACCTCCATCCACTTGGAGAAATAATCGATCATCACCAGGAGATATCTCCTTTGCCCACTTGCCGGGGGGAATGGTCCTACCAGATCCATCCCCCAAATGGCGAAGGGCCAGGGGGTGGTGATTGACCAGAGACGTTGGGTTGGCTGTAACTGGAGCGGGGCGTACAGTTGGCACTTTGAGCATCTCTTCGCGAACTCCTCCGCGTCTTTCCTGATGGTGGGCCAAAAGTACCCCGCTCGGAGTACTCTCTTCTCCAGGGTTAGGCTTCCCTAATGACTGTCGCACTCGCCTGTGTGAATCTCCTCCAAGACCCGAGAGGCATCCTCCCCGGATAGGCACCTGGCCAGGGGACCGGATAGAGTTTTCCTATAGAGTACCCTATTAGTTAGTAAATAATAAGCGGACTTGTACCTGAACCGCCTCTTGTCCTGAACCTCCGCAGGACAGCACCCTGTGGTCAAGAAGGTGACCAGGGGATCCATCCACGAAGCGGGTTGGTCGATGTCCATCACCTCTCCCTCCTCGATCGAAGGCCGAAACAACTCGGTGATTGTTCCCCCGACCAGGGGGCCATATTTGGCCAGTCGATCTGCTCGGGCGTTCTCCTCCCTTGGCACGTGTTGTATGGAGAAAGACTTGAAGGCGCCCACCAAGTCTTTGACTTTTACCAGGTAGCACTGCAGTACCGGCTCTCTTGCTTCAAACTCTACTTGGATCTGGGAGGTGACCACCAGTGAGTCGGAGTGGACTATGATGTCATGGATTCTCAACTCCTGGGCTAGGCATAGTCCCGCGATTACGGCCTCATATTCTGCCTGATTGTTGGTAACGGGGAAGTGAATGCTGACGACCTGCTCAATTCTGGTGCCCTGAGGGCTGATAAGGATGATGCCTCCTCCACATGAATTCTTCCCCGATGCTCCATCCACGAACACTTCCCAAGCCACCTGCTGGGGTGTCTCCTCCTCGCCTACTTCCGCAGAATAGTCGGTTAGGAAGTCTGCCACCGCTTGGGCCTTCATGGCTAGTCGGGGCACGTAGGTGACGTCGAACTCGCTAAGTTCTACTGACCATTTCGCCATCCTGCCAGAATGCTCTACTCCTTCTAGGACACTGCGGAGAGGGTGGTCAGTCACTACCTTGATCGGGTGGGCCTTAAAGTAAGGTCGGAGTCTCCGCGCTGATACAATCAAGGAAAATGCCAATTTTTCCAAGATGGGGTACCACAGTTCTGCCTTCCGCAGGACCCGACTTACGTAGTAAATGGGGAGTTGGCGCTTCCCCTCCTCGCGGACAAAGACTGAGCTTACCTCTTTGGACCCCACCCCTATGTATAGGAAGAGGTCTTCCCCCTCTCTAAGCCCTTACAACAGGGGTACCTGAGCCAACTGGAGTTTCAGGCTTTCGAAGGCTCCCTGACACTCTGCCGACCATTCGAACTTCTTATTGTCTCGGAGGGTTTTGAAGAAAGGTGAGCACTTCTCTCCTGCCCTAGAGAGGAAGCTACTCAGCCCTGCTAGGCGACCTGTCAGGTTCTGAACTTCCTTGACATTCCTGGGTGCTTCCATCTCCATGATCTCCTTTACCTTGTCCGGGTTCGGTTCTACTCTGGCCGGAGTCAAGAGGTGTCCCAAGAACTTCCCCTTTCCAACCCCGAACACGCACTTGGCCGGATTCAGTCTCATCTTATACTTTTGCAGTGTGGCGAAGGTCTCCTCCCAGTCACGGAGGTGCTCTTCAACGCTCTTGCTTTTCACCATAAGATCGTCGATGTAGACTTCCAAGTTTCACCCCTTCTGCTCTTTGAACACCCTGTCCATCATGTGCTGGTAGGTCGCTCCTGCGTTCTTAAGTCCGAATGGCATCATTTTATAACTATAGCATTCGTCGTTGGTAATGAAGGATACGTGTTTCACGTCGGGTGGATGCATGCAGATTTGATGGTAATCAGAAAAAGCATCTAAAAAACTTATGACATGGAATCCGACGGCCAAATCTACTAGTTCGTCGATTCTAGGCAAAGGGTAACAATCCTTGGGACAAGCTTTTTTAAGGATAGAAAAGTCGATACACATGCGCCATTTCCCCTCCCCCTTCTTCACCATTACAACATTGGAGACCCAGCCTGGGTACTGGATTTCCGACACAAACCCCGCCTCCAGCAGCTTCCTGACCTCCTCCCTGATAGGCCCGGCCAGGGTGGTGGCAGTTTCCCTCTTCTTCTGTTGGATGGGGTGGACTCCTTTATCCAAGTTGAGATGATGGCAGGCGACGTCTGCGTCGATGCCTGGCATATCGGCTGCGCTCCACGCAAAGATGTCGGCATTCTTCTGGATGCAGGACATAATCTTCTCCTTGTCCTCCTCTTCCAGCTCCCCGCTGATCTTTACCCTTCCTGGCCTTCCGCCTTCAGATTGGGTCTCCTTCTCCTCCACTTCCTCGGCTGCCTCCAGCCTTGCCGTCTCCTCCACTTCTTCGGCTGCCCCCTGCCTCGCCACTTCTTTCATCACCAGGTCTACCACCTCTGCCTCCTCCTTCCAGCTGATCACGTTGACAACATTAAGATAACACTACCTCGCCACCTTGGGATCGCTCCGGATCCGGATCTGCACACCTCCCTGGTTGTACTTCAGGCATTGGTTGTAGGAGGAGGGCACACATTTGTAGGCACTGATGAGTGGCCTGCCGAAGATGGCATTATAACTGCTAGGAGCGTCTACAATGACAAACCTGCAATACTTGGTGGTCCCTCCCAGCGTCACCACCAACTCCACACCTCCCTCTACCTCCTTTCTTTCTCCCGCAAACCCAAAGAGCGGCCCTTCCGTCGAGATAACCCTCTTCTCTTCCACCTTCATGGCATCAAACGCTTTCTTGAACACGACATTGACAGAGCTCCCATTATCCACTAGGATGCGAGAGACCATATTGTTCTCTACTGCGGCTTTGATCACTACAGCGTTGTGGAAAGGGTTTTCATTCCCCAGCATGTCTTCCTCCGAGAAAGTGATCTCTCCTGACGGTGGCGGAGTCTGGGAGGCAGAGGCCACGCCCTTCCGATACACGGCGTTGAGGCTCCCCTTCTGGGTTGCCTCCAACCCTGCTCTTCCGTGGATGACCCCTATCCCCCCATGGGCTCCTAGATCTCCCCTATCCTCACACCTTCTTTGGGTGGGGGCTCCTCCGCCATCGATTCTCAACATTTCTCCCTCTCGCTCATGATGCCCTTCCTGGGCTCCTTCAGCTCTCCTCCTCAACTCCAAGAACTCAGGGCACGTGGCCGTCGCATGGCCCTCCACCTGATGGAAATCGCAGTAGGGCATTGCTTGACGCTCCTCTTCACCTCGAGGCTGTCGCGGCCTTCCTCCACTTCCTCGTCCTTGTCCTCTCCTGATCACATTAGCCTCTCTGGGCGGCGCTTGATTTTGCCTCCACTTACCCTGCCTCCGCTCGGGAGAGCGACAGCGGTTTCACCGCTCTGGGGAGTACCTCCCTCCTGGTCTCCCTTGGTAGCCTCTTCCAGCAGGTCTCCAGGCCGGTTGGCGAGGCGGAGCCTGTAACCTCCTCTCTTTATCTCGTTGGTCCCTGTTCTCCCGGGATCTTCCCTCTTCTCGCCTTCTCGGCTCATCCCTCTTCTTGGACTCACGCCGGCCGCTTCCATCTCCTTCCTTCTCTCCTCCCTCCAACCTAGCTAACTTGGCCACGAACTCCAGGCTGGTTGCCTCCCCTTCGATCTGCCTTCCGGCCCGATCGACCAACTCCTCGAACAATAGGGTGGATTGTGGGTGATCTCCATCTTAAAAAACTGTGGCTGCAGCCCCAGCTTAAATGTCAAGATCAGGGTGTGTCCAGGGACCTCCTGGACTAGGAGGATCTCTTCCTGAAAGCGATCCAGATATGACCCGAGCATCTCCTGGGGTCTTTGCTTGACAAGGAAGAGGTCTTCTGAACCCTTTCTCCTCTTCTTGGAGGTGGAGAAGCGAAGCAGATAACTCCTGCGCAGGTCAACAAACCAGTAGACGCTTCCTGCGGGCAGCTGGTGGAACCAGTCTCGGGCTTTTTCCTGGAAGGTTATGGCGAACAACTGACATTTGAAGGCATCCGTCATCGGCTTGATGGAGACCATATCTTCAAACCATTGAAGGTGCTTGACGGGATCCTCTTTTCCGGAGTAGAAACTCATGGCGGGCTCAGTGAACCCTATAGGAATGGGGGCAGACAGCACCAACTCGCAGAACGGACTAAGTGGGGCGAGCTGGCAAAGGGGATGAACTCGGTCGTACTCACCCTCTGACTGGCGAGTCTCCATCGGGCTTGCAAAGAGCACCCGTGCGTGGAGCGGTTGGTCTTCATCTTCGAGGAGCGCCTCCTTGCCGAGGCGCTGACTCGGTCCCGCCTCAGCGGGCGAGGCGACTGCGATAGGGGAAGATACTCCCACCTCGGCGTGAGGTGTGTGTAGCCTCTGGATGGTATCCTCCATTGCCTTCATCCCTGCTCGAAGACACTCTTGGTCACGAACTCGCCCAAAGGCGGCGAGTTCCCCTGGCCGGTTCCTAGCTCGTCACGTTCAATCATGGGATCGTCAGATGATATTTTCTTCTCTTGCTACAGTCCACGCTCATCGCACCAAAAATGTTGGAACCCGGATACCGGTCCAACCTGTTCGAGACTTGGGGAGTAGCTCGAGTTACTTCCCTCTTCTTCGGATCCCTAGATCTAAGTATTCTGAGCTAAGAATTGACCCTCACCGGTTGGTAGGTAGCTCCCTAAGTATGACTCACTGGCTGCAGCGAAGAGGTCCCGCCACTAACCTGGAAATCTCACTTGATTTCCCCTCCCAAAAACCAGAAGCTGAGCCCGTCTCAGACAGCACAAGGAAGAAAGCACAGGCTCTCAAAGGGGGGGGGGGGGGGTGGATCTGTGCTGATCTGAGACACAATGGGTTCTATTTATAGGGAAAGACTTCTCAGGGGTATAATGGTCCTAAAGGCCTGCGGATAACGTTCTCCGCCGTAATTAAATTACTATATGCAGACCAAAGTGGTCTGCGAACAGCCCCCTCGCACCTTTTCACATACACTAAGCGCACCTCCTACTGGTCTGCGGATAGTGAGGGAGGGTTGATGAGCCGGAGCGGCCCGTACTCGCCCCTCCCTCACAGAGATTGCGGCCGAGACAACTAGGTCCAGACCTATTCGCCAAGGGCGGGCTCTCCTAAAGCGGTCTCATCTTAGAGGAGACCTACTCGCCTCTCCCTGGATGAAGGGGGCTTGACATGCTGGACGCGGCAGGGAAGGGTGTATTCGCTTCCTTTCCCTGGGCGAGTAAGACCGTCTATGGTTTACTCGCTGGAGGGTGCTGATTTACTCGCTGAGGCCGACGATCCTACTTGCTGAATACGGGTTGTACACAGTTGCCCAATTTTTTCCCCCAATACCTTTATAGAATGAGCTCTATGCCCTACATCCAATGTAGAGTAGGATATAACCATTCAAGTTCGTTTATTGTTCGATATACAGTGGGTTCCAGTTGTAATGCTGGATTTAGCTCTAAATTACACTTAAACTTCAAGCAGCCATAACTTTTGATCAGGTTGTTCGGTTTTTTTGCACAACACTTTTTCGGAAAGAGCTCGGATTCTCCATCCAACAGAGAATAAGATTTACCCATTCTAGAATAAGACAACACCTTTCCGGAATGAGATCAGAGCCCTAAATCCAATGGAGAACAATTTAAACTCATTCCAGCTCATTTAGAGGTCGATATACAGTGAGTTGTAGTGGTAATATGAGATTTAGCTCCAAATAACACATACACTTCAAAATGATAGAATTGTTTATGATGGTTGTAGTGAAAATGAGAGATTTAGCTACAAATGACACTCAAACTTTAAACAGTAATAACTTTTTATGCGGTTGTTTTATTTTACCCCCACAATACCTTTTTGGAATGAGCTCGGAGCACTACATTCATTGGAGCACAAGTTTTACCCATTCCAGTTCCTTTAGTTGTCGATATATAGAGTGTTGCAGCGGTAATGCAAAATTTAGCTTCAAATGACACCTAAACTTCAAACGTCCATAACTTTTTAGAATATGCTCAGGGGCATATATCCAATGGAGCACCATTTTAAACCATTCCTGCTCATTTTAGTGGTCAATATACAGTAGGTTGCAATGGTAATGAGGGATTTAGCTCCTCTTGACACAAACTAAAACAGCATAACTTTTGATCTTATTGTCCGATTTTTGCGCACGATACCTTTTTGGAATGAGCTCGGAGCCCTACATTCATTGAAGCACAAGTTTTACCCATTGTAGTTCATTTAGATGTCGATATATAGCGGGTTGCACTGGTAATGCAAAATTTAGGTCCAAATGACACCTAAACTTGAAACAGCCATACCTTTTGATCACGTTGTCTGATTTTGGCACACAAAACCTCTTCAAAATGAGCTCGGAGCCATTCATTCAATGGCGAGCAATTTTAACCCAATCTAGTTCATTTAGTGGTCGATATACATTGAGTTGCAGTGGTAATGTGAGATTTAGCTCCAACTAACACCTAAACTTCAAACAACTATAACTATTGATCCGGTTGTCCGGATTTTGCCCAAAACACCTTTTCGGAATGATCTCAGAGCCATACATCCTATGGAGAATAGGTTTTACCCGATCGAGTTCATTTAGTGTTCGACAGATGGTGGATTGCAGTGGAAATGAGGGATTTTGCTCCAATTGACACCTAAACTTCAAACATCCATAACTTTTTTCTGATTTTCAGGTTATTGCCCACAACACCTTTTCAAAATGAGATCGGAGCCCTACATCGAATGGACAACAAGTTTTACCCATTCCAGTTCATTTATTGGTTGATCTATAGTGAGTTACAGTGGTAATGGGGGATTTAGCTCCAAATGACACAAACTTCAAACAGACAGAACTCTTGATCAAGTTGCCCAATTTTTGCCCATAATACCTTTTTAGAATGAGCTCAGAGCCCTACATCCAATGTAGAGTAGGATATAACCATTCAAGTTCGTTTATTGTTCGATATACAGTGGGTTCCAGTGGTAATGCTAGATTTCGCTCCAAATTACACCTAAACTTCAAGCAGCCATAACTTTTGATTCGGTTGTTCGATTTTTTTGCAAAACACTTTTTTGGAAAGAGCTCGTATTCTCCCTCCAATAGAGAATAAGATTTACCCATTATAGAATAATACAACACCTTTCTGGTAGTCCAATTTTCGCCCACAATACCTTTTCGGAATGAGATCGAAGCCCTAAATCCAATGGAGAACAATTTAAACCCATTCCAGCTTGTTTAGAGGTCGATATACAGTGAGTTGTATTGGTAACATGATATTTAGCTCCAAATGACACATACACTTCAAAATGAAAGAATTTTTAATGCTGGTTGTAGTGAAAATGAGAGATTTAGCTCCAAATGACACTAAAACTTTATACATCAATAACTTTTGATCCGGTTGTCTGATTTTACCCCCACAACACCTTTAGGAATGAGCTCGGAGCACTGCATTTATTGAATCATAAGTTTTAGCCAATGCAGTTCAGTTAGTTGTCGATATATAACGGGTTGCACTAGTAATGCGAAATTTAGCTCCAAATGACACCTAAACTATAAACAACCATAACTTTTGATCATGTTGTCTAATTTTTGCCCACAAAACCTCTTTGAAATGAACTCTGAGCCATACATTCAATGGAGAGCAAGCTTTACCCAATATAGTTCATTTAGTGGTCGATAAACATTGAGTTGCAGTGGTAATGTGGGATTGGCACCAACCAACACCTAAAATTCAATCAGCTATAACTATTGATCCGGTTGTCCAGATTTTTCCCAAAACACCTTTTCAGAATTAGCTCAGAGCCATACATCCTATGGAGAACAGGATTTACTCGATCTAGTTCATTTAGTGGTCGACGGATAGTGGATTGCAGTGGAAATGCGGGATTTTTCTCAAATTGACACCTAAACTTCAAACATGCATAACTTTGATCCGGTTGTCAGGTTATTGCACACAACACCTTTTCGGAATGAGATTGGAGCCCTATATCCAATGGACAACAAGTTTTGCCCATTCCAGTTCATTTAGTTGTTGATCTACAGTGGGTTACAATGGTAATGGGGGGATTTAGCTCCAAATGACACAAACTTCAAACAGACAGAACTCTTGATCCAGTTGCCCAGTTTTTGCCCCCAATACCTTTTTAGAATAAGCTATGTGCCCTACATCCAATGTAAAGTAGGATATAACCATTCAAGTTTGTTTATTGTTCGATATACAGTGGGTTCTAGTGGTAATGCGAGATTTAGCTCCAAATTACACTTAAAATTCAAGCAGCCATAACTTTTGATCGGGTTGTTCGATCTTTTTGCACAATACTTTTTCGGAAAGAGCTTGTATTCTCCATCCAACAGAGAATAAGATTTACCCATTCTAGAATAAGACAACACCTTTCTGGTTGTCCAATTTTCGCCCACAATACCTTTTCGGATTGAGATCGGAGCCCTAAATCCAATGGAGAACAATTTAAACCCATTCCAGCTCTTTTAGAGGTCGATATACAGTGAGTTGTAGTGGTAATACGAGATTTAGCTCCAAATGAACATACACTTCAAGATGACAGAATTGTTTATGCTGGTTGCAGTGAAAATGAGAGATTTAGCTCCAAATGACACTCAAACCTTAAACAATAATAACTTTTGATGTGGTTGTTTTATTTTACCCCCACAACACCTTTTCAGAATGAGATCGGAGCACTACATTCATTGGAGCACAAGTTTTACCCATTCCAGTTCATTTAGTTGTCGATATATAGCATGTTGCAGTGGCAATGCGAAATTTAGCTCCAAATGACACATAAACTTCCAACGTCCATAACTTTTGATTTGTATGTTTAATTTTTTCCCACAACACCTTTTCAGAATATGCTCAGAGGCATACATCCAATTGAGCACCATTTTAAACCATTCCATCTCATTTTAGTGGTCAATATACAGCAGGTTGCAATGGTAATGAGAGATTTAGCTCCTCTTGACACATAAACTAAAACAGTCATAACTTTTAATCTTATTGTCCGATTTTTGCGCACAACACATTTTTGGAATGAGCTCGGAGCCCTACATTCATTGAATCACAAGTTTTACCAATTGCAGTTCATTTAGTTGTCGATATATAGCGGGTTGCACTGGTAATGCTAAATTTAGGTTCAAATGATACCTAAAGTTTAAAGAGCCATAACTTTTGATCACGTTGTCTGATTTTGGCCCACAAAACCTCTTCGAAATGAGCTCTGAGCCATTCATTCAATGGAGAGCAAGTTTAACCCAATCTAGTTCATTTAGTGGTCGATATGCATTGATTTGCAGTGGAAATGTGGGATTTAGCTCCAACTAACACCTAAACTTCAAACAGCTATAACTATTAATCCGGTTGTCCGAATTTTGCCGAAAACACCTTTTCAGAATAAGCTCAGAGCCATACATCCTATGGAGAATAGGTTTTACCCGATCGAGTTCATTTAGTTGTTGACAGATAGTGGATTGCAGTAGAAATGAGGGATTTTGCTCCAATTGACACCTAAACTTCAAACATCCATAACTTTGATCCGTTTTTCAGGTTATTTCCCACTACACATTTTTGAAATGAGATCAGAGCCCTACATCTAATGGATGACAAGTTTTACCCATTCCAGTTCGTTTAGTGGTTGATCTACAGTTAGTTACAGTGGTAATGGGGGATTTAGCTCAAAATGACACATAAACTTCAAACAGACAGAACTCTTGATCAAGTTGCCCAATTTTTGCCCATAATACCTTTTTAGAATGAGCTCAGAGCCCTACATCCAATTTAGAGTAGGATATAACCATTCAAGTTTGTTTATTGTTCGATATACAGTGGGTTCCAGTGGTAATGCGGGGTTTTGCTCCAAATTACACCTAAACTTCAAGCAGCCATAACTTTTGATACGGTTGTTCAATTTTTTTGCAAAACACTTTTTCGGAAAGAGCTCATATTCTCCATCCAACAGAGAATAAGATTTACCCATTATAGAATAAGACAGCACCTTTCCGGAAGTCCAATTTTCGCCCACAATACCTTTTCGTAATGAGATCGGAGCCCTAAATCCAATGGAGAACAATTTAAACCCATTCCATCTCGTTTAGCATATACAGTGAGTTGTAGTGGTAATACGAGATTTAGCTCCAAATGACATGTACATTTCAAAATGACAGAAGTTTTTATGCTGGTTGTAGTGAAAATGAGATTTTGCTCCAAATGACACTCAAACTTTAAACAGCAATAACTTTTGATCCGGTTGTCTGAATTTTACCCCCACAACACCTTTTCGGAATGATCTCGGAGCACTACATTCATTGGAGCACAAGTTTTACCCATTCCAGTTCATTTAGTTGTCGATATATAGCGTGTTGCAGCGGTAAGGTGAAATTTAGCTCCAAATGACACGTAAACTTCTAACGTCCATAACTTTTGATTTGTATGTTTAATTTTTGCCCACAACACCTTTTCAGAATATGCTAAGAGGCATACATCCAATGGAGCACCATTTTAAACCATTCCAGCTCATTTTAGTGGTCAATATACAGCAGGATGCAATGGTAATGATGGATTTAGCTCCTCTTGACACATAAACTAAAACAACCATAACTTTTGATCTTATTGTCCGATTTTTGCGCACAACACCTTTTTGGAATTAGCTCGGAGACCTACATTCATTGAAGCACAAGTTTTACCCATTGGAGTTCATTTAGTTGTCGATATATAGCGGGTTGCACTGGTAATTCAAAATTTAGGTCCAAATGACACCTAAACTTGAAACAGCCATAACTTTTGATCACGTTGTCTAATTTTTGCCCACAAAACCTCTTCGAAATGAGCTCTGAGCCATTCATTCAATGGCGAGGAAGTTTAACCCAATCTAGTTCATTTAGTGGTCGATATACATTGACTTGCCGTAGTAATGTGGGATTTATCTCCAACTAACACCTAAACTTCAAACAACTATATTAATTGATCCGGTTGTCCGGATTTTGCCCAAAACAACTTTTCGGAATGAGCTCAGAGCCATACATCCTATGGAGAATAGGTTTTACCCGATCGAGTTCATTTAGTGGTCGAAGGATAGTGGATTGCAGTGGAAATGAGGGATTTTGCTCCAATTGACACCTAAACTTCAAACATCCATAACTTTGATTCGGTTTTCAGGTTATTGCCCACAACACCTTTTCGAAATGAGAACGGAGCCCTACATCGAATGGACAACAAGTTTTTCCCATTCCAGTTTGTTTAGTGGTTGATCTACAGTGAGTTACAGTGGTAATGGGGGATTTAGCTCCAAATGACACATAAACTTCAAACAGACAGAACTCTTGATCAAGTTGCCCAATTTTTGCCCATAATACCTTTTTAGAATGAGCTCAGAGCCCTACATCCAATGTAGAGTAGGATATAACCATTCAAGTTCGTTAATTGTTCGATATACAGTGGGTTCCAGTGGTAATGCGGGATTTCGCTCCAAATTACACCTAAACTTCAAGCAGCCATAACTTTTTATCCGGTTGTTCGATTTTTTTGCAAAACAGGTTTTCGAAAAGAGCTTGTATTCTCCATCCAACAGAGAATAAGATTTACAAATTCTAGAATAATACAACACCTTTCTGGTATTCTAATTTTCGCCCACAATACCTTTTCGGAATGAGATCGGAGCCCTAAATCCAATGGAGAACAATTTAAGCCCATTCCAGCTCGTTTAGAGGTCGATATACAGTGAGTTGTAGTCGTAATATGAGATTTAACTCCAAATGACACATACGCTTCAAAATGACAGAATTTTTAATGCTTGTTGTAGTGAAAATGAGAGATTTAGCTCCAAATGACACTAAAACTTTATACATCAATAACTTTTGATCCAGTTGTCTGATTTTACCCCCACAACACCTTTTAGGAATGAGCTCGGAGCACTACATTCATTGAAGCACAAGTTTTACCCAAAGAAGTTCAGTTAGTTGTCGATATTTAGCAGGTTGTACTAGTAATGCGAAATTTAGCTTCAAATGACACCTAAACATGAAACAGCCATAACTTTTGATCAGGTTGTCAAATTTTTGCCCAAAAAACCTCTTTGAAATGAGCTCTGAGCCATATATTCAAGGGAGAGCAAGCTTTACCCAATCTAGTTCATTTAGTGCTCGATATACATTGAGTTGCAGTGGTAATGTGGAATTTGGCTCCAACCAACACCTAAACTTCAAACAGCTATAACTATTGATCCGATTGTCCGGATTTTGCCCTAAACACCTTTTCAGAATGAGCTCAGAGCCATACATCCTATGGAGAATAGGATTTACTCGATCGAGTTCATTTAGTGGTCGATGGATACTGGATTGCAGTGGAAATGAGAGATTTTGCTCTAATTGACACCTAAACTTCAAACATCCATAACTTTGATCCGGTTGTCAGGTTATTGCCCACAACACCTTTTCGGAATGAGATTGGAGCCCTATACCCAATGGACAACATGTTTTACCCATTCCAATTCATTTAGTGGTTGATCTACAGTGGGTTACAGTGGTAATGGGGGATTTAGCTCCAAAGACACACAAACTTCAAACAGATAGAACTATTGATCCAGTTGCCCAATTTTTGCCCCCAATACCTTTTTAGAATGAGTTATGTGCCCTGCATCCAATGTAGAGTAGGATATAACCATTCAAGTTCATTTATTGTTCGATATACAGTGGGTTCCAGTGGTAATGCGAGATTTAGCTCCAAATTACACTTAAACTTCAAGCATACATAACTTTTGATCCGGTTGTTCAGTTTTTTTGCACAACACTTTTTCCGGAAAGAGCTCGGATTCTCCATCCAACAGAGAATAAGATTTACCCATTCTAGAATAAGAGAACACCTTTCTGGTTGTCCAATTTTCGCCCCGGAATGAGATCAGAGCCCTAAATCCAATGGAGAACAATTTAAACCCATTCCAGCTCGTTTAGAGGTCGATATACATTGAGTTGGAGAGCTAATACGAGATTTAGCTCCAAATGACACATACACTTCAAAATGATAGAATTTTTTATGTTGGTTGTAGTGAAAATGAGAGATTTAGCTATAAATGGCACTCAAACTTTAAACAGTAATAACTTTTGATGCGGTTGTTTTATTTTACCCCCACAATACCTTTTCGGAATGAGCTCGGAGCACTACATTCATTGGAGAACAAGTTGTACCCATTTTAGTTCATTTAGTTGTCGATATATAGCATATTGCAGCGGTAATGTGAAATTTAGCTCCAAATGACACCTAAATTTCTAACGTCCATAACTTTTGATTTATATGTTTAATTTTTGCCCACAACACCTTTTCAGAATATGCTCAGAGCCATACATCAAATGGAGCATCATTTTAAACCATTCCTGCTCATTTTAGTGGTCAATATACAACAGATTGCAATGGTAATGAGGGATTTATCTCCTCTTGACACAAACTAAAACAGCCATAACTTTTGATCTTATTGTCCGATTTTTACGCACAACACATTTTTGGAATGAGCTCGGACCCCTACATTCATTAAAGCACAAGTTGTACCCATTGCAGTTCATTTAGTTGTCGATATATAGCGGGTTGCACTGGTAATAAGAAATTTAGGTCCAAATGACACCTAAACTTGAAACAGCCATAACTTTTGTTCACGTTGTTTTATTTTGGCCCACAAAACCTCTTCGAAATGAGCTCTTAGCCATTCATTCAATGGCGAGCAAGTTTAACCCAATCTAGTTAATTTAGTGGTTGATATACATTGAGTTGCTGTGGTGTTTACCCAGAAGATCGCCTCCGACTAAAACTTCTCGCAGACCGGCCGGTCTGAGGATACAAGTCGACTGGTTCAGATTCAACAGGATCCATCAGCACAAGCCAATAGAAACCGAACGGTCTGGTAGAATTTAGATCGCCTCCATGGTTCGATGATCTCCGAGGCATAAGTCCATAAGGCAAGCCGCAGTCTCAAGTCAGAGACCGCCCGAGTTGCGCCAAGAAGACTCAAGGTTCAAACCCAGAAGACAAGCCACGGTCTCAGTTAGGAGACCTCCATGGTTACATGATCGCCTTGGTCTCGACATCTTCTGTTCCGAGCCAAGACAGATCGGAAGCGCAAGGTGCCAAGCCGCGCGACTTCTTTCTATTATCCTTTCTGTATCCCGTCACCGCCTGCCCGATTCTCCTGTACCCGGGCAGGCGGTTATTTTATCCCTGCCCATTCGGGTAGGCCCCCGAGCCTATAAATAAGGGGCGGCAACGTTCCTAAGACACGCACACTCGAATCCAAGAGCTCGCTTGTTTGAGCTGCAGTCTCGAGTTTCCCATCTTGCGACCTGTCTGACCAGCCGACTTATGCTTTCCTGCATCTGTAACCCATTGAAACCGCTACGTTTCAATCAAAGGAAAGCCCGTCACAGGAGTGGCATTTGCCGTGACGGGCAAAGTCTGGCCTTGACCGCTGCCAGCCGTCTCTTTCCCTCTAACTAAAAAGTAACCGACAGCCCACAGCCTCCGATTTCCTTCGGAGGTGCAATTTCAGATTCAACAGAAACACGCGACCTTTAGATCACGGATTGTCGGTGAAATTCTTGCCACAATGTCAAACCGCCAGTTCCCTACGGGAGACCGCTCCGACCACAGTGAAGATTCCCTGTGGGAGGCTTTAGAGCAATCGAAATGAGAAGCCGAGCGAGCTCAGAAAGCGACTGACCAGCGTCTTGACGCAATCAGTCAGGCTTTAACACTACTAAGCGAGCGGTTAGTTCCACAGCAAACCGCGTTTAACCAGGCAGTGACTCCGGTTCCTCCTACACCTCCTCCTTACCAGCTACCACAAGTCGTCAACTTCCAGCAAGAAGGTTTTGCGGCCAGGAAAAACTTCTACCAAGAGGCCGCGCACAGCATGCCGGCCTGAGTTCTTGATTTCCAGGGGTGGCTTCTCATGCTGCCCGCCTTTCCTACCCGCAAGAAGGCGCGGCCCGTCTTTCCTACCCGTCTGAGGTCGATGCTCATCCTTCCTACCCGCCAGAAGCCGCTGCCCGTTCCTCCTACCAGGCAGCCTATCCGCGAGTAGCCGCAGCTCAGGCGACTTATTATTCTGCTCCTCTGTTGTATGAAGATACTGAAGATAACTCTCGCCTTCGTGGACGAAGTCCGAGGGGTGCCAGCCCCAAACAATTTCCAGGAGCCGCGTCTGCCGGCGTATAATGGGGAAACTGATCCAACCGTCCATCTTCAGGCCTTCGAGTTGGCCATTGCTTTGAGGACCCTCTCGGATGCAACCAAGTGTAAACTCCTTGTAACATCCTTCGAAGGACAAGCAAGGGAGTGGTTTTATGGGTTGCACCCCAGGTCGATCAGTTGTTTTGCTGAGCTGCGTAGGGAGGGCATCTGACTGAAAATTGTCGGGCCCTCCGCTTGTTGATAGAAAGGCTCTTGGGAGAGGGAAAACTCCGAGTCCTAGTCTGGAAGGAAGCGACTGCTGAACCAGCCGCAGAGAAGAAGAAGGAAACAGTGGAGGTAACATGGGAATGCGCTGATGTTGAAGACGCCGGCTGCTATGGAGACATTCACCCTTCGACTGAATGCATTGAGGTCAATAATGTGGGCCCCCTGGGGGACATTTATTGCATTCATGGAGGGGCTGGAGTTGAAATCGTCTCGTAAATCCAACATTGCGAGAGTTTTGAAACAAGAAGTGGAAACAACCACAACTTCTCCCCCTGAAAGCACCATCATCACTTTTGGTCAAGATGACCTTCCTCCAAACGTCATTTCCTTTGACGATGCCGTGGTCATCAAAGCCGTCCTTGAGAACTATACCGTTCATAAGATCCTCATCGACAGGGGCAGTTCTGTTAACCTCCTCTTCCGTCCAACCTTTGAAGCCATGAATACTGGAAAGCCTCTGCTTTCCACCGATGGGCCCCTATATGGATTTTTTGGGGAGAAGAAAGAAGTGGAAGGTTATGTAAAGCTCCTAGTTTCTTTGGGGGGAGTGATAAAGCTGATCAACTTTGTGGTGGTGGATGCCCCAAGCAACTACTGTGCCATCTTCGGAAGGCCTATTCTTAATGCATACCTGGCAGTTGTATCCACTTTCCACCTTGCTCTTAAATTTGCTACTGAGGGGAGGCAGTATCGGGTCAGAAGCAAACCAAAGGTGGCTTGGGAATGTTACGTGCGAACCGTCAACATGATCACCAACATTCCACTTCCCGAGGCCACGACTGAAGTCCTTGAAATTGCTGAATCTTCAAAGGCGGCTGGGGAAGAGAAGTATTGAGAAGGGGCACACCTGGAACCTGCCCAGGCAACCCAAGAGGTCCCCACTGCTGAGGGGGAAGATAAGAAGCTGATCATCAATGTGGAGCTGCAAGAAGAAGAGAAAGTGCAGTTGATCTCCTATCTTTTGGAGAACCTGGATATCTTCGCCTGGTCAGCGGAGGATATGCCAGGAGTGGATCCAGACGTGGTTTGCCATCATCTGAACATATCTCCTGAGTTCAAGCCAGTCCAACAGAAGAAGAGAGAAGTGGAAACCAAGCTGGCGGTGCCCATCAGAGAGGAGGTTGCCAAACTCCTAAAAGCGGGCTTTATTTCTGAAATTCAGTATCCCACTTGGATGTCGAATGTTGTAATGGTTAAAAAAACTGGTGGGAATTGGCGCATGTGCATGGACTTTACCAAACTAAATAAAGCATGCCCCAAAGATTGCTACCCTCTGCCTCGGATAGATGTCTTAGTAGATTCCGCGGTTGGGTATGATTTTATGAGCTTTCTCGATGCTTTCTCTGGGTACCATCAAATTAAAATGCACAAACCTGATATCTCGCACACCTCATTTATCACGAACGATGGGTGTTACTGCTATCTCGTAATGCCCTTCGGCCTTAAAAATGCGGGTGCAACATATCAAAGAATGATGGATACAGTCTTTAAACATCAAAAAGGCAGGAACCTTGAAGTTTATATTGACGATCTCCTCCTAAAAAGTAAAACATTTTCAACATATTTGAAAGACCTCGTAGAGACGTTCGCTACTCTACGGAGGTTCAGACTAAAATTGAACCCACTGAAATGTGTGTTCGGAGCAAACAAGGGAAAGTTTCTCGGGCATCTCTTAACTCCTGATGGCCTTGCGCCGAACCCAGATAAGGTGAAGGCCATTCTTGATATGACTCCTCCTCGTGATACTAAGGAAGTCCAGCAACTTGGAGGAAGGTTGTCGGGGATGAGTAGGTTTATCTCCAAATCAGGAGATAAAAGTGCTCCATTCTTTAAAGTTCTTCGGCGTGGATCAAAGTTTGAATGGAGCGAAGAGTGCAACAGGGCTTTCGAACAGTTAAAAGTGCAGTTAACTTCAACTCCGCTACTTCAGAGCCCCCGTGAAGGAGAAATATTATTCTTATATTTGGGGGTCGGTCTAGATGCAGTGAGTTCTGTCCTCGTCCGGGAGGAAAAGAAGAGGAAATTTCTGATATACTATGTCAGCCTATCGTCAAGGATGCATAAACAAGATATTCGATCTTGGAAAAGCTGGCCTTAGCTTTGGTTATGTCATCACGAAGGATTCGTCCTTATTTTCAAGCTCATCCGTCCAAGTAATTACAGATCATCCTCTGAGAAGTATTCTTGAAAAGCCAGATCATTCAGGGAGGCTGGCCAAATGGGCTATCGAACTAAGCGAGTTTGAGATATCTTATATTCCCAGAACAGCAATCAAAGCGCAGGTCTTGACAGATTTCTTGGTTGATACAACAGAATCCAGTCCTGAACAAATGGTGAAATCCTCTTTGGCTTGGATCATTTATGTGGATGGGGCTTCTGGTAAAAACTCTGTGCGAGCCGGAGTGGTTTTAGTTAGGCCGAATGGCATCCATCTTGAACAGGCAATTAAGCTCTTCTTTGCGGTTACAAATAATCAGGCAGAATATTAGGCACTTTTGGCTGGATTGAGGCTTGCAAAGGAACTGGGCATAGAACACTTACATGTTAAAACTGATTCACTTGTAATGGCTTCTCAGGTTCTGGGGAATTTCGAGACAAGAGAACCAATTCTGAGGAAGTATCTACTGCTAGCTAAGAAAGAGATCAGAAAATTCAAATCATTTATCATTGAACATATTCCAAGGACACAAAATGAAGAAGCAGACGAGTTGTCGAAGTTCGGTCTTCCATCAGGGGGAGTGACCTTTGAACTTTTTCATCCGGCAACAGATGAAGGGGAACTTATGCAAATCGATCAGAATCCTTCCTGGAAGGATCCTTTCGAGCTATTTTTATCAAAAGGAGAATTCCATCATTCCATCAAAGACAAAAAGAGATTCAGCAGAAAGGCGGCATATTATTATTTGATAGCGGGAGTTCTTTATAGGAAGACTTTGATCTCTCCCTCAGCACGGTGTGTCTCTGAGGATGAAATTCCAACCATACTTCAGGAAGTTCATTCCGGGGAATGTGGTAGCCATTCGAGAGCAAAAACTTTGGAGAAAAGAATTTTGAGGCAAGGGTTTTTCTGGCCAACCATGAGAAAAGATGCCGAGGCATTTGCTAAGCAATGTGTTCAGTGTCAAAAGTTTGCCCCTCTTCAGCATCTGCCTGCTCAATCACTTAGATCAGTAACTGCACCTTGGCCCTTCGCAGTTTGGGGGATGGATCTCATCGGACCCTTCCCAATGGCTAGCGGCTAGCGTCGTTTCATAATTGTAATGATCGATTATTTCAGTAAATGGATTGAGGCGAAGGCACTGGCAAAAACCACGATGCAGGTCATCAGGAACTTCATCTGGGGAGAAATAGTTTGCCGACATGGAATTCCACTAGCAATTGCACTAACAATGGTCCGCAGTTCAATAATTCAGAGATGATAACCTTCTGTGATCAGGTTGGAATTGATCTTTAGTTCTCCTCCGTACATCATCCAAGGACTAATGGTCAGGTAGAAGCGGCAAATAGGTAAATCCAACAGCTTATAATGAAGAGAGTCATAAATCAGAGAGGAAATTGGGTGGAGCAACTTCCTTCCATCCTTTGGACTCTTCGTACTAATCCGTCTTCGGCTACGGGGGAGACACCATTCAAATTATCTCATGGCTCGGAGGCAGTTGTTCCAATAGAGTTTGAGGTGGTCACTCCCAGAGTGGCATATGCAAAGGAGGGAGGAGAAGCATGGATAGAGGATAATGATGAGGCCATCAAATATAGTCTGGATTTGATCGAAGAGCTTCAGGATGAGGCAACCATCAGGTAGGCGGATGTAAAAAGGAGAATGGCCAAATATTTTAATAGGAATGTCAGGGTAAAACATTTTGCAGTTGGTGATATTGTGCTAAAGAAGGTTGATGCCGCAGCCAAGCGAAGGAGAAGACATCTCACGCACTTGGAGCGGTGACGACCTTAAACAGTTTTATCCTTAAAATATCCTCTTTATTTTCATGCATTTTTTGGATATTTCAATGAAAAGCCCATACTGACACTTCTTCCTGTCTGGTGACTCTTTTTTACACTCTTTTATATATCTCCCTCACTGAACCATGGAGACATCGCCAAGTTCTGCTCGAACCCCCTTGGATTGTAGTCATTAGCGTAAAACCACGAAGATCATGTGTAGCGGGGAGTTTTCGCACACGTGTAGTGGTAGCTTGCTAATTCTCGTGCGGTGGTCTTCGGAACCTTAGATCCCGGCTGATATCTGACACACCCCTGCATCAAGGGAGGTCTAGGTGAATGTTAGCTCTATCATGCCCCGAGAGGGATATAGTTACAGCTTTGATGATCTTTTTGAGGAATGCAATGTCGGTATAGCCCCCGCGGCATAACCACACCTGCCCAACTGATCATCTTAGTCCGTGACCATCGAATACTCCTAGGTACTCTCAAGCGATGCCTAAGCCGGACCCACAACTGGGTTGATCTCTCTGAGGAAAGCAATGTCGGTATATCCCCCGCGGCATAACCACACCTGCCCAATTGATCAACTCGGCTTGTAACCCTAGACAAGAGAGCAGTTGAGGTGTTTACAGCCCTTACGACCACTTGAGGAAAGCAATGATCGCGGCCTAGGCCCACCTACCCACTTGGTCATCTGGGTCTGTACATATCTATTTTCTTTATTTCTACAACTCTTATGACCATCTGAGGAAAGCAATGTTCGCCGCCTAGGCCCACCTGCCCACTTGGTCATCTGAGTCTGTAGCTACTTTTTACCGCATTACAGGGAGTTATCTCATCTCGTATGGTCCTTCTGGACCATTTGAGGAGAAAATAGGATTTCTACAGGCATATCGCAGACCGGGCGGTTTGTTTTTTAAACCTTGAGGTTTGAAATGAGCAGGTACAATAGTTATCGGGTGGTCTGGTTGTGAAACCGATCGGTTTTAAATAAGCAGGATATCATAAAATGTCATAAGGCAGGTATCGGGGGATCAAGCATAACCATGACCGGTCGGTCTCATCATTCGATTTGTAAATCTATCATCCTTGTGGGTATTAATTCGATCCGTTCGGTTAATAACGGGCTCTTCACAGTTAAGCAATTATGGTTCTTATGAAATGGAGATCATTACAAATATCAAGCCACTAACCGCCCGAAATATATATAGACCGCGCGGGTTTATCAGCTAATGTTACATAAAGCTGAGTTATATAAATCCATTCGGGTTTATTCAGAAGGATGAGATTTACAGAAATCTGAGTTACATAAATCATTCAGATTAAATACTAACCGCGCGACCTGTTGATTGTTTTCTTATGACTTGACATTCTCTATCTTATGAAGCAATTATGGGAAGCCAGGTAATAAAAGCGCGGCTTGGTTGTGTTTGATTTTCTGGTTATTACGAGGCATTCATAATAAGAAGAGGCAGAGCTTGAATTTCTATCCGCTCAATTATATATTTAAAACGCGTCAACTACGCATCAAAATATCATAGTTGATACTTTTTCGGGATATATCAAATTCGCTTAATCCGGATCGAAGAAACAAGCCATGCGAACAGGTTTTCTAAGGTTCAAGTGGCTATCTAATTGGAATTCTATGGAGTTCAACGCTCTGACCAACCGGGTTACTATTAAACCGCACGACCTGGTTAACAGAAAAGAAGACCGCAACAAACACAAGTAAGTCGCAGAAAACGAACAATTAGAGAGGTAAAAACTTTCCATTTCATCATCAAAATGTCTTTACATTGTTTTGTGACCGACCGGCTAACAAAACCAAGCCGTCGGCTATGCAAAAAAAAAAAACAAAATGCAAAAATAACGATCACAGCTATTCGTCCGGTTTGAGCTTTTTGGCCGTAGGAGAACTTGAACCTTCACTGCCATCTATGTCTACGTCGTGCGAGTATCCTTTGCTGGAAGATGAAGAACTTGAGAAACTGCTATCCGAGCTACTCGAGCTACCCGAGCCGCCCAACTTGCGGGACATAGACTGCCCGATTTCATCAAATTCGCTGGACTTTGCATCCGAGCCATCTTCTTTTTCTTCGGCAACCGCTATGGGTTCTTTTACGACCTCTTCGTCATCACTCTCTTCCTCTGAACTACTAGACTCGTCTTTATCCTTCCCCTTGGTTCGGCGGGTTACTTCGTCTAGTTTGTCTTTCAGGCCAGGATAAAGGTCCGAGAAGGTTGTATCTTCAAAACCCTCAGCCAGGCTGTCCCGACCTCTCAGGCGATCTAGGGTACCGTCAATCCCCTTGGCAACATAGGGGAAGACCTCGTCCTGGAAGTCTGGGTTGTCCATATCGTATTGATGCTATGAAAAGAAATAAGAGTCAGATCGCTCGGCCTGAAAATGATAAGCCCGAAGTACTCGTCAAACAACTTACCGCTATGATCTCCTTCAATCCGGCAATTTCGCCAGCCTGGTCGGCGGACTTCTTCTCCAAGTAGGTGTGGGCTGAGACTAGCTGCTTATATGAGAGCGCCATGAAGTGGTTAGCCGCAAAGCCCCATGCACCGACCTGTGCAGCTACTCGGGAGAGCTCTTCTTCAGGAATCTTCTTCAGCCTCTTCAAAGTTTTTCGACCATACATAGCAGCTCCAGCGGCTAGGCATGTCGGCTAATCTTGTCGCTCCCCCATAATGGGAGAGCGGTAGATACTTGCACACACTCCCCATCCTTGTGCCAAAGGACTGTCGGCTTGCCCCGTAGGTCAAACACGCCTGAGGAAGCCGGGCCCTCCTCAGCAGATGACTGCGGGTCGCTCTTCCTCATTCACTTCTCCCTTTGGGTCAGAACCGAGTTGGCCGGACTGACCGGTTTATTCAAAGGAACGACAGTGGCGGCTGCAAAAACTAAAAACTTAGAAAAACAGTCCGTGCGGTTTTAAAGCGATGAGTTAAGAAAAACTTACTATCCTCAGGACGGACATCTCCTAGCTTCGCGAACAGCGGAATATAGTAGTTTACGTTAATCCGCTCGTTCTCAAGAGACTCGAAGATTTCCTTCTCGGCTTCCCCAAGCTTGACCGACTGAAATTCCGCCTCACTCCTCGTCTGTGGGTTGACCTGCAACAACCCGATGGGGCCTTCAAACATTATGTATCTTTCTGACCAACTCGTCACCTTATTCGCGAGGTTGATGACCTTCATCCCCCGACATCTGAAATAGATATGCCCCATGAAGATGGAGGTTCCGACTTCCGGAATAGAGTGCACAGAAAAGAATTTTCGGAACAGGGAGATCGAGAACTTGACCCGTTCTGACCGCAGATACGAGATGAAACTATAGATGGAAGCAATGGAGTTCAGCGGGAGTTGTCCGGCCAAAACCCCATAGTGATCAAAAATAGTAATAACCTCAAGTGGCGGGGGGAATCGGAAGCCGTATTTAAATTGGTCAATAGGAACGACGATCTTTGTGGAAGACGAGGAGTTAATCCGCTCGTCGCGTGATGGAAGCCGGGCAGTAAGATTACTTCCAACCATATGCTCCTTAACAAATTCGTCCAACTCGGCCTGGGTTAGACGACACTCCTTGTGATTGGTTGATCGAAAAGTAGAGGCCGCATCAGTTCGGACCGCATGGATCATCTCAGACCGCTTCGACTTACTCTTACTGATGTAGGCCACTACGTTCACAACGCCCGTTCGTATCGTAACTAGTTAACCTCGCTAGACTTAAGAAGAATGATGCAAATGCAAGCCGCACAGTGCAAGTGCACTGGACTAGGCAAAGAGAAACACTTGCCACACGAAGGTTGCCAAACCTCTTGAGATCTCCCAAGGGCGAAGAGCCAATGTTTGATCAAGCAAAAGGACACACCCGGTCCGAACAAGCTATGTGTCGTACCAAGGAGATCCTCCGAAAACAATAATTTCGGAAAATAGGAAGATCTCCCCCAACGAAATCAAAAGGTGACCGCCACTCCCCGTCGAATGAAAATAACCCTAGATCGTTCCACTAACACGAGAAAATAACCGCGAGAAAATCAACGAACGAAAAACTCGTCACAGAACCTATCCACCACACCTATGCTTTGTAAAGAAAATCTCACAAATCGTTGAGTGGTTACCCTGCCCGGAATAGGAGATCCGAGATGTAGAGATCGTAGTGTTATCCACTTGGTGGTCGCCGGAGGAGGATCTCTTGACGGAGTGCACGTATTCCTTCACGATCCGCCGCCACGAACAAGCCCTAGAGGGGCCCCTTTGCCTTGGCCGAACTTGAGAAGGAAAGGGAAAGGGAGGGGCGACCTCTTTTGGCTGAATTAGGGCAAGTGAGGGGGACAGTCAAACTAGAGAGGAAGAGGGGGGGCGAGTCTTTAGAAGAGAGGAGGGTGGTCGGCGACTTGAGAGAGAGGAGAACACGAGGGGGCGACCTTGGCCAAACGTGGAGATGGGGGGAGGAAGAAAGGAAGCGGCTGCTTGGTAGAGGAGGCAAGGGGGAGGAAGCTCCTTATAGGCCGAACTTTCAAGAGGAGGAAGGAGGAGAGGGTACGGTTTTTTTTTTGGGGCGCCGAACCAGCGACGGGGAAGAGGGGGAGGGGGCGACCACGAGAGAAAGAGAGGTTCAGGGAGAGAGAATTAGAGTTAGGGTTTACAATTCTTTTTTTTTTCATCAATAAATGTGAAAATAAAGAAGGATTGGCTTATTTAAAGGCCTACAAGAAGGAGCGGCTAAACGCAACCCAAAACCATCCGCTAAACGCAGACCAAATTAAATTAAGTCCCAAACTTGACATAAAACAAATAAGCAAGTGCAAATAAATAAAAAGAGAGTGTCCGGGCACCGAATAAGGCTCAAGGGGGGTCCTTGACATCTTCATCATCATTACTCATCGGCGAGGGTGGCTCCAAATCAGCATCAAGTCTCATCCAATAAAGAGGTGGAGGTCCATCCGTAGCAACAAATGGTGTAGGCTCGTTCTCGTCCGGAGGTGGCGGCTCCAAGTACTTTGCCGCAACAGAAGTCTTCTTCCACGTAGTGTCCCTAGCAGCATCTGTCCCTTTCATCCATGTCCTCAGCATCAACGGATCATCAGTAGTAGTCCCGACCCAGAATAGGAAGGGGTCTTCAATAGCAACAGTAGGGGAAAGAGAGGGAATGAAGGGATGGTCCCCATCAATCCTCCTCCGCTCAAAAAGACTCACCCCAGGTGAGTCGGCACAGTCAGGTGTAGGTCTAGGCAAGAGTGCCCCTCCAAGCTTCCTGTCAAGAACAAAAGAGGTCTCGGGGACCTTGATCAAGGCATGGGAAAATGAAGGAGAAAATGCAGCACTATCAATAAAATCCATACCTCCAGAGAACACCAATGCAGTGAATAACAGACTACCCAACTCACCTCTCAACCCAACAGAAGTTTTAGTGGAGGGGAATGAGAAGGAAGCATGATGCAGTGGAATTAGGAAAAGTGAAAAGCAATTCAGATCATTAAAAATGGGGTTTGGTCCCCTCTCAGCAAAAATTTTTACGTGACCAGCAAAACTCTCCAAGAATATAATTACTCGGCGGTAATTGGGTACCCTACTGACTTTGATTTCTATGATGTCATTTGGCATCCGTTCAGGGGAAGTGTCTCCTAAATCCAAATTTAGTTCTACGCGGGATTCTCCAACAGGTGCGGTGACAACAGAGTGAATGGACCTGAGTGGGTCGGCTAACACCAAGTCATCATGTTTGGGGGAGTTAAGACTTCTTGGAACACCCACTAATTCATTATCTAATGTTAAATCCAAGTTCATCCGAGGATGGGTAGTCGCACGAACTATAGCAGCAGGGTCTTTGGGAGATAAGAATGTTAAAAAGTTCATAACTTCGTTCCCAAGACTAGATTCAAAAATGCTAGCACTCCCATAGGGCGTGGTATCGGGAGCACGAAACCTAGGACGATCCAAAAAGTGATGGTCAACTAGCATAGGAAGGACAACCCAACGAAACCACTCATCTCGTCCCGTGGTGGTAACGGGTTCCATACCATAGTTCAAGGTCGGGACCGAAGTAGGGGGGACCCAAGCAACCATAAATGGGTGACGGTTCAACGGGGGAGCTGACACTAGCATATGGTTCGCTAGCGCAGAGAATGTGCCCACACAACTATTACCAACAGATAACGGATTGGACCACTTGTCCTCCCCACTAGAAGACACAGGAAACTCACTAGCCCTAATCCCGCTATCAAGAGTGTGAGAAGCTAATATGGGTCGCCCCATCTCTTCGGCTTTCTCACCAACATCATCAGAATCACTTGGCTCTAGTTCAGAATTTTCAACAACCTCCGAAATGATCTCGGGATGACCAACAAGAGGCTCCCTAAAGCTAATGGGATCATGTAAAGGTTGACTAATCAGGGCAACCTCAGTCTCAGACACTAAGCCAATCGTGGGAGTATCAACAGGGACAATATGGCCTATGGGCAGGCTAGGACTAACCTGACCAGTCTCAGGTTTAACGGTTAGGCATAAAGTGTTCGTTTCTGAGTGGCTAATATCGTCTATAGGCTGATCTTGAATAGTGGTGTCAACATCCCTTTTCGTTGCTAAGCATAGGGGTGTCGACTCAGCAGGGCTACCAATGTCCCCAGATGGGAACGATGGCTTCGTAGGCGGAGTGGACCTAAGATATATAAGCCGACCTTGATGCATGAAGTCTAAGGTGTCATCGCGATCATCATATATAATATCATGGCTAGCAAGCCAAGGGTGTCCTAACAACACATGGAAGTCCTTCATAGGAAGGACATCACACCAAACACGCTCAGAATATGCTTTAATGGTGAGGGGCACCAAACATCGTTGGCACACAAAAATAACACTCTCATCCGGACACACAAGGTGGTATGGGCAAGGATGTGGTTCGGTGGTCACCAACATCCTAGACACCGCGTTCTCCGTTACAGCATTGGTATGACAGACGCTATCAATGACCAACCTGCACCACTTCTCACGGTGCTTAAAGTTTAAACGAAATTGATGTGCCGGATCACGGCTAAACCTTGTCATTGTAGGTTCATGGAATGGGTCTCTAGTCCTATGATGGAATTTAGTGAACTCCATCGGGTCCAAACCCATATGGGAGTAGTGCGGGGACAGCCCCATTCCTAAAGTTGTGCTCATAGGCTATAGGGGAAGGCAAATCTGACTAAAATTTTATTGAAACGTAATTTTATTCCCGCCTGATAACTAGGGTAAATTAAGAATTTTTTTTATTTTAATGCTGACAATAGAGTGAGGATTGTCCAGAAAATTTTTTATTGATTTTCGACAAAAATTTCAGATTTTAGACCGCTATTCGCACACCGCAGCAAATCAAATTTTTGAATTTTGATTTCAGTTTTTTTTGGAAAATATGTGAGTGCAAGTGTCCTATAACAAAACGATGAGGATTGTGCCAATTAGGAAACCGGCACGAACCTCGCTTTGACACCAAATTGATGTAGGCCACTACGTTCACAACGCCCGTTCGTATCGTAACTAGTTTACCGCGCGAGACTTAAGAAGAATGATGCAAATGCAAGCCGCACAGTGCAAGTGCACCGGACTAGGCAAAGAGAAACACTTGCCACACGAAGGTTGCCAAACCTCTTGTGATCTCCCAAGGGCGAAGAGCCAATGTTTGATCAAGCAAAAGGACCCACCCGGTCCGAACAAGCTATGCGTCGTACCAAGGAGATCCTCCGAAAACAACAATTTTAAAAAATAGGAAGATCTCCCCCAACGAAATCAAAAGGGGATCGCCACTCCCCGTCAAATGAAAATAACCCTAGATCGTTCCACTAACACGAGAAAATCAACGAACGAAAAACTCGTCACAGAACCAATCCACCACACCTATGCTTTGTAAAGAAAATCTCACAAATCGTTGAGTGGTTACCGTGCCCGGAATAGGAGATCCGGGATGTAGAGATCCTAGTGTTATCCACGTGGTGGTCGCCGGAGGAGGATCTCTTGACGGAGTGCACGTTCGCCTTCACGATCCGCCGCCACGAACAAGCCCTAAAGGGGCCTCTTTGCCTTGGTCGAATTTGAGAAGGAAAGGGAAACGGAGGGGCGGCCTCTTTTGTCCGAATTAGGGCAAGTGAGGGGGGCAGTCAAACTAAAGAGGAAGAGGGGGGCGAGTCTTTAGAAGAGAGGAGGGTGGTCGGCGACTTGAGAGAGAGGAGAACACGAGGGGGCGACCTTGGCCGAACGTGGAGATGGGGGGAGGAAGAAAGGAGGCGGCTGATGGGTAGAGGAGGCAAGGGGGCGGCAGCTCCTTACAGCCGAACCATCAAGAGGAGGAAGGAGGAGAGGGTGCAGTTTATTTTGGGGGCGCCGAACCAGCGACGGGGAAGAGGGGGAGGGGGCGACCACGAGAGAAAGAGAGGTTCAGGGAGAGAGAATTAGAGTTAGGGTTTACAATTCTTTTTTTTCATCAATCAATGTGAAAATAAAGAAGGATTGGCCTATTTAAAGGCCTACAAGAAGGAGCGGCTAAACGCAGCCCAAAACCATCCGCTAAAGGCAGACCAAAATAAATAAAGTCCCAAACTTGACATAAAACAAATAAGCAAGTGCAAATAAATAAAAAGAGAGTGTCCGGGCGCCGAATAAGGCTCAAGGGGGGTCCTTGACATCTTCATCATCATTCCTCATCGGTGAGGGTGGCTCCAAATCAGCATCGAGTCTCGTCCAATAAAGAGGTGGAGGTCCATCGGTAGCAACAAATGGTGTAGGCTCGTTCTCGTCCGGAGGTGGCGTCTCCAAGTACTTTGCCGCAACAGAAGTCTTCTTCCACGTAGTGTCCCTAGCAGCATCTGTCCCTTTCATCCATGTCCTCAGCATCAACGGATCATCAGTAGTAGTCCCGACCCAGAATAGGAAGGGGTCTTCAATAGCAACAGTAGGGGAAAGAGAGGGAATGAAGGGATGGTCCCCATCACTTAGCTCGCGCCATTCTGAAAATGTGAATGAGTCTCCGTGATGATTACTAATTATAAGAGTCGGCGATCTGCAAATAGCAAAATTATGGCACGGATATCAAATCAAACTGCACGGTCATATATCAACGCGTTCGAGGAATACAGATAGCAAGAATGTCCCAAGGGTTTGCGCATATTAAATAAATCGAATGACAAAGCAGCGGATAAAGTAGAGTAAACCGGTCGGACAGCAGACTGCGTCAGAAAGTATTAGTAGAGTTCAACAAAAATCTCAAGCATTTAGCGCAGGTCGCGCGACCTGCATAACAATTCAGATTATGAAGGCAAAATCCTAGACTACTTAAACACAAATCGCACGGATTAAATGGGTATCAGAAAATATTAAAGGAAAATATTGTCCAACGGACCCAATCATCACATCGTCTCGAGAAGCAAACGAAATAATATTACAAATATTGTTCTTAAAGTTAAAAGTTGTTCACGGTTGATGATGCTTTGAAGAGGGATCTTCGTGATGAAGACGAGCGACCTGGTCACCGGTTTGAATAAGGAGACTATATATCTGGCTTGAATGATAATGAAGATGATTAAGCGTGCTATGAAGTCGTGCGGCATCCCGCTCTACCCGTACAGCGGGAACCGTATGAGCAGAAGGAGTACCGGCAGACTCATTAGTAGCAGGACTGGCGGGGGATTTGAGTTCGTCCCAGCAGCCGGGCAGTTCGATATCATCATCCTTTCATCATTAACAGGACGCCGGCTTCTGCCGACTTCCCTGGTCAAGCGAAGATATTTCTCTTAATAGTATTTGCAGTCTTCTACAAACTTCGAAGCCTTTTTCTTTTACCTATCAAGTCGCGTGGTTATGGAGGCAATCTGCTCTACCAGCATCTTTTCCTTATCAAGCCGCGCCTTCTTCTCGATTTCAAGCTGAGTCGCTAGCTCCTTCTCCCTCTCCGGCTATGCTTTCTTCTCGGCCTCAAGTGCGGCCCGCACGGCCTCTAGCTGAGCCCCAAGCGCCTGTTGTTCCTCTTGCCGCCTCTTCTTCTCGACCTCTAGAGCAACCCGGGCAGCTTCTTCTCGGCCTTCAATCTCCCTTATCTTCACCTCCAAGCCTCTTAGAAGGTGTCGAAAATTGGCAAGCTCCTCCTGCCCAGAGTTTGAGCTCCGTGCGAGGCTGGGCACCTGAGACAGTGGCGGAAGGCTAGATACGAGGTCGCCCGGCCTCATTGTTTCTGGGGGGATAACTTGGCTCGAAGTCGCCGGACTGTCGAGTAACTTGTCTTGTTTCAATAAACTGTCCATTCCCCTGAGAATGCGCTCGGAGCACTACATTCATTGGAGCACAAGTTTTATCCATTCCAGTTCATTAAGTTGTCCCTATATAGTGTGTTGCAGCGGTAATGCGAAATTTAGCTCCAAATGACACCTAAACTTCTAACGTCGATAACTTTTGATTTGTATGTTTAATTTTTGCCCACAACACCTTTTCAGAATATGCTCAGAGGCATACATCAAATGGAGCACCATCTTAAACCATTCCAGCTCTTTTTAGTGGTCAATATACAGCAGGTTGCAATGGTAATGAGGGATTTAGCTCCTCTTGTCACATAAACTAAAACAGCCATAAATTTTGATCTTATTGTCTGATTTATGCGCACATCACCTTTTTGGAATGAGCTCGGAGCCCTACATTCATTGAAGCACAAGTTTTACCCATTCCAGTTCATTTAGTTGTCGATATATAGCGGGTTGCACTGGTAATG
This sequence comes from Dactylorhiza incarnata, assembly GCA_033032865.1. Lineage (NCBI taxonomy): Eukaryota > Viridiplantae > Streptophyta > Magnoliopsida > Asparagales > Orchidaceae > Dactylorhiza > Dactylorhiza incarnata. The sequence continues at coordinate 1,929,457 of JAWHQI010000330.1, read as the reverse complement.
CGAAATTTAGGTCCAAATGACACCTAAACTTGAAACAGCCATATCTTTTGATCACGTTGTCTGATTTTGGCCCAAAAAACTCTTCGAAATGAGCTATGAGCCATTCATTCAATGGAGAGCAAGTTTAACCCAATCTAGTTCATTTAGTGGTCGATATACATTGAGTTGCAATGGTAATGTGGGATTTAGCTCCAACTAACACCTAAACATCAAACAGCTATAACTATTGACCCGGTTGTCCGAATTTTGCCCAAAACAACTTTTTGGAATGAGATCAGAGACATACGTCCTATGGAGAATAGGTTTTACCCGATCGAGTTCATTTAGTGGTCGACAGATAGTGGATTGCAGTGGAAATGAGGGATTTTGCTCCAATTGACACCTAAACTTCAAACATCCATAACTTTGATCCAGTTTTCAAGTTTTTGCCCACAACACCTTTTCGAAATTAGATCGGAGCCATACATCGAATGGACAACAGGTTTTACCCATTACAGTTCATTTAGTGGTTGATCTATAGTGAGTTACAGTGGTAATGGGGGATTTAGCTCCAAATGACACAAACTTCAAACATACAGAACTCTTGATCAAGTTGCCCAATTTTTGCCAATAATACCTTTTTAGAATGAGCTCAGAGCCCTACATCCAATGTAGAGTTGGATATAACCATTCAAGTTCATTTATTGTTTGATATATAGTGGGTTATAGTGGTAATGCGAGATTTTGCTCCAAATTACACCTAAACTTCAAGCAGCCATAAATTTTGATCCGGTTGTTCGGTTTTTTTGCAGAACACTTTTTCGGAAAGAGCTCGTATTCTCCATACAACAGAGAATAAGATTTACCCATTCTAGAATAAGACATCACCTTTCAGGTAGTCCAATTTTTGCCCACAATACCTTTTCAGAATGAGATCGAAGCCCTAAATCCAATGGAGAACAATTTAAACCCATTCCAGCTCGTTTAGAGGTCGATATACAGTGATTTGTAGTGGTAATATGAGATTTAGCTTCAAATGACACATACACTTCAAAATTATAGAATTTTTAATGCTGGTTGTAGTGAAAATGAGAGATTTAGCTACAAATGACACTAAAACTTTATACATCAATTACTTTTGATCCGGTTGTCTGATTTTACCCCCACAACACCTTTTAGGAATAAGCTTGGAGCACTACATTCATTGAAGCACAAGTTTTATCCAATGCAGTTCAGTTAGTTGTCTATATATAGCGGGTTGCACTAGTAATGCGAAATTTAGCTCAAAATGACACCTAAACTTGAAACAGCCATAACTTTTGATCAGGTTGTCTAATTTTTGCCCACAAAACCTCTTTGAAATGAGCTCTGAGCCATACATTAAATGGAGAGCAAGCTTTACCCAATCTAGTTCATTTAGTGGTCGATATACATTGAGTTGTAGTGGTAATGTGGGATTTGGCTCCAACCAACACCTAAACTTCAAACAGCTATAACTATTGATACGGTTGTCTAAATTTTACCCAAAACACCTTTTCAGAATGAGCTCAGAGCCATACATCCTATGGATAATAGGATTTACTCAATCGAGTTAATTTAGTGGTCAACGGATAGTGGATTGTAGTGGAAATGAGGTATTTTGCTCCAATTGACACCAAAACTTCAAACATCCATAACTTTGATCTAGTTGTCAGGTTATTGCCCACAACACCTTTTCGGAATGAGATTGGAGCCCAATATCCAATGGAAAACAAGTTTTACCCATTACAGTTCATTTAGTGGTTGATCTACAGTGTGTTACAATGGTAATGCGAGATTTAGCTCCAAATGACACATAAACTTCAAAAAGACAGAACTCTTGATCCAGTTGCCCAATTTTTTCCCCCAATACCTTGTTAGAATGAGCTCTGTGCCCTGCATCCAATGTAGAGTAGGATATAACCATTCAATTTTGTTTATTGTTTGATATAAAGTGGGTTCCAGTGGTAATGCCGGATTTAGCTCCAAATTACACTTAAACTTCAAGCAGCCATAACTTTTGATCCGGTTGTTCGATATTTTTGCACAACCCTTTTTCGGAAAGAGCTCGTATTCTCCATACAATAGAGAATAAGATTTACCCATTCTAGAATAAGACAACACCTTTCCGGTTGTCCAATTTTCGCCCACAATACCTTTTCGAAATGAGATTGGAGCCCTAAATCCAATGGAAAACAATTTAAACCCATTCCAGCTCGTTTGAAGGTCGATATACAGTGAGTTGTAGTGGTAATATGAGATTTAGCTCCATATGACACATACACTTCAAAATGACAGAATTCTTTATGCTGGTTGTAGTGAAAATGAGAGATTTAGCTCCAAATGACACTCAAATTTAAACAACAATAACTTTTGATGCGGTTGTTTTATTTTACCCCCACAAAACCTCTTGGGAATGAGCTCGGAGCACTACATTCATTAGAGCACAAGTTTTACCCATTCCAGTTCATTTAGTTGTTGATATATAGCGTGTTGCAGTGGTAATGCGAAATTTAGCTCCAAATGACACCTAAACTTCTAACGTCCATAACTCATTTAGGGCTCCGATCTCATTCCGAAAAGGTAATGTGGGCGAAAATCGGATAACCGGAAATGTGTTTTCTTATTCTCGAAAGGGTAAACGTTATTCTCTATTGGATGGAGAATACGATCTCTTACCAAAAAAGTGTTATGCGCAAAAATCGAACAATCAGATCAAAAGTTAAGGCTGCTTGAAGTTTAGGTGTAATTTGGAGCTAAATCCCGCATTGCCACTGGAACCCACTGTATATCAAACAATAAACGAACTTGAATGGTTATATCCTACTCTCAATTGGATTTAGGGCTCTAAGCTCATTCTAAAAAGGTAATGTGGGCAAAATTTGTGCAACTGGATCAAGAGTTCTGTCTGTTTGAAGTTTGTGTCATTAAGAGCAAAATCCCACATTAGCACTGCAACCCACAGTAGATCAACCACTAAAAGAACTAGAATAGGTAAAACTTGTTGTCCATTGGATGTATGACTCTGATCTCATTCCGAAAAGGTGTTGTGGGCAAAAATCAGTCAACCTGATCAAAGTTATTGCTGTTTCAAATTTAAGTGTCATTTGGAGCTAAATTTCGCATTACCAGTGCAACCCGTTATATATCGATAACTAAATGAACTATAATGGGTAAAACTTGTGCTTCAATGAATGTAGGGCTCAGAGCTCATTGCTAAAAGGTGTTGAGGGGGTAAAATCAGACAACCAGATCAAAATTTATTGATGTATAAAGTTTGAGTGTCGTTTGGAGCTAAATCTCACACTTTCACTGCAAACTGCATCTTAAATTCTTTCATTTTTAAATTTATGTGTAATTTGAAGCTAAATCTCGCACTACCTCTATAACCACTATATATCGACCTCTAAGCTATCTTGAATGCGTTAAGATTCTTCTCCATTGGACTTAGGTCTCCGATCTCATTCCGAAAAGGTATTGTGGGCAAAAATCGGACAACCGGATCAAAAGTTACAGATGTTTGAAGTTTAGGTCTCCTTTCGTGCTAAATACCTTATTACCAACCCGCTGTATATTGATCACTAAACAAACTGGAATAGTTAAAACTAACACTCCATTGGATGTAGGGCTCTGAACTTATTCCAAAATGGTGTTGTGCGCAAAAATCGGACTAACAGATCAAAAGTTATGGCTGTTATAGTTTCTGTGTCAAGAGGAGCTAAATCCCTCATTACCATTGCAACCGCTGTATATTGACCACTAAAATGAGCTGGAATGGTTTAAAATTGTGATCCATTGGATGTATGCCTCCGAGCATATTCCGAAAAGGTGTTGTGAGAAAAAATCAAACATACAAATCAAAATTTATGGTTGTTAGAAGTTTAGGTGTCGTTTGGAGCTAAATTTTGCGTTACCACTACAACCCGCTATATATTGACAACTAAATGAACTGGAATGGATAAAACTTATGCCCCAATGATTGTAGTGCTCCGAGCTCATTTCGAAAAGGTGTTGTGGGGTAAAATCAGACAACCACGCCAAGAGTTGTTGTTGTTTTAAGATTGAGTGTCATTTGCAGCTAAATTCCTCATTTTCACTACAACCCGCATTAAAAATTCTTGCATTTTGAAGTGTATGTGTCATTTTTGTTGGAACATGCTTTCCGCATCTCTTGGTTTGACAATAACAAATCCTATTGTATTTGATCATATTTGTTTTGTGTTTATAGTATGCAGGATTCTGTGCTTCCATAACTCCATGTTGCTGTGTTGTTGTTGCTACCGCACCGCGCTAAATCTATCACTGACGCTAGCATTAGCAACAGCTGAGACGAAACTGCTGAGAAGGGTAGCCGCTGAGATGAAAGTTGAGGCCCGTTCGACGAACTGCTGCCCTACAGCGGAGCGTTAATACTACCGTCGGCGCTAGCTCTGTTCTGCATGCTGCGCTCGACGAATTGTGTGGACAGCTCGACAAAGTTGCGTCCGACGAAATGATCTACCGTGGAGCGTTAGCTCTGGCGCAGGCGTTAGCAAATTTGGAAACCATTGACTGAAAGGAAAGTGGAGAAAAAGGAATGTCGACGGGTCGCTATGTTTGGCAAGTACTATCGCGGCGCGTTAAGACTAACACACGGCGGAAGCTTTTGGAAACATCCCGTCAGCAGTTGATTGAGGGGCAAATTTGGAAAGAGATATCGGCTGAAGGAAGGTTATCGCACTAGCGTGGGGCGATTGTGTTATCGCGGCGTGCTAGGCTATCACAACCGTTTGCGCGCAGAAGTTGCCTTAACTGCCACGATCCGTGTGCACGTCTATTCACTATCGCGGGGCAGTAGTACTAACGAAGGTGGTAGCTGACGAATCTATTTAAAAAGAAGTGCCTCCTCCGTTGTTGTTGGCTGTTACAGAAGTTATTGGAGCCTTACTTTCAGAGCACTCGTGCGATCCTTCAGAAGCAGCCAAGAGGAACTCCTTCAACGTTTCGTGAACGCAAAAGAACTTGAAGGACATTTCGATCACATCTTCATCTACATCAAGTTCTTCTTGTTGAGGGAGTCTTAGTTCCTGTCTTTGTTTTGTTTTTCAATTTGTAAACTTTATAACTTTGTTTGGTAGAGAAATTCGCCACACAGCGACTAGGGCCTTGCGGGGACTAGGGGGAAATTCGCCTCGTGTTGGCGACTATGTCTAGGGTGTAGATCTAGGGGGTGCTCGAGGACTTTCTGGTGAGGGAAGGACTAGAGCGGCTTGAGGCCTTGTCTAGGGAGAGATAGCCTAAAGCCAACCGGTCTTTGAGAGAAGGGTCGGTATAGAAAACCAAAAGTGTTTTCATTGATCGCCTCTTTCCAAGCATTATTGGGAAAAGTTTTGTAATCAATTTTACTTCCAGTTAATGATTAATGAAAATATGTTTATTATTTCATCTCTGAGTTGTAATATGTGTTTTTTGTGTTCTAACGTAAAAGTATTCTCACTGTTGCTAACGCTGAGCGTTAACACTACCATTGGAGGTAGTGGCTGAGAATTATTTTCTCTGATAATCTCTGAAATTTTAAAAACCCTTATTCACCCCCCTCTAAGGGCGCCTACAGATCCAACAATTGGTATCAGAGATAGGTTATTCCAATTCGGTCTAACAACCGGGAATAATGGCGCTCCGTGATCTCGCTTTTCATGAGGGGCAGGGAATAAGTAGACCTCCGTTGTTTACTGGATCTGATTATAGTTACTGGAGAACACGCATGTGTTGTTTTCTTATGAACTTAGATCTAGATGTATGGGCATGTGTTGAAACTCCATACACTTCTCCTACATACATTGTTGGAGAAGTAATTATGGAAAAACCTAAGGATAAATGGGACGATGGAGATAAGGCTAGGTGTAAAATTAATGCAAAAGCAATGAATGCCTTGTTCTGTGCTCTTGATAGGACTGAATTTAATAGAGTTAGTGCATGTGAATCTGCTTATGATATTTGGAATCTTTTAGAAATAACGCATGAAGGTACCTCGCAGGTCAAAGACTCAAAACTATTCCAACTAGAATCTGAATTCGAGAGGTTCAGGATGGATCTGAATGAGGACGTCGACTCCATGTACACTCGATTCACCAAGATTGTCAACGCCTCAAAAATTCTTGGAAAGACATTCTCAAATGGCGACTTGGTGAGAAAGCTTCTTCGATCACACCCACCAAAGTTCAATCCAAAGGTGACGGCGATTTCCAAATCGCATGATCTTAGGCGGCTCCAAATTGAGAGCCTCATTGGGAATCTCAAAACCCATGAGGTAGAACTCAAGATTCAAGAAGAGGAGTACAACATGGAGCCGAAGAAGAAAGCCTTGGCACTGAATTCAAGAAAGGAAGATGACGACGCGGAAGTTGACGAGGAGAGCCTCTTTGTGAAGAACTTCACAAAATTCTTGAAGAATCCGGAAAGGAGAAACACCTTCCGAAAATTCTTCCGAAAAGGCTCCTCATCCAAAAGAGAGAAGAAGGAAAAGTCTAGCGACGAGGATGAAGAGCGACCTCCTCCCGAGTGCTTCCATTGTAGGAAGACCGGGCATATTAGAAGTCAATGCCCAAAATTTCTGAAAGAGCAAAAAGACAAATGGTTTAAAGGATAGGAGAAGAAGAAAGTCCTAAAAGATGCAACATGGGATGACTCTTCTTACGGGTGCTCAAGTATATCAAGTGCAAGCGATGATGATGAGGCAAACTTGTGCCTTATGGGGATAAGCAATGAATCAACCAACGACGAGTGCAGTGTCCAAAGCGACACTGAGGTAATCCCCTCTAACTATGATGATCTTTATTCTGAATATTTAAAAACTTGCAAATCGTTTGGCAAAAATTTACAAGATCTTGATCTACTTAAAACTGGAAATAAAATTCTCTTGAAACAAAATCAAAAATTAAGTAAAGAAGTTTTTGCTTTGGGAAAAGAGATGGAGTCTTGCCAAAAGAATGAGTTTATTTTGACAAAGATTAGCAAACTTGAAACTGATCTTTCTAATGCTCTCTCCAATATAGAATCACTCACGAAACAAAAGAGAGACTTAGAAAGAAATTTGAAACTATCTCTTTCTAATGTTGAGAATGAAAAGAAAAATTTTACCAATAGATACGGAAATCTTGTTAGTGAAAATTTTGCATTAAAAGCTAAAATCCATGACCTTAATTTAGCCATAGAAATATTCGGTGTTGGAAAGAAAAGTCTTGATATGATTTTGGCCAACCAAAGGCATGGCAGTGCAAAAACTGGTTTAGGCTTTGACTCTGATAACTATCGCCCGACGGTAACTACTAACGCTGGTGGTAGTACAAACCTCATAATTCTTGGAAAAATCATAAATCTGGAATTTATTCTGCTGATTCCCCATCCTCCAGCAAAAGTCCACAACAAAAACTGAAAAAGGTCTCAACCCCTTTTGTGCTATGTACCAAGTGTCATCACTTCGGGCACAGCCTGGTCTCTTGCAGGATGAAGGGTCGATGTACGGTCAAGCAAATCTGGGTGCCTAAGGCTTCCACCTATTCTATGGGAGGAACCACTTGGGTATCCGAATCTTTACTCTCATCTTCTTGTTAGGTATGTTGGCAGGCTAAGGAAAAGGAATACATGTGGTACTTGGACTCAGGTTGCTCCAAACACATGATGGGCGATAAAGCAAAATTCCTTAGCCTCACAAAGAAGAAAGGAGGAATGGTGACATTTGGGGACAATGGAAAGGGAAGGATTTTAGGCACCAGTACTGTAGGTAACAATTCTTTCTCTATTACTAATGTTTTATATGTAGAATTCTTGAAACACAACTTGATTTCTATTAGTCAACTTTGTGATAAAGGTCTAAATATTTTATTTGAGTCTTCTACTGATTTATGCAAAATTATAGATCCTCTCACATCACCACGAATTCAAAATGTATATCTCATTGCCTTTCATGATCTATCACGTGCAACTCTCAAATGTCTTATATCAAAAAATGAAGAACTTGAATTATGGCATAGGCGTCTTGGTCACTCTAGTACCAAGTTAATTTTAAAATTGTCAAAAAATAAACTTATTAAAGGTTTCCCCATGCTAACTGGAAATCTATCTTCCTTATGTTCGCCATGCCAAAAATGAAAATTTTCAAAACCTCTTTCAAAAGTAAAAAGGAAATATCCACCTCAAGACCTCTTCAACTAATTCACATGGATCTTTTTGGACCCATTAGCACATGTAGTCTTGGTGGTAAAAAGTACACTTTTGTTTTAATTGATGATTTTTCTCGATTTACTTGGACCTTATTTCTTACCTCCAAATCCGATGCGTTTTTTGAATTTTCAAAACTGTGCACTCGTATTCAAAATGAATTAGAACTAAAAATCAAGTGTATACGATAGGATCATGGAGGGGAATTTGAAAACGATAGCTTCACCACCATCTATAATAATCTAGGTATCAACCACAAATTTTCCGCTCCACGCACCCCCCAACAAAACGGTGTGGTGGAGAGGAAAAATAGACTCTTCAAGAACTCGCACGCACCATGCTATCCGAGTATGGATTGCCTAGTTATTTTTGGGCCGAAGCAGTAAATACTTCGTGTTATGTCATCAATCGTGTTATGCTTCGCCCTATTTTAAAATTAACTCCATATGAATTGTACTTTCAAAAGAAACCTAATGTATCATATTTCCATGTCTTTGGGTGCAAATGTTTTATCTTAAACACCAAGGATGCATTAGCTAAATTTGATGAAAAATGTGATGAAGGTATCTTTCTTGGTTACTCCTCCACTAGCAAAGCATATAGAGTATATAATAAAAAAATCTAAAAAGGTTGAAGAGTCTATTCATGTGAAGTTTGATGAACTTGTGGTTTGTGTAGATTCTACTTCTGCAGGAAATGATGATGCACCTCTTTCACCATTGGAGCATGATGATGAGCCACTTGAAAAAGAAAAAGAAGAAGAGACGGTGCAAGAGGAGCACATGCCTACAAGTGTGCTTCGATTTACAAGGGATCATCCAAGGGAGCTTATCATTGGTGAACCATCAAGAGGGGTAACTACACGCTCTTCTTTTACTGAATCTTTTTCAAATTTATGCTTTGTTTCAGAAATAGAACCGAAAAATGTTTCCACCGCTTTGAATGATGAATTTGGGTTTATTGCTATGAATGACAATTTGAACGCAATAAAGTTTGGAAACTAGTTGAAAGACCATCTAATCACCCCGTTATCGGTGTCAAATGGATATTTAAAAATAAATTAGATGGAGAGTCTAGAATAACTAGGAACAAATCTAGATTAGTGGCACAAGGTTATTCTCAAATTGAGGGGGTATATTTCGATGAAACATTTGCACATGTTGCTCGCCTTGAATCGATTAGAATTTTTCTATCTTTTGCGAGTTATAAGAAGTTTAAATTATTTCAAATGTATGTCAAAAGTGCCTTCTTAAACGGGATAATAAAAGAAGAAGTCTATGTAGAACAACCCCCCAGATTTATTGATGAAAAATTTCCAAATCATGTATATAGATTAGAAAAAGCGCTTTATGGTCTAAAACAAGGGCCCCGTGCTTGGTATGAACGCTTAACATCTTTTTTATTAAAGCACGGTTATAAAATGGGTAGTGCCGATACCACACTATTCATTAAGCACTATGATAATGATTTGATTATTTTACAAATATACGTTGACGATATTATTTTTGGAGCCACTAATGAGGAGTTGTGTAAGGAAGTTATTCAAGTGATGCAAAATGAGTTTGAAATGAGTCTAGTGGGTGAACTAACATACTTTTTAGGATTTCAAATAACCCAAAGAAATGATGTAATTTTTATATGTCAATCCAAATATGTCCATGATATGCTACAACGTTTTGGATTTGAAAATTTAAAACAAGCTAGTACTCCAATGAGCGCATCACTAAAATTAGGAAAAGATGAAGCCGGAATTTCAATTGACCAAACGTTATATAGAGGAATGATTGGATCCCTATTATACCTTAGTGCATCTAGACCCGATATCATGTTTGTCTATGCTTATGCGCTAGATTTCAAGCAAATCCAAAAGAATCTCATTTAAAAGCGGTGAAATGAATTTTTCGATATCTAATAGGCACATCAAAATTAGGACTTTGGTATCCAAATAATGATTCTTTTCTCTTGCATGGATATTCTGATTCTGATTATGCGGGTTGTTCACTAGATAGGAAAAGCACTAGTGGTACATGTCACTTCTTAGTCCTTCTCTAGTTGCATGGTCAAGTAGAAAACAAAATTCTGTTGCCCTTTCCACCACCGAGGCAGAATATATTGCACTAGGAAGTTGTTGCGCCCAAGCATTATGGATGACACAAACCTTCGAAGACTTTGGTGTTCATTTAACTAATATTGAACTTAAGTGTGACAACAAGAGTGCTATTGACTTAACAAACAACCCCGTTCATCAGTCCCGCTCTAAACATATTGACGTACGACACCACTTCATTAGGGATCACATCAAAAAGGAACACGTTCATGTAAACTTCATAGGAACTGAATCACAACTTGCGGACATCTTTACTAAGCCTCTACCCGATTCACTATTTCATCTACATAGACTAGAACTAAAGGGTTTTGGACATTCTCGCTTGATCTTGAAAAATCCACATTTTATTGTGCATATGTAACTGATTTCTTTGCTGAACCACATTGTAACTAATCTGCACAAATATATTCAAAAGAAAAATTCTGAAAAATCACTCGTTTTTCACAAAATTTGGCACTCTGTCACTACCGCTCGGCGATAGCTGGGTACCGTTGGCGGTAGTGGATAATTCTGAATTTCCAACTTCTGTTTCATTTTTTCTTTTCCCAGTTTCTGTTATTTTTCTTTTAAAAATTCTACAACAACAAAAAAACTGTAAAAAGAATCAAAATCAAACCATAAATATGCTTTGTTTTTATATATCAAAACAAACTACAAAATTGAAAAACCAATTAAAACATCAAAAATATGCCTTCTATTTGTTTTCTTTTTGTTTTTGAAAAACTTAAAAATTATGAAAATTGTGAAATTCTCTATATTTCAAGGATGATACATTTTATCTTGCCAAGATCAGTTTACAATGTTTCCTTCTCTATTTCAAGTATCTGAATAACATTGTATTTGTGTCATGCCTTGATCATTATCTTGTATGTGCATTGAAATTGATTGTAAAATTTATGTGTAGTATTGCAAAGCATGCCTCTATGTATGAGTAAATGGCTTATATTTGTTAATGATCTTTCACTCACACCTTTTGATAAACTACATATGAATTTAATTTACTCTTACATGATTGTGTAGTGTACACAACTTAATATTATTTATTTGCATGCTTAGTTTTACCTACACCACAAGTAAAAATCTTTTTCATGCACCTATTTTTGAAGAAGTGTGTCTTTTCAAAATCTTTTGTTTGCATATACAAGTGAATTCGGAGACTTTTGTCGTTAAGCAAAAAAAAATATTCAAATGAATAGATTGACAAAGATAACTCCACCAAGCACTACTCACCCTCCTGATAAGTCTTAATGAGCATTGTGAGGTTGAGCACCTTGGAGAGAATTGTAAAGTGCCTTGTTTGCAAGCACTTGTTGTACACTACTTCTTCTTGTACACCGGATTACACACCACAATTTTTTTTAAATAAAATGTGTGATTCCCCAAGCACTACTTTGCACCCTGATAAGTCTTAATATGCATTGTGTGTGCAGAGCACCTTGGTAGTTGTACTATTTTTCTATGTGCATTGAAAAATTCATATAGCTTTGTGGGTAGAAATAACTCTAAAAATGCTTTCTCAATAATGTTGTGGTTATTAATATGTATACTTTTATCAAAAACACTATTTTGTACACATCATTATAACTTGTAAGCCTTCTACTCATAAGAATTGGAGTCTATTGCATATTTACATATTTCTCTACATTCTTAAGTAAATGCACTATATATTTTTGCATGATCAATACAATGTATAAATGTACTTGATTGTTTCAATTTCGAACATTGTATTTCTTACATCTTGACTTGATTTCTTGTCTCATGCTTACATATTTTTTTCGCTACGCCATGAAAACTCTATATTGAATACCTTTCAAAACTTGTGTATGGCCATGTTAAAACTGAAATTCGTCTAGGTTCTTAAAATGCTAAAACATCTATCTTGTCCTGTCTACAACTCATAATCATCTACTCTATTTTCTAAATTCCTATATAGATGTTCATTTCAAAATATTATTTCGTCATGCTTTCCTCCTCTTTACTACTTGTACGCTTGATCATGAATACGTTATCCTAACAAGTGGTTTTTATATGACAATTTCTTCACATTCCTTTTTTCCTACCTATTGTTTTTTTACCTATTTGGCTTTTCCTCTCCACCCTCTTTTGATAATACCAAAAGAGGGAGAATAAACTTGAAAGAAATCAACATATTCATATTTTGGGGAGTTAAGTTCATTGGTAGTTTTGATGTAGGGGGAGCATTCATTTAGGCTGAGCTTATGCACAAAGTCTTAAATTTCATGCTTATCTCTATTATAAACACAAATTTCTTTCAATTGTATTATTTCTTTCTAAGGGGATTTGTTATTATGAAAAGGGGGAGTTTGTTGGAACAGGCTTTCCGCATCTCTTGGTTTGACAATAACAAATCCTATTGCATTTGATCATACTTGTTTTTTGTTTATAGTATGCAGGATTCTGTGCTTCCATAACTCCATGCTGCTGTGTTGTTGTTGCTACCGCGCCGCGCTAAATCTACCGCTGGCAATAGCATTAACAACAGCTGAGACGAAACCGCTGAGAAGGGTAGCCGCTGAGATGAAAGTTGAGGCCCGTTCGACGAACTGCTGCCCTACCGCAGAGCGTTAATACTACCGTTGGCGCTAGCTCCGTTCTGTATGCTGCGCTCGACGAATTGTGTGGACAGCTTGACAAAGTTACATCCGACGAAATGATCTACCGCAGAGCGTTAGCACTGACGCAGGCATTAGCAAATTTGGAAACCATTGACTGAAAGGAAAGTGGAGAAAAAGGAATGTCGACGGGTCGCTATGTTTGGCAAGTACTATCGCGGCGCGTTAAGACTAACACCTGGCGATATCTTTTGGAAACATCCCGTCAGCAATTGATTGAGGGGCAAATTTGGAAAGAGATATCGGCTGAAGGAAGGTTATCGCACTATCGCGGGGCGATAGTGTTACCACGGTGAGCTAGGCTGTCACAACCATTTGCGCGCAGTAGTTGCCTTAACTGCCACGATCCATGTGCACGTCTATTCACTACCGCGGGGCGGCAGTACTAGCGCAGGCGGTAGCTGACGAATCTATTTAAAAAGAAGTGCCTCCTCCGTTGTTGCTGGCTATTACAGAAGTTATTGGAGCCTTACTTTCAGAGCACTCGTGCGATCCTTCAGAAGCAGCCAAGAGGAAATCCATCAACATTTCGTGAACGCAAAAGAACTTGAAGGCCATTTTGATCGCATCTTCATCTACATCAAGTTCTTCTTGTTGAGGGAGTCTCAGTTCCTGTCTTTGTTTTGTTTTTCAATTTGTAAACTGTATAACTTTGTTTGGTAGAGAAATTCGCCACACGGCGACTAGGGCCTTGCGGGGACTAGGGGGAAATTCGCCTCGTGTTGGCGACGAAGTCTATGGTGTAGATCTAGGGGGTGCTCGAGGCCTTTCCGGTGAGGGAAGGGCTAGAGCGGCTTGAGGCCTTGTCTAGGGATAGATAGGATAAAGCCAACCGGTCTTTGAGAGAAGGGTCGGTACAGAAAACCAAAAGTGTTTTCATTGATCGCCTCTTTCCAAGCGTTATTGGGAAAAGTTTTGTAATCAATTTTACTTACAGTTAATGGTTAATGAAAATATGTTTATTGTTTCATCTCTGAGTTGTAATCTGTGTTTTTTGTGATCTAACGTAAAAGTATTCTCACTGTTGCTAACGCTGAGCGTTAACACTACCGCTGGCGGTAGTGGTTGAGAATTATTTTCTCTGATAATCTCTGAAATTTTAAAAACCCTTATTCACCCCCCTCTAAGGGCGCCCACAGATCCAACAACTGGTATCAGAGGTAGGTTATTCCAATTCGGTCTAATAACCGGGAATAATGGCGTTCCGTGATCTCGCTTTTCATGAGGGGCAGGGAATAAGTAGACCTCCGTTGTTTACTGGATCTGATTATAGTCACTAGAGACAACGCATGCGTTGTTTTCTTATGAACTTAGATCTAGATGTATGGGCATGTGTTAAAACTCCATACACTTCTCCTGCATACATTGTTGGAGAAGTAATTATGGAAAAACCTAAGGATAAATGGGACGATGGAGATAAGGCTAGGTGTAAAAATAATACAAAAGCAATGAATGCCTTGTTGTGTGATCTTGATAGGACTGAATTTAATAGAGTTAGTGCATGTGAATCTGCTTATGATATTTTGAATCTTTTAGATATAACGCATGAAGGTACCTCACAGGACAATAGAGTTAGTGCATGTGAAATAACGCACGATATTTGGAATCTGCTGTATAAAGTTTGAGTGTCACTTGGAGCTAAATCTCACATTTTCGCTACAACCAGCATTAAAAATTCTATCATTTTGAAGTGTATGTGTCATTTGGAGCTAAATCTCGTATTACCACTACAACTCACTGTATATCGACCTCTAAATGAGCTGGAATGGGTTTAAATTGTTCTCCTTTGGATTTAGGGCTCCGATCTCATTCCAAAAAGGTATTGTGGGCGGAAATTGGACTACCGGAAAGGTGCTGTCTTATTATAGAATGGGTAAATCTTATTCTCTGTTGGATGGAGAATACGAGCTCTTTCTAAAAAAGTGTTGTGAAAAAAGATCGAACAACCGGATCAAAAGTAATGGCTTCTTGAAGTTTAGGTGTAATTTATAGCTAAATCCCGCATTACCTCTGGAACCCACCGTATATCGAACAAAAAATGAACTTGAATGGTTATATCATACTCTCCATTGGATGTAGGGCACTGAGCTCATTCAAAAAAGGTAATGTGTGCAAAAATTGGGTAACTGGATCAAGAGTTATGTCTATTTGAAGTTTAAGTGTCATTTAGAGCTAAATCCCACATTACCACTGCAACCCACTGTAGATCAACCACTAAACGAACTAGAATGGGTAAAACTTGTTGTCCATTAGATGAATTGCTCTGATCTCATTCCGAAAAGGTGTTGTGTGCAAAAATCAGACAACTGGATCAAAGTTATGGTTGTTTCAAGTTTAGGTGTCATTTGGAGCTAAATTTCGCATTACCAGTGCAACCTATTATATATCGACAACTAAATGAATTGCAATGGGTAAAACTTGTGCTTCAATGAATGTAGGGCTCCGAGCTCATTACTAAAAGGTGTTGAGGGGTAAGATCAGACAACCAGATTAAAAGTTATTGCTGTATAAAGTTTGAGTGACGTTTGGAGCTAAATCTCTCGCTTTCACTACAAACCGCATCTTAAATTCTTTCATTTTGAAATTTATGTGTAATTTGGAGCTAAATCTCGCACTACCACTAAAACCCATTATATATCGACCTCTAAGCGAGCTTGAATGGGTTAAAATTGTTCTCCATTGGATTTAGGGCTCCGATCTCATTCTGAAAAGGTATTGTGGGCCAAAATCGGACAACCGGATCGAAAGTTACGGATGTTTGAAGTTTAGGTCTCCTTTCGAGCTAAATACCTTATTACTAACCCACTGTATTTTGACCACTAAACAAACTGGAATGGGTAAAACTAACACACCATTGGATGTAGGGCTCCGAGCTCATTCCAAAATGGTGTTGTGCGCAAATATCGGACAACCAGATCAAAAGTTATGGTTGTTATAGTTTATGTGTCAAGAGGAGCTAAATCTCTCATTACCATTGCAACCCGCTGTATATTGACCACTAAAATGAGCTGGAATGGTTTAAAATTGTAATCCATTGGATGTATGCCTCCGAACATATTTTGAAAAGGTGTTGTGGGAAAAAATCAAACATACAAATCAAAAGTTATGGCTGTTAGAAGTTTAGGTGTTATTTGGAGCTAAATTTTGCATTACCACTACAACCCGCTCTATATCGACAACAAAATGAACTAGAATGGGTAAAACTTGTGCCCCAATGAATGTAGTGCTCTGAGCTCATTTCGAAAAGTTATTGTGGGGTAAAATCAGAGAAGTGCATCAAGAGTTGTTGTTGTTTTAAGATTGAGTGCCATTTGCAGCTAAATTCCTAATTTTCACTACAACCCGCATTAAAAATTCTGACATTTTGAAGTGTATGTGTCATTTGGAGCTAAATCTCGTATTACCACTGTTGATTCCAAAAATGCACCTCCCAAGGAAATCAGAGGCCGCGGGCTGTCGGTTACTATTTGAGCAGAAAAAACTAGACCGCTGGCAGCGGTCGAGGCCAGACTTCGCCCGTCACGGCGAATGCCACTCCTGTGATGGGCTTTCCTTTGATTCAAATGAAGAGGTTACAACGGGTTACAAAAGCAGGAAAGGAAAAGCCCGGCGGTCAGACAAGTCGCAAGACAGGAAACTCGAGACCGCAACTCTAACAATCGAGCTCCAGGATTCCAGTGTGCATGTATTGGGAACATCGTCGCGCCCTATTTATAGGCTCGGGAGCCTGCCCGAATGGGTAGGGATAAAATAACCGCCTGCCCAGGTACAGGAGAATCGGGCAGGCGGTGACTGGATACAGAAAGGAGAAAAGAAATAAGCCGCGTGGTCTTAGCAGCTTGTGCTTCTGATCTGTCCTGGCCTGAGATCAAAGATACTGTGATCAAGGCAATGGCACAACCCGGGCGGCCTCGGACCTGAGACCTCAGCTTGCCTTCTGGAC
This sequence comes from Dactylorhiza incarnata, assembly GCA_033032865.1. Classification (NCBI taxonomy): domain Eukaryota; kingdom Viridiplantae; phylum Streptophyta; class Magnoliopsida; order Asparagales; family Orchidaceae; genus Dactylorhiza; species Dactylorhiza incarnata. The sequence goes on along the minus strand of JAWHQI010000330.1, from coordinate 1,912,578 downwards.
TTGGGTCTTGATAATCTTCATGATGCAACCCGGGCGCGCCCTCTAACCTGAGACCGCGACTTTCCTTCTGGACTTGAGCCTTAATAGTCTTCAATCCTTGTAGGCGGCCTGAATTCTATCAGACCATCCGATTTGTACTAGCTGAGCCGATAGACCTTGTTGAACCCGAACCGGGTGACTCGCCTCATCAGACTGCCCAGTCTGCGAGAAGCTCTTTCCGTAGGCGTTCTTCTGGGTAAACATAATCCCCCGCATATTTTCAAATGAATTGCAATGGGTAAAACTTGTGCTTCAATGAATGTAGGGCTCCGAGCTCATTACTAAAAGGTGTTGAGGGGTATGATCAGACAACCAGATCAAAAATTATTGCTGTATAAAGTTTGAGTGACGTTTGGAGCTAAATCTCTCGCTTTCACTACAAACCGCGTCTTAAATTCTTTCATTTTGAAATTTATGTGTAATTTGGAGCTAAATCTCGCACTACCACTAAAACCCATTATATATCGACCTCTAAGCGAGCTTGAATGGGTTAAAATTGTTCTCCATTGGATTTAGGGCTCCGATCTCATTCTGAAAAGGTATTGTGGGCCAAAATCGGACAACCGGATCGAAAGTTACGGATGTTTGAAGTTTAGGTCTCCTTTCGAGCTAAATACCTTATTACTAACCCACTGTATTTTGACCACTAAACAAACTGGAATGGGTAAAACTAACACACCATTGGATGTAGGGCTCCGAGCTCATTCCAAAATGGTGTTGTGCGCAAATATCGGACAACCAGATCAAAAGTTATGGCTGTTACAGTTTATGTGTCAAGAGGAGCTAAATCTCTCATTACCATTGCAACCCGCTGTATATTGACCACTAAAATGAGCTGGAATGGTTTAAAATTGTGATCCATTGGATGTATGCCTCCGAACATATTTCGAAAAGGTGTTGTGGGAAAAAATCAAACATACAAATCAAAAGTTATGGCTGTTAGAAGTTTAGGTGTTATTTGGAGCTAAATTTTGCATTACCACTACAACCCGCTCTATATCGACAACAAAATGAACTGGAATGGGTAAAACTTGTGCCCCAATGAATGTAGTGCTCCGAGCTCATTTCGAAAAGGTGTTGTGGGGTAAAATCAGAGAAGTGCATCAAGAGTTGTTGTTGTTTTAAGATTGAGTGCCATTTGCAGCTAAATTCCTCATTTTCACTACAACCCACATTAAAAATTCTGACATTTTGAAGTGTATGTGTCATTTGGAGCTAAATCTTGTATTATCACTGTTGATTCCAAAAATGCACCTCCCAAGGAAATCAGAGGCCGCGGGCTGTCGGTTACTATTTGAGCAGAAAAAACTAGACCGCTGGCAGCGGTCGAGGCCAGACTTCGCCCGTCACCGCGAATGCCACTCCTGTGATGGGCTTTCCTTTGATTCAAATGAAGAGGTTACAACGGGTTACAAAAGCAGGAAAGGAAAAGCTCGGCGGTCAGACAAGTCGCAAGACAGGAAACTCGAGACCGCAACTCTAACAATCGAGCTCCAGGATTCCAGTGTGCATGTCTTGGGAACATCGTCGCGCCCTATTTATAGGCTCGGGAGCCTGCCCGAATGGGTAGGGATAAAATAACCGCCTGCCCGGGTACAGGAGAATCGGGCAGGCGGTGACTGGATACAGAAAGGAGAAAAGAAATAAGCCGCGTAGTCTTAGCAGCTTGTGCTTCTGATCTGTCCTGGCCTGAGATCAAAGATACTGTGATCAAGGCAATGGTACAACCCGGGCGGCCTCGGACCTGAGACCGCAGCTTGACTTCTGGACTTGGGTCTTGATAATCTTCATGATGCAACCCGGGCGGCCTCTAACCTGAGACCGCGACTTTCCTTATGGACTTGAGCCTTAATAGTCTTCAATCCTTGTAGGCGGCCTGAATTCTATCAGACCGTCCGATTTGTACTAGCTGAGCCGATAGACCTTGCTGAACCCGAACCGGGTGACTCGCCTCATCAGACCGCCCAGTCTGCGAGAAGCTCTTTCCGTAGGCGTTCTTCTGGGTAAACATAATCCCCCGCATATTTTCAAATCCCGAAGAGATTTCAAAAATATTAGTTCTAGCAGGATACCGCGCCGACCTTGCCTTGTAGGTTATAAGATGTTCTGGAAGCTTCCTTTTCCGCATAATTGTAGTGCTATAACGATTCACTACTCACCTCTTGCGGTCAGAACCCTCCGGCTAACCAGTCCGGTCAAGATGGTGAATCTCATGGCTGAGTTTGAAGTCCGACAAAAGATGAGTAAAGACCGCGAGGGAGACCGCTCGAAAGAGAGGAAGAGGAAGAAGAAGAAGCCCCATCAACCCAAAAATGCTGAACTGACCGTCACTATTGCTTCTACGGGCAAGCCGACCGACCTGTCCCCTGTGCTAACAGATGATTTGTTGACCAAATGAAGCGGGTTGTTCGAACCCGCCCCTAGCTGATTCGCATGCCCCTTCTAACAAGGCGACCGATCCGCCCGCTCTTTTGAGCAAGATGAATTTTGAAGTCATTCTCCCGAAGACCGATGGCGGCGATTCTTTCAATATGGAGATCACTCCTTTTTGGGTATTTCATTTGAAGATAAGTGACGATGGAGGAGAGGCGGTTGATTCCCCCAAGCCGACCAAACAACAAAGCTCGGTGCTGCTGGTGAATGTCGAGGATAGTCCTATCAGTTCGCAACAGGCCGACCAAGAGTCGGCTAAGAAGAGGAAGAGGGCTGAGACGACCACAGAAAGACTTTTGTGGAAAGCCAAGAGTTTGAAGGCCAAAAATAGAGCGGCCTCAAGGAAATCGGGAGCGGGTAGCCTTCAAAGCAAGGCGCGTGAAAGAGAAGTTTCTGAGGAACTGGCAACTCCCTCCCCCAAGCCGGGCGACCAAGTTTCTACTTTTGCACACAGCCTGACGGTGAGCGAGATTATCAAGGAATTTGACACCCTCAAGAAGCAGGATGAACTATTTGATACTTCTGCCGACTTGAACGCGTCTGACCCCCCCCCCCCCCCCCCCCCCGGCGAGGACGCGACCAGAATTGAGAAGGTCGAGCCCGCCTCCGAGGACCTTGTGATGGCCGGGCTGCGGATTATGAAAGTGAAAGCGGAGAGGGCGAGAGAGCTTCTGGACAAGATGCCTCCGCCGCCGCTCAATCTTCTTGCTCAAGGTAAAGGAGTCGCGGGTTACCGCCCTATCTGTTTTTTCCAAACGCGGTCTCAAAAAAAAACTCAATTTTCTGCTGCTAGGCGGAGGCAGAATGAGAGGTCGTGGAGAGAGCAGCGCCGAAGGATGGATTCTGAGCATGCGAAGTGATCTGTTATTCCGAATTTTAATCCCACCATTGCGGCTAGTAAGCGAGGAGAATTCAGAATGAGCGGTCTTCATTCAGTAATGCCCCTTTGTGTAGAATTATATTCGCTCAATTTTTCTGACCGTGTTTTTTTTTTGCTGCAGACGATCAAGAACCCGATGTTAAGCCGGGCGACTTGGTGGCTTGCCTTCCTCCATTGACTTCATCCCTTCCAAGCTCCTTACTGAACCCGGACACCCGGATGGAGGAGGAGATGGACGCTCTTCAAGGCAACTTTGAGATCCTTAAGCAACAGGTGAAGATCCTCGAGGAGCATAAGAAAACCGCCCAGGATGAAAAGACTGCAATGCGGGTTGCGCTAGAGGCCGAAATGAAAGAGAGATGGGAGAAAGAGAGGGCGCAGCAGGTTCAGATTGTTGTGCTGACCGTCCGACTTGATAAAGGAATGAAGGAGATCTAAGAGCTAGAAGATGACTGTGCATATTACAGGGATAAATATCACCATCTGACAAGGGAAGTCGGCGGAAGCCGGCGACCTTTTAATACGACTGATGAAGGGCGTCGTGGATCAAACCGCATGGCTGTTGGGATGAGTTCAGCTCTTCAGCGGCCGGGATAGCTGATCCCATTATTAATGTAAGTGAGACCGCAGCGGCCTTGCCTGCTCGCATGATTACGGCCGCGCGAGTAGAGCGAGATGCTGCGCGGCTTCACAACATTATTAACCACCTTCATCACAGTATCAATCAGATGCATGGTATCGTTCTTCAAGTCGGCGATCATGTCGCCCGAATTCATCGAGAGGATGCTACGAATGATGCCCGCCAGTAATGAGCGGTTTCAAACAATGCTTGTAATATTATTTTATTTGGTCCTTTGGACAACTTTGAGCATTGAACTTAACTTTATAATGTCCGACTTGCTCTGCAAACCGTGCGGTCTGTTATTTGAATGTTTATATTTTCTTCCTTAGAATATATAGATGTCTGTGAATTGCTCTGAGTGGCTTATTTCTATTGTTCTTTAAACCGCTTGCCTTAATTTTATTTTTTGTGGTTTACTGTTCGTAAACCAACTTAGCTATGTGAAATTCTCCCCGCGCGGGTTGGTTATGCTGGCCGTGATTTGACCTTGCTAAATGTAGATCACCGATTCAATAATTAGCGGCCCTTCCGAAGACCCATTCAACAGAATCATTAGATGGGAGCTAAGCGCCAGCCGCGATGACCTGAAAAAGTGTCTGCCACGCGATCTGAAGCGGCTTTAGCTTTCCATTTGGCCGACCATGAAGAATGCTGTTTAACCAAGGCGGAGCTAGAAGAATTCGTAGAAAAACATATGGTAGGGAGTCCACTGCTCGCGCGGCTTCCACTCAGCGACGAGCGGATAAAATCATCTGCCCCCAATCAAATCGCCATCCCAATCGACCACTTTGACTGCGGCTTCAAGATCCCAATCCCCATTGAACTCGCCATGGTTTTCGACCATTATGGGGTTGTTCCCAGGCAACTCTCCCACAACTCGATAGCGGCCATATGTAGCTTTATCTCCTACCTGCGGTCTGAGAGAGTATGTTTTTCAATGGACCTTTTCAGGAAGATCTTCTCGATGCGGGCTATCCCTGATTCTGAGTCGAAGGTGTTCAAGGGAAACTTGTACTTTGGATGTAGGGGGTTGAAGATGGTCAACCTCGTGAACAATGTTACGGATTGGTCAGAGAGGTACTTGATATTTGAAGGCCGACTTGTCTTGTCAAATCCCAACCCGCAGGTGCGTTCAGAGGAAGTTTTTCAACCAGTCGCTGTCCACAAAATCGAGATGGACACCCACACACTCCTTGAACACTAGCGGCTTAATGTAGGTCACTATGTTTCGCTGCTCTCTGAGTTGGAGAACGTCCAGCCTGAAGACAGTAAGTCTCTTTCAACCCGCTTCCTGCTCTGATATTGATCGTGCGACCTCTTGTTCTGATACCTCTACTTCTCTTTTTCAGCTGAGGCCATGATGCGATGATTCGGCAAGTGCACCGGTCGCGCAAGTAATAATAATGGGGAAAATCCCCGAGTGTCGGTCTCTTGAGGAACACAGTAAGGTGGAGTTAGGTTTCGAGGAAGGACTTGAGATTGAAGTCCTTAACGTGGATGGAATGCGGAGGAGTTGGGTTGGCTTTTGGAAAACAAAATAAAAGCTATCAACTACTCCTATGCAATGCCGCTATGCAAAGCTTCGCTTGGCGGGATGGAGACTAGGCAGGCCTTGAGCGCGCTGCGTCGAAAGGGCGGATGGACGAGTAGGCTAACGGAGTCGAACTATGCAGGCCTTGAGCGCGCTGCTTCGTTAGGCGAATGGAATACGGGCCGCGATGCCACGCTTCGGTAGGCGGATGGGCGAGTAGGCTTACGGATTGAGGGTCGCAAGCACCTCTTCACCAAGCACGCCACTAGCAATTGCTAGTGCGGCACCGGACAACCAACAAACCACACCACAAGGCGCACCTCAATAATATAAACAAAAATACTCAATCACATAGACATAATCAAGTAAAAATGCTATTTGATCAAAATACACTTCATCATAATGTTAGATCTAGTTGCAAATACATTAATAAAAGGAGAACAAGGCAAGAAATCGACCGAATCCGAAGGCTCGTTGAAGATTCACGGTTGGAATCGCCGGGTTGTCAATCCGCGTCCAAGCTCGGTCCACAACTACGTCCGGGGTAGAGAGAGCTGTCACTACTCTCCAATGGACCCGTCTTCTTCGTGTCACGATCCGGTAGAGGTTGCAAACTTCCTCTTGCTCGATGGAGATAGCGGCTAGGTCTTCCTTTGGAGCTCTTGGATGAAGGAGGAGGCCGAGAGGAAACTCCGGCTCAAGATTGGCGTGAAGAGCAAGCCCGGAGCACCTCTATATGGTGGGCGACGGTGGAGGGGCGAAATCGGGCGGAACCGGGCGGAAAACGGCGCTGAAAATCGGGATGATCGACCTAAATCGCGAGCAGGGCTTTTATAGGCGCTGGAATTAAACAGTGCGCACGGTCAGTGGCGCACGACCAGTGGTCGTGCGCACTGGAATCCTGTGATCGTGCGCTCTGCCTGGACAGAACCTGCAAAGACAGAAATTACAAAATAACATGTTCGCACGACCAGTGGCGCACGACCGATGGTCGTGCGCACTAGCGTCAGTGGTCGTGCGCAATAGATGAAACAGAACTTAAAAATTAATGGTCAGTGCGCACGAGCAGTGGCGCACGACCGGTGGTCGTGCGCGCTGGAGTTGATGATCGTGCGCATTACACCAAACAGAACTTATGAAAAAAGCGATAAGTGCACACGATCAGTGGCGCACGACCAGTGGTCGTGCGCAATAGAACCAGTGATCGTGCGCTGTGTTCCTGTGCAGAATTGCACCGGAAACACCTGCACGACTCCTGTTCTAGCGTACAACCACCAATCCGGCCACTAAAAGTGGCACCGAACAATGCCTGAAAACTACTAATGAAAATCAACATGAAATCACACCAAAATGGGCCAAAAGGTGCACCTAGCATGGGATATCAAATATGAACTAAAACAGGGCTAAAGTGCAGTGAAATGACTAACTAAACGGCCCAGATGAGTCCATAAAAGTGTATATGATGAGGACTCATCACACCCCCAGACTTAACTGTTTGCGCGTCCCGAGCAAACAAATTCTAAGCGAACTAGGAAAGAATAGTAGATGGCTTAATGATTACACTATAGAGTACCATGCGAAGTCGCATGCTCACGTGCATAAGAAAAATAATAGAAAAGATTTCTGATTATAAAAACAGTTTATATATTTCTAAAAGAGTAAAAGCATATTACAACTACTCAAAATGGTGAACAACGGTGAATCATTCGGTCACGCATACGGAGAAAGTAAACTAAACGCTGAGATGAGCATTGCCCAAGATCGGGATGCCGGACAAACTCCACTGAAATCCATCAGTGTCGATGACCATAGGCTTGCCCGGTCACATTCTCTCCACGGCACTGGTTTGACTCAAATGCGTGAATCAATAGGACTTTAGGTTCTAAATAGGGCTTGGGTTTAGGTGAGGATAAACAAAGATAAAAACGACGGCTCAAGCACTAAACCCAAATGAGCTAATGCAGGAAACTATCCTCATTCGCCACACAAACACGCGGGTACACAACACCCCCAGACTTGGACTTAACAGCATGGGTGCGTGCACCGCCTACTCCCAAACATAAATCTACATAAAGATTTTCAATTAAACATTCCTTCTCTTTCCTTTCTTTTTAACTTCTTTTCTTTTTCTCATTTTTTTTTCTTTTCTTATCATTTTCAGCAAATAAACAAAAAGACACATCCACATCTTCACAAACATATTACCACATCAACAACCCAACTTATGAAAATAATAAACAGCTAAAGCTCAGATTTGGGTGTGCGACTAGGATTGGCTTTTGGACTTTGGTGAAATAAAAGTGGGGCTGAATCAAAGAACGGGTAGGCACAACTGGGCTAGCGAGGATATAGCGGTAGGGATAGGCACAAAGGCTCAACCGGGCCAAAATGATGGCCTATATCACATTCACACAATTGACTAACCGTATACCCATGCTTCAAGAATCGCTTGGGGCAAGTTCTAGCCACCGAGAAAGATTCTCCTTTCTCCCGACTCAAGCAATACGAGTCTAGCGATCGTTTACACACATCCCTATGCTACCGTTTGATTCCACTGGATTCACCATTTGAGTAGAGTAAACAACATTTACACTAATAGAAAAATATAAAACCATAAGCATAAAAAGAAGTCTAATCTACACAAATTTCTATGCAACCGAGCACTCGACTAGGAGCACTAATAGAGTCAACATTTTACTCTGCTACATAGTCCTAAGCCATCACCTAGATTTTCCCAAATAAGCAAAAGAATTAAATTCACAACAGAGCAAGCAAACAGATGAGTGCGCGCTCAAGTGGGTGAAGTGGTGTGTAATGATAAAAATATACTTCTGATATGCAAAAACGTGTACACGTGTAGTGAACACTCGGTAAACTCCCCCCCCCAGACTTAAACTAAACAATATGCGCAAAATGCAGCTATAAAATTCAGAATAATGCTAGGGAAAGAGAGTACCCAGTGCTCAGAAATGAGCACACCAGAAGATTGGCGTGTAAACCTGGACTAAGCTGCAGCGTCCGTCATCCAGAAAAAGATACCTGCAAGGGTCAGCTCCGCAAAAACAAAAGACAAAAGAAAATTGAAAAGAAAATACTACTAACTAAACATGATTAGATAAAAATAAAAATTGCAGAAAAGGAAGATAACTACTGGGGTTATTGTCATCCCAGCACGACTTATTCAAAATCTTAACGATTCTAGCTAATGGGCCTATGGAAGGAGAAGTGCACAGGTAACTGGCCTAATATGCGTGTCGGTAGCGGGTACCGATACGGAGATAGAACAGTCACCCCTCTACCTAAATATAGATACCTGCTCCTCACAGGTAGAGGGTAGAGAAAGTAAGAAGAGGAGGAGGCCTGGTCCTCACTCAACTCACCAAAAATATCCTTGCCTAGCAAGGCGTCGTCAACAGGGAGGCAGCTGGAGGAAAAGGCAATGAGTGGAGCTTCCTCTACGGAGGGGGAATAAACCTCCTCACATGAGAGGATGCTCACATCATTGACTTGAGCAAAAAGCTCCAAGTCCTCCTGGGATACCTGTGAAGACTCAACCTGCACAGGCTCGAATGAAGAAGGGGGGTCGAGAAATAAATAAGACGAATGACATAAATAAACATTAATCGGGGGAGTGGTCCCGGTCTCACTCCCATCAGGTTGGGGAAGTAAAATAATGTTAGCATTGTCATCAATGCTGCAAGAGTCGGCGGGATCAACGGTGGCCATGCTAAGGATTTGGACTTCCTCCACCGGTGTTGAGGAAAACTCCTCTTCACCTAGAAGGTTGTCCTCCTTCATAGGAATAGGCACAACACTAAGATCAACAACCTCATCCTGCGACACATCATCGACAATGTCGTCAGAAACGAATGTAGAATGCACAATAGGGGAAAGAATCGAATCCACTAGAAGTGGTGGAGGCACATGGAGAATTGGCTCAGCAATGTCGGTGCATAGATCAGCCGCACATCCGGTGACCGTATCCATGCCATACCCTTCAAAATGTGAAGGTGACAAAGACACATAGCCGGATGTTGAAGGTGTGCCGCCAGAGCTAGGAGTTGGGACGATCCGAATATCCGGCTCGTCATCCTCATCCAATTGGCGATGAAAAGCAGCACAATCCTTCAGGGCGTGATCTGTGCTCCGACAAAACTGGCACTGCCTAGCAGGCTTCTTTGGCACAGCGGGTGCTGAAGCCGAAAAGAAGTACGACGGTAAAGGCTCAGCAGAGTAGCCATAAGACTTACGCGCACCATATGGAGTACCAGACGAAGTCGGTGCTACGTATGCTGGGCTATAAGAATTATGCCTACTATTCTCCGTAGGGCATTCATCACTAGAGTGGGAGGTAGCTCCACACCAACGGCAACGGATATTCAGATGTGCCCACATAGTGTAAAGATAATACGATTCAAAATAAAAATGTTATTGTGCAAATACTACACCTAACAATAATTACTAAAGCAACCTAAGTAAAACAAGAAAATGGAATAACAAGAACAGAAATAAAATAAAATTAAAATGCAATTTACAAATGAAAGGGCTTCTCTCTCAGATTCTCCCTCTCCAGAAAACTCACACGACTGTGTTCCCCGGCAACGGCGCCAAAAACTTGATGCGATGATTCGGCAAGTGCACCGGTCGCGCAAGTAATAATAATGGGGAAAATCCCCGAGTGTCGGTCTCTTGAGGAACACAGTAAGGTGGAGTTAGGTTTCGAGGAAGGACTTGAGATTGAAGTCCTTAACGTGGATGGAATGCGGAGGAGTTGGGTTGGCTTTTGGAAAACAAAATAAAAGCTATCAACTACTCCTATGCAATGCCGCTATGCAAAGCTTCGCTTGGCGGGATGGAGACTAGGCAGGCCTTGAGCGCGCTGCGTCGAAAGGGCGGATGGACGAGTAGGCTAACGGAGTCGAACTATGCAGGCCTTGAGCGCGCTGCTTCGTTAGGCGAATGGAATACGGGCCGCGATGCCACGCTTCGGTAGGCGGATGGGCGAGTAGGCTTACGGATTGAGGGTCGCAAGCACCTCTTCACCAAGCACGCCACTAGCAATTGCTAGTGCGGCACCGGACAACCAACAAACCACACCACAAGGCGCACCTCAATAATATAAACAAAAATACTCAATCACATAGACATAATCAAGTAAAAATGCTATTTGATCAAAATACACTTCATCATAATGTTAGATCTAGTTGCAAATACATTAATAAAAGGAGAACAAGGCAAGAAATCGACCGAATCCGAAGGCTCGTTGAAGATTCACGGTTGGAATCGCCGGGTTGTCAATCCGCGTCCAAGCTCGGTCCACAACTACGTCCGGGGTAGAGAGAGCTGTCACTACTCTCCAATGGACCCGTCTTCTTCGTGTCACGATCCGGTAGAGGTTGCAAACTTCCTCTTGCTCGATGGAGATAGCGGCTAGGTCTTCCTTTGGAGCTCTTGGATGAAGGAGGAGGCCGAGAGGAAACTCCGGCTCAAGATTGGCGTGAAGAGCAAGCCCGGAGCACCTCTATATGGTGGGCGACGGTGGAGGGGCGAAATCGGGCGGAACCGGGCGGAAAACGGCGCTGAAAATCGGGATGATCGACCTAAATCGCGAGCAGGGCTTTTATAGGCGCTGGAATTAAACAGTGCGCACGGTCAGTGGCGCACGACCAGTGGTCGTGCGCACTGGAATCCTGTGATCGTGCGCTCTGCCTGGACAGAACCTGCAAAGACAGAAATTACAAAATAACATGTTCGCACGACCAGTGGCGCACGACCGATGGTCGTGCGCACTAGCGTCAGTGGTCGTGCGCAATAGATGAAACAGAACTTAAAAATTAATGGTCAGTGCGCACGAGCAGTGGCGCACGACCGGTGGTCGTGCGCGCTGGAGTTGATGATCGTGCGCATTACACCAAACAGAACTTATGAAAAAAGCGATAAGTGCACACGATCAGTGGCGCACGACCAGTGGTCGTGCGCAATAGAACCAGTGATCGTGCGCTGTGTTCCTGTGCAGAATTGCACCGGAAACACCTGCACGACTCCTGTTCTAGCGTACAACCACCAATCCGGCCACTAAAAGTGGCACCGAACAATGCCTGAAAACTACTAATGAAAATCAACATGAAATCACACCAAAATGGGCCAAAAGGTGCACCTAGCATGGGATATCAAATATGAACTAAAACAGGGCTAAAGTGCAGTGAAATGACTAACTAAACGGCCCAGATGAGTCCATAAAAGTGTATATGATGAGGACTCATCAGGCCATCGTTCCTAAGAACAAGCCGGTCAGTTCGGCCGGCTTGATCCTGACTCAGAGGGAGAAGAGGCAGCGGCTGGGAAAAAACAAGTCACTTGTTTACCCAGAAGACCGCCTCCGAGTAAAACTTCTCGCAGACCTGACGGTCTGAGGATACAAGTCGCCTGGTTCAGATTCAACAGGATCCATCAGCACCAGCCAATACAAACCAGGCGGTCTGGTAGAATTCAGATCGCCTCCAATGATCGAAGATCTTCGAGGCATAAGTCAATAAGGCAAGCGGCGGTCTCAAGATGGAGACCGCCCGGGTTGCGACATGAAGACTCAAGGTTCAAGCCCAGAAGACAAGCCGCGGTCTCAGGTAGGAGACCGCCCAGGTTACAGCATCGCCTTGGTCTCGGCATCTTTAGTTCCCGGCCAAGACAGATCGGAAGCGCAAGCCGACAAGCCGCGCGGCTTCTTTCTTTTCTCCTATCTGTATCCCGTCACTGGCTGCCCGATTCTCCTGTACCCGGCCAGGCGGTTATTTTATCCCTGCCCATTCGGGCAGGCCCCCGAGCCTATAAATTGGGGGCAGCAACGTTCTTAAGACACGCACACTCGAATTCAGGAGCTCGCTTGTTTGAGCTGCGGTCTCGAGTTTCCCGTCTTGCGACCTGTCTGACCGGCCGACTTCTGCTTTCCCGCATATGTAACCCGTTGTAACCGCTTCATTTCAATCAAAGGAAAGCCCGTCACAGGAGTGGCATTCGCCGTGACGGGCGAAGTCTGTCCTTGACCACTGCCAGCGGTCTCTTTCCCACTAACTAAAAAGTAACCGACAGCCCGTAGCCTCCGATTTCCTTTGGAGGTGCAATTTCGGATTCAACAGAAACACGCGACCTTCAGATCGCGGATTGTCGGTGAAATCCTTGCCACAATGTCAGACCGCCAGTTCCCTACGGGAGACCGCTCCGACCACAGTGAAGATTCCCTGTGGGAGGCTTTGGATCAATCCAGAAGAGAAGCCGAGCGGGCTCAGAAAGCGACTGATCAGCGTTTGGACGCAATCAGTCAGACTTTAGCACTATTAACCGAGCGGTTAGTTCCATAACAAACCGCGGTTAACCAGGCGGTGACTCTGGTCCCTCCTCCACCTCCTCCTTACCCGCTACCACAAGTCGCCCACTTCCAGCCACTGCAAGAAGGTTTTGCGGCCAGGCAAAATTTCTACCAAGAGGCCGCACACAGCATGCCGACCCGAGTTCTTGATTTCCAGGGGGCGGCTTCTCATGCAGCCCGCCTGTCCTATCTGCCAGAGGGAGCAACTCGCCTTTCCTACCCGCCTGAGGTCATTGCTCATCATTCCTACCTGCCAGAAGCCGCGGTCCGCTCCTCCTACCAGGCTGCTTGTCCGCCAGTAGCCGAAGCTTAGGAGGCTTACTATTCTGCTCCCCTATACAAAAATATCGAAGAAACTTCTCCCTTCGTGGACGAAGTCCGAGGGGAGCCAGCCCCGAATAATTTTAGAGAGCCTCGTTTGCCAACTTTCAATGGAGAAACTGATCCAACCATCCATCTTGAGGCCTTTGAGCCATTGCTTTGAGGACCCTCTCGGATGCAACCAAGTGTAAACTCCTTGTAACATCCTTCAAAGGACAAGCAAGGGAGTGGTTTTATGGGTTGCACCCCAGGTCAATCAGTTGTTTTGCTGAGCTGCGTAGGGAATTCCTGATGGGGTTTTCTACTTCGAGAAAGAGGAAAAGTGGCCCGGCGGCCCTCTTCGATATCAGGCAGCGGGAAGATGAAACGTGGGCCCGTTTTGTGGACCGTTTCCAGAAGGAAATCATGGAAGTTCAGAACGTAGATCCGGAGCTATACAGGGTGGCCCTCATTCATGGCTTGAGGGAAGGCCCCCTAAAATTCGAGGCAAACATAAGGGAGACAAGAACTTATCAGGAGATGATAAGATGGCTAATATGTTCATCAGAGGAGAAAAAAGGAATCCTCGCTATGTCGCGAAATTGGTGAGCGACAAGGAGCAGTCTAATCCATCTTTCAATCATCCACCAACAAATCAACCCCACTTTGAGCCCCGTTCCAGAGGGGAAGAAATTACAAAAACAAACAACCCTTCATTGGCCATCAACGGTTTCAAGATCAGAAACCGCTGTTGGCCATCGCACCCGCTCCATCCATTCCTCTTCCACAATTCATGCCAGTATACCTGCCACAGTATGCTGCGCAGCCACCTACAACTATTCCATCCATCCAGTATGATGGCTCGCAAGAGTCATTTACTCTTCTGAATGTTACAATGGACGTAGTCATCCAAATCCTCCAGAAAAGACCGGATTTCAGAAGGCCCGCTCCTCTGAAATCGGATGTTCAAAACCGAAATCCGAACCTTTACTACGAATATTACAAGGAGGGAGGGCATCTAACCGAAAATTATCGGGCCCTCCGCTTATTGATAGAAAGGCTCTTGGGAGAGGGGAAACTCCGAGGCCTAGTCCGGAAGGAAGCGACTGCTGAACCGACCGCAGAGAAGAAGGAAACAGTGGAGGTAACTTGGGAATGCGCCGACGTCGAGAACGCTGGTCGCTATGGAGATATTCACCCTTCAACTAAATGCATTGAAGTCAATGATGTGGGCCCCCTAGGGGACATTTAGTGCATTCATGGAGGGGCTGGAGCTGAATCGTCTTGTAAATCTAGCACTGCGAGAGTTCTGAAACAAGAAGTGGCAGCAACCACAACTTCTCCCCCCTGAAAGCACCATCGTCACTTTTGGTCAAGATGACCTTCCTCCAAACGCCAATCCCTTTGATGATGTCGTGGTCATCAAAGCCGTCATCGAGAACTATACCGTTCATAAGATCCTCATCGACACGGGCAGTTTTGTTAACCTCCTCTTCCGTCCAACCTTTGAAGCCCTGAACACTGGAAAGCCTCTGCTTTCCACCGATGGGCCCCTCAATGGCTCTTCTGGGGAGAAGAAAGAAGTGGAAGGTTTTGTAAAGCTCCTAGTTTATTTGGGGGGAGTGATATAGCTGATCAACTGTGTGGTGGGGGAGGCCCCAAGCAACTACTGTGCTATCTTCGGAAGGCCTATTCTTAATGCATACCGGGCAGTAGTGTCCACTTTCCACCTTGCTCTTTAGTTTGCTACCAAGGGGATGCAGTATCGGGTCAGAAGCAACCCAAAGGTCGCTCGGGAAAGTTACGTGCGAACCGTCAACATGATCACCAACATTCCACTTCCCGAGGCCACGACTGAAGCCCTTGAAATTGCAGAATCTTCAAAGGCGACTGGGGAAGAAAAAGATCGAGAAGGGGATCACCTGGAACCTTCCCAGGCAACCCAAGAGGTCCCCACTAATGAGGGGGAAGATAAGAAGCTAATCATCAATGCGGAGCTGCAAGAAGAGGAGAAAGTGCAGCTGATCTCCTGTCTTTTGGAGAACCTGGATATCTTCGCCTGGTCAGTGGAGGATATGCCAGGATTGGATGCAGACGTGGTTTGTCATCATCTGAACATATCTCCTGAGTTCAAGCCAGTCCAGCAGAAGAAGAGAGAAGTGGCAACCAAGCTGGCGGTACCCATCAGAGAGGAGGTTGCCAAACTCCTGAAAGCGGGCTTTATTTCTGAAATTCAGTATCCCACGTGGATGTCGAATGTTGTAATGGTTAAAAAATCTGGTGGGCTGTGGCGCATGTGCGTGGACTTTACCAAACTAAATTAAGCATGCCCCAAAGATTGCTACCCCTTGCCTCGGATAGATGTCTTAGTAGATTCTGCGGTTGGGTATGATTTTATGAGCTTTCTCGATGTTTTCTCTGGGTACCATCAAATTAAAATGCACAAACTTGATATCCCGCACACCTCATTTATCACGAACGATGGGTATTACTGCTATCTCGTAATGCCCTTCGGCCTTAAAAATGCGGGTGCAACATATCAAAGAATGATGGATACCGTCTTTAAACATCAAAAAGGCAGGAACCTTGAAGTTTATATTGACGATCTCCTCCTAAAAAGTAAAACATTTTCAACACATTTGAAAGACCTCGTAGAGACGTTCGCTACTCTACGAAGGTTCAGACTAAAATTGAACCGACTGAAATGTGTGTTTGGAGCAAACAAGGGAAAGTTTCTCGGGCATCTCTTAACTCCCGATGGCCTTGCACCGAACCCAGATAAGGTGAAGGCCATTCTTGATATGACTCCTCTTCGTAATACTTAGGAAATCCAGCAACTTGGAGGAAGGTTAGCGGGGCTGAGCAGGTTTATCTCCAAATCAGGAGATAAAAGTGCCCCATTCTGTAAAGTTCTCCGGGGTGGATCAAAGTTTGAATGGAGCGAAGAGTGCAACAGGGCTTTCGAACAGTTACAAGTGCAGTTAACTTCAACTCCGCTACTTCAGAGCCCCTGTGAAGGGGAAATATTATTCTTATATTTGGGTGTCGGTCCAGATGCATTGAGTTCTGTCTTCGTCCGGGAGGAAAAGAAGAGGCAATTTACGATATACTATGTCAGCCATATCCTCAAGGATGCAGAAACAAGATATTCGATCTTGGAAAAGTTGGCCTTAGCTTTGGTTATGTCATCACGAAGGCTTCGTCCTTATTTTAAAGCTCATCCTGTCTAGATAATTACAGATCATCCTCTGGGAAGTATTCTCGAAAAGCCAAATCATTCAGGGAGGCTGGCCAAATGGGCTATCAAACTAAGCGAGTTTGAGATATCTTATATTCCCAGAACGGCAATCAAAGCGCAGGTCTTGGCAGATTTCTTGGTTGATACAACAGAATCCAGTCCTGAACAAATGGTGAAATCTCCTTTGGCTTGGGTCGTTTATGTGGATGGGGCTTCTAGTAAAAACTCCATGGGAGCCGGAGTGGTTTTAGTTAGCCCGAATGGCGTCCAGCTTGAACAGGCAATCAAGTTCTTCTTTTCGGTTACAAATAATCAGGCAGAATATGAGGCACTTCTGGCTGGATTGAAGCTTGCCAAGGAACTGGGCATAGAACACTTACATGTTAAAACTGATTCACTTGTAATGGCTTCTCAGGTTCTGGGGAATTTGGAAACAAGAGAACCAATTCTGAGGAAGTATCTACTGCTAGCTAAGAAAGAGATCGGAAAATTCAAATAATTTATCATTGAACATATTCCAAGGACACTAAACGAAGAAGCAGACGAGTTGTCGAAGTTCGGTCTTCCATCAGGGGGAGTGACCTTTGAACTTTTTCATCCGGCAATAGATGAAGGGGAACTTATGCAAATCGATCAGAATCCTTCCTGGAAGGATCCTTTCGAACTATTTTTATCAAAAGGAGAATTACATCATTCCATCAAAGACAAAAAGAGATTCAGGAGAAAGGCGGCATATTATTATTTGATAGCGGGAGTTCTTTACATGAAGACCTTGATCTCTCCCTCAGCGCGGTGTGCCTCTGAGGATGAAATTCCAACCATACTTCAGGAAGTTCATTCCGGGGAATGTGGTAGCCATTCGGGAGCAAAAACTTTAGAAAAAAGAATTTTGAGGCAAGGGTATTTCTGGCCAACCATGAGAAAAGATGTCGAGGCATTTGCTAAGCGATGTGTTCAGTGTCAAAAGTTTGCCCCTCTTCAGCATTTGCCTACTCAGTCGCTTAGATCAATAACCGCACCATTGCCCTTCGCAGTTTGGGGGATGGATCTTATCGGACCCTTCCCAATGGCCAGTGGCCAGCGTCGTTTTATCATTATGATGATTGACTATTTCAGCAAGTGGATTGAAGCGAAGGCATTGGCAAAAACTACGACCCAAGTTATCAGAAACTTCATCTGGGGAGAGATAGTTTGTCGGCACGGAATACCGCTGGCAATTGTCATTGACAATGGCCCGCAATTCAACAATTCAGAAATGATAAACTTCTGTGACCAGATTGGAATTGATCTTCGGTTCTCCTCAGTGCATCATCCCAGAAGCAATGGTCAAGTGGAAGCAGCTAACAAGCAAATCCAATATCTTCTGATGAAAAGGGTGCTAAATCAAAAGGGAAATTAGGCAGAGCAACTTCCTTCTATCCTTTGGACTCTTCGTACTACTCCATCCTCAGCTACATGAGAAACACCTTTCAAGTTAACTCATTGTTCACCTATAGAGTTCGAAGTGGTTACTCCCAGATTGGTATATGCAAAGGAGGGAGGAGAGGCATGGATAGAGGATAATGATGAGGACATCAAATATAGTCTGGATTTGATCGAAGAGCTTCAGGATGAGGCAACCATCAGGCAAGCGGAAGTAAAAAGGAGAATGGCCAAATATTTTGACAGAAATGTCAGGGTAAAACATTTTGCAGTTGGTGATATTGTGCTAAAGAAGGTGGATGTCGCAGCCAGGGCAGGCAACGTCGGAAAATTGAATCCCAACTGGGCAGGGCCTTTTATTGTAAAAGAGGTACTGAAAAGCGGGGCTTATCGCCTCCAGAAAAGCGAAGGAGAAGACATCTCACGCACCTGGAGCGGTGACGACCTTAAACGGTTTTATCCTTAAAATGTCCTCTTTTATTTTCTTGCATTTTTGGATATTTCAATGAAAAGCCCCATACTGACACTTCTTCCTGTCTGGTGACTCTCTTTTACACTCTTTTTTATATCTCCCTCACTGAACTGCGGAGACATCGCCAAGTTCTGCTCGAACCCCCTCGGATTGTAGTCATTAGCGTAAAACCAAGAAGATCATGTGCAGCGGGGAGTTTTCACACACGTGTAGTGGTAGCTTGCCAATTCCCGTGCGGTGGTCTTCTGAACCTTAGATCCCGGCTGATATCTGACACAACCCCGCATCAAGGGAGGTCTAGGTGAATGTTAGCTCTATCATGCACGAGAGGGATATAGTTACAGCTTTGATGATCTTTTTGAAGAAAGCATTGCCGGTATAGTCCCCGTGGCATAACCACACCTGCCCAACTGATCATCTTAGTCTGTGACCATCGAATACTCCTAGGTACTATCAAGCGATGCCTAAGCGGGACCCACAACTGGGTTGATCTCTCTAAGGAAAGCAATGTCGGTATAGCCCCCGCGACATAACCACACCTGCCCAATTGATCAACTCGGCTTGTAACCCTAGGCAAGAGAGCAGTTGAGTCGTTTATAGCCCTTACGACCACTTGAGGAAAGCAATGGTCGCCGCCTAGGCCCACCTGCCCACTTGGTCATCTGGGTCTGTACTTATCTTTTTTCTTTATTTCTACAACTCTTATGACCATCTGAGGAAAGCAATGGTCGCCGCCTAGGCCCACCTGCCCACTTGGTCATCTGAGTCTGTAGCTACTTTTTACCGCATTACAGGGATTTATCTCATCCCGTATGGTCCTTCTGGACCATTTGAGGAGATAACATGTTTTCTACAGGCATATCGCAGACCGGGCAGTTTGTTTTTTAAACCTTGCGGTTTTAAATAAGCAGGATATCATAAAATTCCATAAGGCAGGTATCAGGGGATCAAGTATAACCATGACCGGTCGGTCTCATCATTCGATTTGTAAATCTATCATCCTTGTGGGTATTAATTCGATCCGTTCTGATAATAACGAGCTCTTCACAGTTAATCAATTATGGTTCTTATGGAATGGAGATCATTACAAATATCAATCCACTAACCGCCCGAAGTATATATAGACCGTGCGGCTTTATTAACTAATGTTACATAAAGCTGAGTTACATAAATTCGTTCAGGTTTATTCAGGAGAATGAGATTTACAGAAATTCGAGTTACATAAATCGTTTGGATTAAATACTAACCGCGCGGCCCGTTGATTATTTTCTTATAACTTGACATTCTCTATCTTGTGAAGCAATTATGGGAAGCCAGTTAATAATCGCGCGGCTTGGTTATGTTCGGTTTTCTAGTTATTACGAGGCATTCATAATAAGATGAGGCAGGGCTTGAATTTCTATCCGCTCAATTATATATTTAAACCGCGTCGACTACTCATCGAAATATCATAGTTGATACTTTTTCGGGATATATCAAATTCACTTAATCCGGATCGAAGAAACAAGTCGTGCAAATAGGTTTTCTAATGTTCAAGTGGCTATTTAATGGGAATTCTATGGAGCTCAACGCTCTGACCGACCGGTTAATATTAAACCGCACAACCTGGTTAAAAGAAAAGAAGACCGCAACAAACACAAGTAAGTCGCAGAAAACGAACAATTAGACAAGTAAGAACTTTCCATTTCATCATCAAAATGTCTTTACATTGTTTTGTGACCGGCCGGCTAACAAAACCAAGCCGTCGGCTATGCAAAATAAAAACAAAATGCAAAAATAACGAGCACAGTTATTCGTCCGGTTTGAGATTGTTGGCCGCAAGAGAACTTGAACCTTCATTGCCATCTATGTCTATGTCGGGCGAGTATCCTTTGCTGGAAGATGAAGAACTTGAGAAACTGCTACCCGAGCTACTCGAGATACCCGAGCCGCCCGACTTGCGGGACTTAGACCGCTCGGTTTCATCAGAATCGTTGGACTTTGCATTCGAGCCATCTTCTTTTTCTTCGGCAACCGCTGCGGGTTCTTTTACGACCTCTTCGTCATCACTCTCTTCCTCTGAACTGCTGGACTCGGCTTTGTCCTTCCCCTTGGTTTGGCGGGTTACTTCGTCTAGTTTGTCCTTCAGGCCAGGATAAAGGTCCGAGAGGGTTGTATCTTCAAAACCCTCAGCCAGGATGTCCCGACCTCTCAGGCGATCTAGGGCACCGTCAATCCCCTTAGCAACATGGGGGAAGACCTCGTCCTGGAAGTCTGGGTTGTCCATATCGTATTGATGCTATGAAAAGAGATAAGAGTCAGATCGCTCGGCCTGGAAATGATAAGCCCGAAGTATTCGTCAAACAACTTACCGCTATGATCTCCTTCAATCTGGCGATTTCGTCAGCCTGGTCGGTAGACTTCTTCTCCAAGTAGGTGTGGGCTGAGACTAGCTGCTTATATGAGAGCGCCATGAAGTGGTTAGCCGCAATGCCCCATGCACCGGCCTGTGCAGCTACTCGGGAAAGTTCTTCTTCAGGAATCTTCTTCAGCCTCTTCAAAGTTTTACGACCATACATACCAGCTCCAGCGGCTAGTGCATGTCGGCTAATCTTGTCGCTCCCCCAGAATGGGAGAGCAGTAGATACTTGCACACATTCCCAATCCTTGTGCCAAAGGACTGTCGGCTTGCCCCGCAGGTCGCGCGGATTCCTACAAGAGGGAAGGAACTCGAACTCGCCTGAGGAAGCCGGGCACTCCTCATCAGATGACTGCGGGTCGCTCTTCCTCTGTCGCTTCTCCCTTTGGATCAGAACCGAGTCGGCTGGACTGACCGGTTTATTCAAATGAACGACAGTGGCGGCTGCAAAAACTGAAAACTTAGAAAAACAGTCCGCGCGGTCATAAAGCGATGAGTTAAGAAAAACTTACTATCCTGAGGATGGACGTCTCATAGCTTCACGAACAGCGGAATATAGTATTTTACGTTAAGCCGCTCGTTCTCAAGAGACTCAAAGATTTCCTTCTCGGCTTCCCCAAGCTTGACCGACTGAAAGTCCGCCTCACTCCTCGTCTGCGGGTTGACCTGCAACAACCCGAGGGGGCCTTCAAACATTATGTATCTTTCAGACCAACTCGTCACCTTGTTCGCGAGGTTGACGACCTTCATCCCCCGGCATCCGAAATAGATATGCCCCATGAAGATGGAGTTTCCGGCTTCCGAAATAGACCGCACAGAAAAGAATTTTCGGAACAAGGAGATCGAGAACTTGACCCGTTCTGACCGCAGATACGAGATGAAGCTATAGATGGAAGCAATGGAGTTCGGCGGGAGTTGTCCGGGCACAACCACATAGTGATCAAAAATAGTAATAACCTCAAGTGGCAGGGGGTATCAGAAGCCGTATTTAAAGTGGTCAATAAGAACAGCGATCTTTGTGGAAGACAAGGAGTTAATCCGCTCGTCACGTGATGGAAGCCGAGCGGTTAGATTACTTCCAACCATATACTCCTTAACAAAGTCGTCCAACTCGGCCTGAGTTAGACGACACTCCTTGTGATCGGCTGAGCGAAAAGCAGAGGCCGCATCAGTTCGGACCGCATGGATCTTCTCAGACCGCATCGACTTACTCTTAGCTCGCACCATTCCGAAAACATAAATGAGTCTCCGTGATGGTTACTACTTATAAGAGTCGGCGATCTGCAAATAGCAAAATTATAGCGCGGATATCAAATCAAACCGCGCGATCATATATCAACGCGTTCGAGGAATACAGAGCAAGAATGTCCAAGGGTTTGCATATATTAAATAAATCGAATGACAAAGCAGCGGATAAAGTAGAGTAAACCGGTTGGTCAGCAGACTGCATCATTATGTTAGCAGAGTTCAACAAAAATCTCAAGCATTTAGCGCAGGTCGCGCGACCTGCATAACAATTCGGATTATGAAGGCAAAAGCCTAGACTACTTAAACACAAATTGCACGGATTAAATGGGCTTCAGAAAGTATTAAAGGAAAATATTGTCCAACAGACCCAGTCATCAGATCGTCTCGAGAAGCAAATGAAATAATATTACAAACACTGTTCTCAAAGTTAAAGCCGTTCACGGCTGATGATGCTCTGGAGAGAGATCTTCGCGATGAAGACGAGTGACCTGGTTGCGGGTTTGAATAAGGAGACTATATATCTGGCTTGAATGATAATGAAGATGATTAAGCATGTTATGAAGTCTCGCGACATCCCGTTCTACCCGTACAGCGGGAGCCGTACGAGCAGAAGGAGCCCCGGCGGACTCATTAGTAGCAGGGTCGGCCGCCTTGACTGGCGGGGGATTTGAGTCCGTCCCAGTAGCCGGGCGGTTTGATATCCTCATCCTTTCATCATTAATAGGACGTCGGCTTCCGCCGGCTTCCCTGGTCAGGCGAAGATATATCTCTTGATAGTATTTGCAGTCTTCTTTAAACTTCGAGGCCTTTTCTTTTCCCTATCAAGTCGCGCGGTTATGGAGGCAATCTGCTTTACCAGCATATTTTCCTTATCAAGCCGCGCCTTCTTCTCGATTTCAAGCTGAGTCGCCAGCTCCTTCTCCCTCTCCGGCTGTGCTTTCTTCTCGGCCTCAAGTGCAGTCCACGCGGCTGCCAGCTGAACATCAAGCACATGTTGTTCCTCTTTCCACCCCTTCTTCTCGACCTCCAGAGCAACCCGGGCAGCTTCTTCTCGGCCTTCAATCTCCCTTATCTTCACCTCCAAGCCTTTTAGAAGGTGTTGAAAATTGGCAAGCTCCTCCTGCCCAGAGTTTGAGCTCTGTGCGAGGCTTGGCACCTGATAAGTGGCGGAAGGGTAGATACGAGGTCGCCCGGCCTCATTGTTTCTTCGGGTTTGTCAGTAGAGAAGAAGGAAAAATGCGGTTAGAACAGCCGAAAATGAAACATACGACATAGTATAAGATAAAATGCCTGAATGCACAGGTCATCGCGACTGTTCAGGATCCATCCTACGGCGTTGTTCCCTCCAAAACCGCTCATTATGCTTTCTCTTGATAATAGAAATTTTAGTCGCAGATGGGAAAAAACTCGGAAGCGGGTTCAACAGCAAAGCGTTCTTTCGAGGTTGCGGGAGGAAGAAGCGGACAGAGTTACTGCCCACATTGCGCGTACCTAGTGCAGAAGGATTTGGTGGCTGCGGCTTGTTAAGGGCCTGCCTCTTCTCATCCGCCTTCACTCTCATCAAACGCAACCCGGTCATCGTCGGGTCATCTTCCTTTGAGGCGGGCTTTTCGGGTTCATCAGCGTTCTCGCTAGGGGGGATAACTTGGCTCGAAGTCGCAGGACTGTCGAGTAACTTGTCTTACTTCAGGAAATCGTGCATTCCCCTGAGAATGCCGCCAATCGATAGGCTATTCGCGAAATCCGGAATAAGACCATCCTCGGGTCTCTCTGAAGACAGTTCGCTGTTGGTTTCCAGAAGGCCTTGTTCTTGGCCTTTAATCTCTGAAGCTTCCTGGCGACTCGCTCCGCCGCCGAATAGGCCCTTTTCCTCTTCCTCTTCCCTGATTCCGGGTTGACCTGCTTGGAAGGGCTGGAATCATCCTCAAGGATCACCATCGGCGAGGTAGACAACCCGTCCGGCTTAGATGAAACGACTTCTCCTTCTTCTTCTACGTTCAACTTTATATGAGGAATCCCCGACGGAGTGAACTCCAAGTCAAAGGAAGGGGTAGGGTGGTCCACACCGAGTTCTGCCGACTTCTCCTCTATGGCTTTCACCCTCGCCGCCTCTTCCTCCACGGCTATAACTTTTGCCGCCTCTTCCTACGCGGATTTAACTTTTGCCGCCTCTTCCTCCGCGACTTTCACCCTCACCGCCTCTTCCTCTACGGCTTTAACCTTTGCCGCCTCTTCCTCCACGGCTTTAGCCTTTGCCGCCTTTTCCACTGCGGCTTCAGCCTTGACCGTATCCTCCTCCGCAGTCCTTTTTCTGACCGTCAACTCCCCAGCGGCCTTTTTCTCCTCTGCAGTTTTCTCTCCACCGGTATTCTTCTTAGAGCCAGAAGGTTCCACCTTAGGAGACCGCCCGGTCTTCTCAGATCGATGACCCTTTTTTCTCATCCGGGCATCCTTCTCCTTTCGGTCGCGTCCTTTTTCCTATCACCACCCTTGTCCACACGGGTTTTGAGTGAATCCAGGAAATCCATCTTGATCAAAGAGACGCCGGTTTGCAAAACTTTAACCGCAATCGGCGAGTAGCGTCCGGTGTTCTCAAAAGAATTATGCAAAGTAGAGAGCTTTCAGGCAATTTTAAAGGCTTCAGTACAAGGCGGGCGCGATCTCCCGGCTAGAACTAATATTTTCGAAATCTCTTCGGGATTTGAAAATATGCGGGGATTATGTTTACCCAGAAGACCGCCTCCAAGTAAAACTTCTCACAGACCGGACGGTCTGAGGATACAAGTCGCCTGGTTTAGATTCAACAGGATCCGTGAGCACCAGCCAATACAAATCAGGCGGTCTGGTAGAATTTAGATCGCCTCCAAGGATCGAAGATCTCTGAGGCATAAGTCAATAAGGCAAGCCGTGGTCTCAAGATGGAGATCGCCCGGGTTGCGCCAAGAAGACTCAAGGTTCAAGCCCAGAAGGCAAGCCGTGGTCTCAGGTAGGAGACCGCCCGGGTTACATCATCGCCTTGGTCTCAGCATCTTCAGTTCCCGGCCAAGACAGATCAGAAGCGCAAGCCGCCAAGCCGCGCAGCTTCTTTCTTTTCACCTTTCTGTATCCCGACACCGCCTGCCCGATTCTCCTATACCCGGGCAGGCGGTTATTTTATCCCTGCCCGTTCGGGCAGGCCCCCGAGCCTATAAATAGGGGGCGACAACGTTCCCAAGACACACACACTCGAATCCAGGAGCTCGCTTGTTTGAGCTGCGGTCTTGAGTTTCTTGTCTTGCGACCTGTCTGACCGGCCTACTTCTGCTTTCCCGCATCTATGACCCGTTGTAACCGCTTTGTTTCAATCAAAGGAAAGCCCGTCACAGGAGTGGCATTCGCCGTGACGGGCGAAGTCTGGCCTTGACCGCTGCCTGCGGTCTCTTTCCCACTAACTAAAAAGTAACCGACAGCCCGCAGCCTCCAATTTCCTTCGGAGGTGCAATTTCGGATTCAACATCGCTGGTATCTGATGATGAGGAATCGGCCTCTTCTGGTGACTTCTCCTCTATCCGGTCTTTCAGCAAGGTGAAGGACTTGAAAGGCCGCACAGTCTTGTCCTGGCACCTAGACGGTGATGTTGTTCAAGTCTCTACTGCGCTCCCCCACTGGGCGAACGAAAAATCTGGCTGACACGCAAAAGCCGCTGGCATTGCCCTATATGGCCAGCGAAACTTCAGGAGGTTAAGGAAGGTCCTTGAGGAAGAGCTCGCTCGGCAGGCCACGCGGGTTGGTGCTGAGACCTTCATCACCAATCACTTCATGGGTATGACCTTCAAAAGATTGATCAGAGCAAATGATCATCTGGAGAAGGAGAATATCGAATTGAAAAAGGAGTTCGTGCCGCTAAAGGAGGCGGAGTTGGTAAGTTATCACCTAGTTAGCCGTCTTTCTTATTTCTCAAACCGTGCTGTCTCACCTTTATTCCTTTTTACAGAAAACGTATGATGAGACAGACCCGGTCTATCAGGAAGAGCTCTTCCCTCATGTCGCCGAGGGAATTGACCGAGCCTTTGACCGCGTGAGGGAACTCGGCGGGTTGGCGCTCGACTTTGAGAATTTTACTTTCTCGGACACCTATCCAACATTGCAGAAGAAGCTGGACAAGATCAGGCAAAAAGCTAAAGGAAAAAATAAGGTCGTTGGGACCAGCTCGGAGGAGGAGAGCGATGATGAAGATGAAGAAGGAGCCGAGAAGCCCGTTGCGGCTGACGGGGAGGAAGAAAGCAGCTCGGTTCAGAGTCCAGCGATTCTGGAGAAGAAACAGAGCGGCGCAAGTCGAGCGACTTGGGAAGCTCATCCTCGTCGGGTAGCGAAGGGTACTCACCTGATGTTGTCATTGAAGGTAGCGAGGACTCAAGCTCCACTGCGTCCAAAAAGCTTAAACCGGACAAACAATCATGACTGTTTATCTTTTGTATTTACTTTTTTATTTTGCTTAACTGACGGCCTGATTTTGTTAGCCGGTTGGTTACAAGAATGATGTAAAGACGTTCTGACAATGAATGGAAAGTTTTTACCTATTTAGTTGTTCATTTTTCTACGACTTACTTGTGATCGTTGCAATCTCTTTCTTCTTTAGACAATTCACTCTTTCAACCAGGTCATGCGGTTTAATAACAACCCGGTCGGTCAGAACATTGAGCTTTTTAGAATTCCAATTAGATAGCCATTCGAACACCGTAAAGCCTGTTCGGGCGGCCTGTTTTTCGATCTCAATCTTGGCGAATTCGATATAACCATAAAAATGTCAACCATGATCTCCTGACGAATAATAATTGATACGTTTGCAATATATAAATGAGCGGATAGATATTCAAACCGACCACAACTTTAAGCTGCTGCAATATCCTGATTACAAGTTGTGTGATATGAATGAATCTCATGCGATTAGAAAATTCCATATATTTGAAACCAAGCCGTGCGACTATTTCTCTGCTTTACATAAGTACTTCGCAAAATAGAGAATACCAAGTTATAAGAAAGTAACCAACAGGTCGCGCAGTTAGTATTTAGTTCGAACGACCTGTAATTCAGACTTCTTTAAGGCCTATCCTTTTGATTATAAGCATTAATTGATAAGCTCGTGCGGCTTATATGTAACCCGGGCGGTCAGTTACTTGATACTTGGCAAAGATTTGAATTCCCATAGGAGTCATAATCACTTTCTTTCCTGTGAAGTACCCGTTTTTAACCGAGCGGATAGAACTGTTACCCATAAGGATGATAGATTACAGATCGAATGAAAAGACCGACCGACCGCGGTTATACTTGATATCCTGACCCTTGCCTTAGGGCATTTTATGACAACCCATTATAAAACTGACCGGTTTTAAGGCGCTTGATATGATTGAACTGATTGGTGAAAAGATATAAAACCGCCTGATACGTTATGTTGTACCTGCTTAACTCAAACCGATCGGTTTAATAATCAAACCGCCTAATACATTATGATGTACCTGCTTAACTCAAACCGATTGGTTTAATAATCAAACCATCCGGTCTGTTATATACCTGTTAAAACCCTGTTTTCTCCCGAATGGTCCAGAAAGACCATATGAGATGAGATAACTTCCTGTAATGAAATAAAAATGGCTACAGACTCAGATGACCAAGTGGGCAGGTGGGCCTAGGCGGCGAACATTGGTTTCCTCAAGTGGTCATAAGAGCTGTAGAAATAAAGAAAAAGGTAAGTACAGACCCAGATGACCAAGTGGGCACGTGGGCCTAGGCGGCGAACATTGCTTTCCTCTAGTGGTCATAAGGGCTTTAAGCGAGTCAACTGCTCTCTTGCCAAGGGTTACAAGCCGAGTTGATCAATTGGGCAGGTGGGCCTAGGCGGCGAACATTGCTTTCCTCAGAGACATCAACTCAGTTGTGGGTCTCGTTTAGGCATTACTTGACAGTACCTAGGAGTATTCGATGGTCACAAACTAAGATGATCAGTTGGGCAGGTGGGCCTAGGCGGCGAACATTGCTTTCCTCAGAAAGATCATCAAAGTTGTAGCTATATCCCTCTCGGGGCAAGATAGAGCTATCATTCACCTAGACCTCCCTTGATGCAGGGGTGTGTTAAATATCAGCCGGGATCCAAGGTTCCGAAGACCACCGCACGGGAATTGGCAAGCTACCACCACACGTGTGCGAAAAATCACCGCTACACATGATCTTCGTGGTTTTACGCTAATGACTACAATCCGAGGGGGTTCGAGCAGAACTTGGCGATGTCTCCGCGGTTCAGTGAGAGAGATATATATAAAAAATTGTAAAAGAATCACCAGACATGGAGAAGTGTCAGTATGGGGCTTTTTATTGAATTTCCAAAAAATACAAGAAATGAAGAAAACATTTTAACGATAGAACCGCTTAAGATCGTCACCGCTCCAGGTGCGCGAGATGTCCTCTCCTTCGCTTGTCTGGAGGCGATAAGCCCCGCTCTTTAGTACCTCTTTGACAATGAAAGGCCCTGCGCAGTTGGGATTTAACTTTCCGACGTTGCATGTCCTGGCTGCGGCTTCAACTTTCTTTAGTACAACATCCCCAACTGCAAAATGTTTAACCCTGACATTTCTGTCAAAGTATTTGTCCATTCTCCTTTTTACTTCCTCCTGCCTGATTGTTTCCTCATCATGAATCTCTTCGATCAAATCCAGACTGTATTTGATAGCTTCATCATTATTATCTATCCATGCTTCTCCTCCCTCTTTTGCATATACAACTCTGAGGGTGACAACTTCAAATCTATAGGAACGACTGCCTCCGAGCCATGAGATAATTTGAATGGTGTCTCCCCTGTAGCTGAAGATGGAGTAGTACGGAGAGTCCAAAGGATGGAAGGGAGTTTTTCTGCCTAATTTCCTCTTTGATTCAAAATTCTCTTCATCAAAAGCTGCTGGATTTGCCTATTTGCTGCTTCCACCTGACCATTAGTCCTGGGATGGTGTACCGAGAACCGAAGATCAATTCCAACCTGATCACAGAAGTCTATCATTTCTGAATTGTTGAATTGTGGACCATTGTCTGTGACAATTGCTAGCGGGATTCCATGCCGACAAACTATTTCCCCCAGATGAAGTTTTTGATGACCTGTGTTGTAGTCTTTGCTAATGCCTTTGCCTCAATCCACTTACTGAAATAATCAATCATCACAATTATAAAACGATGCTGGCCGCTAGCCATTGGGAAGGGTCCGAAGTGGTCCATCCCCCAAACTGTGAAGGGCCATGGCGCAGTTATTGATCTAAGTGATTGAGCAGGTAGATGTTGAAGAGGAGAAAATTTTTGACACTGAACACATCGCTTGGCAAATGCTTCGGCATCTTTTCTCATAGTTGGCCAGAAATATCCCTGCCTCAAGATTCTTTTCTCCAAAGTCATTTCCCCTGAATGACTACCACATTCCCCGGAATGAACCTCCTGAAGTATGGTTGGAATTTCTTCCTCAGAAACACACCGCGCCAAGGGAGAAATCAAAGTTTTCCTGTATAGGATTCCTGCTATTAAGTAATAATAGGCTGCCTTTCTTCTGAATCTCTTTCTGTCCTTGATGGATTGATGAAATTCCCCTATTGATAAGAATAGCTCATAAGGATCCTTCCAGGAAGGATTCTGATCGATCTGCATAAGTTCCCCTTCTTCTGTTGTCGGATGGAAAAGTTCAGAGGTCACTCCCCCTGATGGAAGACCGAACTTTGATAACTCATCTGCTTCTTCGTTCTGTGTCCTGGGAATATGCTCGATGATGAACGACTTGAATCTTCCAATCTCCCCCTTAGCTAGCAATAGATACTTCCTCAGTATTGGTTCTCTTGTTTCGTAATTCCCCAAAACCTGAGAGGCCATTACTAGCGAATCAGTTTTGACATGCACGTGTTCTATCCCCAGTTCCTTTGCAAGTCTTAAACCGGCAAGAATTGCCTCATACTCTGCCCGATTATTTGTGATTGGAAAGAAGAACTTGATAGCCTGCTCAAGCTTGATGCCATTTGGGCTGATTAAAACTACTCCGGCTCCCACAGAGTTTTTACCAGAATCCCCATCCACATAAATGATCCAAGTCAAAGGGGATTTCTCCACTTGTTCAGGACTGGATTCCGTTGTATCAACCAGGAAATCTACCAAGACTTGTGCTTTGATTGCTGTTCTGGGAATGTAGGACATTTCAAATTCACTTAGTTCAATAGCCCATTTAGCCAATCTGCCCGAATGATCTGGCTTTTTAAGAATACTTGTAACAACCCGCCCCGACCACCACACCAGTTAGCCTATAACACATCGCTGGTCGGCCGACTAAACGTGATTGGACAAGAGCTGCAGCCCATGCCACCCTGATGGCGCAAATCTCGCACACCGCTATAGGCGGTAGCTAGACTGCGGCACGAAACGGCAGTGAACCGGTCGTTGTCAAGTAATAATATGAGGAAGTAAATCTCCAAGTATCGAATCTCTCAAGGAACACAGTAAGGTGGAGTTAACGTTCGAGGAAGGACTTGAGATCGAAGTCCTTTGGGTCGGATGGATTGCGGAAATGGGGGTTTTGGATTGTGGAAAATAAAGAGAAAATGCTATGACTACTCCTATACAATGCCGCTATGCAGTGCTTCGCTTGGCGGGATGGAGACTAGGCAGGCCTTGAGCGCGCTGCATCGCAAGGGCGGATGGATGAGTAGGCAAGCGGAATCGAACAATGCAGGCCTTGAGCGCGCTGCTTCGTAGGGCGAGTGGATTACACGGGCCACTATGCCACGCTTCGCTAGGCGGATGGACGAGTAGGCAAACGAAGTGAGGGTCGTAAGCAACTCTTCGACAAGCACGCCACTAGCAATTGCTAGTGCGGCGACGAACGTGATGGCGGGATGGAGGATAGAATGGGGCGCACCTCAAGCAACTCAAACAACAAACATTTCACATAGACATGAAATATATAGAAATACAGACTAGTTTTAAGTGCAACTTCATCTTAATACATAGATCTAACTACATACACATCAATAAGAGAAGAATAAGGCAAGAAATCGACCGAATCCGAAGTCTCGTTGTAGATTCACGGTTGGAATCGCCGGGTTGTCAATCCGCGTCCAAGCTCGGTCCGCAACTACGTCCGGGGTAGAGAGAGCTGTCACTACTCTCCAATGAGCCCGTCTTCTTCGTGTCACGATCCGGTAGAGGTTGCAAACTTCCTCTTGCTTGATGGTGATGGCGGCTAGGTCTTCCCTTGGAGCGCTAGGATGAAGGAGGAGGCCGAGAGGAAGATCCGGCTCAAGATTGGCGTGAAGAACAAGCCCGGAGCACCTCCATATGGTGGGCGGCGATGGAGGGGCGAAAAACCTGCGGAAGGGGCGAAAACGGCGGAGCTGGGCGGAAGAAATGCGTCGATCCGACCGAATTCGCGAGCAGGTCAATATATAGGCGCTGGAATAAACAGTGCGCACGGTCATTGGCGCACGACCAGTGGTCGTGCACACTTGCATCCTGTGATCGTGCGCCTGCCTGGACGGAGCCTGCAAGGTAAGAAAATTATAAAAATACAATGTTCGCACTACTAGTGCCGCACGACCAGTCATCGTGCGCGCTATCATAAGTGGTCGTGCGATAAGGAAGACAGAACTCAGTTTTCAGGGGTTAAGTGCACACGATCAGTGGCGCGCGACCAATGGTCGTGCGCAATAGAACTAGTGATCGTGCGCAGTGTTCCTGTACAGAATTGTATCGGGAACACCTGCATGACTCCTGTTCCAGCATACAACACCAATCTAGCCACTGAAGGTGGCGCTTAACAATGCATGTAAACTAATAGCTAAGATAGACAAGAAATAACACCAAAACGGGCCTAGAAGTGCACATAGCATGGAATAACAAATATGAGCTAAAACAGGGCTAAAGTGTTGTGCATACACTAGAAAATCGGCCCAGATGAGTCCATATATGTGTATATAATTGGGACTCATCACACCCCCAGACTTACCTGTTTGCGCGTCCCGAGCAAACAAATTCTACGCGAACGAGGAAAGAAAAGTAGATGGCTTAAAATTACAATACAGAGTACCATGCGAAGTCGCATGCTCACGTGCATAAGAAAAATAGTAGAGAAGATTTCTCATTATACACAAACAGTTTATATATTTCTAAAAGAGTAAAAGCATATTACAACCACTCAAAATGGTGAACTACGGTGAATCATTCGGTCATGCATACGGAGAAAGTAAACTAAGCGCTGAGATGAGCATTGCTCAAGATTAGGGTGCCGAACAAACTCCACCGAAATCCATCGGTGTCGGCGACCATAGGCTCACCTGGTCACATTCTCTCCACGACACTAGATTGGTCCATAGCGTGAGTCGGTAGGACTTTTAGGTTTTAATTTAGGCTTGGGTTACGGTGAGGCAAACAATGATAAACAAGAGGGCTTATAACACGCAACCCAAATGAGCTTTAATATAACTACCCGCGCACCAAAATCGAATGCAAGTGCACCACACCCCCAGACTTGGACTTTTGCAACATAGGTGTGTGCACCGCCTACTCCCAATACATAATTTTTCTACATGATTTTTCAATAAAACACATTTTTCTTTTTTTTTCTCTTTTCCTTTTCATTTTTTTCTTTCTATCTTCTTTTTCTTGTCTTGTTTCTTTCAGCAAAATTTTTAAATGAGCATATCCACAGATTCACATAATAAACACCACAATCAACGCCCCCCACAATGTAAATAAAACTACAACTAAAGCTCAGATTTGGGTGTGCGACTAGGTTAGGCTTTTAGGCTTTTGTGAGATATATGTGGAGCTGAATCAAGAAAAGGGTAGGCACAAAGGGGCTAGCAAAGGTAGACGATAGGCATGAAATAAAAAGTTCAACCGGGCCAAAATAATGGCCTACGTCATTCTCACGCACTAGAACTATCCTATGCCAATGCTTCAAGAATCGCTTGGGGCAAGTTCTAGCCACCGAGAAAGATTCTCCTTTCTCCCGACTCAAGCAATACGAGTCTAGCGATCGTTTACACACATCCCTATGCTACTGTTTGATTCCACCGGATTCTCCATTTGAGTAGAGTAAACAACATTTAAACTAATAGAAAAAAATATAAAACCATAAGTATAAAGAGGAGTCTAATCTACACAAATTTCTATGCAACCGAGCACTCGACTAGGAGCACTACTGGAGTCAACATTTTACTCTGCTACATAGTCCTAAGCCATCACCTAGACTTTCCCACATAAGCAGAAGAATTAAATTCACAACAGAGCAAGCAAACAGATGAGTACGCGCTCAAGTGGGTGCTGTGGTGTGCAATGAAAATGAACAACAATTTCCAATAAGCTACAATAAAAGTACTTCTAGCATGCTATGCAAGAGTGCACGTGAGTGGGCACAAAAACTGCTCTCCCCCAGACTTAAACTAAACAATCCACAAAATATATGACATGAAAATTAGAAAAGGCTAGGGAAAGAGAGTACCCAGTGCTCAGAAATGAGCACACCAGAAGATTGGCGTGTAAGCTAAAATGAGCCGCAGCATCCGCCATCCAGAAAAGATACCTGCAGGGGTCAGCTCCGCAGAAACAAAAGAAAATAGAAACGTTGAAATAAAGTGCAATTAACTAAATAAAATTAGAAAAGACATGAAAATGCAGGAAAAATTAAGATAACTACTGGGGTTATTGTCATCCCAGCACGACTTATTCAAAACTTTATAATATCTAGCTAATGGGAGTATGGAAGGAGAAGTGGACAGGTAACTAGCCCAATATCCGTGTCGGTAGCGGGTACCTATACGAAGAAAGAATAGTCACGCCTCTACCCGAATATAAATAAAACATGCCCATCACAGGTAGAGGGAAAAGAAAGTAAGAAGAGGAGGAGGCCTGGTCCTCACTCATCTCACCAAAACTATCCTTGCCCAGCAAGATATCGTCCACAGGGAGGCAGCAGGAGGCGAAGGCAATGAGTGGAGCTTCCTCAACGGAGGGGGAATAAACCTCCTCACATGAGAGGATGCTCTCATCATTGACTTGAGAAAAAAGTTCCAAGTCCTCCTGAAGTACCTGTGAAGATTCAACCTGCACAGACTCAGATGAAGGAAGGGGATCAAGAAATAAATAAGACGAAGAACATAAATAAACATCAATCGGGGGAGTGATCCCGGTCTCACTCCCATCAGGTTGGGGAAGTAAAATAATGTTGGCATTGTCATCAATGCCGCAAGGTTCAGCGGGATCGATAGTGGCCATGCCCAAGATTTGGACTTCCTCCACCAGTGTTGAGGAAAGCTCCTCTTCACCTAGAAGGTTGTCCTCCTCCATAGGAGCATGCATAACACATAAATCGCCAGACTCATCCCGCGACACATCCTCAACAATGTCGTCAGAGACAAAAGTAGTATGCACAACAGGGGGAGGAATAGTGCTTGGATAAATGTCAAGCACTGATTCCTCACAAAGAATCGAATCCACTAGGGGTGGTGGATGAACATGGAGAATAGGCTCAGCAATGTTGGTGCATAGATCAGCCGCACATCCGGTGACCGTATCCATGCCATTCCCTTCAAGATGTGAAGGTGACAAAGTCACATAACCGGATGTTGAAGGTGTGCCGCCAGAGTTAGGAGTTGGGACGATACGGATATCCGGCTCGTCATCCTCATCCAATTGGCGAAGATACTCGGCACAGTCCTTCAAGACATGATCAGTGCTCTGACAAAACTGGCACTGCCTTGCGGGCTTCTTTGGCAAAGCGGGGGCTGAAGCCGAAAAGAAGTATGACGGTAAAGGCTCAGCAGAGTAGCCATAAGACTTACGCGCACCATATGGAGTATCAGACGAAGTCGGTGCTCCATATGCTGGGCTATAAGAATTATGCCTACTATTCTCCGTAGGGCATTCATCACTAGAGTGGGAGGTAGCTCCACACCAACGACAACGGAAATTAAGATGTGCCCACATAGTGTGAAGATAATACGATTCAAAATTATAATGCTATTGTGCAAAATACTACACCTAACAAAAATTACTAAAGCAACCTAATTAAAACAGGAAAATGGAATAAAAAGAAATAAAACAAAGAAATGCAATTTACAAATGGAAGGGCTTCTCTCTCAGGTTCTCCCTCTCCAGAAAACTCACACGACTGTGTTCCCCGGCAACGGCGCCAAAAACTTGATGGCGCAAATCTCGCACACCGCTATAGGCGGTAGCTAGACTGCGGCACGAAACGGCAGTGAACCGATCGTTGTCAAATAATAATATGAGGAAGTAAATCCCCAAGTATCGAATCTCTCAAGGAACACAGTAAGGTGGAGTTAACGTTCGAGGAAGGACTTGAGATCGAAGTCCTTTGGGTCGGATGGATTGCGGAAACGGGGGTTTTGGATTGTAGAAAATAAAGAGAAAATGCTATGACTACTCCTATGCAATGCCGCTATGCAGTGCTTCGCTTGGCGGGATGGAGACTAGGCAGGCCTTGAGCGCGCTGCGTCGCAAGGGCGGACGGACGAGTAGGCAAGCGGAATCGAACTATGCAGGCCTTGAGCGCGCTGCTTCGTAGGGCGAGTGGATTACACGGGCCGCTATGCCACGCTTCGCTAGGCAGATGGACGAGTAGGCAAATGGAGTGAGGGTCGTAAGCACCTCTTCGATAAGCACGCCACTAGCAATTGCTAGTGCGGCGACGAACGTGACGGCGGGATGGAGGATGGAATGGGGCGCACCTCAAGCAACTCAAACAACAAACATTTCACGTAGACATGAAATATATAGAAATACAGACTAGTTTTAAGTGCAACTTCATCTTAATACATAGATCTAACTACATACACATCAATAAGAGAAGAATAAGGCAAGAAATCGACCGAATCCGAAGTCTCATTGTAGATTCACGGTTGGAATCGCCGGGTTGTCAATCCGCGTTCAAGCTCGGTCCGCAACTACGTCCGGGGTAGAGAGAGCTGTCACTACTCTCCAATGAGCCCGTCTTCTTCGTGTCACGATCCGGTAGAGGTTGCAAACTTCCTCTTGCTTGATGGTGATGGCAGCTAGGTCTTCCCTTGGAGCGCTAGGATGAAGGAGGAGGCCGAGAGGAAGCTTCGGCTCAAGATTGGCGTGAAGAACAAGCCCAGAGCACCTCCATATGGTGGGCGGCGATGGAGGGGCGAAAAACCTGCGGAAGGGGCGAAAATGGCGGAGCTGGGCGTAAGAAATGCGTCGATCCGACCTAATTCGCGAGCAGGTCAATATATAGGCACTGGAATAAACAGTGCGCACGGTCATTGGCGCACGACCAGTGGTCGTGCGCACTAGCATCCTGTGATCGTGCGCCTGCCTGGACGGAGCCTGCAAGGTAAGAAAATTATAAAAATATAATGTTCGCACTACCAGTGGCGCACGACCAGTCGTCGTGCGCGCTATCGTAAGTGGTCGTGCGATAAGGAAGACAGAACTCAGTTTTCAGGGGTTAAGTGCACACGATCAGTGGCTCCCGACCAGTGGTCGTGCGCAATAGAACCAGTGATCGTGCGCAGTGTTCCTGTACAGAATTGTACCGGGAACACCTGCACGACTCCTGTTCCAGCATACAACACTAATCTAGCCACTGAAGGTGGCTCTTAACAATGCATGAAAACTAATAGCTAAGATAGACAAAAAATAACACCAAAATGGGCCTAGAAGTGCACATAGCATGGAATAACAAATATGAGCTAAAACAGGGCTAAAGTGCAGTGCATAGACTAGAAAATCGGCCCAGATGAGTCCATATATCTGTATATAATTGGGACTCATCACACCCCAACGCATCCCTGAGCCTGTTTCTCAGCTACAGTGCGTTGTTGATGGCGGGTCTCGATCCCCCGCCACCCTTGATAAGCAGCCTTCAACAGCTCTCATCACCAACTGAGCTACAGCTCAGTTGGTGATGAGAGCTGTTGAAGGCTGTTTATCAAGGGTGGCGGGGGATCGAGACCCGCCATCAACAACGCACTGTAGCTGAGAAACAGGCTCAGGGATGCGTTGGGGTGGCATGGGCTGCAACTCTTGTCCAATCGCGTTTAGTCGGCCCACCAGCGATGTGCTATAGGCTAACTAGTGTGGTGGTCGGGGCGGGTTGTTACAAAAAAGTGCACTTTTTTGTAACAACCCGCCCCGACCACAACACCAGAGATTTAGGGTCCTCAACACCGTCTCTGGTTGGCCGACTAAATGCGGTTGGACAAGAGATGCAGCCCGGTGCCACCCCAACCAAATCACTGTGCCTGTTTCTCAGCAACAGTAGGTTGTTGATGGATGGTCTCGATCCCCCGCCACCCTTGATAAGGCGCCTTCAATAGCTCTCATCACCAACTGAGCAGCAGCTCAGTTGGTGATGAGAGCTGTTGAAGGCTGCTTATCAAGGGTGGCGGGGGATCGAAACCCGCCATCAACAATGCATTGTAGCTGAGAAACAGGCTCAGGGATGCGTTGGGGTGGCATGGGCTGCAGCTCTTGTCCAACCGCGCTTAGTCGGCCCACCAGCGATGTGCTATAGGCTAACTGGTGTGGTGGTCGGGGCGGATTGTTACAAAAAAGTGCAGCTCTTGTCTAACCGCGTTTAGTCGGCCCACCAGCGATGTGCTATAGGCTAACTGGTGTGGTGGTCGGGGCGGGTTGTTACAAAAAAGTGCACTTTTTTGTAACAACCCGCCCCGACCATCACACCAGAGGTCTGACCTATAGTCCACCACCTCTGATGGGACGACTAAACGCGGTTGGACAAGGACTGCAGTCCGATGCACTCCACCCATGGCTGAGCCTGTTTCTCTGCTACAGTGGGATGTTGAGGCCGGGATTCGATCCCGCGCCCCCTTGATAAGGCACCTTCAACAGTCCTCATCACCAAAAGAGCTGCAGCTCAGCTCAGTTGGTGATGAGGACTGTTGAAGGTGCCTTATCAAGGGGGCGCGGGATCGAATCCCGGCCTCAACATCCCACTGTAGCTGAGAAACAGGCTCAGCCATGGGTGGGGTGCACAGGACTGCAGTCCTTGTCCAACCGCATTTAGTCGTCCCATCAGAGGTGGTGGACTATAGGTTAGACCTCTGGTGTGGTGGTCGGGGCGGGTTGTTACAATACTTCTTAGAGAATGATCTGTTATTACTTGGATAGGATGAGCTTGAAAGTGCGGACGAAGCCTTCGTGATGACATAACCAAAGCCAAGGCTACCTTTTCCAGGATTGAGTATCTTGTTTCCGCGTCTTTAAGGATATGGATGACATAATATATCGGAAACTGCTTCTTCTTTTCCTTCAGACGAGAACAGAATTCACTGCATCTGGGCCGACCCCCAAGTATAAGAACAATATTTCCCCTTCGCGGGGGCTTTGAAGTAGAGGGGTTGAAGTGAACTGCACTTTTAACTGCTCGAAGGCCTTATCACACTCTTCGCTCCATTCGTACTTAGATCCACCTCGGAGTGTTTTAAAGAATGGAGCACTTTTATCTCCTGATTTAGATATGAACCTGCTCAGCCCTGCCAACCTTCCTCCAAGATGCTAGACCTATATAGTATTACGAGGGGGATTCATGTCGAGGATAGCCTTCACCTTATCTGTGTTCGGTGCAAGGCCATCAGGAGTAAGGAGATGCCCGAGAAATTTCCCCTTATTCGCTCCGAACACACATTTCAACGGATTCAATTTTGATTTGAACCTCCGTAATGTAGCGAACGTCTCTATGAGGTCTTTCAAATGTAGTGAAAAGGTGTTACTTTTTAGGAAGAGATCATCGATGTAAACTTCCAGGTTCTTGCATTTTTGATGCTTAAAGACCGTATCCATCATTCTCTGATACATCACACCCACATTTTTAAGGCCAAAGGGCATTACGAGGTAACAATAACACCCATCATTTGTGATGAAAGAAGTGTGCTGGATATCGGGTTTATGCATTTTGATTTGATGATGCCCAGAAAATGCATCGAGAAAACTCAAGAAATTAAACCCAACCGCGGAATCTACTAAAACATTTATCTGAGGCAAAGGGTAGCAATCAAGGGCACGCTTTATTGAGCTTTGTAAAATAAACACACATGCGCCACTTCCCACCGGATTTTTTCACCATTACAACGTTTGACATCCAGGTGGGGTATTGAATTTCAGAAATAAAGTTTGCTTTCAAGAGTTTGGCAACCTCCTCCCTGATAGGCACCGCCAGCTTGGTTGCCACTTCTCTTTTCTTCTGCTGGACTGGCTTGAACTCAGGAGATATGTTGAGATGATGGCAAGCCACGTCCGGATCTACCTCTGGCATATCCTCCGCTAACCAGGCGAAGATATCCAGGTTCTCCAAAAGACAGGAGATCAGCTGCATTTTCTCCTCTTCCGGTAGCTCCGCATTGATGATCAATTTCTTGTCTTCCCCCTCAGCAATGGGGACTTCTTGGGTTGCCTGGGCAGGTTCCAGGTGAGCCCCTTCTCGATCTTTCCTTTCCTCATCAACCTTTGAAGATACAGCAACTTCAAGAATTTCAACCGTGGACTCGGGAAGTGGAATGTTGGTGATCATATTGATGGTTCGCACGTAACATTCCTGAGCCACTTTTGGGTTGCTCCATATCCGATACTGCCTTCCCTCGGCGGCAAATTTAAGGGCATGGTGGAAAGTGGACACTACTACCCTGTAGGCATTAAGAATGGCCCTTCCGAAGATGGCGCAATAGTTGCTTGGGGCATCCACCACTATGAAGTTGATCAGCTTCACCACTCCCCCCAGAGAAACCAGGAGCTTCACAGAACCTTTCACTTCCTTCTTCTCTCCAGAGAAGTCGTAGAGGGGCCCTTCGGTGGAAAACAGAGGCTTCCCAGTCTTCAGGGCATCAAAAGTTGGACGGAAGAGGAGATTAACAGAACTGCCCGTGTCAATCAGAATTTTATGAACTGTATAATTCTCAATAATGGCTTTGGTGACCACGGCATCGTCAAAAGGATTGGCGTTTGGAGGAAGATCATCTTGACCGAAAGTGACGATTGTGCTTTCAGGGGCAGAAGTTGTAGTTATCGCCACTTCTTGCTTTAGGACTCTCACAATACTTGATTTTCGGGATGATTCAGTTCCAGCCCCTCCATGAATGCAATATATGTACCCAAGGGGACCCACATCATTGACCTCTATGCATTCAGTTGAGGGATGAATATCCCCATAACAACTGACGTCTTCAACATCGGCACACTCCCAAGTTACCTCAACTGCTTCCTTCTTTTTCTCAGTTGCTGGTCCAGCAGTTGCTGGTCCAGCAGTTACTTCCGTTCTCCCTTGCTTGTCCATCAAAGGATGTCACAAGGAGTTCGTATTTTGTTGCATCTGAGAGAGTTCTCAAGGCGATGGCCGATTCGAAGGCCTGAAGATGAACAGTCGGATCAGTTTCTCCATTGTATGTTGGCAGACGCGACTCTCTGAAATTATTTGGGGTTGGCTC
Source organism: Dactylorhiza incarnata (assembly GCA_033032865.1). Taxonomy (NCBI): domain Eukaryota; kingdom Viridiplantae; phylum Streptophyta; class Magnoliopsida; order Asparagales; family Orchidaceae; genus Dactylorhiza; species Dactylorhiza incarnata. The sequence goes on along the minus strand of JAWHQI010000330.1, from coordinate 1,872,150 downwards.
CCCTCGGACTCCGTCCACGAAGGGAGAATTTTCTTCAGCATCCTCATATAGAAGAGGAGCAGAGTAGTAAGCCGCCTGGTCTGCGGCTACTTGCGGACAAGCCGCCTGATAGGAAGAGTGGGCAGCAACTTCTGGCGGGTAAGAAAGACGGGCAGCGCCCTCTGGCAGGCAGGAAAGATGGGCAGCGCCCTCTGGCGGGTAGGAAAGGCGAGCGGCATGAGAAGCCGCCCCCTAAAAGTAGAGAACTCGGGCCGGCATGCAATGCATGGCTTCTTGATAGATGTTTTGCCGGGCTTCAAAACCTTCTTGTAATGCTAAGAAATTGGCAGCTTGTGGTAGCGGGTACAGAGGAGGAGGGACCGGAGTCACAGCCTGGTTAACCGCGGTCTGCTGAGGGACCACCGCTCGGTTAACAGTGTTAAGGCCTGACTGATCACGTCAAGATGACGCTAATCAGTTGCCTTTTGAGCCCGCTCGGCTTCTCTCTTCGACTGATCCAAGGCCTCCCACAGGGAATCTTCACTATGGTCGGAGCGGTCTCCCAAAGGGAACTGGCGGTCTGACAACTTTGTCAAGGATTTCGCTGACAGTCCGTGATCTGAAGGTCGCGTGTTTCTGTTGAATCCAAAAATTCACCTCCGAAGGAAATCAGAGGGTGCGGGCTGTCGGTTACTATTTGAGCAGAAAAAACTAGACCGCTGGAAGCGGTCGAGGCCAGACTTTGCCAATCACGGCAAATGCCACAACTGTGATGGTCTTTCCTTTGATTCAAATGAAGAGGTTACAGCAGGTTACAGAAGCAGGAAAGGAGAAGCCGGCCGGTCAGACAAGTCACAAGATAGGAAACTCTAGACTGCAGCTCTAACAAGCGAGCTCTAGGATTTGAGTGTGCGTGCCTTGGGAATGTCGCTGCCCCCTATTTATAGGCTCGGGGGCCTGCCCGAACGGGCAAGGATAAAATAACCGCCTGCCCGGGTACAGGAGAATCGGGCAGGCGGTGACTGGATATAGAAAGGAGAAAAGAAAAAAGCCGCACGATCTTGGCGAATTGTGCTTCCGATCTGTCCTGGACTGAGATCAAAGATACTGCGATCAAGGCAATGGTACAACCCGGGAGGCCTCGGACCTGAGACCGCGGCTTACCTTCTGGACTTGGGTCTTGATAGTCTTCATAATGCAACCCGGGTGGCCTCTAACCTGATACCGCGACTTGCCTTCTGGACTTGAGCCTTGATAGTCTTCAATCCTTGGAGGCGGCCTGAATTCTATCAGACCCCCCGGTTTGTACTAGCTGAGCCGATAGACCTTGTTGAACCAAAACTGGGCAACTCGCCTCATCAGACCGCCTGGTCTGTGAGAAGTTCTATCCGGAGGCGGTCTTCTGGTAAACAACCACCACAACTCACTGTATATCGACCTCTAAACAAGATGGAATGGGTTTAAATTGTTCTCGATTGTATTTAGAGCTCCGATCTCATTCCGAAAAGGTATTGTGGGCGAAAATCGGACAACCGGAAATGTGTTGTCTTATTCTCGAATGGGTAAATCTTATTCTCTGTTGGATGGAGAATACGAGCTCTTACCGAAAAAGTGTTGTGCGCAAAAATTGAACAACCGGATCAAAAGTTATGTCTGCTTGAAGTTTAGGAGTAATTTGGAGCTAAATCCCGCATTACCACTGGAACCCACTGTATATCGAACAATAAATAAACTTGAATGGTTATATCCTACTCTCCATTGGATGTAGGGCTCTGAGGTCATTATAATAAGGTAATGTGGGCAAAAATTGGGCAACTGGATCAAGAGTTCTGTCTGTTTGAAGTTTATGTGTCATTTGGAGCTAAATCCCACATTACCAATGCAACCCACTGTAGATCAACCACTAAACGAACTAGAATGGGTAAAACTTGTTGTCCATTGGATGTATGACTCTGATCTCATTCCGAAAAGGTGTTGTGGGCAAAAATCAGACAACCGGATCAAAGTTATGGCTGTTTCAAGTTTAGGTGTCATTTGGAGCTAAATTTCGCATTACCAGTGCAACCGTTATATATCGACAACTAAATGAACTGCAATGGGTAAAACTTGTGCTTCAATGAATGTACGGCTCCGAGCTCATTCTTAAAAGGTGTTGAGGGGGTAAAATCAGACAACCAGATCAAATGTTTTTGCTGTATAAAGTTTGAGTGTCGTTTGGAGCTAAATCTCTCACTTTCACTACAATCGCATCTTAAATTCTTTCATTTTGAAATTTATGCGTAATTTGGAAATAAATCTCGCACTACCACTACAACCCATTATATACCGACCTCTAAGCGAGCTTGAATGTGTTAAAATTGTTCTCCATTGGATTTAGGGCTCCAATCTCATTCTGAAAAGGTATTGTGGGCAAAAATCGAACAACCAGATCAAAAGTTATGGATGTTTAAAGTTTAGGTCTCCTTTCGAGCTAAATACCTTATTACCAACCCGTTGTATATTGACCACTAAACAAACTGGAATGGTTAAAACTAACACTCCATTGGATGTAGGGATCCGAGCTCATTCCAAAATGATGTTGTGCGCAAAAATCGGACAACCAGATCAAAAGTTATGGTTGTTACAGTTTCTGTGTCAAGGGGAGCTAAATCCCTCATTACCATTGTAACCCGCTGTATATTGACCACTAAAATGAGCTGGAATAGTTTAAAATTGTGATCCATTGGATGTATGCCTCCGAGCATATTCCGAAAAACGGTTGTGGGCAAAAATCAAACATACAAATCAAAAGTTATGGCTGTTAGAAGTTTAGGTGTCGTTTGGAGCTAAATTTTGCATTACCACTGCAACCCGCTATATATCGACAACTAAATGAACTAGAATTGGTAAAACTTATGTCCCAATGAATGTAGTGCTCCGAGCTCATTTCGAAAAGGTGTTGTGGGGTAAAATCAGACAACCGCATCAAGAGTTGATGTTGTTTTAAGATTGAGTGTCATTTGCAGCTAAATTCCTCATTTTCACTACAACCCGCATTAAAAATTCTTGCATTTTGAAGTGTTTGTGTCATTTGGAGCAAAATCTCGTATTACCACCACAACTCACTGTATATCGACCTCTAAACGAGCTGGAATGGATTTAAATTGTTCCCGATTGGATTTAGGGCTCCGATCTCATTCCGAAATGGTATTGTGGGCGAAAATCGGACAACCGGAAATGTTTTGTCTTATTCTCGAATGGGTAAATCTTATTCTCTGTTGGATGGAGAATACGAGCTCTTACCAAAAAATTTTTGTTCGCAAAAATTGAACAACCAGATCAAAAGTTATGGCTGCTTGAAGTTTAGCTGTAATTTGGAGCTAAATCCCGCATTACCACTGGAACCCACTGTATATCGAACAATAAACGAGCTTGAATGGTTATATCCTACTCTCCATTGGATGTAGGGCTCTGAGGTCATTCAAATAAGGTAATGTGGGCAAAAATTGGGCAACTAGATCAAGAGTTCTGTCTGTTTGATGTTTATGTGTCATTTAGAGCTAAATCCCACATTACCACTGCAACCCACTGTAGATCAACCACTAAACGAACTAGAATGGGTAAATCTCTCACTTCCACTACAATTCGCATCTTAAATTCATTCATTTTGAAATTTATGTGTCATTTGAAGCAAAATCTCTCACAACCACTTCAACCCATTGTATATCGACCTCTAAGCGAGCTTGAATGTGTTGAATCTAAAATTGTCCCCACGTCCTCGACGCTCAATCCCAGAGGAAAGAGAGGGGGTAATTGTCGAGCTGCTGGATACTTGAGTCACAAAGGAAGAGCTGAGTGAGAGCGAAGAAGAGAGGGCCGCTATCTTGCGGCGAGGCCAGACTTGCACGCCGCGGCAAAAGCCACTCTTGCTGCGGGCTTTCCCTTTATTTATCAACTTGTAATACAGCTTGCTGTTTTAGGTACATGGAACATAACAACTATAAGAGAATGACGGATAAGAAAAATAAGTCGCCCGGGCTGTTCACCGAGGCCGCCCGGGTTGTTCGTCGAGGCTGCCTGGGCTGTTCGCCGAGGCCGCCCGGGCTGTTCGCCGAGGCCGCCCGGGCTGTTCGCCGAGGCCGCCCGGGCTGTTCGCCGAGGCCGCCCGGGGGCTGTGCGCCGAGGCCACCCGGGCTGTGCGCCGAGGCCGCCCGAGCTGTTCCTTGAGGCCGCCCGGACAGGCCGCAACTGGGTGCGGTCTGGCTGTTTCTAGCCACCAGTTTTGCGACCAAATTGCATGTCCCTTTGTTCATGCCGAAGGGCCTATTTATAGGCTCCGGGTCGATGTCGTCACCGCCGGTGAGCCGGTGGTAGGAGCTCTCTATTCGCGCGGTTTGAAGGAGAAGGCCGCCCCACCTGGGCGGTTTGAACGAGGAGGCCGCCCCACTTGGGCGGTTTGAAGGAGGAGGCCGCCCCACCTAGGCGGTTTGAAGGAGGAGGCCACCCCACCTGGGCGGTTTGAAGGGGGAGGCCGCCCCACCTCGGCGGTTTTACGGAGAAGGCCGCCCCACCTGGGCGGTTTGAAGGTGGAGGCCGCCCCACCTGGGTAGTTTGAAGGGGGGACGCCCCACCTGGGCGGTTTTAATGAGGAGGCCGCCCCACCTGGGAGGTTTGAAGGAGGAGGCCGCCCCACCTGGGCGGTTTGAAGGGGGAGGCCGCCCCACCTGGACGGTTTGAACGAGGATGTCGCCCCACCTGGGCGGTTTGAAGGGGGAGGCCGCCCCACCTGGGCGGTTTGAAGGGGGAGGCCGCCCCACCTGGGCAGTTTGAAGGAGGAGGCCGCCCCACCTCAGCAGTTTGAAGGAGGAGGCCGCCCCTTCTTACCACTTAGGGTGTGAAAAAAGCCTTTGCGTGAGGTCTGATCCTTCCCGGGCGCGTAATATATAAAAATGTAGCGAAAATGGCCTCCCACGGTAGGATCGCCGATTTCTGGGTCAACATAATCCCCGCACTTTTTCAATTTCCTAAGAAACTTCAAAAAAGTTGGTATTGACCCACAAAAATTGTGATCCGCCACTAGTAAACTGTCAAAAGAGTGGGAAAGAGAGAGAGTGAACAAGTACCTGATACCTCTCCACAAAGGAACTAAGGAATGTCGGCTGATAAAACAAGTATAAAATGTGGCGCGAGTACCTGAACAGAACTCGTGAACACCTGCTAGTCTTTGCAAAGCAAGTATAAAACACAACTCACAAGTACCTGAAGGGAACTTGCAAACATCGGCTGATTTTGTCCTCTGAGGTAAACTAGTAATCATCTACTAGTCTCTGAGGAGAACTCAATAAGTAAGTAAAGAAAAAACATGGCGCGAGTACCTGAACAGAACTCGTGAACACCTGCTAATCTTTGCAAAAAGAGAACTCAAAGCAGGTATTAAAGAATTTATAATGCGAGTACCTGAAGAGAACTTGCGAATACCTGCTAACCTCTGCAAAAGAGAACTCAAAGCAGGTATTACGGAATCAATAACGTGAGTACATGAAGAGAACTCGCGAATACCTGCTAACCTCTGCAAAAGAGAACTCAAAGCAGGCAAAAGAATCTATAGCGCGAGTACCTGAAGAGAACTCGCGAATACATGCTAATCTCTGCAAAAGAGAACTCAAAGCAGGTATAAAAGAATATAACGCGAGTACCTGAAGAGAACTCGCGATCACCTGCTAATCTCTGTAAAAGAGAACTCAAAGCAGGTATAAAAGAATTTAACATGAGTACCTGAAGACAACTCGCGATCACCTGCTAATCTCTGCAAAAGAGAACTCAAAGCAGGTATAAATGAATTTAACGCGAGTACCTGAAGAGAACTCGCAATCACCTGCTAATCTCTGCAAAAAAGATCTTAAACCAGGTATTAAAGAATTTAACGCGAGTACCTGAAGAACACTTGCGATCACCTGCTAATCTCTGCAAAAGAGAACTCAAAGCATGTATACAAGAATTTAACGCGAGAACCTGAAGAGAACTCGCGATCACCTGCTAATCTCTGCAAAAGAGAACTTAAAGCGGGTATTAAAGAATTTAACGCGAGTACCTGAAGAGAACTCGCGATCACCTGCTAATTTCCGCAAAAGAGAATTTAAAGCAGGTATTAAAGAATTTAACGGGAGTACCTGAGGAAAATTCGTGATCACCTGCTAACCTCTGCAAAAGGGAACTCAAAGCAGGCAAAAGAATCTATAACGCGAGTACCTGAAGAGAACTCGCGAATGCCTGCTAATCTCTACAAAAGAGAACTCAAAGCAGGTATAAAAGAATATAACGCGAGTACCTGAAGAAAACTCGCGATCACCTATTAATCTATGCAAAAGAGAAGTCAAAGCAGGTATAAAATAATTTAACGCGAGTAACTGAGGAAAACTCACGATCACCTGCTAACCTCTACAAAAGAGAACTGAAAACACGTAAAAGAATCTATAACGCGAGTACATGAAGAGACTCGCGATTACCTGATAACCTCTACAAAAGAGAACTCAAAGCAGTTAAAAGAATCTATAACGCGAGTACCTGAAGAGAACATGCGAATACCTCCTAATCTCTGCAAAAGAGAACTCAATGCAGGTATAAAAGAATATAACTCGAGTACCTGAAAAAAACTCGCGATCACCCGCTAATCTATGCAAAAGAGAACTCAAAGCAGGTATAAGAGAATTTAACGCGAGTACCTGAGGAAAACTCAAGATCACCTGCTAACCTCTGCAAAAGAGAACTGAAAGCAGGTAAAAGAATCTATAACGCGAGTACTTGAAGAGAACTCGCGAATACCTGCTAACCTCTACAAAAGAGAACTCAAAGCAGGTAAAAGAATTTATAACGCGAGTACCTAAAGAGAACTCGTGAATACCTGCTAACCTCTGCAAAAGAGAACTCAAAGCAGGTAAAAGAATCAATAACGCGAGTACCTGAAGAGAACTCGCGATCACCTTCTAATCTCTACAAAAGAGAACTCAAAGCAGGTATAAAAGAATTTAATGCGAGTACCTGAGGAAAACTCGCGATCACCTGCTAACCTCTGGAAAAGAGAACTGAAAGCAGGTAAAAGAATCTATAACGCGAGTACCTGAAGAGAACTCGCGAATACCTGCTAACCTCTACAAAAGAGAACTCAAAGCAGGTAAAAAATCTATAACGCGAGTACTTGAAGAGAACTCGTGAATACCTGCTAATCTCTGCAAAAGGGAACTCAAAGCAGGTAAAAGAATCTATAACGCGAGTACCTGAAGAGAACTCGTGAATACCTGCTAATCTCTGCAAAAGAGAACTCAAAGCAGGTATAAAAGAATATAATGTGAGTACCTGAAGAAAACTTGCGATCACCTGCTAATCTCTGCAAAAGAGAACTCAAAGCAGGTATAAAATAATATAACGCGAGTACCTGTAGAGAACTCGTGAATTCCTGCTAACATCTGCAAAAGAGAACTCAAAGCAGGTATAAAATAATATAACGCGAGTACCTGTAGAGAACTCGCGAATACCTGCTAACCTCTGAAAAGAGAACTCAAAGCAGGTATTAAGAAATCAATAACGCGAGTACCTGAAGAGAACTCGCGAATACCTGCTAACCTCTGCAAAAGAGAACTCAAATAAGACAAAAGAATCTATAATGCGAGTACCTGAAGAGAACTCGCGAATACCTGCTAATCTCTGCAAAAGAGAACTGAAAGCGGGTATAAAAGAATATAACGCGAGTACCTGAAGAAAACTCGCGATCACCTGCTAACCTATGCAAAAGAGAACTGAAAGCAGGTATAAAATAATATAATGCGAGTACCTATAGAGAACTCGTGAATACCTGCTAACCTCTGCAAAAGAGAACTCAAAGCAGGAATAAAATAATATAACGCGAGTACCTGAAGAAAACTCACGATCACCTGCTAATCTCTGCAAAAGAGAACTCAAAGCAGGTATAAAAGAATATAATGTGAGTACCTGAAGAAAACTTGCGATCACCTGCTAATCTCTGCAAAAGAGAACTCAAAGCTGGTATAAAAGAATTTAACACGAGTACCTGAGGAAAACTCACGATCACCTGCTAACCTCTGCAAAAGAGAACTGAAAGCATGTAAAAGAATCTATAACACGAGTAACTGAAGAGAACTCGCGAATACTGTTAAGCTCTACAAAAGAGAACTCAAAGCAGGTAAAAGAATCTATAATGCGAGTACCTGAAGAGAACTCGCGAATACCTGCTAATCTCTGCAAAAGAGAACTCAAAGCAGGTATAAAATAATATAATGCGAGTACCTGTAGAGAACTCGCGAATACCTGCTAACCTCTGCAAAAGAGAACTCAAAGCAGTTATTACAGAATCAATAACGCGAGTACCTGAAGAGAACTCGTGAATACCTGCTAACCTCTGCAATAGAGAACTCAAAGCAGGTATAAAATAATTTAACGCGAGTACCCGAGGAAGACTCGCGATCACCTGCTAACCCTTGCAAAAGAGAACTGAAAGCAGGTATAAATGAATCTACAACGCGAGTACCTGTAGAGAACTCAAAGTAGGTATAAAATAATATAACGCGAGTACCTGTAGAGAACTCGCGAATTCCTGCTTACCTCTGCAAAAGAAAACTCAAAGTAGGTATAAAATAATATAATGCGAGTACCTGTAGAGAACTTGCGAATACCTGTTAACCTCTGCAAAAGGGAACTCAAAGCAAGTATTACAGAATCAATATCATGAGTACCTGAAGAGAATTCGCGAATACCTGCTAACCTCTGCAAAAGAGAACTCAAAGCAGGCAAAAGAATCTATAACGCGAGTACCTGAAGAGAACTCGCGAATACCTGCTAATGTCTGCAAAAGAGATCTCAAAGCAGGTATAAAAGAATATAATGTGAGTACCCTAGGAAGACTCGCGATCACCTGTTAACCTCTGCAAAAGAGAACTAAAAGTAGGTATAAATGAATCTATAACGTGAGTACCTATAGAGAACTCGCGAATACCTGCTAACCTCTGCAAAAGTGAACTCAAAGCAGGTATAAAATAATATAACGCGAGTACCAGTAGAGAATTTGCGAATTCCTGCTAACATCTGCAAAAGAGAACTCAAAGCAGGTATAAAATAATATAACGCGAGTACCTGTAGAGAACTCGCGAATACCTGCTAACCTCTGAAAAGAGAACTCAAAGCAGGTATTACAGAATCAATAACGCGAGTACCTGAAGAGAACTCGCGAATACCTGCTAACCTCTGCAAAAGAGAACTCAAAGAAGACAAAAGAATCTATAATGCGAGTACCTGAATAGAACTCACGAATACCTGCTAATCTCTGCAAAAGAGAACTGAAAGCAGGTATAAAAGAATATAACGCGAGTACCTGAAGAAAACTCGCGATCACCTGCTAACCTCTGCAAAAGAGAACTGAAAGAAGGTATAAAATAATATAACGCGAGTACCTGTAGAGAACTCGTGAATACCTGCTAACCTCTGCAAAAGAGAACTCAAAGCAGGTATAAAATAATATAACGTGAGTACCTGAAGAAAACTCGCGATCACCTGCTAATCTCTGCAAAAGAAAACTCAAAGCAGGTATAAAACAATCTATAACTGTTTGCATTTACTATTTTACTTACTTGTGGCTATTCATATGCGATCTTCTATTTTTTGCGTTATTCCTTATAAAACCACAAATCCTTTCGAGAAAACCGCTAGAGAAGATATATGCACAAGTGTAGACAATAAATATTAGATCGTGCGGTCAACTTTCAATCTGAGCGGCAAGAAGTTCGAGCTCTTATGCGAGAATTCTAAATGAATAATTGCCCGGTTATCATAAAATGTCGCCCGGACGGTTTATCACTTTAGTTCTAAAGTAGATTCTGGTTGATTCAGCGAAGATGAATCGCGACCTGAAACTGCCAGAGATTATATCTTCACAAGATCTGATTGTAAGCAATAAGTCGTGCAGTTAGAATGCAATCCAGACGACTAATAAGTCTATTTCCCGACTATTATATTGAAAGTCTTGGCTCGATTATCTCGAGTCAAAAATACTGCCTTGCGGCTTAATGTAATAACCTATTTTCCAGCCTGTAAAACCAAATATATTTTACCCATCCGGCTAGCACAACATGTTGTTTTAAGGTTATGAACCTTTAAATGACCCAATAGGAAAATGCTTGTGCCTGTTAAGTACCGCTTTCCTCGAATGTTCATAAAAACCATAAAAGAACCCTCCTATAGAGAAGGAGAATTACAGACTCAAGTGACCAACTGGGCAGGTGGGCCTAGGCGGCGAACATTCCTTTCCTCAAGTGGTCACAAGAGCTGTAAGAGGAAAAGAACTTCCCGTAGAGGAGTAAAGATAATTACAGACTCAGATGAACAAGTGGGTAGGTGGGCCTAGGCGGCGAACATTGCTTTCCTCAAGTGGTCATAAGAGAATAGTCAATAAGTCGGGCAGTATGTATACAATTCGGGTGACCAATAATTTGAATTCCTGAGATACTTATCCTTGCAAGCCTTGTGGACGACTCAATTTTAACTGAGCGAATAAAATAAATATCCATAAGGCTGATAGAAGTATAGACCGAATGAGAAAACTGATCGGTCAATGTTACACTTGATACCCTGCTGGAACCTGCTTTCTCCCGAATGGTCTTAAAGGACCATAAGGGAAGGAAAAAAGGCTACAGGCTCAGATGACCAAGTGGGCAGGTGGGCCTAGGCGGCGAACATTGCTTTCCTCAAGTGGTCATAAGAGCTGTAGAGATAACTTTGTGTAAAAAGGGAAAAAGTAAGTACAGACTCAGATGACCAAGTGGGCAGGGGGGCCTAGGCGGCGAACATTACTTTCCTCAAGTGGTCATAAGAGTTGTAAATGACTCAACTTCTCTCTTGCTTAGGGCTACAAGCTAAGTTGATCAATTGAGCAGGTGGGCCTAGGCGGCAAACATTGCTTTCCTCAGAGAGATCAACTCAGTTGTGGGTCCCGCTTAGGCATCGCTTGAGAGTACCTAGGAGTATTCGATGGTCACAGACTAGGATGATCAGTTGGGCAGGTGGGCCTAGGCGGCGAACATTGCTTTCCTCAAAAAGATCATCAAAGTTGTAACTATATCCCTTTCGGGGCATGATAGAGCTAACATTCACCTAGACATACCTTGATGCAGGGGTGTGTTAGATAACATCCGGGATCCAAGATTCCGAAGACCACTGCACGGGAATTGGCAAGCTTCCACTACACGTGTGCGAAAACTCCCCGCTACACATGATCTTCGTGGTTTTACGCTAATGACTACAATCTGAGGGCGTTTGAGCAGAACTTGGCGATGTCTCCGTGGTTCAGTGAGTGATATATAAAAAATGTAAAAATGTCACCAGAAAAGGAGAAGTGTCAGTATAGGGCTTCTTATTGAATATCCAAAAATGTAAGAAATGAGAGAAACATTTAAGGATAGAATTGTTCAAGATCATCACCGCTTCAGGTGCGTGAGATGTCTTCTCCATCACTTGTTTGGAGGCGATAAGCCTCACTCTTTAAAGCTTCCTTAACGATGAAGGGCCCTGCCCAGTTATAATTTAATTTTCCAACAATACCCATTCTGGCTGCAGCATCCACCGTTCTTTATACAATATCTCCGACCACGAATTGTTTGATTCTGACATTCTTATAAAAATGCTGCCATTCTCCTCTTTACTTCCGCCTGCCTAATAATTACATCATCTTGGAGTTCTTTATGAATAGCCGCCTCAAGGGCATATCCAATGAAGAACCAGGTCACTTATCCCAGAATAGACTTTTGAAATCATTTGGAGCTACTTCCCAATGAATTTTATATGATAATGGGGAGGGTCTTGCTATTATCCTACAAGAAAAGTTAGCCCATCAACTTGATATGGAGAATTACTCATACCCACCTTATAGAAGTCATGGTGAGGAATAGAGGGCTCTTTTGCATCAAGTTGCGTCAAATGTTCTATATGATTGCCGGAAAGCTTGTCATTAGTAGTTGTTGCAATGTGAAGTTGAGAATCCACTTGTCTTTTGAGTTGAATGTTCTCTGCTAATAGGAGAGGGATGTCATTGTTTTTCACATGCATTTCTGGATGATCGGAGGGATGTCTGAGGCCATTTGACGGAAAATCCATGAAAACAGGAATTGTCGAAAAAGAAAAACGGAAATAATTTTCAAATGGAGGCGAAATTTTGAAATCTGAGGGCTAAAAAATGCCTGAATGGGGAACCATGTTCAATTTTTGGATAGTTCAGGTCAATATGGTCGCATCGAGCTTTGAATTTCTGAATTCCGACACCCGGATCAAAAGTTATGGACGTTTTAAATTTGAATGTATTTTAGGCCAAATCTCGCATCTTCATCGCAACTTGTTGTTCATCGACCACTCAAAATATGAAGGTCGCGTGATTCCGTTGAATCTAAAATTTTCCCCACGTCCTCTATGCTCAATCCCAGAGGAAATAGAGGGGGTAATGGTCGAGCAGCTGGTTACTTGAGTCGCAAATGAAGAGCTGAGTGAGAGCGAAGAAGAGAGGGCCGCTAGCTTGCGGCGAGGCCAGACTTCGCCCGCCGCGGCAAATGCCACCCCTGCGGCGGGCTTTCCCTTTATTTATGAACTTGTATTTCAGCTTGCCGTTTTAGGTACATGGAACAGAACAACTACAAGAGAATGATGGATAAGAAAAATAAGCCGCCCGGGCTGTTCGCCGAGGCCGCCCGGGATGTTCGCCGAGGCCGCCCAGGCTTTTCGCTCAGGCCGCCAGGGCTGTTCGCCGAGGCCGCCCGGGCTGTTCGCTAAGGCCACCCAGACAGGCTGTAGTTGGGTGCGGTCTGGCTATTTCTAGCCACCAGTTTTGCCCCCCAACTTGCATGTCCCCTTATTCATGCCGAAGGTCCTATTTATAGGCTCCGGGTCGATGTCGTCACCGCCGGTGAGCCGGAGCTCTCTACCCGCACGGTTTGAAGGAGGAGGCCATCCCACCTGGGCAGTTTAAAGGGGGAGGCCGCCCCACCTGGGCGGTTTGAAGGCGGAGGCCGCCCCACCTGGGCGGTTTGAAGGAGGAGGCCTCCCCACCTGGGCGGTTTAAAGGTGGAGGCCGCCCCACCTGGACGATTTGAAGGAGGAGGCCGCCCCACCAGGGCGTTTTGAAGGGGGAGGCCGCCCCACCTATGCGGTTTGAAGGGGGAGGCCGCCCCACCTGGGCGGTTTGAAGGAGGAGGCCGCCCCACCTAGGCGGTTTGAAGGAGGAGGCCGCCCCTTCTTACCACTTTGGGTGTGAAAAAGGCCTTTGCGTGGGGTCTGATCCTGTTAGGACCATTGCCCACAATGTCATAGATTTGGAGAAGTCCATTCCTAAGTCAAAGATATACCTCAGAATGCATTTGATATACTTTTAGAATCACTGTGCAGGAGATCAGGTCAAGCTAGGTGCTCAAGAAATTCTTCTAAGTTCATAAGCGTCGAGACAATACACATTGCTCGACGCCTGTGACCTAGAAGCGTCGACCCATGTCTGCTGTCTCAAAAAGGCAAGGTCGCTGCTGAAGATCTGAGATCAAGTCAAGAAGTGTCGAGCCAAGGAATATCGCTCGACGCCGTGGAATAAGAAGTGTCGATTAAACTTCAGTTAGCTCAACGTCAGCAAAAAGAGTCTAGATGTGAAGGCAAAGTTAAGAAGCGTCGAGCTCCTATACATTGCTTGACTCCTACAGATAAAAAGCGTTGAACGACTAAAGATTGTTGGACGCCTAAGAAGGAGGAGTTGAGAGATTCAGTCTAAGTCGAAAGTGTCGAGCATCTACACATCGCTCGACACCTTATAGAAAAATTGTTGACAGAGATACACAGTGCTCAACGCCTTTTTCCTAAAAAGCTCTGAGTTAAGAAATGTGTAACAGTACATCTACATCAAACTGAGCCATGTCGAGATGATGACCATGTCTAAACTCCTCGTCTATTCTGAAGCCACTAAAGACCGTTGAAGATCTAATGTGATGCTGACGTGGAGGAGCATCTCAGATGTCGCGAATGGCGGGTTATAAATAGAAGGCATGACCAATGATTTAGAGGTAGAACATTCCTATTGAAAGCCATTATATTCTCCGTCGTTCGAGAGAAAATCTGAAGAAGAATCTGAAGAAGCCATCTCCTCTTTCAGAATAGTACTACAAGAAATTCCTGTAGCAATCTGGTGCTGAGATTATTTCTGAAGAGAGAAGGTCAAGGAGGAAGAATCTGTCTTCCTAAAGAAGAATAGTCATCACAGCCTGTGCAATTCAAGAAGACCATTTCGCTGATGCTGTTCTGCTGAAGTTTTCTATCTGATCTTTCAGATAGATCAAGAAGACTCAATACATTGGAGAATCTCAGTCTAAGTGTTATTTCTACTTCTTTCAATTTCTGTAGGATCTGAGTTGTCAGATTTGAGTGTAGGATCTTTAAAGGATATGAGGTATAGGATTAGGTGTGATCTGAGTTGTAAGATTCAGGGGTGAATCTGAGTGTAAGCCTATTGTTATAAAGGCTGAGGTAGGATCTGTTGAGATCTGAGACTGTAAGATCTGTTGAGATCTGAGCCGTAAGACCTTTTTGATGGTCTGAGATCTGGAGAAGATATAAACCCTATCTAGCACACTGCTAGAGGAGAGAAGGGGGAAAGTGGATTACCCAAGATAGGGTAACCACTATAAAATTATGTGTGTTTGTGATTGTGTTTGTTTCTTGAAAGCTCTGATCTTCTTTCACATTCATTTAGGATTTAATCAAGAATTGCAAATAGATTTTAAAATAACCTATTCACCCCCCCCCCCCCCCCCCCCCTCTAGGTGATTAGCTACCCTTAAATAAAGTCTTTTATGTGGTATCAGAGGAAGGTTGTTCAAGAAACGGTTTGGCAGCCTGAACAAGACCTACTAAGGGTAGATTTGTTAAGTTGTGATGGCTAACAGTGAAGGGAACAAGGAATTCATATCAATTAAGTTACCAATCTGTAGAAAAGAAAACTTTGGGATTTGGAAGGAAAGGGTCAGATTATTCATGGAAGCCTCTGACCCTAGGATATACATCACAGTACTAGAAGGACCTTTTGTTCCAATGAAGGTCACATTCACAGAAGGAAATATCAAGACTCCCCAAACATATTCTGAGATGACTAAAGATGAAGCGATTCTGGCCACCATGGATAAGAGAGCTCAGAATATCATTGTGAGTGCAATTGAGGATTCAACCTTCCTGAATTTAGTACACTGCAAAACTGCCAAAGAAATGTGGGACTCTCTCATTATCTAAATGGAAGGGACTGAAGAAATCAGAGATGACAGGAAGTCTCTTCTGAATCAGCAATATGAGGCTTTCAGACAAGACAAGAAAGATTCAATAGCAATCTGCTATGAGAAAATCTTCAAAATTGTAAATGGTCTGAAAACCTATGGAAGAACATTTATAGATTATGAGCTGAATGATAAATTCTTAAGATCCCTGAACAAAGAATGAGATATCAAGATCTGTGCTATCAGGGAAATGGGAAATCTGGGAAACATTCGGCCACAAAATCTATATGGGAAACTTTTTTCCCATGAACTTCAACTGAATACCAGAAAAGCTGAAGAAGGACACGGCAAGGAAAATCCCATTGCTCTGATGGCAGAAAGTTCCAAAAGAAGCAAGGAGAGTATGTCATCACCTCCCAGGATACCATCTGAATCTGAAGGATCATTGACAAGCAACTCTGACTCTGAAATATCAGATGGTGAACTGGCACTCTTCACCAAACAACAAAAAAGGATGCTCAGAAGAAAACAACACTGGAAAACTAGGCCTTCTCAGTCATCCAGATCCAAGAAGCACTCCAACTATTCAGAAGGATTCAAACCAGATTCCAAGAAGGACAGGTATAATTCTAAACATAATAAATCTAATTCAGAAGAAACTGTGTGCTTTGGATGCAGGAAACATGGGCACATGATTGCTGATTGCCCATCAAAAAGAAAGAACAACAAGAAGTCTGATGAGAGGAGACACAAGTCTGACAAGAAACATGAGAGGAGCCTAATAGCCAAGAAAGGCAAAGTCACTCTCAGTGACAGTGAGTCTTAATCATCTGATTCAGACAGTGAAGAGGCACTCATAGCACTGATGGCTGTCCATAAAAGTGAAGACATTTTGAACCAGAGATCTATGATAAGTGCCCCACTATCAAGGTCTGATAGTGAAGAGGATGAAGAAGAAAATACAGGACTCATGGCCCTCAGTGATGAAGAGGATCAGGAGACAATCTCTAATGTGAAGGTACTTGATAAAACTCCTTTAGATTCTGAATCTGAACATAAAACTATTTCACTAGATGAAATGTTTGAAAAATATGAGTCAATTCTTAAAGCTCTCATAAAGAGTAAAAAGATTAACAAAAATTTACATAATAATATAGTTGAACTAAAAGAGACTAACTCCAAATGCTCTGAGACAGTTGAGAGGCTAAATCGGGTAAGCAAGGAGCTTAGCAAATTGAAAGTTATGTCTATCATTCACATTCAGACAATATGTACTAAGGAGAAATTAATAAAAGAACTTGAGGCAAAACTCCTAGCTGAAAGGAAGCTTATGGCAAAATTCTCAAAACCACAAACTATCCTTCCCATAATAGACACATTCTCTACACAATACAGATGTGGCATAGGATACAATGGGAAGGCAAAAAATAAATCTAAAAATAATGACAAGGCACCCATGCAACCTATAAAATTCAACAAAGCTATGCTTATCACAAATGAGCATGATCTAGAAGGTGTGCATGAGCATTGGAAGGGTGAGTGTTCCACTAGCAAAGCTCACTCAATTCAACCAAGCATTAGTGATGCCAAATCTCTATACAAAGAAAAAGGATTAATTCATCATGACTCCTTTGTATTTGGAGCAAACACCAAACTCAAAGGAGAGGAACTGAGACCAGTACTGAAAACTACTGCTGTCAAGAAATCTAAATCAGCAAATTTCATTGAAACACTTTACAAAACTCCATTGAATAAGGCAACTAAACAAAATGTGAGTCAACCCAAAGAGGTGAGAAGACCTCAAAGGAGATATAACAAATATGAATGTTCGTGTTGTGGAAAGGTTGGCCATTTTGCTCTTGATTGCTGGTTCAATCCAACTGTACATAGAATCAATTCTGGAAGACCAGTACTCAGACCAATGGGAACACACACAACATGAAGGATTATACAACAACTAAATATACCAGCTCATGCTAACAAGGTTCTAGGACCCAACTTTGTGTGGGTTCCTAAGAAAAGGTAATTTCTTCTTGCAGGTATGTCCAAAGACCAATCAATTTCCTATCTGGTACTTGGACAGTGGGTGCTCTATGCACATGACAGGAACAAGAAGTCTACTGAATGACTACACTTCTGTGAAGAATGGACCAAAGGTTATCTTTGGAGGGTCTGACAAAGGTAAAACTAAAGGTTACGGTAAAATCACAAATGGAATTGTCACCATCACCAAAGTTGCTCATGTTGATGGATTGCAACACAATTTCATCAGCATAAGTCAATTATGTGATCTTGGGTATGACATTTCATTCCACAAGGATGAGTGTCTGATTAAGAAAGATAATGAGATAATTCTCTCAGGCACTAGGAGTGGCAACATTTACTGCATAAATTTTATATGTTCTGATCAAGTAAATCTCATATGCTTAGTAGCTGAAAATAAAGTCTCTAGTAGTGTACAATGGCACAAAAGGTTATCCCACATAAACTATAAGACTATAAATAAGCTCATTTCAGGAGATCTAGTGAGAGCTGGGCCTAAGTGGAAGTGTGTGCAGGAGGGTCCCTGCCATGCTTGTCAAATGGGTAAGCAAACCAAGTCATCCTTCAAACCAATTGGTGAGAAGGATTCCATTAGATGTCTATACCTACTTCACATGGACCTATTTGGACCAATGCCAATTTATAGCCTAGGAGGAAAGACTTACACCCTTGTAATTATTGATGATTATTCTAGATTCACATGGGTATTCTTCCTAAGACACAAGTCAGATACTCTAGAAGTATTCACTAGCTTTGTTAGGCAAATCGAAAATGAAATAGGAAATACAGTAGTCAAAATTAGAAGTGACCATGGGACTGAATTTCAGTCAGGTGCAATGACCAAATTTTGTGAAAATCTAGGCATCTCACAAGAGTTCTCATCTCCTTGAACTCCCCAACAAAATGGGGTTATTGAGAGAAGAAATAGAACTCTCATTGAAGCCAGTAGGAGTATGCTGAGTGACTCCTCTCTTCCTGAGTATTTTTGGGCTGAAGCTGTAAACACAGCATGCCATGTGCAGAATAGGACACTTATCAACAAAAGACTTAATAAGACCCCTTATGAGTTGATGAAAGATAGAAAACCCACTTTGTCTACTTCAAAATATTTGGAAGTAAGTGCTTTGTATTAAATAATGGAAAACACCATCTCACTAAGTTTGCTGAAAAAGCCCATGAGTGAATCTTTATTGGCTATAACTCTCAAAGTAGAGCCTATAGAATCTTCAACAAAAGCTCAAATAAGATAGAAGAATCTATACATGTTGTATTTGATGAAACCAGCCTTATTTATAAGGATCTGGGAAGTCTCTCTAGTAATGCAGGTTCAACACAGAAATTGAAGGAGATGAATATCAATGAACAGCACATTGAAGACAATGAAGAAACTAATGAGACTGTGATTGTGACTAGAGAGGATGAGTCTCAAGAAGAAGACAAACATGAAGAACCAATTGCTGTTGAAGAACCACAAAATCCAGAACCTCTAGAACAGCCAACTCAAACAGATGCACCATAATCACAAAGGGAGAATGAGAGGTGGAGGAATGCAACCAAGCACCTGAAGGATCACCCCAAAGAACAGATTATAGGAAATCCAAATGAAGGTGTGCAAACCAGAAGAGGGAACTAAATACATGAGGCATTGCATCACAACTTCCTATCCAAAATAGAACCTAAGAAGTTTGATGAAGCCAATAAGGACCCTTCATGGATATTGGCTATGCAAGAAGAGCTAAATCAATTTGAAAGATTCAAGGTCTGGATATTGGTTCCAAGACCAAAGAAACACAAAGTCATAGGGACCAAATGGGTATTTAGGAATAAGCTGGATGAAAATGGTGTGATTATCAAGAACAAAGCAAGGTTGGTTGCCCAAGGATATAGACAGGAGGAAGGCATAGATGTTGAAAAGTGTTTGCTCCTGTGGCAAGATTGGAGGCAATCATGCTATTCCTGGCATTTGCAGCACACATTGGATTCATAGTTTATCAAATGGATGTGAAGTCAGCATTCCTTAATGGAACAATACTGGAGGAAGTATATGTAGAACAACCCCCTGGTTTTATTGACTCTACTCATCCTAACTATGTCTATCCTTTATTAAAAGCTTTGTATGGTCTAAAACAGGCACCTAGGGCCTAGTATGAGACATTATCTAGATTTTTCTCATTGAGAACAAATTCTCAAGGGGAAAGATAGACAAGACATTGTTTCTTAGGGTAGTTAAAGGTCATATTCTACTAGTACAAATATATGTAGATGACATAATTTTTGGCTCAACTAATAATAACCTTTGCAAAAGGTTTGCAAGCCTTATGCAAGGGAAATTTGAAATGAGCAGCATGGGTGAGCTCAAATACTTCTTGGGACTCCAAGTGAAACAGTCTGAGGAAGGAATCTTCATTTCTCAGACCAAGTACACCAAAGAGATCATCAAGAAGATTGGAATGGAAAGTTCCACTGTCATGAAAACCCCAATGGCGGCCAATATGTCAGTGGACAAGGATGACAAAGGGAAACCTATTGATGAAACCTTGTACAGAGGCATCATTTGCTCATTGCTCTACCTAACTGCTAGCAGGCCAGACATTGTGTTCTCAACATGTGTGTGTGCGAGGTACCAAGTGAACCCTAAAGAATCTCACTACACTGCTGTCAAAAGAATCCTGAGATATCTAAAGGGTACTCTTAATCTTGGCCTTTGGTATCCTAGAAGCAATGACTTTGAACTGACTGGTTTTTCAGATGCTGACTTTGCAGGATGCAAGGAGGACAGAAAAAGCACATCAGGCACCTGTCAATTCCTTGGCAAAAGACTAATATCTTGGAGTAGGAGGAAGCAGACCAGTGTAGCTATCTCTACAGCAGAATCTGAGTACATCTCAGCTGGAAACTGCTGTGCTCAGCTACTATGGATTCAACACCAACTCCAAGACTATAAAATCCAGCTAAGTAAATCTCCTTTATATTGTGATTCAACTAGCTATTGCTATAGCTAATAATCCTGTATCACATAGCAGAACAAAGCACATAGAAATTAGATATCACTTCATTAGAGAACATGTAGAAAATGGAGACATCACAATTGAATATATCCCTACAGACAAACAAGTGGCTGATATATTCACTAAACCCATGGATGAAACAAATCTCAATGACTTCAAAATTGAATTAGGAATGCTAAAAATGGAATGAAGTTGTCTTGAAACTAAATAAAATAAAGCTAGAATAAAATGACAATTCTCAAATAAGTACAGAAAATGAAATAAATAAATGAAAATAATAATTATGTCCTAAAAGGTGAGTGGAGTCATACCTGGCATCGAGCGAAGATACCTGGCATCGAGAGAAGATACCTGGCATCGAGCGAAGATAAATGGCGTCGAGCGAGGATAACTTATGTCAAGCAATCTCAACGCTTATGCGAAAAGAGCAAGGCCATCTCGACAGGGTAAATTTGAACCATTTGATCAATTTTGTTAAACAAGTCTGGCGCGCGGCTATTCATCTTCTTGAATTAGAAATTCTATAAATAGGGAAGACACTTCGTCAGTACCTATGCCCTAGAATTCCCAGTTCAAAATTATCTGCCCTAGAGAATATCTCCATCAACACTTTCAATCAAAAATCAACAACTACAATGCCTCCCAAGAGCTGTGATTACCTTTACGAAGGAGGCGAGCTCGTTCGCAATGGATTCCAAACAGCACCAGAAGAAATCAAGACAACCATCGAGCTAATTTACAAATCAGGGCTAGAATTCATTCTATCTGAATCGTCTCTAATCTGGAAACGAGAGGTTTTAGAACTATTCTCCAATGCAGTAATAGACACCGCCAACTCGAAGCTTAAAACTACTGTAAATGGTAAGAAGATTAAGATTTCTCCTACAAGACTTGCTAAGGCACTAGAACTGCCAAGACTCAAAAGTAATGAAGAAGAAGAAGAGGTGAGTTCTGAGCAAATAAGATTAGCACAAGTATGGTGTGGAACTGAAACATCGCACGAAATCTCTGGTAGTGTGCTGAGAAAAGGGATGAACTTAAGAGGAAAGCTGCTGACAGATATAATAGGAAAGGGACTGCTGTGCAAAATAGGGTACCATGATAAAATTTCAAGGAAAATGTTCGTCTTACTGACCAAAATTATCCATACATTAAGAACTAATTGGGGAAGGATAGTGTTTGACAGAGTGATCGAATGTATCCAAGCACCCAACATGGGTAGGATACTGTCTTTGTATCTAGTAAAGATAATTCCAGATTCTTTAATCAACAAACATGGGTCAAAAATAAATCACATGAAGAAAATGGACATCAGAATGCTAGAAAGATGGGAAAGGATTTTGTCAAGTCATCCACCAGCAGAATCTTCTCCCAAGCAGAAGAAAGTTCAGAAGAAAATGAAAAAGAAGGTCTCTTCCAGCTCTTCAAACTCATCATCCTCCAAAAGGAAATCGAAATCCTCTCCAATCCACGATCCTAATCTCACAACATCTGAAGAAGAAGAAGGGAACAAACCTAGGGACAGTATTCCTGACACACCAACAGGTACTGATCCAATACTGGAAGGGGTTGACAAGAAAAACAAAGAAAAAGATGGGAAAGAGAAAGAAGAAGAAGAGAGAGGAAGTCAATCTGGATCCCCTGCTAGAGATGAGGGGAAGTTTCAAAATGAGGGGGAGGCTCCAGATGAGTTCCCTGCTCAAGACAATGCTGAATTTAACAGAGCAGCGGTTGAGGGGGAGCCTCAGGATGAGATCCCTGCTCAAGGGAATACTGACCAGTACAATGCAACATTTGAGGGGGAGTATCAGCCTGAGGTCCCTGCTCAAGAGAATCCTGCTGTTGATGCTATGGATGTGGAAGGAGAGCCCGAAGCCACAAGGAAAGAGGCTGAGAAGGTGATCAAGATAGAATCCTCTAGCTCACAGATGAGACGTAGAGATGACTCTTTCATCAGAGAGGAAAGTAGTAGAAGTGCTGGAATAGCAAGAGAAATCAATGTGGATCTAAGTCCAATACTACCTCAGCTGGAGGAGTTGCTCAATAATCAAAGAAGATTATTGGAACAGTATATTGAAGAAAATAAAAAAAAATGAAAAATGAAGTAGATTTTCAGATAAAATTGGTAAGATTTGAAGTCAATCATCAGATGAATGCACTGAGAGAGGAAATGGTAAAATTTTTCAAAAGAGCTGGTGCTTCTGTGGACTATACAACTAAACAACTGGATTCAATCAAGGAGACTTCAAAGGAAATCAAAGAAAAACAAGAAGGTATTGCAAAGAATGCAGATGATGTGCAACAGAATCAGGGAATTCTAAGCAACAATATGCACAAGTTGCACAGACTCTCACAGGTACAGCTAAAATATAAGCTAAGCTGCAACAGCATGATGCTGATATACTAGCCAAGATTGATGAGAGCTCCTCCATTCTAAAGGATCAAGTAAAGTTAAATACAGATACTATAGATGACCACCTTCTCAAGGTCAAGAAAATCATTGAAAGTGGAGTAAATCATCAGGAGGGCCAGGTTAGGTTTCATAAGAATGTACTAAGAGATCATATAGTAGAAGAAGTCCTAAAGGGGGAGAGGTCAATGATTCAAGCCAACTCTGAGCATGCTGTGTGGACCTCCAAATCTATAAGAGAAACTTTTGGCTATCCTCCCATAGATTATAATGATCAAGTCTCTAAGACCAAGCCAACATCTCTTACACAAATTCAAAAGCAAATTGCCAAGATGTACAGTCCTGAAGATAAAACCAAGAGAAAGAACATTACCAGTGAACAAGTAGAATCTAGCAAAAGGAAATTCAGAGAAGAAGTTGAATCAAGGGATGATTATGAACATTGGTCCCCATCATCAAGGGAAATGATTCTGGCAGCATGGGAAGCTGTGAAAGGTAATCCAGAAGAAAGGGGGAAATGGTACTCTGAAGCTGAGTGGTTGAAGCACAGGGATCAGGAAGAGCTGAAGATAAAGTTCAAAGCTGACAAGTTGGCTGGGAAACTTCAGCCAAGTGATAAGGAGTAAATCAGATATTTGCCAAAGCCGTTTGGCTACTTCAAGAGAGGGAAAGAAGTTGTCGAAGTCCTATCCAAGAGAGCCAAAAGAGGAATAGATATCAAGGAACCTAAACAGCATTAGGATTTGAATCTTTCTTAAAAGTTCTCAGAGAATGTATTTGATATAATTTTGGACAATCTTGATGAGCTCCCAGAGCAAACCATCTTTTATTATCATCATATATATATATACCTATGATGTGATTCTTTCCTTATATTTACATGATTTATTCTGAACTACTTGTGATGTAGATCATGTAATTTGTGATTTTGTGCTCATATTATAAATCATGTCTGAGATAATTTCTTTTGTTGGAATGTTTTGGTAATCTGATTTTATGAAGTATTATACTCATCATATTATGATTGCCTGTGAAGAAAATATTGGTTATCTTTGTAAAAAGGGGTATATCATTGACTAAGGTTATGACTTCTTCAAATAGGGGGAGATTGTTGGGACCATTGCCCACAATGTCCTAGATTTGGAGAAGTCCATTCCTAAGTCAAAGATATACCTCAGAATGTATTTGATATACTTTCTAGAATCACTGTGCAGGAGATCAGGTCAAGCTAAGTGCTCAAGAAATTCAACTAAGTTCACAAGCGTCGAGACACTACAAATCGCTCGACGCCTGTGACCCAGAAGCGTCGACCCATGTATGTTGTCTCAAAAAGGCAAGGTCGGTGCTGAAGATCTGAGATCAAGTCAAGAAGCGTCGAGCCAAGGAATATCGCTCGACGCTGTGGAATAAGAAGTGTCGACTAAACTTCAGTTAGCTCAACGTCAGCAAAAAGAGTCTAGATGTGAAGGCAAAGTTAAGAAGCGTCCAGCTCCTATACATTGCTTGACTCATACAGATAAAAAGCGTTGAACGACTAAAGATTGCTCGACGCCTAAGAAGGAGGAGTTGAGAGATTCAGTCTAAGTAGAAAGTGTCGAGCATTTACACATCGCTCGACACCTTATAGAAAAAGCGTCGACAGAGATACACAGTGCTCAACGCCTTTTTCCTGAAAAGCTCTGAGTTAAGAAATGTGTACAGTACATCTACAGCAAGCTGAGCCATGTCGAGATGATGACCATGTCTAAACTCCTCATCTATTCTGAAGCCACTAAAGACCGTTGAAGATCTAATGTCATGCTGATGTGGAGTTGTTGAAACCGATTTCTCAGTCTCCCATAGAGCTCGGGGCCCTCACCGAGATGAGGGGCGGCTAGCCCTTACTGATCCCTCGAGGAGGGTAGACGGAAGATTAGGGAATTGACTACGACCTTAGTCACAGCGAGGAGGTCCCTCCACTAACCTGGAAGATCATTGAGCGCTTCCCCTCCCAAGCCAAAGCTGAGACTCGGGCACCTTGGAGAGCTCGGGAAATGCTAACCAAAGAAAGCCTAAGGAGAGGGAAGCTGAAGTGAGATCCTCTCCAAAGGTGCCCTTAAGGTCCTATTTATAGGTTTTCTGATCTAGTCTGCAAATAACAGGATTCCTCCTTTAGATTTTACTATCTGCACCCCAAATGGGTCTGCTAACAGCCAAGCTCCGCTGTTTGGAGAGGCTAGGGCATACCACCAAGGGTAAAATGGTAAGCTGACCCTAATTATTTATGGATAAGGGGTTGCGATGACCTTACTGTCGGAGCTCTCGCAGGCCTTCTCGCGGGTCCTGTCCGCGATATCTCTTCTGGGAGATTGCCTTGCGAGAACCTTGCTGAAGGAGTTCTCGTGGGTCCTCTCGCGAATACTGCCCGCGGCGTCTCTTTTAGAGGGTCGCCTCGCGAGGACCTCGCTGCCTATTTTGGTGGTCTGCCGAGGTCTCATCGGCTGGGTGCCGATCTTGGCAAGGTCTGGATCTCGCCACTCCCGTCTCGCTCGATTTCCTTACCTGGCGAATATCGGGGTTGTACACAATCCCCGCTCTTCGCGAGGACTAATGTCCTCGCGAAGAATCATCCAACCCTTGATATTCGACCGCTCCCGGATGACCTGTCAGGAATCTTTGGTGGGACCCACCCCGTAGGCTATAAATATCGTCCCGAACCCCTATTGGCGCGCGCCGTTTCTTTTCTTCCCTTTCTTATTTTAGCTGCCTGGAGATGCCGATCTCTGAAGAAGCAGAGGCTCGCCTGAGGGCGATGAGAGCTGGCGGGCTACCTTCCACGACCAAGGTCCCCGCTTGGATGAATCAGCCGCCCCCCGTTCAATCGCCGAAAGTTAAGAAGGCGAAGGCGGCTCGTCGCTCCGGCGATGACTCTGTGATGCTGGACTCCTCCCCAGATGACCGCCGCCCCGAGGAGGTATGAGCTACTCGACTTCACGTCAATAAATCGCTCCTCACTAATTTCTACTCGCAGGATGCTTTGCCGAGCGAGAACATTGGAGAACCCGCTGGGAGGTCTCGCAAGAGTCCACAGGCGGATCTGAACCTTGCTGGGAAAGATGTCACCGGTATGATCTTAATCTCGCATACCGTAATACTTCTGTCAACCGTATATGACCTCCGTTACTCTTTTCTTACGGTCTCGCCCCTGAAGTCCCTGGCCCGCCCGTCGTCGCGGCCGCCGTCTCCGCCTCCTCCTGGTAAAATCATAGATAAGCCCGGGTTCCAGCTCCTGACGAGTGAGGAGACCGGTGGCTCCGCACCGCCAAAGATTCCCCCGACGAACAGCACAGCTTATCCCGCCGGCCTGGGCAAATCCCTCTACCCCCATTATGGCAATGTGTTCCAGGGCCGTCCTTCGGCTTCTTGCCCCCTCTCGATAAGCGTTATGGCCTCGCCGAAACCCTGCGTGATCTCGCGCTCGTCATCTAACCTTGTAAAATCTTGCAGACAATGCCGAAAATCTGCATACCGATTCCGAACTGGGCGATGACGAGATGTCTCCCCTTCCTGACCAGGTGGAGGAATTCTTAGGGGATCCGCGAGATCCAGAGACGATGAAGCAGCGAGCAGCGGAGCTCTTGGGAAACCATGGGCGAATGTTGATGGATCTCAACATGCAGGCGAGACGGGATAGGGAAGCCACGGAGGATAGGCACGCGGTCCTGATGGAGGAGTGCGCGAGGCTCCGGCAAGCGAGACAGCGCGATCAGGACGAGATCGCCACGACGCCGGAGGTGTACATAGCGAGAATGAGAGACTACGCTTACCTCATGGACAGGGAGGGTCGTTTGGCGGAGGACTATTATAATTCTAGGGTACCGCCAAGGTCCGGATCGCGGGGTGGGGGCCGGTGGAAATGGCTATCCCATGATTCTCGCTAACTGCTATGTTGTGGAATTACTTGTAATAGGTGTCGCTGTTTTTGAACTATCTCGATATGTTTCGTGGCTCGCGTAATTGCCACTGATGCTGGCTTCTGATGATTACAGTTATTTTTATGGTTTCTCGCTCGCTGTCTATGGATTTATTTTAACTTTATATTGTGCTCGCGAAGACCCTCTATTCTCGCTAGACGTATCCCACAAAAATGTTTATACTAACCTTGTAGGTCCACCTCGCCCATGGCCATGATGTGATGTTTTTGTTGATACTCGTGCTCGCCGACGTTTGGACTTCCTCCCGCCCTTTTTCTTTGGCTATAAATAGGTGGTCTTGACAGGGCCAACCACCGCATTTATTCTCGATCTTCTTCTTCTTCTGCTGTAGAGCTCTCGCTCTTTCCCGTTCTCGCGTTCCTTCCTTCTTCGCAGGTTTTCTAGATGGGCGGCGACGCGGAGTCGGAGGGTCGGCGAAGGGTCGCGAAGGCCTTTGCCGAGCATAACTTTTTTTCCTTCAACTTGACTGATGAGGAGTACTTCAGCGCGGTCGCTGATTACGTCACCCCCCCCCCCCCCCCGTTCGAGGCACACCGCCCTAGCGAGGACGACGTGATCAACGACCCGTTGGTCGACGAGGTTGCCATTTCTACCGCCCATTTCGCGGTCGGTTTGCGCCTTCCCTTATGGCCAGAAGTTCGCTAGGTAATACTCGTTCTCGCTTACTTCCTATTTTTGCCACTCGAGTCTCGCTCGCCACGCGGATTAATCCTGTTCTTGCTGTCTGTTAGGTGCTCAAGCATTATGGCGTGGTTCCCGGCTAGCTCACACCCAATGCCATGGCGGTGGTCACCGCTTTCGCCTGCTACCTCCGCGAGGAGCGAATCGAGTTCAGCCTCCCGGTCTTCCGGAAGCTGTTCTAATTTCGGGCCTACAAAGATGGGACAGCCTACTTCGTGGTCATGGGTCCGAAGGTGGTTGAGACCGTCAACAAGGCCCACTTCTGGGCCCAGAAGTTTGTCATCATCAAGGGGAACTTCGGCAACATTCCCCTCGCGCCGGTTCAACACAGCGAGACCACCTACCGGCCCACCGCCCTCGGCGGTCATGACGCCCTCCTTCATCAGTTCTTCTGCAAGAAGAACTTCGATGTCGTCTACCTCCGCCGCAACCTAGACTCGCTGCCTCCGGTTCTCGCCGGAGAAGGTAAAAATCTCGCCTAATATCTTTGTCTTAATTTTCTAGCATATTATACTTATCCATATTATTGTTTGTTTTTAGGCGAGCGAGATCTTCCCCTTCATCCCCCCTACGCGAGCAATCGGAAAACCGACGCTACTATGGCTCTCGCTACCATGGGGGCGGAAGCTTGCTGAGGCGTCGTCGCTCCGGCCGAGCCCTCTTCTCGCAAGAGATCGGGGGCTTCCGGTAGTCATGCTGCCCCTTCGAAATCTCTGCCCAAGAAGAAGAGCAAGAAAAGTGCGGCCTCGCTCACTCCGTCGAAAGGTAAGGAACCTCGCGAGGCCGCCTTCGATGAGTTTGACCTCACCAGCCTCTTGGTGGGAGAGGACGAAGAGCCCTGCCAGGAGGCGGTCAGGACCTCCGCCCTCCCCATCCCGGTGAACCACTACAACTTCGGGCTCGGCCAGAGGCGTCGGGACGAGACTGGTGAGCCCCTCGTCACCTGGAAGCAGGAGACCAACAGGGTGGACATTTCTTCTATCCTCCCCTCCTGGGTGGAGAAGGAGACGGTCAGTGGTCATGCTTTTGACCTCGCATTCGCACTGTATGGTCGCGAGGATGCGGGGTCTTATAAGGATGAGACCGCGAGGACCCTAGCTTACGAGAGCGCGAGGTCCCAGCTACGCTCTGCCGAGCTCGCCCCCATGACGGGGAGGCGTTGCTTACAGCTGGAGCTTCAGAATGTGGAGCTTGCGAGGGCCTACCAGAGGGTTCTTGCCGAGAACACGCAGCTGAAGGAGAAGCTGCTCGCCGCGGAGGGCCGTGTGGTGAGTCATCTAGACCTCCCTCATCCTCCTTTCCCTTGGCCGTTTCACCTCTAATTGAACTTATTTGCAGGATGTCGAGGCCGCCGGGAGAGCCAACGCTCACATCGAGAATTTGGAGGGCGAGGTGGCCGGGCTGAAGGCCCTAAACTTTGTCCACTAGGATCCGGGAGACGGTGAAGTTCTCATCGCCGTCTGAATAACCAGCGCGTCGCAGAACGGGTCCTCATAGCCCGACATGTCTTTCTGGGTGAAAATGATTTTTTCGGCCGGGGTTGGAGCGGTGGATGTCGAAGCCACGCTCCGGCGGTAGATGGTATGGAGGCTAGCCTTGCGGGTCGCCTCCACCCCTACCCCCCATGGATCACCCCGATCCCTCCTCTACTTCCCATATCGGTTCTATCCTCACACCTTTCACCATCCTCCTCTCGAGGTTCGACCTCCACGATCCTTACTGGCTGTTGCTGTGGTGGCACGGGCGCTCTGCCCCTCTTTACTTCCAGGAACTCCAGACAGGTGTCCGTTGAGTGACCTTCCACATCATGGAATATACAATATGGCAACGCCACTTCCCTTGCCCCGGCCTCTGCCACCCTATTCCTTCTCCTCCTAGCGGCTGCCGTTTCTACCTCTCCTCCCCTTCCTCTTCCTCTACCTCTTCCCCGTCCAATTTCCATGGCCTGTTGGGGAGGGGGAGGCATTTGCATCGGACCTTGCCTCCATCCTAACTGGGGGGGCCTCCATTGACCTCCGACATGGTTACCCCTTCCTGGGCCGTAACCCCTTCCATGCCCTTGCATTCCTCCACCTTGCGGCCTCCATTCCCCCTCCGGGGCCCGGGGCTCTTCCCTTCTCCTGACCTCCTGCTGCCTCACCTCCGGCTCACTGAGCTTTGCTAGCCTCTTGGTGAGCTCTGGATTGGCTTCCTCACTCGCGACTTCCTCCGACACCCTCTCCATCAGCTCTTCAAAGGAGACGGGGGCTTTTCTCTTCAACGCCATCTTGAAGAAACTCTCTTTCAACCCGTCCGTGAAGGCGAGTTGGAGTGCAAAGCCAGGCATCTCCTGAGTGAGCTGTACTTCCTCCTGGAACCGATCGGCATACTGAGCCAGCGACTCCCTGGGTCCTTGCTTCACTGCGAAGAGGGAATCAGCGTCCTTCTTCCTCTTTTTTGAGGTCGAGAACCTCAGCAAAAAACTTCGGCGCAAATCCTCGAACGAGTAGATTGACCCTGCAGGGAGATGATGGAACCAGTCCCTGGCCTTCTCCTTGAGGGTGACGGCAAAGAGCCGACACTTGAAGGCATCTGGCATCGGCCTGATGGAGACTGAGTCTTCGAAACTCTGCAGGGGCTGGACATGGTCATCTCTACCATTGTAGTACACCCGGTCCCATTCTCCAAATCCCCCCGGGACAGGTGCGGAAAGTACCAACTCGCAAAAGGGGCTTCCCCCTCCTGTCACTCTTCCTGGCTCCACTCGTCCTCCGAGCTCGCTCGCCAAACTTGAGCTCGTCGGGACTGTGTTCGCGAGGGCGGTGCTCGCCTGAACCACCCCGACAGTCGCCGCTTCCTCTTGGCGCGCACTTGCCTGCGTCGCGCTCGCTGGGACGGAGCTCGCCAACACTGAGCTTGCAGGCACGGAGCTCACCGGACTGGCGAACAACACTCGCCCTTCCTGGCTCTGACCTAAACCAACGGCAACTTCCTTTCCAGCCCTTCCCCCTGGTGCCTTCTCGCCGACTGTTGTTGGGGGAGGGGTCGCCTGAGGTGCTGGGGTCGCAAACTCACTTCGCAGAGCTGTGACCGTGAACCCCAAGGTGTCGAGCACCTCCTTTCTGAAATCCGCGAGCATCCTGGCCATCGCCTCTTGAGGAGTCTCGCCGAACTCCTCGCCTTGCTCCTCATCTCCCACCATAACCCTTCTCTGGAACTTTCTTGAACCAGCCACGCTCCACGCTCACAGCACCAAAATGTTGAAACCGATTTCTCAGTCTCCCGTAGAGCTAGGGGCCCTCACCGAGATGAGGGGCGGCTAGCCCTTACTGATCCCTCGAGGAGGGTAGTCGGAAGATTAGGGAATTGACTAAGACCATAGTCACAGCGAGGAGGTCCCTCCACTAACCCGGAAGATCGTTGAGCGCTTCCCCTCCCAAGCCAAAGATGAGACTCGGGCACCTTGGAGAGCTCGGGAAATGCTAACCAAAGAAAGCCTAAGGAGAGGGAAGCTGAAGTGAGATCCTCTCCAAAGGTGCCCTTAAGGTCCTATTTATAGGTTTTCTGATCTGCTCTGCAAATAACAGGATTCCGCCTTTAGATTTTACTATCTGCACCCCAAATGGGTCTGCTAACAGCCAAGCTCCGCTGTTTGGAGAGGCTAAGGGCAGACCACCAAGGGTAAAATGGTAAGCTGACCCTAATGATTTATGGATAAGGGGTTGCGATGACCTTACTGTCGGAGCTCTCACAGGCCTTCTCGCGGGTCCTGTCCGCGATATCTCTTCCGGGAGATTGCCTTGCGAGAACCTTGCTGAAGGAGTTCTCGCGGGTCCTCTCGCGAATACTGCCTGCGGCGTCTCTTTTAGAGGGTCGCCTCGCGAGGACCTCGCTGCCTATTTTGGTGGTCTGCCGAGAACTCATCGGCTGGGGGCCGATCTTGGCGAGGTCTGGATCTCGCCACTCCCGTCTCGCTCCATTTCCTTACCTGGCGAATATCGGGGTTGTGCAAGAGGAGCGTCTCAGATGTCGCGGATGGCGGGATATAAATAGAAGGCATGACCTGTGATTTAAAGGTAGAACATTCCTATTGAAAGCCATTATCTTCTCTGTCGATCGAGAGAAAATCTGAGGAAGAATCTGAAGAAGCCATCTCCTCTTTCAGAATAGTACTATAAGAAATTCCTTTAGCAATCTGGTGCTGAGAATATTTCTGTAGAGAGAAGGTCAAGGAGGAAGAATCTGTCTTCCTAAAGAAGAAGAGTCATCACAGCATGTGCAATTCAAGAAGACCATTTCGCTGTTGCTGTTCTGCTAAAGTTTTCTGTCTGATCTTTCAGATAGATCAAGAAGACTCAATACATTGGAGAATCTGAGTCTAAGTGTTATTTCTACTTCTTTCAATTTCTATAGGATCTGAGTTGTCAGATCTGAGTGTAGGATCTTTCAAGGATCTGAGGTGTAGGATCAGGTGTGATCTGAGTTGTAAGATTCAGGGGTGAATCTGAGTGTAAGCCTATTGTTATAAAGGCTGAGGTAGGATCTGTAGAGATCTGAGATTGTAGGATCTATTGAGATCTGAGAGTGTTGGATCTGTTGAGATTTGAGACTGTAAGATCTGTTGAGATCTGAGCAGTAAGACCTTTTTGATGGTCTGAGATCTGGAGGAGATATAAACCCTATCTAGCACACTGCTAGAGGGGAGAAGTGGGAAAGTGGATTACCCAAGATAGGGGAACCACTATATATTTATGTGTGTTTGTGATTGTGTTTGTTTCTTGAAAGCTCTGATCTTCTTTCACATTCATTTAGGATTTAATCAAGAATTGCAAATAGATTTTAAAATAACCTATTCACCCCCCCCCCCCCCCCCCCCCCTCTAGGTAATTAACTACCTTTAAATAAAGTCTTGTAGATCCTTCCCGAGCGCGTAATCTGTAAAAATGTAGCGAAAAAGGCCTCCCATGGGAGGATCGCCGATTTCTGGGTCAACAGAATGGGTTAAAATTGTTCTCCATTGTATTTAGGGCTCCGATCTTATTCTGAAAAGGTATTGTGGGCGAAAATCGGACAACCGAATCAAAAGTTACGGATGTTTGAAGTTTAGGTCTCCTTTCGAGCTAAATACCTTATTACCAACCCGCTGTATATTGACCACTAAACAAATTGGAATGGGTAAAACTAACACTCCATTGGATGTAGGGCTCCGAGCTCATTCGAAAAAGGTGTTGTGCGCAAAAATCGGACAACCAGATCAAAAGTTAAGGCCGTTAAGTTTCTGTGTCAAGAGGAGCTAAATCTCTCATTACCATTGCAACTCGCAGTATATTGACCACTAAAATGAGCTGGAATGGTTTAAAATTATGTTCCATTGGATGTATGCCTCTGAGCATATTCCGAAAATGTGTTGTGGGCAAAAATCAAACATAGAAATCAAAAGTTATGGCTGTTAGAAGTTTAGGTGTCATTTGGAGCTAAATTTTGCATTACCACTGCAACCCACTATATATCGACAACTAAATTAACTGGAATGGGTAAAACTTATGCCCCAATGAATGTAGTGCTCCGAGCTCATTTCGAAAAGGTGTTGTGGGGTAAAATCATACATCCGCATCAAGAGTTGCTGTTGTTTTAAGATTAAGTGTCATTTACAGCTAAATTCCTCATTATCACTTCAACCCGCATTAAAAATTCTGGCATTTTGAAGTGTATGTGTCATTTGGAACTAAATCTCATATTACCACCACAACTATCTGTATATTGACCTCTAAACGAGCTGGAATGGGTTTAAATTGTTCTCGATTAGATTTAGGGCTCCGATCTCATTCCGAAAGGTATTGTGGGCGAAAATCGGACAATCGAAAATGTGTTTTCTTATTCTCGAATAGGTAAAGCATATTCTCTGTTGGATGGAGAATACGAACTCTTTCCAAAAAAGTGTTGTGCGCAAAAATCGAACAACCGGATCGAAAGTTATGGCTGCTTGAAGTTTAGGTGTAATTTGGATCTAAATCCCGCATTACCACTGGAACCCACTGTATATTGAATAATAAACAAACTTGAATGGTTATATCCTACTCTCCATTGGATGTAGGGCTCTGAGCTCATTCTAAAAAGGTAATGTGGGCAACTGGATCAAGAGTTCTGTCTATTTAAAATTTATGTGTCATTTGGAGCTAAATCCCACATTACCACTGTAACATCCCAATTTTGGGCTTTCCAGTACGTGCTATGATCTGGATTAATTTGGGGAAAGGAATAACAATATTGCTGTAGGAAATTTGGGAATGGAATAGCAATATGGCTCTGTAATATCAATATTATTTTTAGGATTTCGTTCGACGAACGTCGAAGGACAGATTCATTCGACGAACGTCGAAGGGCAGTTCCGTTCGACGAAAGTCGAAGGGGAGCAGCGTTAGGCGAAGTATAGGATTCTGCGTTCGGCAAATTATAGGCTCCCTGCGTTCGACGAAATTAAATATAGCTGCGCTCGATTAAGATATTGTCTAGCTGCGATCGACGAATTATATTTAAGCTGCGATCGACGAAGTGTAGCAGCGCCGTTCAACGAAAATCCCAGCGCTCGACGAAATATATTATTTCAGCGGTTGACGAATTTACAGCCGATCGACGATCGATGAAAATTGTAGCGCTCGACGAAATGGCTATTCCCGTTAGACGATTCTGGGCATTTTTCTTCCCGTCGCCCGATAAAGCCTGAATGCTTATATTTTAGGCTAGAAGTGGAATTAAAAGTCAATAAATGGCTGACACAAGTCTTGGAACTTGGGGATTTCATTAAATGTTCATTAATGTACTCTCTCTCTTCTCTCTTAACCAAAAGAGCTGCTGGCCTGATTACCCGATAGGTCTTCTTCTTCTTATCTTCATTCTTCGTCCTCTCCTCCTTCTTCTTCCTCTCACTTCAGGGAAATTAGTTGGGGGAAATCTTTGAAGGAGCAAAGCTAGGAGGGAGATTTGGAGCTTGGCCGACCACCACCCGGCTGCCATGAAAATGAGCTCCATCCGTGGCCGTAAAAAAATCAGGTGACTTCCTCCCCTCTCCCTTGGTGCTAGCGTCTTATATCACAATAGGAGAGATGAAGGCTCAAGAGAGCTTCTCGTGTGAGCTTTAATGGAGTTTCCTTAGGAAGACCAAGTCGGAACCTAATATTTAGGGCACCGTTCACCGCGAGGTTCTTGGAATCATTTCTTCTCTTCAAGAGGAAGAGATGGGATTTGATTTGGTGCAAACCCATGGTCGTTGAGGGAGAGTGAGGGGAATGATTATTTAGGGATTTTAAGAAGTTGAAATGACCTAATTTTGTTTGGGGAACATGATGAATAATCCTCTGTTAATTAGGGTTGTTAATTACATAATTGTGTGATAAATGTGATGATAGCCCCCTTGCTAATGAAGTTTTGAATTTATAACTTTGCACTTGGTTATTAAGGAAAATTGTGCGCAGCTGGGTTCAAGCCAATTTTTAGGCTTGACCCTACTGGAATTGGACTTCGGGCTCAACATGAAAGTTGTAGCCCCCGGAAAGAGCTTTCCGACGATAGGTTACGCGTTTTCTGAAGTGACTTGTAACTCCCTAAAAGCCCAGTCGAGTGGACTGTCCAGAAAGCTGGGAGGTGGTCAATGCATGGTGTTTTGCTGTCCAGATTATTGTAGTTGACTTCAGAGCAGATTTTAGGTAGGAGCCACTTGGATATGGGTTTAGGACTCAACATGAATGTTGTAGCCCTTGGTGATAGCTTTCCAAAATGGGGTGTGACATAATTTGGGGTGGAGTAGAACTCCCAGAAATTCAATTTTGTTAATCAGCGTCGTTGTAGTTTGAATTGCGATAATTTTTGGGATATCTTTTATAATACTTGTCTGATGCTCTTAACAATTGGTAGAAATCAAATTGATGATATTGTGCTGACCTCTGTTGAATTTCATGAGTTTTGGGAGGATATTCATTGTCATTTTGCCAATCATAGTTCTTTCCCGCAATGCTCCGTAAATAATAATTGGGAATGTCGATGGGGCTAACATTTGGTGAGAATGGCCATAACAAGCTAGCGGAACTACGGTAGAAGTTTCAGCAAGGCTCGATTTGATATGGGTTCTTAATTAAATATATTGTCATAAAATATTATGCTGCTGAACTCCGTTAGAGACTGAAAATGAATAACCAAGTTGGGCTCGGGAGAACAAAGTGTTGTCTTGAAATGGAAGGGTGATATCATAAAGTAAGTTGGAAACGCAAGTAGACCAGTGGGGTCAAGGGTGTGAGTTCCCTAGTTCATGAACGTCGTATCCAGTGGGTGGAAATAGTGTTTTGATTGTCATGCATGCAGAGATAGTACCGTAACTCTGATGGTATAGAAGGACTTGTATTAGAAGTCCTGGTGTACGTAGATACACGGATTGTATAAAAGGGCTTGTATTAGAAATCTTGGTGTACGTAGATACACGGATTGTATAGAAGGACTTGGATTAGAAGTCCTAGTATACTTAGATACACGGATTGTATAGAAGGGCTTGTATTAGAAGTCCTGGTGGACATAGATACACGGATTGTATAGAAGGACTTGGATTAGAAGTCCTGGTGCATGTAGATGCACAGATGGTATAGAAGGACTTGGATTAGAAGTCTTGGTGTACGTAGATACACGGATGGTATAGAAGGACTTGGATTAGAAGTCCAGGTGTATGTTGATACACGGATAAAAATGGACCCCGCTGGGGAGGATTACTTGTGGCGGGTCTACGGGCTTGCTAGTCGTGACACTGACAGAAGCCGGCGGTTAGACTCTAGACCGGTTGGGTTGGACTCTTGGTGCTCACCTACCCAAGTCCCCTTCTGTGTCCTTAAAGGCTCCGCTGTGTGTTCTTAGCGTCGAGCAGTATGCAGGGTCTCCGCTGTGTGTTCCTAGCGTCGAGGCGTACAGAGGCCTAGGACTGGTAGTGTTCATACCCTCCTAGTAGTGGAGGAGCTCGTTCCACTGTATCCGTCTGGCCACGACGGGAGATGCCCGAGCGGTTAGCTACCCCTCAAAAAGTGATAACTAAAGGTCTATGTCGACATAGCAACTTTGCATGGGTGAGTCATCATATCATAATCATTGCATTGCATTCATCCTTCATAATCATTGCATTGCACCGCATTGGATCCTCATCATATAAACTCGTATGGGCACCTTTATATGATGAGTTACCTTCATGTTCAGATCCTTAACTTATAAGCTTGTATGGGCAACCTTATAAGTTAAGTTCGATTCAATTTATTGATACTCTGCTCATGCTTTCTTGTTACTAGCACTTGCTTATATAACCACTGTTATTATGAACCTGTTAGTTAGAGTTATTGCAAGTACTTGGGTACTTATACAACCGACATATATGAACAACCATTCCTGTCACCTGCTTTGTATATTATTGCTTATATTGCAGCTTTTTTCCTTTCATCCCACCCGGTGCCTTGGAGTAGCCGGGGGAGCGGATGGGAAGCCACTTAGTCTTTATGACTAACGGTTGCTACGTCCCTCTTTTTAGGAGCGCACCCTGGAGCAGCAGCACACGGTGCTGGAGGAGGATAGTCAGGTCAGGACGACAGGGCCGGTGACTGCGATACCTTCGCTACCGTCGGTGACAAATGTGAACACAGTTTGAGATGTAGCCCTTGGGGCATTTAGCTTGATACTTTGATACTTTTGCAGGAGCTCTCGGAGCTTCTTGTTCTTTTGTACTTATTTGGACTCTTACTTATGTGAATATTTTATATGGCTTCTTGCTTTTACATTATTGATGGGTTTGCGCTGTTTAGTTGGTTTGGACGGCAGGATAGGCGAATTGTGGGGGATGCTAGCTCGTGTACTGGCGCTTTCGCAAGGCGGCTGTCCTGGGCATAAGACTCTCCTCGGGCGTGTCGTGTGTTCTGGGGGGGGGGGGGGACTTACAACCACTGCAACCCACTGTAGATCAACCACTAAATGAACTGGAATGGGTAAAACTTGTTGTCCATTAGATGTAGGGCTTCGATCTCATTCTGAAAAGGAGTTGTGGGCAAAAATCAAACAACCGAATCAAAGTTATGGCTGTTTCAAGTTTATGTGTCATTTGGAGCTAAATTTCGCATTACAAGTGCAACCCGTTATATATTGACAACTAAATGAACTGCAATGGGTAAAACGTGTACTTCAATGAATGTAGGGCACCTAGCTCATTCCTAAGAGGTGTTGAGGGGTTAAAATAAGACAACCGTATCAAAAGTTATTGTTGTATAAATTTTGAGTGCGTTTGGAGCAAAATCTCTCACTTCCACTACAAACCGCATCTTAAATTCTTTCATTTTGAAATTTATGTGTCATTTGGAGCAAAATCTCGCACTACCACTTCAACCCACTGTATATCGACCTCTAAGCGATCTTAAATTGGTTAAAATTGTTCTCCATTAGATTTAGGGCTCTGATCTCATTCTGAAAAGGTATTGTGGGCGAAAATCGGACAACCAGATCAAAAGTTACAGATGTTTGAAGTTTAGGTTTCCTTTCGAGCTAAATACCTTATTACCAAGCCGCTGTATATTGACCACTAAACAAACTAGAATGGGTAAAACTTGTTCTCCATTGGATGTAGGGCTCCGAGCTCATTCCAAAAAGGTATTGTGCGCAAAAGTCGGACAACCAGATCAAAAGTTATAGTTGTTACAGTTTCTGTGTCAAGAGGAGCTAAATCCATCATTACCATTGCAACCCGCTGTATATTGACCACTAAAATGAGCTGGAATGGTTTAAAATTGTGCTCCATTAGATGTATGCCTCCGAGCATATTCCGAAAAGGTGTTGTGGGCAAAAATCAAACATACAAATCAAAAGTTATGGCTGTTAGAAGTTTAGGTGTCATTTAGAGCTAAATTTCACATTACCACTGCAACCCGTTATATATCGACAACTAAATGAACTGGAATGGGTAAAACTTGTTCTCCAATGAATGTAGTGCTCTGAGCTTATTTATAAAAGGTGTTGTGGGCGGTAAAATCAGACAACCGCATCAAGAATTGTTGCTGTTGTATGATTAAGTGTCATTTGCATCTAAATCTCTCATATTCACTACAACTGTAACACCCCCCCTGTAATGACTATATAATATAGGTCCGGCCGGGACCCCATAGCATATAACTGCCGCAGTTTTAGTATTAAAAGATGATATAACTACCCAACTCAAAACTCAGATAACACTGCGAAAACAAAAGTAAGAAACACATAGATTGTCCACAACTACATAGGAGTAAAACCGGCCTTAAGGCCTTACAAAACCAGTTTCCAAGTCATGAATCATTCAATCACAAAAAGAAATCCCCAAAAGGGAAAAACTAGCTTCCCTAAGATACCTCGGCATGCAAGCCGGAAATAAGAAAAGACAAGTACAGATATGCAGGAAAACAAAGTAAACACTTCATGAGGCTTTAGGCCTTTTTGGCCTGCGAGCTGGTTCCGGCCTGCGAACCTTGGCCTGCATCCAAATCACAAAGAGCGGTAAACGAGGGTCAGCTATGGATGACCACAAATGGTGTAACAACACCCCTCCTCCTGGCCGTCCTAGCGGACCCCGGGTAACTATATCACCCTGCAAGTCAGCACTTTCGTATGCACATGTATATAAAGAAAAGCAACATAAACAACAGGCATGAATGTCACAACCATCATCCACGTTTCTATGTTGAGCAAGTAATAAAAGGGGCCTACAAATTCAATATGAATGCAACCCGGGTTTCACCCAAGGCACCCTAAAGCGTATGAATCTAATACATCATCATACATCAACAACACAACCAAGGGGTACTCGACATTTCCCCCAAAGGGCATCGTAGCCCAAGGCCAAGAACTCACGTTGTGACCCACCGCGCCTGGCCCACCATACCATCGGGCTTGTCAAACAGGTCACATGTTCTTGTCACCAACATTGCACACAGAACAACCACGGGGTACTCAACACTACCCCCAAAGGGCATCGTAGCCCAAGGCCAATAGCTCACGTTGTGACCCACCGCGCCTGGCCCACCATGCCATCGGACTTGTCTTGCCGGAACACTCTCCACACATGAATTCCGACATTCACGGGATAGCCAGTCGACCACAAAGACCAAATCTCACCTTTGCACATCACTAGGCATCACACGCCTCATAACACGCACATTATTTTCCCCGCCCAAAAACCAACATTTGTTAACATACGAACCTACAATGGCATCATGACGACGAATTCGTCGTATTTGGATTTCTAGCAAAAACCACTAAAATGCGCGTCAATCAACATCACCAAATCGGACCAACGCCCGCGAATCCGGCT
The DNA here is from genome assembly GCA_033032865.1 of Dactylorhiza incarnata. Lineage (NCBI taxonomy): Eukaryota > Viridiplantae > Streptophyta > Magnoliopsida > Asparagales > Orchidaceae > Dactylorhiza > Dactylorhiza incarnata. The sequence goes on along the minus strand of JAWHQI010000330.1, from coordinate 1,832,455 downwards.
TCAACCACAATGCCTAGTCCACTAACAGAGCGGATTTCTAGTGCAAATCATGTCGGGGATGGACTCAATCAACCCGATAGTTCCTCTTGAACCAAGGCGACCTGGATCCCTCTCACTCAACGGATCCGGTGCCAAAATGCAGAAAAAAGAGAGGAAAAAGGGATGCCATGCACGCATCCTAAAGACCGGGAGGAGAAATGTCGTTACCTTTTGAGATTTCCTCCTAGCCATGGGAAACTTGCACAAGAATGGAGGAGAAGAAGCGCCTCGACGTCCCATATGCGCTGCCGGTCTCAGATCAGCGAACGGAGCTCCGAAGCTCCAATAATGGCGAGAACTAGCTCTCTTCCTCCTCCAAACCCCTCCTCTCTCTCAAGCCCTCAAAATCCAAAAAGAAAAGAAATGATGAAAGGAAACCTTCTCAGCCCTACTTTGGGTTCTCACATGAACCCCTCATAGCCGTCCGATCAAGATCTAAACCAAACGGACGCCCCGATTAGCTATTTACGAAACTGGTTCCGTCAGCTACCGCGCGGCGGTAGCGCTAACGCGCCGCGCTAGCTCCGTGAACACCCTTGTCGTCTTAGCGGCTCCCAGCTGAGAAGAAGACCTAAAACCAGTGGTTGGGCTATCACACCGCGCTGGCAACAGAACTCATTTTTCACTTTCTAGCCACCTTCTACCACGCCGCGCTAGCACTACCCCGCCGCGCTAGTGCCTTCAACAAAAATGCGCTCCTTCGACGATCATCAACCTCTCGCATTTAACTACTGCCGGCGGTAGTACCTACCGCCCGACGTTAACTCGCAGAACAGCAAAAACTGGGGTGTTACAACTCCACCCCCCTTAAAAGAATTTCATCCGCGAATTTTCAAAAACTGAAATAGAAAACCACGATGCATACCTGATGCAAAGAGTTCGGGGAAGTCCTTCCGCATCTCTTGCTCACGCTCCCAAGAGAATTTGTCTCGCCCGCAATTGTCCCATCGCACCTTTACAAGCCTGACTTCCTTATTACGCAACTGCCGGACTTTCGAGTCCTCCACGCAGATCAGACGAACCCTCATCCTCAGATCCTCCATCACCGGCACCACCGCCGCTTCGACCACGATGCTTGGCTCTACCAAAGCTTTCCTCAGCACAGAGACATGGAAAACATCATGTAATCCACTCAGCTCGGCGGACAATGCCAAACGATGGGCTGCTTCACCTATACGCTCCGTAACCTCGAACGAACCCAAATATCTCGGACTCAACTTCTTGAGTCGCCGCACACGCGAAGCTCTTGAACGGCTTGGTCTTCAAGTAGACCATGTCGCCCACAGCAAACTCCACATTTCTATGGCGCACGTTAAAATACTTTACTTGCCGATCCTGGGCAACCTTCATGCGCTCCTGAATCGTCCGCACGATCTCGCAAGCATCTGCCACCACTTGCTTTCCCAAAAGCTTAGTGTCTCCCGCCTCTGCATAAGACATCGACGTTCGACACCTCCTTCCATACAACGCTTCGTATGGCGTCATCTTGATACTCGCGTGGAAGCTATTATTATATCTGAACTCCACCATGAAAAGGTGGTCTTCCCAACTTCTACCAAAGTCAAGAGCACACATCCTCAACATATCCTCCAATGTACGGTTCGTTCGCTCCGTCTGACCATCGGTCTGCGGTTGGAATGCGGTATTAAACTTGAGTTTGGTGCCTAAAATCTTTTGCAACAACCTCCAGTCCTTCGACGTGAACCGCCCATCGCGATCACTAACAATGCTCTTAGGAATCCCGTGCAACCGCACAATATTTCGAACAAAAAGCTCCATGAGCTTCTCCATGCCATCGCCCTTCTGATTCGGAATGAAGTGAGCCACCTTGGTCAGGCGATCCACAATCACCCAAATCGCATCGTTACCCTGCTACGATCGAGGCAAACCATGCACAAAATCCATGGAGATATCGTCGGATTTCCATTCGGGGATAGGAAGAGGCTTCAAGAACCCGCCGGGCCTTTTGCACTTAGCCTTCACTAAAGTGCAAGTCTGACACCGGCTTACATACTCAGCTACATCCCGCTTCATCCCAGGCCACCAAAAGGATTTCTTCATATCCGAGTACATCTTTGTACTACCTGGATGAAGGGAGTACTTCTTAAAGTGAGCCTCAAACATCAACTACTCGCGGAGCTTGCCAAAGCGCGGAACACAAACCCTTCCGTCTCTTTTCAAAATCCCACCGACCATCTCCAAAGCACTGTCTTCGCATTGCTGAGCTTCCAACACCAACTGTTGGCACTCTTCGTCTGCACTAGTCGCCTCTCAGATTCGATTTGTTATATCACACTGCATTTCAATCCAGTTTAACCGAGTCACGCTAGACTCACCTCTAGCTACACAAGCAATGTCAAGAGACTCCAAGTCTCGCACCAAATGCTCATCATGCTCCTCGATCCAATTACCTTTCCCGGAGTACTTCCTACTCAAGGAATCCGCCACCACGTTGGATTTACCTAGTGTATACTGAATCTCCACATCGTAATCCCGAAGGAACTCGACCCACCTATGCTGCCGCATATTCAGATCCTTTTGGTCTAGGAGATACCTCAGGCTTTTGTGATCCGTGAAGATCTCCACCCTTGCAACATAAACGTAGTGCCGCCACAATTTTAACGCAAAGGTTACCGCTGCCAACTCCAGATCATGGACGGGGTAATTCCTCTCAAGCGTCTTTAACTGCCTTGACCCATAAGCTATCACATTGTCGTGCTGCACCAGCACGCAACCCAAACCGCAACCTGATGCGTCACTGAAAATCTGAAATCCTTCCGTCCCGCTAGGAAGCTAAGGATCGGAGCAGACATCAACCTTTCCTTCAAATTCTCAAACGTACGGGCACACTCCGGCATCCACATGAACTTTTGGTCCTTGCGAGTAAGAGTGGTGAGGGGCAATGCCACCCGCGTGAAATTCTCCACGAACCTTCTGTAATAACCGGCTAATCCAAGGAAACTCCGAACTTCCGCCACGGTGTTCAAAACAGGCCAATCTCTAATGACTTCAATATTCGCCGGGTCTACCGCCACCCCATCTCCACTGGTCACGTGACCCAAAAATGCCACCTTCTCGATCCAAAACTCGCTGTTGAATCCGAAATTGCACCTCCGAAGGAAATCGGAGGCTGCGGGCTGCCGGTTACTTTTTAGTTATAGAAATGGGGACCGCTGGCAGCGGTCAAGGCCAGACTTCGCCCGTCATGGAGAATGCCACTCCTATGACGGGGCTTTTTTTGACTGAAGAAAAGAGATTACAGCGGGCTGCAAGAGCAGAAAAGAAGAAGCCGGCCGGTCAGACAGGTCGCAAGACGGGAAACTCGAGACCGCAGCTAAACAAGCGAGCTCCTAGATTCGAATGTGCGTGCCTTGAGAACGTTGCCGCCCGCTATTTATAGGCTCGGGGCCTGCCCGAACGGGCAGGGATAAAATAACCGCCTACTTGGGTACAGGAGAATCGGGCAGGCGGTGAAGGATACAGAGAGAAGAAAAGAAAGAAGCCACGTTGCTTGGCGGCTTGAGCTCCCGGTCTGCCCTGGCTGGAGACTGAAGATGCTGCGGTCAAGGCGATGATGCAGCCCGAGCGGTCTCCGTCTTGAGACCGCGGCCTATCTCCTGGACTTGAGCCTTGATAGCCTTCATGGCGCAACCCGGGCGGTCGTCATCTTGAGACCGCGGCTTGCCTTGTGGACATGAGCCTTGGTAGTCTTCATGGTGCACTCCATGCGGTCTTCGACTTGAAACCTCGGCTTGCCTTCCAGACATGAGCCTTGGTAATCTTCAATCCTTGGAGGCGATCTGAACACTATCAGACCACACGGTTTGTGCTGGCTGGCATTGACAGACCCTGTTGAGTCCGAACCGGTCGACTTGCATTCTCAGACTGCCCGGTCTGTGAAAAAGACAACTCGGATGCGGTCTTCTAGGTAAACATAATCCCCGCATATTTTCAAATCCCGAAGAGATTTCGAAAATATTAATTCTAGCCGGAGACCGTGCCTATCTTGCCTCGTGGGTTATAAATGTTCTGGAAGCTTCTGTTTCAACATAATTGAAGTTTTATCACGGATCGCTACTCGCCTCTTGCGATCAGAACACTCTGGTTAACAAGCCAAATCAAAATGGTGAATGTTATGGCTGAGCTAGAAAACCGCCAGAAATCTGCGAAAGACCGCGGAGACCGCGAGAATGAAAAGAAAAGTAAGAAGAAGAAGACCCATCGACCTGAAAAGGTCGATCTGACTGTCACCATCGCTTCAAAGGGCAAGCCGGCCGACATGCCCCCCGAATTAACCATTGATCCTGTAACATCTCATTTCCTACAAGACCCCTAAGGTGCACTTTGTCATGACATGGTCATAACAATGCTCTAAGATACCAAGGATTGCCCTAGAACCACGGTGAAAAGGTGAAAAACACCTTGGTGTGCAAATAGACAAAATGACTTCAAGGTTTAAGACTTGATGTCTAAGCCTCAAAATGATCCAATTGACCCCACCTAACTCTTCCTAATCCTCTAGGGAACTCAATGAGTCACTAATAACCCAATGGGTCAAGACAAATCTAGGATTTGGGTCAAAATCACCAGTTGACACATTTAGCCTAAGTAAACCTAAATAGGTCAAAAGTGCCCAAAGAGGGTTCACCAAGCCATGAATCACACCAAAGGGAGTCTATGGACCTCATGGACACCATGTGGGGCCAGCCTTCTCATCAATTGACCAAGTCAACCCAAAAGCCCTAACATATGGTCACCAAGTTTGTCCAATTTAACCAAATTGACCAAAGTCAAATATAAGTCAACATAACCCAATTCAACCCAAATTAGCTCAATTAGACTTCATATGACCAAATTTACCACACCATTACATTTCAATCCCTAAGAGAGACCCAATGGACTCAGAAGCCTCATCATGTGATCATCAAATTGGTCAAATTGACCAAAGTAAAACTTTCCCCAATTTTGGTCAAAATCACACTTATTGGCTAAATTGGCCCAATTAGGGCATCACCACGGCCCAATCAACATGGTATCAAGGGACTCATGACCAACAATTTGGACCATTCAACCCATTAGTTGACCAAGTCAACCACTAAAGTCAACATAAGTCAAAATTGGGCTAAATGGGAATTTTGGATCAATTAAACCAAACCCTATGGGCTAAGGCCTCAATAGGAGGCCCATCCTGCAACCCAATGGCACTTGACCATGCATGCCCTCAGATTTGAAGAGGGATTGACATGCAAGGGGGAAAAATTGGATTTTCCCCCAATTTGTTGAAGAGACAAATTGGAATTCATGGATTGAGTGCCAATTGACACTCAATTCTCCTCCCAAAGCATTCCACTGAGTTCCCTCAGTAATTCCCAGCCGAATTCCTGTTGTCCCCATGCCAAGTGTCACCTTGGTGAAGCATCCAAGGTGTAGGTCGAGATCCCCTTTAATGGCTGGAATGGTTAGATCCCCCCTCAGGCCAAATAGACACCACCATTAGCTTTAGAACGAGGAAAGCATATGAAATCGACCTTTGAATCACTGCAAATGGTGGAGGAATGAAGTTTTGAGCAAGCTCGCCGGAGAGGAGAAGATTCATGGCCAACCGCCGCCGCCGCCTCCGTCAAGCTTCATTAAGGTATGATTTCTCCCCCCTCCCTCGGTGCTAGCTTCATAGATCAAATAGGAATGAATCCAAGCTCATTTGAGCTTGATTCCATGGACAACCATGAAGAAATGGCTGATTTTAGATCTCGCCGGAAAACACTACTCCGGCCACCCCAAGTCGCCGGACCACCACCCATCGATGGCTCTTGCCGAGAGGAAGGAGTTGGTGTGGTTGGCCGGCAATGGGAGGGCTTAGATTGCTGTAGTGAGGCAAAAACACCTGCTCCAGGTCGGGCAAACCGTGGCCTTTGGCTCTAGGAAGAAGAGATAATCATGGCCATTGATTTGATCAAGGATCGGCTATAGGCAGACCACCCCCCAATTACTCAAGTTTTTAATAGACTTTGCATGTAAAAATTAGGCAACTTAGAGGCCTTTTCATGAACAGTTGTCTTAGACAACTTTTGTTGCCCTTGATGTTACCTTTCAACAGAAACTTAAATCAACTCATTTGGAGCACTGTAGCACCTACAACACCCATTTTCCTAGGACTGGTCCTAGTGTAGGGCAGAAATTAAAAATGCTATAACGTTTAAATGGCTTAACCAAATCCCTTCATTTTTCTACCATGCATGCATGGTATGATGATACACCTAGGGTTTAAATTTGAGAATTTATGGAGGTATATTCATTGAGATATTTCAGTTATTAGCAATAGTAAATATTTGGTATTTATGGAGTTGTGTAACTCCAAACACCCCCAAATTTGGGTGGTAAGCTCTTTATATATATCTTGATCACTGGTTAAAATTTCATCACATGTGCATGAGTAAATTTCTCTGAACTTCAAAATGAAGTTTGGGTCTTAAGAGGAAAATTGGGGTGCTAATAGTCAATTTGGGCTTTTGAGCTTTTTGATGGAATTGAAGGTGGGAATCACCTTGCATGCCTCTGAAACCTTGGGGTTAGTGTATGTCATGAGGATATACATCATTGACATAAGTTTCGTGATTTTTGGAAGTTATTTTCCTAAAGTTTTTAATTAAATGAAAATTGTCACACTTTTAAATTAATGAAATAATTTAAATAAAAAACTTAGAGATAAATCCAAAACTCTGGGAAATGGATCTTTGACTGGAAAAGCACATTTAGGAATTTTGTTGGAATTTTTGGACCTCATTTATCTCTCTGAATTTTATTTATTTGGTTAGGTCAAATTTATTCAAATATGACATTTAGGTCTCATATGAAATTATTCTAGTAGGTTTCCTTGGTGATCCTATAGCTCTGTAAATTTTACCATAATTTTTAGATGAATTTTAGGTCATTATATAGTACTTGTTATATAACCCCTTATTGGCACACCAAATATTATAAATGATAAATAAGGGTAAATACTCCTTGGATTAATATGAAACTTAGGATCTGGTGTTTTTAGACCAATATTGTGCTATAGTAATTTTCCCAGAATTTATTAAAGTCTTAACATAGCACTTGTAGTGTAAACCCTTATTGACACACCATTTGTAATAAATAGAAATTACGGATAAATACTCTCTGTTAAATTATGAAACTTTGGATTTGGTGTTCCTAGATGATTATTGTACTAGGATAATTTTCTCAGAATTTATGGAGACATATTAATGGTAGTTGTAGTGTAAACCCTCATTGGCACACCATTTGTAATAAATAGCAATTATGGATAAATACTCTCTGGTAAATTATGAAACTTTGGATTTGGTGTTTCTGGATGATTATTGTACTAGGATAATTTTCTCAGAATTTTTAGAGACATATTAATGGTAGTTGTAGTGTAAACCCTTATTGGCACACCATTTGTAATAAATAGCAATTATGGATGAATACTCTTTGGTAAATTATGAAACTTTGGATTTGGTGTTTCTAGATGATTTTTATGCTAGGATAATTTTCTCAAAATTTATAGAGACATATTAATGGTAGTTGTTGTGTAAATCCCTATTTGCACCCCTTTAAAGATAAATAGAAATTGTGGGTTTAAATTGTTTGAAAAAAAACAATCTTCTGGAAATAGTGTTTTTATGTTCATATGAAGCTACTGTAATTTTTCCAGAATTTTTGGAAGTCAAAATCTTGTACTGATGTGTAAAATTATTTTTTTATTCATTCATTGAAAATTAGGGATCATGGTTATTTAATTGCTGGAAAAATTTGAAATATTGGAAATCTTTTTAACATGTCACATTTCATCTCTGGAAGGATATTTAACAAGTTTGAATTCACTAGCATGATACCTCCTTCACATTTTAGATTCAGATTAGTAATTAATGAATTTTTATAGAGGGCAAAATTATATGAAACATGCTTGGATTTTGATCATCCCTTATTTTATCCACTATGAACCTATGATAGAAATTAGAAGTCATTTGGAAGTAATTTGACCAAGGTTCCATCATAGGAATCTAAGTAGTTATATGTCGTGGTCTGTAGATAATGAAAACTCATTATGATAAATAGGTCAATATAATCACAAGGAAATCAGTGAGAATTTGATTATAACAAGAGATGAGTATAGACCACTTAGAGGACTAAAAGTTATTAGAGTTGAATCCAAAAGAACGATTGCTCAGGAGCGGGATGAAACATAAGGCGTGAAAACACTTAAGATATAAAGAGTAATGAGAGGGTGGAATGTTAGGTCAGGGTAGTCACCAAGAATGTTAATTGTCCTGGAAAGGGGTTGGGCATCATCCCATCACATACCCTAGTACCTTGCGAACCCTTCACCGGGTAGCCCTCGGGAAGTCCAGGATCCACCCTAAACTTCCTAGTATAATAATAACTAAACAAGGGTAGTCTAAATAGGAGTTTAGACGCTGAGAGTGCTTGATGAGCTATGGGTAAGGCTGTGCTCGGGATTGACGAAAGATCGTCCTTCCCCTTAGAGGGTCATAAAGCGCTGAGGTTTAATTTAAGTGGAATGATAAGAAGGTAATCTTATGGGTAGATACCAATAATACTAAGTGTCTTGAAAAAGGGAACTTTGGGGCGTCATCCCATTGTAGTTCCTAGTACCGTAGCGAGCCCCTTACAGGGTAATCCTTAGGGAGTCCAAGATTAACCGTAAACCATATGGATAAGATGTTATACAAGAATAATTTAATAACACACTCACCCACACCCCGTGGCTACGGGAGCTTAGTCGGTTTGGTGCTACGAGCAGTAAGCTCAGTGTTTGTAAGAGCGGATTGACAAGTCAGGTGAGCTTGTGACTCAGTAGGGTATGTTGGTACGGACGGGTTGGTCCGGTGAGCCGGTGGCTCGGAAGGTTATTATTGACGGGCAGGTTAGCCCGGGGAGCTTATAGCTCGGAGGTAGATAGTAGAACATGTTGCATGTGCACAAAGGTGGTGGGTCTTTGGTATTGGATGGTCGTTCCCACCGACGTCAATACGTTGACTCGGCAAGTGTGGTAATTACACTTAGCCATGAAAGTCTGGCGGTCCAGTCAGCAAGAGTATGCAGACGCTCCGCGGTTTTGTGTTGGGGCGTACGATAGGTCTAGGTTAGGTAGTGTGAATACCAACCTAGAGGTGGGCGAGGCCCAACCCACCGCTTCCGTTTGCCACTACGGGAGTATCCTGGGAGTCTAGCTAGCTCCAAAAAGGGGGAACTAAAGGTCTATGCGCATAGAGTCGTAGTGAGTGAGTTGCACTTGTATGAACATAGCATAACATCATACCTTGCATGTCATAGCATGAACATTGCATTTCAACCACTACCCCTATCGTATAAATTGGTATGGGACTTTTTATACGATAGGCCCTGCTAATCGACCCCTTGGTCTATAGGTTTGTATGGGCATTCCTATAAATCAATGGTTACTTTTAAATTACTTTACTTTCGTCGCACTGCTTCTCTATGCTTACTTCTTTTACTGCTGCGATATTACCTTACTGCACTTATTACTGTTTACTTGCTTATACTGCTAGCATAGAAATTATATGGACATACTCTTGTTAGCGTAGAATATTTGTCACCTGCTTTTTCTTTACTCCACTTTGTTGTCCTCCACTTCTTCCTCCCGCACGGTGCCTAGGAGTCGCGGGGGGAGGCGGGGACAAAATCGGCTTAGTCTTTATGACTAACGGTCGGTGGTGACCGTAGGTACCCGAGGTGATGGAGCCCCAGCTAGAGGAGGAGACAGGACCTGAGGAGCTTAAACCGCGCATTACTTCTACTACAAGACAGGTGTTCGAGAGTTGAGAGTTTGTTTAGCTTCCGCACAGATGTAGAGTGAGAGATTTTTGTACTTCGCTTGGATATGTATCGGGCTTAAGCCTCTTTTACTCTTTCATTTTTTTTGTACTCATTGATGGACAATATATATTTTGTTGTATAAATGTGTGATTGTGGACTTGGTTCTGTTTATTTTCCTTCTTAACTCTTGTTGGCCTGTCGATCGTTCTTGCCGGCAGGATCGGCGTCTTGCGGAGGTAGCTAACTCGGGTGTTAGTGTCACCGTAAGGCGGCGGTTCTGGGCATAAGATCCGGAAGCTCTCCAGGTGCGGGAGAGGGATCTTACAACTGGTATCAGAGGGAGACGATCCAACGAGAAAGAAGTCCACAAACCCTGGGACACCCCCGCTCGAGTTAGTTTGAGGACAAACTAGCAACGGAAGCAGTGGTGTGCCCATGTGTAAAAATCACACAAAATAGTCCATTAATCAATGAGTTAGGGCAACCCAACTAGGACATCTTTCTAGATTGACGCACCAAGATTATTTTATAGCGTACACTAATCCAAACCAACCTCAGGCATAGACGGATTAAGGTGCTATGACCCCCAAAGTGACTAAAGAAAGAGTCTATTGAGAAAATAGTTACCTAAAGCTTAAAACTCCGACGTCCTTAATTCTAATATAAAGTGATATCATCACTCCCTACCCAATGAGAAGGACCGCCTCAAGATATTCAGTGCACAAACACCATTAGTGGACAGTAGGAGAATCGTAAACTTAATCTCCAAACCAACAACTAGGTTACACCGAAATAATCATCGTGATAAACACCGGATTTGGATAAGGATTCGAGTTCAGAAAAGGCCCATTTGTGGTTTGCCCATAGATTAATCTTGAAAAGGTTGTGATAATTAGTAACCTTGATGTCCTAAAGTATGTGAAATGTCAATAGGCCTCAGGATGGAACTCCAGGTCTAGAGTTGTATGCCCTAAAGAGTGAGTGAATACCTAGGACAATAGTTCATAATGATATCAGGAACTTAGCCCGAAATGTATGGGGGCTAATCCCTTTTGTTTATTGGGGCCAGATTAGGTACCAACTCGAGTTCCGTAGACCTTACTTTTGGAATTGTTCGTCAAAAATGTAAACAATCTTGAAGTATTCAAACGTTACTCGGCTTAAGAGGAGATTCTGAAGTATGCATAATTGGTCTGATAACCATCCCTTCCTAAAAGTCGAGACCATTGAAGAACTCATTTATCTTAAGAAATGTGAATTATCAATACTACGATGAGACCATTATAAACTTGCAATCGAAATAAGAGCACAGAGCCTTGATTGATTATTCACCCCATGTTGCGATATTTATTGCCTCAACAAAATATACCCCTAGATACTTCACCAACTTAACTCTAATATCGTAATGCACCATTGGTAAGTATATTGCCGGTTAAGGAATTGAATTAACAAATTTATGAATAACGCAAGAGAGACCCGACATGAACTATAGACTTAGTGCGGGCCCAGGTCAGATACAGACTGGATAAGAATGAAACAGACAATAGACCCTCGTGATCTTAAGAGACGAATAAATGTAAATAATTTCATGATAGGTGTGGTACCGTGGATTTACCTCCTCAATTCAGAAACAATGATCTATTTTACATTCAAGGTAAAACAGTGCAATACAATTGGTCAGATAAAAATCTGAATTTAGTCGATTGGTTAGAAACATAGGATGGTCAAGCTAGTTGCTTGGGACAAGCAAATCACCTTTTGGAATATGTGGACTAGAACCAGGTCCCTGTAAGTTAGAATTATAACAAGGATTTTTGCATCTTTTGGCATTAGGAGGTGATTCATAGTTGGCTTCCTTAATCAAAAGCCAAACCATTTCAATTTGAGCGATTCATTATATTGGAAACTTGTAGATTGAATTAAGTAGAGTAATTGCAGACTTCATACTAAAAGACAGATAAGGACTTCAGGATGTTGAACGACCAAGATTAAATTGCTGTGACATGATATCAAGGGTATAATAACCCAGAGAATTTGAAATTGACGAACAATATATCGAAGGCATGTACATCATGTATGATTCTTCACCCGGATAACATCAAGGACCGGATCACATATGTTAAAAGTCAACATAAACACCATTAAGATTATTTGAAACAATGGGGAACAGAGTTTTAATGTCAAGAGCATATACGATGAAATTAAATGAAAACTAATGAGAATTGGAGTTTATATAAATTATCACACAGACCTTAAAAGAGCTTTTTTTTAGGTCAAAACATTATGAAAAGACATAAGTTATGGGACTCGCTTAACAGAGTGAGATTATACTCTATAGATTCTTTATGGGATTTTTGATGAAAATATAGTTCATTAATCATTAATTATTCAATTATCCCGTTTTGCTTCATCCCACAATCAAGTAAGCTAATGAACTTAAAGCTGCGTGGATTGGATATTTGGAGTTATAACTTAGAATATTCATACCTGGAATAATTGATACTAGGAATATTCTAGAAATCTGGACATAACTTTTTGATAATATTATACACCTCAGGTAATTTTCCTGGAATTTATATCTATATATATGGTACTTCCTTCACAATGTAGTGTTTGAGGTTATAACTTAGGAAACTCGGATCGTGAATTATTGATACAGAATAGCTATGTAAACTTGTGCATGAACTTTTGATAACAATATGAACTTCTGATAATTTTGATGGAATTTATGGTTACACATTTTGATACTTCCTTCACGAAGTAGAATTTGAACGCATAATTGGAAGAATTCATACGATGAATTATTGTTGATGGATTGTTATAGAATTTTGTATATAGACCTTTCTTAAATATCAATAGGAAGATCTTGGAATATTGTTGGAATTAATTACTGAGAAGACATCGTACTGACTTCACAAGTGCAACCTTGGAATATATTTGAAGAATGGATAGGTTGGGATATTGATGATAAGATAATATAACAATTATCAGATAGTCTTGTGATAACCTTGAGACTTCTCATCTTCATGAGCCTGGAACCCCGTGGACCCGAACTTAAATTTCGAGGACGAAATTATTCTTTTGTTTATTGGGAATTGTAACATCCCATTTCCTACTAGACCCCTAAGGTGCACTTTGTCATGACATGGTCATAACAATGCTCTAAGATACCAAGGATTGCCCTAGAACCACGGTGAAAAGGTGAAAAACACCTTGGTGTGCAAATAGACAAAATGACTTCAAGGTTTAAGACTTGATGTCTAAGCCTCAAAATGATCCAATTGACCCCACCTAACTCTTCCTAATCCTCTAGGGAACTCAATGAGTCACTAATAACCCAATGGGTCAAGACAAATCTAGGATTTGGGTCAAAATCACCAGTTGACACATTTAGCCTAAGTAGACCTAAATAGGTCAAAAGTGCCCAAAGAGGGTTCACCAAGCCATGAATCACACCAAAGAGAGTCTATGGATGGACACCATGTGGGGTCAGCCTTCTCATTAGTTGACCAAGTCAACCCAAAAGCCCTAACATATGGTCACCAAGTTTGTCCAATTTAACCAAATTGACCAAAGTCAAATATAAGTCAACATAACCCAATTCAACCCAAATTCGCTCAATTAGACTTCATATGACCAAATTGACCACACCATTACATGTAAATCCCTAAGAGAGACCCAATGGACTCAGAAGCCTCATCATGTGATCATCAAATTGGTCAAATTGACCAAAGTCAAACTTTCCCCAATTTTTGTCAAAATTACACTTATTGGCTAAATTGGCCCAATTAGGGCATCACCACAGCCCAATCAGCATTGGATGGTGTCAAGGGACTCAAGACCAACAATTTGGACCATTCAACCCAATAGTTGACCAAGTCAACCACTAGAGTCAACATAAGTCAAAATTGGGCTAAATGGGAATTTTGGATCAATTAAACCAAACCCTATGGGCTAAGGCCTCAATAGGAGGCCCATCCTGCAACCCAATGGCACTTGACCGTGCATGCCCTCAGATTTGAAGAGGGATTGACATGCAAGGGGGCAAAATTGGATTTTCCCCCAATTTGGAGAAGAGACAAATTGGAATTCATGGATTGAGTGCCAATTGACACTCAATTCTCCTCCCAAAGCATTCTACTGAGCTCACTCAGTAATTCCCAGCCGAATTCCTGTTGTCCCCATGCCAAGTGTCACCTTGGTGAAGCATCCAAGGTGTAGGCCGAGCTCCCCTTTAATGGCTGGAATGGTTAGAGCCCCCCTCAGGCCAAATAGACACCACCATTAGCTTTAGAACGAGGAATGAATATGAAATCGACCTTTGAATCACTGCAAATGGTGGAGGAATGAAGTTTTGAGCAAGCTCGCCGGAGAGGAGAAGATTCATGGCCAACCGCCGCCGCCGCCTCCGTCAAGCTTCATTAAGGTACGATTTCTCCCCCTCCCTCGGTGCTAGCTTCATAGATCAAATAGGAATGAATCCAAGCTCATTTGAGCTTGATGCCATGGACAACCATGAAGAAATGGCTGATTTTAGATCTCACCGGAAAACACTACTCCGGCCACCCCAATTCGCCGGACCACCACCCATCGATGGCTCTTGCCGAGAGGAAGGAGTTGGTGTGGTTGGCCGGCAATGGGAGGGCTTAGATTGCTGTAGTGAGGCCAAAACACCTGCTCCAGGTCGGGCAAACCGTGGCCTTTGACTCTAGGAAGAAGAGATAATCATGGCCATTGATTTGATCAAGGATCGGCTATAGGCAGACCACCCCCCATTTACTTAAGTTTTTAACAGACTTTGCATGTAAAAATTAGGCAACTTAGAGGCCTTTTCATGAACAGTTGTCTGAGACAACTTTTGTTGCCCTTGATGTTACCTTTCAACAGAAACTTAAATCAACTCATTTGGAGCACTGTAGCACCTACAACACCCATTTTCCTAGGACTGGTCCTAGTGTAGGGCAGAAATTAAAAATGCTATAACATTTAAATGGATTAACCAAATCCCTTCATTTTTCTACCATCCATGCATGGTATGATGATGCACCTAGGGTTTAAATTTGAGAATTTATGGAGGTATATTCATTGAGATATTTCAGTTATTAGAAATAGTAAATAATTGGTATTTATGGAGTTGTGTAACTCCAAACACCCCCAAATTTGGGTGGTAAGCTATTTATATATACGAAAAGGATGCAATGCGGGCTGAGATGGAAGCAGAGCGGAAAGAGCATTGAGCTGCACTGGAGGCCCAGCGGAAAGAACACCGGGAGAAGGAGAAGGCGTAGCAAAATCAGGTCGCTGCGCTGACCACCCGACTTGATAGGGGAAAGAAAGAAATCTACAAGCTCGAGGAGGACTGTGCTTTCTATAGAGATAGGTATCTTCATCTGACAAGGGATGTCGGCGGAAGCTGGCGTCCCCAGAATACCGTTGATGAAGGTCGGCGTGGATAAAACCGCCCGGCCGCTGGGACGAGCTCAACTCTTCCAACGGTTGGGATAATCCACCCTGTTGCTAGTGTAAATGAGGCCGCAGTGGCCTTACCTGCTCGCGTGATCCCTGTAGCGCGAGTAGAGCGGGATGTCGCACGACTTCATAGCATAATCAACCGCCTCAATCATAGTATGAATCAGATGCAATGGACTATTCTTCAAATCAGCGACCATGTCATGCGACTTCTTAGAGAGGATGCGCCGAGTGATGCCCGCTAGTGATAAACGGCTTTAAGACAATTATCTGTAATATTTTATTCGGTCCTTTGGACAACTTAACTGCTTGTGTCTAACTTTATGATATTCGGTTTGTCTAGCAGACCGTGCGGTCTGTGTATTTGAATGCATTCATTTTCTTCCCTTGCATATTGATTGATGCCTGTGAATTGTTTGCAAGCCGAGCGGCTTGTTTCTGCTGTTTTTTAAACCGTTTGATTGGATTTTACTTCCTGTGGTTTGCTGCTAATGAACTAGCTTTCTGAATGAAAATTTGTTCGCACGGGCTGATTAGGCTAGCCGCGATTTGACCTTTGCTAAATGCAGATCATCCATTCTTATAAGTAGCGCCTTTCCGAAGACCGTTTCACCTGAATTTCAAAATGGGAGCAAAGCGCCAACCGAAGCGACCTGCGAAGACATCGGCTACCCAATCTGAAGCCGCTCTAGCATTCCATTCGGCAGACCTCGAGGAATGCCTCCTGACTAAAGCAGAACTGGATGAGTTTGTCGAGAAGCATATGGTAGGGAGTCCGCTACTCGCGTGACTTCCGCTCCGCGATGAGCGGATGAATTCCTCTGGACCGAATCAAATCGCCATCCCAATCGATCACTTCGATTGCGGCTTCAAATTCCCCATATCGATTGAGCTCGCCATGGTCTTCGACCACTACGGAGTTATCCCCGGCCAAATCTCCCCCAACTCAATTGCCGCATATGTAGCTTCATATCCTATCTGCGGTCTGAGAGAGTCCGCTTCTCCATGGATCTCTTTAGGAAAATCTTCTCGGTGCGGGCTATCCCGGACTCCGAGTCAGACGTGTTCAAAGGCCACCTCTACTTCGGCTGTCGGGGGTTGAAGATGGTCAACATTGCGAATAAGGTCACGGCCTGGTCAGAGAGATACCTGATATTTGAAGGCCAACTTGGCCTATTGAATCCGAACCCGCAGGTGTGGCCAGAGGAGGCCTTTCAGCAAATCGCCATCAGCGAGGTTGAGAAGAAGACCTGCAAACTTCTTGAGAATGAGCGGCTTAACATAAGCCAGCACATCCCACTGCTTGCTGAGCTGGAGAATGTCCGGCCTGAGGACAGTAAGTTTCCTTCAACCCGCTTCCTGCTTTGATATTGACCGCGGGGTCTCCTGTTCTGATATTTCTACTTTTTTCCAGCCGAGGCTGTAGTTCCCAAGAACAAGCCGGTCAGTCTGGCCAGCTTGGTCCTGACCCAGAGGGAAAAAAGGCAGAAGAGAAACAAGCCGTCGGTGTCTAACGGCGAGGATTCGGCCTCCTCCGGCGACTTCTCTTCTCTTCAATCCTTCAACAAAGTGAAGGATTTGAAAGGCCGCATGGTCCTGTCTTGGCATCCGGACGGTGATGGTGTCCAGGTCTCCACTGCACTCCCCCACTGGACAAATGACAAATCCGGCCGACATGCAGAGGCTGCCAGCATTGCCATGTATGGCTGGCGGAACTTCAGGCGGTTAAGAAAGATTCCTGAAGAGGAGCTCGCCCGACAGGCCGCGCGGGTTGGTGCTGAAAGTTTTATCACCAACCACTTTATGGGCATGACCTTCAAAAGGTTAATCATAGCAAACGATCATTTAGAAAAGAAGGTCGCCGAATTGGAAAAAGTGATCGAAAGACTAAAGTAAGCGGAGTTGGTAAGTTATCACCTTGTTAGCCGGCTTTCTTGTTTACCAGACCGTGCGGTCTTACCTTTATTTCTTTTTTGCAGAAAAAGTACGATGAGACCGAGCCGGTCTATCAGGAAGAACTCTTCCCCCACATAGCTGAGGGGATTGATGGAGCTTTCGACCGCCTGAGGGAGCTTGGCGGGTTGGCGACCGGTTTTGAGAACTTCACTTTCTCGGACGCCTATCCGACCTTACAAAAGAAGCTAGAAAAGCTTAGGCGAAAAGCGAAAGGAAAGAATAAGGTCGACGGGACCAGTTCGGAGGAGAGCGGTGATGAGGACGATGAAGCTAAAGAGCCCGCCGCGGCTAAGGAGGGAGAGAGCGGCTCGGACTCTGAGTCCAGTGGTTCTGAAGAAGAAGCTGAACGCAAGTCGGCTGAACTGGGCGGCTCGTCTTCGTCGGGCAGCGAGGGCTATTCTCCCGTTGTTTTGATCGGAGGCAGCGAACACTCGAGCACTCCTGCATCAAAAAGGCTCAAGCCGGACGAGCAGTAGTTGTATTTTGTTTTAATATTTTGAATAGCCGGCGGCTTGGTTTTGTTAACCGGTCGGTTATAAAACAATGTAAAAAAATTTTGTTAATAAAATGGAAAGTTTTTACCTGTCTAGTTGTTCGCTTTCTGTGACTTACTTGTGTTTGCGATCTCTTTTTGTTTTGGATAATTAACTTCTTTTAATCAAGTCGTGCGGCTTAACAATAACCCAGTCGGTTCGGGTACTGAACCTTCAGAATTCCAATTAGATACCCATTCGAACT
Organism: Dactylorhiza incarnata; assembly: GCA_033032865.1. Classification (NCBI taxonomy): domain Eukaryota; kingdom Viridiplantae; phylum Streptophyta; class Magnoliopsida; order Asparagales; family Orchidaceae; genus Dactylorhiza; species Dactylorhiza incarnata. The sequence continues at coordinate 1,814,410 of JAWHQI010000330.1, read as the reverse complement.
CTGTAAACCCTGTTCAGATGGCCTGTTTCTTCGATCTCGACTCAGCAAATGCCATATAACCCGAAAGAATATTAATCATTCATACCTTGATAATAATTCGATGCGATCATAATATATAGTCGGGCGGATAGAAATTCGAACTCTGTAGGTTCTTAATATGAATACCCTGAGCCAACCGAATGCGGTCTTAAGTCGCTGCGTTGATTATATCCTGATCGCAAACTGTGCAACTTGAATGTATCTCATGTGACTAGATGTCTCTGTATGTGAATTTAAGCCGCGCGATTACTTTTCGGCCTTGCATAATTACTTCGCAAGAAAGAGAATACCAAGTTAAAAGAATATCAACAGATCGTGCGGTCAGTATTTAATTCGAGCGACTTGTAATTTCTGATTTCTGTAAGTTCCATTATTGAGTATAAGCCTTAACTGATAAACCCGCGCGATCTGTATATAACTCGGGCGGTTAATGGATTGATACTTGTAATAATTTCCATCTAACAAGAACCATAATTACTTTCATGCGAAGAGCCCGTTTCTACCCGAACGGATAGAACCAATACTCTTAAGGATGGTAGATTATAAGCCAGATGATAAGACCGACCGGCCGTGGCTATGCTTGATACCCTGATAGGCCTCACGGCATTATGATATCCTACTTTCAAACCGCCCTGTTTAATAACCAGACCGCTCGATAACCCATGTACCTGCTTATTTTAAACCACCCGGTTTAATAACCAGACTGCTCGATAACCTTGGTACTTGTTTATTTCAAATCGCCCGGCTTATCAAACCGACCGGTCTGCGATGTACCTATAAAAAGTCCTGTTTTCTCCCAAATGGTCTAGAGTGACCATATGAATAATTCCCTGTAATGCAACAAGAAATAGCTACAGACTCAGATGACCAAGTGGGCAGGTGGGCCTAGGAGGCGAACATTGCTTTCCTCAAGTGGTCATAAGAGCTGTAGAAAAAAGATAAGTACAGACTCAGATGACCAAGTGGGCAGGTGGGCCTATGCGGCGAACATTGCTTTGCTCAAGTGGTCATAAGGGCTGTAAGCGACTCAACTGCTCTCTTGCCTAGGGCTACATGCCAAGTTGATCAATTGGGCAGGTGGGCCTAGGCGGAGAACATTGCTTTCCTCAGAGAGATCAACTCAGTTGTGGGTCCCGCTTAGGCATTGCTTGAGAGTACCTTGGAGTATTCGATGGTCACAGACCAAGATGATCAGTTGGGCATGTGTGGTTATGCCGCGGGGGCTATACCGACATTGCTTTCCTCAGAAAGATCATCAAAGCTGTAACTATATCCCTCTCGGGGCATGATAGAGCTAACATTCACCTAGACCTCCCTTGATGCAGGGGTGTGTTAGATATCAGTCGGGATCCAAGATTCCGAAGACCACCGCACGGGAATTGGCAAGCTACCACTACATGTGTGCAAAAACTCCCCGCTACACATGATCTTCGTGGTTTTACACTAATCACTACAATCCGAGGGGGTTCGAGCAGAACTTAGTGATGTCTCCGTGGTCTAGTGAGGAGGATATATGTATAAGAAAGAGCAAAAAGAATCATCAGACATGGAGAAGTGTCAGTATGGGACTTTTATTGAATATCCAAAAATGCAAGAAATAACGAAAACATTTTTAAGGATAGAACCGTTTAAGGTCGTCACCGCTCCATGTGCGTGAGATGTCCTCTCCTTCGCTTGTCTGGAGGCGATAAGCCCCACTTTTTAGCACCTCCTTGACGATGAAAGGTCCAGCCCAGTTGGGATTTAGCTTTCCGACGTTGCCCGTTCTGGCTGCCGCATCAACTTTCTTTAGCACAATGTCTCCGACTGCAAAATGCTTTACCCTGACATTCTTGTCAAAGTACTTGGCCATTCTCCTTTTTATTTCCTCCTGTCTGATTGTTGCCTCATCCTGAAGCTCTCCGATCAGATCCATACTGTATTTGATTGCTTCGTCATTATGCTTTATCCACGCTTCTTCTCCCTCCTTTGCGTACACAACTCTGGGAGTAACTACTTCAAACTCTATAGGAATAACCGCCTCTGAACCATGTGTTAGCTTGAAAGGTGTTTCTCCTGTAGCTGAGGATGGAGTGGTATGGAGAGTCCAAAGGATAGAAGGAAGTTGCTCTTCCCAATTTCCTCTTTGATTCAAGACTCTCTTCATCAAAAGCTGCTGGATTTGTCTATTTGCTGCTTCCACCTGGCCATTCGTCCTTGTACTAAAGAGAACCTAAGATCAATCCCAACCTGATCACACAAGTTTATCATTTCTGAATTCTTGAATTGCAGGCCATTGTCAGTGACAATCGCCAGCGGGATTCCGTGCCGACAAACTATCTCCCCCCAGATGAAGTTCCTGATGACTTGGGTTATTGATCTAAGCGACTGAGCGGGCAGATGTTGAAGAGGAGCAAACTTTTGACACAGAACACATCGCTTGGCAAATGCTTCTGCATCTTTCCTCATAGTTGGCCAGAAATACCCCTGCCTTTAGATTCTTTTCTCTAAAGTCTTTGCCCCTGAATGGCTACCACATTCCCCGGAATGAACTTCCTAAAGTATGGTCGGAACTTCTTCCTCCGAAACACACCGCGCTGAGGGAGAAATCAACATTTACGGATATAAGATTCCCGCTATCAGGTAATAATATGCCGCCTTCCTTTTGAACTTTCTTTTGTCTTTGATAGATTGATGGAACTCTCCTTTTGATAAATATAGTTCGTAGGGATCCATCCAAGAAGGATGTTGGTCGATTTGCATGAGTTCACCCTCCTCTATTGCCGGATGAAAAAGTTCAGAGGTCACTCCCCATGATGGAAGACCAAACTTTGACAATTCATCTGCTTCCTCATTCTGTGTCCTGGGAATATGCTCGATGATAAATGATTTGAATCTCCCAATCTCCTCTTTTGCTAGCAGTAAATACTTCCTCAGCATTGGCTCTCTCGTTTCGTAATTCCCCAAAACCTGAGAAGCCATTACCAATGAATCGGTTTTAACATGCACATGTTCGATGCCCAGCTCTTTTGCAAGTCTTAAGCCAGCCAGGAGCGCCTCATACTCTGCCTGGTTATTTGTGGCTGGAAAGAAGAATTCGATAGCCTGCTCTAGTTTGATACCATTCAGGCTGATTAGAACTACCCCAGCTCCTACGGAGTTCCTGCCAGAAGCTCCATCCACTTATACAACCCAAGCCAAAGGCGATTTTTCTGCTTGTTCTGGGCTGGATTCTGTTGTATCAACCAAGAAATCTGCCAAGACCTGCGCTTTAATTTCCGTTCTAGGAGTGTAAGATATTTCGAACTCGCTCAATTCAATGGCCCACTTGGCCAATCTCCCCGAATGATCTGGTTTTTCAAGAATGCTTCTCAAAGGATGATCTGTAATCACTTGGATCAGATGAGCTTGAAAATAAGGGCGGAGCCTTTGTGATTACATGACCAATGCCAAAGCTAGCTTTTCCAGGATTGAATATCTCGTTTCTGCATCCTTGAGTATATGACTGACATAATATATTGGGAACTGCTTCTTCTTTTCCTCCCGTACGAGGACAGAACTCACTGCATCTGGGCCGACCCTCAAATATAAGAATAATATCTCCCCCTCATGAGGACTTTGAATTAGTGGATTTGAAGTTAACTGTACTTTTAACTGTTCAAAAGCTTTGCTGCATTCTTCGTTCCATTCAAACATTGATCCCCCCAGAGTATTTTAAAGAATGGAGCACATTTATCTCTTGATTTGGAGATAAACCTGCTTAGGCCCGCCAACCTTCCTCCAAGTTGTTGGACCTCCTTGGTATTACGAGGTGGAATCATATCGAGGATGGCCTTCACCTTATCTAGGTTTGGTGCAAGGCCATCGGGAGTGAGGAGATGCCCGAGAAACTTCCCCTTGTTTGCTCCAAACACACATTTTAATGGGTTTAATTTCAATTTGAACCTCCGTAGAGTAGCGAACGTCTCTACGAGGTCTTTCAAATGCATTGAGAATGTTTTACTTTTCAAGAGGAGATCGTCAAAATAAACTTCAAGATTCCTGCCTTTTTGATGTTTAAAAACTGTATCCATCATTCTTTGGTATGTAGCACCCGCATTTTTGAGTCCGAAGGGCATTACGAGATAACAATAACACCCATCGTTCATGATGAAGGAAGTATGCGGGATATCGGGTTTGTGCATTTTGATTTGGTGATACCCCAAAAATGCGTCAAGAAAGCTCATAAAGTTATACCCAACCTCGGAATCTACTAAAACATCTATCCGAGGAAAGGTGTAGCAATCTTTGGGGCATGCTTTATTGAGTTTAGTAAAATCCACACACATACGCCATTTCCCACCAGGATTTTTAACCATTTCAACATTCAACATCCACGTGGGATATTGAATTTCAGAAATAAAGCCCGCTTTCAAGAGTTTGGAAACCTCCTCTCTGATGGGCACCGCCAGCTTGGTTGCCACTTCTCTTTTCTTTTGTAGGACTGGCTTGAACTCAGGAGATATGTTCAGATGATGGCAGGCAACGTCCGGATCTACTCCTGGCATATCCTCCGCTGACCAGGCGAAGATATCCAGGTTCTCCAAAAGACAAGAGATCAGCTCCACTTTCTCCTCTTCTAGTAGCTCTGCATTGATGATCAGCTTCTTGCATTCTCCCTCAGAAATGGGGACTTTCTGGGTCACTTGGGCAGGTTCCAAGTGAGCCCCTTCTCGATCTTTCCTCTCTTCGGCAGCCTTTGAAGGTTCAACAACTTCCAGCACTTCAGTCGTGGCCTCGAAAAAAGGAAACGTCGGTGATCATATTGACGGTTCGCACGTAACACTCCCAAGCCACCTTTGGGTTGCTTATGATTCGATACTGCCTTCCCACGGCAGCAAACTTAAGAGCAAGGTGGAAGGTGGACACTACTGCCCTGTAGGCATTAAGAATTTGCCTCCCGAAGATGGCGCAGTAGTTGCTTGGGGCATCCACCACCACGAAGTTGATCAGCTTTATTACTGCCCCCAGAGAAACTAGGAGCTTTACAGATCCTTCTACCTCTTTCTTCTCCCCAGAAAATTGATGCACAAATCCTACACACCACTATAGATTGTGGCTAGACTGCGACACGAAACGGCAGTGTACCGATCGTTCAAGTAATATAAAACGAGGAGTAATCCCCGAGTATCGAATCTCTCAAGGAACACAGTAGGGTGGAGTTGACTATTGAGGAGGGACTTGAGATCGAAGTCCTTTCGAGCAGACGGATGCGGAAACGGGGATTTTGGATTGTGGAAAACAAAGAGAAAATGCTATGACTACTCCTATGCAATGCCGCTATGCAATGCTTCGCTTGGCGGGATGGAGACTAGGCAGGCCTTGAGCGCGCTGCGTCACAAGGGCGGATGGACGAGTAGGCAAACGGATCGAACTATGCAGGCCTTGAGCGCGTTGCTTCGTTAGGCGGGATGGAATACACGGGACACTATGCCACGCTTCGATGGGCGGATGGGCGAGTAGGCTAACGGAATGAGGGTCATCGGCACCTCTTCGACAAGCACGCCACTAGCAATTGCTAGTGCGGCACCGGGCACGGTGGAGGAGTGGAAAATGGATGGGGGCGCACCTCAATAACACAAATGAACTAAATAATTCCATAAACATGAAATAAACAATAATACACATGGTTCATATCATTCATCATCTAAATAAAGAGATTACAACAAATATAACCACACAAGTTGAAGAAAAAGGCAAGAGATACGACCGAATCCGGAGTCTTGTTGTAGATTCACGGTAGGAAGCACCGGGTTGTCAATCCGCGTCCTAACTCGGTCCCAACTGTTGTCCGGGGTAGAGGAGGGCTGTCACACCTCCCAATGGACCCGTCTTCTCCAGCGATTTACAATCCGGCCACGTCGGATGCGAAAAACTTCTTCCTTGGTGATCAAAATAAGTGTAGAATCCTTTCCTTTAAGCCCTTGGATGATGGAGGAGGCCTAGGGGGTGAAAAGCTGTGAAAAGGGCGAAAAACGGCGGACTGAACGGCGTTCCAATGCGTGATCGCTACCTAATTCACGAGTAGGGCATTATATAGGAGCTGAATTAAACAGTGCGCACGGTCATTGGCGCACGACCAGTGGTCGTGCGCACTAGAATTCTGTGATCGTGCGCCTGACTGGACGGATCCTGCAAGGGAAGAAATTTATAAAATACAATGTTCGCACGATCAGTGACGCACGACCAATGGTCGTGCGCACTATCGTAAGTGGTCGTGCGATAAGCCAGACAGAACTCATAAAAAGGGGTGTTAAGTGCGCACGATCAATGGCGCACGACCAGTGGTCGTGCGCAATAGAACCAGTGATCATGCGCAGTGTTCCTGTGCAGAATTGTACCGGGAACACCTGCACGACTCCTGTTCCAGCGTACAACACCAATCTAGCCACTGAAGATGGCACTTAACAAAGCATGAAAACTAGTAACGAAGGTAAACAAGAGATAACACCAAAACGGGCCAAAAGTGCACCTAGCATAGAATGATCAATATGAACTATAACAGGGCTAAAGTGCGGTGAAATGACTAAATAAACGGCCCAGATGAGTCCATAAAAGTGTATATGATCAGGACTGTTCACACCCCCAGACTTACCTGTTTGCGCGTCCCGAGCAAACCATCTCCCGCGGACAGTAAAAACATAAGCTGGCGAAGAAATTATCAAGCGGAGTACCATGCGAAGTCGCATGCTCATGTGCGTAGAAATACAGTAGACAAAATTTCTAATTATACATATTGGTTTATAATTTTCTAGGAGCGTATTTATATATTACGTTTACTCAAAAGGCGAATCATGGTGAATCATAAGGTCGTACATAGGAAGAAAGTAAACTGAACGCTGAGGCGAGCATTGCCAAAGATCGAGGCTCCGGACAACTCCATTGAAATCCATCAATGTCGGTGACCATAAGCTTGCCCGTTCGCACTCTCTCCACGGCACTGGTTTGACTCAAATGCGTGAATCAATTGGACTTTAGGTTTTAAATGGGGCTTGGGTTTAGGTGAGGTATGCAATGATAAAGACGATGGCTCAAATATTAAACCCAAATGAGCTAGTGCAGTAATTCTCCTTATTCGCCACACAAACACACGAGTACATCACACCCCCAGACTTGGACTTAACAACATGGGTGTGTGCACCGTCTACTCCCAAACATAAATTTTTACACAGATTTTTTCATTAAAGCTCAAATCCTTTTCTTTTCTTTTCACTTCTTTTCTTTCTCTCATTTTCTTCTTTTCTTTTCTTATCATTTTCAGCAACTAAACAATAACACATCCAAATCTTCACAAACATATCACCAAATCAACAACCCAACTCATGAAAATATAAAACAGCTAAAGCTCAGATTTGGGAGTGCGACTAGGTTTGGCATTTAGGCTTTGGCGAGACAATAGTGGTGCTGAATCAAAGAAAGGGTAGGCACAATTGGGCTAACGAGGATAAAGCGATAGGAGTGGGCACAAAGGCTCAACCGGGCCAAAATGATGGCTTATATCACATTCACGCAATTGACTAACCGTATACCCATGCTTCAAGAATCGCTTTGGGCAAGTTCTAGCCACCGAGAAAGATAATCCTTCCTCCCGGCTCGGGCAATACGAGACTAACGAACGTCTACACACATTCCTATGCTACCGTTTGATTCACACCGGATTCACCACTTTTTGAGTAAAGTAAACAATATCTACGCTAATAGAAAAATATAATCTAAAAGAATAAAAAGAAATTGAATCTACACGAATTCCTACGAGACATGAGCACTCGACTAGGAGCACTGCAAGAGTCAACATTTTACTCCACCTCATAATCCTAAGCCAGCACAATGATTTTCCAAATCACACAAAAAAGACAAATTCAACTCGCGACGTGCCAACGGCTAAGCGCGCTCAAGTGGGTGCTGTGGTGTGCAATGAAAATGAACAAAACATTTTAAATGAAATCTTCTAATATGCAATGCAATAGTGCATGCGAGCGGGTAAACAAAACTACTCTCCCCCAGACTTAAACTAAACAATCCGCATAATATATGACAGGAAAATCAAAATAGGGCTAGGGGAAGAGAGTACCCAATGCTCAGCAAGTGAGCATACCAGAAGATTGGCGTTTAAACCAAGACTAAGCTGCAGCATCCGCCATCCAGAAGAAGTACCTGCAGGGGTCAGCTCCGCAAAACAAAAGAAACAGAAAAAGATAAACTACAATAAACTACAGCTAACTAAACAGGATGGACTAAAATAAAATGCATGAAAAGTAAGATAACTACTAGGTTATTGTCATCCCAGCATGACTTATTCAAAAACATGAAGGTTCTAGCTAATGGGCCTATGAAAAAGGAAATGGACAGGTAACTGTTCTAATACACCTGTCGGTAGCGGGTACCGATACGGCGACAGAACAGTTACTCCTCTACCCAAATAATAATACCTACATAACGCAGGTAGAGGAAACAGAAAGTAAGAAGAGGAGGAGACCTGGTCCTCATTCATCTCACCAAAACAATCCTTGCCCAGCAAGGTATCATCTCCAGGGGTGCAGCAGGAGGAGAAGGAAATGAATGAGGCTTCCTCTATGGAGGAGGGGTCAACCTCCTCACATATGAAGATACACTCATCATTGACTTGAGCATCATGCTCCAAGTCCTCCTGATGTACCTGCGAAGATTCAACCTGCACAGGCTCAGATGAAGAAGGGGGGTTAGGAAATAAAAGAGAAGAATGACTTAAATAATCAAAAATTGGGGGAGTGGTCCCGGTCTCACTCCCAGCAGGATCCAAGGATAGATCACTATCATCATCGTAAGTATCATGGCGAGGAGAAGCCAAGAACTCAAGGGCCTCGGTGGTGAGTTGGACCTCCTCGTCCCATGAGGAGGTGCAAACCTCCTCATCAGAGAGAGTATCCTCCTCAACCCACTTTGGAGCATCCTCCGAGTCCGAAGCATCACCCCACTCCTTTACTTTGATAGGATCATAAAGAATGTGTGTAGAAAAATCTTGCAAAAAAACTGGAGGAACACAAAGATTTGGCTCCTCCGCAAAAAGATCTGCTGACGCCTCCACGATGGAAAGCATACTTTCCTCATCATACTCAGGTGCATCTAAGAGCTCCCATTCCTCTCCTTGTTGGCTAACAGATGAGTGATCAACATCACTAGGAGTGAAGCCATACACAGGGAGTGAGGAGTCCATGCACGAGACAAGCTCAGGGGTAGAGGGCACAATTGCCTCCATGGGCACAGAATGAGCGATAGTGACACTGTTGTCATGAGTGGAGGAGCAGCGGTCAGGATTGAAAAGACTAGGACAGTCCTTCAATTCATGACCCTCTCCTCGACACAACAAGCAAACAATGTTCCTACACTGCCTAGCATTCAACTCATTCATTTGGTCCATATAATAAACCATGTCATTAAAGCTAGGTGAAATATCCCATGACGACATTTTCAATAATTAAAGCAGATAAAATGAAGCTGAAATTCTTTGCAAGGAAATTTACACAAACTAATAAAACTCCTTGGATTAAACTTGCCTAAAAAAAAATTAAAACAGGAAAAGGGAAATAGTAAAATTAATAAACGCAAAAATTAAATAGAAAACAAACAAAATGACAAGAGGACTATACACAATGGAAGAACTTCTAACTCTTGTCTCCCCCTACAGCAACTCACACATCTGTGTTCCCCGGCAACGGCGCTAAAAACTTGATGCACAAATCCTACACACCACTATAGATGGTGGCTAGACTGCGACACGAAACGGCAGTGTACCGATCGTTCAAGTAATATAAAACGAGGAGTAATCCCCGAGTATCGAATCTCTCAAGGAACACAGTAGGGTGGAGTTGACTATTGAGGAGGGACTTGAGATCGATGTCCTTTCGAGCGGATGGATGCGGAAACGGGGATTTTGGATTGTGGAAAACAAAGAGAAAATGCTATGACTACTCCTATGCAATGCTTCGCTTGGCGGGATGGAGACTAGGCAGGCCTTGAGCGCGCTGCGTTGCAAGGGTGGATGGATGAGTAGGCAAACAGATCGAACTATGCAGGCCTTGAGCGCGCTGCTTTGTTAGGCGGGATGGAATACACGGGCCGCTATGCCACGCTTTGATGGGCGGATGGGCGAGTAGGCTAACGGAATGAGGGTCTTCGGCACCTCTTCGACAAGCACGCCACTAGCAATTGCTAGTGCGGCACCGGGCACGGTGGAGGAGTGGAAAATGGATGGGGGCGCACCTCAATAACACAAATGAACTAAATAATTCCATAAACATGAAATAAACAATAATACACATGGTTCATAGCATTCATCATCTAAATAAAGAGATTACAACAAATATTACCACACAAGTAGAAGAAAAAGGCAAGAGATACGACCGAATCCGGAGTCTTGTTGTAGATTCACGGTAGGAAGCACCGGGTTGTCAATCCGCGTCCTAACTCGGTCCCAACTATCGTCCGGGGTAGAGGAGGGCTGTCACACCTCCCAATGGACCCGTCTTCTCCAGCGATTTACAATCCGGCCATGTCGGATGCGAAAAAGTTCTTCCTTGGCGATCAAAATAAGTGTAGAATCCTTTCCTTTAAGCCCTTGGATGATGGAGGAGGCCTAGGGGGTGAAAAGCTGTGAAAAGGGAGAAAAATGGCGGACTGAACGGCGTTCCAATGCGTGATCGCGACCTAATTCGCGAGCAGGGCATTATATAGGCGCTGAATTAAACAGTGCGCACGGTCATTGGCGCATGACTAGTGGTCGTGCGCACTAGAATTCTGTGCTCGTGCGCCTGACTGGACGGAGCCTGCAAGGGAAGAAATTTATAAAATACAATGTTCGCACGATCAGTGACGCACGACCAATGGTCGTGCGCACTATCGTAAGTGGTCGTGCGATAAGCCAGACAGAACTCATAAAAAGGGGTGTTAAGTGCGCACGATCAATGGCGCACGACCAGTGGTCGTGCGCAATAGAACCAGTGATCGTGCGCAGTGTTCCTGTGCAGAATTGTACCGGGAACACCTGCACGACTCCTGTTCCAGCGTACAACACCAATCTAGCCACTGAAGATGGCACTTAACAAAGCATGAAAACTAGTAACGAAGGTAAACAAGATATAACACCAAAACGGGCCAAAAGTGCACCTAGCATAGAATGATCAATATGAACTATAACAGGGCTAAAGTGCGGTGAAATGACTAAATAAACGGCCCAGATGTGTCCATAAAAGTTTATATGATCAGGACTCATCAAAAATCCATAGAGGGGCCCATCGGTGGAAAGAAAAGGCTTCCTAGTCCTCAAGGCCTCAAAGGTTGAGCGGAAGAGGAGGTTAACGGAACTATCCGTGTAGATGAGGATCTTATGAACGGTATAGTTCTCAATGACGGCCTTGATGACCACGGCATCGTCAAAGGGATTAGCATTCGGAGGAAGGTCATCTTGACCGAAGGTGATGACGGTGCTTTCATGGGGAGAAGTTGTGGTCGCTGCCTCTTCTTGTTTCAGAACTCTTGCAATGCTGGATTTGCGAGACAGTTCAGCACCAGCCCCTCCATGAATGCAATAAATGTCCCTCAGGGGGCCCACATCATTAACCTCAATGCATTCGGTCGATGCATGAACATCTCCATAGCAGCCAACATCTTCAACGTCGGCGCATTCCCAAGTTACCTCTGTTGTTTCTTTCTTCTTCTCGGTGGCTGGATCAGCGGTTGCTTCCTTCCGGATTAGGCCTCGGAGTTTTCCTTCTCGCCAGAGCCTTTCCATCAATAAGCGGAGGGCCCGACAATCTTCGGTCAGATGCCCTCCCTCCTTGTGATATTCATAGTATAGATTCAGATTTCGATTACGAACATCCGATTTCAGACTAGCAGGCCTTTTGAAGTCCGGCCTTTTCTGGAGGATTTGGACGACTTCGTCCATAGTGACATTCAGAGGAGTGAATGACTCTTGCGAGTCATCATATTGGGTGGATGGAATGACTGGAGGTGGTTGAGCGGTATATTGCGGTAGGTATACCGACATTATTTGTGGAAGAGGAACGGATGGAGCGGATGTGAGGGCCAACGGTGGTTTCTGATCTTGAAACTGTTGATAGCCGATGAAGGGTACTTGTTTGTGTAATTTCTTCCCCTCTGGGAACGGGGCTCAATGTGGGGCTTATTTGATGGTGGATGATGGAAAGATGGATTAGACTGCTCCTTGTCGCTCACCAATTTTGCGACATAGCCAGGATTGTTTTTCTCTCCTCTGATGAACATATTAGCCAAACTTATCATTTCCTGATAAGTCCTTGGCTCCCTTATGTTTGCATCGAATTTCAGGGGGCCTTCCCTCAACCCATGAATAAGGGCCACCCTGTATAGTTCTGGATCCACGTTCTGAACTTCCATAATCTCCTTCTGGAAACGGTCCACAAAATGTGCCCACGTTTCGTCTTCTCGCTGTCTTATATCAAAAAGGGCCGCCGGGCCACTTTTCCTCTTTCTTGAAGTAGAAAACCTGAGCAGGAATTCCCTACGCAGCTCAGCAAAACAACTGATTGACCTGGGGTGCAACCCATAAAACCACTCCCTTGCTTATCCTTCGAAGGATTTTACAAGGAGTTTACACTTGGTCGCATCCGAGAGGGTCCTCAGAGCAATGGCTGAATCGAAGGCCTGAAGATGGACTGTTGGATCAGTTTCCCCATTATATGCCAGCAGACGAGGTTCTCTGAAATTATTCGGGGCTGGCTCCCCTCGGACTTTGTCCATGAAGGGAGAAGTTTCTTCAATATCTTCATATAGTGGAGCAGAATAGTAAGCCGCCTGAGCTGCGGCTACTCGCGGACAAGCCACCTCGTAGGAGGAACGAACAGCGGCTTCTGGCGGATAGGAATGATGAGCAGCGATCTCAAGTGGGTAGGAAAGGCGAGCTGCTCCCTCTGGCGGATAGGACAGGCGGGCTGCATGAGAAGCTGCCCCTGGAAATCAAGAACTCGGGCTGGCATGCTGTGCGCGGCCTCTTGGTAGAAGTTTTGCCTGGCCGCAAAACATTCTTGTAGTGGTTGGAAGTTGGCGACTTGTGGAAGCGGGTAAGGAGGAGGTGGAGGAGGGACCGGAGTCACCGCCTGGTTAACCACAGTTTGTTGTGGGACTAACCGCTCGGTTAATAGTGCTAAGGTCTGACTGATTGCGTCCAAACGCTGATCAGTCGCTTTCTGAGCCCGTTCGGCTTCTCTTCTTGACTGTTCCAATGCTTCCCACAAGGAGTCTTCACTGTGGTCGGAGCGATCTCCAAGAGGTAACTGGCGGTCTGACATTGTTGCAAGGATTTCACCGACAATCCGTGATCTGAAGGTCGTGTGTTTCTGTTGAATCTGAAATCGCACCTCCGAAGGAAATCAGAGGTTGCGGGCTGCCGGTTACTTTTTAGTTAGAGAAATGGGGACCGCTGGCAGCGGTCAAGGCTAGACTTCGCCCATCACGGCGAATGCCACTCCTTTGACGGGCTTTCCTTTGACTGAAGAAAAGAGATTACAGCGGGCTGCAAGAGCAGAAAAGAAGAAGTCGGCCGGTCAGACAGATCGCAAGACGGGAAACTCAAGACCGTAGCTCAAACAAGCGAGCTCCTAGATTCAAATGTGCATGCCTTGAGAACGTTTCCGCCCCTTATTTATAGGCTCGGGGGCCTGCCCGAACGGGCAGGGATAAAATAACCGCCTGCCCGGGTACAGGAGAATCGGGCAGGCGGTGACGGGATACAGAGAGAAGAAAAGAAAGAAGCCGTGCGGCTTGGCGGCTTGAGCTCCCGGTCTGCCCTGGCTGGAGACTGAAGATGCTGCGGTCAAGGCGATGATGCAGCTCGAGCGGTCTCCGTCTTGAGACGGCGGCCTGTCTCCTGGACTTGAGCCTTGATAGCCTTCATGGCGCAACCCGGGCGTTCTCCATCTTGAGACCGCGGCTTGCCTTCTGGACATGAGCCTTGGTAGTCTTCATGGTGCACTCCATGCAGTCTTCGACTTGACACCGCGGCTTGCCTTCCGGATATGAGCCTTGGTAATCTACAATCCTTGGAGGCAATCTGAACACAATTAGACTGTACGGTTTGTGCTGGCTAGCATTGAAAGACCCTGTTGAGTCCGAACCGGTCGACTTGCATTCTCAGACTACCCGGTCTGTGAAACGACAACTCAGATGCGGACTGATTCAAGTTTAGGTGTCATTTGGAGCTAAATTTCGCATTACCAGTGCAACCCGTTATATATTGACAACTAAATGAACTGCAATGGATAAAACTTGAGCTTCAATGAATATAGGGCTCCGAGCTCATTCCTAAAAGGTGTTGAGGGGGTAAAATCAGACAACCAGCTCAAAATTTATTGCTGTATAAAGTTTGATTGGTGTTTGGAGCTAAATCTCTCACTTTCACAACAAACTGCATCTTAAATTCTTTCATTTTGAAATTTATGTGTAATTTTGAGCTAAATCTTGCACTACCACTACAACACACTATTTATTGACCTCTAAGTGAGATTGAATGGGTTTAAATTGTTCTCCATTGGATTTAGGGCTTCGATCTCATTCCGAAAAGGTATTGCGGGCACAAATCGGACAACCGGATCAAAAGTTACGGATGTTTGAAGTTTAGGTCTCCTTCTGAGCTAAATACCTTATTAACAGCCCGCTGTATATTGACTACTAAACAAACTGGAATGGGCAAAACTAACACTCCATTGGATGTAGGGCTCCGAGCTCATTCCAAACTGGTGTTGTGCGCAAAAATTGGACAACCATATCAAAAGTTATGGCTGTTACAATTTCTGTATCAAGAGGAGCTAAATCCCTCATTACCATTGCAACCCGCTGTATATTGACCACTAAAATGAGCTGGAATGATTTAAAATTGTGATCCATTGGATGTATGCCTCCGAGGATATTCTGAAAAGGTGTTGTGGGCAAAAATCAAACATACAAATCAAATGTTACGGCTGTTAGAAGTTTAGGTGTCATTTGGAGCTAAATTTTGCATTACCACCGCAACCCGCTATATATCGACAACTAAATGAACTGGAATGGCTAAAACTTGTGCGCCAATGAATGTAGTGCTCCGAGCTCATTTCGAAAAGGTGTTGTGGGGTAAAATCAGACAATCGCATCAAGAGTTGTTGTTTTATGATTGAGTGTCATTTGCAGCTAAATCCCTCATTTTCACTACAACCCGCTTCAAAAATTCTAGCATTTTGAAGTGTATGTGTCATTTGGATCTAAATCTCATATTACCACCACAACTCACTGTATATCGACCTCTAAACGAGCTGGAATGGGTTTAAATTGTTCTCGATTGGATTTAGGGCTCTGATCTCATTCCGAAAAGGTTTTGTGGGCGAAAATCGGACAACCGGAAATGTGTTGTCTTATTCTCGAATGGGTAAATCATATTCTCTGTTGGATAGAGAATACGAGCTCTTACCAAAAAAGTGTTGTGCGCAAAAATCGAACAACCGGGTCAAAAGATATGGCTGCTTGAAGTTTAGGTGTAATTTGGAGCTAAATCCCGCATTACCTCTGGAACCCACTGTATATCGAACAATAAATGAACTTGAATGGTTATATCCTACTCTCCATTGTATGTAGGGCTCTGAGCTCATTCTAAAGAGGTAATGTGGGCAAAAATCAGACAACCGGATCAAAGTTATGGTTGTTTCAAGTTTAGGTGTCAATTGGAACTAAATTTCGCATTACCAGTGCAACCCGTTATATATCGACAACTAAATGAACTGCAATGGGTAAAACTTGTAATTCAATGAATGTAGGGCTCCGAGCTCATTCCTAAAAGGTGTTGAGGGGGTAAAATCAGACAACCGTATAAAAATTTATTGCTGTATAAATTTTGAGTGTCGTTTAGAGCTAAATCTCTCACTTTCACTACAAACCGCATCTTAAATTCTTTCATTTTGAAATTTATGTGTAATTTGGAGCTAAATTTTGAACTACCACTACAACCCACTATATATCAACCTCTAAGCGAGCTTGAATGGGTTAAAATTGTTCTCCATTGGACTTAGGGCTCCGATCTCATTCCGAAAAGGTATTGTGGGCCAAAATCGGACAACCTGATCAAATGTTACGGATGTTTGAAGTTTAGGTCTACTTTCGAGCTAAATACCTTAATACCAACCCGCTATATATTGACAACTAAACAAACTGGAATGGGTAAAACTAACACTCCATTGGATGTATGGCTCCGAGCTCATTCCAAAATGGTGTTGTGCGCAAATATCGGACAACCAGATCAAAAGTTGTGGCTGTTACAGTTTCTGTGTAAAGAGGAGCTAAATCCCTCATTACCATTGCAACCCGCCGTATATTGACCACTAAAATGTGCTGGAATTATTTTAAATTGGGATCCATTGGATGTATGCCTCCGAGCATATTTCGAAAAGGTGTTGTGGGCAAAAATCAAACATACAAATCAAAAGTTATGGTTGTTAGAAGTTTAGGTGTCATTTGGAGCTAAAGTTTGCATTACCACTCCAAACCGCTATATATCGACAACAAAATGAACTGGAATGGGCAAAATTTGTGCCCCAATGAATGTAGTGCTCTGAGCTCATTTCAAAAAGGTGTTGTGGGATAAAATCAGACAATCGCATCAAAATTTGTTGTTATTTTAAGATTGAGTGTCATTTGCAGCTAAATCCCTCATTTTCACTACAACCCGCATTAAAAAATTTGGCATTTTGAAGTGTATGTGTCATTTGGAGCTAAATCTCATATTACCACCACAACTCACTATATATTGACCTCTAAACGAGCTGTAATGAGTTTAAATTGTTCTCGATTGGATTTAGGGCTCCGATCTCATTCGGAAAAGGTATTGTGGGCGAAAATCGGACAATCGAAATTGTGTTGTCTTATTCTCGAATGGGTAAATCTTATTCTCTGTTGGATGGAGAATATGAGCTCTTATCGAAAAAGTGTTGTCCGCAAAAATCGAACAACCGGATCAAAAGTTATGGTTGCTTGAAGTTTAGGTGTAATTTGGAGCTAAATCCCGCATTACCACTGGAACCCACTGTATATCAAACAATAAACAAACTTGAATAGTTATATCCGACTCTCCATTAGATGTAGGGCTCTGAGCTCATTCTAAAAATGTAATGTGGGCAAAAATTGGGCAACTGGTTCAAGAGTTATGTCTGTTTGAAGTTTGTGTCATTTGAAGCAAAATCCCACATTACCACTACAACCCACTGTAGATCAACCACTAAACGAATTGGAATGGGTAAAACTTGTTGTCCAATGGATGTAGGGCTTCGATCTCATTCTGAAAAAGTGTTGTAGGCAAAAATCAGACAACCAGATCAAAGTTATGGTTGTTTCAAGTATATGTGTCATTTGGAGCTAACTTTCGCATTACCAATGCAACCCGTTATATATCGACAACTAAATGAACTGCAATGGGTAAAACTTGTGCTTCAATGAATGTATTGCTCCGAGCTCATTCCAAAAAGGTGTTGAGGGTGTAAAATCAGACAACCATATCAAAAGTTATTGTTATATAAAATTTGAGTGTCGTTTGGAGATAAATCTCTCACTTTCACTACAAACCGCATCTTAAATTCTTTCATTTTGAAATTTATGCGTAATTTGGAGCTAAATCTCGCACTACCACTACAACCCACTATATATCGACCTCTAAGCGAGCTTGAATGGGTTAAAATTGTTCTCCATTGGATTTAGGGCTCCGATCTCATTCCGAAAAGGTATTGTGGGCAAAAATCGGACAATCGAATCAAAAGTTATGGATGTTTGAAGTTTAGGTCTCCTTTCGAGCTAAATACCTTATTAACAACCTGCTGTATATTAACTACTAAACAAACTGGAATAGGTAAAACTAACACTCCATTGGATGTAGGGCTCCGAGTTCATTCCAAAATGGCGTTGTGCGCAAAAATCGGACAACCAGATCAAACGTTATGGCTGTTACAAATTCTGTGTCAAGAGGAGCTAAATCGCGCATTACCATTGCAACCCGATGTATATTGACCACTAAAATGAGCTGGAATGGTTTAAAATTGTGATCCATTGGATGTATGCCTCCGAGCATATTCCGAAAAAGTGTTGTGGGCAAAAATCAAACATACAAATCAAAAGTTATGGCTGTTAGAAGTTTAGGTGTCATTTGGAGCTAAATTTTTTCTTACCACTGCAACCCGCTATATATCGACAACTAAATGAACTGAAATGGGTAAAACTTGTGCGCCAATGAATGTAGTGCTCTGAACTCATTTCGAAAAGGTGTTGTGGGGTAAAATCAGACAATCGCATCAAGAGGTGTTGTTATTTTAAGATTGAGTGTCATTTGCAGCTAAATCCCTCATTTTCACTACAACCCGCATTAAAAATTCTTACATTTTAAAGTGTATGTATCATTTGGAGCTAAATCTCGTATTACCACCACAACTCACTGTATATCGACCTCTAAATGAGCTGGAATGGGTTTAAATTTTTCTCTATTGGATTTAGGGCTCCGATCTCATTCTGAAAACGTATTGTGGGCGAAAATCGGACAACCGGGAATATGTTGTCTTATTCTCGAATGGGTAAATCATATTCTCTATTGGATGGAGAATACGAGCTCTTGCCAAATAAGTGTTGTGCGCAAAAATCGAACAACCGGGTCAAAAGATATGGCTGCTTGAAGTTTAGGTGTAATTTGGAGCTAAATCTCGCATTACCTTTGGAACCCACTGTATATCGAACAATAAACAAACTTGAATGGTTATATCCTACTCTCCATTGGATGTAGGGCTCTGAGCTCATTCTAAAGAGGTAATGTGGGCAAATATCAGACAACCGGATCAAAGTTATGGTTGTTTCAAGTCTAGGTGTCATTTGGTGCAAAATTTCGCATTACCAGTGCAACTCGTTATATATCGACAACTAAATGAACTGCAATGGGTAAAACCTGTGATTCAATGAATGTACGACTCCTAGCTCATTCCTAAAAGGTGTTGAGGGGGTAAAATTAGACAACCATATCAAAAGTTATTGCTATATAAATTTTAAGTGTCGTTTGGAGCTAAATCTCTCACTTTCACTACAAACCGAATCTTAAATTCTTTCATTTTGAAATTTATGTGTAATTTAGAGCGAAATCTCGCACTTCCACTACAACCCACTATATATCGACCTTTAAGCGAGCTTGAATGGGTTAAAATTGTTCTCCATTGGACTTAGGGCTCCGATCTCATTCCGAAAAGTTATTGTGGGCCAAAATCGGACAACCTGATCAAAAGTTACGGATGTTTGAAGTTTAGGTCTCCTTTCGAGCTAAATACCTTATTACCAACCCGCTGTATATTGACCACTAAACAACTTGGAATGGGTAAAACAAACACTCCATTGGATGTAGGGCTCCGAGCTTATTCCAAAATAGTGTTGTGCACAAATATCGGACAACCAGATCAAAAGTTGTGGCTGTTATAGTTTCTGTGTCAAGAGGAGCTAAATCCATCATTACCATTGCAACCCGCTGTATATTGACCACTAAAATGTGTTGGAATTATTTAAAATTGCGATCCATTGGATGTATGCATACGAGCATATTCCGCAAAGGTGTTGTGGGCACGAATCAAACATACAAATCAAAAGTTATGGCTGTTAGAAGTTTAGGTGTCATTTGGAGCTGAATTTTGCATTACCACTATAACCCGCTATATATCGAAAACAAAATGAACTGGAATGGGCAAAACTTGTGCCCCCAATGAATGTAGTGCTCCGAGCTCATTTTGAAAAGGTGTTGTTGGTTAAAATCAGACAACAACATCAAGAGTTGTTGTTGTTTTAAGATTGAGTGTCATTTGCAGCAAAATCCCTCATTTTCACTACAAACCTCATTAAAAATTCTGGCATTTTGAAGTGTATGTGTCATTTGGAGCTAAATCTCATATTACCACCACAACTCACTATATATCAACCTCTAAACGAGCTAGAATGGGTTTAAATTGTTCTCGATTGGATTTAGGGTACCGATCTCATTTCGAAAATGTATTATGGGCGAAAATTGGACAATCGGAAATGTGTTGTCTTATTCTCGAATGGGTAAATCTTATTCTCTGTTGGATGGAGAATATGAGATCTTACCAAAAAAGTGTTGTGCACAAAAATAGAACAACTGGATCAAAAGTTATGGCTGCTTGATGTTTAGGTGTAATTTGGAGCCAAATCTCGCATTACCACTGGAACCCACTATATATCAAACAATAAATGAACTTGAATAGTTATATCCTACTCTCCATTGTCTGTAGGGCTCTGAGCTCATTATAAAAATGTAATGTGGGCAAAATTTGGGCAACTGGATCAAGAGTTCTGTCTGTTTGAAGTTTATGTGTCATTTGGAGCAAAATCCCACATTACCACTGCAACCCACTGTAGATCAACCACTAAACGAACTGAAAGGGGTAAAACTTGTTGTCCATTGGATGTAGGGCTCCGATCTCATTCCGAAAAGGTGTTGTGGGAAAAAATCAGACAACCAGATCAAATTTATGGTTGTTTCTAGTATATGTGTAATTTTGATCTAACTTTCGCATTACCATTGCAACCCGTTATATATCGACAACTAAATGAACTGCAATGGGTAAAACTTGTGCTTCAATGAATGTAGGGCTCCGAGCTCATTCCTAAAAGGTGTTGAGGGGGTAAAATTAGACAACCGTATCAAAAGTTATTGACGTATAAAGTTTGAGTTTTGTTTGGAGCTAAATCTCTCACTTCCACTACAAATCGCATCTTAAATTCATTCATTTGGAAATTTTTGTGTCATTTGGAGCAAAATCTCGCACTACCACTTCAACGCACTGTATACCGACCTCTAAGCGAGCTTGAATGGGATAAAATTGTTATCCATTGTATTTAGGGATCCGATCTTTTTTTGAAAAGGTATTGTGGGCGAAAATCGGATAACGAGATCAAAAGTTACGGATGTTTGAAGTTTAGGTCTCCTTTCGTGCTAAATACCTTATTACCAACCCACTGTATGTTGACCACTAAACAAACTGGAATGGGTAAAACTAACACTCCATTGGATGTAGGGCTCCAAGCTCATTCCAAAAAGGTGTTGTGCGCAAAAATAAGAAAACCAGATCAAAAGTTATGGCTGTTACAGTTTCTATGTCAAGAGGAGCTAAATCCCTCATTACCATTGCAACCCACTGTATATTGACCACTAAAATGAGCTTGAATGGTTTAAAATTGTGATCAATTGGATGTATGCCTCCGAGCATATTCCAAAAAGGTGTTGTGGGCAAAAATCAAACATACAAAGGAAAAGTTATGGCTGTTAGAAGTTTAGGTGTCGTTTGAAGCTAAATTTTTCATTACCACTGCAACCCACTTTATATCGGAAAGTAAAGGAACTATAATGGGTAAGACTTATGCCCCAATGAATGTAGTGCTTCGAGCTCATTTCAAAAAGGTGTTGTGGGGTAAAATCAGACAATCGCATCAAAAGTTGTTGTTGTTTTAAGATTGAGTGTCATTTGCAGCTAAATCCCTCATTTTCACTACAACCCGCATTAAAAATTCTTGCATTTTGAAGTGTATGTGTCATTTGGAGCTAAATCTCGTATTACCACCACAACTCACGGTATATCGACCTCTAAACGAGCTGGAATGGGTTTAAATTGTTCTCGATTGGATTTAGGGCTCCGATCTAACTTCCGAAAAAGTATTGTGGGCGAAAATCGGACAACCAGAAATGAGTTGTCATATTCTCGAATGAGTAAATCTTATTCTCTGTTGGATGGAGAATACTAGCTCTTACCTAAAAAGTGTTGGCTGCTTGAAGTTTAGGCGTAATTTGGTGCTAAATCCCGCATTACCTCTGGAACCCACTGTATATCGAACAATAAACGAACTTGAATGGTTATATCCTACTCTCCATTGCATGTAGGGCTCTGAGCTCATTCTAAAAAGGTAATGTGGGAAAAAATTGGGTAACTAGATCAAGAGTTATGTCTGTTTGAAGTTTATGTGTCATTTGGAGCTAAATTCAACATTAACACTACAACGCACTGTAGATCAAGCACTAAACGAACTAGAATGGGTAAAACTTGTTGTCCATTGGATGTATGGCTCCGATCTCATTTTGAAAAGGTGTTGTGGGCAAAAATCAGACAACCGGATCAAAGTTATGGCTATTTCAAGTTTAGGTGTCATTTGGAGCTAAATTTCGCATTACCAGTGCAACCCGTTATATATCGACAACTAATCGAACTGCAATGGGTAAAACTTGTGCTTCAATGAATGTAGGGCTCCGAGCTCATTCCTAAAAGGTATTGATGGGGTAAAATCAGACAATCGTATCAAAAGTTATTGCTGTATAAATTGTGAGTATCGTTTGGAGCTAAATCTCTCACTTCCACAACAAATCGCATCTAAAATTCATTCATTTTGAAATTTATGTGTCATTTGGAGCAAAATCTCGCACTACCACTTCAACCCACTGTATACCGACCTATAAGCGAGCTTAAATGGGTTAAAATTGTTCTCCATTGGATTTAGGGCTCCGATCTCATTTCGAAAAGGTATTGTGGGCAAAAATCGGACAACCGGATCAACAGTTACGGATGTTTGAAGTTTAGGTCTCCTTTCGAGCTAAATACCTTATTACCAACCCACTGTATATTGACCACTAAATAAACTGGAATGGGTAAAACTAACACTCCATTGGATGTAGGGCTCTGAGCTCATTCCAAAAAGGTGTTGTGCACAAAAATCGGACAACCAGATCAAAATTTATGGCTGTTACTGTTTCTGTGTCAAGAGCAGCTAAATCCCTCATTACCATTGCAACCCGCTGTATATTGACCACTAAAATGAGCTGGAATGGTTTAAAATTGTGCTCCATTGGATGTATTCCTCCGAGCATATTCCGAAAAGGTGTTGTGGGCAAAAAGCAAACATACAAATCAAAATTTATGGCTGTTAGAAGTTTAAGTGTCCTTTGGAGCTAAATTTTGCATTACCACTACAACCCGCTATATATAGACAACTAAATGAACTGGAATGGGTAAAATTTATGCCCCAAAGAATGTAGTGCTCTAATCTAATTTCGAAAAGGTGTTGTGGGGTAAAATCAGACAACTGCATCAAGAGTTGTTGTTGTTTTAATATTGAGTGTCATTTGCAGTTAAATTCCTTATTTTCACTACAATCTGCATTAAAAATTATGGCATTTTGAAGTGTATGTGTAAGTTGGAGCTAAATCTCGTATTACCACCACAACTCACTGTATATCAACCTCTAATCGAGATGGAATGGGTTTAAATTGTTCTCGATTAGATTTAAGACTCCGATCTCATTCTGAAAAGGTATTGTGGGCGAAAATGGAACAACCGGATCAAAAGTTATGGCTACTTGAAGTTTAGGTGTAATTTGGAGCTAAATCCCGCATTACCATTGGAACCCACTGAATATCGAACAATATACGAACTTGAATAGTTATATCCTACTCTCCATTGGATATAGGGTTCTAAGCTCATTCTAAAAATGTAATGTGGGCAAAAATTGGGCAACTGGATCAAGTGTTCTGTCTGTTTGAAGTTTATGTGTCATTTGGAGCAAAATCTCACATTAGCACTGCAACCCACTGTAGATCAACCACTAAACGAACTGGAATGGGTAAAACTTATTTTCCATTGGATGTAGGGCTCCGACCTCATTCTAAAAAGGTGTTGTGGGAAAAAATCAGACAACCGGATCAAAGTTATGGTTGTTTCAAGTATATGTGTCATTTGGAGCTAACTTTCGCATTACCAGTGCAGCCCGTTATATATCGACAACAAAATGAACTGCAATGGGTAAAACTTGTGCTTCAATGAATGTAGGGCTACGAGCTCATTCCTAAAAGGTGTTGAGGGGGTAAATCCAGACAACCGGATCAAAAGTTATTGTTGTATAAAGTTTGAGTGTCGTTTGGAGCTAAATCTCTCACTTTCACTACAAACCGAATCATAAATTCTTTCATTTTGAAATTTATGTGTAATTTGGAGCTAAATCTCGCACTACAACTACAAACCACTATATATCAACCTCTAAGCGAGCTTGAATGGGTTAAAATTGTTCTCCATTGGATTTAGGGCTCCGATCACATTCCGAAAAGGTATTGTGGGCAAAAATCGGACAACCAGATCAAAAGTTACGGATGTTTGAAGTTTAGGTCTCCTTTCAAGCTAAATACCTTATTAACAACCCGCTGTATATTGACTAATAAACAAACTAGAATGGGTAAAACTAACACTCCATTGGATGTAGGGCTCCGAGCTCATTCCAAAATGGTGTTGTGCACAAAAGTTGGACAACCAGATCAAAAGTTATGGCTGTTACAATTTCTGTGTTAAGATGATCCAAATCCCTCATTACTATTGCAACCCGCTGTATATTGACCACTAAAATGAGCTGGAATGGTTTAAAATTGTAATCCATTGGATGTATGACTCCGAGCATATTCCGAAAAGGTGTTGTGGGCAAAAATCAAACATACAAATCAAAAGTTATGGCTGTTAGAAGTTTAGGTGTCATTTGGAGCTAAATTTTGCATTACCGCTGCAACCCGCTATATATCGACAACTAAATGAACTGGAATGGGAAAAACTTATGCGCCAATGAATTTAGTGCTCCGAGCACATTTTGAAAAGGTGTTGTGGGGTAAAATAAGACAATCGCATCAAGAGTTGTTGTTGTTTTAAGATTGAGTGTCATTTGCAGCTAAATCCCTCATTTTCACTACAACCCGCATTAAAAATTCTTGCATTTTGAAGTGTATGTGTCATTCGGAGCTAAATCTCGTATTATCACCACAACTCACTGTATATCGACCTCTAAATGAGTTGGAATGAGTTTAAATTGTTCTCGATTGGATTTAGGGCTCCGATCTCATTCCGAAAAGGTATTGTGGGAGAAAATCGGACAACCGGAAATGTGTTGTCTTATTCTCGAATGGGTAAATCATATTCTCTGTTGGATGGAGAATAAGAGCTCTTACCAAAAAATTGTTGTGCGCAAAAATCGAACAACCGGGTCAAAAGATATGTCTGCTTGAAGTTTAGGTGTAATTTGGAGCTAAATTCCGCATTACCTCTGGAACCCACTGTATATCGAACAATAAACGAACTTGAATGGTTATATCCTACTCTCCATTGGATGTAGGGCTCTGAGCTCATTCTAAAGAGGTAATGTGGGCAATAATCAGACAACCGGATCAAAGTTATGGCTGTGTCAAGTTTAGGTGTCATTTGGAGCTAAATTTCGCATTACCAGTGCAACCCGTTATATATCGACATCTAAATGAAGTGTAATGGGTAAAACTTGTGCTTCAATGAATGTAGGGCTCCGAGCTCATTCCTAAA
This sequence comes from Dactylorhiza incarnata, assembly GCA_033032865.1. Lineage (NCBI taxonomy): Eukaryota > Viridiplantae > Streptophyta > Magnoliopsida > Asparagales > Orchidaceae > Dactylorhiza > Dactylorhiza incarnata. Next base: position 1,788,953 of record JAWHQI010000330.1, on the reverse strand, counting down.
AGGTGTTGATGGGGTAAAATTAGACAACCGTATCTAAAGTTATTGCTGTATAAATTTTGAGTGTCGTTTGGAGCTAAATCTCCCACTTTCACTACAAACCGCATCTGAAATTCTTTCATTTTGAAATTTATGTGTAACTTGGAGCTAAATCTCACACTACCACTACAAACCACTATATATCGACCTCTAAGAGAGCTTGACTTGGATAAAATTGTTCCCCATTGTATTTAGGGCTCTGATCTAATTCTTTCATTTTGAAATTTATTGTGAGCGAAAATCGGACAACCAGATCAAAAGTTACGGATGTTTGAAGTTTAGGTCTCCTTTCGAGCTAAATACCTTATTACCAACCCGCTGTATATTGACCCCTAAACAAACTGGAATGGGTAAAACTAACACTCCATTGGATGTAGGGCTCCAAGCTCATTCCAAAAAGGTGTTGTGCGCAAAAATAAGAAAACCAGATCAAAAGTTATGGTTGTTACAGTTTCTATGTCAAGAGGAGCTAAATCCCTCATTACCATTACAACCCGCTGTATATTGACCACTAAAATGAGCTTGAATGGTTTAAAATTGTGATCAATTGGATGTATGCCTCCGAGCATATTCTGAAAAGGTGTTGTGGGCAAAAATCAAACATACAAAGGAAAAGTTATGGCTGTTAGAAGTTTAGGTATCGTTTGAAGCTAAATTTTGCATTACCACTGCAACCCGCTATATATCGACAACTAAATGAACTATAATGGGTAAAGCTTATGCCCCAATGAATTTAGTGCTTCGAGCTCATTTCAAAAAGATTTTGTGGGGTAAAATCAGACAATCGCATCAAGAGTTGTCGTTGTTTTAAGATTGAGTGTCATTTGCAGCTAAATCCCTCATTTTCACTACAACCCGCATTAAAAATTCTTGCATTTTGAAGTGTATGTGACATTTGGAGCTAAATCTCGTATTAACACCACAACTCACTGTATATCGACCTCTAAACAAGCTGGAATGGGATTAAATTGTTCTCGATTGGATTTAGGGCTCCGATCTCATTCTGAAAAGGTATTGTGGGCGAAAATCGGACAACCGAAAATGTGTTGTCTAATTCTCGAATGTATAAATCTTATTTTCTGTTGGATGGAGAATACGAGCTCTTACCAAAAAAAGTGTTGGCTGCGTGAAGTTTAGGTGTAATTTGGTGTTAAATCCCGCATTACCTCTGGAACCCACTGTATATCGAACAATAAATGAACTTGAATGGTTATATCCTACTCTCCATTGGATGTAGGGCTCTGAGCTTATTCTAAAAAGGTAATGTGGGAAAAAATTGGGCAACTGGATCAAGAGTTCTGTCTGTTTGAAGTTTATGTGTCATTTGGAGCTAAATCCAACATTACCACTGCAACCCACTATAGATCAACCACTAAACGAACTAGAATGGGTAAAACTTGTTGTCCATTGGATGTATGACTCCGATCTCATTCCGAAAATGTGTTGTGGGCAAAAATCAGACAACCAGATCAAAGTTATGGTTGTTTCAAGTTTAGGTGTCATTTGGAGCTAAATTTCGCATTACCAGTGCAACCCGTTATATATCGACAACTAAACGAACTGCAATGGGTAAAACTTGTGCTTCAATGAATGTAGGGCTTTGAGCTCATTCCTAAAAGGTATTGAGGGGGTAAAATCAGATAACCATATCAAAAGTTATTGATGTACAAATTTTGAGTGTCGTTTGGAGCTAAATCTCTCACTTCCACTACAAATTGTATTTAAAATTCATTCATTTTGAAATTTATGTGTCATTTGGAGGAAAATCTCGCACTACCACTTCAACCAACTGTATACCGACCTCTATGCGGGATTAAATGGGTTAAAATTGTTCTCCATTGGATTTAGGGCTCCGATCTCATTCCGAATAGGTATTGTGGGCGAAAATCGGACAACCGGATCAACAATTATAGATGTTTGAAGTTTAGGTCTCCTTTCGAGCTAAATACCTTATTACCAACCCATTGTATATTGACCACTAAACAAACTGGAATGGGTAAAACTAACACTCCATTGAATGTAGGGCTCCGAGCTCATTCCAAAAAGGTATTGTGCGCAAACATCGGACAACCAGATCAAAATTTATGGTTGTTATAGTTTTTGTGTCAAGAGCTGCTAAATCCCTCATTACCATTGCAACCCGCTGTATATTGACCACTAAAATGAGCTGGAATGGTTTAAAATTGTGCTCCATTGTATGTATGCCTCCGAGCATATTCCGAAAAGGTGTTGTGGGCAAAATCCAAACATACAAATCAAAAGTTATGGCAGTTAGAAGTTTAGGTGTTCTTTGGAGCTAAATTTTGCATTACCACTGCAACCCGCTATATATCGACAACTAAATGAACTGGAATGGGTAAAATTTATGCCCCAATGAATGTAGTGCTCTGAGCTCATTTCGAAAAGGTGTTGTGGGGTAAAATCAGACAACTGCATCAAGAGTTGTTGTTGTTTTAAGATTGAGTGTCATTTGCAGCTAAATTCCTCATTTTCACTACAACCTGCATTAAAAATTCTGGCATTTTGAAGTGTATGTGTCATTTGGAGCTAAATCTCGTATTACCACCACAACTCACTGTATATCGACCTCTAATCGAGCTGGAATGGGTTTAAATTGTTCTCGATTAGATTTAAGGCTCCGAGCTCATTCCGAAAAGGTATTGTGGGGGAAAATCGGACAACTAGAAATTTATTGTCTTTCTCGAATGGGTAAATCTTATTCTATGTTGGATGGAGAATACGAGCTCTTACTGAAAAAGTCTTGTGCGCAAAAATCGAACAACCGGATCAAAAGTTATGGCTGCTTGAAGTTTAGGTGTAATTTGGAGCTAAATCCCGCATTACCACTGGAACTCAATGTATATCGAACAATAAATGAACTTGAATGGTTATATCCTACTCTGCTTTGGATGTAGGGCTTTGAGATCATTCTAAAAAGGTAATGTCGGTAAAAATTGGGCAACTGGATCATGAGTTCTGTCTGTTTGAAGTTTGTGTCATTTGGAGCTAAATCCCACATTACCACTACAACCCACTGTAGATCAACCACTAAACGATCTTGAATTGGTAAAACTTTTTGTCCATTAAATATATGGCTCAAATCTCATTCTGAAAAGGTGTTGTGGGCAAAAATCAGACAACCAGATCAAAGTTCTGGCTGTTTCAAATTTAGGTGTCATTTGGAGCTAAATTTCGCATTACCAGTGCAACCCGTTATATATAGACAACTAAATGAACCGCATTGGGTAAAACTTGTGCTTCAATGAATGTATGGCTCCGAGCTCATTCCTAAAAGGTGTTGAGGCGGTAAAATCAGACAATCGGATCAAAAGTTATTGCTGTATAAAGTTTGAGTGTCGTTTGGAGCTAAATCTCTCACTTTCACTACAAACTGCATCTTAAATTCTTTCATTTTGAAATTTATGTGTAAATTGGATCTAAATCTCGCACTACCACTACAACCCACTATATATCGACCACTAAGCAAGCTTGAATGGGTTAAAATTGTTCTCCATTAGAATTAGGGCTCCGATCTCACTCCGAAAAGGTATTGTGGGCAATAATCAGACAAAGGGATCAAAAGTTACGGATGTTTGAAGTTTAGGTCTCCTTTCGAGCTAAATACCTTATTACCAACCTACTGTATATTGACCACTTAACAAACTGGAATGGGTAAAACTAACACTCCATTGGATGTAGGGCTCCGAGCTCATTCAAAAAAGTTGTGCGCAAAAATCGGACAGCCAGATCAAAAGTAATGGCCGTTACAGTTTTTGTGTCAAGAGCAGCTAAATCCCTCATTACCATTGCAACCCACTGTATATTGAACACTAAAATGAGCTGGAATGGTTTAAAATTGTCCTCCATTGGATGTATGCCCCTGAGCATATTCTGAAAAGGTGTTGTGGGCAAAAATCAAACATACAAATCAAAAGTTATGGCTGTTAGATGTTTAGGTGTCATTTGGAGCTAAATTTTGCAATACCACTGCAACCCGCTATATATCGACAACTAAATGAACTGGAATGGGTAAAACTTATGCCCCAATGAATGTAGTGCACCGACCTCATTTCGAAAAGGTGTTGTGGGGTAAAATCAGACAACTGCATCAAGAGTTGTTGTTGTTTTAAGATTGAGTGTCATTTGCAGCTAAATTCCTCATTTTCACTACAACCCACATTAAAAATTCTGGCATTTTGAAGTGTATGTGTCATTTGGAGCTAAATATCATATTACCACCACAACTCACAATATATCGACCTCTAAACGAGCTGGAATGGGTTTAAATTGTTCTCGATTGGATTTAGGGCTCCGATCTCATTCCGAAAAGGTATTGTGGGCGAAAATAGGACAACCTGAAATGTATTGTCTTATTCTCGAATGGGTAAATCTTATTCTCTGTTGGATGGGGAATACTAGCTCTTACCAAAAAAGTGTTGTGCACAAAAATCAAACAATCAGATCAAACGTTATGGCTGCTTGAAGTTTAGGTGTAATTTGGAGCTAAATCCTGCATTACCACTGGAACCCACTGTATATCAAACAATAAACGAACTTGAATGGTTATATCCTACTCTGCATTGGATGTAGGGATCTGAGCTCATTCTAAAAAAGTAATGTGGGCAAATATTGGGCAACTGGATCAAGAGTTCTGTCTGTTTGAAGTTTATGTGTCATTTGGAGCTAAATCCCGCATTACCACTGCAACCCACTGTAGATCAACTACTAAACAAACTTGAATGGGTAAAACTTGTTGTCCATTAGATGTATGGCTCCGATCTCATTCTAAAAAGGTGTTGTGGGAAAAAATCAGACAACCAGATCAAAGTTATGGCTGTTTCAAGTTTAGTTGTCATTTGGAGATAAATTTCGCATTACCAGTGCAACCCGTTATATATCGACAACTAAATGAACTGCAATGGGTAAAACTTGTGCTTCAATGAATGTAGGGCTCCGAGATCATTCCTAAAAGGTGTTGAGGCGGTAAAATCAGACAACCGTATCAAAAGTTATTGCTGTATAAATTTTGAGTGTCGTTTGGAGCTAAATCTCTCACTTCCACTACAAACCGCATTTTAGATTCATTCATTTTGAAATTTATATGTCATTTGGAGCAAAATCTCGCACTACCACTTCAACCCAATATATATCGACCTCTAAGCGAGCTTGAATGAGTTAAAATTGTCCTCCATTGCATTTAAGGCTCCGATCTCATTCCGAAAAGGTATTGTGGGAGAAAATCAGACAACCGGATCAAAAGTTACGGATGTTTGAAGTTTAGGTCTCCTTTCGAGCTAAATACATTATTACCAAGTCGATGTATGTTGACCACTAAACAAACTAGAATGGGTAAATCTTGTTCGCGATTGAATGTAGGGCTCCGAGCTCATTCCAAAAAAGTGTTGTGCGCAAAAATCGGAAAACCAGATCAAAAGTTATGGATGTTACAGTTTCTGTGTCAAGAGAAGCTAAATCCCTCATTATCATTGCAACCCGCTGTATATTGACCACTAAAATGATCTGGAATGTTTTAAAATTGTGCTCTATTGAATGTATGCCTCCGAGCATATTCCGAAATGGTGTTGTGGGCAAAAATCAAAATACAAATCAAATGTAATGGCTGTTAGAAGTTTAGGTGTCATTTGGAGCTAAATTTTGCATTACCACTGCAACCCGCTATATATCGATAACTGAATGAACTGGAATGGGTAAAACTTGTGCTCCAATGGATGTAGTGCTCCGAGCTTATTTTGAAAAGGTGTTGTGAGGTAAAATCAAACCGCATCAAGAGTTATTGTTGTTTTAAGATTAAGTGTAATTTGCAGCTAAATCTTTCATTTTCACTACAACCCGCATTAAAAATTCTTGAATTTTGAAGTGTTTGTGTCATTTGGAGCTAAATCTCGTATTACTACCACAACTCACTGTATATCGACCTCTAAATGAGCTGAAATGGGTTTAAATTGTTCTCGATTGGATTTAGGGCTCCGATCTCATTCCGAAAAGGCATAGTGGGCGAAGATCAGACAACCGGAAATGTGTTGTCTTATTCTCGAATGGGTAAATCTTATTCTCTGTTGGATGGAGAATGCGAGCTCTTTCCGAAAAAGTGTTGTGCGCAAAAATCAAACAACCAGATCAAAAGTTATGGCAGGTTGAAGTTTAGTTGTAATTTGGAGCTAAATCCCGCATTACCACTGGAACCCACTATATATCGAATAATAAACAAACTTGAATGGTTATATCCTACTCTCCATTGGATGTAGGGCTCTAAGATCATTCTAAAAAAGTAATGTGTGCAAAAATTGGGCAACTGGATCATGAGTTCTGCCTATTTTAAGTTTGTGTCATTTGGAGCAAAATCCCACATTACCACTGCAACCTACTGTAGATCAACCACTAAACGAACTGGAATGGGTAAAACTTATTGTCCATTGGATGTGGGGCTCCGATCTCATTTCGAAAAGGTGTTGTGGGCAAAAATAAGAACACCGGATCAACGTTATGGTTGTTTCAAGTTTAGGTGTCATTGGGAGCTAAATTTCGCATTACCAGTGTAACCCGTTATATATCGACAACTAAATGAACTGCAATGGGTAAAACTTGTCATTCAATGAATGTAGGGCTCCGAGCTCATTCCTAAAAGGCAAATCACTATATATCGACCTCTAAGCGAGCTTGAATGGGTTAAAATTGTTCTCCATTGGATTTAGGGCTCCGATCTCATTCCGAAAAGGTATTGTGGGCGAAAATCGAACAACCGGATCAAAAGTTACGGATGTTGGAAGTTTAGGTTTCCTTTCGAGCTAAATACCTTATTACAAACCCATTGTATATTGACCACTAAACAAACTAGAATGGGTAAAACTAACACTCCATTAGATGTAGGGCTCCGAGCTCATTCCAAAAAGGTGTTTTGCGCAAAAATCGGACTACCAGATCAAAAGTTATGGTTGTTACAGTTTCTGTGTCAAGAGGAGCTAAATCCCTCATTGCCATTGGAACCGCTGTATATTGACCACTAAAATGAGCTGGAATGGTTTAAAATTGTGCTCCATTGGATGTATGCCTCCGAGCATATTCTGAAAAGGTGTTGTGGGCAAAAATCAAACATACAAATCAAAAGTTATGGCTGTTAGAAGTTTAGGTGTCATTTGGAGCAAAATTTTGCATTACCACTGCAACCCACTACATATCGACACCTAAATGAACTTGGATGGGTAAAACTTGTGCCCCAATGAATGTAGTGCTCCGAGCTCATTTCGAAAAGGTGTTGTGGGGTAAAATTTGACAACCGCATCAAGAGTTGTTGTTATTTTAAGATTGAGTGTCATTTGCAGCTAAATCCCTCATTTTCACTACAACCCGCATTAAAAATTCTGGAATTTTGAATTGTATGTGTCATGTGGTGCTAAATCTCATATTACCACCACAATTCACTGTATATCGACCTCTAAATGAGTTGGAATGAGTATAAATTTTTCTCAATTGGATTTAGGGCTCCGATCTCATTCCGAAAAGGTATTGTGGGCGAAAACCGGACAACCAGAAATGTCTTGTCTTATTCTAGAATGGGTAAATCTTATTCTCTTATGGATGGAGAATACGAGCTCTTTCCGAAAAAGTGTTGTGCGCAAAAATCAGACAACTGGATCAAAAGTTATGGCTGCTTGAAGTTTATGTGTCATTTGGAGCTAAATTCCATATTACCACTTCAACCCACTGTCGATCAACCACTAAACAAACTGGAATGGGTAAAACTTGTTTTCCATTGGATGTAGGGCTCCGATCTCATTCCGAAAAGGTGTTGTGGGAAAAAATCAGACATCCAGATCAAAGTTATGGCTGTTTCAAGTTTAGGTGTTATTTGAAGCTAAATTTCACAATACCAGTGCAACCCGCTATATACCGACAACTAAATCAACTATAATGGGTAAAACTTGTGCTTCAATGAATATAGGGCTCCAAGCTCATTCCTAAAAGGTGTTGTGGGGGTAAAATAAGAAAATCGGATCAAAAGTTATTTCTGTATCAAGTTTGAGTGTCGATTGTAGCTAAATCTCTCACTTTCACTACAAACCGCATCTTAAATTCTTTCATTTTGAAATTTATATGTCATTTGGAGCTAAATATCGCACTACCACTATAACCCACTGTATATGTCTAAGCGAGCTTGAATGGGTTAAAATTGTTCTCCATTGGATTTAGGGCTCCGATCTCATTCCGAAAAGGTATTGTGGGCGAAAATCGGACAACCATATCAAAATTTACGGATGTTTGAAGTTTAGGTCTCCTTTCGAACTATATACCTTATTACCAACCCGCTGTATATTGACCACTAAACAAACTGGAATGGGTAAAACTTGTTCTCCACTGGATGTAGGGCTCCGAGCTCATTCAAAAAAGGTATTGTGTGCAAAAATCGGACAACCAGATCAAAAGTTATGGATGTTACATTTTATGTGTCAAGAGGAGCTAAATCCCTCATTACCATTGCAACCCGCTGTATATTGACCACTAAAATGACCTGGAATGTTTTAAAATTGTGCTCCATTTCATGTATGCCTCCGAGCATATTCCGAAAAAGTGTTGTGGGCAAAAATCAAACATACAAATCAAAAGTTATGGCTGTTAGAAGTTTAGGTGTCATTTGGAGCTAAATTTCGCATTTCCACTGCAACCCGCTATATATCGACAACTAAATGAACTGGAATGGGTAAAACTTATGCTCCAATGAATGTATTGCTCCGAGCTCATTTCGAAAAGGTGTTGTGTGGTAAAATAATACAAGCGCATCAGGAGTTATTGATATTTTAAGATTGTGTGTCATTTGCAGCTAAATCTCTCATTTTCACTACAACTCGCATTAAAAATTCTGGAATTTTGAAGTGTATGTGTCATTGGAGCTAAATCTCATATTACCACCACAACTCCCTATATATTGACCTCTAAACGAGCTGGAATGGATTTAAATTGTTCTCGATTTGATTTAGGGCTCCGATGTCATTCTGAAAAGGTATTGTGGGTGAAAATCGTACAACCGGAAATGTGTTGTTTTAATCTCAATTGGGTTAATCTTATTCTCTGTTGGATGGAGAATACGAGATCTTTCCGAAAAAGTGTTGTGCGCAAAAATCGAACAACCAGATCAAAAGTTATGGCTGCTTGAAGTGTCGGTGTAATTTTGAGCAAAATCCTGCATTACCACTGGAACCCACTGTATATCGAACAATAAACAAACTTGAATGGTTATATCCTACTCTCCATTGGATGTAGGGCTTTGAGATCATTCTAAAAAGGTAATGTGCGCAAAAATTGGGCAACTGAATCAAGATTTCTGTCTGTTTGAAGTTTATGTGTCATTTGGAGCTAAATCTCACATTACCACTGCAACCCACTGTAGATCATCCACTAACCAAACTGGAATGAGTAAAACTTGTTGTCCATTGGATGTAGGGCTCCGATATAATTCCGAAAAGGTGTTGTGGACAAAAATTAGACAACCGGATCAAAGTTATGGCTGTTTCAAATTTAGGTGTCATTTGGAGCTAAATATCACTTTACCAGTGCAACCCGCTATATATCGACAACTAAATGAACTGCAATGGGTAAAATTTGTGCTTCAATGAATGTAGGGCTCCGAGCTAATTCCTAAAAGGTGTTGTGGGGGTAAAATCAGAAAACTGGATCAAAGGTTATTGCTGTATAAAGTTTGAGTGTCATTTGGAGCTAAATCTCGCACTACCACTACAACCCACTATATATCGACCTCTAAGCAAGCTTGAATTGGTTATAATTGTTCTCCATTGGATTTAGGGCTTCGATCTCTTTCCGAAAAGGTAATATGGGCGAAAATCGGACATCTGGATCAAAAGTTACGGATATTTGAAGTTTAGGTCTTTTTTCGAACTAAATACCTTATTACCAACCCGCTGTATATTGACCACTAAACAAACTGGAATGGGTAAAACTTGTTCTCCATTGGATGTAGGGCTCCGAGCTCATTCCAAAAAGGTGTTGTGCGCAAAAATTGGGCAACCAGATCAAAAGTTATGGCTGTTATTATTGCTGTGTCAAGAGGAGCTAAATCCCACATTACCATTGCAACCCGTCGTATATTGACCACTAAAAAGAGCTGCAATGGTTTAAAATTGTGCTCCACTTGATGTATGCCTCCGAGCATATTCTGAAAAGGTGTTGTGGGCAAAAATCAAACATACATATCAAAAGTTATGGCTATTAGAAGTTTAGGTGTTATTTGGAGCTAAATTTCGCATTAGCACTTCAACCCGCTATATATCGACAACTAAATGAACTGGAATGGGTAAAACTTGTGCTCCAATGAATGTAGTGCTCCGAGCTCATTTCGAAAAGTTGTTGTGGGGTAAAATAAGACAACCACATCAAGAGTTGTTGCTTTTTTAAGATTGAGTGTCATTTGCAGCTAAATCTCTCATTTTCACTACAACCCGCATTAAAAATTCTGGCATTTTGAAGTGTATGTGTCATTTGGAGATAAATCTCATATTACCAACACAACTCACTATAAATCGACCTCTAAACGAGCTGCAATTGGTTTAAATTGTTCTCGATTGGATTTAGGGCTCCGATCTCATTCCGAAAAGGTATTGTGGGTGAAAATCGGACAACCGGAATTGTCTTGTCTTATTATCGTATGAGTAAATCAAATTCTCTGTTGGATCGAGAATACGAGCTCTTTCCGAAAAAGTGTTGTGCGCAAAAATCGAACAACCAGATTAAAAGTTATGGCTGCTTGAAGTTTAGGTGTATTTTGGAGCTAAATCCTGCATTACCACTAGAACCCACTGTATATCGAACAATAAACAAACTTGAATGGTTATATCCTACTCTCCATTGGATGTAGGGCTCTGAGCTGATTCTAAAATGGTATTGTGGGCAAAAATTGGGCAACTGGATCAAGAGTTCTGTCTGTTTGAAGTTTATGTGTCATTTAGAGCAAAATCTCACATTACCACTTCAACCCACTGTAGATCAACCACTAAACGAACTGGAATGGGTAAAACTTGTTGTCCATTGGATATAGGGCTCCGATCTCATTCCGAAAAGGTGTTGTGGGAAAAAATCAAATGACCTAATCACAGTTATGGATGTTTGTAATTTATGTGTCAATTGGAGCAAAATCCCTCATTTTCATTACAATCCACTATCCGTCGACTACAAAATGAACTCGATCGATTAAATCCTATTCCCCATAGGATGTGTGGCTCTGAGCTCTTTCCTAAAAAGTGTTTTGGGCAGAATCCGGACAAATAGATCAAGAGTTATAGCTGTTTGAAGTTTGTGTCATTTGGAGCTAAATCACACATTACCACTGCAACCCACTATAGATCAACCACTAAATGAACTGGAATGTATAAAACTTGTTGTCCATTGGATGTAGGGCTCTGATCTCATTCCGAAAAGGTGTTGTGGGCAAAACTCAGACAACCGGATCAAAGTTATGGCTGTTTCAAATTTAGGTGTCATTTGGAGCTAAATTTCACATTACCAGTACAATCCGCTATATATCGACAACTAAATGAACTGCAATGGGTAATACATGTGCTTCAATGAATGTAGGGCTTCAAGCTAATTCCAAAAAGGTGTTGTGGGGGGTAAAGTCAGAAAACCGGATCAAAAGTTATTGCTGTATAAAGTTTGAGTGTCGTTTGGAGCTAAATTTCCCACTTTAGGGTTTCATGCTCATTTCCAAAATGTGTTGTGCGCAAAAATCGGATAACCAGATCAAAAGTTATGGTTGTTACTGTTTCTGTGTCAAGAGGAGCTAATTCCCTCATTACCATTGCAACCAGCAGTATATTGACCACTAAAAAGAGCTGGAATGGTTTAAAATTGTACTCCACTTGATTTAAGCCTCCGAGCATATTCCGAAAAGGTGTTGTGGGCAAAAATCAAACATACAAATCAAAAGTTATGGCTGTTAGAAGTTTAGGTGTCATTTGGAGCTACATTTCGCATTAACACTGCAACCCGCTATATATCGACAACTAAATGAACTGGAATGGGTAAAACTTGTGCTCCAATGAATGTAGTGCTCCGAGCTCATTTCGAAAAGGTGTTGTGGGGTAAAATAAGACAGCCACATCAAGAGTTGTTGTTTTAAGTTTGACTGTCATTTGCAGCAAAATCTCTCATTTTCACTACAACCCACCCGCATTAAAAATTCTGGCATTTTGAAGTGTATGTGTCATTTGGAGTTAAATCTCATATTACCACCACAACTCATTGTATATCGACCACTAAACGAGCTGGAATGGGTTTATATTGTTCTCGATTGGATTTAGGGCTCCAATCTCATTCCGAAAAGGTATTGTGGGTGAAAATCGGACAACCGGAAATGTGCTATTTTATTCTCGAATGGGTAAATCTTATTCTCTATTGGATCGAGAATACGAGCTCTTTTCCGAAAAAGTGTTGTGCGCAAAAATTGAACAACCAGATCAAATGTTATGTCTGCTTGAAGTTTAGGTGTAATTTGGAGCTAAATCCCGCATTACCACTGGAACCCACTGTATATCGAACAATAAATGAACTTGAATGGTTATATCCTATTCTACATTGGATGTAGGGCTTTGAGCTCATTCTAAAAAGGTAATGTGGGCAAAAATTGGGCAACGGGATCAAGAGTTCTGTCTGTTTGAAGTTTATGTGTCATTTGGAGCAAAATCCCACATTACCACTGCAACCCACTGTAGATCAACCACTAAACAAACTAGAATGGGTAAAACTTGATGTCCATTTGATGTAGGGCTCTGATCTCATTCGAAAAAGTGTTGTGGGAAAAAATTTGACAACCTGATCAAAGTTATGGACGTTTGTAGTTTAGGTGTCAATTGGAGCAAAATCCCTCATTTCCACTGCAATGCACTATCCGTTGACCACTAAATGAACTCGATCGAGTAAATCCTATTCTCCATAGGATGTCTGGCTCTGAGCTCTTTCCGAAAAGGTGTTTGGGCTAAATCCGGACAACTAGATCAAGAGTTATACCTGTTTGAAGTTTGTGTCAATTGGAGTAAAATCCCACATTACCACTGCAACCCACTGTAGATCAACCACTAAATGAACTGGAATGGGTAAAACTTGTTGTCCATTAGATGTAGGGCTCCGATCTCATTGCGAAAAGGTGTTCTGGGAAAAAATCAGACATCCAGATCAAATTTATGGTTGTTTCAAATTTAGGTGTCATTTGGAGCTAAATTTCACATTATCAGTGCAACCCGCTATATATCGACAACTAAATGAATTGCAATGGGTAAAACTTGTGCTTCAATGAATGTAGGGCTCCGATCTAATTCCTAAAAGGTGTTGTGGGGGTAAAATCAGAAAATCGGATCAAAAGTTATTGTTGTATAAAGTTTGAGTGTCGTTTGGAGCTAAATCTCTCACTTTCACTACAAACCGCATCCAAAATTCTTTCATTTTCAAATTTATGTGTCATTTGGACCTAAATCTCGCACTACCACTAAAACCCACTATATATCGACCTCTAAGTGAGCTTGAATGGGTTATAATTGTTCTCCATTGGATTTAGGGCTCCGATCTCTTTCCGAAAAGGTATTGTGGGCGAAAATCGGACAACCGGATCAAAAGTTACGGATGTTTGAAGTTTAGGTCTCTTTTCGAACTAAATACCTTATTACCAACCCGCTGTATATTGACCACTAAACAAACTGGAATGTGTAAAACTTGTTCTCCATTGGATGTAGGACTCCGAGCTTTGTCCAAAAAGGTGTTGTGCGTAAAAATCGGACAAGCAGATCAAAAGTTATGGCTGTTACTGTTTCTGTGTCAAGAGGAGCTAAATCCCTCTTTACCATTGCAACCCGCTGTATATTGACCACTAAAAAGAGCTGGAATGGTTTAAAATTGTGCTCCATTTGATGTATGTGTCCGAGCATATTCCGAAAAGGTGTTGTGGGAAAAAAATCAAACATTCAAATCAAAAGTTATGGCTGTTAGAAGTTTTGGTGTCATTTGGAGATAAATTTCACATTACCACAGCAACCCGCTATATATCGATGACTAAATGAACTGGAATGGGTAAAATTTGTGCTCCAATGAATGTAGTGCTCCGAGCTCATTTCGAAAAGGTGTTGTGGGGGTAAAATAAGACAACCACATCAAGAGTTGTTGCTGTTTTAAGATTGAGTGTCATTTGTAGCTAAAACTCTCATTTTCACTACAACCCGCATTAAAAATTCTGGCATTTTGAAGTGTTTGTGTAATTTGGAGCTAAATCTCGTATTACCACCACAACTCACTGTATATCGACCTCTAAATGAGCTGTAATGGGTTTAAATTGTTCTCGATTGGATTTAGGTCTCCGATCTCATTTCGAAAATATATTGTGGGTGAAAATCGGACAACTGGAAATGTGTTATATTATTCTCAAATGGATAAATCTTATTCTCTGTTGGATCGAGAATACGAGCTCTTTCCGAAAAAGTGTTGTGCGCAAAAATTGAACAACAAGATCAAAAGCTATGGCTGCTTGAAGTTTAGGTGCAATTTGGAGCTAAATCTCGCATTACCACTGGAACCCACTGTATATCGAACAATAAACAAACTTGAATGGTTATATCCTACTCTCCATTGGATGTAAGGCTCTGAGCTCATTCTAAAAAGGTATTGTGGTTAAAAATTGGGCAACTGGATAAAGAGTTCTGTCTGTTTGAAGTTTATGTGTCATTTGGAGCAAAATCCCACATTACCACTACAACCCACTGTAAACCACTAAACGAACTGGAATGGGTAAAACTTATTGTCCATTGGATGTAGGGCTCCGATCTCATTCCGAAAAGGTGTTGTGGGCAAAAATCAGACAATCGGATCAAAGTTATGGATGTTTGTAGTTTTTGTGTCAATTGGAGCAAAATCCCTAATTTCCACTGCAATCCACTATCCGTCGACCACTAAATGAACTCGATCGAGTAAATCCTATTCTCCATAGGATGTGTGTCTCTTTGAGCTCTTTCCGAAAAGGTGTTTTGTGCAAAATCCAGACAACTAGAACAAGAGTTATAGCTGTTTAAGTTTGTGTCATTTGGAGCTAAATCCCACATTAACACTGCAAACCACTATAGATCAACCACTAAATGAACTGGAATGGGTAAAACTTGTTGTCCATTGGATGTAGGGCTCCGATATCATTCCGAAAAGGTGTTGTGGGCAAAAATTTGACAACCGGATCAAAGTTATGGCTGTTTCAAATTTAGGTGTCATTTGGAGCTAAATTTAACATTACCAGTGCATCCCGCTATTTATCGACAACTAAATGAACTGCAATGGGTAAAACTTGTGCTTCAATGAATGTATGGCTCAAAGCTAATTCTTAAAAGGTGTTGTGGGGTGTAAAATCAGAAAACCAGATCAAAAGTTATTTCTGTATAAAGTTTGAGTGTCGTTTGGAGCTATATCTCTCACTTTCACTACAAACCGCATCCTAAGTTATTTCAATTTGAAATTAATCTATCATTTGGAGCTAAATCTCACACTTACACTACATCCCACTATATATCGACCTCTTAGCGAGCTTGAATGGTTTATTATTGTTCTCCATTGGATTTAAGGCTCCGATCTATTTCCGAAAAGGTATTGTGGGCGAAAATCGGACAACCGGATCAAACATTACGGATGTTTGAAGTTTAGGTCTCTTTTGGAACTAAATTACTTATTACCAACCCGCTGTATATTGACCACTATACAAACCAAAATGGGTAAAACTTGTTCTCCATTGGATGTAGGGCTCCGAGCTCATTCCAAAAAGGTATTGTGCGCAAAAATCGGACAACCAGATCAAAAGTTATGGCTGTTACTATTTCTGTGTCAAGAGGAACTAAATCCCTCATTACCATTGCAACCCGCCGTATATTGACCACTAAAAAGAGCTGGAATGGTTTAAAATTGTGCTCCATTTGATGTATGCCTCCAAGCATATTCCGAAAAGGTGTTGTGGGCAAAACTCAAACATACAAATCAAAGTTATGGTTGTTAGAAGTTTATGTGTCATTTGGAGCTAAATTTCGCATTACCACTACAACCCGCTATATATCGACAACTAAATGAACTGGAATGGGTAAAACTTGTGCTCCAATGAATGTAGTGCTCCGAGCTCATTTCGAAAAGGTGTTGTGGGGTAAAATAAGACAACCACATCAAGAGTTGTTGCTGTTTTAAGATTGAGTGTCATTTGCAGCTAAATCTCTCATTTTCACTACAACCTGCATTAAAAATTCTGGCATTTTGAAGTGTATGTGTCATTTGGAGCTAAATCATGTATTACCACAACAACTCACTGTATATCGACCTCTAAACGAGCTGAAATTGGTTTAAATTGTTCTCGAATGGATTTAGGGCTCTGATCTCATTCCAGAAAGGTATTATGGGTGAAAATTGGACAACCGGAAATGTGTTTTCTTATTCTCGAATGGGTAACTATTATTCTCTGTTGGATTGAGAATACAAGCTCTTTCCGAAAAAGTGTTGTGCGCAAAAATCGAACAACCAGATCAAAAGTTATGGCTACTTGAAGTTTTGGTGTAATTTGGAGCTAAATCCCGCATTACCACTAGAACCCATTGTATATCGAATAATAAACAAACTTGAATGGATATATCCTACTCTCCATTGGATGTAGGGCTCTGAGCTGATTCTAAAAAGGTATTGTGGGCAAAAATTGGGCAACTGGATCAAGAGTTCTGTTTATTTGAAGTTTATGTGTCATTTGGAGCAAAATCTCACATTACCACTTCAACCCACTGAAGATCAACCACTAAACAAACTGGAATGGGTAAAACATGTTGTCCTTTGGATGTAGGGCTCCGATCTCATTCCGAAAAGGTGTTGTGGGAAAAAATCAGAAGACCTGATCAAAGTTATGGATGTTTGTAGTTTATGAGTCAATTGGAATAAAATCCCTCATTTCCACTGCAATCCACTATCCGTCGACCACTAAATGAACTCGATCGAGTAAATCCTATTCTCCATAGGATGTGTGGCTCTGAGCTTTTTCCTAAAAGGTTTTTTGGGCAAAATCCGGACAACTAGATCAAGAGTTATAGCTGTTTGAAGTGTATGTGTCATTTGGAGCTAAATCACTCATTACCACTGCAACCCACTGTAGATCAACCCCTAAATGAACTGGAATGGGTAAAACTTGTTGTCCATTGGATGTAGGGCTCCGATCTCATTCTGAAAAGGTGTTGTGGGCAAAAATCAGACAACTGGATCAAAGTTATGATTGTTTTAAATTTAGGTGCCATTTGGAGCTAAATTTCACATTACCAGTACAACCCGCTATATATCGACAACTAAACGAACAGCAATGGGTAAAACTTGTGCTTCAATGAATGTAGGGCTCCGAGCTAATTCCTAAAAGGATTTGTGGGGGTAAAATCAGAAAACCGGATCAAAAGTTATTTATGTATAAAGTTTGAGTGTCGTTTGGAGCTAAATCTCTCACTTTCACTACAAACCGCATCCAAAATTCTTTCATTTTGAAATTTATGTGTCATTTGGAGGTAAATCTCGCACTACCACTACAACCCACTATATAACGACCTCTAAGAGAGCTTGAATGGGTTATAATTGTTCTCTATTGGATTTAGGGCTCCGATCTTTTTCTGAAATGGTATTGTGGGCGAAAATCGGACAACCGAATCAAAAGTTACAGACGTTTGAAGTTTAGGTCTCTTTCCAAACTAAATACCTTATTACCAACCCACTGTATATTGACCACTTAACAAACTGGAATGGGTAAAACTTGTTCTCCATTGGATGTAGAGCTCCGTGCTCATTCCAAAAATGTGTTGTGCGAAAAAATCGGACAACCAGATCAAAAGTTATGGCTGTTACTGTTTCTGTGTCAAGAGGAGCTAAATCCCTCATTACCATTGCAACCCGCTGTATATTGACCACTAAAAAGAGCTGGAATGGTTTAAAATTGTGCTCCCTTTGATGTAAGCCTTCGAGCATATTCTGAAAAGGTGTGGTGGGCAAAAATCAAACATACTAATCAAAAGTTATGGATGTTAGAAGTTTAGGTGTCATTTGGAGCTAAATTTCGCATTAACACTGCAACTCGCTATATATCGACGACAAAATGGGTAAAACTTGTGCTCCAATGAATGTAGTGCTCCGAGCTCATTTCGAAAAGGTGTGGTGGGGTAAAATAAGACAACCACATCAAGAGTTGTTGATGTTTTAAGATTGAGTGTCATTTGCAGTAAAATCTCTCATTTTCACTACAACCCGCTTTAAAAATTCTGGCCTTTTGAAGTGTATGTGTCATTCGGATCTAAATCTCATATTACCACCACAACTCACTGTATATCGACCTCTAAACGAGCTGGAATGGGTTTAGATTGTTCTCGATTGGATTTAGGGCACCGATCTCATTCCGAAAAGGTGTTGTGGGTGTAAATCGGACAACCAGAAATGTGCTGTCTTATTATCGAATGGGTAAATCTTATTCTCTATTGGATCGAGAATACGAGCTCTTTCCAAAAAAGTGTGTTGCAAAAATCGAACAACCAGGTCAAAAGTTTTGGCTGCTTGAAGTTTAGGTGTAATTTGGAGCTAAATCCCACATTGCCACTAGAACCCACTGTATATCGAACAATAAATGAACTTGAATGGTTATATCCTACTCTGCATTGGATGTAGGGCTCTGAGCTCATTCTAAAAAGGTAATGTGGGCAAAAATTGGGAAACTAGATCAAGAGTTCTGTATGTTAGAAGTTTATGTGTCATTTGGAGCTAAATCCCACATTACCACTGCAACCCACTATATATCAACCACTAAACGAACTGGAATGGGTAAAACTTGTTGTCCATTTGATGTAGGTCTCTGATCTCATTCCGGAAAGGTGTTGTGGGCAAAACTCAGACAACCTGATCAAAGTTATGGATGTTTCTAGTTTAGGTGTCAATTGCAATCCACTATCCATCGACCACTAAATGAACTCGATCGAGTAAATCCTATTCTCCATAGGATGTCTGGCTCTGAGCTCTTTCCAAAAAGGTGTTTTGGGCAAAATCCAGACAAATAGATCAAGAGTTATAGTTGTTTGAAGTTTATGTGTCATTTGGAGCAAAATCCCACATTACCACTGCAACTCACTGTCGATCAACCACTAAACAAACTGGAATGTGTAAAACTTGTTGTCCATTGGATGTAGGGCTCCGATCGTATTCTGAAAAGCTGTTATGGGCAAAAATCAGACAACAGGATCAAATTTATGGCTGTTTCAAATTTAGGTGTCATTTAGAGCTAAATTTCACATTACCAGTGCAACCCGCTATATATCGAGAACAAAATGAATTGCAATGGGTAAAACTTGTGCTTCAATGAATGTAGTGCTCCAAGCTAATTCCTAAAAGGTGTTTTGGGGGTAAAATCAGAAAACTGGATCAAAAGTTATTGCTGTATAAATTTGAGTGTCGTTTGGAGCTAAATCTCTCACTTTCACTACAAACCGCATCCTAAATTCTTTCATTTTGAAATTTATGTGTCATTTGAAGCTAAATCTCGCACTACCACTACAACCCACTATATATCACCCTCTAAGCGAGCTTCAATGGGTTATAATTGTTCTCCATTGGATTTAGGGATGCTATCTCTTTCCGAAAAGGTATTGTGGGCGAAAATCAGACAACCTGATCAATAGTTACGGATGTTTAAAGTTTAGGTCTCCTTTCGAGCTAAATACCCTATTACCAACCCGCTGTATATTGACCACTAAAAAAATTGGAATGGGTAAAACATGTTCTGCATTGGATGTAGGGCTCTGAGCTCATTCCAAAATGGTGTTGTGCGCAAAAATCGGACAACCAGATCAAAAGTTATGGTTGTTACTATTTCTGTGTCAAGAGGAGCTAAATCCCTCTTTACCATTGCAACCCGCGATATATTGACCACTAAAAAGAGCTGGATTGGTTTAAAATTGTGCTCCATTTGATGTATGCCTCAGAGCATATTCCGAAAAGGTGTTGTGGGCAAAAATCAAACATACAAATCAAAAGTTATGGCTGTTAGAAGTTTAGGTGTCATTTGGAGCAAAATTTCGCATTACCACTACAACACGCTGTATATCGACAACTAAATGAACTGGAATGGGTAAAACTTGTGCTCCAATGAATGTAGTGCTCCGAGCTCATTTCTAAAAGGTGTTGTGGGGTAAAATAAGACAACCACATCAAGAGTTGTTGCTGTTTTAAGATTGTGTGTTATTTGCAGCTAAATCTCTCATTTATTACTACAACCCGCATTAACAATTCTGGCATTTTGAAGTGTATGTGTCATTTGGAGCTAAATCTCGTATTATCACCACAACTCACTGTATATCGAACTCTAAACGAGCTAGAATAAGTTTAAATTGTTCTCGATTGGATTTTGGGCTCCGATCTCATTCCGAAAAGGTATTGTGGGTGAAAATCGGACAACCGAAAATGTGTTATCATATTCTCGAATGGTTAAATCTTATTCTCGGTTGGATCAAGAATACAAGCTCTTTTCCGAAAAAGTGTTGTGCGCAAAAATCGAACAACCAGATCAAAAGTTATGGCTGCTCGAAGTTTAGGTGTAATTTGGAGCTAAATCCCGCATTACCACTGGAACCCACTGTATATCAAACATTAAACAAACTTGAATGGTTATATCCTACTCTCCATTGGATGTTTGGATCTAAGCTCATTCTAAAAAAATATTGTGGGCAAAAATTGGGCAACTGGATCAAGAGTTCTGTCTGTTTGAAGTTAATGTGTCATTTGGAGCAAAATCTCACATTACCAATACAACCCATTGTAGATCAACCTCTAAACAAACTGGAATTGGTAGAACTTGTTGTCCATTGGATGTAGGGCTCCGATCTTATTCCAAAAATATATTGTGAGCAAAAATCAGACAACCGGATCAAAGTTATGTATGTTTGTAGTTTAGGTGTCTATTAGAGCAAAATCCCTCATTCCCACTGCAATCCACTACTATCGGCCACTAAATGAACTCGATCGAGAAAATTCTATTCTCCATAGGATGTGTGTGGCCCTGAGCTATTTCCGAAAAGGTGTTTTGGGCAAAATTCGGACATCTAAGTTATGGCTGTTTCAAATTTAGGTGTCATTTGGAGATAAATTTCACATTACCAGTGCATCCCGCTATATATCGACAACTAAATGAACTGCAATGGGTAAAACTTTTGCAACAATGAATTTAGGGCTCCGAGCTAATTCCTAAAATGTGTTGTGGTGGTAAAATCAGAAAACCGGATCAAAAGTTATTGTTGTATAAAGTTTGAGTGTCGTTTGGAGCTAAATCTCTCACTTTCACTACAAATCGCATCCTAAATTCTTTCATTTTGAAATTTATGTGTCATTTGGAGATAAATCTCACACTACCACTGCAACCCACTATATATCGAACTCTAAGCGAGCTTGAATGTGTTATAATTGTTCTCCATTGGATTTAGGGCTCCGATCTCTTCCGAAATGGTATTGTGGTCGAAAATCGGACAACCGGATCAAAAGTTACGGATGTTTGAAGTTTAGGTCTCTTTTCGAACTAAATACCTTATTACCAACCCGCTGTATATTAACCACTAAACAAACTAGAATGGGTAAAAATGGTTCTCCATGGGATGTAGGGCTCCGAGCACATTCCAAAAAGTTGTTGTGCGCAAAAATCGGACAACCAGATCAAAAGTTATTGTTGTTATTGTTTCTATGCCAAGAGAAGCTAAATCCCTCATTACCATTGCAACCCGCTGTATATTGACCACTAAAAAGAGCTGGAATAGTTTAAAATTGTGCTCCATTTGATGTATGCCTCCGAGCATATTCTGAAAAGGTGTTGTGGGAAAAAATCAAACATACAAATCAAAAGTTATGGTTGTTAGAAGTTTAGGTGTCATTTGGAGCTAAATTTCGCATTACCACTGCAACCCGCTATATATCGACAACTAAATGAACTGGAATGGGTAAAACTTGTGCTCCAATGAATGTAGTTCTTCTAGCTCATTTTTGAAAATGTGTTGTGGTTAAAATAAGAAAACCACATCAAGAGTTGTTGCTGTTTTAAGATTGAGTGTCATTTGCAGCTAAATCTCTCATTTTCACTACAACCCGCATTAAAAATTCTGGCATTTTGAGGTGTATGTGTCATTTGGAGCTAAATCTCATATTACCACCACAACTCACTGTATATCAACCTCTAAACGAGCTGGAATGGGTTTAAGTTGTTCTCGATTGGATTTAGGGCTCCGATCTCATTCCGAAAAGGTATTGTGGGTGAAAATCGGACAACCGAAAATGTGTTGTCTTATTCTCGAATGGTTAAATCTTATTCTCAGTTGGATCGAGAATACGAGCTCTTTCCGAAAAAGTGTCGTGCGCAAAAATCTAACAACCAGATCAAAAGTTATGGCTGCTTGAAGTTTAGGTGTAATTTGGAGCAAAATCTCGCATTACCACTGGAACCCACTGTATATCGAACAATAAACAAACTTTAAAGGTTATATCCTACTCTCCATTGGATGTAGGGCTCTGAGCTCATTCTATAAAAATATTGTGGGCAAAAATCGGGCAACTGGATCAAGAGTTCTGTCTGTTTGAAGTTTGTGTGTCATTTGGAGAAAGATCCCACATTACCAATACAACCCACTGTAGATCTAACACTAAACGAACTTGAATGGGTAAAACTTGTTGTACATTGTATGTAGGGCTCCGATCTCCTTCCAAAAAGGTGTTGTGTGTAACACCCCAAAAATTGTAGTTCAGTGAGGTAGGCGGAGTGGTAGTGATGCGCTCTGAGTAGGCTGAAATTTCTCAGTCAAAGCAGTGTGCACGACCATATTTCCTCTTCGCGCACGACCACTGGTCGTGAGCCAGTGATCGTGCGCTCTTGTCGAGGCAAAGAGAGCTGTCGGAACTCTCACTGTCCATAGCAGTGCGCACGACCATTTTTGCTCTTCGCGCACGACCACTGGTCGTGTGCCAGCGATCGTGCGCCCTGTTTATTCTGCTCCGTAAAGACGAGCGGAGAAGAAGATCCGGTCGATCAAAAGTATTGGAAATCGATCCAACGGCCGAGAGGGTCTGCTGGAGGGTTTTAGGGCTTTGGAGAGGGGTTATTCCCTCATAATTTCTAGGCCTTTCTCTCTCCTAAGCTTGAGAAAGAAGAAGGGGCAAGGAGGAAGAAGAAGGAGATTCCGCCATTGACGGAGCTCCGGAGCTCCGATTCGCGAGACGTTTCCAGATCTGGAAAGTGCAGCCCGGTGCGGTTCTTTCCCTCCGATTGGAATCTCATATCTATGGCGGGGACGAGAGCTCCAAGGGTAACGATTCTTTCTCCCGGTCTTAGGACGTGTTCTTTGTCCTCTCTTTCTTTTTCTATGTTTGCATGTGGACTCCCTTTCACCAAATGGGTGAAGTGTAGGATTTCCTCTAGTTCTTCGGATCTCCGGGTCAATTGTGTCCGTCCCCGGCATATTGCATTTAGAAATCTGGTAGTCGTGCGGATTTAGGCATTGTGTGTGAAGCCTATTCGTGGCCGTGAGCCCGAATCAGTGATGCTTGATTTGCGACGTTGCATTTAGGTTAGGCCTAGAATGCGTGCCGGAGAATGACTCCGTGAGATCATCTATAGTATTGCGGGACTTGAGATTAGGCATCGTGTGAAGATCCTAACGAAAGCCCCTTGCTTGGAGAGTGGTGGAATGCAAACATTCACAACGAAATTGAAGTGAGTCATTGTATACCTCCTTCGTTGGTTGTTCTAGTGAAGCCTAAGTCCACTTGGTTGGTTTAGGTGCGTAACTTATTGTGATTGGGAACACCCGTCGGTGTTTCCTTGCGAACGGGCCGAAGTAAAGCTACACCCGTATTGTTGTTGTTAACGCGATGATTTGAGCAACGGGCATAAGCTTGTACCAAACCCGCACCATGCGTATCGGCGAGAGGGGGAAATCTTGGGATGCCGTGTGATCATGGGATAGATCTGTTTGGGAGGGTTCCTCCAATAGGTAAATGCTCAAGCGTTCACTAAGCTCTTTAGCTTAGCTGGTTACGTGTGGTCGTGAGAACCCACGGTCATGGTTTTGGATTGATGTTATGATTAGCCTCATGCGTTGCTTAGGCGGTTGTGGGGAACCTTCGGGTGAACCCAACCAACATCATGTGCATTCCCAGGATCAACTCTATTTGTTGCTACACCTAGAAAATTGATTGTGCTTGAAACCTCACCTTGTGTAGTTTGCACCTTCCTTATAGTACTACTTGCTGCTAGTACGACTTGTTTGCAGCGAAGAAGCTCCGCCACCCCGAGAAAGGGGTGGGGTCATTATAATTTGGTCAGCTGTGCTAACCATTACTTTGTTTGCCACCTCTTGGTGGAATCTTCTTATGCAGGTGCAGGTGAGCCTAGCGGGAAATAGCGGGCGGTGGCCCTTTTTGCTGCGTTGGCCCTCGAAGGCCAGCCTCTTTTCTGCTTTTCATGTTTTTGCCGGCCTGCACGCCGATGTATGTTTAGAGAGTTTTGTACGTTTTGGAATGTAAGGCCTTAAGGCCGTAACTCTATACTTTATTGTTTCAGTCCTGTGATAGTGGACTATTCTAATAGAAATGTTAAATCTTTATGCTTCCACTTATGTTTAGAATACTCTGGTGTAGTTCTTTTCTGTATATCTCCTTTTAACGCCTAGCTAGTGTGGTTAGTATGGCGTGGGGTCCCGGCCGGACCTACTGTTATATTATTCGTACTGGTAGGGTGTTACATTGTGGGCAAAAATCAGACAACCAGATCAAAGTTATGGATGTTTGTAGTTTAGGTGTCAATTGGAGCAAAATCCCTCATTTCCACTGCAATCCACTATCCGTCGACCACTAAATGAACTCGATCAAGAAAATCCAATTCTCCATAGGATGTGTGGCCCTGAGCTCTTTCCAAAAAGGTGTTTTGGGCAAAATCCGAACAACTAGATCAAGAGTTATAGTTGTTTGAAGTTTATGTGTCATTTGGAGCTAAATCCCACATTACCACTGCAACCCACTATAGATCAACCACTAAACGAAGTGGAATGGGTAAAACTTGTTTTTCATTGGATGTAAGGCCCCAATCTCATTCTGAAAAGGTATTGTGGGCAAAAATCAGACAACTGGATCAAAGTTATGGCTGTTTAAAATTTTGGTGTCATTTGGAGCTAAATTTCACATTACCAGTGCAACCCGCTATATATCGACAACTAAATGAACTGCAACGGGTAAAACTTGTGCAACAATGAATGTAGGGCTCCGAGCTAATTCCTAAAATGTGTTGTGGGGGTAAAATCAGAAAACTGGATCAAAAATTATTGTTGTATAAAGTTTGAGTGTCGTTTGGAGCTAAATCTCTCACGTTCACTACAAACCGCATCCAAAATTCTTTCATTTTGAAATTTATGTGTCATTTGGAGCTAAATCTCGCACTACCACTACAACCCACTATATGTCAACCTCTAAGCGAGCTTGAATGGGTTATAATTGTTCTCCATTCAATTTAGGGCTTCGATCTCATTCCGAAAAGGTATTGTGGGCGAAAATAGGACAACCGTATCAAAAGTTACGGATGTTAGAAGTTTAGGTCTCTTTTGGAACTAAATACCTTATTACCAACCCACTGTATATTGACTACTAAACAAACTGGAATGGGTAAAACTTGTTCTCCATTGGATGTAGGGCTCCGAGCTTATTCCAAAAAGGTGTTTTGCGCAAAAATCGGACAACCGGATCAAAAGTTATTGTTGTTACTGTTTCTGTGTTAAGAGAAGCTAAATCCCTCATTACCATTGCAACCCGCTATATATTGAGCACTAAAAAGAGCTGGAATGGTTTAAAATTGTGCTCCATTTGATGTATGCCTCCGAGCATATTCCGAAAAGGTGTTGTGGGCAAAAATCAAACATACAAATCAAAAGTTATGACTGTTAGAAGTTTAGGTGCCATTTGGAGCTAAATTTCGCATTACCACTGCAACCCGCTATATATCGACAACTAAATGAACTGGAATGGGTAAAACTTGTGCTCCAATGAATGTAGTGCTCCGAGCTCATTTTAAAAAGGTGTTGTGGGGTAAAATAAGACAACCCCATCAAGAGTTGTTGTTGTTTTAAGATTGAGTGTCATTTGCAGCTAAATCTCTCATTTTCCCTACAACCCGCATTAAAAATTCTGGCATTTTGAAGTGTATGTGTCATTTGGAGCTAAATCTCGTATTACCACCACAACTCACTGTATATCGACCTCTAAACGAGCTGGAATGGGTATAAATTGTTCTCGATTGGATTTAGGGCTCCGATCTCATTCTGAAAAGGTATTGTGGGTGAAAATCAGACAACCAGAAATGTGTTGTCGTATTCTCGAATGGTTTAATCTTATTCTTGTTTGGATCAAGAATACGAGCTCTTTCTGAAAAAGTGTTGTGCGCAAAAATCGAACAACCAGATCAAAAGTTATGGCTGCTTGAAGTTTAGGTGTAATTTGGGGCAAAATCCCGCATTACCACTGTAACCCACTGTATATCGAACAATAAACAAACATGAATGGTTATATCCTACTCTCCATTGAATATAGGGCTCTGATCTCATTCTAAAAAAATATTGTGGGAAAAAATTGGGCAACTGGATCAAAAGTTCTGTCTGTTTGAAGTTTATGTGTCATTTGGAGCAAAATCCCACATTACCACTACAACCCACTGTAGATCAACCACTAAATGAACTGGAATGGGTAAAACTTGTTGTCCATTGGATGTAGGGCTCCGATCTCATTCCGTAAAGGTGTTGTGGGCAAAAATCAGACAACCAGATCAAAGTTATGGATGTTTGTAGTTTATGTGTCAATTGGAGCAAAATCCCTCATTTCCACTGCAATCCACTATTCGCCGACCACTAAATGAACTCGATCGAGTAAATGCTATTCTCCATAGGATGTATGGCTCTGAGCTCTTTCCGAAAATGTGTTTTGGGAAAAATCCGGACAACTAGATCCAGAGTTATAGCTGTTTGAAGTTTGTGTCATTTGGAGCTAAATCCCATATTACCATTGTAACCCACTGTAGATCAACCACTAAACAAACTGGAATGGGTAAAACTTGTTGTCCATTGGATGTAGGGCTCCAATCTTATTCCGAAAAGGTGTTGTGGGCAAAAATCAGACAACCTGATCAAAGTTATGGTTGTTTCAAATTTAGGAGTCATTTGGAGCTAAATTTCACATTACCAGTGCAACCCGCTATATATCGACAACTAAATGAACTGCAATAGGTAAAACTTGTGCAACCATGAATGTATGGCTCCGAGCTAATTCCAACAATGTGTTGTGGGGGTAAAATCAGAAAACAGGATCAAAAGTTATTGATGTATAAAGTTTGAGTGTCGTTTGGAGCTAAATCTCTCACTTTCACTACAAACCGCATCCAAAATTCTTTCATTTTGAAATTTATATGTCATTTGGAGCTAAATCTCGCACTTCCACTACAACCCACTATATATTGACCTATAAGCGAGCTTTAATGGGTTATAATTGTTCTCCAATGGATTTAGGGCTCCGATCTCTTTCTGAAAAGGTATTGTGGGCGAAAATCGGACAACCAGATCAAAAGTTACTGATGTTTGAAGTTTAGGTCTCTTTTCGAACTAAATACCTAATTACCAACCCGCTATATATTGACCACTAAACAAACTGGAATGGGTAAAACTTGTTCTCCATTGGATGTATGATGCGCAATTTCAGGAATGCTAATTAGCGAGCATGAAATGCGATACGACGACAGTGCACCGGTCGCTCAAGTAATAAAATAGGGAGGAAATCCCCAAATATTGATCTAAAAGGACTGCAAGTTGGGTAATGTGATTAGCTCTGCCCGGAAATTAGGAAAAAGGATTACTAAGTAATAACAAGGGGGTTGTGATTTGGTTCCTAAGCTAATGCGGAAAAGAGAGATGCGGGTCAAAACTCCGCTTCGCAAGGCGGGATGGATGTAACGGTCGCGATGCCATGCTTCAGGAGGCGCGTGGACAGAAAGTAACTGTGATGGTTGAGGGTCGCACAAACCTCTTCTCCAAGCATCACCACTAGCAATTGCTAGGGCTTCACACACAACGAACTCAGAAAATCACAACAAGGAAATGCTACTCTCACACCACCGCATCATTGCACATGAACATACTAAAAGATCAATGACATTAAGCTAAGCAATAGTTCATTACAACAACAACACAAAGAGAGCACAAGATTCAAGTATAGAGAGGACTAATAGGAAGTTGTCACCGCATCTTGGGTTCTCGGTCGGAATGAGAGGTTGTCGGGCTCTCTCCGGGCTCGGCCCTCAGATGGTGTGCAGACTCGATGGAGGCTGTCATTGCTCCAACGACCTACAGAACTTCTATGGCTTCCCACGACGAGGAATGCTTGAGCACTTGATGGAGAATGCTCGCTAATGCTCCCGAATGGAAGAATGGTGGTGGAAATCGCCGGAATATGGTCTCCTTGGTGGTAGAGGTGAAGGAGAAGCCTTCAGACCTCAGAAATGGCGGGGAGGATCTGACTTCCCGCTCCCCTCACGAGCTCCCCATTGACTGCGATGTAACCTGCATTTTATACTAAACAGGCAGAAAAATGGTCACGCACGGTGTAACGCACGACCGTGCGTGAACCGTGCGTTATTAAATGATAAAATCTGACTTGAGGGAGACGCTGCACCGCCCGTGCATTTTACTAGCGCACTGGCAAATCCGCCCGTGCGTACCAACGCACGGGTAAATTCAGAATGACCAAAAACAAGAGGAAATAGATCGATCGTGCGTTTTACTCACGCACGGGCAAATCCGCCGGTGCGTAAAATGCACGACTAAAATCAGATTGTCCGGTTTCTGCCCAGATACGGACGCACGATCACTCCGTCCGTGCGTCAAGGAAACGCACGACCGTGCGATATGCATAGGCTAGATTCTGGGGGGAAAATGGGACAATCCGGCCACCTGCACATAATACAAACCAGCTGGGAATACACCTCCAACACCAAATAAACATAGGAAAAGGATTGGGGAGCACCATGTGCTTACCCCCAATAACAAGGAGCGCAATTGCACACCGAAACGGGCCTAAGAGTGCACCTAGCAAGGAATAGCAAATATGATCGTAAACATGCCTAAAGTGTGGTGCATTGACTAGAAATACGGACCAGATGAGTCCATAAATGTGTATATAAATGGGACTCATCAATGTAGGGCTCCGGGCTCATTCCAAAAAGGTGTTGTGCACAAAAATCGGACAACCAGATCAAAAGTTATGACTGTTACTGTTTCTGTGTCAAGATGAGCTAAATCTCTCATTACCATTTCAACCAGCTGTATATTGACCACTAAAAAGAGCTGGAATGGTTTAAAATTGTGCTCCATTTGATGTATCCCTCCGAGCATATTCTGAAAAGGTGTTGTTGGCAAAAATCAAACAAACAAATCAAAAGTTATGGTTGTTAGAAATTTATGTGTCATTTGGAGCTAAATTTCGCATTACCACTGCGACCCGCTATATATTGCCAACTAAATGAAATGGAATGGGTAAAACTTGTGCTCCAATGAATGTGGTTCTCCAAGCTCATTTCGAAAAGGTGTTGTGGGGTAAAATAAGACAACCACATCAAGAGTTGTTGCTGTTTTAAGATTGAGTGTCATTTGCAGCTAAAGCTCTCATTTTCACTACAACCCGCATTAAAAATTCTTTCATTTTGAAGTGTGTGTCATTTGGAGCTAAATCTTGTATTACCACCACAACACACTGTATATCGACCTCTAAACGAGTTGGAATGGGTTTTAATTGTTCTCGATTGGATTTAGGGCTCCGATCTCATTCCGAAAAGGTATTATGGCTGAAAATCGGACAACCGGAAATGTGTTGTCTTATTCTCGAATGGTAAAATCTTATTCTCTGTAACAACCCTCAAAAATATAATAAAATAATAATAATAACAATCATATGAGTTTTAGACAAAATTTCCCCCCATCTCTTTATTTCCCTTCTAAACCGAGCCCCCCCCCCCCCCCAATCAAATTGACCGGCCTAGGGTCCTCCCGTTTCCACCAAATCCCGCGCCGGTCTGCTAAATCCCGCAAGTCGCAGCTCCTGTTTCCGTCTCTCGCATGACTCGTCGATGCCTCCCGCTCCCCCTCTCATCGGCGCCGCCTTCTTCCCCTCTTCTGGACACCGGCAGCAGCAAGGAGCCCCTCCTTCTTCCCCTATCCTGGACGTCGACGGCAGCAGTGTCGCTCTTTTTCTCCTTCTTCGGCCAGTTAGGGTAGCAGCCCTCCTCCTCGTTTCCTCGGGCCAGCTGTGTTTCCTCCTCTGCTTCTCTAGGGCCGGCAGTGGATCCTCCTCCTCCAAGGAGGTCGACAACCCCTCTTCCTCTCCATTTCGGCCGGCGGATTTCAAAGGGACTCCTAGGGTTTTGCTCGAAACCCCTCCTCGTGGATTCCTGAGCCCAAATCTGGTCTCCTTCGGTAAGGATCTCCGCCAAAAGTTCTGTTTTCAGATTTTCCCTAAATGCTTGTGGTGATTTTCGCTATTTGATCGACGAAACTACAGCGGTCCCTCTTATGTTTGTCATAAATCCGCCTAATCCCAATTTTGTTTGCGTTTCCGGTGCCGCACATCAGATCTAGTGGTGGAATCTCTCTGAACCCTCTCCGATTAAGGGTTTTCGTCACCCAAGCGTCGCCAAGCCCCCGATCCTTGTGGTAACTTCTTCTCCCCTCACCTTGAGGGAGGTAAATTGCTAATCCGCTTTTGATTATGTTTTCGCTAATTAAACTGCCTGTGTTAGCTTGTGGTTTGCTGCTTGTCAAATATCAAATATCGTCTGCGATTATCCCTGAACAGGTTCCATAGAGCCTTGTCTTTGCTTGCGCCACATAACTGTTGCTGGTAGTTGCGGCTTCACCTTAATGCAAGTGGAGAAATTCCCTCTCGCTTGCAAACAAGAATTTAAGTTCTTCTTACATGTATCTAAACTATTAACAGTATCTGATAACATAAGAGTTATCGCTAGTAAGTATGTCGCGTTGTGATAGAAATCACCTCGGAAAAACATGAATCACTTATGTCTTGAGTGTCATGAGCAAATCTTGGAAACTAGGGTTTAAGTGGTGCATCGTCTTGTCTGCATGGTCACGGTAAGCAGGAAATACTCTTATTCTAGAAAGTCTTACACTTGGACTTGAGTGTGAACCATGTGCGCCCACTATAAACACCTACGCATTTCATAAATTACAACTTATGTCGTTGCAAAATACATGTTTAGGCTATACTCTGGAGTAGGCTAATATTTCTAGATAGTTTCTGCTTGTTTCAGTACTTGCCTGTTTCACTAGCCTATTTCAAGATTTAATTGGTACTTTAGAATTATTTCTGCACGTACTTCAATTTATAGCTTGTTTTCTATAATTTTCTTGTTCTGAGGCATTTTCCTTCTGTTTGGATTTGCCTTAGGGTTCGTGACTGCGCCGTCTACTCCCTGAGTTTTCTTCGTTCAGCTGCAGTTTGCTTGGAGGTTTTATTTTGATTACTGTGTCTGCAGGTTCTGTGTATTTTGTTTCAGTACTGTTGGATCTACCTTTCTTGTATTAGTTATTGTCAGCCATTTTTTTCTTGTATTGTGGACAACTCTTAGGGTGTTTTGTTGTATCTGATCTTTTTTCTTGGCATTTTACTAGTATGGCTCACTGCACGATTACCGTTTCAGCATTGTGTGTGACATTAGATTTTTATTATAAATGCATGAGCATTAACCTTTCATTTCGGTTTCCGCATATTTTTATAAACTACACTAAATTCTCTTCAAAGGTAATAAATCCAAAACTTTTGTAGCATTTCTGTTTCCACCTTAGCAGGCATGGTTTCCTATTCGCTCATGCATGTGGCATCACGGCCCGCCCGAAGTGCGCTCTGACTCTTGTTGAGACGGGTCGTGACAGTTGGTATCAAAGTGAGGTTTAGCATCTAAAGATAAAGTATTTTAAAATTTTCATATATTTTGAAATCTATTATGTAAATATACGTGCATGCAATCATTTCCTCACTCACTTTGTCATTATCTGTTGTTCGAGGCTGAAACACGCACACACTCACTCATAAGCATGAGTAGTATGCGTACAAATGTTAAGGGAGTATGGGCAAACTTAACATTTATATGCATATGAATTTCCACTAGGTTATACACCGCTTGCGAATATTAAATTGTATGGGCAGTTTAATATTTTCAAGTGCGCTGACATTAGAATCATCATGCGCGTGACATGTTAAGTGATATGGGCGCTTAACATGGCGTGTGTATCCATTCATGAACATTCTTAAGGATGCATTGTAGGCATAAATACATTGCATGCATGACATAACTCATTGCACGAGTGTTAAGCTGAGAGCAACAGATGACGATTGTACACACATGGATTTTTCAAATCATCGTTCTAGCGCACACGATCTTTTCGTCGCATTTGCACTTGCATGGCTACCACCTAGAGTTGTCCACTGAAAATGCTGTAACTATTACATGATTTACGTATTCAACAGTATTAGAATGCTAGAACCTGTAGTCTCAACACTCTAAGCTTAGCCTGACTGTTTCTCTTTCTTGACTCTTTTGTGTTTCTTTTTAGATGGCTTCTAAGCGATCGTAGCGCTAGAAGACTACCTCTTCAGCGGGAGGAACATCTGGAGATGCCACTGACCAGATGCTGAGGCAGATTCTGGAGTGTCTCACCCGACTGGAAGAGGATCGCCAAACTCCTGACCCGGCCCTTGGTTCCGGCAGTGCAGGGACAGCTGGAGTTACCAACACTACTGCCCTTCCTGGAGCCACCCCTACTTCAACTGATTCTGGGACCGGCTCGCCTGCCGTCACCTTGGTGCCCCCGCTCATGTGAAGCTTGACTGCCCCGCCCGTGGCAATGGCAGATACTCTGGCATTCAAGAGGCTGAATCCGCCGTCTTTCGATGGCAATCGAGACTACTTTGTGATCACTGAATGGATCTCCCAGATGGAGAAGCATTTTGAGTATGCTGGAGTTCCCGAGACCCAGAAGGTCCTCCTTGCGGCCTATCAATTATTTGAGGATGCTTATACTTGGTGGCTCCAGCGCCGCAGCTGTTGAGTCCGAAATCGCACCACCGAAGGAAATCGGAGGTTGCGGGTTGTCGGTTACTTTTTAGTTGGAGAAAACGAGACCGCTAGCAGCGGTCAAGGCCAGACTTCGCCCGTCACGGCGAATGCCACTTCTGTGAAGGGCTTTGCTTTGATTAAGAAGAAGCGATTACAGCGGTTTACAAGTGTAGGAAAGCAGAAGTCGGCCGGTCAGACAGTCCGCAAGACGGGAAACTCGAGACCGCAACTCACACAAGCGAGCTCCTGGATTCGAGTGTGCATGCTTTGGGAATGTTGCCGCCCCCTATTTATAGGCTCGGAGGCCTGCCCGAACGGGCAGGGATAAAATAACCGCTTGCCCGGGTACAGGAGAATCGGGCAGGCGGTGACGGGATACAGAGAGGAGAAAAGAAAGAAGCCGCGCGGCTTGGCGGCTTGCGCTTGCGGTCTGTCTCGTAGAGGAGCTGGAGATGCTGCGACCAAAGCGATGATGCCACCCGAGCGATCTCCGCCTTGAGACCGCGGCTTGTCTTCTTGGACTAGGTCTTTGTTGGTCTTCATGGCGTAATCCGGGCGGTCTCTAACTTGAGACCGCAGCTTGCCCTTGAGAACGTGGCCTGTCGCCTGGACTTGAGCCTTGTTTAGCCTTCAAGATACAACCCGAGCGGTCTCCAACTTGAGACCGCGGTTTGCCTTCTGTGTTGATCCTTAATAGCTTTTATGGCACGACCCGGTCGGTCTGAGACTTGAGACCGCGAAATGCTTTTGGAGGCCTGGCCTTGATGATCTTTAGTCTTCGGGGGCGGGCTGAATCATATCAGACCGCCCGATTTTGTGTTGGTTGGTTCTGAATGACCTTTGTTGAAACTGAACCGGGCGATCTTAGTCTTTAGACCGCCCAGTCTGGGAGAAGTACCACTTGGAAGCGGTCTTTTGGGTAAACATAATCCCCGCATATTTTCAAACTCCGAGGAGATTTCGAAAATATTAGTTCTACCCGCAAGACCGCACCCGACTTGCACTCATGTCTATAAAATTGCCTGAGAGATCTTTCTTCTGCATAATTCTCCGGAGATCACGGGTCGCCACTCGCCGATTGCGGTTAGGATTTTTCAGGTCGGCACCCCTTTAATTAGAATGGATTTCCTTGATTCCCTTCAAACCCGCGTTGATAAGGGGGGTGATCGGAAGAGGGTTGAAGAGCGGAAAGATAAGGATGCCCGGAGGAAAAAGAGTCATCGGTCGGACAAGGCCGGGCGGTCTCCAAAGGTGGAACCTTCCGGATCTAAGAAGAATACCGGGGAAAAAACTGCAGAGGAGAGGAAAGCCGCCGAAGAATTGTTGGTCAAGAAAAGGGTTATAGAGAAGGAGGCGGCCAAGGTCAAAGCCGCCAGAGAAGAAGTGGCAAAGGCCGAAGCCGCCGTAGAAGAGGCGGCCTAAGCTAAAGTTGCTGAAGAAGAAGCGGCCAAGGCCAAAGCTGCCGCGGAGGAGGAAGAAGCGGCCAAGGCCAAAGCTGCTGAAGTAGATGCGGCCAGGGCCAAAGCTGCCGAGGAAGAAGCGGCCAAGGCCAAAGCTGTCGCGGGGGAGGCGGCCAATGTTGGGTTTTTCTAGAACCATACATCAAATGTAGGCGCAGCGGAAATGAAGAGAAACAACCCAAAAGATTCAGATCGACCATGAATATTGAATCAAGAAGTAAATCAAAATGCTAGGTATGAAATTACCTTTGCGGGATTGGATCAAATCCAACCTAGATGCTCCAAGAAGAAGATTGCCTTCGTCGGCTTTGCAAGAGTTCTCACGTAGAATAATGTCTACGTCTCTACAGCAGTCCACACGAGCCGGGAGAAGAAGACTACACCTTGCGCTTCCACGGATTGCTAGATCCGCTTCAGGACGAACAACACCGGCGACAATCATCGGAGAGGAAGTCGGCGGAGGCGATTCAGAACGGCGGAACACTTCTGTCTAGGGTTCGAGCGAGAGCGGAACTCCTTCCGTCGGCTTCTATTTCGTAAGTTATGAGAACCCTCAAAGAAGTTATATTTATACCCAAAGGATAAACATACTTCTAGAAGAATCGTAATCCGTAGACCACACAGCGGAAGAGGGGCTTCTGTTATAATTCGTCGAGATTCCACGGAACAATCCGACGAATCCCGACGAATCCGACGAATCATATCAGACGGCAACATTTGCCGAGTTAATGATCTCTGTGACAATTCGTCGAGATTCCACGGAACAATCCGACGAATCCCGACGAATCCGACGAATCATGTCAGATGGCAACATTTGCCGAGTTAAGGATCTCTGTAACAATTCGTCGAGATTCCACGGAACAATCCGACGAATCCCGACGAATCCGACGAATCATGTCAGACCGCAACATTTGCTGAGTTAAGGATCTCTGTAACAATTCGTCGGGATTCCACGGAACAATCCGACGAATCCGACGAATCCGATGAATTCTATCCGTGTAAACCCGACGAATTCAGACAGCAACATTTGTTGGACTTCCCCCATTCTATATGGTGATTGGTAACCTTTACCATCATAGTCAATCTTCCAACTTCTTCACATGCTCTTATGTGTGACCCTGCAGGCTCATATCGCGTTGGCAGTGACATTACATGTTTGACCACTTCTAGATCACAATGGTAACTCCAACAACCAAGGCCAAAGCTGCTGAAGAAGAAGAGGCCAGGGCCAGAGCTGCCAAGGAAGAAGCGGCCAAGGACAAAGCTGCCGCGAAAGAAGCGGCCAAGGCCAAAGCTACCGAGGAGGAAGCGATCAAGACCAAAGCCGCAGAGATCTCGCTATTTGAGGAGAAAGCCTCAGGAAAGAAGTCGATAGAGCCCGGGGAGGACCATTATACACCTTCCTTCGATATGGATTTTAATCCATCAGGGACTCCTCTCATGAAACTGAGTGTTGGAGAGGAAGGAGAAGTTGTTTCTTCCAGGCCGCACGGGTCACCTACCTCGCCGGTTCTAATTTTTGACAATTCCAGCCCTACAAGGCAGACCAACCCGGAATCGGGGAAGAAGAAGAAGAGAAAAATGGGCTATTCGTCACCCGAGCGAATTGCTAGGAAGCTCCAAAAGTTGAAGGCTAAGAATAGAGCCTTTAAGAAGCCGACGTCGGCCTGTCTCCAAAGTAACCCGCGTGTGAAGGAGGAAATCGATCCCCCCAATACCCCTCTTGCCAAGTCGGGCGATCTTGTTCCAGATTCTGCGAATAGTGTGTCGATCGGGGGCATCCTTAGAGGAATGGATGATTTTCTTAACAAAGATACGCTACTTGATAGCCCCGCGACCTTGAGCCGAACTGTTTCCCCTAACGAAAATACCGGTGACTCTGAGAAGGCCGTACGAGAAGAGGAAGACCGGACACTAGCCGGTCTGTGCTTAATGGGCATAAAGGTGGAGAAGATACGGGCGCAGGGCAAGCCGCAGCTGCCCGACCCATTTGCCCCAGGTAAGCCCGATGCGGGTTGTGAAACTATCCGTTTCTTCATCCCGCATTCTAAAAAAAAGCAAAACAAGTTGTTATTGAATCCGATGTCCAGCTTCTTCCTGCCCATGACTCAAAACTTAGCCTCTAGACGAATGAATAATGAAAGGATCCGGCGAGAACAACGTCGGAGAATGGACCCGGAACAATTGAAGCGGCCTGTTCATTCAGGCATTTTAACCTTATAATCCTTTAATTATTCTATCCGCCTTTAGCTGTGCTAATTACAATTTCTTCTTGTAGACAAACCGGAGGACATAGTAAGGCCGGGCGACCTGATATCTAGCCTTCCACCTCTGCCTCAGATGCCGAACCTTGTGCCGAGATTAAATTTCGGACAGGAGAAGCTGGCCGACTTCTAGCTTCTTCTGAATAATCTGGAAGTGAAAGTAAGAGAGATGGAGAAGAAAGAGGAGGCCGCTTGAGTTGCGCTAGGATCCGAGAGGAAAGAACGACGAGAGGAGTATCTGATGATTAGGGCCTAGTTAGAGACTGCGCGGGCTGACCTGGAGGCCGAGAAGAAAAGGCGGCCGGAGAGAGAGAGAGAGAGTTGGAGGCCCAATTGGAGTCTGAGAAGAAAGCGCGACTTGATAAGGAGAGAATGCTGATAGACCAGATTACTACAATAACCGCGCGCTTTGACCGGGAGAAGAGGATGTCCTCGAAGTTCGAGGAGGACTATAAATATTATCAAAATAAATATCTTCGTATAACCAGGGAAGTTGGCGAAAACCGACGTTCGTCCGGTGATGAAAGATCCAGGATGTTGAACCGCCCGGCTGTTGGGGCGAGCTCTAATCCCCCACCCATTAGGGCGTCCGACCCTGCTGTGAATGAGCCCGCCGGGGCCCCTTCTGCTCGTACGATTCTTGCCACACGGGTAGAACGGGACGCCGCGCGGCTTCACAGCACGCTCAATCACATCCACTTTCATTCGAGTCAGATATATGGCCTTCTTATTCAGACTGGCAACCAGGTCGTGCGACTTCATCGTGAGGATAACCCCCAAGAGCCTCATCAGCCGTGAGCGGCTTTGAACTTTCATGAACTATGTTTGTAATCTTTTCTTATTCGCTTCTTGGGATGATCTGACGATTTGGTTTACTTTGGATAATATTTTCCTTTAGCACCTTCTGATGTGCTTATAACCCGTATAATTTATGCCGAAATGTCTTATGCCGAATTGATGTGCAGGTCGCGCGACTGGCGCTAAATGCTTGAGGTATTTGTTGAACTTCATTAACATGCTGACTGTAGGTTTCTGTTTAATCAGCTTGACATGCCTATGCGCAAGCCATTGTTTATTCTTGTTATCTGTGCTTCTTGTGTGATATAATCAGCGCAGTTTAATGTCATATCCGCGCCATAGTTTTGTTATTTGCAGATCATTATCTCTATAAGTAGTAACCATTACGGTGATCCATTTATACTTTCTGAAATGGCGCGAGCTAAGCAAAAGTCGTCGCGGTCTGAGAAAGTTCACGCGGTCCGAACTGACGCGGCTTCCGCTTTCCGACCGGCCAACCATAAGGAGTGTCGCTTAACTCAGAGCGAGTTGAATGATTTTATTGAAGAATATATGGTTGATAGCAACATAACCGTTCGGCTTCCTTTTCGTGATGAGCGGATAAACTCCTCGTCTTCCACTAAAATTGCCATTCCTATTGACCATTTCAAGTATGGCTTCAGATTTCCTCCTCCCCTTGAAGTCATCGCTATTTTCGATCACTATGGGGTTGTGCCCGGAAAACTCCCGCCGAATTCCATTGCCTCTATTTATAGCTTTATCTCGTATCTGCGATCAGAGCGAGTTAGATTTTCGATTTCTTTGTTTCAAAACTTCTTTTCCGTGCGGTCTACTCAGGACGCCGGGACCTCCGTTTTCCGAGGTCATATTTATTTTGGATGTCGGGGGATGAAAGTTATCAACCTTAAGAACAAGGTTGCGAGTTGGTCCGAGCGGTATGCTATGTTTGAAGGCCCCCTAGGGTTATTGCAGGTCAACCCGCAGACGAAGAGTGCGGCGGATTTCAAGTCGGTTAAGCTTGGAGAAGCTGAGCAAAAGATCTTCGAATCCCTGGAGAACGAGCGACTCGATGTGAATCATTATATTCCATTGTTCGCGGAGCTGGCGGATGTATGCCCTGAGGATAGTAAGTTTCTCCTTAACTCGTCATTTTATGACCGCGCGGACTGTTCTTCTAAGTTTCAAATTTCTGCAGCTGCCAAAGTCGTTCCCTTAACAAGCCGGTTACTCCGGCCGCTCCAGTTCTGACCCAGAGGGAGAAACGACAAAGGAAATCCGACCCGCTGTGGTCTGAAGAGGAGAGCCCAGCTTCTTCAGGCGAGTTTGAGTTTCTTCGCTCTTGTAGCAACCCGCGCGATCTTAAGGGTAAGCCGACAGTCCTTTGGCATAAGGATGGTGAATGCGTGCAATTATCCACTGCTCTCCCATTCTGGGGGAGTGAGAAGATTAGCCGGCATGCGTTAGCCGCCGGGGCTGCCATGTATGGCCGAAAAACTTTGAAGAGACTGAAGAGGGTTCCAGAAGAGGAACTTTCCAGAGTAGATGCGCAGGCTGGCGCATGGTGCTTTGCAGCCAATCATTTTATGGCACTTTCATATAAACAACTGGTATCAGCCCATACTTACCTGGAGAAGAAGTTCACCGACCAGGCTGATGAGAATGCCAAACTAAAGGAGATTATTGCGGTAAGTTTCCGACAAACACTTCGGGCTTATCACTTTCAGACCGCGCGACCTGACATTTGCCTTCCTTTTATAGCATCAATATGATATGAACAACCCGGATTTCCAAGACGAGGTCTTCCCCCATGTAGCCAAAGGGATCGACGGTGCCCTAAATCGCCTGCGAGATCGGGACGGCCTGGCCGCCAGCTTCGAGGATACAACCTTCCCGGATCTCTATCCCGGCCTGAAGGACAAATTAAATGAAATAACCCACCGAGCCAAGGGGAAGGACAAGGTCAAATCCAGTAGCACTGAGGAAGAGAGCAATGGAGATGAAGCCGAGAAAGAATCCGCCGCGGTTGAAAAAGAATATGGCTCGGATGCAGGATCCAATGATTCCGATGAGACCGGGCGGTCTAGGTCTCACCAGTCAGGCAGCTCAGGTAGCTCAAGTAGCTCGGGTAGCAGCTCCTCGGGTTCCTCCATTTCCAGTAAAGGATATTTGCCTGAGGTGGACATTACTGGTGATGAAGACTCAAGCTCTCCTGCGACCAAGAAACTCAAGCCGGACGAATAGCTCCTTTTTGTAATTTTTTGAATTTTGCTTTTTGTTTTTGCATGACCGACGGCTTGATTTTGTTTAGCCGGTCGGTCATAAATCAATGTAAAGATATTTTGGAAATGAAATGGAAAGCTTTTACCTGTTTAGTTGTTTGCTTTTCTGCGACTTACTTGCGTTCGATGCGGTCTTCTTTCCCTTAATTAGGTCGTGGGGCTTGAATACATAATTTGACCGGTCAGACATTGAAACTCTTCAACCTATTGTGAATGCTTCATAATAACCAAGAATAGCTTCAGGCTGCTGAGAAATCATGACCATGCGGTTTGAACATATTTTGTTTGATTTGACGACTCCTCATATTTGATTGTAAGTTACGCGGCCATTACCCGGCCTGATATAATCACTTTTATGAGACATATCAAGTCAAAAAGATGCAGTCGACCGGTTTGAATGGTCAATACTTTGATTCAGACGACTTATAGTTTGAAAGACATTGCTTGTGAATACAATCAACAATAGATATACCCGTGTGAATTATATATATAACTCGGTCGGATAGAAACCCAATCGG
This sequence comes from Dactylorhiza incarnata, assembly GCA_033032865.1. Classification (NCBI taxonomy): domain Eukaryota; kingdom Viridiplantae; phylum Streptophyta; class Magnoliopsida; order Asparagales; family Orchidaceae; genus Dactylorhiza; species Dactylorhiza incarnata. The sequence continues at coordinate 1,748,375 of JAWHQI010000330.1, read as the reverse complement.
GAAATTGAATGTAACCAAAGCGCGCGATTATAAACTGGTTTTTCATAATTGTTCCACTAGATTGAGAATGCCAAATAATAAGTAAATAACCGACAGGCCGAGCGATAAGCATCTAATCCGGATGGTTCACGTAACTCAGATTTCCCCATGAACATAATTAGTTAACTGCTATATCCGTATGGTATATATATAACTCAGGAGAACAGAAATTCGGACAAGAAATTGACATAATCAAGTCGTGCGATCATAACTTGGCCTTTTCAAAAATTATTCCACAATATGGAATATCAAGCCATAAGAAAACCGCCGGTAGGTCGCGCAATTAATATCATCGGCGGATAAACCCGAGCGATCTGTATATACTCTGAGCAGATTCTTTTGCTTGATTATGAAGAGCCTCACATTATCTTACCAAATTCGTTCGGTCTCACGACCAGGCTACCTGACAATTTTGATACCTGTTTATTTCAAACCGCAAGGCTCAAACACAAACTGCCCGATCTGCGATATGCTTGTTGAAAAGCTGTTTCCTCCTCATATGGTTGAAAAGACCCTATGATATGGGATAATTCCCTGTAATGTGGTAAAAGAGCAGCTACAAACTCAGATGACCAAATGGGCAGGTGGGCCTAGGCGGCAGCCATTGCTTTCCACAGATGGTCATAGGAGTTGTAGAGGAAAAGAAAAAAGACAAGTACAGACCTAGATGACCAATTGAGCAGGTGGGCCTAGGCGGCGACCATTGCTTTCCTCAAGTGGTCATGAAGGTTGTAAGCGACTCAGCTGCTCTCTTGCCTTGGGCTACAAGCCGAGTTGATCAATTGGGCAAGTGTGGTTATGACGCAGAGGCTATACCGACATTGCTTTCCTCAGAAAGATCAACCCAGTTGTGGGTCCCACTTAGGCATCGCTTGAGAGTACCTAGGAGTATTTGATGGTCACAGACTAAGATGATCAATTGGGCAGGTGTGGTTATGCCACGAAGGCTATACCGACATTGCTTTCCTCACAAAGATCATCAAAGATGTAACTATATCCCTCTCGGGGCAAGACAAAGCCAACGTTCACCCGGACCTCCCTTGATGCAGGGTGTGTCAGATATCAGCCGGAATCCAAGGTTCCGAAGACCACCGCACGGGAATTGGCAAGCTACCACTACACGTTTGCGAAAACTCCCCGCTACACATGATCTTCATGGTTTTACGCTAATGACAACAATCCGAGGGGGTTCAAGCAGAACTTGGCGATGTCTCCTCGGTTCAGTGAGGTTGATATATAAGAAAGTGTAAAAAGGAAACATCAGACATGGAGAAGTCAGTATGGGGCTTCTTATTAAAATATCCATAAAATGCAGGAAAGTAAAGAGGACATATTAAGGATAGAACCGTTTGAGATCGTCACCGCTCCAGGTGCGTGAGATGTCTTCTCCTTCACTCGTCTGGAGGCGGTAAGCCCCACTTTTTAGTACTTCCTTGATGATGAAAGGTCCAGCCCAATTAGGATTCAGCTTCCCAACATTGTCTACTCTGGCTGCTGCATCAACTTTCTTTAGCACAACGTCTCCGACTGCGAAATGTTTTACTCTGACGTTCTTGTCAAAGTATTTCGCCATTCTCCTTTTAACTTCTTCCTGTCTGATGGTTGCCTCGTCCCGAAGTTCTTCGATCAAATATAAACTATACTTGATAGCTTCGTCATTTTCATCTATCCACACTTCTCCTCCCTCCTTTGCATATATAACTCTTGGAGTGACCACCTCAAATTTTACAAGAACAACAGCCTCCGAGCCATGGGATAATTTGAATGGTGTCTCCCCCGTAGCTGAGGATGGAGTAGTACGAAGCCTCCAAAGGATGGAAGGGAGTTGGTCTGCCCAATTTCCTCTTTGATTCAAGACCCTCTTCATCAGAAGTTGCTGGATCTGCCAATTTGATGCTTCTACCTAACCATTTGTCCTTGGATGATGCACCGAAGCAAACCGAAGATCAATTCCCACCTGATCGCAAAATTTTATCATTTCCGGATTGTTAAATTGAGGACCATTGTCAGTGACAATTGCTAGCAGAATTCCATGCCGGCAGACTATCTCTCCCCAGATGAAGTTCCTGATAATTTGTGTTGTAGTTCTTGCTAATGCCTTCGCCTCAATCCATTTGCTGAAGTAATCAATCATTACGATAATAAAGCGATGCTGGCCGCTGGCTATCGGGAAGGGTCCGATAAGATCCATCCCCCAAACTGCAAAGGGCCATGGTGGAGTTATTGATCTGAGCGACTGAGCAGGCAAATGCTAAAGAGGAGCGAACTTTTGACATTGAGCACATCGCTTGGCGAATGCTTCAGCATCCTTCCTCATGGTTGGCCAGAAATATCCCTGCCTTAAGATTCTCTTCTCCAGAGTCTTTGCTCCTGAATGTCTACCACACTCCCCGGAATGAACCTCCTGAAGTATGATTGGGATTTCTTCCTCGGAAACACATCGTGCTGAGGGAGAGATCAAAGTCTTCCTGTAGAGAACTCCTGCTATCAGATAATAGTATGTCGCCTTCCTTCTGAATCTTCTTCTATCTTTGATGGAATGATGGAACTCCCCTTTTGATAGAAACAGCTCGTAAGGGTCCTTCCACGAAGGATTATGATCAATTTACATGAGTTATGCTTCATCTGTTGCCGGATGAAACAGTTCAAAGCTCACTCCCCCGGATGGAAGACCGAACTTTGACAACTCATCTACCTCCTCATTTTGTGTCTTTGGAATATGCTCGATGATGAATGACTTGAATCTTCCGATTTCCTTTTTGGCTAACATCAGATAATTCCTCAGAATTGGCACCCTTGTCTCATAATTCCCCAAGACCTGAGAGGCCATTACCAATGAATCGGTTCTGACATGTGCATGTTCTATGCCCAGCTCTTTTGCAAGTCTCAGCCCAGCCAAAAGTGCTTCATATTCTGCCTGATTATTTGTTACTGGAAAGAAGAATTTGATAGCTTGTTCCAGCCTGATGCCATTTGTACTGATTAAAACTACTCCGGCTGGCAAAGAGTTTTTGCTAGAAGCCCCATCCACATAGATGACCCAAGCTAAAGGAGATTGCACCACTTGCTCAGAACTAGATTCTGCTGTATCCACCAAGAAGTCTGCCAAGATTTGTGCTTTGATTGCTGCTCGGGGGATGTATGATATTTCAAATTCGCTTAGTTCGATAGCCCATTTAGCCAACCTCCCTAAATGATCTGGCTTTTCAAGAACATTTCTTAAAGGATGATCTGTAATCACTTGGACAGGATGAGCCTGGAAATAAGGACGAAGCCTTCGTGAAGACATAACTAAGGCCAAGGCTAGTTTCTCCAAGATTGAATATCTAGTTTCTGCATCTTTGAGAATGTGGCTAACATAATATATCGGGAACTGCCTCTTCTTTTCTTCCCGAACGAGGACAGAACTCACCGCATCTGGGCCGACTCCCAAATATAAGAATAATGTTTCCCCCTCACGGGGACTTTGGAGTAGCGGATTGAAGTCAACTGTACTTTCAGCTGCTCGAAAGCCCTATTACACTCCTCGTTCCATTCAAACCTTGATCCTCCCCGCGGTATTTTAAAGAATAGGGACCCCGGATTTGGAGATAAACCTGCTCAATCCTGCCAATCTTCCTCCAAGCTGCTGAACTTCCTCGGTATTTCGAGGAGGGGTCATATCAAGGATGACCTTCACCTTATCTGGATTCGGTGCAAGGCCATCGGGAGTTAAGAGATGCCCGAGAAACTTTCCTTTGTTTGCCCCAAACACACATTTCAATGGGTTTAATTTTAACTTGAACCTTCGTAGAGTAGTGAACGTCTCTACGAGGTCTTTCAAGTGTAATGAAAATGTTTTACTTTTCAGAAGGAGATCATCAACGTAAACTTCGAGGTTCCTGCCTTTTTGATGCTTAAAGACGGTATCCATCATTCTTTGATATGTTGCGCCCGCATTTTTAAGAACAAAGGGCATTACGAGATAGTAGTAACACCCATCGTTTGTGATAAATGAGGTGTGCGGGACATCAGGTTTGTGCATTTTAATTTGATGGTACCCAGAGAAAGCATCGAGAAAACTCATAAAATCATACCCAACCGCAGAATCAACTAAGACATCTATCTGAGGCAGACGGTAGCAATCTTTGGGACACGCTTTATTAAGTTTGGTGAAGTCTACGCACATGCGTCACTTCCCACCAGATTTCTTAACCATTACAACATTCGCCATCCACGTTGGATATTGAATTTCAGGAATAAAGTCTGCTTTCAGGAGTTTGGCAATCTCCTCTCTGATGGGCGACGCCAGCTTGGTTGCCACTTCTCTCTTCTTTTGCTGGACGGGCTTTAACTTGGGAGATACGTTCAGATGATGACAAGCCACGTCCAGATCCACTCCTGGCATGTCCTCCGCTAACCAGGCGAAGACATCCAGGTTCTCCAAAAGGCAGGAGATGAGCTCCACTTTTTCCTCCTCCAGTAACTCAGCATTGATGACCATCTACTTTTCTTCCCCTTCAGCAATAGGGACCTCTTGGGTCGCCTGGGCAGGTTCCAGGTGAGCCCCTTCTCGATCTTTTCCTTCCTCAGCAGCCCTTGAGGATTCAGCAATTTCCGGAATTTCAGTTGTGGCCTTGGGAAGTGAAACGTCGGTGATCATGTTGACAGTTCGGATGTAGCACTTCCGAGCCACCTTTGGGTTACTTCTAACCCGATACTGCCTTCCCTCGGCGGAAAACTTAAGAGCAAGTTGGAAGGTAGACACTACTGCCCGGTATGCATTGAGAATCAGCCTTCCGAAGATGGCGCAGTAGTTGCTTGGGGCATCCACCACCACGAAATTGATTAGCTTTATCACTCCTCCAAGAGAGACTAGGAGCTTTACGGAACCCTCTACTTCTTTCTTTTCCCCTAAAAAACCATAAAGGGGCCCGTTGGTGGAAAGTAAAGGCTTTCCGATTTTCAGGGCATCGAAAGTTGGGCGGAAAAGGAGATTGACGGAGCTACATGTATCAATCAAGATCTTGTGGACTGTATAATTTTCGATGACGGCTTTGATGACCACCGCATCATCGAAAGGATTGGCATTGAGGGGAAGGTCATCCTGACCAAAGGTGACAATAGTGCTTTCGGGGGGAGAACCTGTAGTGGCTGCTACTTCCTGCTTAAGAACTCTAGCGATGCTGGATTTGTGAGATGACTCTGCTCCAACCCCTCCATGTATACAATAGATGTCCCCCAAGGGGCCCACATCATTGACTTTGATGCATTCGGCAGAAGGATGGATGTCTCCATAGCAGCCGGCGTCTTCGACGTCGGCGCATTCCCAAGTTACTTCCACTATTTCTTTCTCTTTTTTCTTCTCAGCTGCTGGCTCAACAGTTAACACTTTCCAAACTAGGCCCCAGAGCTTTCCTTCTCCCAGGAGCTTCTCTATCAGAAAACGGAGGGCCCAACAATTTTCAGTCAGATGCCCTCCCTCCTTGTGATATTCACAGAAGAAGTTCGGATTCCGATTTTGAACATCCGATCTCAGAGGAGCCGGTCTTCTGAAATCTGGCCTTTTCTGCAAGATCTGGACTACTTCATCCATGGGGACATTTAAGGGAGTGAACGACTCTTGCGAGTCATCATATTGAGTGGGTGGAATGACTGGAGGTGGCTGCGTGTTATATTGCGGCAAGTATACCGGCATGATTTGCGGAAGAGGAACGGATGGAGCGGGTGCGATGGCCAACGGTGGTTTCTGATCTTGAAACCGTTGATGGCCCATGAATGGTTGCTTATTTTTGTAGTTTCTTCCCCTTTGGGAACGGGGTTCGAAGTGGGATTAGTTCGGTGGCGGATGATGTAAGGACGGATTGGAATGCTCCTTGTAGCTTACCAGCTTTGCGACATAGCCTGGATTGCTCTTTTCTCCTCTAATGAACATATTTGCCAAACTTATCATTTCCTGATAAGTCCTGGGCTCCCTTATATTTGCTTCAAATTTTAGGGGGCCCTCTCTTAAGCCATGGATGAGGGCAACCATATACAGCTCTAGATCCACATTTTGGACTTCCATGATCTCCTTCTGGAAGCGATCTATGAAACGGGCCCACGTTTCGTCTTCCCGCTGCTTTATATCGAAAAGGGCCGTCGGGCCGCTTTTCCTCTTCCTTGAGGTGGAGAACCTCAGCAAAAACTCCCTTCGCAGCTCAGCAAAACAACTGATCGATCTGGGGTGCAGCCCAAAAAACCACTCCCTTGCTTGTCCTTCAAAGGAAGTCACAAGGAGTTTGCACTTAGTCACATCAGTTAAGGTCCTAAGAGCGATGGCCGACTCGAAGGCTTGTAGATGAACTGTGGGATTAGTTTCTCCATTGAAAGCTGGCAGACGAGGCTCTCTGAAATTATTAGGGGCTGGCTCCCCCTGGACTTCGTCCACGAAGGGAGAAGTTTCTTCCATATCTTCATATAGAGGAGCAGGGTAGTAAGCCGCCGAAGCCGCGGCTACTCGCGGACAAGCCGCCTGGTAAGAGGACCGGGCAGCAGCTTCGGGCGGGTAGAAAGGGTGAGCAGTGGTCTCAGGTGGATATGACAAGCGGGCTGCTCCTTCTGGCGGATAGGACAGGCGGGCTACATGAGAAGCCGCCCCCTGGAAATCGAGGACTCGAGCCGGCATGCCGTGCGCGGCTTCCTGGTAGAAGTTTTGCCTGGCTGCAAAACCTTCTTGCTGGGGTTGGATGTTGGCGGCTTGTAGTTGCGGGTAAGGTGGAGGCGGAGGAGGAACTGGAGTCACCGCCTGATTAACCGCGGTTTGCTGTGGAACAAACCGCTCGGTTAATAGGGCCAAAGTCTGACTGATTGCGTCCAACTGCTGATCAGTCGGCCTCTGAGCCCGCTCGGCTTCTCTTCTGAATTGCTCCAAGGCTTCCCATACAGAGTCCTCAATGTGATCGGAGCGGTCTCCAAGGGGGAACTGGCGGTCTGACATTATGGAAAGGAGGATTTCACCGACAATCCGCGATCTGAAGGTCGCGTGTTTTTGTTGAGTCCGAAATCGCACCTCCGAAGGAAATCGGAGGCTGCGGGCTGCAGGTTACTTTTTAGGTGGAGAAAACGAGACCGCTAGCAGCGGTCAAGGCCAGACTTCTCCCGTCACGGCGAATGCCACTCTTGTGACGGGCTTTCCTTTGATTAAGAAGAAGCGGTTACAGCGGGTTACAAGTGCAGGAAAGCAGAAGCCGGCCGGTCAGACAGTCCGCAAGAAGGGAAACTCGAGACAGCAGCTCACACAAGCGAGCTCCTTGATTCGAGTGTGTGAGCCTTGGGAACATTTCCGCCCCCTATTTATAGGCTCGGGGGCCTGCCCGAACGGGTAGGGAAAAAATAACCGCCTGCACGGGTACCACAGAATCGGGCAGGCGGTGACGGGATATAGAGAGGAGAAAAGAAAGAAGCCGCGCAGCCTGGCGTCTTGCGCTTGCGTTCGGTCTCGTAGAGGAGCTGGAAATGCTGCGACCAAAGCGATGATGCCACCCGGGCGATCTCCGCCTTGAGACCGCGGCTTGTCTTCTTGGTCTAGGTCTTTGTTGGTCTTCATGGCGTAATCCGGGTGGTCTCTGACTTGAGACCGCAGCTTGCCCTTGAGAACGTGGCCTGTCTCCTGGACATGAGCCTTATTTAGCCTTCAAGATGCAACCCGAGCGGTCTCCAACTTGAGACCGCGGGTTGCCTTCTGTGTTGATCCTTAATAGCTTTTATGGCACGACCCGGGCGGTCTGAGACTTGAGACCGCGACATGCTTTTGGAGGCCTGGCCTTGATGATCTTCAGTCTTCGAGGGCGGGCTGAATCATATCAGACCGCCCGATTTTGTGTTGGTTGGTTCTGAATGACCTTTGCTGAAACTGAACCGGGCGATCTTAGTCTTTAGACCGCCCAGTCTGGGAGAAGTACTACTCAGAAGCGGTCTTTTGGGTAAACAGCAGCCTCCCCGATTCTACCACCTTATCTTGGGAACAGTTCAAGAATGCTCTTATGGAGAACTTCCTCTCTTCCGTGGAGCGGGACAAGTTAGCTGAGAAGTTCCTGTCCCTTCCGCAGCCTGGTAGGACAATGACCGAGTACGCGAGAGAGTTCTCCCGCCTTTCCCTCCTTGCTGCGGAGTTCGTGCCAGATGAAGAGAAAAGGATCAGCTATTTTGTGAAGGGGCTCCGTCATGATTTCCGCCAGCTTGTGGTAGCTCATGACGCCACCACCTACGCGTAGACCGTGGGAGCCGCCTTGCGGGTGGAAGCTATTGAGCTGGATCGTTCTGCCAAGAAATCCCAGCATGGAACAAGAAATGCCGCCGCTTCCAACCTCAAGCGCAAGGACGCTCCATCTCAGCAGCAAAGCCCCAGGTCCAAAGAGGTGTGTGCCTTGTGCCACAAGGTGGGCCATGTCGCCCAAGTCTCCTGCTCCCTCCTGAAGAAACAGAAGATGGTTACTCCTGCGCAGCAACCTCAGATGACGCTTGCCTCTACTGCCTCCGTCTGTACTTTCTGCAAGAGGCCGGGCCACTTGGCAAAGGACTGCCGCCGCAAGCAGAAGGCCTGTTTCAAATGTGGGCAGGTTGGGCACCTCATGCTCGACTGTCCCATTAAGGAGAGCCCGATCCCCGCTCAGCCTCTGCAAGTTTTCCCCGGAGCTCAGGGCAGAGCTGTGCTGAACGTCATCACTTAGGGCGAGGCGCTCGCATCTACCGACGTCATCTCTGGGACGTTTCGTGTAGAATTTTAAATTTTTCTGCATTCTTAAATCTGGTAGCCTTAGTCGAAGAAACTTGTTATGCGTTATGTTTTCCTTTTTAGGAAGTTTTAGGGTCAAGAATAAGTGGATGCAAATCTTGTTTGACTCCGGTGCATCGCACTCTTTTATCGCCCGCCGCATCGTGGACCTTTATAGTTGGCATACTTTGCCACTTGAGGTTCCTTTTGAGATTTCTGTACCCGGTCATCTGCATCTCTCAACCAGAGGAGTTCACAATTGCCCGATCCTGCTTGGAGAATTGCAAGTCATCGCTGACCTCATAGTTCTGGATATGACAGAGTTCGACGTAATCCTGGGAATGAATTGGTTGGTCGCGTATCGAGCAAAGTTGGACTGCGTGGCGAAGAGGGTCAATCTCAGCGTTGATGGCAAGGACTACAACGTTCATGTTCAGACCCGCAGTCACCTGAAGGTAATCTCTGCTGTACGCGCCACTCGACTTCTTAGCCAAGGATGTTCTGCCTGCTTCGTTTATGCTTCGCACTCGGATGCTATCTCTCCTCAACTCGAGTTTATCTCTGTTGCTTCGGAGTTTCCTGACGTGTTCCCGGCCGAATTTCCTGGGATGCCTCCTGATCGAGATGTAGAGTTCTGTATTGATGTAGAGCCTGGGACGCACCCCATATCGAAAGCTCCTTACCGTATGGCACCTCGTGAGCTAGAAGAACTCAGATCGCAGTTGGACGAATTGCTTGAGCGTGGGTACATTCGCCCTAGCTCGTCACCTTGGGGAGCCCCTGTGCTCTTCGTGAAAAAGAAGGATGGATCCATGAGATTGTGCATTGACTATCGAGATCTTAATAAGGTGACCATCAAGAATAAGTACCCCCTTCCGCGTGTGGATGATTTATTCGATCAGCTTAAGGGCAGTACAGTCTTTTCCAAGATAGATCTCAGATCGGGTTACCATCAACTGAACATCAGGGACTCCGATGTCCCCAGGACGGCCTTCCTGACTCGGTATGGTCATTTTGAATTTTTGGTGATGTATTTCGGGTTGACTAACGTTCCTTCTGCATTCATGCACATGATGAACCGTGTCTTTCGTGAGTACCTGGACAAGTTCATCATCGTCTTCATTGATGATATCTTGGTCTACTCCAAAACCCGCGAGGAGCATGCAGTACACCTTAGACTCACTCTCTCCACCCTTCGTCAGCATCAGCTTTATGCAAAGTTGGCAAAATGTGAGTTATGGCTGGATCATGTTGCCTTCTTAGGCCACGTCATTTCAGGTGATGGACTTTCTGTTGATCCTGCCAAGATTTCCGTGGTTATGGACTGGAAGTGACCTTCTACCCCTACCGAGATCCGCAGTTTCCTTGGTTTGGCTGGCTATTACCGACGCTTCGTCAAGGGTTTTTCCTCTCTTGCTACCCCCTTGACTCGACTAACTCAAAAGCATGCTAGATTCGAGTGGTAAGATCAGTGTGTGCAGTCCTTTTCTGGGTTGAAGCAACGTCTGTGTTCAGCGCCTGTTTTAGCTCTTCCGTCAGAAGGGTTGGACTTTTCAGTTTACAATGACACTTCCAGAGTTGGATTGGGATGTGTCCTGATGCAGGGTGATCGTGTTATTGCTTATGGGTCGAGGCAGTTGAAGGTTCATGAACGCAACTACCCCACTCATGATCTGGAGTTCGCTGCGGTGGTGTTTGCTTTGAAGCTTTGGCGTCATTATCTTTATGGCGTGAAGTGTCACTTTTTCACCGACCACCAGAGTTTAAAGTAAATATTTGTTCAGAAGGACCTCAATCTTCGTCAAAGGTGTTGGCTCGAGTTCGTGGCAGATTACAATTTGCAGCTCACGTATGTTCCTGGTAAAGCCAATTCAGTGGCAGATGCGTTGAGCCGGCATGCCTCCGTAGCGGCTTGTGCACCCATGTCAGCTATTCTAGCATCCTTGATTGATGAACTAGATCGGATGGATATATCCATCGCACCCGAGGGTCATGGAGAGGTTTCTGTTCCATTGTGGGTAGAGCAGGTGAAGGATTTGCAGCCATCTGATCCCACACTCCAGCGCATCCGCCGACAGGTTGAACTTGGGACTCTTCCAGATTTCTCTATCTCTGACGATGTTCTGCGTTTCCGAGGGCACCTCTGCATTCCTGATGTTCCTGAATTGCTCAATAGTATTTGCCGAGAAGCTCACGGGTCCCGCACATCTGGTCATCCAGGCAACAATAAGATGTATCATGACTTAAAGCAGATCGTTTGGTGGCCTGGTATGAAGAATTTTATAGCTCGCTTTATCTCTCGATGTCTGACGTGCCAGAAGGTGAAAGCTCAGCGTCAGCGTCCTGGTGGTCTTTTGCAGCCTTTGCCTATCCCCGAATGGAAGTGGGAAGATGTCTCTATGGACTTCATCACGGGTTTGCCCCGTACTCCGAGAGGGCATTATGCGATTTGGGTCATAGTGGATCGTATGACGAAAGTGGCTCATTTCATCCCGTACAAGGAAGGTCACTCCACCGAGAAGATGGCCCGGATCTATGTCTCTGAGATAGTTAGACTTCATGGGATTCCTCTGCGGATTGTTTCTGATCGTGACTCGAGGTTCGTTTCGCACTTTTGGAAGGGTTTTCAGCAATCTTTGGGTACCGAGCTCAACCTGAGCACCGCTTATCATCCCACTACCGATGGACAGACCGAAAGGGTTAATCAGATTCTTGAAGACATGCTTCAGTGCTATATTCTGGACTTCAAGGGAGCTTGGGATGAGCACCTACCGTTGGTTGAGTTCGCCTACAACAATAACTATCATGAGAGCCTCAAGATGGCCCCCTTCAAAGCATTGTATGGGCGTCGTTGTAGAACTCCTCTCTATTGGTCAGAAGTTGGTGAGAAGGTGGTGTTGGGCCCTGAGTTACTTCAGGAAATGGAAGAAGCCACCAAGAAGACTCATCTTCAGCTCAGTCGTGTCATTGAAAGACAGAGGATGTATGCTAATCAGCGCCGCCGTCCGTTGGAGTTTGCAGTAGGTGATCAGGTGTTGTTGAAGGTTTCTCCTACTCCTGGGGTGAAACGGTTTGGTCGCCATCATAAGCTCAGCCCGAGATTTGTGGGGCCGTACACCATCTTAGAGTGCGTTGGAGGATCTGCTTATCATTTGGAGTTGCCAGATTCGTTGTCCGGTGTTCATGATGTTTTCCATGTCAGTCAGCTCCGGAAATACGTCCATGATCCTAATCGTGTTCTCGAGGAACTCCCGGTGATTCCTGAAGCTAATTTGTCTTATCCGATTGAGCCCGCCAAGATAGTGGAATATCAAGAACGCAAGCTTTGAAAGAGAACCATTCCTATGGTAAAGGTACTTTGGATGCATGGGAAGTCTGAGGAGTTCACTTGGGAGCTTGAAGCTGACATGCGTAGCAAGTATCCGCACCTTTTCTCCTGATCCTGGTATGCCTCCGCTCTTGTTCTCTTCTCTTTTTTTTACTATTTTCATAGTTAGTTTCCATGCGTTGATTTGCAAACCTTGTCGGTATAAAGGACATCTAAATCTTCGTCATTTTAGCCCCAGCTAGGAAATCCTCAAAAGTTTCGGGACGAAACTTTCTAAGTAGGGGAGAATGTAACAACCCTCAAAAATATAATAAAATAATAATAAAAATAACAATCATATGAGTTTTAGACAAAATTTCCACCCATCACTTTATTTCCCTTCTAAACCGAGCCCCCCCAATCAAATTGACCGGCCTAGGGTCCTCCCGTTTCCGCCAAATCCCGCGCTGGTCTGCTAAATCCCGCAAGTCGCCTCTCCTGTTTCTGTCTCCCGCACGAATCGTCGATGCCTCCCGCTCCCCCTCTCGTCGGCGCCGCCTTCTTCCCCTATTCTGGACACCGGCAGTAGCAAGGAGCCCCTCCTTCTTCCCCTATCCTGGACGCCGACCACAACAGTGTCGCTCTTTTCCTCCTCTTCGGCCAGTTAGGGTAGCAGCCCTCCTCCTCGTTTCCTCCGGCCAGCTGTGTTTCCTCCTCTGTTTCTCTAGGGCCGGCAGTGGCTCCTCCTCCTCCAAGGAGGTCGACAGCCCCTCTTCCTCTTTGTTTCGGCCGGCGGATTTCAAAGGGACTCCTAGGGTTTCGCTTGAAACCCCTCCTCGTGGATTCCTGAGCCCAAATCTGGTCTCCTTCGGTAAGGATCTCCGCCGAAAGTTCTGTTTTCAGATTTGCCCTAAATGCTTGTGGTGATTTTCGCTATTCGATCGACGAAACTTCATCGGTCCATCTTATGTTTGTCGTAAATCTGCCTAATCCCAATTTTGTTTGCATTTCCGGTGCCGCACATTAGATCTAGTGGTGGAATCGCTCCGAACCTTCTCCGATTTAGGGTTTTGGTCACCCAAGCGCCGCCAAGCCCCTGATCCTTGTGGTAACTTCTTCTCCCCTCACCTTGAGGGAGGTAAGATGCTAATCCGCTTCTGATTATGTTTTCACGAATTAAACTGCCTATGTTAGCTTGTGGTTTGCTGCTTGTCAAATATCAAATATCGTCTGCGATTATCCCTTAACAGGTTCAATAGAGCCTTGACTTTGCTTGCGCCGTATAACTGTTGCTGGTAGTTGCGGCTTCACCTTAATGCAAGTGGAGAAATTCCCTCTCGCTTGCAAACAAGAATTTAAGTTCTTCTTACATGTATCTAAACTATTAACAGTATCTGATAACATAAGAATTATCGCACGTGAGTATGTCGCGTTGTGATAGAAATCACCTCGAAAAAACATGAATCACTTATGTCTTGAGTGTCATAAGCAAATATTGGAAACTAGGGTTTAAGTGGTGCATCGTCTTGTCTGCATGGTCATGGTAAGCAGGAAATACTCTTATTCTAGTAAGCCTTACACTTGGACTTGAGTGTGAACCATGTGCGCCCACTATAAACACCTACGCATTTCATTGATTACAACTTATGTCGTTGCAAAATACATGTTTAGGCTATACTCCGGAGTAGGCTAATATTTCTAGATAGTTTCTGCTTGTTTCAGTACTTGCCTATTTCACTAGCCTGTTTCAAGATTTAATTGGTACTTTAGAATTATTTCTGCACGTACTTCAATTTATAGCTTGTTTTCTATTATTTTCTTGTTCTGAGGCATTTTCCTTCTGTTTGGATTTGCCTTAGGGTTCGTGACCGCGTCGTCTGCTCCCTGAGTTTTCTTCGTTCAGCTGCAGTTTGCTTGGAGGTTTTATTTTGATTACTGTGTCAGCAGGTTCTATGTATTTTGTTTCAGTACTGTTGGAACTACCTTTCTTGTATTAGTTACTGTCAGCCATTTTCTCTTGTATTGTGGACAACTCTTAGGGTGTTTTGTTGTATCTGATCTTTTTTCTTGGCATTTTACTTTTATGGCTCACTACACGATTACCGTTTCAGCATTGTGTGTGACATTAGATTTTTATTATAAATGCATGAGCATTAACCTTTCATTTCGGCTTCCGCATATTTTTATAAACTACACTAAATTCTTTTCAAAAGTAATAAATCCAAAACTTTTGTAGCATTTCTGTTTCCGCCTTAGCAGGCATGGTTTCCTATTCGCTTATGCCTGTGGCATCACGGCCCGCCCAAAGTGCGCTATGACTCTTGTTGAGATGGGTCGTGACATTCTCGGTTGGATCGAGAATATGAGCTCTTTCCGAAAAAGTGTTGTGCGCAAAAATCAAACAACCAGATCAAAAGTTATGGCTGCTCAAAGTTTAGGTGTAATTTGGGGCAAAATCCCGCATTACAACTGGAACCCACTATATATCAAACAATAAACAAACTTGAATGGTTATATCCTACTCTCCATTGGATGTAGGGATCTGAGTTAATTCTAAAAAAATATTTTGGGCAAAAATTGGGCAACTGGATCAAGAGTTCTGTCTGTTTGAAGTTTATGTGTCATTTGGAGCAAAATCCCACATTACCACTACAACCCACTGTAGATCAACCACTAAACAAACTGGAATGGTTAAAACGTGTTGTCCATTGGATGTAGGGCTCCGATCTCAATTTGAAAAGGTGTTGTGGGCAAAAATCAGACAACAGGATCAAAATTATGGATGTTTGTAGTTTATGTGTCAATTGGAGCAAAATCCATCATTTCCACTACAATCCACTATCCGTCGACCACTAAATGAACTCGATCGAGAAAATCCTATTCTCCATATGATATGTGGCCCTGAGCTCTTTCCGAAAAGGTGTTTTGGGCAAAATCCGGACAACTAGATCAAGAGTTATAGCTGTTTGAAGTTTATGTGTCATTTGGAGCTAAATCACACATTACCACTGCAACCCACTATAGATCAACCACTAAACATACTGGAATGGGTAAAACTAGTTGTCCATAGGATGTAGGGCTTCGATCTCATTCCGAAAAGGTGTTGTGGGCAAAAATCAGACAACCGGATCAAAGTTATGGTTGTTTCAAATTTAGGTGTCATTTAGAGCTAAATTTCACATTACCAGTGCAACCCGCTATATATCGACAACTAAATGAACTGCAATGGGTAAAACTTGTGCAACAATGAATATAAGGCTCTGAGCTAATTCCTAAAATGTGTTGTGTGGGTAAAATCAGAAAACCGGATCAAAAGTTATTGCTGTATAAAGTTTGAGTGTCGTTTGGAGCTAAATCTCTCACTTTCACTACAAATCGCATCCTAAATTCTTTCATTTTGAAATTTATGTGTCATTTGGAGCTAAATCTCGCACTACCACTACAACCCAGTATATATTGACCGCTAAGCGAGCTTGAATGGGTTAAAATTGTTCTCCATTGGATTTAGGGCTCCAATCTCTTTCCGAAAAGGTATTGTCGGCGAAAATCAGACAACCAGATCAAAAGTTACAGATGTTTGAAGTTTAGGTCTCTTTTCGAACTAAATACCTTATTACCAACCCGCTGTATATTGACCACTAAACAAATTGGAATGGGTAAAACTTGTTCTCCATTGGATGTAGGGTTCCGATCTCATTCCAAAAAGGTGTTATGCGCAAAAATCAAACAACCATATTAAAAGTTATTGCTGTTACTGTTTCTGTTTCAAGAGATGCTAAATACCTCATTACCATTGCAACTCGCTGTATATTGACCACTAAAAAGAGTTGGAATGGTTTAAAATTTTGCTCCATTTGATGTATGCCTCTGAGCATATTCCGAAAATGTGTTGTGGGCAAAAATCAAACATACAAATCAAAAGTTATGGTTGTTAGAAGTTTATGTGTCATTTGGAGCTAAATTTTGCATTACCACTGCAACCCGCTATATATTGACAACTAAATGAACTGGAATGGGTAAAAGTTGTGCTCCAATGAATTTAGTGCTCCGAGCTCATTTCGAAAAGGTGTTGTGGGGTAAAATAAGACAACCACATCAAGAGTTGTTGTTGTTTTAAGATTGAGTGTCATTTGCAGCTAAATCTCTCATTTTCACTACAACCCGCATTAAAAATTCTAACATTTTGAAATGTATATGTCATTTGGAGCTAAATCTCGTATTACCACCACAACTCACTGTATATCGACCTCTAAACGAGTTGGAATGGGTTTCAATTGTTCTCGATTGGATTTAGGGCTCTGATCTCATTCCGAAAAGGTCTTGTGGGTGAAAATCAGACAACCGGAAATGTGTCGTCTTATTCTCGAATGCTTAAATCTTATTCTCGGTTGGATCAAGAATACGACCTTTTTCTGAAAAAGTGTTGCGCGCAAAAATCGAACAACTAGATCAAAAGTTATGGCTGCTCGAAGTTTAGGTGTAATTAGGAGCAAAATCCTGCATTACAACTGGAACCCATTGTACATCAAACAATAAACAAACATGAATGGTTATATCCTACTCTCCATTGGTGTTAGGGCTCTGAGCTCATTCTAAAAAAATACTGTGGGGAAAATTGGGCAACTGGATAAAGAGTTCTGTCTGTTTAAAGTTTATGTGTCATTTGGAGCAAAATCCCACATTACCAATACAACCCACTATAGATCAACCACTAAACGATGGAATGGGTAAAACTTGTTGTCCATTGGATGTAGGGCTCCGATCTCAATCCTAAAAGGTGTTGTGGGCAAAAATCAGACAACCGGATCAAAGTTATGGATGTTTGTTGTTTAGGTGTCAATTGGAGCAAAATCCCTCATTTCCACAGCAATCCACTATCCGTTGACCACTTAATGAACTCGATCGAGAAAATCCAATTCTCCGTAGGATGTGTGGCCCTGATCTCTTTCTGAAAAGGTGTTTTGGTTAAAATCCGAACAACTAGATCAAGAGTTATAGTTGTTTGAAGTTTATGTGTCATTTGGAGCTAAATCCCACATTACCACTGCATCCCACTATAGATCAACCACTAATCGAAGTGGAATGGGTAAAACTTGTTTTTCATTTGATGTAGGGCTCCAATCTCATTCTGAAAAGGTGTTGTGGGCAAAAATTAGACATCCTGATCAAAGTTATGGCTGTTTTAAATTTTGGTGTCATTTGGAGCTAAATTTCACATTACCAGTGCAACCCATAATATATCGACAACTAAATGAACTGCAATGGGTAAAACTTGTGCAACAATGAATGTAGGGCTCTGAGCTAATTCCTAAAATGTGTTGTGGGGGTAAAATCAGAAAACTGGATCAAAAGTTATTGTTGTATAAAGTTTGAGTGTCGTTTGGAGCTAAATCTCTCATGTTCACTACAAACTGCATCCTAAATTCTTTCATTTTGAAATTTATGTGTCATTTGGAGCTAAATATCGCACTACCACTACAACCCACTATATATATACCTCTAAGAGAGCTTGAATGGGTTATAATTATTCTCCATTCGATTTAGGGCTCCGATCTCTTTCCGAAAAGGTATTATGGGCGAAAATCGGACAACCGGATCAAAAGTTACGGATGTTTGAAGTTTAGGTCTCTTTTGGAACTAAATACCTTATTACCAACCTGCTGTATATTGACTACTAAACAAACTGGAATGGGTAAAACTTGTTCTCCATTGTATGTAGGGCTCCGAGCTCATCCCAAAAAGGTGTTTTGCGCAAAAATCAGAAAACCAGATCAAAAGTTATTGTTGTTACTGTTTCTGTGTTAAGAGAAGCTAAATCTGTCATTACCATTGCAACCCGCTGTATATTGACCACTAAAAAGAGCTTGAATGGTTTAAAATTGTGCAAAATCCGGACAACTAGATCAAGAGTTATAGCTGTTTGAAGTTTGTGTCATTTGGAGCTAAATCCCATATTACCACTGAAACCCACTATAGATCAACCACTAAACAAACTGGAATGGGTACAACTTATTGTCCATTGTATGTAGCGCTCCGATCTCATTCTAAAAAGGTGTTGTGGCAAAAATCAGACAACCGGATCAAAGTTATGGTTGTTTCAAATTTAGGTGTCATTTGGAGCTAAATTTCACTTTACTAGTGCAACCCGCTATATATCGACAACTAAATGAACTGCAATAGGTAAAACTTGTGCAACCATGAATGTAGGGCTCTGAGCTAATTCCTAAAATGTGTTGTGGGGGTAAAATCAGAAAACCGGATCAAAAGTTATTGCTGTATAATGTTTGAGTGTCGTTTTGAGCTAAATCTCTCACTTTCACTACAAACCGCATCCAAAATTCTTTCATTTTGAAATTTATGTGTCATTTGGAGCTAAATCTCGCACTTCCACTACAACCCACTATATATTGACCTATAAGCAAGCTTGAATGGGTTATAATTGTTCTCCAATGGATTTAGGGCTCCAATCTCTTTCCGAAAAGGTATTGTGGGCGAAAATCGGACAACCAGATCAAAAGTTACGGATGGTTGAAGTTTAGATCTTTTTTCGAACTAAATACCTAATTACCAACCCGTTGTATATTGACCACTGAACAAACTGGAATGGGTAAAACTTGTTCTCCATTGGATGTAGGGCTCCGGGCTCATTCCAAAAAGGTGTTGTGCACAAAAATCGGACAACCAGATCAAAAGTTATGGCTGTTACTGTTTCTGTGTCAAGATGAGCTAAATCTCTCATTACCATTTCAAGCCGCTGTATATTGACCACAAAAAAGAGCTGGAATGTTTCAAAATTGCGCTCCATTTGATGTATGCCTCCGAGCATATTCCGAAAAGGTGTTGTGGGCAAAAATCAAACAAATAAATCAAAAGTTATGGTTGTTAGAAGTTTAGGTGTCATTTGGAGCTAAATTTCGCATTACCACTGCAGCCCGCTATATATTGACAACTAAATGAACTGGAATGGGTAAAACTTGTGCTCCAATGAATGTAGTGCTCCGAGCTCATTTTGAAAAGGTGTTGTGGGGTAAAATAAGACAACCACATCAAGAGTTGTTGCTGTTTTAAGATTGAGTGTCATTTGCAGCTAAATCTCTCATTTTTACTACACCCCGCATTAAAAATTCTGGCATTTTGAAGTGTATGTGTCATTTGGAGCTAAATCTCGTATTACCACCACAACACACTGTATATCGACCTCTAAACGAGTTGGAATGGGTTTTAATTATTCTCGATTGGATTTAGGGCTCCGATCTCATTTCGAAAAGGTATTGTGGGTGAAAATCGGACAACCGGAAATGTGTTGTCTTATTCTCGAATGGTTAAATCTTATTCTCGGTTGGATCAAGAATATGAGCTCTTTCCGAAAAAGTGTTGTGCAAAAAAAATCGAACAACCAGATCAAAAGTTATGGCTGCTCGAAGTTTAGGTGTAATTTGGGGCAAAATCCCGCATTTCAACTGGAACCCACTGTATATCGAACAATAAACAAACTTGAATGGTTATATCCTACTCTCCATTGGATGTAGAGCTCTGATTTAATCCTAAAAAAATATTGTGGGAAACAATTGGGCGACTGGATCAAGAGTTCTATCTGTTTGAAGTTTATGTGTCATTTGGAGCAAAATCCCACATTACCACTACAACCCACTGTAGATCAACCACTAAACAAACTTGAATGGGTAAAACTTGTTGTCCATTGGATGTAGGGCTCCTATCTCATTCCGAAAAGGTGTAGTGGGCAAAAATCAGACAACCGGATCAAAATTATGGATGTTTGTAGTTTATGTGTCAATTGGAGCAAAATCCCTCATTTCCACTGCACTCCACTATCCGTCGACCACTAAATGAACTCGATCGAGAAAATCCTATTCTCCATAGGATATGTGGCCCTGAGCTCTTTCCGAAAAGGTGTTTTGGGCAAAATCCAGACAACTTGATCAAGAGTTATAGCTGTTTGAAGTTTATGAATCATTTGGAGTTAAATCCCACATTACCACTGCAACCCACTATAGATCAACCACTAAACGTACTGGAATGGGTAAAACTAGTTCTCCATAGGATGTAGGGCTCCGATCTTATTCCGAAAAGGTGTTGTGGGCAAAAATTAGACAACCGGATGAAAATTATGGTTGTTTGAAATTTAGGTGTCATTTAGAGCTAAATTTCACATTACCAGTGCAACCCGCTATATATCAACAACTAAATGAACTGCAATGGGTAAAACTTGTGCAAAAATTAATGTAGGGCTATGATCTGATTCCTAAAATGTGTTGTGGGGGTAAAATCAGAAAACCGGATCAAAAGTTATTGCTGTATAAAGTTTGAGTGTCGTTTGGAGCTAAATCTCTCACTTTCACTACAAACCGCATCCTAAATTCTTTCATTTTGAAATTTATGTGTCATTTGGAGCTAAATCTCGCACTACCACTACAACCCACTATATATTGACCTCTAAGCGATCTTGAATGGGTTAAAATTGTTCTCCATTGGATTTAGGGCTCTGATCTCTTTCCGAAAAGGTATTGTGGGCGAAAATCGGACAACCGGATCAAAAGTTACGGATGTTTGAAGTTTAGGTCTCTTTTCGAACTAAATACCTTATTACCAACCCGCTGTATATTGACCACTAAACAAATTGGAATGGGTAAAATTTGTTCTCCATTGGATGTAGGGCTCCGACCTCATTCCAAAAAGGTGTTGTGCGCAAAAATCGGACAACCAGATCAAAAGTTATTGCTGTTACTGTTTCTGTTTCAAGAGAAGCTAAATCCCTCATTACCAAAGCAACTCGCTGTATATTGACCACTAAAAAGAGCTGGAATGGTTTAAAATTGTGCTCCATTTGATGTATGCCTCCGAGCATATTCCGAAAAGGTGTTGTGGGCAAAAATCAAACATACAAATCAAAAGTTATGGTTGTTAGAAGTTTAGGTGTCATTTGGAGCTAAATTTCGCATTACCACTGCAACCCGCTATATATTGACAAATAAATGAACTGGAATGGGTAAAAGTTGTGCTCCAATGAATGTAGTGCTCCGAGCTCATTTTGAAAAGGTGTTGTGGGGTAAAATAAGACAACCACATCAAGAGTTGTTGCTGTTTTAAGATTGAGTGTCATTTGCAGCTAAATCTCTCATTTTCACTACAACCCGCATTAAAAATTATGGCATTTTGAAATGTATGTGTCATTTGGAGGTAAATCTCATATTACCACCACAACTCACTGTATATCGACCTCTAAACGAGCTGGAATGGGTTTCAATTGATCTCGATTGGATTTAGGGCTCCGATCTCATTCCAAAAAGGTATTGTGGGTGAAAATCGGACAACCGGAAATGTGTTGTCTAAGTCTCGAATGGTTAAATCTTATTCTCGGTTGGATCAAGAATACGAGCTCTTTCCGAAAAAGTGTTGTGCGCAAAAATCGAACAACCAGATCAAAAGTTATGGCTGCTCGAAGTTTAGGTGTAATTTGGAGCAAAATCCCGCATTACAACTGGAACTCATTGTATATCGAACAATAAACAAACATGAATGGTTATATCCTACTCTCCATTGGGGTTAGGGCTCTGAGCTCATTCTAAAAATATTGTGGGGAAAAATTGGGCAACTGGATAAAGAGTTCTGTCTGTTTGAAGTTTATGTGTCATTTGGAGCAAAATCCCACATTACCAATACAACCCAATGTAGATCAACCACTACACGAACTGGAATGGGTAAAACTTGTTGTCCATTGGATGTATTGCTCCGATCTCATTCCGAAAAGGTATTGTGGGCAAAAATCAGACAACCGAATCAAAGTTATGGATATTTGTAGTTTAGGTGTCAATTGGAGCAAAATCCCTCATTTCCACTGCAATCCACTATCCGTCGACCACTAAATGAACTCGATCGAGAAAATCCTATTCTCCATAGGATATGTGGCCCTGAGCTCTTTCCGAAAAAGGTGTTTTGGGCAAAATTCGGACAACTAGATAAAAAGTTATAGCTGTTTGAAGTTTATGTGTCATTTGGAGCTAAATCCCACATTACCACTGCAACCCACTATAGATCAACCACTAAACGAACTAGAATGGGTAAAACTAGTTGTCCATTGGATATAGGGCTCCGATCACATTCTGAAAATGTGTTGTGGGCAAAAATCAGACAACCGGATCAAAGTTATGGCTATTTCAAATTTAGGTGTCATTTGGAGCTAAATTTCACATTACCAGTGCAACCCGCTATATATCGACAACTAAATGAACTGCAATGGGTAAAACTTGTGCAACAATGAATGTATGGCTACGAGCTAATTCGTAAAATGTTTTGTGGGCATAAAATCAGAAAACCAGATCAAAAGTTATTGCTGTATAAAGTTTGAGTGTCGTTTGGAGCTAAATCTCTCACTTTCACTACAAACCGCATCCTAAATTCTTTCATTTTGAAATTTATGTGTCATTTGGAGCTAAATCTCGCACTACCACTACAACCAACTATATATCGACCTCTAAGCGAGCTTGAATGTGTTATAATTGTTCTCCATTGGATTTAAGGCTCCGATCTCTTTCTGAAAAGGTATTGTGGGCAAAAATCGGACAACCGGATCAAAAGTTACGGATATTTGAAACTTAGGTCTCTATTCGAACTAAATACCTTTTTACTAACCCGCTGTATATATACCACTAAAAGAACTGGAAAGTGTAAAACTTGTTCTCCATTGGATGTAGGGCTCCGACCTCATTCCAAAAAGGTGTTGTGCGCAAAAATCGGACACCAAGATCAAAAGTTATTGTTGTTACTGTTTCTATGTCAAGAGAAGCTAAATCCCTCATTACCATTGCAACCCGCTGTATATTGACCACTAAAAAGAGCTAGAATGGTTTAAAATTTTGCTCCATTTGATGTATGCCTCCGAGCATATTCTGAAAAGGTGTTGTGGGCAAAAATCAAACATACAAATCAAAAGTTATGGTTGTTAGAGGTTTAGGTGTCATTTGGAGCTAAATTTCGCATTACCACTGCAACCCTCTATATATAGACAACTAAATGAACTGGAATGGGTAAAACTTGTGCTTTAATGAATGTAGTGCTCTGAGCTCATTTCGAAAAGGTGTTGTTTGGTAAAATAAGACTGAGTGTCATTTGAGCTAAATCTCTCATTTTCACTACAACCCGCATTAAAAATTCTGGCATTTTGAAGTGTATGTGTCATTTGGAGCTAAATCTCGTATTACCACCACAACTCACTGTATATCGACCTCTAAATGAGCTGGAATGGGTTTAAATTGTTCTCGATTGGATTTAGGGCTCCGATCTCATTACGAAAAGGTATTGTGGGTGAAAATCGGACAACCGGAAATGTGTTGTCTTATTCTCGAATGGTTAAATCTTATTCTCGGTTGGATCGAGAATATGAGCTCTTTCTGAAAAAGTGTTGTGCGCAAAAATCGAACAAGCAGATCTAAAGTTATGGTTGCTTGAAGTTTAGGTGTAATTTGGAGGAAAATCCTGCATTACCACTAGAATCCACTATATATTGAACAATAAAAAAACTTGAATGGTTATATCCTACTCTCCATTGGATGTAGGGCTCTGAGCTCATTCTAAAAAAATATTGTGGAAAAAATTGGACAAATGGATCAAGAGTTCTGTCTGTTTGAAGTTTATGTGTCATTTGGAGCAAAATCCCACATTACCACTACAACCCACTGTAGATCAACCACTAAACGAACTGGAATGGGTAAAACTTGTTATCCATTGGATGTAGGGCTCCGATCTCATTCTGAAAAGGTGTTGTGGGCAAAAATCAGACAAACAGATCAAAGTTATGGCAGTTACTGTTTCTGTGTCAAGAGGAGCTAAATCCCTCATTACCATTGCAACCCACTGTATATTGACCACTAAAAAGAGTTGGAATGGTTTAAAATTGTGCTCCATTTGATGTATGCCTCCGAGCATATTCCGAAAAGGTGTTGTGGGCAAAAATCAAACATACAAATCAAAAGTTATGGCTGTTAGAAGTTTAGGTGTCATTTGGAGCTAAATTTCACATTACCACTGCAACCCGCTATATATCGACAACTAAATGAACTGGAATGGGTAAAACTTGTGCTCCAATGAATGTAGTGCTCCGAGCTCATTTCGAAAAGGTGTTGTGGGGTAAAATAAGACAAACACATCAAGAGTTGTTGTTGTTTTATGATTGAGTGTCATTTGTAGCTAAATCACTCATTTTCACTACAACCAACATTAAAAATTCTGGAATTTTGAATTGTATGTGTCATTTGGAGCTAAATCTCGTATTACCACCACAACTCATTGTATATCGACCTCTAAATGAGCTGGAATGGGTTTAAATTGTCCTCAATTGGATTTAGGGCTCCGATCTCATTCCGAAAAGGTATTGTGTGTGAAAATCGGACAACCGGAAATGTATAGTTTGGAGCTAAATCTCTCACTTTCACTACAAACCGCATACTAAATTCTTTCATTTTGAAATTTATGTGTCATTTGGAGCTAAATCTCGCACTACCACTACAACCCACTATATATCAACTTCTAAGCGATCTTGAATGGGTTATAATTGTTCTCTATTGGATTTAGGGCTCCGACCTCTTTCTGAAAAGGTATTGTCGGCGAAAATCGGAGAACTGGATCAAAAGTTACGGATGTTTGAAATTTATGTCTCTTTTCGAACTAAGTACCTTATTAACAACCCGCTGTATATTGACCACTAAACAAACTGGAATGGTTAAAACTTGTTCTCCATTGGATGTAGGGCTCCGAGCTCATTCCAAACAGGTGTTGTGCACAAAAATCGGACAACCAGATCAAAAGTTATGGCTGTTACTGTTTCTGTGTCAAGAGGAGATAAATCCCTCATTACCATTGCAACCCGTTGTATATTGCCCACTAAAATGAGCTGGAATGGTTTAAAATTGTGCTCCATTTGACGTATGCCTCCTAGCATATTCCGAAAATGTGTTTTGGGAAAAAATCAAACATACAAATCAAAAGTTATGGCTGTTAGATGTTTAGGTGTCATTTGGAGCTAAATTTCGCATTACCACTACAACCCGCTATATATCGACAACTAAAAGAACTGGAATGGGTAAAACTTGTGCTCCAATTAATGTAGTGCTCCGAGCTCATTTTGAAAAGGTGTTGTGGGGGTAAAACAAGACAACCACATCAAGAGTTGTTGCTGTTTTAAGATTGAGTGTCATTTGCAGCTAAATCTCTCATTTTCACTACAACCGTAATAAAAATTCTGGCATTTTTAAGTGTATGTGTCAATTGGAGCTAAATCTCGTATTACCACCACAACTCACTGTATATCGACCTCTAAACGAGCTGGAATGGGTTTAAATTGTCCTAGATTGGATTTAGGGCTCCGATCTCATTCTGAATAGGTATTGTGGGTGAAAATCGGATAACCCGAAATGTGTTGTCTTATTCTCAAATTGGTAAATCTTATTCTCTGTTAGATCGAGAATATGAGCTCTTTCCGAAAAAGTGTTGTGCGCAAAAATTGAACAACCATATCAAAAGTTATGGCAGCTTGAAGTTTAGGTGTAATTTGGAGCTAAATCCCACATTACCACTAGAACCCACTGTATATCGAACAATAAACAAACTTGAATGGTTATATCCTAATCATCATTGGATGTAGGGCTCTGAGCTCATTCTAAAAAGGTATTGTTGGCAAAAATTGGGCAACTGGATCAAGAGTTCTCTCTGTTTGAAGTTTATGTGTCATTTGGAGCAAAATCCCACATTACCACTACAACCCACTGTAGATAAACAACTAATCGAACTGGAATGGGTAAAACTTGTTGTCCATTGGATGTAGGGCTCCGATCTCATTCCGAAAAGGTGTTGTTGGCAAAAATCAGATAACCGGATCAAAGTTATGGATGTTTGTAGTTTAGGTGTCAATTAGAGCAAAATCCCTCATTTCCACTGCAATCCACTATCCGTCAACCACTAAATTAACTCGATCGAGTAAATCTTATTCTCCATAGGATGTGTGGCTCTGAGCTCTTTCCGAAAAGGTGTTTTGGGAAAAATCTAGAAACCTGGATCAAGAGTTATAGCTGTTTGAAGTTTGTGACATTTGGAGCTAAATCCCACATTACCACTGCAACCCACTATAGATAAACCACTAAACGAACAGGAATGGGTAAAACTTGTTGTCCATTGGATGTAGGGCTCCGATCTCATTCTAAAAAGGTATTGTGGGCAAAAATCAGACAACCGGATCAAAGTTATGGCTGTTTCAAATTTAGGTGACATTTGGAGCTAAATTTCACATTACTAGTGCAACCCGTTATATATCGACAACTAAATGAACTGCAATGGGTAAAAATTGTGCTTCAATGAATGTAGGGCTCTGAGCTAATTCCTAAAAGTTGTTGTGGGCATAAAATTAGAAAAACAGATCAAAAGTTATTATTGTATAAAGTTTGAGTGTCGTTTTGAGCTAAATCTCTCACTTTCACTACAAACCGCATCTTAAATTCTTTCATTTTGAAATTTATGTGTCATTTGGAGCAAAATCTCGCACTACCACTACAACCCACTATATATCGACCTCTAAGTGAGCTTGAATGGGTTATAATTGTTCTCCAATGGATTTAGGGCTCTGATCTCTTTCTGAAAAGGTATTGTGGGCGAAAATCGGACAACCGAATCAAAAGTTACAGATGTTTGAAGTTTAAGACTCTTTTCAAACTAAATACCTTATTTCCAACACGCTGTATATTAACCACTAAACAAACTGGAATGGGTAAAACTTGTTCTCCATTGGATGTAGGGCTCCGAGCTCATTCCAAAAAGATGTTGTGCGCAAACATCGGACAACCAGATCAAAAGTTATGGTTGTTACTGTTTCTGTGTCAAGAGGAACTAAATCCCTCCTTACCTATGCAACCCGCTGTATATTGACCACTAAAAGAGCTGGAATGGTTTAAAATTGTGCTCCATTTGATGTATGCCTCTGAGCATATTCCGAAAAGGTGTTGTGGGCAAAAATCAAACATACAAATCAAAAGTTATGGCTGTTAGAAGTTTAGGTGTCATTTGGAGCTAAATTTCACATTACCACTGCAACCCACTATATATCGACAAATAAATGAACTGGAATGGGTAATACTTGTGCTCCAATGAATATCGTGCTCCGAGCTCATTTCGAAAAGGTGTTGTAGGGTAAAATAAGACAACCACATCAAGAGTTATTGCTGTTTTAAGATTGAGTGTCATTTGCAGCTAAATCTCTCATTTTCACTACAACCCGGATTAAAAAATTCTGGTATTTTGAAGTGCATGTGTCATTTGGAGCTAAATCTTATATTACCACCATAACTCACTGTATATCGACCTCTAAACGAGCTGGGATGGGTTTAAATTGTTCTCGATTGGATTTATGGCTCTGATTTCATTCCGAAAAGGTATTGTGGGTGAAAATCGGACAACCGGAAATGTGTTGTTTTATTCTCAAATGGGTAAATCTTATTCTCTATTGGATCGAGAATACGAGCTATTTCCAAAAAAGTGTTGTGCTCAAAAATCGAACAACCAGATCAAAAGTTATGGCTGCTTGAAGTTTAGGTGTAATTTGGACCTAACTCCCACATTACCATTGCAACCCATTGTATATCGAACAATAAACAAATTTGAATTGTTATATCCTACTCTCCATTGGATGTAGGGCTCTGAGCTCATTCTAAAAAGGTATTGTGGGCAAAATTGGGCAATTGGATCAAGAGTTCTGTCTGTTTGAAGTTTATGTGTCATTTGGAGCAAAATCCCACATTACCACTACAACCCACTGTAGATCAACCACAAAATGAACTGGAATGGGTAAAACTTGTTGTCCATTTTATGCAGGGCTCCGATCTCATTCCGAAAAGGTGTTGTGGGCAAAAATCAGACAACCGGATCAAAGATATGGATGTTTGTAGTTTAGGTGTTAATTGGAGCAAAATCCCTCATTTCCACTGCAATCCACTATCTGTCTACCACTAAATGAACTCGATCGAGTAAATCCTATTCTCCATAGGATGTGTGGCTCTGAGCTCTTTCCGAAAAGGTGTTTTGGGCAAAATCCGGACAACTTGATCAAGAGTTATAGATGTTTGAAGTTTACGGGTCATTTGGAGCTAAATCCCACATTACCATTGCAACCCATTGTAGATCAACAACTAAACGAACTTGAATGGGTAAAACTTGTTGAACATTGGATGTAGGGCTCCAATCTCATTCTGAAAAGGTGTTGTGAGCAAAAATCACACAACCGGATCAAAGTTATGGATGTTTCAAATTTAGGTGTCATTTGGAGCTAAATTTCACATTACCAGTGCAACCCGCTATATATCGACAAGTAAATGAACTGCAGTGGGTAAAACTTGTGCTTCAATGAATGTAGGGCTCCTAGCTAATTCCTAAAAGGTGTTGTGGGGGTAAAATCAGAAAACCGGATAAAAATTTATTGCTGTATAAAGTTTGAGTGTCGTTTGGAGCTAAATCTCTCACTTTCACTATAAACTGTATCCTAAATTCTTCCATTTTGAAATTTATGTGTCATTTGGAGCTAAATCTCGCACTACCACTACAACCCACTATATATCAACTTCAAAGCGAGTGATGCGCTATTTCGGCACTGCTAATTAGCAGGCACGAAATGCGATACGACGGCAGTGCACCTGTCGCTCAAGTAATAAAATAGGGAGGGACTCCCCGAATCTCGTTCTCAAAGGACCGCAAGTTGGGTAGTACGACTTGCTCTAAACAGGAAATCAGTTAAAAGGATTAATAAGTAACAACGGGGGGTTTGATTTGGTTTCCTACGCTATTGCAGAATGAAGAAAGATGCGGGTCAAAACTCCGCTTCGCACGGCGAGATGGGTGCAACGGTCGCGATGTCGTGCTTCGTAAGGCGCGTGGACGGGAAATCAATATGACGGTTGAGTGTCGCACGCACCTCTTCTCAAAACATCACCACTAGCAATTGCTAGTGGCTTCACCCACAACGTAACTCAGAAAATCACTAGGAACAAAGGGGCTATTCATTCCACCACAACATCAATGCATATGAACGAAAGCAATAATCCTTAAGATTAACTTAACAAGTATTCATACAACACAAAATGAAGTATAAGCATTCAAGGTTAGAGAGGACCACAAAGAAGAAGTCACGTCTTGGGTTCACGGCCGGAATGAGAGGCTGTCGGGCTCTCTCCGGACTCGGCCCTCAGATGGTGAGCTTGGCTCGAAGGAGGCTGTCACCGCTCCTACGATCTTCAGCGCTTCCTTGGTCTCCTTGGAGAGGAATGCTTGAGCTAATGGTGGATGAAGCTTCCTAATGCTCCCGGATGGAAGGATGGAGGTGGAAATCACCGGAAATGGCCTTGATGGTGGAGGAGATGATGGGGAAGCCTTCAGCCCTCAAGAACAACGGGAATGAAGAGATTTCCCGCTCTCTGAATCGCTCCCGGTCGTCCTCTATTGCTCTCTTTGTTGACTGCCTCGATTCCTGCTTTTTATAGCAAACAGGCTGAAAAATGGTCACGCACGGTCGAACGCACGATCGTGCGCAGACCGTGCGATATTAACGGATAAAATATGGCTTGGAGAAGACATTGCGCCGCCCGTGCGATTTGTTCACGCACGACCAAAGCCGCCCGTGCTTTCAAACGCACGGGTAAAATCCGACGCTCTGAAATCACAAAGATACAGGTCGACCGTGCGTTTTACTCACGCACTGGCGAATTTGCCCGTGCGTTAAAACGCACGAGTAAACTTCGATGCTCCATTTTCTTCCCAGACACAAACGCACGACCGCACAGACCGTGCGTCAAGGAAACGCACGACCGTGCGATATGCACAGAAATTACTTTTGGTGGAAAACAGGACGATCAGGTCACCTGCAAACAAGATATACCAGCTGGGAATACACGTCCAGCACAGAAATACATAAAAGAAGGGAAGGGGAGCACAATGTGCTTACCCCCAACCACAAGGAATGCAATTGCACACCGAAATGGGCTTAATAGTGCACCTAGCTTGGACTAATACATATAAATGAAAACTTGCCTAAATGTGGTGAACACTAGAATATCAGCCCAAATGAGTCCAAAAATATATATGTAAATGAGACTCATCACACCCCCAGACTTAACCATTTGCACATCTCGGGCAAACTACTCAGCTCTCCTGTCGGAACAATTGAATGTTAGCATGAGTTTGAGCGGTAGAGAATTATGCGAAGTCGCATGCTCTCGTGCATAGAAATACATTAGAACAGAATTAAACTCAAGGTTATATCTAATTATTTCTAAAATAGTAGTTTGGAATTTACTTTACTTGGATGGTGAATCCTGGTGAATCTTTCGGTCGCGCAAAAAGGGAAAATAGTGTGACTAATGAGTAAAGTATTACTCAAATCGAAGCTAGGGACAATCTCCTAAGAAATCCATCAAAGTCGGTGTCCATAGGCTTGCACGTTCGCACTCTCTCTACTGCATGAGACAACTCGTATCTAAAATCAATAGGACTTATAGGCAATTATTGGGATTAGGTTGAGTATAGGCTAGGTAAGTAGAAGGACGATGGGAATCGCACTCAACACAACCGTCACACTCAAGAGAATGACAATTACCAATACAACATTTTCAGTACTTACACGACACCTCCGGACTTCAACTGAACATTAGGTGCGCGTTAAGCCAGATATACAAAAATTTTGCCGAGAGAAAATTATTATTGCACAACTCTTTTATTTTTCTTTTCTTTTCTTTCTTTTCTTTTTTCGGCAAAAGAACATTTTTAAGGCAATAAAACGACTCCTTTAGCTAAATTAAAGCTGCCATACACAACATAGATGACACCAAATGCGATCGAGAAAGAAATTTCTTTCAGCTCAACGGTTGGTGCGAACATAGGTTCGGTTGTATGGCTTTGGTTACATTATTAGTGGAGCTAAACAAGGAGGAAGAGTAGGCTCAAATGGGCTTGCAATGGTGATTACGTAGGTAAGGATTTCAAAAGCACAAACGGATCAAGAGATGGCCTATATCACATTTCATGACGAGTACCTCAACACAATCGTGTCGAGAGTCGCCTAGTGCAAGTTCTAGCCACCGAGAAAGGTTGTCCTTCCTTTCGACCCTAGTAATAAGCAACTACTAGTCTGCTACACTCGACCTATTGCTACCGTTGGATTCACCGGATTCACCACTAAAGTAAAATAAATTTCATCTACTATAACAGAAATAATTACATTACAACTCTGAATTTTATTCTACCCTAATTGAATTTCTATGTGTGACGGGAGCACATGACTAGAGCACTACTCGAGTCAACATTTTTCTCTACTCCTTACTCAAACACTAACAATTCAATTCTTATGAGCGGGAAAACCTCGCAGCGATACCCAATAAGCACGCGTGATCAAGTACGCGTGAACTAGGTGCAAGTGTATGCAAAAAAATATAAATCCTAACTCAGCACATTCTATCATGTCATGCAACGTGCGTGCACGTGCACAGCTCGCTCTCTCCCCCAGACTTGATTGAGAATATCTAAAATAAGCAATTCAAACATAAGTAAGAGAGGGGAAGAGTTGACCTATGCTCACAAAGGAGCATGCCAGAAGTGCGGTAATCCCAATTTCTTTAAAAATAAATCTCCAACCACGCGAGAGCATAGCTTCACCTACAATGTTAGCAAAATTGAAATAACAATACGCAAAAGGATTAAAAATATAGACGGAACCGGGTGGTTCCCATGGGTTGTCTCCCAAGAAGCCCTTTTGTTTAACGTCCTTTAAGGTGGACCAAATACCTGTATTAATCATTGTTCAAATAGCAGAGAATCTAGAGAAAAGTTTCACAGACACAGATCACAGCATAAGAAAAAGGAACTCAGCTATACGCGCTTTTGTAGTGCATGTCCCCAATGGCTTGTAGGCTGGAGGTGAAAGCTTTAGGGCCAAAATTGGTATTACCCAATTTTCCCCTAGCCTCTGCCAACTTGCCACTGGAAGCAGTGGAGCGAGCACTACGCTCTCTTCTTTCAAGTTTCAGTTTCTCCACGGTAGGAGAACGCCAACGTTGGTAGTCGTCAGATTTTCCCACCTTAGTGGTGGGTGGCGTCACTCCCGTTACCGTAGTGGCAACTGGGTCGGCCCAAGAGACCGTCTGTTTAAGAAGTTTATTACAAAATTTATTGTTAGATAAGAATGGGATATTGTCCCGAGTTAAGTTCAGCTGAATGGGTTCAGACACCAGATCTTCCTTCCTTTCCGGGTCACATTCCTTTCTCAAATCTATTTCTTCTTCTTTTCCGCATGATTGTTTCTCCTCCTTTTCTTCGTCCAACAATACTATTTCAACCTTGATTCCTGCATCACTAAGAGATTTATCAGAAATACTTTGGGAAAAGCAAGGCAATGTTTCAGTCACAATTTTGGGGCAAGTAGGGATGATAACTTTCCCAGCAGAAAAATCCAAAGTGGCATCGCTCTCTTTCAAGAACGGCACTCCCAAGATGGGGATGGAGTTATTCTCCTGTGGTCCCAACACTTGGAAGTCAGCGACCACCACCGTCCCCTCAACCATGATTTCAACATTCTTCACTTCTCCCTCCGACTGAATAATGGTCCCATTAGCGAGCACCAAAGACTTCCGATCATCCGGGTTCATCTCGAGTTGCAGTTTAGCCATGTCTTGCAATGCAAGGACGTTGCGGGATGATCCGGAGTCACATAAGGCAGCAGTTTGGAAATTATTAATAGAACAATTGATTACTAATTCATTTGGGTCAACCACATCCGTGTCGGTGAGACTCTTCCCTTGATTTATAGGATTTTTTTCTGTGTTGCTAGGAAGGGTCCCTTGCGACCGCTCGGTTAACATTTGAGCCAATTGGCCCAATTGCGTCTCCAAGTTGCGCATGGATGCGGTTTGGTTAACCATGTTAGAGTTCGCGGCATGCATAAACCTTTCCATCATTTCTTCAAGGTTGCTCTTCTTAAGAGTTGGGGCACCTTGATTATAACTCGGTTGAGGTGGCCGCGGTTGGCTACCGGAGGCTTGAGCATCGTATTGATGCGAGCCTCATTGCCATCGTTGGCCTGGAACGTTTTGTTTCCAAGAGAAGTTCGGATGACTTCTCACGCCCGAGTTATAAGTGTTATTGAACGGTGCTACTTGAGTTTGATCATTAATATAATTAACACTTTCATCAAAAGAAACTTCAGTAGGTTGCTCACCTGTGGGGCACTCATATGCATGATGCCCTGGGTTTCCACAACCTTGACATGAGATCATCATCACTGAGGCAGAAGGGAGGGTAGGCCTCTTAAGTAGCATGGTACTTTCAGCAGGTGTACCAGACGTGTTCACCTCAAAAAGACCGCGAGTGTTCCTTGGAGCGTTTCTTCCAGCTGTCCAAAAGGAACTTTGAATGGCAGTGTCTTGGACGATCCGTAATGCTTCTTCAGGGGTGTGGTTCATCAAAGTTCCGCCTGCAGCAGCATCAATCATGGCCCTGTAGTTAGGTTCAATAGCAAAATAAAAATTTTCTACTATGGCCCATGGTTGCAGCTCATGCTGGGGGCATTTCCGGAGAAGGTTCATGAACCTCTCCCAAGCTTCTGAGAGAGCCTCCTGATCAATCTGTTGGAAGGTTGCTATTTCCCTCCGCAAGTTCACAACTTTGTCAACAGGGTGAAACTTTGCCAAAAAAATTTCTTGCAGGGCGTCCCAAGTGGTAGCTGTACCGGCCGAGATCGTGTGGAGCCACGCCTTTACCTTGTCACGTAGAGAGAAAGGGAATAGCCTGAGCTTCACCGTCTCGTCAGCCAGTCCTGCATAACGAAATGTTCCACAAATTTCTGCGAATTCAATTAAGTGAAGATGGGGGTCTTCACTTGCTAATCCAGAGAACTGGGCTTGATTGCGGATCATGTTCATGATGGTCGGCTTTATCTCAAAGTTGTTGTTGGTGATAGCTGGGCCAAATCCAGGGTACACACTCCCAACAGTGGGTGTAGTGTAGTCTCTCATAGTCCTAGGTCGTGGCCTAGCCACTTCATTCTCGTCAGCAGCCTGAGCCACGGTCGGTGCATTTCCCACTCCGGGATTAGCCTGATTTCCATTAACATCCATGGTGGCAGCAACACGTAGACGCGCCCGCAGAGTACGCTCTATCTCAGGGTCAAATGCTGCATACTCACCCGGATCTCTTCTATGCATACACTTCTTCAACACGAAAGCAGATAATAAAAAAAAAGACCTTAAAACGGATCTCCAAAGAAAAACAAATCACACACGCTTGTAGTCCCCGGCAACGGCGCCAAAAACTTGATGCGCTATTTCGGCACTGCTAATTAGCAGTCACGAAATGCGATACGACGGCAGTGCACCGGTCGCTCAAGTAATAAAATAGGGAGGGACTCCCCGAATATCGTTCTGAAAGGACCGCAAGTTGGGTAGTACGACTTGCTCTAAACAGGAAATCAGTTAATAGGATTAATAAGTAACAACGGGGGGTTTGATTTGGTTTCCTACGCAATTGCAGAATGAAGAAAGATGCGGGTCAAAACTCCGCTTCGCACGACGAGATGGGTGCAACGGCCGCGATGCCGTGCTTCAGAAGGCGCGTGGACGGGAAATTACTATGACGGTTGAGGGTCGCACACACCTCTTCTCAAAACATCACCACTAGCAATTGCTAGTGGCTTCACCCACAACGTAACTCAGAAAATCACTAGGAACAAAGGGGATATTCATGCCACCATAACATCAGTGCATATGAACGAAAGCAATAATCCTTAAGATTAACTTAACAAGTATTCATACAACACAAAAATGAAGTATAAGCATTTAAGGTTAGAGAGGACCACAAAGAAGAAGTCACGTCTTGGGTTCACGGCCGGAATGAGAGGTTGTCGGGCTCTCTCCGGACTCGGCCCTCAGATGGTGAGCTTGGCTCGAAGGAGGCTGTCACCGCTACTACGATCTTCAGCGCTTCCTTGGTCTCCTTGTCGAGGAATGCTTGAGCTAATGG
Source organism: Dactylorhiza incarnata (assembly GCA_033032865.1). Taxonomy (NCBI): domain Eukaryota; kingdom Viridiplantae; phylum Streptophyta; class Magnoliopsida; order Asparagales; family Orchidaceae; genus Dactylorhiza; species Dactylorhiza incarnata. The sequence continues at coordinate 1,713,240 of JAWHQI010000330.1, read as the reverse complement.
TGGATGAAGCTTCCTAATGCTCCCGGATGGAAGGATGGAGGTGGAAATCCCTGGAAATGGCCTTGATGGTGGAGGAGATGAAGGGGAAGCCTTCATCCCTCAAGAGCAGCGAGAAGGAAGAGATTTCCCGCTCTCTGAATCGCTCCCGGTCGTCCTCTATCGCTCTCTTTGTTGACTGCCTCGATTCCTGCTTTTTATAGCAAATAGGCTGAAAATGGTCACGCACGGTCGAACGCACGATCGTGCGCAGACCGTGCGATATTAACGGATAAAATATGGCTTGGAGAAGACACTGCGCCGCCCATGCGATTTGTTCACGCACGACCAACACCGCCCGTGCGTTCAAACGCACGGGTAAAATCCGACGCTCTGAAATCACAAAGATACAGGTCGACCGTGCGTTTTACTCAAGCACGGGCGAATTCGCCCGTGCATTAAAACGCACGAGTAAACTCCGACGCTCCATTTTCTTCCCAGACACAAACGCACGAACGCACAGACCGTGCGTCAAGGAAACGCACGACCGTACGATATGCACAGAAATTACGTTTGGGGGAAAATGGGACGATCAGGTCACCTGCAAATAAGATATACCAGCTGGGAATACACGTCCAGCACAGAAATACATAAAAGAAGGGAAGGGGAGCACAATGTGCTTACCCCCAACAACAAGGAATCCAATTGCACACCGAAACGGGCGTAATAGTGCACCTAGCATGGACTAGTACATATAAATGAAAACGTGCCTAAAATGTGGTGCAAACACTAGAATATCAGCCCAAATGAGTCCAAAAATATATATGTAAATGGGACTCATCAGCGAGCTTGAATGGGTTATAATTGTTCTCTATTGGATTTAGGGCTCCGATCTCTTTCCGAAAAGGTATTATGGGCGAAAATCGGACAACTGGATCAAAAGTTACGGATGTTTGAAGTTTAGGTCTCTCTTCGAACTGAATACCTTATTACCAACCCGCTTTATATTGACCACTAAACAAACTGGAATGGGAAAAAATTGTTCTACATTGGATGTAGGGCTCCGAGCTCATTCCAAAAAGGTGTTGTGCGCAAAAATCGGACAACCAGATCAACAGTTATGGCTGTTACTGTTTCTGTGTCAAGAGGAGATAAATCCCTCATTACCATTGCAACCCGTTGTATATTGTCCACTAAAATGAGCTGGAATGGTTTAAAATTGTGCTCCATTTGATGTATGCCTCCGAGCATATTCCGAAATGGTGTTGTCGGCAAAAATCAAACATACAAATCAAAAGTTATGGCTGTTAGAAGTTTAAGTGTCATTTGGAGCAAAATTTCGCATTACCACTGCAACCCGCTATATATCGACAACTAAATGAATTGGAATGGGTAAAAATTGTGCTCCAATGAATGTAGTGCTCTGAGATCATTTCGAAAAGGTGTTGTGGGGTAAAATAAGACAACCCCATCAAGAGTGGTTGTTGTTTTAAGATTGAGTGTCATTTGCAGCTAAATCTCTCATTTTGACTACAACCCGTATTAAAATTTTGGCATTTTGAAGTGTATGTGTCATTTGGAGCTAAATCTCATATTTCCACCACAACTCACTGTATATCAACCTATAAATGAGCTGGAATGGGTTTAAATTGTTCTCGATTGGATTTAGGGCTCCGATCTCTTTCCGAAAACGTATTGTGGGTGAAAATCGGAGCAAAAATTAGACAACCGGAAATGTGTTGTCTTATTCTCGAATGGGTAAATCTTATTCTCTGTTGGATGGAGAATATGAGCTCTTTTTGAAAAAGTGTTGTGCGCAAAAATCGAACAACCGGATCAAAAGTTATGGCTGCTTGAAGTTTAGGTGTAATTTGGAGCTAAATCTCGCATTACCACTGGAACCCAATGTACACTACAACAAACTGCACTTATAGTAAGGACCTAATTCGTTATAATAAGTGCCAAAATTCGTTACAAAAACTCTTTGGTAACGAAAAAAACTTTAAGTAACGGTCCTCCTCTAAAGCTCGACGCTAAAGGTTCTTTGAATAAATATGCATGTCGTTACAAATAAAGTAATTGTAACAAATGATACTTTCTCACCAAAAAGAGATTCTTCCTCACAATAAATTGGTCACAATAAATATTATTTCGTTACGAATGTTATTTTTTCCTCACAAGAAAATAGTTATGATTAAAACTATTTCGTTACAAATGTTTTATTTTTTACTCACTAAAAATAAAATAACTTCGTTACAATAAAGTATAATAAACATTATTTCATTACAATAGATTAAACAATAGTAACGAAAAAATCATTACATTTGTTTTTCATTCTTCTTACTACAGCCAATTCATTTATATATCAAAAATATTACATTTCTATTTTTTGTGTACCTAAGATTTTATTACAAATAATAATCTTGAAAACACAAATATATTTAATATTTCATAACAAGATCAACATGTATTTATTCACACCAAAAAGTATTACATATAGTACAAGTTTTTATTATCTCTTCTAAAATAATACAATATTACATTACAAGATCAACATATTTCTAATAAATCTTCCGTCATTTTTCGAAAAATGAATCGTCCATCACTTTCTTACTAATGAATCTTTCGTCACTTGCCGGTCAATGCTCGAGCACCCTACAAATAAAAGAGAGCAATTAAGATCACCCTACAAATAAATGAGAGCAGAAACATCCATACAAACTCACATCCATACATACATAATCAATACACACCCCCATTAAACAAGCGTACAATAAAACACACACTTGCCGCCCGTTGTTTAGTTCACACTGAAATTAAGGTCATGAGGGAGTTCACTGTTTAGTTGTAATGTTCTGAAATTAAGATCACCTGTTAATGACAATTCACTGCACTTAAAATCACACACTTCACTACACAACTCTTTAAAACGTACATCACGCACACAGTTTACTGCACTTAACATTGATCGCACACACTTCACTGCACAACTCTTAAAACAGCACACACATGCACACATTTCACTGCACTTAACATCACACGCGCACATACAAAACTCATAAAAAAGCACACACGCTGCACTTAACATCACACACACATACACAACTCTTAAAATAGCACACATACACACAGACATTTCAATTCACTTAACATCACACACACTTCACTGCACAACTCTTAAAAACACCACACACACACACTTCACTGCACTTAACATTTTACTCCCTTTACTACACAGCTCTTAAAAGCAACACACACACGCACTCACACACTGACACATACACTTAGCTGCAATTTTCCCAAACTGCACATATTTAAAAACAACACACATATTTAAAAAGTATTTCTTAATTTCTTCCTATGTACAAATTATTTCTTGATTTCAATATTTTAATAAAAAATATAACAAATGTACATGAAGACAGCTCATGGAGATAGATAATGGGGAACTTACATGCATGTACACGTCTCTTTGATCATCATCAATTTCTTGGCAGTGGTCATAACCTTTGTCTTGCCAAACATACAATCTACGCTAATGGCGTTTTTGACCCAACTCACTGGAGCAAATAAGGTGCGCCAAACGAAGCCTAAAACAAAAACAAATTGAAGTTTAAAATTCAAACCAAGGAATAAAAAAATGAAATAACTAAACAAAATGAAATATTACAAGTATAAGGGAGAAGGTATCAAACACAGATATAAGGATTTGGACACTTACTATGTAGTGTACCAAATATAGTCATATTTGTCCCATGTTAGACTAATCTGCTCATAAAGCTTAATTTTTGTGAATATCATCGAGAGAGTTCATCTCATTGTTGTAGGACTGACATGAAAAGCTTCCAACTGGAAACATACACTGATATGAATGTCTAAATATGCATGCTAGAAATGAAAACCAGCCTTAACATTTCAATTCCATCCAAGTAAAAGCAAGAATAAGATGAATAGAGAGAGCTGGGAGCACTAACCAGGAAGTAGATGCATCATTTTACTTGCACATGGCCCACACAACCCCGGTCTCCAGGCCAACATCCATGCCAACAACACAGCTTGCATAAGCTTTCACCGGAGCTCCGGCCCCATACTCCAACGGCCCAAACTCATTCTCAATCTAAGCCATTAATGAAGAAAAAACTTAGAATTTGAACATGAGTTAAATATTAATCAGATAAAGCCAGAGAAAGAGTTAACTGGAATGAGATTTGAAAACTTGAGAATGGAGTGTTTGGATAATGTTTCTTCCTTTGGATTAGGCAAGTTAAAATTCCTGTAAATTAAAAGATAAACTGAAAGTTTATATTCACTATTTTTGCTAATACAACAATTTGAGGTAAAATAATTTGAGGAGAGATGATTTCTAGCAAAAGCTGGATCATAAGAATTATGGTCCACTCCAACAGTTCGATGGATATTCCCCATGTTAATTTCATCAACATGATGTTGTGCAAGTGGCTTCAAAGCTTCTAGCTCATTAATAACATCAAGCAATTTCTAAAATTGAGTGAGTATAGTCAATAAGGTAACAATATTTATAATGAAAATGCTTCTTCTAGCAGAATTTCTATGAAGGGATCTGAGAATGAGTGATCTAACCTTCTTAAATGCAACTCTCTTTTGAAAGCAAGACCTTGCACTGAATGGATGCCTAGTGTACTACCTATCCCGAGACCTTGCACTGAATGGAAGCCTAGTGTACTAGGACCCGCTTTTCTTGCAAGTCCAATGTATGCTCAAATTGTGTGCAAACTAGATGGCTAAATTATATGTTAGATATGTTTTAGTATGCGTTTGGTTTGGCTGATTAGCTGCTGCGTGGTTTCCAAAAAACGGAGGTTCGTCTAATAGCTGCGTTTGGTTCAGCTTACGACTAAAAAGCCAGATCTTTAATTCCACAATTTTCTTTATACCCCCAGCCGCAACTTGGAACTGCGGTGGAACGCAGAAGCTCTGCTATTCGTCTCTCCCGATACCCTACCCATCACGAGCTGTGATATCCCGATCCCCCCTTTTGTTGTCGTCGACAGCGATAAACCACAGCTCCGTTTGATGAAGTTTGTCGATCCTCCCGTCGTCAATGTCGATCCCGCTGTCCTACCGTGATCCCTTCGCCGTCGTCGACGTCGATCCCGCTGCCCTATCGCGATCCCTTCGCCGTCGTCAACGTCGATCACGCTGCCCTACCGCGATCCCTTCGCCGTCGTCGATGTCGATCCCGCTGCCCTACCGCAATCCCCTGTTTTTACTGTAGCTTCTGTAATTTCCCCTGTTTTGGTCGATGAGCTTGCCGCCATGGGAGGACTACATCAATAGGTATCAGGTTGAGATTCTTGATGAGATTCCTTCTTCCCTCAGCCCCATTAATGGCAGCAACACTCTATCCTTCTTCCCTGTTTTCGTGTTCATAAAATACTTTGCTGCATTAATGAATCCATGGAAAGAGTAGAGGAGCAAAGTAATATCTAATACTAATAATACTTTATTTGATTGTTGTATGTTGTTGTTGTTGTGTGTGTGTTAATTTGTATATGTGTGTGAAATGAGGAGTGTGTGTGTATATATGTGTGTGTGTATGTGATTTGTGTGTGTGTGTGTGTTTATTTGAGTGCGTATGTTGTTGTTGCTGCGTGTGTGTTAATGTGTATATGTGTGTGAAATGAGGAGTGTGTGTATATATGTGTGTGTGTATGTGATTTTTGTGTCTGTGTTTAATTGAGTGTGTATGTTGTTGTTGCTGTGTGTGTGTTAATGTGTATATGTGTGTGAAATGTGGAGTGTGTGTGTGTATATATGTGTGTGTGTGTGTATGTGATTTGTGTCTGTGTGTTTAATTGAGTGTGTATGTTCTTGTTGTTGTGTGTGTGTTAATGTGTATATGTGTGTGAAATGAAGAGTGTGTGTGTATATATGTGTGTGTGTATGTGATTTGTGTGTGTGTGTTTAATTGAGTGTGTATGTTGTTGTTGCTGTGTGTGTGTTAATGTGTATATGTGTGTGAAATGAGGAGTGTGAAAGTGCACAGTTAACCTCACTAGAATTCTCTAGGGGGGGGGGGGGTGAATAGAGATTAAAAATATTTTGTGCAAAGTTAATATATATATATGTGTATAATCACAGATTAGAGCTTCCCACACACCAACAAGAATTAAGCAAGAAAATAAAGTAAATGCAAGAAAATAAATCACAGCACAACACAAGAAAATATAGTGGTTCCCCAAACTTTGGGTAGTCCACTCTTCTACCCCCTTGGTAGGAAATCACTATCTTGTACTGAGTCTTTTGATAAGGAGACTCTTAGAACCACCCTGAGTCTTTTGACAAGGAGACTCTTAGAACCAACTGAGTCTTTTGACAAGGAGACTCTTAGAACCAGAACACTGAATTTTTTGAAGAGAGATTCTAAAAACTCTTTTACAATGTTAGATGTAAGAAAGAAAGCAGGAAAGATATAAGGACAAGAATGAATCTTCTTCCTAGCAAGAAGATTGGAAGCACAAGAAGTGAATTGAATCTTTCTTCTATAGAGAGAAGAAGATTTGCAGACTTTCTCTCTTTGTGAGAGCTACCAGATTTTGCAGCAGTGTGATTTCAGAAGCAGAAGAAGAAGAAGTGGTTGAATGTTGTTGCAGAGCTTTTTCTCAATTTCTCTCTTTTCTCTTGGGAGCTTTTCCTCTATTTCAAAATGTATGTGGTGGATCACTCAACTCTAATTTTCTGCCGACCTCCTCTTTATTTATAGATCTGTGTATTCAAAATAATGCTATAGGAGGATAATTAATTAGCAGTCAGAAAAATAGAAAGATGAAAATGTTTCCATAATATTTATTTCTGTAGAAGGAAAGAACCAATTCAGATTTCAAATAATATCCAAATAAGTTAAATCAAATTAGCCAAGAATCAGATATAAGGAAAGAATGATTCAGAACGGCTATAAAATATTGACACTTATTCCATATAAATCAGATCTATTGAAAGAAGGAAAGAGATCTGGCGCATATTTAAATTCTGTAATGGAAATCGACGTGCGTCGATTACTATTCGACGCAAGCGTCGAGAGCATCCTTTCTGGACGTCGAGAGAAGAATAAGTAAGGTGCGTCGACTGATGTGCGTCGACTTCACTAGATGCGTCGACTAGAAATTAGAGTGGCGTCGACTAGACTTACGTCAAAATCTTCCTAGAGTTACTTCGACTCAACCTGAAGGAAACGTCGAATACTATTCGACGCATATTTATTTAGCCTTGTTTTTTCATTCTTAGAATTCATTTCTAGGGGTTAAGAGAAATCATTTTCCCAACAATCTCCCCCTATTTGTCTTAACCCTATTTAGAGGGAAATTGTACTAGCTAGAAATTAACCCAGCACAACATTTGTAAAGATAAGAAATATATTGAGTAGAAGGAAAGAAGGAAAGAAAGTTGTATATACACCAACTCAGAAGAGAGAATATATATATTGACCAATCAATGTTTTGAACATAAAAATTTTCATTAATGTTTTTAGAAACCAAATTAACACTCAGGAGGGGTAGGAGGAGTCTTTCTTTTTCTTTTTAAGACTTTGGTAGGTTGCTCTTTCTCAACAGCATATAGCACCCTCATCTCCCCCTGAGTCACAGCAGTTGAGTCCCTTTGAGTTTCATCTAGCTCCCCCTGAGTTTCAGCTTCAGGTAACACAGCATCTGACTGCTCTTTTTCATTTTCAGCTGTATTCACAATGGTATCCAGCTCCTTAGCTCCTACTTCAGCTACCACAATTTCCAGCTCCCCCTGAGGTTTAGTTTCTTTAACTTTCTCATCATCTGCCCCATCTTCTTTTTCAGCTCTGCTTGCTTCCCCTTGCAGTAGTGCCACTTGGTCTGCAGCCTCTCTTGCTATGCTGAGTACCTCTATTGTTTGTTCATCAATATGGAGCTCAGGTACTATCTCATTCCCAAGGGTTTTGAGCAGTGCTAGACTGTCAGTTTTTGAGGTAGGAAGGGATTTGTGAGAAGGAGATTTAGGATTGGAGGGCTGATCTTCATCTAGATTCTCCCCCTTCTTGACCTTCTTGGCCAAGGAGGTTAAGAAAGACCTAGTCACTCTAGAGGAAGAGAGAGATGACTTCAGATTTTGCACAAAGGCACTGACCCCATCTATTTGGGTGTGCATGTGAAGGATGGAGGAATGAATCTGGGAGCAATGCTCATCTAGCATTGCTTGGAATCTTTGAGCTGTGGATTGTATGCACTGGGTGATGAGAGCCTCAGTGGATTCAGATGGTTCATGGTGTGAGAGTTGATGAGGAGGTGATGGTGGAGGAAGAGGTGATAGAGGAGGAGGAGGAGATAATGGATGTGGAGAGGGGATTCTATCATCTTGAGGAGGTATATTTGATGGAGGAGGTGGAGGAATAGAAGAAGGTTGAGCAGGTGATTGAGGAGGTATTGGTGAGGATGATGCTGGGACAGAAGATGTGACTGTTTGAGAAGGAGGAGGAGGAGGATGAGCAGGAGAGATAGGAGGAGATGGAGTCCTTTCAGGGATGGAACCAGGCTTAGGGATTTGCCTGGCCCATTTAGAAAATAGGGCTATGGACATCCTTTTTCCTGGAGGGATGGGAATTCCTTTTGACCTACATAGGTCAGGGAAGGAGTGGAACAGTACTTGACTCATCATTCTCATGTAGGCATTTTCTTTGTGGGAATATCTAGAGCCTATCATCTTGAGCAAACAGCTGGCCCAGTCTATTTTCTTCTTTAACACCAGAGCTCCCATGATGTTCAGTTGCTGCTTGGGCACTGCATCATGGGCAGATATCTTACATAGTAGTATCTTTCCTACTATATCTGCTAGTAGTCTATATTCCTCAGAAAAGTCTATTTTCTTTAGATGGATTGGTTTATCCCTTGAGAACTTCATGGTGGTTAGCAGATGCTTGATTTCATCAGGTGTGAGGTCTATAGATTCATCACATAATAGGAAATGATGAAGACTTATGAGATTTCCTTTCCCTATTTTAGTTGAACAAAGATGACATTAGGATATACCTGATGGGAGATCAAAGGTGGCCCTAATGTGTTCTGCTGAGATTGAGACTGATGTCTCATATAGTGTTCCTTGGATTTCTCCTTGTTCAGAAATCTGAACATGAGTTATGAGCTCTGTGAGCTCAGTTTCCAGAAGCTTACACCTAGTGGAGATGAGCTTGTCCAGTCCTACTTCAGTGAAGAGAGCTATGATGTTCTTATAGTTCTCTGCTGCTGCTTGGAAGGATTCGAGGTCGATATCAAACCCAGAATTTATCTTGGGAGCCATTGAAGATCGGTGAGAGAGGGAAAAAGAATCAGCTGGACAGAGGAGCAAGAAGGATGATAGATGCAGAATCGCGAAGGTTTTCTAACTGAAGAGTTTATATAAGTCAGGTGAAGCGTCGAAACGGGACTCAATTCGAGGCTTATTCGGTACTTCAGTGGATGTGACTGAGAATATTTTAGTATTGCCGCTCGTTTTTATGAAGTCGACGTTATGGCGAGTGGAATTCGACGTGAACGTCGATATGGTCTGATTTGGTATGATAGGGTTTCCTATCGACGTATGCGTCGATAGTAGTCGACGCATGCGTCGATTACACTTGTTGATCTGAGTCATCTACGGAGCGTCGAGTAGAAGTTGACGTGACTTTTGATTTTTCTGAACCACTCTATGTTCTTATTTCTTGTTGTCTCTTCCTAGTCCTAAAGCTTTTCTAAGACAGCCTAGGACTAATTTTTACAGTTAGTTTGATTGATTATGCCAACATTGTTTGGCAAGGTGGCCAGTTTTGTGACATATATAGCATTTGATTATCCTATTTTTATGAGAATTTGAGTTTAGAGTAGGATAGAAGTGTTGATGAGGATGAGAGTGTTGGTTAGAATATAGGGTTTGATTTGGATAGAATTCATGATTAGGATGAATGGGTCCTGAATAAGGGTTAGGATGAAAGACTTTTGGAGGAAAGATGTTTAAATTGTTCTGAATTTTTGTGCGTCGATATCCATTCGACGCATGTTGATAGTCACGTTGATTTGTATTCGGCGCTTTCTCCAGATGGTGTCGATCTGATTTCGACGCATAGAAAAAGTTGCGTCGATTGGAAGTCGACGTGCTTTTGTCCATCCATCTAGAAGAGGTCGAAGCATCTGAGAGATTGCGTTGATGCGTCGATATGAAATCGACGCAACTATCGTTCATGCATCGATATGAAGTCGACGCAACTGTATCTTCATAAATTTTCATTTTGCCTTTCTCTGTTTTTACTCCTTTATGTCTTGTTTTTCTTGGTTTGATTGTTTCTTCAGATGAAGTTTGTGAGTCATCAGCTTAATAATAAGATGTTTCATCAAATTCCTTTACTTCTTTGAAGGAGTTTTCTTCCTTATCTTTTGGGTCTTTTTCTTGGTTTGTCATTTTGACAGGTTTAGTGAATTTTACAGGGCTCATCCAAGCAGGTTTGTTAGATGGAATTAGGCTGATTGAGGGATCAGCCCCTAGCCCAAGATGGTTGTGTCTTATTGTTTGTTTTTCAGTGATTTCCTTAAGAGTTTGGCTTCTCATTTTTATTGATTCTTCAAAGGCTTTGCCTGGGTTACTTTATCCTTAAGGAACTGATTTTCTATTCTAGCCCTTTCTATTTCCTTTTCTATTCTGCTAGCTATTGATTCATAATCTTTAGAGGATTTAATTTCTGTGTTTCTCTGGTTTTTAGCTACATTGATTTGTTCTTTTAGATCTTTAATTTCTTGTTTTGTTTTTAGTTGATCTAGGTACATTCCCATAAAATCATTTCTAAAATTATCACTTTGAAAATCTATTTCATCAAACATGCTTACCTCATCCTCATCCTCAGATTCCTCAATGAGAATGAGGTTCTTTTCTTTTTCATCATCAGAAGATATGCTTTCTTCTGATCCTGTTTCACTCCATGATTTATCATCATTCTTTGAGTCTTCAAAGTCCATCAAGCATAGGTCTTCTTGCCTAGATTCTTCATTGTCACTCTTAGAGGATGAACTATCCTTAGAGTTTGTTTCACTCCAGACTTCTGCAATGAAGCCTCTTTCTTTCTTCTTCCCCTTTTTCTTCAGATCTTTCTTTTTCAGATCCTTTTCTGTTTCAGCATTCTCTGGACATTCTGGGGCAATGTGTCCAGGTTTCCTGCAAGAATAGCAAATAATTTCTTTAGTGGGGGTTTTGTCATACCTTGGTTTTGACTCCCTCCTTTTTGATCCATCTGTCTTGACACGTTTCTTAAATCTTCTGGCCAAGAAACTGAATAATTCTTCTTCAGTGACAGGGGTTCCTTCTTCTGTTGCCTTTAGAGCAATGTTCTTGCTTTTTGAGGAAATTGGAGTGTTTTCTCTTCTTTCCTTCTCCTCTCTAGTTTTCAGCAACTGCTCATAGGATCTGAGTTTTCCTAAGAGAGCATCTGTTGAGATCTCTTTTTGTCCTCTTGTGTCTTTTATTGCCCATATTCTTGAGTCCCATGAACTAGGGAGACTCATTAGCAATTTGTCATTAATCTCAGTGAGAGAGATTTCTCTATCCAAGTCTCTTAGTTGATTTATGATCAGACTGAATCTGTCATACATTTCAGAGATGCTTTCTTCATCCTTCTTTTGGAAGTTCTCATATTGAGAGATCAATAGAGCCTTTTTATCTTTCTTCTCATCAGCACTTCCTTCCACCATCTTTGTGAGAGCATCCCAAATTTCTTTGGATGATTCACAGTCAACAACCTTTTTAAAAATGTCATCTGAGAGAGTTGAGACAAGTATGTTCATGGCCTTTAGATCATATGTTCTTGCCTTCTTTTCATCTTCTGTCCACTCAGATCTTGGAACAAGTGTTTGTGTGACATTGCCATTTGCATCCTTTCTATAAGGCTTTGGGGGACCTGTCATAGTAATAACAAACAAGTCAGCATCAATGGAATTCATATAAATTCAAATTCTTGTTTTCCAAACTGCAAACTTTTCAAGATTGCACATTGGAGGTCTGGTGGAAGCATAATCTTTGATTTGTGCCATATGATAAAATAGTTTTGAAAAATATATATATATATGAGAGGTAAGATCTTTTTGATCAAGCAGTTATCCTTTTTAGATCAACCTCGCTCTGATTCCAATTGAAAGTGCACAGTTAACCTCACTAGAATTCTCTAGAGGGGGGGGGGGGGGGGTGAATAGAGATTAAAAATATTTTGTGCAAAGTTAATATATATATGTGTATAATCACAGATTAGAGCTTCCCACACACCAACAAGAATTAAGCAAGAAAATAAAGTAAATGCAAGAAAATAAATCACAGCACAACACAAGAAAATATAGTGGTTCCCCAAACTTTGGGTAGTCCACTCTTCTACCCCCTTGGTAGGAATTCACTATCTTGTACTGAGTCTTTTGATAAGGAGACTCTTAGAACCACCCTGAGTCTTTTGACAAGGAGACTCTTAGAACCAACTGAGTCTTTTGACAAGGAGACTCTTAGAACCAGTACACTGAGTTTTTTGAAGAGAGATTCTAAAAACTCTTTTACAATGTTAGATGTAAGAAAGAAAGCAGGAAAGATATAAGGATAAGAATGAATCTTCTTCCTAGCAAGAAGATTGGAAGCACAAGAAGTGAATTAAATCTTTCTTCTATAGAGAGAAGAAGATTTGCAGACTTTATCTCTTTGTGAGAGCTATCAGATTTTGCAGCAGTGTGATTTCAGAAGCAGAAGAAGAAGAAGTGGTTGAATGTTGCTGCAGAGCTTTTTCTCAATTTCTCTCTTTTCTCTTGGGAGATTTTCCTCTATTTCAAAATGTATGTGGTGGATCAATCAACTCTCATTTTCTGCCGACCTCCTCTTTATTTATAGCTCTGTGTATTCAAAATAATGCTATAGGAGGATAATTAATTAGCAGTCAGAAAAATAGAAAGATGAAAATGTTTCCATAATATTTATTTCTGTAGAAGGAAAGAACCAATTCAGATTTCAAATAATATCCAAATAAGTTAAATCAAATTAGCCAAGAATCAGATATAAGGAAAGAATGATTCAGAACGGCTATAAAATATTGACACTTATTCCATATAAATCAGATCTATTGAAAGAAGGAAAGAGATCTGGCGCATATTTAAATTCTGTCATGGAAATCGACGTGCGTCGATTACTATTTGACGCAAGCGTCGAGAGCATCCTTTCTGGATGTCGAGAGAAGAATAAGGAAGGTGCGTCGACTGATGTGCGTCGACTTCACTAGATGCGTCGACTAGAAATCAGAGTGGCGTCGACTAGACTTACGTCGAAATCTTCCTAGAGTTACTTCGACTCAACCTGAAGGAAACGTCGAATACTATTCGACGCATATTTACTTAGCCTTGTTTTTTCATTCTTAGAATTCATTTCTAGGGGTTAAGAGAAATCATTTTGCCAACAGAGTGTGTGTGTATATATGTGTGTGTGTGTGATTTGTGTGTGTGTTTAATTGAGTGTGTATGTTGTTGTTGCTGTGTGTGTGTTAATGTGTATATGTGTGTGAAATGAGTGTGTGTGTGTGTGTGTATATATGTGTGTGTATGTGATTTGTGTGTGTGTGTTTAATTGAGTGTGTATGTTGTTGCTACTGTGTGTGTGTTAATGTGTATATATGTGTGAAATGAGGAGTGTGTGTGTATATATGTGTGTGTGTGTATGTGATTTGTGTGTGTGTGTTTAATTGAGTGTGTATGTTGTTGTTGCTGTGTGTGTGTTAATGTGTATATGTGTGTGAAATGAGGAGTGTGTGTGTATATATGTGTGTGTATGTGATTTGTGTGTGTGTTTAATTGAGTGTGTATGTTGTTGTTGCTGTGTGTGTGTTAATGTGTATATGTGTGTGAAATGAGGAGTGTGTGTGTATATATATGTGTGTGTGTGTGTGTGTTTAATTGAGTGTGTATGTTGTTGTTGCCGTGTGTGTGTGTTAATGTGATATATGTGTGTGAAATGAGGAGTGTGTGTGTATATATATGTGTGTGTATGTGATTTGTGTGTGTGTGTTTAATTGAGTGTGTATGTTGCTGTGTGTGTGTTAATGTGTATATGTGTGTGAAATGAGGAGTGTGTGTGTGTATATATGTGTGTGTATGTGATTTGTGTGTGTGTGTTTAATTGAGTGTGTATGTTGTTGTTGCTGTGTGTGTGTGTTAATGTGTATATGTGTGTGAAATGAGGAGTGTGTGTGTATATATGTGTGTTAATTGAGTGTGTTTATATGTGTGTATATATGTGTGTTCAATCAGTTGGTCAGGTCAATCTCATATTAACTTAACCTAACTATCATATGTCCAATCTTTATCCAATCACATTTTTTACATTGGGTAAACATTATCCAAATTTGAAATAGTTTGGTTCAACTAAGATGAAATAATTTTTTTACATTGGGAAAACATTATCCAATTTGAACTATGTCTGAGTCTAACCCACATAAACTCATTATAATTTTTTACCATTATGTTATATATTTTTCTCTATAGATTTCTAAGCATGAAGATGGAGATTGCTTGGTTAGAATCCTTCCTTGATCCCTTATTTATTGTCAAAACAAAGCTCGACGTGAAATACTCACATTGTTATTCCATCCTCCAAATTATAACCTCAACCTTAGAAAGCATATCAAAGTTAGAACATTCATATGAAAAATAAGTACTTTTGCATCATAAAATAGATGGTGATTCTTGCTGTGAAATCTTGATACTACTAATGAAGAATATAAAAGTTAGAACATAAACACTGAAACTGTGATTGGATAAATTCTAGGGCACACAAACATAAGGAAATACACAAATCACATACCATACCAACACAAAACACATACACATATACACACAATTTCATCGACACATAAGCACACATAAACATAAGAACATACACAAATCACACAAAAGCATACACATACATAAAGCACACACAAACAAATACACATAAGCACGCATACATACATATAACACAATATCATGAACATCACAATGAAACACACATAATACCTAAAACCTCAAATTAAAATCTAAACAAATTCATCACCGTGAATACATATACAATACCTCCATTAGGAATCTAAAAAACCCACGAAACCCAACCAATAAATTCACAAAACACTAGAAAAACCAAAATCCCAAATCCTAACAAAATGCCTAAAAAAATTCATACAACAAGCAAATCAACTGCTAAATCTCGAAATCCAAGCAAAAAAACTTCAAAAACCCATCACACCAGCTTCTTAGTCACGACATTAAGGAAGATGAAAAAAAACCCAGAAAAACACACCTTCCGGCCGCCGGAGAGAAGAAGGCTTGTTGTCGTCGCCAGAGAAGAAGGTCCGGAGGAAGGAGGTCGTGTCTCACCAGAGAATGGAGAGGCGCAATGGCGCATGCGTCGTCTTCGCGCGAGTAGAGGAGGACGGGATGGGGTCGTGGGCAGATTCACCAAATCAAACCAAGTAGTGAGAGAGAGACGATTGGCAGCGGGATTTTAGGGCATCGAGGATCCAAGTAGCTTCAACGAAGAGAAAGGGGGATTGAGAAATACATAAGTGACGGAGATGGACGATAAGGGAGTAGCAGCGTCTTAACAGTGATGGTGGCGTCGATCGTAGAAGAGACGGCGAGGAGCTGAGTCGGATGGATGAGGGAGGGAGGAAGAGGTGCGGGCGGGATTTTAGGGCATGGATCGACGAAAAGAATAAGTGGAGGGAAAATGAAAAAATGGCGAGGCATAAGTGCAGGGAAAAAGGAAAAAAGGAGGGAAAATGAAATATTAAATAGGCTTGGAGAAATATTAGAGGAGAAAAATAGGCAGCATTATATTTTTAAGTATAAATAATTAAATATAATTAAAGCTGGTGTGATGCACCTGAAACTTCATTGCATTCTTCGTTGGCTCGTCGCTAGAGTTGATCAGCTGTGACCTAAATCGCGACGTCAAAAATTTTCACTTGCGAAAATCAAAGTCGAATTTTTTGCTTGAGCGCACGAACGTACTCATACATTTTTAATTATAGATATGTTATTGCCGTGCTAAACAGACCCTTCATCTCACCAATATTTTTTAATTAATAATAAATATTCATTTATAAAGAATTAGTTAAAGTATACATTAATGCGCGGGGCCTGCTTGGATGTCATCAAAGCCCGCTTGGCTACGGACAAAGCCCGCTCAATGATGTCTCTAACTTGGATATAAGCAAAGCCCGCCGAAGAAGGCAAAGCTCGCTTGGATGCGGGTGAAGCCCGCCGATTGATTGTCGTCCGTGTCCGTGTGTGTGTGTGTCCGTGTGTGTGTGTGTCTGTCTGTCTGTGTCTGTCTATGTCTGTGTTTGTGTGTCTGTGTGTGTCTGTGTGTCTGTGTGCCTCTGTCTGTCTGTGTGTGTCTGTGTGTGTTTGTATGTGTGTGTGTGTGTGTCTATGTGTGTGTGTGTATGTGTGTGTGTGTGTTCATGTGTATGTGTGTTCGTGTAAGTGTATGTTAGTGTGTGTTTGTCCGTGTCTGTCTATGTCTGTGTCTGTATTTGTCTATGTCTGTGTCTGTATTTGTGTGTCTGTGTCTGTGTGTTTACGTCTGTCTGTGTCTTTGTCTGTCTCAGTGTGATCTCCAGCTATGTGTGTGTGTGTGTGCCTGTGTGTGTGTTTGTGTCTATGTTTGTGTCTATGTCTGCGTGTCTATGTCTGTGTTTGTGTGTCTGTGTCTGTCTGTATCTGTGTCTGCGTGAGTGTGTGTCTGTGTCTGTATGATCTCTAGCTATGTGTGTTTATGCATGTGTGTGCATGTGTTTGTGTGTTTATGCGTGGCTATGTCAGTGTGTGCTTGTTTCTGTTTGTGGGTCTGTGTTATGCGTTTGTGTGTGCGTGTGTGCGATTGTGTGTGTATATGTGCGACATTACCCCCGTCTCGATAGTGCCCCAGCGCGACAACACTCATGCAGCTTGCAAACCCCCGTGAGCGAAAATACTTATGCCGTTGTAGTACCACAAGTCTCCGACAGTTGCGCGCGAGGGTTTGCGAGTTGTAGGAGTGTTGTCGCGTTGTGGCACTGTCGAGACGGGGATACTATCGTGCGGAGAACATGAGCTTTATGTGCACTGTCAGTTGATCGAGCATCCAAGAGCGCGAAAATGGGCAGAGTTAATTCTTATTTAAAAAGTAAATAATCTTATTTAAAAAGTAATTCTTATTAAACAGCGTGGCTTATTTATCAATCGATATGACATGTATTTATTGTTTTCATTACATCTATTTTTATTAAAATACGTATCTTCTAGCAATTGATATGACATGTGTTTACATACTTTAAATTTATTTGTTTTTAGATTAATTTTTTTGCGATAGTACACGGGGGTCATCTCTCGCGCGCCCGTAAGAAAAATGTGCGTTTCTCCCAAAAAAGCTATAAAAGTTAAAATCTTTAGTCTTATTTAATTTTCTTAAACTAACTACGCTACAAAAAATACGTCGTTGTAAAAATTAAAAGTTACATTAGA
Source organism: Dactylorhiza incarnata (assembly GCA_033032865.1). Classification (NCBI taxonomy): domain Eukaryota; kingdom Viridiplantae; phylum Streptophyta; class Magnoliopsida; order Asparagales; family Orchidaceae; genus Dactylorhiza; species Dactylorhiza incarnata. The sequence goes on along the minus strand of JAWHQI010000330.1, from coordinate 1,695,739 downwards.
TATTTTCATGTTACGATATTTTATATAAACGTTTTTATAAAGTGTTATAAGAACTTTGTATAAAGAAACTTTATATAAAACGTTTTATATAAAAACTTTATATAAATTTTTTATAAAAACTTTATATAAATTTTTATAAAAATGATTTATAAACCCGTTTTATAAAGAATTATATAAAATTTTATAAACGTTTATAAATAATTAAAATTATTATTATTATTTATTATTATTATTATTTATTATATATATATATATATATATATAAACGGTTATATATATAATTGAATTGAATTTAATATTAATTACTATTAAATTAATATTAATATTCAATTAATTTTTATGCCCATGCTCGATGCTCTCCGTACTATGCCCATGCTCGATGCTCTCCGCTGCGATAGTATCCTGACAATGACGGTACCACCGCCAAAACTGTACTCTCCCGCTCTCAGGCACTCGATCAACTAACAGTGCATAGGAAGCGCCCGTGCCCAGCGCGCACAGGTGAAAAACACGTGCTCGTGCAAAAAAATATGCTCTGGGGCCAAAAATGCGCGCCCGAGCGAAAACACGCGCCGGTGCAAAAAAAACGCGCGTCATGGGCTACAAATGTGCTTCCAAGAAAAATTTGCCCCAACGAAAAACGCGCTCTCAGGCCAAAAAAAACCGCACGCACAAAAAGACCCGTCCCGTCGACAAAGATTACGCATGCGGCCGAAAATGCTTGATTCTACGAAAAACCAATGGGGAAGGTAAAAATTGGCGATATCATTTTTTTAGGTCAAAGTCATTGCTTCGGCCTCAATGCATGTATTCGTGTCAATTCAATCGCGTTGAATGCCAAAATTGAATTACTAATCCTCAATACTAATATATTACACATAAATCAAATACATGCCCACGCGCTGAACAGACACTTAGCGATTTGACTATTATATTTTATGTCTAAATATATAAGAAATCATTAACAAATTTAAAGTTATTATATATGATATTTATTTTTATTATGAATTTATATTAAAAAAATAGTAACAAGTTTTCATTCATTTTAAAATTTAATATATTTATTGTAACAATGATGGCGATGGCCGTGGAAGAGAGAGGTGACGGCGACGGAGACCATCGAAGAGAGGGGAGACAACGACGGCGTCCGTACGTGAAAGACATTGTTATAGCTCACAAATGGATGTTTGTGTGTTTGGTTGTCCATGTCTGTGTGTGTGCATGTGTCTGTGTCTAAATAGATAAGAAAGCATTTGCGTGCGCGCGAGAGTGCATTTGCATGCGCGCGAGAGTGCATTTGCGTGCGCGCGAGAGTGCATTTGCGTGCACGCGGGTTTGTGCGTGATTTTATTTTAATTCCAAAATTATATTAAAAAATTAATGTCATATTAATTTGCATTCATTTTTACATTTAATATTTTTTTAATTTTCAGTTTTGTTTTGTACAAAATTTTATGGAGGGAAATTTTCATCTGTATATTTCAATCATTCATGTGAGAGCGAGATAGAGCTGCATGGGAGAGAGGCAGAAAAACTTTTATAAAAAGTTAAAGATTTATAAAAACCCCTGTACGCGCAAAAAAAAATATCGCAATAGTACCACATATCTGCGACAGCCGCGCACGGATGTTTGCGAGCTATAAGAGTACTGTCGTCGCGTTAGAGAACTATCGAGGCGGGGTACTGTCGCGCGCATACAATTTTTTATTTTTATTTAAAAAAAAATAATAATTCAAAACTTTGATAATAAAATTGTTCAAAATTGAAAATAAAATATGATATATTTTTTGTAACAAAACTTTAATAATAAAATATTACTATTAGTAAGGACAATGTTTTTGTCACAAAAAACTTTCATGATGTGGTTACAATTGATACTTATTGTGAGACAAGTTTTCTATTTGTAGCGTAACATTAGTGTTGTTACAAATACTTGCAGTTATAGTAACGAATTAATTATTATTGTAAGAAAATTTAAAATATTCGTTACAAAAAAGTATTTTTTTGTAACAACAACAAAAATTTGTTACTAAATATAACTATTAGTAACAAACTATGTTTCAGTTATATTTCTGTCCTTACAACAGGTGCAGTTTGTTGTAGTGGTATATCGAACAATAAAACTTGAATGGTTATATCCTACTCTCCATTGGATGTCGGGCTCTGAGCTCATTCTAAAAAGGTATTGTGGGCAAAAATTGGGCAACTGGATCGAGAGTTCTGTCTGTTTAAAGTTTGTGTCATTTGGAGCAAAATCCCACATTACCACTGTAACCCACTGTAAATCAACCACTAAACGAACTTGAATGGGTAAAACTTGTTTTCCATTGGATGTAGGGCTCCTATCTCATTCGGAAATGGTGTTATTGGCCAAAATCCGACCACCAGATCAAAGTTATGGATGTTTGTAGTTTAGTTGTCAATTGGAGCAAAATCCCTCATTTCCACTGCAATCCACTATCCGTCGACCACTAAATGAACTCGATTGAGTAAATCCTATTCTCCATAGGATGTGTGGCTCTGAGCTCTTTCCGAAAAGGTGTTTTGGGAAAAATCCGGACAACTGGATCAGTAGTTATAGCTGTTTGAAGTTTCTGTGTCATTTGGAGCTAAATCGCACATTACCACTGCAACCCACTGTAGATCAACCACTAAATGAACTGGAATGGGTAAAACTTGTTGTCCATTGGATTTAGGGCTCCGATCTCATTCCGAAAAGGTGTTGTGGGCAAAAATCAGACAATCGGATCAAAGTTATGGATGTTTCAAGTTTAGGTGTCATTTGGAGCAAAATTTCACAGTACCAGTGCAACCCGCTATATATCGACAACTAAATGAACTGCAATGGGTAAAACTTGTGCTTCAATGAATGTAGAGCTCCGAGCTAATTCCTAAAAGGTGTTGTGGTGGTGAAATCAGAAAACCGGACCAAAAGTTATTGCTGTATAAAGTTTGAGTGTCGTTTGAAGCTAAATTTCTCACTTTCACTACAAACAGCATCTTAAATTCTTTCATTTTGAAATTTATGTGTCATTTGGAGCCAAATCTCGCACTACCACTACAAACCACTATATATCGACCTCTAAGTGAGCTTGAATGAGTAATAATTGTTCTCCATTGGATTTAGGGCTCCGATCTCATTCTGAAAAGGTATTGTGGGCGAAAATCGGACAACCGGATCAAAAGTTACGGATGTTTGAAGTTTAGGTCTCCTTTCGAACTAAATAATTTATTACCAACCCGCTGTATATTGACCACTAAACAAAATGTAATGGGTAAAACTTGTTATTCATTGGATGTAGGGCTCCGAGCTCATTCCAAAATGGTGTTGTGCTCAAAAATCAGACAACCAAATCAAAATGTATAGCTGTTACAGTTTCTTTGTCAAGAGGAGCTAAATCCCTCATTACCATTGCAACCCGCTGTATGTTGACCACTAAAATGAGATGGAATGGTTTAAACTTGTGCTCCATTGGATGTATGCCACCGAGCTTATTCTAAAAAGGTTTTGTGGGCAAAAATCAAACATACAAATCAAAAGTTATGGCTGTTAGAAGTTTAGGTGTCATTTGGAGCTAAATTTCGCATTACCACTGCAACCCTCTATATATCGTCAACTAAATGAACTGGAATTGGAAAACTTGTGCTCCAATGAATGTATTGCTCCTATATCGTTTTGAAAAGGTGTTGTGGGGGTAAAATCAGACAACCGCATCAAGAATTGTTGTTGTTTTAAGATTGAGTGTCATTTGCAGGTAAATCTCTCATTTTCACTACAACCCGCATTAAATTTTTTGGCATTTTGAAGTGTATGTGTCATTTGGAGCTAAATCACATATTACCACCACAACTCACTGTATATCGACCTCTAAACGAGCTGGAATGGGTTTAAATTGTTCTCGATTGGATTTAGGGCTCCAATCTCATTCCGAAAAGGTATTGTGGGCGAAAATCGGATAACCAAAAATATTGTCTTATTCTCGAATGGGTAAATCTTATTCTCTGTTGGATGGAGAATACGAGCTCTTACTGAAAAAGTGTTGTGTGCAAAAATTGAACAACCGGATAAAAAGTTATGGCTGCTTGAAGTTTATGTGTTATTTGGACCTAAATCCCGCATTACCACTGGAACCCACTATATATCGAACAATAAATGAACTTGAATGGTTATATCCTACTCTCCATTGGATGTAGTTCTCAAAGCTCATTCTAAAAACGTAATGTGGGTAAAAATTGGGCAATTGGATTAAGAGTTCTTTCTGTTTGAAGTTTGTGTCATTTGGAGCTAAATCCCACATTACCACTACAACCCACTGTAGATCAACCCCTAAACGAACTGGAATGGGTAAAACTTGTTGTCCATTGGATGTAGGGCTTCGATCTCATTACAAAAGGTGTTGTGGGCAAAAATCTGACAACCGGATCAAAGTTATGGCTGTTTTAAGTTTAGGTGTCATTTGGAGCTAAATTTTGCATTACCAGTGCAACCCACTATATATCGACTTCTAAACGAGCTTGAATGAGTTAAAATTGTTCTTTATTCTATTTAGGGCTCCGATCTCATTCCGAAAAGGTATTGTGGGCGAAAATCGGATAACCGGATCAAAAGTTACGGATGTTTGAAGTTTAGGTCTCCTTTCGAGCTAAATACATAATTACCAACCCACTGTATATTGACCACTAAACAAATTGGAATGGGTAAAACTTGCTCTCCAATGGATGTAGGGCTCTGACCTCATTCCAAATAGGTGTTGTGCGCAAAAATCGGACAAACAGATAAAAAGTTATGGCTGTTATAGTTTATGTGTCAAAAGGAGCTAAATCCCTCATTACCATTGCAACCCGCTTTATATTGACAACTAAAATGAGCTGGAATGGTTTAAAATTATACTCCATTGGATGTATGCCTCCGATCATATTCCGAAAAGGTTTTGTGGGCAAAAATCAAGCATACAAATCAAAACTTATGGATGTTAGAAGTTTAGGTGTTATTTAGAGTTAAATTTTGCATTACTACTACAACCCGCTATATATTAACAACTAAATGAACTGGAATGGTTAAAACTTGTTCTCCAATGAATGTAGTGCTCCAAGCTCATTTCAAAAAGGTGTTGTGGGGGTAAAATCAGACAACCACATCAAGAGTTGTTGATGTTTTAAGGTTGAGTGTCATTTGCAGTCAAATCTCTCATTTTCACTACAACCCGCATTAAAAATTCTGGCATTTTGAAGTGAATGTGTCATTTGGAGCTAAATCTCATATTACCACCACAACTCACTGTATATCGTCATCTAAACGAGCTAGAATGAGTTTAAATTGTTCTCGATTGGATTTAGGGCTCTCTCTTTCCGAAAAGGTATTGTGGGCGAAAATCGGACAATCGGAAATGGGTTGTCTTATTCTCGAATGGGTAAATCTTACTCTCTGTTGGATGGAGAATACGAGCTCTTTCTAAAAATGTGGTGTGCGCAAAAATCATACAACCGGATCAAAAGTTATGGCTGCTTGAAGTTTAGGTGTAATTTGGAGCTAAATCCTGCATTCCTAATGGAACCCACTGTATATAGAACAATAAACAAACTTGAATGGTTATATCCTACTCTCCATTGGAAGTAGGGCTCTGAGCTCATTATAAAAAGGTAATATGGGCAAAAATTGGGCAACTGTGAGAGGACCCAGCGCAACCAACTACACCAAAAGCCCGGACTGTTGGTGAAGGCGCAACTTGATCTTTATATCAATGGAAGGGCGCTACGGGTCAAGTGAGGAGACGCTGGACCCAACAATCCCCCCCCCCCCCCCCCAGCGTCCAGCACGACCCGCAATTCAGAGGTACTCCACATGGCCCGCAGGCTCAGAGGTGGCTTGAAACATGGCTGCGGCCGCCTGACCCACCGGGACCCACACAGGTAGAGAGAATTTCAGGAATTATCAGCGCCCCCCCCGGTCTCGAACCCGCAACCTGCTTTGATACCAATCTCCCCCTATTTGGGTTAGGATACTATTTGACAAATAATTAAATAGATACAGCAGAATGTATAAACAACAGAGCAATATTGAATGAAATATATCTGATAGATTAAAATAGATCATCAGATAAGATAAAAATAAATGCTCTGAGTTTAGAAACTTTACATTCATAACCAAGCAATTTATTTAAGACTTTTTGTCCTGAGAAGGTGGCTTGAATATGATTTTCCTGTTTGGGTCTTCTGATTTCTTTTTGCTGATAAACAAGTCTTGAGCTCCAATGATTTTCTGTTCTTTGACATGAGGAATAAATGCTTCTAGGTGCATATCAATATATTCCTCAGCATTGAATGCTTTAACTGTTTTGTATTTTTCAAGTTCTTTTCTTCTGTATTCTGACATGGTTGAGAAACCTGAGAAGTCTTTGCCTTCTGCCTTAGCCTTTTTAATCTGTGCATATGCAATTGTTTCTTTCAGTCTTGCCATCTGACAGATTTTCTCTTCTTCTGGATCTGGAAAGTAATAAATATCATCTGAATCATTTTTGTCTTGAGTGACCTTTTGAGGTACTCTATCTCTGTGAAGAGATCCATCAGATATGTGAAGTTTGTATTCTGAAGATATTTGAGAAGAGGAAAAGGTTTGACTTTCTTGAAGGATAGGGGCAAGTTAGCAATGCCCAAAAGGATAGGGGCAAGATAGCATCTACAAGCAATGTTCTTGCTGATTCAATTAGAGTTCAATTATTCCTTTCAACTACCTCATTTTGTTGAGGAGTTCTAGGAGCTGAGAAGCAATGCCTGATACCTTCCATCTCACAGAATTCTTGCATGAGAAGAGACTCAAACTCAGTGCCATGATCACTTCTGATCAATGCAACTACAGTAGAGTACTCAATATGTATGCTCTTAAGAAGGTCTGTAAGAACTTTAAAGTTATCTGACTTTTCTCTTAAAAAGAACACCCAAGTGAATCTAGAGAAGTCATCCACAATAACTAGAGTGTAAGACTTCCTCCCTAAGCTCTTTATTGCAATACGTCCAAAAAGGTCCATATGTAGCAAGTATAAGATTCTAGGTGAATCACTTTTAGATAATGATTTAAAGCTGTTTTTGGTTTGCTTACCTAATTGACATGCCCTACAAAGACCTTATTTCTTATATGATCCTGATGGTAAGCCTCTAACAAGATTATCCTTAGCTAATTTAGAAATGTTCCTAAGGTTTACATGTCCTAATCTTTTATGCCATAATTCACTAGATTTGCTTAACTCATTAAATAAGCAAATTTCTGATTTAGATGAGTTGAAGTTTACTAAATATATATTTCCTTGTCTAATTCCTGATAGAACAATAACATTATCAGATGATTTAATGATGCATTCTGATTTATTAAATGTTACCTGATAACCTTCATCACATAACTGACTTATGCTGATGAGGTTGTGCTTTATACCCTTGACATAGGTTACTTCCTTGAATGTCACTGTTCCAATTTTAATTTGACCATAGCCTTTGGTTTGTCCACAGTTGGAGTCTCCAAAGATCACCTTGGGTCCAAGTTTTGCCTTGTAGTTGTACAGGTTGGCCTTGTTCCTTGTCATATGCTTTGAGCATCCACTGTCCAAGTACCATTTTTGATTTAATCTTGGATGGCTGTGTACCTGCAAAGAGAAAAACATAAACTAGTTGTTTTTGACCCAGACTACCTTGGGTCCTTTTATGTTACCACAAAATTCAGTAATAAATGTTATTTCAGGCTGATCCTTGTAGCCTTGTGGATGATATCTCCTTGGAGGTATAGTCCACTTGGTAAAAGGATTTTTAGTATATTTAGGATTAGAATTCTTAGAGTTTTCTTTATATTGCTTGTTCGAGGAATTTGAATAAATTCGTCGATTATTATTCATTTTATAACTATACTGAAAAACTATTCTTAGTTTTCGTTGAGCCTCGTTCGATAAATTTGAATCCTTTTGTCGAGTGTCGTTCGACGAATTCTTCTGAATTCTTCTATCCTTAACAAACTTGCTTGAAATGTCTTTATTTCTTTCTGCAGCTTCTTTGCTTTTAGCAGAAATGAATTTTATGGGTGTGGAGAGGATGTTTCTCTTAATCAGAGATGGCTCTCTTGATGAGGCACCCAAGCCCAGTTTGCTATTATTAAATCTAGCATTGACAGTGCTTGTGATGTCCATCAGCTTGATACTTCTCCCATTGAGGGATTCTTCAAACTTTTTGGCTTCAGATAACTTACTCTCAAGAGTAGTAATGTGTTCTCTGGAGGAAGCCAAATCTTTCTTAAGATTTTCATTCTCTTCACTTATATTGTTCATTTCAACTAACTTAGTTCTGAGAGAGATTATTTCATTCTCAGATTTTATTAAGTCTTGGCAAAGAGTTTTGAAATCATCTTTGAATTCAATAGAAGTGAAATCAAAGTCAGATAGTACCTGATCAATATCATCTTCTGTTTCTGATTCTGATTTCTCTTCATCAGAGTTGCTAGTTGAGGCATTGATTGCCATCATGCAAAAACTTTTTTCTTCTTCATCATCACTGGAGCTGGATGATGATGCTGATTGTGACTCAAATAGTCATTAAGCATTGGCTGTCTTCTTTTGTTTCTTCTTCATCAGAGGAGCAAGATGAAGATTCTGATTCAGATTCTGTTTCACTCCAGGATGTTGCTACAAATCCTCTTCCCTTCTTCTTGTGAGAGTGGGAGGAAGATTTGCTGGAGCCCTTCTTTTCTTCCTTTTCTTTTCTTCTTTCCTTCCTGTCCTTCTTGTGTTGAATCTCTGGACATTCAGGAGCAATGTGTCCTGGTTTCCTGCAGCCAAAACATATGATTTCATTAGAATGATTTTTGTCATACCTTGGCTTGTCATGACTTCTGGATAGTTGTTTTCTGAAGTCTTTCTTTGCCATCTTATAGAATCTTTTGGCTAACAGACTCATAAAATCCTCTTTGTCAGGAGCTTTTCCTTTATCTTCTGCAGCCTTGAAGGTTATGCTTCTTTCCTTCTTGGGTGCTGGGGATGAAGTGGATTCTTCATTTTCCCTAGTTTTGATGAGCTGCTCATAAGATTTGAGCTTGCCCAACAGAGCTTCAGTGGTGATCTCATTGAGACTTCTGGCTTCTTTGATTGGCCAGATTCTGGAGTCCCATTGTCTGGGAAAGCACATAAGAATTTTGTCATTGATCTCTGTGAGTGAGATCACTCTGTCCAAAGACTTCAGCTCATTTATTATGAGGCTGAGCCTATTGTACATATCAACTACATTTTCTGATTCTCCCTTCTTGAAGTTCTCATATTGAGAGATCAGGTGAGATCTCCTATCTTTTCTTTCATCTGCTGACCCTGCCACCATGTTGTTGAGAGATTCCCAGATTTCTTTTGCTGAGGTGCACTCAACTACTTTCTAGAATATGTCATATGACATAGTTAGGGCCAGAATGTTCATGGCCTTTGCATCTGCATTTCTCTGCTTCTTCTGAGCCTCAGTCCACTCAGGAGGTGGAACAACATTGTTGTCTGTTGTTGCAGCAGTACTAGCTGATGTTGTGGGTGCTGGAGGTCCTGTAAGAATAACATTAAAAATTTCCTCATCAATGGAGTTCATATAAAGCCTAATCCTTGCTTTCCTCTGATACCAATTTAAAGTGGAGGTCAGATCTTAAATTACTCTAGAGGGGGGGGGGGGGGGGGGGGGGGGTGGGGGTGAATAGAGTATTAAAATTTTTAATACGTTTTATAGCGGAAATTAAACTACTGTTTAAGTATATGTGTATTTAGTGTGAGTTATAGAAAACTACTGAATTAATAAAGGACACACAGCACAAGCACACAGAGACAATCAAGCACAGAAGACACAAGGAGCTATAGTAGTTCCCCAATAAATCTGGGTACGTCTACTCTTCTACCACCTTTGGTAGGAATCAACTAGGAGGGTTGATAAGGTGCCCAGGCACCAAGGGATTTTTGATAAGGTGTCCACACACCAATAAGCTTTTGATAAGGTGCTTAAAAACCACACTAGGATTTTTAGATAAGGTGTCTTGCCACCACTGGGTAAACTTTTGAAGGGAGTATTAACCCTGTACAGAATGAGATAAAAAGGTATAGAGTGTTCTTCTCTGTCAATGATCAGAGAGAAGACAAAAGGTGTTGCAGCAGAAAGCTCACCCTGTCTGATGAGAGTTGATGACAGCTTTTGGATAGAGCTTTCTCAAATAGAAGTCTTTGTAGCTGATGATTTGGAAGAAATTAATCTTCAGATTGTTGTTGCTCTTGAAAGACTTTATCTTGCAGCAGATCTAAGAGATTAAATCTGGTTCTCAGAAAGATGAAGATGCTGCCTTGATGAAGAAGAATGCTGAAAAAAAGAATAGTGTATTTTCTTCTTCTTCTTCTTCTGAAAAACTCCTTTCTATCCTCCTTGTTCTGTGATCACAGAAGAGAGCTTGTGATGGTGAAGTTTTTCTTTATTTTTATCTCAAAAACGACTATCTCAGTTCTTGTTGTTCTGTATATGTCTTCTGATAACTGTTTTTATATATATTTTCAAATTCAAATCTTCTGTCTATTTAAGGAATGTCTTCTTCTGACTTAAATCCTTCTTGGAACCAGGTAGCCACCCAAAACGATTTTTGGCAGGTCCTTTTAACTCCTTTTGTCGAGAAAGATGCCTTTGACATTAAATGTCAACGGCTATTCTTCTTCTTGGAAAGGAAGGAATATAAGGATATAATAAATGAGAAAGATATCCTTACTTGGCTGCCTGAATACGTCCAAGGAGAAATAAATATATCCGTTATTTTGCTGATTTGAGTTCAGAGAACTGACATCTACTGAGAATATAAGTCTGAACTTCAGAAAGCAATTTGTCGAGAGCTGGCTAGAATTTGTCGACCGTTGCTAGTCATTTGTCGAGCGCTGACTCAGAATTTGTCGACCGTTGTAACTGATAATTTCTTCAGTCTGCTGGAAGCAATTTGTCGAACGAATCTGGTCATTCGTCGAATACCACTCACCATGTGTTGAGCTTGAATTTGCCTAAGTTCTGCTAATCTAATCAGCCTAAAGTTTGACCCTAAGGCTATACATTGGGGTCAATACAGATCCTAATCAACACATAGTGATCCTAGCCCAAATTAGTAATAGGGTTGTTCCAACAAACTGGATCAAGAGTTCTGTCTGTTTGAAGTTTATGTGTCATTTTGAGCTAAATCCCACATTACCACTGCAATACACTGTAGATCAACCACTAAACGAACTGGAATGGGTAAAACATGTTGTCCATTGGATGTAGGGCTCCGATCTCATTCTGAAAAGGGGTTGTGGTCAAAAATTAGACAACCGGATCAAAGTTATGTCTGTATCAAGTTTAGGTGTCAATTGGAGCTAAATTTCGCATTACCAGTGCAACCCGTTATATATCGACAACTAAATGAACTGGAATGGGTAAAACTTGGGCTTTAATGAATTTAGGGCTCCGAGCTCATTCCTAAGAGGTGTTGAGGGGGTAAAATCAGACAACCATATCAAAAGTTATTGCTGTATAAAGTTTGAGTGTCGTTTGGAGCTAAATCTCTCACTTTCACTACAAACCGCATCATAAATTCTTTCATTTTGAAATTTCTGTGTCATTTGGAGCTAAATCTCGCACTACCACTACAATCCACTATATATCGACATCTAAGCGAGATTTAATGGGTTAAAAATTTTCTACATTGGATTTAGGGCTCCAATCTCATTCCGAAAAAGTATTGTGGGCGAAAATCGGACAACCAGATCAAAAGTTATAAATGTTTGAAGTTTAGGTCTCCTTTCGAGCTAAATACCTTATTACCAACCCGCTGTATATTTACCACTAAACAAACTGGAATGGGTAAAACTTGTTCACCATTAGATGTAGGGCTCCGAGCTCATTCCAAAAAAATGTTGTGCGCAAAAATCGGACAACCAGATCAAAAGTTATGGTTGTTACATTTTCTGTGTCAATAGGAGCTAACCCCTCATTACCATTGCAACCCGTTGTATATTGACCACTAAAATGAGCTGGAATGGTTTAAAATTGTGTTTCATTGGATGTACGCCTCCGAGAATATTCCGAAAAGTTGTTGTGGGCAAAAATTAAACATACAAATCAAAAGTTATGGTTGTTAGAAGTTTTGGTGTCATTTGGAGCTAAATTTCGCATTACAACTGCAACCCGCTATATATCGACAACTAAATGAACTGGAATGGGTAAAACTTGTGCTCCAATGAATGTAGTGCTCCGAGCACATTTCGAAAAGGTGTTGTGCGCAAAAATCAGACAACCAGATCAAAAGTTATGGCTGTTACATTTTCTGTATCAAGAGGAGCTAAACCCCTCATTACCATTGCAACCCATTGTATATTGACCACTAAAATGAGACGGAATGGTTTAAAATTGTGCTCCATTGGATGTACGCCTCCGAGCATATTCCGAAAAGGTGTTGTGGGCAAAATTTAAACATACAAATCAAAAGTTATGGCTGTTAGAAGTTTAGGTGTCATTAGAAGCTAAATTTCGCATTACCACTGCAACACACTATATATCGACAACTAAATGAACTGGAATGGGTAAAACTTGTGCTCCACTGAATGTAGTACTCCGAGCTCATTTCGAAAAGGTGTTGTGGTGTAAAATCAGACAACCGCAACAAGAGTAATGTTGTTGTTGTTTTAAGATTGAGTGTCATTTGGAGCTAAATCTCTCATTTTCACTACAACCCGCATTGAAAATTCTGGCATTTTGAAGTGTATGTGTCATTTGGAGTTAAATCTCATATTACCACCACAACTCACTGTATATTGACCTCTAAACGAGCTCGAATGGGTTTAAATTGTTCTCGTTTCGATTTAAGGATCCGATCTCATTCCGAAACGGTATTGTGGGCGAAAATCGGACAACCGGATCAAAAGTTACGGATGTTTGAAGTTTAGGTCTTCTTTTGAGCTAAATACCTTATTACCAACCCGCTGTATATTGACCACTAAACAAACTAGAATGAGTAAAACATGTTCTCCATTGGAAACGGGCTCCGAGCTCATTCCAAAAAGGTGTTGTGCGCAAACATCGGACAACCAGATCAAAAGTTATGGCTGTTACAGTTTGTGTCAAGAGGAGCTAAATCCCTCATTACCATTGCAACCCGCTGTATTTTGACCACTAAAAAGAGTTGGAATGGTTTAAAATTGTGCTCCATTGGATGTATGCCTCCGAGCATATTCCAAAAATGTGTTGTGGGCAAATATCAAACATACAAATCAAAAGTTATGGCTGTTAGAAGTTTAGGTGTCATTTGGAGCTAAATTTTGCATTACCGCTGCAACCCGCTATATATCGACAACTAAATGAACTGGAATGGGTAAAACTTCTGCTCCAATGAATGTAGTGCTCCGAGCACATTTCGAAAAGGTGTTGTGGGGTAAAATCAGACAACCGCATCAGGAGTTGTTGCTATTTTAAGATTGAGTATCATTAGGAGCAAATATCTCATTTTCACTACAACCAGCATTAAAAATTCTATCATTTTGAAGTGTATGCGTCATTTGGAGCTAAATCTCATATTACCACCACAACTCACTGTATATCGACCTCTAAACGAGGTGGAATGAGTTTAAATTGCTCTCGATTGGATTTAGGGCTCCGACCTCATTCCGAAAAGGTATTGTGGGCGAAAATCGGACAACCTGAAATATGTTGTCTTATTCTCGAATGGATAAATCTTATTTTCTGTTGGATGGAGAATACAAGCTCTTACCGAAAAAGTTTTGTGCGCAAAAATCGAACAACCGGATCAAAAGTTATGGCTGCTTGAAGGTTAGGAGTAATTTGAAGCTAAATCCCGCATTACCACTGGAACCCACTATATATCGAACAATAAACAAACTTGAATGGTAATATCCTACTCTCCATTGGATGTAGGGCTCTGAGCTCATTCTAAAAAGGTAATGTGCGCAAAAATTGGGCAACTGGATCAAGAGTTCTGTCTGTTTGAAGCTTATGTGTCATTTGGAGCTAAATCCCACATTACCACTGCAACCCAATGTAGATCAACCACTAAACAAACTGGAATGGGTCAAACTTGTTTTCCATGAGATGTAGGGCTCCGATCTCATTCCGAAAAGGTTTTGTGGGCAAAAATTAGACAACCGGATCAAAGTTAAGGCTGTTTCAAGTTTAGGTGTCATTTGGAGCTAAATTTCGCATTACGAGTGCAAACCGTTATATATCGACAAGCAAATTATATGCAATGGGTAAAACTTTGGCTACAATGAATGTAAGGCTCCGAGCTCATTCCTAAAAGGTAATGAGGGGGTAAAATTAGACAACCGGATCAAAAGTTTTTATTGTATAAAGTTTGAGTGTCGTTTGGACCTAAATCTGTCACTTTCACTACAAACCGCATCTTAAATTCTTTCATTTTGAAATTAATGTGTCATTTGGAGCTAAATATCGCACTACCACTACAACCCACTATATATAGATCTCTAAGCAAGCTTGAATGGGTTAAAATTGTTCTCCATTGGATTTAGGGCTCCGATCTCATTCCGAAAAGGTATTGTGGGCGAAAATTGGACAACCGGATCAAAAGTTACGGATGTTTGAAGTTTAGGTTTTCTTTCGAGCTAAATACCTTATTACCAACCCCCTCATTATTGTCCACTAAACAAATTGGAATGGGTAAAACATGCTCTCCATTGGAAATGGGCTCTGAGCTCATTCCAAAAAGGTGTTGTGCGCAAAAATTGGACAACCAGATCAAAAGTTATGGCTGTTACAGTTTCTGTGTCAATAGGAGCTAAATGCCTCATTATCATTGCAACCCGATGTATATTGACCACTAAAAAGAGCTGGAATGGTTTAAAATAGTGCTCCATTGGATGTATGCCTCCCATCATATTCTGAAAAGGTGTTGTGGGCAAAAATCAAACATACAAATCAAAAGTTATGCCTCTTAGAAGTTTAGGTGTCATTTGGAGCTAAATATCGCATTACCGCTGCAACCAGCTATATATAGACAACTAAATGAACTGGAATGAGTAAAACTTGTGCTCCAATGAATTTAGTGCTCCGAGCTCATTTCGAAAAGGTGTTGTGGGGTAAAATCAGACAACCGCATCAAGAGTTGTTGCTGTTTTAAGATTGAGTGTCTTTTGCAGCTAAATCTCTCATTTTCACTACAATCAGATTAAAAATTCTGGCATATTGATGTGTATGTGTCATTTGAAGATAAATCTCATATTACCCCCACAACTCACTATATATCGACCTCTAAACGAGCTGGAATGGGTTTAAATTGTTCTCGATTGGATTTAGGGCTCTGATCTCATTCCTAAAAGGTATTGTGGGCGAAAATTGGACAACCGGAAATTCGTTGTCTTATTCTCGAATGGGTAAATCTTATTCTCTATTGGATGGAGAATACGAGCTCTTGCCGAAAAAGTGTTGTGCTCAAAAATCGAACAACCGAATCAAAAGTTATGGCTGCTTGATGTTTAGGTGCAATTTGGAGCAAAATCTCGCATTACCACTAGAACACACTGTATAACGAACAATAAACGAACTTGAATGGTTATATCCTACTCTCCATTGGATGTAGGGCTCTGAGCTCATTAAAAAAAGGTAATGTGGGCAAAAATTGGGCAACTGGATCAAGAGTTCTGTCTGTTTGAAGTTTATGTGTCATTTGGAGCTAAATCCCACATTACCACTGCAACCCACTGTAGATCAACCACTAAACGAACTGGAATGGGTAAACCTTGTTGTCCATTTGATGTAGGGCTCCGATCTCATTCCGAAAAGGTGTTGTGGGCAATAATCAGACAACCAGATCAAAGTTATGGCTGTTTCAAGTTTAGGTGTGATTTGGAGCTAAATTTCGCATTACCAGTACAACCCGTTATATATCGACAACTAAATGAACTGCAATGGGTAAAACTTGGGCTTCAATGAATGTAGGGCTACGAGCTCATTCCTAAAAGGTGTTTATGGTGTAAAATCAGACAACCGGATCAAAAGTTATTACTATATAAAGTTTGAATGTCGTTTGGAGCTAAATCTCTCACTTTCACTACAAACCGCATCTTAAATTCTTTCATTTTGAAATTAATGTATCATTTGGAGCTAAATCTTGCACTACCACTACAACCCACTATATATCGACCTCTAAGCGAGCTTGAATGGGTTTAAATTGTTCTCCAATGGATTAAGGGCTCCGATCTCATTCTGAAAGGTATTGTGGGCGAAAATCGGACAACCGGATCAAAAGTTACGGATGTTTGAAGTTTAGGTCTCCCTTCTAGCTAAATACTTTATTACCAACCTGCTGTATATTGACCACTAAATAAACTGGAATGCGTAAAACTTTTTCTCCATTGGATGTAGGGCTCCGAGCTCATTCGAAAAAGGTGTTGTGCGCAAAAATCGGACAACCAGATCAAAAGTTATGGCTGTTACATTTTCTGTGTCAAGAGGAGTTAAACCCCTCATTACCATTGCAACCCGTTGTATATTGACCACTAAAATGAGCTAGAATGGTTTAAAATTGTGCTCCATTGGATGTACGTCTCCGAGCTTATTTCGAAAAGGTGTTGTGGGCAAAAATCAAACATACAAATCAAAAGTTATGGCTGTTAGAAGTTAAGGTATCATTTGGAGCTAAATTTTGCATTACCACTGCAACCCGCTATATATCGACAACTAAATGAACTGGAATGAGTAAAACTTTTTCTCCAATGAATGTAGTGCTCCGAGCTCATTTCGAAAAGGTGTTGTGGGGTAAAATCAGACAACCGCGTCAAGAGTTGTTGTTGTTTTAAGATTGAGTCTCATTTGAAGCTAAATCTCTCATTTTCACTACAATCCGCCTTAAAAATTATGGCATATTGAAGTGTATGTGCCATTTGGAGCTAAATCTCGTATTACCTCTACAACTCACTGTATATCGACCTCTAAACGAGCTGGATGGGTGTAAATTGTTCTCGATTGGATTTAGGGCTTCGATCTATTTCTGAAAAGGTATTGTGGGCGAAAATCGGATAACCGGATCAAAAGTTACGGATGTTTGAAGTTTAGGTCTCTTTTCGAGCAAAATACCTTATTACCAACCCGCTGTATATTGACCACTAAACAAACTAGAATGGGTAAAACTTGTTCTCCATTGGAAACGGGCTCCGAGCTCATTCCAAAAAGGTGTTTGCGCAAAAATCGGACAACCAGATCAAAAGTTATGGCTGTTACAGTTTTTGTGTCAAGAGGAGCTAAATCCCCTCATTACCATTGCAACCCGTTGTATATTGACCACTAAAAAGAGCTGGAATGGTTTAAAATTGTGCTCTATTGGATGTATGCCTCCGAGCATATTCCGAAAAGGTATTGTAGGCAAAAATCAAACATACAAATCAAAAGTTATGGCTGTTAGAAGTTTAGGTGTCATTTGGAGCTAAATTTTGTATTACTGCTGCAACCTGCTATATATCGACAACTAAATGAACTTGAATGGGTAAAACTTGTGCTCCAAAGAATGTAGTGCTCCGAGCTTATTTCGAAAAGGTGTTGTGGGGTAAAATCAGACAACCGCATCAAGAGTTGTTGCTGTTTTAAGATTGTGTGTCATTTGTAGCTAAATCTCTCATTTTCACTACAACCCACATTAAAAATGTAGGGAATCTTGCCCACATGATTCATGATTTGAAGAAGTCACAAAGTCAATAAAACTTCACTTTGTATTTGATTATTTCTCTAGCTCATAATCTCAGGAAGTTAAAGGAATGTCGTCGAGAAGAATAGGAGATTTCATCAACAAAGTATGTTTGTCGTCATGATGACGAGCAAAGCAAACGCTGAGACTTGGCGAGTTCGTCGAAAGCAGAATGCAGTTCGTCGAACGCAGAATGCAGTTCGTCGAATGCAGAATGAAGTTCGTCGAACGAAGAGACATGACAGAAGCAAACGCCGAGACTTGGCAAGTTCGTCGAACGAAGAATGAAGTTCATCGAACGCAGAGACGGGATAGAAGAGTGAAGTTCGTCGAACGCAGAATGCTGTTCGCCGAATGCAGAATGAGGTTTGTCGAACGCAGAGAACACATGAGATATCCATGGAAGGAATGTTGTTGAGAAGATGCAGTATCGTCGACATCAACAAAGTAGCCTTGTTGTCGAGAAGACTAAAGAAGGACAGCCGAAGACAAGTAGTTGATAAAGCATAGTTTGTCGACATGATATCGCACATGTCATCGAGAGAACAAAGTGATTATGACGACAATCTGCAAGAAAGAAGATCACGACGACACGGTTAGAGATAGCATATCGCTGTATATGCAGAAATGCCAGCATATCTCGTATCGTCGAGATACCAGCATCAGAGGTAGAAGCTAGAAGACTTGAAGATCCACCAAGGTCTAAGGCATCGAAAAAGTCCTGTCGTCGAGATATTATTCGTATCGTCGTAACAATGGAAATATCGTCGAGACGGAATTCAAATGTTGCGTACGCGCTGTCAGCAATTAATGTCGCTGCCTGATTGTTCAATCAGCGCGTGCTCTTAAGGAATGGGGCGTCTGACACTTAAGGATCTTTTTCAGAAGACCGTTGGGAGCCTCACAGTCTTATAAAAGAGATAAGGGGTTGCCCTAAAAGAGGAAAATAAGAAAGAATCTCTTCGTTACTTCTCAATACAACAGTACATTCTGTGGAGAAGAAGAAGAAAAAGTAGAGAACAAGAATCAAGCGTTCTCAGAAGAATCAGTCATCTCCATTAACTGATAAGAAGTCGTTCCTCATCAGGCTAAGAGAAGAGATTGAAGAAGAACTGTGCTTTCAAGATCTGAATCAGAAATATCTTCTTCAACCTCAAGAAGCTGATCTCCATCTGGCTAAGTTGCTGATCTTCATCAGACAGAAGAAACAGTGTTCGTTACTGTAAACCTTTTATTGTTGTAAGGCTTGAGGGCCAAAGTGTCTAGCTTGAGGGCTGGAGAGCTATGAGGCTTGAGGGCCAGGGCAGTGGACTTGCAGGTCCGGGTTTGTCGAGCTTGAGGGCTTGGGTGCAGTAAGGGCTTGCAGGCCTAGGCTGTAGGCACAGGACTTGCGGGTTTGTGTTGTGTAGGGCTTGAGGGCATGAGTGTCGAGCTTGCGGGCTCGGGTGCAGTAGGGGCTTGCGGTCCTAGGCTGTAGGACTTGTGAGTCCGTGTTGTAAGGATTGTGGGCCTGATGATTTGGCAGAGTTTGTCGAGCCTAGCACACTGCTAGGTAGGCACAGAGGGCAAGAGGACTACTCAAGACACCTGGTCTTGAGGAACCTCTATAGATCTTGTGTCGTCTGCTGTAATTAATTTGTGCGATACTTTTGTGCTACGCTTGAATATTCGTAACTCGCGCTAAGATTTCGAAAAGAACATAGATCACCTAACACCCCACCTCTAGGTGAACGTTCCATTAACAACCAGTGGTATCAGAGGAGGTTGATCAAAAGAAGACTTAACCGTCTGATCTAGATCGTGGAATGACTCACCATGGTTGGTGGAGATCAGAATCGGGAAATGAGAGCCAAGAAACTCCCAATCTACACAAAGGAGAACTTTCCCATCTGGAAGGAAAGGGTAAGGCTTTTCATGGAGGCGGCTGATCCAAGAATTTACTTAACAATCCAACAGTGTCCCTTTATCCCTACAACTCCCTCCACCATTGATCCAACAAGGAAGTGATAAAGAAATATGAGGACATGACCAAGGATGAGCTAGCCTTGGCAGGCCTAGATAAGAGGGCCCAAAATGTCATTGTGAGTGCCATAGATGACTCTACCCTCCAGAATCTGATTCACTGCAAAATGTCCAAGGAGATGTGGGACTCCCTGATCGTGTACATGGAGGGTACTGAAGAGGTAAGGGATGATAGGAAATCTCTTCTCAACCAGGAATATAAGGCCTTCAAGCAAGGCAATAATGAAACAATCTCTAACTGTTATGAGAGATTCTTCAAGATAGTGAATGGACTAAGAAACTATGAAAGAGAGTTCACCAACTCTGATCTTAATGACAAGTTTCTTAGATCCCTCACAAATAAATGGGACATCAAAATCTGTGCCATCAGAGAGATGGGTCAGCTGGGCATCATGGAGCCCAAGAACCTGTATGGGAAGTTACTGTCCCATGAACTTCAGCTCAACACTAGGAAGGCTGAAGAAGAAAGCTCAATGGGGAGCTCAAGAGACAGATCTGTGGCTCTAAAAGCTGAGAGCACGAGAAGACCCAAGGGCAAGACCTCTGCAACTCAGAATAGATCAAAGAGCAGTGAAGAATTAGAAGCTAGCTCTTTAGATTCTGATGATACTGACAGAGAGGTGGCCCTTCTATAAAAACAGTTCAGGAAGCTGATACACAGAAGGAGGAGGGACAATCACAGAAACTCCTCCTCAAGCTCTAGAGGATTTGTTTATCATGACAGATCCAGAGCCCCCAGGGAGGAAAAGTATAGATCTTACCTTGGTAAATATGATTTAAATAATATTGTTTGCTATTCCTGCAGCAAGACAGGTCACATGGTTGCTGACTGCCCCTCTAAGAAGAAGGAGTCGAGGAACCATGAAGAAAGAAGAAGCTCAAGGAGCAAGAGGAAATCTGAAAAAGGATTCGTGGACAAGAAGGTCAGAACACTGAGTGACTCAGACTCAAGCTCCTCTGGTCCTGAGGAAGATGCACTCATTGGCTTGATGGCCATCGGTAAAGACAACCAGGATGACATCTCTCCTGGGAAGGTAACTAACAAAACTTCTATATCTATCTCTGATTCTGAATCAGCAGCAAATTTCTTGCATGATGATGAGGGTGTGTCTGCTGCCAACAACACAGCCTCAAGATCCCAATATGATGTTGAATCTGAACTGATAAGGCAATATAAAGCCTTGTGGAAAGCTTTCAAAAGCTGTAAGAAACTCTTCAAAGTCCAGACCAAGGAGTTAGATTCCTTGAAGCCTATTCAATCTAAGCTCCAGGAGACAGCTGAGAAGCTGGCTACTATGAGCAAAGAAGTGGACAAATTCAAGGAAGCCATAAGGCTTAAGAATGCCGAATTAGGACAGAAGAACAAGGTCATCAAGGACCTTGAGGAAATGTTGTTGGCTGAGAAGAAACTTGCTTCCAGCTTCTCTATGCCCAAAACTATCTTGCCCATCATTGACACCTTCTTTGAACAGTTCAGAGCTAGTATCAGTTTCAATCAGGAGACAGTTACGGGCAAAGATTCTAAAGCTAGACCTTCCTATAAGAAGGTGCTGGTGTCAAGTCCTTCAGCCCACAAACCTGCAGCAACAGCAGTCAAGGGCAGGGGAAAGGTTGTTCCTACAAAGCCTGTTCCCAAGAAGGTGAACCAAAATGTGGTGAGACCAATTCCTCCCTAGACTCACACATATGAGGTTCACCCAAGATCTGTTAGGCAAGAAGCCTTCTCTCCTGCTCATCAGCACTGCCACCCCATTCAGATGATGAAGCAGAAGAGAAGATATAACAGATATGAATGCTGGTGCTGTGGGAAAGTAGGCCACTTTGCTTTGGACTGTTGGTTAACCCCAACATGGCTCAATGCAAAGATAGTGCAGAACCCTCAGATGTTTGTTGTTCCATTATACAACCCTAACAGAAACCAAGGACCCAATCCATATTGGGTACCTAAGGGGAAGTGATTTGTTTTGCAGGTATGTCCAAATGCTAACCAATCTCCAATTTGGTATTTGGACAGTGGCTGTTCCAGGCACATGACTGGAGTCAGAAAGTACTTAAGAGAGTTCATCCCTGTGGAGAATGGACCAACCGTGATCTTTGGAGGTTCAGAAAAGGGGTTGACCAGTGGCTATGGCAACATCTCTAATGGGTTAGTTACCATCACAAAGGTAGCTTATGTGGAGGGGTTGAAACACAATCTCATAATCATAAGTCAACTTTGTGATTTAGGCTTTGTTATTACTTTCCACAAGGACAAGTGCCTAATTAAGAAGTCCTCAAATTCTGAGGCTAGCTTAACTGGCACTCGGAGTGGCAATATTTATTGCTTAAACTTTCTCAATACAAATTCTTCCGTGCACATATGTCTTGTAGCTGATGGTAAAGAGGCTCTATGTGTACAATGACACAAGATACTTGCACACATCAACTATAAGACAATAGGCAAGCTTCTCTCACAAGACCTAGTTAGGAATGGACCTAATATTAAGTGCATCAAAGATGGTCCTTGTAAAGCTTGCCAACTTGGAAAGCAGACTAGGGCCAGCTTTAAAAGCATATCTAACAAAGAGTCCTCTAGGTGCTTAATTTTGCTACATCTGGATTTGTTTGGTCCTTTGTCAATTCTTAGCTTAGGAGGGAAGGCCTACACCCTTGTAGTTGTTAATGATTACTCAAGGTTCACTTGGGTATTCTTCCTCAAAAAGAAATCAGATACCTTAGATATCTTAAGAAATTTTGTCAGGCAGATCCAGAATGAGATGGACTGTACTGTGGTCAAACTCAGAAGTGACCATAGGACAGAATTTCAGTCAGGGACCATCATAGAATTCTGCCAAGAACTAGGTATCTCCCAAGAATTTTCCTCACCCAGAACTCCTCAACAGAATGGGGTTGCTGAAAGGAAGAACAGAACCTTAATAGAAGCAAGTAGGACAATGCTAAGTGACTCCTCTCAACCAGAATACTTATGGGCAGAGGCTGTCAACATTGCTTGTCATGTGATAAACAGGGCTTCAATCATCAAAGACCACAAGAAAACTCCCTATGAGTTAATGAAGGGCAGAAAACCAACCCTATCCAACTTTAGGATCTTTGGTAGTAAATGTTATGTCCTTAATAATGGGAAATCCAAACTAACCAAGTTTGCTGAGAAAAGCAGTGAGGGTATTTTTGTTGGCTACAGCTCTCATAGCAAGGCATATTGAGTGTACAACATCAATACCCAAGCAGTGGAAGAATCTATACATGTTGTATTTGATGAGACCAGCCTCTTTCACAAAGGCTGGTCTAGTTCTCTAGTGAATGCAGGTACTGATGAGAAGATTGAAAAATTATGCATTGATGATCAAGCTGGAACCTCAGCTAAAAGTAAAGTTCAATCAATAGATGTTGAGCTTGAAACAGATGCTGTGGAAGACATAGAAACAGTAGAAGAAGTGCAACCTGAAAGACCTGCAACTGAAGAAATCCCTAGAATACTGCCAGCCACCTTGAGACAAGTAAGAGATCATCCTCAGGAGAAAATTATAGGATCTGTCAACCAAGGTGTGCTAACAAGGAGTAGAGCTGCAAATGAAGCATTGTACCTAAGTTTTCTCTCTCAAATTGAACCCAAGAAATTTGAGAAAGCAAATCAAGATCCATTTTGGATTGCAGCAATGCAGGAGGAACTGAACCAATTTAAGAGATGCAATGTTTGGAAACTGGTTCTAAGACCCCAAGGACAGAACATCATAGGAACTAAATGGGTCTACAGAAACAAATTGGAGGAAAATGGAATCATCACCAAAAATAAAGCAAGGCTAGTGGCAAAAGGCTACAGACAAGAGGAAGGGATAGATTTTGATCAGACATTTGCTCTAGTAGCCAGACTGGAAGCAATAAGACTGTTTCTGGCCTATGCAGCCTACCAAGGTTTCAAGGTCTACCAGATGGATGTGAAGTCAGCCTTCCTAAATGGTGACCTCAAAGAGGAGGTATATGTAGAGCAGCCCTCAGGTTTTGTAGACCCTACTCACCCTGATTATGTTTACTTTCTTAGAAAAGCACTTTTTGGCAAAAAACAGGCACCTAGGGCCTGGTATGAGACTCTATCAAGCTTTCTAATTGAGAACAAATTCGCAAGGGGAAAGATTGATTAGACATTGTTTCTAAGGGAAGTAAAGGGCAAGATCTTGCTAGTGCAGATCTATGTGGATGACATCATCTTTGGCTCTACAGATAAAAATCTCTACAAAAAGCTTGCCAACTTGATGCAGGGAAAGTTTGAGATGAGCAGTACGGGTGAGCTCAAATACTTCCTAGGTCTCCAAGTGAAACAATCTGAAGATGGTATTTTCATCTCCTAGACCAAATTCACTAGGGAGCTAGTCAAGAAATTTGGATTGGAGAGTGCTTCTTCAATGAAAACTCCAATGGGAACCAATGTGTCTCTGGACAAGGATGAGAAGGGCATACCCTTTGATGAAACCAAGTACAGATGCATGATTGGATCTTTGCTTTATCTAACTGCAAATAGGCCTGACATAATGTTTGATACATGTGTCTGTGCTAGATATCAGGTGAATCCTAAGGAATCTCATCATGTCTCTGTCAAGAGAATTTTAAGATACCTAAAGGGTACATCAAATCTTGGCCTATGGTACCCTAGGAACAATGGATGTGAACTGACTGGCTACTCAGATGCAGATTATGCAGGGTGCAAGGAAGATAGGAAGACTACCTCAGGGACATGTCAATTCCTTGGTGGAAGAATGATCTCTTGGAGCAGTAAGAATCATACCAGTGTGGCAAACTCAATAGCAGAATCAGAGTATATCTCTGTTGGGAGCTGCTGTGCCCAACTGCTATGGATTCAGTATCAACTTGAAGACTACAATCTTAAGATGACCAAAACACCCCTGTTTTGCGACTCTTCAAGTGCAATCTCAATTGCTAAGAACCCTGTCTCTCACAGCAGGACTAACCATAATGAGATCAGGTATCACTTCATCAGGGAGCATGTGGAAAATGAAGATATCACCCTTGAGTTTGTCCCAACAGACAAACAAGTGGTTGATATATTTATAAAGCCCCTAGATCAAGCTAAGTTTAACTTCTTCAAATTCCAATTGGGGATGTTAAACTTAGAGTAATCCTTAACTTATTCTTCATTAATCCCTTTCTAGATGATTGGTTAGAAAATCTCTCAGGATTTGGATGAACTATGACTGAGCAAGGGGGAGCTTGGACTATTGTCTACCTAAAGGAGAGCTGCAGGAAAGAAGTCAGAAAGGGGGAGAGATGGCATCAATATGTTCAAGACAAGTTGCGCAAGAAGACCTCAAAGATAGGGGGAGCAAAGGAGTAGGGGGAGCCAAAAGAAGAGACTTCAAATCAAGGGGGAGCTATAAGCTTGATGTACTCATAAGTTTAGCAAAAGATAAGTAAAATCTTAAATGCTCATGCCTTCCATTTAAGATCATAACATTTATTGTCAAGTGAAAGTAGTCTTGAATTGAGATTCTGACTTCTTCAAATAGGGGGAGATTGTTGGGAATCTTGCCCAGATGATTCCTGATTTGAAGAAGTCACCAAGTCGGGAAAACTTCACTTTGTATTTGATTACTGCTCTAGCTCATAATCTCAGGAAGTTAAAGGAATGTCGTCGAGAAGAATAGGAGATTTCATCGACAAAGTATGCTTGTCATCATGATGACGAGCAAAGCAAACGCTGAGACTTGGTGAGTTCGTCGAACGCAGAATGCAGTTCGTCGAACACAGAATGCAGTTCATCGAACGCAGAATAAAGTTCGTTGAACGAAGAGACAGGACAGAAGCAAATGCCGAGACATGGCAAGTTCGTCAAACGAAGAATGAAGTTCGTCGAATGCAGAGACGGGATAGAAGAATGAAGTTCGTCGAACGCAGAATGTTGTTCGTCGAACGCAGAATGAAGTTCGTCGAACGCAGAATGAATTTCGTCGAATGCAGAGAAGACATGAGATATCCAAAGAAGGAATGTCGTCGAGAAGATGCAGTATCGTCGACATCAACAAAGTAGCCTTGTCGTCGAGAAGACTGAAGAAGGACAGCCGAAGACAAGCAGTTGCTAAAGCATAGTTTGTCGACATGATATCGCTCATGTCGTCGAGAGAACAAAGTGATTACGACGACAGTCTGCAAGAAAGAAGATCGCGATGACACGGTCAGAGATAGCATATCACTGTATATGCTGAAATGCCAGAATATCTCGTATCGTTGAGATACCAGCATCAGAGGCAGAAGCTAGAAGACTTGAAGATCCACCAAGGTCTAAGTCATCGACAAAGTCCTGTCGTCGAGATATTATCCATATCGTCGTAACAATGGAAATATCGTCGAGACGGAATTCAAATGTTGCGGACGTGCTGTCAGCAATTAATGTTGCCTCCTGATTATCCAATCAGCGCATGCTCTTAAGGAATTGGGCGTCTGACACTTAAGGAACTTTTTCAGAAGACTGTTGGGAGCCTCGTAGTCTTATAAAAGAGATAAGATGTTGCCCTAAAAGAAGAAAATCAGAAAGAATCCCGCCGGTGCTTCTCAATACAACAGTACATTCTGCGGAGAAGAAGAAGAAGAAAAAGTAGAGAACAAGAATCAAGCGTTCTCAGAAGAATCAGTCATCTCCATTGACTAATAAGAAGTCGTTCCTCACCAGGCTAAGAGAAGAGATTGAAGAAGAACTGTTCTTTCAAGATCTGAATCAGAAATATCTTCTTCAACCTCAAGTAGCCGATCTCCATCAGGCTAAGTTGCTGATCTTCATCAGGCAGAAGAAACAGTGTTCGTTACTGTAAACCTTTTATTATTGTAAGGCTTGAGGGCCAAAGTGTCTAGCTTGAGGGTTGGAGAGCTGTGAGGCTTGAGGGCCAGGGCAGTGGACTTGCGGGTCCGAGTTTGTCTAGCTTGAGGGCTGGAGAGCTGTGAGGCTTGAGGGCCAGGGCAATGGACTTGCGGGCCAGGGCAATGGACTTGCGGGCCTGAATTTGTCAAGCTTGAGGGCTTGGGTGCAGTAAAAGCTTACGGGCCTAGGCTGTAGGCACAGCACTTGCAGGTTTGTGTTGTGTAGGGCTTGAGGGCCTGAGTGTTCAGCTTGTGGGCTCGGGTGTAGTAGGGGCTTGCGGTCCTAGGCTGTAGGACTTATGGGTCCGTGTTGTAAGGATTGCGGGCCAGAAGATTTGGCGGAGTTTGCCGAGCCTAGCACACTGCTAGGTAGGCGCACAGGGAAAGAGGACTACTCAAGACACCCACCCGGTCTTGAGGAACCTCTATAGATCTTGTGTCGTCTGCTGTGATTTATTTGTGCGATACTTTTGTGCTACGCTTGAATATTCGTAACTCGCGCTAATATTTCGAAAAGAACACAGATCACCTAACACCCCCCTCTCTAGGTGAACGTTTCATTAACAACAAAAAATTCTGGCATTTTGAAGTGTATGTGTCATTTGAAGCTAAATCTCGTATTACCACCACAACTCACTGTATATCGACATCTAAATGAGCTAGAATGAGTTTAAATTGTTCTCGATTGGATTTAGGGCTCCGATCTCATTCCGAAAAGGTATTGTGGGCGAAAATCAGACAACCGGAAATGTGTTGTCTTATTCTCGAATTGGTAAATCTTATTCTCTGTTGGATGGAGAATACGAGCTCTTACCGAAAATGTGTTGTGCGCAAAAATCAAACAACCAGATCGAAAGTTATGGTTGCTTGATGTTTATTTGTAATTTGGAGCAAAATCCCGCATTACCACTGTAACACACTGTATAACGAACAATAAACGAACTTGAATGGTTATATCCTACTCTCCATTGGATGTAGGGCTCTGAGGTCATTCTAAAAAGGTAATGTGGGCAAATATTGGGCAACTGGATAAAGAGTTCTATCTATTTGAAGCTTATGTGTCATTTGGAGCTAAATCTCACATTACCACTGCAACCCACTGTAGATCAACCACTAAACGAACTGGAATGGGTAAAACTTGTTGTCTATTGGATATAGGGCTCCGATCTCATTCTGAAAAGGTGTTGTGGGCAAAAATCAGACAACCGGATCAAAGTTATGGCTGTTTCAAGTTTTGGTGTCATTTGGAGCAAAATTTCTCGCATTACCAGTGCAAACCGTTATATATCGACAACTAAATGAACTGCAATGGGTAAACTTGGGCTTCAATGAATGTAGGGCTCCGAGCTCATTCCTAAAAGGTGTTGAGGGGGTAAAATCAGACAACCGGATCAAAAGATATTACTCTATAAAGTTTGAGTGTCGTTTGGAGCTAAATCTTTCACTTTCACTACAAACCGCATCTTAAATTTTTTCATTTTGAAATTAATGTGTCATTTGGAGCAAAATCTCGCACTACCACTACAAACCACAATATATTGATCTCTAAGCGAGCTTGAATGGGTTAAAATTGGTCTCCATTGGATTTAGGGCTCCGATCTCATTCCGAAAAGGTATTGTGGGCAAAAATCGGACAACCAGATCAAAAGTTACAGTTTTTTGAAGTTTAGGTCTCCTTTCTAGCTAAATACCTCATTACCAACCCGCTGTATATTGACCACTAAACCAACTGGAATGGGTAAAACTTGTCCTCCATTGGATATAGGGCTCCGAGCTTATTCCAAAAAGGTGTTGTGCGCAAAAATCGGACAACCAGATCAAAAGTTATGGATGTTACATTTTCTGTGTCAAGAGGAGCTAAACCCCTCATTACCATTGCAACCCGTTGTATATTGACCACTAAAATGAGCTGGAATGGTTTAAAATTGTGCTCCATTGGATGTACGCCTCCGAGCATATTCCAAAAAGGTGTTGTGGGCAAAAATTAAACATATAAATCAATAGTTATGGCTGTTAGAAGTTTAGGTGTCATTTGGAGCTAAATTTTGCATTACCACTACAACCCGCTATATATCGAAAACTAAATGAATTGGAATGGGTAAAACTTGTGCTCCAATGAATGTAGTGCTCCGAGCTTATTTTGAAAAGGTGTTGTGGGGTAAAATCAGACAACCGCATCAAGAGTTGTTGTTGTTTTAGGATTGAGTGTCATTTGGACCTAAATCTCTCATTTTCACTACAACCCGCATTAAACATTTTGGCATTTTGAAGTGTATGTGTCATTTGGAGCTAAATCTCGTATTACCACCACAACTCACTGTATATCGACCACTAAACGAGCTGTAATGGGTTTAAATTGTTCTCGATTGGATTTAGGGCTCCAATTTCATTCCGAAAAGTTATTGTGGGCAAAAATCGGAACACCGGATCAAAAGTTACGGATGTTTGAAGTTTAGGTCTCCTTTCGAGCTAAATACCTTATTACCAACCCCGGTATATTGACCACTAAACAAACTGGAATTGGTAAAACATGTTCTCCATTGGAAACGGGCTCCGAGCTCATTCCAAAAAGGTGTTGTACACAAAAATCGGCCAACCAGATCAAAAGTTATGGCTGTTACAGTTTCTGTGTCAAGGGGAGCTAAATCCCTAATTTTCATTACAACCCGCTGTATATTGACAACTAAAAAGAGCTGGAATGGTTTAAAATTGTGCTCCATTGGATGTATGCCTCTGTGCATATTCCGAAAAGGTGTTGTGGGCAAAAATCAAACATACAAATCAAAAGTTATGGCTGTTAGAAGTTTAGGTGTCATTTGGAGATAATTTTTGCATTACCACTGCAACCCGCTATATATCGACAAATAAATGAACTGGAATGGGTAAAACTTGTGCTCCAATGAATGTAGTGCTCCGAGCTCATATCGAAAAGGTGTTGTGGGGGTAAAATCAGACAACTGCGTCAAGAGTTGTTGTTTTAAGATTGAGTTTCATTTGCAGCTAAATCTCTCATTTTCACTACTACCCGCATTAAAAATTCTGGCATTTTGAAGTGTATGTGCCATTTGAAGCTAAATCTCATATTACCACCACAACTCACTGTATATCGACCTCTAAACGAGCTAGAATGGGTTTAAATTGTTCTCGATTGGATTTAGGGCTCCGATCTCATTCCGAAAAGGTATTGTGGGCGAAAATCGGACAACCGGAAATGTGTTGTCTTATTCTCGAATGGGTAAATCTTATTCTCTGTTGGATGGAGAATACGAGCTCTTACCGAAAAAGTGTTGTGAGCAAAAATCGAACAACCAGATCAAAAGTTTGGCTGCTTGATGTTTAGGTGTAATTTGGAGCTAAATCCCGCATTACCACTGGAACCCAATGTAAAATGAACAATAAACGAACTTGAATGGTTATATCCTACTCTCCATTGGATGTAGGGCTCGGAGCTCATTCTAAAAAGGTAATGTGGGCAAAAATTGTGCAACTGAATCAAGAGTTCTGTCTTATTGAAGTTTTTGTGTCATTTGGAGCTAAATCCCACATTACCACTGCAACCCACTGTAGATCAACCACTAAACAAACTGGAATGGGTAAACCTTGTTGTCCATTGGATTTAGGGCTCCGATCTCATTTTGAAAAGGTGTTGTGGGCAAAAATCAGACAACCAGATCAAAGTTATGGATGTTTCAAGTTTAGGTGTGATTTGGAGCTAAATTTCGCATTACCAGTGCAACCCGTTATATATCGACAACTAAATGAATTACAATTGGTAAAACTTGGGTATCAATGAATGTAGGGCTCCGAGCTCATTCCTAAAAGGTGTTGAGGGGGTAAAATCAGACAACCGGATCAAAAGTTATTACTCTATAAAGTTTGAGTGTCATTTGGAGCTAAATCTCTCACTTTCACTACAAACCGCATCTTAAATTCTTTCATTTTGAAACTAATGTATCATTTGGAGCTAAATCTTGCACTGCCACTACAACCCACTATATATCGACCTCTAAGCGAGCTTGAATGGGTTAAAATTGTTCTCCATTGGATTTAGGGCTACGATCTCATTCCGAAAAGGTATTGTGGACGAAAATTGGACAACAGGATCTAAAGTTACGGATGTTTGAAGTTTAGGTCTCCTTTCTAGCTAAATACCATATTACCAACCCACTGTATATTGACCACTAAACAAACTGGAATGGGTAAAACTTGTTCTCCATTGGATGTAGGCTCCGAACTCATTCCAAAAAGGTGTTGTGCGCAAAAATCGGACAACCAGATCAAAAGTTATGGCTGTTACATTTTCTATGTCAAGAGGAGCTAAACCCCTCATTACCATTGCAACCCATTGTATATTGACCACTAAAATGAGATGGAATGGTTTAAAATTGTGCTCCATTATATGTACACCTCCGAGCATATTCCGAAAAGGTGTTGTGGGCAAAAATCAAACATACAAATCAAAAGTTATGGTTGTTAGAAGTTTAGGTGTCATTTGAAGCTAAATTTTGCATTATCACTGCAACCCGCTATATATTGACAACTAAATGAACTGGAATGAGTAAAACTTGTGCTCCAATGAATATTGTGCTCCGAGTTCATTTTGAAAAGGTGTTGTGGGGTATAATCAGACAACCGCATCAAGAGTTGTTGTTTTAAGATTGAATGACATTTGGAGCTAAATCACTCATTTTCACTACAACCCGCATTAAAAATTATAGCATTTTGAAGTGTATGTGTCATTTGGAGCTAAATCTCGTATTACCACCACAACTCACTGTATATCGACCTCTCAACGAGCTGGAATGTGGTAAAATTATTCTCCATTGGCTTTAGGTCTCTGATCTAATTCTGAAAAGGTATTGTGGGCGAAAATCGGACAACCTGATCAAAAGTTATGGATGTTTGAAGTTTAGGTCTCCTTTCGAGCTAAATACCTTATTACCAACCCGCTGTATATTGACCACTAAACAAACTGGAATGGGAAAATATGTTCACCATTAGAAACGGGCTGCGAGCTCATTCCAAAAAGGTGTTATGCGCAAAAATCGGACAACCAGATCAAAAGTTATGGTTGTTACAGTTTCTGTGTCAAGAGGAGATAAATCCCTCATTACCATTGCAACCCGTGTATATTGACCTCTAAGAAGAGCTAGAATGGTTTAAAATTGTGCTCCATTGGATGTATACCTCCGAGCATATTCCAAAAAGGTGTTGTGGGCAAAAATCAAACATACAAATCAAAAGTTATGGCTGTTAGAAGTTTAGGTGTCATTTGGAGCTAAATTTCGCATTACCACTACAACCTGCTATATGTCGACAAATAAATGAACTGGAATGGGTAAAACTTGTGCTCCAAAGAATTTAGTGCTCCGAGCTCATTTCGAAAAGGTGTTGTGGGGTAAAATCAGACAACCACATCAACAGTTGTTGTTGTTTTAAGATTGAGTGTCATTTGCAGCTAAATCTCTTATTTTCACTACAACCCGCATTAAAAATTCTGGCATTTTGAAGTGTATGTGTCATTTGAAGCTAAATCTCGTATTACCACCACAACTCACTGTATATCGACCTCTATACGAGCTGGAATGAGTTTAAATTGTTCTCGATTGGATTTAGGGCTCCGATCTCATTCCTAAAAGGGCGAAAATGGACAACCGGAAATGTGTTGTCTTATTATCGAATGGGTAAATCTTATTCTTCGTTGGATGGAGACTACGAACTCTTACCGAAAAAGTTTGTGCGCAAAAATCAAACAAGCGGATCAAAAGTTATGGCTGCTTGAAGTTTTGGTGTAATTTGTAGCTAAATCCCGCATTACCACTGGAACCCACTGTATATCGAACAATAAACGAACTTAAATGGTTATATCCTACTCTCCATTGGATGTAGGGCTCTGAGCTCATTCTAAAAAGATAATGTGGGCAAAAATTTGGCAACTGGATCAAAAGTTCTATCTGTTTGAAGTTAATGTGTCATTTGGAGCAAAATCCCACATTACCACTACAACCCACTAAAGATCAACCACTAATCGAACTGGAATGGGTAAAGCATGTTGTCCATTGGATGTAGGGCTCCAATCTCATTCCTAAAAGGTGTTGTGGGCAAAAATCAAACAAATAGATCACAGTTATGGCTGTTTCAAGTTTAGGTGTCATTTGGAGCTAAAATTCGCATTACCAGTGCATCCCGTTATATATCGACAAGTAAATGATCTGCAATGGGTAAAACTTGGGCTTCAATGAATGTAGGGCTCCGAGCTCATTCCTAAAAGGTGTTAAGGGGGTAAAATCAAACAACCAGATCAAAATTTCTTACTGTATAAAGTTTGAGTATCATTTGGAGCTAAATCTCTCACTTTCACTACAAACCGCATCTTAAATTCTTTCATTTTGAAATTAATGTATCTTTTGGAGCAAAATCTCGCACTATCACTATAACCCACTATATATCAACCTCTAAGCGAGCTTGAATGGGTTAAAATTGTTCTCCATTGGATTTAGGGCTCCGATCTCATTCTGAAAAGGTATTGTGGACGAAAATCGGACAACCGGATCAAAAGTTACGGATGTTTGAAGTTTAGGTATCCTTTCTAGCTAAATACCATATTACCAACCCACTGTATATTGACCACTAAACAAACTGGAATGGGTAAAACTTGTTCTCCATTGGATTTAAGGCTCCGAGCTTCTTCCAAAAAGATGTTGTGCGCAAAAATCGGACAACCAGATCAAAAGTTATGGCTGTTACACTTTCTGTGTCAAGAGGAGCTAAACCCCTCATTACCATTGCAACCCGTTGTATATTGACCACTAAAATGAGCTGGAATGGTTTAAAATTGTGCTCCATTGGATGTACGCCTCCGAGCATATTCCGAAAAGGTGTTGTGGGCAAAAATCAAACATACAAATCAAAAGTTATGGCTGTTAGAAGTTTAGGTGTCATTTGGAGCTAAATTTTGCATTACCACTGCAACCCGCTATATATCGACAACTAAATGAACTTGAATGAGTAAAACTTGCACTCCAATGAATGTAGTGCTCCGAGTTCATTTTGAAAAGGTGTTATGGGGTATAATCAGACAACCGCATCAAGAGTTGTTGTTGTTTTAAGATTGAATATCATTTGGAGCTAAATCACTCATTTTCACTACAACCCGCATTAAAAATTACAGCATTCTGAAGTGTATGTGTCATTTTGAGCTAAATCACATATTACCACCACAACTCACTATATATCGACCTCTAAACGAGCTAGAATGTGTTAAAAGTATTCTCCATTGGCTTTAGGTCTTTGATCTAATTCCGAAAAGGTATTGTGGGCGAAAATCGGACAACCGGATCCAAAGTTACTGATGTTTGAAGTTTAGGTCTCCTTTCGAGCTAAATACCTTATTACCAACCCGCTGTATATTGACCACTAAACAAACTGGAATGGGAAAACATGTTCACCATTAGAAACAGGCTCCGAGCTCATTCCAAAAAGGTGTTATACGCAAAAATCGGACAACCAGATCAAAAGTTATGGTTGTTACAGTTTCTGTGTCAAGAGGAGCTAAATCCCTCATTACCATTGCAACTCGTTGTATATTGACCTCTAAGAAGAGCTAGAATGGTTTATAATTGTGCTCCATTGGATGTATACCACCAAGCATATTCCAAAAAGGTGTTGTGGGCAAAAATCAAACATACAAATCAAAAGTTATGGCTGTTAGAAGTTTAGGTGTCATTTGGAGCTAAATTTCGCATTACCACTACAACCTGCTATATGTCGACAAATAAATGAACTGGAATGGGTAAAACTTGTGCTCCAAAGAATGTAGTACTCCGAGCTCATTTCGAAAAGGTGTTGTGGGGTAAAATCAGACAACCACATCAAGAGTTGTTGTTGTTTTAAGATTGAGTGTCATTTGCTGCTAAATCTCTTATTTTCACTACAACCCGCATTAAAAATTCTGGCATTTTGAAGTGTATGTGTCATTTGAAGCTAAATCTCGTATTACCACCACAACTCACTGTATATCGACCTCTATACGAGCTGGAATGAGTTTAAATTGTTCTCGATTGGATTTAGGGCTCCGATCTCATTCCGAAAAGGTATTGTGGGCGAAAATGGACAACCGGAAATGTGTTATCTTATTATCGAATGGGTAAATCTTATTCTCCGTTGGATGGAGAATACGAACTCTTACCGAAAAAGTTTGTGCGCAAAAATCAAACAAGCGGATCAAAAGTTATGGCTGCTTGAAGTTTTGGTGTAATTTGGAGCTAAATCCCGCATTACCACTGGAACCCACTGTATATCGAACAATAAACGAACTTGAATGGTTATATACTACTCTCCATTGGATGCAGGGCTCTGAGCTCATTCTAAAAAGGTAATGTCGGCAAAAATTTGGCAACTGGATCAAGAGTTCTATCTGTTTGAAGTTAATGTGCCATTTGGAGCAAAATCCCACATTACCACTACAACCCACTATAGATCAACCACTAAACGAACTGGAATGGGTAAAGCATGTTGTCCATTGGATGTAGGGCTCCGATCTCATTCTGAAAAGGTGTTGTGGGCAAAAATCAAACAAACAGATCACAGTTATGGCTGTTTCAAGTTTAGGTGTCATTTGGAGCTAAAATTCGCATTACCAGTGCCTCCCGTTATATATCGACAAGTAAATGATCTGCAATGGGTAAAACTTGGGCTTCAATGAATGTAGGGCTCCGAGCTCATTCCTAAAAGGTGTTGAGGGGGTAAAATCAAACAACCAGATCAAAATTTCTTACTGTATAAAGTTTGAGTATCATTTGGAGCTAAATCTCTCACTTTCACTACAAACCGCATCTTAAATTCTTTCATTTTGAAATTAATGTATCATTTGGAGCAAAATCTCGCACTATCACTATAAACCACCCTATATCAACCTCTAAGCGAGCTTGAATGGGTTAAAATTGTTCTCCATTGATTTAGGACTCCGATCTTATTCCAAAAAGGTATTGTGGACGAAAATCGGACAACCGGATCAAAAGTTACGGATGTTTGAAGTTTAGGTATCCTTTCTAGCTAAATACCATATTACCAACCCACTGTATATTGACCACTAAACAATCTGGAATGGGTAAAACTTGTTCTCCATTGGATTTAGGGCTCCGAGCTTCTTCCAAAAAGGTGTTGTGCGCAAAAATCGGACAACCAGATCAAAAGTTATGGCTGTTACACTTTCTGTGTCAAGAGGAGCTAAACCCCTCATTACCATTGCAACCCGTTGTATATTGACCACTAAAATGAGCTGGAATGGTTTAAAATTGTGCTCCATTGGATGTACGCCTCCGAGCATATTCCGAAAAGGTGTTGTGGGCAAAAATCAAACATACAATCAAAAGTTATGGCTGTTAGAAGTTTAGGTGTCATTTGGAGCTAAATTTTGCATTACCACTACAACCCGCTATATATCGACAACTAAATGAACTGGAATGAGTAAAACTTTTGCTCCAATGAATTTAGTGCTCCGAGCTCATTTCGCAAAGGTGTTGTGGTGTTAAATCAGACAACCGCATCAAGAGTTGTTGTTTTAAGATTGAGTGTCATTTGGAGCAAAATCTCTCATTTTCACTACAACCTGAATTAAAAATTATGGCATTTTGAAGTGTATGTGTCATTTGGAGCTAAATATCGTATTACCACCACAACTCACAGTATATCGACCTCTAAATGAGCTGGAATGGGCTTAAATTGTTCTCGATTGGATTTAGGGCACCGATCTAATTCCGAAAAGGTATTGTGGGCGAAAATCGGACAACCAGATCAAAAGTTACGGATGTTTGAAGTTTAGGTCTCCTTTTGAGCTAAATACCTTATTACCAACCCGTTGTATATTGACCACTAAACAAACTAGAATGGGTAAAACATGTTCTCCATTGGAAACAGGCTCCGAGCTCATTCCAAAAAGGTGTTATGCGCAAAAATCGGACAAAGATCAAAAGTTATGGCTGTTACAATTTCTGTGTCAAGAGGAGCTAAATCCCTCATTACCATTGCAACCCACTATATATTGACCACTAAGAAGATCTGGAATGGTTTAAAATTGTGCTCCATTGGATGTATGCCTCCGAGCATATTCCGAAAAGGTGTTGTGGGCAAAAATCAAACATACAAATCAAAAGTTATGGTTGTTAGAAGTTTAGGTGTCATTTGGAGCTAAATTTCGCATTACCATTACAACCTGCTATATATCGACAACTAAATAAACTGGAATGAGTAAAACTTGTGCTCCAATGAATGTAGTGCTCCGAGCTTATTTCGAAAAGGTGTTGTGGGGTAAAATCAGACAACCGCATCAAGAGTTATTATTGTTTTAAGATTGAGTGTCATTTGCCGCTAAATCTCTCATTTTCACTATAACCCGCATTAAAAATTATGGCATTTTGAAGTGTATGTGTCATTTGATGCTAAATCTCGTATTACCACCACAACTCACTATATATCGAC
This sequence comes from Dactylorhiza incarnata, assembly GCA_033032865.1. NCBI lineage: Eukaryota > Viridiplantae > Streptophyta > Magnoliopsida > Asparagales > Orchidaceae > Dactylorhiza > Dactylorhiza incarnata. The sequence goes on along the minus strand of JAWHQI010000330.1, from coordinate 1,658,664 downwards.
ATCTAAACGAGTTGGAATGAGTTTAAATTGTTCTCGATTGTATTTAGGGCTCCGATCTCATTCCGAAAAGGTATTGTGGGCGAAAATCAGACAACCGGAAATGTGTTGTCTTATTCTCGAATGGGTAAATCTTATTCTCCGTTGGATGGAGAATATGAGCTCTTACCGAAAAAGTGTTGTGCACAAAAATCGAACAACCATTTCAAAAGTTATGGTTGCTTGAAGTTTAGGTGTAGATTGGAGCTAAATCCCGCATTACCACTGGAACCCATTGTATATCGAACAATAAACTAACTTGAATGGTTATATCCTACTCTCCATTGGATGTAGGGCTCTGAGCTCATTCTAAAAAGGTAATGTGGGCAAAAATTTGGCAACTGGATCAAGAGTTCTGTCTGTTTGAAGTTAATTTGTCATTTGGAGCTAAATCCCACATTACCACTGCAACCCACTATAGATCAACCACTAAACGAAGTGGAATGGGTAAACTTGTTGTCCATTGGATGTAGGTCTCCGATCTCATTCCGAAAAGGTGTTTTGGTCAAAAATCAGAAAACCGGATCAAAGTTATGTCTGTTTCAAGTTTAGGTGTCATTGGGGGCTAAAATTTCGCATTACCAGTGCAAACCATTATATATCAACAACTAAATGAACTGCAATGGGTAAAACTTAGGCTTCAATGAATGTATGGCTCCGAGCTCATTCTTAAAAGGTGTTGAGGGGGTACAATCAGGCAACCGGATCAAAAGATATTGCTGTATAAAGTTTAAGTGTCGTTTGGAGCTAAATCTCTCACTTTCACTACAAACTGCATCTTAAATTCTTTCATTTTGAAATTAATGTGTCATTTGGATCTAAATCTCACACTACCACTGCATCCCACTATAGGTCGATTTCTAAGAGAGCTTGAATTGGTTAAAATTGTTCTCCATGGGATTTAGGGCTCCGATCTCATTCTGAAAAGGTATTGTGGGCGAAAATCGGACAACCAGATCAAAATTTACGGATGTTTGAAGTTTAGGTCTCCTTTATAGCTAAATACCTTACTACCAACCCGCTGTATATTGACCACTAAACAAACTGGAATTGGTAAAAATTGTTCTCCTTTGGATGTAGGGCTCCGAGCTCATTCAAAATGGTGTTGTACGCAAAAATCGGACAACCAGATCAAAAGTTATGGCTGTTACATTTTCTATGTCAAGAGGAGCTAAACCCCTCATTACCATTGCAACCCGTTGTATATTGACCACTAAAATGAGCTGGAATTGTTTAAAATTGTGCTCCATTGGATGTACGCCTCCGAGCATATTCCGAAAAGGTGTTGTGGGCAAAAATCAAACATACAAATCAAAAGTTATGGATGTTAGAAGTTTAGGTGTCATTTGGAGCTAAATTTTGCATTACCACTGCAACCCGCTATATATCGACAACTAAATGAACTTGAATGAGTAAAACTTGCACTCCAATGAATGTAGTGCTCCGAGTTCATTTTGAAAAGGTGTTGTGGGGTATAATCAGATAACCGCATCAAGAGTTGTTGTTGTTTTAAGATTGAATGTCATTTGGAGCTAAATCACTCATTTTCACTACAACCCGCATTAAAAATTATAGCATTCTGAAGTGTATGTGTCATTTGGAGCTAAATCTCGTATTACCACCACAACTCACTGTATATCGACCTCTAAACGAGCTGGAATGTGTTAAAATTATTCTCCATTGGCTTTAGGTCTTTGATCTAATTCTGAAAAGGTATTGTGGGCGAAAATCGGACAACCGGATCAAAAGTTACGGATGTTTGAAGTTTAGGTCTCCTTTCGAGCTAAATACCTTATTACCAACCCGCTGTATATTGACCACTAAACAAACTGGAATGGGAAAACATGTTCACCATTAGAAACGGGCTCCGAGCTCATTCCAAAAAGGTGTTATGCGCAAAAATCGGACAACCAGATCAAAAGTTATGGCTGTTACAGTTTCTGTGTCAAGAGGAGCTAAATCCCTCATTACCATTGCAACCCGTTGTATATTGACCTCTAAGAAGATCTAGAATGGTTTAAAATTGTGCTCCATTGGATGTATACCTCCGAGCATATTCCAAAAAGGTGTTGTGGGCAAAAATCAAACATACAAATCAAAAGTTATGGCTGTTAGAAGTTTAGGTGTCATTTGGAGCTAAATTTCGCATTACCACTACAACCTGCTATATGTCGACAAATTAATGAACTGGGATGGGTAAAACTTGTGCTCCAAAGAATGTAGTGCTCCGAGCTCATTTCGAAAAGGTGTTGTGGGGTAAAATCAGACAACCACATCAAGAGTTGTTGTTGTTTTAAGATTGAGTGTCATTTGCAGCTAAATCTCTTATTTTCACTACAACCCGCATTAAAAATTCTGGCATTTTGAAGTGTATGTGTCATTTGAAGCTAAATCTCATATTACCACCACAACTCACTGTATATCGACCTCTATACGAGCTGGAATGAGTTTAAATTGTTCTCGGTTGGATTCAGGGCTCCGATCTCATTCCGAAAAGGTATTGTGGGCGAAAATGGACAACCGGAAATGTGTTGTCTTATTATCGAATGGGTAAATTTTATTCTCCGTTGGATGGAGAATACGAACTCTTACCGAAAAAGTTTGTGCGCAAAAATCAAACAAGCGGATCAAAAGTTATGTCTGCTTGAAGTTTTGGTGTAATTTGGAGCTAAATCCCGCATTACCACTGGAACCCACTGTATATCGAACAATATACGAACTTGAATGGTTATATCCTACTCTCCATTGGATGTAGGGCTTTGAGCTCATTCTAAAAAGGTAATGTGGGCAAAAATTTGGCAACTGGATCTAGAGTTCTATCTGTTTGAAGTTAATGTGCCATTTGGAGCAAAATCCCACATTACCACTACAACCCACTATAGATCAACCACTAAACGAACTGGAATGGGTAAAGCATGTTGTCCATTGGATGTAGGGCTACGATCTCATTCTGAAAAGGTGTTGTGGGCAAAAATCAAACAAACAAATCACAGTTATGGCTGTTTCAAGTTTAGGTGTCATTTGGAGCTAAAATTCGCATTACCAGTGCATCCCGTTATATATCGACAAGTAAATGATCTGCAATGGGTAAAACTTGGGTTCAATGAATGTAGGGCTCCAAGCTCATTCCTAAAAGGTATTGAGGGGGTAAAATCAAACAACCAGATCAAAATTTCTTACTGTATAAAGTTTGAGTATCATTTGGAGCTAAATCTCTCACTTTCACTACAAACCGCATCTTAAATTCTTTCATTTTGAAATTAATGTATCATTTGGAGCAAAATCTCACACTATCACTATATCCCACTATATATCAACCTCTAAGCGAGCTTGAACGGGTTAAAATTGTTCTCCATTGGATTTAGGGCTCCGATCTTATTCTGAAAAGGTATTGTGGACGAAAATCGGACAACCGGATCAAAAGTTACGGATGTTTGAAGTTTAGGTATCCTTTCTAGCTAAATACCATATTACCAACCCACTGTATATTGACCACTAAACAATCTGGAATGGGTAAAACTTGTTCTCCATTGGATTTAGGGCTCCGAGCTTCTTCCAAAAAGGTATTGTGCGCAAAAATTGGACAACCAGATCAAAAGTTATGGCTGTTACACTTTCTGTGTCGAGAGGAGCTAAACCCCTCATTACCATTGCAACACGTTGTATATTGACCACTAAAATGTGCTGGAAAGGTTTAAATTTGTGCTCCATTGGATGTACGCCTCCGAGCATATTCCGAAAAGGTGTTGTGGGCAAAAAACAAACATACAAATCAAAAGTTATGGCTGTTAGAAGTTTAGGTGTCATTTGGAGCTAAATTTTGCATTACCACTGCAACCCGCTATATATCGACAACTAAATGAACTGGAATGAGTAAAACTTTTGCTCCAATGAATGTAGTGCTCCGAGCTCATTTCGCAAAGGTGTTGTGGGGTTAAATCAGACAACCGCATCAAGAGTTGTTGTTGTTTTAAGATTGAGTGTCATTTGGAGCTAAATCTCTCATTTTCACTACAACCTGAATTAAAAATTATGGCATTTTGAAGTGTATGTGTCATTTGGAGCTAAATATCGTATTACCACCACAACTCACAGTATATCGACCTCTAAATGAGCTGGAATGGGCTTAAATTGTTCTCGATTGGATTTAGGGCACCGATCTAATTCCGAAAAGGTATTGTGGGCGAAAATCGGACAACCATATCAAAAGTTACGGATGTTTGAAGTTTAGGTCTCCTTTTGAGCTAAATACCTTATTACCAACCCGCTGTATAATGACCACTAAACAAACTGGAATGGGTAAAACATGTTTTCCATTGGAAACAGGCTTCGAGCTCATACCAAAAAGGTGTTATGCGCAAAAATCGGACAAAGATCAAAAGTTATGGTTGTTACAGTTTTTGTGTCAAGAGGAGCTAAATCCCTCATTACCATTGCAACCCACTATATATTGACCACTAAGAAGATCTGGAATGGTTTAAAATTGTGCTCCATTGGATGTATGCCTCCGAGCATATTCCGAAAAGGTGTTGTGGGCAAAAATCAAACATACAAATCAAAAGTTATGGCTGTTAGAAGTTTAGGTGTCATTTGGAGCTAAATTTCGCATTACCATTACAACCTGCTATATATCGACAACTAAATGAACTGGAATGGGTAAAACTTGTGCTCCAATGAATGTAGTGCTCTGAGCTTATTTCGAAAAGGTGTTGTGGGGTAAAATCAGACAACCGCATCAAGAGTTATTGCTGTTTTAAGATTGAGTGTCATTTGCCGCTAAATCTCTCATTTTCAATACAACCCGCATTAAAAATTATGGCATTTTGAAGTGTATGTGTCAATTGAAGCTAAATCTCGTATTACCACCACAACTCACTATATATCGACATCTAAACGAGCTGGAATGAGTTTAAATTGTTCTAGATTGTATTTAGGGCTCCGATCCCATTCCGAAAAGGTATTGTGGGAGAAAATCAGACAACCGGAAATGTGTTGTCTTATTCTCGAATGGGTAAATCTTATTCTCCGCTGGATGGAGAATACGAGCTCTTACCGAAAAAGTGTTGAGCACAAAAATCGAACAACCATTTCAAAAGTTATGGTTGCTTGAAGTTTAGGTGTAGATTGGAGCTAAATCCCGCATTACCACTGGAACCCATTATATATCGAACAATAAACTAACTTGAATGGTTATATCCTACTCTCCATTAGATGTAGGGCTCTGAGCTCATTCTAAAAAGGTAATGTGGGCAAAAATTTGGCAACTGGATCAAGAGTTCTGTCTGTTTGAAGTTAATTTGTCATTTGGAGCTAAATCCCACATTACCACTGCAACCCACTGCAGATCAACCACTAAATGAAGTGGAATGGGTAAAACTTGTTGTCCATTGGATGTAGGTCTCCGATCTCATTCCGAAAAGGTGTTTTGGTCAAAAATCAGAAAACCGGATCAAAGTTATGTCTGTTTCAAGTTTAGGTGTCATTGGGGGCTAAATTTCGCATTACCAGTGCAAACCATTATATATCAACAACTAAATGAACTGCAATTTGTAAAACTTGGGCTTCAATGAATGTAGGGCTCCGAGCTCATTCTTAAAAGGTGTTGAGGGGGTAAAATCAGGCAACTGGATCAAAAGATATTGCTGTATAAAGTTTAAGTGTCGTTTGGAGCTAAATCTCTCACTTTCACTACAAACTGCATCTTAAATTCTTTCATTTTGAAATTAATGTGTCATTTGGAGCTAAATCTTGCACTACCACTACATCCCACTATATGTAAATTTCTAAGCGAGCTTGAATTGGTTAAATTTGTTCTCCATGGGATTTAGGGCTCCGATCTCATTCTGAAAAGGTATTGTGGGCGAAAATCGGACAACCAGATCAAAATTTACGGATGTTTGAAGTTTAGGTCTCCTTTCTAGCTAAATACCTTACTACCAACCCGCTGTATATTGACCACTAAACAAACTGGAATTGGTAAAACTTGTTCTCCATTGGATGTAGGGCTCCGAGCTCATTCAAAAAGGTGTTGTGCGCAAAAATCGGACAACCAGATCAAAAGTTATGGCTGTACATTTTCTATGTCAAGAGGAGCTAAACCCCTCATTACCATTGCAACCCATTGTATATTGACCACTAAAATGTGCTGGAATGGTTTAAAATTGTGCTCCATTGGATGTACGCCTCCGAGCATATTCCGAAAAGGTGTTGTGGGCAAAAATCAAACATACAAATCAAAAGTTATGGCTGTTAGAAGTTTAGGTGTCATTTGGAGCTAAATTTTGCATTACCACTACAACCAGCTATATATCGACAACTAAATGAACTGGAATGGGTAAAAATTTTGCACCAATGAATATAGTGCTCCGAGCTCATTTTGAAAAGGTGTTGTGGGGTAAAATCAGACAAACGCATCAAGAGTTGTTGTTGTTTTAAGATTGAGTGTCATTTGGAGCTAAATCTCTCATTTTCACTACAACTCGCATTACAAATTCTGGCATTTTAAATTGTTTGTGTAATTTGGAGCTAAATCTCGTATTACCACCATAACTCACTGTATATCGACCTCTAAACGAGCTGGAATAGGTTTAAATTGTTCTCGATTGTGTTGAAACCGATTTCTCGGTCTCTATGGAGTTCGGGGCCCACAACAAGTTGAGGGGTGGCCAACTCTTACTCCCCCCAAGGGAGAGATCTAGGTTGAAGGTGTTGGAACTATGAACTGGACCAAGGTCTCGGCGGGGAGGTCCCACCACATACCCGAAAGATCTTTAGAGCGCTTCCCCTCCCAAGCCAATGCCGGGCTTGGGCACCACTAGAGGCTCTCCTCACCCCACTAGAGAGACTTGGGGAGGGAGAGGGAGAGAGAGAGCTAGCCTAGAACAAGCCTCCTCTAAATGGTGCCCACTTGGTCCTATTTATAGGATTTCTGGATTTGGGCTGAAATAACCAAACTCTGGCCTGCGAAGTTACCAAAATACCCTTAGATTTGGCTGCGGATAGCCAAATCCCATTGTTCTGCAACGCTAAGTGCAGACCAAACCCTCCCCCTGGAACTGGGCAAAAGGGAGTACCTCGCGTGGCTCGGCGAGCCCATTAACTGAGGTGGGGCGAGACCCAGGGGTCGGCCCCCTGCTGGGGCGGGGGCGAGGGGGGATCAGAGGCCTCCTCCCTTGCCTCCCTACTTGGGATGGGCGAGACCCAGTCAGGTTCGGCCCCCTGCTGGTCTCGCCCCCCTACTGGGGCGGGGGCGAGGGGGGCCGGAGGCCTCCTCCCCTCGCCCCCCTGCTAGGGCTGGGCGAGACCCTGCCAGGGTTGGCCCCCTGCTGGTCTCGCCCCCCTACGAGGACGGGGGAGAGGGGGGCCGGAGGCCTCCTTCCCTCGCCCCCCCCCCCCCCCCCCAGCTGGGGCTGGGCGAGACCCAGCCAGGGTCGGCCCCCTGCTGGGGCGGGAGCGAGGGGGGGCCGGAGGCCTCCTCCCCTCGCCCCCCTGCTGGGGCTGGGCGAGACCCAGACAGGGTTGGCCCCCTGCTGGTCTCTCCCCCCTGCTGGGGCTGGGCGAGTGGAGCTCGCCCCCCTAACTACGGGGTCTCGCCCCCTCCTACTGGGGGCGGGGCGAGAGGGAGGGCTGGCCCCTCCACCTCTCGCCCTCCGACACGGGCTGGGCGAGCGGGAGTCCTCCGCCTCCACCGCTCGCCCCCTCGCCTCTACTACTCTTCCTATCGGGGACCATGCTACCAGATAAGACTCTAAGGGGTCCTTAGGAGTATACTCGATGAATTATGGGGTTGTACACAATCCCCGCTCTTTTCGAGCGAGGTACAAGCTCAGAAAGAAATGTCCAACCCCACATATTCGGTGAGTGGTGCTGAAAATCGCGCCATAGGCGAGGAAACCCCCCCTGGGAGAAAAACACTTAGCCTCCTCGAGAGGTCCTCCAACCCTGCCGGCTAGCGATACCACCTTGGGGGGAAAAAACACAACTTCCCCAAGAGGTCTTCCCACCTCACCGGATAGTTAGAACCCGGCTAGCGGAGTACCCTCGGGGGAAAAAACACAACCTCCCCGAGAGGTATCCCACCTTGCCAGCTAGCGAGAGCCCGGCTAGCGGAGTACCCTCGGGGGAAAAGAATTTAGAGAACTTCCTGCCTCCGAGCGGTTCCGGCCCTGCAAGCTAGGTGGGATCCTGGTCAGCGGGCCAGCATCGGGGCTAGGGTCGACACCTTCTAGGAGCCAAGCTCAACTAGAGGTGGACATAAGTTCGACACACTCTAGGAGCCAGGCTCAACTAGAGGTGGATATTTTCCTTCCTGCCACCGAACAGTTCCCGGCCCTGCCAGCTAGGTGGGAGCCTGGTCAGCGGGCCAGCATCGGGGCTAAGGTCGACACACTCAAGGAGCCGAGCTCAACTAAAGGTGGATATAAGGTCGGCACAATCTAGGAGCCGAGCTCAACTAGAGGTGGATATTAGGTCGACACAATCTAGGAGCCGAGCTCAACTAGAGGTGGACATAAGGTCGACACAATCTAGGAGCCGAGCTCAACTAGAGGTGGAGAAGGGTCGACACCCTCCAGGAGCGAGGCTCGACTGGAGGTGGAGAAGAGTCGACACTCTCCAGGACATTCGCTAGACGAGCGAGCTCAACTGGAGGTGGAGAAGGGTCGACACCCCTAGGAGCGAGGCTCGAATGGAGGTGGAGAAGAGTCGACACCCTCCAGGCCATTCGCTAGATGGGCGAGCTCAACTGGAGGTGGAGAAGAGTCGACACCCTCCAGGCCATTCGCTAGACGAGCGAGCTCAACTGGAGGTGGAGAAGAGTCGACACCCTCCAGGCCATTCGCTAGACGAGCGAGCTCAACTGGAGGTGGATATTTTCCTTCCTGCCCCCGAGCGGTTCCCAGCCCTTCCAGCTAGGTGGGAGCCTGGGCAGCGGGCCAGCATCGGGGCTAAGGTCGACACACTCTAGGAGCCAAGCTCAACTAGAGGTGGATAAGAGTCGACGCCCTCCAGGCCATTCGCTAGGCGAGCGAGCTCAACTGGAGGTGGAGAAGGGTCGACACCCTCCAGGAGCGAGGTTCGATTGGAGGTGGAGAAGAGTCGACACCCTCCAGGCCATTCGCTAGACAAGCGAGTTCAACTTGAGGTGGAGAAGGGTCGACACACTCCAGGAGCGAGGCTCGACTGGAGGTGGAGAAGAGTCGACACCCTCCAGGCCATTCGCTAGACGAGCGAGCTCAACTGGAGGTGGAGAAGAGTCAACACCCTCCAGGCCATTTGCTAGACGAGCGAGCTCAACTGGAGGTGGATATTTTCCTTCCTGCCCCCGAGCGGTTCCCGGCCCTGCCAGCTAGGTGGGAGCCTGATCAGCGGGCCAGCATCGGGGCTAACTGTTTTTTGAAAAACTTTCATTATATTAATCATTCTGATACATGTGAGAAAACTAGGCACGAAAATGAAACATCGCATTACATGAACTTAACGAATGAAAAAAAAACTAAGCGTGGAAACCGAACTGAGTCTCCCACTCCCAGGCCCGGTCTTCCTCGACTTCTTCTGGTAGTTGATGTTCTTGTCTTGGAATCCTCGCATCTTTCATTTCCAATAACTCAGGGCAGGCGGACGTCGCGTGACCCTCCTCATCGTGGAAGTCGTAGTAAGGTAATTCAACCGTATCCTTTTTTCTTCCTCTTCTTTCCGCTTTTCTGGCTCTTCTCCTTCTTCCCCAGCCAATTGTCATGGTTGGCTGAGGTGGTGGGGAGGGTGCGTTCGATCCGTGCCTCCACCCTGAGCGGTTGGCTCTTTTCCTTTTGAAGCCCCTCCTTCCTTGCTCTCGTGGAGTTGAATCGCTGACTTCTGCGCTCGTCGGGCTATTGGGTAGCCGCCACCCGGGGTGGTCTCGCCCACCAACATTCACTCGAATCCTCTTGGAGTGGGGCGAGTGGGGGCCGGGTGCCTCCCCGCTCGCCCCCCTTTGGGTCTGGGCTAGAAGGGGCGGGGCGAGCTGGGAGGGCGCCTCCCTCTTGAGCTCGCCACCTTGAAGGGGTGGGGCGAGCTGGGAGGGCGCCTGCCTCCTGAGCTCGCCCCCTTGAAGGGGAGGGGCAAGCTGGGAGGGCGCCTCCCTCCTGAGCTCGCCCCCTTGAAGGGGCGGGGCGAGCTGGGAGGGCGACTCCCTCCTGAGCTCGCCCCCTTGAAGGGGAGGGGCGAGCTGGGAGGGCGCTTCCCTCCTGAGCTCCCCCCTTGAAGGGATGGGGCGAGCTGGGAGGGCGCCTCCTTCCTGAGCTCGCCCCTTTGAAGGTGCGGGGCGAGCTGGGAGGGCGCCTCCCTCCTGAGCTCGCCCCCTTGATGGGGCGGGGCGAGCTGGGAGGGCGCTTCCCTCCTGAGCTCGCCCCCTTGGAGGGGCGGGGCGAGCTGGGAGGGCATCCCCCTCCTGAGCTCGCCCCCTTGAAGGCGCGGGGCGAGCTGGGAGGGCGCCCCCCTCCTGAGCTCGCCCACTGGGGGATGGACCTCTTTCCTGGACTGTTGACCGAGAGCTCCCTCGTCCACCTGCTAGGGCGGGACCTCCGGGCCATTTCCTCTTCTGCCACCGACTATCAAGGCGAAACCAACCTGGAAGGTCTGTAAGACCTCTCGCCTGAAATCTTCGAACATCTCCAATGTCACCCCAGCCACCGGGGGCTGCGAGTGACCTGGTTTGGATCTTCCTGCACCTCCTTCCATGGAGCTCATCTCGAGGGTTTCTTGAGTTAGTCACACTCCACGCTCACCGCACCATAATGTTGAGACCGATTTCTCGGTCTCTGTGGAGTTCAGGGCCCCCAACAAGTTGAGGGGTGGCCAACTCTTACTCCCCCCAAGGGAGAGCTCTAGGTTGAAGGTGTTGGAACTATGAACTGGACCAAGGGCTCGGTGGGGAGGTCCCACCACATACCCGGAAGATCTTTATAGCGCTTCCCCTCCCAAGCCAATGCGGGGCTTGGGCACCACTAGAGGCTCTCCTCACCCCACTAGAGAGACTTGGGGAGGGAGAGGGAGAGAGAGAGCTAGCCTAGAATAAGCCTCCTATAAATGGTGCCCCCTTGGTCCTATTTATAGGATTTCTGGATTTGGGCTGCAAATAACCAAACTCTTGCCTGCGAAGTTACCAAAATACCCTTGGATTTGGCTGCGGATAGCCAAATCCCATTGTTTTGCAGCGCTAAACGCAGACCAAACCCTCCCCCCAGAACTGGGCAAAAGGTGGTACCTCGCGGGGCTCGGCGAGCCCATTAACTGAGGTGGGGCGAGACCCGGGGGTCGGCCCCCTGCTGGGGCGGGGGCGAAGGGGGACCGGAGGCCTCCTTCCCTCACCCCCCTGTTGGGGCTGGGAGAGACCCAGCCAGGGTCAGCCCTCTGCTGGTCTCGACCCCCTGCTGGGGCGGGGGCGAGGGGGGGGGGGGGGGGGGGGGGGGGGGGGGGGGGGGCGGAGGCCTCCTCCCCATGCCCCCCTGCTGGGGCTGGGTGAGACCCAGCCAGGGTTGGCCCCCTGCTAGTCTCGACCCCCTGCTGGGGTAGGGGCGAGGGGGGCCGGAGTCCTCCTCCCCTCGCCCCCCTGCTGGGGCTGTGCGAGACCCAGCCAAGGTCGGCCCCCTGCTTGGGCGGGGGCGAGGGGGGCCGGAGGCCTCCTCCCCTCGCCCCCCTGCTGGGGCTGGGCGAGACCCAGCCAGGGTCGGCCCCCTGCTGGTCTCGCCCCTTGCTGGGGCGGGGCGAGGGCGAGGGGGGACGGAGGCCTCCTCCCCTCGCCCCCCTGCTGGGGCTGGGCAAGTGGAGCTCGCCCCCCCCCCCCTAACTACGGGGTCGCGCACCCTCCTGCTTGGGGCGGGGCGAGAGGGAGGGCTGGCCCCTCCACCTCTCACCCCCCTACACAGGCTGGGCGAGCGGGAGGCCTCCGCCTCCACCGCTCGCCCCCTCGCCTCTACTACTCTTCCCGTCTGGGACCATGCTACCAGATAAGACTCTAAGGGGCCCTTAGAAGTGTACTCGACGAATTATGGGGTTGTACAGATTGGATTTAGGGCTCCGATCTCATTCCGAAAAGGTATTGTGGGAGAAAATTGGACAACAGTATCAAAATTTATGGATGTTTGAAGTTTAGGTCTCCTCTCAAGCTAAATACCTTATTACCAACCCGCTGTATATTGACCACTAAACAAACTGTAATTGGTAAAACATGTTCTCCATTGGAAACGGGCTCCGAGCTCATTCCAAAAAGGTGTTGTGCGCAAAAATTGGACAACCAGATTAAAACTTATGGTTGTTATAGTTTATGTGTCAAGAGGAGCTAAATCCCTCATTACTATTGCAACCCGATGTATATTGACCACTAAAAAGCACTGGAATTAATTAAAATTGTGCTCCATTGGATGCATGCCTCTGAGCATATTCCGAAAAGGTGTTGTGGGCAAAAATCAAACATACAAATCAAAAGTTATGGATGTTAAAAGTTTAGGTGTCATTTGGAGCTAAATTTCGCATTACCGCTGCAACCCGCTATATATCGACAACTAAATGAACTAGAATGGGTAAAACTTGTGCTCCAAGGAATGTAGTGCTCCGAGCTCATTTCGAAAAGGTGTTGTGGGGTAAAATCAGACAATCGCATCAAGAGTTGTTGTTGTTGTTGTTGTTTTAAGATTGAGTGTCATTTGCAGCTAAATTTCTTATTTTCACTACAACCCGCATTAAAAATTCTGGCATTTTGAAGTGTATGTGTCATTTGAAGCTAAATCTCGTATTATCACCACAACTCACTGTATATCGACCTCTAAACGAGCTGGAATGGGTTTATTTTGTTCTCGATTGGATTTAGGGCTCCGATCTCATTCTGAAAAGGTTGGGCACAAATCGGACAACCGGAAATGTGTTGTCTTATTCTCGAATAGGTAAATCTTATTCTCTGTTGGATGGAGAATATGAGCTCTTTCCGAAAAAGTGTTGTGCGCAAAAATCCAACAACCGGATCAAAAGTTATGGTTGCTTGAAGTTTAGGTGTAATTTGGAGCTAAATCCCGCATTACCACTGGAACCCACTGTATATCGAACAAAAAATGAACTTGAATGTTTATATCCTACTCTTCATTGGATGTAGGACTCTAAGCTCATTCTAAAAAGGTAATGTGGGAAAAAATTGGGCAACTGGATCAAAAGTTCTGTCTGTTTGAACTTTATGTGTCATTTGGAGCTAAATCCCACATTACCACTGCAACACATTGTAGATCAACCACTAAACGAACTGGAATGGATAAAACTTGTTGTCCATTGGATGTAGGGCTCCGATATCATTCCGAAAAGGTGTTCTGGGCAAAAATCAGACAACAGGATCAAAGTTATGGTTGTTTCAAGTTTAGGTGTAATTTGGAGATAAATTTTGCATTACCAGTACAACCGGTTATATATCAACAATTAAATGAACTGCAATGGGTAAAACTAGGGCTTCAATGAATGTACGGCTCCGAGCTCATTCCTAAAAGGTGTTGTGGGGGTAAAATCAGACAACCGGATCAATAGATATTGCTGTATAAAGTTTGATTGTCGTTTAGAGCTAAATCTCTAACTTTCACTACAAACTGCATCTTAAATTCTTTCATTTTGAAATTAATGTGTCATTTGGAGCTAAATCTCGCACTACCACTACAACCTACTATATATCCACCTCTAAGCGAGCTTGAATGGGTTAATATTGTTCTCCATTGGATTTTGGGCTCCGATCTCATTCAGAAAAGGTATTGTGGGCGAAAATCGGACAACCAGATAAAAAGTTACGGATGTTTGAAGTTTAGGTCTCATTTCTAGCTAAATACCTTATTACCAAGCCGTTGTATATTGACTACTAACAAACTGGAATGGGTAAAACTTGTTCTCCATTGGATGTAGGGCTCCGAGCTCATTCCAAAAAGGTGTTGTGCGCAAAATTCGGACAACTAGATCAAAAGTTATGGCTGTTACATTTTCTGTGTCAAGAGGAGCTAAACCCCTCATTACCATTGCAACCCGTTGTATATTGACCACTAAAATGAGCTGGAATGGTTTAAATTGTGCTCCATTGGATGTACCTCTCCGAGCATATTCCGAAAAGGTGTTGTGGGCAAAAATCAAACATACAAATTAAAAGTGATGGCTGTTAGAAGTTTAGGTGTCATTTGGAGCTAAATTTCACATTACCACTACAACCCGCTATATATCGACAACTAAATGAACTGGAATGGGTACAACTTGTGCTCCAATGAATTTAGTGCTCCGAGCTCATTTCGAAAAGGTGTTGTGGGGTAAAATCAGACAACCGCATCAAGAGTTGTTGTTGTCTTAAGATTTGAGTGTCATTTGCTGCTAAATCTCTCATTTTCACTATAACCCGCATTAAACATTCTGCCATTTTGAAGTGCATGTGTCATTTGGAGCTAAATCTCGTATTAACACCACAACTCATTGTATATCGACCTCTAAACGAGCTTGAATGGGTTTAAATTGTTCTCGGCTGGATTTAGGGCTTCGATCTCATTCCGATAAGGTATTGTGGGCGAAAATCGGACAACCGGAAATGTGTTGTCTTATTCTCGAATGGGTAAATCTTATTCTTTGTTGGATGCAGAATACGAGCTCTTACCGAAAAAGTGTTTTGCGCAAAAATCGAACAACCGGATCAAAAGTTATGGCTGCTTGAAGTTTAGGTGTAATTTGGAGCTAAATCCCGCATTTCCACTAGAACCCATTGTATATCGAACAATAAATGAACTTGAATGGTTATATCCTACTCTCCATTGGATTTAGGGCTCTGAGCCCATTCTAAAAAGGTAATGTGGCCAAAAATTGGGCAACTGGATCAAGAGTTTTGTCTGTTTGAAGTTTATGTGTCATTTGGAGCTAAATCTCACATTACCACTACAACCCATTGTAGATCAACCACTAAACAAACTGGAATGGGTAAAACTTGTTGTCCATTGGATATAGGGCTCCGATCTCATTCCGAAAAAGTGTTGTGGGCAAAAATCAGACAACCGGATAAAAGTTATGTCTGTTTCAAGTTTATGTGTCATTTAGAGCTAATTTTCTCATTACCAGTACAACCCATTATATATCGACAACTAAATGAACTGCAATGGGTAAAACTTGTGCTTCAATGAATGTAGGGCTCCGACCTAATTCCTAAAAGGTGTTGAGGGGGTAAAATCAGGCAACCAGATCAAAGGTTATTTTGTATAAAGTTTGAGTGTCGTTCGGAGTGAAATCTCTCACTTTCACTACAAACCGCATCATAAATTATTTTTTTTGAAATTAATGTGTCATTTGGAGCAAAATAGCGTAGTACCACTGCAACCCACTGTATATCGACATCTAAGCGAGCTTGAATGGGTTAAAATGGTTCTTCATTGTATTTAGGGCTCCAATCTCATTCCAAAAAGGTATTGTGGGCGAAAATCAGACAACCAGATCAAAAGTTACGGATGTTTGAAGTTTAGGTCTCCTTTTGAGGTAAATACCTTATTACCAAGCCGCTGTATATTGAACACTAAACAAATTGGAATGGGTAAACTTGTTCTCCATTGGATGTAGGGCTCCGAGCTCATTCCAAAAAGGTGTTGTGCGCAAAAATTGGACAACCAGATCAAAAGTGATGGCGGTTACAGTTTCTGTGTCAAGATGAGCTAAATCCCTCATTACCATTGCAACCTGTTGTATATCGACCACTAAAATGAGCTGGAATGGTTTAAAATTATGCTCCATTGGATGTACGCCTCCGAGCATATTCTGAAAAGGTGTTGTGGGAAAAAATCAAACATACAAATCAAAAGTTATGGATGTTAGAAGTTTAGGTGTCATTTGGAGCTAAATTTCGTATTACCACTGCAACCCGCTATATATCGACAACTAAATGAACTAGAATGGGTAAAACTTGTGCTCCAATGAATGTAGTGCTACGAGCTCATTTCGAAAAGGTGTTGTGGGGTAAAATCAGACAACCGCATCAAGAGGTGTTGCTGTTTTAAGATTGAGTGTCATTTGCAGCTAAATCTCTCATTTTCACTACAACTTGCATTAAAAATTCTGGCATTTTGAAGTAGATGTATCTTTTGCAGCAAAATCTCGTATTACCACCACAACTCACTGTATATCGACCACTAAACGAGCTGGAATGGGTTTAAATTGTTCTCGATTGGATTTAGGGCTCCGATCTCTGATGAGTCCCATTTACATACACTTTGATGGAATCATCCAGGCTAGTTTTCACTCTCATGTCTGTCATTTTCGAGCTATTATTGCATCTATTTCTCTTATGCTCATTCATGCGCACTTTCGTGCTTTGTGCTCCTTTTAAGCCCGTTTTGGTGTGCGTTTGCGCTCCATGTTATTGAGGGTAAGCACATGGTGCTCCCCGATCCTTTTTCTCTGTCTGATTTGTGCTGGAGTTGTATTCCCAACTGGATTGTTGTTCTTACAAGTGGTTGAATCATCTCCTTTTGCCCAGAATTCATGATTGTGTATAGCGCACGGTCGTGCGTTTTCTTGACCCACGGACGGCTGCGGTCGTGCGTTTTCTTGACGCACGGACGGCTGCGGTCGTGCGCCTTCATCTGGGGAGAAAACCGGTGAACTGACTTTGTTCGTGCATTTTTACGTACGGGCAGTTGCCCGTGCGCGAAGGAAACGCACGATCGCCTGTTTCGACTAATTTTTAGCCAATCTGAATCAGTTCGTGCATTTTTACGCACGGGCGGATTCGCCCGTGCGTGAGTAAAATGCATGGGCGGTGCTGCTTCTTCCTCAAGCCAGCTTAATCGTTAAATAATGCACGGGCAACGCACGGTTATGCGTTCGCCCGTGCGTGACTAAATTTCTGACCTTTTAGTATTTATGGCAGGAAATCTGCTGCAATCGAACCCCCCCGCGGGAAAAGCTCGAGAAGCCCGCCATTTTCGCCCAGTTCGCCACTCAACCACCATTTGACCTAGGAGGAGCTCCGACAACCATAGTCTTGCAAATCTTCCTCTGAAGCTCCCTCCTTGGCCTCCTCCATCATCTTTGAGCTCAAGAACGCCATAGTCGGAAAGTCTCCGCTGCATTCAAGGTGTCGAACAAGAGTTACCTCGAGCTAGACCACGAATAAGATGGGTAATAGTAGAGGAAGGTGACAGCTCCTGCGGAACCCGGACGCAACTGAAGACCGAGCACGGACGAGGCTTGACAACCCTATGATTCCGGCCGAGAATCTTCAGCATAGTCTTCGATCTTCGGTTTTCTCTTTTCCCCTACGCTTTGCTTCAGAGTTTTCCTTGTATATGTTTGTTATTGTGGATGATGTTCATAAACATTGTGTTTTAGTTAATATGATTTCATGTTTATGAGATCTTTTGTGGTTTATGAGATTTGAGGAGCGCCGTAGTCCCCCATCCACTCCACCGCTTTGTAGTGCTCCGCACTCACAATTGCTAGTTGCGTGTTCCGCGACAAGGTGAATACGACCCTCACAAAACCCCGCACTATGGCCACTTCACCCACATACTGAAGCGCGGCATCGTGGACGCTGCACTCACCCCCATTTTGCGAAGCGGTGCTTTCGACCTGCATTTCTCTTATTTCTGTAATTGCTTAGGACACCAATCACAACGCCCTTGTTTTTACTTTCTTTTACTCGTCGTAACAATTTCCTCACTCTATTTTCTTGTCACCACAACTTGCATTCCCTATGAGATCGATATCTGGGGAGTTGCCTCCCAACTATTACTTGCACGTGACCGGTGCACTTGTCGTAATCGCATCAAGTTTTTGGCGTTGTTGCCGGGGAGTGCAGGCATGATGAGATTTTGGTTGTGAATCAATTATTTTCGATAGAGTCTTTTATTCCTTTTAATTTATTCTTTATCATGCTATTTTCTTCTTCTGTATCATGTGGGCGCATTTGAATATCCGATGTCGTTGGTGTGGGGACACATCCCACGCTAGTGACAGGTGTCCCTAAGAGTATGGTGTTGTTCAGAAACCGTATGGAGTCCATCAATCTTTTGGCTACTCTTCTGCGCCTCCGTTGTCGCACTTTTACGTGGTTGCGGCACCTTTGGTGCCGGCGAAGTCGGTAAAGCAGTGTTTATTTTGCAAAAGTAGAGAGCATGCCTTGAAGGACTGTGCTGATTATCTTCGCTAATTGGAGCATGACGATGAGCCAGATATCCGGATCCTCCCATCTTCGAATTCTGCGAGCACAGTTCCTTCCTCTGATTACCTGTCACTTCCACCTTCACTTCTTGAAGGCTCTGGAATCGACACGTGCATCAGTGTCCCTCATGACTCTGTTTCTGATGCGACCCCCCATACCTCTTCGGTTCATGTACCACTTTGCGTGGATTTGTGCCCTTGTGTGGAGAGTGAGCCCGAACTCTTAAGAAGCACGTCTTCTCCCACTACACACGAAACTACATCTATTTCTGATGTTATCACTGAGGTCAATTTGCAGGATGTTGCAGACCTGCGTAGTGCCGTGCCCACTCTCATGGAGGAGGACAATCTCAATTGTGCTGAAGCAACCGTTTCGGTCCAGTCCGAGAAAGTCCAAGTTATAGAAGAGGCCAATGCGTGCGCTATTAAGTCTAGTGAAATCTTCGATGATATCATTAGTTTGTCATTGCCGCACCCTATGGGGGATGAAGCCGGGATTATCCCCTCATATGAGATTTTTTTAGTTTTTCTTCCAATTTATTTCCTGACCACCTTTCTTTATGTACAAGGATGCAGGATGCCCCTCCTCCAGTTGATCAGACCTTATGCATGGAGGAGCCGAAAGCCTGGCGGGATGAGGAAGGTACAGTGAAGGAACATCTTGATTCCTCATCATCGTTGGTGCTTCCCCTTGAGTATTGGTTACAAGGGGGCAAGGGTTTTTCTTTGAAGACATAATACTGGAGGAGAAGAAGAGAGCGAAAAAGGAGGAGATTTGGGGTTGGAGGATGAGCATCCTACTTAATTTCCACCCCTACTACCAGGTCCCCAGACCTTTATCTTTCATCAGTTGTTACTACTTCAAATCAGCTTATAGCTGATTTGTTTTGAACTTGTAATAATAATTAGGATTTATTAGCTTTTGCTTATTCCTAAACTTTATAAGCTGCTTTAATACAGGTATTTGGTCCGCATTTAAGGACGTTAAACAAAAGGGATTCTTGGGAGACAACCCATGGGGGAACCATTCAGTTCCGAGCTTTCGTTCAGATTTTTGTTTATTATGTTTTGTTATTTACTTTATGCTAACATCGCAGGTTTAAGCTCTCGCTTGGGGGATGAGGAAGGAGAAATTTAAAGAAGGAATTGCCGCACTTCTGGCATGCTCATTCGTGAGCATAGGTCCACTCTACCCCTATTTTCCTTATTCATGAATTCTTTATTTTATATGGCTTTGATCAAGTCTGGGGGAGAGATCGAGTTATGCATTGCATAGCATGTTAGAATGTGCTGAGTTAGGATTCTCAATTTTGTTGCACACATTGCATACATTTGCACCTAGTTCACGCGTACTTAATCGCACATGCTTATTGGGTATTGCTGCGAGGTTCCCCGCTCGTAAGAATTGGATTGTTAGTGTAGGAGTGAGGGGTGGAGAAAAATGTTGACTCAAGTAGTGCTCTAGTCGAGTGTTCCCGTCACGCCTAGAAATTCAATCAGAGTAGAATAAAATTCAATGTTATAATTTAATTATTTCAATTATAGTAGTTGCAATTTATTTTGCTCTAGTGGTGAATCCGGTGAATCCAACGATAGCATAGGGTCGAGTGTAGCAAGATTAGTAGTAGCTTATTACTAGGGTCGGAAGGAAGGATAACCTTTCTCGGTGGCTAGAACATGCACTAAGCGACTCTTGAAATGATTGCGTTGAATAACTCGTTATAAAGCGTGATGTAGTCTGTTTCTTGATCCGTTTGTGCTTTTGAAATCCTAACCAATGTAGTCACCTTTCAAGCCAACTTGAGCCTACCTATCCTTCTTGTTTATCTCCACTTAAATTTCACCAAAGCCATACGACCAAACCTATATTCGCACCAAAGAATGCGTTTGAAAGAAATTTATATATCTATCACGTTTGGTGTTATCTCTGATGTGTATGGTAGCTTTGAGAAATCTAAAGGCGAAGTTTATAAAGTGCTTACAAAAAATTTATTTGTCGAGAAGAGAGAATAAAAAAATAATTGTGCAAAAAGAACTTTCAAATACAATCTCTCGATAAAACAATGTATGGTCGGCTTAGCACACACCAAGTGTCCAGTTGAAGTCTGGGGGTGTTGTGTGGTTCTCGAAATTGTTGTATTGGTGATTTTATACTCTTGAGTACTCAGGTTATGTTGAGTGAGATGCCCATCGTTCTTATACTTATCTAACCTAAACTCAACCTAAGCCAAATCGTAACCTATAAGTCCTATTGATTTTAGATATGAGTCATCTCATGCAGTGGAGAGAGTGCGAACGTGCAAGCCTATGGACACCGACTTTGATGGATTTCTTAGGAGATTGTCCCGAGTTTTGATTAGAGTAATACTCTACTCATTAGTCACGCTATTGTCCCTTGTGCGCGATCGAAAGATTCACCGAGATTCACCATCCGAGTAAACTAGATTTCAAATTACTGTTCTAGAAATAGTTAAATATACTCTTGAGTTAAATTCTATTCTAACGTATTTCTCCGCACGTGAGCATGCGACTTCGCATGGGTCTCTACCGCTCAAACTCACTCTAACACCCAATTGTTTAGACGGGAGAGCTGAGTAGTTTGCCCGAGACGTGCAAATGGATAAGTCTAGGGGTGTGATGAGTCCCATTTATATACACTTTGATGGACTCATCCGGGGTAGTTTTCACTCTCATGTGCGTCATTTTCGAGCTATTATTGCATCTATTTCTCTTATGCTCATTCATGCGCACTTGCGTGCTTTGTGCTCCTTTTAATCCTGTTTTGGTCTGTGTTTGCGCTCCATGTTATTGGGGGTAAGCACATGGTGCTCCCTAATCCTTTTTCTCTGTCTGATTGGTGCTGGAGGTGTATTCCCAGCTGGATTGCTGTTCTTACAGGTGGTTGAATCATCTCCTTTTGCCCAGAAATCATGATTGTGTATAGCGCACAGTCGTGCGTTTTCTTGACGCATGGACGACTTTGGTCGCGTGCCTTCATCTGGGTAGAAAACCGGTGATCTGACTTTGTTCGTGTGTTTTTACGCACGGGCAGTTGCCCGTGCGGAAAGGAAATGCACGATCGCCTGTTTCGACTGATTTTAGCCAATCTGAATCTGTTCGTACGTTTTTACGCACAGGCGGATTCGCCCGTGCATGAGTAAAACGCACGGGCGGATTCTCCCGTGCATGAATAAAATACACGGGCACTGCTGCTTCTTCCTCATGCCAGTTTATTCGTTAAATAATGCACGGGCAATGCACGGTCGTGTGTTCGCCCGTGCGTTACTAATGTTCTGACCTATTAGTATTTAAGGCAGGAAATCAGCTGCAATCGACCCCCCCCCCCCCCCCCCCCCCCCGCGGGAAAAGCTCGAGAAGCCCACCATTTTTGCCCAGTTCGCCTCTCCACCACAGTTTGACCTAGGAGCAGCTCCGACAACCATAGTCTTGAAAATCTTCCGCCGAAGCTCGCTCCTTGGCCTCCTCCATCATCTTTGAGCTCAAGAATGCCATAGACGGAAAGTCTCCGCTGCATTCAAGGCGTCGAACAAGAGTTACCTCGAGCTAGACCACAAAGAAGATGGGTAATAGTAGAGGAAGGTGACAGCTCCTCTGGACCCCGGACGCAACTGAAGACCGAGCACGGACGAGGCTTGACACCCCTACGATTCCAGCTGAGAATCTTCAGCATAGTCTTCGAGATTCAGTTTTCTCTTTTCCCCTACGCTTTGCTTCAGAGTTTTCCTTGCAGAGTTTGTTATTGTGGATGATGTTCATAAATATTGTGTTTTAGTTAATATGATTTCATGTTTTTGAGATCTTTTGTTGTTTATGAGATTTTAGGAGCGCTGTAGTCCCCATCCACTCCACCGCTTTGTAGTGTTCCGCACTACCAATTGCTAGTTGCGTGTTCCGCGACGAGGTGAATACGACCCTCACAAAACCCCGCACTGTGGCCACTTCACCCACATACCGAAGTGCGTCATCGCGACCGCTACTTTCACCCCCACTTTGCGAAGCAGTGCTTTCGACCCGCATTTCTCTTATTTCTGCAATAGCTTAGGACACCAATCACAACGCTCTTGTTTTTACTTTCTTTTACTCGTCGTAACAATCACCTCACTCTATTTTCTTGTCACCACAACTTGCATTCCCTATGAGATCGATATCGGGGGAGTTGCCTCCCAACTATTACTTGCACGCGACCGGTGCACTTGTCGTAATCGCATCAATCTCATTCTGAAAAGGTATTGTGGGCAAAAATTGGACAACCGGATCAAAAGTTATGGATGTTTGAAGTTTAGGTCTCCTTTCGAGCTAAATACCTTATTACCAACCCGCTGTATATTGACCACTAAACAAACTGGAATGGGTAAAACATGTTCTCCATTGGATAGGGCTCCGATCTCATTCCAAAAAGGTGTTGTGCGCAAAAATCGGACAACCTGATCAAAAGTTATGGCTGTTATAGTTTCTGTGTCAAGAGGAGCTAAATCCCTCATTGCCATTGCAACCCGCTGTATATTGACCACTAAAAAGAGCTGGAATGGTTTAAAATTGTGCTCCATTAGATGTATGCCTCCGAGCATATTCCGAAAAGGTGTTGTGGGCAAAAATCAAACATACAAATCCAAAGTTATGGTTATTAGAAGTTTAGGTGTCATTTGGGGCTAAATTTCGCATTACCGCTGTAACCCACTATATATCGACAACTAAATGAACTGGAATGGTTAAAACTTGTGCTCCAATGAATGTAGTGCTCCGAGCTCATTTCGAAAAGGTGTTGTGGGGTAAAATCAGACAACCGCATCAAGAGTTGTTGTTGTTTTAAGATTGAGTGTCATTTGCAGCTAAATCTCTCATTTTCACTACAACCCGTATTAAAAATTCTGGCATTTTGAAGTGTATGTGTCATTTGAAGCTAAATCTCGTATTGCCACCACAACTCACTGTATATTGACCTCTAAACGAGCTGGAATGGTTTTAAATTGTTCTCGATTGGATTTAGGGCTCCGATCTCATTCCGAAAATGTATTGTGGGCGAATATCAGACAACCGGAAATGTGTTGTCTTATTCTCGAATGGGTAAATCTTATTCTCTGTTGGATGGAGAATATGAGCTTTTACCGAAAAGGTGTTGTGCGCAAAAATCGAACAACCGGGTCAAAAGTTATGGCTACTTGAAGTTTAGGTGTAATTTGGAGCTAAATCCCGCATTTCCACTGGAACCCACTGTATATCGAACAATAAATGAACTTGAATAGTTATATCCTACTCTCCATTGGATTAAGGGCTCTGAGCTCATTCTAAAAAGGTAATGTGGGCAAAAATTGGGCAACTGGATCATGAGTTCTGTCTGCTTGAAGTTTATGTGTCATTTGGAGCTAAATCTCACATTACCACTGCAACCCACTGTAGATCAACCACTAAACAAACTTGAAAGGGTAAATCCTATTGTTCATTGGATGTAGGGCTCCGAGCTCATTCCAAAAAGGTGTTGTGCGCAAAAAATGGACAGCCAAATCAAAAATTATGGTTGTTACAGTTTCTGTGTCAAGAGTAGCTAAACCCCTCATTACCATTGCAACCCGTTGTATATTGACCACTAAAATGAGCTAGAATGGTTTAAAATTATGCTCTATTAGATGTACGCCTCCGAGCATATTCCGAAAAGGTGTTGTGGGAAAAAATCAAACATACAAATCAAAAGTTATGGATGTTAGAAGTTTAGATGTCATTTGGAGCAAAATTTTGCATTACAACTGCAACCCGCTATATATCACAACTAAATGAACTGGAATGGGTAAAAATTGTGCTCCAATGAATGTAGTGCTCCGAGCTCATTTCGAAAAGGTGTTGTGGGGTAAAATAAGACAACCACATCAAGATTTGTTGTTGTTTTAAGATTGAGTGTCATTTGTAGCTAAATCCACATTAAAAAATTTGGCATTTTGAAGTGTATGTGTCATTTGGAGCTAAATCTCATATTACCACCACAACTCACTGTATATCGACCTCTAAACGAGCTGGAATGGGTTTAAATTGTTCTCGATTGGATTTAGGGCTCCGATCTCATTCCGAAAATGTATTGTGGGCGAAAATCGGACAACTAGATCAAAAGTTACGAATGTTTGAACTTTAGGTCTCCTTTCGAGCTAAATACCTTATTACCAACCCGCTGTATATTGACCACTAAACAAACTGGAATGGGTAAAACATGTTCTCTATTGGATACGGGCTCCGATCTCATTCCAAAAAGGTGTTGTGGACAAAAATTGGACAACCAGATCTGTGTCAAGAGGAGCTAAATCCCTCATTACCATTGCAACCCGCTGTATAATATCCACTAAAAAGAGCTGGAATGGTTTAAAATTGTGCTCCATTAGATGTACGTCTCCGAGCATATTCTGAAAAGGTGTTGTGGACAAAAATCAAACATACAAATCAAAAGTTATGGTTGTTAGAAGTTTAGGTGTCATTTGGAGTTAAATTTCGCATTACCGCTACAACCCGATATATATCGACAACTAAATGAACTGGAATGGGTAAAACTTGTGCTCCAATGAATGTAGTGCTCCGAGCTCATTTCAAAATGGTGTTGTGAGGGTAAAATCAGACAACTTCATCAAGAGGTGTTGTTGTTTTAAGATTGAGTGTCATTTGCAGCTAAATCTCTCATTTTCACTACAACTTGCATTAAAAATTCTGTCATTTTGAAGTGGATGTGTCATTTGGAGCTAAATCTCGTATCACCACCACAAATCACTATATGTCGACCTCTAAACGAGCTGGAATGGGTTTAAATTGTTCTCGATTGGATTTTGGGCTCCGATCTCATTCTGAAAAGATATTGTGGGCGGAAATCGGACAACCGGATCAAAAGTTACAGATGTTTGAAGTTTAGGTCTCCTTTCGAGCTAAATACCTTATTACCAACCCGCTGTATATTGACCACTAAACAAACCAGAAAGGGTAAAACATGTTCTCCATTGGATACAGGCTCCGATCTCATTCCAAAAAGGTGTTGTGCGCAAAAATCGGACAACTAGATCAAAAGTTATGGCTGTTATAGTCTATGTGTCAAGAGAAGCTAAATTCCTCATTACCATTGCAACCCGATGTATATTGACCACTAAAAAGAGTTGAAATGGTTTAAAATCGTGCTCCATTGGAAGTATGCCTCCGAGCATATTCCGAAAAGGAGTTGTGGGCAAAAATCAAACAAACAAATCCAATGTTATGGATGTTAAAATTTAGGTGTCATTTGGGGCTAAATT
This sequence comes from Dactylorhiza incarnata, assembly GCA_033032865.1. NCBI lineage: Eukaryota > Viridiplantae > Streptophyta > Magnoliopsida > Asparagales > Orchidaceae > Dactylorhiza > Dactylorhiza incarnata. The sequence goes on along the minus strand of JAWHQI010000330.1, from coordinate 1,633,168 downwards.
TCGCATAACCGTTGCAACCTGCTATATATCGACAACTAAATGAACTAGAATAGGTAAAACTTGTGCTCCAATGAAAGTAGTGCTCCGAGCTCATTTCGAAAAGGTGTTGTGGGATAAAATTAGACAACCGCATCAAGAGTTGTAGCTGTTTTAAGATTGAGTGTCATTTGCAGCTAAATCTTTCATTTTCACTACAACCTGCAATAAAAATTCTGGCATTTTGAAGTGTATGTTTCATTTGAAGCTAAATCTCATATTGCCACCACAACTCACTGTATATCGAACTCTAAACGAGCTGGAATGGGTTTAAATTATTCTCGATTGGATTTAGGGCTCCGATCTCATTCCGAAAATATGGGCGAAAATCGGACAATCGGAAATGTGTTGTCTTATTCTCGAATGGGTAAATATTATTCTCTGTTGGATGGAGAACACGAGCTCTTACCGAAAAAGTGTTGTGCGCAAAAATCGAACAACCGGATCAAAAGTTATGGCTACTTGAAGTTTATGTGTAATTTGGTGCTAAATCCCGCATTTCCACTGGAACCCACTGTATATCGAACAATAAATGAACTTGAATAGTTATATCCTACTCTCCATTGGATTTAGGGCTCTGACCTTATTATAAAAAGGTAATGTGGGCAAAAATTGGGAACCTGGATCAAGAGTTCTGTCTGCTTGAAGTTTATGTGTCATTTGGAGCTAAATCTCACATTACCACTGCAACCCAGTGTAGATCAACCACTAAACAAACTTGAATGGGTAAAACCTATTGTTCATTGGATGTAGGGCTCCGAGCTCATTCCAAAAAGGTGTTGTGCGCAAAAATCGGACAACCAGATCAAAAATTATGGTTGTTACAGTTTCTGTGTCAAGAGTAGCTAAACCCCTCATTACCATTGCAACCCGTTGTATATTAACCACTAAAATGAGCTAGAATGGTTTAAAATTGTGCTTCATTGGATGTACGCCTCCGAGCATATTCCGAAAAGGTGTCGTGGTCAAAAATCAAACATACAAATCAAAAGTTATGGTTGTTAGAAGTTTAGGTGTCATTTGGAGCAAAATTTCGTATTACCACTGCAACCCGCTATATATACAAACTAAATGAACTAGAATGGGTAAAACTTGTGCTCTAATGAATGTAGTGCTCCAAGCTCATTTTGAAAAGGTGTTGTGGGGTAAAATCAGACAACCGCATCAAGAGTTGTTGTTGTTTTATGACTGAGTGTCATTTGCATCTAAATCTCTCATTTTCACTACAACCCGCATTAAAATTTTTGGCATTTTGAAGTGTATGTGTCATTTGGAGCTAAATCTCATATTACCACCACAACTCAATGTATATCGACCTCTAAACGAGCTAGAATGGGTTTAAAGTGTTCTTGATTGGATTTAGAGCTCCGATCTCATTCCGAAAAGGTATTGTGGGCGAAAATCGGACAACCAGATCAAAAGTTACGGATGTTTGAAGTTTAGGTCTCCTTTCGAGCTAAATACCTTATTACCAAACCACTGTATATTGACCGCTAAACAAACTGGAATGGGTAAAACATGTTCTCCATTAGATACGGGCTCCGATCTCATTCCAAAAAGGTGTTGTGAGCAAAAATCAGACAACCAGATCAAAAGTTAAGGCTGTTGTAGTTCTGTGTCAAGAGGAGCTAAATCCCTCATTACCATTGCAACCCGCTATATATTAACCACTAAAAGGAGCTGGAATGGTTTAAAATTGTGCTCTATTTGATGTATGACTCCGTGCATACTCTGAACAGGTGTTGTGGATAAAAATCAAACAAATAAATCAAAAGATATGGCTGTTAGAAGTTTAGGTGTCATTTGGAGTTAAATTTTGCATTACCGCTGCAACCCGGTATATATCGACAACTAAATGAACTGGAATGGGTAAAACTTGTGCTCCAATGAATGTAGTGCTCCGAGCTCATTTTGAAAAGGTGTTGTGGGGTAAAATTAGACAATTGTATCAAGAGTTGTTGCTGTTGCAAGATTGAGTGTCATTTGCAGCTAAATTTCTCATTTTCACTACAACCCGCATTAAAAAGTCTGGAATTTTGAAGTGTATGTGTCATTGGAAGCTAAATATCGTATTACCACCACAAATCACTGTATATCGACCTCTAAACGAGCTGGAATGGGTTTAAATTGTTCTCGATTGGATTTAGGGCTCCGATCTCATTCCGAAAAGGGATTATGGGCTAAAATCGGACAACCGGAAATGTGTTGTCTTATTCTCGAATGGTTAAATCTTATTCTCTGTTGGATGGAGAATACGAGCTATTACCAAAAAAGTGTGGTGCGCAAAAATTGAAAAACCAGATCAAAAGTTATGGCTGCTAGAAGTTTAGGTGTAATTTGGAGCTAAATCTCGCATTACCACTGGAACCCACTGTATATCGAATAATAAACAAACTTGAATGGTTATATCCTACTCTCCATTGGATTTAGGGCTCTGAGTTCATTCTAAAAAGGTAATGTGGGCAAAAATTGGGCAACTAGATCAAGAGTTCTGTATGTTTGAAGTTTATGTGTCATTTGGAGCTAAATCCCACATTACCACTGCAACCCACTGTAGATTAACCACTAAACAAACTGGAATGGGTAAAACTTATTGTACATTGGATGTAGGGCTCCAATCTCATTCTGAAAAGGTGTTGTGGGCAAAAATCAGACAACCGGAGTAAAGTTATGGTTGTTTCAAGTTTAGGTTTCATTTGGAGCTAAATTTCGCATTACCAGTGCAACCCGTTATATATTGACAACTAAATTAACTGCAATGAGTAAAACTTGTGCTTCAATGAATGTAGGGCTCCGGGCTCATTCCTAAAAGGTGTTGAGGGGGTAAAATCAGACAACTGGATCAAAAGTTATTGCTGTATAAAGTTTGAGTGTCTTTCAGAGCTAAATCTCTCACTTTCACTACAAACCACATCTTAAATTCTTTCATTTTGAAATTTATGTGTCATTTGGAGCTAAATCTCGCACTACCACTATAACCCACTGTATATCGACCTCTATGCGAGCTTGAATGGGTTAAATTATTTTCCATTGGATTTAGGTCTCCGATCTCATTCCGAAAAGGTATTGTGGGCAAAAATTAGACAACCAGATCAAAAGTAACGGATGTTTAGTGTAACACCCTCCCTTTTAAATAGCATATAGCAGTAGGTCTGGCCGGGACCCCACGCCATATGAAACGAACAAAAGAGCGTGTTACTTAATTAGTTACAAGCAGTTAAAAATATAACCATCTCAGCCCACAGAGTCGCAAAACGGAAGCATTTAATTTCAAATAAAACCAATTTATACAATGTCCACATTAGCAACTAGGAATGAAATACAATAAGTTATTTACAAGGTTTGTTTACAACATGTTTATAATAAAGGTGGCTTCCAAACATCGGCACGCAGGCCGGCCACACATGAAAATAGTAAACAAAACAACTCGGCCTTCGAGGGCCAGCTCAGCACAGCACAACACAGCAGCAGGGGCTTCAGCCCACTATTTCACGCTAGTCTCTCCAGGACCTATACAAACAAATCCACCAAGCGGTGGGAAAACAAGTAACTGGTCAGCTTTAGCTGACCCAGACTTATAACGACCCCACCCCATGCTCGGGGTGGCGGTGCTCCTTTCCTGCAGGCAAGAAACAGTATATATATCACAGGTGCGTCTAAGCACCGCATAGAAGCATCCATCACAAGGTGACATCAGGTTACATGCTTTGTGCACTCTCAGCACGCTATCCACAAGTCCTTTTTCAACTTGGGTGATCAGATTGAGTTTGGTCGTACACGCGAAGTTCCGGCACTATCGTTATGAGCTGCGACCGTCAAGGCTAGCACTACCTTACGGTTTCTAATCCATAATTCCCTCATTAAACACGGAGGAGCGTCCTCATCACTGACCGGCTATGGAATGGGTTCGGTTCAGCTTGTGCCCGCGCTCATAAATGTCAGGATTCAACTAAGCCTGACACAGGTTTGGCTTCCCCTTGTGCCCGTCAAATTGTAACCTCATAGCTCACCTGGAGCTACCGCCGACGCTAGCACTAGCGCCCTATGCTAGTAACAGAACTTAGTTCTGCTACCACCTTTCGGGTATTGCCTGGGAAGCACCTATAGAACCCACTTTGCTGTACAACACAGCACAACGAACCTAAAACACATCATATACACGTAGTCTTCTCCGGCACGCTACATGCAATAAACATCGCCAACCCAGACCAACTTGTCCAGATGGGCTTCACACAGCATGCCTATGCCCGTACTTCTATTCCGGACTCTACATGCAATTTATGGGGGAAGTAACTTCAACCCACTGGAAGATCCGATCTACTAATTAGTAGAAGTCTTCCTAAACATGCAAATCAAAGGACGCACATGTCCAAAGACAAGGGAGGAGAATCGTTACCCTCGACGCTCGTTTTGGTGCCATAGATCTGAGAGGAACTCGGCTGGACTCATTTGAAATAGCTTCCTCCCCACTGAATCGATGATGGCAAAAGCATGCAAGCAAACTCCTCCACGGATTTGCCTTCGGCACAACAAAAAGGCTCACCTCCAACTGATCTCCTTCCCAGCTCTCAGCCCACAGCTTTCGGAAATGCAGAGGGTCTCAGAGAAAATGAGAAGAAAAGTCGGATTTTGCTGCCTTATACTTTCTTAGCTAACGCCGACGTTAGCACCTATCGTCGTGCATTAGCCCCTAAGGCGGTGGCATCATTCCACACTAGCAACTAGGAATGAAATACAACAAGTTATTTACAAGGTTTGTTTACAACATGATTATAACAAAGGTGGCTTCCAAACATCGGCAGGCAGGCCAGCCACACATGAAAATAGTAAACAAATCAACTCGGCCTTTGAGGGACAGCTCAGCACAGCACAACACAGCAGTAGGGGCTTCAGCCCGCTATTTCCCGCTAGCCTCGCCAAGACCTGTACAAACAAATCCACCAAGTTGTGGGAAAATAAGTAACCGGTCAGCTTTAGCAGACCCAGGCTTATAACAACCCCACCCATGCTCGAGGCAGCGGTGCTCCTTCCCTACAGACAAGTAACAGCAGTATATATTTCACAGGTGCGTCTAAGCACCGCATAGAAATATTCAACACACGGTGACATCAAGTCACACGTTATGTGCACTCACGACATGTCATCTTCAAGTCCTTTTCCAACTTAGATGATCAGATTGAGCTAGGTCGTACACCCGAAGTTCCGACACTATCGTTATGATCTAGATGTCAGGATTTAACTATGTTTGGCCCGGGTTCAGTTCAGCTTATGCCCGCACTCATAAATGTCAGGATTCAACTTAGCCTGACACGGGTTTGGCTTCCGCTTATGCCCGATGAACTATAACCTCATAGGGTCATTACCTCAGCCTCAGGGTGATGTCCAAACACGATAAGCATTCTAAATGATTACTGTCTTCGGCGTTACTTCTTAACGCTGGGCGTTAGCCCTTAACGCTGGGCGTTACTCTTAACGCTGGGCGTTAGCTCATTTCTGGGTAATTTCTGGGTAACACCTCCAGAACTCACTACTGCACGTCTCAGTACTCAGAACCCGAAAAACACAACATATAGCGCTACCGCCGGCGTTAGATCTAATGCCTGGCATTAACGAACAGAACATTAAGCAACATCACCAATCCAGACCAACCTGTCCGAATGGGCTTCAAACAGCATGCCTATGTCCGTACTACCATTCCAGACTCTATATGCAAATTTTGTGGGGATAACATCAACCCACCGGAAGAACCTATCTACTAATTAGTAGAAGTCTTCCTAAGCATGCAAATCAAAGGACGCACATGCCCAAAGATGAAGGGAGTAGAATCGTTACCCTTGGTGCTTGTTTCGGTGCCATAGAACCGAAAGGAGATCGGCTGGAATCTTTTGAAACAACTTCCTCTCCTCTGAATCCACGATGGCACAAACACAAAAGAATCTCCTTCACCGATTTGCCTTCGGCACAACGCACGACCAGCACAACTCACTATATATTGACCTTTAAACGAGCTGGAATGGGTTTAAATTGTTCTCGATTGGATTTAGGGCTCCGATCTCATTCAGAAAAGGTATTGTGGGCAAAAATCGGACAACCGGAAATGTGTTGTCTTATTCTCGAATGGGTAAATCTTATTCTCTGTTGGATGGAGAACACGAGCCCTTACCAAAAAAGTGTTGTGCGCAAAAATTGAACAACCGGATCAAAAGCTATGGCTGCTTGAAGTTTAGGTGTAATTTGGAGCTAAATCCCGCATTACCACTGGAACCCACTGTATATCGAACAATAAACAAACTTGAATGGTTATATCCTACTCTCCATTGGATTCAGGGCTCTGAGCTCATTCTAAAAAGGTAATGTGGGCAAAAATTGGGAAACTGGATCTAGAGTTTTTTCTGTTTGAAGTTTGTGTCATTTGGAGCTAAATCTCACATTACCCCTGCAACCCATTGTAGATCAACCACTAAACAAACTGGAATGGGTAAAACTTGTTGTCCATTGGATGTAGGGCTCCGATCTCATTCTGAAAAGGTGTTGTGGGTAAAAATCAGACAACCGGATAAAAGTTATGTCTGTTTCAAGTTTATGTGTCATTTGGAGCTAAATTTCGCATTACCAGTGCAATCCGTTATATATCGACAACTAAATGAACTGCAATGGGTAAAACTTGTGCTTCAATGAATGTAGGGCTCCGAGCTCATTCCTAAAAGGTGTTGAGGGGGTAAAATCAGGCAACCAGATCAAAGGTTATTGTTGTATAAAGTTTGAGTGTCGTTCGGAGCTAAATCTCTCACTTTCAGTACAAACCGCATCATAAATTCTTTCATTTTGAAATTAATGTGTCATTTGGAGCAAAATATCGCAGTACCACTACAACCCACTATATATCGACATCTAAGCGAGCTTGAATGGGTTAAAATGGTTCTCCATTGGATTTAGGGCTCCGATCTCATTCCGAAAAGGTATTGTGGGAAAAAATCAGACAACCAGATCAAAAGTTACGGATGTTTGAAGTTTAGGTCTCCTTTCGAGGTAAATACCTTATTACCAAGCCGCTGTATATTGACCACTAAACAAACTGGAATGGGTAAAACTTGTTCTCCATTGGATGTAGGGCTCCGAGCTCATTCCAAAAAGGTGTTGTGCGCAAAAATCGGACAACCAGATCAAAAGTGATGGCGGTTATATTTTCTATGTCAAGACGAGCTAAATCCCTCATTACCATTGCAACCCATTGTATATTGACCACTAAAATGAGCTGGAATGGTTTAAAATTATGCTCCATTGGATGTACGCCTCCGAGCATATTCGGAAAAGGTGTTGTGGGAAAAAATCAAATATACATATCAAAAGTTATGGCTGTTAGAAGTTTAGGTGTCATTTGGAGCTAAATTTCGTATTACCACTGCAACCCGCTATATATCGACATCTAAATGAACTAGAATGGGTAAAACTTGTGCTCCAATGAATGTAGTGCTATGAGCTCATTTAGAAAAGGTGTTGTGGGGTAAAATCAGACAACCGCATCAAGAGATGTTGTTGTTTTAAGATTGAGTGTCATTTGCAGCTAAATCTCTCATTTTCACTACAACTTGCATTAAAAATTCTGGCATTTTGAAGTAGATGTGTCTTTTGTAGCAAAATCTCGTATTACCACCACAACTCACTGTATATCGACCACTAAATGAGCTGGAATAGGTTTAAATTGTTCTCGATTGGATTTAGGGCTTCGATCTCTGATGAGTCCCATTTATATACACTTTGATGGACTCATCCGGGCTAGTTTTCACTCTCATGTGTGTCATTTTCGAGCTATTATTGCATCTATTTCTCTTATGCTCATCCATGCGCACTTTCGTGCTTTGTGCTCCTTTTAAGCCCATTTTGGTGTGCGTTTGCGCTCCATGTTATTGAGGGTAAGCACATGGTGCTCCCCAATCTTTTTTCTCTGTCTGATTTGTGCTGGAGGTGTATTCCCAACTGGATTGTTGTTCTTACAAGTGGTTGAGTCATCTCCTTTTGCCCAGAATTCATGATTGTGTATAGCGCACGGTCGTGCATTTTCTTGACGCACGGACGGCTGCGGTTGTGCATTTTCTTGACGCACGGACGGTTGCGGTCGTGCGCCTTCATCTGGGGAGAAAACCGGTGATCTGACTTTGTTAGTGCATTTTTACATACGGGCAGTTGCCCGTGCGCAAAGGAAAAGCACGATCGCCTGTTTCGACTGATTTTTATCCAATCAGAATCTGTTCGTGCATTTTTACGCACAAGCGGATTCGCCTGTGCGTGAGTAAAACGCATGGGCGCTGCTGCTTCTTCCTCAAGCCAGTTTAATCGTTAAATAACGCACGGGCAACGCACGGTCGTGCGTTCGCCCGTGCGTGACTAAATTTCTGACCTTTTAGTATTTAAGGCAGGATATCTGCTGCAATCGAACCACCCCCCCCCCCCCCCCACCCCGCGGGAAAAGCTCGAGAAGCCTGCCATTTTTGCCCAGTTTGCCACTCCACCACCGTTTGACCTAGGAGGAGCTCTGGCAACCATAGTCTTGCAAATCTTCCGCCGAAGCTCCCTCCTTGGCCTCCTCCACCATCTTTGAGCTCAAGAACGCCATAGACGGAAAGTCTCCGCTGCATTCAAGGTGTCGAACAAGAGTTACCTCGAGATATACCACGAATAAGACTAGTAATAGTAGAGGAAGGTGACAGCTCCGTCAGACCCCGGACGCAACTGAAGACCGAGCACGGACGAGGCTTGACAACCCTACGATTCTGGCCGAGAATCTTCAGCATAGTCTTCGAGCTTCGGTTTTCTCTTTTCCCCTACGGTTTGCTTCAGAGTTTTCCTTGTATGTGTTTGTTATTATGGATGATGTTCATAAACATTGTGTTTTAGTTAATATGATTTAATGTCTTTGAGATCTTTTGTGGTTTATGAGATTTGAGGAGCGTCGTAGTCCCCCATCCACTCCACCGCTTTGTAGTGCTCCGCACTAGCAATTGCTAGTTGCGTGTTCCGCGATGAGGTGAATACAACCCTCACAAAACACCGCACAATGGCCACTTCACCCACATACTTAAGCGCGGCATCGCGGTCGCTGCACTCACCCCCACTTTGCGAAGCGGTGCTTTCGACCCGCATTACTCTTATTTCTGCAATTGCTTAGGACACCAATCACAACGCCCTTGTTTTTACTTTCTTTTAATTGGCGTAACAATTACCTCACTCTATTTTCTTGTCACCACAACTTGCATTCCCTGTGAGATCGATATCTGTTGATTTGCCTCCCAACTATTACTTGCACGTGACCGGTGCACTTGTCATAATCGCATCAAGTTTTTGGCGCCGTTGTCGGGGAGTGCAGGCGTGATGAGATTTTGGTTGTGAATCGATTATTTTCGATTGAGTCTTTTATTCTTTATCATGACTCTGTTTCTGATGCGACCCCCCATACCTCTTCGGTTCATGTACCACTTTGCGTGGATTTGTGCCCTTGTGGGGAGAGTGAGCCCGAACTTTTAAGAAGCACGTCTTCTTCCACTACACACGAAACTACATCTATTTCTGATGTTATCACTGAGGTCAATTTGCAGGATGTTGCAGACCTGCGTAGTGTCGTGCCCACTCTCATGGAGGAGGATAATCTCGATTGTGCTGAAGCAACCGTTTCGGTCCAGTGCGAGGAAGTCCATGTTATAAAAGAGGCCAATGCGTGCGCTGTTAAGTCTAGTGAAATCTTCGATGATATCATCAGTTTGTCATTGCCGCACCCTCTGGGGGATGAAGCCGGGATTATCCCCTCAGATGAGATTTTTTTTAGTTTTTCTTCCAATTTATTTCCTGACCCCCTTTCTTTATGTATAAGGATGCAGGATGCCCCTCCTCTGGTTGATCAGACCTTATGCATGGAGGAGCCGAAAGCCTGGCGGGATGAGGAAGGTACAGTGAAGGAACATCTTGTTTCCTCATCATCGTTGGTGCTTCCCCTTGAGTATTGGTTACAAGGGGGCAAGCGGTTTTTCTTTGAAGACATAATACTAGAAGAGAAGAAGAGAGCGAAAAAGGAGGAGATTTGGGGTTGGAGGATGTGCATCCTACTTAATTTCTACCCCTACTACCAGGTCCCCGGACCTTTTTCTTTCATCAGTTGTTACTACTTCAAATCAGCTTATAGCTGATTTGTTTTGAACTTGTAATAATAATTAGGATTTATTAGCTTTTGCTTATTCCTAGACTTTATAAACTGCTTTAATACAGGTATTTGGTCCGCATTTAACGACGTTAAACAAAAGGGCTTCTTGGGAGACAACCCATGGGGGAACCATTCGGTTCCGAGCTTTCGTTCAGATTTTTGTTTATTATGTTTTGTTATTTACCTTATTGCTAACATCGCAGGTTTAAGCTCTCGCTTGGGGGAGGAGGAAGGAGAAATTTAAAGAAGGAATTGCCGCACTTCTGGCATGCTCATTCGTGAGCATAGGTCCACTCTACCCCTATTTTCCTTATTCATGAATTCTTTATTTTATGTGGCTTTGATCAAGTCTGGGGGAGAGATCGAGTTATGCTCGTGCACGCACTTTGCATAGCATGTTAGAATGTGCTGAGTTAGGATTCTCAATTTTGTTTCACGCGTACTTAATCGCACATGCTTATTGGGTATTGCTGCGAGGTTCCCCGCTCGTAAGAATTGGATTGTTAGTGTAGGAGTGAGGGGTGGAGAAAAATGTTGACTCAAGTAGTGCTCTAGTCGAGTGCTCCCGTCACGCCTGGAAATTCAATTAGAGTAGAATAAAATTCAATGTTTTAATTTAATATTTCAATTATAGTAGTTGCAATTTATTTTGCTCTAGTGGTGAATCCGGTGAATCCAACGGTAGCATAGGGTCGAGTGTAGCAAGATTATTAGTAGCTTATAACTAGGGTCGGAAGGAAGGATAACCTTTCTCGGTGGCTAGAACTTGCACTAGGCGACTCTTGAAACTATTGCATTGAATAACTCGTTATAAAGCGTGATGTAGTCCGTTTCTTGATCCGTTTGTGCTTTTGAAATCCTAACCAATGTAGTCACCTTTGCAAGCCCACTTGAGCCTACCTATCCTTCTTGTTTAGCTCCACTTAAATTTCACCAAAGCCATACGGCCAAACCTATATTCGCACCAACGAATGAGTTTGAAAGAAATTTATATATCTATCACGTTTGGTGTTATCTCTGATGTGTATGGTAGCTTTGAGAAATCTAAAGGAGAAGTTTATAAAGTGCTTACAAAAAATATATTTGTCGAGAAGAGAGAATAAAAAAATAATTGTGCAAAAAGAACTTTCAAATACAATCTCTCGATAAAACAATGTATGGTCGGCTTTGCACACACCAAGTGTCCAGTTGAAGTCTGGGGGTGTTGTGTGGTTCTCGAAATTGTTGTATTGGTGATTTTATACTCTTGAGTACTCAGGTTATGTTGAGTGCGATGCCCATCGTTCTTCTACTTATCTAACCTAAACTCATCCTAAGCCAAATCTTAACCTATAAGTCCTATTGATTTTAGATATGAGTCATCTCATGCAGTGGAGAGAGTGCGAACGTGCAAGCCTATGGACACCAACTTTGATGGATTTCCTAGGAGATTGTCCCGAGTTTTGATTCGAGTAATACTCTACTCATTAGTCACGCTATTGTCCCGTGTGCGATCGAAAGATTCACCGAGATTCACCATCCGAGTAAACTAGATTTCAAATTACTGTTCTATAAATAGTTAAACATAATCTTGAGTTAAATTCTATTCTAACATATTTCTCCGCACGTGAGCATGCGAATTCGCAAGGGTCTCTACCGCTCAAACTCACTCTAACACCCAATTGTTTAGACGGGAGAGCGGAGTAGTTTGCCCGAGACGTGCAAACGGATAACTCTGGGGGTGTGATGAGTCTCATTTATATACACTCTGATGGACTCATCCGGGGTAGTTTTCACTCTCATGTGCGTCATTTTCGAGCTATTATTGCATCTATTTCTCTTATGCTCATTCATGCGCACTTGCGTGCTTTGTGCTCCTTTTAAGCCTGTTTTGGTCTGTGTTTGCGCTCCATGTTATTGGGGGTAAGCACATGGTGCTCCCCAATCCTTTTTCTCTGTCTGATTGGTGCTGCAGGTGTATTCCCAGCTGGATTGTTGTTCTTACAGGTGGTTGAATAATCCCCTTTTGCCCAGAAATCATGATTGTGTATAGCGCACAGTCGTGCGTTTTCTTGACGCACAGATGGCTGCGGTCATGCGCCTTCATCTTGGTAGAAAACCGGTGATCTGACTTTGTTCGTGCGTTTTTACGCACGGGCAGTTGCCCGTGCGCAAAGGAAATGCACGATCGCCTGTTTCGACTGATTTTAGCCAATCTGAATCTGTTCGTGTGTTTTTACGCACGGGCGGATTCGCCCGTGCGTGAGTAAAACGCACAGGCGGATTCTCCCGTGCGTGAGTAAAATGCACGGGCGCTACTGCTTCTTCCTCATGCCAGTTTATTCGTTAAATAATGCATGGGCAACGCACGGTCGTGCGTTCGCCCGTGCGTGACTAATGTTCTGACCTTTTAGTATTTAAGGAAGGAAATCTGCTGCAATCGACCCCCCCCCCCCCCCCCCCCCCGCGGGAAAAGCTCGAGAAGCCCACCATTTTTCCCAGTTCGCCTCTCCACCACCATTTTACCTAGGAGGAGCTCCGACAACCATAGTCTTGAAAATCTTCCGCCGAAGCTCGCTCCTTGGCCTCCTCCATCATCTTTGAGCTCAAGAATGCCATAGATGGAAAGTCTCCGCTGCATTCAAGGTGTCGAACAAGAGTTACCTCGATCTAGACCACGAAGAAGATGGGTAATAGTAGAGGAAGGTGACAGCTCCTCTGGACCCCGGACGCAACTGAAGACCGAGCACGGACGAGGCTTGACACCCCTACGATTCCGGCTGAGAATCTTTAGCATAGTCTTCGAGCTTCGGTTTTCTCTTTTCCCCTACGCTTTGCTTCTGAGTTTTCCTTGTATGTGTTTGTTATTGTGGATGATGTTCATAAACATTGTGTTTTAGTTAATATGATTTCATGTTTTTGAGATCTTTTGTGGTTTATGAGATTTGAGGAGCGTTGTAGTCCCCATCCACTCCACCGCTTTGTAGTGCTCCGCACTATCAATTGCTAGTTGCGTGTTCCGCGACGAGGTGAATACGACCCTCACAAAACACCGCACTGTGGCCACTTCACCCACATACTGAAGCGCGTCATCGCGGCCGCTGCTTTCACCCCCACTTTGCGAAGCGGTGCTTTCGACCCGCATTTCTCTTATTTCTGCAATAGCTTAGGACACCAATCACAACGCTCTTGTTTTTACTTTCTTTTACTCGTCGTAACAATCACCTCACTCTATTTTCTTGTCACCACAACTTGCATTCCCTATGAGATCGATATCTGGGGAGTTGCCTCCCAACTTTTACTTGCACACGACCGATGCACTTGCCGTAATCGCATCAATCTCATTCTGAAAAGGTATTGTGAGCAAAAATCGGACAACCGGATCAAAAGTTACGGATGTTTGAAGTTTAGGTCTCCTTTTGAGCTAAATAACTTATTACCAACCCGTTGTATATTGACCACTAAACAAACTGGAATGTGTAAAACATGTTCTCCATTGGATACGGGCTCCGATCTCATTCCAAAAAGGTGTTGTGCGCAAAAATCGGACAACCAGATCAAAAGTTATGGCTGTTATAGTTTTTGTGTCAAGAGGAGCTAAATCCCTCATTGCCATTGCAACCCGCTGTATATTGACCACTAAGAAGAGATGGAATGGTTTAAAATTGTGCTCCATTGGATGTATGCCTCCGAGCATATTCCGAAAAGGTGTTGTGGGCAAAAATCAAACATACAAATCCAAAGTTATGGTTATTAGAAGTTTAGGTGTCATTTGGGGCTAAATTTTGCATTACCGCTGTAAACCGCTATATATCGACAACTAAATGAACTGGAATGGGTAAAACTTGTACTCCAATGAATGTAGTGCTCCGAGCTCATTTCAAAAAGGTGTTGTGGGGTAAAATCAGACAACCGCATCAAGAGTTGTTGCTGTTTTAAGATTGATTGTCATTTGCAACTAAATCTCTTATTTTCACTACAACCCGCATTAAATATTCTGGCATTTTAAAGTGTATGTGTCATTTGAAGCTAAATCTCGTATTCCCACCACAACTCAATGTATATCGACCTCTAAACGACCTGGAATGGTTTTAAATTGTTCTCGATTGGATTTAGGGCTCCGATCTCATTCCGAAAACGTATTGTGGGAGAAAATCGGACAATCGGAAATGTGTTGTCTTATTCTCGAATGGGTAAATCTTATTCTCTGTTGGATGGAGAATACAAGCTTTTACCGAAAAAGTGTTGTGCGCAAAATCGAACAACCGGGTCAAAAGCTATGGCTACTTGAGGTTTAGGTGTAATTTGGAGCTAAATCCCGCATTTCCACTGGAACCCACTGTATATCGAACAATAAATGAACTTGAATAGTTATATCCTACTCTCCATTGGATTTAGGGCTCTGAGCTCATTCTAAAAAGGTAATGTGGGCAAAAATTGGGCAACTGGATCAAGAGTTCTGTCTACTTGAAGTTTATGTGTCATTTGGAGCTAAATCTCACATTATCAATGCAACCCACTGTAGATCAACCACTAAACAAATTTGAACGGGTAAATCCTATTGTTCATTGGATGTAGGGCTCCGAGCTCATTCCAAAAAGGTGTTGTGCGCAAAAATCGGGCAACATATAAAAAATTATGGCTGTTACAGTTTCTGTGTCAAGAGTAGCTAAACCCCTCATTACCATTGCAACCTGTTGTATATTGACCACTAAAATGAGCTAGAATAGTTTAAAATTGTGCTCTATTAGATGTACGCCTCCGAGCATATTCCGAAAAGGTGTTGTGGGCAAAAATCAAACATATAAATCAAAAGTTATGGATGTTAGAAGTTTAGGTGTCATTTGGAGCAAAATTTCGCATTACCACTGTAACCCGCTATATATCACAACTAAATGAACTGGAATGGGTAAAACTTGTGCTCCAATGAATGTAGTGCTCCGAGCTCATTTCGAAAAGGTGTTGTGGGGAAAAATAAGACAACCACATCAAGATTTGTTGTTGTTTAAGATTGAGTGTCATTTGTAGCTAAATCTCTTATTTTCACTACAACCCACATTAAAAAATTTAGCATTTTGAAGTGTATGTGTCATTTGGAGCTAAATCTCGTATTACCCGCCACAACTCACTATATATCGACCTCTAAACAATCTGGAATGGGTTTAAATTGTTCTCGATTTGATTTAGGGCTCCGATCTCATTTCGAAAAGGTATTGTGTGCGAAAATCGGACAACCAGATCAAAAGTTACGGATGTTTGAACTTTAGGACTCCTTTCGAGCTAAATACCTTATTACCAACCAGTTGTATATTGACCACTAAACAAATTGGAATGTGTAAAACATGTTCTCTATTGGATACGGGCTCCGATCTCATTCCAAAAAGGTGTTGTGAGCAAAAATCGGACAACCAGATCAAAAGTGATGGATGTTATAGTTTCTGTGTCAAGAGGAGCTAAATCCCTCATTACCATTGCAACCCGCTGTATATTAACCACTAAAAAGAGCTGGAATGGTTTAAAATTGTGCTCCTTTAGATATACGCCTCCGAGCATATTCTGAAAAGGTGTTGTTGACAAAAATCAAACATACAAATCAAAAGTTATGGTTGTTAGAAGTTTAGGTGTCATTTGGAGTTAAATTTCGCATTACCGCTACAAACCCGATATATATCGACAACTAAATGAACTGGAATTGGTAAAACTTGTGCTCCAATGAATGTAGTGCTCCGAGCTCATTTCAAAAAGGTGTTGTGTGGGTAAAATCAGACAACCGCATCAAGAGGTGTTGTTGTTTTAAGATTGAGTGTCATTTGCAGCTAAATCTCTCATTTTCACTACAACTTGCATTAAAAATTCTGGCATTTTGAAGTGGATGTGTCATTTGGAGCTAAATCTCGTATCACCACCACAACTCACTATATATCGACCTCTAATCGAGCTGGAATATGTTTAAATTGTTCTCGATTGGATTTAGGGCTCCGATCTCATTCTGAAAAGGTATTGTGGGCGAAAATCGGAAAACCGGATCAAAAGTTACGGATGTTTGAAGTTTAGGTCTCCTTTCGAGCTAAATACCTTATTACCAACCCGCTGTATATTGACCACTAAACAAACTAGAAAGGGAAAAACATGTTCTCCATTGGATACGGCCTCCGATCTCATTCCAAAAAGGTGTTGTGCACAAAAATCGGACAACCAGATCAAAAATTATGGCTGTTATAGTCTATGTGTCAAGAGGGGCTAAATCCCTCATTACCATTGCAACCCAATGTATATTTACCACTAAAAAGAGTTGGAATGGTTTAAAATCGTGCTCCATTGGAAGTATGCCTCCGATCATATTCCGAAAAGGTGTTGTGGGCAAAAATCAAACAAACAAATCCAATGTTATGGCTGTTAGAAGTTTAGGTGTCATTTGGGGCAAAATTTTGCATAACCGTTGCAACCCGCTATATATCGACAACTAAATGAACTGGAATGGGTAAAACTTGTGCTCCAATGAATATAGTGCTCCAAGCTCATTTTGAAAAGGTGTTGTGGGATAAAATCAGATTACCGCATCAAGAGTTGTAGCTGTTTTAAGATTGAGTGTCATTTGCAGCTAAATCTCTCATTTTCACTACAACCTGCAATAAAAATTCTGGCATTTTGAAGTGTATGTTTCATTTGAAGCTAAATCTCGTATTGCCACCACAACTCACTGTATATCGATCTCTAAACGAGCTGGAATGGGTTTAAATTGTTCTCGATTGGATTTAGGGCTCCAATCTCATTCCGAAAATGTGGGCGAAAATCGGACAATCGGAAATGTGTTGTCTTATTCTCGAATGGGTAAATCTTATTCTCTGTTGGATGGAGAACACGAGCTCTTACCGAAAAAGTGTTGTGCGCAAAAATTGAACAACCGGATCAAAAGTTATGGCTACTTGAAGTTTAGGTGTAATTTGGTGCTAAATCCCGCATTTCCACTGGAAACCACTGTATATCGAATAATAAATGAACTTGAATAGTTATATCCTACTCTCCATTGGATTTAAGGCTCTGAGCTTATTCCAAAAAGGTAATGTGGGCAAAAAATTTGGAACCTGGATCAAGAGTTCTGTCTGCTTGAAGTTTATGTGTCATTTGGAGCTAAATCTCACATTACCACTGCAACCCACTGTAGATCAACCACTAAACGAACTTGAATGGGTAAAACCTATTATTCATTGGATGTAGGGCTCCGAGCTCATTCCAAAAAGGTGTTGTGCACAAAAATCAGACAACCAGATCAAAAATTATGGTTGTTACAGTTTCTGTGTCAAGAGTAGCTAAACCCCTCATTACCATTGCAACCCGTTGTATATTGACCACTAAAATGAGCTAGAATGGTTAAAAATTGTGCTCCATTGGATGTACGCCTCCGAGCATATTCTGAAAAGGTGTCATGGCCAAAAATCAAACATACAAATCAAAAGTTATGGATGTTAGAAGTTTAGGTGTCATTTGGAGCAAAAAATCGTATTACCACTGCAACCCGCTATGTATACAAACTAAATGAACTGGAATGGGTAAAACTTGTGCTCCAATGAATGTAGTGCTCCGAGCTCATTTTGAAAAGGTGTTGTTGTGTAAAATCAGACAACCGCATCAAGAGTTGTTGTTGTTTTATGACTGAGTGTCATTTGCAGCTAAATCTCTCATTTTCACTACAACCCGCATTAAAAATTTTGGCATTTTGAAGTGTATGTGTCATTTGGAGCTAAATCTCATATTACCACCATAACTCACTGTATATCGACCTCTAAATGAGCTGGAATGGGTGTAAATTGTTCTCGATTGGATTTAGAGCTCTGATCTCATTCTGAAAAGGTATTGTGGGCGAAAATCGGACAACCAGATCAAAAGTTACGGATGTTTGAAGTTTAGGTCTCCTTTCGAGCTAAATACCTTATTACCAACCCGCTGTATATTGACCACTAAACAAACTGGAATGGGTAAAACATGTTCTCCATTAGATACGGGCTCCGATATCATTGCAAAAAGGTGTTGTGAGCAAAAATCAGACAAACAGATCAAAAGTTAAGGCTGTTGTAGTTCTGTGTCAAGAGGAGCTAAATCCCTCATTACCATTGCAACCCGCTGTATATTAACCACTAAAAAGAGCTGGAATGGTTTAAAATTGTGCTCCATTGGATGTATGCCTCCGAGCATACTCCGAAAAGGTGTTGTGGATACAAATCAAACATATAAATCAAAAGTTATGGCTGTTAGAAGTTTAGGTGTCATTTGGAGTTAAATTTTGCATTACCGCTGCAACCCGGTATATATCGACAACTAAATGAACTGGAATGGGTAAAACTTGTGCTCCAATGAATGTAGTGCTCCGAGCTCATTTTGAAAAGGTGTTGTGGGGTAAAATTAGAAAACTGTATCAAGAGTTGTTGCTGTTTTAAGATTGAGTGTCATTTGTAGCTAAATTCTCATTTTCACTACAACCCGCATTAAAAAGACTGGCATTTTGAAGTGTATGTGTCATTAGAAGCTAAATATCATATTACCACCACAAATCACTGTATATCGTCCTCTAAACGAGTTGGAATGGGTTTAAATTGTTCTCGATTGGATTTAGGGCTCCGATCTCATTCCGAAAAGGGATTGTGGGCGAAAATCGGACAACCGAAAATGTGTTGTCTTATTCTCGAATGGTTAAATCTTATTCTCTGTTGGATGGAGAATACGAGCTATTACCAAAAAAGTGTGGTGCGCTAAAATTGAAAAACCAGATCAAAAGTTATGGCTGCTAGAAGTTTAGGTGTAATTTGGAGCTAAATCTCGCATTACCACTGGAACCCACTGTATATCGAACAATAAACAAACTTGAATGGTTATATTCTACTCTCCATTGGATTTAGGAGTCTGAGTTCATTCTAAAAGGGTAATGTGGGCAAAAATTGTGCAACTAGATCAAGAGTTCTGTATGTTTGATGTTTATGTGTCATTGGAGCTAAATCCCACATTACCACTGCAACCCACTGTAGATCAACCACTAAACAAACTGGAATGGGTAAAACTTGTTGTACATTGGATGTAGGGCTCCGATCTCGTTCCGAAAAGGTGTTGTGGGCAAAAATCAGACAACCGGATTAAAGTTATGGTTGTTTCAAGTTTAGGTTTCATTTGGAGCTAAATTTCGCATTACCAGTGCAACCCGTTATATATTGACAACTAAATGAACTGCAATGCGTAAAACTTGTGCTTCAATGAATGTAGGGCTCCGGGCTCATTCCTAAGAGGTGTTGATGGGGTAAAATCAGACAACCGGATCAAAAGTTATTGCTGTATAAAGTTTGAGTGTCGTTCGGAGCTAAATCTCTCACTTTCACTACAAACCACATCTTAAATTCTTTCATTTTGAAATTTATGTGTCATTTGGAGCTAAATCTCGCACTACAACTATAACCCACTGTATATCGACCTCTATGAGAGCTTGAATGGGTTAAAATTATTCTCCATTGGATTTAGGTCTCCGATCTCATTCCGAAAAGGTATTGTGGGCAAAAATTAGACAACCAGATCAAAAGTTACGGATGTTTAGTGTAACACCCTCCCTTTTAAATAGCATATAGCAGTAGGTCTGGCCGGGACCACACGCCATATGAAACGAACAAAAGAGCGTGTTACTTAATTAGTTACAAATAGTTAAAAATATAACCATCTCAGCCCACAGAGTCGCATAACGGAAGCATTTAATTTCAAATAAAACCAGTTTATACAATGTCCACATTAGCAACTAGGAATGAAATATAATAAGTTATTTCAAGGTTTGTTTACAACATGTTTATAATAAAGGTGGCTTCCAAACATCGGCACGCAGGCCGGCCACACATGAAAATAGTAAACAAAAACAACTCGGCCTTCGAGGGCCAGCTCAGCACAGCAGAACACAGCAGCAGGGGCTTCAGCCCACTATTTCACGTTAGTCTCACCAGGACCTATACAAAAAAATCCACTAAGCAATGGGAAAACAAGTAACCGGTCAGCTTTAGCTGACCCAGACTTATAACGACCCCACCCCATGCTCGGGGTGGCGGTGCTCCTTCCCTGCAGGCAAGCAACAGTATATATATCACAGGTGCGTCTAAGCACTGCATAGAAGCATTCATCAAAAGGTGACATCAGGTTACATGCTTTGTGCACTCTCGGCACGCTATCCACAAGTCCTTTTTAAACTTGGGTGATCAGATTGAGTTAGGCCTTACACACGAAGTTCCGGCACTATCGTTATGAGCTGCGACCGTCAAGGCTAGCACTACCTTACGGTTTCTAATCCACAATTCCCTCAGTGAACACGGAGGAGCGTCCTCATCACTGACCGGCTATGGAACGGGTTCGGTTCAGCTTGTGCCCGCGCTCATAAATGTCAGGATTCAACTAAGCCTGACACAAGTTTGGCTTCCCCTTGTGCCCGTCAAATTGTAACCTCATAGCTCACCTGGAGCTACCGCCAGCGCTAGCACTAGCGCCCGACGCTAGTAACAGAACTTAGTTATGCTACCACCTTTTGGGTATTGCCTGGGAAACACCTCTAGAACCCACTTTGTTGTACAACACAACACAACAAACCTGAAACACATTATATACACGGAGTCTTATCCGGCACGCTACAAGCAATAAACATCGCCAACCCAGACCAACCTGTCCAGATGGGCTTCACACAGCATGCCTATGCCCGTACTTCCATTCCGGACTCTATATGCAGTTTATGGGGGAAGTAACTTCAACCCACTGGAAGATCCGATCTACTAAGTAGTAGAAGTCTTCCTAAACATGCAAATCAAAGGACGCACATGTCCAAAGACAAGGGAGGAGAATCGTTACCCTCGGCGCTCGTTTTGGTGCCATAGATCTGAGAGGAACTCAGCTGGACTCTTTTGAAATAGCTTCCTCCCCACTGAATCGGTGATGGCAAAAGCATGCAAGCAAACTCCTCCACGGATTTGCCTTCGGCACAACAAAAAAACTCACCTCCAACTTGTAACATCCCAGAAGCTACTAGACCCCCAAGATGAATTCTTGTCATGGACAAAGACCCGGAATAACCCAGAGTCACCTTCAGAGCTGGATTCAAGATAAAAGGAGCCTTGGCCTGCAAATAGCAATTTTGTGATATAGGTCAATTTACCTCAATTTGGACTCACCAACTCAAATTGATCATATCAATAAACCCCTGATCCCCAGAGAGACCCAATTGACACAAAAGCCCCATCCTAGGGTCACCAATTTTGGGCCATTTGGCCAAAATGACCAAAATGCCCTTTGGGTTCAAAATGAAATTAAACCCAATCCAATTGGTTTTGGACCTTGAACCAAGGCCCATTATACATCCCATGTGTCAAATGACCTAGTCTACCCTCTGAAATTGGATAGAGGTGCCATGCATGGGGGTATTTTGGGAAAACCCCCAATTTCCACAAAGGTCCAAGGATGAGCTCCTTAATAATATGCCACATGGCTTCCAATCTCACTCCCCATGCAGCCCTCTGAACACCCTTGATGATTTCCACCAGGATTGGTGAGGTGGCACACAAGAAAAAGAGAGAGAAAGGGGTCTCCTTGAGGTGGTCGGCCACCATAATGGCAAGCCAAAATCTAAGAGGGATTAGTGCCTAATTCTAATCCTAATCATCCCCTCACAGATCAAGGACGAATTCCCCCACCATTTGGCAAGGTGAGAGTGGCTGGATTGGGAGGTTGCAACATTGGTGAAATCGCCAATAATAGCAGCCTCAGCTATAGACTCCCCCGACCTCTTGCCCCATTGCATTAGCTTCAAAATTTCCTGAGAAGAAGAAGCCCCCTGTTATTGGAAGGAATGGAGCTCTGTAGAGGGAGATTGGGCAATGGCATGGAGCTTGAAAATTCGGCCATGGCACTTGAGCAAACACCTCCAATCAACCCCAATCAAGGTCGGATTCCCCTCTCTCTTCACCTATGCAAGAAATCCCTTCTTTCCCCCATGATTCGAGCCCCAAATGGGGTTTTCAAGCTCGCCACTTCCGTCCATTTGGACGGAAAAAATGGAAATAGCCGGGGGGCACCTCCGGCCACCCCGGGATGATCGGACACCACCAGTCGACAGCCCTTGGTCGACTGGTGGTGGTGACTTGGGGGTTTCGTCGGAAACCCCCTAGATCGGCCAGAGATCGGGTCGAAAGTTGCCCAGGCGCGAGTTTTCCCAGCCACAGAGATGGGGGAAGACGAAATCTCGGCCTTGATTTAAATCCCTTTGATCTGGGATTAAATTTAAATCCAGGAAATATCCTGATTAGTATAATAAACCCTACCTCAATTAATTTTTATAAAATTATTGGCTGCAATTCAGGAAAAATGTTGAATACCAAAGTTGGAGCTTATGGTCTTGTCTTGCTACTGTAAAATTTTTGATAATTTTTGGACATGTTAAACTGCATGAATGATTTTTCTATGGTTGTTGGGGTAATATTCAACCACTCAATTTCAGCAATGTTAAAATCTTAGAAAATTAAGGGCTATCCAAAAATTCTTATGATGAACACCAATGTTTGAACTTATGACCTTATCCATCCAGGAAAAATTGAAGAGTAGGGTCTTCATTAATGGAACTTCCTATTATCCAATTTCAATGCTTGCATGCAAAGCTTTTATTTTACCATAGTTTATTGCATTTTTAGAAAATTATTGGTTGATCTTCCAGAGAAGTCTCAAACCTAAATAGTGTACAACAAGCTCTTGTCTAGCCCGGGAAATTTACTATAGGATGTTTGACCCCAAGAGACCCATGTATAAATTTTTGAATCAAGGATGTAATTATGGGATTTAAATCTTGTAAAAATGATTTAGGGAATTCTACAACTCCAATTGTCTTGAATTTTGAGGCATGCATGAGTCATGCCCATATGTAACTCCTGTAAAAATTTCAGGATTTTTGGGAACAATATTTCCTAAGTTTTCGAATAATTTAATTAGTGTTACATATAGTTAATGGAATTATTTAGTGAGTTCTACAACTCCAAATGACCCCAATTTTGGGTGTCATCCTTGTTAAGTCAATATTTGACCATGTCCAAAATGTTAGCACAATTGAACCCCTGCATGTTGGATTTTTTTCCACTTGCATGACTTTGCATGTTAAGTAATATGGCGTGCTAATAGTAATCATGTGCTTATTACTAAATTGAGAAGTTCTACTAATAGAATGATTTTGAAAGAAATGCACATGCATGTGTTTTATACATGCGAAGTCACCTCATGGAGTTGAGGTCTAGGGGATTAATTTCCCTAAGGTTTTATTTATTAATTAAAAATTATATCATAATGAATTTAATGAAATAATCAAGCTATATGGCCTGAGAAAAAATCTGAAATTTAGAATTTACTCCTCTTATAACATTATAAGTTAGCGATAAAATCTCATGATAGTTAGATCACCATATATGGTAGACCCTTCCCAAAGCATGGAAAACCCTAGGTGAACAATTGGATTTATTTAATAAGTTCAACATTATAGGAAATTATGATTTTCTGGAAATAGGGTTTAGATGTCATGACAAATCAATAATATTAGTGTCAATTTAATTTGATGAGTATTTTGTTGGTCCCTTCACAAAATATGGACAACACTATTGGGTAGTCAATTTAATTATCGATGAAAAATAATAGGAAATGGAGATTTTCTGGATTTAGGGTTTTCTTGGCACCTAGAACCTTCAGTCTTAAGAATAGGACAATTGGGAATGGGGGTTTTCGGGGAAACATTCGAGGATTGATGATGCATTTTTATGGACTGCGTATAATAGAAATAGATAGAGATAGAAAGTCATGCACTAGGTTCATGTATAACAATCAAATAATGACAAGACTAATTGGAGAGTAAGGGTTAATTATTTTCAGGTAGAATCCGATAATAATAAGTATCTTGGGAAAGAGAGGCTTGGGTTTGAATGCCCATGGTGCCTCCTAGTACCGTTGAGAGCCCTTCACCGGGTATTCCTCGGGAAGTCCAAGATTAACCATAACTACTTAGAGAATAATCACCAAGGGAAGGGTAATTAAATGGATGCATATAGGCAACACGGAAAGGGAGACGGGCTTGTTGTTTATAGCCTGGTCTGAAAGTAAATATGAGCCAAGGGCTCCCAGTTGTAAATAAAGGACTTGATAGTCCAAGGTTTGGAATGTGATGTGATATGATATGTTTCGCATGTGCATAGATACTGGTACTGTGGCGGGTCTTCGGTACGGTCTGGTCGTCTCACCGACGGACGTACGTTGACTCGGGCAAGTGGTTGTGGTAAGGATAAGCTCGGTGGTTATTTTGGGAAAAAGCTTATCTCTTGACCCTTCACTTGGCCCTTCTAAGTCTGACGCGCAGCAAAAATGCACGACTAGTCCGCCCCACGCGTGGGTCTCGGAGGGAGTGTGGAGAGGTCTAGGCCTGGTAGTGAGATTTACCCTCCTAGAAGTGGGGGAGCCCGACCCACTGTCACTACTGCCACGGTAGTGAGACCCTAGGTGATAGCTACACCTTGAAAATGGGGAACATATAAGGTCTGTACGTACAGAGTCGTGTGCGTGTGTGGCACTTGCATGTTTGCATAATCATAGCATAGCAAGCATATGTTTGAGCATATCATACCCTCTATCATATGAATTATTTATGGGTTTTTTTTTCATATGATCAGGACGTTGAGGCGGACCCCTTAACTTATATGTCTACCGGAGACATTCATATAAGTTAAGGTTCAATTTTTGTGGCTTCTTTAACTTAATTAGTTGCATGTAATAACTTACATTCCAACGTGACACCCCATCGTATAAATTAGTACGCGATAACTTATACGATGGGAGCTCTGCAACACGATCCTTAACTTATAATTTTGTATGCACGTCTATAAAAGTTAAGGTTAGTTTCTTGTGTTAGTAGATGTTTACCTTTCTGGTGATAGTAGAGTTGTAGCTTTTCTTACATGTTCTTACTTACACTTGTACATCTATTAATTACCATGGTTATGTGTACATATGGTTAAGAGAAACTACTTGATTCATACCAGCCGTAGTTATTAAGTAAACCTACCTATCCGGAATTGTTCCTTCCCAACGATAATGTAGGCCCTATATACATGTACTTATACAACCACAGTAGATAGGTCCATCTGTCACCTGCTTGAATCAACTCTGTTTTGTTGTCCCCTTTCATATCCTTCCTCCCGCCCGGTGCCCAGGAGTCGTGGGGAAGGGGAGGAAGAATCCGCTGAGTCTTTTTAGACTGACGGTCGGTTGTGACCATATCATTTTAGGAGAAGCCGGCAGAAGACCAGGAGCAGATACGTCTACAACGTCTGATGGCCCGGCATAGTTGGAGGAGGGTGTGCAAGGAGGTGACCCAGTCCATGAATAGTTGCAGCAGAAGACCTATAGCAAGCTCCAGTTTTAGATTGTTTACCTTTATGAGTGACTTTGTAGTGAGGCATTGATGTAAAGGGGCGTGGCCCCTCTTTTTTTTCAATCTGTATATCTCATTGTGGACATTAAAATTATTAACTATTGATGTGATCATGTGGACTTATGTTGTATATTGTACTCCTTTGTACCTATGCTGCGCTCCTTCTTATTTTACTTGTGATATGGGTTTGGCCTGGTTTGATATTGATGAGCCGGCAGAATCAGCGTAGTGTGGTGGCGACTGATACGTACGTCGGTGACACCACAATGCGGCGGTTCTGGGCGGTAAGACCTCGGTCTCCCGGGGAATTGGGGGAAGGGGTCTTACACAACTGATCTCCTTCCCAGCTCTCAGCCCACAGCTTTCAGAAATGCAGAGGGTCTCAGATAAAATGAGAAGAAAAGTCAGATTTTGCTGCCTTATACTTTCTTAGCTAACGTCGGCATTAGCACCTATCGCCGTGTTAGCCCAAAGGCGGTGGCATCATTCCACACTAGAAACTAGGAATGAAATACAACATGTTATTTACAAGGTTTGTTTACAACATGATTATAACAAAGGTGGCTTCCAAACATCGGCACGCAGTCCAGCCACACATGAAAACAGTAAACAAATCAACTTGGCCTTTGAGGGCCAGCTCAGCATAGCACAACACAGCAGTAGGGGCTTCAGCCTGCTATTTCCCGCTAGCCTCGCCAGGACCTGTACAAACAAATCCACCAAGTGGTGGGAAAATAAGTAACCGGTCAGCTTTAGCAGGCCCAGGCTTATAACGACCCCACCCATGCTCGGGGCAGTGGTGCTCCTTGCCTACAGACAAGTAGCAGCAGTATATATTTCACAGCTGCGTCTAAGCACCACATAGAAATATTCAACACACGGTGACATCAAGTCACACGTTATGTGCACTCACGACATGTCATCCTCAAGTCCTTTTTCAACTTAGATGATCAGATTGAGCTAGGCCGTACATCCGAAGTTCTGGCACTATCGTTATAAGCTAGATGTCAGGATTTAACTATGTTTGGCCCGGGTTCGGATCAGCTTATGCCGGCACTCATAAATGTCAGGATTCAACTTAGCCTGACACGGGTTTGGCTTCCCCTTGTGCCAGATGAACTATAACCTCACAGGGTCATTACCTCAGCCTCAGGGCGAGGTCCAAACATGATAAGCAATCTAAATGATTACTGTCTTCGGCGTTACTTCTTAACGTTGGGCGTTAGCCCTTAACGCTGGGCGTTACTCTTAACGCTGGGCGTTAGCTCATTTCCGGGTAATTTTTGGGTAACACCTCCAGAACTCACTACTGCACGTCTCAGTACTCAGAACCCGAAAAACACAACATATGGCGCTACCGCCGGCGTTATCTCTAATGCCTGGCGTTAACGAACAGAACATTAAGCAACATCACCAATCCAGACCAACTTGTCCAAATGGGCTTCAAACAGCATGCCTATGTCTGTACTACCATTCCAGACTCTATATGCAAATTTTGTGGGGATAACATCAACCCACCGGAAGAACCTATCTACTAATTAGTAGAAGTCTTCCTAAGCATGCAAACCAAAGGACGCACATGTCCAAAGATGAAGGGAGGAGAATCGTTACCCTTGGTGCTTGTTTCGGTGCCATAGAACCGAAAGGAGATCGGCTGGAATCTTTTGAAACAACTTCCTCTCCTCCGAATCCACGATGGCACAAACACAAAAGAATCTCCTTCACCGATTTGCCTTCGACACAACGCACGACCACCACAACTCATTGTATATTGACCTCTAAACGAGCTGGAATGGGTTTAAATTGTTCTCGATTGAATTTAGGGCTCCGATCTCATTCCGAAAAGGTATTGTGGCGAAAATCGGACAACTGGAAATGTGTTGTCTTATTCTCGAATGGGTAAATCTTATTCTCTGTTGGATGGAGAACACGAGCCCTTACCAAAAAAGTGTTGTGCGCAAAAATTGAACAACCGGATCAAAAGCTATGGCTGCTTGAATTTTAGGTGTAATTTGGATCTAAATCCCGCATTACCAGTGGAACCCACTGTATATCGAACAATAAACAAACTTGAATGGTTATATCCTACTCTCCATTGGATTTAGGGCTCTGATAAAGAGTTCTGTCTGTTTGAAGTTTATGTGTCATTTGGAGTTAAATCTCACATTACCACTGCAACCCACTGTAGATCAACCACTAAACGAACTGGAATGGGTAAAAATTGTTGTCCATTGGATGTAGGGCTCTGATCACATTCTGAAAAGGTGTTGTGGGCAAAAATTAGACAACCAAATCAAAGTTCTGGTGGTTTCAAGTTTAGGTGTCATTTGGAGCTAAATTTTGCATTACCAGTGCAACCCGTTATAAATCGACAGCTAAATGACCTGCAATGGGTAAAACTTGTGCTTCAATGAATGTAGGGCTCCGAGCTCATTCCTAAAAGGTGTTGAGGGGGTAAAATCAGACAACCGGAGCAAAAGTTATTACTGTATAAAGTTTGGGTGTCGTTCGGAGCTAAATCTCTTACTTTCACTACAAACTGCATCTTAAATTCTTTCATTTTGAAATTAATGTGTCATTTGGAGCTAAATATCGCACTACCACTACAACCCACTGTATATCGACCTCTAAGCGAGCTTGATTGGGTTAAAATTGTTCTCCATTGGATTTAGGGCTCCGATCTCACTCTGAAAAGGTATTGTGGGCGAAAATCAGACAACCGGATCAAAAGTAACGGATGTTTGAAGTTTAGGTCTCCTTTCGAGCTAAATACCTTATTACCAACCCGCTGTATATTAAACACTAAACAAACTGGAATGGGTAAAACTTGTTCTCCATTGGATGTAAGGCTCCGAGCTCATTCCAAAAAGGTGTTGTGCGCAAAAATCGGAGACCAGATCAAAAGTTATGGCTGTTACAGTTTCTGTGTTAAGAGGAGCAAAATCCCTCATTACCATTGCAACCCGATGTATATTGACCACTAAAATGAGCTGGAATAGTTTAAAATTGTGCTCCATTGGATGTATGCCTCCGAGCAGATTCTGAAAAAGTGTTGTGTGCAAAAATCAAACATACAAATCAAAAGTAATGGCTGTTAGAAGTTTAGGTATCATTTGGACCTAAATTTTGCATTATCGCTGCAACCGGGTATATATCGACAAATAAATGAACTAGAATGGGTAAAACTTGTGCTCCAATGAATGTAGTGCTCCTAGCTCATTTCAAAAAGGTGTTGTGGGGTAAAATCAAAAACCGCATCAAGAGTTGTTGTTGTTTTAAGTTTGAGTGTCATTTGCACCTAAATCTCGTATTTACACTACAACCCGCATTAAAAATTCTGGCATTTTGAAGTGTATGTGTCATTTAAAGCTAAATCTTATATTACCTCCACAACTCACTCTATATCGACCTCTAAACGAGCTGGAATGGGTTTAAATTGTTCTCGATTTGATTTAGGGCTCCGATTTCATTCTGAAAAGGTATTGTGGGCGACAATCAGGCAACTGGAAATGTGTTGTCTTATTCTCGAATGGGTAAATCTTATTCTATGTTGGATGCAGAATACGAGCTCTTACCAAGAAAGTGTTGAGCGCAAAAATTGAACAACCGGATCAAAAGTTATGGCTGCTTGAAGTTTTGGCGTAATTTGGAGCTAAATCCCGCATTACCACTGGAACCCACTGTATATCGAATAATAAACAAACTTGAATGGTTATATCCTACTCTCCATTGGATTTAGGGCTCTGATAATATTCCGAAAAGGTGTTGTGGGAAAAAATCAAACATACAAATCAAAAGTTATGGCTGTTAGAAGTTTAGGTGTCATTTGGAGCTAAATTTCACATTACCACAACAACCCGCTATATATCGACAACTAAATGAACTGGAATGGGTAAAACGTGTGCTCCAATGAATGTTGTGCTCCGAGCTCATTTCGAAAAGGTGTTCTGGGGTAAAATCAGACAACCGCATCAAGAGGTGTTGCAGTTTTAAGATTGAGTGTCATTTGCAGCTAAATCTCTCATTTTCACTACAACCCACATTAAATATTCTGGCATTTTGAAGTGTATGTATCATTTGAAGCTAAATCTCATATTATCACCACAACTCACTGTATATCGACCTCTAAATGAGCTGGAATGGGTTTAAATTGTTCACGATTGGATTTAGGGCTCCGATCTCATTCCGAAAAGTTATTGTGAGAGAAAATCAGACAACCGAAAATGTGTCTTATTCTCGAATGGGAAAACTAATTCTTTGTTGGATGGAGAATACGAGCTCTTATCGAAAAAGTGTTGTGCGCAAAAATCGAGCAACCGGATCAAAAGTTATGGCTGCTTGAAGTTTAGGTGTAATTTGGAGTTAAATCCCGCATTTCCATTGGAACCCACTGTATATCGAACAATAAATGAACTTGAATGGGTATATCCTACTCTTCATTGGATTTAGGGCTCTGATCTCATTCTAAAAAGGTAATGTGGGCAAAAATTGGGCAACTGGATCAAAAGTTCTGTCTGTTTGAAGTTTATGTGTCATTTGGAGCTAAATCACACATTACCACTGCAACCCACTATAGATCAACCACTAAACAAACTAGAATGGGTAAAACTTGTTGTCTATTGGATGTAGGGCTCTGATCTCATTTCGAAAAGTTATTGTGGGCAAAAATTAGACAACTGGATCAAAGTTATGGTTGTTTCAAGTTTAGGTGTCATTTGGAGCTAAATTTTGCATTACCAGGGCAACCCATAATATATCGACAACTAAATGAACTGCAATGGGTAAAACTTGTGCTTCAATGAATGTAGGGATCTGAGCTCATTCCTAAAAGGTGTTGAGGGGGTAAAATCAGGCAACCAGATCAATAATTATTGTTGTATAAAGTTTGAGTGTCGTTCGGAGCTAAATCTCTCACTTTCACTACAAACCGCATCTTAAATTCTTTCATTTTGAAATTAATGTGGCATTTGGAGCTAAATCTCGCACTACCACTACAACCCACCGTATATCAACCTCTAAGCGAGCTTGAATGGGTTAAAATTGTTCTCCATTGGATTTAGGGCTCCGATCTCATTCTAAAAAGGTATTGTGGGCGAAAATCAAACAACCAGATCAAAAGTTATGGATGTTTGAAGTTTATGTCTCCTTTCGAGCTAAATACCTTATTACCAAGCCGCTGTATATTGACAACTAAACAAACTGGAATGGGTAAAACTTGTTCTCCACTGGATGTAAGGCTCCGAGCTCATTCCAAAAAGGTGTTGTGAGCAAAAATCAGACAACCAGATCCAAAGTTATGGTTGTTACAGTTTCTGTGTCAAGAGGAGCAAAATCCCTCAGTACCATTGCAACCCGATGTATATTGACCACTAAAATGAGCTGGAATGGTTTAAAATTGTGCTCCATTGGATGTATGCCTCCGAGCATATTCCGAAAAGGGTTGTGTGCAAAAATCAAACATACAAATCCAAAGTTATTGCTGTTAGATTTTAGATGTCATTTGGACCTAAATTTTGCATTAACGCTGCAACCGGGTATATATCGACAACTAAATGAACTAGAAAGGGTAAAACTTGTGCTCCAATGATTGTAGTGCTCCGAGCTCATTTCGAAAAGGTTTTGTGGGGTAAAATCAGAAAACCGCATCAAGAGTTGTTGTTGTTTTAAGATTGAGTGTCATTTGCAGCTAAATCTCGCATTTACACTACAACCCCCATTAAAAATTCTGGCATTTTAAAGTGTATGTGTCATTTGAAGCTAAATCTCATATTACCTCCACAACTCACTCTATATCGACCTCTAAACGAGCTGGAATGGGTTTAAATTGTTCTCGATTTGATTTAGGGCTCCGATTTCATTCCAAAAACGTATTGTGGGCGAAAATCTGACAACTGGAAATGTGTTGTCTTATTCTCGAATGGGTAAATCTTATTCTTTGTTGGATGGAGAATACGAGCTCTTACCAAGAAAGTGTTGGGCACAAAAATTGAACAACCGTATCAAAAGTTATGGCTGCTTGAAGTTTAGGTGTAATTTGGAGCTAAATCCCGCATTACAACTGGAACCCACCGTATATCGAACAATAAACAAACTAGAATGGTTATATCCTACTCTCCATTGGATTTAGGGCTCTGATAATATTCTAAAAAGGTGTTGTGGAAAAAGTCGAACATACAAATCAAAAGTTATGGCTATTAGAAGTTTAGGTGTCATTTGGAGCTAAATTTCGCATTACCACAACAACCCGCTATATATCGACAACTAAATGAACTGGAATGAGTAAAACTTGTGCTCCAATGAATATAGTGCTCCGAGCTAATTTTGAAAAGATGTTCTGGGGTAAAATCAGACAATCGCATCAAGAGGTGTTGTTGTTTTAAGATTGAGTGTCATTTGCAGCTAAATCTCTCATTTTCAGTAGAACTCTCTTTAAAAATTCTGGCATTTTGAAGTGGATGTGTCATTTGGAGCTAAATCTCTTATTACCACAACAACTCACCGTCTATTGACCTCTAAACGAGCTAAAATGGGTTTAAATTGTTCTCGATTGGATTTAGAGCTCTGATCACATTCCGAAAAGGTATTGTGGGCGAAAATTGGACAATCTGATCAAAAGGTACGGCTGTTTGAAGTTTAGGTCTCCTTTCGAGCTAAATACCTTATTACCAACCCACTGTATATTGACCACTAAACAAACTGGAATCGGTAAAACATGTTCTCCATTGGATACGGGCTCCGATCTCACTCCAAAAAGGGGTTGTGCGCAAATATCGGACAACCAGATCAAAAGTTATGGCTGTTACAGTTTCTGTGTCAAGAGGAGCTAAATCCCTCATTACCATTGCAACCCGCTGTATATTAACCACTAAAAAGAGTTGGAATGGTTTAAAATTGTGCTCCATTGGATGTATGCCATCGAGCATATTCTGAAAAGGTGTTGTGGGCAAAAATCAAACAAACAAATCAAAAATTAT
This sequence comes from Dactylorhiza incarnata, assembly GCA_033032865.1. Taxonomy (NCBI): domain Eukaryota; kingdom Viridiplantae; phylum Streptophyta; class Magnoliopsida; order Asparagales; family Orchidaceae; genus Dactylorhiza; species Dactylorhiza incarnata. Next base: position 1,600,524 of record JAWHQI010000330.1, on the reverse strand, counting down.
GGTTGTTAGAAGTTTATGTGTCATTTGGGGCTAAATTTCGCATTACCGCTGCAACCCGGTATATATTGACAACTAAATGAACTGGAATGGGTAAAACTTGTGCTCCAATGAATGTAGTGCTCCGAGCTCATTTCGAAAAAGTGTTGTGGGGGTAAAATCAGACAACTGCGTCAAGAGTTGTTGATGTTTTAAGATTGAGTGTCATTTGGAGCTAAATCTCTCATTTTCACTACAACCCGCATTAATCATTCTGGCATTTTGAAGTGTATGTATCATTTGAAGCTAAATCTCATATTACCACCACAACTCACTATATATCGACCTCTAAACAAGCTGGAATGGGTTTAAATTGTTCACGATTGGATTTAGGGCTCCGATCTCATTCCGAAAAGGTATTGTGGGAGAAAATCAGACAACCGGAAATGTGTCTTATTCTCGAATGGGAAAATCTAATTCTTTGTTGGATGGAGAATACTAGCTCTTACCGAAAAGGTGTTGTGCGCAAAAATCGAGCAACCGGATCAAAAGTTATGGCTGCTTGAAGTTTAGGTGTAATTTGGAGCTAAATCCTGCATTTCCATTGGAACCAACTGTATATCGAACAATAAATGAACTTGAATGGTTATATCCTACTCTCCATTAGATTTAGGGCTCTGATCTCATTCTAAAAAGGTAATGTGGGAAAAAATTGGGCAACTGGATCAAAAGTTCTGTCTGTTTGAAGTTTATGTGTCATTTGGAGCTAAATCACACATTAACACTGCAACCCACTGTAGATCAACCACAAAACAAACTAAAATGGGTAAAACTTGTTGTCCATTGGATGTAGGGCCCCGATCTCATTCCGAAAAGTTGTTGTGGGAAAAAATTAGACAACTGGATCAAAGTTATGGTTGTTTCAAGTTTAGGTGTCATTTGGAGCTAAATTTTGCATTACCAGGGCAACCCATTTTATATCGACAACTAAATGAACTGGAATGGGTAAAACTTGTGCTTCAATGAATGTAGGGCTCGGAGCTCATTCCTAAAAGGTGTCGAGGGGGTAAAATCAGGCAACCGGATCAAAAATTATTGATGTATAAAGTTTGAGTGTCGTTCGGAGCTAAATCTCTCACTTTCACTACAAACCGCATCTTAAATTCTTTCATTTTGAAATTAATGTGGCATTTGGAGCTAAATCTCGCACTACAACTACACCCACTATATATTGACCTCTAGAGAGCTTGAATGGGTTAAAATTGTTCTCCATTGGATTTAGGGCTCCGATCTCATTCCGAAAAGGTATTATGGGCGAAAATCAGACAACCGGATCAAAAGTTACGGATGTTTGAAGTTTAGGTCTCCTTTCGAGCTAAATACCTTATTACCAAGCCGCTGTATATTGACCACTAAACAAATTGGAATGGGTAAAACTTGTTCTCCATTGGATGTAGGGCTCCAGGCTCATTCCAAAAAGGTGTTGTGCGCAAAAATCGGACAACCAGATAAAAACTTATGGCTGTTACAGTTTCTGTGTCAAGAGGAGCTAAATCCCTCATTACCATTGCAGCCCGCTCTATATTGACCACTAAAATGAGCTGGAATGGTTTAAAATTTTGCTACATTGGATGTATGTCGTCGAGCATATTCCGAAAAGTTGTTGTGGGCAAAATCAAACATATAAATTAAGTTTAGGTGTCATTTGGAGCTAAATTTCGCATTACCACTGCATCCAGCTATATATCGACAACTAAATGAACTAGAATGGGTAAAACTTGTGCTCCAATGAATATAGTGCTCCGAGCTCAATTCGAAAATGTGTTGTGGGGTAAAATTAGACAACCGCATCAAGAGTTGTTGTTGTTTTAAGATTAAGTATTATTTGCAGCTAAATCTCTCATTTTCACTACAACCCGCTTTAAAATTTCTGGCATTTTGAAGTGTATATGTCATTTGGAGCTAAATATCGTTTTACCACCACAACTCACTGTATATCGACCTCTAAACGAGCTGGAATTGGTTTAAATTGTTCTCGATTGGATTTAGGGCTCCGATCTCATTCCGAAAAGGTATTGTGGGCAAAAATCTGACAACCAAAAAATGTGTTGTCGTATTATCGAATAGGTAAATCTTAATCTCTGTTGGATGGAGAATATGATCTCATTCCGAAAAAGTGTTGTGAGCAAATATCGAACAACCGGATCAAAAGTTATGGCTGCTTGAAGTTTAGGTGTAATTTGGAGCTAAATCCTGCATTACCACTGGAACCCACTGTATATCGAACAATAATGAACTTTAATGGTCATATCCTACTCTCCATTGGATATAGGGCTCTGAGCTCATTCTAAAAGGTAATGTAGCCAAAAATTGGGCAACTAGATCAAGAGTTCGGTCTATTTGAAGTTTATGTGTCATTTAGAGCTAAATCCCACATTACCACTACAACCCACTGTAGATCAACCACTAAACAAACTGGAATGGGTAAAACTTGTTCTCCATTGGATGTAGAGCTCTGATCTCTTTCTGAAAAGGTGTTGTGGGCAAAAATCAGACAACCGGATCAAAGTTATGGTTGTTTCTGTTGGAACATGGTTTTCTGCATCCCTTTGATTTGAGAATAACAAATCCTAATTGTATTTGATCTTGTTTGCCATTGTATTTTTAGCATGCAGGTTTGGACAGATATGACACCAGGTTGCTGCAACAATGTCTGGCACTAACCACAAGCTGAAGGATTGAAAGTTGTTTAACGCCAGGCGTTAAGCTTAACGCTAGGCGTTAGCGCTAGACGAAATCAGCGTTCGACGAAATGCATACCACGGCGTTCGACGAAATGAGAAGCACGTTCGACGAAATGCGTTCGACGAAAATTCTGTTCGACGAAATGGAGGTCGACGAAAGGAGAAGATGGCATGTGTCACAACCCGCATTTTCCCAAGAATATAATACATATTATCAGAGCAAGGGGAAAATACGCGTCATGATGCCACGCCTGCAGGAGACGACTACGGACACTCAAGCAAACACTCCTTACGATAAATTTATAAAAGACATATATATGTTTGATATAAAAAGAAGATTTACCTTTGTAGCTTAGGACCGCGTCCCTCGGTCCGGTGGATCACTACTCCATAAGTAGAAAGCTAAACATACGCAGCGGAAAAATAGGTTTGTTTTTAGACTACATTAGCATGAAGATAAACATCCAAGACATGATATGCACATATCTATGTTTAGTATAGTAAGAAAGGATTTTCTACGATTTTCAAAGTAAGTGATATTTATTTAAAACCATGATATGCAAAAATAACATTTTTATATCAATAAAGTAACTAATGCATCCTAGCATAAAGCTTCCCAGAGAGCAAGTAGGTAAACAACCCAAAAGTAACAACAAAGCAACAAGCAAGCAATGTAAACATAAAAGTCATATGGGCGCGAAAAACAACTAAAGATCTGCCCCTTGCCTAGAAGAGAGGAAGGGCCTCGACAAGAGACCTAAACGACGCCGCTCTAACCCCTGCGGTAGCTAAAGACCTAAACCTGAGACATTGATAAGAAAAGAATGCCTCAGCCCAAAGGGTGCAAGAAAACCAAGATTAGCAGCAATAAGGAATAAAAGAGTGCATAATGGAGAACTAAGCAGGTAAGCATGAATAATCTTACAACAACCCGAGCCAGCTCAAACGAGTGCACTCAGTAAGAGGAAAAGAAAATCCTGCACCAGAAGGTAATAGCCAAAGCAATCAAAGCCAACCACGTGTCCGCCATTGCGGCTCAGAGGTGTTGGTTATATATATAATATCATAATACACATATATAAGCCTGTAAATTTACAAGCACTTGAGACTGATCAGCTCGAGGGAAGAGCGTCCCCCAAAAGAAGGCACTGCGATGGTGGTATCTTCCACAAACGCCCGCAGCCCAAAAACCAAACAGGAGTGTTGCGGCGGTGACTCCAATCCACTCAAACCAACAACCCAAAAGAGGCGTTGTGGCGGTGACTTTAAGCTCACACGCTCAATAGACTCACACATAGCACCAGAAGTAGGGGTGCATAATCATATATAAGTATATGTATCTATATATAAGTATATAAATAAACCTCAGTGCAGGTCACCAGAGAACACTCAGAACATTCAACGAAGATCATAGAGATCAAGAACCACTCACCAAAACTATCCCGAAGAATTAGACAACATAGCATACTTAGCTCATAAATCCAACATAGCAAACAGAGGAGTGCCAGGCGGGGGAACAGGATTTCAGAAAGCCGACACCATGCCAGGCCTGGTGTCGGAACAAGACGAAGAAAAACATAACACGAAGGCCAAACACCTGAACAATACTCAGCGGTTCATTTGAAAACACTTGGTGAGTCCAAACTTGACTCCTAACGAACTTCTTTTAACAGTACGATGAATAAGACACGACAAGACACCATAAATGACCACTTTTCTGTAAGGATGAAATTGCCAATGATTGGAACGGGTGAAAAGCTCGAATCCAAAAATGCTACTACAAGACATTCCTCATTAGCAAATAATGGTTTCGTTGAATCATCGAGAACTAGCAATGGGAATCCCCAGGAGTTTAGCATCTAATTCCCCGTACCCGCTGGGAATTAGGAAACAAAATCCTAGGGTATTTAACCGGCTAGACCATCAGAACATAGCCAACAAAACCATCCAAATCTCACTCGAGGCGGCAATGTGGTTCAATACAAGAGCAAAAGATGACCACAACAGCAAGCCGACCCACCACTAATACGGCAACAACTAAACAAAACACGGGAATAGCTTCCTAAAAAGGCTTATGTAGCATCGTCCTAACTCCTATAAGAAAGATCATATGAACATAGCATCCCCCATATACAGGGAAATAAACTTTAGCATTTGCACTATAAGTAATAAGCCATATAAAAATATTTGTTCACTTATCTATAGAGCAAAGCGGCCAATGATTTGAAGCAATTATAAGGTCTCGAAACCAAAATACACCTATATAACCTCCAAGTTAACAATTAATAGCTTTGCCAAAACTTTGAGAACCAGCAAGAGAAATTCTCGGGAAATTTAGCGTCTAGGTCCCCCCAGCCCGACAGGAATTACGAAGCTAAATTTCCAGAAAATGTAGGATTTGGTTTCCGATACCGCCATGATCTTAAAGGGGCTCGAGTCGGGGAAATTCAGCCAACATAGGGAAATAACCATACTTTTAGCTCGCTATAAGGGAAATAGGAAGAATTTAACAAGACAGGCACATGAAACTAAAAGGTGAAATATCTCGCTTTAACTGGTGAAGAGTGCAGATCAGTAAAACCAACCAGGCTTTTTGCTATTGAAATGCACAGAATTAGCATAGACATGCATAATTTAACCCTCCAACCCTCTCAGGATGTGCACACAATAAGCATAGAAGTATACATTTATATCCAACCCAATTTCTAAATGAAAGGCAAGGCTAACCATCCCCACTTTTATCCATCCAGGATTTCCAATAGACCAAGCATGTATAATCGAAAGAAACCATCCCGATTCTAAATGAATTTCAAAATTATCCATTGTTTACGATTAGGAACAAAAAAACAAACAAGAGTAACCAACTAGCAGGTATTACCCAGTTAAAGGTCCAGAAATTTCGAGCATAAAACCCAAGATAAATCCGGCAGGTAAACCAAGGGATTCCAGGCCATTTCCAGCCCAAATCCAGATAGAACCAAGCATCAGGAAGGGCAATTTTTTTCAGTATGAATCTAAGTAAAACCGAGCATCAGGAAGGGGGAAAATTTTCAGCATGGATCTACGCAAAACAGGGCATCAGGAAGGGGCTGCCTACCCCACTCTCACATCCAAATTTATTTAAGGAGAAGGAAAAGGTGAGGGGGAGGAGGAGGGAAAAGGGATCCTTGGCTCGACACCGACCGACCAACCCTATCTCCGCGACTCGCCGGCTTCACGGGAGAATTGGGGTTATCGGGGAAGGGGAGAATGAAAAAAAATATGGTTGAGGGGGGGGGGGGGGGGGGGGGGGGTTAGATAATTATATGTATAAATAATTGTATATGTATAATTATATATATATATATGTATAATTATATGAATAATTATATGTATAATTATATGTATAATTATATGTAATTATATGTATAACTTTTACATATATAAACATATATAAGAAAAAAAAATTTATACGCATAAAACTTATATATACTCATATATATAACTGTGCAAATATATATCCGCCTACAAATACCTACCTATATGAAAACATGATTGCACAAATTTACTTATACAAGACCATACATACACGAATATATATATATATCAATATATATTTATACATATACCCACATTTATGCCCCCAACTAGAAATAACTCGCCAGACGACGACGACGATCCCAAAACGGTAACGCCCCTTCGCCTCCACGCCCTGAATTAATATTTCGCTTTAGATAAATTATTATTAATTCCATATGTTTTATTAAAATAATTATAAGAAAAACCCAGGACGTTACAGCATGGGAGCTGATTAAAGAAAGAATCTCAACGCCGGGTGTTAGTCTTAACGATGGGCGCTATCCGGCCGATGAATTTGGCAAGGACAAAGCAGCCGTGATTGCAGGAGGAACTTTAGGAATGATTTGCCCAAAGCCCCGCGTTAGGCTTAACGCCGGCGTTAGTATTGCCTAAAACAAAACATTTCCTAAAGTGCAGAATCTCCTTCCCCTTCTGAAGATCCGAGCCATCAATATGTTGCTATACATGGTCAACGCCCAGCGTTAGCACTTAACGCCGGTGTTAGCTCAAAGTCTATAAATTGGATGATTTCGACGTCTCTCACTACTGATCAACAAGAGCCCTTCTCCAGCAATTCAGAAACTCAGTCAAGGCCGTATTTTCAAACCATCATCTCCCACACATATTCGAGCAAAGAATTCAGGAGGATCGGATCAACGCTTACACAATGCGAAGAATGCATGCTTCGACTTCAAGAATATTCAGTGTGCCTTCGCCATCTCCAGAATTCTTCTAGGGAGTTTTTACTTGAATTTAATATTTGTCTTTTATTTTTATCTTTGTAATCGGTTCGTGAATTCGCCTCGTGTTGGCGAATGGGTCTGGGTAGGACTTAGGGAGAAATTTGCCTCGTGTTGGCGACTGGGTCTAGGGAGTAGATCTAGGGGGTGCTCGAGGCCTTTCTGGTGATAGATTGGCTAGAGCGGCTTGAGGCCGTATCTGGGGAGAGATCGGCTAAAGCCAACCGGTTTGTGGGGATACGAGTTGGTATAGAAAACAAAAGGAGTTTTCATATTAGTCGCCTCGATTTCTAGCGACATAGAATTCAAATTTTGTAATCATGTTTTTTAATGATAATCATGTCTTTTTCTATTTAATAAAATTGATTTGCTACTCTTTGTTTTATATTCACTCTTATTCAAATAAAATATCAAAAGTTTTCTGTTAAAGTTTAATGTTTTTAAAACCCTTATTCACCCCCCTCTAAGGGCGCCTCAAGATCCAACAAGTGGTATAAGATCCAGGTTATTCCAAAAACGGTCTAACAACCGGGAATAATGGCGTCTCATAATCTCGCTTTTTATGAGGGGCAAGGAATAAGTAGACCTCCACTTTTCACCAGAACTGACTACAACTATTGGAGAACACGAATGCGTTGTTTTCTAATTAATTTAGATCTGGATGTCTGGGCGAGTGTTGAAACACCATATACGACTCCAACATATATTGTTGGAGAAGTTACCATGGAAAAACCTAGAGATAGGTGGGATGATGGGGATAAAAATAAATGTAAAAATAATGTGAAAGCTATGAATGCCTTATTTTGCGCATTAGACAGGATTGAATTTAATAGAGTTTGTGCCTGTGAATCTGCTTATGACATTTGGAATTTGCTTGAAATAACTCATGAAGGTACCTCGCAGGTCAAAGACTCTAAGTTATTCCAACTGGAATCAGAATTTGAAAGATTCAGGATGGATCCAAATAAGGACGTTGACTCAATGTATACTCGCTTCACCAAGATTGTCAACGCTTCAAAGATTCTCGGAAAAACTTTCTCAAACGGTGACTTGGTGCGAAAGATCCTTCGGTATCTTCCTCCAAAGTTCAATCCAAAGGTGAATGCAATCTCCGAATCCCATGATCTAAGGCGGCTCCAGATCGAGAGCCTCATTAGGAACCTCAAAACCCATGAGGTCGAACTCAACATTCAAGACGAAGAATACAATAAGGAGCCAAAGAAGAAATCCTTGGCACTAAAGTCAAGAAAAGAGGATGACAATGAGGAAGATGACGAGGAGAGTATCTTTGTGAAAAACTTCACAAAGTTCATGAAGAATCCAGAGAGAAGAAATACGTTCCGTAAGTACTTTCGAAAAGGAGCATCTTCAAAAAAGGAGAAAAAGGAAAAATCAAGCGACGAAGATGAAGAGCGACCTCCTCCTGAGTGCTTCCACAGCAGGAAGACCCGGCATATAAGAAGCCAATGTCCAAAATACCTGAAGGAACAAAAAGAAAAGCGGCATAAAGGAAAGGAGAAGAAGAAGGTCTTGAAGGCAGCAACATTGGATGATTCTTCATCCGGATGCTCAAGCGAGTCAAGTTCAAGTGAGGATGGTGAGGCAAACTTGTGCCTCATGGGGAAGCACCAAGAATCTACTGATGACGTGTGCAGTGTCCAATGCGACACCGAGGTAATTCCCTCTACTTATGATGATCTTTATGTTGAATATTTAAAAACGTGCAAATCGTTTGGAATAAACTTAAAAGATCTTGATCTTCTAAAAACTGAAAATAAAATCCTTTTAAAACAAAATCAAAAATTAAATAAAGAACTAAATACATTGGATAAAGAATTAGTGTCTTACCAAAAGAATGACAACCATTTGGCAAAAGCAAAGGAACTTGAATGCGAACTTTCTAAAGCTCTCTCGAATATTGAATCACTCATAAAAGCAAAGGGAGACTTAGAAAGAAGGTTGAAAATATCTTTCTCAAATTGAAAATAATAAGAAAAATTTTGCAAAGAGATGTGGAAATTTAATAAGCGAAAACTTTGCCTTAAAAGCACAAATAAATGATCTTAATATGGCAATAAAAAAATTTGGGGTTGGCCAAAAATCACTGGACATGATTTTGGGCAACCAGTGCCATGAATCTGCAAAGTTTGGGCTGGGTTATGTTTCGGAAGCCTACCGCCCAACGTTGACTACTAACGCTGGCGTTAGCTCTTCTTCCAGAAATCAAAACTCTTTTCTTAAAAATGATACCTTCAATCCCTCTAACTCTGCATCCACCAGCAAGGGTCAACAAAATTCTCTGAAAAAGGTCTCAACCCCTTTTGTTGCTTGTGCCAATTGTTTATTTTTTGGCCACACCAAGGATTCTTGCAGGATGAAGGGAAAGCATACTGTAAAGCAAATCTGGGTACCTAAGGTCTCCACTTATGTTATGGGAGGAACCTCATGGGTATCCGGATCTTGACTGACATTTTCCTCTTAGGTATGTTGGCAGGCTAAGGACAAAGAAGATATGTGGTACTTGGACTCAGGTTGCTCTAAGCATATGACGGGCGATAGAGCAAAGTTCCTTAGCCCCACTAAGAAGAAAGGAGGAACTGTGACATTTGGTGACAATGGAAAATAAAGAATACTGGGCACCGGTACAGTGGGTAACGCCTCATTCTCTCTTACTAATGTCTTGTTTGTAGAAGGCTTAAAACAAAACTTAATCTCTATTAGTCAATTATGCGATAAAGGCCTTAATGTGTTATTTGAGTCTTCTACTAATTTGTGCAAAATCATTGATCCTAAGTCTAATAATATAGTACTCACTGCACCAAGAATTCATAACGTTTATTTAATTGCATTCCATGATCTGTCACGTGCATCTCTTAAATTTCTTATATCTAAAAATGAAGAACTTGAATTATGGCATAGGCGTCTTGGTCACTCTAGCACCAAGTTGATTTTAAAATTATAAAAAAAAAAAATTATTAGAGGTTTGCCAATCCTAAATGGAAACTTCTCTTCCTTATGCTCGCCATGCCAAAAAGGAAAATTTTCAAAAACATAGTTTAAAAGTAAAATTGAAGTATCCACCTCAAAACCATTGCAACTAATTCTCATGGACCTTTTTGGGCCAATTAGCATTTGTAGCCTTGGTGGTAAAAAGTATACTTTTGTATTAACTGACGATTTTTTAAGATTCACGTGGACTTTATTTCTTACCTCCAAATCCGATGCATTTTCTGAATTTTCAAAACTTTACATTTGCATTCAAAGTGAATTAGACTTAAAAATTAAATGCATAAGGTCGGATCATGGAGGGGAATTTGAAAATGATAGTTTCACCACTTTCTGCAATAATCTAGGCACTAAACACGAATTTTCCGCTCCACGCACCCCCCCCCCCCAACAAAATGGTGTGGTGGAGAGGAAAAATAGAACCCTTCAGGAACTCGCACGCACTATGCTATCCGAGTATGGGTTACCTAGATCTTTTTGGGCTGAAGACGTAAATACATCGTGCTATGCTATAAATCGTATCATGCTTCGCCCTATTTTGAAATTAACTCCATATGAATTATATTACCAAAAGAAACCTAACGTATCTTACTTTCATGTTTTTGGATGTAAATGTTTTATCTTAAATACTAAAGATGCATTAGCTAAATTTGATGAAAAATGTGATGAATGAATCTTTCTTGGCTACTCTTCTACTAGCAAGGCATATAAGATATATAATAAAAAGTCTAAAAATGTTGAAGAATCTATTCATGTGAAGTTTGATGAACTTGTGCCTTGTGTAGATGTTAACAGTGCAGGAAAGGAATATGAACCCCCCTCACCTTTGGTGCTTGATGATGATGAACCACTTGGAGAGGACACAGTTGGAGATTCGGTGCAAGAAGAAGTTGTGCCTCCAAGCGTGCTTAGATTCACAAGAGATCATCCAAGGGAGCTTGTCATTGGAGAACCATCAAGAGGGGTAACGACACGTTCTTCCCCTAATTAATCTTTTCTAATATATGCTTCATTTCTGAAATTGAACCCAAAAATGTTTCTACCGCTTTAAATGATGAGTTTTGGTTTATTGCTATGAATGAAGAATTAAATCAATTTGAACGGAATAGGGTTTGGAAGCTTGTTGAAAGACCATCTAATCACCTAGTCATAGGTGTAAAATGGATATTTAAAAATAAATTAGATGGAGATTCTAGAATCACTAGGAACAAAGCTAGATTAGTAGCACAAGGTTATTCTCAAATCGAGGGGGTAGACTTTGATGAAACATTTGCACCCGCAGCTCGCCTTGAATTAATTAGAATTTTTCTGGCATTTGCAAGTTATAAAAGATTTAAATTATTTCAAATGGATGTAAAAAGTGCTTTCTTAAATGGGATAATTAAAGAAGAAGTCTATGTAGAACAACCGCCCGGTTTTATTGATAAAAATTTTCCAAATCACGTTTATAGATTAGAAAAGGCGCTTTATGGTCTAAAGCAAGCGCCCCGTGCATGGTATGAACGACTAACATCTTTTTTATTAAAGCACGGTTATAAAATGGGTAGTGTCGACAACACACTCTTCATTAAGCATATTGATAATGAAATAATTATTTTACAAATATATGTTGATGATATTATTTTTGGAGCCACTAATGAAGAGTTGTGTAATGAAGTAGTACTAGTAATACAAAATGAATTTGAGATGAGTCTAGTTGGTGAATTAACTTATTTTATAGGCTTTCAAATAACTCAAAGAAATGATGGAATCTTCATATGTCAATCTAAATACGTTCATGATATGCTAAAACAATTTGGATTTGAAAACTTAAAACAAGCTAGTACTCCAATGAGCGCGTCACTAAAGTTAGGAAAAGATGAAACCAGAATTTCCATTGATCAAACTTTGTATAGAGGAATGATTGGATCCTTATTGTACCTTAGTGCATCTAGACCTGACATTATGTTTGTCGTATGCCTATGCGCTAGATTCCAAGTAAACCCAAAAGAATCTCATTTAAAAGCGGTAAAATGAATTTTTCGATATCTAATTGGCACATCTAAATTAGGTCTTTGGTATCCACATAATGACTCTTTTATATTACATGGATATTCTGATTCTTATTATGCGGGTTGTTCTTTAGATAGGAAAAGTACTAGTGGTACATGTCATTTCTTAGGTCCTTCTCTAGTTTCATGGTCAAGTAGGAAACAAAACTCCGTTGCACTCTCCACAACCGAGGCAGAATATATTGCACTAGGAAGTTGTTGTGCCCAAGCATTATGGATGACTCAAACATTGGAAGACTTTGGAGTTCATCTAACTAATATTGAACTAAAGTGTGACAACAAGAGTGCTATTGATTTAACCTACAACCTCGTTCATCACTCAAGATCCAAACACATAAACGTTAGACATCATTTCATTAGGGATCATATACAAAAGGAACATGTTCATGTAAACTTTATTAGAACTGATTCACAACTTGCGGACATATTTACCAAACCTTTACCGGATTCCCGCTTTGCCCTACTTAGACTAGAATTAGGAGTCTTAGATATAACAAATTGATAATCACAACATGCTAAAATATAAAATATATATATATAATATTTATATATTTTATCTTAAAAACACTAAAGTATGCTTAATTTAGCCTTCAAACATATCAACTTTCTCTGAAATTTCTACCCTAAGAAGGTCTATGTACATACTATCTATGCCAAAGATTTTTTTTTCAAAAACCTCAAAAATTGAGTACTGTTTCGGCGTTAACTACTTAATGCCAGGCATTAGCCTTTTTCTCCAGATGAAAATTCTGCGTTCACTAGTCTCTTTCTGGTATTTTTCCAAAAATAAATTCTCAGTTTATTGTGTCTGATTTCAAATTATTTTGTTATTAATTTTGTTGATTTCCTCCAAAATACATAAAAATTCAAATAATTTAAAATGATCAAAAATATGTTTTTGTTATTTGTTTTTTGCTTTAACTCCTTACAAAATTATGGTTTGACTATAAGCCTTCATAAGACAATACATCTTAGTCATTTTGTTTCAATTGGTCAAAATTGATTAGGCATAAGCATTAAGATTCTTTTCAATGTCTAATTTTAATTTCAAATTTTCTAAACATTGTTTTTGTCATGCCTTGACCTTAATCTGATTTTGTGCAATGAAATAGTTTATAGATAATTATGTATGATTGCATAGCATGCTTCTAAGTATGAATAATGCATTTTGTTAATCAATGAATTATACACTCACTATTTTGGTAATCTACATGTGCTCATAATCTTAGTCTTGCATGATTGTGTAGTCTAATAATTTTAACACATTGAGTTGTATGTCTAAATTACCTACACCATCTTTTAAACATAAATTTCTTGCACACATAGAAGTGTTACACCAAAATTTTAAATGTTTGCAACAACAAGTGAATTCGGAGACCATTTGGCCCTTAACAAAAATATGAAATAAAAAGCCAAAGATAACTCCACCAAGCACTACTCACCCTCCTGATAAGTCTTAATGAGCATTGTGAGGTTGAGCACCTTGGAAATAATTGTAAAGTGTCTTGTGCAAACACATTCATCTTTTATCACTTCTATTTGTACACCGGATCACTAAAAATAAAAATCAATCAATATGCTTATGTGATCCCCCAAGAAATACTCCGCTCCCTGATAAATCTTAATGAGCACTGTGTGGGCAAAGCACCTTGGTAGTTGTACGTATGTTATGTGCTTTGAAATTTTATTCTAGATGTGATGTGTGAAAGTAATTTTATGATTACAATCTTAATGTTGTTGTTACTATTTCACTACATATGTCATGTGTTTTGATTATTTCACTTGTATACTTTTACCAAAACACCTTATGCACACATCATTTTTTTTCATAAAGCTTCCACTCATGAGAATTGGATCGTAATGCAAAATTACATAATTCTCTAAAACCTTAAGTAAAAGCACTAGATTACAATGCATGATTTCTACAATGTTTTCTTTATTTGAAATATGAATTGGGTTCATTGTAGTTCTAATCTTCTTGAATATGTTGATTCATGCTTGCCTATTTGGTATGAAAATTTTCAAAGTTAAATGCTCAAATGTGAAGAGTCTACACATATTGTTGGAATGGTCAAACTATAACAAAAACACTACTCTTATTTGTTTTATTTTTGTTTTTCCGCATTTCTCTATTTAATCATGTATCCTTATATCATGTGTTCTCATGCTTATTTCTAAGGATTTGTCTTTCACTTGTACTTGTCAAACAATATTGCATCTCTTTTTACAAGTGGTACAAACAAGTAATATTCTTCTTAAAAATTAATTTGAAAACAAGTGGTAGAATTCTCTTGGTAAAATCATGGAATGTTGTTCTTTCACCCTTATCATATATTTTTCCACTGTGCTACTCTCTCCCTTAGCCAGATCATGACTTATTTTATGTTTACACAAAACTCTTATTCCTCTCTTAGTTATGTCCCAATTTTTGTCGTCTTTATTCTAGTTTTGTTTCACTCCACCCTCTTTTGCTAATATAAAAGGGGGAGAATAAAATGCTAAATCATATTGATTAACGGAGTAGGATTCACTAGATTAAGGGGGAGCATGTATCTAGTTTATGGGAGTATACACTTAGGGGGAGCATCTTTGTAGGGGGAGCATCTTTGTAGGGGGAGCACACTGTTCAATGAACTATAATTCCTATCATTATCTTATAATTGTTGTGTGTCATATATCTTTATAAAAACACAAATTCTTTATCTATGAATCTGATTTATCTCTAATTGAATTTGTTATTATCAAAAGGAGGAGATTGTTGGAACATGGTTTTCCGCATCCCTTTGATTTGAGAATAACACATCCTACTTGTATTTGATCTTGTTTGCCATTGTGTTTTTAGCATGCAGGTTTGGACAGATATGACACCAGGTTGCTGCAATAATGGTCTGGCACTAACCACAAGCTGAAGGATTGAAAGTTGTTTAACGTCAGGCGTTAAGCTTAATGCTGGGCATTAGCGCTAGATGAAATTGGCGTTCGACGAAATGCATACCACGACGTTCGACAAAATGAGAAGCCCGTTCGACGAAATGCGTTCGATGAAAATTCTGTTCGACGAAATGGAGGTCGACGAAAGGAGAAGATGGCGTGGAAGCTGATTAATGAAAGAATATCAATGCCAGGCATTAGTCTTAACGCTGGGCGCTATCCGGTCGATGAATTTGGCAAGGAGAAAGCAGCCGTGATTGCAGGAGGAACTTTAGGAATGATTTGCCCAGCGCCCCGCATTAGGCTTAACGTTGACGTTAGTATTGCCTAAAATAAATCATTTCCTAAAGTGCAGAATATCCTTCCTCTTCTGAAGATCCGAACCATCAATATGGTTCTATACATGGTCAACGCCTGGCATTAGCACTTAACGCCGACGTTAGCTCAATGTCTATAAATTGGATGATTTCGACGTCTCTCACTACTGATCAACAAGAGCCCTTCTCCAGCACTTCCGAAACTCAGTCAAGGCCGTATTTTCATACCATCATCTCCCACACATATTCGAGCAAAGAATTCAAGGAGTACCGGATCAACGCTTACACAATGCGAAGAACGCATGCTTCGACTTCAAGAATATTCAGCGTGCCTTCTCCATCTCCAGAATTCTTCTACGGAGTTTTTACCTGAATTTAATATTTGTCTTTATTTTTATCTTTGTAATCGGTTCGTGAATTCGCCTCGTGTTGGCGACTGGGTCTGGGTAGAACTTAGGGAGAAATTCGCCTCGTGTTGGCGACTGGGTCTAGGGAGTAGTTCTAGGGGGTGCTCGAGGCCTTTTCTGGTGATAAATTAGCTAGAGCGGCTTGAGGCCGTATCTGGGGAGAGATCGACTAAAGCCAATCGGTTCATGGGGATACGAGTCGGTAAAACAAAAAGAGTTTTCATATTAGTCGACTCGATTTCTAGCGACATAGAAATCAAATTTTGTAATCAAGTTTATTAATGATAATCATGTCTTTTTTCTATTTAATAAAATTGATTTGTACTCTTTGTTTTAAATTCACTCTTATTCAAATAAAATATCAAAAGTTTTCTATTAAAGTTTAAAGTTTTTAGAACCCTTATTCACCCCCCCCCCCCTCTAAGGGAGTCTCAAGATCCAACAGTTTCAAGTTTAGGTGTCATTTGGAGCTAAATTTTGCATTACCAGTGCAACCCGTTATATATCGACAACTAAATGAACTGTAATGGGTAAAACTTGTGCTTCAATGAATGTAGGGCTCCGAGCTCATTCCTAAAAGGTGTTGAGGTGGTAAAATTAGACAACCGGATCAAAATTTATTGTTGTATAAAGTTTGAATGTCATTTGGAGCTAAATCTCTCACTTTCACTACAAACCGCATCTTAAATTCTTTTATTTTGAAATTTATGTGTCATTTGGAGCTAAATCTCACACTACCACTACAATCCACTATATATCGACCTCTAGGAGAGCTTGAATGTGTTGGATCACCAGTATTGATTTGGATTAGGATCCCTGTATGTTTTATATTTCTTATATTTCAAATCTGTATCCCAACTCAAATAGGGGGAGATTGTTGGAACCCTAGTTTTGATTTGAGTTAGGATCCATCTTTGGTCTAAGTTTCTTTCATAACACATCTTGTATAAACTAGATCAAATCTCATTAAGACAGAAGACACAGAAAAGAATATAATATAAACTGCGATCGACGAAAGGCTAGCAGCGCTCGACGAAATGACCTGAAGCTGCGTTCGACAAAATCCAAGCAGCGCTCGACGAAAAGCTGCGTTCGACAAAAATCAAGCAGCGCTCGACGAAAGTTCATTCAACAATGATCGACGAACTATTCAATGATCATATCGACAAACGTCGAGCTCAGCCCGACGAACTTCAAGCTGAGATCGACAAAATATTATCAGCTATATAAAATCTCTTTTCTCAGCTCGACTAAAGTTCTAGATCTGATAAAGCAATATTTTTGAATGTTTTCTATTTATATATTGCTGCCCTTCTTTTATATAAATTGTCACTGCCTCACATTAATGATATAGCCGTTGCAGAACAAATTAATGATATATCCATTGCAGAACAATTAATGATATAGCCGTTGCAGAACAACTTAAATTAAAGATGGCAGTTTATCTTCTCGAGGAGTCCAGTTGATAAAAAGAGACCTTTATCTCTTTCCTTTTACTGAGAGGATCAAGAATTCAAAATAAGAGAGAGGAGCTCTCCAGATCACATAGAGACAGAGAAAGCACAAAGAAGAGAGTGACAGAGAACAACATACTTTTATCTATCTTGTTTTCTAACTCTTCTCTGCAGATCATCTTCATCCTGAGACACTCAATCTAGATCATTTGATCAGGATCTCAATTGCAGAAGAAGAAGAAAGGAGTTACTACATTCTAGAGAAGAAGCTTCCTGTCCTGATCATCAAACACTAATCAAATCAGGGGGAGCTCTTTAACATCATCAAGCATCCACTAGAGTCTTCTTTAAAAGAGAAGAACAATATATTTTTGTTTTCTTTTAACTGTATAAAGGGTTATAACTCCTTCAAAAGTTACAGCCATTGGTGGCAGGGCACCTGATCAAAAACCTGTAGTTTGGTTAGAGCACCTGATCAAAAGCTCACTTGGTGTGTGGACACCTGAGATCAAAACTCCTTTGGTGGCAGGGCACCTGATCAACAACCTGTAGTGGAATCCTACCAAGTGTGGTAGAAGAGTAGACGTACCTAGGTTTAGTGGGGAACTACTATAAAGTTCTTGCGTCATCTGTGTTGTGTTTATTTTGCTGTGTTGTGTGCTGTACTTCTTTATTTTATTTTATAACTCACTCTACAATACACATATAAGTAACACTATTTTAATTCCGCTATAAAATTAAGTGAAAAACCTTTTAAAACTCGATTCACCCCCCTCTAGAGTAAATCTAAGATCTAACCTCACTTTCAATTGGTATCAAAGCGTGGTTGATTGTATCAACTCACTTTCAGCTGATATCAATTCACTTTCAATTGGTATCAGAGGGTTGTTGATTATTTATAGGCTAGCACCTGAATCATAAAGATCAATTAGATCTTAAATTTAGCTCACTGTGCAGGTCACTTCCTGAACCCTTCCAGAAGCTCCTCCTATTGTTTCTTCTCCTCCTCTCCCATCTCCACCCCCTGTCTCCTTTGATGTCATCCCTCCTCCAAATTCTCCAATAAACCTTTCTCCCTTATTACCATCTCTCCTATTGCTGAGACCCATCAATATGCAGAGTCCCCAGCATCTATCTAAGAAGATCTCATCACCCCTCTTGATGACATTCCATCATTCAACCCTTTCCCACCCCCAGCAATTCTCCTCCCCATTCTCCTACTCCAGATGATACTCAGTCCCCCTTCCACATTGACACTCAGTCACCCTCCTTACCTCAATCTCATATCCCTTACTCACCTATCCACCCTCATTGTCCTATTCATCCACCCATAGCACATGCTACAAACATTTCTTTTCCATACTCCATCATATCATCTTCTCATCTTAACCAAGATTTTGTATATGTTGACTTCTCATCTACTGCTGATCAGATCTTTGATCACATTGCTCCAAAGCTAGACTTGCTTCCTTCCCTTCATCCTCTTATTCTGTCCCTTCTTCAAGGGGCCTAGCTTCAAGATTTCCTGAAACTAGGCATGGGGAGATATCTAGTGAAGAAGCTCCAGTCCTTGCAGTTGGCATTTCTGATGCAATTTTGTTTGAAGCTTCAGTTCAAGAAGATTTTGTTATAGATTGTGATTCAGAGATGACAGATCCCTCAGAAGAATCAGTGATTCCAGCTATAGAAGAAATAAAGAATATATCTATTAATCCATCTGTAGATATTATTTCTTTACTTTCTCAGTTCAATGCAATTTTCAATAGCTTGCCATAATTTCAAGTAGTTTCAAAAGCAGTTGTTCCTTATACTGCTCCTGTTGATAAAGTTTTGTTGAAAGAACTTCTCAAAAGTTTTGAAGTAGAAGTTCCAGTTCAAGATCAAGTTCCTGTTCCAGATCAGATTCAAGTTCAGGTTCCAGAATCAGTTGATGTCAATGTTAAGAAAGTTGATGTTGTGAAGAAGGTTGATGATAAAGTCCTTAAACTTATAGATGATTTATATGATAATCCTCAATTTTGTGATTCTGATGATGATGATAGTGATGATGATGATTCTCATGATAAGTCATCAAAGAAAAGAAAGTCCAAATCTAAGTCAAAGGCTGCTCCTAAGCCTCCAAATACAAATAATAATGTTCCATACTACATTCTGCATAACATTACACTCACCAGGGATTCTCCTGCCTGGATGAGGTTGTCAAGGAATGAAGCCAATAGAAGGAAGAAAATGAGGAAGACTGGTTACTATCCTGATAAGCCAGTTAAGTTCAACCATCCTCCTCCTCCTCCTCCAGCAGCAGGTGCAGCTGGATCAGCAAGTGTTTCATCCTCCTCTCAAAGATCTTACTCTCAGCATTCCAAGAGACTAATCAGTTCTAGTGGATCTCAAAGCTCTAGGTCTTCCAGACCTCCTTCTAGTTCTTCCAGATCTAGTTCTTCAGGATATAAGTATCAAGTATCTGATGGTTCATTGCATAGGCAAAGAAATCCTTCTGCTCAGCCATCCTATAAGGCCAATGAAATTGATGATAGGCCTACTTCTCCCAATCCAGAAGAGGAGAGGATATCTCAAATGGCAAGATTCAGAGAATCTGTATCAGTAGCTCAGATTAATAAAGCAAAAGCTGAAGGCAGAGATTTCTTCCAATTCTCTACCATGTCAGAATTCAGAAGAAAAGAATTTGAAAAGTACAAATCAATGGATTTGTTCAATGCTGAAAAGTATTTAGAGAAGCACCCAGAAGCAGTAGTTCCTCATGTCAAATCTCAAACTATTCTGGGAGCTCAGGATCTTTACATAAGCAAGAAAGAATCAGAAAATCCCAACAGACAGATAATATTCACCCCGCCCCTCTAGAGTAACTTTAAGATCTAACCTCACTTTCAGAATAGGTTAAAATTGTTCTCCATTGGATTTAGGGCTCCGATCTCATTCCGAAAAGGTATTGTAGGCGAAAATTGGACAACCGGATCAAAAGTTACGAATGTTTGAAGTTTAAGCCTCCTTTCGAGCTAAATGATGTTGGATCGATAGGCGCCCTTAGAGGGGGGTGAATAAGGGTTTTAAAAACTTATATTATATTTCGAAAAGCTTTGAAGTAATGTGAGATTAAGACAATAAGAAGTCAAGTAAAACAATTGAAATAAAGTAGAGACATGCTTTATTAATATCAAATAGGCTTTTACAAAAGTTGATTTCTATAACGCTAGAAATCGGTGGCGATGAATAGTAGACTCTTTTTGTTTTCTATACCGACTCGTATCCCCACGAACCAGTTGGCTTTAGCAGATCCTTCCCCGGATACAGCCTCAAGCCGCTCTAGCCAACCCTTCCCCGGATATGGCCTCGAGCACCCCCTAGACCTACACCCGAGACCTAGTCGCCAACACGAGGTGAATTTCTACCCTAAGTCCTACCCAGACCTAGTCGCCAACACGAGGCGAGTTACTAAACGATTACAAGAAAAGATGTGAAATAAAAAGACAATAATATAAAAACTCACTCTATGTGGATCTCTTGGAGAAGTAGAAGAAGACTCACAGAGTATGATCATAGTCGATGCGGTCTTTCGTCACAATGATGACGCGTGTTGAAATCTTCTCCACGGATCTCCTTAAGCCTTCATGGATTTGTGGGAGTATCTCTCTGAACCTTCCTCTCTATGCTGTGGCACGAAGCTCTGGAATTTTGGATCTCAAGAGGATAAAGAAGACGGAGCCAAGGGGTCCTTTTTATAGCCTTGGAGCTAGCGCCTGTGCTAGAGCTACCGCCGGCGCTATCCCATTTTAGGACATATTCTGCGCGGTAGAATCTTCAATCTGAGGAAACAATTCTCTCTTGCCTTCTGTACTCCGCGCTACCACCTGCGCTATCGGATACCGCCAGGCGCTATCGCCTTCTATAATTACTCCTGGAATTTTTGCTTGAGCATTCTTTTCGTCGATCGAAGTTTCGTCGACCGGAGTTCGTCAAGCGGGCTTCATCATTCGTCGATCGGAAATTCCTCGAACGCAAGATCGTCGAATGAAAGATCCAATTTTTTCGAACCCAGCTTCCGTTCTCAGCGGCTTAATTTCGTCGATCGCAGCAGCAAGTTCGTCAAACGAAAGCTAGCGCTAGGTGCTACCGCCGGCGCTAGTAGGAGTCTTGGATTTGATGGCTCAACTTTGGGGGCAACCTTCTTATGTAATCCTTGAGTCATATGGACTTTTTTATCCTGCACACTTAAACACACAAGATCAAATACACATAGGATTTGTTATTCTCAAACCTAGGAGATGCGGAAGACCATGTTCCACCAAACTCCCCCTTTTGATAATAACAAATCCATTAATGATAAATCAGAGCATTAATATATAAGCATGATGAAACTTACTTGTGTGTGTGTGAGAGTGATGACTTAGGATAATTATCGATTTTAGCATTTAGAATTGCTCCCCCTAAATACATGCTCCCCCTAAGTGAATGCTCCTCTAATATGTAAGCTATCATCTTAATTAAGCATGTTAGTTTTCTATTTTGATAGCAGATTAAATTTATCATGTTAGTTCTTCCCTTTTTGTTATTAGCAAAAGTGGGTAAGGAGACACCACTTAAAAGTTGATAATAAGATAAAGGCATGATCGAGCTTGTAGAGAGAAGGAAATGATAAGGAGTTTTAGAATACTTTTTATTAAAATAGATCAAAGTTTTTAGCTTAAAGATGAACAATCTAACATTTCTCAAGTACTCAATATTATCATGTTAGTTTTTCCTTTTTATATAAGAGTTTTAAGCATATAAAAAATGTAATGATTTCCAAGTAACTAAACTACCCAGACAATATGTCTACACCCTAGCTCCGTACTAAGTGATGTATGGGCATGAGGAGCTGCAAACATGTCGTAGGTTGGGGTGTTAGTCCCATGTGCAAACACTAGACAAAAACTTAACCTAGCACTCTTTCCCCCCAGTGCCTCGCAAGGCCCCACTGGAACCCTCCCCGGTTAAGGACAATACATGACTAGAGATAAGGTTATCTAATGTCTACAACCCTACGCCCCCTCTATGGTGAGATATGAAGTCATGTATAATAATTGTTGGAAACATTAAGCATTTAAATTTAGTGATAAGTTCATAGCCTATGGGTTTATATTTTTATTTGAATTTATGAAAAACACTCACATAGCTATTTTGAAATCCATTAATGAATCATATTTTTTAATATAACAATATTTTCATAGAAATAAATCAGAGTTTTTAGCAAGAAAATATTTATGTTTAGAGTAATCAATATAAAGTTTACCAAGCAAGTCTACCACTTGTTGAAAGAAAGGAAATTTACGATTCAAGTGATGATGCACACAAAATACAAGACTTTAAGTAAGCATGTAAGCACAAGGTAAAACAATTATATGGTTATGATGCGGAAGACTTATTGAAATACAAGAAACATCTTATTGTAATCAATGATGATCCATAAAAAGATATATGTGTTAAATTTCAAAAAGAAGATGTTTTTGTAAATCATTTTTTTAATTAAAATCTTTAAGTTTGACAATAAAGTAACCAAGCATGAAATAATGTTATCAAAAAGAGATTACTACAATGTTATATTAATTCACAATTTCAGAACATACCAAACATTGTAGAAAGCATGCTAGGTTATCTAGTGCATTTCATAAATAAAGACTAGTATAGAATTAGCATTAGGATCCAATACTCATAAGAAGAAGTGTTATGGAAGATAATGATGTGCACATAAGTGTATTTTTGAGTAGAGTAAATAAATGTTTTAATCAAAAATACAAGAAATATGTAAAGTAAGAGCACAATAAAACACAAATAATTTTACTTCCACAAACTTCAATGCACAAAAAATGTACAACTACCAAGGTGCTTTGCACACACAATGCTCATTAAGACTTATCTGGGTGCAAAGTAGTGCCTGGGGGATCACATATTTTATTTTATTTTAATATTGAAACTAGTGATCCGGTGTACTTAAGAGTAAGTGGTTTTTATTTTGAAAGAAATATATAGTTTGCATAAGATACTTTACTATTCTTTCCAAGGTGCTCAACCTCACAATGCTTATTAAGACTTATCAGGAGGTTCAAGTAGTGCTTGGTGGAGTTATCTTTGTCACTTTATTTTATGATTTTTGTTTTGTACAAAGTTCTCTGAATACACTTGTTTTGCAAACCAATAGAATTTATGAAAACATAACCACTTTTCTTAATTCTTAAAAGTGCAAATAAAGGTAGTGTAGGTAAGATACTTGTGCAATTTTAATTTATTGTACTAATACAAAACATACACAAGCATTCTTAGATTAAACACATATGTAGACAATGCCAAAGTGAGTGAATAAATATCATTATCAAACATAAAACATTTACTCATACTTAGAGACATGGTAAGCTTGGTTCTACACAACTTTTACAATATAATTGATGCACATATTAATAGATATATCAAAGCATGATGAAAACAATGTTCAAAGTAGTTTGAAAAGATAAATTGCAACATTATAGAGGTTCTAAATGATGGGTTAAATCATGCTTGATTTTCGATGAAGTCCATACAGTATTTTTGATATTTTGAAGAATAATTTTGATTTAAAGTTTGAACTCATAAGATTGATCTTGGACTTCCCGAGGACTACCTTGTGAGGGGTTCGCCCGGTACTAAGAGATGTGATGGGATGATAGCCCACATCCCCCTTTCGCAAGATACATGTAAGTAGAAAATGTAAGTTCAAAAAAATACTTGTTCATATTTTTTGTTTTGTATTTGATTTTTGCATATAGAAATCAAACAAATAACCAAAGAAAGAAAGAAAAAAAATTTTGTTTTTGTAATTTGGTTTTTGTAATTTTGAATTTTAATTTTTCAAAAATCAATTATAGGCATAGATGCAAAAATGTGTAGTACATATAAAATAATATATTTTTAGTGATTTTTCAAAATTTTAAAATTACAGAAAATCGGACACTTGAGCTAGCGCCGACGTTAAGTCCTAGCGCATGCGTTAGCTCACACAGAGTGCTTATTTTAATCATATAGCCTAAATTTTCTTCGATTTTGCTTCCAATTTTTCTTAATTATGTTTGTGCAATGTAAGGCCTATCTAATGAAGTGAAAAGACGAGAAGAAATCGCAAAAAGTTATGGAAGTTAAAATTTTAGTACATGGGTTTCACATTCATTAAAGTTCCATATTTATTAGACCTTAATTCTTGAGTTTTGCACAACATATGCATGAGTGAAATGATCATAAATAATTGAAATAATATTCATGCAATTTTTCAATTTCGGTTTGACATGATTATGATTTAACATACTAGGGGTAATCAAAAATGACGCAAATATATTAAATACCTAGGCAAAACTTGCGCATTTTATAAATTTAGCCTAATACCTGTAAAATACCTTTTGAATCCATTTTGACACTTATTTCATTTAGTCTTAATAATATCATATGACAAATTTAGTTTTTCAAATTTTATAAGACTACTAGGGAATTGGATTTAGAAGGATAAAAATAAAAGGATAAGTAGATCACTTGAAAAATGATATGACTTTATATTCAACTTTGTTGTATTTATGAATTTTGGTTTAATATGTGAAAGTCATATCACATGAAATATAAAGTGATCTTATCATGATGGCTCAAAGAAATAAAAGCAAAACATAAAAGGAAATTAAGCATATCATGAAGTAGAGAATTGATATTTCATTTTTGATTGATTTCTACTTCATGCAAATGACAGGATACTATTGAATGAGAGATTTAGGTATCCAAAGAGGACCGGATGTGACGGTTCCTTTGGGTACCCAAATACATCGTGTTTGCTTTTGGGGAGATATGAATGAATGGGCTCTTTTGATTTGAGTTTGTGTTTCATCTTTAGCTTTGGGTCTCCATTCAAATCTTGGTTTAACATTATTTTTAGTTTTCAAATTTCCATAATCATTTACTTGAATATTTTGATCAAAAAGGGTTTTAAAGTTATAATATGAAGGAAATTTGTTTGCATTTAATTTTAGGTTGGGAGATACATGATTTGTAAATTATGGTGATTTTGATTTTGATTTACAAATCCTTTATGTTCCTTACTCCCATTTTTAAACTTAGGTAAGATGTTCATATTCATATTCATATTCAACTTGTTTTTAGATATAGTTTGATATTGTGAATTTGTATTTACAATTTTCATAAGCAAGTTGATTTTTTATTTTGATTCATAATTCTTAATTTTTAAATTATGTCTAGCTTTATTATAAGCGATTGTGCTATTTTTAAGAGTCGATACGATTGAATCAATATGGTTTTGATATTTATTTCTGTATTCCTCAAATGTTTCATCCATCTTTTCAATTTCAATTTTATAAATTTTGCATGTAGCACAATCACTTTTTAAAGATGAATTTTCTAACGATAATTTTTCATTATGTTCTTTTATACAAATAATTTCTTTTTCAAGTTCCTTAAAATTTTCTTTAATATCATTACAATCAAAACAAGGTTTTGTATTTTCAATTGAAGTGACATGAGTAAAGCTAGATAAATCAGATTTTGATTTTTCTTTAACTCTTGCTTTTAAAATTTTATTTTCTAAGCGCAATTTGCAATTCGCATTTTTTAATTTCTTAATTTTGCGCTTTGTAATTTGTAGTAATTGTAAAGTAGAAATAGAATTGCAAACAATAAGGTGATTTGATTTCCTTATAGTGCTTTTGGATGCTGTGAGGTTTGAGCATGAATTTTCTTTGTTGTCTTCATATATTTGGCATTCCTCTTTCAAAGACGGGATTTCTTCTTTTCCATTTGATGTGCAATCTTGTATGTTCTCCACTTCTTGCATTTGTTCCATACATGTAGATGGAGAATCATACATTTCTTCAAGAAATTTCCATACTTTATATGCACAAGAAAAACAATATATTAATTTTGAAATTTCGTGAGATAAAGCACAGAAAATACTATTTAAAGCTTTTGCATTTAGATGATGTTCCTGATGATTTGATTCATCCGCTGGTCTAACTATTGCTATATCCCATGCATTGATATCTAAATTTTTAATAAACTTTTCCATTAAAAATTTCCACACTTTATAATATCTCCCTTCGAATAAAGGTGGTTTAAGAGATTTTTCTTCTTCATAAAAATTTACCCCACTAATAGAAGCGAGATCATGAGACGCCATTATTCCTGGTTGTTAAGCCGATTGGAATAAAACCACTCTGATACCACTTGTTGGATCGGTATGCGCCCTTAGAGGGGGGGTGAATAAGGGTTTTAAAAACTTATGTTATATTTTGAAAAGCTTTGAAGTAATACGAGATTAAGACAATAAGAAGTCAATTAAAACAATTGAAATAAAGTAGAGACATGCTTTATTAATATCAAATAGGGTTTTACAAAAGTTGATTTCTATAACGCTAGAAATCGGTGGCGATGAATAGTAGACTCTTTTTGTTTTCTATACCGACTCGTATCCCCACGAACCGGTTGGCTTTAGCCGATCCTTCCCCGGATACGGCCTCAAGCCACTCTAGCCAACCCTTCCCCGGATATGGCCTCGAGCACCCCCTAGACCTACACCCGAGACCTAGTCGCCAACACGAGGAGAATTTCTGTCCTAAGTCTTACCCAGACCTAGTCGCCAACACGAGGCGAGTTTACTAAACAATTACAAGAAAAGATGTGAAATAAAAAGACAATAATATAAGAACTCCCTCTATGTGGATCTCTTGGAGAAGTAGACGAAGACTCGCAGAGTATGATCGTAGTCGATGCGGTCTTTCATCACAATGATGACGCGTGTTGAAATCTTCTCCACGGATCTCCTTAAGCCTTCATGGATTTGTGGGAGTATCTCTCTAAACCTTCCTCTCTATGCGGTGGCACGAAGCTCTGGAATTTTGGATCTCAAGACGATAAAGAAGATAGATCCAAGGGATCCTTTTTATAGGCTTGGAGCTAGCGCATGCGCTAGAGCTACCGCCGGCGCTATCCCATTTTAGGACATATTCTGCGCGGCAGAATCTTCAATCTGAGGAAACAATTCACTCTTGCCTTCTGTGCTCCGCGCTACTGCCTGCGCTATCGGATACCGCCAGGCACTATAGCCTTCTATAATTACTCCCAGAATTTTTGCTTAAGCATTCTTTTTGTCGATCGAAGTTTCGTCGACCGGAGTTCGTCGAGCGGGCTTCATCATTCGTCGATCGGAAATTCGTCGAACGCAAGATCGTCGAATGCAAGATCCAATTTTGACGAACCTAGCTTCCATTCTCAGCGGCTTGATTTCTTCGATCGCAGCAGCAAGTTCGTCGAACGAAAGCTAGCGCCAGGCGCTAGGTGCTACCGCTGGCGCTAGTAGGAGTCTTGGATTTGATGGCTCAACTTTGGGGGCAACCTTCTTATGTAATCCTTGAGTCATATGGACTTTGTTATCCTGCACACTTAAACACACAAGATCAAATACACATAGGATTTGTTATTCTCAAACCTAGGAGATGCGGAAGACCATGTTCCAACAAATGCCTTATTACCAACCCGTTGTATATTGACCACTAAACAAACTAGAATGGGTAAAACTTGTTCTCCATTGAATGTAGGGCTCCGAGCTCATTCCAAAAAGGTGTAGTGCGCAAAAATCGAACAACCAGATCAAAAGTTATGGATGTTACAGTTTCTGTGTCAAGTGGAGCTAAACCCCTCATTACCATTGCAACCTGTTGTATATTGACCACTAAAATGAGCTGGAATGGTTTAAAATTGTATCCATTGGATGTATGCCTCCGATTATATTCCGAAATGGTGTTGTGGGCAAAAATCAAACATACAAATCAAAAGTTATGGCTGTTAGAAGTTTGGTGTCATTTGGAGCTAAATTTTGCATTACCACTGCAACCCTCTATATATCGACAAATAACTGAACTGGAGTGGGTAAAACTTGTGCTACAATGAAGGTAGTGCTCCGAGCTCATTTTGAAAAGGTGTTGTGGGGGTAAAATCAGACAACCGCATCAAGAGTTATTGTTGTTTTAAGATTGAGTGTCATATGCTTCATTATCACTACAACCCGCATTAAAAATTCTGGCATTTTGAAGTGTATTTGTCATTTGGAGCTAAATCTTGTATTACCACCACAACTCACTGTATATCGACCTCTAAACGAGCTGGAATGAGTTTATATAGTTCTCAATGGGATTTAGGGCTCCGGTTTCATTCCGAAAAGGTATTGTGGGCGAAAATCGAACAATCGGAAATGTGTTGTCTTATTCTCGAATAGGTATATCTTATTCTCTGTTGGATGGAGAATATGAGCTCTTTCCGAAAAAATGTTGTCCGCAAAAATCGAACAACCGGATCAAAAGTTATGGCTGCTTGAAGTTTAGGTGTAATTTGGAGCTAAATCCTGCATTACCACTGGAACCCACTGTATATCGAACAATAAACGAACTTGAATAGTTATATACTACTCTCCATTGGATGTAGGGCTCTGAGCTCATTCTAAAAAGGTATTGTGGGCAAAAATTGCGCAACTGGATCAAGAGTTCTGTTTGTTTGAAGTTTATGTGTCATTTGGAGCAAAATCCCGCATTACCACTGCAACCCATGGTAGATCAACCACTACAGGAACTGGAATGGGTAAAACTTGTTGTCCATTGGATGTAGGGCTCTGATCTCATTCCGAAAAGGTGTTGTGGGCAAAAATCAGACAACCGGATCAAAGTTATGGATGTTTGAAGTTTAGGTGTCAATTTGAGCAAATACCCGCATTTCCACTGCAATCCACTATCCGTCGACCACTAAATGAACTCGATCGAGTAAATTCTATTCTCCATAGGATGTGTAGCTCTGATCTCATTCCGAAAAGGTGTTTTGGGGAAAATACGGACAACTGGATCAAGAGTTATAGATGTTTGAAGTTTATGTGTCATTTGGAGCTAAATCTCACATTACCACTGCAACCTATTGTAGATCAACCACCAAAAGAACTAGAATGTGTAAACCTTGTTGTCCATTTGATGTAGGGCTTTGATATCATTCTGAAAAGGTGTCGTGGGAAAAAATTAGACAACCGGATCAAAGTTATGGCTGTTTCAAGTTTAGGTGTCATTTGGAGCAAAATTTCACATTACCAGTGCAACCCGCTGTATATCGACAACTAAATGAACTACAATGGGCAAAACTTGTGCTTCAATGAATGTAGGGCTCCGAGCTCATTCCTAAAAGGTGTTATGGGGGTAAAATCAGATAACCGGATCAAAAGTTATTGTTGTATAAAGTTTAAGTGTCGTTTGGAGTTAAATCTCGCACAACCACTACAACCCAGTGTATATCGACCTCTAAGCGAGCTTGAATGGGTTAAAATTGTTCTCCATTGGATTTAAGGCTCCGATCTCATTCCGAAAAGGTATTATGGGCTAAAATCGGACAACCGGATCAAAAGATACTGATGTTTGAAGTTTAGGTCTCCTTTCGAGCTAAATACCTTATTACCAAGCCGCTGTATATTGACAACTAAACAAACTGGAATGGGTAAAACTTGTTCTCCATTGGATGTAGGGCTCTGAACTCATTCCAAAAAGGTGTTGTGCGCAAAAATCGGACAACCAGATCAAAAGTTATGGCTATTACAATTTCTTTGTCAAGAGGAGCAAAATCCCTCATTACCATTGCAACCCGTTGAATATTGACCACAAAAATGAGCTTGAATGGCTTAAAATTGTGTTCCATTGGATGTATGCCTCCGAGCATATTACGAAAAGATGTTGTGTGCAAAAACCAAACATACAAATCAAAAGTTATGGCTGTTAGAAGTTTAGGTGTCATTTGGAGCTAAATTTCGCATTACCACTGCAACCCGCTATATATTGACAACCAAATGAACTGGAATGGGTAAAACTTGTGCTCCAATGAATGTAGTGCTCCGAGCTCATTTCAAAAAGGTGTTGTAGGGTAAAATCAGACATCCGCATTAAGAGTTGTTGTGGTTTTAAGATTGTTGTATTCCCATGATTTCATTTTGAAATCGATCAACAAATTGACCGCATGTTTTGCCTTCACACTGCTTGATCTCGAAAAGAGCCACTGGGCCATATTTTCTTTTCTTAGAAGATGAGAACCTTAGTAAGAACTCTCTCCTGAGTTCGGCAAAGCATCCGATGGATTGGGGGTGTAATCCATAAAACCACTCTCTTGCTTGGTCGTCAAAAGACGTGACAAGAAGTTTACATTTGGTTGCGTCTGTTAGAGTCTTCAGAGCAACAGCTGGCTCGAAGGCTTGCAAATGTACTGTCGGATCAGACTCCCCATTATATGCCGGTAGACGTGGTTCTCTGAAATTATTTGGGGTCTGTAACACCCTAGTTTGGCTGATCTGAGAGTTAACGTCGTGCGTTAGATCTTCTTCTCTGAAAACCACCGTAAAGGCAAATTTTTCTTAACGCACGATCGTGCATTTTTCTTTACGCACGATCGATCCGCCCGTGCGTGCTCTTCGGCTGGGAAAATGGTGTTCTGAATTTGTTCATGCATTTTTACGCACGGTTGTGCGTTCGACCGTGCGTTCGCAAACTGACGGAAACAGATCCATAAACAGCAAAATCCGGGCGTCCGTTTGGTTTAGATTCTGATCGGACGGCTGTGAGGGGTTCGTGGGAGAACCCTAAGTAGGGCTGAGAGGGTTTTCCTCTTCATTTCCTTCCATCATAGGTTTTGAGGGTTTGAGAGAGAGAAGAGTTTTGGAGGAAGAAGAGAGCTTAGATCCCGCCATTGTTGGAGCTTCGGAGCTCCGTTCGTCGATCCGAGACCGACAGCGCGTAGGGGACGTCGAGGCGCTTCTTCTCCTCCATTCTTTTTCAAGTTTCCCATGGCTAGGAGGAAATCTCAAAAGGTAATGGCATTTCTCCTCCCGGTCTTTAGGATGCGTGCATGACATCCCTTTTTCTCTCAATTTTTCTCCATTTTGGCACCGGATCCGTCGAGTGAGAGGGATCCGGGTCGCCTTGGTTCAATAGGAAACTTTGGGTTGAGTCCATCCCCGACATCATTTGCACTAGAAATATGCTCCGTTAGTGGATTAGGCATTGTGGTTGAAGCCAGATTCGCGACCGTTGGTCCGATTCGGTGATTTTGATTGACGCGCATTTTAGGGGTTTTGCTAGAAATCAAAATACGACAAATTCGTCGTCGTGATGCCCTTGTAGGTTCGTATGTTAACGAATGTTGGGTTTTGGGCGGGGAGAATAATGTGTGTGTTATGAGGCGTTTGATGCCCAGTGATGTGCGAAGGTGTGATTTGGTCTTTGTGGTCGGCTGGCTATCCCGTGAATGCCGGAATTCATATGCGGAGAGTGTCCCAGCAAGACAAGTCCCTTCGGTGTTGGCGGCAAGAGCAAGTGAGTTGTCTGACAAGCCCGATGGCATGGTGGGCCAGGCGCGGTGGGTCACAGTGTGAGCTCTTGGCCTTGGGCTACGATGCCCTTTGGGGGAAGTGTTGAGTACCCCATGGTTGTGTTGTGCGCAATGTTGGCGGCAAGAACATGTGAGCTGTTTGACAAGCCCGATGGCATGGTGAGCCAGGCGCGGTGGGTCACAATGTGAGTTCTTGGCCTTGGGCTACGATGCCCTTTGGGGGAAATGTCGAGTACCCCGTGGTTGTGTTGTTGATGTATGATGATGTGTTAGATTCATACGCTGTATGGTGCCTTAGGTGAAACCCGGGTTGCATTCATATTGCATTTTTAGGCCCCTTTTATTACTTGCTCAACATAGAAACGTGGATGATGGTTGTGACACTCATGCCTGTTGTTTATGTTGCTTTTCTTTATATACATGTGCATACGAAGTGCTGACTTGCAGGGTAATGTCGTTCCCCGGGGTCCGCTAGGACGGCCGGGAGGAGGGGTGTTGCTACACCATTTGTGGTCAACCATAGCTGACCCTCGTTTACCGCTCTTTGTGATTTGGATGCAGGCCAAGGATCGCAGGCCGGAACTAGCTTGCAGGCCAAAAAGGCCTAAAGCCTCATGAAGTGTTTATTTTGCTTTCCTACATTCCTGTACTTGTCTTTTCTTATTTCCGGCTTTCATGCCGAGGTAGCTTAGGAGAGCTAGTTTTTCCCTTTTGGGGATTTCATGATTGTGGTGAATGTTTGATGATTTGGACACTGGTTTGGTAAGGCCTTAGGGCCGGTTTTACTCCTATATAGTTGTGGACAATCTCTGTGTTTCTTAGTCTTGTTTCCGCTGTGTTATCTAAGTTTTGAGTTGGGTAGTTATATCATCTTTTAATACAGAAACTGTGGTGGTTATATGCTGTGGGGTCCCGGCCGGACCTATATTATATAGTCATTGCAGGGGAGGTGTTACAGGGTCAGATCTCCCAGAATTTCATTCTTGAATGGAGAGGTTTCTTTGGCATCCTCATAGAGGGGAGGAAGCGGGTTACAGAATGCTGCAGTTGCTTGCAGGCAGGCTGCTGAATAGGCGAAACGGGCTATGGCTTCTGACGGACAGTCTGCCGAATAAGCGAAACAGGCTACGGCTTCCAGCGGACAGGCTGGCGAATAGGCGAAACGGGCTATGGCTTTCGGCAGACAGGCTGCCGGATAGGGAAGGCAGGATGCATTTGAAGTCGTACCTTGGAACTCGAGAACTCAGGTAGGAAAATCTTGGGAGGCATCTCGATAAAAGTTTTGGCGGGAGTTGAAATTGTCCTGGGGAGGTTGTGGGTTGGCAGCTTGAGATACGGTATAGGGAGGCGGCAGTGGAGCTGGAGTTACAGCCGGGCTGACCGCAGTTTGTTGAGCGGTTAGCCGATCAGTGAGAAGGGCTAGAGCCAGACCGATGGCATCTAAACGCTGATAGGCTTGTTTGCGAGACCGCTAGGCCTCCTGTCTGGATTGTTTCAGTGCTTCCCATAGAGCGTCTTCACTGCGATCGGAGTGATCTCCGTGGATGAACTAGCGGTCTGACATATTGTTAGAGTGTTCACCGACAGCTTGCAATCTGAAGGTTGTGTGTGTCTGTTGAGGCCGAGAATACGCCTCCATGATCACTGCTTGAAAAGCAAGGAGAATGAAGAGTTGCAAGCTATCGGTTACTATCAGACTTAATTATTTAGGTTGATTAGACCACTGACAGCGGTCAAGGCTATAATTCGCCCATCACGGCGAATGCCAATCTTGTGACGGGCTTTCCTTTGATTAAAGTGAAGCAGTTACAGCGGGTTACAGATGAAACTGGCTGGGCAGATAGGTCGCAAGATAGTTAATTCGAAACTGCAGATCAGACAAGCAAGCTCCCGGATTCGAGTGTGCATGTCTTGGGAACACCGCCCGACCCTATTTATAGGCTCGGGGACCTGCCCGAACGGGTAGATGCTAAAATAACCACCTTCCCGGGTACAGGAGAATCGGGCAGGGGGTGACGGGATTCAGAAGAATAAATAAATGGGAAGCCGCGCGGTCTGGTGGCTTGACTTTCGGTTTGTACTGGGCTTGGGTTGAGAAACTTTGGCTTGATCCAATTAGCAACCCGAGCGTTCTACTGACCGAGACCGCAGCTTGCCCATTTAGGACTTAAGCCCTGATAATCTTCAGTGGATGAGAGCGGTCTGACCCTTGGAGACCGCGCGGCTTGGTTCGTTTGCCGGTCTGATCAGTTAACCTCTCAAACCGCCTGGTCTAAAGGAGATGTTGTCTAGGTAGCGGTCTTCTGGGTAAACATGATCCCCGCATATTTTCAATTTTCGCAGAAATTTCGAAAATGTTTGTTCTAGCCGGAGACAGCATACACCTTCCTCTGAATGCTATAAAATGTTCTGGAAGCTTCCTCTTTGTTGGATCTGATGGCGCCCTTAGAGGAGGGGGGGTGAATAAGGGGTTAACTGTTTTTTAGAATAAACTTACAGATTTTAACAAAACAGAAAAACTTTTTTTGCTCTATCGATAACGCCTGGCGTTAAGAGTCAACGATTGCGTTAACTCTCCAGAAAAAGTATTTTCACAGAAATATTCAAAATGATTTTCTTTATGAAATATAATTCCAGAAAAATTAGATATACTGAAAAAGAATTTTATATATCACAAAAATGATTACAAGGATAATATTTCAATAACGCTTGAAATTGGAGGCGACAACATGAAAATCTCTCCTTCACTGGTCCTTCTCCCAAGGACCGGTTGGCTATAGCCAATCTATCCCCAGATAAGGCCTCTAGCCACCCCCAAGATCTACCCTTGACCTAGTCGCAACGCACAAGGCGGCGAATTACCCCCTAAACCGCACAAGGACCTAGTCGCCACATGCAAGGCGGCGAATTCACTACCGTTACAAGAAAAATATAAAAGGATAAAGATAAAATTAGAACAAATGACTCCCTCGAATGAAGAGCGCTGAAGGAGATGTTGAAGATACACCATGACCACGTCGGAGTTGAAGCGAGCGTCCTTCTTCAAATTTGCCATTGGAAATCTCCTTCTCACTCTTGTTCCTTAATGTTGGTGTTGGGAGTTCTCTCTGAATTCTGGAAGAAATGCTCTCTCAGATCTCTGGAATGAAGCCTTCAATGCATCTCTCACTTGAGCAAATGAAATCAGATCTTTAAATAGAAATGGGAGCTAACGCGTGGCATTAAGAGTTAACGCCAGCGTTAGTGAACGTGCACTGTCGTGGCTGAAATCGTGCAAACCGTCGGGATCGTGACAGAAACCAATTTCATCGAACAAAACTCATTTCGTCGAACGCGCGTTCATCGAACGGAATCAAAGTTAGTCGAACGCAAGTTCGTCAAGTGAAATTTCATCGAGCGCAGGTTCATTTTGTTGAACGGAATCTCCTTCGTCAAACGCCTTCAGAGTTCGTCGAACGCAGATTCGTCAAGCGCAATTTCGTCGAACGGCTACCGCCCAGCGAAAAGACCTAACGTTGGCGTTGTCTCTGGCTTCTCGACGGATTTGTTCTCGACGACATCCTTCTCAGTGGTTTCCTTCTTAGCGGTTGATAACGCGGGGCGTTAACAACTAACGCGAGCGTTAGCTCTTTTTTTAGAGAATCATCATCAATCAGCATCCTGTTCATATGGTTATATAACTATAGTACCTGCACACTATAAACACAAGCAAGATCAAATACATAGTGTGATTTGTTATTTCTCAAACTAAGAGAAGTGGAACACAAGCTCCAACAATCTCCTCCTTTTGATAATAACAAATCCACCAATAAGAATTAAAATATAATTAAAGTAGTATTTATAGTAAATGTTAAGCGTTATAAACATGCATACTCCCCCTATGTGGATACTACCCCTACATGAATGCATTTCCTAATGAACTGCCCCTAAATAAAAGATTTCTTTATTTCTTCAATTATTCTCCCCCTTTTGTTATAATCAAATGAAGGTGGGATAGAGTTATAGCAATATAAAATAATATGCATTTAGTAGAGATAAGAGCAACTTGAAAATAAATAGTGAACACAGCGAAAGCAATTTGTAACATCATGTAGAAATTGTAAGTACAAAATATAATAAGCATTTTACTCAATTAAGTTGATGTTTTGAATTTAGATACACAAGTTGCAAGTTCGTTTGTAATTTGTAACAAAAAGTGGCAAGCAAGATTATAAAAATATCAAGATAT
Organism: Dactylorhiza incarnata; assembly: GCA_033032865.1. Taxonomy (NCBI): domain Eukaryota; kingdom Viridiplantae; phylum Streptophyta; class Magnoliopsida; order Asparagales; family Orchidaceae; genus Dactylorhiza; species Dactylorhiza incarnata. Next base: position 1,564,694 of record JAWHQI010000330.1, on the reverse strand, counting down.
GTTTACAATGTAAATAAATTAGCATTTCAAGTATACAAAAACATTGTAAAGATCATGCTTTGCTATCTAGTGCATTTACTCATAATTGTTGAGAACAATGTAGGAAAGCTTTAGGTCCAATTCTCATGAGTGGAAGTATTATAAATGATAATGATGTGTTCAATAAGTGTGTTTTGATAAAGTATACAAGAGTATAAATCAAACCACATGAAACTGTGTAATGTAAGAACATAACTTGAATTGAACATAAACAACTTTACTTCCACAAATTTCAATGCACATATATTTTTTGTATTTTTATTTTTTAAAAGAGATGTGGCGAAAAAAATTTTTGCACAAGACAATTTACAATTCTTTGCAAGGTGCTCAACTTCACAATGCTCATTAAGATTTATCAGGAAGGTGAGTAGTGCTTGGTGGAGTTAACCTTGTCATTCATTATTTGCTTTTTAGATTAGTGACTAAGGACTCCGAATTCACTTGTGTTGCAAACATAGCATTTTTTTAATTTTATTCACCATATTTCTCGAAATACAAGTGCATGAAAAACAAAGAATTCAAGAAAGAATTCAATGTTGTGTAGGTAAACTATTTATGAGATTCAAAATAAGTTCTTATACTACACAATTATGCAATAAGATTTAAAACACATGTATATTAACAAAAAGGTGTAAGTGAGAAAATCATTATCAAAGATAAAAACTTTACTCATACTTAGAGGCATGTAAAAACATTTCTACACATGTAATGTATAACCAATTTTGTTTTTGCATATTTTATGATGATATTCAAGGCATGATAAAATCAAGACAATGTTTTTAAGAAACTTGAAGGTTTAAATTAAACATTGAAAAGAATCTTTAAGCAATATATATAATCATCATTGAAATAAACATTTAAGCACATATATTTTTTTTAAAATTTTTGAAGTAAATAACAACAAATAAATTTTGAACATAGAGGCTAACGCTAGGCGTTACCTTCTTAACGCCGAGACAGAACACCAATTTTTGACTTTTTGAAAAATCTTTTTCATGATACATTTGAATATAAATAGACCTTCTTACAGTTGAAATTTCAGACATTATGAAGTTGATATGAAGGCTCTTTTAGCGTGTTTTTGGCGGTTTGTCTATTGTTTTCACATTTTTATTGATTTTTGAATTGAATTTTTTTAAAAACAAATATAACAAAGTACATAAGATAATTTTGATAGCCTTTTATAAGGGTTAAAGAGATATTTCTAAGACACCTAATTCTAACCTAAGCATGTGAAAAAATGCATCGGGTAGAGGTTTGGTAAAAATGTCGGCAAGTTGTGATTCAGTCCCTATAAAGCTAATTTTAACATGTTCCTTCTTTATGTGATCTCTAATGAAATGATGTCGGACATCTATATGTTTCGATCTAGAGTGATGTACGGGATTGTTTGTGAGATCAATAGCGCTCTTGTTGTCACACTTTAATTCTATGTTATTTAGATGAACACCAAAGTCTTCTAACGTTTGGGTCATCCACAAGGCTTGTGCACAACAACTACCTAGTGCAATATATTCGGCCTCGGTGGTGGAGAGGGCAACAGAATTCTGTTTCCTACTCGACCATGATATAAGTGAAGGGCCTATAAAATGGCACGTACCACTAGTGCTCTTACGATCTAATGAACATCCCACATAATCCGAATAAGAAAAACCGTGTAGAATAAAATAATCATTATGAAGATACCATAAGCCTAATCTAGACGTTCCGATTAGATATCTAAAAATACGTTTAACCGCTTTTAAATGTGATTCTTTTGGGTTAGCTTGAAATCTAGCACATAAGCAAACAAAAAACATAATATCGGGTCTAGATGCGCTTAAATATAGCAATGAGCCTATCATCCCTCTATATAATGTTTGATCAATAGAAATATCGGCTTTATCTTTTCCTAATTTTAGTGATGCACTCACTAGTGTATTAGCTTGTTTTATGTTTTCAAATCCAAATCTTTTAAGAATATCATGAACATATTTAGTTTGACAAATAAATATACCATCTTATTTTTGTGATATTTGAAATCCTAAAAAATAGGTGACTTCTCCTACCAAGCTCATTTCAAATTCATTTTTCATCACTAAAATTACTTCATTACATAACTCTTCATTAGTGGCTCCAAAAATGATATCATCAACATAAATTTGCAATATAATCAAATCATTATCTACATGCTTAATGAAGAGTGTATTATCCGCACTTCCCATTTTATAACCGTGCTTTATCAAAAATAATGCCAATCTATCATACCAAGCACGTGGCGCTTGCTTTAATCGATAAAGCGCTTTCTCTAATTTATACACATGGTTTGGAAATTTTTCATTCACAAAACCGGGGGGTTGTTCTACATAAACTTCTTCTTTTATAATCCCGTTCAAAAAGACACTTTTAACATCCATTTGAAATAATTTAAATCTTTTAAAACTCGCAAATGCAAGAAATATTCTAATAGACTCAATGCGAGCAATGGGTGCAAAAGTTTCATCAAAATCTACCCCTTCGATTTGTGAATACCCTTGTGCAACTAGTCTAGCTTTATTCCTTGTAATTTTAGAGTCACCATCTAGTTTGTTTTTTAAAATCCATTTGACTCTTATAACCGGATAATTAGATGGCCTCTCTACTAAATTCAAAACCTTATTACGTTCAAATTGATATAATTCGTCATTCATAGCTAAAATCCAAAATTCATCATTTAAAGCGGTTGAAACATTTTCTGGTTCTATTTCGGATACGAAACAAAGGTTTAAAAAAGACTCATGTAAAGAAGAACGAGAACTTACCCCTTTTGATGGTTCTCCTATCACAAGCTCTTTTGGATGATCCTTAGTAAACTGCAACACGCTTGGAGGAACATATTCTACTATCTCATTTTCTTTCTCCTCTTTTTCTTCTCTTTTTCTCCAAGTGATTCATCATCTTCATGCTCCAAAGGGGAAATAGGTTTGTCTTCATTTCTTGTATGATTAGAATCTACACAAGGAACAAACTCATCAAATCTTACATGTATAGACTCTTCAACTACTTTAGTTCTTTTATTATATATTCTATAAGCCTTGTAAGTTGAAGAGTAACCAATGAAAATTCCCTCATCGCATTTTTCATCAAATTTTCCTAGTGCATCTTTAGTGTTTAAGATGAAACCTTTACACCCAAACACATGAAAATAAGATACATTAGGTTTTCTTTTAAAGTAAATCTCATAAGGTGTCAATTTTAAAATAGGACGAAGCATGACACGTTAATGATATAACATGAAGTATTAACCGCTTTGGCCCAAAATTATTTAGGCAGCCCATATTCACAAAGCATAGTGCGAACTAGCTCTTGAATGGTTCTATTTTTCCTCTCCACTACACCATTTTGTTGTGGGGTGAGAGGAGCGAAAAATTCATGTTTAATTCCCAAATCATCACAAAAGAAGAAAATCTATCATTTTCAAATTCTCCTCCATGATCTGAACGTATGCATTTAATCTTTAAATCAAGTTCATTTTGAATACGAATGCATAGTTTAGTAAATTCAAGGAATGCATCGGATTTGGAAGACAGAAATAATGTCCAACAAAATCTTGAATAATCATCAATTATTAAAAAAGTATATTTTCTACCTCCTAGACTTAAAGCGCTAACCGGTCCAAATAAATCCATATGAATTAATTGAAGAGGTCTAATGGTAGAAATTACATTTTTTCTTTTAAAAGAATTTTTTGAAAATTTTCCTTTTTTGCATGGCGTACAAAGAGAAGATAAATTTCCATTAAGCATAGGCAATCCCTTAATTAATTTATCTTTTGATAATTTCAAAATAAGCTTGGTGCTAGAGTGACAAAGGCGCCTATGCCAAAGTTCTAATTCTTCATTTTTAGAAATAAAGCATTTTAAAGAAGAATTTGAAAGATCATTAAAAGTAATCATATAAACATTATGAATCCTAGGTGCGGTGAGTACGACATCATTTGTTTTAGAATTTATAATTTTGCAAAGATTAGTAGATGATTCAAATAATACATTTAAGCCTATATCACATAATTGACTAATTGAAATTAAATTATGTTTTAAGCTATCTACAAATAAAACATTTGAGATTGAAAAAGAATCGTTACCCAATGTGCAGATGCCCATGATCCTTCCTTTTTCGTTGTCACCAAATGTCACCATCCCTCCTTTCTTCATCTCAAGGCTAAGGAATTTTTCTTTGTTTCCTGTCATGTGTTTGGAGCATCCCGAGTCCAAATACCACACATCCTTTTTGTCCCAAGCCTGCCAACATACCTAAAAAGGAGATGAGAGTAAAGATCCGGATACCCAAGAAGTTCCTCCCATAGAATAGGTGGAAACCTTAGGCACCCAGATTTGCTTTATAGCACTACCGCCCTTTTTCTTACAAGAGTTTGAGGTGTGTCCAAATAAATGACATTTGGCACACGATATAAAAGGGGATGAGACCCTTTTTGAAGTTTTGGATAAACTCTTGCTTGAAAATGAGGTAACATTTGAATTTTTGAATTATTAATAACAGAATTAGTGTTTCTGGAATTACAGCTAACGCCAGCGTTAGAAGTTAACGCCTGGCGATAGTTTCCAGAGCTATATCTAAGGCCATATTTGGCACTTCCATGGCATTGGTTGTCCAAGATCATGTCCAGAGATCTTTGCCCAACTCCAAACTTCTTAATAGCCAAATTTAAATCATAAATACGATCTTTGAGAGCGGTGTTTTCCATTACCAACATAACGCACCGATTCGCAAAACTCTTCTTCCCATCCTCTATTTGAGAAAGAGATGTTTTTAAAGTTCTTTCTAAATCCCCCTTCTCCTTAGTAAGAATTTCAATATTGGATTGGGATTTAAAAAGAGCTTCTTCAAGTTCTTTAACTCTTGCCAAGGAGTGATTGCACTCTTGGCAAGATACCTTTTCTTTCCCTAATTATTTAGATAATTTTTTGTTTTCTTTTAATAAAAGTTTATTTTCAGAATTTAGAAGATCAATATCTTTTAAACTTTTATCAAAAAATTTGCATGTTTGTAAATATTCATTATATAAATCATCATAGGCAGTAGGGAGAGTTACCTCAGTGTCTCTTTGGACACTGCTTTCATACTCGGATGTTTTGTTACTTTTTCCCATAAGGCACATATTTGCCTCTTCTTCATCGCTAGTGGATGAGCCACTTGAATCCTCGGAGGAGGAGTCATCCCATGTAGTCGCTTTTAGGACCTTCTTCTTCTCTTTTCCCTTGTGCCCTTTTTTATGCTCTTTCAGATATTTTGGGCACTGGCTCTGAATATGTCCGGTCTTTCTACAATGGTAACACTCCGGTGGTGGTCGTTCATCATCATCCTCGTCGCTACTCTCTTTCTTTGATGAAGATCCCTTTTTGATGAAATATTTCCGGAAGCTGTTTCTACTTTCCGGATTCTTCATGAACCTTTTGAACTTCTTCACAAAAAGGCTCTCCTCGTCCTCTTCATCATCATCTCCATTTGCCTCCTTTTTTTATTTTAAGGCCAAACTCTTCTTCTTTGGCTCCAAGTTGTACTCTTGTTGTTGAATTTTGAGTTCAACCTCATGGGTCTTTTGGTTCCCAATGAGGCTCTCAATTTGGAGCTTCTTCAAATCGTGCGACTCCGAGATAGCCGTCACCTTTGGATTGAAATTTGGAGGGAGAGACCTTAAAATTTTTCTCACCAAGTCACCATTGGAGAACACCTTTCCAAGTACTTTTGAGTCGTTAACGATCTTGGTGAACCTTGTGTACATTGAATCTACGTCTTCATCCGCCTCCATCCGGAATTTCTCATACTCGGATTCAAGTTGGAAGAGCTTTGAATCCTTAACCTGTGAAGTACCTTCATGAGTAATTTCTAATAAATTCCATATATCATAAGCTGTTTCGCAAGCACAAGTTCTATTAAATTTCGTTCTATCCAAAGCACAAAATAACGTATTCATTGCTTTAGCGTTATTCTTACATCTCAATTTATCATTGTCATCCCATCTATCTCTAGGTTTTTCCATAGTGACTTCTCCAACAACAAATGTTAGTGGAGAGTAACTTTGTTATACCATACCCCAAACGTCATTATCTAAAGCAGTTAAAAAACAACGCATTCTAGTTTTCCAATAATTATAATCAGTTCTGGTAAATAGTGGAGGTCTACTAATCCCTTGACCCTCAGCGAAAGCATGATCATTATGCGCCATTATTCCCGGCTATGAACCCATTTTGGAATAACCTCCCCCTGATACCAAGTGTTGGATCTGATAGCGCCCTTAGAGGGGGGGGGGGTGAATAAGGGGTTAACTGTTTTTTAGAATAAACTTACAGATTTTAACAAAATAGAAAAACTTTTTTTGCTCTGTCGATAATGCCTAGCGTTAAGAGTCAACGCTGGCGTTAACTCTCCAGAAAAAGTATTTTCACAGAAATATTCAAAATGATTTTCTTTATGAAATATAATTCCAGAAAAATTAGATATACTGAAAAAGAATTTTATATATCACAAAAATGATTACAAGGATAATATTTCAATAACGCTTGAAATTGGAGGCGACAACATGAAAATCTCTTTTTGTTCCTTCACCGGTCCTTCTCTCAAGGACCGGTTGGCTATAGCCTATCTATCCCCAGATAAGGCCTCTAGCCACCCCTAGATCTAACCTTGACCTAGTTGCCATGCACAAGGAAGTGAATTACCCCCTAAGCCGCACAAGGACCTAGTCGCCACACGCAAGGCGGCGAATTCACTACCGTTACAAGAAAAATATAAAAGGATAAAGATAAAATTAGAACAAATGACTCCCTGGAATGAAGAGCACTGAAGGAGATGTTGAAGATACGCTATGACCACGTCGGAGTTGAAGCGAGCGTCCTTCTTCAAATTTGTCGTTGGAAATCTCCTTCTCACTCTTGTTCCTCAATGTTGGTGTTGGGAGTTCTCTATGAATTCTAGAAGAAATGCTCTCTCAGATCTCTGGAATGAAGCCTTCAATGCATCTCTCACTTGAGCAAATGAAATCAGATCTTTAAATAGAAATGGGAGCTAACGCATGGCGTTAAGGGTTAACGCCAGCGTTAGTGAACGTGCACTGTTGTGGCTGAAATCATGCAAATCGTCAGGATCATGGCAGAAACCAATTTTGTCGAACGAAACTCATTTCGTCGAACGCGCGTTCGTCGAACGGAATCAAAGTTCGTCAAATGCAAGTTTGTCAAGCAATATTTCGTCGAGCGCAGGTTCATTTCGTCGAACGGAATCTCCTTTCGTCGAATGCCTTCAGAGTTCATCGAACGCAGTTTCGTCAGGCGCAATTTTGTTGAATGGCTACCGCCCAGCGATAAGACCTAATGTTGGCGTTGTCTCTGGCTTCTCGACGGAGTCGTTCTCGCCGACATCCTTCTCAGCGGTTTCCTTCTCCGCGGTTTCCTTCTCAGCGGTTGTTAACATTGGGCATTAACAACTAACGCGAGCGTTAGCTCTCTTTTCAGAGAATCGTCATCAATCAGCATCATGTTCATAGGGTTATATTATTGAAAATGTTGAAGTGGAAGTTTGTGAAGTAGGCGGTTTGGGGGGAGACCGCGCGGTCTGGTCTAACCGCACGGTCTTGCGGTCTCCTCTGGCGGTCTGACCTTTCTGGTCTAGCCGCGGGCTATTCGGAGTGACCGCCGGTATGTGTTCAAGGAGCTGAGGTAAGGCCGCGCGGTCTGGTCTGTGACCGCGTGGCAGGCTGTCTACCTCAGGGTTGTGCCGGTCTGGCGTGACCGCACATGTTGGTTCAGGATTCTAGAAGCCGGTCTTATGGCTGTCCGGGTTACTTGTGGTGCGCGCGGACTAAGGTCATCTTAGTCGCGCGGTCTCCGGGTTATGTTCGCATGGCTGGTCCTTCGGCGATCAGCTGGCATATGCGATCACAGGTGCTTGTTCTACTTGGCGGGCTGTGCCCTAGTCGGTCTGGTCTGTTCGCGGTCTCAGGAGGAGGCTGGTAGGTGAACAGGTTGTGTTTGCGGTCTCGTTGGCGAACACTGGTGGTGGGCGGCTTCATGGTGGGAGTGGAGATCTCTCGCGGTTTGTTATTGAAGCCGGCGATCTCACCTAAGCAGAATGTTTTGTTGCTAATCGCGCGGGTTGACCGGTTCTGGTCGCGCGATCTGCAGGGTGGTGATCCTATCTAATAGGGTGGTGACTGGATCAGGTCCCACGCCTTTTAATTGGAGCCACTGTAGCAGCATTAACTATCGCACCAAGTGTAAGCAGAACTCACGACTTGTTCTTGCGGTCTCATTCTGTGACCGGCCGGTTTATAAATCGAACTTTTCTTGTGTAGCTTCTGCGGATTGTGTGAGCAGCAGTGGTTACCTCCTCTTCTGAAGGTGTTCGCGCGGTCTCGCGGCTTGCAGTGCGGGTTGCTGGAGTTCAGGAGGATCAGAGAAGTTCGGGAGTTCGCGTGGTTCTCAGTTGGAGTTGTTCAAGGCGCAGGCAGGCAGTTCAGGCGATCTGATTTTCTAGCCGGGCGGACTGTCAGGTCGGGCGGTTAGGCGGACTCAAGTTGGCAGACCGCTGGTTTTCTTTTCTGCTGTCTTTCTCTTCTATTTTTTGTGTGCTGGCAAAATCATGTCCTCGCCATGTATACCTCGCCCTGTAACGAAGAATTTTTCTTATCAATTAAGATCGTGTTTGCTTCATGTGCTTCTGTTTGTTTGGCTTGAACTCTAAGTTGTACAATTCCTTCTCACTCCATAAAGATTCAGAAAATTTAACATGGTATCAGAGGTAGGTTGGAGTGGATAGAGCAGTGAACAACTTAGTGTAGCCATCGCCTTTGTGAATTAGGAACCTGTGGTAGAGCCATGGAAGCGAGGGGTCTTGGAATTGAGATGCTCAACTCGACCAACTTTAAGAAGTGGAGGTCGTGTATGCAGAGTTATCTTCTGGGTGAGGATCTCTGGGAGTTAGTTGGAGGAGAGAGCACGGAGGAAGTTTTTCTGGTTGGAGATAACCATCATGAGGTGAGGAACTGGAGGCGGCTTAATGCCAAAGCAGAGTTCGCCCTGAAGAGGGCAATATCACCTGATCTGTTTGATCACATCGTGGGGTGTGCATCAGTTGCAGAGATCTGGAGAGCCCTGGATGGGCTGTTTAACAAAAAGAATGTGGCAAGACTTCAATTCCTAGAGAATGAGCTGGCCAGATCGGCTCAAGGTGACCTTTCTATCTCTACGTTCTTCTTGAAGATGAAGAACTTGTGCACCAAGATTTCAGCGCTGGATCCTGATGAGCCAATTTCTGAGGCGAAGCTGAAGAGGCGCATCATTTGTGGCTTGCGGAAGGAATATGTTGCCTTTGTGACGTCGATGCAGGGTTGGGCAAATCAGCCGTCTCCGCTGGAGATGGAAAATCTGCTTTCTTCACAGGAGAGTCTGGCAAGGCAGATGGCGGGGGTGTTAGTGTCTGGGGGAGATGGCGAAGTTCTATTCACGAGAAAGAAGAAGAAGTGGGATAATACCGCTGGAGGAGGCAAGGGGCTTTCAACTTCTGGACAGCAGGAGAGAGGCTATGCTCCTAAGGCTGAAGGGAAGAAGAAGGGGGAAGGTCCCAAGTGCTTCAGGTGCGGAAAGGTTGGTCACATCAGGAAGGATTGTCGGGTGAATCTTCAGTCGGGGCATGCTGCTGTAGGAAAGGGGGAAGTTGAAGCCAGGCAGGTTGATGGAGGATGGGGAGGAGCCTTCTCGACTTCTATTGGAGCTGCGGCTCCTATCAACTATCAAGAGGACTGGATCGTGGACTCGGGGTGTGGTCATCACCTCATCGGGGACGAGTCGAAGCTGTCTTTAGCTCAGCCTTACTCCGGTAATGATGCCATTATTACTGCTGATAATACTGTGCATGCTGTGGAGAAGGTGGGGGTTGTTTCCTTGGACAGTGATAGAGGGCCACTGGCTTTGAAGAGTGTCTATCATGTGCCTGGAATGAGGAAAAACCTCTTCTCCGTGACCAGCGCTGTCGACGCTGGGTATCACGTTCTGTTTTGCCCAACAGAAGTGAAGTTTCTTCGGAATGTGGAGGCGGTGAAGGCTGAGGTCGTTCATGTTGGGAGAAGAGCAAAAGATTTGTTTGTTTTATCGACAAGTTCTTATGTTGACAAGATGAGGACGAATGATAGTGCTGTCATCTGGCACGAGAGGTTGGGGCACGTAGGTATGGATAAGCTAAAAGCTATGGTGGTGAGAGGTTTGGTCAAGGGCCTACCTAGTCTATCTTCCTACGGAGACGGTCATGTGTGCGCAGGATGTCAGTTCGGCAAGTCCCATCGGCTTCCGTTTGACAAGTCGCAGACAAGGAGTAGTGTGTCGTTGGAGTGCATCCACGGTGACTTGATGGGACCGACTGCTACCCCAAGCCTCAGAGGCAGCAGATATATGCTGGTGTTGATCGATGATTACACCAGATATGTCTTGGTATATTTCTTAAAGGAGAAGGCGGAGACATTTGCCAAGTTTGTGGAGTTCAAGGAGCTCGTGGAGGGTCGGCTTGGACTTCGGGTTAAGAAGCTGAGGACTGACAACGGAGGGGAGTTCACCTCTGGTGAGTTCTCTACTTTTTGCAGGAAGGCGGGCATCCGGAGGGAGCTTACTTGTGCACATACTCCACAACAAAACGGAGTTGCAGAGCGGAAGATCCATCATCTGACGGAGACCTACAAGTGTTGGCTGCATGCCAAGAGTATCCCAAAGTCCTTCTGGGCGGAGGGAATGTCTTGTGCTGCCTACGTCATCAATCGGATGCCTCTTAGTCCCATCAATATGAAGACACCGCATGAACTAATGTTCAAGGAAAAGCCAAGTGTGGCACACCTTCTGGTGTTTGGTTCCACCTGTTATGTGCACAATCTAGATGCGCTTCGGACGAAGCTAGATGCGAAGGCAAGGAAGCTAGTCTTCGTGGGTTATGATGACCGGAAGAAGGGCTGGAAGTGCATGGACACGGAGACGCGGAGATTTGTTTTATCTCACGACATTGTGTTCGACGAGGTGACGTCGTACAAGGGAAGTTCTGGTGTTGAGTTACCAGATAGCAGGGTGGAGGAGCCAGAGAAAGCTGTGGAAAATCTTCAGGTGGAGCTACCTGTGTCACCAGGTGGTCCATCTATATCTAGTTCTGAGCCGGAGGCTTCTGGTTCAGGAAGCAGGGGGAGCGATGCTCCGAGTACGTATGGAAGGGGAGCTAGAGAAGAAGCAGCTGAGGATACTGCGAGTCAGGGGAAGGCGTTGCGGAGATCGAAGCAAACTATCATTGCCCCTGATCGCTATACAGGAGGAAACATGGTGAGCTTTGTCTCGTGTATCTTTGCTAGTCCCTTGGATGAGAGGGAGGCGTCGAGCTTTGAAAAGGCCGAAGGCATGGAACAGTGGGATTCGGCTATGCAGGAAGAGATGAATGTTCTTGAGAAGAATGAGACTTGGTCTCTGGTGCCCTATCCCAAGGGCATCACCCCTGTGACATGCAAGTGAGTCTACAAGCTTAAGAAGAAGGCCGACGGCAGTATCGAGCGGTACAAGGCTCGTCTTGTGGCTCGGGGATTCTCGCAGCAATACGGTGAAGACTATGAGGAGACATTCAGTCCGGTGACAAAAATGACTTCAGTTCGGGTTGTGATTGCCTTGGCGGCGTGTTGGGGGTGGAAGATTTTGCAGCTCGACGTAAAGAATGCATTCTTGTACGGCGAGATTGATAAGGACATCTTCATGGTCTAGACGCCAGGTTTCGTATCTGAAGATTTTCCGGAGCATGTCTGCAAGTTGAAGAAGGCCCTGTATGGGTTGAAGCAAGCGTCGAGGGCGTGGTATGGAAACATTGCAGAGTATCTCTTATTTTGTGGGTTTGGTGCTTCAGACTCAGACTCAAGCTTGTTCGTCAAGAAGAGCGGGGAGCTTCAAGTCATCGTGTTACTTTACGTCGATGATATGATCGTGACGGGGAATTCGAAGGAGGAGGTAGCGCAGCTTCGAGCAGAGCTATCTATCAGGTTTGAGATGAAGGATCTGGGTGAGCTTCACCATTTCCTTGGACTCGAGGTGCAGAGGAAGGAGAGTGGAGTGATGGTGCCCCAGGCTGGATATGCGGCGCGGATCGTGGAGTGGTTCGGCATGAAGGAAGGGAAATGCATTTCTACACCTCTGGAAAAGGCCATAAAACTTCGGAAGGATGAGGGGAGGATTCTACAAGATCCGTTGGTGTTCCGAGCTCTGGTTGGGAGCTTAATCTATCTGACGATCACTAGGATGGATATTACATATGCAGTTGGCAGAGTGAGTCGGTATATGGCGCAACCACGGATGCCTCATCTGCTAGTGGCCAAGAATATTCTGAAGTATGTTAAGGCTACCTCAGATATGGGTCTCCTTTACAGAAGGGATACGGGCTTCGAGGTGCATGGGTACATGGACGCTGATTACGAGGGAGATTCGGATGATCGGAAGTCGGCGTCTGGATACGTCTTCATGGCGGGCCCCACGTATCATGGTGCAGCAAGAAGTAGGATTCCGTGACGGTCTCAACCACGGAAGTGGAATACAAGGCTTCGGCCTTGGCAGCTCAGGAATCCATCTGGCTTAGGAGGTTGGTTGGAGACGTCCATAAGGAGGTTCGGGGTCCGACTCTGCTCCGCGGCGATAATGAGAATGCTCTCAAACTGGTTACTAATCCAGTTTGTCATGCGAGTACCAAGCATATCGAGATCGAGCATCATTTCATTCGTGAGAAAGTGCTGGAGGGGTCTCTTTCGGTCGAGCATGTTCGGACTAAGGACAACATTGCTGATATCTTCACAAAGGCGCTAGCAAAGGGGTCGTTCACTCGGCTAAGGAGTTTACTTGGGCTGTTTTTAACTTCCCACTTCAAGGGGGAGTGTTGAAAATGTTGAAGTGGAAGTTTGTGAAGTAGGCGGTCTGGGGGGAGACCGCGCAGTCTGGTCTGACTGCACGGTCTTGCGGTCTCCTCTGGCGGTCTGACCTTTCTGGTCTAGCCGCGGGCTATTCGGAGTGACCGTCGGTCTGTGTTCAAGGAGCTGAGGTAAGGCCGCGCGGTCTGGTCTGTGACCGCGTGGTGGGCTGTCTACCTCAGGGCAGTGCCGGTCTGGTGTGACCGCACAGGTTGGTTTAGGATTCCAGAATCCGGTTGATAAAGTAGTTTTTATATAAGTTTTTAATAGAAAATTTTGTAATTATTTAATTTGAATTTTCCTTTTTATGTCAATTTTAGGTTATAAGTAGTTCTTTTTGTAATTTTGATTCTAACTTAGCCTAATTTTAATATTTGCAGATTTCTGGGACAAATCGGGAAAAATCACATGTCACGCCCTCGGTCACGCCCGTGACCAAGGGCGTGTAACCTGAAGATCAGTCCAGAGTCGCAGCCGTGCTGTTGAGCTAGTCCACACCCAGTCACGCCCCAGGTCACGCCCGTGACCCAAAGTCACGCCCGTGACCGGGGGCGTGTAATTTCAGCATCTGCCACGTGGAGCCGCCGTCGAGACGAGAAGCTGCCGTTGAGAAGTCAACTTGAGTCACGCCCGTGACCCAAAGTCACGCCCGTGACCTTCCCGCGTGATCCAAGCACGCCGCCGCGGTGTCTGGCTAGCCCATGCCGCATTAAATGAAGCCTTCCTGAGTCACGCCCGTGACCCAATTGTCACGCCCGTGACATGTGCGATTTTCTCCCGCCGTCACGCCAAGCCCACGCCGCGACCGGATCCGATGCTGCAGAGATTACACGCCCTAGGTCACGCCCGTGACCGAGGGCGTGTAACATGAAATTTTTGCCTATAAATTCAGAGGCTCTCCTTGAGTTCAAGGTTCAGAATTTTGGAGTGGGGAAGGTGCTGCTGGAGCCAATCTTGAGTAGTTTTCCTTTTTCATGTTCATGTTCATGTCTCTTTATTTTCATGCTCTCTTCCTTTTCTAATGCAATGTATTAGCTTTCCTTTAGTGCAATAGTCTAGTTTAAGCTTGTAATCTTGTTTTTCCTAGCTTGCAATTTCCTTTCTTAAGTCTTGTAATAGTTTTTCATTTAAATAAAAAATAGTTTGTTCTCTTTATTTTGTCTCCTCCTTAGCTAAAGTTTCTTAATATGCATTTTTATTTTTTTTTCTCTTCCCCCTCCACCATGATTAACTAATCCTCATTAGTACTCGATCAAAATGATCCGAGGATGAGTTAGACAAGTTATGATTTTCTAAAGTTTTCTTTTTCCGTTTTTATAAACACTTGAATTATCCTTGATTTTTAATTAGTGAGGCCATACTTTCGATATATGGTTTTCGCTTAAGTTTTCATATTTAGTTAGCCGAGAGGCTCAAAGTATGAATCGATCACTCAAGGGTAAAGAGAGTTGCACGCACCCCTCGAGAGAGGATGACGTAAATCTCCCGGATTGGAGTCAAATCCAATAGTGGGGTTCACCTCGTAAAGCAAGTTTTAGGTAATCGATTATAGGACGAGAGTCCGGTTGATTTTTCCTAATCTTAGTTGGGCATTAACCTCGAGAGAGGCATGTTCGAGCTTCGGGAACCTCCACGGTCAAGTAGTTCAATTTAAACGGAATTAGATTTAATTTCTTTTTACTTGTCTTTTCTCACTCCAAGGTGACTTTTGATTGAGTACTAGCCTCTTTTATCATCATCTAAACCCTTAATTTAGCTTGCAATTTCTCTTTTTTAGCTAAGAACCAAAACCCCAAAATATCATTAGATAAGATAATAGTGACTTTCCTCAAAGTAGAAGTATTCAACGCGCCCCGTGGAATACGACCTTGGTATTTCTTAATATCCTATACTATAGACGATAAGGTACACTTGCCTTTATCAGATATAGTTTTGGAGAAAATCTCAACCCTTCACTAAAATTTCAAAACCAAAAAAATAAATATCAAGTTTTTGGCGCCGTTGCCGGGGACTTTTGCGTAGATATTTTGAAACAAGGATAGCTATTAATTTTATCATGTTGTTTTTATTTTAGTTTTTCTATTTTTGAAAATCTTAAGGGTGAAATTAAAATTCTTGGAAAGGACGCTTTGGGCTTGAATTCCCATCACAGCCTCTAGTACCTTGCAAACCCTTCACCGGGTAGATCTTGGGAAGTCCAAGACTAACTTAATCCGCCTAAAAAAGAACAAAAAATATTCTCTCTTTTTTTTTCTTCTTCTTTCCTTCTCTTTTTAGTGTATGACCCGTGGTAGCACTTCGATTCTTCCTTTTGATCCGGAAATCGAGCGAACCCTTTTGAGGCACCGCCGTTCTCGTGATCAAGGAAATCAAGTAGAATCTGAAGAGTCAATCGGGGACACTAACGCAGCAAATATGGATCATAATCTTAATCCTCCTAATCTTAACGAGCCAAACCCTAATGAGGACGCGCAACGGACCATGTCCTATTATGCGCGGCCGAATTTGGAAGGCACACAATCGAGTATTGTTCGCCTCGCGGTGGCGAACAATAATTTTGAGATCAAGTCCAGCATCATACAAATGGTGCAACAATCGGTGACCTTTGATGGTCAACCGGACGAGGATCCAAATTCACATATCTCTTACTTTCTTGAAATTTGCGACACTTTTAAGATCAATGGCGTCACCGATGATGCCATTCGATTACGTCTTTTTCCTTTCTCTCTGCGGTCTAAGGCCAAGCAGTGGCTGGGCTCCCTACCAAGGGGATCCATCACTACATGGGCCGAAATGGCGGAAAAATTTCTTAATAAATATTTCCCGCCTTCAAAGACCGCTAAATTACGCACGGATATTGCATCGTTCATGCAAATCGACTCGGAGACTCTCTATGATACATGGGAGCGCTTCAAGGAGCTTTTGCGTCGATGCCCTCACCACGCACTTGCTACTTGGCAACAAGTGCAAATATTTTATAATGGCTTAAATCTCCAAACGAGGCAAATGATTGATGCGGCCGCCGGGGGGACATTAAATAACAAAACCCCGATCGCCGCTCAAGAGCTTTTCGAAGAGATGGCCACAAATGCGTATCAATGGAACATGCCCCGAGCGCGGCCTAATAAGCCGGCCGGAATTTTTGAAATAGACGCTAACGCAAATTTGGCTTTACAAGTTGAGCGCTTAACAAAGCAAGTGGCGGAGATGTCTGCTTCCTCCGCCACTCCTCCTTGGGCTAATAATATTTTACTTGAAGAGCAAGTTGATTACATGGGAAATCCACCTCGGCCTTCCTATAACCCGAACACCGCTCCGTATAATAACACCTACAATGCGGGTTATAGGAATCATCCGAACTTCTCATGGAGCAATCAAGGAAATGCTCAGCGTCCCTTAAATTTAAATCAACCTCCAAATCAACTTCTCAATTTAACTCCCCCTCAAAATTTTAATCCACCCGGTTTTCCACCGCAACAGCAAAAACCCTCTCCGCTTGAAGAGGTTTTTGCAAAATATGTTGCTACAACTGAAGCGAACATCCGGAACCTCACCGGATCGATCAAAAATTTAGAGAACCAAGTGGGCCAGCTAGCAAAGATAATCTCCGAGCGACCGCAAGGAGCCCTTCCGGGAAACACGGAGCCCAACCCAAGGGAGAGTGCAAACGCGATTACACTCCGAAGCGGGAAGGAGGTGGCTTCTAAGCAGGACGAACCCATGGTAACTTCCTCTCCTCCTCTTCCTCCTATTTTATCTTCAATTTTACCTACTACGTTAGCTCCGCGCGCTTCTACTTCTAATGTTCCGTATCCATCTAAGTTTAAAAGCGAGAGCGCCGAAAAGAATTATAAAAAGTTTTTAGATATTTTAAAGCAAATCCACATTAATGTACCCTTCTGCGAGGCTATCTCTCAAATGCCTAAATATGCGAAATATCTTAAGGAGTTGCTCTCCAATAAGAAAAAATTAGAAGATATTTCGCATATTTCTTTGAACGCAGAATGCTCCGCGGTTGTACTCAACAAATTGCCTACAAAAGTGAATGACCCGGGACGGTTTTCCATCCCGTGTTTATTTGGCAATTCGTTAGTAAAACACGCTTTAGCGGATCTGGGAGCAAGTATCAATCTCATGCCTTTTTCATTATTTAAGAAACTAGGTCTAGGAAATCCAAGCCCCACTCGAATGAGTATTCAATTAGCGGATCGCTCTTTAAAATATCCGGTAGGAATAGTGGAGGACGTGCTCGTCAAGGTCGACAAGTTCATCTTCCCGGTGGACTTTGTCATTCTTGACATCGAAGAGGATGCCGAAGTACCCCTCATACTCGGCCGCCCCTTCCTTGCCACCTCCCGCGCCATTATTGACGTAAGTAACGGAAAGCTCCTCCTTCGGGTTGGAGATGATGAAGTTTCTTTCGGCATAAATTCCTCGATGCGGAACACATTAGAAAACGACGATTCATGTTTTTACCTGGAAGAGTGTTGGGAATTCGATTCCCCTCCCGAGTTAGTCTCCACCTCGAGTCACGAGTCCGAGTTCGCCGAGCTCTTTTGTCTGGAAGAAGAAGAAGTCACTCGTTTCACACCACCCGAACCACTATTTTTAGAAAAATTAAAAATCAAAACATCTTATGAAGAGCCACCCGTTTTGGAACTAAAGCAACTTCCCCCTCACCTTAAGTATTTATTTTTAGAAAAAGAGTCGAAGCTACCCGTCATCGTTTCATCCGAACTTAGCAACTCAGAAATTTCCGAGTTGGCTATTGTCTTAAGAAAGCACCGCCACGCAATTGCGTGGCAAATTTCGGATATAAAGGGTATAAACCCTTCCTTCTGCACTCATAAAATCTTCCTCGAAGATAATTCCCGAAATTCGGTCCAGCCTCAACGACGGCTAAACCCTAACATGAAAGAAGTCGTTAAGGCCGAAGTGATCAAACTATTGGACGCGGGAATTATCTACCCGATATCGGATAGTACTTGGGTTAGCCCAGTACAAGTCGTACCAAAGAAAGGTGGCATTACGGTAGTAGCTAATGAGAATAACGAGTTGATCCCAACCCGTACTGTTACGGGTTGGCGGATGTGCATCGATTACCGAAAACTAAATGATGCCACCCGTAAGGATCACTTCCCCCTACCATTCATCGATCAAATTTTAGAGCGCCTTTCAGGTCACTCCTACTACTGTTTTCTCGATGGTTTGTCGGGATATTTTCAAATACCGATTTCGCCCGAGGACCAAGAGAAAACCACTTTCACTTGTCCCTTTGGCACCTTCGCTTATCGAAGGATGTCATTTGGTCTTTGTAATGCGCCAGCTACATTCCAAAGATGTATGCTGGCAATATTTGACGAGTTAGTAGAGGAGGTGATGGAAGTGTTTATGGACGACTTTTCCGTGTTCGGAAATTCATTTAAAAATTGTTTAAAAAATCTTGAGCGCGTGTTGCAGCGATGCGAGGAAACGAATTTAGCACTTAATTGGGAGAAATGCCATTTTATGGTCAAGGAAGGGCTAGTCCTTGGTCATAAAATTTCGGGCATGGGGATCGAGGTCGATAAGGCCAAGATCGAAGTGATTGAAAAACTTCCCCCTCCAACAAACGTAAAAGCTATTCGTAGTTTCCTAGGCCACGCGGGGTTTTATCGGCGCTTTATACAGAATTTTTCAAAAATCACAAAGCCGTTAACCCACCTTCTTGAAAAAGAATCCTCGTTTATTTTTAGCGATGAATGCCATTTGGCTTTTAAACTCATCAAAGAGAAACTTATAAACTCCCCGATTCTAGTCGCGCCGGATTGGTCGCTTCCTTTTGAAAACATGTGCGACGCGAGTGACATTGCGGTTGGTGCCGTTTTAGGCCAACGGGTGAGTAAGTATTTCCACCCTATTTATTATGCGAGCAAAACACTCACGTCGGCACAAGCGAATTACACCACAACCGAAAAGGAGCTTCTAGCGATCGTTTTTGCCTTCGATAAGTTTAGGTCATATATCACCCTCTCAAAAGTTATTGTCTTCATGGATCACTCCGCACTTAGGTATCTTTTAAGCAAATCGGACGCCAAGCCTCGTCTTTTGCGATGGATCCTCCTCTTGCAGGAGTTTGACTTAGAGATCCGGGACAAAAGAGGAGCCGAAAACTTGGCGGCCGATCATCTCTCCCGTTTAGAAAACCCCGCCTCGGAAGTTTTGATAGAATCTGACATCGATGATAAATTTCCCGAAGAGCGCCTCCTCGCTCTCGAAGATATTAATACGTCGTCTACCCCTTGGTTTGCAGATCTGGCTAACTATTTAGTAGCCCGGGTCTTGCCAAAAGAATTCTCGAGTCAGAAAAAGAAGAAATTCTTTTCTGATTTAAAGAATTACTTTTGGGAGGACCCCTTTTTATTCCGTGTATGCGCAGACCAAGTGGTGAGATGATGCGTCTCGAGTAAGGAGGGTCTTAAAATTTTACGACATTGTCACGAGGGACCATCCGGTGGTCATTATCATTCGAACCGAACCGCGAGGAAGGCGCTGGAGGCAGGCTTTTATTGGCCCACGCTCTTCAAAGATGCTCACACCCTTGTGAGTACTTGCGACAGCTGCCAGCGGTCGGGCAACATCTCTCGCCGGGATGAGATGCCCCAAAATATTTTCTTAGAATGCGAGATTTTCGATCTTTGGGGCATTGATTTCGTTGGTCCTCTCCCTCCTTCATTTTCAAATAAGTATATTCTAGTGGCGGTCGGCTACGTGTCAAGGTGGGCGGAAGCGCAAGCTCTCCCCACCAACGATGCGCGAGTCGTCGTTAACTTTTTAAAAAAATTATTTTCTCGATTTGGCACTCCGCGCGCTATTGTGAGTGATCGGGGCACCCATTTTTGCAATACTCAATTCACAAAAACTTTAGCAAAATATGGTGTCACGCACAAACTATCCACTGCATATCACCCACAAACGAGCGGCCAAGTCGAAGTGGTTAATCGAGAATTAAAGCGAATTTTAGAGAAAACGGTTTCTATTAATCGGAAGGATTGGGCAATAAAGCTCGATGACGCGCTTTGGGCCTATCGTACGGCGTACAAGACCGCTATCGGTTGTACACCATATCGAATGGTCTATGGCAAGGCTTGCCACCTTCCGGTCGAATTAGAACACCGCGCATTTTGGGCGCTTAAATTTTTAAATCTCGATTCCACTTTAGCGGGTGAACAAAGGAAGTTTCAAATAAACGAGTTAGATGAATGGCGAGCGAATGCGTATGAGAGCAATAAATTATATAAGGAGCGAACAAAGTTTTATCACGATAAACATATAAAATTTCCGAAAACTTTTTCGCCGGGCGATCTCGTCCTCCTTTATAATTCTCGCCTTCGCCTTTTTCCGGGAAAATTAAAATCCCGATGGTCCGGACCCTTTATTGTTAAAGAGGTTTGGTCCTATGGGACAATCCTAATTTCCCACCCGGAAAAAGGCTCCTTCAAAGTTAACGGGCACCGCCTTAAATTGTATCTTCCGGGAGACGTACCTAATGACAAGAGTGATGCGATTTTTCTTCATCATATAACATAATCGGCAAGTGGGTCAAGCTACGCGACCTTAAACAAAGCGCTTTTGGGAGGCACCCCAAAGTTATCTTTTGTTATTTTCTCTTGTCTCTTCTTTTCTGCTTTAACAACTTTTGCAGGTAATCGCGGCTTCCCCACAAAAGCTTCAAAAAAAATCAGGGAAGCCCTTTTTCCTTCTCTTCTTTCGTTTTTGCATTTTTTTTTATCTTTTCCTACTTCATACTTATTTTTAAACATTGGGGACAATGTTTAACTTTAAGTATGGGGGTGTGAATAGCCCTTTGTAAATTCTTGTAAATAGTTGTTAAATTAGAAAATTTTCAAAAAAAAAATATATATATATATATTTTCTTATGTTTTTCTTCTATTTTAGCACTTGTAAAACCCAAAACTCAAAAAAAAAAATAGAAAACAGAAAAATTTAAATCTTGGAAAGGGGCGTTTGGGATTTTATCCCATCACACCTCCTAGTACCTTGCGAACCCTTCACCGGGTAGCCCTTGGGAAGTCCAAGACTTGCAAAAAAATTTTGTTAAGTTTTAAATCTAGTTTCCTTTCTTTGTAAATAGTTTTTAATGAGAAAAATTCAAAAAAAAAAAAGATAATATCAAAAATTCAAAAAAATTCTTATTTCCCTCCTTGTTGTTTTTGTGATTTCTTAGAAATCTAGTTGAGAATGTTTATAAGCATGTTTAAGTTTTTAATTGGCTAAAATTTTGCTTATCATAGTTTGTTAATTTTAAATTTGAGGTAATCTTGATTTAAGAATCATCTTATGATTTTAAATTGATTAGAGAATTTTGTTAGCATGACTTCTCTTTTTATTTTTAAATGGCTTCATTTTGTAGTAAATTTCCTAAACCTCTTTAGATTTCAATTATACTTTCTTCTAACTTCTTAGATCTTAGGAATTTTAATTTTACTAGAATTTGCTCTCAATATGATTTAAAACTAGCTAGATTTATTTTTCCCCTACCCTACCCCCTTTGATGGCATAAAAAAAAATGTGTATTAAAAGATCATATGTCATGGGAATAAGAGGATAAAATTCATTATTCCCTAAAACATATGCACCCAAAATATTTGAAAAGATTATATGGCATGGAGTAAGAGGATAAAATTCATTACTCCTAAACCATATACATTTTGGGTTTTTATTAGAAGAGAAAAAAAAAAGAGAAAAGAAAAAAAAAAAGGGAAATTTCATGATAAATTCCATTTCCTCCATTCAAAAATTTCTCTTCTTATGCCAAATTCTATGAAATCACCCTTAGCCAATTATCATTGTTCTAGTTTTAGTTGAAAATTATGGAGAGAGCAATATTTAGTAATTTACTTTTCCTTAAGATTCTTTTAAGATAGAGTTCTTATAATTTTAATTTAATTTAGTTTTATAATTTCTACAATTTTGTCAAACTACTTAATTTTCTTGAGAAGTTATTGCCTAAACATTTTTTCCCTCTTTTCAAATCATCATCATAATTTAGGACTTAACTCCCCCTTGAATTTACTCTTAACTTAACTTTTGGTTAAATGAAATTTTAGTTTTAAATTAAAAATTTTTTTAAGGATGTCTTATAAATTATGTCTCACACTTTTGCTCTGGAATAGCAAAACCTCAAGTATGGGGGTATTTGATAAAGTAGTTTTTATATAAGTTTTTAATAGAAAATTTTGTAATTATTTAATTTGAATTTTCCTTTTTATGTCAATTTTAGGTTATAAGTAGTTCTTTTTGTAATTTTGATTCTAACTTAGCCTAATTTTAATATTTGCAGATTTCTGGGACAAATCGGGAAAAATCACATGTCACGCCCTCGGTCACGCCCGTGACCAAGGGCGTGTAACCTGAAGATCAGTCCAGAGTCGCAGCCGTGCTGTTGAGCTAGTCCACACCCAGTCACGCCCCAGGTCACGCCCGTGACCCAAAGTCACGCCCGTGACCGGGGGCGTGTAATTTCAGCATCTGCCACGTGGAGCCGCCGTCGAGACGAGAAGCTGCCGTTGAGAAGTCAACTTGAGTCACGCCCGTGACCCAAAGTCACGCCCGTGACCTTCCCGCGTGATCCAAGCACGCCGCCGCGGCGTCTGGCTAGCCCATGCCGCATTAAATGAAGCCTTCCTGAGTCACGCCCGTGACCCAATTGTCACGCCCGTGACATGTGCGATTTTCTCCCGCCGTCACGCCAAGCCCACGCCGCGACCGGATCCGATGCTGCAGAGATTACACGCCCTAGGTCACGCCCGTGACCGAGGGCGTGTAACATGAAATTTTTGCCTATAAATTCAGAGGCTCTCCTTGAGTTCAAGGTTCAGAATTTTGGAGTGGGGAAGGTGCTGCTGGAGCCAATCTTGAGTAGTTTTCCTTTTTCATGTTCATGTTCATGTCTCTTTATTTTCATGCTCTCTTCCTTTTCTAATGCAATGTATTAGCTTTCCTTTAGTGCAATAGTCTAGTTTAAGCTTGTAATCTTGTTTTTCCTAGCTTGCAATTTCCTTTCTTAAGTCTTGTAATAGTTTTTCATTTAAATAAAAAATAGTTTGTTCTCTTTATTTTGTCTCCTCCTTAGCTAAAGTTTCTTAATATGCATTTTTATTTTTTTTTCTCTTCCCCCTCCACCATGATTAACTAATCCTCATTAGTACTCGATCAAAATGATCCGAGGATGAGTTAGACAAGTTATGATTTTCTAAAGTTTTCTTTTTCCGTTTTTATAAACACTTGAATTATCCTTGATTTTTAATTAGTGAGGCCATACTTTCGATATATGGTTTTCGCTTAAGTTTTCATATTTAGTTAGCCGAGAGGCTCAAAGTATGAATCGATCACTCAAGGGTAAAGAGAGTTGCACGCACCCCTCGAGAGAGGATGACGTAAATCTCCCGGATTGGAGTCAAATCCAATAGTGGGGTTCACCTCGTAAAGCAAGTTTTAGGTAATCGATTATAGGACGAGAGTCCGGTTGATTTTTCCTAATCTTAGTTGGGCATTAACCTCGAGAGAGGCATGTTCGAGCTTCGGGAACCTCCACGGTCAAGTAGTTCAATTTAAACGGAATTAGATTTAATTTCTTTTTACTTGTCTTTTCTCACTCCAAGGTGACTTTTGATTGAGTACTAGCCTCTTTTATCATCATCTAAACCCTTAATTTAGCTTGCAATTTCTCTTTTTTAGCTAAGAACCAAAACCCCAAAATATCATTAGATAAGATAATAGTGACTTTCCTCAAAGTAGAAGTATTCAACGCGCCCCGTGGAATACGACCTTGGTATTTCTTAATATCCTATACTATAGACGATAAGGTACACTTGCCTTTATCAGATATAGTTTTGGAGAAAATCTCAACCCTTCACTAAAATTTCAAAACCAAAAAAATAAATATCACCGGTCTTATGGCTGTCCGGGTTCCTTGTGGTCCGCGCGGACTAAGGTCATCTTAGTCGCGCGGTCTCCGGGTTGTGTTCGCATGGCTGGTCCTTCGGCGATCAGCTAGCATATGCGATCACATATGTTTGTTCGACTTCGCGGGCTGTGCCCTAGTCGGTCTGGTCTGTTCGCGATCTCAGGAGGAGGCTGGCAGGCGAACAAGTTGTGTTCGCGGTCTCGTTGGCGATCACTGGTGGTGGGCGGCTTCATGGTGTGAGTGGAGATCTCTCGCGGTTTGTTATTGAAGCCGGCGATCTTTCCTAAGCAGAATGTTCTATTGCTAATCGCGTTGGTTGGCCGGTTCTGGTCGCGCAATCTGGAGGGTGGTGATCCTATCTCATAGGGTGGTGACTGGATCAGGTCTCACGCCTATAAATAGGAGCCATTGTAGAAGCATTAACTATCGCACCAATTGTAAGCAGAACTCGCGACTTGTTCTTGCAGTCTCATTCTGTGACCGGCCGGTTTACTGATCGAACTTGTCTTGTGCAGCTTCTGCGGATTGTGCGAGCAGCAGCGGTCACCTCCTCTTTTGAAGGTGCTCGAGCGGTCTCGCGGCTTGCAGTGCGGGTTGCTGGAGTTCGGGAGGATCAGTGGAGTTCGGGAGTTCGCGTGGTTCTCAGTTGGTGTTGTTCAAGGCGCAGGAAGGCAGTTCGGGCGATCTGATTTTCTAGCCGGGCGGACTGTCAGGTCGGGCGGTCAGGCGGTCTCAGGTTGGCAGACCGCTGGTTTTCTTTTCTGCTTTCTTTCTCTTCTATTTTTTGTGTACTGGCAAAATCATGTCTCGCCATGTATACCTCGCCCTGTAACGAAGAATTTTGCTTATCAATTAAGATCGTGTTTGCTTCATGTGCTTCTGTTTGTTTGGCTTGAAGTCTAAGTTGTATAATTCATGTTCACTCCATAAAGATTCGGAAAATTTAACATATATAACTATAGTACCTGCACACTATAAACACAAGCAAGATCAAATACATAGTGTGATTTGTTATTTCTCAAACTAAGAGAAGTGGAACACAAGCTCCAACACTCTTCTGCATAATTCTTTTCCAAACACAGGTTTCTATTCGCCGCTCGCGTTTAACTTTTTCCAACTTACAGATTCTCCAGTTAAAATGTCTGGCATACTACTTGATCTTGAAAACCGCGTGAAGAGTAAGCACTGTGAAGGCAAAACCCGCCCAAAAAAGAAGAAGAAGAACCCGGAGTCTGGCAAGATCGAGTTAACCACTATGGTTGCTTCTGCGGGGAAGCCGGCCGACTTGACTCAGCCGCCAGTCGATAAAACCGAATTGGCAAAAGATGAGGCGGGCTATTCTAAACCGCTGCCAGCTGATCTACCTGCCCCTTCTAACATGGCGGGCTCCGAAGGTACCTGTTTGGAGACCGTGCGGATCGACTCCTTCGATTTGGGGATCACTACTTCTGGTGTCATCCATTTGAAGATTGAGAACTTAGAGGGGGTCGTATATTCCCCCAAGCCGAGCGAACAGAAAGATTCTGTTGAAGTGATTGATGTTGAGGACGATTCTGTCCGAACTTCTCAAGCTAAACAGTAAGCGACTAGGAAGAGGAAGAAGACGGAGACTACGACGGAGAGGATCATGAAGAAGACCAAGATGCTGAAGGCCAAGAATAAGGCCGCTTCCAGCAAATTGGGCACGGGTAGTCTCCAGCACAGGGCAAGCGAGAAGGAAGTTTCTGAAGGTCTGGCGACGCCTTCTAACAAACCGGACGACCTTCAGGCAAACTCTGCGAATAGTTTGACAGTGAGTGAGATCAACAAAGACTTTGATACTCTGGAGAAGCAAGATAAGCTGTTTAATTCTCCCAAGCATTCAGAAGGAGCGGACTCAGAGGAGGCGGCTAGGTTGAAAGAGGCCGATCCTGCTTTGGAAGATCCTGTAAATACTGGGATGCGGTTTTTGAGGATCAAGGCAGAGAAGATGATGGAGTCTCTGCCCAAGCCGCCGCCGGTCAACCCTCTTATCAAAGGTAAAGGAGCTACCACTTATCACCTTGTTCGCTTCTTTAAAGCGCGGTCTCAAAAAGATAACCTGTTATTGAATCCGCTGGCGAGCTTTTTCCCTTCCACGATTCAAACTTCTGTCGCTAGGCGAACTCAAAATGAGAGGTTGTTGAAAGAATAGCGCCGAAGAATGGACCCTGAGCAAATGAGGCGGCCTGTGAATCTGAACTTGAAAATCGCTTCTGTGGCTTGTAAGCGAGGAGATGTCGGAGCGAGCGATCTTTATTTGAATCTTATACTAAATTTCATACTCTTGATCGTTTTAACCGGTTCTTATTACTGCAGACGATTCTGAACATACCGTGAAGCCGGGAGACTTGGTGGCTAGCCTGCCACCCTTGCCTCAATCTGTGCCAAGTTCTTCATTGAACTTGAGCCTTGGCGGGGAGAAAGAATAAGCCGACTTCTAGAGCAATCTTGATATGTTAAGGGAGCAAGTGAAGAAACTTCAAGATCGGGAAGAGGCCGCCCGGGCTGAGAGTGCAGCTATGCGGGCTGAGAATGCTACTATGTTGGTTGCGCTGGAAGCTGAAAACGCCACTATGCGGACTGCGCTAGAAGCCAAAAAGAGCGCGAGGCTGGAGAAGGAGAAGGAGCTGCAGGAGAAAAACAGTGTCATGTCCGTGCGGCTTGATAAAGGAAGGAAAGAAATCCGGCGTCTTCAAGATGATTGCAAATATTACAGGGAGAAATATCTGCAGCTGACAAGGTAAGTCGGCGGAAATCGGCGACCCGCTAATGATGATGGACGGTGAGGGTCAAACCGCCAGACCGCTGGGGAGACCTTAAATCCCCCAGCGGTTAGGGTGGCTGAACTCGTTGGTAATACTATCAAGGCTGCTCCGGCCTTGCCTGCTCGTGTTATCCCAACTGCGCGAGTAGAGCGAGATGCCGCGAGGCTTCATAGTTCTATCAACATCCTCCATCATAACATGAACCAAATGTATAGTACGGTCCATCATATCACAGATCAAGTCGCGCGATTGCATCGGGAAGATGCTCCTCCAGACAATCTTCGTCAGTTAAGGGCAACTTGCTTTTAGAACTTTTCATGTTTGTAATAGTATTTTTATTCGGTCCTTTGGACAACTTTTTGATTGCTGGCAGATTGTTTTTGATGAAATTGCTATCTGTTAATTCATTTAATGCTTGTGAAGCCCGAATTGCTCTGGAACCCGTGCGGTTTGTTGTTGGATGTTTTCTGACTTGAGACTTTTTCTGATCTATGATTTGTTCTGTAGGTCGTGCGGCTTGTCTTTATGCTTGGGTTATTATTTGTAATTTGTTGCTTGTGATATAACTTGTTTTATGTAGGGAGTTTGTCGCGCGGTTAGAATAAATAGCACCACTTTTTCTTTCGTAGGACTTCGAATGCTTGGAGCGGATAGATGTTGACCGCGCGGTTAGATTTTTAACCGTGATTTGACTTTGCTAAATGCAGATCAATATCCCTATAAGTCGGAACGCTTCTGAAGACTCAATCCACGAGAGCTGAAGATGCGATCTAAAACTAAGTCGCAGCGAGCTGAGAAGATGTCTGCTGCGCGAGCTGATGCGGCCTTGGCATTCCATTCCACTGATCATGATGAGTGTCATCTGACAAAAGCCGAACTAGACGAGTTCGTCGAAAAACACATGGCAGGGAGTCCCCTGCTCGCGCGTCTTCCACTCCACGATGAGCGAATAAACTCTTTCACTCCCAACCAGATAGCCATCCCGATCGACCATTTTGACAGCGGATTCAAGTTCCCAATACCCATTAAATTCGCTCAGATTTTTTAGCATTACGGAGTTGTGCCCAGACAACTTTCCCCCAACTCGATTGCGGCCATTTTCAGCTTCGTTTCCTACTTGCGATCTGGGAGGGTCAGCTTTTCAATGAACATATTCAAAAAGGACTTCTCTGTCCGGGCGATTGCAGATGCGGATTTAAAGTTCAGGGGCCATTTATATTTTGGCTGTAGGGGGTTGAAGATGGTCAACCTCGCGAACAAGGTTGCAAACTGGTCCGAGAGATACCAGATGTTCGAAGGCCGACTTGGCTTGTTAAATCCTAACCCGCAGGTGCGGTCAGAGGAGGTTTTTAAGAAGATCGCGGTTAACAAGGTTGAGCAGGAAACCTATTCGCTTCTTAAAACCGAGTGACTTAATGTAGGTCTCTATGTCCCACTGCTCTCCGAGTTGGAACATATCCGACCTGAAGACAGTAAGTTTCTTTCAACCCGCTTCCTGCTCTGATATTGATCGTGCGACCTCTCATTCTGATATTTTTTCTTCTATTCTACAGCTTAAGCCATCGTTCCTAAGAACAAGCCGGTTAGCCCGGCCGGCTTGATTCGGACCCAGAGGGAAAGGAGGCAGAAGTTGGGAAAAATCAAGTCGTTGGTGTCAGACGACGAAGAATCGACCACTTCCGGCGATTATTCTTCCCTTCGCGCCCTTGGCACTGTGAAAGATTTGAAGGGTCGCCCGACCTTGAGTTGGCACCCAAGAGGAGACTGCATCCAAGTCTCCGCTGTGCTTCCCATTGGGAAATGAGAAGTCAGGTTGCCATGGAGAGGCCGTTGGTATGGCTATATATGGCCGGCGAAATTTCAGAAAGTTGAGGAAGGTTCCTGACTAGGAGCTCGCTCGGTTAGCCGCGCGAGTTGGTGCGAAGAGTTATGTGACCAATCACTATATGGGCATGACCTTCAAGAGGTTAAACAAAGAAAATAGTCAGTTAGAAAAAGAGGTCGCCGAACTAAAAGAGGAGAACGCGCGACTAAAGGAGGTTGAGTTGGTAAGTTATCACCTTGTCAACCGATTATTGTGTTACTCAAATCGGGCGGTCTAACCTTATTTTCCTTTGACAGAATAAATATGACCCCAAGAATCTAGTTTTCCAGGAAGTGGCGTTTCCCCTGATCGCTGGCGTGATCGATGGAGCCTTTAATTGTATGAGAGAGCTTGGCGGCCTGGCTGCAGGTTTTGAAAATTTTACCTTTTCTGATGCCTATCCGGCTCTGCAAAAGAAGCTGGATAGGATTAAGCGAGGAGACAAGGGGAAGGATAAAGTTGGGGAAGCAGTTCGAAAGATGAGGGCAGCGAGGAAGAAGAGGAAGAAGGAGCTGCTGATGAGGTCGTTGCGGCTAAGGATGAGAAGAAGAGCGGCTCGGATTCGGAGTCTGATGACTCTGGAGAAGAGACCGAGAGATCTAAGCGCAGGAGGTCCGGCGGTTCGAACAGTTCGAGCAGCAGCTCGTCTAACTCTTCTTCGGGTAGTGAGGGATACTCGCCTGAACCTAATGACGATGGTGAAGATTTGAATTCTCTTGCGACTAAAAAACTCAAGTCGAGCAAACTTTCTCCTGATGTTGATATTGATGGTAGTGAAGATTCAACTTCTCTTGCAATCAAAAACCTCAAGCCAGATGAGTAGCTTAAACTTTATATTCTTTTGTTTTCTTTTTATAGCTGACAGCTTGATAATGTTAGTCAGTCGGTTTATATACAAGCATATGTATCTTTTGGGAATGATTAATGAAAAGATAGTTACCTGTTCCTCTGTTTGTTTCTGCGATTTTCCACTTACTTGTGATTGTTGCAATCTCTTCTCTTAAAACTGCAATCTCCTAATATCAACCCGGGCGGTCAGAACTTTGAATATTTAAAAATCCGCATTAGATAGCTACTCGAATACTATAAAGGCGGTTCGAGCGACTTATCTCCTCGATCTTGACTCGGCGAACTTGCTATAACCCAGAAAAATGTCAGTCATGATAGATCTCGACAAATAATAATTGACGCGGTTACAACATATGATCGAGCGGATAGAATTCAAGCTCTGAAGAATCTCAATATGAATGTCTCGAGCCAATCGGAAGTCGATCACAACTTTAAGCCGCTATAACAAATAAATCCCGATTACGAGTTGTGCGATTTGAATGTATCTTGTGTGATTAGTAGCTCCACATATTTGAGATCAAGCCGCGCGGCTACTTTCCGTCTTTGCGTAATTACTTCACAGAATAATGAATATCCACAAGTCATAAGAGAATAACTGACAAGTCGCGCGGTAAGTATGTAATTCGAACGACCTGTAATTTGAATTTCTATAATACTTGTAAGTATAAGCATTAATTGATAAGTCTGTGCGGCCTATATATAACCCAGGCGATCAATGACTTGATGCTCGTAAGAATCATAATAGCTTTTTTTTATTTTAACCGAGCGAATAAAACAGATACCCATAAGCATCAAAGAATCAAAAACCGAGTGAGAAGACCGATCGATCTTGGATATACTCGATACCCTGACCTTGCTTTACGACATTTTATGA
The DNA here is from genome assembly GCA_033032865.1 of Dactylorhiza incarnata. Classification (NCBI taxonomy): domain Eukaryota; kingdom Viridiplantae; phylum Streptophyta; class Magnoliopsida; order Asparagales; family Orchidaceae; genus Dactylorhiza; species Dactylorhiza incarnata. The sequence goes on along the minus strand of JAWHQI010000330.1, from coordinate 1,534,370 downwards.
TAACTCGTTTCCAACTTTTACGGCTAAGATAATACCAAATCGCCTGATATATTATGCCGATGTACCTGCTTATCTGAAACCGGACGGTTTAATAGGTCAAACCGCCCGCTCTGTTGTATACCAGTTAAATCCTGTTTTCTCCCAAATGGTCCTGAAGGACCATATGAGATGAGATAACTTCCTGTAATGAAGCAAGAAATGGCTACAGACTCAGATGATCAATTGGGCAGGTGGGCCTAGGCGGCAAACATTGCTTTCCTCAAGTGGTCACAAGAGTTGTAGAAATAAAGAAAAATAAACTACAGACCCAGATGACCAAGTGGGCAGGTGGGCCTAGGCGGCGAACATTGCTTTCCTCAAGTGGTCATAAGAGTTGTAGAAATAAAGAAAAAGAAACTACAGACCCAGATGACCAAGTGGGTAGGTGGGCCTAGGCGGCAAACATTGCTTTCCTCAAGTGGTCATAAGAGTTGTAGAAATAAAGAAAAAGAAAGTACAGACCCAGATGACCAAGTGGACAGGTGGGCCTAGGCGGCAAACATTGCTTTCCTCAAGTGGTCATAAGGGCTGTAAATGACTCAACTGCTCTCTTGCCTAGGGTTACAAGCTGAGTTGATCAATTGGGCAGGTGGGCCTAGGCGGCGAACATTGCTTTCCTCAGAGAGATCAACTAAGTTGTGGGTCCCCTTTAGGCACCGCTTGAGAGTACCTAGGAGTGTTCGTTAGTCACAGACTAAGATGATCAGTTGGGCCTAGGCGACGAACATTGCTTTCCTCAGAAAGATCATCAAAACTGTAGCCATATCCCTTTCGGGGCACGACAGAGCTAACAGTCACCTGGACCTCCCTTGATGCAGAGGTGTGTTAGATGCCAGCCAGGATCCAAAGTTCTGAAGACCACCGCACGGGAATTGGCAAGCATCCATGGCATGTGTGCGAAATCTCCCCGCTACACGTGGTCATCGTGGTATTACGCTAATGACTACAATCCGAGGGGGTGCAAGCAAAACTTTGTGATGTCTCTGCGGTTCAGTGAGTTTGATAATGAGTAATGAAACCAAACAACTCACCAGACAAGAAAAAGTGTCAGTATGAGGTTCCTCCATTCAGTCAGTCATAAAAGTTCCAATAGATGAAATAGAAGCAATTTTTAAGGATAAAACTGTTTCAGGTCGTCGCCGCTCCAAGTACGCGGGATGTCTTCTCCATTACTTGTTTGAAGAAGATAAGCTCCACTTTTTAGTACCTCCTTGATGATGGACCTGCCCAGTTCGGATTTAGCTTTCCCACAGAACCTGACATGGCTGCAGCATCCACTTTTTTCAACACGAGGTCTCCCACCATGAATTGCTTGACTCTGACGTGTTTATCAAAATACCGTGCCATCCTCCTTTTCACCTCCTCTTGTCTAATTACTGCTTCATCCTGGAGATCTTCAGTAAAATCCAAACTATACTTTATTCCTTCATCATCAACCTCTATCCATGCTTCGTCACCTTGATGTGCATACCTTACCCTGGGACTGCCCACCTCAAACTCTATTGGAACAACTGCCTCTGAACAATGAGATAGTTTGAACGGGGTTTCCCCTGTGGCTGAAGATGGTGTGGTGCGTATAGTCCAAAGAATGGACGGAAGTTGTTCCAGCCCAGAAGATATTGAATTTGTTTATTATCAGCCTCCACTTGCCCATTACTTCTGGGGTGTGAACAGATGAGAATCGAAGATCAATCCCAACCTGGTCACAGAAATTGATCATTTCTGAATTGTTGAATTGTGGGCCATTATCAGTGACAATTGCTATCGGAATCCCATGTCGGCAAACGATCTCCCCCAGATGAAATTCTTGATGATTTGTGTAGTAGTTTTGGACAATGTTTTTGCCTCAATCCATTTGCTGAAATAATCTATCATCACAATTATGAAGCGACGTTGACCGCTAGCAGTTGGAAAGGGTCCAACGAGATCCATCCCCCAAACCACAAATGGCCATGGTGCGGTCATTGATCTGAGTGTCTGGCCTGGACGGAGCTAAAGTGGAGCAAATTTCTGACACTAGACGCATCGCTTAGCAAAAGCTTCTGCGTCTTTCCTCATTGTCGGCCAAAAGTATCCCTGTCTTAGGATTCTTTTCTCTAGAGTCTTTGCACTGGAATGACTTCCGCATTCACCTGAGTGAACTTCCTGGAGTATGGTGGGAACCTCTTCTTCTGAAAAGCTTCTTGCTAAAGGAGAGATGAATGTCTTTTTATACAGAATTACTGCTATACGATAATAATGGGCCAGTTTTCTTATGAATCTTATCTTTTCTTTGACCGATGGATGATATTCCCCTTTGGACAAGAATAACTCGAACGAATCCTTCCAGGAAGGCTGCTGATCAATCTGCATTACCTCCCCTTCTTCTATTGTCGGATGAAACAGCTCTGATGTTACTCCCCCTGATGGGAGCCCAAACTTTGACAGCTCGTCCGCTTCCTCATTCTGGGATCTTGGGATATGTTCTATGATAAATGATTTGAATCTTCCAATCTCCTCTTTTACGGGTACTAAATACTTCTTTAGTATCGGTTCCCTAGTTTCAAAGTTTCCCAGCACTTGTGAAGCCATTACTAGAGAATCTGTCTTTATGTGCACATATTCTATGCCCAATTCTTTCGAGAGCCTCAACCCAGCCAAGAGTGCTTCATATTCTGCTTGATTGTTCGTAACTGAAAAGAATAATTTGATAGCTTGTTCCGGCTTGATGTCATTCGGGTTGATTAAGACAACTCCTGCCCCCGTAGAGTTTCTTCCTGAAGCCCCATCCACATATATTATCCAGGATAATGGAGATCTTTCTGCTTTTACTGGGCAAATTTCTGTTGTATCAACTAGGAAATCCGCCAATGCCTGTGCCTTGATTGCTGCTCTTGGGATGTAAGATATTTCAAATTCGCACAACTCGATTGCCCATTTAGCCAACCTTCCCGAATGATCTAGCTTTTCTAATATACTCTTCAAAGGGTGATATGTGACTACTTGAATAGGATGAGCCTAAAAATAGGGGCGAAGTCTGCGAGATGACATGACTAAAGCTAAAGCTAGCTTTTCCAAGATCGAATACCTAGTTTCTGCATCTTTTAGGATATGGCTAACATAGTAGATAGGAAACTGCTTCTTCTTTTCCTCACAAATGAGGATGGAGCGTACCGCGTCTGGACCGACCCCTAAATATAAGAACAATGTCTCCCCTTCCCGAGGACTCTGGAACAAAGGAGTTGACATCAGTTGTTTCTATAAATGTTCGAAAGCATTGTGTTTAAAATGTTGATGTGTGAAGTTGGCAGTCTGGGAGGTTGTCGCGCGGTCTAGTCTATCCGCGCGATCTTGCGGTCTCCTCTGCAGTCTGACTTATTTGGTCTAGCCGAAGTCTCCTATCTATTCGGCCTGACCGCCGTTCCCTCTGTCCAAGGCTACCGAGGTGAGGCCGCGCGGTCTATTTCGTGTGACCGCATGGCGAGCTGTATTCAGTACTATGCGGGTTAAGCTGTTAACCACACAGGGTTGTTGTTCTGATATCCGGCAGTCCGGTCTGGTGGCTGTCTGGGTTCTTGGTGGTGTGCGCCGACTAAGGTTTTCCTAGTCATGCGGTCTCCCTTTTTGTGTTCGCATAAGCTAGTCCCTTGGCTATCTGCTGGTGTATGCGAACACTGGTGGTGGGTGTCTTGATCACGCGGCTTCTTGCTGGAGTGGCGTCTCCTGGTCAGGATTGAAGTCGGCGAGCTCACAAAGTGCAGGGCGATCTTCTGCTGACCGCGCGGGTAGACCGATATTGGTCGCGCGATCTGTGCGGGGACTCTATCTCATAGGGTGGTGACTGTATCTAGTCCCACGCCTATAAATAGGTGTCACTGTAGCAGCAATTGTATCGCACCAAGTGTAAGATGAACTCGCGCCTAGTTCTTGCTGTCTCTTTTTTGGTAACCACCCGGTTTGCTGATTGAACTTCCTTTGTGCAGCTTCTGCGGATTGTGCTGACAACAGCGGGCACTACTTCTTCTAAAGTGTCCGGGCGGTCTTGCGGCTTGTAGTGTGGGTTACTGGAGTTCAGGAGAATCAGTGGAGTTCGGGAGGTCGCGGAGCTTCAGTGGTGTTGTTCAAGTTGTCGACAGTCTGTTCGCGCGGTCTCCTCTTCTAGTCGCGCAAACACCATTGCCGCGCGGTTTGGCAACTTCTGTGTTCAGACCGCCGGTTTCTTTCTTCAGCATTGTTTTTTTCCTTTTGGTTTTGTGTACTAGCGAAATCATGTCTCGCCATGTATACCTCGCTCTGTAATGAAGATTCCTGCTGTTATCAATAAAGATTATTTTGTTTCATGTGCTTCTGGTTGTTGGCTGTAACTTTAAGTTGTACGATTTCTGCTCACTCCTAGATCTACAGAAAATTTCACATGGTATCAGAGACAAGGTTGGAGTGGATAGATCAGTGAACAACTTAAAGTTGCCATCGCCTTTGTGAAGAATGAACCAGTGGTAGAGCCATGGAAGCAGGTTTTGCAAGAGGTCTTGGAATTGAGATGCTCACGTCGACTAACTTCAAGAAGTGGAAGTCGTGCATGCAGAGTTATCTTCTGGGAGAGGACCTTTGGGAGGTTGTTGGAGGAGATAGTACGGAGGAAGCTGTCCTAGTTGGGGATAATGGTCATGAGCTGAGGAATTGGAGGAGGATTAATGCGAAAGCAGAGTTCACTCTAAAAAGGTCAATATCACCTGACCTATTCGATCACATCTTAGGGTGTGGATCAGCTGCCGAGATCTGGAGAGACTTGGATGGGCTGTTTAACAAGAAGAATGTAGCGAGGCTATAGTACCTGGAAAATGAGCTGGCTAGGTCGGCTCAGGGAGATCTGTCTATCTCTACGTTCTTCCTGAAGATGAAGAACCTGTGCGCTGAAATTTCAGTACTGGATCCTGATGAGCCAATTTCTGAGGCGAAGCTGAAGAGACACATCATCCGTGGCTTGCGGAAGGAGTATGTGGCCTTTGTGACGTCGGTGCAGGGTTGGGCAAATCAGCCATCTCTGCTAGAGCTGGAGAATCTGCTTGCGTCGCAGGAGAGGCTGGCAAGGCAGATGGCGGGGGTGTTAGTGTCTGGGAGAGAAGGCGAGGTTCTCTTCACAGGGAAGAAGAAGAGATGGGATAAGAAGAAGAATACCGCTGGAGGCAATGGGCCTTCAACTTCTGGACAGCAGAGAGTGGCTATGCTCCCAAGGCTGAAGGGAAGAAGAAGGGAGAATGACCCAAATGCTTTAGGTGCGGAAAGCTTGGTCACATCAGGAAGGACTATCGGGTGAATCTTCAGCCAGGGCATGCTGCAGCAGGGAAGGAGGAAACTGAGGCCAGGAAAAATGATGGAGGATGGGGAGGAGCCTTCTCGGCTTCTGTCGGAGCTGCGGCTCCTATCAACTATCAGGAGGACTGGATCGTGGACTCGGGGTGTGGTCATCATCTCACCGGGGATGAGTCGAAGCTTTCTTTAGCGCAGCCTTACACAGGTAATGATGCTATCATAACTGCTGATGATACTGTGCATACTGTCAAGAAGTTGGGGGTTGTTTCCTTGGGCAGTGATAGGGGGCCACTAATGTTGAAGAGTGTCTATCATGTGCCTGGAATGAGGAAAAACCTCTTCTCCGTGACCAACGCTGTAGATGCTGGGTATCACGTTCTGTTCGGTCCAACAGAAGTAAGGTTTCTACAAAACATTGAGGTGGTAAAGGCCGATGTCGTTCACGCCGGGAGAAGGGCAAAAGACTTGTTCGTTTTCTCGACAAGTTCTTATGTTGACAAGATGAGGACAAATGGTAGTGCCGTTATATGGCACGAGAGGTTGGGGCATGTAGGGATGGATAAGCTAAAGGCTATGGCGATAAAAGGTCTAGTCAAGGGCCTGCCTAGTCTATCTTCCTACGGTGATGGTCATGTTTATGCGGGATGTTAGTTCAGCAAGTCTCATCACTGTCGTTTGATAAGTCACAGACAAGGTGTAGTGCGTCATTGGAGTGTATCCATGGTGACTTAATGGGACTAACTGCTACCCCACGCCTCGGAGGCAGCAGGTATATGTTGGTGTTGATCGACGATTACACCAGATATGTCTGCGTCTATTTCCTGGAGGAGAAGGCGGAGGAGTTTGCCAAGTTTGTGGAGTTCAAGAAGCTAGTGGAGGGTCGGCTAGGCCTACTGATAAAGAAGCTGAGAACTGATAATGGGGGGGAGTTCACCTCTGGTGAGTTCTCTAGTTTTTGCAGGAAGGCGGGCATCCGGAGGGAGCTTACTTGTGCGCATACTCCACAACAAAATGAGTTGCAGAGCGAAAGATCAATAATCTGACGGAGACCTGCAAGTGTTGGCTGCATGCCAAGAGTATCCCAAGGTCCTTCTGGGCGGAGGGAATGTCTTTTGCCGCCTACGTCATCAACAGGATGCCTCTCAGTCCCATCAACATGTTGACCTCGCATGAGATGATGTTCAAGGAAAAGCCAAGCATGGCGCACCTTCGGGTGTTTGGTTCCACCTGTTATGTGCACGTTCCAGATGCGCTTCGAACGAAGTTAGATGCAAAAGCAAGGAAGCTAGTTGATATTTAATTTGGTAGGTTTTGAAATTTAGTGAAGGTTTGAGATTTTCTCCAAACCTATATCTGATAAAGGCAAGTGTACCTTATCGTCTATAGTATAGGATATTAAGAAATACCAAGGTCGTATTCCACGGGGCGCGTTGATTACTTCTACTTTGAGGAAAGTCGCTATTATCTTATCTAATGATATTTTGGGGTTTTTGGTTACTTAGCTAGAAAAAGAGAAATTGCAACCTAAATTAAGGGTTTAGATGATGATAAAAGAAGCTAGTACTCAATCAAAAGTCACCTTGGAGTGAGAAAAGACAAGTGAAACGAGATTAAATCTAATTCCGTTTAAATTGAACTACTTGACCGTGGAGGTTCCCGAAGCTCGAACATGCCTCTCTCGAGGTTAATGCCCAACTAAGTTTAGGAAAAATCAACCGGACTCTCATCTTATAATCGATTACCTAAAACTTGCTTTACGAAGTGAAACCCGCTATTGGATTTGACTCCAATCTGGGAGATTTACGTCATCCTCTCTCGAGGGGTGCGTGCAACTCTCTTTACCCTTGAGTGATCGATTCATACTTTGAGCCTCTCGGCTAACTAAGTATGAAAACATAAGAGAAAACCATATATCGAAAATATGGCCTCACTAATTAAAAATCAAGGGTAATTCAAGTGTTTATAAAAACGGAAAAAGAAAACTTTAGAAAATCATAACTTGTCTAACTCATCCTCGGATCATTTTGATCGAGTACTAATGAGGATTAGTTAATCATGGTGGAGGGGAAAGAGGAAGAAAAATAAAAATGCATAATAAGAAAATTTAACTAAGAAAGGAGGAGACAAAATAAAGAGAACAACTAATTTTTATTTAAATGAAAACTATTACAAGTCTTAAGAGAAGAGATTGCAAGCTAGGAAAAACAAGTTACAAGCTTAAACTAAACTATTGCATTGAAAGGAAGCTAGTACATTGCATGAGAGAAGGAAGAGAGCATGAAAGTAAAGTCACATGAACATGAACATGAAAGTGAAAATATACTCAAGATTGGCTCCAACAGCACCTCCCCCACTCCAAAATTCTGAACCCTGGACTCAAGGAGAACCTCTGAATTTATAGGAAAAAATTTCAGATTACACGCCCTTGGTCACGGGCGTGACCAAGGGCGTGACTACACTATTCACATCGGATCCGACAGCGGCGTGGGCTTCCTAGACGGCGCGGTGAGAAATGACATGTCACGGGCGTGACATGTAGGGTCACGACCGTGACTTTGGACGGCTACATTAAATGCGGCGTGGGATGGAATTTGGCGCGGCGGCGAAGCAGAGATCACGCGGGCAAGTCACGGCCGTGACATGTGGGTCACGGGCGTGACTCAAGTTGACTTCTCGACTGTAGCTCCATGTCTCGACGGCGGCTCTACGTGGAAGATTCTAAGATTACACGCCCCCGGTCACGGGCGTGACTTTGGGTCACAGGCGTGACCTGGGGCGTGACTTGGTGTGGACTGGTTCAAATAGCGTGGCATCGATTTTGGACTGATCTTCAGGTTACACGCCCTTGGTCACGGGCGTGACCGAGGGCGTGACATGCCATTTTTCCCGATTTGTCCCAAAATTCTGCAAAAATTGAAATTAAGCTAAGTTAGAATCAAAATTACAAAAAGAACTACTTATAACCTAAAATTGACATAAAAAGGAAAATTCATATTAAATATTTACAAAATTTTCTATTAAAAAGTTATAAAAATACTACTTATCACTAGTCTTCGTGGGATATGATGATCGGAAGAAGGGCTGGAAGTGCATGGACCCAGAGACGCGGAGATTTGTTGTATCTCGCGACGTCGTGTTTGACGAGGTGACATCATACAAGGGAAGTTCTGGTGTTGAGTTACCAGAAAGTAGAGTGGAGGAGCCAGAAAGAGCTGTGGAAAATCGTCAGGTGGAGCTGCCTTTGTCACCGGGTGGTCCATCCATTTCTAGTTCTGAGACGGAGGCTTCTGGATCAGGAAGTAGGGGGAGTGATGCTCCTAGTACGTCTGGAAGGGGAGCTAGGGAAGAAGCAGCTGAGGATAATACGAATCAGGGGAAGGTGTTGAGGAGATCAAAGTGAGCAATCATTGCCCCTGATCGCTATACAGTAGGAAACATGGTGAGCTTTGCCTCATGTTTCTTTGCTAGCCCCCTGGATGAGTGGGAGCCATCGAGCTTTGAGAAGGCCAAAGGCATGAAGCAGTGGAACATTGCTATGAAAGAAGATATGGCAGCTCTAGAGAATAATGAGACCTGGTCTTTGGTGCCCAGGCCCAAGGGTATCTCCCCTGTGACATGCAAATGGGTCTATAAGCTCAAGAAGAAGGCATACGGCAGTATCGAGCGATACAAGGCTCGTCTTGTGGCTCATGGATTCTCGCAGCAATACCGTGAAGATTATGAACAGACATTTAGTCCGGTGGCAAAGATGACTTCAGTTTGGTTCATTATTGCCTTAGCGGCATTTTATGGGTGGGAGATTTGGCAACTCGACGTAAAGAATGCTTCCTTGTACGATGAGATTGACAAAGATATCTTCATGATCCAGCCGCCAGGTTTCGTATCTGAGGATTTTCCAGACTATGTTTGTAAACTGAAGAAGGCCCTGTATTGGTTGAAGCAAGCACCGAGGGCGTGGTACGGGAAGATCGCAGAATATCTCCTATTCTGTGGATTCGGTGCTTCAGACTCTGATTCAAGCGTGTTTGTCAAGAAGAACGGGGAGCTTCAAGTCATCGTGTTGCTTTACATCGACGATATGATCGTGACGGGGAATTCGAAGGAGGAGGTAGCAAAGCTTCGGGCTGAACTATCTATCAGATTTGAGATGAAGGACTTGGGTGAACTCCACCATTTCCTTGGATTCAAAGTGCAGAGGAAGGAAAGTGGAGTGCTGGTGTCCCAGGCTGGATATGCGGAGCGAATCGTGGAGAGATTCGGCATGAAGGAAGGGAAATGCATTTCTACACCTCTGGAGAAGGCCATGAAACTTAGGAAGGATGAGGGGAGGATTCTGGAAGATCTGATTGTGTTCGGAGCTCTGGTTGGAAGCTTGATTTATCTGACAATCACTAGGCCGGATATTGCGTATGCAGTTGGCAGGGTGAGTCATTATATGGCGGAACCACGAATGCCTCATCTACTAGCGGCCAAGAATATTTTGAAGTATGTCAAGGCGACTTCGGATATGGGTCTCCTATACGGAGGGATGCGGGCTTCGAGGTGCATGGGTACATGGATGCTGATTACGGGGGAGATTCGGATGATCGGAAGTCGACGTCTGGATTTGTCTTCATGGCGGGCCCTACGGCTATATCATGGTGCAACAAGAAGCAGGATTCCGTGTATGTCTCTACCACGAAAACGGAATACAAGGCTTCGGCCTTGGCAGCTCAAGAATCCATCTAGCTTAGGAGGTTGGTGGGAGACGTCCACAAGGAGATTCGGGGTCCGACTCTGCTCCGCGGCGACAATGAGAGTGCACTCAAACTGGTTATTAATCCAGTGTGTCACGCGAGGACCAAATATATCGAGATCGAGCATCATTTCATTCATGATAAGGTGCTGGAGGGGTCTCTTTTGGTCGGGCATGTTCGGAGTCTGGACAATGTTGCTGACATATTCACAAAGGCGCTGGCGAAGGGGCCGTTCACTCGACTGAGGAGTTTACTTTGGTTGTTTTCAACTTCCCACTTTAAGGGGGAGTGTTGAAAATGTTGATGTGTGAAGTTGGAAGTCTGGTCTAACCGCGCGATCTTGCGGTCTCCTCTATGGTCTGACTTATTTGGTCTAGCCGCAGTCTCCTGTCTATTCGGCCTGACCTCCATTCCCTCTGTCCAAGGCTGTCGAGGTGAGGCCGTGCGGTCTATTTCGTTTGACCTTGTGGCGAGTTGTATTCAGTACTATGCAGGTTATGTTGTTAACTGTATAGGGTTGTTGTTCTGATATCCGGCAGTCCGGTCTAGTGGTTGTCCGGGTTCTTTGTGGTGCACGCCGACTAAGGATTTCCTAGTCATGCGGTCTCCCCTTTTGTGTTCGCATAAGATGGTCCATTAGTGATCTGTTGGTGTATGCGAACACTGGTGGTGGGTTTCATAATCGCGCGGCTTCTTGGTGGAGTGGCGTCTCCTGGTCAGGATTGAAGTCGGCGAGCTCACAAAGCGCAGGGCAAACTTCTGCTGACCGCGCGGGTAGACCGATCTTGGTCGCGCGATCAGTGTGGTGACTCTATCTCATAGGGTGCTGGCTGGATCTGGTCCCACGCCTATAAATAGGTGTCGTTGTAGCAGCAATTGTATCGCACCAAGTGTAAGCTGAACTCGCGCCTAGTTCTTGCGGTCTCTTTTTTGGTGACCGCCCGGTTTGCTGATTGAACTTCCTTTCTGCAACTTCTGTGGATTGTGCTGACAGCAGCGGTCACTTCTTCTTCTAAAGTGTCCGGGCGGTCTTGCGGCTTGCAGTGTGGGTTGCTGGAGTTCGGGAGAATCAGTGGAGTTCGGGAGGTCGCGGAGCTTCAGTGGTGTTGTTCAAGTTGTCGATAGTCTGATCGCGCGGTCTCCTCTTCTAGTCGCGCGAACACCATTATCACGTGGTTTGGCGGCTTCTGTGTTCAGACCGCCAGTTTCTGTCTTCAGCATTGTTTTTTTCCTTTTGGTTTTGTGTACTGGCGAAATCATGTCTCGCCATGTATACCTCGCTCTGTAATGAAGATTCCTGCTGTTATCAATAAAGATTGTTTTGTTTCATGTGCTTCTGGTTGTTGGCTGTAACTTTAAGTTGTATGATTCCTGCTCACTCCTAGATCTACGGAAAATTTCACACATGATCGCATTCTTCGTTCCACTCAAATTTAGACCCTCCTCAAAGTATTTTAAATAACGGAGCACTTTTATCTCCTGACTTAGAGATAAATCGACTTAGGCCTGCCAACCTTCCTCCTAATTGTTGAACTTCCTTCGGTGTGCGAGGAGGAGTCATATCGAGGATAGCCTTCACCTTATCGGGATTTGGTGCAAGGCAAGAAGGGGTGAGAAGATGTCCAAGAAATTTCCCTTTATTCGCTCCAAAGATGCATTTTAACGGATTCAACTTAAATTTGAACCTTCGTAGAGTAGCAAACGTCTCTACAAGGTCTTCCAAGTGTGTAGAAAAAGTTTTACTTTTTAACAGGAGGTCATCGACATATACTTCGAGATTCTTCCCTTTTTGTTGTTTAAAGACAATGTCCATTCTCTGGTACGTGGCACCTGCATTCTTGAGACCAAAAGGGATTACTAAATAGCAATAACACCCATCATTTGTTATGAAGGACGTATGGGGGATATTGGATTTATGCATTTTAATTTGATGGTAACCAGAGAAAGCATCAAGAAAGCTCATAAAATAGTATATAACCGCGGAATCAACTATTATATCTATCTGAGGCAATGGATAACAATCTTTGGGACACGCTTTATTAAGTTTTGTGAAATCCACACACATGCGCCATTTCCCCCTGGCTTTTTTACCATTACAATGTTTGACATCCAGGTGGGGTACTGGATTTATGAAATAAAACCCACTTTAAGAAGTTTCGCAACTTCTTCTCTGATAGGAACTACCAATTTGGTTGCCACTTCTCTTTTCTTTTGCTGAAGTGGCTTGAATTTGGGGGAGATGTTGAGATGATGGCAGGCTATATCCGGGTCCACTCCCGGCATATCCTCTGCTGACTAGGCAAAGATGTCCAGATTTTCCAAGAGACAAGTACTCAACTGGAACTTCTCCTCTTCCGACAGTTCAGCATTGATAATCAACTTCTTCTCTTCCCCCTCGGCAATGGGGATCTCTTAGGTCTCCTGGGCAGGTTCCACGTGAACCCTTTCACGGTCCTTATTCTCCTCAACAACTTCTGGAGGCATGGCCACTTCAAGGGTAACAGCTGGAGACTCGGTGAGTGGAGAATCTGTAATCATGTTGACTATTTTGACATAACATTCTCGAGCCACTTTTGGATCACTCCGGATCCGATATTGCCTCCCCTTTGCAGCAAACTTGATAGCCAGGTGGAAAGTTGACACCACTGCTCGCTAAGTATTCAGAATTGGCCTTCCAAATGTGGCACAATAACTGCTCGGAGCGTCCACTACTACGACGTTGATGAGCTTTTTAATGCCGCCCAATGTCACCAAAAGCTTTACGCATCCCTCTACCTCCTTCTTCTCTCCCGAGAAGCCATAGAGGGGCCCATTGGTAGAAAGCAGAGGCTTTCCGGTCTTCAGGTCTTCGAATGTTGGACGGAAAAGGAGTTTAACGGAGCTTTCTGTGTCGTTTAAGATCTTATGCACTGTATAATTTTCTATGATGGCCTTGATCACAACGGCATCATCGAAAGGATTTGCGTTTTGAGAGAGATCATCTTGGCCAAAGGTGACGACTGATCTCTCTGGGGAGGATATTGAGGTGGTCGCCACTTCCTGCTTGAATACTCTGGCGACGCTTGATTTTCTGGAGGACTCAGGCCCGGCTCCCCCATGAATGCAGTAAACATGGCCAGGAGGGACTTTATTATTTACTTCTACACATTCTCCGCTTGGATGAATGTCGCCACAATGACCGATATCTTCAACATCCGCGCATTCCCAACTGATCTCAACTACTTTTTTAGCTTTTGAAGTAGAGGGTTTGTCAGACACCTCCTTCCGAACCAGACCCCGAAACTTTCCTTCCCCCAGGAGTTTATCAACTAACAAGCGAAGGTCCCGACAATCCTCGGTCAAATGCCCTCCCTCCTTATGATATTCACAGTAGAGGTTTGGGTTTCGGCTTCAAACATCAGACCTCAAACGAGCTGGCTTCTTGAAATTAGGCCTCTTCTACAGAATTTGAACGACCTCGTTCATTGTTACTTTCAAGGGAGTAAAGGATTCCTGTGAATCGTCGTATGAGGTGACTTTAGGTGGAGGCATAGTGTATTGCGGCAGATATACCGGCGTTATTTGTTGGACTGGCACGGAAGTAGCGGGCGTGATGGCCAGCGGCAGTTTCTGCTCCTGAAAATGTTGATGGTTAAACGGAGGTTGTCTATGCCCGAAATTTCTTCCTCTTTGAGCTCGGGGTTCGAAATCTTGTCTTGGCTGATGGTGGTACGGTTGGTGATTAGCAGAAGATCTGGATGGTTCTTTATCGGTAAGCAGTTTAGCAATATAGCCAGGATTCCCCCTCTCGCCTTTAATGAACATGTTGGCTAGGCTGATCATTTCCTGGTATGTTTTGGGTTCTCTGATTTGTACTTCGAATTTTAGTGGCCCTTCTCTCAGACCATGAATAAGTGCCACTCGATATAGTTCTGGGTCTACATTCGGTATTCCCATGATTTCCTTTTGAAATCGGTCAAAAATTGATTGCATGTTTCGCCTTCACGCTGCTTGATTTCGAAAAGAGCCGCTGGGCCATCTTTTCTTTTCTTAGAAGTTTAGAACCTTAGTAAGAACTCTCTCCTAAGCTTGAGATACGGTATAGGGAGGCGATGGTGGAGCTGGAGTTACAACCGGGCTGACCGCGGTTTGTTGAATGGTTAGTCGATCAGTGAGAAGGGCTAGAGCCTGATCGACGGCGTCTAAATGCTGATCGGTTTGTTTGAGAGACCACTCGGCCTCCTGTCTGGATTGTTCCAGTGCTTCCCATAGAGCGTCTTCACTGCAATCGGAGCGATATCCGTGGATGAACTAGCGGTCTGACATATTGTCAGAGTGTTCGCCGACAGGTTGCGATCTGAAGGTTGCGTGTGTCTGTTGAGGCCAAGAATGCGCCTCCACGATCACTGCTTGAAAAGCAAGGAGAATGAAGGGTTGCAAGCTATCGGTTTATATCAGACTTAATGATTTAGGTTGATTAGACCGCTGGCAACGGTCGAGGCCAGGATTCGCCTGTCACAACGAATGCCACTCTTGTGATGGGCTTTCCTTTGATTAAAGTGAAGCGGTTACAGCGGGTTACAGATGAAACCGGCCGGGCAGATAGATCGCGAGACAGTTAATTCGAGACCGCAGCTCAGACAAGCAAGCTCCTGGATTCGAGTGTGCGTGTCTTGGGAACACCACACGACCCTATTTATAGGCTTGGGGACCTGCCCGAATGGGCAGATGCTAAAATAACCGCCTGCCAGGAGAATCGGGCAGGGGGTGACGGGATTCAGAAGAATAAATAAACGGGAAGCCGCGCGGTCTAGCGGCTTGACTTCCGGTTTGTACTGGGCTTGGGTTGAGAAACTTTGGCTTGATCCAATTAGCAACCCGAGCGGTCTGCTGACCGAGACCGCAGCTTGCCCCTTTAGGACTTAAGCCCTGACAATCTTCAATGGCTGAGAGAGGTCTGACCCTTGGAGACAACGCGGCTTGGTTCGTTTGCCGTTCTGATCGGTTAACCTCTCAAACTGCCTGGTGTAAAGGAGATGCTGTCTAGGTAGTGGTCTTCTAGGTAAACACACTAAACAATCTGGAATGGGTGAAACTTGTTGTCCATTGGATGTAGGGCTCTGATCTCATTCTGAAAAGGTATTGTGGGCAAAAATCAGACAATTGGATCAAAGTTATGTTTGTTTCAAGTTTAGGTGTCATTTGGAGCTAAATTTCGCATCAGTGCAACCCGTTATATATCGACAACTAAGGCTCTATTTGGCGCGGAGGTTGGAGGAGCGGAGGATTGGAGGAGCGGCGCTTGGAGACGTGATCCGCAACCGTGGAGGCGTAGCCGCGGTTGGAGGAGCTGCGTTTTTCGCGGAGGCGCTGAAAACCGCCGCACGCTTCCGCTCCTTCAAATGGGAGCAAATCCACGGCTGCGGATCAGGAATCTCTCCCTGATCCGCAGCCGCTCCGCCAAACAGAGCCTAAATGAACTATAATGGGTAAGACTTGTGCTTCAATAAATGTAGAGCTCCGAGCTCATTCCTAAAAGGTGTTGAGGGGTAAAATCAGACAACCGAATCAAAAGTTATTGATGTATAATGTTTGAGTGTCGTTCGGAGCTAAATCTCCCACTTTCACTAAAAATCGCATCTTAAATTCTTTCATTTTAAAATTTATGTGTCATTTGAAGCTAAATCTCACACTACAAATACAACCCACTATATATCGACCTGTAAGAGAGCATGAATGGGTTAAAATTGTTCTACATTGGATTTAGGGCTCTGATCTCATTCCGAAAAGGTAATTGTGGGCAAAAATCGGACAACCGAATCAAATGTTACGGATGTTTGAAGTATAGGTCTCCTTTTGAGCTAAAAGCCTTTTTACCAAACCGCTGTATATTGACCACTAAACAAACTGGAATGGGTAAAACTTGTTCTCCATTGGATGTAGGGCTCCGAGCTCATTTCAAAAAGGTGTAGTGCGCAAAAATCGGACAACCAGATCAAAAGTTATGGATGTTACAGTTTTTGTGTCAAGAGGAGCTAAACCCCTCATTAGCATTGCAACCCACTGTCTATTGACCACTAAAATGAGCTGGAATGGTTTAAAATTGTGCTCCATTGGATGTATTCCTCCGAGCATATTCCGAAAAGGTGTTGTGGGCAAAAATCAAACATACAAATCAAAAGTTATGCCTGTTAGAAGTCTAGTTGTCATTTGGAGCTAAATTTTGCATTACCACTGCAGCCCACTATATATCGACAACTAAATGAACTGAAGGGGGTAAAACTTGTGCTCCAATGAAGGTAGTGCTCCGAGCTCATTTCGAAAAGGTGTTGTGGGGGTAAAATCAGACAACTGCATCAAGAGTTATTGTTGTTTTAAGATTGAGTGTCATTTGCAGCTAAATCCCTCATTTTCACTACAACCTGCATTAAAAATTCTAGCATTTTGAAGTGTATTTGTCATTTGGAGCTAAATCTCATATTACCACCACAACTCACTATATATCGACCTCTAAACGAGCTGGAATGGGTTTAAATTGTTCTCGATTTGATTTAGGGCTCCGATCTCATTCCAAAAAGGTATTGTGGGCAAAAATCGGACAATCTGAAATGTGTTGTCTTATTCTCGAATGGGTAAATCTTATTCTCTATTGGATGGAGAATACGAGCTCTTTCCAAAAAATATTGTCCGCAAAAATCGAACAACCGGATCAAAAGTTATGGCTGCTTGAAGTTTAGGTGTAATTTGGAGTTAAATCCTGCATTACCACCAAAACCCACTGTATATCGAACAATAAACGAACTTGAATGGTTATATCCTACTCTCCATTGGATGTAGGTCTCTGAGCTCATTCTAAAAAGGTATTGTGGGCAAAAATTGGGCAACTGGATCAAGAGTTTTGTCTGTTTGAAGTTTATGTGTCAATTGGAGCAAAATCTCACATTACCACTGCAACCCACTGTAGATCAACCACTAAACGAACTGGAATGGGTAAAAATTATTGTCCATTGGACATAGGGATCCGATCTCATTCCGAAAAGGTGTTGTGGGCAAAAATTAGACAACCGGGTCAAAGTTATGGATGTTTGAAGTTTAGGTGTCAATTTGTGCAAAATCCCTCATTTACAATGCAATCCACTATCCGTCGACCACTAAATGAACTCGATCGAGTAAATCCTATTCTCCATAGGATGTGCGGCTCTGAGCTCATTCCGAAAAGGTGTTTTGGGCAAAATCCGGACAACTGGATCAAGAGTTATAGTTGTTTGAAGTTTGTGTCATTTGGAGCTAAATCCCACATTACCACTACAACCCACTGTAGATAAACCACTAAACGAACTGGAATGGGTAAAACTTGTTTCCCATTGGATGTAGGGCTCCGATCTTATTCAGAAAAGGTTTCGTGGGCAAAAATCAGACAACCGGATCAAAGTAATGGTTGTTTCAAGTTTAGGTGTCATTTGGAGAAAAATTTCACATTACCAGTGCAACCAGCTATATATCGACAACTAAATGAATAACAATGGGTAAAACTTTTGCTTCATTGAATGTAGGGCTCCGAGCTCATTCCTAAAAGGTATTGTGGGGTTAAATCAGAAAACCGGATCAAAAGTTATTGTTGTATAAAGTTTAAGTGTCATTTGGAGCTAAATCTCTCTTTTTCACTACAAACCGCATCATAAATTCTTTCATTTTGAAATTTATGTGTCATTTGGAGCTAAATCTCGCACAACCACTACAACCCACTGTATTTCGACCTCTAAGCGAGCTTGAATGGGTTAAAATTGTTCTCCAATGGATTTAGGGCTCTGATCTCATTCTGAAAAGGTATTGTGGGCGAAAATCAGACAACCGGATCAAAAGTTATGGATGTTTGAAGTTTAGGTCTCCTTTCGAGCTAAATACCTTATTACCAAGCCGTTGTATATTGACCAATAAACAAATTGGAATGGGTAAAAGTTGTTCTCCATTGGATGTAGGGCTTCGAGCTCATTCCAAAAAGGTGTTGTGCGCAAAAATCGGACAACCAGATCAAAAGTTATGGCTATTACATTTTTTATGTCAAGAGGAGCTAAATCTCTCATTATCATTGCAACCCACTATATATTGACCACTAAAATAAGCTAGAATGGTTTAAAATTGTGCCCAATTGGATCTATGCCTCCGAGCATATTCCGAAAAGGTGTTGTGGGCAAAAATCAAACATACAAATCTAAAGTTATGGCTGTTAGAAGTTTAGGTGTCATTTGGAGCTAAATTTCACAATAACACTGCAACCCGCTATATATCGACACCTAATGAACTAGAATAGGTAAAACTTGTGTTCCAATGAATGTAGTGCTCCGAGCTCATTTCAAAAAGGTGTTATGGGGTAAAATCAGACAACCGCATCAATAGTTGTTGTTGTTGTAAGATTGAGTGTCGTTTGCAGCTAAATCTCTCATTTTCACCACAACCCGCGTTAAAAATTCTAGCATTTTGAAGTGTATGTGTCATTTGGAGCAAAATCTCGTATTACCACCACAACTCACTGCGTGTCGACCTCTAAACGAGCTGGAATGGGTTTAAATTGTTCACGATTGGATTTAGGGCTCTGATCTCATTCCGAAAAGGTATTGTGGGCAAAAATCGGACAACTGGAAATGTGTTGTCTTATTCTCGAATGGGTAAATCTTATTCTCTGTTGGATGGAGAATAAGAACTCTTTCCGAAAAAGTGTTGTGCACAAAAATCGAATAACCGGATCAAAAGTTATGGCTGCTTGAAGTTTAGGTGTAATTTGGAGCTAAACCCCGCATTACCACTAGAACCCACTGTATATCGAACAATAAACGAACTTGAATGGTTATATCCTACTCTTCATTGTATGTATGGCTCCGAGCTCATTCTAAAAAGATATTGTGGGCTGTTTACCCAGAAGACCGCTACTAGCATGATGAACAATTCAGACCGGGAGGTCTACAACACTAACCGCTTGGCTCTACCTTAGTAACACATCTCGCGGCCCAGCTTGAACAAGCCGGGCGGTCTGACAGTGTCTAGACAGCCTCTAAAGATTGAAGACTGCCAAGGCCCAAGTCCAGAAGGCGACCCGCGGTCTCAATTCAGAGGCCGCCCGAGTTGCTCCCTTTCCTTGATCGTAGCGTATTTCGACCCCGACCAATACATATTGAAAGCTCAAGTCGCCAAGCCGCGCGGCTTCTTTCTTTTCCCTTGTGTATTTCGTCACCCACTGCCCGGTTCTCCTGTATCTAGGCAGGCGGTTATTTCATCTCTGCCCATTTGGGAAGGCCCCTGAGCCTATAAATAGGGGGCGGCGACATTCCCAAGACACGCACACTCGAATCCTGGAGCTCCCCTGTTAGAGCTGCGGTCTCGAGTTCACTGTCTTGCAGTTTGTCTGACGGCCGACTTCTCGTTTTCTAGGCTTGTAACCCGATGTAATCACTTTACTTAAATCAAGGGAAAGTTCGTCACAGGAGTGGCATTTGCCATGATGG
The DNA here is from genome assembly GCA_033032865.1 of Dactylorhiza incarnata. Classification (NCBI taxonomy): domain Eukaryota; kingdom Viridiplantae; phylum Streptophyta; class Magnoliopsida; order Asparagales; family Orchidaceae; genus Dactylorhiza; species Dactylorhiza incarnata. The sequence goes on along the minus strand of JAWHQI010000330.1, from coordinate 1,514,824 downwards.
GCGAATTCCGGTCTCGACAGCTGTCAGCGGTCTCATTTCTTCTAATCAATAGTAACCGACAGCTAGCGGCCTCCGCTTTTCCTTCGCTTCTCTAGCGTCGATCGCGGAGGCGCAATTTCGGATTCAACATAATTACGCGACCTTCAGATTGCCGGTTGTCGGTGAAATCCTTGATAAGATGTCAGACCGCCAGTTCCCTCAAAGAGACCGCTCCGACCATAGTGATGATTCTCTGTCGGAAGCCTTGGACCACTCTAAGCGGGAAGTCGAGCGGGCTCAGAAGGCGACTGATCAATGGCTAGAGGCGATCAGTCAGGCCTTGGCTATGTTAACTGAGCGGCTAGTTGCTCAGCAAGCCGCGGTTAACCAGGCGGTGACTTCGGTCCCTCTTCATCCTCTGTACCCGCTACCGCAATTTGCCAACCTCCAACCACTTCAAGAAAGTTTTGTAGCTCGGCAAACCTTCTATCAAGAGGCCTCTCAAAGCATGCCAGCCCGGGATATAGATTTTCAGGGGGCGGCTTCTCATGCAGCCTGCCTCTCTTACCCAACGGCCTGTCTGCCAGAAGTCGCGGTCCGTTCTTCCTACCAAGCGGCCTGTCCACGAATAGCAGCAGCCCCAGCGGCTTGTTATTCTGTCCCTCTTCTATATGAAGACGTCGAAGAGACTTCTCCATCTGTGGACAAAGTTCGAGGGGAGCCAGCCCCAAATAACTTCAGGGAGCCGCGTCTGCCGGCATACAATGGGGAAGCTGATCCAGCTATTCACATCCTGGCCTTTTAGTCGGCCATTGCCCTGAGAACTCTCACTTATGCCACCAAGTGCAAGCTCCTTGTAACATCCTTTGATGGACAAGCAAGGGAGTGGTTCTGCGGGTTGCACCCTCAATCCAACAGCTGCTTTTCAGAATTACGTAGAGAATTTCTGCTTCAATTCTCTACCTCGAAGAAAAGAAAAAGTGGCCCAGCGGCCCTTTTCAAAATAAGGCAACGTGAAGACAAGACTTGGGCTCATTTCATTGACCAATTCCAGAAAGAGAACATGGAGATCCAGAATGTGGATCCTGAACTATATCAGGTTGCTCTGATTCATGGCCTGAGAGAAGGCCCATTGAAATTCAAAGCCAGCATCAGAGAACCGAAAACTTATCAGGAATTGATAAGTTTGGCGAATATGTTCATAAGGGTTGAAAAGAGTGTCGCGAAGCTGCTTAACGACAAGGATCTTCCCAACTCTTCTTCCACTCATCAACCACCATACCACCATCCACCTCGGCCCGATTTCAAACCCCGTACTCAGAGGGGGAGAAACTTCAGGCACAAACAACCATCCTTTGGCCATCAACGGTTTCAAGAATAGAAACAGCTGTTGGCCGCCACACCCGCTCCATCCATGACCATCACGCAAATAATGCCAGTATATCTGCCACAATATACTGCGCAGCCACCTCCAGCTACTCCATCCATCCAATATGATGATTCGCAAGAATCATTTACCCCCTTAATGTCACTATGGACAAAGACGTCCAGATTCTTCAGAAGAGGCCAGATTTCAAGAGGCCTGTTCCCCGAAAGTTGGATGTTCGAAATCGAAATCCGAACCTATTCTGTGAATACCATAAAGAGGGAGGGCATCTAACTGAGAATTGTCGGGCCCTCCGCTTGCTGATAGAAAGGCTTTTGGGAGAAGGAAAGCTCTGAGGCCGGATCCGGAAGGAGGTGCCTATTGAACAATCGGCTGAAAAGGGAAAAGAAGCAGCTAAGGTTGTTGAATCCGAAAATGCGCCTCCGCGATCGACGCTAGAGAAGCAAGTAAAAAGCGGAGGCTGCGAGCTGTCGGTTACTATTGATTAGAAGGAATTAGACTGCTGGCAGCGGTCGAGACCGGACTACGCTCATCATGGCAAATGCCACTCCTGTGATGGGCTTTCCCTTGATTTATGTAAATTGATAACATCGGGTTACAGTGCAAGGAAATGAGAAGTCGGCCGGTCAGACAAACCGCAAGACAGTGATCTCGAGACCGCAGCTCTAACAGGCGAGCTCCATGATTCGAGTGTGCGTGTCTTGGGAACGTCGTCGCCCACTATTTATAGGCTCATGGGCCTTTCCAAACGGGCAGGGATAAAATAACTGCATGCCTGGATACAGGTGAATCGGGCAGGGGGTGACGGGATACAGAAGGGAAAAAGAAAGAAGTCGCGCGACTTGGCGGCTTGAGCATCCGATCTGTATTGGCCGGGGTCGAAATGCACTGCGATCAAGGCAATGAAGCAACTCGAGCGGCCTTTGACCTGAGACCGTGGCTTTCCTTTTGGACTTGAGCCTTGGCAGTCTTCAATCCTGGGGGTGGTCTGGAGAATATCAGACCGCCCGGCTTGTTAAAGCTGGGCCGAGAGACCCATTGGTTCTGGAGCTGGGCGACTTGACACATCAAGCTGCCCGGTCTGAGAGAGATACTGTTTAAGTAGCGGTCTTCTGGGTAAACATAATCCCCGCATATTTTCAGATCTCGAGGAAATTTCAAAAATATTATTTGTATCTGGAGACCGCGCCCGGTTTGTTCTGAAGTATATAAGAAACTCTGAGAGCTCTCCACTCTGCATAATTCCTTCGAAATCATGGGGCACTACTCACGACTTGCGGTTAAGATTTTTCAAGCCAGTTACTCCTTGATTCGGATGGATTTCTTAGATAAACTCCAAGTCCGCGTGGACAAGGGCAGTGACTAGAAGAAAGAGGAGGATCAGAAGAAGAATTGTAGCCAGTCCGGGAAGCCCACAACGGGTAGCTCCAAGTCTTCTGAGAAGCTGACTACCGCAAAGGTGCCTGAACAGCCCGAGGCGGCTAGCTCAAAACCTCCTCCGACTGATCCGCCGGCACCCTCCGATAAGGTGGACCCAAGCGCTGCCCTACCGAAGAATGGGGAGCCAGCCCCTTCTGATAAGGCGGGCTCGAGTAATGCCGCATCGAAGGCCGGCGAAGTCGCTTCCTTCGGTATCATAATCTCCCCTTCCGTGAATCCCCTTCTAACAATAAATGACGGGGAAGAAGGGATGGTTAACTCCTCGAAACCGGATGGGTTGAGCACTCCTTTGGTGGTGGTTGAGGACAACTCCAACCCTTCTCAACAGGCCAACCCGGAGTTAGCCAAGAAGAAAAGGAAAAGAGCCAAGATGGCGGCAGAGAGAATAGCTAGGAAGGTCAAGAAATTAAGGGCCAAAAACAAAGAAGTTTCCGGGAGTCCAGCAGCGGCCAGCCTCCAATACAAACCGCATGAGAAGGAAGAACCCGAAGAACCATCTACCCCTTCCGTCAAGCAGGACTACTTGCCTCCCAACTCTGCAAATAGCATAACGGCCAGTGACATCCTTAAGAATGTGGACGCCTTCCAAAAGCAAGACAAGCTACTTGACAGTCATGTGATTACGAGGCGAGCTGACCCTCCTGGTGAGGATGCATCCAAACCTGAAGAGACCGCACCAAAGGGGGATGCCCCAGAAATGACTGGGCTCGGTTAATGAAGTTGAAGGCAGAGGAGAGGAGGCGGGCTCTGGATAAGCCACGGTTGTCGGATCCTTTTGCAAAAGGTAAGCGCGATGCGGGTTATCACCCTGTCCGCTTCTTCATTCCGCGGCTTCGGAAAAGGCAAAATGATTTACTATGAATCCGCTGCCAAGCTTTTCCCGTGCATGATTCAAACTTCTGCTATTGAACGAAGGAAAAATGAGAGATTTTGGAGATAACAATGCCAGAGAATGGACCCAGAACAGTCGAGGCGGCCTGTGTACTCAGGCATTAATCTTGTAGTTTTTTGTGTTGTATTATCCGCTTATGATCGTGCTAAACGTGTTGTTACTTGCAGATAACCCAGATCAGGCCATGAAGCCGGGCGACCTCTTGTCTAGCCTACCTCTGTTATCCCCTCCAGTGTCAAGCTTTGTGCAGAGCTTAAATTCTGGACAAGAGGAGCTCGCCAACTTCCAGATCCTTCTTGACGACTTGAAAGGGAAGATGAAGGAGCTTGAAGGCCGGGAGAAAGCCGCTCAAATTTCTCTAGAGGCCGAGAAGAAAGCGTGGCTGGAGAGGGCGAAGGTGCTAATGGAGGAGAATGCTGCTCTAACCTCCCGGATTTACAAAGAGAAGAAGGAGGGCTCAAAGTTCAAAGAGGACTACAAATATTACCAAGAGAAGTATTTACGTTTGACTAGAAAAGTCTGCGGAAGCCGGCGACCCGCTAATGATGAGAGGATGCGGTTATCAAGCCGCCCGACTGCTGGGGCGACCTCAAATCCACCATTAGTCAGGGCGACTGATCCCATGATTGATGAGGCCGCCGCGGTTCCTCCTGCTCGTATGATTCCCGCTGTGCGGGAAGAGCGGGATGTGGTGCGACTTCATAGCACGATCAATCATCTTCATTATCACTCAAGTCAAATGTATTGTCTTCTTCTCCAAACCGGTGACTAGGTTGCACGGCTTCATCGCGAACACCCCTCTCCTGAGCATCGTAAGCCATGAGCGGCTTTAGTTTGAAGACAATGTTTATAATATTATTTGTTGGATCCTTGGGACAATTTGGTTGTTGGATGTTTGTTTGCCAATATTCTATCTTTCGATGCCTTCTAATATTTGTATAATCCGTGCGGATTGTGTTTGAATAATTATGGCCTATGCCTTTGAATTCCTAGAATATTGTCTGAATTGCTTTACAGGTCGTGCGACTTGTGGTGTATGCTTGAGGTTCTTCTGTTGAACTTAATTAATATGATGATGCTGGTTGCTGACCGCACGGTTTGTGTTGCACGCCTGTGGCTTTTCTACTATTTAATATTTACTGCCTTAGAATGTTAAGAACGTCTGGATATTTACAAGTCGTGCGGCTTGTTGTTTTTTACTTACAGTTTCCTCCTTTCAGCACTTTGGATATTTTTTGATGCCCCTGGACTGATCTTTAAACCAGCAGCTTATTTTGTTGCTTTTGGTTCGGTACTTATAGAATAATATGATTTATGCAGGTTGCTGGCCGCATGGCTTGTGTTGCACGCCTGCGGCTCTTCAGCTATTTAATTGTATAAGTATGCAGGTTTCAGGCCGCGCGGCCTAAGACAGTTAGCCGCGACCCAGTTTTGCTATTTGCAGGTCATTGAAAGCAATAAGTAGTGGACTCTCGAAGTCATTTTCACAACATCCATGGCGCGGGCTAAGAACAAGTCGAAGCGGTCTGACAAAGTCCAAGCCGTCCGGACTGACGCAGCTTCTGTAGATCATAAGGGATGTCGTCTAACTCAGGCCGAGTTGGACGACTTCATTAAGAGGCATATGACCGGAAGTAATCTGCTCGCGCGGCTTCCCTTGCATGACGAGCGGATTAACTCCTCCTCTTCTACTCAGATCGCTGTCCCCATCGACCATTTCGAAAATGGCTCAAGTTTCCACCACCCCTTGAAGTCATTACCATCTTTGACCATTATGGGGTTGTGCCTGGACAACTCCCACCGAATTCCATCGCTTCCATTTACAACTTCATCTCATACTTGCAGTCTGAAGGGGTCCGGTTTTCCATCGACCTGTTCAGAAAATTCAACACCATGGGTCTATCCCGGACGCCGGAACATCAATCTTCAGAGGGCATCTTTACTTCGGGTGCAGGGGACTGAAAGTCGTCAACTTGGCGAACAATGTCTCGAGCTGGTCGGAGAGGTATGTAATCTTCGAAGGCCAGCTCGGGCTATTGCAGGTCAACCTGCAGGTGCGGGATGAGGCGTCCTTCCGGACAGTCAATGTCGGAAAAACCGAGCTGGAGACCTTCAAGTTTCTCGAGAATGAGCGACTTGATGTAAACCACTACATCCTGTTGTTCTCAGAGTTGGAGGAAATCCACCCTAAAACCAGTAAGTTTCTCACTATTCGTTATTTTGTGACCGCACGGCTTGTCTTATTTAGCTTTTAACTTTGTTTTACAGCCTCTGCCATCATTCCAAATAATAAGCCGGTTAGCCCGGCTGGCCTAGTTCTGACCCAAAGATAAAAGCGGTGAAGGAAGAGTAAGCTGGAATCTTCTGAGGAGGAGGGCTCGGCTTCTTCAAACGAGTTCGAGCCAATACCTACTTGGAGAAGAATAATGCCGAGCAGGCGGAAGAGATCGCACGGTTAAGGGATGATGTGGCGGTAAGCTACCATCTGATGAATATTTATGGTATGTTTTCCTCAAACTGTGCGGTCTAACACTTCTTCTTTTCTTTTCTCCTTACAGAATCAGTATGATATAGATAATCCGGCCTTCCAAGACGAGGTCTTTCCCCCCACGTTGCCAAGGGGATCGATGCCGCCTTAAGCCGTTTGAGGGATCGGGACGGCCTTTCTGCGGGCTTCGAGGATTCCACCTTCTCAGATGTCTATCCCGGCCTGAAGGATAAACTGGATAAGTTAAACCGCAGGGCCAAAGGAAAAGACAAGGCCGAGTCCAGCAGTGTGGAAGAGGAAGGTGCTGCAGAGGATGAGACCACCGCGGATGATGAAAATGTTGCGGTTAATGAAACCGCCGCAGAAGATGAGGCCGCTGCTGATGATGGAGAGAGTCTGTCTTCGCATTCCTCCGGAGATGTGGCCGATCAGCATGAGGACCTGAAAGATGGGGACTCAAGCAGCAGTTCGTCAAGCTCCTCGTCAGATAGTGGAGGCTACTCGCACGATGTTGACATTGAGGGTGGAGGAGATTCAAGCTCTCCTATGGCGAAAAGACTAAGGTCGGGCGAGTAGTGTTTTGTATTTTGGAATTTCTTTTGTATAACTGACGGCTTGATTTTGTTAGTCGGTCGGTTAGAATGATGTAAATATACATTTTGAAAATGAATGAATGTTTTTACCTGTTCGGATGTCTATCTTTTGCGACTTACTTGTGATTGTTGTGATCTCTTTTTTCTTTTAAACTGCAAGTCCTTTTGAATCTGGTCGTGCGGTTGAATATCAACCCGAGCGGTCCAAAACTTGAGCTCTTAGAATCCCAAGTAGACAGCTGCCCGAATATTGCGAAAGCTACTCGGGCGGTTTATCTTTTAACTCAATCCTGACTCAGCGAATTAATCATAGCAAAAACCTCCAGTCATAATAAATCTTGATTATCGGTTGTGCGGTGTAATATATTATTCGAGCAGATAGGAGTTCGTGGCCTTAAGAATTTCAAATGAAGTGACCCGACGAGTTAATTGGAAGCCGATCACAACTCTAAGCCGCTAATCATAATAGTTGAATCCCAATCGCGAATTATGCGTTTTGAACACATCTTGTGCGATTAATAACTAATGTTCCACAGGGTTTTGAGATAGAAGCATCAAGTCGCGCGATTATCTCTTGACTCGCGCGACTACTTATAAGATAATGAATGTCCACAAGCCATAAGTAAAGAGAATAGCCAATAAGTCGCGCCGTCAGTATACAATCCGGGCGACCAATAATTTGAATTCCTTTTCTGAAATTTTAAACATTCTCGCAAGTATAAGCAACAATCAATAAGCCCGCGCGTTGTGTATACAATCTGGGTGACTAATGATTTGATACTTGAATAATATTCATTCTTACAAGAATAACCCATGGTCAATTTCCTGTGGACGGCTTGATTCCAATCGAGCAAATAAAACGAATGTCCACAAGGCTGATAGAATTAATTATAGACCGACTAAGAAAACCGATCGGTCAATATCATGATTGATACCCTATTAGAATCACTGCCTTATGGCATTTTATGATAACCTGTTTTTCTGGCTTCTACGGCTAGATTCATTCTAACCGATCGGTTAGTGTATTAAGTTGCTGTTTATTCAATCCGGTCGGCTTAATGAGTTAGACCGCCTAGTATTAAAACCCATATTATGCTGATGTTACACCTTCTTATCCCAAGCCGGACGGTTTAATATATCAAACTGCCCGGTCTCTATGATACCTGTTAAACCATGTTTTCTCCCGAATGGTCTTAAAGGACCATCAGAGAAGGAATAACTTCCTGTAAAGAAGTAAAATGATTACAGGCTCAGATGACCAAGTGGGCAGGTGGGCCTAGGCGGAGAACATTGTTTTCCTCAAGTGTTCATAAGAGTTGTAAAGATAATTTTCTGAAAAAGGGAAAAAGTAAGTACAGACTCAGATGACCAAGTGGGCAGGTGGGCCTAAGCGGCAAATATTGCTTTCCTCAAGTAGTCATAAGAGCTGTAGAGATTTCGATAACTCAACTACTCTCTAGCCTAGGGTTACAGGCCGAGTTGATCAATTGGGCAGGTTGTCCTAGGTGGCGAACATTGCTTTCCTCAGAGAGATCAACTCAGTTGTGGGTCCCCTTTAGGCTACGCTCGAGAGTTCCTTTTAGGAGTATTCGATAGTCACAGACTAAGATGATCAGTTGGGCAGGTGGGCCTAGGCGGCGAACATTGCTTTCCTCAAAAAGATCATCAAAGCTGTAACTATATCCCCTTTCGGGGCACGATAGAACTAACAGTCACCTAGACCTCCCTTGATGAAGAGGTGTGTTAGATACCGTTCGGGATCCAAAATTCTGAAGACCACCGCAAGGGAATTGGCAAGCTTCCACTGCACGTGCGCGAAAACTCCCCGCTACACGTGATCTTCGTGGTTTTACGCTAATGACTATAATCCGAGGGGGTCCAAGCAGAACTTGACGATGTCTATAAGGTCCAGTGAGGGATACAAGAAATATAAAAAAGTCACTAGACAAGGAAAAGTGTCAGTATGGGGCTTCTCATTGAATATCCAAAAAATGCAAGTAATGAAAGAACATTTAAGGATAGAAATGTTTAAGATCATCACCACTCCAGGTGCGTGGGATGGCCCTGCCCAGTTAGGATCCAGTTTTCCAACCATGCATGTCCTAGCTGCAGCATCTACTTTTTTCAGCACGATATCACCAACCACGAATTATTTAACTCTGACATTCTTGTCAAAATATTTTGTCATTCTTCTTTTCACCTCTTCCTACCTGATAGTAGCTTCATCTTGAAGCTCTTCGATTAGATCTAGGCTATATTTAATCCCTTCATCATTGGATTCTATCCACGCTTCACCTCCTTGCTTGTCATACATAACTCTGGGACTGACCACTTCAAATTCTACGGGGATGACTGCCTCCGAGCCATGAGTTAATTTGAATGGTGTTTCCCCCGTGGCTGAAGATGGTGTAGTCTGTAGAGTCCAGAGGATGGAAGGAAGTTGTTCTGCCCAGTTCCCTTTTTGATTCAGTACTCTTTTTATCAGAAGATACTGGATTTGTTTATTCGCTGCTTCCACCTGACCATTACTCCTGGGATGATGTACTGAAGAGAATCGAAGTTCAATGCCAGCCTGGTCGCAGAAGTTGATCATTTCAGAGTTGTTGAACTGAGGACCATTGTCGGTAACGATTGCCAACGGAACTCCATGCCGATAGACGATTTCTCCCCAGATAAAATTTCTGATAACCTGCATTGTAGTTTTTGCCAATGCTTTCGCCTCAATAAACTTGCTAAAATAGTCGATCATGACGATTATGAAGAGACGCTGGCCGCTTGCCATCGGAAAAGGTCCGATGAGATCCATTCCCCAAACTACAAACGGTCAAGGTGTTGTTATTGATCTAAGTGTCTGAGCAGGTAGATGTTGAAGCAGAGCAAACTTCTGACACTGAACACATTGTTTGGCAATTTCCTCGGCATCTTTCCTCATTGTTGGCCAAAAATATCCCTGCCTCAAGATTCTTTTCTCTAAAATCTTAGCCCCAGAATGGCTACCGCATTCTCCTGAATGTACCTCCTAGAGTATGATTGGACCTTCTTCTTCAGAAACGCATCGCGCCAAAGGAGAAATGAGAGTCTTCCTGTATAAGACTCCCGCCACCAAGCAATAGTAAGTTGCCTTTCTTCTGAATCTTCTTCTATGCTTGATGGATTGGTGGAATTCCCCTTTTGATAAGTACAGCTCGTAGGGATCCTTCCAAGAGGGATTCTGATCAATCTGCATTAGTTCCCCTTCTTTCATTGCTGGATGGAAAAGTTCAGAGGTCACTCCCCCTGATGGAAGACCGAACTTTGATAATTCATCCGCTTCTTCATTGTGCATTCTCGGAATATGTTCAATGATGAATGATTTGAACCTCTCAATTTCTTCTTTGGCTACTAGCAGATACTTTCTTAACATTGGCTCTCTTGTCTCAAAGTTCCCCAAGGCTTGTGAAGCTATTACCAGAGAGTCGGTTTTGACATGCACATGCTCTATTCCTATCTCTCTTGCTAGTCTCAGACCAGCCAAGAGTGTTTCATATTCTGGCTGATTGTTTGTGACCTGAAAGAAGAATTTGATAGCCTGTTCAAGTTTGATGTCATTTGGACTGATTAGAACAACTCCGGCTCCCACTGAGTTTTTACCTGAAGCCCCATCCACATAGATAATCCAGGCCAAAGGAGATCTCTCCACCTATTTGGGACTGGACTCCGTTGTATCAACCAGGAAATCTGCCAAAACTTGCGCTTTGATTGTTATTATGGGAACATAGGACATTTCAAACTCGCTCAGCTTGATAGCCCATTTAGCCAATCTCCCCGAATGATCTGGCTTTTCCAGGATACTTCTTAGCGGATGATCAGAAACTACATGAATAGGATGGGCTTGAAAGTAAGGGCGAAGCCTTCGTGATGACATGACCAAAGTTAGAGCTAACTTTTCCAAAATTGAATATCTAGTTTCCGCATCTTTGAGAATGTGGCTGACATAATAAATCAGAAACTGTTTCTTCTTCTCCTCCTGGACGAGGACAGAACTCACTGCATCCGGACCAACCCCCAAAAATAAGAACAATATTTCCCCTTTGCGAGGGCTTTGGAGCAGAGGGGTTGATGTTAACTGTATCCTTAACTGCTCGAAAGCGTTGTGGCATTCTTCGTTCCATTTAAATTTAGATCCTCCCCGGAGCGTTTTAAAGAATGGAGCGCTTTTATCTCCTGATTTGGAAATGAATCGACTTAGCCCTGCCAACCAAGCTCCAAGCTGTTGTACCTCTTTCGGATTACGAGGAGGGGTCATTTCTAGAATAGCCTTCACCTTATCTGTATTTGGTGCAAGGCCATCAGGAGTGAGGAGACGCCCAAGAAACTTCCCATTATTCGCTCCAAACACTCATTTCAATGGATTCAATTTTAATTTGAACCTCCGAAGAGTAGCGAATGTCTCTACGAGGTCTTTCAAATGTATTGAGAAGGTTTTGCTTTTTAAAAGGAGATCATCGACGTAGACTTCGAGATTTATCCCTTTCTGATGCTTAAAGACCGTATCCATCATCCTCTGATATGTTGCACCCGCATTTTTAAGGCCGAAAGACATTACGAGATAACAATAACACCCAATGTTAGTAATGAAAGATGTGTGTGGGATGTTGGGCTTATGCATTTTGATTTGGTGATACCCAGAAAATGCATCTAAAAAACTTATGAAGTTATACCCAACCGCGGAATCTACTAAATCATCTATCTGAGGCAAAGGGTAGCAATCTTTGGGGAATGCTTTATTCAGATTTGTAAAGTCTACACACATACGCCATCCCCCCCCCCCCCAATTTTTTCACCATTACAACATTAGACATCCAGGCGGGGTACTGGATTTCAGAAATAAAATTGGCTTTAAGAAGCTTGACAAATTCTTCTCTGGTAGGCACCGCCAGCTTGGTTGCCACCTCCATTTTCTTCTATTGGATTGGCTTGAAATCAGGAGAGATGTTGAGATGATGGCAAGCGACATCCGGATCCACTCCTGGCATATCCTTCACCGACCAGGCGAATATGTCCAAGTTCTCCAGAAGACAGAAGATTAGTTGATCCTTCTCCTCTTCTGATAGCTCTGCATTAACGATCAGCTTCTTTTCTTCCCCTTCAGCAATGGGGACCTCTAAGGTTACCTGGTCAGGTTCCAGGTGATCCCCTTTTCGATCTTTACTCTCTTCCGCAGCTTTTGGAGGCTTAGCAACTTCAAGAATTTCAACTAGAAGTTCAGGAAGTGGAATGTCAGTGATCATGTTGACAGTGCGCACGTAGCATTCCCGAGCTACTTTCGTATTACTCCGAATCTGATATTGTCTTCCTTCGGCTGCAAACTTTAGGGCTAGATGGAAGGTAAACACCACCGCTCTGTAGGCATTCAAAATAGGCCTTCCGAAGATGGCATAGTAACTACTCGGGGCGTCCACAACAATAAAGTTGATTGACTTCATTATTCCCCCTAGGGATACCAGAAGCTTTACACAATCTTCCACTTCTTTCTTCTCTCCCGAGAAGCCGTAAAGGGGCCCTTCGGTGGAAATCAGAGGCTTTCCAGACTTCAGAGCTTCAAAAGTTTAGCGGAAGAGAAGGTTGACTGAACTGCCCGTGTTAATCAAAACCTTGTGTACTGTGTAATTCTCGATGATGGATTTGATTACAACGGCATCATCAAAAAGATTTGCATTTGGAGGAAGTGTTGGAACATGGTCTTCCGCATCTCCTAGGTTTGAGATGTAAGACCTTAAATCAGAAAGGTTGGATTTCTGGAATCCAGCACTATCGCTGGCGGTAGTGTTACCGCCTGGCGATAGTGAGTTGTCGACACCAAGGGTTAGGTGTCGGCCCAGGTGGTTGGTCGACCAGTGGGCTCGGAATTCTTGAGCGGGCGCTATCGCTGGCGATAGCGACTATCGCCCGGCGATAGCGTTCTGTTGATAAGGTTTCTATCTACAGGATATCGTGCGGCGTTAGTGCTAACGCCGGCGACAGCGTGACGCGTGGCAGTCACTGATCTTAGGCGGTGGCATTGACCAGTCGGAGTCGGTTCTTTAGCGCAATCACCAGGCGATAGCGCTACCGCCAGGCGACAGCGCCAAAATGTACTTTGCGGCTGAAATCGTGGGCATTGATGGCCAATTGACTTTTGGGTCGGTTTTGGACGGTCTTGGCTCGGGAGCTTGCATAGGGTGGCCGAAACCCTCTTGAAACCCATTATTCTCTAAGGGTTTTAATTAAGAGAGAGGGAGAGCTTTGGAGAAGGAGATCAAATAGTAAACCCTAGCCTAGAGCTTGGATTTGGTGGAGCTACACTCATCGAAATCCCTCAACGTTGGTGGCTACGCGTAGAGGAGGGCTAGACGCTCCTTTCTAACCGTGCCAAAAATCAAGTTATGGCCTCGAAGCGATGTCTAAGGGTAACGATCCTTTCTACCCTCTTTTGGACATGTGTTAGTCCATTTCCGTGCATCTTTGAGGTCCCTACCCAAAAGGGTGAGGTCGTGACCTCCGACGGGTGGATTCATGTTATCCCCGTCAGATCTTGCATACATGTAGAGTCCACGCGTGAAATGGACGTAGGCGCGCTGTGTGAAGCCTATCCGAGATAGTTCGTCCGGATTGGTGATTCTTTTTGATATTATGCGTGCCGGGGAAAACTCCGTGTTGATATCCTGCTTCATAGGACTAGAGGGTGCTACTGCATGCGCAACAACGCCTGGGGGTGTGCCCCGTGAAGCACCCGAAGTTAGAAGCAGAAATGGAGTTTCTGTTCACTACCGCTGGCGTTAGCGTTATCGCCGGGCGGTAGCTCCCAGACATGGTTCTGGTGATTTTGTGCGTTCTGAGGCAGTGGGAGTGCTACTGCATGTGCAGCAATGCCTGGGGGTATGCCCCGGGAAGCACCCACAGCTAGAAGCCAAAATGGGGTTTCTGTGCGCTATCGCCAGGCATTAGTGTTAACGCTGGCGACAGCTCCCAGACTGAATTCTGGTGATGTTGTTGTGCCCACCTGTTGAGAGGACCTAAGGCCTGTGTGCTCAACCTGTGAGGGTGTCCTGGTGGATGACTTAGCGGCCCGTAGAGCCGGCTAATTGAGAATACCTGGGCTGAGGGGACGCCATACCCGCTTTTCGTGTTGTACAACGAGAGCTGTGAACAACGGGCATTTGGCGAACCTGAAACCGCACCATTGCAGCACCTGATTAGTAAGTCTCGTACAGCATGTCGGGAAGCAATGGGAAAGATTCTTCGGACTACGGGATGTTCACAATTGAAGCACGGGAGAGCCTTGGATTTCGGGCCACCGACTTTAGCCTCGAAGGGCAAAGCCATCAAGAGTGGATGGTGGTGGAAGGCGGAGTACACCAAAGAGTGCCTGAGAGCACGAGACGTGGAGGCCATTCCCACGTTTGTGATTGATGCATATGTATGAATTGTTGTGGTCCGTGTCACCGCTTCATTCTGTTATATATATATGCTGTGATGCTCTTGCAGGGATGGGAAACTGCCACCCCCTCGAAGGGGTGGGGTCGTTATAATTTGGTCAGCCGTTGCTGACCGTTGCCCTGTTTTGCCACCGTTTTGGTGGGCTTGTTGTACAGGTGCTGGACCGAGCGGGAACATAGCGGGCTGAAGCACCTGCGCTGCTGCGTCCCTTGAAGGCCTTTTTGATGTTCTCTTGTTTTCATGTATGGCCGGCCTGCGCGCCGATGTTGGTAATTTGTAAGGCCGTCGTGCCTAAATTTTGTGTTGTAAAACATTTATTCCTATTTAGTAAAAGTGGACATACCCGGGCATGGGTTTTGGGGTTTATCTTGTCTCTTTTCAGCTTCCGCATAGAATGCTCTGAGTTACGCTTCGTTGTATAGCGTCGTTCGATATTTCAATTAAGTGATGTTCCCGTTTGTTTTGTAGTATATGGCGTGGGTCCTCGGCCGGACCCTCTGTTATATGCTCTCGAACGGATGGGGGTGTTACAAATTGGTATCAGCTTCTAGGGTTCTGTGTCCTTCTAAGGAATTCGTGGACGAATTCTTTTAAGGTGTGGTGAGCACGTGTGTGCGCTACCGTCGAGACGTAAAATAAACCCAAAAATATCCACTTAGGAATAAAATATAACAACAAACCAACAATTATTGCATGATTTTGGAACCTGAGTGTTCCTTTTGTTGTTAGTTGCGAATGTGCTGTCGCCTAACTGTGTGATGCACTCGTGTAGGGCACTCGAAATGCAGCGGGACCGTCGCGTCCCCGTGACGTGGTTGAGAGTAGCGGGTCTGCTGAGGCTCCTACACCTCCGTTTGTTGAGATGGTTCGGCGAGTTACAGAAGTCGTTCTAGCTGCGTTGAATGGCTAGTCTGGAAGGCAAGGTCAACCGCCGGTGCAGGAAGTGGCCCCAGAGCCACTAAGAGTGGAGCAAGTCCCCGTGAGGCGTGCTGCTGAGCAACAGCTGAAGCACTTCCTGGGATTTCTACCTCCTCCGTTTACCGGGGTTGAATCCCCAGCTGAGGCCGAGGACTGGCTGTCGCATATGGAGCGAATTCTGACAGCGACACAGTCGGATGAAGCGCAGAAAGTGACCTTCGCTACTTTCTTGTTGGAAAAGGAAGCCAGGCGGTGGTCGGATGAGGTAGAGAGGCGCCAGTTTGCAGGAAGGTGACTGGTTGATGTGTCGATGGAAGAGTTCTCAAGAATCTTCCTGGCAAGGTATGTGCCTCCGTCGCAGCAGATCGTGATGGAGAACCAGTTCCTGGCTCAGACGCAGGGTGATAGACTGGTTGATGACTACCTGTATGAGTTCACCTGCCTCGGGCGTTACGCTGGAACTTCTTTCGATGATGAGGGGAGAAGGGTGAACAGGTTCTATGGAGGTTTGCGTAGTGAGTTGCGGTACCTTCTGACAGGGCCGTTGACGCAGGGTTTCACGACCCTCGTTAGTTCAGCCCGAGCGCTTGAGCAGGACATGCTCAGGGAGAATGGCAAGGTGGTTGTGGTCGAGGCAGTGCCGGAGGGAAAGACGCCGAGTGCGGCGATGTTGCGGAGGTTGAATCGCTGGAAGAAGCCTCGATTATCTGGGCCAGTTCCCTCTGCTTCGGGCGCATCGTCTGGACGTGGCCCTCTTATTTGTTTTACTTGGGGCAAGCCAGGCCATTTCTCTCGGGATTGCCGCAGTGGGCTTCCAAGGTCAGAGAAGAAGACTGGGCCATCTTATTCTGAGAAGGGGAAGGCGGTTGAGTCCACTGCCTCCCGTATGGCTCCCCCGCAGCCCAGAGTCTTCAGTCTTGGTCAGCAGGAGGCTATCAAAGCCAAGGACGTCGTGACAGGTATAATTTAAGATACAGTCCTTACTGTTTTATATACCTGTTTTAGTGTTCATGCTAACCTTGTTTGGCGACATAGGCTTTGTAATTGTTTTAGGCGTTCCTGCGAGAGCGCTTTTCGATACTGGAGCTTCGCACTCCTTCTTATCGTCGGAATTCGTCCAACGTATTGGTGCGTCGTCGATTGCTTCTGTAGATGGACTGGAGGTCCTACTGCCGAATGGGTATTCGATGCGTGTGGAGAGGAGTTGCTGCGTGAAGGTTCTAGTTGGAAGCCAGGTGTATGACCTGAAAGCATCTTTACTCCCCCTGGTTGAGTTCGATGTAATCTTCGGCATGGACTGGCTGTCAAAATAGCGTGCGTGCATCGATTGCACCACCAAGGAGGTGAGGTTTGGGCAGTGTGCCGATCGTGAGACGGTCTTTGCGGGCATGCGTGGATCGAGCAAGATGCTGATGTCTGCTCTCCAGGTGTCCAAGGCAGTGCGATAGGGAGCAGAGTTATTCTTTGCTCTAGTGGAGGCTTCAACACCGAGGCCCAGCCTAGTGGATGTTCCGGTAGTTCTAGAGTTCCCTGATGTGTTCCCGAGCGATCTCCCATGTGCTCCACCACAGCGGGAGATAGATTTCACGATTGAGTTGGTGCCAGCCGCTAAGCCTGTGGCCCGCTCGCCGTATCATATGGCTCCGAAGGAGTTGGCAGAGTTGAAGCTGCAGTTGCAGGAGCTGCTTGAGCAGGGCTACGTACGTCCGAATTCCTCACCTTGGAGTGCACCAGTCCTCTTTGTCAAAAAGAAGGACGGTAGCCTGTGGCTTTGCATCGACTATCGGGAGCTGAACAAGCTGACCGAGAAGAACAAGTATCCTCTTCCGAGGATAGACGACTTGTTCGACCAGCTCGTTGGTTCGACAGTATACTCGAAGCTGAACTTGATGTATGGCTATTATCAGGTGCGGATCAGGGAGTGCGACATCCCGAAGACTGCCTTCAGTACAAGGTACGGGCAGTATGAGTTCACCGTGATGCCGTTTGGGCTGTCTAATGCGCCTTCGGTGTTTATGGACTTGATGCACCGGACTTTCCGAGAGTACCTCGACCGGTTTGAGATCGTCTTCCTTGACGACATACTGGTCTACTCTCAGTCCGAGGAGGAGCACGGTGATCACCTGCGAGTAGTCTTGGAGGTTCTGAGGAGGAACCAGCTGTATGCCAAGTTCTCGAAGTGCGAGTTCTGGCTACCTTCCGTGGCGTTCTTAGGCCATGTGGTTAGTGGAGCGGGTGTGGCAGTAGATTCGGTGAAGGTTGCGGCCATCAGGGAGTGTCCTGTTCTTTCTACTGTAGCGGAGGTCCGTAGCTTTCTCGGGCTGGCCGGCTATTACAGGCGCTTCGTGGAGAACTTCTCACGGATTGCGCTGCCTCTTACGACGCTGACACAGAAGATGCAAGAGTTTATTTGGACGCCTGCGTGTGCACAGGCTTTCGAGGAGTTGAAGTGGCGGCTTACCACGGCTCCGATCTTATGTTTGCCTTGCAGCACGGAGGGCTATGAGATCTACAATGACGCTTCTGGGAGCGGTCTTGGCTGTGTTCTGCAGCAGCATGAAAAGGTAGTAGCGTACGGCTCTCGCCAGCTGAAGGTGCAGGAGCGGAACTATCTGATCCACGACTTAGAGTTGGCGGCCGTGATATTTGCCCTGAAGCTTTGGCGGCATTATGTGTATGGCGTGAAGATCGACATCTTCATGGGCCATAAGAGCCTGACGTACCTTCTGACGCAGAAGGGGCTGAATATGCGACAGCAGAGGTGGATGGAGTTCCTTGGGGACTACACCTTCGAGATCCACTACACTCCCAGGGAGGGGAATGTTGTCGCAGATGCACTCAGTCGCAGGGCTCCAGCGCAGGCCAACTGGATTCAGATGCATGATGAGCACCTGATACGTGACCTGGAGGCCTTGGATATTTCTTGCGTGGAGAAGAGGAGCAGTGTCGGTGCCTGTTTGAGTTGGACTGAGGTGCAGTACGACCTCGCAGATAGAGTCCGCCAGGCTTTAGAACTTGATCCGAGTTTAAAGCGCTACGCGGAGGAGCTGGTGGTGGGCCGGATGCCCAGTTTCAGTTGCGTGACGGGTTGCTGTGGAGAGGCGACCGTTTGTGCGTCCCCAAGGTGGGTGAGCTGCGCGATGAGTTGATGTACGAGGCGCATCGTACCAGGTATTCAGTTCATTCGGGGAGCACTAAGATGTACAAGGACATGAAGGTCCTTTTATGGTGGTCGGGTATGAAGAGGGACATCGCTTACTACGTGGCCAAGTGCCACACTTGTGCGCTAGTGAAGGCGGAATGTCAGAAGCCCGGTGGCTTTTTGAAGTCATTACCGATTCCGGAGTGGAAATTCGATGACGTTTCCATGGATTTCGTGCATGGGCTGCCGAGATCGCAGCGCGGGAACGATGCCATCTGGGTAGTCGTAGACCGGCTGACGAAAGTGGCGCACTTTATCCCCAACCGGAGGGATGACTCGGTGGAGAAGTTGGCAAAGCTGTATGTTGATACAGTAGTATGACTGCACGGTGTGCCCCTTAGCATCATCAGTGATCGAGATGGACGCTTTACTTCGAGCGACTGGGGGCTAGTCAACCGTCTATTGGGTACGAAGCTGCAGTTTAGCACGGCCTTTCATCCTCAGACGGATGGCCAAACTGACCGTACCAATAGGACGATGGAGGACATGCTCCGGATGTGCGTCCTGGATTTTGGCAAGGGGTGGGAAGATCACCTCTTTCTTGTTGAGTTCGCGTACAACAACAGCAACCAGGCGAGTATTCAGATGGCGCCTTTCGAGGCCCTCTATGGAAGGAAGTGTCGCACTCCCTTAGCTTGGGCGGAAACGGGCAGACGAAGCTATTCAAGAGGAAAGACGTCGAAGAGGTGACTTAGACGGTACGTATGATCCGGGAGAGGCTTTTGGTTGCGCAGGATAGGCAGGCGAAGTACTATAATGCGAAGCACCGCGACGTCCAGTTCGCCGTTGGCGATTGGGTTTACTTGAAGATCAGGTCGTTCAAGGGTGTATCTGTTGGAGTTACCATTGTGATCTAGAAGTGATCAAACATGTAATGTCATTGCCAACGCGATATGAGCCTGCAGGGTCGCACATAAGAGCATGTGGAGAAGTTGGAAGATTGACTGTGTTGGTAAAGGTTACCAATCACCATATAGAATCGGGGAGGTAAAGCAAATGTTGCTGTCGGAATTCATCGGAATTCGTCGGATATGATTCGTCGGAATTCGTCGGATCGTTCCGTGGAAATTCGACAAATTATTACAGAGACCCTAAGCTCGGCAAATGTTGCCGTCTGATATAATTCGTCGGAGTTCGTCGGAATTCGTTGGATTGTTCTGTGGAAATTCGACGAATTGTTACAGAAACTATAAACTCGGCAAATGTTACCGTCTGATATGATTCGTCGGAGTTCGTCGGAATTCATCGGATTGTTCCGTGGAAATTCGACGAATTGTTACAGAAACTATAAACTCGGCAAATGTTGCCATCTGATATGATTCGTCGGAGTTCGTCGGAATTCGTCGGATTGTTCCGTGGAAACTCGACGAATTGTTACAGAAACTATAAACTCGGCAAGTGTTGTCGTCTGATATGATTCGTCGGAATTCATCGGATTGTTCCGTGGAAACTCGACGAATTGTAACAGAAACCCTAAACTTCTGTATGGACTGCGGATAGCGATTTGTCTAGGTCTTTTTATACTTTGGGTATAAATAGAACCTGTTTTAAGGGTTCAATATGCTCTTCTTACGCCTCCTGGAAGAAGACCCGACGGAAGAGTTCCGCCTCATGAACCCTAGCCGACGGAAGTGTTCCGCCGTTTCGCTCATCTACGCAGACCTCCTTCCGGCGATCGTCGTTGTGATTGTTCTTCCTAGAGCGAACCTAGCAGTTCGTGGAAGTGCAAGGTGCAGTCATTCTTCTCCCGGATCGTGTGGATCACTGTAGAGACGTAGACATCATTCTACGTGAGGACTCTCGCATAGCCGCTGACAGGATTCATCTTCTTGGAGCACCTAGGTTGGATTCGATCCAATTCCACTAAGGTAATATGCCTAGTAGTTTTCATTACTTCTTGATTCAATGTTCATGGCCGATCTGAATCTTTTTCGGTTGTTTCTCTTTATTTCCGCTACGCCTACATACGATGTATGGTTGTAGAAAATCCCAATAGTATCCAGGATTCGACGCTTGAAAAAGCTGAGTCTGAGATACCTTGGACCGTTTGAGATCATCGAGCGCGTCGGCGAGGCGGCTTATCGGCTTGCACTATCGGCGGAACTGAGCGGGCTGCACGATGTATTCCACATCTCCGTGTTGCGGAAGGCAGTGCAAGAGCCTACGCATGTGGTCGCGGCGGATCAGGTGCCCGTGGATAGTGGGCTTATGACGGCGGTCAGGCCCGTTAGCATCGAGGATGCTGAGGTGATTCAGTTGCGGAACAGGGCGATCCGTATGGTAAAGGTCCGTTGGGACAACTGCGGTCGCGAGGAGCTCTCATGGGAGCGTGACCAGACCATGATGGAGGAGTTCCCCGAGCTGTTTCAATGACGTTTATCTTTCTTTTTTTTTCCTTTTTGTAAAGACCTTTTTGGATATATATATATATATATATGCCTGTTTTTACAAATTTCGGGACGAAATTTTTATAAGGAGGGGAGGGTTGTAAGACCTCAAATCAGAAAGGTTGGATTTCTGGAATCCAGCACTATCGTTGGCAGTAGTGTTACCGCCCGGCGATAGTGAGTTGTCGACACCAAGGTTTAGGTGTCGGCCCAGGTGGTTGGTCGACCAGTGGGCTCGGAATTCTTGAGCAGGCGCTATCGCTGGCGATAGCGACTATCGCCCGGCGATAGCGTTCTGTTGAGAAGCTTTCTGTCTAGAGGCTATCGCGCGGCATTAGTGCTAACGCTGGCGACAGCGTGACGCGTGGCAGTCACTGATCTTAGGCGGTGGCGTTGACCAGTCGGAGTCGGTTCTTTAGCGCTATCGTCAGGCGATAGCGCTACTGCCCGGTGACAGCGCCAAAATGTACTTTGCGGCCGAAATCGTGGGCATTGATGGCCAATTGACTTTTGGGTCAGTTTTGGACGGTCTTGGCTCGGGAGCTGGCATAGGGTGGCCGAAACCCTCTTGAAACCCATTATTCTCTAAGGGTTTTAATTAAGAGAGATGGAGAGCTTTGGAGAAGGAGATCAAATAGTAAACCCTAGCCTAGAGCTTGGATTTGGTGGAGCTACACTCATCGGAATCCCTCAACGTTGGTGGCTACGCGTAGAGGAGGGCTAGACGCTCCTTTCTAACCGTGCCAAAAATCAAGCTATGGCCTCGAAGCGATGTCTAAGGGTAATGATCCTTTCTACCCTCTTTTGGACATGTGTTAGTCCATTTCCGTGCATCTTTGAGGTCCCTACCCAAAAGGGTGAGGTCATGGCCTCCGACGGGTGGATTCGTGTTATCCCCGCCAGATCTTGCATACATGTAGAGTCCACGCGTGAAATGGACGTAGGCGCGCTGTGTGAAGCCCATCTGAGACGGTTCATCCAGATTGGTGATGCTTTTTGATATTATGCGTGCCGGGGAAAACTCCGTGTTGATATCCTGCTTCGTAGGACTAGAGGGTGCTACTGCATGCGCAGCAACGCCTGGGGGTGTGCCCCGGGAAGCACCCGAAGTTAGAAGCAGAAATGGAGTTTCTGTTCACTACCGCTGGCGTTAGCGTTATTGCCAGGCGGTAGCTCCCAGACTTGGTTCTGGTGATTTTGTGCGTTCTTAGGCAGTGGGACTGCTACTGCATGTGCAGCAATGCCTGGGGGTGTGCCCCGGGAAGCACCCACAGCTAGAAGCCAAAATGGCGTTAGTGTTAGCGTTAACGCTGGCGACAGCTCCCAGACTGAGTTCTGGTGATGTTGTTGTGCCCACCTGTTGAGAGGACCTGAGGCCTATGTGCCCGACCTGTGAGGGTGTCCTGGTGGATGACTTAGCGGCCCGTAGAGCCGGCTAATTGAGAATACCTGGGCTGAGGGGACGCCATACCCGCTTTTTCGTTTTTAGTGGGCTTGTTGTACAGGTGCTAGACCGAGCGAGAACATAGCGGGTTGAAGCCCCTGCGCTGCTGCGGCCCTTGAAGGCCTTTTTGATGTTCTCTTATTTTCATGTATGGCCGCCTGCGCGCCGATGTTGGTAATTTGTAAGGCCGTCGTGCCTAAATTTTGTGTTGTAAAACATTTATTCCTATTTAGTAAAAGTTGGCATACCCGGGTATGGGTTTTGGGGTTTATCTTGTCTCTTTTCAGCTTCCGCATAGAATGCTCTGAGTTAGGCTTCGTTGTATAGCGTCGTTCGATATTTCAATTAAGTGACGTTCCCGTTTGTTTTGTAGTACATGGCGTGGGGCCCCGGCCGGACCCTCTATTATATGCTCCCGAACGGATGGGGGTGTTACACGAGAATAACAAATCCTATGTGTATTTGATCTTGTGTGTTTATGTGTGCAGGAAAACAAAGTCCATAGGACTCAAGGATTACATAAGAAGGTTGCCCCCAAATTTGAGCCATCAAATGCAAAACTCCTATTAGCGCCGGCGGTTTTGCTAGCGCTAAGGAACCGCTGAGACGAAACCAAACCGCTGAGACGAAACCGCTAAGACGAAACAGCTGAGATGCTGAGAAGAAACCGCTAGGAAGGGAAACCGCTGAGATGCAAGCCAGCGTTAACATATATAGAAGGAGATAGCGCCTAGCAGTATCCGATAGCACAGGCGGTAGTGCAAAGCAATAGAGGAAGGCGGCCGGCTTGCTTAAAATGAAGGATTCTCACGCGGAGAATATTTCCTAAATCGGGATAGCGCCGGCAGTAGCGATAGCGCAGGCGCTAGCTCCAAGGCTATAAAAAGGACCCCTTGGATCCGTCTTCTTCATCCTCTTGAGATCCAAAATTCCAGAGCTTCGTGCCACAGCATGGAGAGGATGGTTCAGAGAGATACTCCCACAAATCCATGAAGGCTTAAGGAGATCCGTGGAGAAGATTTCAACACGCGTCATCATCGTGATGAAAGACCGCATCGACTATGATCATACTCTGCTGGTCTTCGTCTACTTCTCCAAGAGATCCATATAGGGAGTTCTTATATTGTGGTTTATTTATTTCACATCTTTTCATATAATCGTTCAGTGAACTCGCCTCGTGTTGGCGACTAGGTCTGGGTAGGACTTAGGGCAGAAATTCGCCTCGTGTTGGCGACTAGGTCTCGGGTGTAGGTCTAGGGGGTGCTCGAGGCTATATCCGGGGAAGGGCTGGCTAGAGCGGCTCGAGGCCGTATCCGGGGAAGGATTGGCTAAAGCCAACCGGTTCGTGGGAATACGAGTCGGTATAAAAAACAAAAGAGTCTTTCATATTTCGCTTTGATTTCTAGCGTCATTGAAATCAAATTTTGTAATCAATTTTATTCATAATAATCATGTCTCTCTTTGTGTAATAAAATTGATTTGATCTTCACTTCTCTAAATTGTTTACTATCCTCTCCTTCATTATAATACAATTTAGATCTTTATTCAAAATCACTATTTTGATCTCTTATCATAAGCAAATATTTCAAAATATAATATAAGTTTTTAAAACCCTTATTCACCCCCCCCCCCCCTCTAAGGGCGCCTACCGATCCAACAAGTGGTATCAGAGCAGTTTTATTCCAATCGGCTTAACAACCAAGAATAATGACGTCTCATGATCTCGCTTCTACTAGTGGGGTAAATTTTTATGAAGAAGGAAAATCACTAGCACCACCTTTATTTGAAGGAAGAAATTTTAAAAGATGGAAAATATTAATGGAAAATTTTCTTATAGCTTTAGATGAAAAAATTTGGAATATCACTATTAAAAAGCCACCTAGCGTATTAAATAAAAACGAAATGGTTTTAATTGCAAAATCTATGAATAGTCTATTTTGTACGTTAGATCAAAATATTTCAAAACTCATTCATACTTTTCCTACTGCATACGAGATGTGGAATTTTCTTGAGATTACTTATGATCTTCCTCTTGCAGGTATGGAAGAAACATAGGAAGAGAAGGACATACAAGCATCCACCATTATTCAAGAAAATCTCTCTTGTAGCAAAACCATGGAAATCATGGAAATTGACTTAGCCAGAGAGAGCAATTCATCAAGAGAAGATGAAAATTCATCTATAAAGAAGGAAGGCCTAGAAGACGACAATGGAACATCATGTTCACATCTTGCCTCATCCGATTGCGCTGTAAGAAAGTCTAATTCTTTATCTTATTTCCATATACAAAAAATTGCTAAACGTAGAATGAAGAAATTAAAAATTGCTAATAAGAGATTACATTTAGAAAATAAAACTTTGAAAGCAAATGTGAATGAAGAATCCAAAAAGGATGTGTTTGAATCTCAATCATGCTCTTTATTTGAAAACTATACACCTTATTTTGATTATAATAATATTAAAGAAAAATTCAAGGATTTAGAAAAAGAACTTTTAATTTCAAAAGAACATAACGAAAAATTGATAAACGAAAATAATATTCTCTCTCATAAACTAGAATCTTTAAAATTACTCTTTCAAAAAGGATTAAATAATTTTAAATATCTTATTTCTAGTTTATCATCAAACATGTGTAAAACTTCTACTAGTATGTTAAAACATATTAAACATGCACCTAGTAGAATGTTTAATCACACAAACATAATGAATTCTAACCCACATTATGTATCTCCCAAATTAAATTCTAATGTGCACAAATTTCCAATGAAATATAATTTCAAAACTGATTATTATTTTAAACCTAAGTTTAATGAATATGGAAATTTGATGCATAATATTAAATCAAAATATGAATGGAGACCCAAAATAAAAAATGAAACATTAACTCCACTTGAAAGAATTCGTTCATTGTCGTCTCCCCAAAAATTATCACGCTATATTTGGGTACCTAAAGGAACCGTTACACTTGGTTCCCTTTGGATACCCAAATCTCTCATCTACTAGTATCATCCAATGCATGAAGTAGAATATTTTCAAATTGAAATATACAAATTTCTACTTCATGATGTGTTTTAATGTCTTTTCTATTTTTTCTTATTATTTTCTTTTTAAGCTATCATGTTATAGTCATCTTTTATATTATAGGAAATATGATCTTATAAATCATATTGATCAAAATTCAAAATCATATTTTATTTTGATGACCTATCTTTTATTCTTATATTCATTACTTCTAAATATCTTATATTATCCATATGAATCAAACTCTAAATTTGTTATGAGATATTTATCTAAATTATAAAGAAAATCACAAAAGACATATTGAAAGATTAATTGTCTTAAATACTAATGCCACTCGCACCACCATGATCTATTGATGTCCTTTGATAAAATTCTCTAAAAATCGTATATCATAATTCATATAAAAAAATCATCTAAAAACAACTATCTCTATCACATGTATATGAATTATATGATAACAATTGACATTATAATTGTTTACCATGGTTGGTGTATTATGTACGTATTTATGTCAAGTTTGGACCTTAGAATCATGGTGATATCAACAAAATCAAATCAAATAAAATCTTCACTTCATTCTAGGTCTGTAAGTTGAAACACTATCAAACTTTGGCATAACATTAATCATATCTTCTTTGTTTGCATATTCAATAATAATTAAGCTTAAATGGTTGTGCAAAACTCAAGAATTAAGGTTTAATGAATATGGAACTTTAATGAATGTGAAACCCATGTACTAAAATTTTAACTTCCGCAACTTTTTGCGATTTCTTCTCGTCTTTTCACTTCATTAGACAGGTCTTACATTGCACAAACATAATTAAGAAAAATCGGAAGTGAAATCAAAGAAAATCTAGGTTATATAATTAAAATAAGCCCTCTCTGTGAGCTAACGCAGGCGCTAGGACCTAACGTCGGCGCTAGCTCAAGTATTCGATTTTCTGTAATTTTAAAATTCTGAAAAATCACTAAAAATATATTATTTTATATGTACTACTCATTTTTGCATCTATGCCTATAATTGATTTTTGAAAAATTAAAATACAAAATTACAAAAACCAAATTACAAAAAAAATATCTTTTCTTACTTCCTTTCTTTGGTTATTTGTTTGATTTCTATATACAAAAATCAAATACAAAAATATAAAACAAAAACAAGTATGAACAAGTATTTTTTTGAACTTACATTTTCTACTTACATGTATCTTGCGAAAGGGAGTTTTGGGCTATCATCCCTTCACATCTCCTAGTACCGGGCGAACCCCTCACAAGGTAGTCCTCGGGAAGTCCAAGATCAATCTTATGAGTTCAAACTTTGAATAAAATTATTCTTCAAAATATCAAAAATACTGTATGGACTTCATTGAAAATCAAGCATGATTTAATCTACTATTTAGAACTTCTATAATGTTGCAATTTATCTTTTCAAACTACTTTGAACATTGTTTTCATCATGCTTTGATATATCTATTAATATGTGCATCACTTATCTTGTAAGAGTTATGTAGAACTAAGCTTAGCATGCCTCTAATTATGAGTAAATGTTTTATGTTTGATAATGATCTTTATTCACTCACTTATTTTGGCATTGTCTACATATGTATTTAATCTAAGAATGCTTGTGTATGTTGTGTATTAATACAATGAATTAAAATTGCACAAGTATCTTACCTACACTCCTTTATTTGCACTTTTAAAAGTTAAGAAAATTGGTTATGTTTTCATAAATTATATTGGTTTGCAACACAAGTGTATTCGGAGAACTTTGTACAAAACAAAAATCATAAAATAAAGTGACAAAGATAACTCCACCAAGCACTACTTGAACCTCCTGATAAGTCTTAATAAGCGTTGTGAGGTTGAGCACCTTGGAAAGAATAGTAAAGTATCTTGTGCAAATCAAATCTTTCTTTCAAAATAAAAACCACTTACTCTTAAGTACACCGGATCACTAGTCTCAACATTAAAATAAAATATGTGATCCCCCAAGCACTACTTTGCACCCTGATAAGTCTTAATGAGCATTGTGTGTGCAAAACACCTTGGTAGTTGTACATTTTTGTTTTTGCATTGAAGTGCGTGGAAGTGAAATTATTTGTATTTTATTGTGCTCTTACTTTACATATTTCTTGTATTTTTTATTAAAACATTTGTTTACTCTACTCAAAAATACACTTATGTGAACATCATTATCTTCCATAACACTTCTTCTCATGAGTATTGGATCCTAATGCAAATTCTATACTACTCTTTATTTATGAAATGCACTAGATAACCTAGCATGCTTTCTACAATGTTTGGTATGTTTTGAATTTGTGAATTAAAATAACATCGTAGTAATCTCTTGTTGATAACATTATTTCATGCTTGGTTACTTTATTGTTAGACTTAAAGATTTTAATTGAACAATGATTTACAAAAACATCTTCTTTATGAAATTTAACTCATATATCTTTTTATGGATCATCATTGATTACAATAAGATTTTTCTTGTATTTCGATAAGTCTTCCGCATCATGTAACATCCCATTTCGCGCTAGACCCCTCGGAGACGTTTTGACATCCCAGTTCTGGGCTTTCCAGTGCGTGCTCAGATTTGGATTAATTGGGGGAGAAGAATAACAATATTGATGTAGGAAATTTGGGAATGGAATAACAATTACTGCACAAAATAATCTGCATTAGAATAAAGACAGAATAACAAAATAATCTGCTATAGTTAGTATTCCGTTAGACGAATTTGATGTTCGTCGTTCGACGAATCTGTAGTTGTTCGTCGTTCGACGAATTTGCTTAAATTCGTCGAACGACGTTCTGTATTTATTAATTCAGTGCGTTTCTTCCGTCGCCCTTCGTCGTTCGACAAATTTGCTTAAATTCGTCGAGCGACGCTCTGCTGTTATAAGTTCAGCGCGTTTCTTCCGTCGCCCTTCGTCGTTCGACAAATTTGCTTAAATTCGTCGAACGACGCTCGGCTGTTATAAGTTCAGCACGTTTCTTCTGTCGCCCTTCATCGTTCGACAAATTTGCTTAAATTCGTCGAACGCAGTCTGCTTTTATAGATCTGCGTGTTTTCTTTCCGTCGCCCGAGAAGCTTGAATGCTTATTTTATGCTTTTTTAGACTAGAAGTGGACACCTTGTCCAATACGGGGCTGACACCGGACCTTGGGGTTCCAACGCATGGCATTAAAAGTAGGGCTGAACATTTCTCCCGAGGGGGCATCTTGATCTTCATCTTCTTCTTCTTCCTCTTCCTTCTCTCTTCTTCATTTTGCAAGATCTGGCGATTATCTGAATCTACTCTCACCGACCCTTTAATCAGTTTTGGCCAACGGCCGCCATGCCGCAGAAGAGGCGACCACGAACGTCAGCTGGAAATCAGGTGACTTCCTCCCCTCTCCTTGGTGCTAGCCTCTCAGATCACAATAGGAGAGATGAAGGCTCAAGAGAGCTTCTCGTGTGAGCTTTAACGGTGTTTCCTTAGGAAGGCCAAGCCGGAACCTCAAATTTTGGGCATCGTTCGCCGCGAGATTTTAGGAATCATTTCTTCTCTTCAAGAAGAAGGCATGGGATTTGATTTGGGGCAAACCCATGGTCGTTGAGGGAGAGTGAGGGGAATGATTATTTAGGGATTTTTAGAAGTTGAAATGACCTAATTTTGTTTGGGGAAGATGATGAATAATCCTCTGTTAATTAGGGTTGTTAATTACATACTTGTGTGATGAATGTGATGATAGTCCCCTTGCTAATGAAGTTTTCAATTTATAACTTTGCACTTGGTTACTAAGGAAAAATGTGCGCAGCTGGTTCAAGCCAATTTTTAGGCTTGACCCCGCTGGAATTAGACTTCGGGCTCAACATGAAAGTTGTATCCCTCGGAAAGAGCTTTCCGACAATAGGTTACCCGTTTTCTGAAGTGCCCTGTAGCTCCCTAAAGGTCCAGTCGAGTGGGTTGTCCAGAAAGCTGGAATGTGGTTAAGTGTGTGCTGTTTTGCGGTCCAGATTATTGTAGTTAACTTCAGAGCAGATTTTAGGTAGGAGCCGCTTGGATCTGGGTTTAGGACTCAACATGAATGTTGTAGCCCTTGGTGAGAGCTTTCCAAAATAGGGTGGCACATAATTTATGGTGGAGCACAACTCCCAGAAATTTAGTTTTGTTAATCAGCATTGTTGTAGCTTGAATTGCGATAATTTTTGGGATATCTTTTATAATACTTGTCTGATGCTCTTAAGAATTGGTAGAAATCAAATCGATGATATTGTGCTGACCTCTGTTGAATTTGATGAGTTTTGGGAGGATATTTGTTGTTATTTTGCCAAGCATAGTTCTTTCCCACATTGCTCCGTAAATAATAATTGGGAATGCCGATGGGGCTAACATTTGGTGAGAATGGCCATAACAAGCTAGCGGAACTACGGTAGAAGTTTCAGCAAGGCTTGATTTGATATGAGATCTTAATTAAATATATTGTCGTAAAATATTATGCTGCTGAACTCCGTTAGAGACTGAAAATGAATAACCAAGTTGGGCATGGAAGAACTGAGTGTTATCTTGAAATAGAAGGACTTGGATTTGAAGTCCTGGTGTACATAGATACACGGATTGTATAGAAGGGCTCGTATTAGAAGTCCTAATGTATGTAGATACACGGATTGTATAGAAGGGCTCGTATTAGAAGTCCTAATGTACGTAGATACACGGATTGTATAGAAGGACTTGGGTTAGAAGTCCCGGTGTACGTAGATACACTGATTGTATACAAGGACTTGGATTAGAAGTCCTGGTGTACGTAGATACACGGATTGTATAGAAGGACTCGGGTTAGAAGTCCTGGTGTACGTAGATACACAAATTGTATAGAAGGACTTGGATTAGAAGTCCTGGTGTACGTTGATACACGGATTGAATAGAAGGACTTGGATTAGAAGTTCTGGTGTATGTTGATACACGGATACAAATGGACCCCGCTGGGGAGGATTACTTGTGGCGGGTCTATGGCCTTGCTGGTCGTGACACCGACAGAAGCCGGCGGTTAGACTCTAGACCGGTTGGGTTGGACTCTTGGTGCTCACCTACCCAAGTCCCCTTATGTGTCCTTGAAGGCTCCGCTGTGTGTTCCTAGCGTCGAGCAGTACGCAGGGTCTCCGCTGTGTATTCTTAGCATCGAGGCGTACAGAGGCCTAGGACTGGTAGTGTTCATACCCTCCTAGTAGTGGAGGAGCTCGTTCCACTGTCTCCGTCTGGCCACGACGGGAGATGCCTGAGCGGTTAGCTACCCCTCAAAAAGCGAGAACGAAAGGATTGTGTCGACATAGCAAAATGCATGGGTGAGTTCACCATATCATAATCATTGCATTACATTCATCCTTCATAAGCATAGCATTGCACCGCATCGGGTTCATCATATAAATTAGTATGGGCTCTTTTATATTATGGGCCCCAAATTGGAAACCTTAACTCATAAGTTTGTATAGGCATTCATATAAGTTAAGGTACGATATGAACTGCTTACTTCTATACTTGTTCACTACTTGCTTACATTCTGTCATTGCCTTATTACTTGTTAGCTGTGCTTATTATACCTGTTACTAATACTTGCATTTATAACCATTGCTACTTATATACTTATGAACAGCTTAGTCAGTGCCATTGCAAGTACTTGGGTACTTAAACAACCGACATATATGAACAACCATTCCTGTCACCTGCTTGTATATATTATTGCTTATATTGTATCTTTCCTTCCTTTCCTTCGGCCCGGTGCCTTGGAGTCATCGAGGGAGCGGATGTGAAGCCACTTAGTCATTATGACTAACGGTTGCTATGTCCCTCTTTTTAGGAGTGTACCTTAGAGCAGCGGTGTACGGTGCTGGAGGAGGATAGTCAGGTCAGGGTGACAGGGCCGGAGACCATGATACCTTGGCTACCGTCAGTGACAGAGGCGAGTGAGTGTTTTGAGATGTAGCCCTTGGGGCATTTAGCTTGATACTCTGATGATTTGCAGGAGCTTGTGTAGCTTTTTATCTTTCTTGTACTTCTGTTTGGACATTATTACTTATTGTGAATCTATGGCTTTTAATGCTTTCTTTTATTGATGGGTTGGCGGTGTTTAGTTGGTTTGGCCGGCAGGAT
This sequence comes from Dactylorhiza incarnata, assembly GCA_033032865.1. Classification (NCBI taxonomy): domain Eukaryota; kingdom Viridiplantae; phylum Streptophyta; class Magnoliopsida; order Asparagales; family Orchidaceae; genus Dactylorhiza; species Dactylorhiza incarnata. Next base: position 1,483,481 of record JAWHQI010000330.1, on the reverse strand, counting down.
ACGCGTCTTGTGGGGGAGTCTAGCTCGTGTGTTGGCGCTTCCGCAAGGCGGCTGTCCTGGGCATAAGACTCCCCTCGGCCGTGTCTTGTGTTCCAGGAGGGGGGTCTTACAAATGGTATCAGCTTGCAACGATCCTGAGATAAAGAATTCCATTAAACCACTAGGCCACCCCTGCTAGCTAAATCAATTTGAGGACAAACTGATGCAGTGGAAGCGGTGGTGTGCCCATGTGTGATTCACATTAAGTATGTCCACTTTTTCTTATAGGAAGTGCCAACCTAAGACAAACTCGTACCCTTACGTATAGATGCTGGCTCACTCCGAGACATTAATTGTATTCCCATTCCAATCATTAGAGTTGGTTTGGCATAAGATTGATGCCAACCTAACTAGGATACCATTTTTGGTCGACTTAGCAGGATATGTCTTGACGTACCCTAACCTTATACTGATCTTGGGGATGATTGGACCAAGCAATAAGTGACCTTGATTGACTAAGGGAAGATTTTAACGTGAGTGTAGATGCTAGAGACTCACACCCTGAGATTTCTATCCCAGATATGGAGTAATATTATCACCTTACCCAAAATATTAGGGCAATCTCAATGAGATTGGTGCCTGAAATCTATCATCAGCTTATTAAGAGGCCACCAAGCATGTCTTTTATACTCTATGTGGATACCTCTCACTTCTATTTATGTAGAAGGTTTCATATGGAGAAGTTACGATAAGAATTCGGATCCAGAGAAGGCTCATTTTGGGACGAATGTGTTATATTGGTGGCAGAGGAATCTCAGTCGAAGAGATATGGGGGCTTATCTCTTCGTTTATTGGGCTAGTTATGTACCGTCTTGGATCCCTTGAGGAGTTAGAATCTTTGTAATTTTTGAAATTGGAAGCTTTGATCCTTGAGAGTTAATTCACCTTAAGCAAAGCAGACTGCTAAGGCCAGGTTTGGGTGATAGGAATTTTATTAGTGTTACAAGAGAGGAAAGCTTTTTTTAAAGATGTTAATTTTCTCGATACTGTTCTAAGCTTATGTGGATAAGTAACGAGGAGAGTAGTAAATTAACACTTTGGGGATATGCAGCCATGTTGTGATAACATTATAACTGGTAAGTTAATGAAATTTTGTGCATGCATTGCGGTATGATGATAAAATACCCCTGAGTTTGGAAATTCTTGGTGAACGTTCCCTTTAGTGTTGTAACTACTTGACATTGGGAAATTAATAAGAGTTAGGCGGTGGAGTCAACAAGATTAATACGACTTGATCGATATTCTAAAATTCTAAAAGGTTTTATAAAAAAAATAAGCATGCCATGGAAGATCTTTGGCAGGAATGGTAGGGCGCTTGTAATGGATTTGATTTAGTTTATCACATTGTGAAGTATGCCCTACTTTTGGTAGTCTGCATAACTCGTGTCGAAGGGAAACATCCCGAGCCTTGCACCTTGGTTCATGTTAAGTTCAAACATATATAAATGTACCGGGTGATTAGATGTTATTTGTTCATGCTCTCATTACAATGAGATGCAGCTTGGTCGTCGCCGTAAAATTTAAATTTCTACATCCCGGCTGATATATAAGTGCGTTGATACGGGGATCTATAGGGTAAGAACTCTAAGTCGAGGAAGGTATGCCCCTAAGGTTCGTGCCCATACGTGAGAAGAATGTACCATATGGGCGGTGGAAGAAATTTAGTCCAAAAATGTACGGGGGCTTGTCCCTTCGTTTATTGGCCTATTTACGTGCCGACTTTGTTTTCCCGTAGATCTTATTTATTCGAATAGTACGTGAACGATGATGATTGGATTCGTGATAACCTCTCAATACGGGTGAGAGCGCCAATGGTGTTGAGACACGCCATGAATTGAATATTGAGGATAAGTTGAATGTACATATTTAAGAAGATATGAATATGTCTCTATACGTACAGGTAGGTGTACGTGTAATTGTATTAACTCGACAAGGCAGAACTCTAAAGGCTCTGTACGAAAATCCAAAAATATTTACGTCAACCCTAAGGGTCAACGTTATAGCTATTACGTGATGCAACCCCGATTATGAAAATAGAAATGTTTCTTTTGTTCTTTTTAGGGGGATTGAGTGCTGGTGCTGCTCGGTTTTTCCGTCCAGTTTTGGTATTAGGGATTCATTACTTGAGAGTTGGTTTATGCTTCAGTTTTGGTTTAAGGCTGCTGGCTGTTTTATGAAAATTCATTTAGGGGCTGGTTTGTATAATTCCAGTTAGGGGCTGCTATATATATAGTCCAGTGGGGATTTTATTTGGGGGCTGCTACATATATTTAATCTAATCGGGATTTTAATTCAGGGGCTGCTATGCTTTAAATCAGTCGGGTGTTTCAATTTTGTTTGGGTTGCTATGCTTAATCAGTTGGGAGTTTAAATCTCTATATGGGGGCTGCTATGATCTTTCTCATGGGTGTTAGGATGATGTTTTTATAAGCCGTTTTAGGATGCTAGTCTCGTGATTTGCATAGTAGCTGCCATGGTTTATGATGAGGGGAGGTTTGGTGAATCTAATTTTCTTGGCTTATTGGTTAGCTGCTACGGATTAAGAGGGGAGTTTGATAAATTTATTTTTGACTCATGCTAACAGTTATTGATTTAGTGAGAGTTTGGTGAGCTTCCTTGGTTGTATATTAGCAGCTATGTGAATCCCCCTTGGTTCTTCCTAAACTAAACTCTCGATTATGAAATATTGCATTCTCCTCCTTATATATTGGCTGTTTGGGTATGCTCTAGGAAAATCTCATCATGTTGGGTTCTGGTGGCTGCTATATATATGTTTCTCCTTTTCTTGTTTTGGTGCTGCTATCATACATGAGTTCCTATTCTTATCTTTATTCCTATTCACTGCCATATATGTTGTGAAGCTTATGTACATGGGAAATGGAACACATTAGAAATTTGGATAACTTCATTCCTGTTATACCCGATCCAAGGCTGCTTAATTTATGATCCTAGACCTATCAGAATTGTAATTGTGGCAGCTTCATATGGTTCAATGGAGGGGCTGCTGTTATAGTATTATTTTGGGGTGTGCTAGCAGTGTTCCTAGTTTCTATTATCATTTTAGTTTGGGTAATGTTGGCTGTTTACATGTTGGATAATCTTAAGGATCTAACCCCCCCCCCCCCCCCCCCCTAACCTCAACTTAAATTTCGGGGACGAAATTGTTTCTTCGTTTATTGGATTTGTAACATCCCGTTTCGCGCTAGACCCCTCGGAGACGTTTTGACATCCCAGTTCTGGGCTTTCCAGTGCGTGCTCGGATTTGGATTAATTGGGGGAGAAGAATAACAATATTGATGTAGGAAATTTTGGAATGGAATAACAATTACTGCACAAAATAATCTGCATTAGAATAAAGACAGAATAACAAAATAATCTGCTATAGTTAGTATTCCGTTAGACAAATTTAATGTTCGTCGTTCGACGAATCTGTAGTTGTTCGTCGTTCGACGAATTTGCTTAAATTCGTCGAACGACGTTCTGTATTTATTAATTCAGCGCGTTTCTTCTGTAGCCCTTCGTCGTTCGACAAATTTGCTTAAATTCGTCGAACGACGCTCTGCTGTTATAAGTTCAGCGCGTTTCTTTCGTCGCCCTTCATCGTTCGACAAATTTGCTTAAATTCGTCGAATGACGCTCGACTGTTATAACTACAGCGCATTTCTTCTGTCACCCTTCGTCGTTCGACGAATTTGCTTAAATTCGTCGAATGACGGTCTGCTTTTATAGATCTGCGTGTTTTCTTTCCGTCGCCCGAGAAGCTTGAATGCTTATTTTATGCTTTTTTAAACTAGAAGTGGACACCTTGTCCAATACGGGGATGACACCGGACCTTGGGGTTCCAACGCATGGCATTAAAAGTAGGGCTGAACATTTCTCCCGAGGGGGCATCTTGATCTTCATCTTCTTCTTCTTCCTGTTCCTTCTCTCTTCTTCGTTTTGCAAGATCTGGCGATTATCTGAATCTACTCTCACCGACCCTTTAATCAGTTTTGTCCAACGGCCGCCATGCCGCATAAGAGGCGACCGCGAACGTCGGCCAGAAATCAGGTGACTTCCTCCCCTCTCCCTTGGTGCTAGCCTCGTAGATCACAATAGGAGAGATGAAGGCTCAAGAGAGCTTCTCGTGTGAGCTTTAACGGTGTTTCCTTAGGAAGGCCAAGCCGGAACCTCAAATTTTGGGCATCGTTCGCCGCGAGGTTTTAGGAATCATTTCTTCTCTTCAAGAAGAAGGGATGGGATTTGATTTGGGGCAAACCCATGGTCGTTGAGGGAGAGTGAGGGGAATGATTATTTAGGGATTTTTAGAAGTTGAAATGACCTAATTTTGTTTGGGGAAGATGATGAATAATCCTCTTTTAATTAGGGTTGTTAATTACATAATTGTGTGATAAATGTGATGATAGTCCCCTTGCTAATGAAGTTTTCAATTTATAACTTTGCACTTGGTTACTAAGGAAAATTGTGCACAGCTGGGTTCAAGCCAATTTTTAGGCTTGACCCCGCTGGAATTAGACTTCGGCCTCAACATTAAAGTTGTAGCCCTCGGAAAGAGCTTTCCGACGATAGGTTACCCGTTTTCTGAAGTGCCATGTAGCTCCCTAAAGGTTCAGTCGAGTGGGCTGTCCAGAAAGCTGGAATGTGGTTAAGTGTGTGCTGTTTTGCTGTCCAGATTATTGTAGTTGACTTCAGAGCAGATTTTAGGTAGGAGCCGCTTGTATCTGGGTTTAGGACTCAACATGAATGTTGTAGCCCTTGGTGAGAGCTTTACAAAATGGGGTGGCACATAATTTGGGGTGGAGTAGAACTCCCAGAAATTTAGTTTTGTTAATCAGCGTCGTTGTAGCTTGAATTGCGATAATTTTTGGGATATCTTTTATAATACTTGTCTGATGCTCTTAAGAATTGGTAGAAATCAAATTGATGATGGGTCTGTTTGGGAGAGCTGCTGCGGATTGAAAAGTTGCTGTCCGGATAGAGCTGTTTTAAAAGAGCTCTCTGGGGAGCAGTTTTGAAAAGCTGCAGAGTGTTTGTTTGTTCTGTGCAGAAGTGCGTTTTGAAGAGCAATTTTCTAATTTGCTGTTTGGAGAAACAGCTTTTGGAAGCTGTTTTTTTAGAACTTAAAATACATAAAAAACAAAAAAAACATTCATTTATGCAATTGACAAATTCCTCCAACCGTCTTTACACAATCAGCAACCACTAAACAAAACATGCTGTATACAATCAAAACTTGCTATATGCCATCAAATCTGCTATAATCAAAACCTTTAACAATCAAGGAAAAAAAATCAAAACTTAGATCAAGGAAGCAAAGAAATCTAGATCTTACAGCAATAAGAATAGAGATCTAGGAAGCAAAGAAATAAAACAATCAGCTATACACAATCGGTTATCCAACAGATTCAGGTAAAAAGTTCAGATCAAAACCTAGATCTATAGATAGAGAAAAAACTAAGCAGATATTACTAGCCCTTCAGTTAAATTCCACCAGGTAAGAAGTAAAAAAAGGGAAATCTCACTTTTCGAATCCAATGAACCAGGATTGTGCCTGTAATAGAGCACTCCTTCAAAGTCTGATGAAACAAAAGCATAAAAACCATGGAGATGATGCATTTGAATGAGAAGATAACACTGTTCTTAAATAAATATCTACAGAAATGAAGGGCGGAGGTCTGCGTGCGGGAGGAGGTAAGATCGATGCCCTAGATCTGGCGTGGAGGTCGTCGGAGCACTGCTAGGTGGACGAGAGTGACGCCGGCGTGGAGCTGCGTGCGGAAGGAGGAAGATTGCGAGAGGGAAGAACACGATCGGTATGAAGCCAGAGCAGATATCCTTCACGAGAAACAGAGGAAGAAATAATTGTTTCGTGTTTTTCCCAGTCCGTCGCCAGTCACTGGAGGAAGGGGGATCGGGATTCCTATCGCGGGGCGGGATCGGGGAAGAAGTCGAATGTGAGGGAGCGATTCCTAAACCGTAAACGTGGCCTCCAACCTAATTTTTCTAATTGACCTAAAAAGAGCTCTTTAAGATAATCACTTCCCAAAGTGCTCTTTAGGAGAGCTCTTCCAAACACCAAAATAACAGCTCTGGCGGTTGAAAAATCACTTCTCAATCCGCCAGAGCTGTCCCAAACAGAGCCAATATTGTGCTGACCTCTGTTGAATTTCATGAGTTTTGGGAGGATATTTGTTGTCATTTTACCAATCATAGTTCTTTCCCGCATTGCTCCGTAAATAATAATTGGGAATGCCGATGGGGCTAACATTTGGTGAGAATGGCCATAACAAGCTAGCGGAACTACGGTAGAAGTTTCAGCAAGGCTCGATTTGATATGAGTTCTTAATTAAATATATTGTGGTAAAATATTATGCTGCTGAACTCCGTTAGAGACTGAAAATGAATAACCAAGTTGGGCTTGGAAGAACGGAGTGTTATCTTGAAATAGAAGAACTTGGATTAGAAGTCCTGGTGTACGTAGATACATGGATTGTATAAAAGGGCTCGTATTAGAAGTTATAATGTATGTAGATACACGGATTGTATAAAAGGACTTGGGTTAGAAGTCCTGGTGTACGTAGATACACGGATTGTATAGAAGGACTTGGGTTAGAAGTCCCAGTGTACGTAGATACACGGATTGTATAGAAGGACTTGGATTAGAAGTCCTAGTGTACGTAGATACACTGATTGTATAGAAGGAATCGGTTTAGAAGTCCTGGTGTACGTAGATACACGGATTGTATATAAGGACTTGTATTAGAAGTCCTGGTGTACGTAGATACACGGATAGAATAGAAGGACTTGGATTAGAAGTCCTGGTGTATATTGATACACGGATACAAATGGACCCCGCTAGGGAGGATTACTTGTGGCGGGTCTACGGGCTTGCTGGTCGTGACACCGACAGTAGCCGGCGGTTAGACTCTAGACCGGTTGGGTTGGACTCTTGGTGCTCACCTACCCAAGTCCCCTTCTGTGTCCTTGAAGGCTCCGCTGTGTGTTCTTAGCGTCGAGCAGTACGCAGGGTCTCCGTTGTGTGTTCTTAGCGTCGAGGCGTATAGAGGCCTAGGACTGGGAGTGTTCATACCCTCCTGATAGTGGAGGAGCTCGTTCCACTGCCTCCGTCTGGCCACGACGGGAGATGCCTGAGCGGTTAGCTACCCCTCAAAAAGCGAGAACTAAAGGTCTGCGTCGACATAGGAAAATGCATGGGTGAGTTCACCATATCATAATCATTGCATTACATTCATCCTTCATAAGCATAGCATTGCACTGCATCGGGTTCATCATATAAATTAGTATGGGCTCTTTTATATGATGGGCCCCAAGTTGGAAACCTTAACTCATAAGTTTGTATGGGCATTCATATAAGTTAAGGTACGATATGAACTGCTTACTTCTATACTTGTTCACTACTTGCTTACATTCTGTCATTGTCTTATTACTTGTTAGTTGTGCTTATTATACCTGTTACTAATACTTGCATTTATAACCATTGCTACTTATATACTTATGAACAGCTTAGTCAGTGCCATTGCAAGTACTTAGGTACTTAAACAACCGACATATATGAACAACCATTCTTGTCACCTGCTTGTACATATTATTGCTTATATTGCAGCTTTCCTTCCTTTCCTTCCGCCCGGTGCCTTGGAGTCGCCGGGGAGCGGATGTGAAGCCACTTAGTCTTTATGACTAACGGTTGCTACGTCCCTCTTTTTAGGAGTGTACCTTAGAGCAGCGGTGTACGGTGATGGAGGAGGATAGTCAGGCCAGGGTGACAGGGCCGGAGACCATGATACCTTGGCTACCGTCAGTGACAGAGGCGAGTGAGTGTTTTGAGATGTAGCCCTTGGGGCATTTAGCTTGATACTCTGATGATTTGCAGGAGCTTGTGTAGCTTTCTATCTTTCTTGTACTTCTGTTTGGACATTATTACTTATTGTGAATCTATGGCTTTAATGCTTTCTTTTATTGATGGGTTGGCGCTGTTTAGTTGGTTTGGCCGACAGGATAGGCGTCTTGTGGGGGAGGCTAGCTCGTGTGCTGGCGCTTCCGCAAGGCGGCTGTCCTGGGCATAAGACTCCCCTCGGCCGTGTCTTGTGTTCCGGGAGGGGGGGTCTTACAAATGGTATCAGCTTGCAACGATCCTGAGATAAAGAAGTCCATTAAACCACTAGGCCACCCCTGCTAGCTAAATCAGTTTGAGGACAAACTGATGCAGCGGAAGCGGTGGTGTGCCCATGTGTGATTCACATTAAGTATGTCCACTTTTTCTTATAGGAAGTGCCAACCTAAGACAAACTCGTACCCTTACGTATAGATGCTGGCTCACTCCGAGACAGTATTTGGTATTCACATTCCAACCATTATAGTTGGTTTGGCATAATATTGATGCCAACCTAACTAGGATACCATTTTTGGTCGACTTAGCAGGATATGTCGTGACGTACCCTAACCTTATACTGATCTTGGGGATTATTGGACCAAGCAATAAGTGACCTTGATTGACTAAGAGAAGAGTTTAACGTGAGTATAGACTCTAGAGACTCACACCCTGAGATTTCTATCCCAGATATGGAGTAATATTATCACCTTACCCAAAATATTAGGGCAATCTCAATGAGATTGGTGCCTGAAATCTATCATCAGCTTAGTAAGAGGCCACCAAGCATGTCTTTTATACTGTATGTGGATACCTCTCACTTCTATTTATGTAGAAGGTTTCATATGGAGAAGTTACGATAAGAATTCGGATCCAGAGAAGGCTCATTTTGGGACGAATGTGTTATATTGGTGGCAGAGGAAACTCAGTCGAAGAGATATGGGGGCTTATCTCTTCGTTTATTGGGCTAGTTATGTACCGTCTTGGATCCCTTGAGGAGTTAGAATCTTTGTAATTTTTGAAATTGGAAGCTTTGATCCTTGAGAGTTAATCACCTTAAGCAAAGCAGACTGCTAAGGCCAGGTTTGGGTGATAGGAATTTTATTAGCGTTAGAAGAGAGGAAAGCTTTTTTTAAAGATGTTAATTTTCTCGATACTGTTCTAAGCTTATGTGGATTAGTAACGAGGAGAGTAGTAAATTAACACTTTGGGGATATGCAGCCATGTTGTGATAACATTATGACTGGGAAGTTAATGAAATTTTGTGCATGCATTGCGGTATGATGATATTATTGAGTACTTGACAAATGTTAGATTGTTCATCTTTAAGCTAAAAACTCTGATCTATTTTTATAAAAATTATTCTAAAACTCCTTATTATTCCCGCTCTCTAAAAGCTCGATCATGCCTTTATCTTATTATCAAAAATTTTGTGCTTCCTTACCCACTTTTGTTAATAACAGAAGGGGGAGAACTAACATGATAAATATAGTCCGCTATCAAAATAGAAAACTAACATGATTAAAATGATAGCTTACATATTAGGGGAGCATTCACTTAGGGGGAGCTGTATTTAGGGGGAGCAATTCTAAATGCTAAAATCGATAATTATCCTAAGTCATCACTCTCTCACACACACAAGTAAGTTTCATCATGCTTATATATTAATTCTCTGATTTATCATTAATGGATTTGTTATTATCAAAAGGGGGAGTTTGTTGGAACATGGTCTTCCGCATCTCCTAGGTTTGAGAATAACAAATCCTATGTGTATTTGATCTTGTGTGTTTAAGTGTGCAAGAAAATAAAGTCCATATGACTCATGGATTACATAAGAAGGTTGCCCCCAAATTTGAGCCATCAAATGCAAAACTTCTACTAGCGTCGGCGGTTTCGCTAGCGCTAAGGAACCGCTGAGACGAAACCAAACCGCTGAGACGAAACCACTGAGACGCTGAGAAGAAACCGCTGGGAAGGGAAACCGTTGAGATGCAAGCTGGCGTTAACATATATAGAAGGAGATAGCGCCTGGCGGTATCGATAGCGCAGGAGGTAGTGCAAAGCAATACAGGAAGGCGGGCATCTTGCTTAAAATGAAGGATTCTCACGCAGAGAATATTTCCTAAATCGGGATAGCGCCGGCGGTAGCGATAGCCCAGGCGCTAGCTCCAAGGCTATAAAAAGGACCCCTTGGATCCGTCTTCTTCATCCTCTTGAGATCCAAAATTCCAGAGCTTCGTGCCACAGCATAGAGAGGAAGGTTCAGAGAGATACTCCCACAAATCCATGAAGGCTTAAGGAGATCCGTGGGGAAGATTTCAACACGCGTCATTATCGTGACGAAAGACCGCATCGACTACGATCATACTCTGCGGGTCTTCGTCTACTTCTCCAAGAGATCCATATAGGGAGTTCTTATATTGTTGTTTATTTATTTCACATCTTTTCTTATAATCATTCAGTGAACTCGCCTCGTGTTGGCGACTAGGTTTGGGTAGGACTTAGGGCAGAAATTCGCCTCGTGTTGGCGACTAGGTCTCGGGTGTAAGTCTAGGGGGTGCTCGAGGCCATATCCGGGGAAGGGTTGGCTAGAGCGGCTTGAGGCCGTATCCGGGGAAGGATCGGCTAAAGCCAACCGGTTCGTGGGGATACGAGTCGGTATAGAAAACAAAAGAGTCTTTTATATTTCGCTTTGATTTCTAGCGTCATTGAAATCAAATTTTGTAATCAATTTTATTCATAATAATCATGTCTCTCTTTATGTAATATAATTGATTTGATCCTCACTTCTCTAAATTGTTTACTATCCTCTCCTTCATTATAAAACAATTTAGATCTTTATTCAAAATCACTATTTTGATCTCTTATCATAAGCAAATATTTCAAAATATAATATAATTTTTAAAACCCTTATTCACCCCCCCCCTCTAAGGGCGCCTACCAATCCAACAGGAAGGTCCTTCTGGACAAAAGTGACGATCGATCTTTCAGGAGCAGAAGTTGAGGTGGCCGACACTTCTTGCTTAAATACCCTCGCAACACTTGATTTGCGGGAGGACTCGGGTCCATCTCCCCCATGAATACAGTAGATGTTGTCGAGAGGACCCTCATCGTTCACCAATATACATTCAGTTGTAGGATGAATATACCCATAGCAGCCGACGTCTTCCACATCGGTACATTCCCAAGTAACCTCAGCTACTTCCTTTCCCTTTTTGGCCGATTGTTCAACAGGAACCTCCTTCCGGATCAGGCCTCGGAGCTTTCTTTCTCCCAAAAGCCTTTCTATCAGCAAGCGGAGTGCCCGACAATTCTCAGTCAGATTCCCTCCCTATTTAGGTTATTCACAGAATAGGTTCGGATTTCGATTTCGAACATCCGACTTTAGGGGAGCAGGCTTCTTGAAATCTGGCCTCTTCTGAAGAATCTGGACGACTTCGTCCATAGTGACTTTAAGGGGGGTAAATGATTCTTGTGAATCATCATATTGGATGGATGGAGCAGCTGGAGGCGGCTGCGCAGTATATTATGGCAGATATACTGGCATTATCTGCGGAATTGTCATGGATGGAGCGGGTGTGACGGCCAACAACGGTTTCTGATCTTAAAACCGTTGATAGCCAAAGGATGGTTGTTTGTGCCTGAAGTTTCTCCCCCTCTGAGAACGGGGTTCAAAATCGGGCCAAGGTGGATGGTGGTATGGTGGTTGATGAGTGGAAGATGATTTGGATAGATCCTTGTCGTTGAGCAGCTTCGCGACATACCCGGGGTTACTCTTTTCACCCCTTATAAACATATTTGCCAAACTTATCATCTCCTGATAAGTTTTTGGTTCTCTGATGTTTGCCTCGAATTTCAATGGGCCTTCCCTCAGGCCATGAATCAGAGCAACTCGATATAGTTCAGGATTCACATTCTGGATCTCCATGATCACTTTCTGGAATCGTTCAACGAAACGAGCCCAAGTCTCGTCTTCATGTTGCCATATTTCGAAAAGGGTCGTTGGTCCACTTTTCCTCTTCTTCGAGGTAGAGAATCGAAGCAGTAATTCTCTACGCAACTCTGAGAAGCAGCTGATGGATCGAGGGTGTAACCCATAGAACCACTCCCTTTCTTGTCCATCAAAGGACGTTACAAGGAGCTTGCACTTGGTGGCCATCGGTGAGAGTTCTCAAGGCGATGGCCGACTCAAAGGCTTGAAGGTGACTAACTGGGTCAACTTCCCCGTTGTATGTCGGCAAACGCCGCTCCCTGAAGTTATTTGGGGTTGTCTCCCCTCGAACTTCATCCACAAACAGAGAAGTCTCTTCGACGTCCTCATAGAGAAGAGGGACAGAATAACAAGCCGCCGGGGCTGCGGCTACTCGCGGACAGGCCGCTCGGTAGGAAGAATGAACAGCGGCTTCTAGAGGACAGGTCGTCAGGTAAGAGAGGCGGTCTGCATGAGAAGCCGCCCCCTGAAAATCTAGAACCCGGGCCGGCATGCTTTGAGCGAACTCTTTATAGAAGGTTTGTCGAGCTACAAAACCTTCTTGAAGTGGTTGGAAATTGGCGTCTTGCGGTTGTAGGTATGGAGGAGGAGGAGGAGGGACCCGAGTCACCGCCTGGTTAATCGCGGCTTGCTGAGGAACTAGTCGCTCGGTTAACAAGGCCAAGGCCTGACTGATCGCTTCTAGACGTTAATCAAATGCCTTCTGAGCCCGCTCGGCTTCCCGCTTAGACTGCTCCATGGATTCCCACAGAGAATCATCACTGTGGTCGGAGCAGTCTCTTTGAGGGAACTGGCGGTATGACATCTTATCAAGGATTTCACCAACAACCCTCAATATGAAGGTCACGCATTTCTGTTGAATCCGAAAATGCGCCTCCGCGATCGACGCTAGAGAAGCGAGGAAAAAGCGGAGACCGCAAGCTGTCGGTTACTATTGATTAGAAGGAATTTGACCGCTGGCAGTGGTCGAGATCGGACTTCGCCCGTCACGGCAAATGCCACTCCTGTGATGGGCTTTCCCTTGATTTTATGTAAAGTGATTACAGCGGGTTACAGTGCAAGGAAACGAGAAGTCGACCGGTCAGACAAACCGCAAGACAGAGAACTCAAGACCGTAACTCTAACAGGCGAGCTCCAGGATTCGGGTGTGCGTGTCCTGGGAATGTCGTCGCCCCTATTTATAGGCTAGGGGGCCTGCCCAAATGGGCAGGGATAAAATAACCGCCTGCCCGGATACAGGAGAATCGGGAAGCAGGTGACGGGATACAGAAGGGAAAAAGAAAGAAATCGCGCGGCTTGGCGGCTTCGCGGTTTGGTGGCTTGAGCATCCAATCGGTATTGGCCGGGGTCAAAATGCGCTGCGATCAATGCAATGAAGCAACTCGGGCGGCCTTTGACCTGAGACCGCGGCTGCCTTCTTGAGTTGAGCCTTGGCAGACTTCAATCCTGGGGGAGGTCTGGAGACTATCAGACCGCACGACTTGTTCAAGCTGGGCCGAGAGACCCGTTGGTTCTGGAGTTGGGCGACTTGACACATCAAACCGCCCAGTCTGAGAGAGATACTGTTTAAGTAGCGGTCTTCTGGGTAAACAGAGGTTACTTGGGAATATGTTGATGTTGAAGATGTCGGCTGCTATGGGGGTATTCATCCTACAACAAAATGCATCGAGGTGAATGACGAAGGTCCTCTCGACAACATCTACTGTATTTGTGGGGGAGTTGGGCCCGAGTCCTCCCGCAAATCAAGTGTTGCAAGGGTCTTTAAGCAAGAAGTGTCGGTCACCTCAACTTCTGCTCCTGAAAGCTTAATCGTTAATTTTGGACATGAGGACCTTCCTCCAAATGCAAATCCTTTTGATGACTCCGTGGTGATCAAAGCCATCATCAAGAATTGCACAGTACACAAGATTTTGATTGACACGGGAAGTTCAGTCAACCTTCTCTTCCGCCCAACTTTTGAAGCCCTGAAGAATGGAAAGTCTCTACTTTCCACCGAAGTGCCCCTCTACGGCTTCTCGGGAGAGAAGAAGGAAGTGGAGGGTTCTGTAAAGCTTCTGGTATCTCTAGGGGGAATAACAAAGTTGATCAACTTTGTGGTTTTGGATGTTCCGAGCAGTTATTGTGCCATCTTCGGGAGGCCTATTTTGAATGCCTACAGAGCGGTGGTGTCTACCTTCCATCTAGCCCTCAAGTTTGCAGCCAAAAGAAGACAATATCGGATTCGGAGTCTTCCGAAAGTAGCTCAGGAATGCTACCTGCGAACTATCAACATGATCACTGACATTCCACTTCCTGAACTTCCAGTTGAAATTCTTGAAGTTTCTAAGCCTCTAGAAGCTACGGAAGAGAGTAAGGATTGAGAAGGGGCTCATCTGGAACCTGCCCAGGTAACCCAAGAGGTCCCCATTGCTCAGGGGGAAGAAAAGAAGTTGATCGTTAATGCGGAGCTATCAGAAGACGAGAAGGTTCAACTAATCTCCTGTCTTTTGGAGAACTTGGACATCTTCGCCTGGTCGGTGGAGGATATGCCCGGAGTGGATCCGGATATTGCTTGACATCATCTCAACATCTCTCCCAATTTCAATCCAATCCAACATAAGAAAATGGAGGTGGCAACTAAGCTGGCGGTGCCCATCAGAGAAGAAGTTGCGAAGCTTCTTAAAGCCAATTTTATTTCTAAATTCCAATACCCCGCCTGGATGTCTAATGTTGTAATGGTGAAAAAATTGGGGGGGGGGGGGAGTGGTGTATGTGTGTAGTCTTTACAAATCTCAATAAATCGTGCCCAAAAGATGGCTACAATTTTCCTCGGATAGATGTTTTAGTAGATTCCGCGGTTGGGTATAACTTCATGAGCTTTTTAGATGCATTTTCTAGGTATCACCAAATAAAAATGAATAAGCTCGACATCCCGCACACGTCTTTCATTACAAACGATGAGTGTTATTGTTATCTCGTAATGTCATTCGGCCTTAAAAATGCAGGTGCAACGTATCAGAGAATGATGGATACGGTCTTTAAGCATCAAAAAGGGAGAAATCTCAAAGTCTACGTCGATGATCTCCTTTTAAAAAGCAAAACCTTCTCAATACATTTGAAAGACCTTGTAGAGACATTCGCTACTCAACTGAGGTTAAATTAAAATTGAATCCATTGAAATGTGTATTTGGAGCAAATAAAGGGAAGTTTCTTGGGCATCCCCTCACTCCCGATGGCCTTGCACCAAATCCAGATAAGGTGAAGGCTATTCTAGATATGACCCCTCCGCGTAATCTGAATGTGGTCCAACAGCTTGGAGGAAGGTTGGCAGGGCTAAGCCGATTCATTTCCAAATCAGGAGATAAAAGCACTCTTGTTTACCCAGAAGATCGCTACCTAGACAGCATCTCCTTTAGACCATGCGGTTTGGGAGGCTAACCGATCGGACCGGCAAACAAACTAAGTCGCGCGGTCTCCAAGGGTCAGACCACTCTCAACCACTAAAGTTTGCCAGGGCTCAAGTCCAAAAGGGACAAGCTGCGGTCTCGGTCAGCAAACCGCTCGGGTTACTAATTGGATCAAGCCAAAGTTTCTCAACCCAATCCCAGTACAAATCGGAAGTCAAGCCTCCAAACCGCGCGGCTTCCCCTTTATTTATTCTTCTGTATCTCATCACCCCTTGCCTGATTCTCCTGTACCCGGGCAGGCGGTTATTTTAGCATTTTCCCATTTGGGCAAGTCCACGAGCCAATAAATAAGGCTGGACGGTGTTCCCAAGATAGGCACACTCGAATCCTGGAGCTCGCTTGTCTGAGCTGTGGTCTCGAATTGACTGTCTTGCGACTTGTCTGCTCGGCCGGCTTCATATGTAACCTGAGGTAACTGCTTCACTTTAATCAAAGGAAAGCCCGTCACAAGAGTGGCATTCGCCGTGAAGGGCGAACTCTGGTCTCCAATGCTGCTAGCAGTCCAATCAACCTAAATCATTAAGTCGGATAGTAACCGATAGCCTGCAACCCTTCATTCTCCTTGCTTTTCAAGCAGTGATCGTGGAGGTGCATTTTTGGCCTCAACAGACACACGCGATCTTCAGAACGCAAGCTGTCGGCGAATACTCTAATAATATGTCAGACCGCTAGTTCATCCATGGAGATCGCTCCGATCGCAGTGAAGATTCTCTATGGGAAGCACTGGAATAGTCCAGGCAGGAGGTAGAGCGGTCTCGTCAACAAACCGATCAGCGTTTAGATGCCATCGGTCAAGATCTAGCCCTTCTCACTGATCGGCTAACCGCCCAACAGACCGCAGTCAGCCCGGCTGTAACTCCAGCTCCACCGCCGCCTCCCTGTACCATATCTCAAGACGCCAACCCGCAACCTCCTCAGGACAATTTCAACTCCCTCCAGGTCTTTTATCGAGAGGCCGCCCAAGATTTCCCTACCCGGGTTCTCGAGTTCCAAGGTACGACTTCAAATGCAGCCTGCCTCCCCTATTCGGCAGCCTTCCCGTTAGGAACCGCAGCCCGATTCACCTATCTGGCACCCTGCCCGCCGGGAACCACAGTCCGTTTCGACTATCCGGAGGCCTGCCCGCAAGCAATCGCAACTACAGCAGTCTATTACCCGTTTCCTCCCCTCTAAGAGGATGTCGAAGAAACCTATCCATTCAAGAATGAAATTCGGAGAGAGCCGGCCCCAAATAATCTCAGAGAACCACGTCTGCCAGCATATAATGGGGACTCTGATCCGGCAGTACATTTGCAAGCCTTCGAGTCAGCTGTTGCTCTAAAGACTCTTACATACGCAACCAAATGTAAACTTCTTGTCACGTATTTTAACGGGCAAGCAAGAGAATGGTTTTATGGATTGCACCCCAATCCATCGGATGATTTACCAAACTCAGGAGAGAGTTCTTACTAAGGTTCTCAACTTCCAAGAAAAGAAAAGATGGCCCAGCGGCTCTCTTCGAGATCAAGCAGCGTGAAGACAAAACATGGGGTCAATTCGTTGACCGATTTCAAAAGGAAGTCATGGGAATACTAAATGTAGACCCAGAACTTTATCGAGTGACACTGATTCATGGTCTGAGAGAAGGGCCACTAAAATTCAAAGAACAAATCAGAGAACCCAAAACTTACCAGGAAATGATCAGCCTAGCCAACATGTTTATTAGAGGCGAAAGGGGGAATCCTGGTTATATTGCTAAACTGCTTACGGATAAAGAACCATCCAGATCTTTTGCCAATCATCAATCGTACCACCATCAGCCAAAACAAGATTTTGAACCCCGAGCTCAAAGGGGGAGAAATTTTAGGCATAGACAGCCTCCATTTGGCCATCAACAGTTTCAGGAGCAGAAACTGCCGCTGGCCATCACGCCTGCTCCTTCCATGCCAGTTCAACAAATACTGTTGGTGTATCTGTCACAATACACTGTGCCTCCCACTCAAGTCACCTCATATGATGATTCATAGGAATTTTTTTCCCCTTGAATATAACAATGAACGAGGTCATTCAAATTCTACAAAAGAGCCCTGATTTCAAGAGGCCAGCTCCTTTGATGTCTGATGTTCAAAAACGAAATCCAAACCTCTACTGTGAATATCATAAGGATGGAGGGCATTTGACGGAGGACTGTCGGGCCCTTCGCTTGTTAATTGAGATACTCTTGGGGGAAGGAAAGCTTCGGGGTCTGGTTCGGAAGGAGGTGTCTGACAAACCCTCCACTTCGAAGGCAAAAGAAGTAGCTGGGATCAGTTGGGAATGCGCGGATGTTGAAGATATTGGTCATTATGGTGACATTCATCCAACCGGAGAATGTGTGGAAGTAAATGATGAAGGCTCTCTTGGCCATGTTTACTGCATTCATGGGGGAGTCGGACCTGAGTCCTCCAGAAAATGAAGTGTCGCCAGAGTATTCATGTAGGAAGTGGCAACCACTTCAACTTCCTCCCCGAAGAGATCAGTCGTCACTTTTGGCCAAGACGATCTTTCTCCAAATGCAAATCCTTTCGATGATGCCGTTGTGATCAAGGCCATCATAGAAAATTATACAGTGCATAAGATCTTGATCGACACACGAAGCTCCGTTAACCTCCTTTTCCGTCCAACATTCGAAGCCCTGAAGACCGGAAAGCCCTTGCTTTCTACCGAAGGGCCCCTCTACGGCTTCTAGGGAGAGAAGAAGGAGGTAGAAGGATGCGTAAAGCTTTTGGTGACATTGGGAGGCATTACAAAGCTCATCAACTTTGTAATAGTGGACGCCCCGAGCAGTTATTGTGCCATATTTGGAAGGCCAATTCTGAATACTTACCGAGCAGTGGTGTCAACTTTCCACCTGGCTATCAAGTTTGCTGCAGAGGGGAGGCAATATCGGATCCTAAGTGATCCAAAAGTGGCTCGAGAATGTTATGTCAAAACAGTCAACATGATTACAGATTCTCCACTCACCGAGTCTCCAGCTGTTACCCTTGAAGTGGCCAAGCCTCCAGAAGTTGTTGAGGAGAATAAGGACCGTGAAAGGGTTCACCTGGAACCTTCCCAGGAGACCCAAGAAATCCCCATTACTGAGGGGGAAGAGAAGAAGTTGATTATCAATGCTGAACTGACTAAAAAGGAGAAGTTCTAGTTGATTACTTGTCTCTTGGAAAATCTGGACATCTTTGCCTGGTCAGCAGAGGATATGTCGGGAGTGGACCCGGATATAGCCTGCCATCATCTCAACATCTCCCCCGAATTAAAGCCAGTCCAGCAAAAGAAAAGAGAAGTGGCAACCAAGCTGGCTGTTCCTATCAGAGAAGAAGTTGCAAAACTTCTTAAAGCGGGTTTTATTTCTGAAATCCAGTACCCCACCTGGATGTCAAACGTTGTAATGGTAAAAAAGCCAGGGGGGAAATGGAGCATGTGTGTGGATTTCATAAAACTCAATAAAGCGTGTCCCAAAGATTGTTATCCCTTGCCTCGGATAGATATATTAGTTGATTCCGCGGTTGGATACTATTTTATGAGCTTTCTTGATGCTTTCTCTAGTTACCATCAAATTAAAATGCAAAAACCCGATATCCCCCATACGTCCTTCAATATAAATGATGGGTGTTATTGCTATTTAGTAATGCCTTTTGGTCTCAAGAATGCGGGTGTCACTTACCAGAGAATGATGGACACTGTCTTTAAACAAGAAAAAGGGAAGAATCTCAAAGTATATGTCGATGACCTCCTGTTAAAAAGTAAAACTTTTTCTACACACTTGGAAGACCTTGTAGAGACATTTGCTACTCTACGAAGGTTCAAATTGAAGTTGAATCCGTTAAAATGCATCTTTGGAGCGAATAAAGGGAAATTTCTTGGACATCTTCTCACCCCTGATGGCCTTGCACCAAATCCCGATAAGGTGAAGGCTATCCTCGATATGACTCCTCCTCGCACACCGAAGGAAGTTCAACAATTAGGAGGAAGGTTGGCAGGACTAAGTCGATTTATCTCTAAGTCAGGAGATAAAAGTGCTCCGTTCTTTAAAATACTTAGAGGAGGGTCTAAATTTGAGTGGAACGAAGAATACGACAATGCTTTCGAACATTTAAAGAAACAATTGACGTCAACCCCTTTGCTCCAGAGTCCTCTGGAAGGGGAGACATTGTTCTTATATTTAGGGGTCGGTCCAGACGTGGTAAGCTCTGTCCTCATTCGGGAGGAAAAGAAGAAGCAGTTTCCTATCTACTATGTTAGCCATATCCTAAAAAATGTGGAAACTAGGTACTCGATCTTGGAAAAGCTAGCTTTAGCTTTAGTCATGTCATCTCGCAGACTTCGCCCCTATTTCCAGGTTCATCCTATTCAAGTAGTCACAGATCATCCTTTGAGGAGTATATTAGAAAAGCCAGATCATTCGGGAAGGTTGGCTAAATGGGCAATCGAGTTGAGCGAATTTGAAATATCTTACATCCCAAGAACATCAATCAAGGCAAAGGCATTGGCGGATTTCCTAGTTGACACTACAGAAATTAGCCCAGAAAAAGCAGAAAGATCTCCATTATCCTGGATAATATATGTGGATGGAGCTTCGGGCAGAAACTCTGCGGGAGCAGGAGTTCTCTTAATAAACCCGAATGGCATCAAGATGGAACAAGCTATCAAATTCTTCTTTCCGATTACGAACAATCAAGCAGAATATGAAACACTCTTGGCTAGGTTGAGGCTCGCGAAAGAATTGGGCATAGAATATGTGCACATAAAGACAGATTCTCCAGTAATGGCTTCACAAGTGCTAGGAAACTTTGAAACTAGAGAACCGATACTAAAGAAGTATTTAGTACTCGTAAAAGAGGAGATTGGAAGATTCAAATCATTTATTATCGAAATATCCCAAAATCCCAGAATGAGGCAGCGGACGAGCTGTCAAAGTTTGGACTCCCATCAGGGGGAGTAACATCAGAGTTGTTTCATCCGGCAATAGAAGAAGGGGAGGTTATGCAGATTGATCAGCAACCTTCCTGGAAGGATCCGTTAATGTTATTCTTGTCCAAAGGGGAATATCATCCATCGGTCAAAGATAAGAGAAGATTCAAAAGAAAAGTGGCCCATTATTATCTTATAGCAGGAATTCTTTATAGAAAGACATTCATCTCTCCTTTAGCAAGATGCGTTTCAGAAGAAGAGGTTCCCACCATACTCCAGGAAGTTCACTCAGGTGAATGTGGAAGTCATTCCGGTGCAAAGCCTCTAGAGAAAAGAATCCTAAGACAGGGATACTTTTGGCCGACAATGAGGAAAGACGCAGAAGTTTTTGCTAAGCGATGCGTCCAGTGTCAGAAATTTGCTCCACTTCAGCTCCGTCCGGCCCAGACACTCAGATCAATAAACTCACCATGGTCATTTGCGGTTTGTGGGATGGATCTCGTTGGACCCTTTCCAACTGCTAGCGGTCAACGTCGCTTCATAATTATGATGATAGATTATTTCAGCAAATGGATTGAGGCAAAAGCATTGGCCAAAACTACTACACAAATCATCAGGAGTTTAATCTCGGGGGAGATCGTTTGCCGACATGGGGTTCCGTTAGCAATTGTCACTGATAATGGCCCGCAATTCAACAATTCAGAAATGATCAATTTCTGTGACCAGTTTGGGATTGATCTTCGATTCTCATCTGTTCATCACCCCAGAAGTAATGGGAAAGTGGAGGTTGCTAATAAACAAATTCAATATCTTCTGATGAAAAGAGTTCTCAATCATAAAGGAAACTGGACTGAACAACTTCTTTCCATTCTTTGGACTTTATGCACCACACCATCTTCAGCCATAGGGGAAACCCCGTTCAAACTATCTCATGGTTCAGAGGCAGTTGTTCCAATAAAGTTTGAGGTGGTCAGTCCCAGTGTAATGTATGCACATCAAGGGGACGAAGCATGGATAGAGGCTAATGATGAAGGATTAAAGTATAGTTTGGATTTTATCGAAGAACTCCAGGATGAAGCAGTAATTAGACAAGAAGAGATGAAAAGGAGCAAGACACGGTATTTTGATAAACACGTCAGAGTCAAGCAATTCATGGTGGGAGACCTCGTGTTGAAAAAAGTGGATGCTGCAGCCAGGTCAGGTTCTGTGGGAAAGCTAAATCCGAACTGGACAGGTCCATTCATCATCAAGGAGGTACTCAAAAGTGGAGCTTATCGTCTTCAAACAAATAATGGAGAAAACATCCCGCGTACTTGGAGCGGCGACGACCTGAAACGGTTCTATCCTTAAAAATTGTTTCTCTCTCATTTATTTTTTCATGATCGATTAAATGGAGGAACATCATACTGGCACTTCTCCTTGTCTAGTGACTTGTTTGTTGTCATTACTCATTATCAAACTCACTGGACCGCAGAGACATCACCAAGTTCCGCTTGCACCCCCTCGGATTGTAGTCATTAGCGTAATACCATGATGACCATGTGTAGCGGGGAGATTTGGCACACGTGCAGTGGAATCTTGTCAATTCCCGTGCGGCGGTCTTCAGAACTTTGGATCCCGGCCAGCATCTAACACACCTCTGCATCAAGGGAGGTCCAGGTGACTGTTAGCTCTGTTGTGCCCCTAAAGGGATATGGTTACAGCTTTGATGATCTTTCTGAGGAAAGCAATGGTTACCGCCTAGGCCCACCTGCCCAACTGATCATCTTAGTCTGTGACTAGCGAACACTCCTAGGTACTCTCAAGCGTTGCCTAAGCGGTACCCACAACTGAGTTGATTTCTCTGAGGAAAGCAATGGTCGCCGCCTAGGCCCACCTTCCTAATTGATCAACTCGGCTTGTAACCCTAGGCAGGAGAGCAGTTGAGTCATCTACAGCTTCGATGACCATTTGAGGAAAGCAATGCTTGCCGCCTAGGCGCACCTGCCCGCTTGGTCATCAAAGTCTGTACTTCTTTTTTCTTTCTTTATAGGAAATTATCTCT
This sequence comes from Dactylorhiza incarnata, assembly GCA_033032865.1. NCBI lineage: Eukaryota > Viridiplantae > Streptophyta > Magnoliopsida > Asparagales > Orchidaceae > Dactylorhiza > Dactylorhiza incarnata. Next base: position 1,461,147 of record JAWHQI010000330.1, on the reverse strand, counting down.
TGTATGATCTTCGGCCATTCAAAGAAAGTAGTATCAAACAGGTACAAACATTGGCCCACTTGGCTTGAAAAAGGGAAAAATATTGAGGCCGAGCGGTTTGATGTTTCAAACCGACCGGCTTGTATAAACAATAGGTGAATTAGTAGCATGATATGCAACCCGAACTATTATGGCTTGTTTAGCCGAACGGATAGAAAGATATCTAACTTCCAAGCTAGAAAACAGGTCATCACAGGTTAAGCCGCGGGGCGATAAACAGGTTGTCAATAAAAACTCTTGACCGATCGAGTTATCTATATAATCTGTGGAATTCAATATAATATCTCAGCATGGCATCATATGGACAGTCTGATTCAGATCGGGAACTTCAGCTAACCGCACGACATGAGTTAGTAAAAAGCTATAAAAATTGTCTATATAAGTTTCTAAGCATCACGAGGGATGTCCGCTCGGCTTAAATCAAGTCGCTCTAAAAAGTTGAAGTTCCAACAGCATAATGTAATTAATCCACTCAGTTTATTGATTGGTCGGATTCTGTGTTGGCCGCACGATCTAATTATTATCTTGATAAAGTCTATTGATTGGCTGGATTCTGTGCTGGCCGCACGATCTAAATATTATCTTGATAAAGTCTATTGATCAGCCGGATTCTGTGTTGGCCGCACGATCTAAATATTATCTTGATAAATTCTATTGATCGGACGGATTCTGTACTAACCTCACGACCTAATTACCATCTTGGTCATTATTGTTATCTTGATAAACACAGCTTGTGGATCGGCCGGATTGTGCGCAGACCGCGCGATCTACTCATTGTCTTGGTCATTATTATTATTCGAGCTTATCATGTCAGGATAGCTTCATCTAAATATTTTTTGGAATCATATTATCAAGTCGTTCGAAGTATATTACAATCGCACGGTTCGATTTTTGTTAGATTAAGTTTGGGGATATTATATTTGTTATGACATCAAAGAGATCGCTTGTTCTGGCCGCACGGTTTGTTATTTATGATGAACATTTGTGGAAATTCATTTCAAATACTTTCAAGTCCGCTGGAACGGTGATGTATTCTAATCGCCTGAGCAGCGCCTTATAATATTCGGGTTATTGACTACCAAGAATTCTCATATCATGAACATCAGAACTCCAAGAAGCTCAGTCTGGATAATAACCGTGTGGCTAGATCTATCATCAAGCGGATTCAGGAAAGAATTCATATTTTATAAGAAAATACAAAAGCAAAGTTGAAGCCGGACAATTACGAGTAAGTAGAAAATCGCAGAAACAAATAGAGGAATGGGTAACTATCTTTTCATTAATCATTCCCAAAAGATACATATGCTTATATATAAACCGACCAGCTAACATAATTAAGTCGTCGGCTACAAAAGGAAAAACAAAAAATACAAAGTTTTAACAACTCGTCCGACTTGAGATTGTTGATCGCAGGAGAAGTTGAATCTTCACTACCATCAATGTCAACATTAGGAGAATGTTCGGCCGGCTTGAGTTTTTTAGCCGCAGGAGAATGTTCGCCCGGCTTGAGTTTTTTAGCCGCAGGAGAATTCAAATCTTCACCATCATCATTAGGCTTCGGGCGAGTATCCCTCACTACCCGAAGAAGAATCGGACGAGCTGCTGCTCGAGCTGTTCAAACCGCCCGACCTCCTGCACTTAGATCGCTCGGTCTCTTCTCCAGAGTCATCAGACTCCGAATCTGAGCCGCTCTTCTTCTCATCCTTAGCCGCAGTGACCTCATCGGCAGCTCCTTCTTCCTCTTCTTTCCCGCTGCCCTCAACTTCCGAACTGCTTCCCTCAACTTTATCCTTCCCTTGTCTCCTTGCTTAATCCGATCCAGCTTCTTTTGCAGAGCCGGATAGGCATCAGAAAAGGTAAAATTTTCAAAACCTGGAGCCAGGCCGCCAAGCTTTCTCATACGATTAAAGGCTCCATCGATCCCGTTAGCGATCAGAGGAAACGCCACTTCCTGGAAAACTGGATTCTGGGGGTCGTATTTGTTCTGTCAAAGGAAAATAAGGTTAGACCGCCCGGTTTGAGTAACACAGTAATCGGCTAACAAGGTGATAACATACCAACTCAACCTCCTTTAGTCGCGCGTTCTCCTCTTTTAGTTCGGCGACCTCTTTTTCTAACTTACTATTTTCTTTGTTTAACCTCTTGAAGGCCATGCCCATATAGTGATTGGTCACATAACTCTTCGCACCAACTCGCGCGGCTAACCGAGCGAGCTCCTCGTAAGGAACCTTCCTCAACTTTCTGAAATTTCGTCGCCATATAGAGCCATACCAACAGCCTCCGCATGGCGACCTGACTTCTCATTCCCCTAGTGGGGAAGCGCAGTGGAGACTTGGACGTAGTCTCCTCTTGGGTGCCAACTCAAGGTCGGGCGACCATTTAAATCATTCACAGTGCCAAGGGCACGAAGGGAAGAATAATCGCCGGAAGAGGCCGATTCTTCGTCGTCCGACACCAGCGGCTTGTTTTTCCCAGCCTCTGCCTCTTTTCCCTCTGGGTCAGAATCAAGCCGGTCGGGCTAACCGACTTGTTCTTAGGAACGATGGCTTCAGCTGTAGAATAGAAGGAAAAGTATAGAAAAGAGAGGCCGCACGATCAATGTCAGAGCAGGAAGCGGGTTGAAAGAGACTTATTGTCTTCAGTTGGATATGTTCCAACTTGGAGAGCAGTGGGACATAATGACCTACATTAAGTCGCTCGGTTTTAAGAAGCGAATAGGTTTCCTGCTCAACCTTATTAACCACAATCTTCTTAAAAACCTCCTCTGACCGCACCTGCGGGTTAGGATTCAACAAGCCAAGTCGGCCTTCGAATATCAGGTATCTCTCAGACCAGTTCGCAACCTTGTTCGCAAGGTTGACCATCTTCAACCCCCTACAGCCAAAATACAAGTGGCTCCTAAACTTCGAGTCTGCATCTGTAATTGCCCAGATAGAGAAGATCTTTCTGAATAAGTTTATCGAAAAGAGGACCCTCTCAGATCGCAAGTAGGAAACAAAGCTGAAAATGGCCGCTATCGAGTTGGGGGAAAGTTGTCTAGGCACAACTCCGTAATGCTCAAAAATCTGAGCGACTTCAATAGTAAATGGGAACTTGAAGCCGCTGTCAAAATGGTTGATCGGGATGGCTATCTGGTTGGGAGTGGAAGAGTTTATCCGCTCATCGCGGAGTGGAAGCCGCGCGAGCAGGGGAATCCCTGCCATGTGTTTTTTGACGAACTCGTCTAGTTCGGCTTTTGTTAGACGACATTCATCATGATCAGCGGAATGGAAAGCCAAGGCTGCATCAGCTCGCTTAGCAGACATCTTCTCAACTCGCTGCGACTTAGTCTTAGACCGCATCTTCAGCTCTCGTAGGTTGAGTCTTCAGAAGAGTTCCTACTTATAGGGATAATGATCTGCATTTAACAAAGTCAAATCACGGTTAAAAATTTAACCGCGCGGTCAACATCTATCCGCTCCAAGTATTCGAAGTCCTACGAAAGAAAAAATGGCGGCCATTTATTCTAAACCGCGCGACAAGCTCCCTGCATGAAATAAGTTATATCACAAACAACAAGTTACAAACAATAACCCGAGCATAAAGACATACTGCACGACCTATAGGACAGATCAGAGATCAGTCCCAAGTCAGAAAACATCCAACAACAGAACGCACGGTTTCCAGAGCAATTTGGGCTTCACAAGCATTAAATGAGTTAACGAATAGTAATTTCATCAAAACAATCAGCCAGCCATCAAAAAGTTGTCCAAAGGACGGAATAAAAATATTATTACAAACTTGAAAAGTTCTAAAAGTAAGCCGCCCTTTACTGACGACGATTGTCTGAAGGAGCATCTTCCCGATGCAATAGCGCGACTTGATTCGTAATATGAAGGACCGTACCATATATTTGGTTCATGTTATGATGGACGACGTTGATAGAACTATGAAGCCACGCGCAACTGGGATAACACGAGCAGCGGGGATAACACGAACAGGCAAGGCCGAAGCGGCCTCTCTAGTATTACCAACGAGTTCGGCCACCCTAACTGCTGGGTAATTTGAGGTCTCCCCAGCGTTCTGGAGGTTTGACCCTCGCCGTCCATCATCATTAGCGGGTCACCGGTTTCCGCCGACTTCCCTTGTCAGCTGCAGATATTTCTCCCTGTAATATTTGCAATCATCTTCAAGACGCCGGATTTCTTTCCTTCCTTTATGAAGTCGCACGGACAGGACACTGTTTTGCGCCTGCAGCTCCTTCTCCTTCTCCAGCCTCGCCCTCTTTTCGGCTTCCAGCGTAGTCCGCATAGTGGCATTTTCAGCTTCCAGCGCAGCCAGCATAGTAGCATTCTCAGCCCGTATAGCTGCACTCTCAGTCCGGGCGGCCTCTTCCCGATCTTGAAGTTTCTTCACTTGCTCCCTTAACATGTCAAGATTGCTCTGGAAGTCGGCTAATTATTTCTCCCCGCCAAGGCTCAAGTTCAATGAAGAACTTGGCACAGATTGAGGAAGGGGTGGCAGGCTAGCCACCAAGTCGCCCGGCTTCACGGCGAGCTCAGAATCATCTGCAGTAATAAGAAGCGGTTAGAATGATCAAGAATATGCAATTTAGCATAAGATTCAAACAATGATCGCTCGCTCTGATATCTCCTCGCTTACAAGCCGTAGAAATGAGTTTCAAGCTCGGATTCAAAGGCCGCCTCATTTGTTCAGGGTCCATTCTTTGGCGCTGTTCTTTCCACAACCTCTCATTTTGAGTTCGCCTAGCAACAGAAGTTTGGATCGCGGAAGGGAAAAAGCTCACCAGCGGGTTCAATAACAATTTATCTTTTTGAGACCGCGGTTTACAAAAGCGGACAGGGTGATAATCGGCAGCTCTTTTACCATTGGCAAGAGGATTGACCGGGGGTGGTTTGGGCAGAGATTCCATCATCATCTCTGCCTTGATCTTCATAATCCGCATCCCGGTCTTTACAGGATCTTCCAAAGCAGGATCAGGCTCTTTCAACCTAGCCGCCTCCTCTGAGTCCGCTCCTTCCAAATGCTTGAGGGAATTAAGCAGCTTATCCTGCTTCTCCAGAGTATCAAAGTCCTTAATGATCTCACTTACTGTCAAACTATTCGCGGAGTTCGCTTGAGGTTCATCGGTTTGCTAGAAGGCGTTGGCAGACTTTTAAAACCTTCCTTCTCGCTTGCCCTGTGTTGGAGGCTACCCGTGCCCGGTTTCCTGGAAGCGGCCTTATTCTTGGCCTTCAGCATCTTAGTCTTCTTCATGATCCTCTCCGTCGTAGTCTCCGCCTTCTTCCTCTTCCTAGTCGCTTCCTGTTTGACTTGAGAAGTTCGGACAGAATTGTCCTCAACATCGATCACTTCGACAGAATCTTTTTGTTCGCTCGGCTTGGGGGAATCTACAATCCCCTCTAAGTTCTCAATCTTCAAATGGATCACACCAGAAGTAGTGATCCACAAATCGAAGGAGTCAATCCGCGCGGTCTCCAAACAGGTAACTTCGGAGCTCGCCATGTTAGAAGGGGCAGGTAGATCAGCTGGCGGCGGTTTGGAATAGCCCGCCTCATCTTTTATCAGTTCGGTTTTATCGACTGGCGGCGGAGTCAAGTCGGTCGGCTTCCCCACGGAAGCAACCATAGTGGTTAACTCGATCTTGCCGGACTCTGGGTTCTTCTTCTTCTTTTTTGAGCGGGTTTTGCCTTCGCGGTGCTTACTCTTCACACGGTTTTCAAGATCAAGCAGTATGCGAGACATTTTAACCGGAGAATCCATAAGTCGGAAAAAGTTAACCGCGAGCGGCGAATAGAAACCCGTGTTTGGAAAAGAATTATGCAGAAAAGGAAGCTTCCAGAACATTTTATAGCATGCAGAGGAAGGTGTATGCGGTCTCCGGCTAGAAAAAACATTTTCGAAATTTCTGCGAAAATTGAAAATGTGTGGGGATCATGTTTACCCAGAAGACCGCTACCTAGACAGCATCTCCTTTAGACCAGGCGGTTTGATAGGCTAACTGATCGGACCGGCAAACAAACCAAGCCGTGCGGTCTCCAAGGGTCAGACCGCTCTTAACCACTAAAGTTTGCCAGGGCTTAAGTCCTAAAGGGACAAGTTGCGGTCTCGGTCACCAGACCGCTCGGTTTGCTAATTGGATCAAGCCAAAGTTTCTCAACCCAATCCCAGTACAAACCGGAAGTCAAGCTGCCAAACCACGCGGCTTCCCCTTTATTTATTCTTCTGTATCTCGTCACCCCCTGCCCGATTCTCCTGTAACCAGGCAGGCGATTATTTTAGCATTTGCCCGTTCGGGCAAGTCCCCGAGCCTATAAATAAGGTCGGACGGTGTTCCCAAGATAGGCACACTCGAATCCTGGAGCTCGCTTGTCTGAGCTGCGGTCTCGAATTGATTGTTTTGTGACTTGTCTGCCCGGCCGGCTTCATATTTAACTTGCTGTAACCGCTTCACTTTAATCAAAAGAAAGCCAGTCACAAGAATGGCATTCGCCATGATGGGCGAACTCTGGTCTCGATCGCTGCCAGCGGTCCAATCAACCTTAATCATTAAGTCAGATAGTAACCGATAGCTTGCAACCCTTCATTCTCCTTGCTTTTCAAGCAGTAATCGTGGAGGTGCATTTTCAGCCTCAACAACTCCATTCATAAAAACGCTCTGGGAAGGATCTAAATTTGAATGGAACAAAGAATGCAACAACGCTTTCGAACAGTTAAAGATACAGTTAACATCAACCCCTCTGCTCCAAAGCCCTCGCGAAGGGGAAATACTGTTCTTATATTTGGGGGTTGGTCTGGATGCAGTGAGCTCTGTCCTCGTTCGGGAGGAGAAGAAGAAACAGTTTCCGATTTATAATGTCTGCCACATTCCCAAGGATTCAGAAACTAGATATTCAATTTTGGAAAAGCTAGCCCTAGCTTTGGTCATGTCATCACGAAGACTTCGCCCTTACTTTCAAGCCCATCCTTTCGAGTAGTTTCAGATCATCCGCTAAGAAGTATCCTGGAAAAGCCAGATCATTCGAGGAGATTGGCTAAATGGGCTATTGAGCTTAGCGAGTTTGAATTATCTTATGTTCCCAGAACAGCAATCAAAGCGCAAGTTTTGACGAATTTCCTGGTTGATACAATGTATTCCAGCCCCAAACAGGTGGAGAGATTCCCTTTGGCCTAGATTATCTATGTAGATGGAGCTTCAGGTAAAAACTCTGTGGGAGACGGAGTTGTTCTAATCGGTCCAAACGACATCAAACTTGAACATGCTATCAAATTCTTCTTTCCGATTACAAACAATCAGGCAGAGTATGAAGCACTCTTGGACGGCCTGAGACTTGCAAGGGAGCTGGGAATAGTTCATGTGCATGTCAATACCGTCTCTAGTAATGGCTTCACAAGTTTTGGGGAACTTCGAAATAAGAGAGCCAATATTGAGAAAATATCTTCTGCTAGCTAAAGAAGAAATTGGGAAGTTCAAATCGTTCATCATTGAACATATTCCGAGAACGCAGAATGAAGAAGTAGATGAATTATCAAAGTTCGGTCTTCCATCAGGGGGAGTGACCTCTGAACTTTTCCATCCAGCAATGGAAGAAGAGGAACAAATGCAGATTGATTAGCATCCTCTTGGAAGGATCCCTACGAGGTGTACTTATCAAAAGGGGAATTCCATCCATCCATCAAGGATAGAAGAAGATACAGAAGAAAGGCAACTTACTATTGCTTGGTGGCGGGAGTCTTGTACAGGAAGACTCTCATTTCCCCTTTGGCACGATGCATTTCTAAAGAAGAAGTTCCAATCATACTCCAGGAGGTACATTCGGGAGAATACGGTAGCCATTCTTGGGCAAAGACTTTAGAGCAGAGAATCTTGAGGCAGGGATATTTTTGGCCAACCATGAGGAAAGATGATGAGGCATTTGCTAAACGATGTGTTTAGTGTCAGAAATTTGCTCCGCTTCAACATCTACCTGCTCAGACACTTAAATCAATAACAGCGCCTTGGCCATTTGCAGTTTGGGGAATGGATCACATCGGACCTTTTCCGATGGCTAGCGGCCAGCGTCACTTCATAATCGTCATGATCGATTATTTCAGCAAGTGGATTGAGGCAAAGCCATTGGCAAAAACTACAACGTAGGTTATTAGAAATTTTATCCCGGGAGAAATCGTCTTTCAGCATGGAGTTCCGTTAGCAATTGTTACCGACAATGGTCCTCAGTTCAACAACTCAGAAATGATCAACTTCTGCGACTAGACCGGCATTGAACTTCGATTCTCTTTGGTACTTCATCCCAGGAGTAATGGTCAGGTGGAAGCAGCAAATATACAAATCCAGTATCTTCTGATGAAAAGATGATGGCGCGTCCCCTCCGACACTCCTTGATGATGATGACCCGGCTGCCGAGGCGCTGCGCCACAAAGATCTGAGGTGCCATGATGATGCTGATGGAAGTCCGCGTTATAATCTCCGCCCGCGGCGTGCCAAAACCGCAATGAAAATTTAAACTTTTATTCATGCACTCTTATTTTATATTAATAAATATAAAATTATTTCATGCTAGATGATGATTTTATATTTATTAAAATGATTGTAATTTTTAATTTTGAACTCTTTGTTTTATGTTGGTGTGTATTTAACCATACGGATGGATGAGATTTCATCTCCCTCATGGATGGTTAAGATGTTGTTGTAACTCCTATTTAAGGAGGTCTTTATGAAGGAATGAGGACATTGAAGATTTCAAACCCTAAATCTCTCCATAGAGAATTTCGGTCATGCTTGGAGTTCCCTCCTAGACCCCCTTCTCTTGGTGTGACTCCAAGGCCGCCTCCCTCCATCCTCTTCGGTGCGACTCCGGCGAGACTTCCGCGGTGCGACTCCAAGGAAGAAAGGGTGCTTCTCCATTCGGTGCGACGCCGGTGGAACCGTGGAGAGAGATTCTCCCACATCTATCTTGAGTGCATGCATATTCTTGGTTGGGTAACCTCTCCCCTTTCTAGTGATTCTTCTACGCTTAGTTTGTGGAGGTTTTGTCGGATCGTTTTATCCGTGATCTTAATATTTTCGCTTGCAAAATCTGAAACTTAAGTGTTGTCATTGACCCTCTTGTTGTTCGGATCGGGAAGATTCAGTGCAGGAGCGAAACTCGGCCTAGCCTTGGGTTGCTCTCCAAGATTGGCGCACTTAGCGTTAACAAGGGAGTTAATCTCAACAAAAGCTTTATCGCCGCTTGAATGTTCACCGCCGCTCCAAAATTTTGCTGCTGCGTTTTGAAATGAATCGATTGATGGAATAGATGCTTGTGTAGGTGCGGTGAGTTGTGTGCTTGTTGGAGAGGTAGGTCTTAAGGACGTTGTATCGAGTCCGGCTTACGGTGAGTTATGTGCTTGTTGGAGAGGTAGGTCCTAAGGACGTTTTATCAATTCCCGCATATTTTTTCTCCATCGGATTTGGGAGCGAACCGACCCCTTTTTGTTCGCTTTGGTCGGAGCCCTCCTATGTTATTTTAATTTCTGTGATGAATGTTTTTTTTTTCGCTATCGTAACGTCCACGTCGTCACGGTATCCCTACATCAATTTGGTATCAAAGCGAGGTCGTTTCAACTCCCACGTTGCAAACATCCTCGCTGCGATCCTTGTTGGTCGTTCTAATCAATAGGAAAATCTGAAAATTTTCGGATTGGTCTGCGTTTAGTAAAATCTCAGAAATTTAAAACTTGTCAAAAAAATCTGAAACTTTTTCTGTAGCTTCCTACACATATTTCCAGCAACATTAAAACTGAAACTTTTTCGATTTGTCCTCGTTAGTAATTCTGTCCATGTGGTGTGCGAATAGCGGTCTGAAATCTGAATTTTTTGTCAAAATTCAAAAAAAAAAAAAATTTAACGATCTACGTATTACGCACATCAGGAATCTATAAAAATATCCTATGTTCAATCTAGCTACAGCCCTAGGAAAAATCATCTTCCAAAATTTTTCTTGAACCAGAATGCGCACTAGGCTAGGAACGGAGTACACGACACCGTCTACGTCTAGATTGGCTGCGAATCAGCACAATGATCCAAACACTGAGGCCATAACAGGTCTACGTACTGAAATGACTGAGCTTAGGACGATGTTAGAACAAATCTTACGGAATCAAGGAGGACCGCCACCACCACCCGGTGATGTTGAGGGGCCCAACCGGCACCAACCGGTCACTGATTCGGATTCTGATGGGGACCATCCCCGAGTGCCCCCTCGAGAACGCCGCCCCGAGCGTGGTTTCGATATCACTAGAGCCACCAAGATTGATGCCCCCACCTACGATGGCATGGGAGACCCCCATGTCTTCCTTAGCTGGGTAGTTGACATGGAATGTTACTACCAGTGGCACAATCTCACGGATCTCCAAAAGGTCTAAGTCGCCCGCATGAAATTGACGGATCGTGTGAAAACCTTTTGGCTGAATGAGGAAAGGAGGTTGGGAGCCGGACAGGAAGAAGCACCTATCGGATGGGCGGTGATGAAGAATTTGCTCACCGACCAATACGTTCCCGCGTACCACCAAACACAGATGTTTGATGAACTAGCCACCCTGCGACAAGGTTCAAAGTCGGTGGCCGAGTATATGGGAGCGTTGAAAGACCGTATGGTGCGTTGCGAGCTTAGGGAACCCCCAGAGGTCACATTATCCAGGTTTCGTAAGGGACTTCAACCCGATATCCAGCGGAAGCTCTTGCGCTATGGGCACACAGATCTGAACACGACTTTCAATGCCGCCCTAGACATTGAAAAACACTTAGCCGCCAAGGCTCACTCCCGTTATTCTCATACGAGGAATAAGACCACCGTTGGAGCATCTTCTTCCACCTATCCGGACAAGGGAAGCTCTAGAACCACCGAGTCAAGTCCGTCGTGATCACCGCTAGGAACACTATGAACCCCACGAGCGAGCGTGTCCCCATTGGGAAAGTTAGCAAGGCTAATACCACTTGTTATTCTTGCGGTGTTCAAGGCCACTATGCCTTTGAATGCCCAACTAAGACTAAGGCCATTGCCCTCTTAGACATGGCCGCCGATTCTACTGACTATGTGTATGAGGCCGCCGAGAAGAGCGGCCCCGAAGGTGTCCCAAGCGATTTGGAAGACGATCCCCCCCTCATGGTGATGCGTTGTATTCTGACCACTCCACGTCCGCTAGATGACTGGAGGAGGACGAGTATCTTCTCTCTGATCTTTAAGAGTGGTGACAAGCTGTGCAAGCTCATTATAGATAGCGGTAGCTATGTGAATGTCATCTCTGAGAACGCTGTTAAACGTATGAATCTGACCACAGAACCACATCCCACACCCTACCAGGTAGCTTGGTTTAGCAAGGTTACTGTCCCGGTTAGCAAGCGTTGTCTGGTCCCTCTTACCTATAAATCTTACACAGATGAGGTCTGGTGTGACGTCCTCCCCATGGACGTGTGCCACGTGTTATTAGGCCGCCCTTGGCTTTATGACCGTGACGTCACACATTTCGGTCGAGCCAATACTTATGAATTCAAATTCAACGGTAAGACCATCACGTTGAGATCGACCGTTCTGATGGAGCCGGTAGCTTTGGCTAAGGACACTGCCATCCCGGCCGAGAGGAAAGATTTGAGCCTAGTTGGTAGGAGAGAGTTTGTGAGAGATCCTTTTCTTGAGGGAGTTATGTACGCATTAGTTCTTATGAGTGCGAAGGGTGAACCGGAAGCGTTGAATGAGTTGCATAGGGCGTTACGAGAACTTTTGGACGAATATAAGGACGTGTACCCAGACGAGTTGCCTCCTGTGTTACCTCCATTGAGGAACATACAGCATGCGATAGATCTCATTCCGGGTTCGTCCTTGCCGAACCAACCCCACTATAGGCTTCATCCCGCGGCCCACAAAGAGCTGCAGACTCAGATCGAGGATTTGATGAAAAAAGGATTCATCAGGACTAGCATGAGTCCTCGTGCGGTGCCATCCCTTCTTTCCCCCAAGAAGTATGGTACGTGGCGGATGTGTGTTGATAGCCGCGCTATCAACAAAATCACCATCAAGTACCGATTTCCTATACCGCGCTTAGATGACCTTCTCGATGTCTTGTCTGGCGCCACGATATTTTATAAGTTATATTTACGAAGCGGCTATCACCAGATAAGGATCCGCGAGGGAGATGAGTGGAAGACGGCATTTAAGTCTAAGGACGGGTTATACGAGTGGCTTGTGATGCCTTTCGGGCTATCCAATGCCCCCATCACAATCTCCCGGATGATGACGCATGTCTTTCAGCCATTCATGGGGAAGTTTGTAGTTGTCTACTTCGATGGCATCTTGGTTTACAGCACTACTACCACCGAGCACATCTCCCACATGAGAGTGGTTCTTTCCACCCTACGGAAGGAAACTTTATTTCTGAATCTCAAGAAATGCACTTTCCATGTTACGGAAGTGGAGTTTTTAGGCTACATCGTTGGAACGGAGGGCATTAGAGTCGACCCTAGCAAGGTTAAGGTGATTAAGGACTGGCCAGAGCCGACCACGATACGTAAGGTGAGGAGCTTCCATGGATTGGCAACTTTCTACCGTCGTTTCATCAAAGACTTTAGCAGCATCATGGCCCCCATTAGTGACTGCATGAAAAAAGGTGAGTTTACTTGGACGAAGTCTGCTACCTTCGCTTTCCAACGCATCGAGGAGCGTATGACTGAGGCACCCGTCTTACGTCTACTTGACTTCTCGAAGGTCTTTGGGCTTACTTGTGACGCTTCAGGCGTAGGGATAGGAGGTGTCTTGAGTCAGGAAGGGCACCCTGTGAGTTTCTTTAGTGAAAAATTGGCGGGCGCTAAATTGAATTATTCCAACTATGATAGGGAATTTTATGCGGTCATTAGATGCTTGCACCACTGGCGGCATTATCTCCTCTCTAAGGAGTTTGTGATCCTCTCCGATCACGAAGCATTACGATTTATCAATGGCCAACATAAAATCAGCCCGCGTCACGCCAAGTGGGTATCCTTCCTACAGGGTTACACTTTTAATCTCAAACACCTTAAGGGAGTGGACAATCGGGTTGCAGACGCTCTTAGTCGCCTAGCCCTCTTAGTCACCACTATGGAGGTTAACGTTGTCGGGTTCGAGCGAATCAAAGATGAGTACGCTACATGCTCGGATTTTCAGGAGTCTTACCTATCTGCCCAGGATAGTTCCCCCACCACTATTACTGCGTTCGTTATCAAGGATGGTTATCTATTTAGGCATGGAAAATTATGTATTTCGCAGTCATCTCCACGTCTCCATATCATCTGGGAACTGCATAGTGGCGGGTTGAGTGGCCATTTTGGTAGAGATAAGACTATCACCCTGGTTGAGGAAAAGTTTTATTGGCCAAAATTGAAGGCAATGGTAGGACGGGTAGTGAGTAGTTGTCGTACTTGCCAAGTTTCCAATGGCACCAAAACCAACGTCGGGTTATATACTTCGTTGCCTATTCCATCCATACCTTGGGAGGACATGAGCATGAAATTTGTCTTAGGCCTGCCCACCACTTTTCGTCGTCACGATTCCATCTTCGTAGTTGTGGATAGGTTCTCCAAAATGGCATATTTTATATCGTGCACTAGAAACGACGACGCATCTCATATTGCAAAGCTATATTTTAAGGAAGTTGTTAGTCACCGGGGAGTGCCGAAGACAATTGTCTTGGATAGGGATGTTAAGTATACGAGCTACATCTGGAAGACACTTTGGATCCTAATGGGTACCAAACTATTGTTTTCCTCTGCCTATCATCCGCAAACCGATGGGCAAATTTAGGTGGTTAACCAGAGCCTAGGGAACCTTCTTAGATGCCTCGTGAGTGATCATAAAGGCACATGGGATCTTCTTCTTCCCCACGCTCAGTTAGCCTACAACAATTCCAATAATCGGTCCACCGGTCTGTCACCTAATGAGATTGTCCACGGGTACAAGGCCCCTGTGCCTCTTGACTTGGTTCCCTTGCCCCCAACATACAAGGCAAGTCAATTTGCACAATCCTTCGCCCAACATATTCACGACCTTCATGCACGTATACGAGCTACCTTGACTGCTCAGTATGATTCTTATCAGGCACACGCCAATATACATCGGAGAGTGTCACACTTCAAGGTTGGCGATTTGGTATTAGTACGATTAGTTCCCGAGCGTTTGCCATCTGGCACCGTTAAAAAGTTAGCACCTAAGCGCCCCGGCCCTTTTCGGATCATCAAGAAAATAGGTGACAACGCTTTTGTTTTGGATTTGCCTGCTGAATGGGGAATCTCCCCTATTTTTAACATCTCGGATTTAACGATGTTCGTATCGCCTCCACATGAGTTGAGTTCCTTGACGTCTTCTCCTTCCACCAAATCTTTTAATGGGTTGGGGAGTGGTAGTACGGATGACCTCTCTCTGTCGGTTCCCACAGGTATTTCACCGGATGGTAAGTCGCATACTTTTATTCCTACTGCTGATATGTTCCCCAGGTTTCCGAAGACTTTTCTCACTCCGGACATGATACTTGCTGCGGAACCACTTACTACTTCGGAGGGTGCTACTTACCGCTTCCTCATCCATTGGTGTGATTGCTCTCCTTCAGACGATTCATGGGTCCTTGCGACGGAGCTTCAACGACTGGATGTTGATCTTCTCCGACGCTACCTCTCGGACCACGCATCGGAGATGCTTGATTTTGAGTGGGGGAGGATTGATGGCGCGTCCCCTCCGACACTCCTTGATGATGATGACCCAGCTACCGAGGCGCTGCGCCACAAAGATCTGAGGTGCCATGATGATGCTGATGGAAGTCCGCATTATAATCTCCGCCTGCGGCGTGCCAAAACCGCAATGAAAATTTATACTTTTATTCATGCACTCTTATTTTATATTAATAAATATAAAATTATTTCATGCTACATGATGATTTTATATTTGTTAAAATGATTGTAATTTTTAATTTTGAACTCTTTGTTTTATGTTGCTGTGTATTTAACCATACGGATGGATGAGATTTCATCTCCATCATGGATGGTTAAGATGTTGTTGTAACTCCTATTTAAGGAGGTCTTTATGAAGGAATGAGGACATTGAAGATTTCAAACCCTAAATCTCTCCATAGAGAATTTCGGCCATGCTTGAAGTTCCCTGCTAGCCCCCCCCCCCCCCCCCCCCCCCCCCCCCCCTCCTCTTGGTGTGACTCCAAGGCCGCCTCCCTCCATCCTCTTCGATGCGACTCCGGCGAGACTTCCACGGTGCGACTCCAAGGAAGAAAGGGTGCTTCTCCATTCGGTGCGACGCCGGTGGAACCGTGGAGAGAGAGATTCTCCCACATCTATCTTGAGTGCATGCATATTCTTGGTTGGGTAACCTCTCCCCTTTCTAGTGATTCTTCTACGCTTAATTTGTGGAGGTTTTGTCGAATCGTTTTATCCGTGATCTTAATATTTTCGCTTGCAAAATCTGAAACTTAAGTGTTGTCATTGACCCTCTTGTTGTTTGGATCGGGAAGATCCGGTGCGGGAGCGAAACTCGGCCTAGCCTTGGGTTGCTCTCCAAGATTGGCGCACTTAGCGTTAACAAGGGAGTTATTCTCAACTAAAGCTTTATCGCCGCTTGAATGTTCACCGCCGCTCCAAAATATTGTCGCTGCGTTTTGAAATGAATCGATTGATGGAATAGATGCTTGTGTAGGTGCGGTGAGTTGTGTGCTAGTTGGAGAGGTAGGTCTTACGGTGAGTTGTGTGCTTGTTGGAGAGGTAGGTCCTAAGGACGTTGTATCGAGTCCCACATATTTTTTCTCCATCGGATTTGGGAGCCAACCGACCCCTTTTCGTTCGCTTTGGTCGGAGCCCTCCTATGTTATTTTAATTTCTGTGATGAATGTTTTTTTTTTCGCTAGCGTAACGTCCACGTCGTCACGGTATCCCTACATCAAAAGAGTATTGAATCAAAAAGGGAACTGGACACAACAACTTCCTTCCATCCTCTGGACTCTCTGGACTACATCATTTTCAGTCACGGGGTAAACACCATTCAAATAAACTCATGGCTTGGAGGCAGACATTCCCATAGAATTTGAAGTGGTCAGTCCCAGAGTTATGTATGCCAAGCAAGGAGGTGAAATGTGGATAGAATCCAATGATGAAGGGATTAAATACAGCCTGGATCTAATTGAATAGCTTCAATATGAAGCTACTATCACGCAGGAAGAGGTGAAAAGAAGAATGGCAAAATATTTTGATAGGAATGTCAGAATTAAATAATTCGCGGTTGGTGATATCGTGCTAAAAAAGTAGATGTTGCAGCCAGGATAGGCACAGTTGGAAAACTGAATCCTAACTGGGCAGGGCCATTCATCATCAAAGAAGTACTGAAAATGGGGCTTACCGCCTTCAGACAAGTGATGGAGAATCCATCCCACGCAACTGGAGCGGTGACGATTTCAAACATTTCTATCCTTAAATGTTCTTTCATTACTTGCTTTTTTTGGATATTCAATGAGAAGCCTTACACTAACACTTTTCCTTTTCTGGTGACTTTTTTACATTTCTTGTATCCCTCACTGGACCTTGGAGACATTGCCAAGTTCTGCTCGAACCCTCTCGGATTGTAGTCATTAGCGTAAGACCACAAAGATCAAGTGTAGCAGGGAGTTTTCGCCCACGTGTAGTGGAAGCTTACCAATTCCCGTGCGGTGGTCTTTAGAATTTTGGATCCCGGACGGTATCTAATACACCTCTGCATCAAGGGAGGTCTAGGTGACTGTTAGCTCAATCGTGCCCCGAAAGGGATATAGTTACAGCTTTGATGATCTTTCTGAGGAACGCAATGTCGGTAGTGCCCCCGCGGCATAACCACATCTGCCAAACTGATCATCTTAGCTTGTGACCATCGAATACTCCTAAAGGAACTCTCGAGCGGAGCCTATGGGGGACCCACAACTGAGTTGATCTCTCTGAGGAAAGCAATGTTCGCCGCCTAGGCCCACTTGCCCAATTGATCAACTCGGCTTGTAACCCTAGGCTAGAGAGCAGTTGAGTTATCAAAATCTCTATAGATCTTATGACCACTTGAGGAAAGCAATGTTCGCCGCCTAGGCCCACCTGCTCACTTGGTCATCTGAGTCTGTACTTACTTTTGTCCCTTTTACAGCAAATTATCTTTACAGCTCTTATGACCACTTGACGAAAGCAATGTTTGCCGCCTAGGCCCACCTGCCCACTTAATCATCTGAGTCTGTAATCATTTTACTTCTTTACAGGAAGTTATTCCTTCTCTTATGGTCCTTTAAAGACCATTCGGGGGAAAACAGGGTTTAACAGGTATGATAGAGACCGGGCGGTTTGACCTATTAAATCATCCAGCTTGGGATAAGCAGGTATAACAGCAACATGGTATAAGTTTTAAGACCGGGTGGTCTAACTCATTAAGCCCCTCGACTTGAATAAACAGCAGCTTAATATACTAACTGATCGGTTAGAATGAATCTAGCAGTAAAAGCTAGAAAAATGGGTTATCATAAAATGCCATAAGGCAGTGAATCTAACAGAGTATCAATCATGATATTGACCGATCGGTTTTCTCAGTCGTTCTATAATTAATTCTATCAGTCTTGTGGACATTCATTTTATTCGCTCAGTTGGAGTCAAGCCGTCCACAATGAATATTACTCAAGTATCAAATCATTAGTCGCACGAATTATGTACAGACTGCGCGAGCTTACCGATTGTTGCTTATGCTTGCGAGAATGTTTAAAATTTCAGAAAGGGAATTCAAATCATTAGTCGCCTGGATTGTATACTGACCGCGCGAGCTTACCGATTGTTGCTTATAATTGCGAGAATGTTTAAAAATTCAGAAAAGAAATTCAAATTATTGGTCGCCCGGATTGTATTCTGGCCGCACGACTTATTGGCTTCTCTCTTTACTTATGGATTGTGGACATTCATTATCTGATAAGTAGCTGCGCGAGTCAAGAGATAATTGCGCGACTTGATGCTTTTATCTCAAAACCCTGTGGAACATTAGTTATTAATCACACCGGATGTGTTCAAACCGCACAATTCGTGATTGAAATTCATCTATTATGATTAGCGGCTTAGAGTTGTGATCGGCTTCCAATTAACTCGCTGGGTCTATTCATTTGATATTCTTAAGAGCACGAACTCCTATCCGCTCGGATTATATCTCAAACCGCACAACTGATAACAAGATTTATTATGACTGGTGGTTTTTTGGCTATGATTATTTCGCTGAGTCGGGCTTGAATTCAAAGATAAACCACCCGAGTAGCATTCATAATATTCGGGCAACTATCTACTTGGGATTCTAAGAGCTCAAACTTCTGACCGCTCGGGTTGATATTAAACCGCACGACCTAATTCCAAAGAACATGCGGTTTAAAAGAAAAAAAAAAGATCACAATAATCACAAGTAAGTCACAAAAGATAGACAGCCGAACAAGTAACTACTTTCATTCATTTCCAAAATGTATATTACATCATTCTGACCGACCAGCTAACAAAATCAAGCCGTCAGTTATACAAAAGAATATTAAAAAAACACTACTCACCCGATCTCAGTCTTTTCGCCATAGGAGAGCTTGAATCTCCTCCACCCTCAATGTCGACATCAGGTGAATAGCCTCCACTATTCGACGAGGAGCTTGACGAACTGCTGCTTAAGTCCCCATATTTCAGGTCCTCAACCCGATCGGCCTCATCTTCGAAGGTATCGGTTTCAGAAGACGGACTCTCTCCATCATCAGCAGCGGCCTCATCATCAGCAGCGGCCTCATCATCAGCAGCGGCCTCTTGATTTGCGGCGGTTTCATTAACCACAATGTTTTCATCATCTGCAACCTCCTCCTCTTCCACGCTGCTGGACTCGGCCTTATCTTTACCTTTAGCCCTGCGGTTAATCTCATCCAGCTTCTTCTTCAGGCCGGGGTAGACATCTGAGAAGGTGAAATCCTCGAAGCCCGCAGACAGGCCGTGATGCGCAAATCTTGGCACACCGCTATAGGCGGTAGTAAGATTGCGGCACGAAACGGCAGTGTACCGATCGTTCAAGTAATATAAAATGGGAATGAATCCCCAAGTATCGATCTCAAAGGAACACAGTAAGGTGGAGTTTACTATTGAGGCAGGACTTGAGATTGAAGTCCTTTAAGTCGGATGGATGCGGAAACTGGTGTTTTGGATTGTGAAAAATAAAGAGAAAATAACTATAACTACTCCTATGCAAAGCCGCTATGCAATGCTTCGCTTGGCCAGATGGAGACTAGGCAGGCCTTGAGCGCACTGCGTCGCAAGGGCGGATGGACGAGTAGGCAAGCGGAATCGAACTATACAGGCCTTGAGCGCCCTACTTCGTTAGGCGAATGGATTCCACGGGCCGTTAGCACCGCTTAGCTTGGCGGATGGATGAGTAGACTTACGAATTGAGGGTCGTAAGCACCTCTTTGACAAGCACGCCACTAGCAATTGCTAGTGCGGCGACGAACGTGACGGCGGGATGGAGGATGGAATGGGGCGCACCTCAAGCAACTCAAACAACAAAACATTTCACATAGACATGAAATATATAGAAATATAAGCTAGTTTAAGTGCTGCTTCATCATAATAATAAAGATCCACAACATATACACATCAATAAGAGAAGAACAAGGCAAGAAATCGACCGAATCCGAAGGCTCGTTGTAGATTCATGGTTGGAATCGCCGGGTTGTCAATCCGCGTCCAAGCTCGGTCCGCAACTACGTCCGGGGTAGAGAGAGCTGTCACGACTCTCCAATGAACCCGTCTTCTTCGTCTCACGATCCGGTAGAGGTTGCGAACTTCCTCTTGCTTGAAAGTAATGGCGGCTAGATCTTCCTTTGAAGCTCTAGGATGAAGGAGGAGGCCGAGAGGAAGCTCCGGCTCAAGATTGGCGTGAAGAACAAGCCCGGAGCACCTCCTGGTGGTGGAAGATGGTGCAGGGGGCGGAAGAGGCGAACAGGACTCGAAAACGGCGGAGCAGAATGGTCATCAGACCTAATTTTGCGGGCTGGATATTTATAGAAAACATGGCGCACAATCAGTGGCGCACGATCAACTGATCGTGCGCACTGAAAGCTGATGATCGTGCGCTCTGTGCCCGAAACCTGCAAAACAAAACTGCAGAAAAAATATAAAGCGCACGACCGTGCGCACGATCGTGCTTAGCAAACGCACGATCAAAATCAGAATCTGTTTTTGGGCAGCAAATAAACTCGCACGATCAGAGGCGCACGAGCAACTGATCGTGCGTGAAGGAAACGCACGATCAGTGGCATTTCAGGCAGAAATTGCCCCCAAACAGACTCCGAGCATCGCATGATCCATGAACCTGCATGAAAACCTCCAGGACTACAGGAAAATAAGGGATCACACCAAGAATGGGCATACATGTTCACTAAGAGTGGAATAATAGACGGCTATTAAATATAAATGAAAACAAGCCTAAAGTGTGGTGCAAAGACTAGAAAATTGGCCCAAATGAGTCCGAAAATATGTATATAATTGAGACTCATCACACCCCCAGACTTACCTGTTTGCGCGTCCCGAACAAACAAATCCCTTAGGCGGATGAGAAAATACAAAGATGGCATAGAAATTGTAAAGCGGAGTACCATGTGAAGTCATATGCTTATGTGCGTAGAAATACGGTAGACAAAATTTCTAATTATACATATTAGTTTATACTTTTCTAGAGGCGTATTTATATATTACATTTACTCAAAAAGTGAATCACGGTGAATCATAAAGTCGTACATAGGAAGAAAGTAAATTGAACGCTGAGGTGAGCATTGCCAAAGATCGGGGCTCGAAACAAACTCCACCGAAATCCATCGGTGTCGGAGACCATAAGCTCGCCCGGTCACATTCTCTCCACGACACTAGATTGGTTCATAGCGTGAGTCGGTAGGACTTTTAGGTTTTAAACGAGGCTTGGGTTAAGGTGAGGTAAACAAATATAAACATGAAAGCTTAGAGCACAAAAACCCAAATGAGCAAATGCATAACACTATCCAAGTAGCCACAAAACACGTGGATGCACCATACCCCCAGATTTTTGACTTGAAGCATGGGTGTGAGCACCGCCTACTCCCAAATACAAATTTCAAACAGATTTTTCAATTAAACTTTTCATTCTTCTTTTTCTTTTCAAATCTTTTTCTTCTTTTCTTTTCTTTCTTTAGCAATTTCAGCAAATTTTCAGAGATGCACATCCACATTTTCACATTGTATTTCCACAATCAACACCACCAATTTAAAATTTAAACAAAATGCTTGCATTTTGGGTGTGCGACTAGGATTGGGGTGTAGGCTTTGGTGAACAATAGTGGAGCTGAACCGAAAGAATGGGGTAGGCACAACTGGGCTAACGAGGAAAAGATGATAGGAATGGCACAAAGGCTCAACCGGGCCAAAATGATGGCCTACGTCATTCTCGCGCAACAGAATTATCCTATGCCAATGCTTCAAGAATTGCTAGGGGCGAGTTCTTAGCCACAGAGAAAGATTATCCTTCCTCCCGACTCAGGCAATACGAGGCTAACGAACGTCTACACATATTCCTATGCTACCGTTTGATTCACACCGGATTCACCAATTCTGAGTAAAGTAAACAATATCTGCGCTAATAGAAAAATATAATCTAAAAGCATAAAAAAGAAATTGAATCTACACAAATTTCTATGTGAGACATGAGCACTCGACTAGGAGCACTACATGAGTCAACATTTTACTCTGCCTCATAATCCTAAGCTAGCACAATGATTTTCCTAATCACACAAAAAGAAATAAGTTCAGCTCAAGACGTGCCAACAGCTATGTGCATGCTCAAGTGGGTGTAGTGGTGTGCGGTGCAATGAAAAATTGATAAACTGAAATAAGCTGAAAGCTAACAAATAATCTACCGGAATGCGTGCGTGCGTGCACATGCATGGTTCTCACTCTCCCCCAGACTTATATGAAAGCATAATAAAAAATATGATCCTTTAAACATTAAACTAAGGAGAAAAGGGAGAGTGTACCCTATGCTCAGGAATGAGCATACCAGAGGATTGGCGATAATACTGCAATGGAAATCTAAGTCCGTCACCAAAAGATCACCACCCTACAAAAAGGACGCACCAAGCAATAACAAAAATAATATATTAAGGCATTTGCGGATTAGAAAACTAAAAATAACAACCAAAACAGGGTTGTCTCCCAGTAGCGTTTTTGTTTACCGTCCTTAACCTGGACTAAATACCTGTATTAAGCAGTTTAAAAGATTGTCTAAGCATAAAAGCAAAAGTTAATAAACCCTAATTATTATTACATGCTCAGCAAAATAATCAACTATAAGTTGATTTAAAGTAGTAACTGCAAATAAAAGAAATGGGTCCGAAGACCCAACAGCAGCAGTCAAGAAGATCAGGAGCTTTCCATCTCCAAATTTCATCTTTCTTCATCCTCTTCCTCTCCTCCAATCTGCGGTCATGGATGAAGTAGCGTTTTCCACCCTGCGCCCAGTCTTTCAAGGAAAATGCAGGCAATGATGATGAGGTGGAATAGGCGATTGAATTCATCGTTGCCATTTGCTCTTCCTTCAAAGACTGCCACCCAGAATTACCCAAAAATGGGTCCACGATCTCATGCACCTGCAGGGGGATATATGAAACATCATAAATTAAAGCAGGAGGGGAAGCAGGAAGGATGAATTTATCAATATTAGCATAAAAAGAAAGAGGATTAGGAAATAAACTAGATGAAGAACTAAAAGAATCAAACAAAGGAGAAGTGGCCCCGGTGTCACTCCTGGCAGGTTCCACAAAAGACCCATTGTCGACTGCATTAAGAGCACTGCAGGAAGAATAGGAGTAGTTAGGAACTTCAATGATGAGTTGGACCTTCTCCTCCGGTGATGAGGTAGAAGCCTCATCACTAAGGAAAATGTCCTCCTCAGTGCAACTCAGCATAGCCTCAGGCTCCATAGGCTTATCCTGCACATCTAAAAACTCGGCAATAAGAGCAGAAGACACATGCATACTGATACAAGAAAATATCTGAGTAGAAATAGGACTCAAGATAGAGTCTGATAGGAGTGAAGAAATATCCTCAGATACAGAATCCACAGGAAAGGATGGCACCAAAGAGGAAGAAAACTCCAAAATGTCGTCGTAGTGATCAACAGCGACGCTGATCGACGCATTCGTTGTGCTCCCAAGATGACCCGGGGGCCTAACATATGTGTCATCAGCAATGGAAGGAGCGGCGGCATAGGAAGGCAGTGGAATGGTGATAAGTGTTGGCTCATCATCCTCTCCCAATTGCAATTTCCATTGCTCACAGTCCTTCAGCACGTGATCAAGACTCTGACAACACAAGCAGCGCTTCTCGGTAGGTTTTGACTGTAGAAAAGCCAAACCACCCGGTGAAGGCGATGCTCGCGATGGGGACGCATACTTATAATACGTAGGTCCATAGTATGAACTACACGGATTATAATTATGGCTTCTTAAATGGCATTCATCCCTAGAGTGACTAGACGCTCTACACCACCTACATTGTTGATAAGCAGACATATTGGTGCAAAGAAGGATTCACTAATAATATAAGCTGAAAAATAACTCAGTATGCACGAAGGAAAAAAATTATATCAGCAGGAACCTGATTTTTGAAGTACTAAAAAAAATAAGAGAATTTACAAACACTAAATTAAAACAAATGCGATAAACAAATGGAAAAGACTTTATCTCTTGTCGCTCTCTCTCAAGCAACTCACACGACTGTGTTCCCCGGCAACAGCGCCAAAAACTTGATGCGCAAATCTTGGCACACCGCTATAGGCGGTAGTAAGATTGCGGCACGAAACGGCAGTGTACCGATCGTTCAAGTAATATAAAATGTGAATGAATCCCCAAGTATCGATCTCAAAGGAACACAGTAAGGTGGAGTTTACTATTGAGGCAGGACTTGAGATTGAAGTCCTTTAAGTCGGATGGATGCGGAAACGGGTGTTTTGGATTGTGGAAAATAAAGAGAAAATAACTATAACTACTCCTATACAATGCCGCTATGCAATGCTTCGCTTGGCGGGATGGAGACTAGGCAGGCCTTGAGCACACTGCATCGCAAGGGAGGATGGACGAGTAGGCAAGCGGAATCGAATTATGCAGGCCTTGAGCACGCTGCTTCGTTAGGCGAATGGATTACACGGGCCATTAGCACCGCTTAGCTTGGCGGATGGACGAGTAGTCTTACGGATTGAGGGTCGTAAGCACCTCTTTGACAAGCGCGCCACTAGCAATTGCTAGTGCGGCGACGAACGTGACGGCGGGATGGAGGATGGAATGGGGCGCACCTCAAGCAACTCAAACAACAAAACATTTCACATAGACATGAAATATATAGAAATATAAGCTAGTTTAAGTGCTGCTTCATCATAATAATAAAGATCCACAACATATACACATCAATAAGAGAAGAACAAGGCAAGAAATCGACCGAATCTGAAGGCTCGTTGTAGATTCACGGTTGGAATCGCTGGGTTGTCAATCCGCGTCCAAGCTCGGTCCGCAACTACGTCCGGGGTAGAGAGAGTTGTCACGACTCTCCAATGAACCCGTCTTCTTCGTCTCACGATCCGGTAGAGGTTGCAAACTTCCTCTTGCTTGAAAGTAATGGCGGCTAGATCTTCCTTTGAAACTCTAGGATGAAGGAGGAGGCCGAGAGGAAGCTTCGTCTCAAGATTGGCGTGAAGAACAAGCCCGGAGCACCTCCTGGTGGTGGAAGATGGTGCAGGGGGCGGAAGAGGAGAACAGGACTCGAAAACGGCGGAGTAGAATGGTCGTCAGACCTAATTTCGCGGGCTGGATATTTATAGAAAATAGGGCGCACGATCAGTGGCGCACGATCAACTGATCGTGCGCACTGAAAGCTGGTGATCGTGCGCTCTGTGCCCGAAACCTGCAAAACAAAACTGCAGAAAAAATATAAAGCGCACGACCGTGCGCACGATCGTGCGT
This sequence comes from Dactylorhiza incarnata, assembly GCA_033032865.1. Lineage (NCBI taxonomy): Eukaryota > Viridiplantae > Streptophyta > Magnoliopsida > Asparagales > Orchidaceae > Dactylorhiza > Dactylorhiza incarnata. Next base: position 1,436,058 of record JAWHQI010000330.1, on the reverse strand, counting down.
AGCAAACGCACGACCAAAATCCGAAGCTGTTTTTTGGGCAGCAAATGAACTCGCACGATCAGAGGCGCACGAGTAACTGATCGTGCGTGAAGGAAACGCACGATTAGTGGCATTTCAGGCAGAAATTGCCCCCAAAACAGACTCCGAGCATCGCACGATCCATGAACCTGCATGAAAACCTCTAAGACTACAGGAAAACAAGGGATCACACCAAGAATGGGCATACATGTGCACTAAGAGTGGAATAATAGACGGCTATTAAATATAAATGAAAACAAGCCTAAAGTGTGGTGCAAAGACTAGAAAATTGGCCCAAATGAGTCCGAAAATATGTATATAATTGGGACTCATCAGGCCGTCCCGATCTCGCAAGCGGTTTAAGACGGCATCGATCCCCTTGGCAACATGGTGAAAGACCTCATCTTGGAAGGCCGAATTATCTATGTCATACTGATTCTGTAAAGAGAAAAGTAAAAAAGGGTTAGACCGCACGGTTTGAGGGGAACAGATCGCACAAATATTTATTGGATAACTTACCACCATGATTCCCTTTAACCGCGCGATCTCTTCAGCCTGCTCGGCAATTTTCTTCTCCAAGTATGTATGGGCTGAAACTAGCCGCTTATACGATAAGGCCATGAAGTGATTAGCCGCAAATCCCGATCCGCCCGCTTGTGCGGCCAGTATGGAGAGCTCCTCCTCCCGAACCTCCATTAGCTTCTTCAGCATTTTCCGTCCATACATAGAAGCACCGATGGCTAATGCATGGCTGCTAACTTTCTCGCTCCCCCAGTACGGGAGCGCGGTTGACACATGCACGCAATCACCATCCTGGTGCCAGAGTATTGTCGGGTTGCCCCACAGGTCTCTTGGATTGGCGCAGGAACGGAGAAGATCGAACTCGCCTAAAGAGGCCGAGCCCTCCTCCTCGGATGACTGCGGCTTGTTTTTCCTCCAACGCTTTTCTCTTTGGGTCAAAACCATGCCGGCCGGGCTGACTGGCTTGTTCTTTGGAACGATGGCAGTGGCTGCAAAACAAAGTTAAAAGTTTAATAAGACAGGCCGCGCGGTCACAAAATAACGAGTTGTGAGAAACTTACTGTCTTCGGGGCAGATATCCTCCAACTCTGAGAACATCGGGATGTAATATTTTACATCAAGCCGCTCGTTCTCATGGAACTTGAAGGTCTCCAGCTCGTTTTTTTCCAATATTGACTGTCCGGAAGGCCGCCTTATCCCGCACCTGTGGGTTGACCTACAACAGCCCGAGCTGGCCTTCAAAGATTACGTACCTCTCCGACCAGCTCGAGACCTTATTCGCCAAGTTGACGACTTTTGGTCCCGTGCACCCGAAGTAAAGGTGCCCTCTGAAGATTGATGTTCCGGTGTCTGGGATAGACAGCACAGAGAAGAATTTTCTGAATAGGTCGATGGAGAATCGGACCCCTTCAGATCGCAAATATGAGATAAAGCTATAGATGGAAGCAATGGGATTCGGCAGGAGTTGTCCAGGCACAACTCCATAATGATCAAAGATCGCTAAGAATTCAAGTGGCGGCGGAATCTTGAAGCCATTTTCGAAATGATCGATGGGCACAACGATTTGGTTTGGAGAGGAGGAGTTAATCCGCTCATCGCATAGCTGAAGCCGCGCGAGCAGATGACTTTCGGCAATGTGTCTTTTAATGAAGTCGTCCAACTCAGCCTGAGTCAAGCGGCACTCTTTATGGTCAGCAGAATGGAAGGCGGAAGCCGCATCAGTCCGGACGGCTTGAACTTTGTCAGTCCGCTTCGACTTGCTCTTAGCCCGCACCATTTGGAAATTGATAAATGAATCTCCGGAATGGCTACTACTTATAGAGCCGATGATCTGTATATAGTAAAACCGTACTGCAGACATATACTCTACCTGCGCGGTCAGAAACCTACATGGTTAATTTTACAGAGGAAAACCACGAACTATACACACAAGTCATACGGCGTGCAGATATCAAAAATATTCTAAAGTATCATACAACAGGAATCTATGGTTTGCATATAGCCGAGCCAAGCCGCGACTGCGCTCACTTAACCGCGCTGCCTTTTGCTAGCAGAACAAACACAACAGAAAACAAATTCGCTAAAGCCGTAAGGCCAGATCGCGCGGCCAGCAACCTGCATAAATCATATTATTTTACAAGTACCGAATCATAAAAATAAAATAAGCCGCACGACTTAAAGATCAGTGCTGAAAGGAGGAAACCGTAAGCAAATAACAACAAGACGCACGACTTGTAAATATCCAATCGTTCTTAACACTCTAAGGTGGTAAATATGAATTCGCAGATCAAGCCGCACGGTCTGCAGAACAATTCGAATATCACAAATATCAAATGACATTAAAATATGCAGCCAATGTCTAAGTTGTCCAAAGGACCGAATAAAAGAATATTATTACAGACATTGTTCTTAAAAAACAAGCTCATAGCTAATGGTGGTCTGGAGGAGCATCCTCCCGGTGATGTCGTGCGACTTGATCACCGACTTGGATGATAGTATAGTACATCTTATTGAGGTTATGATGGAGGTTGTTGATAGTACTGTGGAGCCGTGCAGCATCTCGCTCTACTCGCGCGGCCGGAATTATGCGAGCAGGCAAGGCCGCAGCGGTCTCAACTGTATTAACAATAGGATCGACCATCCTGGCTGCCGGGGGAACTAAAGTCTCCCCAGCAGCCGGGCGGTTCGATCCACGTCGCCCATCATCGGTCAAATTAGAAGGTCGTCGGTTTCCGCCAACGTCCCTCGTCAGATGCAGATACTTATCCCTATAATATTTGCAGTCCTCCTCGAGTTTCCGAATTTCTTTTCTTCCTCTCTCAAGTCGAGCGGTCAGTGTAGCATTCTGCTCCTGCAGCATCTTCTCTTTCTCCAGACGCGCCTTCTTCTCAGCCTTCAGTGTAGTCCGAGTGGCTTCCTCCCGACCTTCAAGCTCCTACATCCTCTCTTTCAAGTTGTCAAGAAGGTTGTAGAAGTCGGTTAGCTCCTCCTGTCCAGAATTTAAGTTCTGTACGAAGCTTGGCACCGGAGGGGGTAATGGAGGCAGGCTAGCCAAGACGATTATGCGGGGTAATGTACGAAGCTCCTCCAATCCAGAAACTAATATTTTCGAAATTTCCTTGAGATTTGAAAATATGAGGGGATTATGTTGTAACACCCTCCCTGTTTCATAGCATATAACAGTAGGTCCGGCCGGGACCCCACGCCATATGAAATGAACAGAAGAGAGCGGTACTAAAATTAGCATTTAACAGTTAAAGATATAACTATCTCAGCACCATAGTCGCATAACGGAAGCATATAATTTCATTTATAAACCAGTGTATAGCATTGTCCACATAAGCTACTAGGAATGAAATACATAAAAAGTTATTTACCATGTTTGTATACATAATATAGGTGGCTTCCATACATCGGCACACAGGCCGGCCACACATGAACAAAAGTAAACAAAAGCTTTGGCCTTCGAGGGCCAGCACAGCACAGCAGCAAGGGGCTTCAGCCCGCTATTTCCCGCTAGTCTCGCCGGGACCTGTACAAACAAATCCACCAAGCGGTGGTAAAACAGGTAACCGGTTAGCTTTAGCTGACCAAGATTTATAATGACCCCACCCCACACTCTGGGCGGCGGTGCTCCTTCCCTGTAAGTAAGAGTCAGCAGCATATAAATATATATCCGCAAACAACACCAACGGGGGCATACCAAGCCACCCGCTTCGTGCTCTCAAGGCACAATTTGGCATACTCCCTGAGTTACGCCCTCACGCTAGGTCTTATTTCAACTTAGACAAGCAATTTGAGCTAGGCCGTACACAAGAAGATTCGCCACTCTTCCATAGCCCGGTGCACCGAGGGGCGACCTCTTCACCACCACTATGGGCGGGTTCGGATCAGCTAGGACCGTGCTCAATCATCGCGATTCAACTCTGCATGATGCGGGTAAGCTTCACCTAATACCCGACACTTAAAGATGGGCTTTGCAAATTCCACAGCTTCTCCTGCTACGTATCCATTCCCCAGGACTTTAGGTAGCACGGAATCACACAATCTGTGTGCTGGGCGCTACCGCCGGCGCTAATGCTAGCGCTCGGCGCTAGCAACAGAACATAGTTCTGTTCGGCAATGGTAACAAAACTCAGTTCTGATACCTCTGGGAAAACACCTCCAGAAATCAACACTAGTAGCTCACCTGGAGCTACCGCCGGTGCTAACGCTAGCGCCCGGCGCTAGTAACAGAACTCAGTTCTGCTACCAAACTTTGGGTATTACCTGGGAAACACCTCCAGGATATTTTGCTGTACAAAACAGTACAGAAGCCCCGAACCACAGCATATACATGGAGTCTTCTCCACGCGATAAACATCACCCATTCGGCTCGACTTGTCCAGATAGGCTTCACACAGCATGCCTATGCCCGTACTTCCATTCCGGACTCTATATGCAATTTATGGGGGAATCACATCAACCCACCGGAAGATCTGATCTACTAATTAGTAGAAGTCTTCCAAAACATGGAAATCAAAGGACACACATGTCCAAATGCTAGGGAGGAGATTCGTTACCCTAGTTGGTCATTTCGGTGCCATAGAACTGAGAGGGGATTGGCTGGAATCCGCGATGGTATACGCACGCAGATGCTTCTTCACTAATCTCCTTCCTGGCATGACGAAGGTTCACCTCCAACTGATCTCCTTCCCAGCTCTCAGCCCACTGCTCTCAGATGCAGAGGTTCTCAGAGAAAATGAAAAGAAGAGTCGGGATTTGAGGTATATCTGATTTTCCCGCTACCGCCGGCGCTAGTGACTAGCGTTGGCGCTAGCGACAGAGTCGGTACCGCTTAGGGACCACTACCGCTGGCGCTAGCCCTAGCGCCTGGCGCTAGCTCCCTGACGTCAAATCCTTTTTATTTTTTGTTGTTTTTGTGCACATGAAAATTGGGGTCTTACAATTCTTCCCCACTTAAAAGAATTTCGTCCCGAAATTCTAACAGTGCAAATAATCAAAAAGATACAAAATATGACTTGTACCTCAACAGAACAGCTCGGGGAACTCCTCACGCATAGTTTGCTCGCGCTCCCATGTAAGTTCCTCGCGGCCGCAGTTGTTCCAGCGGACTTTGACCATCTTGATCAATTTATTCCGTAGCTGTTTGACATCAGTGTCTTCGATGCAAATAGGCATGACCAGTGTCTTCAGCCCATCATCGACCGGCACCTGATTAGCCACAAGCACTTGGCTAGGCTCTGGTATAGCTTTCCTCAATACCGATATGTGGAACACATCGTGCAGACCACTAAACTCTGTCGAAAGAGTGATTCGATAGGCAGCTTCGCCAACACGTTCCAGAATCTCAAACGGTCCAAGGTATCTTAGACTCAGCTTTTTCAAACAAATACACCAAGCAGTGGTAAAACAGGTAACCGGTCAGATTTAGCTGACTTAGATTTATAACGACCCCACCCCACACTCGGGGCGGCGGTGCTCCTTCCCTGCAAGTAAGAGTCAGCAGTATATAAATATATATCCGCAAACAACACCAACGGGGGCATACCAAGCCACCCGATTCGTGCTCTCAAGGCACACTTTGGCATACTCCCTGAGTTACGCCCTCACGCTAAGTCTTATTTCAACTTAGACAAGCAATTTGAGCTAGGCCGTACACACGAAGTTCCGGCACTCTTCCATAGCCCGGTGCACCGAGGGGCGACCTCTTCACCACCACTATGGGCGTGTTCGGATCAGCTAGGCCCATGCTCAATCATCACGATTCAACTCTGCACGATGCGGGTAAGCTTCACCTAATACCCGACACTTAAAGCTGGGCTTTGCAATATCCACAGCTTCTCCTGCTACGTATCCAGTCCCCAGGACTTTAGGTAGCACGAAATCACACAATCTGTGTGCTGGGCGCTACCGCCGGCGCTAATGCTAGCGCCCGGCGCTAGCAACAGAACGTAGTTCTGTTCGGCAATGGTAACAAAACTCAGTTCTGATACCTCTGGGAAAACACCTCCAGAAATCAACACTAGTAGCTCACCTGGAGCTACCGCCGGCGCTAATGCTAGCGCCCGGCGCTAGTAATAGAACTCAGTTCTGCTACCAAACTTCGGGTAATGCCTGGGAAACACCTCCAGGATATTTTGTTGTACAAAACAGTACAAAAGACCCGAACCACAGCATATACATGGAGTCTTCTCCACGCGATAAACATCACCAATCCGGCTCGACCTGTCCAGATGGGCTTCACACAGCATGCCTATGCCCGTACTTCCATTCCGGACTCTATATGCAATTTATGGGGGAATCACTTCAACCCACCAGAAGATCCGATCTACTAATTAGTAGAAGTCTTCCAAAACATGGAAATCAAAGGACACACATGTCCAAAGTCTAGGGAGGAGATTCGTTACCCTAGTTGGTCGTTTCGGTGCCATAGAACTGAGAGGGGATTGGCTGGAATTCGTGATGGTACACGCACGCAGATGCTTCTTCACTAATCTCCCTCCTGGAACGACGAAGGTTCACCTCCAACTGATCTCCTTCCCAGCTCTCAGCCCACTGCTCTCAGATGCAGAGGTTCTCAGAGAAAATGAGAAGAAGAGTCGGGATTTGAGGTATATCTGATTTTCCCGCTACCGCCGGCGCTAGTGACTAGCGTTGGCGCTAGCGACAGAGTCGGTACCGCTTAGGGACCACTACCGCCGGCGCTAGCCCTAGCGCCTGGCGCTAGCTCCCTGACGTCAAATCCTTTTTATTTTTTGTTGTTTTTGTGCACATGAAAATTGGGGTCTTACAATTCTTCCCCACTTAAAAGAATTTCGTCCCAAAATTCTAACAGTGCAAATAATCAAAAGATACAAAATATGACTTGTACCTCAACAGAACAGCTCGGGGAACTCCTCACGCATAGTTTGCTCGCGCTCCCATGTAAGTTCCTCACGGCCGCAGTTGTTCCAGCGGACTTTGACCATCTTGATCAATTTATTCCGCAGCTGTTTGACATCAGTGTCTTCGATGCAAATAGGCGTGACCAGTGTCTTCACCCCATCATCGACTGGCACCTGATTAGCCACAAGCACTTGGCTAGGCTCTGGTACAGCTTTCCTCAATACCGAGATGTGGAACAAATCGTGTAGACCACTCAACTCTGTCGAAAGAGCGAGTCGATAGGCAGCTTCGCCAACACGTTCCAGAATCTCAAACGGTCCAAGGTATCTTGGACTCAGCTTTTTCAAGCGTTGAATCCTGGACACACCCTTGAAAGGTTTGATCTTTAGATAAACCCAGTCGCCCACGGCGAACTCGACGTTTCTGTGCTTGGCATTGTAGTACTTGGCCTGCCTATCTTGTGCAATCAACAATCTATCCCAGATTGTTGGAATCGCCGCATTTGCCTCTTTGACTTCCTTTTGCTTAAACAGCTTCGTTTCACTTGTCTCCGCCCAAGATAAGGGAGTGCGGCAAGCTCTACCATAGAGGGACTCGAAGGGTGCCATCTTTATACTTGCCTGATAGCTGTTATTATAAGCAAATTCGATCATGTAGAGATGATCTTCCCACTTCTTACCAAAATCCAGGACGCACATTCGGAGCATATCCTCTAGAGTTCTGTTTGTACATTCAGTCTGTCCATCCGTCTGAGGGTGGAAGGCAGTGCTAAACTTCAGCTTTGTACCTAACAATTGGTGGATTAGCCTCCAATCCTTCGCAGTAAAGCGCCCATCTCGGTCACTAACGATGCTACGGGGCACACCGTGCAATCGTACATTGCTATCAACATAAAGTTTTGCTAAATTTTCTACTGAATCATCCCGTCGGTTTGGAATAAAGTGGGCTACCTTCGTCAAGCGATCCACAATCACCCAAATAGCATCATTCCCACTCTGCGATCTCGGCAAACCGTGCACGAAATCCATAGAAATATCGTCAAATTTCCATTCCGGTACTGGCAACGACTTCAGGAAACCTCCAGGTTTCTGACATTCCGCCTTCACAAGTGCGCAAGTTTTGCATTTTGGCACATATAAGGCGATGTCTTTCTTCAATACTGGCCACTAAGACAGCATTTTCATGTCTTGGTACATCTTTGTGCTCCCTGGGTGAATTGAGTACTTGGTAAAGTGCGCATCGTACATCAATTCCTCCCGCAACTTACCAACATTTGGGATGCACAACCGACCGTCTTTCCACATCAGACCGTCGTCTAATAACAACTCTGCAGCAGTACCATCCCCAGACTCTGGTAAATAGCATTGCATGCTCGAATCAAGCTCCAAGGCCTGTCGTATTCTGTCTACGAGGTCATACTGCACCTCCGTCCAGTTCAAGCACGCACTCGCACTAGAACTCCTCTCCACATAGGAGATATCCAAGGCTTCCAAGTCCCTGATCAGACGTCGATCATACATATGAATCCAGTTGGCCTGTGCATAAGCCCTCCTGCTCAAAGCATCTGTGACGACATTCCCCTTTCTGGGAGTATAATGTATATCAAAAGTGTAGTCCCCCAGGAACTCCATCCACCTTCGTTGTCGCATATTGAGCTCCTTCTGACGTAACAGATACTTAAAGCTCTTATGGTCTGTAAAGATGTCAACCTTCACACCATATAAGTAGTGCCGCCACAACTTTAGAGCGAAGATCACGGCTGCCAATTCCAAGTTGTCGACCGGATAATTCCGCTCATGCACTTTCAACTGACGAGAGCCATAAGCGATCACTTGACCAAGCTGAAGAAGTACGCGGCCTAAGCCGCTCCCTGACGCATCACTATAAATTTCATAACCCTCTGCACCAGATGGCAAACATAGAATTGGTGCTGTGGTCAGACACCTCTTCAGTTCCTCAAAAGCCCGTGCACACTCCGGTGACCAAACGAACTGCTGATCCTTCCTCGTCAAGGTGGTGAGAGGTAGAGCGATCCGCGAAAAGTTCTCCACGAAGCGCCGATAGTAGCCGGCAAGTCCAAGGAAACTCCTGACTTCCGCTACTGTCACCAAAACGGGCCACTTCTGGATTGCATCAATCTTTGCCGGATCCACTGCGATACCCTCGCCACTAACAACATGACCAAGGAATGCCACTAAGGTTAGCCAGAACTCGCACTTAGAGAACTTGGCATATAGTTGACTACGTCGCAGGGTTTCCAAAACATCACGCAAATGAATCGCGTGCTCTTCTTCAGACTGAGAGTACACCAAGATATCGTCAATGAAGACAATGACAAACCGATCAAGGCACTCTCGAAAGGTCCTATTCATCAGATCCATAAATACTGACGGTGCATTCATCAATCCAAACGGCATCACTGTAAACTCGTAGTGTCTGTCGCGAGTACTGAATGCTGTCTTAGGGATATCACAATCCCGAATTCGTAACTGGTAATAGCCGGACTTGAGATCCAACTTTGAATACACAGTTGACTCCACTAGCTGATCAAATAAGTCATCGATTCGAGGAATCGGATACTTGTTCTTCTCGGTCAGCTTGTTCAATTCTCAGTAGTCAATGCATAGACGCAGGCTTCCGTCCTTCTTCTTCGCAAAAAGGACCGGAGCACCCCAAGGGGATGTACTTGGGCGAATGTAACCTTGCTCTAGCAACTCCTATAATTGAACCTTCAACTCCGCCATCTCCTTTGGCGCAATTCGGTACGGAGAGCGTGACACAGGTTTGGCACCTGGCACCAGCTCTATCGTGAAGTCAATCTCTCGCTGAGGTGGCGCCCCAGGAAGATCTTTCAGAAACACATCTGGATACTCTGAAATCACAGGAACATCACTCAAACTGGGTTGAGGCTTTGCATCCCCCACTAGCACAGCACATAACTCTGCGCTTTGCCGGACTGCCTTGACCACTTGGACAGCAGACATCAGTGTCTTGCTCGATCCACGCAAACCAGCAAATGTAGTCGTACGTTCGGTATTCCGCGCCAGTGTGACCTCCTTAGAAGTGCAATCAATGTAAGCCTGCTGCGCTGACAGCCAGTCCATACCAAAGATCACATCGAACTCCGAAAGCGGGAGTATCAGTGCTTCCAAATCAAAGTCTTGACTCCCTATTTGTACCTTTACCACACAACCTCGATCCACACGCATAGAACATCCATTGGGTAGCAACACACTTAGTCGTTCCTGTCTAAACGATGAAGGCGCTCCAAGTTGCTGTATGAAGGCCTCCGATAGAAAGGAATGTGAAGCACCCGTATCAAACAGTGCTCTTGCCGGATTATTAAAGATCAGGACAAAGCCTAGTACATTAATGGTGAACAAGCAATGCATAAGGTATGAAGTATAAAAAGCAATAAAAGCTATATACTATCGCATACCTGTCACCACATCGCTCTGTTTGATGGCCTCCTGTTGGCCAAGGTTGTATACTCTAGGCTGGGCTGGAGCAGCGTGGGATGCGGTTGACTCTGCCGCCTTCACTTTCTCTGCCGCATAGGCTGCAACTAGCTTCTTCCCACTACGACAGTCACGAGCATAGTCCCCCGGTCTGCCACAGTTGTAACAGATGAGTGGGCCTCGCCCAATCACTCCCGATGCTGAAGATTGAGCTGACCCAGACGGTCGCATTCCTTTCTTCCATTTGTCTCGTCCCGACGTTGCCGAGCTCGCTACATTGAATTCTGGCTTGACTACTGCTAGCTCCTTCCTGCTTTGGGACCGTTTCATATCTTTCTCTAAAGAACGAGTCGTGTTGACCAGGGTTATAAACCCCTGCATCATTGGCCCCGATAGAAGGAACCGCAACTCTTCTCGCAAGCCTTCGTAAAACCGATTTGTCTTACGAGCTTCATTCGCAAACGTCACGCCTGCAGAGCGCCCCAACCATGTAAACTCATGTAGATAGTCGTCAATCATTCTATCACCCTGAGTCAGACGGTTGAACTGATTTTCCATCTCTATCTGTTGGGCTTGTGGAAGATACCGCGCCAAGAGCAGTCTGGAAAACTCATCAAAGGAGATATCTGTCAGCTGCCTTCCCGCTAGCTGATGTAACTCCATCTCGTCCCACCACAGTTGCGCCTCCCCATCCAATAGGAAGGTTGTCAATGTAACTTTTTGCTCTTCCTCTTTATCTGTAGCCTTCAAGGTTTTGCGCACCCTTGATAGCCAATCCTCTGCTTGCGTCGGGGTTCCTGCCCCCGTGAACGTGGGAGGGTGGAAACTCAAAAAGTATTGCAGCTGTTGATCTGGAGCTCTTCGTGTCCTCAACAGCACTGGCCTTTCCACCGCAGGTTCAGCTGCTGGAGCCTGCACAGGAGCTGCTCCCAGAATAGGAGGTTGTCCAGGGACATGCCCTCCTGGTTGCGCGGTGAACATCGCAAATACTGCCTCAGCGACCATCCTTACAGTTTCAGCCGAAGGAGGAGTCGGCACCAGAGTTGGTGCACTACTTGCAGTCGAACGAGGGGGTCGAGAAGGCCCCGCTCCACTCCCAGCCGCCTAAACATGTGCACAAAACACAATTAGCGAGTATGAGAAGGCATGAATCAACAAAGGAACACAGAAGTTCCATCCGAATGCTACACATATACATGTAATTCATTCCTAAAGTGGACAATTACTGGTTATTTACATGAGTTAAAGGCGACGCACACACGTGCTCACCACTCCTTAAAAGAATTCGACCACGAATTCGAACGGAAAGGGATCGAAATCGGTAGCTGATACCAATTTGTAACACCCTCCCTATTTCATAGCATCTAACAGTAGGTCCGGCTGGGACCCCACGCCATATGAAATGAACAGAAGAGAGCGGTACTAAAATTAGCATTTAACAGTTAAAGATATAACTATCTCAGCACCAGAGTCGCATAACGGAAGCATATAATTTCATTTATAAACCAGTGTATAGCATTGTCCACATAAGATACTAGGAATGAAATACATACAAGGTTATTTACCATGTTTGTTTACATATTATAGGTGGCTTCCAGACTTCGGCACGCAGGCCGACCACACATGAACAAAAGTAAACAAAAGCTTTGGCCTTCGAGGGCCAGCATAGCACAGCAGCAAGGGGCTTCAGCCCGCTATTTCCCGCTAGTCTCGTCGGGACCTGTACAAACAAATCCACCAAGCGATGGTAAAACAGGTAACCGGTCAGCTTTAGCTGACCAAGATTTATAACGACCCCACCCCACACTCGGGGCGGCGGTGCTCCTTCCCTGCAAGTAAGAGTCAGCAGCATATAAATATATATCCGCAAACAACACCAACGGGGGCATACCAAGCCACCCGCTTCGTGCTCTCAAGGCACACTTTGGCATACTCCCCGAGTTACGCCCTCACGCTAAGTCTTATTTCAACTTAGACAAGCAATTTGAGTTAGTCCGTACACACGAAGTTCCGGCACTCTTCCATAGCCCGGTGCACCGAGGGGCGACCTCTTCACCACCACTATGGGCGGGTTCGGATCAGCTAGGCCCGTGCTCAATCATCGCGATTCAACTATGCACGATGCGGGTAAGCTTCACCTAATACCCGACACTTAAAGCTGGGCTTTGCAAATTCCACAGCTTCTCCTGCTACGTATCCATTCCCTAGGACTTTAGGTAGCACGGAATCACACAATCTGTGTGCTGGGCGCTACCGCCGGCGATAATGCTAGCGCCCGGCGCTAGCAACAGAACGTAGTTCTGTTCGGCAATGGTAACAGAACTCAGTTCTGATACCTCTGGGAAAACACCTCCATAAATCAACACTAGTGGCTCACCTGGAGCTACCGCCGGCGCTAACGCTAGTGCCCGGCGCTAGTAACAGAACTCAGTTCTGCTACCAAACTTTGGGTATTGCCTGGGAAACACCTCCAGGATATTTTGCTGTACAAAATAGTACAGAAGACCCGAACCACATCATATACATGGAGTCTTCTCCATGCGATAAACATCACCAATCCGGCTCGACCTGTCCATATGGGCTTCACACAGCATGCCTATGCCTGTACTTCCATTCCAGACTCTATATGCAATTTATGGGAGAATCACATCAACCCACCGGAAGATCCGATCTACTAATTAGTAGAAGTCTTCCAAAACATGGAAATCAAAGGACACACATATCCAAAGGCTAGGGAGGAGATTCGTTACCTTAGTTGGTCATTTCGGTGCCATAGAACTGAGAGGGGATTGGCTGGAATCCGCGATGGTACACGCACGCAGATGCTTCTTTTCTAATCTCCCTCCTGGCACGACGAAGGTTCACCTCCAACTGATCTCCTTCCCAGCTCTCAGCTCACTGCTCTCAGATGCAGAGGTTCTCAGAGAAAATGAGAAGAAGAGTCGGGATTTGAGGTATATCTGATTTTCCCGCTACCCGCCGGCGCTAGTGACTAGCGCTGGCGCTAGCGACAGAGTCGGTACCACTTAGGGACCACTACCGTCGGGCCCTAGCGCCTGGCGCTAGCTCCCTGACGTCAAATCCTTTTTATTTTTTGTTGTTTTTGTGCACGCACATGAAAATTGGGGTCTTACATATGTTTACCTAGATGACCGCTACTAGCATGATGAATGATTCAGACCGAGCGGTCTACAACACTAACCGCTTGGCTTTACCTTATTAACATGTCGCTTGGCCCAGTTTGAAAAAGCCGGGCGGTCTGACAGTATCCAGACCGCCTCCAAGGATTGAAGACTGCCAAGGCCCAAGTCCAAAAGGCGAGCCGCGATATCTGTTCAGAGGCCGCCCGATTTGCTCTCTTGCCTTGATCACAGCGTATTTCGACCTCGGCCATTACAGATCGGAAGCTCAAGCCGCCAAGCTGTGCGGATTCTTTCTTTTTCCCTTCTGTATCCCGTCACCCCCTGCCCGATTCTCCTGTATACGAGCAGGCGGTTATTTCATCCATGCCCGATTGGGCAGGCCCCCGAGCCTATAAATAGGGGGCGGCGATGTTCCCAAGATACGAACACTCGAATCCTGGATCTCGCCTGTTAGAGTTGCGGTCTCGAGTTCACTGTCTTGCGGTTTGTCTGACCGGACGGCTTCTCTTTTTCTCTCCATGTAACCCTTTGTAATCACTTTACTTAAATCAAGGGAAATCCCATCACAGGAGTGGCATTTGCCGTGACGGGCAAAGTCCGGTCTTGACCGCTGCCAGCGTTCTCATTTCTTCTAATCAATAGAAACTGACAGCTCAAGGCCTCCGCTTTTCCTTCGCTTCTCTAGCGTCGATCGCGGAGGCGCAATTTTGGATTCAACATGTGCAAAAATTGGGCAACTGGATCAAGAGTTCTGTCTGTTTGAAGTTTATGTGTCATTTGGAGCTAAATCCCACATTACCACTCCAACCCACTGTAGATCAACCACTAAACGAACTGGAATGGGTAATACTTGTTGTCCATTGGATGTAGGGCTCCGATCTTATTTCGAAAAGGTGTTGTGGGCAAAAATCAAACAACCGGATCAAAGTTATGGATGTTTGAAGTTTATGTGTCAATTGGAGCAAAATCCCTCATTTCCACTACAATCCACTATCCGTCGACCATGAAATGAACTTGATCAAGTAAATCCTATTATCCGTAGGATGTGTGGCTCTGAGCTCATTCCGAAAAGGTGTTTTGGGCAAAATCCGGACAACTGGATCAAGAGTTATAGCTGTTTGAAGTTTATGTGTCATTTAGAGCTAAATACCACTTTACCACTGCAACCCACTATAGATCAACCACTAAACAAACTGGAATGGGTAAAACTTATTGTCCATTGGATGTAGGGCTCCGATCTCATTCTGAAAAGGTGTTGTGGGAATAAATCAGACAACCGGATCAAAGTTATGGCTGTTTCAAGTTTAGGTGTCATTTGGAGCTAAATTTCACATTACCAGTGCAACCCGCTATATATCGACAACTAAATGAACTACAATGGGTAAAACATGTACTTCAATGAATGTAGGGCTCCGAGCTCATTCCTAAAAGGTGTTGTGGGGGTAAATTCAGACAACCGGATCAAAATTTATTGTTGTATAAAGTTTGAGTGTCGTTTGGAGCTAAATCTCTCACTTTCACTACAAAACCCACTGTATATCGACCTCTATGCGAGCTTGAATGGGTTAAAATTGTTCTCCATTGGATTTAGTGCTCCGATCTCATTCCGAAAAGGTATTGTAGGCAAAAATCGGACAACCGGAAATATGTTGTTTTATTCTCGAATGGGTAAATCTTATTCTCTGTTGGACGAAGAATACAAGCTCTTACCAAAAAAATGTTGTGCGTAAAAATTGAACAACCGGATCAAAAGTTATGGCTGCTTGAAGTTTAGGTGTAATTTGGAGCTAAATCCCGCATTACCACTGGAACCCACTGTATATCAAATAATAAACAAACTTGAATGGTTATATCCTACTCTCCATTGGATTTAGGGCTCTGAGCTCATTCTAAAAAGGTAATGTGGGCAAAAATTGGGCAATTGGATCAAGAGTTCTGTCTGTTTGATGTTTATGTGTCATTTGGAGCTAAATCCCACATTACCACTGCAACCCACTATAGATCAACCACTAAACGAACAGGAATGGGTAAAACTTATCCATGGGATGTAGGGCTCCGATCTCATTCCGAAAAAGTGTTGTGGGCAAAAATCAGAGAACCGGATCAAAGTTATGGCTGTTTCAAGTTTATGTGTCATTTGAAGCTAAATTTTGCATTACCAGTGCAACCCGTTATATATCGACAACTAAATGAACTGCAATGGATAAAACTTGTGTTTCAATGAATGTAGAATCCGACCTCATTCCTAAAAGGTGTTGAGGGGGTAAAATCAGGCAATCAGATCAAAAGTTATTGCTGAATAAAGTTTGAGTGTCGTTTGGAGCAAAATCTCTCACTTTCACTACAAACCGCATCTTAAATTCTTTCATTTTGAAATTAATGTGTCATTTGGAGCTAAATCTCGCACTACCAGTACAACCCACTGTATATCGACCTCTAAGCGAGCTTGAATGGGTTAAAATTGTTCTCCATTGGATTTAGGTCTCTGATCTCATTCTGAAAAGGTATTATGGCCGAAAATCAGACAACCGGGTCAAAAATTACGGATGTTTGTAGTTTAGGTCTCCTTTCGAGCTAAATACCTTATTACCAAACCGATGTATATTGACCACTAAACAAACTGGACTTGGTAAATCTTGTTCTCCATTGGATGTAGGGCTCCGAGCTCATTCCAAAAAGGTGTTGTGCGCAAAAATCGGACAACCAGATCAAAAGTTTTGGCTGTTACAGTTTCTATGTCAAGACGAGCTAAATCCCTCATTACCATTGCAACCCGTTGTATATTAACCACTAAAATGAGTTGGAATTGTTTAAATTGTGCTCAATTGGATGTACACCTCCGAGAATATTCCGAAAAGGTGTTGTGGGCAAAAATCAAACATACAAATCAAAAGTTATGGTTGTTAGAAGTTTAGGTGTCATTTGGAGCTAAATTTTATATTACCACTACAACCCACTATATATCGACAACTAAATGAACTGGAATGGGTAAAACTTGTGCTCTAATGAATGTAGTGCTCCGAGCTCATTTAGAAAAGGTGTTATGGGGTAAAATTAGACAACCACATCAAGAGGTGTTGATGTTTTAAGATTGAGTGTCATTTGCAGCTAAATCTCTCATTTTCACTACAACCCGCATTAAAAATTCTGGCATTTTGAAGTGTATGTGTCATTTGGAGCTAAATCTCGTATTACCACCACAAATCACTGTATATCGACCTCTAAACGAGATGGAATGGGTTTAAATTGCTCTCCATTGGATTTAGGGCTCCGATCTCATTCCGAAAAGGTATTGTGGGCGAAAATCGGACAACCATATCAAAAGTTACGGATGTTTGAAGTTTAGGTCTACTTTCGAGCTAAATACCTTATTACCAACCCGCTGTATATTGACCACTAAACAAACTGGAATGGGTAAAACATGTTATCCGTTAGATGTAGGGCTCCGAGCTCATTCCAAAAAGGTGTTGTGCGCAAAAATTGGACAACCAGATCAAAAGTTATGGCTGTTACAGTTTCTGTGTCAAGAGGAGCTAAATCCCCCATTACCATTGCAACACGTTGTATATTGACCACTAAAAAGAGCTGGAATGGTTTAAAATTGTGCTCCATTGGATGCTGGCCTCCGAGCATATTCCGAAAAGTTGTTGTGGGCAAAAATCAAACATACAAATCAAAAGTTATGGCTGTTAGAAGTTTAGGTGTCATTTGAAGTTAAATTTCGCATTACCGCTGCCAGCCGCTATATATCGACAACTAAATGAACTGGAGTGGGTAAAACTTGTGCTCCAATGAATGTAGTGCTCTGAGTTCATTTCGAAAAGGTGTTGTGGGGTATAATCAGACAACCGCATCAAGAGTTGTTGCTGTTTTAAGATTGAGTGTCATTTGCAGCTAAATCTCTCATTTTCACTACAACCCGCATTAAAAATTCTGGCAATTTGAAGTGTATGTGTCCTTTGAAGCTAAATCTCATATTACCACCGCAACTCATTGTATGTCGACCTTTAAACGAGCTGGAATGGGTTTAAATTGTTCTCGATTGGATTTAGGGCTCCGATCTCATTCCGAAAAGGTATTGTGGGCGAAAATCGGACAACCGGAAATGTGTTGTCTTATTCTCGAATGGGTAAATCTTATTCTCTGTTGGATGGAGAATACGAGCTCTTACCAAAAAAGTGTTGTGCACAAAAATCGAACAACCGGATTAAAAGTTATGGTTGCTTGAAGTTTAGGTGTAATTTGGAGCTAAATCCCGCATTTCCACTAGAACCCACTGTATATCGAACAATAAATGAACTTGAATGGTTATATCCTACTCTCCATTAGATTTAGGGCTCTGAGCTCATTCTAAAAATGTAATGTGGGCAAAAATTGGGCAACTGGATCAAGAGTTCTGTCTGTTTGAAGTTTATGTGACATTTGGAGCTAGATCCCACATTACCACTATAACCCACTGTAGATCAACCACTAAGCGAACTGGAATGGGTAAAACTTGTTATCCATTTGATGTAGGGCTCCGATCTCATTCTGAAAAGGTGTTGTGGGCAAAAATCGGACAACCAGATCAAACATTATGGCTGTTACAGTTTCTGTGTCAAGAGGATCTAAACCCTTCATTAACATTGCATCCCGCTGTATATTGACCACTAAAATGAGTTAGAATGGTTTAAAATTGTGCTCCATTGGATATACGCCTCCGAGAATATTCCAAAATGGTGTTGTAGGCAAAAATCAAACATACAAATCAAAAGTTATGGCTGTTAGAAGTTTAGGTGTCATTTGGAGCAAAATTTCGCATTACCACTGCAACCCGCTATATATCACAATTAAATGAACTAGAATGGGTAAAACTTCTGCTCCAATGAATGTAGTGCTCCGAGCTCATTTTTAAAAGGTGTTGTGGGGTAAAATCAGACAACCGCAATAAGAGTTGTTGCTGTTTTAAGATTGATTGTCATTTGCAGCTAAATCTCTCATTTTCACTACAACCTGCATTAAAAATTCTAGCATTTTAAAATGTATGTGTCATTTGTAGCTAAATCTCATATTACCACCACAACTCACTGTATATCAATCACAAAACGAGCTGTAATGGGTTTAAATTGTTCTCGATTGGATTTAGGGCTTCGATCTCATTCCGAAAAGTTATTGTGGGCAAAAATCGGACAACCGGATCAAAAGTTATGGATGTTTGAAGTTTAGGTCTCCTTTCGAGCTAAATACCTTATTACCAACCTGCTGTCTATTGACCACTAAACAAACTGGAATGGGTAAAACATGTTCTCCATTGGATACGGGCTCCGATCTCATTCCAAAAAGGTGTTGTGAGCAAAAATCGGACAACCAGATCAAAAGTTATGGTTGTTATAGTTTTTGTGTCAAGAGGAGCAAAATCCCTCATTACCATTGCAACCCGCTGTATATTGACCACAAAAATGAGCTGGAATGGTTTAAAATTGTGCTCCATTGGATGTATGCCTCCGAGCATATTCTGAAAAGGTGTTGTGGGAAAAAATCAAACATACAAATCAAAAGTTATGGCTGTTAGAAGTTTAGGTGTCATTTGGAGCTAAATTTCGCATTACCGCTGCAACCTGATATATATCGACAACAAATGAACTGGAATGGGTAAAACTTGTGCTCCAATGAATGTAGTGCTCTGAGCTCATTTCGAAAAGGTGTTGTGGGGTAAAATCAGAAAACCGCATCAAGAGTTGTTGCTGTTTTAAGATTGAGTGTCATTTGCAGCTAAATCTCTCAATTTCACAACAACCCTCATTAAAAATTCTGGCATTTTGAAGTGTATGGGTCTTTTGAAGATAAACCTCATATTACCACCACAACTCACTGTATATCGACCTCTAAATGAGCTGGAATGGGTTTAAATTGTTATCGATTGGATTTAGGGCTCCGATCTCATTCCGAAAAGGTATTGTGGGCGAAAATCGGACAACCGGAAATGTGTTGTCTTATTCTCGAATGGGTAAATCTTATTCTCTGTTGGATGGAGAATACAAGCTCTTACCAAAAAGTGTTGTGCGCAAAAATTGAACAACCGGATCAAAAGTTATGGCTGCTTGAAGTTTAGGTATAATTTGAAGCATTACCACTGGAACACACTGTATATCGAACAATAAACAAACTTGAATGGTTATATCCTACTCTCCATTCGATTTAGGTCTCTGAGCTCATTCTAAAAAGGTAATGTGGGCAAAATTTGGGCAACTGGATCAAGAGTTCTGTCTGTTTGAAGTTTATGTGTCATTTGGAGCCAAATCCCACATTACCACTGCAACCCACTGTAGATCAACCACTAAATGAACTGGAATGGGTAAAACTTGTTGTCCATTGGATGTAGGGCTCTGATCTCATTTCGAAAAGGTGTTGTGGGCAAAAATCAGACAATCAGATCAAAGTTCTGGCTGTTTCAAGTTTAGGTGTCATTTGGAGCTAAATTTTGCATTACCAGTGCAACCCATTATATCGACAACTAAATGAACTGCAATGGGTATAATTTGTGCTTCAATGAATGTAGGGCTCCGATCTCATTCATAAAAGGTGTTGAGGGGGTAAAATCAGACAACCAGATCAAAAGTTATTACTGTATAAATTTTGAGTGTCGTTCGGAGCTAAATCTCTCACTTTCACATCAAACCGCATAAATTCTTTCATTTTGAAATCAATGTGTCATGTGGAGCTAAATCTTGCACTACCACTACAACCCACTATATATATCGACCTCTAAGCGAGCTTGAATGAGTTAAAATTGTTCTCCATTGGATTTAGGGCTCCGATCTCATTCCGAAAAGGTGGGCGAAAATTACACAACCGGATCAAAAGTTATGGATGTTTGAAGTTTAGGTCTCATTTTGAGCTAAATACCTTATTACCAACCCGCTGTATATTGACCGCTAAATAAACTGGAATGGGTAAAACTTGTTCTCCATTGGATGTAGGGATACGAGCGCATTCCAAAAAGGTGTTGTGCGCAAAAATTGGACAACCAGATCAATAGTTATGGCTGTTATAATTTCTGTGTCAAGAGGAGCTAAATTCCACATTACCATTGCAACCCGCTGTATATTGACCACTAAAATGAGCTGGAATGGTTAAAAATTGTGCTCCATTGGTTGTATGCCTCCGAGCATATTCCGAAAAGTTGTTGTGGGCAAAAATCAAACATACAAATCAAAAGTTATGGCTGTTAGAAGTTTAGGTGTCATTTGGAGCTAAATTTTGCATTACCGCTGCAACCCGACATATATCGACAACTAAATGAACTGGAATGGGTAAAATTTGTGCTCCAATGAATTTAGGTCTCTGAGCTCATTTCAAAAAGGTGTTGTGGGGTAAAATCAGAAAACCGCATCAAGAGTTGTTGCTGTTTTAAGATTGAGTGTCATTTGCAGCTAAATCTCTCATTTTCACTACAACCCGCATTAAAAATTCAGGCATTTTGAAGTGTATGTCATTTGAAGCTAAATCTTATATTACCTCCACAACTCACTGTATATCGACCTCTAAACGAGCTGGAATGGGTTTTAATTGTTCTCGATTGGATTTAGGTCTCCGATCTCATTCCGAAAATGTATTGTGGGCGAAAATCGGACAACTGGAAATGTGTTGTCTTTTTCTCGAATGGGTAAATCTTATTCTCTGTTGGATGGAGAATACAAGCTCTTACCAAAAAATTGTTGTGCGTAAAAATTGAACGACCGGATCAAAAGTTATGGCTGCTTGATGTTTAGGTGTAATTTGGAGCTAAATCCCGCATTACCACTAGAACCCACTGTATATCAAATAATAAACAAACTGGAATGGTTATATCCTACTCTCCATTGGATTTAGGGCTCTGAGCTCATTCTAAAAAGGTAATGTGGGCAAAAATTGTGCATCTGGATCAAGAGTTCTGTCTGTTTGAAGTTTATGTGTCATTTGGAGCTAAATCCCACATTAACATTGCAACCCACTGTAGATCAACCACTAAACGAACTGGAATGGGTAAAACTTGTTGTCCATTGTATGTAGGGTTCCGATCTCATTCCGAAAAGGTGGTGTGGGCAAAAATCAGACAACCGGATCAAAGTTATGGTTGTTTCAAGTTTATGTGTCATTTGGAGCTAAATTTTGCATTACCAGTGCAACCCGTTATATATCGACAACTAAATGAACTGCAATGGGTAAAACTTGTGCTTCAATGAATGTAGGGCTCCGAGCTCATTCCTAAATGGTGTTAAGGGGGTAAAATAAGGCAACCGGATCAAAAGTTATTGCTGTATAAAGTTTGAGTGTCGTTCGGAGCTAAATCTCTCACTTTCACTACAAACCGCATCATAAATTCTTTCATTTTGAAATTAATATGTCATTTGGAGCTAAATCTCGAACTACCACTACAACCTACTGTATATCGACCTCTAAGCGAGCTTGAATGGGTTAAAATTGTTCTCCATTGGATTTAGGTCTCCGATCTCATTCTGAAAAGGTATTGTGGGCAAAAATCAGACAACCGGATCAAAAGTTACGGATGTTCGAAGTTTAGGTATCCTTTCGAGCTAAATACCTTATTACCAAGCCACTGTATATTTACCACTAAAATGAGCTGGAATGGTTTAAAATTGTTCTCTATTGGCTGTAGGGCTCTGAGATCATTCCAAAAAGGTGTTGTGCACAAAAATCGGACAACCAGATCAAAAGTTATGGCTATTACAGTTTCTGTGTCAAGACGAACTAAATCCCTCATTACCATTGCAACCCGTTGTATGAATTTCACCACTAAAATGAGCTGGAATGGTTTAAAATTGTGCTCCATTGGATGTACGCCTCCGAGCATATTCCGAAAAGGTGTTGTGGGCAAAAAACAACATACGAATCAAAAGTTATGGCTGTTAGAAGTTTAGGTGTCATTTGGAGCTAAATTTGATATTACCACTGCAACCCACTATATATCGACAACTAAATGAACTTGAATGGGTAAAACTTGTGCTCTAATGAATGTAGTGCTCCGAGCTCATTTAGAAAAGGTGTTGTGGTGTAAAATCATACAACCGCATCAAGAGGTGTTGCTGTTTAAGATTGAGTGTCATTTGCAGCTAAATCTCTCATTTTCACTACAAACCGCATTAAAAATTCTGGCATTTTGAAGTGAATGTGTCATTTGGAGTTAATCTCGTATTACCACCATAACTCACTGTATATCGACCTCTAAACGAGTTGGAATGGGTTTATATTGTTCTCGATTGGATTTAGGGCTCCAATCTCATTCCGAAAAGGTATTGGGCAAAAATTGGACAACCGGATCAAAAGTTACGGATGTTTGAAGTTTAGGTCTCCTTCCGAGCTAAATACCTTATTACCAACCCACTGTATATTGACCACTAAACAAACTGGAATGGGTAAAACATGTTCTCCATTGGATGTAGGGCTCCGATCTCATTCCAAAAAGGTGTTGTGAGCAAAAATCAGACAACTAGATGAAAAGTTATGGTTGTTATAGTTCTGTGTCAAGAGGAGCTAAATCCCTCATTACCATTACAACCCGCTGTATATTCACCACTAAAAAGAGCTGGAATGGTTTAAAATTGTGCTCCATTGGATGTATGCCTCCGAGCATAATCTGAAAAGGTGTTGTGGATAAAAATCAAACATATAAATCAAAAGTTATGGTTGTTAGAAGTTTACGTGTCATTTGGAGTTAAATTTCATATTACCACTACAACCCGTTATATATCGACAACTAAATGAACTGGAATGGGTAAAACTTGTGCTCTAATGAATGTAGTGCTCCGAGCCCATTTAAAAAAGGTGTTGTGGGGTAAAATCAGACAACTGCTTCAAGAGGTGTTGCTATTTTAAGATTGAGTGTCATTTGCAGCTAAATCTCTCATTTTTACTACAACCCGCATTAAAAATTCTGGCATTTTGAAGTGTATGTGTCGTTTGGAGCTAAATATCATATTACCACCACAACTCACTGTATATCAACCTCTAAATGAGCTGAGATGGGTTTAAATTGTTCTCGATTAGATTTAGTGCTCCGATCTCATTCCGAAAAGGTATTGTGGGCGAAAATCGGACTACCGGATCAAAAGTTACGGATGTTTGTAGTTTAGGTCTCCTTTCGAGCTAAATACCTTATTACCAACCCGCTGTATATTGACCACAAAACAAACTGGAATGGGTAAAACATGTTCCCATTGGATACGGGCTTCGATCTCATACCAAAAAGGTGTTGTGTGCAAAAATCGGAAAACCAGATCAAAAGTTATGGCTGTTACAGTTTCTGTGTCAAGAATAGCTAAATCCCTCATTACCATTGCAACCCACTGTATATTGACCACTAAAAAGAGCTGGAATGGTTTAAAATTGTGCTCCATTGGATGTATGCCTCCGAGCATATTCCGAAAAGGTGTTGTGGGCAAAAATCAAACATACAAATCAAAAGTTATGGCTGTTAGAAGTTTAGGTGTCATTTGGAGCTAAATTTCGCATTACCGCTGCAACCCGCTATATATCGACAACTAAATGAACTGGAATGGGTAAAACTTGTGCTCCAATGAATGTAGTGCTCCGAGTACATTTCGAAAAGGTGTTGTGGAGTAAAATCAGACAACCGCATCAAGAGTTGTTGTTGTTTTAAGATTGAGTGTCATTTGCAGCTAAATCTCTCATTTTCACTACAACCCGCATTAAAAATTCTGGCATTTTGAAGTGTATGTGTCTTTGAAGCTAAATTGCATATTACCACCACAACGCACTGTATATCGACCTCTAAATGAGCTGGAATGGGTTTAAATTGTTCTCGATTGGATTTAGGGCTCCGATCTCATTCCGAAAAGGTATTGTGGGCGAAAATTGGACAACCAGAAATGTGTTGTCTTATTCTCGAATGAGTAAATCTTATTCTATGTTGGATGGAGAATATGTGCTCTTATCGCAAAAGTGTTGTGCGCAAAAATCGAACAACCGGATCAAAAGTTATGGCTGCTTGAAGTTTAGGTGTAATTTGGAGCTAAATCCCGCATTTCCACTAGAACCCACTATATATCGAACAATAAATGAACTTGAATGGTTATATCCTACTCTCCATTGGATTTAGGGCTCTGAGCTCATTCTAAAAAGGTAATGCGGGCAAAAATTGGGCAACTGGATCAAGAGTTCTGTCTGTTTGAAGTTTATGTGACATTTGGAGCTATATCCCACATTACCACTGCAACCCACTGTAGATCAACCACTAAACGAACTGGAATGGGTAAAACTTGTTGTCCATTGGATGTAGGGCTCCGATCTCATTCCGAAAAGGTGTTGTGGTCAAAAATCAGACAACCGGATCAAAGTTATGGCTGTTTCAAGTTTATGTGTCATTTGGAGCTAAATTTTGCATTACCAGTGCAACCCGTTATATATCGACAACTAAATGAACTGCAATGGATAAAACTTGTGCTTCAATGAATGTATGGCTTCAAGCTCATTCCTAAAAGGTGTTGAGGGGGTAAAATCAGGCAACCGGAGCAAAAGTTATTGTTGTATAAAGTTTGAGTGTCGTTCGGAGCTAAATCTCTCACTTTCACTACAAACCGCATCTTAAATTCTTTCATTTTGAAATTAATTTGTCATTTGGAGCTAAATTGATGTAGGCCTACGCTCTCCAATACACTCATTTCCGGGTAGATCAACGACGAACGCGCGGCTCAAGAAAAATGATGCAAATGCAAGCCACACAGTGCAAGTGCATCGGACAAGGCAAAGAGAAACAATTGCCACACGAAGGACCGCTAATCCTCTAGAGATCTCCCAAGGGCTATAAGCCAATGTTCGATCAAGCGAAAAGGACCCACGTGATCCGATCAAGCTATGCGTTGTACCAAAAGAGACCCACCGAAAAATATCGATTCGGAAAATGGTAGATCTCTATAACGCCCCTGATTTTCGTTAATTATTTTACGTACCCTCTGTGACATAATTTTGGCGTAAGGGCATTATGTCAGCTCGTGTGGTAGTGTTTCGAGTTTTAGCTTAGTTAAAGCTTGTGATTTAGGTCAAGTGTGCGAGATTTCGCGTCGTTTCGAGTTAAAGTGAAGATTTTGAGTGGATATCAAGATTTTAGCTTCGGAAGGCTTTATCCGGAGTTTGGCTCGTCGGAATTGAATTCTGACTCCGCCGTTGGATTCGTAGCGCCGTTTTTCAGTTAAGGCGCGAATTTCGTGGGAATCCGAGTTGTTCTGGTCGCCCTCGCAGTTTAAGTAATTAGGGAATTAATTAATTAATTAATTATTAAATTAGGTTTTCACATAAATACCTAAAACATCTCCTCCTATTCTTCATCTTCTCCCTCGCTCAAAAGTAGCCGCCGAGCGAGAGAGGCGAGTGCGGAGTGTCGGATAGCTTCCGGCCGGCGGTTTCTAGGGCTGTAGTGGTCGGAATCGTGATTGGATTGAAGATTTGGAAAGCTCTCGGTGAGATCTTCGTTCTAGCGGTAAGCTTTTTCTCGTTTCGAGGAGTTTTGGGAGATTTGGCGGTGACCTAACTCTTCCTTTTGGTCCGAATCGTTCCAGGATTTCGTGCTTGAGTGTTTCCTTAGCCTTCGGAGCGGAGGATCTCGAGTTTTGCAAGGTTAAGGCAAGTGGTTTCTTCCTCTTTCTCTCTTGATTCTTTAAACGATTGGTTTGCTCATTTTGAGCTCCTGTCATGCTGATTAGCAAGAGTTTTGTGTGTTTGGTGTAGTAACTTATGATCTAGAACCTCCCCTTGATTTTCTCCTCTTCAATCTTACCCTAGTATCTAGTTTTCCTTGGAGAAAACCGTGAGCTGAATAAATTCCATTTTTCTTACTGATTCTAGCTTACTCGAGAAATTGCCTGTCTTGTCTCGAGAAATCCTTTCCATGTCTCGAGAAATTGCCTGTCTTGTCTCGAGAAGTCCTTTCCATGTCTCGAGAAATCCCTCGCTTTGTCTCGAGAATTCCTTTGCTGTCTCGAGAAATCACCTTTCGTATCTCGAGAGACTGCCTTTTTCTCGAGATTTCAACCTTCTATTTCTCGAGAAGTCCTCAATTTGAGGTGGTTTTTTTGGCGTGGTTTCCGGTGGTGGGATTACAAAATTTGGACGGGGCTCTGCCCCGCACCCCGCAAGGGCTCTGCCCCTTGACCCCGCTCGCTGATCGGTCAGCGAGACCACCGCCAGGGGCGCTGCCCCTTGGACCCCGTTAGGGGCTCTGCCAGGGGCGCTGCCCCTTGGACCCCGTTAGGGGCTCTGCCCCTAAGACCCCGCCAGGGGCGCGGCCCCTTGGAACCCTGCCAGGTGCGCATGTGATTTCGTTGAGTTTTTTTTATGTTTGAATCTCGTGTCCCCTCGGGTGCACTTGGATGGTGGCCAGTGACCTTTCGGTGCTCCTGATCTCGAATCCCTCTCGTTTGAACTTTTTTTCTACTCGTTGTGGTCTGTTGACATTTGAGTTACTCTTATGATTCATATTGATCGATGTGTACTTCGCCTTGGCCCTATTTCTTAGGGCCTTCCAGTGATTATCCTTTCGGGCAGCGTCCCGTGTTTAATTAAAATTTAAGTGATAAGAACTACTGTCTTTAGCCTTAAACAGTAGTTGTGTTTGGGGGACAGTGGGGGGGTGGAAAATGTTACAGCCTTGCACGGTATTCGTGTCTGGGTGGTTGGGTCTAGTGGTACCCCCACCTGGTTTTGGGCTTTGGGTAGCGGAGGTAGTTAACCGCTCCCGTATAATTTGAGCTGATCAGTCTCTTTAATTGATAAAACTAAATAAATGAACGTGTTGTTTCTCTTTTGGTATTTAGTGCACTTGAAGCTTGTTGACTCTTTGTTTAGAGCTCTCTTTTGGTAAATTTGGCTTGGGTTGGTACCCCTTGTGCCTTGCTTGCTTTTCTGCTAGTTTTCTGCCACTTGTAATTCCTTGCTGAGGCGTTCTTTGTTGTATTGAATGCCTCAGGTTCAGAGCCGTAGCGGCTAGTGGTGTAGCCTGAAGTTCAGAGTTTTTGTAGTTGTTCACCACGCTGTTGCGAGGTAGTTGTTTTTAGTTACTTCTTGTGCTCAAACATACTAGTTGGTGTCAATGGGTTAGTGTCATGTTATTGACGCCCATTGTGCCCCTTTTTATACTTTATAGTTTATTTGCCAGATTATGCCACTACTTTTAAATATTGTGTATCTTACCCTCTGGGAATGATTTATGTTAGGTGCACTATAGTTATTAAAAAAATGGTTTTTCTTCATCCTCATTGCATTCTTTCTAACTGAAACCCTTAACTCTAAAGTCGCCTAAAAGTATTTTCTACTCTTACAATACGCCTAGCTATGTGCATATCATTTACGTCATGCTCCGTCGTTTGCATACATGTAGGACTTTAAGTAAACTAAAGCAAGTATTTTCCGCTGCAATTATATATACTTTCTCGGTGGACTAGTTGATCCACGAACTGAGAGACACAGTTCTTATCTCAAAACCCCTAATAAATGATTCCAAATGATGACTTATCATATAATCATGTTTGTTTAGTTAAGTGGTAGGTTCCCGCCTGAGCGTCTATAGTTGTCTCCTGTATGACGTGGCATCATGACGTGTATTTTCTCTTACTCTGATATCCTTAAATTCAGAGAAAATGCGGGTTGTGACAATCTCTCCCAACAAAAAGCGAGGCTCGCCAAACCCCTTCGAATATTAAAATAACGGATGAAAAAAATGCAACTTTCAATATGAAGAAAACCATGAAAAATCAGTGATTCGAAGATCACGCCACAGTATTCCACCACAAGAAAAATCAAGAGGGAAAACACGCTAGTGGTTTCTTCGTTACCCGCTTGAGATAGGATTGGCCTCAAGCAATACACTCGCCCGACCGTTTCTTCTTCGGATCCACCGGAGGAGCGTTGTTTGGAGAGGAATCTGTTCGCCGTCTTGCTTCACCGTATCCAAGATCCGCCGAATATCACTTAGATCCCTTGGAGGAAACCGTAGAGAATGAAGATCCGTCCAAGCTTGGAGAGAGAAAAGGTGGTGAGATATTTCGTGGGTGAGAGGGGGCGGCTAGAGGAGAGAACAGGGGAGATCTCCCTTAGGAGTGGGCGGAGGGCGGTTGGAAGGAGGAGAGGAGGGGCGGCCTCCTTTTGGCCGAACCTAGGAGAGAGGGGAAGAGAGGTGGGCGGCCACCAAGAGAGGGAGAGAATTAGAGGAGGGAAAAATTATGGTTGGTTTTTTTTCTTCATCAAAATTAAAACATAAAATAATACATCAAGGTCTTTTATAGGCCTTGCTTTAGTTTGTCTAAGCGCAGCCCAAAATTAAACACAACTAAAATTTAAAACAATAACAATACATAAAATTGAAATATGATAAAATTAGTAATTATAATAAAATATTATAATTATTAATTGCTTTGCTTGCGCCTCGGGCGGAGATTGTAGCGGCGCGCTTCATTGTCGTCACGACGGTGATGGCGTAAATCCTTGGCCGGTGTGTTGTCTTCATCTATAGGTGCGCCGTCCTCCGTAGGTGCACCGTTTCCAATATCTTCATGTTGAGGGTCTTCATGCTGAGGGCCGTCGTCGCCATCAATCCTCCCCCGCTCAAAAGTACTCATCGGAGGCAGGGCAGTCATGCCAACGGATCAAGTACCGGCGACTGGTACTACTAGGCGAGGAAAGCACTTCATTTGTTAGGATCCTGTCAGGAACATAAATGGTTCGGGGGAACCTTGGAAACGCATTAGGCAAAAAAAGGAGAATTAATTCCGTCATCAACATTCAACGTACCTCCTGTGGGGATCGAAGAAGAGAGCGAGCCGGGCATATCCTCACCCCCACACCCATTAGATAAAGAAGAGTAACCAAACGGTCAGACCGATAAATCAAGTGGTGGAGACACATACGGCGTTAAATCCGAAACATTAAAAATAGGGGAGATTCCCCATTCAGTGGGTAACTCCAAAAGAAATGCATTTTCTCCTAGTTTTTTTAATATTCGAAATGGGCCCGCTCGCCGATTAGCCAACTTTTTTAAGACGCCCGAAGGCATCCGTTCAGGGACAAGACGCACCATAACCAAATCTCCAACTTTCAAGTGGGATGCCCTCCTATGTACGTTAGTGTTTACTTGATAAGACGCGTATTGAGTCTCGAGCGTTTCCTTCACGTGTTTATGTAAGTCATGAACATGAGCGGCAAAATCCTGTGCAAATTGACTCGATTTGTAAGATGGAGGTAACGGAATTAAGTCAAGTGGCACAGGGGCCTTATAGTCGTGCACGATCTCATTTGGGGACAACCCGGTGGACCTATTTTTTGAGTTATTGTAAGCCAATTGTGCATGGGGAAGGATGAGGTCCCACGTACCCTTGTGGTCACCAACGAGACACCGCAGTAAAATACCCAAACTCCGATTCACTACCTCCATTTGCCCATCCATTTGGGGATGGTAGGCTGAGGAAAACAAGAGCTTAGTGCCCATGATCCGCCACAAGGTCTTCCAGAAATAACTAGTGAATTTCACGTCCCGATCGGTGACTATGGACTTAGGAACGCCTCGATGTCCAACGACTTCCTTAAAATTTAACTTTGCTACGTGAGATGCGTCGTCTGTCTTATTACCCGCAATAAAATACGACATTTTGGAGAATCGGTCAACGACCACCAGAATGGAATCGTTTCGACGAAAAGTGACAGGAAGACCTAGAATAAAATCCATACTAATATCCTCCCAATGTACTGAAGGAATCGGGAGAGGGGTGTAAAGCCCCGCATTCATTTTGTTCCCCTTAGCCAATTGGCACGTCCGGCAACTGCTCACAATCTTATGTACTGTCGACTTAAGACCCGGCCAATAAAACTTATCCTCTACTAACGTGATGGTTTTGTCACGTCCAAAATGTCCGCCTAGACCACCACTATGCAACTCCCACACGATGAAATTGTGAAGGGACGAGCGGGGGATACAAAGTTTGTCGTGCCTAAATAGGTAGCCGTCGCGAATATAATTCGCGGAAATGGTCGTGGGCGCATCGCCGTGAGTGGAAAGATATATCTCTTTAAAATTCGGGCAATTGACATACTCATCCTTAATACGTTCAAATCCGATCGCCTTTACCTCTAACGTGGTCAATAATAAGGAGACGCGACTAAGGGCGTCCGTCACACGGTTAAGGGTTCCCTTAAGATGTTTGATAATAAAAGAGTACTCCTGGAGATAGGAGACCCACTTAGCGTGTCGGGGGCTGACCTTGCTTTGGGAGTTGACAAATCTTAACGCCTCATGATCGGATTGTATGACAAACTCCTTCGGGAGGAGGTAGTGCCGCCAATGTTGGAGGCAACGTATCACAGCATAGAACTCACGGTCATAATTCGAATAATTCAGTTTTGGACCCGCCAATTTCTCACTAAAATACCCCACCGGATGACCTTCCTGACTTAATACTCCTCCAATACCGATCCCCGACGCGTCACAAGATAATTCAAAGACCTTATTAAAGTCCGGCAACCGTAATAGGGGGCTTCCGACATCTTATCTTTAATCGTTTGGAATGCATGAGTGGTCGATTTCGTCCAAGTGAACTCCCCTTTTTCCATACACTCGGTGATCGATGCCATGATGCTACTAAAATCACGAATGAATCGGCGATAGAATGTGGCTAATCCGTGGAAACTCCTAACGTCCCTAATGTTAGTGGGTTCAGGCCAATCTCCAATGGCTTGGACCTTCTTAGGATCCACGTGTATTAATTCCGAACTCACGATATACCCGAGGAATTCTACGGACGAAACATAGAATGTACATTTTTTGATATTGACGAATAATTTTTCCGCGCGCAACGTCTCTAGGATGGTCCTCAAGTGCGATTCGTGATCAATAGTAGACGTGCTAAAAAACAGAATATCATCAAAATATACCACAATAAATTTTCACATGTAGGGTTGGAAGACGTGTGTCATCATCCTCGAGAATGTACTAGGGGCATTGGATAATCCGAACGGCATTACTAACCACTCATAGAGCCCCTCTTTAGATTTAAAAGCAGTCTTCCACTCATCGCCCTCCCGGATTCTGATCTGATGGTAGCCACTCCTAAGGTTCAATTTAGAAAAGATCGTGGCACCGACTAACATGTCCAACAAGTCGTCCAAGCGCGGGATGGGAAACCGATATTTAATTGTGATTTTATTAATGGCTCTACTATCGACGCACATCCTCCCCGAGCCATCTTTCTTTGGTGCTAACAAGGCCGGAACGGCACACGGACTCTTACTATGACGAATAAATCCCTTTTGTAACAAATCCGAAATTTGCGTTTGGAGTTCTAAATGTGCTGGCGGATTTAACCGATAGTGAGGCATGTTGGGTAAAGAGGACCCTGGGATTAAATCTATTGCGTGCTGGATGTCTCGTAATGGGGGTAACGTAGGGGGCAGCTTTTCTGGGTAGACATCCTTAAATTCCTCTAACATGCTCCGCAGGGCGGGTGGTAAACAATCAAATGAAGGCACGTCTTCCTTGATTTGTAGACAAACCAAGGCATATAGGACACCATCCAAAAATGTCTGGCGTGCGAACTCTTTCTTACCAAGCAGACTTAAGGTCTTCTTCTCTACAGGTACAATTGTGTCTTTCGAGGCGCTCGACGGATCCTTAGGCGGAGTGGGTTTCAAGATAATGGTCTTGCCATTAAACTTGAATTCGTAGGTGTTGGCTCGCCCGAAGTGGGTAACGTCATGGTCAAAAAGCCACGGACGCCCAAGCAACACATGACAGGCATCCATGGGGATGACGTCACACCAAATCTTCTCTGAATAAGTTTTGATGTTGAGGGGAACCAAACAGCGCCGCGCAACCGGAAGGGATGTCTTATTAACCCATGCCACCTTGTAAGGGTGAGGGTGCGGGTCGGTGACCAATTTCATCCGGGTCACGGCGTTCTCAGAAATAACGTTCATGCAACTTCCGTTATCAATAATCAGCTTACACCACTTCTCGCCGCTTTTAAAATTTAAAGAAAAGATGTTCGTCTGATTCCAGTCATCAGACGCACGCGGGGAGGCGTAAATACAACGCATCACCATCATGTTGGTGTCATCGTCTAAATCACTCGGTACTCCCTCCGAGTCGGAGTCATCACCGGCCTCATACTCGAGCTCGGCGGCGTCGTCAGTAGTGTCCAACAGAGCTAAGGGCTTGGCCTTAGTGGGGCATTCACTAGCGTAGTGCCCCTGAACACCACAGCTAAAACACGAAGCATTCGATTTGCTAATCCGACCTACAGGCACACGATCGCCAGCTGGGTTACGCATATTTCTAGCTGTAATGACGACGGAGTTTGAATCGGTGGATCGAAACTTCCCTTTGTCTCGCATGGCTAACGGAGGAGGTCCTAAGATGGACTTGTTCTTTTGGAATGAACGCGACTTAGATTTGTGCACCAGGTGCTTCTCAATGTCTAACGCGGCGTTATACGTGGTGTTCAAATCAGTGTGACCATAGCGAAGGCGTTTACCCTGAATTTCGGTACTAAGCCCTTTGCGGAATCGGGAGAGGGTAACTTCGGGCATTTCCTTAATGTCACATCTAACCATCATATCTTTCAAGATCCCCATGTACTCCGCGACCGAGCGGTTCCCTTGTCGAAGGGAGGCTAACTCATCAAACATTGTGTTCGATGATACGTCGGGACGTACTGGTCAGTCAACAGGGCATTCATGCCCACCCAGCCAATGGGAGGCAAACCATCCCTCGCACCTAAACGCCGCTCCTCATTGAGCCAGTAAGACTTAGCTCGACCCAACAACTTCATACGCGCCACACGCACCTTATCCTCGTCAGTTAAATTTTGCCACTGAAAGTAGCATTCTATCTCCGTAACCCAATCCAAAAAAACTTGGGGATCACCCAACCCATCATAGGATGGTGGTTTGATCCGGACAGCCCTAGTGATATCAAAACTGTGCGGTGCTCGTGGGGCCTGTTCGGGATAACCATTAAGATTAATGTTCCCTTCAGCACGTTGGGGGGCTGCAGGGTTTGGGGGGTCAGGGTCAGGGACACGGTTAACGTTAATATTTTTTTCCCGCATGATCCGGAGGTGTCCTTTGGGCTAGCTGAATCTCATGTAACATCTCTCGGATATCCGTCAACTGATCATTGAACTCCTGGCGGAGTTCATCAACAGCCGTTGGACCGTGACCCGAGTCCCGGTCGTCCGTCATTTGAGACGAGGACGTAGGATACTCTGTGCCAAGTCTCGTACGCATGCAACGTAGACCTAACGATTTTGACCGAAAAAGTTTATCAATGAAGATTTTTTTTTTTGATTTTCTAATAGAAAATGTTATGTAGAATATTAAAAAAAAAATTTGATTTTTTTTGCTGGAAAATAACAGGTTTAGGATGCTAAACGCAGACCAGAAATTTTAAACAAGCTAAAAATTTTATGAAAGATATTTTTTCTCCCGCCTAATAACTAGGGTAGTAAAATATTTTTTTGATTTTCTTACAGAGAAAGTAATGGGGAATGTCCAGAATTTTTTTTTGAATTTCGCAGAAAAATAAAAATTCTAGACCGCTATTCGCAAACCGACGAAAATTTATTTTAAAATTTTCAGCCTAGAAACGTGTGTAGAATGTGAGTGCCGGTGTCCTAAGAAAATAATAGGAATGCGCCAATTAAGAAATTGACACAAACCTGTCTCTGATACCAAATTGATGTAGGCCTACGCTCTCCAATACACTCGTTACCGGGTAGATCAACGACGAACACGCGACTCAAGAAAAATGATGCAAATACAAGCCACACAGTGCAAGTGCACCGGACTAGGCAAAGAGAAACAATTGCCACACGAAGGACCGCTAATCCTCTAGAGATCTCCCAAGGGCTATAAGCCAATGTTCGATCAAGCGAAAAGGACCCACCCGATCCGATCAAGCTATGCGTTGTACCAAAAGAGACCCACCGAAAAATATCGATTCGGAAAATGGTAGATCTCTCCCAACAAAAAGCGGGGCTCGCCAAACCCCTTCGAATATTAAAATAACGGATGAAAAAAATGCAACTTTCAATATGAAGAAAACCACGAAAAATCAGTGATTCAAAGTTCACGCCACAGTATTCCACCACAAGAAAAATCAAGAGGGAAAACACGCTAATGGTTTGTTCGTTACCCGCTTGAGATAGGATTGGCCTCAAGCAATACACTCGCCCGACCGTTTCTTCTTCGGATCCACCGGAGGCGCGTTGTTTGGAGAGGAATCCATTCGCCATCTTGCTTCATCGTATCCAAGATCCGCCGAATATCACTTAGATCCCTTGGAGGAAACCGTAGAGAATGAAGATCCTTCCAAGCTTGGAGAGAGAAAAGGCGGTGAGATATTTCGTGGGTGAGAGGGGCGGAGATTGTAGCGGCGCGCTTCATTGTCGTCACGACGGCGATGGCGTAAATCCTTGGCCGGTGTGTTGTCTTCATCCGTAGGTGCGCCGTCCTCCGTAGGTGCACCGTTTCCAACATCTTCATGCTGAGGGTCTTCATGCTGAGGGTCGTCGTCGCCATCATAAATCTTGCACTGCCACTACAACCCACTATATATCGACCTCTAAGCGAGCTTGAATGGGTTAAAATTGTTCTCCATTGGATTTAGGGCTCTGATCTCATTCCGAAAAGGTATTGTGGGCTAAAATCAGACAACCGGATCAAAAGTTACGGATGTTTGAAGTTTAGGTCTCCTTTCGAGCTAAATACCTTATTACCAAGCCGCTATACATTGACCACTAAACAAACTGAAATGAGTAAAACTTGTTCTCCATTGGATGTAGGGCTCCGAGCTCATTCCAAAATAGTGTTGTGCGCAAAAATTGGACAAACAGATCAAAAGTGACGGCGGTTACAGTTTCTGTGTCAAGACGAGCTAAATCCCTCATTTCCATTGCAACCCGTTGTATATTGACCACTAAAATGAGCTGGAATGGTTTAAAATTGTGCTCCATTGGATATACGTCTCCGAGCATATTCCGAAAAGGTGTTGTGGGCAAAAATCAAACATACAAATCAAAAGTTATGGCTATTTAAAGTTTAGGTGTCATTTGGAGCTAAATTTCGCATTATCACTGCAACCCGCTATATATCGACAACTAAATGAACTGGAATTGGTAAAACTTGTGCCCCAAAGAATGTAGTGCTCCGAGCTCATTTCAAAAAGGTGTTGTGGGGTAAAATCAGACAATCGCATCAAGAGGTGTTGTTGTTTTAAGATTGAGTGTCATTTGCAGCTAAATCTCTCATTTTCACTACAACTCGCATTAAAAATTCTGGCATTTTGAAGTGGATGTGTCATTTGGAGCTAAATCTTGTATTACCACCACAACTCAGTGTATATCGACAGCTAAACGAGTTGGAATGGGTTTGAATTGTTCTCGATTGGATTTAGGGCTTCGATCTCATTCCGAAAAGGTATTGTGGGCGAAAATCGGACAACTGGATCAAAAGTTATGGATGTTTGAAGTTTAGATCTCCTTTCGAGCTAAATACCTTATTACCAACCCGCCGTATATTGACCACTAAACAAACTGGAATGGGTAAAACTTGTTCTCCATTGGATATGAGCTCCGATCTCATTCTAAAAAGGTGTTGTGTGCAAAAATCGGATAATCAGATCAAAAATTATGGCTGTTACAGTTTTTGTGTCAAGAGGAGCTAAATCCCTCATTACCATTGCAACCCGTTGTATATTGACCACTAAAAAGAGCTGGAATGGCTTAAAATTGTGCTCCATTGGATGTATGCCTCCGAGCATTTTCCAAAAAGGTGTTGTGGGCAAAAATCAAACATACAAATCAAAAGTTATGGCTGTTAGAAGTTTAGGTGTCATTTGGGGCTAAATTTCGCATTACCGCTGCAACCCGCTATATATCGATAACTAAATGAACTAGAATGGGTAAAACTTGTGCTCCAATGAATGCAGTGCTCCGAGCTCAATTCGATAAGGTGTTGTGGGGATAAAATCGGACAACCGCATCAAGAGTTGTTGTTGTTTTAAGATTGAGTGTCATTTGTAGCTAAATCTCTCATTTTCACTACAACCCGCATTAAAAATTCTGGCATTTTGAAGTGTATGTGTCATTTGAAGCTAAATCTCGTATTGCCGCCACAACTCAATGTATATCGACCTCTAAACGAGCTGGAATGGGTTTAAATTGTTCTCGATTGGATTTAGGGATCCGATCTCATTCCGAAAAGGTATTTTGGGCGAAAATCGGGCAACCGTAAATGTGTTGTCTTATTCTCGAATGGGTAAATCTTATTCTCTATTGGATGGAGAATACGATCTCTTACCGAAAAAGTGTTGTGCGCAAAAATCGAACAACCGGATCAAAAGTTATGGCTGCTTGAAGTTTAGGTGTAATTTGGAGCTAAATCCCGCATTTCCACTGGAACCCACTGTATATCGAACAATAAATGAACTTGAATGGTTATTGTCACAACCCGCATTTTCCCATGAATTTAATAAATATTATCAGAGCAAAGGGAAAATACGCGCTATGATGCCACGTCAAGCAGGGGACAACTACCGACGCTCAGGCAAACACTCCTTACGATTAGTTTACAAAAGACATAAATGTGCTTGGATTAAAAAGAGAATTTTACATTTTTGCTTAGGACCGTGTCCCTCAGTCCGGTGTATCATATAGTCCACAAGTAGAAAGCTATATATACGCAGCGGAAAATAGGTTCATTTTAGCCTACATGAGCATGAAGATCAACAGCCCAGAAATGTTATGCACTTATCTATGTTTAGTATAGTAAGAAAGGATTTTCTACAATCTTCAAAGTATGTGACATTTACTTAAGATTTTGATATGCAAGAATGACATTTTTATACCAATAATGTAACTAATGCATCCTAGCATAAGGCTTCTCAGAGAGCAAGTAGGTAAACAACTCGAAAGTAACAGCAAAACAACTAGCAAGTAATCTAGCACAAGAAAACTAGAGCTATGGGCGTCAACAACTGACACAAGCGCATAGAAAAACAAGGTACAAGCCTAAATCTGAAACAAAAGGAACAACTACCTCACAACCGTGTGGGGAGAATGAACCACTACAACTAACTGCAGCTCCAGAGAACACCAACTCTACCAACCGAACAGTTATGGCTCCGAGCCTGAGACATTCAAAAGAAAAGAATGTCTCAGCAAGAATGTGCAAGAAACCCAAGGCTAGCAGCAATCAGAAATAAAGGATTTCAGAAAGGAGGACTAATCAGATAAGCATCTATAATCTTACAACAACCCGAGCCAGCTCAAACAGTGCATCGGTAAGAGGAAAAGCCTGCACCAGAAAGTAAAAGCCAAAACAATCAAGCCAACCACTGGTCCGCCATTGCGGCTCAGAGGTGGTGGTTATACACATACTATCATAATACGCATATATAAGCATATATGTTTATAAGAACTTGAGACTGATCAGCTCAAATTAAAAATGTGGCGGTCCTTTATCCTCTACCAACCCAAAAAGCCAAAACCGGGTGGTGGTACTCTATCCACTGCCACCCGAAAGCCACAACCGGGTGGTGGTCCTTTATCCACTGCCACCCAAAAAGCCAAAACTGGGTGGTGGTCCTTTATCCACTGCCACCCAAAAAGCCAAAACTGGGTGGTGGTCCTTTATCCACTGCCACCCAAAAACTACCCACCGCACAAGGATTAAGACAAAGGTTCTAAGTAATTAAATTTAGTTTCAATTAAGACATGGGACGTAACCCGAGATATCAGCACCATAACACCGTAAGAATAGGGTCACAAAGAAATAAACACTACTCAACGATTCATTTGAAAACACTTGGTGAGTCCAAACTTGACTCTCAACGAACTTCCCGTAACAGTACGATGAATAAGGCACGACAAGACAGCATAAAAGATCGCTAACCAAATGCAGGAAAACTCAAAGAATAAAGCATAGCTTATCAAAAGTCTCAACAACAGGGCTTAAAATGCTCGATAACATCGCTTAAGATACCCGGGAACACCTGACAAAAGAACATAAAAATATATGAGGAAACAATTTAGAATAAGCGATGAAGTCGACAGAAAAACTTATCAAAAGTTGACAGGAAAACTTAACAAAAGTTGACGGGAAAAGACTTATATCAAAGTCGACGAGAAGGACATATATCAAAGTTGACTAGAATATTTCATGTCAAAGTCGAAGGGAAACTTCATAAAAGAAGAAATAATTGCACGATCTTAGGGCGAGCAAACTTTTCTAAACCTAGGGAAGTCTTATCAGACTACCTGGT
Organism: Dactylorhiza incarnata; assembly: GCA_033032865.1. Taxonomy (NCBI): domain Eukaryota; kingdom Viridiplantae; phylum Streptophyta; class Magnoliopsida; order Asparagales; family Orchidaceae; genus Dactylorhiza; species Dactylorhiza incarnata. The sequence goes on along the minus strand of JAWHQI010000330.1, from coordinate 1,397,230 downwards.
AGCATAACTAAACAGGTATAGAAGCTATCTAGATTCAAAGGGGGGTGACAGCAGGAATCAAGAACCCAGAACACCAATAAGACCCCAAAAAGGGAAACACAACAGCCACTAACCTAAAATCAACAGGTTAGGCAGACAAGGAAGAAGAAAGGACTGAAATGAAGGATTTTCAATCACCCAGCAAAATCAAGCCAAAGGGACTACTGCTACTCGAAGGACACAACCAACAAGAGAGCCTAGCATAACTAAGCTTCAAGAAATAAAGTATTAAGGAGAAGGACCGCTATTTGCAGTCCACAACCACTAAAAAAAGAAATCTTTACATTCAATCAGATTGCTAAGACAGTGAGGAGGAAGAATTACCCTTCACTGAGAAAGTTAACACAAAAATTTCATGGAAGACTAAGTCGAAAAGAGTTTAAAATACTCAGAAACAAAAGGCAGATTACACAGAAAACCAGGAAGTTCTGGACAAAAATTCTGGACAAAAAGGCTAGAAAATTCAGGGACTACACAGAGAGAACTTCTAAACAAGTCTATGGTATAAACAAGAATCAAAATGCATAAGAAGAAACCTGATTTCCGAGAATACACTGGAAATGACTTTTTTGAGAGAATCTACCAGAACAACAAGGAAGACCACAAACAGAACTTCACTTGCAGAAAAGTGGGAGAAACAATCATTAAAGGGGAAGAGGAACAAGACCAGGAAAAAAAGATTAAAAGAGAAGGGAAAAGGCAATAGATGACCTCAACAGCTAGGCTACTAGTGCGAGACTATGAGTGAATTTATAATTTAACCAACATCTAAATATAAATGCCGAACATGCCAACCGTATCTTCTTATACCCAGGGTCATAAAACCAAAGCAATTGAAGGCCAAATAATAAGAATAAGCTTGAGCTAAGAGGCGATTACGAAATTTGAATAATCGAGACTTGCAACCTGAAGGCGGGCCACCAGTCATATAACAACAATTGAGCATAATATCGAAGATAGAATTAGAAATGGCAACCCCCATATAGTTCTAAAAATAGAACTATATATATAGCTAATAGAAACTACGCATAGCGGTCCCAAACAAAATAATCCAACTGGAACAACATATGGCAGCCCCCAAACAGAACATTATAAAAAGGCAGCCCCCCCCCCCCCCCCCCCCCAATTAGAGCATATAACAGCAGCCCCAATTAGGCAAATATAACAGCAGCCCCCCAAGCTAGAACTAAATAGGGCAGCCCCAAAAGAAATGAAATATCTAATGGATCCAACTGCAGCTGCCCCAAAAAGAGTTTTATAAGGCAGCCCCCAACCTAGTAAATCTATTAAAACAGCCCCCAAACGTAATGCTATAAGGCAGCCCCCCCCCCCCCCCCCCCCCCCCCTCCCCCACAGATGGTTTGCAAAATCCAAACTAAACCAAGTTAAGCAGCCCCCATTTAACAATTTCTTAAGAAGCAGCCCCCAACATCAAATAAAAAAAATTGATATGACTATAAGCAACAATCCAAGGTAAATCCAACTTAGAATGACGAATCACAAACCATTTCAAACAAGGAACGAAGGGGGAAGAAGGAGAGGCGGTTTTCTTGCTTGAATTGGGAGCCGACGCCACTCGTCGAAGCGAAAACCACGACCGGGAGACTACACAACCACAGCCGAACCCAAAGAGAACTCTCCGCAACCCCGCTCCGGCGACGAAACAAGCCCCCGGCGATCTCAAACCTTCCTTCTCCGACGGCTCCGGTGCCACACGACACCACTCCGACGCAACCCTAACCCTCGACGACTCGTCGGTGCTCCACGGGATAGGGAGGAAACAAAGAAGGGTTTGGCTTTTGTTAGCAGCTGGGAGGAAATGAAATTATATAACCTCTCTCTCTCTCTTTTTTTCTTTATTTATAACTTATAACTTATATACATAAGATTTTATATATATATCCCTCATACACATGTATATATATATAATTGTATAAATGTAGCACCCTACACAAAACCCCCCCTATAAAAACTTCAAGCAAGCATACACATATGAATATATGTATTTGTATACATTTATAATAGTATGTTTATATATAAATTTTTTATGCATGCTTATATTTACATATGTATACATATATACATATATATACACATTTACATACATCTATCCGCATTTACGCCACCATCAAGAATTAACTCGCCGGACGACGACGACGACGACGTTTCCGAAATGGTAACGCCCTCCCGCATTAGTACCACGCAATGATAACTTTAATACTTAAACTATCAATATTACCATAACCCTACTCAAAATTAATTATAAGAAATACCTGGGGCGTTACAGCCACCCCTCCTAACAAAAAGTTTCGCCCCGAAATTATGCAACAACAATACCAAACATTTTACCACTATCATCCCCCATAAACCCGCTTAGAATAATTATAAGAGAAAACTTGGGGCGTTATAGTTATATCCTACTCTCCATTGGATTTAGGGCTCTGAGCTCATTCTAAAAAGGTAATGTGGGCAAAAAATGGGCAACTGGATCAAGAGTTCCGTCTGTTTGAAGTTTATGTGTCATTTGGAGCTAAATCCCGCATTACCACTGCAACCCAATGTAGATCAACCACTAAACGAACTGCAATGGGTAAAACTTGTTGTCCATTGGATGTAGGGCTTCGATCTCATTCCGAAAAGGTGTTGTGGGCAAAAATCAGACAACCGGATCAAAGTTATGACTGTTTCATGTTTATGTGTCATTTGGAGCTAAATTTCGCATTACTAGTGCAACCCATTATATATCGACAAATAAATGAACTGTAATGGGTAAAACTTGTGCTTCAATGAATGTAGGGCTCCGAGCTCATTCCTAAAAGGTGTTTAGGGGGTAAAATCGGGCAACCGGATTAAAAGTTATTGCTGTATAAAGTTTGAGTGTCGTTCGGAGCTAAATCTCTCACTTTCACTACAAACCGCATCTTAAATTCTTTCATTTTGAAATTAATGTGTCATTAGGAGCTAAATCTCGCACTACCACTACAACCCACTGTATATCGACCTCTAAGCGAGCTTGAATGGGTTAAAATTGTTCTCCATTGGATTTAAGGCTCCGATCTCATTCTGAAAAGGTATTGTGGGAGAAAATCAGACAACCGGATCAAAAGTTACGGATGTTTGAAGTTTAGGTCTTCTTCGAGCTAAATACTTTTTACCAAGCCGCTGTATATTGACCACTAAACAAACTGGAATGGGTAAAACTTGTTCTCCATTGGATGTAGGGCTCCGAGCTCATTCCAAAAAGATGTAGTGCGCAAAAATCGGACAACCAGATCAATAGTTATGGATATTACAGTTTCTGTGTCAAGTGGAGCTAAACCCCTCATTGCCATTGCAACCCATTGTATATTGACCACAAAAATGAGTTGGAATGGTTTAAAATTGTGCTCCATTGGATGTATGCCTCCGAGCATATTCTGAAATGGTGTTGTAGGCAAAAACCAAACATACAAATCAAAAGTTATGGCTGTTAGAAGTTTAGGTATCATTTGTAGCTAAATTTTGCATTACCACTGCAACCCGCTATATATCGACAACTAAATGAACTGGTGTGGGTAAAATCAGACAACCGCATCAAGAGTTATTGTTGTTTTAAGATTGAGTGTCATTTGCTTCATTTTCACTACAACCCGCATTAAAAATTCTAGCATTTTGAAGTGTATTTGTCATTTGGAGCTAAATATCATATTACCACCACAACTCACTGTATATCGACCTCTAAACGAGTTGGAATGGGTTTAAATTGTTCTCGATTGCATTTAGGGCTTCGATCTCATTCTGAAAAGGTATTGTAGGCGAAAATCGGACAATCGGAAATGTGCTGTCTTATTCTCCAATGGGTAAATCCTATTCTCTTTTTGATGGAGAATATGAGCTCTTTCCGAAAAAGTGTTGTCCGCAAAAATCGAACAACCGGATCAAAAGTTATGGCTGCTTGAAGTTTAGGTGTAATTTGGAGCTAAATCCCGCATTACCACTGGAACCTACTGTATATCGAACAATAAACGAACTTGAATAGTTATATACTACTATCCATTGGATGTAGGGCTCTGAGCTCATTCTAAAAGGTATTATGGGCAAAAATTGGGCAACTGAATCAAGAGTTCTCTTTGTTTGAAATTTATGTGTCATTTGGAGCAAAATGCCACATTACCACTACAACCCACTGTAGATCAACCACTAAACAAACTGGAATGGGTAAAACGTGTTGTCCATTGGATGTAGGGCTCCGATCTCATTCCGAAAAGGTGTTGTGGGAAAAAATCAGACAACCGGATCAAAGTTATGGATGTTTGAAGTTTAGGTGTCAATTTGAGCAAATACCCTCATTTCCACTGCAATACAATATTTGTTGACCACTAAATGAACTCGATCGAGTAAATCCTATTCTCCATAGGATGTGTGGCTCTGAGCTCATTCCGAAAAGGTGTTTTGGGAAAAATCTGGACAACTGGATCAAGAGTTATAGATGTTTGAAGTTTATGTGTCATTTGGAGCTAAATCCCACATTTCCACTTCAACCCACTGTAGATCAACCATTAAACGAACTGGAATGGGTAAAATTTGTTGTCCATTGGATGTAGGGCTTCGATCTCATTCCAAAAAGCTGTCGTGGGCAAAAATAAGACAACCGGATCAAAGTTATGGTTGTTTCAAGTTTAGGTGTCATTTGAAGTAAAATTTCACGTTACCAGTGCAATCCGCTATATATCCACAACTAAATGAACTACAATGCGTAAAACTTGTGCTTCAATGAATGTAGGGCTCCGAGCTCATTCCTAAAAGGTGTTGTGGGGGTAAAATCAGAAAACCGGATCAAAAGTTATTGCTGTATAAAGTTTAAGTGTCATTTGGAGCTAAATATCTCACTTTCACTACAAACCGCATCTTAAATTCTTTCATTTTGAAATTTGTGTCATTTGGAGCTAAATCTCGCACAACCACTACAACCTACTGTATATCGACCTCTAAGCGAGCTTGAATAGGTTAAAATTGTTCTCCATTGGATTTAGGGCTCTGATCTCATTCCGAAAAGGTATTGTGGGCGAAAATCGGACAACCGGATCAAATGTTACGAATGTTTCAAGTTTAGGTCTCCTTTCAAACTAAATACCTTATTACCAAGCCGCTGTATATTGACAACTAAACAAACTGGAATGGGTAAAACTTGTTCTCCATTGGATGCAGGGCTCTGGACGCATTCCAAAAAGGTGTTGCGCGCAAAAATTGGACAACCAGATCAAAAGTTATGGCTATTACAGTTTCTCTGTCAAGAGGAGCTAAATCCCTCATTACCATTGCAACCCGCTGTATATTAACCACTAAAATGAGCTGCAATGGTTTAAAATTTTGTTTCATTGGATGTATGCCTCCGAGCATATTCCAAAAAGATGTTGTGGGCAAAAAACAAACGTACAAATCAAAAGTTATGGTTGTTTGAAGTTTAGGTGTCATTTGGAGCTAAATTTCGTATTACCACTGCAACGCTATATATAGACAACTAAATGAACTGGAATGGGTAAAACTTGTGCTCCAATGAATGTAGTGCTCCGAGCTCATTTTGAAAAGGTGTTGTGGGGTAAAATCAGACATCCGCATCAAGAGTTGTTGTTGTTTTAAGATTGAGTGTCATTTGCAGCTAAATCTCTCATTTTCACTACAACCAGCATTAAAAATTCTAGCATTTTGAAGTGTATGTGTCATTTGGAGCAAAATCTCGTATTACCACCACAACTCACTGTATATCGACCTCTAAACGAGCTGGAATGGGTTTAAATTGTTCTCGATTGGATTTAGGGCTCTGATCTCATTCCGAAAAGGTATTGTGGGCGAAAATCGGACAATCAGAAATGTGTTCTCTATTCTCGAATGGGTAAATCTTATTCTCTGTTGGATGGAGAATACGAACTCTTTCCGAAAAAGTGTTGTGCACAAAAATCGAACAACCGGATCAAAAGTTATGGTTGCTTGAAGTTTAGGTGTAATTTGGAGCTAAATCCCGCATTACCACTATAACCCACTATATATCGAACAATTAACGAACTTGAATGGTTATATCCTACTCTCCATTGGATGTATGGCTCTGAGCTCATTCTAAAAATATATTGTGGGCTGTTTACCCAGAAGACCGCTACATGATGAACGATTCAGACCGGGCGGTCTACAACACTAACCGCTTGGCTCTACCTTAGTAACACATCTCTCGGCCCAGCTTGAACAAGTCGGGCGGTCTGACAGTGTCCAGTCCGCCTCTAAAGATTGAAGAGTGCCAAGGCCCATGTCCAAAAGGCGAGCCGCGGTCTCAGTTCAGAGGTCGCTCGAGTTGCTCCATTGCCTTGATCGCAGCGTATTTCGACCTCGACCAATACATATCGGAAGCTCAAGCCTATAACATATCGGGCTTCTTTCCTTTTCCCTTCTGTATTTCGTCACCCCTGCCCGGTTCTCCTGTATCTGGGCAGGCGGTTATTTCATCCCTGCCCGTTTGGGCAGGCCCCCGAGCATATAAATAGGGGGCGGCGACATTTCCAAGACACGCACACTCAAATCCTGGAGCTCCCCTGTTAAAGCTGCGGTCTCGAGTTCACTGTCTTGAGGTTTGTCTGACGGCCGAGTTCTCGTTTTCTCGGCCTGTAACCCGTTGTAATCACTTTACTTAAATCAAGGGAAAATTTGTCACAGGAGTGGCATTTGCCGTGATGGGCGAAGTCCGGTCTCGACCGCTGCCAGCGGTCTCATTTCTTCTAATCAATAGTAACCGGCAGCTCGCGGCCTCCGCTTTTCCTTCGCTTCTCTAGCGTCGATCGCGGAGGCAAAATTTCGGATTCAACAGAAACACACAACCTTCAGATTGCCGGTTGTCGGTGAAAGTCTTGATAAGATGTCAGACTGCCAGTTCCCTCAATGAGACCGCTCCGACCATAGTGATGATTCTCTGTGGGAAGCCTTGGAGAAGTCTAAGCGGGAAGTCGAGCGGGCTCAGAAGGCGACTGATCAATGGCTAGAGGCGATCAGTCAGGCCTTGGCTATGTTAACCGAGCGACTAGTTCCTCAGCAAGCCGCGGTTAACCAGGCGGTGACTTCGATCCCTCCTTCTCCTCCGTACCCGCTACCGCAAGTTGCCAACTTCCAACCACTTCAAGAAGGTTTTGTAGCTCGGCAAACCTTCTATCAAGAGGCCTCTCAAAGCATGCCGGCGTGGGTTCTAGATTTTCAGGGGGCGGCTTCTCATGCAGCCCACCTCTCTTACCCAACGGCCTGTTCGCCAGAAGTCGTGGTCCGTTCTTCCTACCAAGCGGCCTGTCCGCGAGTAGAAACAGCCCCGGCGGCTTGTTATTTTGTCCCTCTTCTCGATGAAGACGTCGAAGAGACTTCACCATTTATGGATGTAGTTTGAGGGGATCCAGCCCCAAATAACTTCAGGGAGCCGCGTCTGCCGGCATACAATGGGGAAGCTGATCCAGCTATTCACATCCAGGCCTTTTAGTCGGCCATTTCCCTGAGAACTCTCACTGATGCCACCAAGTGCAAGCTCCTTGTAACGTCCTTTGATGGACAAGCAAGGGAGTGGTTCTACGGGTTACACCCTCAATCCATCAGCTGCTTTTCAGAATTACGTAGAGGATTTCGGCTTCGATTCTCTACCTCGAAGAAAAGGAAAAGTGGCTCAGCGGTCCTTTTCAAAATAAGGCAACGTGAAGACGAGACTTGGGCTCGTTTCATTGACCAATTCCAGAAAGAGAACATGGAGATCCAGAATGTGGATCCTGAACTATATCAGATTGCTTTAATTCATGGCTTGAGGGAAGGCCCATTGAAATTCGAAGCCAACATCAGAGAACCGAAAACTTATTAGGAATTGATAAGTTTGGCGAATATGTTCATAAGGGGTGAAAAGAGTAACCCCGGGTATGTCGCGAAGCTGCTTAACGACAAGGATCTACCCAACTCTTCTTCCACTCATCAACCACCATACCACCATCCACCTCGACCTGATTTTGAACCCCGTGCTCAGAGGGGGAGAAACTTCAGGCACAAACAACCATCCTTTGGCCATCAATGGTTTCAAGAACAGAAACCGCTGTTGGCCGCCACACCCGCTCCATCCATGACCATTCCGCAAATAATGCCAGTATATCAGCCACAATATACTGCGCAGCCACCTCCAGCTGCTCCATCCATCCAATATGATGATTCGCAAGAATCATTTACCCCTTAACGTCACTATGGACGAAGACGTCCAGATTCTTCAGAAGAGGCCAGATTTCAAGAGGCCTGCTCCCCTAAAGTCGGAAGTTCGAAATCAAAATCCGAACCTAATCTGTGAATACCATAAATAGGGAGGGCATCTAACTGAGAATTGTCGGGTCCTCCGCTTGCTGATAGAAAGTATTTTGGGAGAAGGAAAGCTCTGAGGCCTGATCCGGAAGGAGGTGTCTGTTGAACAATCGGCTGAAAAGCGAAAAGAAGCAGCTGAGGTTGTTGAATCTGAAAATGCGCCTCCGCGATCGACGCTAGAGAAGTGAGTAAAAAGCGGAGGCCGCGAGCTGTCAGTTACTATTGATTAGAAGGAATTAGACCGCTGGCAGCGGTCGAGACTGGACTTCGCCCGTCATGGCAAATTTCACTCCTGTGATGGGCTTTCCCTTGATTTATGTAAAGTGATAACAGCGGGTTACAGTGCAAGGAAACGAGAAGCCGATCGGTCAGACAAACCGCAAGACAGTGATCTCGAGACCGCAACTCTAACAGACGAGCTCCAGGATTCGAGTGTGCATGTCTTGGGAACGTCGCCGCCCCCTATTTATAGGCTCGGGGGCTTTCCCAAATGGGCAGGGATAAAATAACTGCATGCATAGATACAGAGAATCGGGCAGGGGGTGATGGGATACGGAAGGGAAAAAGAAATAAGTCGCGCGGCTTGGCCGCTTGAGCATCCGATCTGTATTGGCCGGGGTCAAAATGCGTTGCGATCAAGGCAATGAAGCAACTCGAGCGGCCTTTGACCTGAGACCGCGGCTTGCCTTCTAGACTTTAGCCTTGGCAATCTTCAAACCTGGGGGCAGTCTAGAGAATGTCAGACCGCCCGGCTTGTTCAAGCTGGGCCGAGAGACCCGTTGGTTCTGGAGCTGGGGGACTTGACACATCAAACTGCCCGGTCTGAGAGAGATACTGTTTAGGTAGCGGTCTTCTAGGTAAACATAATCCCCGCATATTTTCAGATCTCAAGGAAATTTCAAAAATATTAGTTCTAGCCGGAGACCGCGCCCGGTTTGTTCTGAAGTCTATAAGAAACACTGAGAGCTCTCCACTCTGCATAATTTCTTCGAAATCACGGGGAACTACTCGCCACTTGCGGTTAAGATTTTTCAAGCCAGTAACTCCTTGTTTCGAAGGGATTTCTTAGATAAACTCCAAATCCGCGTGGACAAGGGCAGTGACCAGAAGAAAAAGGAGGATCAGAAGAAGAAGAGTAGCCGGTTCGGGAAGCCCGCAACGGGTAGCTCCAAGTCTTCTGAGAAGCTGACTACTGCAAAGGTGCCTGAATAGCCCGAGGCGGGTAGCTCAAAACCTCCTCCGACTGATCCGCCGACACCCTTTGATAAGGTGGACCCAAGCGACGCCCTGCCAAAGACCGGGGAGCCCGTCCCTTCTGATAAGGCGGGCTCGAGTAATGCCGCATCGAAGGCCGGCGAAGTCGGTTCCTTCGGTATCGTAATCTCCCCTATCGGTAATCCCCTTCTAACAATAAATGAAGGGGAAGAAGGGGTGGTTAACTCCCCGAAACCGGACGGGTTGACCACTCCTTTGGTGGTGGTTGAGGACAACTCCAGCCCTTCTCAATAGGCCAACCCGGAGTTAGCCAAGAAGAAAAGGAAAAGAGCCGAGATGGCGGCAGAGAGAATAGCTAGGAAGGTCAAGAAATTAAGGGCCAAAAAAACAAAGAAGTTTCCAGGAAACCAGCAGCGGCCATCCTCCAATACAAACTGTGTGAGAAGGAAGAAGTCGAAGAACCAGCTACCCCTTCCGTCAGGACGGACGACTTGCCTCCCGACTCTGCGAATAGCATAACGGTCAGTGACATCCTTAAGGATGTGGACGCCTTGCAAAAGCAAGACAAGATACTTGACAGTCCTGTGATTACGAGCCGAGCTGACCCTCCTGGTGAGGATGCAGCCAAACCTGAAGAGACCGCACCAAAGGGGGATGCCCCGGAAATGATCGGGCTCGGTTAATGAAGTTGAAGGCAGAGGAGAGGAGGAGGGCTCTGGATAAGCCGCGGATGCCGGATCCTTTTGCAAAAGGTAAGCGCGATGCAGGTTATCACCCTGTCCGCTTCTTCATTCCGCAGCTTCGGAAAAGGCAAAATGATTTACTATTGAATCCGCTGCCGATCTTTTTCCCGTCCATGATTCAAACCTCTGCTATTAAACGAAGGAAAAATGAGAGATTTTGGAGAGAACAACGCCGGAGAATGGACCCGGAATAGTCGAGGCGGCCTGTGTACTCAGGCATTAATCTTGTAGTTTTTTGTGTTGTATTATCCACTTCTGATCATGCTAACCACACTGTTACTTGCAGATAACCCGGATCAGGCCATGAAGCCGGGCGACCTCTTGTCTAGCCTGCCTCCGTTACCCCCTCCAGTGCCAAGCTTCGTGCAGAGCTTAAATACTGGACAAGAGGAGCTCGCCAACTTCCAGAGCCTTCTTGACGACTTGAAAGGGAAGATGAAGGAGCTTGAAGGCCGGGAGGAAGCCGCTCGGATTGCTCTGGAAGTCGAGAAGAAAGCGCGGCTGGAGAGGGAGAAGGTGCTGATGGAGGAGAATGCTGCTCTAACCGCCCAACTTTACAAAGAGAAGAAGGCGGCCTCAAAGTTCGAAGAGGACTGCAAATATTACCGAGAGAAGTATTTACGTTTGACTAGAAAAGTAGGCGGAAGCCGGCGACCCGCTAATGATGAGAGGATGCGGTTATCAAGCCGCCCGGCTGCTGGGGCGACCTCAAATCCCCCACTGGTCAGGGCGACTGATCCCATGATTGATGAGGCCGCCGCGGTTCGTCCTGCTCGTATGATTCCCGCTGTGCGGGTGGAGCGGGATGTCGCGCGACTTCATAGCACAATCAATCATCTTCATTATCACTCAAGTCAAATATATTGTCTTCTTCTCCAAACCGGTGACCAGGTCGCACGGCTTCATCGCGAACACCCCTCTCCTGAGCGTCGTCAGCCGTGAGCGGCTTTAGTTTGAAGACAATGTTTGTAATATTATTTATTGGATACTTCGGACAATTTGGTTGTTGGATGTCTGTTTGACAATATTCTATCTTTCGATGCCTTCTAATATTCGTATAATCCGTGCGGATTGTGTTTGAATAATTATGGCCTCTACCTTTGAATTCCCAGAATATTGTCTGAACTGCTTTACAGATTGCACGACTTGTGGTGTATGCTTGAGGTTCTTCCGTTGAACTTAATTAATATGATGATGCAGGTTGCTGACCGCACGTTTTGTGTTGCACACCTGCGGCCTTTCTGCTATTTAATATTTACTGCCTTAGAATGTTAAGAACGTCTGGATATTTACAAGTCGTGCGACTTGTTGTTTTTTACTTACGGTTTCCTCCTTTCAGCACTTTGGATATTTTTTGATGCCCCTGGTCTGATCTTTAAACCATGCGGCTTATTTTGTTGCTTGAGGTTCGCTACTTGTAGAATAATATGATTTATGCAGGTTGCTGGCCGCACGGCTTGTGTTGCACGCCTGCGGCTTTTCTGCTATTTAATTGAATAAGTATGCAGGTTTCAGGTCGTGCGGCCTAAGACAGTTAGCCGCGACCCAGTTTTGCTATTTGCAGGTCATTGAAAGCTATAAGTAGTGGACTCTCGAAGTCATTTTCACAACATCCATGGCGCGGGATAAGAACAAGTCGAAGCGGTCTGACAAATTCCAAGCCGTCCGGACTGACGCAGCCTCCGCTTCAGATCATAAGGAATGTCGTCTAACTCAGGCCGAGTTGGACGATTTCATTAAGAAGCATATGACCGGAAGTAATCTACTCGTGCGGCTTCCCTTGCATGACGAGCGGATTAACTCCTCCTCTTCTACTCAGATCGCTGTCCCCATCGACCATTTCGAAAATGGCTTCAAGTTTCCACCGCCCCTTGAAGTCATTACCATCTTTGACTATTACGGCGTTGTGCCTGGACAACTCCCATCGAACTCCATCGCTTCCATTTACAACTTCATCTCATACTTGCGGTCTGAAGGGGTTCGGTTTTCCATCGATCTGTTCAGAAAATTCTTCTCCGTGGGTCTATCCCGGACGCAGGAACATCAATCTTCAGAGGGCATCTTTACTTCGGGTGCAGGGACTGAAAGTCGTCAACTTGGCGAACAAGGTCTCGAGCTGGTCGGAGAGGTATGTAATCTTCGAAGGCCAGCTCGGGCTGTTGCAGGTCAACCCGCAGGTGCGGGATGAGGCGGCCTTCCGGACAGTCAATGTCGGAAAAACCGAGCTGGAGACCTTCAAGTTTCTCAAGAATGAGCGACTTGATGTAAACCACTACATCCCGTTGTTCTCAGAGTTGGAGGATATCCTCCCTAAAGACAGTAAGTTTCTCACAACTCGTTATTTTATGACCGCACGGCTTGTCTTATTAAGCTTTTAACTTTGTCTTACAGCTGATGCCATCATTCCAAAGAACAAGCCGGTCAGCCCGGCCGGCCCAGTTCTGACCCAAAGAGAAAAGCGGTGAAGGAAGAGAAAGATGGAATCTTCTGAGGAGGAGGGCTCGGCTTCTTCAAACTAGTTCGAGCTTCTCCGCTCCTGCGGCAATCCAAAAGACTTGCGGGGAGACCCGACTATTCACTGGCACCCATATTATGCCTGCGTGCAGGAGTCAACCGCTCTCCCACACTGGGGGAGTGAGAAGATTAGCCGCCATGCATTAGCCGCCAGTCCTGCGATGTATGGCTGGAAAATGCTGAAGAAGCTAAGGAAAGTTCCGGAGGAGGAGCTCTCCAGACTGGCACCGCAAGCCGGTGCATTGGGCTTCGCAGCTAATCATTTTATGACCCTGTCATACAAGTGGCTAATTTCGGCCCATACCTACTTGGAGAAGAATAATGCCGAGCAGGCGGAAGAGATCGCGCGGTTAAGGGAAGCAGTGGCGGTAAGCTACCATCTGATGAATATTTATGGTCTGTTTTCCTCAAACCGTGCGGTCTAACACTTCTTCTTTTCTTTTCTCTTTACAGAATCAGTATGATATAGATAATCCGGCCTTCCAAGACGAGGTTTTTCCCCCACGTTGCCAAGGGGATCGATGCCGCTTTAAGCCGTTTGAGGGATCAGGACGGCCTTTCTGCGGGCTTCGAGGTTTCCACCTTCTCAGATGTCTATCCCGGCCTGAAGGATAAACTGGATGAGATAAACCGCAGGGCCAAAGGAAAAGACGAGGGCGAGTCCAGCAGTGCGGAAGAGGAAGGTGCTGCAGAGGATGAGACCACCGCGGATGATGAAAATGTTGCGATTAATGAAACCACCGCAGAAGATGAGGCCGTTGCTGATGATGGAGAGAGTCTGTCTTCTGATTCCTCCGGAGATGGGGCCGATCGGGCTAAGGACCTGAAAGATGGGGACTCAAGCAGCAGTTCGTCAAGCTCCTCATCGGACAGTGGAGGCTACTCGCACGATGCCGACATTGAGGGTGGAGGAGATTCAAGCTCTCCTATGGCGAAAAGACTAAGGTCGGGCGAGTAGTGTTTTCTATTTTGGAATTTCTTTTGTATAACTGACGGCTTGATTTTGTTAACCGGTCGGTTAGAATGATGTAAATATACATTTTGAAAATGAATGAAATTTTTACCTGTTCGGATGTCTATCTTTTGCGACTTACTTGTGATTGTTGTGATCTCTTTTTTCTTTTAAACTGCAAGTCCTTTTGAATCAGGATGTGCGGTTTAATATCAACCCGAGCGGTCCAAAACTTGAGCTCTTAGAATCCCAAATAGATAGCTGCCCGAATATTGTGAATGCTACTCGGGCGGTTTATCTTTTAACTCAATCCCGACTCAGCGAATTAATCATAGCCAAAAAACCTCCAGTCATAATAAATCTTGATTATCGGTTGTGCGGCGTAAGATATTATCTGAGCGGATAGGAGTTCGTGCTCTTAAGAATTTCAAATGAATAGACCTAGCGAGTTAATTGGAAGCCGATCACAACTCTAAGCCGCTAATCATAATAGTTGAATCCCAATCGCGAATTGTGCGTTTTGAACACATCTTGTGCGATTAATAACTAATGTTCCACAGGGTTTTGAGATAGAAGCATCAAGTCGCGCGATTATCTCTTGACTTGCGCGACTACTTATAAGATAATGAATGTCCACAAGCCATAAGTAAAGAGAATAGCCAATAAGTCGCGCGGTCAGTATACAATCCGGGCGACCAATAATTTGAATTCCTTTTCTAAAATTTTAAACAGCTGTTCACAAATAGTATAGTTCGTGAATAATTCGGGATTCGATTCGTGAAGATTCGATTAAAATTCGTATTTTTCGAATTCGAATCCGGATTCGAATCCGAATTCGGATTTGAATAGTTTTCGAATTCCAATCCGCATAATGTTATTCATATTCGAATGATTCACGAATAGTTCGCGAATACTGAAAATATACTTAAATTAAATTAATATATGTAATTAAATGTTAAATATAATTATATTTGAATATTATATATAATTAAATATTATAAAATTCGAATTCGAATTCGAATCCATGTTCGAATCCGAATTCGAACCCAAATTCGAATCCAACATTTCATGACGAATTCGAATTCGAATCTGACCCCGAATATTCGAACGAATCCGAATCCGAATCTCTGCATTCTATGTCAATTTTGGATTCGATTGAAGAGCTATTCGATTCGATTCGGTTCGTGAACACCCCTACTCGCAAGTATAAACAACAATCGATAAGCCCGTGCGGTCTGTATACAATTCGGGCGACTAATGATTTGATACTTGAATAATATTCATTCTTGCAAGAATAACCCGTGGTCAATTTCCTGTGGACGGCTTGATTCCAATCGAGCAAATAAAACGAATGTCCACAAGGCTGATAGAATTAATTATAGACCGACAAAGAAAACCGATCGGTCAATATCATGATTGATACCCTATTAGAATCACTTCCTTATGACATTTTATGATAACCTGTTTTTCTGGGTTCTACGACTAGATTCATTCTAACCGATCGGTTAGTGTATTAAGCTGCTGTTTATTCAAGCCGATCGGCTTAATGAGTTAGACCGCCTGGTCTTAAAACCCATATTATTCTTGTTGCGGAACGCTTAGGGCTCGTGGTAGACCGGTTCACTTGAACCACCTTAGTTCGTGAGCGAACTAAGCGCGCAAACAGTCAATTAGAGATCTGCTGAGTACACAGGGACTTTTTAACGTGGAAAACCCAGAAAGGGTAAAAAACCACGCGGCCGGAGCTGTGCCGACCAAACTTCACTATCTTCTGGGGGTTACAACTTGGAAACTAGAACTTGAGCGCGACAGGCCGCTGCTCGTTACAATTTTTGGAGAGAGAGAGAACGAGCTCCGAGGGTGACAGACCACCTCTCGGAAAAACTAAGTCTTTTTCCCTTCTGAGAATGCTAGTCGCCTTTCGGAAGTGAGACGGCTAGTCGCCTTTTCCTTCTGAGAATGCTAGCCGCCTTTCGGAAGTGAGAAGGCTAGTCGCCTTTTTCTTCTGAGAATGCTAGTCGCCTTTCGGAAGTGAGAAGGCTAGTCGCCTTTCGGGATGATGAAGATCTTCAAGTCCACGAAGGAGATCTTCAAGCGCCGAAGGAGAATTCCGCAAAAGTCTGCAAGGAGCTCTCCCGGGTCCAGAAGTCAATCAAATGAAGCCTTGGGGCTCCTTTTATAGCTTTGGACGGGGGCGACCCGGTAATTTTGTCGTTGGTAGTTTCCATAAATGCTCGTGGACGAATCATATTCTCCGGTTCGGGGCCCTCGGATCGCCATTTTTCGTAAATGACCACCTTGCCCCTCGGGCAGCTTGGGCAGTTCGGGCAGTTCCTTTGGAGGCGAAAAAGGCGACTGACTGTTCCTGAAAAGTGAGAAGCCTGAAAGACAAAAAGTGAGAAGTCGGAAAGACAAAAAGTGAGAAGCCGGAAACCCAAAAAGTGAGAAGCCGGAAACCCAAAAAGTGAGAAGCCGGAAAGACAAAAAGTGAGAAAGCTTCCTGATCGCGCTCAGAAACGTTCTGAGCGCGCGCTAGCGCTGAAGTGCTCCAAGTGCGCAACGAACTACGGAGATGCCTCGGGCGGACGGCGGACGGGGAGTTGCCCCACAAAGGGGGGACCGGGATCCTTTGGCGAGGAGAGGGCGCCGGACCGCACCCCGAGGAGGGGTGGGCGCGGCCGCGCACCCCAATGACAAAGGGGGTGCGGATTGGCCGCACCGCCAAGGGGCGGTGCGGATTGGCCGCACCGCCAAGGGGTGGTGCGGATTGGCCGCACCCCCAAGGGGGGGGGTGCGGATTGGCCGCACCCCCCAAGGGGGTGCGGCTTGGCCGCACCCCCCAAGGGGGGATGCGGCGTGGCCGCACCCCAAGGGGGGTGCGGCCTGGCCGCACCCCCCAAGGGGGGATGCGGCTTGGCCGCACCCCAAGGGGGGTGCGGCTTGGTCGCGCCCCCCAATGGGTGCGGCCAGGCCGCACCCCCCTGGGGGGGGGGTGCGGCTGAGCCGCACCCCCCTGGGGGGTGCGACTTGGCCGGCCGCACCCCCAAGGGCGGTGCGGTCGGGGGGTGCAGCCTGCGTGCTACCGCGCTCTTTGACCGTCGACCCCTCCTCTCTTTTCCGGGGCTTTCTTCAGGTGCGTCCTAAGGCCTTTACGGGTGTACAACATAAGCCCCCCAAACCTTTGGAGTCCGAGTTCCGGAGCGAGGAGTTCGAAGGTTTTGATTTTTTCTGCGGTGGCTTTACCCATTGTCCTCTGTGCAGCGCTTTTCTGGTAGGAGCTGATGTCGGAGGGTGTTGGTTTTCCGAGGTCGTTGTGGGCTTGCTGCCCGGCTCTGATATCCATATGGGCTGAGGGGTTTCTGCAAAATGACAGATTAGCTTGCGCGGTTCTGAGCCCGCGGCTTTTACACAATAGAAAATTAGTTCGCTCAAGTCTGTGCTTGCGGCTTTTTTGCACGAGTCTGTGCTCGCGGCTTTTTTGCACGAGTCTGTGCTCGCGGCTTGGCCGG
Organism: Dactylorhiza incarnata; assembly: GCA_033032865.1. Classification (NCBI taxonomy): domain Eukaryota; kingdom Viridiplantae; phylum Streptophyta; class Magnoliopsida; order Asparagales; family Orchidaceae; genus Dactylorhiza; species Dactylorhiza incarnata. The sequence goes on along the minus strand of JAWHQI010000330.1, from coordinate 1,379,921 downwards.
TGAATAGCGGGTGTATTCAAACCGTGGGTGAACGTAAGGGGGGCAGGCCCCTACGTCACCGGGACTCGACGGCGGAGGAGAAGGGCGAACCTTCAATCGACGGCGGTGCAAAGCCCCCGAGGCAGGGCCTCGAAGTGGCCGGTGAATAGCTGGTGTATTCAAACCGGGGGCGAACGTAAGGGGGGCAGGCCCCTACGACGCTGGGACTCGACGGCGGAGGAGAAGGGCGAACCTTCAATCGACGGCGGTGCAAAGCCCCCAAGGCTGGGCCTCTTTATAAAGTTTTTTCTTAAGTGAGTGTAAGTGTCAAAATATGGTTTTACAGTATGAAATCGTTTGGTGCATAGCTTTATGTAAGATAAGATAGGTGCACGAGTCTGGGCTCGCGGCTTTTACATAACATGTAATATAAGATAGGTGCACGAGTCTGAGCTCGCGGCTTATACATAAATTATAAGATAAATTCACACGAGTCGGGGCTCGCGGCTTGGTACAGAAATTGAAGATAAGTTTGCACGAGCTTGAGCTCGTGGCTTAGTACATGGTAGAGGTCCCTGGATCACTGGTAAAAGCGGCGCAGGTTTTGAGCGTTCCAGGTGCGTGGCAAAGTCTTCCCTTCCGCCGTCCTGAGCCTGTATGTTCCGGGTTTCACGGCTGTGGTGACTACGTACGGGCCCTCCCAGGCCGGTGAGAGCTTATCTCCTTGGGGGCCTTTACCGGCGGCCTCGATGCTGCGTAAGACGAGATCTCCTACGTTGATTGGTCTGGGCTTCACCCTCCTGTCGTAGGTCCGGGCGACACGCATTTGGTAGAGTGCAGCACGGTGAGCAGCGCTGTCTCGAACTTCTAGGATTAGATCGAGGTTTTCTCGGAGCAGTCCATCATTCTTGCTGGGGTCGAAGGTTAGTACTCGAGCACTCGGAACGCCGATGTCGACGGGGATGATAGCTTCGGTTCCGTAACAGAGGTTATAAGGTGTCTCCCCTGTAGGAGTCCTCTCTGTTGTGCGATACACCCACAACACATTCGGGAGCGCGTCTACCCACTGTCCCTCGGCTTCTTCCAAGCGTGTTTTCAGTCCTTTGAGGATGGTGCGGTTTGTGACTTCTACTTGTCCGTTGGTTTGCGGATGTGCCATGACCGTGTGACGCAGGTTGATCTTCAGATCCTCGCACATCTTGGTGAAGGACTTCCCAGTGAATTGAGTGTCGTTGTCGGCAATGATCGCAGCCGGGATACCGAAGCGGCAGACGATGTTCTTCCAGACGAATTGTTTGGCGTTTTCTTCCGTAATTTTGGCCAGGGGCTCCGCCTCCACCCATTTGGTGAAGTAGTCGATGGCTAGGATGATGAACTTCCTCTGCCCGGATGCTAGAGGTATGAGACCGAGGAGGTCGATCCCCACTGCGCGAATAGCCACGCACTCTGCAGCGTGGAAAGTGAGACCGGGGGTTGATGAGGCATGTTGGCGTGCAGCTGACAGCTTTTGCACCTCTGGACAAAGTCGGCCGCGTCCTTCTTCATTGTTGGCCAATAGAAGCCTTGACGCAGTATTTTCCGCGCTAATGCTTCATTGGTGCTCTCCGCAGACTCCTCCGTGTACTTCCCTGAGGGCGTAGTCCGCCTCGCCCGCTGGCAGGCATTTTAGATGTGGTCCTGAGAATGCCCGTTTGTAAAGCTCCCCGTCTATAATGGTGATAGATGCTGCCCGCATTCGTAGCCTTCGCGCCTCTAGGCGATCTTCGGGAAGGTGCCCTTGCTCGAGGTAAGCTCGCAATGGGGTCATCCAGGATGACTCTTCCTGGTGGATGGCTGCGATTTCCCATGGCCCTTGAATGCTTGGGATCACGACTTCTTCGATTCGGCGTCTTCTAGACTAGTAGCTGGAGGGTGAGGTGGCGAGCTTGGATAGAGCATCCGCCCTGGAATTCTGCTCTCGGGGGATGTGTAGAATCTGATACGATGAGATCTTCTGGAGAAGTGATTTCGTGAATGCGAGGTACTTTGCCATCTGTTTGCTCTTAGCCTCGTAATCTCCTTCAACCTGTGAGACCACGAGTTGGGAGTCTGTATAGATCGTTAGGTTCTCCGCTTTGCAGTCGATGGTGAGTCGAAGACCGGCGATCAGTGCTTCGTATTCAGCAATGTTATTTGTTGCGGGGAACTTTAGCCGGAGTCCGTAATCCAGGGTGATCTCTTTGAGGCTTATGAGGAGCAATCCTGCTCCGGCCCCTTCAGCTCCAGAGGCGCCGTCGACATAGAGGGTCCAACAGGGGCTGGTGGTGTCTTTGATGAGGGTTGTTTCTGGCGGGATGGTGTATTCCACCACGAAGTCGGCGAGCAACTGTGACTTGATGTCGGGTCGTTGCAGGAATTGGATGTCGAACTCGCCGAGTTCTACGGCCCACTTTACAAGTCTCCCCGAGACTTCCGGCTTCTGGAGGATTGCCCGCAATGGGAGTTGCGTCAATACCTTGACTGCATGATCCTGGAAGTAGGGTCTAAGTTTTCTAGCTGAGAAAACAAGAGCCAAGGCTGTCTTGTCTGCTGCCGGATATCTGGTTTCGGTGTCGGTGAGGACTTTGCTGAGGTAGTAGATCGGTCGCTGCACCCCTCCTTCGTCTTTCACGAGCACTGAGCTAAGAGCCGTAGGCGACACAGCCAGGTACAAGAACAGAGTTTCCCCGGGGGTGGGCTTTGACAGAAGCGGTGGCGAAGCCAGGTACTGTTTGAGAAGCTCGAAGGCCACTTGGCACTCGTCCGTCCACTGGAAACCTGAATGGCGCGCTCCCCGGAGGATTTTGAAGAAGGGGAGGTACTTGTCTCCCGTTCGTGATAGGAAACGGGACAAAGCAGCGATCCTCCCGTTTAGGCGTTGTACTTCCTTAATTGAGCGAGGTGGCGACATATCCTCCAACGCCTTGATCTTCTCGGGGTTGGCCTCAATTCCCCGATGGGTTACCATGAAACCTAGAAACTTCCCCTCCGTCACACCAAACGCACACTTGCTGGGATTGAGCCGCATCTGGAAGCGACGGAGAAGCCAGAAGCACTTTTCCAAGTCTTCCAAGTGGTCGCGCCGGTGGATGCTCTTTACTAGCATATCGTCCACGTAAACCTCCATCGTTTCACCGATGAGGTCTTTGAAGACCTTGTTCATCAGCCTTTGGTAGGTGGCTCCGACATTTTTAAGGCCGAAAGACGTCACCTTATAGCAGTAGACTCCCCGGTCGGTGCGGAAGGCAGTATGTTCTTCGTCTGCGGGGTTCATCCTTATCTGGTTGTAACCTGAATAAGCATCCATGAAGCTGAGCAGCTCATGGCCTGCCGTAGCGTCGACGAGCTGGTCAATCCTTGGGAGGGGGAAGCTGTCCTTCAGGCACGCTTGGTTCAGATTGCTGTAGTCGACGCACATCCGCCACTTTCCCGAGGCCTTCTTCACCATGACTACGTTGGCGAGCCATGTGGGGTATTCTGCTTCGCGTATGAATCGTGCCTCTAGAAGCTTAGCTACCTCCTCCTCGATCGCCTTTAAACGCTCGGGGGCAAAGTTCCTCTTCTTTTGAATCATGGGTCTGCAGGCGGGGTTGATGTTTGGCGAGTGATAGATAACGTTAGGATCTACCCCGGGCATGTCTTCCGGGCTCCAAGCGAAAATGTCCTCGTTCTCCTGCAGGAAGGTGGTGAACTTTTCTCGCTCTTTTTGTGTTAAGAGTGACCCGACCTGAACAGTTCGAGTCGGGTCTCGTCAGGAGAGTGGTATTTCTACCAGCCCTTCAACGGGCGCTCCTCGTTGCAAAGTAGCCTCGTCCCGCAGGTCGAAGTTATTGATGTTGAGAGCGGTCGCCCTTGCTGGTTGGGCCTGCTTCAGGTAGCAGGTCCTGGCTGCCTCTTGGTCTCCTCTTACGACTCCTATTCCTGCGGCAGTAGGGAACTTCATAGCTAGGTGTGGAATGGAAGGGATTGCCCCACAGATAGACTGGAGCGGTCTCCCGAAGATGGCATTATAGGCGGAGGTGGACTCTACCACCATGAACTGGATGTTGTGCGTTGACTGTCTTGGAAATTCGCCCAATGTGACTGGGAGAATGATCATGCCTTGCACCGGGACAGGTCTGTTGTCGAAGCCGTAGACGGGCCCGGCTGCAGGACTAAGCTGGTCTTTTGTGAGCTTCATACTTTGCAAAGTGGAGAGAAATAAGACATCGACCGAACTTCCATTGTCGACCAGTATTCTCTTCACCTTGAAGCAGGGATCCCCGATCCCTGCGCTGATCACGAGTGGATCCTGGTGCGGAAGCCGCAACCCTTGCAAGTCTTCATCTCCGAAAGCTATCGTAATATCTTGCTTGAGTTTTTTGTCTTCGTGGTCTCTTACGGGCTGGGCAATTGAGAGGATCTGTGATGCTGAGATGGGGGGTCCGGCGATCGTCTCGATTTCTCCTTCCATCGGCCTTCCTCCCCCCGCGCCTCGGGGGGCGGGGGGGGGGGGGGGGGGGGGGGGGGGGGGGGGGCTGCTCCCCTGCATCCCTAGGCTGCTGGGGCTGATTGGGAATCTGGCCTTGTAGGAATCTTCCCAGGAGTCCCTGGCGGATGAGGCGCTCGATTTCGTCTTTGAGTCTGGTGCATTCCTCAGTGGTATGCCCGGTTCCCCGATGGAACTCGTAGTACCTGGACTGGTCGCCCCTTGGATTTGGCGGGGGTATCCTGGGCATGCGGAGCTCGGGGTTGTTCTGTATGGCGTAGAGCACATTCGTTCTGGTGGTGTTCAACGGGGTGTAGGTCCTGGGCGGCTGTGGTCCTAGATCCCTCTGGTGGTTACGCCGACGTTCATCGCCGCGACGCTCCTCGCCGCGACGTTCTTCTCGTTCGCGAGGGGCTTGATCTGATCCCCTCTTACTTCCCTGGCTTCCTTCGAATTGCCGACGGTGTGCTTCGATAGCCTCATCTGCAGCTATCTGTGCTTCAACCCGATGAAGGAGGTCGGGATAACTTGGTACGGTTTCTCTCATGAGAGCCGAGTAGAAGCCACTTGGGCGGAGTCCTCCCAGGAAAACTCCTCGCAGGAGCTCGGGGTCGACTCCTGGGATCTGTCGAGCCTCTTTTGTGAAGCGTCGGAAGAAATCTTTGAGTGTCTCTCCATCGTTCTGGCGGATTCCTGAGAGGTGGGAGGGATCCCGGAAAATTCGGCGGTTGGCAATGAACTGATCCACGAACTGCTGCGCCATTTCTGTGATGTTGTTGATGACCCCATTCTGCAAGGAATGGAACCAAGTGCGCGCTTGTCCCTTCAAGGTTGCTGGGAACACTTGGCAGAGGAGCTGATCAGGAGCGCTGTAAATCCTCATGACGGTGGTGAAGTGATTGACGTGTTCCAGTGGATCGTCCGTCCCGTCGAACGTCTCGATGTTGGGAAGCTTGAAGCCATTAGGAATTGGATGGGCTAAGACTTGAGGTGATAGCGGGGAGCCATGATGCGCGGGACGGCGGGCGAGAGCGGCGCGTCGTCCTGCTTGGGCATACTCTTCCTCTATCATGTTGCGTATCTCTTCCCGCGTAGCTTTTTCTACTGCTTGCTCAGGGGCAGCTCTTCCGTGGTGGTGGCGGCGGTGATCAGCTTCTGGGCCTCCAGCTGGTGGGCCAAGGTGAGCGGTACTCGCCGCATTGGAGAATTCTTCTGAAGCTTCGTCTTCTTGGACAGCCTCCCCGTTCGGGGCATGATTCAGAGCCGGGGGCGGAGGTGCGTTCAAAGCTAGCGGTTGGATCGGAACTTGAGGAGCCCCAAGATTCCTCACGAGGGCCAACATCTCAGCTTAATGTTCTTCGATCTGCTGCATGCGCACCTCCAAACCTGCTGCAGGTGCAGGCAGCGCCTCCTCCGCGGGAGGTGCATTGATAAGTGAGTGGGAGGGAGCTGGGTCGACGCGTCCTTCCGGCATCGATCCTTCAGTAGTGCGAGCACTCTTTCTTGCCAAAGCAGTTGGCTCTCGAAGAGTTTTTCGGGAAAGTTCCCACAGACGGCGCCAAACTGTTGCGGAACGCTTAGGTCTCGTGGTAGACCGGTTCACTTGAACCACCTTAGCTCGTGAGCGAACTAAGCGAGCAAACAGTCAATTAGAGATCTGCTGAGTACACAGGGACTTTTTAACGTGGAAAACCCGGAAAGGGTAAAAAACCACGCGACCGGAGCTGTGCCGACCAAACTTCACTATCTTCTGGGGTTACAACATGGAAACTAGAACTTGAGCGCGACAGGCCGCTGCTCGTTACAATTTTTGGAGAGAGAGAGGACGAGCTCCGAGGGTGATAGGCCACCTCTCGGAAAAACTAAGTCTTTTTCCCTTCTGAGAATGCTAGTCGCCTTTCGGAAGTGAGACGGCTAGTCGCCTTTTCCTTCTGAGAATGCTAGTCGCCTTTCGGAAGTGAGAAGGCTAGTCGCCTTTTTCTTCTGAGAATGCTAGTCGCCTTTCGGAAGTGAGAAGGCTAGTCGTCTTTTTCTTCTGAGAATGCTAGTCGCCTTTCGGAAGTGAGAAGGCTAGTCGCCTTTCGGGATGATGAAGATCTTCAAGTCCACGAAGGAGATCTTCAAGCGCCGAAGGAGAATTCCGCAAAAGTCTGCAAGGAGCTCTCCCGGGTCCAGAAGTCAAGGTCCTTTCAAATGAAGCCTTGGGGCTCCTTTTATAGCTTTGGACGGGGGCGACCCGGTAATTTTGTCGTTGGTAGTTTTCATAAATGCTCGGTGGACGAATCATATTCTCCGGTTCGGGGCCCTCGGATCGCCATTTTTCGTAAATGACCACCTTGCCCCTCGGGCAGCTTGGGCAGCTCGGGCAGTTCGGGCAGTTCCGTTGGAGGCGAAAAAGGCGACTGACTGTTCCTGAAAAGTGAGAATCCTGAAAGACAAAAAGTGAGAAGCCGGAAAAACAAAAAGTGAGAAGTCGGAAACCCAAAAAGTGAGAAGCCGGAAACCCAAAAAGTGAGAAGCCGGAAAGACAAAAAGTGAGAAAGCTTCTTGATCGCGCTCAGAAACGTTCTGAGCGCGCGCTAGCGCTGAAGTGCTCCAAGTGCGCAACGAACCACGGAGATGCCTCGGGCGGACGGCAGACGGGGAGTTGCCCCCCAAAGGGGGGACCGGGATCCTTTGGCGAGGAGAGGGCTCCGGACCGCACCCCGAGGAGGGGTGGGCGCGGCCGCGCACCCCAATGAAAAAGGGGGGGGGGTGCGGATTGGCCGCACCCCCAAGGGGGGGGTGCGGATTGGCCGCACCCCCCAAGGGGGGATGCGGCTTGGCCGCACCCCAAGGGGGGTGCGGCTTGGCTGCACCCACTTGGGGGGTGCGGCCGGGCCGCACCCCCTTGGGGGGGGGGGGGGGGGGGGTGCGGCTGAGCCGCACCCCCCTGGGGGGTGCGCCTTGGCCGGCCGCACCCCCAAGGGCGGTGCGGTCGGGGGTGCAGCCTGCGTGCTACCGCGCTCTTTGACCGTCGACCGTTCCTCTCTTTTCCGGGGCTTTCTTCAGGTGCGTCCTAAGGCCTTTACGGGTGTACAACAATGCTGATGTTACACCTGCTTATCTCAAGCCGGTCGGTTTTTACTAAGCATTGTAATTTGTCTGTGTGAGCTTTGGCCCATGTGCAAGGATAGAGCCCCAAATTTGTCATGCAGGGGAGATTGGGAGAACTTGCGTGCGGGAGAAATCTGGTATGAGCGAAACCCGTGCATTCTCATATCAATCATGTTCTGCCGAATTCATGCACGCCTGAGATTATCCGGGCCCAAGCGAAACCCCAAAGGTCAGTAGATATAGCATTTGATATTTGATATTATTTACATGAATTAATATTTTTTTTACTCCCTGGGGGGCTGTTGAGACGGCAGGCGGACCGAAGGCTCGGCAGCCCAAGCGGTGTGGACGTTTCGCAATTTGTACGAAATGCCCGAAAACAAATTATTCCGTTAAGGCTTCGTGGAAATGACATTTCCAATAAGATTGGAGGCAGCGCGGAGGCTTTCACTCCTCAATTTCACACTCCCTACGACTCCAACGGTCTGGAAGAAATTCTCATCCTATTTAAATTCTTTGGCAATTTGCCCACAACGGCATCCCGAGTTCCCTACCTCCCTCCAGTTTTTTTATCCTCCACGACCATTCCCGCCAACCGCCATGGACGCGACCAACTCGACCTCGACCTCTACCGTGCGCACTGCGGCCCCTCGTTTTTCCGCTCGACTCAGACTCATCCTTGTCGGTGACCTTGGGTGAGCTTTCTTCCTATCCTCATATTTCTATTGTAGTTTTAGTGTTTGATTTTCCATTCCTGACCAATGTTCTTCTTCAGAGTTGGGAAAACCTCGCTGGTGAATCGGTATCCTCTATGACTCTAATGCGGAGACTTTATGCGAAATCTTTTATGTTCAATTTTTATATGGTTCGGGAATAGACGATGAACCTTTAGTGCTTTCTTGAAAATTATTGTTGGTTATTTTTACTACAATGTACTATCTTCATTGTAGAATTTTAGCATTTCTGTTCTGGGTTATATCATGTTCCTGTCATAAATTTGCAGAACGTTAGGCTTTCTTGATAAAACGTGGAGTTTAGTTTCCCATTTTCTTGATTATAAAATTGGTGTGATTGTATCTTCCAATTCTCCAAGACAGAGGGTCCATATGGGATGGTGTTGGCCGTCGTGAATTTGTTTTTGGTGGCGATCATAAACTGTCACGTCAATACACATGTTTTATTATCGTAAAGTTTTTTGTCTAAACTCACCAGCACCAAAAGAATCTAGAATTTTCTAAGTATTTCATTTTTGCGTTTGCCATGAACTCTCTTTCCTTTGAAATGGTTTTATCTTTTATATAATAATAATCTATTAAAAAAGCTGGGTGGTCTCGATTCTCAAATAGGACTATCAAATGTTAATCTCCTTACTCTAAAGGAATGTGATTGTTTTAATAAATAGGCTTGTATAAAATAATATATATACATAAATTGTTATTGATATTGGTAACCATGCCCAAGGTCCATCCATGTGCTGGGTGCGGCGACAACGACACTTTGACATTGCTCGAGTGGCAATCTGGTATTGGAACTGTCGCACACTACATACGGGATGACTCTTGCACAACCGCTAGTTTGGGTTTTAAAGAAACGTCATGATGAAAATTGCCATTGTTGATTTTGGCTCAATTTATTAGCTGTTTTCTTATACTTCTCTAGTATCTCTATTCCAAGATTATATTCTATTCTTGTCATGAAGTTCAAAAGATATAAATCATGATAAATTGTTTGAATTGTGTTTTTTGAAGCCTGAAATTTGGGTTTTTTGTTTTGCATTTGCTCCTTTCTTTTGTACAGATATGTGCATAAGTGTTTCAGCTTGGATTGTAAGCCGACAACTACTGATAACCTTTTCGAAAAGGAGATAGTAATTGCTGAGAGTCCTGTAACTCTAGATGTGAGCGTCATTCTGCTTCTTCTTTCCTTTTTCTTGACATTATTTTCTGCCACTTATTGTTTTAGAGGTTTGTCAAGTGATATTATATATTATTAATTCTATAGATTTGGGACATTCCTGGGCAAGAGAGATTACAAAATCTTGCAGTATATTATGCATGGCTTGATGGTTGTATACTTGTCTATGATGTCAATATTAAGAAGACATTTGAAACACTCAACACATGGCATTCAAAGATTCTGGAACAGGTATTTTGTTTACTTCTGATCTTCTTTTCTGTAATTTAGTAGCAACCAAGAGTTTTCGCATGCTCAAAGCTTGTTCAGTTGATTGGTTTACACTTACTACTAACTAAATTCAGCTGTGATTAACTGACAAGGGAAGTTATACACAAATCATATCTCATGCTCTTGAATAATGTGGTTTTCTCTCTTTGGATTTAGTTAAATGCTTGGAAATTATATTGGATGAGATGCACAAGTTGCTAAACTCATATTGAATCCCAAAGCTTAAGCTAATGCGTGAGTTCTAACTGGTAAAATTTTTGTTCTTTTATTTACTTTTCTTTTAGCTTTTTTGGTGATTAACGTTTGGACTCTACATCAATTGATGAAAATAGCTCAAAATCATTTGGAGGGAAATCCTTCATGAAAGGATGAATGCTCTTTTGTCCCACCATGCTAAAGCTCCTTTTTTCCGGATCGCTGATCGTCGACTGCTTCCTTTGCCCGATCGTGGACTGTTGACCGTTTCATTTGCCTGATCGCCGATCGTTCCTAATTGTCGATTGCTAACCACTCATTTTAGTTGATCGCTGTTATAATCAATCGTCGATCGTTGACTGCTCGTTATAGCCAATCGACGATTGCCGACCGCTCCTTATAACCGATCGATGATCGCTCCTTATAGTTGATCGCCGATCACCAACCGCCTGTTATAACTGATTTCTAATCGCCCCTTATAGCTGATTGTTGATCGACGACCTCTCATTTACAACCATTTGCCGAACCCCGATCGACGATCCCAGACCTGATCTTTATCAGGTTTCATGTGTGTTTCCCCCCTCTTTTATTGGCTTTAATATTATATCCTTCAATTTATAACTGTTGTTTTTAAATAATTTTACGATGTTTAATTATCGTTATCATTTTAGAGATTTTTATTATTTTCTCGAAATCCTGCGACCTCAGGACAGTTCTTCAGCGGCATATGAGGACAAAACTTGGGTGCCGCTTGGACCCTTATGGTATTTGGAAAACTAGTCATCTCCTTTAGCGGCCCATACGGTTATCCTTTCAGTGTTCACCTGGCCCAGCCGTTCAGGCTGTCTTCAAGCCAGGCAACCCAGCTCCTTCAGCAGTCCGCACGACCAGGATAGTGGAGACCGCACGGACCTTCGTGTTTAGTATGGAAGTCACAACGTTTCCTTCTTCAGATGATCGGGTAGCCACTCCCTAGGAATCTGCTAGGCCTAGTGCTCCAGCTATCTGCAAATAAGTTGTTGTCTTCCTTAGCGGCCTGGCCAGGCAAATATTTATCTCATGCGCAGCCCGAAAGCTCCAGCCTTTGCAGGATAGACAACTTCTTCCTTGTTAGCTTGGGCGTCAGCCTTCATATACCGCTCGACCTTGTAATTAGCTTATCTCTATTCTCTTTAGTGCTATTGTTTGCCTAAGCTTGTGTGGACACTTATGTCATGTCCGCACGTTCTAGCTTTTTAGGCTATTTGCGCATCATGTGACCTCTTATCCCTGCCCGACTCTCCTATAACACGGGCAGCACATTTTTTCTTATAACTGCTAGTTCGAGTAGCCCCACTAGTATAAATAGGGGTGAACAGTACTGAGAAAGGGATCCGAGGCCCAGAATCTGCCTGCTACAAACTGAAATTTGTGTCCTTCTAGTCACTATGAGCTACAGTTGCGTGACCATATATGCGAGTAAGCAATAAGATCATCCACAATGAGTTACTGTTGCGGGAAGTTTTCCCTCGCTCTTGTGGCACCCTCTCTTATTCTCTTCAACTCATCCATGATGACCGCAGAGTAGTCGACCGTTTTCAGTTTACCCCCTGCTTCTCTCTTACCAAAACGTGAGATCGTGGAGTGCAATTTTCGCACCAACAGAATGAACACGCGACCTTCAGATTTGAGTTGGTCGAAGAACAGTTGGCCAACATGGGTGAACGCGAACACCTCGTGTGTCCGCCCGAAGGGTCCCGCCCTGGCTCAATGGGAGCAGTCTCAAGAGACGATCTTGAGTGGATTCTCGACAACAAGATCGAGCGAAAATTCAATACAACGATGCAAGCCTCCACTCAGATGATATCTCATGCGGTGGCAGATCATCTAGGGGAAGACTCAACTCCCTTTAACTATCCGCCTGCACCTATGACCGCGCCACCTCTGCGGCCTCTAGAAGCAGAGTTTGCCGATGCTCACCGCGATTTCTTCAGAATGGTCGTGACATCCAGTCTGGAAGGGTGCTCTATTTTTAGGAGAGGTATGGCTACCCACCTGTTGATGAGAAAGACGAGCCCTCTCCCTTTTCTGATTGTCTCTGTTGCGAATCTGTTCCACACGGATTCAGAGAGCCTCAGCTCCCCCGTTTCACCGGGAGCAAAGACAGCTTCATTCCATCTGCAGGCTTTTGAGTCTGCAACCTTTATGACGACTCTATCTGATGGGTTCTGATGCAAGTTATTTGCCACCACTTTTGAAGACAAGGAAAGAGAATGATTTTACAAGTTACCTTCTCAATTGGTGACTTCTTTTGGAGTTCTACGAAGAATTTTTTTTTCTGAGGTTTGCCACCTCAAAAAAAGGAAGAGTGGTCCTCATGCCTCTTCCAAATGAAGTAGGGGAACAATGAAACTTTTGCCCAATTTATGGAAGACTCAACTCTCTTTAAATATCCGCCTGCACCTATGTACGCTCCACCTCTGCGGCCTTTAGAGGCAGAGTTCGCCGCTTCTTGCCGTGATTTCTTCAGAATGGTCGTGAAATCCAGTTTGGAAGGGTGCTCTATTTTTAGGAGAGGTATGGCTACCCACCTGTTGATGAGAAAGAAGATCCCTCTCCCTTTTCTGATTGTCTCCGTTGCGAATCTGTTCCACACGGATTCAGAGAGCCTCAGCTCCCCCGTTTCACCGGGAGCAAAGACATCTTCCTTCCATCTGCAGGCTTTTGAGTCTGCAACCTTTATGAGGACTCTATCTGATGGGTTCTGATGCAAGTTGTTTGCCACCACTTTTGCTGACAAGGCAAGAAAATGATTTTACAAGTTACCTTCTCAATTGGTGACTTCTTTTGGAGCTCTACGAAGAAAATTTTTTTTTTGAGGTTTGCCACCTCAAGAAAAAGGAAGAGTTGTCCTCATGCCTCTTCCAAATGAAGTAGGGGATCAATGAAACTTTTGCTCAATTTGTGGACAAGTTTCAAGAGGATATCCTTGGGATTTACGACGTGGATCCCATTATGTACCAAGTTGTTCTTGTTTGCGGCCTTCGGGAAAGCCTCTTTAAGTTTGAGGTAAGCCGAAATCCACCTGGTTCCTATCAGGAATTTATCGATATGGCTAACCATTTTATAGAGGGGGAGCCAACCAATCCATATCTTGTCTCCTCTCTCACTCAACTCATCCAAATGAAGCAAGGAGGAACTTTTTCTCACAGTCTCTAGTTACTTCTCAGCGGCCTCCAAGGCCTTGCCCAGAGTTTATCCCACAGGCAGTACAACGTGGGAGAAACTTTCGTCACCATCATCCACATCTCCCTTATCGCCAATTCCAGCAAATGAGCACTCTGCAACCTCATTCCCCTCCGGGAAGCAGGCATCAACCTCCTCCTTCGGTTGATCCCTCATCATCTCGAGTTCATCCCACACAATACTATAACTCTCAAGAGGAGTATACAGAACTCAACCTCCCTATGAAGGAGGTATTGCAAATTCTTCAAAAGCAATCGGGCTTCAAGAGACCTCCTCCTCTCAAAACAGACTGGACTAAGCGAGATCAGGAACTACACTGTGAGTTCTTTAGAGACTTTGGTCATCTTACGAAGGGGTGTCAGGCTCTCCGCAACGTCATCGAAAACTTACTGAAAACCGGTAAACTACAATAGTTGATGGCTCGGAAGCCTGATGTTAAGCCTATTTCTACCAAGGTGAAAGAAGTTGCAGGAATACATCTCTCGGTTAAAAATGAGTGCATTGAAATCGAAGATGTCGGCTCCCTTGGGAGCATTTAATCACTCAAAGACAGAGGAGAAATCTCAAGAGCATGGAACGAAGATGGTTTAGAGGAACTTTTCTTTACTAGTCATTTAGATATCCTTTGATCTTCTGTTTGTTTTTTCATATACTCAACGAATTCAAAATATATGAGCATTTTAAACGAAAAATTGATCCCCCTTCGCATGGTGGTGCCTGATGAGCGATTTTAGTATAGTAATTTTTGACACCTTTCTAGCATTGTTTTCACATTATAATCGCTCAATCTTATTAGATTTTCATTCCATATCGTATTAAATCTCCTAAGTAGTATAATGAGCGTTTTCGTGCTAGGTTGGGCATGATTTTGACATTTCATGTATGAGAAGGTTACCTCTCCCTCTAATTCATATTTTATTGTCTTATATGCTCTATTATTCATGTTTACATCTCCCATGATCGTATGTTTGAATTCCGGGAGGTCCGTGGTTGATTTTGAGGCACAAATGCATCTGCTCCTGTGTTTTGAACTCGCTGAGGACACAACAGCAGAAGAGACGACGCGTTTCTTCTTCAAACATGTGGTGAAGTATTGGTGACTACCCAAAAGCATTGTGAGTGATCGGGATCCCCGCTTTACCGGGAAGCTATGGACCGAGCTCTTCAAGCTACTTGGATCAGAGTTGAACTTCTCCACCAACTTCCACCCTCAGACAGATGGGCATACCGATAGGGTGAATGCATTACTAGAGTGCTACTTAAGGCACTTTGCGTGTGCTAATCAGAAGGATTGGGATAAACTTATGTATGTGGCGCAATTTTCTTACAACTTGCAGCGGAGTGAGGCTACGGGCTGGAGTCCGTTTGAGCTTGCTACCGGGAGGCAACCTCTCACACCGCATACATTGGATACGGTTTGGATTTGTGAATGTAATTCTTGTTTTGATGGTATTGTGTTCTTATAATTTTGGTCTTGTGAATGTTGATGGATTTTTGGTTGTGATCTCATGGTTGTGAGTTTGCTGCATCATCGTTGAGTTAGAAGTAAGCAAGCGAGGTTGGTCTTTGCAAGAGCAAGGCGCAACATGAGTGCAAAGCGGTGTTTGCGACTCGCGGAGGTGCGAAGCAATGCTTGTGACCCGTGGAGGAGCGAAGCGGTGGAAGGCGACCCGCACCCTTAGTTTAGTTTTATTTCTTGCTTTAGGTTGTAAAACACCCCCAATCTAATCAACGCTCCCCGCCATAACCTTCATAGCTACATTTTCACTTAGATTGTACCACCCCGCCATGTTCCACACGACTTCGATACTCCGGGAACCTATTCCCGTTTTATTTATTACTTGTACGACCGCGGTATCCTTGTCGTGACCGCATCAAGTTTTTGGTGCCATTGTTGGGGAACACGAAATGTGTGATTTCTCGATTTGTAAATAGATATTTAAGTTTTCTTTATTTCTAGATTTTCTTCGCACTTGTAAATCCTTTATTAAATCTTTCTTTTTAGCTATTTTTTTTTAAATCCAGGTTTTCACTAATTTTTTTTCTATAATCGGGTGTAGTGAGTCCTTACTCTACTTCTATTATTTTTGAATCCAACTCTACTCCAAAATGTATTCTCGTCAACAATGTAATTGGTGTAAGTCATTTATTCATTCTAGAGTTGATTGATATATAGGAAGATGTGATTATAATTTTTATGGTTCATCGTATGAACCATCCACATCTTTTGCTCTGATGCGATCTTCATACGATGAACCTAGCTATTATAATTATACATCTCCAATGCGGGAAACACCATCACCGGTTAGCTTGGTTTCTTCGAGCCTGAGATCTTGTTCCTTTTGATCCAGAAATTTAGCGCACTATTTGTAATTTGCGAAGAGAACAAGGCCTGAACTTGAATAACCAGAATCCCCCCTTTGAATCCTCCTCCTAACCCTAATGAGGGTGACTAGGAAGTGGTGCAGCCGAGGGCATGTACTATGAGTGAATGCACTGCGCCAACTGCGGGGAGTGTATATCCTCTCTTGAGCCCGACCATCACAAACTAACATTTCGAAACCAAACCTGCTAATTTGCATATTCTCCAAATTTCAGTTCAATTTTCTAGTCTGCAACTTGAGGACCACCACCTACACATCTACAATTTTAATGAAGTCTACGACACCTTCAGGATAAATGGAATTTCTGACGACATCGTCAGGATGAGACTTTTCCTTTTCACCTCGAGGTATATAGCTAAATCATGTCTATATACTCTACCGACAGATTCAGTTACATCATGGGAGATCTTAAGAAGTTAATTTTTGGATAAATGCTTTTCGGCAGAGAGAATAGTGTGCTCGAGAATAGAAATCACTAATTTTAGGCAGCTAGATCAAGATTCCCTTGCGGAGGCTTGAGATCGGTTTTCTGAATTGTTGAGGAAATGTCCTCAGCATGAGATTCCTCTTTGGACTCTCGTGTATACACTTTGTGCTGCTCTTGATCAAAATATTCGTTCTAACATTAACGCTACTGCAGGTGGTTCCATGATGCGAAAAACACTGGAAGAGTCGTGGGAGATTATCCGCGAGCTGCTGCACAGAATTCCTAGTGGAGTATGGGAAGAGGCGCTCACAAGAGAGCGCCTGGTATTCTTGAAGTAGATGCGTACGCCGCCATCACCGCTCAATTGAGAGCAATGGCAAAAAAAATTGAGCAAAAGAGTCTCAAGGGCCAGGTTGCCCCTGCTCCTGAGCTTGCCTATGTTGTCTCTTGTCGAAGCTGCGGTAGAGGGTGTGCTTTTATGGAAGCGCACCTATCGTGTGTAGTATATGAGACGTCTGCATCAAGGTCGTATTCCACGGGGCCTTTGCGAGTACTTTACTTCATCCCTCATTATATTATCGTGTTTATTTTTTTATAATAAATATAATCCTAATCTAGGATATGATTGTCCTAGACTAAGATAACTTGATGCATTGATTGACTTTTGAGAAAGTTAGAGATAACATATAGTAGTTTTGTTTAGTAGAAAGTAATTATTTTCATGATGTAGTAAAAATATGTATTCATTTACTTCTTTAAAGGGTTTTCTTCCTTTTATTAGATTTGATTTTAGGGTGGCCTACCTGAGATTTTTACTATGGGTAAGGGGCCCTAAAGATCTCCTTATTGCTCTGTGAGCCCCAACGCTAGGCATTGACACCTAGACTGGAGATTTATGATTCCCTATTCTTTCAGGGAGCATACAACTCTCTTTATCTGCGTGTGATCCTACTCGCAACAATACATAAAATCGCATGGCCTTAATTACGTGTAACAAATATGAAAACAATAGTTGCGATCTACCATTTCATTATGTTATAAACCTGGATAAATCTTAGGAAAGTAGAGAAGAAGAAGAAGAAAAAAAATAAAGATTTTATTAAGTACAGTAAAGTTTGCAATATTCAATAACATGAAGAGACATGATTACGCAAACAAAACTACACAAGATAAAAAAGAATATTAGAGGAAGAAGAAGAGAGGATGAAAAATATAAGGAAGAATACAAAAGTAACCTCCTTTCTCCATGGATCCTCCTTCTCCTCTTCTCTTCATGTTATTCCCATCTCTATCAGGTTCCTTAGACTTTTATGACCGAATCAAGCATATCTTCTTCACGTCGAAATGTTGTATTTATAGAAACGAATCGGTCGGCCAAGTTTTTTGTCTGTGTTGCTCGACCGTATAGCCCAATCATTGCGTCGGATGGCTCCAAACCGCCTTAAACCGTCAAAAATTGTTTACACCGGCCATACGCCCTTGACAAACGGGCGTGTCGTCCGGGCATGTGCATCGAAAAGCCCCTTCTTCGTCATCTGGATGTGTCCACATAGTTCTGGAATGGCTCCAACTACTGCACGCCCTCTCCATACTGGCTTGTCCCTCAAAAAATACGCATTTTCATCCTAGAACTACTTTTATGTATGTGGATAAGGATTGTTAACTTGTCTATGCTTGTGGCCGAAAATCTCTCTTTTTCTTCACTTAAAATTCCAAAAGCGCACTAATTTTCATGAAGTTGCACATACCTGATCTTACACACTTAAACACATATTAGAAGCACAAGAATCATATAAAACATACATTTTAATCAAATTATATCACTTATACGAAGATAAAGTGTAGAATAAAGTATATATGTTTAAGTGTCATCACCTCGGGACAAACAGTTTGCCCCCAGAGTGATTATAAAAATAATTTCATTTAATTTCTTTAAGATACCCCACAAGATAACACTTACTGACTTTGACTTACGTTTTTCAGACATTTGATGTTGCACGTATGTCTAACTATTCTAAATCTTTATGAAAGACATACTAGTGTTGGAACATGCGTTCTGCATCTTTTTAGTTTGACAATATCAAATCTCATAGTGTATTTGATCATACATGTCTTGGGTATAGTGTGCAGGTTTACAGTTGTGAAGAAGTCGAGAACTCTACTCCTTCTGACCTACTGCCGGGCGCTAGTCCTACCGCCGACGCTATCCATATCGACGAGACTTGCTATCGACGTGAAGGCAAATATCGACGTGAAGACTTGTGTCGTCGAGACGATGTCATCGAGAAGACTACCGCCGCGCGCTAACCTACCACGGGCGCTAGCTATGCCGACGAGACAACCAGCGTCGACTTGAAGAATGCGTTGACTTGAGATCATGGCGTCGAGACGAATGCGTCGAGATGATATCGACGTGTATGCTACCGCGGGCGCTAGCCTACCGCCGCGCGCTAGCTCTATCGATGAGAAGTTTACGTCGACTTTATGCTCTGCTGTCGTCGAGAAGGATTCGACGTAACTACTACCGTGAAGTGCTATCCAAGGACAACAAGAGAATGTTCTCCGATACCTTCCTAATTTGGTGCTAGACAGCTGGCAAAAGCGCGTAAAGGCGCTACCGCCGCGCGGTAACTCTACCGCCGACGGTAACTTAAAGAACGGGCTATAAAAGCGTTCTTTCTTTTCCAGAAGTGTGGCTGCCGAAACCTAAAAGAAGAAGTCAACTTTTTCGTCGTTTCTGCACCAAGGAGCCATCACCGGAAGAGAAGAATCCTTTCCCTCAAGCTATAACGAAGAAGGTCATCGAAGTGCGAATTAAGAACGAGAATCTGAGCACCAACGAGCACATCTTACACGAAGATCAAAAGCATCATTCGTTCACCGCATCCGGAGTCATACTTAGAGGGAGCACAACTTCTCATCTCTTTTAGTTCTTCTCCTTTATTATTTTACTATTTTGGTGTGTGAAATCGTCCGGTGTGGACGTCGGAATGTGGTTTGGAATCCGTGAAAATCGACCGGGGAGGCGTCGGAATCCGGCGTGGATTCTGTAGGAAATCGTCCTGGGCGGGCGTCTAGATCTGGGAGATCTAGAGGGCTCCAAGAACCTTTTTGGGAGGAAGGTGAGGAGCGGCTCGAAAACTTTTCCGGGGAGGTAAGGAAGAGAGCCAACCAGTCCTTGGATTAGGGTCGGTATAGAAAACCCAAGGTTTTAATATTCATCGCCTCTGATCTCCAGCGTCATGGAGATTTATGTGTATTTGTATAAACAATGTTTCACTATTCAATGCTATAAAGATCATGTGTTATATTATATAAACTGCTGTGATTTTTTGGTGGAACATTGGTTGGAGCATTGCAAATCCCGAAACGATATCCTGCATTTACTATGTTGTTTCCTAAGCTAACGCCACGCGGTAGGGTTACTGCCAAGCGCTAGCTCCAGGAAGCACAATCCTGCAGTTAATTATTTAAAATTATAATAATTGATTAAAACCCTTATTCACCCCCCCTAAGGGCGTTAGTAGATCCAACAAGTAGTATCAGAGCGTAGGTTATTCCAAAACGGTCTTACAACCG
Organism: Dactylorhiza incarnata; assembly: GCA_033032865.1. Classification (NCBI taxonomy): domain Eukaryota; kingdom Viridiplantae; phylum Streptophyta; class Magnoliopsida; order Asparagales; family Orchidaceae; genus Dactylorhiza; species Dactylorhiza incarnata. Next base: position 1,360,366 of record JAWHQI010000330.1, on the reverse strand, counting down.
GAAATAATGGGGACTCTTGATCTCGCATCTACGAGTGGGGATGAAAGTATTTATATATTGAAAATACAGTAACACTACCCTTGTTTATAGGTGTGAACTATCTAAGGTGGACAACTTTAATGAAAAGATTCCTTATATCTCAAGATATAAGTGCTTGGAATATAACGATTATAAAACCACCAAGCACACTAAATAGGAATGAGTGCTATAGTAATGCCAAAGCCATGAATAGTTTGTTCTGCGGGCTTGGTCAAGAAATTTTCAAATTAATTTACACTCTACCTACTGCATATGAAATTTGAAAATTTCTTGAAAATGCTTATGGTTTACCTTCTGCAGATACAGAACTCGATGACTTCCTTGTGGATCCAAACGAGAAACCAAAGGAAGATCAATGCTTGAAGGAAGATCTGACTATCATATCAAGCGGAAGAGAAGACGTCACCACAGTGTTGGAAGAGACAAGCATACCAGAAGATATCAAAGGAGCATTATGATGCAGGCTATGCTCTCCGACACGATCGCTATAAAACACGCACGCGTTTCCTCTCAACGCTCCCAAATTTTACGTTCGCACAAAAATACTCGCAACGTTCACGCAACGCAATAATTATCAATTAGATGCTAACGTACGGGTAGTCACGCCGTTAGAGGTTGAATAGATGACTATAGACCAATATTCTTCCCGACTAAAAGGACCCACCCGGTTCGAACGAGCTTGAGTTGTACCAAAAGAGATCTACCAAAAATTACGATTCAAAAATGGTAGATCTCTCCCAACAAAAAGTCGAGGTTCGCAAATCCTCTTCGAAAATTAAAATAAATAAGAAGATCGCACAAATCAATCGAAGAAAACCACGATCATCCAAGAGATTTGAAGATCACGACAAAATTTACCACCACAAGAAATTAACAAGAGGGAAAACCTCACGAGTAGAAATTTCATTACCCCGCTTGAGATGGGATTATCCTCAAGCATGCACTCGCCTGATTCCTTCTTCAACGGATCCACCGGAACCACGTCGAATGGAGAGAAACTCGTCCGCCTAGATTGCTTCACGCCGGATCTTGGTTTCCCGGGGCCACGACCCGTTCTTCTTCCTTCTTCACCTTGGCCGAAACTTCTCAAGAAGAGGGAGTATGATGGGCGGCTATGAGAGGGGGCTGAAGTTGAGGGAGAAAACAAATAGGGGGAAGGAGAAGTGGTGGCCGGCGGCCAAGAGGAGGGAGGAAGGGAGATGGGCGGCCAAGAGGGGGCCAAAATCCAATGAAGGAAGAAAGAGAGAGGGGGTGGCTAGGAGAGGGAGAAACTCAAGAGGGAAATTTAGGGTTTAGGTTTTTTTCTTATCATTCAATAATAAAATCTAATACAAGATGTCCTTTTATAGGCTAGCCAACAAACATGGCTAAACGCAGTCCGAAATTAAAATAAAACATGTGCATGGCTAAACGCAGTCCAAAATTAAAATAAACATAGACATAAACAAGTCCAAAAATAAAAGACAAAGCTAGATATAATTTTAATTAATAATTATAATAATATAATTATAATTATTAATTAATAATCTTGCGCCGCGGACGAAGGTTATAACGGCGATGGCGTTCGTCATGACGGTGCAGCGATGGCGTTCTTCAAAATGGTTATCGTGGCGATGGCGTACACCATGATTGTTGTTACGGCATCGTCCATCCGAGTCTTCAAATGTAGTGTTGCGGCATCGATCAAAATAATGCGTCGAGTCGGCGTCGTCAAGGAACTGGTGACGAACATATGGCGGGGCGTCGTCGCCATCAATCCTCCTCCACTCAAAATCACTCATCACCGATGAGTGGGACATCAACAAACACCTATCAGGTCAGACAAAGCAAAGGTCTGTGGAACCCTTGGAAATGCGTTAGGCAAATATGGAGAAAAAGTTTCATCATCAACATTAGACGTACCTCCAGTAGGAACCGAAGAAGAGAGCGAACCGGGCACAAGCTCACCCCCAAACCCATTAGAAAATGTAGTGAAACCAAACAGACAACCGATTAATTCAAGTGGTGGAGAAATATATGACGTTAAATCCGAAACATTGAAAATAGGGGAGATTCCCCAATCAGTGGGTAACTCCAAAAGAAAAGCATTTTCTCCTAATCGCTTTAAGATTCGAAAAGGACCCGCTCGCTGATTTGCTAACTTTTTTATGGTGCCCGAAGGCAACCGTTCGGGGATGAGACGCACCATAACCAAATCGCCAACTTTCAAGTGAGACACTCTCTTATGTACGTTAACATAAGATTGATAATATGCGTATTAAGTAACTAGCGTGTCCTTAATGTGCTTGTGTAAATTATGAACGTGAGAGGCAAAGTCTTGTGCAAATTGACTTGACTTATAAGATGAAGGTAACAGAATCAAGTCAAGTGGCACTGGTGCCTTATAATTGTGCATGATTTCATTCGGCGATAAATCCGTTGATCTATTTTTAGAATTATTATTCGCTAACTGAGCATGAGGAAAAAGTAAATCCCAAGTACTCATGTGGTCAGCTAAAATCATAGACACATGTAGGTGAATGTGGTAAGCAACTGGAGGAAAAATATGCGCAACTGGACCGGATGAGTAAGTACGTCGTGAAGAAACTAAGTCCAGGGGTACAGTCTCCATAGAATCATAATCGCTCGCGACCGCCAACAAATCCGTAGACGGGCACTCAAAAAAATTGTCAATCAAAGGTGACGCGTAGTCAGATCTACGAAGGGTGGTGAAAAGACCGAGCACAAAATCTAACAACTCAACAAAACATGTCCGACGGGACATGGCCAACGGAGGGGCTAGTAACATAGGCAAAACCAACTGGCTAGGTCGAGTCCACGGGTCAGGAGGGAGGACCGACAAAATCGAACCTGACATAATTTCTAATTCATAATGAGCTTCAGGCAAAGGTGATAACATCAAAGAAATATCTTCCAGGTTCTCAACGTCAAAGTCACCAAAAGTTAACCTTTCCTCGCAAGGTAAATCTTCCAATACACTAGGTACGTCCTCCAAATCAGAATTATCAGACAAATCTAAAACCGGATCAGAGGGGAGGTCCTCTTTCATATCACTAGGGTAACCAATCTCCTCATCATTGCTAAGTTCTTCCTTAATAACGATATCGCCCTCAGCGGTAGGCTCAGTCAAGGGCACATACTCAGTATTGTCAGAAGGTTCAAAAACTATATCAGGAAGTTCGGGAGGAGACATTCTCGACGCATTGTGTGTAGAAATTATGGGAGGAACCTCACTAACCGGAATACTCTCACCGCGCGGTCTCAGGGCATCCCTAGCCGTAATGACAACCGAGTTCGAGTCAGTGGAGCGGAACTTACCCTTATCTTTCAGGGATAACGGAGGGGGAGGTCCTAAGATGGACTTTCCCTTCTGAAAATAACGAGACTTGGACTTATGAGCAAGTTGCTTCTCAATATCCAACACGACATTATAGGCGGTGCTTAAATCTGTGTGTTCATAACGAAGGAGTTTACCTTGAATGTCGGGGTTAAGCCCCTTACGAAACCGTGAAAGGGTGACCTCAGACAGCTCCCTAACATCGCACCTAGCCATCATGTCCTTCAGGAGGCCCATGTACGCCGCAACCGATCGATTCCCTTGTCTAAGGGAAGATAACTCATCAAACATTTGCGTTCGATGGTATGAAGACAGAGGAGGGGTTCGGTTTCCCGAATCTCCCCCAGTTGTTGATTCATCTCACGTCGAAAATCATCAACCGGCGAGTGGTTTCGATTTGGTTGTCGCACGTCACGAGGAAAAGTTGGGGTGTGATTAACCATAACTTTGGCATACAAGTAATCTAAACGGGAAACATAAACGTCATAAGCCATACTCGAAGAGTAGGTGTGTACTCGAGACCAGAACTAGTGAACATGCAATGATAGAAAATTTTGAATCTGAACTAGACAGATTTATAAAAGAGAATTTTATAAGGAGAAATTTTTTGAAATTCCAGGAAAATTTGAATTTCCAGAAATATTTGAATTTCAAAATTTTGAATTTTAAATTTCAAAAATTTGAATTTGAAATTCAAAAATTTGAATTTTGATTGTGAAAATGAAAAAAATTTGAATTTCAAAAATTTGAATTTTGAATTTCAAAAATTTGAATATTGAATTTCAAAAATTTGAATTTGAATTTCAAAAATTTGAATTTGAATTTAAAAAATTTGAATTTGACTTTCCAGAAGTTAATATTTTTTTTGTTATTTTCGTAGAAAAAATAAAAAATTTAGGCCGCTATTCGCAGATCAGAAATTTTAAACAGGTCAAAATTTTATGAAAGATAATTTTATTCCCACTTAATAACTAGGGTAATTAAAATATTTTTTGATTTTCTTACTGAGAAAAATATGGAGAATTCTCAGAATTTGATTTTCGCAGAAAAATAAAAATTTTAGGTCGCTATTCGCAGACCACCAATTAAAAGTTGATATTTTGATCACGAAATCGTGTGAAGATTGTGTATGCCGGCGTTCTAAGAAAATTTTAGGAATACATCAATTAAGAAACTGACACGAACCTCGCTCTGATACCAAAATGATGCAGGCTACGCTCTCCGACACGATCGCTATGAAACACGCACGCGTTCCCTCTCAACGCTCCCAAATTTTACGTTCGCACAAAAATACTCGCAACGTACACGCAACGCAATAATTATCAATTAGATGCTAACGTACGGGTAGTCACGCCGTTAGAGGTTGAATAGATGACTATAGGCCAATATTTTTCCCGAATAAAAGGACCCACTCGGTCCGAACGAGCTTGAGTTGTACTAAAAGAGATCTACCAAAAATTACGATTCAAAAATGGTAGATCTCTCCAAACAAAAAGTCGAGGTTCACCAATCTCTTCGAAAATTAAAAGAAATAAGAAGATCGCACAAATCAATCGAAGAAAACCACGAGCATCCAAGTGATTCGAAGATCACGCCAAAATTTACCACCACAAGAAATTAACAAGAGGGAAAACCTCACGAGTAGAAATTTCGTTACCCCGCTTGAGATGGGATTATCCTCAAGCATGCACTCGCCCGATTCGTTCTTCAACGGATCCACCGGAACCGCGTCGAATGGAGAGAAACTCGTCCGCCTAGATTGCTTCACGCCGGATCTTGGTTTCCCGGGGCCACGACCCGTTCTTCTTCCTTCTTCACCTTGGCCGAAACTTCTCAAGAAGAGGGAGTATGATGGGCGGCTATGAGAGGGGGCTGAAGTTGAGGGAGAAAAGAAATAGGGGGAAGGAGAAGTGGTGGCCGGCGGCCAAGAGGAGGGAGGAAGGGAGATGGGCGGCCAAGAGGGGGCCAAAATCCAATGAGGAAGAAAGAGAGAGGGGGGCGGTTAGGAGAGGGAGAAACTCAAGAGGGAAATTTAGGGTTTAGGTTTTTTTCTTATCATTCAATAATAAAATCTAATACAATGTCCTTTTATAGGCTAGCCAACAAACATGGCTAAACGCAGTCCGAAATTAAAATAAAACATGAGCATGGCTAAACGCAGTCCAAAATTAAAATAAACATCGACATAAACAAGTCCAAAAATAAAAGACAAAGCTAGATAAAATTTTAATTAATAATTATAATAAAATAATTATAATTATTAATTAATAATCTTGCGCCGCGGACGAAGGTTGTAACGGCGATGACGTTCGTCATGACGGTGCAGCGATGACGTTCTTCAAAATGGTTGTCGCGACGATGACGTACACCATGATTGTTGTTGCGGCATCGTCCATCCGAGTCTTCAAATGTAGTGTTGCGGCAACGATCAAAATAATGCGTCGAGTCGGCGTCGTCAAGGAACTGGTCACGAACATATGGCGGGGCGTCGTCGCCATCACATTATGTTCACCTTTTGCCTCTTCCGACATGAATGTAAGCAAAAAATCTCTGACTGCTATATCATCTATGTCCCTGTTACGTGCACTAGAGATTGTAGACGTAAAATTAAGAAGCTGACGACTAATAATTCTCAACTGCGCCTAGAGAATAAAAATATAAAAGCACGCCGGGATAAAAACTCCAACCAGGGTAAGTCCAAGTCCCCTCAGTGCTCTCTAATTGAAAATAATATACCTTGTACTGATTATAGTTCACTAAATGAAAAAGTCAAGGTACTGGAGAGAGAGCTTCTTACATTGAGGGAGGATAATGAAAAGTTGAGCTTAGAGAGTTCAACAATAAAACAAAGTTCTGTCAAATGCATCGACTATAAAACAGAAATTAAAGAGATGGATGGAACGTTCGATGAATTGCGTCGTGATTATGAAGATCACATAAAATCTATAGCAAAAAATTTGAAAGATAGTACATTGGCTTACAACACTGCACGACGTAATCTCATATTGAAAAATAACGCACTTAAGTCACAACTCGACTCACTTTTACTTGAGGTTAAGAAATATTCAAATCAAAATCAAAAGATCTTAGCCAACATAACTATGTCAAATAAAAGACGTCCAAGACACATCTCTCATAGTCATTACTTCCTGTCTCAATATGCCTCTGTGCCTCACAAAGCACAAAGATCTTTTTCCCAAGGCACACCAACACGAAGTATGAATATGGAATATAATAATCAACATAACAAAAGTTATATTGATCAGAAGCCTCGGTATAGGAAGGTTGACTATGAGAAGTTGAAAATTAATAATAAAACTCAATCAAAGTATGAATGGAGACCAATAATTAAAAATGACAAGGTGACTCCACCTAAACGGGTCCATTCATCACCTTCTCCCCAAATGTCAACACGTCAAGTTTGGGTACCCAAAGGAACCGCCGGCCTTGGTTCTCTTTGGATACCTAAAATGATTATTCGCTAGTATTCTTGTGCTGCGTGGAGCAGAGCAAAAATGAAAATTATATTTTCTACTTCACGATATGGATAACGTTTTCTTCTTCCTATTTTCTTTTTCTTCTTTTGAGTTTATTTTCTTTGCCAACACGCTATGGTCACTGTATAAATTATAAGATATGGCGTTCGTATATCAAGCTTAAGGATTAATTAAATAAATTGAATGAAATTGAATAGAAAGTCATATATCACTTCAAGTGACCTAGTTATCTAGCTTCCAGTCTTTTAAAATCCAATGCCTATAGCTATCTTATAATATCGTTAAAAATAATTTAAACTATGAACACCATAATCGATAGTATAACAATCAATGAAATCATTTCGTTTTGAATTTGAAAAAGGGGCTATTTGGGGTCATAGATAAGAATATCTATGGCGAAACCCTTTGGTCAAATCACGGGTTGCTTTGCCGCAGTAGATAGCCCCTAATATGCCAAAAACGTAATCATGAGATAGTGCAATTTAAAATTCACAAAAACCATGCTTTTTGCATGAATTTTTAAGTCTTTGGTAATACCATCGTGCGATACTTTACCGTCGGCGGTAACTTGATTCTCTTGAATATCCTGATTTTCTCAAAATACAAATGTTTTTGAATAAATACTCTATTGATCTGCTCAGTATTATCTGCTGATTTCAGAAAATCTAGATATATTTCGGGATTGAGAAAATCAAAGAGAAAACCTTCAAAACAAGTTATAACTTGACATGCTTCATTTATGAACACATATATCTATGTAATGTATAGATCCTAGAATTAAATCAAGGGCTTAATCTGTTACGCCCCCGAACATGACAGTTCTTTGGGCGTACATAGGCTCGACGACGAAAGGCGAAGACTGACGACAATGGGGCTGAACCATCCCCACTCTCTAATACCGGCGGATTGGGGCTGAACCACACCGGTTCAGCCCCATGGGGGGAGGGGGGCGGCCGACCCCTCTTCGGCCCGGGTATATTTATACCTGGGGCTGTCTCTTTTGGGGGCATGCATGATTGATCAAGGTATTATTCTTCTTCCTCCTCTCTAACCATAATTTCTCTCTAGTTCCTCCACTAGCCTTCTTATTCCTAGTTTTCCCTTATCATTTGGTATCAGAGCATTTGTCCTTCGGCCATGGTGAACACTCGCTCGCAAGAAGAGATCAGCTGCTTGGAAACCCTAGAGGAAAACTGACGCAGGACGAATCTATAGGCGGCGGATAAACCGTGGCCTAACCCTACATGCTATGCAAAGCCCGACTGATAAGCCACAGTTAGATAATAATTAAAATATCATCCCACGCAGATAATTCAAGACAAGATAGAATATTTATTAGGGCGAAAACAAGCTTAGGCTTTCCTCCGCGTGGAGGGCCAAAGCACGAGCGCACGGCGAGTAAACCCTGCAAATCACAATAATAATCTAACAAACAACTACCTTGCAAGTTATTCAAAACAGGTACAAGATCCAATCCAATATAAATATGCTGAAAATAATAATCCAATACAAATAAGACTCACAAAGTAGTGGGCTGACCAAGGCAATGAAGAATCCAGGTCCGGGTATGTAGATCGGCGATCGAAGGTGGAACTGGAGGCGCGACGGAGTGGAGGTGGCAGTCCTTGGCGGAGAAAGGTGTGATCGGACCGGAAATGGATAGATCCGGCCACTAGGAAATAGATCCAGGTAGTGGTGGATAGATCCGACGATTTAGGAGCGGATCCGGGCTGGATTTGTCCAGATCTGGACTGATTTGGACGAGAGGGTGGAGGTGGTTCCACGTCGAGGAGAGGTGTGGTGGTTGCTGGGAACAAAGCGGGGAAGGGGGCTGCTGCTGTGGACTGGCGGCAGCAAGGGAAGGGGGCTGCTGTTGTGGACCGGCGGCAGCAAGGGAAGGGGGCTGCTGTAGGCTGGCGGAAGGGAGGGAGGGGGGCTGCTGCTGTAGGCTGGCGGCAGGGGGAAAGGGGGGCTGCTGTAGGCTGGCGAAAGGGAGGAGTGAGGGCTGCTGTAGGAGGATTTAAACTATAGGAAATGAATAGTAAATATCATTTTTGAATTGTACAATTGAATAGGGAAAAGGGGATTCTGGACAGCCAAAAGGTGGCTGTTTGGGGGGTTGTTGGGGGGCTGTGGGAGGGAGTTTGGAAGGGGGAAAAGAGGGCTAGGGTTAGGGGGTACCTTGGGGAGGGAGATACAAGCCTATGAGTCGTCACCTAGAGCTCCACGGAGTCGGCACCGTGGGATGATCGCGGGAATCCGGGAATTGCTTTCTCCAAATTCTGCAATCCCTCAATCAACCCACAAACCATCTATTTATAATAATAGGAGGATTAGGGCATCCCACCATCGACTGCTATGATTGGTCGGAGGTGGGGCCACCCAAAAATATCAAAACAAATGCAAAATTAATAAACTAATATATCAAATTGATTCGCAACGCGAATCCGAACACAGCTGCGGAGTTCGATCGTCAATCCGAGCACGCCATATATGGAAAGTCGCCATATCAGCCCCGAATGGTCCCAAAACTCGTCTACATCTCTGCTCCGCACCAATCTCCCCGGCTTGAAAGAATTCATCTCCCGATGAATAGGGGTCAGAATTCTCTTGCCGAATGCCATGTAAAACTCGAAGATGCCCGCCAGAGGTCGTCCAAGTGTCGTCAATGAAAAGTGGCCTCGCCAATCAACTCCCCCTGACTGAAAAGCCGTCATCTCCGGTGAATGGAGACGGCCGTACTGAAGTCGAAGTCCAGGGGCGAGTCGATCAAGCTCTGCTGCAAGTACCCAGTTGTCATCAACGTCTGTAGTAGGAATGTACCGACGTAATATGGTCTCCGTGATGCTCTCAACGCTCAACTCACGAGTGGTGGATCCCGGTGCGATCGGCGGCGTGGGTAGAACCAAAGAAGACGAGTTCCCAGGAGGGTGGGTGTCAGAAATGGGTGAGTAGCAGTGGCCATCAAACGTGGGTGGGCTATGAGGGTGGTAAGGCAACGGGAGTGGAGGTGTGGGCGGCTGGAAGTCCCACTGCTTGGGTCCACATACTCGCGAGGCTCGTAGTACGGCGTCATATCTACAACACTAAATACCAGGTGGATACCCATACTTGCAGGGATATCAAGATCGTAGATGTTTGCTTCGATTTGTCTCATGATTATATAGGGATCCATTCGCCTAACGCTCAAGCTTTTAGCAAGCCTCGCACGGAGCCTCACAACGCAGATTCTCACCATCACCTGCTCGCCTTCATGAAGTACCTGCACTTGCCAATGAACATCCGCATGTGATTTACAAGATTTTTTATTACCATTATGGATTATTCGTCGGACACACAGGCAAACGATGAACAAGCAACACAACTGACTCATGCAGATGATGAAGAAACAACTCAACATACTCATGCAAATTATGTAAATGAGACACGACGGACGCAACATACGTGCTACGGGAAAGGCTAATAACCACTTGAAAATCTACTAAACGAGGTAACCTATCAGGAGGCTCTCTCGGAGGAGTGTAGAAAAACTCATCTCATGTGTGCCGAGTGCTCAGGTGACAGTGCGAAACATCTACACTCAAGGGCGAGCTCATGAAGAGCAACATGTCTCTTAGGGAGCGTAACACATTAGGGGGCTCACTAGGAGGTGTGTAAGAAAAGTCATCATGAATGCGACGACCAGCTGAATGAGAATCGTGTATACCGACTAAAAGACGTGACTCTCGAGTGTGGTGCGTGTCCCCGAAAAGAAATAGCTCGTCCGGTGGGTCAGCAGGTGGTGCGTCCCAAAACTCATCGAGGGTGCGATGTGTCAACAGCTGGTTCCCTAAATACTTGATGCTCCACACAATATCCATCCTCTGGGGCAAAATCAGGGACGATAATGGAAGAGACACCACTAACTCGAAACTCGTAAACAAGCGGCTCACCTGAATCGCATCCTCACCAGGATGTGGTGGCTCATCAGGAGGCTCAACAGGGGGGTCGTCATAGAACTCTTCACTAGGGTCATGATCCTTCGTATGAGTACCCTCGTGAGGGGTAGTGTCCCCGTGAATGAGTGACATAGTCACTACGAGGTCAACACCAGGCTCTGGTCTCTCGGTCATGATGTGACTCAGGATAATGACAATGGGAGAGCGACATAGACCTACGCTCAAGAATGGGTCTGTGGGTGCGGTGTCAAGACGCGAGTCCAGTGTAGGGGTGCTAATCAACCCATGACATGCCAAAGGTGGTGGTGTGGGTGAGGGGCACGACACAATAGGCTCAAGAGGTCGCTCAGGCTCACTCTAAGTCGGGGTCGCGAGAGACGGGTCAGAAACAAGAGATAGGTCACTCACTGGGCTAAGCACCTCACTGGGGTGAGAGCAATCCGTATCAGGTATCACTTCAGTCATGTATGACGGAACAATGATAGGCGTCGTGGTGACCTCAGTATGGGAGGGACTCGTACCGCGAAGGTCAATGTGAGAATCCAATCGACTAGCTCTTGCGGTTCTCAAAGACTGCTCATAACGAAGGGCGAGTTGATATGTCTGCTCGAGGGACTTCGAGCTATGATAAATCACCTTAGTACGAATGTCTGAGCGAAGGCCAGACCGAAATCTGCAAGAGGTCATGGCTAGGTCATCTCGGATATCGCTCCTCACAACTAACTCATCAAAGCGATCCCTGTACTCAGCGACGAACATGGGTCCTTGCTGAAGGGAAAATAATTGGTCGAGCAAGAGAGTCTGATACGACGGCCGAAGATACCTCTGACACAATATACGCTTCATGTCTACCCAACTAGTGATGCAATGTAGACGGTCTCGCTCACGGGTCCTCTCGACGCTAGACCAGTAAGCCCTCGCCTGATCTAAAAGTCTAAGTTTTGCAAACTGAGTCGAGCCGAAGGATCAACACAATTCGCTCGCGTGCAAGGATATGAACGACGACAATCATTATACTGATCGTCTCTAGTGTAGTGGTCTCGTGTCGGTGGGTCAACACGATCTCTAAAAGTGGTGTGCTGCGATCGAGAATAATCGTCGTAGTAACGTGAAGATCTCCCTGACGGGGCTCTGTGAGAGCAGGTGCTAGTGGACTCAAGATCTCCAAAGTGAGGGGAGGAATAATCGTGACACCTAGACATAATGAAAAACCTATAGACTCTACGACTGCGTATCGAAAAGTGCGCGCAACCTAGCTTTGATACCAATTGACGCAGGACGAATCTATAGGCGGCGGATAAACCGTGACCTAACCCTACATGCTATGCAAAGCCCGACTGATAAGCCACAGTTAGATAATAATTAAAATATCATCCCACGCAGATAATTCAAGACAAGGCAGAATATTTATTAGGGCGAAAACAAGCTTAGGCTTTCCTCCGCGTGGAGGGCCAAAACACGAGCGCGCGACGAATAAACCCTGCAAATCACAATAATAATCTAACAAACAACTACCTTGCAAGATATTCAAAACAGGTACAAGATCCAATCCAATATAAATATGCTGAAAATAATAATTCAATACAAATAAGACTCACAAAGTAGTGGGCTGACCAAGGCAATGAAGAATCCAGGTCCGGGTATGTAGATTGGCGATCGAAGGTGGAACCGGAGGCGCGACGGAGTGGCGGTGGCTGTCCTTGGCGGAGAAAGGTGAGATCGGACCGGAAATGGATAGATCCGGCCACTAGGAAATAGATCCGGGTAGGGGTGGATAGATCTGACGATTTTGGAGCGGATCCGGGCTAGATTTGTCCAGATCTGGACTGATTTGGACGAGAGGGTGGAGGTGGTTCCACGTCGAGGAGAGGGGTGGTGGTTGCTGGGAACAAAGCGGGGAAGGGGGCTGCTGCTGTGGACTGGCGGAAGCAAGGGAAGGGGGCTGCGGTAGGCTGGCGGAAGGGAGGGAGGGGGGCTGCTGCTGTAGGCTGGCGGCAGGGGGAAAGGGGGGCTGCTGTAGGCTGGCGGAAGGGAGGAGGGAGGGCTGCTGTAGGAGGATTTAAACTATAGGAAATGAATAGTAAATATCATTTTTGAATAGTACAATTGAATAGGGAAAAGGGGATTCTGGACAGCCAAAAGGTGGCTGTTTGGGGGGCTGTGGGAGGGACTTTGGAAGGGGGAAAAGAGTGCTAGGGTTAGGGGGTACCTTGGGGAGGGAGATACAAGCCTAGGAGTCGTCACCTAGGGTTCCACAGAGTCGGCACCGTGGGATGATCGCGGGAATACGGGAATAGCTTTCTCCAAATTCTGCAATCCCTCAATCAGCCCACAAACCATCTATTTATAATAAAAGGATGATTAGGGCATCCCACAATCGACGACTATGATTGGCCGGAGGCGGGGCCACCCAAATACATCAAAACAAATGCAAAAATAATAAACTAATATATCAAATTGATTCGCAACGCGAATCCGAACACATCCGCGGAGTCCGATCGTCGATCCGGGCACGCCATATATGGAAAGATGCCAAATCAGCCCCGAATGGTCCCAAAACTCGTCTACGTCTCTGCTCCGCATCAAAAACTACGTTGGACTGACCGATTCGGTCGCCGCCATCGAGGAAGAGATATGGGCTTCCACACAACGACTGGAAGAACGCATCGACGCCCGCATGGCCGAACTCAAAGTGTTGTTAGCGCAGAACCTAAAAAAGAAAGGCGATCGTGCAGGAAGAAGCCGACGGTTTGCCGAACCCGACTGCCAACACCCTCGCCTCGCAGCATCCAGTCCCACAAATGGGAGGATTCACCGGATCGGTCAATCCCGCACGGGTCGGAGCGGGTACCAGCGGATCGGGAGGCGGTACAGGCAGAGCGGCTCAACAGCAGGCTGGGGAGGCTGCGGGTCCTCGCCTCGGACCGGTTCCGCCCAGATTGGGACGGTAGACCTCGACATGGGACGGCCGCCATGGGTGCCAGTAGGCGGTGAGCAGGGAGGTGTCGGGCGGGCGCCAGACATGCCGACAGGAGGCGCGGGGGTCTTCTATCCTAGCCACGTGGTGTCGGTCCTCCAGGGGGTTACGAAGCCGGCGCTCCTTGGATCGGCCAGCCGAATCAAGGCTACCCGGGCCAGCCACATCAGGGATACCCGGGTCCTATCATCGGCCCGATGGAGCCGAGGCGACCAGCATGGAATGGGCAAGGGAAAGCAGCCCCGCGAACGTACATGTCCCCGAAGTTGACGCGCATGAATTTTCCAAGGTTCAACGGAGGGGACGTTCTGGAGTGGGTGCAGAAGGCCGAGCTTTTTTTCAGCTATCAAGAGATTCCAGAGGGCCAATGGGTGCAACTAGCATCTTTCCACTTGGAGGATGACGCATTTCCTGGACACAGTGGTTCCTGAGGGGCAAGGACTATGTGCCCTGGGCTGAATTTGTGGAAGGCTTCACCGCCAGATTTGGGCCCTTGGAGTACGAGGATTTTGAGGCCCTCCTGCAGAAGCTGCGTCAGAAGGGAACAATGATAGAGTATCAGACGGAGTTCGAAAAATTAGCGAATCGGGTACACTGGGAGAAGATGTTGCTCAGCTGCTTTGTATCCAGGCTGAAGGACTACTTACGTGATGAGGTCCACGCCTATATGCCCCGTAGTTTGAACCATGCCATTAGCTTGGCCCGCATTTAGGAGGAGCGATTCAACAGGCAGTGGGGCCGCACCATGGGGAGGCCCGCAACCACCCCGCCAACCGCTAGGAGAGAGCAGCCGGCGGTCGGCAAGCCGACAGTGACCCGACTAACATGGGCCGAACTGCAAGCACGGAAGGAGAAATGACTATGCTTCAACTGCGACGAAAAGTTTACGCCCGGGCACACCTGCCAGAAGATACAGGTCTATATACTACATGAGGATGTGGAGGACGACCTTTCCCAAGAGGCGGAGTTGGAGGGGGACTTGGATTTGATCGAGTTTTGTGTATCCATACAGGCTATGGAAGGTTGCAACACTCCCCTCACTATGAGGATTGCGGGAAAGATCATTCAAGAGAAAGTGACAATTTTGGTGGACAGTTGGAGCACCCACAACTTCATCCACCCCGATGTGGCATAACGGGCGGGGCATGTGATTGATAAGGGAGCCGCCTTTCATGTCATGGTGGCAGATGAGAGCAAACTCAAGTGCGAAGGAGTTATGAAGGGGGTAGAGATACGGATACAGGGGTACTCAGGGCGCACATACGTCTATCTTCTACCTATCCGAGGCTCCGACATGGTGCTTGGGGTTCAGTGGCTACATCAATTGAGGAGGGTTACCTTTGACTGGGACCAGATGACGATGGAGTTCCTGCAGCACGGGAAGCAATACTGTCTGGGGGGCCTAAAATCCGCCCCAATGAGGAAACATTCCTTCGGAGTCTGGAACGATTAGAGAGTCGGGGCAGCACGATGGAAGTAATTATGGAGGTTACACCGACTCCTACCGCTTCTCCAGTGGTACCAGTTCAGATGCAGGCACTTCTGGCCCAGTATGTCGATATTTTTCAGACACCCCGCGCACTTCCACCACCGCGGTTCAGAGATCATCAGATTCAGCTCAAGACGGGCGCGAAACCCACAAACATCCGACCGTATCGCTACCCGTACATCCAGAAGACCGAGATAGAGCGCAGTGTCAAGGAAATGCTTTCCGCGGGAATAATCCGCCCCAGTACTAGTTCCTTTTCGTCGCCCATCATTCTGGTTAAGAAGAAGGATGGGACATGGCGGTTTTGTGTGGATTACCGTGGCCTGAACAACTCAACTATTAAGGATTAGTTCTACATCCCTCTGATCGAAGAACTGTTAGATGAACTGCACAGTGCTCGCCTTTTTACCAAGCTCGACCTTCGGTCGGGTTACCATCAGATTCGAATGTGTGAGGAGGACATATACAAGACAACTTTCCGCACACATGATGGACACTATGAGTTCCTGGTGATGCCCTTCGGGCTTACCAATGCCCCGTTCACGTTCCAAGCCATAATGAACGAGATATTTCGCCCCTTACTCCGCCGATCAGTGCTAATATTCTTTGATGATATCCTCGTTTATAGCACCAGTTGGGAAGAGCACTTGGCCCATGTCGAGCACGTGTTCACCATCCTCCGCCAACATCAGCTTTACACCAAGCAGTCTAAGTGTTCGTTCGGGCAAGAAGAAGTGGAGTACCTGGGACATTTGGTCTCCGCTAGCGGCGTCAAGGCTGATCCCAAGAAGATCGAGATCATGTTATCATGGCCTCGCCCTCACACGGTCTGGGCATTACGGGGCTTCCTGGGACTTACCGGTTATTACAAGCGATTTGTCAAGGATTATGGCAAGATGACTCGCCCACTGACTCAATTATTGCAGAAGGACGCCTTCCAATGGTCGGAGGCAGCAAAAGAGGCATTTCAGGCTCTTAAGGGGGCCATGACGACCACTCTGGTTCTCGCGCTCCCTGATTTCAACAAGGAGTTTGTGCTGGAAACCGACGCGTCCGATGTGGGTATCGGCGCAGTGTTGATACAAGAGGGTCGGCCACTGGCCTTTTACAGCAAGGCATTGACTCCCCGTACTCTGGGGCTTTCCACGTACGAGAAGGAGATGCCGATTATTCATGCGGTGGCTATGCGGCGTCCTTACTTGTTGGGAAGACATTTCAAAATCCGCACTGACCATCAAAGCCTGAAGCACTTCTTAGAGCAACGAGTCTCCTCCCCTCTTCAGCAGAAATGGGTGACGAAACTGTTGGGATATGATTACGAGATTCTTTACAGGCAGGGCAAAGAGAACGTGGTTGCTGACGCCCTCTCCCGGTTGCCGGCGAGCTCCCTCGCCCAACTTTCAGGTCCCCTGCTCGACTCGTTAGATGATATTCAGGAGGAGATTATGCGGGATTCCGCACTGCGGGCCATTATGGAGGCTCTTCGACTGGGGGGGGGGGGGAGACCACTTACCCGGGCTACCAACTACTGAATGATAGACTTTATTATCAGGACCGTGTGGCAGTTCCACCACATTCTGCTTGGAAGACAGTTATGCTGCACGAGTTCCACTCCTCCCCGACCGGCGGTCATGCGGGCATTCTCCGAACTCTTCAATGGGCTCGGGCGAATGTGTTCTGGACAGGATTACGACGCGACGTCCAATAGTTTGTGCAACATCGTGAGACAGGTCAGCGTCAGAAGTATGAGACGACCTCTCCAGCTGGTCTACTTACACCTCTAGCGATCCCCCGCCACATTTGGGAGACAGTGTCCATGGATTTCATTGACGGGTTGCCCAAGTCTCAGGGCAAGACAGTTATATTGGTCGTGGTTGACAAGCTCTCCAAATATGGACATTTCTTAGCTTTGAGCCACCCATACACCGACGAATCCGTCGCCGAGCTCTTTGTTCGCGAAATTGTCCGACTCCACGGCATACCGCGCGCCTTCATCTCCGACCGGGATCCGACATTTGTGGGCAAATTCTGGCGGGAACTGTTTCGATTGCAGGGAACTTGCCTGCACTTCAGCACATCGAATCACCCCCAGACGGATGGCCAAACATAGGTTCTCAATCGAGGGGTGGAAACATACTTTCGCTGCTTTGTTATGGACGAGCCGAGGACATGGACCAGTTGGCTACACTGGGCTAAATATTGCTACAACACTTCCTATCATTCCGCCAGCAAACTGACTCCGTTCGAGGTCGTCTATAGCCCCCCTCCTCCCTCCTTGAGCAGCTATGACCCCGGCATCACAACTTTACCGGCCGTGGATCGGGCGCTCCGCGACCAGGACCGCACTATCGCCACTTTGCGCGAGAATCTCCGTACCGCCCAGGATCGCATGAAGGCCCAAGCAGACAAACATCGCAAGGAGCGGGAGTTCGCGGTTGGCGATGAGGTCTTCCTCAAACTCCGACCTTACCGCCAAGTTTCTGTAGGCCGCTGGACGAACCAAAAATTGGCCCCTCGCTACTATGGGCCCTTCCGTATTGTCCGTCGTGTGGGTCCGGTCGCTTGCACCTTAGCTCTGCCTGAAGGGTCGCGTATTCATTCGACTTTCCATGTGTCCCTACTTAAACCAAAGATAGGTGACATTATTCAGGCCAGCCCTTTCCTTCCTAAAGCAACAGTTTCAGGTGAGCTGCGACCAGTACCAGAGGAGATCTTGATGCTCAAATGGAAACAACGGGGCACCGAGTACTTGCCGGAGCTCCTTGTCAAATGGAAACACATGTCCGAAGCACACAATACATGAGTTGATCTGTTGGAATTCAGGGAGCTCTACCAGACTACCACCTTGGGGACAAGCTGGTTCTTGATGGAGAGGGGAATGTTACGCCCCTGAACATGACACAGTTCTTTGGGCGTACATACGCTCGCCGGCGAAAAGAGAAGACTGGCGACAATGGGGCTGAACCATTCGGTTCAGCCCTCACTCTCTAATACCGGCGGATTGGGGCTGAACCACACCAGTTTAGCCCCATGGGGGGGGGGGGGCCCTCTTGGGCCCGGGTATATTTATACCCGGGGCTCTCTCTTTTGGGGGATGCGTGATTGATCAAGGTATTATTCTTCCCCCTCCTCTCTAACCCTAATTTCTCTTTAGTTCCTACACTAGCCTTCTTCTTCCTAGTTTTCCCTTATCATAATCACCTTACTATAGGTCTATTTGTTTTGAACAACATTTTGAATACATGCAATGTGAGTGCCAAATCAATATATCACACTTAGAATAAGATTACATTCAAATTCATCATCTTAGCATCACTTCTTAGGTTATGCTTAAAATTGTATTACACAACTATGTGACATTTAAAATCAACTATAGTTATGAAAATCGAACAATCCCATAGTTTATGAATCAGTCTTTAACATTAAATGGTTTAGTATGTCCGTGATTATTCACCTATATTATATGTCTCACTGTAGCGGGTGCATAGGGGGGTGTGCTTTAGTGACACTAATCTGTAATCCATGTCTTGTCCTTAACCGGGGATGGTTCCAATAGAGACTTGCGAGGCATTGGGGGGAAAGAGTGTTAGGTTAGATGAGGCTTTAGTGTATGCACATGGGACTAACACCCCAACCTACGACATATTTGCAGCTCCTCATGCCCATCCGTCACTTAGTACAGGGCTAGGGTGTAGACATATAGCGGTGGTATTTTAATCTAGGACGCACTATCACTTATCCACTGCATGAACATTAATCTACATTACGATCATTTAAATCATGCATATATGTGAGAAGTCAAACGAGATATCTTGTGTTGTCAATTGTTTATCTCTTTTGAGCCTCCATGATATTTGATTAACACAAGAAATCTATATATCTCTTTGACACTTTAGGGGAACTAGGTCAAAAATTATAAATTCGCAATTTCTTCAATATTCTTTAAATTTCCATGTGGTTTGTGATGATCTCCTCTTATTAGAAATCATTATTCATAAAAATCTAGTTATTGGGACCGACGACCAACTTGCATATATATTTACCAAACCCCTCCCTGATGCTCGAGTTTCTCTGCTTCACTTAGAATTGGGGGTTTTGGATATCGCAGCTTAATTTGTCATGTACTGCATCTGGTGTGTCTTTTTGTCCAAATTTTTTGCTGCATTAGATGGGTCTTGCACTTCACAATCATATTAGAACGTCATTAGATTCAAAAACCGTCAAAATCTGGGCGGAATTCCCAAGAAATCGTGGCTCTGTTAGTTACTGTCGGGCGTTAGACATCCCGCCGGCGGTAGGTGCTTTTTCATGTTTTGCCCGATTTCTCCTCTGATTTTTCTTTATTTCTTTCTCCTATACTTCTGTGTGTTCTTAGTTTCTTTCCAGTTCTTAAAAAAATAAAAAATTACCAAAAATACATAAAAGTTTGAAAACCCCAAAATCACAAAAACTTGTTTTCTCTGTATGTGTTTGTTGTTGTGCGTTTATTTTTTGATAAACTAAAAATAAAATATATATATATATATATATATAATTCAATTGAAAATGCTTATGCTAAAAGGGCATACATGACATGAAATTGAAGCTCTATGATTGCATCTACTGTTTGATTTTTGATCACTAATCCCAGTATACATCGTATGTCTTCGTCATGATATATCCTACTTTAATGGTAGGCTAACTACTGAGTGCTAATAAAATAGAAATGTATGTTTAATATGCCTCTAGGTATGTGTGAGGATTTAAGCTAGACAATGATATTACACATCCACACATCCTTATAGAATGCACTCAAGTAGAAATATAAATGCATACTTGTTATAACTCGTTATATTGTGACTAACACTTTAGGCATGACTTGATAAATCAATATCACGATATTCATCTTTGCTGTATAGACATAGAACTATGGGCAAAATTATATTGGTAAGTGGGTTGTGTATACGAGTTAAAGTGTATCTATCCATGTGGATGGATTTCGTTTGATTCGGGAATCTTGTCTAAAAGAAAGAAATAAAATGATAAATTTGATAGTGCTACAAATAAGGAAAATTATATACTATCAATCTTGTTGACAAGGATTTCCCACAAGCACTACTTACTCCTCCTGATAAGCCTTCATAAGCATTGTGAGGATGAACACCTTGGATAAAAGAATCATTATGATCTTGTGCAAACCCGAAAAATAAATTAGTGTCCCTAGTTCTATACTTGGTATTTGTGTAAGATTGACAAACATGACATGATTTATCACTTCATGACTCTTGAGTTAGCATATATAATTATTGAGATATAGCTTGTATTAATTTTAATTTAACTTGATGCTATTTCTATTGATACTACACGTTTACTTGTCATTGTTTAGTCTAACACTTATGTGCATAAGAATTGGACTTGAACTGCATTATCTATTTCTTGCACGCTTATACTAATACACGATTGTCATTCATGACACATATGATGTTCCTTGAATTAGTTTTCTAAAATCTTTTGACATTGTGTGCAAACTCATGTGTATTTAGTCTCGTTTCTCGTGTCCGATTCATTTTACTTATACCAAGTTTAAAAATGCAAAACTGTCTTAATTTTCAAGTGGTAAATTTTCCCGTGCATTTTGACCCATGTCTTTTGTCAATTCTCTGATTATATTTTGGTCAACCCTTATTCCTATCATGATTTACTTTATATGTGTGTATTATTCTTCAAATCCGTTGCATCCCTCATTTCTGTATGTTAGTTTGATCTAGACCACCAATTTTGCTAACATCAAAGGGGGAGAATAAAGAACATTCATGAGCTAGTCATTTTCTAGTCATCTAGGGAGAGATACTCTTATAGTGCACGCATGTAGGGGAGACATACTACTTTAGTGTAAGTTCACACTTTATGATCTATCTTAATATATAAACCTGTTCATGTTTCATGATTACTGTTGATTACATTATATCATGCTCTTAATGATAAGTATTGATTATATCTCATGAACGGGATTTGATATTATTAAAAGGGGAGTTTGTTGGAACGTGCGTTCTGCATCTCTTTAGTTTGACAATATCAAATCTCGTACTGTATTTGATCATACATGTCTTGGGTATAGTGTGTAGGTTTACCGGTGTGAAGACGTCGAGAACTCTACTCCTTCTGACTTACCTTCGGGCGCTAGTCCTACCGCCGTCGCTAGCATATTGACGGGACTTGCTATCGACGTGAAGACAAATATCGACGTGAAGACTTGTGTCGTCGAGAAGACTACCGCCGCGCGCTAACCTACCATGGGCGCCAGCTATGCCGACGAGACGACCAACGTCGAATTGAATGATGCGTCGACTTGAATGATGCGTCGACTTGAGACCATGGCGTCGAGACGAATGCGTCGAGATGATATTGACGTGTATGCTACCGCGGGCGCTAGCCCACCGACGCGCGCTAGCTCTATCGACGAGAAGATTACGTCGATTGATGCTCTGCTGTCGTCGTGAAGGATTCGACGTAACTACCACTGCGAAGCGCTAAACATACCGCGAAGCGCTATCCAAGGACAGCAAGAGAATGTTCTCCGACACCTTCCTGATTTGGTGCTAGACAGCTGGCGAAAACGTGTAAAGGCGCTATTGCCGCGCAGTAACTCTACCGACGGAGGTAACTTAAAGAACCGGCTATAAAAGCGTTCTTTTCTTTTCCAGAAGTGTGGCTGTCGAAACCTAAAAGAACAACTCGGCTTTTTCGTCGTTTCTGCACCAAGGAGCCATCACCGGAAGAGAAGAACCCTTTCCGTCAAGTTATAACGAAGAAGGTCATCGAGTGCGGATTAAGAACGAGAATCTGAGCACCAATGAGCGCATCTTACACGAAGATCAAAAGTGTCGTTCGCTCACCGCATCCGGAGTCATACTTAGAGGGAGCACAACTTCTCATCTCTCATAGTTCTTCTCCTTTATTATTTTACTATTTTGGTGTGTGAAATCGTCCAGTGTCGACATCGGACTCCGGTTTGGAATCCGTGGAAATCGACCGGGGAGGTCGTCGGAATCCGGGGAGGATTCTGTAGGAAATCGTCCTGGGAGGGCGTCTAGATCTAGGAGATCTAGCGGGTTCCAAGACCCTTTCTGGGAGGAAGGTGAGGAGCGGCTCGAAGACTTTTTCGGGGAGGAAAGGAAGAGAGCCAACCGGTCCTTGGATTAGGGTCGGTATAGAAAACCCAAGGTTTTAATATTAATCGCCTCCGATCTCCGGCGTCATGGAGATCTAAGTGTATTTGTATAAACAATATTTCACTATTCAATGCTATAAAGATCATGTGTTATATTATATAAACTGTTGTGATTTTCTGGTGGAACATTGGTTGGAGCATTGCAAATCCTGAAACGATATTCTGCATCTACTGTGCTGTTTCCTAAGCTAACGCCACGCGGTAGGGTTACCGCCAAGCGCTAGCTCCAGGAAGCACAATCCTGCAGTTAATTATTTAAAATCTAATAATTGATTAAAACCCTTATTCACCTCCCTCTAAGGGCGCCAGCAGATCCAACAACTAGAACGTTTCCTAGTCCATATCTCATATGGTGTCGTTTGAACCATTTTAGTAGAAACATGATTTAGTCTAAAAGCAGATGTCTCCAGAGTGTATCCCCAAAAGGAAACATATAGATATGCATGACTCATCGTAGACCACATCATGTCAAACAAGGTATGATTTCTCTTCTCAGCAACACCATTATGCTGTGATGTCCTGGGTGGAGTGAGGATATAATACCATACTCTCTAAGATAGTCTTGAAACTCCTGACTCAAGTATTCGCCACCTCGATCAGATCAGAGTGCTTTAACTGTTTTTCCCTATTGGTTTTGTACTTCATTCTTAAATTCATGGAACTTTTTAAAGGATTCGTATTTGTACTTCATAAGATACACATATCTATATCTACTGAAATCATCAGTAAATGTAATGAAATAATGAAACTATCTTTAGTCATATAACTCATGGGTCCGCATACATCACCATTATACCCAAGAGATCACCTGCCCTCTCAGTATGACCAGTGAATGGGGGGTTTAGTCATTTTTCCTAACAAACAAGATTCACATCTCTCAAGTGGTTTATAATCAAATGAGCTCAATAACTCATGTCTATGGAGTTTGTAAATGTGTTTCTCATTTATTTGATCCCAACGACAATGCTAGAGATACGTTTGATTAAAGTCATTTGTTCGTAGTCTCTTAGTTTTGTTAATATTATAGATGAGCTGGTCTAAGTTTAAAACATAAAGACCATTAAACATTTCCGCAATTCCAAAAAAATATCATTCAAATATATAGAACAACAATTGTTCTTAATAATGAACGAAAATCCTTTATATCCAAACAAAACTTAGATATAATGTTCCGCGTAATCGCATGAACGTAATAACAGTTCTCTAACTCTATTACACATCCAGTAGACAATAATAGATGATAAGTCCCTACGGCAATGAAGGCAACCCTTGCTTCATTTCCAACTCGTAGGTCTACCTCGCCATTAGCCAACATTCTTCTCCTTCTCAGTTCCTGTAAATTTACACAAATGTGAGAACTACATCCGGTATCCAATACCTAAGATGAAGTAGAAATATTGACCTTTATAATAAATAAACCTTGAGCAGAATTCTCACTTCCTTTCCTCTTTCTTAAATCTTCAATGTATAGAGTACAATTTCTCTTCAATTGCCATGTCTTTCCATAATGGTGGCAATTTCCTTCCATAGTCAGTCCTTTTTTTCAGTGTAGAAGACTTGGGATTAAGGTAATACTTCGATCCAATCATAGTTTTCCTAAACTTCTTAGTCTTGCCCTTACCTTTATGAACCATCAGTATGAGGCTAATAGGCTTAGCCTTCATGTTTATTTCTGCTGTTCTCAACGTGCCTAGGAGCTTGGGAAGTATTTTGTCAATTTCATTCATATTGTAATTCAAGACAAACTGTTATAACTGTCCGACAACGATTGCAGGATCAAGTCAGTGACCAACTCTTTGCCCAACGAAAAACCCAATCTTTGTAGTTTCTCAATATACCCAATCATTTTGAGCATATGCGTTTCCACTGGGTCGAGCATGCCCATGAAACATTTTCTTAAGGTGGTCGACTATCTTATAACCATACATGGTCTCATGTTGCTTCTGAAACTCAAAGTTCATGGTTGCGAGCATGATGCAATCAACATTCAAGGAGTTATCACGATACTTTTTGTAAGCATCTTTATCTACACGAGAGGAAAGTGACTCTTCGGGGAGGGGGGGGGGGGGGGGGGGGGGGGGGATTTTCCTTTAAGACATAGAGCTTACGCTCCTGTTTGAGGGCAATCTTCAAATTTCTGTACCAATCCAGGAAGTTCGTTATTGATAAGGTTTGATGAGTAGTTTTTATATAGCATATTTCATGCTCATCTAGGCTCATTTTCTTACGCTTTCGCTTCAATTATATTAAGAATTACTATCATTCATCACCTAAGCACAACGCACATACGAAGCGTAATTTTTAGCCGATATTGGTGTGCATTGCACGCTTGATCTTCTTCAAGGAAAGCGACCCGTTTTCCCCCTCCATCTTTATTTTTGCACTTGGTAATTTCTGCATGCATCGACGACATTTCGCCTCGACAATATCACTTGGCACAAATAGGAAGTCCACTTTGAATTCATTTCAAAATCTGCTTGAAACGCACGATCGTGCTCCTAACCTTGTCGCATGATTGCTTAGATCATGCGCGTTCAAACCCCTTCAAATTGCCAAAATCTGTGTTATGTGCTTGCCCATGCGATTCCTTCTCGCACGGTCGGCTTCGATCGTGCGGCCTGTTAATCGCACGGTTGGTTTGCATTTAGACTCCATCGCACGGTTGAAGTGTTCATGCGATATTCCTTCTCGTACAGTCTAGTCCAACCGTGCGAGTTCATTCTGTGTGATTGGCCTGTTTTTCAGTAATCTGTCGGCACCCGTGCGTTTTCTTCGTGTACGGGCAGGTTTGACCGTGCGAGCTTAAAACGCATAGGCGCCGTATTTCTCTTAAAATATAATATCTGCTCTGAATTCGGCGCCGAAATCCTTTATTTAATGTTTTGGTCTGGCAAAGGTTGACACGCACGACCGTGCAAGAACAAATTTCTGCTGACCTCTTATAAAAACTGATGTTTCAGGATTTATCGGTATCTTTGGTCATTTTCTGCGAAAACCCTAACGGGGTTGGGTTCTAACTTCGTTTTCTCTTCTTCAACAGCTAGGGCTTTGCCCTAGGTCACCTCACATCATCCTAAGCTCTACGGAAGGAGATTCTAAGCTCAACAACATCGCCAAACAAGGAGATCCTCGCATCAAACGTGGCCGGATTGTAATTAGCAGAGAAAATGGGTAGCGTAGGAGGTGGTGATAGCCCTTCTGGACCCCGGACGATAGTTAATGACTGCGCAAGGAGCACAGATTGACAACCTGGTGATTTCCTTCCAGATCTACAGCAAGCCTCTGGATTCAGTTGTATCTCTTGTCTTCTTCTCCGCCCCATTAGATGATTGTTAGCTAATTTCTCCATTGTATTGATGATGAATGCACTATAAATATATTGCTCTGGACTTCTATTTCATATCTATGAAATCATTATGAATGCGAATGAGGTTCTTGAGGTGTGACCTAATATGCTTGCTGAGAGAGAGAGAGAGAGAGAGTTAGAAATCTTGTGATTTGTGATCATTTTGCATTCTGCGATTGAGCTTGTGATAACAATCGATGAGGCGCTTTCGACCCTCACTCACACTCTCTTAATCGGAGCGGTGAAGGCCCCGCATGAGAGCGTTGTGAGCTTGTCTTAGAGAATCCTTTGGCTAAGCAGTGATTTCGACCCGCGTTTTCTTACGTGTTCTTTTAATTTCTGTCAAACAAAACCAACAACTCAAATCAACGAATCGTTTCTTGACTTACAATTAGACTTCTCAAACATAAAAGCAATCCCAAGCCGTATTCCTCAAGAGACCGACACTTGAGAATTCACTCTCACTTATTATTACTTATATGACCGGTGCACTTGCCGAGATCGCATCACTTATGCTCATGTTTAAGGGAAATCCTCAAACTTCTGTACAAGCCCAGCAAGTTCGTCCCATTGAGTTTGTCCTTCTCAAGGACTGATCGCATTGATAAGGTATGATGTGTATTACTTGTCATGAATATTCTACAAAAGTAATGCAACATCTTTTAGTACTATATCTTTTAAAATATATTTTATTTTAATAAGGTATTTTATTAAAATACTCCTACTATTTTCTTCTAATTAATAACCCTGCATATCAATTAAGAGAGTTTAAGCGAGCAACTCTCTAGTGGGACAAGATCTGTATTTCACCACCTTCATGAGTCAACTTTGGTTGATCACACACAACATGACTATTTAGGCAGAAAACTTTTGTCGATTGCATATTATAGAACTCTTGTATGGTTGGTGAATAATCATTATTCGCATCCATATTATGATGCATGCCAACCCTATGCCTCTAGACACTCAACTTTTGAGGTCACCTAGTTATGTTACACTCAATGTCGATAGTTGGATATCACAATTATCTGATCACATCCTAAGAATATAGATTGATGCACTTTGGGCAAACCCATACTTCATCGATCAAGGAAAGAAGAGTGTCATCCATCGGGGACATTGAAACACTTAATATTATTTAATGATTTGTCATGAAATATTACTAACATTTAATCGTGCACATGTTTAAAGCTTTTAAACAAAATTGATGATGAACATTTAATCGTGCACTTATTTAAACTATTTAAATATAATATATATGATTAATGTTTTAATCGAGTGCTTATTTAAACCATTTAAAGAAGAGCATGAAATATTGCAACATTCACATTTCAGATACATCCCAGATATACATATAATCCACAACAAAATATAAGACGCTCCTGGAGGAGCTCCAAGAGGCTGCACCCCTGGCGAGGTCTTAGGGGCAAAGCCATTCTAAACCATTCTAAACTACCATATTTAGACGCACTTATGTCGATTACTCCGTGTGTCGAAATGGGAAATCGAATTGCGTCGAATAGGAAATCAGCTTACATCGTTTACTTAGTGTGTCGATTTCTATCCTCTAAACAAATCGGCTTGCATCGAATAGGAAATCGACTTACATCTATTACTTCGTGCGTTGATTTCTATCCTGTATACAAATCGACTTACAGACTTACGTCTATTACTTCGTGCGTTGATTTCTATCATGTATACAAATCGACTTACATCGTGTTAGGAAATCGACTTATGTCGAGTAGGAAATTGACCTACGTCTATTTCTTTGTAATCGTCGTGCGTTGATTTCGATTTCTATCATGTATAGAAATTGACTTCTGAATGAGAGGTTTCACAACCTGCTTTGATACCACTGTTGAGTTTCATGGGCATCAAATACGCAGCGGAAATATAGGAAAGCCTCGACAGAATCTATGTGAAACACCGCAAATCAATAAAATGAGTTTATACCTGCGTCGAAATCAGATTTCTAGATGAATAATCGGTGTTTGAGTCCAGACGCATAATGGTATCTGCATCTCTAGAGGTATCCTCACGAACGCCAGAAACACCTCGCAGTCCGTCCAACGGGCTCGGGGATGGAAGAGGATCGTCTTTCTCTGCGCGTAATGCTAGTTCCATTTTTGCAGAAATGTTATTCTTCCTCCTTTTCTCTCTCAACTGTTTTCTCACTACCGGAATAAGAATTTTTCTCTCTCAACTGTTTTCTCACTACCGGAATGAGAATATGTTAAGAGCGAACTAATAGCAAGAAGAAATCTAGGGGAAGAAGGAAGAAGACGGCTAGGGTTTGAGAGAAGAGGAAGAGAAAAATACCTTGGAATAATCTTGCATCCCCCATTAGAGAGGGGTCCGGGTTATATATAACCCCGGACCCAAGGCCGGCCAACCAAGGGGGTCGGCCGGCCCCTATGGGGCTGAACCAAGTGTGGTTCAGCCCCCTTGGGCCGATCTTTTAAGAAGAGGGGGCTGAACCAATTGGTTCAGCCCCGTTGTCGCCTTCAATAGGCCTTGGCCGCCTCTTGTAATGTTGCCCAAATAGCCTCGCCTCGTCCGGGGGCGTAACATTCCCTTCCCCATCAAAAGCCAGCTTGTCCTCAAGGTGGTAATCGGGGTAAAGCTCCCGAAACTCCAGCAAATCCACCCATGTATTGTGCTCCGCTGAGAGATCCTTCCATTTGACCAACAGCTCTGGACAGTACGCCGTGCCACGACGTTTCCACTTGATCAACAGTATATCTTCCGGAATAGGACGCAGTTCGCCCCCACGAGTAACCTCGGGCAGAACCGGAAAGACTGGAACAGCATCACCAAGCTTCCGCTTTAACAAGGAGACATGAAAGGTAGGATGAATCCTTGAACCCTCGGGCAACGCTAAAGTATAAGCAACTGGACCGGCCCGCCGCGTGATCCGAAACGGCCCATAGTAGCGGGGGTGCCAGCTTCTGATTGGTCCTCTGCGCCACAGACAATTGCCGATAAGGGCGGAGTTTGAGGAAAACTTCCTCGCCCACCTGAAACTCTCGCTCAGTGCGATGCCGATCTGCCTGTGCCTTCATACGATCCTGTGCCGCTCGAATATTCTCTCGCAAGGTGGCGAGGGTTCGGTCACGATCACGGAGAGCTCTATCCACGGCTGCCACGGCGGTGCTGCCTGGTTCATAATTGCTCAATGACGGAGGTGGCCGACCATACACGACCTCAAAAGGAGTGAGCTTGCTAGCTGAGTGATACGAAGTGTTGAAGCAGTACTCCGCCCAATGTAGCCAGCTGGTCCACGTTCTCGGCTCATCCATGACAATGCAACGCAGGTAAGTTTCTACGCCGCGATTTACGACCTCCGTCTGTCCATCGGTCTGAGGATGGTGAGCCGTGCTGAAACGTAAGGAAGTCCCTTGCAATCGGAAGAGTTCCTTCCAAAATTTCCCAACAAATGTAGGATCCCGATCGGAAATGATCGCCCGGGGAATCCCATGTAGTCGAACAATCTCTTGAACAAACAAGGCCGCCACCGACTCGCTGGTATAAGGGTGGCTCAGAGCAAGAAAGTGCCCATACTTGGACAACTTGTCCACCACTACCATGATAACTGATTTTCCCTTCGACTTTGGCAACCCATCGATGAAGTCCGTAGAAACCGTATCCCAGATCTGATGCGGAATCTCCAAGGGGGTGAGTAGCCCGGCTGGGGAAGTAGTCTCATATTTCTGCCTCTGGCAGACATCACATTTCTGCACAAAGTCCTGAATGTCGCGGCGCATCCCCTTCCAAAAAACATTTGCCCGGGCCCGCTGGAGAGTGCGAAGAATGCCGGCGTGACCTCCCGTCGGCGACGAATGGAACTCATGCATCATCACTGTCCTCCAAGCTGACTGAGCAGGAATGACCACGCGTCCTTGATAATATAGCCGGTCATTTTGTAAGTGATACCCTGGGGCTGCCTCCCGAGCCTGCCGCAGGGCCTCCACAATAGCCTGTAACTCGGGATCTCGCTGCACCTCGTCCTGAATCTCATCCAACGACTCCAACTGTGGTATAGAAATATGCGCCAAGGAACCTTCAGGTAAGCGGGATAGGGCGTCAGCCACCCGATTGTCCTTCCCAGGACGATAAACAATCTCATAATCATATCCCAACAACTTTGTGACCCACTTCTGTTGAAGGGGAGGAGAGATCCGCTGCTCCAGAAAATGTTTCAAGCTCTGATGATCTGTCCGTATTTTAAAATGACGTCCCAGCAGGTATGGGCGCCATAAAGCTACCGCTATGAACAACGGCCAGCATTTCCTTTTCATACACCGAAAGCCCTAGCGTCCGTGGGGCCAAAGCCTTACTGTAGAAGACGATCGGTCGTCCGTCCTGCATAAGACCGCACCCAAGCCCACTCCGGAGGCATCCGTCTCCACCACAAATTCCTTAGAGAAATCCGGAAGTGCCAGCACTGGAGTCGTCGTCATCGCCCGCTTCAACGCTTGAAAAGCGGTCTCGGCCTCATCCTGCCACGAGAAAGCATCCTTCTGTAGCAGCTGTGTAAGTGGCCGAGCGATCTTCCCATAGTCCCGTACAAAGCGCCGGTAATAACCAGTGAGGCCCAAGAACCCCCGCAGCGCCCGAATGGTCTGAGGCCGTGGCTAAGAAGTCATGCTCTCGATCTTCCGTGGGTCGGCCTTCACCCCCTCAGCTGAAACCAGATGGCCCAAGTACTCCACTTCCTGTTGTCCAAATGAACATTTGGACCTCTTAGCATATAACTTGTGGTGTCGAAGAATAGAAAAGACCTGAGGCACATGACGTAAATGATCCTCCCACGTAGCGCTGTAGACCAGAATGTCATCAAAGAAGATCAAGACAAAGTGTCGCAGAAGTGGGCGAAAAATCTCGTTCATGTTGGCCTGGAAAGTGGACGGTCCACCCGTCAATCCATTCGCCATCACTAAAAACTCATAGTGGCCGTCATGAGTCCTGAAAGCTGTCTTATGAATGTCCTCCCCCTTCATAAGAATCTGATAATAGCCAGATCGCAAATCCAGCTTCGTGAATCGAGTCGCCCCATTCAACTCGTCCAACAGCTCCTCAATCACGGGAATCGGAAACTTGTCCTTCACAGTAACGCTGTTCAAGGCACGGTAGTCAACACAAAATCGCCAGGATCCGTCCTTCTTTTTAACCAGAATAATCGGTGCCGAGAAGGAACTGGTACTAGGGCGTATGATACCCGCATCAAGCATCTCCTTCACACTGCGCTCGATCTCTGCCTTCTGCATGTGGGGATACCTGTAGGGACGAATATTGGTGGTTCCGCCCCGGTCTTTAGCACAATCTGATGATCGCGGAATCGTGATGGTGGAAGTGTACTCGGCTCCTGAAAGATGTCATCATACTCCTCGACCAACGCACGCATCTGGACAGGGATCTCAGTCGGTCCTTCCTCATCAGACCTTACTCCCAATAGGACTGCCATCAGACTACTGGACTCCTCAAGCTGCTATAAGCTGCGAACGGAAATCTCTTTGACCGGAGAAGAGCGGAGCCCCTTCAAACAGAACTGTCGCTCCCCTTGCAAGAACTCCATCGTCATCTGGTCCCAATCAAAAGTAACCCTCCTCAACTGCTGCAACCACTGCACTCCCAGCACCATATCTGAGCCCCTGATCGGTAAGAGATAGACATCCGTGCACCCCACATAGCCCTGCATCCGAAGCTCCACCGCCTTCAGCACACCCTGGCACTGTAATTTGCTGTCGTCCGCGACCATAACCTGGAACGCAGCTCCTGTATCAATCACGTGCCCCACCTTCTGTGCCATATCTGGATGAATAAAATTGTGAGTACTCCCGCTGTCTACCAGAATAGTCACCCTCTCCTGCCGAATCCGTCCCGCCAGCCGCATAGTGAGCGGAGGGGGATTGCACCCTTCCATGGCATGTAGGGACACAACCAACTCCGTCAAGTCCAAGCCCCCTTCCGACTCCAACTCCTCCTCCAGACACACATCCCCCTCAAGCTGATCCTCCTGGTGCAACATAAAGACTTGAACCTTTTGGCACTTGTGACCTGGCGTGAACTTCTCATCACAATTAAAGCAAAGGCCTTTCTCCTTCCGTGCTTGTAACTCGTTCCACGACAATCGTGTCACCGTCGGTCGGCCGGCCACTGGAGGGTCCCTCCTGGGAGCGGCCGGTGTCGTACTATGCTTCGCTGTATTACGGGCTCACTGCCTGTTAAACCGTTCTTCTTGGATGCGCGCCAGACTGATCGCGTGGTTCAGACTACGGGGCATGTAGGCATGAACCTCATCGCGTAAGTGTTCCTTCAGTCCCGATACAAAACAGCTGAGGAGTGTCTTCTCTTCCCACTGCACCCGGTTGGCCAACTTCTCAAATTCCGTCCGGTACTCCATCACCGTACCCTTTTGACGTAACTTCTGCAGAAGAGCCTCAAAGTCCTCAAATTCCAGAGGCCCGAACCGGGCCGTGAACCCTTCAACCAACTCCTCCCACGGCACATAATCCCGTCCCCGCAAGAACCACTGGGTCCACTGAAAAGCGTCATCCTCCAGATGGAAGGACGCGAGCTGCATCCACTGAGCTTCCGGCACCTCCTGATAACTGAAAAACAACTCAGCTTTTTGTACCCACTCCAAGGCGTCGCCACCATTGTACCGAGGGAAATTCATCCGAGTCAATTTTGGAGGCATGTACGGCCTATAGCCGGCCTGTCCACGCCACCCGGCCTCTTGTCTTCGTGGATCAACGCGTTCCCCCGCCATGCCTGGGAACTGTTGGAACTGTTCCGCCATCGGAGCCCCCTGGTGGAGAGGTACCCCTTCTCCCCACTGCACCCCTCTTCCAAAGCCCTGTGGCTGCCCACGCCCTATCGGTGGAGGCAACAACCCATTCCGATCTTGCCTCCAAGGAACGTGCTCGGTAAAAGCCCCACCCCTTCCATCAACACCATTTCCGGCCATCCCCATACTCGCCGGCACAAATCCAGCCCTCACCACGCTTGCCGGAGGAGGTTCCGCCCTTCCTACGCCGCCCCCGACCATGCCGAAGCCGCCGGTGCTGAATCCAGCCCCCCCGTGGCTCGCCGCTCCAGATCCGAGCACCACAGGAGCCACTGCGCCCGATCCGACCCCGCCGTAGCCCCATGCGAAGGCCCCACCGCTTCCGTAGCCTGCCGCGCTCGATCCGGCCCAGCCGTGGCTCGCCGCCCCCGATCCGACCATGCCGCCGCCGCCAGAGGTCGATCCGACCCTCACGGGGTTCGCCGCCCCCGATCCAGCCAAGCCGCAACCGTCCGTGGCCCCTCCGTAGCCTCCCGCACCCGATCCGGCGCTACCCGCACCCGATCCGCCGTTTGCGGGTAGTTCCGACCTCACTCCTTCAGATCCGCCCGGATCCTCCTCCGCCACCACCTTCCCTTTCAAATTCTGCGCCAATAGGGTCATGATATCGTTCAAGCGGCCATCGATTCGCTCTTCCAACCGTTGAGCGGAGGTTTTGACATTTTCTTCGATGGCGGCCACCGAATCGGTAAGCCCCGCCAGATTCTCCTCTAGGGTTTCCAAACGGCCATTCTCGTCTTGCAAGCGTGTAGTCACCATGATGGAGGAAGGAATCCTCTGATACCAAATGTTAAGAGCGAACTAATAGCAAGAAGAAATCCAGGGGAAGAAGGAAGAAGACGGCTAGGGTTTGAGAGAAGAGGAAGAGAAAAATACCTTGGAATAATCTTGCATCCCCTATTAGAGAGGGGTCCGGGTTATATATAACCCCGGACCCAAGGCCGGCCAACTAAGGGGGTCGGCCGGCCCCTATGGGGCTGAACCAAGTGTGGTTCAGCCCCCTTGGGCCTATCTTTTAAGAAGAGGGGGCTGAACCAATTGGTTCAGCCCCGTTGTCGCCTTCAATAGGCCTTGGCCGCCTCTTGTAATGTTGCCCAAATAGCCTCGCCTCGTCCGGGGGCGTAACAGAATAAGAGTGACGGATATATTTTCTCCAAGACCCTCTTGGAAGACCTAATCAGGGTGTCTTTCTCAAGCCCTCCCAAAAGGTTTTCCAGTAGTTTCCAAAACTACACATTACCGGATATTAGAGAGTGAGATTTCACAAATCTCAAAAGAGGCTTTTATGGTATAAGGAATTATTTCTTTGGTTCATAACCTAAATAATTAATTCCTTAATGATTAATTCTTAATTAATCATATACCAACTAATGTATATCTAAATATATACGTTGTTTTATTTATATCCAATATAGCATAAACCACCTCGATCAAACCATTCAATTTCCGCACGTCCTTATGTGCGACCCTATAAGTTCGTATCACGTTGGCAGTAAAATTAATTCCTTGATTAGTTTTAGATCACAAAATTCCAACAACTCTACCATAGGTTCCCGTGGATCTAAGAAGGGGAACTCCAATCTCCTCCTTGACTTTCACCTCTCACGGCCACAAACGTGGTCTCAATCTAGAGCTCCTATCATAGTGTTATTGAGGATATGAGAGTAAAATCTCTAAACAAAACTTCGAGTTCATTTTGAGATAAGAGCGACATTATATGGGTT
Source organism: Dactylorhiza incarnata (assembly GCA_033032865.1). NCBI lineage: Eukaryota > Viridiplantae > Streptophyta > Magnoliopsida > Asparagales > Orchidaceae > Dactylorhiza > Dactylorhiza incarnata. The sequence continues at coordinate 1,325,959 of JAWHQI010000330.1, read as the reverse complement.
TTTGTAGTGCTTTTGTACTGCTGGAGATGCCCTTGTATTCTAGTTTCTCGTTGAAGCCGATTCCATTAATAAAATTAGTATAGATTGCACCGGTATCAGGGTAATTTTTTTCATTGTAAAATCCTGGATATATAAAAGTTATTTTGTTCCGCTTTGTTGATAGCGTTTTTTTAGTTTCTACTAACCTGTATACTTTCCTCCGATTTTAATGAAACCCTCCCTGAATGTAGGCTGTTTCTGGTCCAATGATACGTTACATTCCAAACAAAGCTACTTCCGTAGCTCTATTAAAGTTCGAGAAGCCGTTAGACAGTTAGAAGGATATTTAAATAAATGTTTTGTATAGGAAAAGAATTCTCGTAGAATAAATAGCATCTTACAGATGGTTAGGAGTTTATCTTTGAGTTTAAAGTACTTTTTCTTTCCATTCTTCATAATCTATTATCTTAGAACTCTAGGACTGTGGAGACTCTTGATCCACTTCTCTTGGGGAAAATTTCTTAATTGATCTGTATGCAATAGTAATCGCTTTTAGTTCTACTTTCGGTGTTTATAGATCCTTATCATTCAACCACATAAATTTTGTATTCTTTAAGCATAATGTTATTTATTTGTTGCACCCACTCTAACTTAAAAGAAATCTCTTTCAGGTCAATCCTTCACATCACGGTAAATTTCCATTCATGCTACTTGGCAACAAGATTGACACAAATCTTGATGCTAAAAGAGAGGTAGGCAAGAAACTTCTTTGAAACTTTCATTGTCTCTTGATATGATCAATAAGATCTTTGGTTTTGTTAAATATAGGTCTACAGAGCATCAGCTATAGGCTGGTGTGCTGCTAAGGGCAATATCACTTACTTTGAAACTTCGGCAAAGGATAATTATAACATTGATTGTGCTTTCCATAATATGGTCAAAGTGGCACTGCAAGCCAAATTTGAACGAGATAATATGTAATGGCCTCATTTTAAATTAAGTCTTATTCTTAATACATGATTTATACGAAATTCTCATAAATATTGTTTTCTGGTAGGAACTTTCCTGTTTCGCCTAAATTTGGAGATAAAGGAAGATGCAACATTGTCTGAAGTTTTCTGATGAGATGTATATTTTAGTTCGTTCATATGAAAATCTATTTCTCTTTACACCCATTACCCCATGTTTTGTATAAGTAGATGAAATTCTGTTTTATAACCATCAGTCAATCTTTTGAGTTTCTATATAGATTTGTCTCATTTGTGATTAATTTGTTTTTTTTTTAGTTGTTACCCTCGCAAATTTTTTATTAAATTTTGGCAAAAATACCATTAAAAAAGATGCATTGTCTCATCATAGAAGCTATATTCAAGAAGTAATTTAAATGTGAGATCTAGAATAACTTGGCGCTATAACTAAATGAGGTACGATGGATGTGTGGCATTCAATAATAATATTTATACCCAATATTTTAAATATAGCTGAAATTTATCCAAAAATACAATGGTTAGATATTGGACATCAAGTATATTTGAAGAATCAAATTTTTACTGATTCTCCATTACACACAGGAGTTGTTGAATTAAATAGTTCAAGTGGATCTCATATTGTGATGGTTCTTATGAAATATTACGGCTATAGAATGTGTTGACTACTAGAAGCTGAATAAGGGTACCAACAAAATAGATATTCATTGTTTGGGCTAGAATATTTGTTAGAACATGTCAAAATTGCTATGATATTCACTAAACTAAACTTAAAGATAGGATGTCATAGTGTCCTTGATTTAAAAGAAGATGTGACCGTCAAAATTCGATAAGGCCTATGAATGTATAGTTTGATGCAAGGTGATACTTGGTGAAGAAGTGATCCGAAGGTGTGAATGCTTGATTCTTGATCAAGATAGAATTTTGGCACTCCTCGAACCTCTTAGAACTCTTGAAGGAAATACATCTAGTCAGTTATGGATGATTAAGAACCCTTAATATGATCTTTGTTTGAGATTTACTTTTAGGCGGAAGCAAAATATGAAGCAAGCCTAGATCTGTTAGTGTCAGCGTGGGGACCTGGTACGTGCGGGGATATGATTGGCTCGAATGTACCAGGGACCCATATAAATTGGAGGCCTATTTGTGACATGGGATACACTAGGTCCTATTGTTACTTCTCGAGGGCATCAAATGAGCAATAAAAAAATATACAAAACTCTTATAAGATCCATTCAAAAATATCTAATGAAAAAAACATGTTATACTTGCAATGAAACAATGATATCCATTTTCGTTTCGAAGGACTTTATTGAAGACTAAACTCAAAAAATTATGTGTCTCTATTGGTATCCGCAGGAATGCTTGGAACTCCGACAAAGCTCATCCGAAGGCCTCGCATAAGGAAGAAGGTTGTGAAACTCTGACACAATGTTTCTTTATTCTCTCTTAGCGAAGCTCGCGTAAAAAGTAACAAAAAGTTTCGAAAAATTATAACATTGTTTATGTTGAGAGAGAGGGGGAGGGAGAGTGTTTTTTTTTTGAAAACACTATAAATGAAGAGTAATGACCATACGGGATTCCACCTTCAGGTTCAGAAACTAAATGACGTCTTTTCAATTCAAAAATCAAATTAATAATTCTTATATTAATTAATTCTAAATTAATTATTATACATTAATATATTTCAGGTCTAACGTTAAATTAAATCAGAACTTATATTAAATTCACCACAATCATTCTTCCTTTTTTTCAATTTGGCCTTAATATGCTTCTCTATAAGTTTTTATAATGTTAGTGTTGAATCCGAAATTGCGCCGCCGCGATCGACGCTAGAGAAGCGAGGAAAAAGCGGAGGCCGTAAGTGTACAACCCTGTATTCGGCGAGTAGGTTCTTGAGCCAAGAGGCATTTCAGAGTATCATTTCTCCGCGAGGTACCCCAGTTAGGGGGCTCGCCGAGATCAGCAGGGTGCTCGCCGAGACCCGCGAGGTACCCCAGTTAGGGGGCTCGCCGAGACCAGCAGGGTGCTCGCCGAGACCCGCGAGGTACCCCAGTTAGGGGGCTCGCCGAGACCAGCAGGGTGCTCGCCGAGACCCGCGAGGTACCCCAGTTAGGGGGCTCGCCGAGACCAGCAGGGTGCTCGCCGAGACCCGCGAGGTACCCCAGTTAGGGGGCTCGCCGAGACCAGCAGGGTGCTCGCCGAGACCCGCGAGGTACCCCAGTTAGGGGGCTCGCCGAGACCAGCAGGGTGCTCGCCGAGACCCGCGAGGTACCCCAGTTAGGGGGCTCGCCGAGACCAGCAGGGTGCTCGCCGAGACCCGCGAGGTACCCCAGTTAGGGGGCTCGCCGAGACCAGCAGGGTGCTCGCCGAGACCCGCGAGGTACCCCAGTTAGGGGGCTCGCCGAGACCAGCAGGGTGCTCGCCGAGACCCGCGAGGTACCCCAGTTAGGGGGCTCGCCGTGACCAGCAGGGTGCTCGCCGAGACCCGCGAGGTACCCCAGTTAGGGGGCTCGCCGAGACCAGCAGGGTGCTCGCCGAGAGCCGCGAGGTACCCCAGTTAGGGGGCACGCCGAGACCAGCAGGGTGCTCGCCGAGACCCGCGAGGTACCCCCTCTCGCCCAGTTCCGAGGGGAGGGGTCGGTCTGCGTTTAGCGTTCCAGAACAACGGGATTTGGCTATCTGCAGCCCAATCCGAGGGTATTTTGGTATTTCCGCGGGCCAGTTTTTGGCTATTTGCAGCCCAAATCCAGAAATCCTATAAATAGGACCAAGGGGACACCATTTGAAGAGAGGTTCATTCTAGGCTAGCTCTCTCTCTCCCCCCACTTTCTCTCTCTAGTGGGTGAGGAGAGCCTCAAGTGGTGCCCAAGCTTAGTAGTGGCTTGGGAGGGGAAGTTCCTAAGGGGCTTTCGGGTATGTGGCGGGACCTCCCCACTAAGCCCTTGGTCCAGTTCCTAGTTCCAACACCTTCAACCTAGAGCTCTCCCTTGGGAGGAGTAAGGATTGGTCGCCCCTCGGCTAGCTGAGGGCCCCGAACTCCACAGAGACTAAGTCTTATTTGCAAGTCTCGGTTTCAACACATGGTGCGGTGAGCGTGGAGTGTGACCGATTCAAGAAACTCTCAAGATGAGCTTCATGGACGGAGGTGGAGGAAGCTCCGACCCGGGTCACTCGCAGCCCCCGGTGACTGGGGTGACGTTAGAGATGTTCGAAAACTTCAAGCGAGAGGTCCTGCAGACCTTTGAGGTTGCCTTCGCCATGATAGTCGGAGGCAGAAGAGGAGATGGTACGGAGGTCCCACCCGAGCAGGTGGACGCAGGAACTCTCGGCCAACAGTCCAGGAAGGAAGTACCGGTGAGGGGGGAGTGGGGGGGTGCCATACCCCCACCCGCCCATCCTCAAGGGGGCGAGCTCAGGAGGAGGGCGCCCTCCCAGCTCGCCCCGCCCCTTCAAGGGGGCGAGCTCAGGAGGGGGGCGCCCTCCCAGCTCGCCCCGCCCCTTCAAGGGGGCGAGCTCAGGAGGGGGGCGCCCTCCCAGCTCGCCCCGCCCCTTCAAGGGGGTGAGCTCAGGAGGGGGGCGCCCTCCCAGCTCGCCCCGCCCCTTCAAGGGGGCGAGCTCAGGAGGGGGCGCCCTCCCAGCTCGCCCCGCCCCTTCAAGGGGGCGAGCTCAGGAGGGGGGCGCCCTCCCAGCTCGCCCCGCCCCTTCAAGGGGGCGAGCTCAGGAGGGGGGCGCCCTCCCAGCTCGCCCCGCCCCTTCGAGGGGGCGAGCTCCGGAGGGGGATGCCCTCCCAGCTCGCCCCGGCTCTTCTAGCCCAGCCCCAAAGGGGGACGAGCGGGGAGGCATTCGGCCCCCACTTGCCCCACCCCAAAAGGAGTCAAAACGTTGGTGGACAAGGCCACCCGGGGGAGCGGCTACCCAATAACCCGACGAGCACAGGGGTTACCATCTCGACTCCGCGAGAGCAAGGAGGGGGAGGCTTCAAAAGGAAAAGATCCAACCGCCCGAGGTGGATGCAGGGGGAGATGACACCTCCCCCACTGCCCCGGCAGGCTTGGGCGATCGGCCAAGGTAGAAGAAAGAACCGCTCGGGAGAAAGAAGGGGCATCCGAGCAGAGTTGCCTTACTGTGACTTCCATCAGGAGGAGGGTCACGTGACATCCACCTGCCCCGAGTTCTTGGAGATGAAGGGGGCAAGGGGCCAGAAGCCGCAACATCAACAACCAGAGGAGGTCGAGGAGGACCGTGCCTGGGAGTAGAAGCCCGAGTCCTGGTCCCCGTGCTTAGTTTTGTTTCTTTGAGTCCATGTAGTAGGATGAAGCGTTTCCGTACTTGGTTTTCTTGCATGTAACCAGCTGACTAATGTAATAAAAGTTTTGTTTTTCAAAATATTTTTCCCCTCGGATGGTTCCGCTAGCCGGGCTCTCTCTAGCCGGCAGGGCAGGTTGACCTCCCAGGGAGGGTAAATATTTTTCCCCTCGGATGGTTCCGCTAGCCGGGCTCTCTCTAGCCAGCAGGGCAGGTTGACCTCCCAGGGAGGGTAAATATTTTTCCCCTCGGATGGTTCCACTAGCCGGGCTCTCTCTAGCCGGCAGGACAGGTTGACCTCCCAGGGAGGGTAAATATTTTTCCCCTCGGATGGTTCCGCTAGCCGGGCTCTCTCTAGCCGGCAGGGCAGGTTGACCTCCCAGGGAGGGTAAATATTTTTCCCCTCGGATGGTTCCGCTAGCCGGGCTCTCTCTAGTCGGCAGGGCAGGTTGACCTCCCAGGGAGGGTAAATATTTTTCCCCTCGGATGGTTCCGCTAGTCGGGCTCTCTCTAGCCGGCAAGGCAGGTTGACCTCCCAGGGAGGGTAAATATTTTTCCCCTCGGATGGTTCCGCTAGCCGGGCTCTCTCTAGCCGGCAGGGCAGGTTGACCTCCCAGGGAGGGTAAATATTTTTCCCCTCGGATGGTTCCGCTAGCCGGGCTCTCTCTAGCCGGCAGGGCAGGTTGACCTCCCAGGGAGGGTAAATATTTTTCCCCACGGATGGTTCCGCTAGCCGGGCTCTCCCTAGCCGGCAGGCCAGGTTGACATCCCAGGGAGTGTAAGCGACTAAGACCCCCGAGCAGAGACCGCTGACCAGGCTCCCATCTAGCTGGCAGGACAGGAGATTCACTCGGTGAGGCAGGAGGTTCACATTGGTTAAGGCCCCGAGCAGAGACCGCTGACCAGGCTCCCATCTAGCTGGCAGGACAGGAGATTCACTCCGTGAGGCAGGTGATTCATATTGGTTAAGGCTCCGAGCAGAGACCGCTCACCAGGCTCCCATCTAGCTGGCAGGATAGGAGATTCACTCGGTGAGGCAAGTGATTCATATTGGTTAAGGCCCCGAGCAGAGACCGCTGACCAGGCTCCCATCTAGCTGGCAGGACAGGAGATTCACTCGGTGAGGCAGGAGGTTCACATTGGTTAAGGCCCCGAGCAGAGACCGCTGACCAGACTCCCATCTAGCTGGCAGGACAGGAGATTCACTCGGTGAGGCAGGTGATTCATACTGGTTAAGGCCCCGAGCAGAGACCGCTGACCAGGCTCCCATCCAGCTGGCAGGACAGGAGATTCACTCGGTGAGGCAGGCGATTCATATTGGTTAAGGCCCCGAGTAGAGACCGCTGACCAGGCTCCCATCTAGCTGGCAGGATAGGAGATTCACTCGGTGAGGCAGGTGATTCATATCGGTTAAGGCCCCGAGCAGAGACCGCTGACCAGGCTCCCATCCAGCTGGCAGGACAGGAGATTCACTCGGTGAGGCAGGTGATTCATATTGGTTAAGGCCCCGAGAAGAGACCGCTGACCAGGCTCCCATCTAGCTGGCAGGACAGGAGATTCACTTGGTGAGGCAGGTGATTCATATTGGTTAAGGCCCCGAGCAGAGACCGCTGACCAGGCTCCCATCCAGCTGGCAGGACAGGAGATTCACTCGGTGAGGCAGGAGATTCATGTTGGCTAAGAGTTCCCCCGAAGTGGTCTCGCTAGCCGGGCTCTCACTAGCCGGCAGGGTTGGAAGACCTCTCGGGGAGGCTATGTATTTTTCCCCCGAAGTGGTCTCGCTAGCCGGGCTCTCACTAGCCGACAGAGTTGGAAGACCTCTCGGGGAGGCTATGTATTTTCCCCCCGAAGTGGTCTCGCTAGTCGGCTCTCACTAGCCGGCAGAGTTGGAAGACCTCTCGGGGAGGCTATGTATTTTCCCCCGAAGTGGTCTCGCTAGCCGGGCTCTCACTAGCCGGCAGAGTTGGAAGACCTCTCGGGGAGGCTATGTATTTTCCCCCGAAGTTGTCTCGCTAGCCGGGCTCTCACTAGCCGGCAGGGTTGGAAGACCTCTCGGGGAGGCTATGTATTTTTCCCCCGAAGTGGTCTCGCTAGCCGGGCTCTCACTAGCCGGCAGAGTTGGAAGACCTCTCGGGGAGGCTATGTATTTTTCCCCCGAAGTGGTCTCGCTAGCCGGGCTCTCACTAGCCAGCAGAGTTGGAAGACCTCTCGGTGAGGCTATGTATTTTCCCCCGAAGTGATCTCGCTAGCCGGGCTCTCACTAGCCGGCATAGTTGGAAGACCTCTCGGGGAGGCTATGTATTTTCCCCCGAAGTGGTCTCGCTAGCCGGGCTCTCACTAGCCGGCAGGGTTTGAAGACCTCTCGGGGAGGCTATGTATTTTTCCCCCGAAGTGGTCTCGCTAGCTGGGCTCTCACTAGCCGGCAGGGTTGGAAGACCTCTCAGGGAGGCTATGTATTTTTCCCCCGAAGTGGTCTCGCTAGCCGGGCTCTCACTAGCCGGCAGAGTTGGAAGACCTCTCGGGGAGGCTATGTATTTTCCCCCAAAGTGGTCTCGCTAGCCGGGCTCTCACTAGCCGGCAGAGTTGGAAGACCTCTCGGGGAGGCTATATATTTTCCCCCGAAGTGGTCTCGCTAGCCGGGCTCTCACTAGCCGGCAGAGTTGGAAGACCTCTCGGGGAGGCTATGTATTTTCCCCTGAAGTGGTCTCGCTAGCCGGGCTCTCACTAGCCGGCAGTGTTGGAAGACCTCTCGGGGAGGCTATGTATTTTCCCCCGAAGTGGTCTCGCTAGCCGGGCTCTCACTAGCCGGCAGGGTTGGAAGACCTCTTGGGCTGTGTATTTTCCCCCGAAGTGGTCTCGCTAGCCGGGCTCTCACTAGCCGGCAGGGTTGGAAGACCTCTGGGAGGCTATGTATTTTCCCCCGAAGTGGTCTCGCTAGCCGGGCTCTCACTAGCCGGCAGGGTTGGAAGACCTCTCGGGGAAGCTATGTATTTTCCCCTGAAGTGGTCTCGCTAGCCGGGCTCTCATTAGCCGGCAGGGTTGGAAGACCTCTCGGGGAGGCTATGTATTTCCCCCCAAATTAGTCTCGCTAGCCGGGCCCTCACTAGCCGGCAGAGCTGGAAGACCTCTCGAGGAGGCTTTATGTTTTCTCTCAAAGTAGCACTGTTAGCCGGATTCCCAGCGACACTCGTCGAATATGCAGGGTTGGACGTTTCTTTCCGAGCGTGTACCTCGCTCGAAAAGAGCGGGGATTGTGTACAACCCTGTATTCGCCGAGTAGGTTCTTGAGCCAAGAGGCATTTCAGAGTATCATTTCTCCGCGAGGTACCCCAGTTAGGGGGCAGGGTGCTCGCCGAGACCCGCGAGGTACCCCAGTTAGGGGGCTCTCCGAGACCAGCAGGGTGCTCGCCGAGACCCGCGAGGTACCCCAGTTAGGGGGCTCGCCGAGACCAGCAGGGTGCTCGCCGAGACCCGCGAGGTACCCCAGTTAGGGGGCTCGCCGAGACCAGCAGGGTGCTCGCCGAGACCCGCGAGGTACCCCAGTTAGGGGGCACGCCGAGACCAGCAGGGTGCTCGCCGAGACCCGCGAGGTACCCCAGTTAGGGGGCTCGCCGAGACCAGCAGGGTGCTCGCCGAGACCCGCGAGGTACCCCAGTTAGGGGGTCGCCGAGACCAGCAGGGTCCTCGCCGAGACCCGCGAGGTACCCCAGTTAGGGGGCTCGCCGAGACCAGCAGGGCGCTCGCCGAGACCTACGAGGTACCCCAGTTAGGGGGCTCGCCGAGACCAGCAGGGTGCTCGCCGAGACCCGCGAGGTACCCCAGTTAGGGGGCTCGCCGAGACCAGCAGGGTGCTCGCCGAGACCCGCGAGGTACCCCAGTTAGGGGCTCGCCGAGACCAGCAGGGTGCTCGCCGAGACTCGCGAGGTACCCCAGTTAGGGGGCTCGCCGAGACCAGCAGGGTGCTCGCCGAGACCCGCGAGGTACCCCAGTTAGGGGGCTCGCCGAGACCAGCAGGGTGCTCGCCGAGACCCGCGAGGTACCCCAGTTAGGGGGCTCGCCGAGACCAGCAGGGTGCTCGCCGAGACCCGCGAGGTACCCCAGTTAGGGGGCTCGCCGAGACCAGCAGGGTGCTCCCCGAGACCCACGAGGTACCCCCTCTCGCCCAGTTCCGGGGGGAGGGGTCGGTCTGCCTTTAGCGTTCCAGAACAACGGGATTTGGCTATCTGCAGCCCAATCCGAGGGTATTTTTGTAATTCTGCGGGCCAGTTTTTGGCTATTTGCAGCCCAAATCCAGAAATCCTATAAATAGGACCAAGGGGACACCATTTGAAGAGAGGTTCATTCTAGGCTAGCTCTCTCTCTCTCTCCCCCCACTTTCTCTCTCTAGTGGGTGAGGAGTGCCTCAAGTGGTGCCCAAGCTTAGTAGTGGCTTGGGAGGGGAAGTTCCTAAGGGGCTTCCGGGTATGTGGCGGGACCTCCCCACTAAGCCCTTGGTCAAGTTCCTAGTTCCAACACCTTCAACCTAGAGCTCTCCCTTGGGAGGAGTAAGGATTGGTCGCCCCTCGGCTAGCTGAGGGCCCCGAACTCCACAGAGACAGTCTTGTTCGCAAGTCTCGGTTTCAACAGTAAGCTGTCGATTACTATTGATTAGGAGAAATGAGACCGCTGGCAGCGGTCAAGACTGGACTTCGCCCGTCACGGCAAATGCCACTCCTGTGACGGGCTTTCCCTTGATTTAAGTAAAGTGATTACATCAGGTTACATGACAAGGAAATGAGAAGCCGGCCGGTCAGACAAACTGCAAGACAGTGAACTCGAGACCGCAACTCTAACAGGCGAGCTCCAGGATTCGAGTGTGCGTGTCTTGGGAACGTCGACGCCCCCTATTTATAGAATGGGCAGGGATAAAATAACCGCATGCCCGTATACAAGAGAACCGGGCAGGGGGTGACGGGATACAGAAGGGAAAAAGAAAGAAGCCGCGCGACTTGGCGGCTTGAGCTTCCGATCTGTATTGGCCGGGGTCGAAATGCGCTGCGATCAAGGCAATGAAGCAACTCGGGCGGCCTCTGACCTGAGACCGCGGCTTGCCCTCTGTACTTGAGCCTTGGCAGTCTTCAATCCTTGGAGGCGGTCTGGATACTGTCAGACCGCCCGACTTGTTCAAACTGTAAGACCCTTTTTTTTTCAAACACATGGGTCTTAGGCCCAGAACCGCCATTTTGCGGCGACACCCTCGCTCGGGAAGGTTGCCACTACAAAACGCCGATGCTGCCGGCCAAATCGATCACGAAGAAGCAAGAATAAGAACAGAAAAGAAACCAAGTCCACATCACATAGAAAAGTATAACATCCACAAGGAGATGTCCACATAAACATAACTGAAATAAAGGAAAGAGAGAACAAGGGCTCCTGCCCGATACATCATAGCCTCACTACAAATTCACTCGCAGAAGCAAATCAACTAGAACTAAAAGACACTCACGGATCTTATCATCGGTGCTCCCGTGCTAGACTACCCCGCCTCCATCTGCACTGGCCTCTGGTGCTGCTCCGTCGCCGCGGTCTCCTAAAATGATACGGTCCACCGACCGTTAGTCAAAAAGACTAAGCCAATCCCCCACCCCTCCCCCGGTGACTCCTAGGCACCGAGCGGGAAGGATAAAGCGGATGACAACAAGGGGTATAATAAAAAGCAGATGACAGGGTATAATCTACAGGAAGAGTTCTACCACAACTCAAGTATATATATACATAAACGCAGCTGTTAATAAAGCATAGTAAGAGCAGGTAAAGAATAAGTAAAGTGCAGTAAGTAAAGACATATATAATAGAAAAGTAACCATTGATTTATAGGAATGCCCACACAAACCTATAGACCAAGGGGTCGTTTAGCAAGGTCTATCGTATAAGAAGTCCCATAACCGACTTATACGATAGGGGTAGGGGTTGAAATGCAATGTTTATGCTATGACATGCAAGGTATGCAGTTATGCTATGTTCACACAAGTGCAACTCACACACCACGACTCTATGCGCACAGACCTTTAGTTCCCCCTTTTTGGAGCTAGCAAGACTGCCAGGATACTCCCGTAGTGGCAAACAGAAGCGGTGGCTTGGGCCTCGCCCACGTCTAGGTTGGTATATGCACTACCTAACCTAGACCTATCGTACGCCTCAACGCAAGACCGCGGAGCGTCAGCGTACTCTTACTGGCTGGAACACCAGACTTTTAAGGCTAAGTGCAAATTCCACACTTGCCGGGCACGAGCATCAACGTCGGTGCAACGATCGCCGACACTAAGGACCCACCACTTTATGCACATGCATTATTACTAACTAACTACAATCTCCAAACCACAAACCACCTGGGCATAACTTGCCCAGCCAAGAACCAATCGTTAATACAGGTGAGACCGCTGCGACCTTGCCTGCTCGCATGATCCCGGCCGCGCGAGTAGAGCGAGATGGTGCACGACTTCACAGTACTATCAACAACCTCCATCATAACCTCAATCAGATGTACGGTATTATCCTCCAAGTCGGTGATCAAGTCGCACGACTTCACCGAGAGGATGCTCCTCCAGACCACCATTAGCTATGAACTTGTTTTTTATGAACAATGTCTGTAATAATATTCTTTTCTTCTGTCCTTTGGACAACTTAGACATTGGCTGCTTGTTTTAATGTCATTTGATATTTGTGATATTCGAATTGTTCTGCAGACCGTGCGTCTTGATCTGCGAATTCATATTTACCGCCTTAGTGTGTTAAGAACGTTTGGATATTTACAAGCCGTGTGGTTTGTTGTTATTTGCTTACGGTTTCCTCCTTTCAGCACTTAGAATATTTCTCGATTCCCCTGAACTGATCATTCAGCCGTGCGGCTTATTTTGTTGTTTGTGGTTTGGTACTTGTAGAATAATATGATTTATGCAGGTTGCTGGCCACGCGATCTGGTCTTACGGCTTTAGCGAATTTGTTTTCTGTTGTGTTTGTTCTGCTGGCAGAAGGTCGCGCGGTTAAGCGAGCTCAGTCGCGTCTTGGCTCGGCTATACACAAACCATTAATTCATGTTGTGTGATACTTTAGAATATTTTTGATATCTGCACGCCGCACGACTTGTGTGTATAGTTCGTGGTATTCCTCTGTAAAATTAACCATGTAGGTTGCTGACCGCGCGGCTAGAGTATATGTGCGCAGTACGGTTTTACTATATGCAGATCATCGGCTCTATAAGTAGTAGCCATTCCGGGGATTCATTCATCGATTTCCAAATGGCGCGAGCTAAGAGCAAGTCAAAGCAGACTGACAAAGTTCGAGCCGTCCGGACTGATGCGGCTTCCGCCTTCTGCTGACCATAAATAGTATCGCTTGACTCAGGCCGAGTTTGACGACTTGATTAAAAGACACATGGCCGGAAGTCATCTGCTCGCGCGGCTTCCGCTACGCGATGAGCGGATTAACTCCTCCTCTCCAAACCAAATCGCCGTGCCCATCGATCATTTCGAAAATGGCTTCAAGATTCCGCCGCCACTTGAAGTCATAGCGATCTTCGACCATTATGGAGTTGTGCCCGGACAACTCCCGCCGAATTCCATTGCTTTCATCTACAGCTTTATCTCATATTTGCGGTCTGAAAGGGTCCGATTCTCCATCGACCTGTTCAGAAAATTTTTCTCCGTGCGGTCTATCCCAGATGCCGGAACATTAATCTTCAGAGGGCACCTTTACTTCGGGTGCAGGGGACTGAAAGTCATCAACTTGGCGAATAAGGTCTCGAGATGGTCGGAGAGGTACATAATCTTCGAAGGCCAGATCGGGCTGTTGTGGGTCAACCCACAGGTGCGGGATGAGGCGGCCTTCCGGACAGTCAATATTGGAAAAACTGAGCTGGAGACCTTCAAGTTCCTTGAGAATGAGCGGCTTGATGTAAACCATTACACCCCGCTGTTCTCAGAGTTGGAGGATATCTTCCCTGAAGACAGTAAGTTTCTCACAACTCGTTATTTTGTGACCGCACTTTTAACTTTGTTTTGTAGCCGCCGCCATCGTTCCAAAGAACAAGCCGGTCAGCCCGGTCGGTCCGGTTCTGACCCAAAGAGAAAAGCGGCGGAGGAAAAACAAGCCGCACTCATCCGAGGAGGAGGGCACGACCTCTTCAGGCGAGTTCGAGCTTCTCCGCTCCTGCACCAATCCAAGAGACCTGCGGGGCAACCCGACAATACTCTGGCACCAGGATGGTGATTACGTGCAGGTGTCAACCGTGCTCCCGTACTGAGGGATCGAGAAAGTTAGCCGCCGGTGCGGCTATGTATGGCCGGAAAATGCTGAAGAAGCTAAAGGAGGTTCTGAAGGAGGAGCTCTCCAGACTGGTCGCACAAGCGGGCGCATGGGGCGTTGCGACTAATCATTTCATGGTCTTATCATATAAGCGAATAGTTTCAGCCTATACATACTTGGAGAAGAAAAGTGCCGAGCAGGCTGAAGAGATCGCGCGGTTAAAGGAAATCGTGGTGGTAAGTTATCCGATAAATATTTGTGCGGTCTATTTCCCTCAAACTGTGCGGTCTAACCCTTTTTTACTTTTCTCTTTACAGAATCAGTATGACATAGATAATCCGGCCTTCCAAGACGAGGTCTTTCCCCATATTGCCAAGGGGATCGATGCCGCCTTACACCTCTTGAGAGATCGGGACGGCCTGTCCGCGGGCTTCGAGGATTTCACCTTCTCAGATGTCTACCCCAGCCTGAAGAAGAAGCTGGATGAGATTAACCGCATGGCCAAAGGTAAAGATAAGACTGAGTCCCACAACACGGAAGAGGAGGATGTTGCGGATGATGAAATCGCTGCGGTTAATGAAATCGCTGCGGTTAATGAAACCGCAGCAGATCAAGAGGCCGCTGCTGGCGACGAGGCCACTGTTGATGATGGAGAGGGTTCATCTTCCGAAACCGATACCTCCAGAGATGGGGCCGACCGGGTTGAGGACCTGAAAGATGAGGACTCAAGCAGCAGTTCGTCAAGCTCCTCGTCGGACAGTGGAGGCTATTCGCCCGATGTCGACATTGAGGGTGGAGGAGATTCAAGCTCTCCTATGGCAAAAAGATTGAGATTGGGCGAGTAGTGTTTTTTTAATGTTCTTTTGTATGACTGACGGCTTGATTTTGTTAGCCGGTCGGTCAGAATGATGTAAATATACATTTTGGAAATGAATGAAAGTTGTTACCTGTTCGGCTGTCTATCTTCTGTGACTTACTTGTGATTGTTGTGATCTCTTTTTTTCTTGTAAACCACAAGTTCTTTGGAATTAGGTCGTGCGGTTTAATATCAACCCGAGCGGTCAGAAGTTTGAGCTCTTAGAATCCCAAGTAGATAGCTGCCCGAATATTATGAATGCTACTCAGGCGGTTTATCTTTGAATTCAATCCTGACTCAGCAAATTAATCATAACCAAAAAACCACCAGTCATAATAAATCTTGATTATCAGTTGTGTGGTGTATCATATAACCCGAGCGGATAGGAGTTCGTGCTCTTAAGAATTTCAAATGAATAGACCCAACGAGTTAATTAGAAGCCGATCACAACTCTAAGCCGCTAATCATAATAGATGAATCCCAATCGCGAATTGTGCGGTTTGAACACATCCCGTGCAATTAATAACTAATGTTCCATAGGGTTTTGAGATAGAAGCATTAAGTCGCGTGATTATCTCTTGACTCGCACGAATACTTATAAGATAATGAATGTCCACAAGCCATAAGTAAAGAGAATAGCCAATAAGTCGCACGGTCAGTATACAATTCGGGCGACCAATAATTTGAATTCTTTTTCTGAAATTTTAAACATTCTCGCAAGTATAAGCAACAATCGGTAAGATCACGCGGTCTGTATACAATCCGAGCGACTAATGATTTGATACTTGAGTAATATTCATTCTTGCAAGAATAACCCATGGTCAATTCCCCGTGGGCGTCTTGATTCCAACCGAGCAAATAAAATGAATGTCCACAAGGCTGATAGATTTAATTATAGACCGACTGAGAAAACCGATAGGTCAATATCATGATTGATACCCTGTTAGAATCACTGCCTTATGGCATTTTATGATAACCTTTTTTCTAGCTTTTACTGCTAGATTCATTCTAACCGATCGGTTAGTATATTAAGTTGTTGTTTATTCAAGCAGAGCGGCTTAATGAGTTAGACCACTGTTGGGAACAGTGCCCTGCAATGTTCCTGATTTGAAGAAGTGCTCAGCTCAATGATAAATGTAAGTTGTATTTAACATTCCATCCAGTTTATGCTTGCAGAGATCGACAACACATCATGTACCTTTGTTATTTAACTAAGTACCATATCGACGAGAAGAATGGGCGATATCGTCGACAAAGCACGCTTATCGTCGTAATGATGTGCAAAGCAACCGCTGAGAAGTGGCATGTTCATCGACCGCTAAGATGAGGGGACAAATCTGCAGGGACGAGGTCATTGTCTCAGCGGATCCGCTGAGACGGGAAAGGAGCTACAGATAGAAGAGATCTGACGCGTTAGTCGAACGCAGAAGATCAGAAATCCTCGTGAAGATGCCTTGTCGCTGAGAAGGCTAAGTATGACTGATGCTGTTGGACATCGTCGAAAAGAAGGCATGTCGACTGAGGAAAGAGAAGCCGTAGACAAGCAGCTGCTGAAGCGTCGACATGACAACACTCATGTCGTTGAGAGAACAACATGATTACGACGACATGATGCAAGAAGGAGGATCGCGACGACACAGACAGAGAGAGCTTATCGTCGTATATGTAGAATTGTCAGGATATCTTATATCGTCGAAATATCACCACCAATGGCAGAAGTAAGAAGACTTGAAGGTCTACTAAAGCCCAAGGCGTCGACAAAGTCTTGTCGTCGAGATGCAGTCGGTATCAACATGAAAGTGGAAATGTCGTCAAGATAGAATTCAAACGTTGCAGACGCACTGTCAGCCTTTAATGCCACCGCCTGATTGTCCAATCAGCGCATGCTTTGATGGATGAGCATTTGACAGTAAAGAAAATTGTATGTGACCGTTATACGGCCTGTCCATCCTATAAAAGGGAACAGTGTTGCCCTAGAAAAAGCAGTCTTGCTGTGCAAGAAAGACAACGAGAAAAAGAATCCCGCCGCTACACTTCAATAGAACAATATTCTCGGCGGAGAAGAAGAAGATCAAGTAGAGAGAAAACATCAAGTGCTCTCTGAAGAAGCAGTCATCTTCACCGACTGTTAAGTTGCCGATCTTCATCAGGCAAAGAGTAGAGATTAAAGAAAAAATGCGCTGTCAAAGATCTGAATCAGAAAAACTTCTATAATCATAAGAAGCCAATCCTCATCAGGCTAAAGTTGCCAATCTTCATCCGGCAGAAGAAACAGTTTATTACTGTAATTTCTTGTAAGGCTTGCGGGCCAACTTGTCTAGCTTGAGGGCTAGAGAGCTGTGAGGCTTGAGGGCCAGGGCAGTGCACTTGAGGGTGCGATTCGTCGAGCTTGAGGGATCGGGGGCAGTAGGGGCTTGCGGGCCTAGGCTGTTAGGACTTGCAGGTCCTTGTTGTAGGGCTTGAGTGTCTAAGCGTCGAGCTTGCGGGCTCGGGGGAAGTAGGGGCTTGTGGGCCTAGGCTGTTGGGACTTGCGGGTCCGTGTTGTAAGGCTTGAGGGCCTGAAGATTTGGCGGCGTTTGCCGAGCCTAGCACACTGCTAGGTAGGCGCAGAGGGAAAGAGTACTACTCAAGACACCTTGTCTTGTGGAACCTCTATAAATCATTGTGTGCCTTTCTGTGCTATGCTTTATAATCTATAGATCTACTCATCAGAAAACAAGTACACTTAAAGGGGAAAAAATAATTTGTACAACCTATTCACGCCCCCTCTAGGTGATAAGTCGACACCCAATAAACAACAAGTGGTATCAAAGCGAGGTTGTTCAAATAAAGCTTAACAACTTGAACAGATCTGCCAGTGGGTGTCTAAGCATCACAAGTATGGAATCAAGAATAGTTACTTGTTCTAGAGAGAACTTTGCCATGTGGAAGGTTAGAACAAGAATATTCATGGAGGCTATGGATCCCAGGATATTTCAAGTCACTCAAGAAGGGCCATATGCACCCAAGACCACATCCAAGACAATGACTGAGGATGAGATCACCCTAGTTAACTTGGACAAGAAAGCCAGAAACATCATAGCTGATGAAGTTGATACTCTTATACTCCAAAAGTTGATCCACTGCACAACATCTAAGGAGATGTGGAACTCTCTGACAGTCCTCATGGAAGGATCCTCCGAAGTTAGAAGTACTGCGGCTGAGGGGATGAATAAAACCCTGAGTGATAGCGACTCAAGCAACTCAGATGCAGAGGAGGAAGCTCAATTTGGACTAACTATCCTATCTGAATCAGAGGAAGAAATTCAGGATGAAACAACACCAGAACAGGTAGGCATTAGGGCTCCATTATCTAATACCGATTCAGATTCCGAAATATATCTCTCAGAAACTTATAAGGATCTTCTAGAAGAACTCAGAAGGAGCAAGGAGATCTGCAGGAAGCAAGCTGATGAGATCTTAAATCTCCAAGCCAGAAACTTCGATCTCTTGGAAAAGGCTGATAGGCTGACTATGGAGAACGCAGATTTCTATCAGCTCAAAAGAGATTATAATGCTTGCTCAAACATGGATTTGATAACCAAGTTTGGGAAAACCATGAAAGCTTTGGTTGACAGCAGATAACTATGCTTCTCTCTGACCAAATAAATTGTACTTCTAAAGAAGGACAGGGATCTGGCTGGACCATCGAAATTCAGGGTCAATCCTGCTAGTGGCATGAAGAACAAATCCCCCACAAGAGAAACGACAGGAGCCAAATCCTCTAAACCAAAGACAACTCCTTCACTGGGTAAAGACAGCAGTTCCACAGGAGGGAGAAAAGTGTTACTTGCCACCTCCAGAGTAAATCATGAAAGAAGAATCACAAGGGAACAGAAGCTCAGTAAATCCAGGAGGATGAAAGGACTTTTATTGAGAACTGACTTTAACAGAAGAAGTGAGAACGGGAAGAATCACACCGCTGACCAATACAACTCTGTTTCCTATAGGTACTCCTCCTGTCCACAGAAGAATCATACACCAACCAATAGCAAGAGGATAAGGTACAACAAATTTAACTGTTGGTGCTGTGGTAAGACGGGGCACTTTGCAAGTGCTTGTTGGCACAATCCAACAGCTCCAAGGGTAACAAATACTAAACCTGCAATCAATTTATTTCAATTTCATTCTGCATATCCGAGGGCAGTGATATCCAGTATGCCCTTCAAAGCTGACAATTTCCTAGGACCCAAATTCGCATGGGTTCCTAAGGGCTTGTAATCGTATTTTGCAGGTAATCCAAGTGCCCACCAGAAGAAAATCTGGGCCTTGGACAGAGTAGCTATTCTGACCCACAGACAGAACAACCAAGTTCATTTATTAACAAAATTAGTGCATGCTATTTCACCAAAAAGGGGCCCAAAAGATGAATAGATCTTGGAATCCATAATCGTCAATCAAAAAGGTGTTACGACGATAAGCGCATCGTCAGAATATAATCAAACTATTTTGAAAGTGGAGGTCAGATCTTAAATTACTCTAGAGGGGGGGGGGGGGGGGGGGGTGAATAGAGTATTAAAATTTTTCTTTAGTTTTATAGCGGAATTAAAATAGTGTTATATATATAAGTGTAATTAGTGTGAGAATTGAATAAACAGAAAAGGTAAATAAAAGAAATCAAACAACACAAGCACAAAGAATAATTAACCACAGACGGCACAAGGAGCTATAGTAGTTCCCCAAAAAAACTGGGTACGTCTACTCTTCTACCACCCTTGGTAGGAATCCACTAGGAGGTTGTTGATAAGGTGCCCTCACACCAGGTGATTTTGATAAGGTGTCCACACACCAGGTGAGCTGTTGATAAGGTGCTCTAACCAAGGTGCAGGTTTTTGCAAAGGTGCCCTGTCACCAAGATTAACTTTTGAAGGGAGTTATGACCCTGTACAAGAGAGGTAAGAAAGAGTTTGTAGTGTTCTTCTCTGTCAAGATGCTGAGAGAAGATTCTAGTGGATGTTGTTGTAAAGCTCCCCCTGTCTGATTGAATTAGTTGACAGAAGATGGATAAGCTTTCTCTTGAAAAACCAAGATCTCCAGTAGCAGATTGATCTGGAAGAATAGGTTCTTCAGATTGTTTGTTGCTCTTTTTTTTGATGATCTATCTTTGCAGCAGATTCTGAGTAAAAATCCTCTTGATTATGTTCTCTGAGGTTTTTGTGGTGCTTGTCGAAGAGAGAAAAAGAAGAAAATTACTACTTGTATATCTCTATATATTTCTTCTTCTTTTTGTCTATATATATATCCCTTCTCCTTTTTTTCTGAATTCTGTTGACATTCTTGGAAATAACAACAAGGCTCAAACGACTCTGCCAGGTCCTTTTGTTCCTTGGTCGTGAAAAGATTCCTTTTCATTAAATGTCAACGGCTATTCCTGTCTGGGAAAAAGGAAGGAAAGAAATATATTAATTGAGTTTTAAATATCCTTCCTTATCTGTCAGAATATATCCAAAGATATTGAATAGATCCGTTATAGTCGTCGTTTTGCTGTTAGGACAGAATAGAATGTGACTGATAATAAATCTGGAATTCAATAAATGATCTGTCGAACGCTGGGAGCCATCTGTCGAGCGCTGTCCAGAATATGTCGAACACTGGCTAGAAAACTGTCGAGCGCTGTTATATATAAAAAAAACTGTCGAACACTGAGAGCCATCTGTCGAGCGCTGCTAGTCATTCGTCGAACGCTGATCAGTAAATGTCGAGTGCTGTAACTGGCTGTAATACTTCAGTCTGCTTAGAACAGTTTGTCGAACGATACTAGACGTTTGTCGAACGCCAAAAGCCATTTGTCGAGTGCTGCTAGTCATTCGTCGAACGCTAAAAACCTTAGATTAATCTTAAGTTCTAGCTAGTTTATCAGCCTAAAGACTTGACCCTTAAACTATACAATGGGGTCAACTGATCCTAATCAGTACAAAGTGATCCTAGCCCAAAACAGTAAAAGGGTTGTTCCAACAATCTCCCCCTATTTGGGTTAGGATACTTTTTAACAAGAAATCAAATAGATGCAGCAAAACAGAGCAAAAAAAAAAATAGATCATCAGATAAAAATAAGTGCTCTGAGTTCAGAAACATTACATCCATAACCAAGCAATTTATTTACGGCTTTTTGTCCTGAGAAGCTGGCTTGAATATGATTTTCCTGTTGGGGTCTTCTGATTTCTTTTTGCTGATAAACAATTCTTGAGCACCAATGATTTTCTGTTCTTTGACATGAGGGATAAATGCTTCTAGGTGCATATCATTATATTCCTCAGTATTGAATGCTGTAACTGTTTTGTATTTTTCAAGTTCTTTTCTTCTGTATTCTGACATGGTTGAGAAACTTGAGAAGTCTTTGCCTTCTGCTTTAGCCTTTTTAATCTGTGCAAATGCAACTGTTTCTTTCAGTCTTGCCATCTAACACATTTTCTCTTCTTCTGGATCTGGAAAGTGATAAATATCTTCTGAATCATTTTTGTATTGAGTGACCTTTTGAGGTACTCTATCTCTGTGAAAAGATCCATCAGAAATGTGAAATTTGTATTCTGAAGATATTTGAGAGGAAGAGAAGGTTTGACTTCCTTGATAGATTGAAGCTGATTTCTTGGAGGAAGGAGCACTGGTTGATCTAGAGATTTGAGAACCACTAGAACTACCAGGTCTCCTTGAATGTTGAGAGCTTGGCTTCTGAGAGGAGGATGATACACCTGTTGATCCTGTTGCACCAGCTGCTGGAGGAGGAGGAGGAGGATGATTGTACTTGACCGATTTGTTAGAAATGTAGCCAGTCTTCTTGAATTTCTTCCTCCTATTGTTCTCATTTCTGGAGTACTTCATCCAGTGGGGAGTTTTCTCATCAAGAGGAACATTATACAAAATGTACAAAGGAATATCATTATTTGGATTTGGGGGCTTGGGAGCAGCCTTTGACTTAACTGTTCTTTTCTTTCTTTTCTTTGAGAATGTATCATCAGAATTACTGGAGTCATCATCATCTTCAGAGTCAGAAGATGAGATTGGCTTATTGTATAAGTCATCAATTCTCTTGATTGCTTCACGAGCCTTTAATCTTTCTTCTTCAGCTTTGTCAAACTCTGCATCTGCTTCTCTCCAGATTTCATCAAAGCTTGGCATTGGTTCTTCATTCCATACAGGAATTGGAGGTGAAGAAGTAATTTGTGGGGCTGGTGAATCATCAAGGAATTCTGCAAGATCATCTTCAAATTCTGCAGAATGATCCTGTATTGGACTGTCTTGAATAGTGGATGAAGGAATAGAGGATATATAATTTTGTATGATGTCAGAATGAGTTTTCTGAGGAAGGCAAATCAGAGCCTTTGAAAGATCCTCTATGTATACCTTTGGTGATACTCTTGAAGTATATGTGACATCAAATTTTGATAATAAGCTATATAGATCACAGGATGGATGAATGCATATAGTATTTATTACTTCTATAACTTGTGTATCTGTATCAAAAATTGTAACATCTTCTGGAATTTCTTCTGTTGCTGGAGCTTCTTCATAGAACATCTCCCCCTGCCTAGCTTCAGGGCAACCTGAATCTAGGCCTCTAGTAGAAGGGACAGCAGTGGAGGAGGGAAGAGAGGCTATCCTAGAAGATAAAGAAGAAAGTGCCTGAATAACTGGAGCAAGTTTTGCATCCAGGAGCTGGCTTATTTTAGGAAGGATAAGATCAAAGACTTGATTAGCAATAGATGAGAGGTTGAGGGATGAATAATCGGGTGGATGGCAAGTGAATGGTTGTGATTTGGATGGAGAGGATATTGAAGGAATGATATTACTGATGTTGGTGGTATGTGTATGAATGTCTGGATGGATTGGACTAGGAGAATGGATAGGTGAGTGATATTCATTGTGTATTGGAGAGGGAGGTGTGGTAGGTAGTGGTTCTGAAGATAGTGGTGGTGGAGCATCACTGATGTGGTCGGTTAAGATTTGAATATCATTGATGAGTGGTATTGCAGTTGAAGGAGGGGATGAAGAATGAGCAGGAGATTGTTGAGCAGGAGGAGAGAGGATATGAGAGTGAGGAGGAACTGAGGAAGGATCTTCTAGAGGTGTAGAGGGAGTGACTTGATCAGTCCTTGTGTTCTCAGAAGCTTTCCTTTTTCTGGAAGCCTCAGCTCCTGTATTCTTCTTGGGAATTATTCTATCCCGTTTAGCAAAGAGTGCTGAGGTCAGCCTCTTGCTGGCATTTATTGTCACTTTTGGTGACACCAAAAGTTTTGGATGCCTTTCCTGCAAGAAGATTCCTATGATTCTTCCAAAGCATACATTCTCTGTAGAATTCTTCTTTTTAATTAGGTCAAAAAGGATTGATCCCCAGTTGACTTTCTTCTTCTCCATTAAGGCCACCATTAATAGAAATTGGTGCCTACTGATATAGTCATGTCCAGAAGTCTTGCCCAGCAGGACTTTCCCAACAATATCTGCTAAGAACTTGTAGTTCTGAGACATGTTCTTTTTCAGAATGTGGCTAGGGTTTCCAGTCAAATGGCCCATTTTGACTAAAGCTTCATCAAATTCATTTGAGCTTATGTCTAATTCATCTTCACCGTTTGCAAGACCAAAGATTTCAGTAAGGATGGTGGGAGAGAGAGAGACATGATGACCTGCAATTGTTCCCGACAAGCTTTCATCGACTGGTTTTGCAGTGAAAACCCATTCTTTTATCTCTGCAACAGCTATCTTCTGCCTGGTGCTTAGAAATTTCCTTAGTTGTTGTTCATCCAGCATTTGAAGAATATCCTTGAAGATTTGGTCTGACTGTGCAAACGAGTCCATGTCAATGTCAAAACCTGCGTCAAACTTCATTGGGTGCAGAGAGGCCTGAGGAATCGCCATTGTTCCTGCAAGAGAAGAGAAAGATCAAGTGCAATAGGGAACTGAAGGAAAACAATTTCTGTAGGCGCGAACTTAGAATGAAGTAAAATAGGTGTTATATAGTCGAGGAAATAGGGAGGAGAATTCGAGGAGCGCTGTTCGGCAAAACCTAATTAATTCTGAAGTCGAACCGACTTTAAAGTTTTAAAAAAAAATCTTTTTCGTCGAGCGCCGTTCGACAAATGGGATTTTCTTCACTGACTCTTAAGATGTAGGGTTTCGTCGACCATCGTTCGACAAAAAAAATATTGTCGTTCTTCGTTCGACGAAAATTGGGTTAGATAGAACATATAATTTTCAGCAGATTGAGTCTCCATCTATCATTCCCAGTTGATTCATAAAGAAGATGTGTTTCTTTTCATCCAGAGGTTTGGTGAAAATATCTGCTCTTTGTAAATCAGTGGAGATGAATTGTAGGCAAATTTTATTTTTATCCACATTATCTCTGATAAAGTGGTGCCTTATTTCTATGTGTTTAGTCCTACTATGGAGAACTGGATTTTGTGCTATAGCTATTGCACTAGTATTGTCACAAAATATGATTGATTGATTTAAGTTGATTCCATAGTCTAGAAGTTGTTTTTGTATCCACAGAATTTGTGAGCAGCAACTGCCTGCAGCAATATATTCTGCCTCAGCTGTTGATGTGGACACAGTTGTTTGCTTCTTACAAAACCAAGACACAAGCCTATCACCAAGAAACTGACAAGTTCCTGATGTGCTTTTTCTGTCTACTCTGCATCCAGCATAATCTGAGTCTGAGAATCCAGTTAATTCAAATTCAGATGCTGTTGGATACCAGAGACCTAGATTAGGACAACCCTTTATATATCTTAAAATTCTTTTTAATAAAGATAGATGAGATTCTTTAGGGTTAACTTGAAACCTAGCACAAATACAGGTAGCAAACATTATATCAGGCCTACTAGCTATCAAATATAGTAATGAGCCAACAATTGCTCTATACATTTTCTGATCAACAGGTTTCCCTGATTCATCAGCATTGATGACAGCATTATAGGCCATGGGTGTTTTCATGGGAGAGGAATAAGACATTCCAAACCTTTTTACTAATTCCTTAGCATACTTGGATTGGGAAATGGAAATTCCTGATGTGGTTTGCTTCACTTGAAGACCAAGGAAGTATGATAATTCACCCATGCTACTCATTTCAAATTTAGATTGCATAAGTTTAGAGAACTTTTTGCATAAATTTGAATCAGTAGATCCAAAAATAATATCATCTACATATATTTGAACTAGCAGTGTTTGATTTTTATGTATTTTGAAAAATAAGGTTTTATCTACTAAGCCTCTACAGAACTTGTTTTCCAATAGAAAATTTGCTAAGGTCTCATACCATGCCCTGGGAGCTTGTTTGAGACCATAGAGAGCTTTATTAAGCTTGAATACATAAGAAGAGTGAGTTGGAGAGATAAAACCTGGTGGTTGTTCCACATAAACTTCTTCTTTGATATCTCCATTTAGGAATGCACTTTTTACATCCATTTGATATACCTTAAATTGTTTGTATGCAGCAAATGCTAAAAATATTCTGATAGCTTCAAGTCTTGCTACAGGTGCAAATGTTTGATCATAGTCTATGCCTTCTTCCTGTGAGTATCCTTGAGCTACAAGTCTTGCTTTATTTATCACAATATTTCCTTGATCATCAAGTTTGTTCCTGAAGACCCACTTGGTGCCAATGACTGGATGGCCTCTTGGTCTTGGAACCAAATCCCAAACTTTGTTTCTTTCAAATTGGTTAAGTTCCTCTTGCATTGCAAGAATCCAATTTGGATCTTGTTCTGCATCTTTTATGGTTTGAGGTTCAACTTGTGATAGAAAGCAAGTATGCATCTGATTTTGATACAGTTGATGTCTTGTCTGAACACATGCAGAAATATCACCAATCACTTGTGAAATTGGGTGATCTCTAACTGTGATGTGGTCAACAGTTGGAGTTAATTCTGCAGTGATATTTATTTGGGAATTTTGCTCAGTAACTGTATCCTGTGGAGGATGTTCTGTTGTTGCATGATTCTGATAATCAATAAGATCTGAATGATCTTCTTCTTCACTATCTTCAAGACTTTGAGCTAATGGTTGCATTGAATTTCCTGACTGTAGATTTAGCCCATCAAGCTCTTCACATAGAGTTGGTACCTGCAAAGCATTCTTGGTAGAAGAGTTCTTCTCCTTGTAAAACATGTTAGTTTCATCAAAGGAAACATGCATGGACTCTTCTATCTTAAGAGAGGACTTGTTAAATACCCTATATGCTTTGCTAACTATTGAATATCCTAAGAAGATTCCTTCTTCAGATTTTGGTTCAAATTTTCTAAGATATTTCTTATCATTGTTATGAACAAAACACCTGCAACCAAAAGTTCTGAAATAGTCAACTTTAGGTTTCTTCCCTTTAAGTAATTCATAGGGAGTTTTACCCTTAAGTTTGTGTATCAAACTTCTATTCAGAACATAGTTTGCTGTGCTAACAGCTTCTGCCCAAAAAGATTGTGGCAAATTAGCATCTGCAAGCAATGTTCTTGCTGATTCAATTAGGGTTCTATTTTTCCTTTCAACTACCCCATTCTGTTGAGGAGTTCCAGGAGCTGAGAAGCAATGTCTGATACCTTCCTTCTCACAGAATTCTTGCATAAGAAGAGACTCAAACTCAGTGCCATGTTCACTTCTGATCAATGCAACTACAGTAGAGTATTCAATCTGTATGCTCTTAAGAAAGTCTATAAGAACTTTAAAGTTATCTGACTTTTCTCTCAAAAAGAATACCCAAGTGAATCTAGAGAAGTCATCTACAATAACTAGAGTGTAAGACTTCCCTCCTAAACTATTTATTGCTATAGGTCCAAAAAGGTCCATATGTAGCAAGAATAAGATTCTAGGTGAATCACTTTTAGATAAGGATTTAAAACTGTTTTTGGTTTGCTTTCCTAGCTGGCATGCCCTGCATAAACCTTCTTTCTTATATGATCCTGATGGTAAACCTCTAACTAGATTATCTTTAGATAGCTTGGCAATTATTCTGAGATTTACATGTCCTAATCTTTTATGCCATAGTTCACTAGGTTTGCTTAGCTCATTAAACAGGCAAATTTCTGATTTAGAGGAATTGAAATTTACTAAATATATATTACCATGTCTAATACCTGATAAGACAATGACATTATCAAATGACTTTATAATGCATTCTGATTTATTAAAGGTTACCTGATAACCTTCATCACATAACTGACTTATGCTGATGAGGTTATGCTTCAGACCCTTCACATAGGCGACTTCTTTGAATGTTACTGCTCCAACCTTGATTTGACCAAAGCCTTTGGTTTGACCATAGTTGGAGTCTCCAAAGATCACTTTGGGTCCAAGCTGTGCCTTGTAATTTTTTAGATTGGCCTTGTTTCCTGTCATGTGCTTTGAGCAGCCACTATCCAAGTACCATTTTTGATTTAATCTTGGATGGCCAAGTACCTGCAAAGACAAAAACATAAACTAGTTGTTTTTGACCCAGACTACCTTGGGTCCTTTTGTGTTACCACAAAATTCAGAGATAAATGACATTTCAGGCTGGCTCTTATAGCCTTGTTGATGATATCTCCTTGAAGGTATTATCCATTCAGTGAAAGGATTTTTAGTTTGTTTGGAAGTGAGATTTCTAGTATTTTCTGTATAGTATCTGTTCGACAAATTTGGATAAATTGGTCGACTATTGTTCATCTGATAACTATACTGAAAATCTGTTTTCAGATTTCGTCGAGCTCCGTTCGACAAATTTGAACCTTTTTGTCGATCTCCGTTCGACGAATTCTTTTGAATTCTTTTATCCTTAACAGACTTGCTTGAAATATCTTTATCTCTTTTTACATCTTCTTTGCCTTGAGCAGAAATAAATTTTATAGGTGAGGAAAGGATATTTCTCTTAATCAGAGATGGTTCACTTGATGAGGCACCCAAGCCCAGCTTGCTATTATTAAGTCTAGCATTGACTGTGCTTGTGATGTCCATCAGTTTGATACTTCTCCCATTTAGGGATTCTTCAAATTTCTTGGCCTCAGAAAGTTTATTCTCAATGAGAATAATGTGTTCTCTGGAGGCAGCCAATTCTTTCTTAAGATTTGCATTTTCTTCACCCATCTTTTTCATTTCAGCTATCTTACATCTGAGTGAGATTATTTCTTTCTCAGAGTTGAGTAGATCTGAGCAAAGGACTTTGAATTCAGCTTTGAATTCATCTGAAGTAAAATCAAAATCAGACATTACCTGATCTGCATCATTTTCTTCTTCTGATTCTGAATTTTCTTCATCAGATTTGCTGGCTGAGGCATTGATTGCCATCATGCAGAAGTTCTTTTCTTCTTCATCATCATTGGAGCTTGATGAAGATTCAGATTGTGACTCATAGTCTGAGTCATAAGTTGCCATTAGACATTGGCTATTTTCTTTTGTTTCTTCTTCATCAGAAGAACCAGATGAGGATTCTGATTCAGATTCTGTTTCACTCCAGGATGTTGCTACAAATCCTCTTCCCTTCTTTTTGTGTGAATGGGAGGAAGATTTGCTGGATCTTTTCTTTTCTTCCTTTTCTCTTTTTCTCTCCTTTCTGTCCTTTTTGTTTTGATTTTCTGGACATTCAGGAGCAATATGTCCTGGCTTCCTGCAACCAAAACATATAATTTCATTAGAATGATTTTTGTCATACCTTGGCTTGTCATGGCTTCTGGATGACTTCTTCTTGAAATCTTTCTTAGCCATATTATAGAATCTTTTAGCAATGAAGCTCATCAACTCCTCTTTGTTAGGAGTTGGTCCTTCTTCTTCTGCAGCTTTGAAGGCTATGCTTTTCTCCTTCTTGAGTGCTGGGGATGAGGTAGATTCTTCAACTTCCCTACTCTTGACAAGCTGCTCATAAGATTTGAGCTTGCCCAACAAGGCTTCAATGGTGATCTCATTTAGGCTTCTGGCTTCTTTGATTGGCCAGATTCTGGAGTCCCATGTGCTGGGAAAGCACATGAGAATTTTGTCATTGATCTCTGTGAGTGAGATCACTTTGTCTAGAGACTTCAGCTCATTTATTATGAGGCTGAGCCTATTGTACATATCAGCAACATTTTCTGATTCTCCCTTCTTGAAGTTCTCATATTGAGAGATCAGGTGGGATCTTCTATCTTTCCTTTCATCTGCTGAACCTGCCACCATGTTGTTGAGTGATTCCCAGATTTCTTTTGCTGAGGTGCACTCAACAACTTTCTGGAATATGTCATCTGACATAGTTAAGGCTAGAATGTTCATGGCTTTTGCATCTGCATTTCTTTGCTTCTTCTGAGCCTCAGTCCACTCAGGAGGTGGAACAGCAGTGTTGTCTGTTGCTGCAGTAGTGCTGGTTGTTGCTGTAGGTGCTGGAGGTCCTGTAAGAATAACATTGAAAATCTCCTCATCAATAGAGTTCATATAAAGCCTAATCCTTGCTTTCCATAGTGCAAACTTATTGAGATTGCACATGGGAGGTCTTGTGCTAGAATATTCCTTGTTTTGTGCCATGAGTTTTGAATGTTATAAAATTCTTGGTTAAAGGAGCTCTAGACAAATTAAGATCTGGTTGATCTTTGTGATTCAGATGTTAGTCTGTAAAGAATCAACCTACCTCTGATACCAATTGAAAGTGGAGGTCAGATCTTAAATTACTCTAGAGGGGGGGGGGGGGGGGGGTGAATAGAGTATTAAAATTTTTCTTTAGTTTTATAGCGGAATTAAAATAGTGTTATATATATATAAGTGTAATTAGTGTGAGAATTGAATAAACAGAAAAGGTAAATAAAAGAAATCAAACAGCACAAGCACAAAGAATAATTAACCACAGACGACACAAGGAGCTATAGTAGTTCCCCAAAAAAATTGGGTACGTCTACTCTTCTACCACCCTTGGTAGGAATCCACTAGGAGGTTGTTGATAAGGTGCCCTCACACCAGGTGATTTTGATAAGGTGTCCACACACCAGGTGAGCTGTTGATAAGGTGCTCTAACCAAGGTGCAGGTTTTTGCAAAGGTGCCCTGTCACCAAGATTAACTTTTGAAGGGAGTTATGACCCTGTACAACAGAGGTAAGAAAGAGTTTGTAGTGTTCTTCTCTGTCAAGATGCTGAGAGAAGATTCTAGTGGATGTTGTTGTAAAGCTCCCCCTGTCTGATTGAATTAGTTGACAGAAGATGGAGAAGCTTTCTCTTGAAAAACCAAGATCTCCAGTAGAAGATTGATCTGGAAGAATAGGTTCTTCAGATTGTTTGTTGCTCTTTTTTTTTGAAGATCTATCTTTGCAGCAGATTCTGAGTAAAAATCCTCTTGATGATGTTCTCTGAGGTTTTTGTGATGCTTGTCGAAGAGAGAAAAAGAAGAAAATTACTACTTGTATATCTCTATATATTTCTTCTTCTTTTTGTCTATATATATATCCCTTCTCCTTTTTTTTTGAATTCTGTTGACATTCTTGGAAATAACAACAAGGCTCAAACGACTCTGCCAGGTCCTTTTGTTCC
Organism: Dactylorhiza incarnata; assembly: GCA_033032865.1. Lineage (NCBI taxonomy): Eukaryota > Viridiplantae > Streptophyta > Magnoliopsida > Asparagales > Orchidaceae > Dactylorhiza > Dactylorhiza incarnata. The sequence goes on along the minus strand of JAWHQI010000330.1, from coordinate 1,296,067 downwards.
TTGGCCGTGAAAAGATTCCTTTTCATTAAATGTCAACGGCTATTCCTGTCTGGGAAAAAGGAAGGAAAGGAATATATTAATTGAGTTTTAAATATCCTTCCTTATCTGTCAGAATATATCCAAAGATATTGAATAGATCCGTTATAGTCGTCGTTTTGCTGTTAGGACAGAATAGAATGTGACTGATAATAAATCTGGAATTCAATAAATGATCTGTCGAACGCTGGGAGCCATCTGTCGAGCGCTGTCCAGAATATGTCGAACACTGGCTAGAAAACTATCGAGCGCTGTTATATATAAAAAAACTGTCGAACACTGAGAGCCATCTGTCGAGCGCTGCTAGTCATTCGTCGAACGCTGATCAGTAAATGTCGAGTGCTGTGACTGGCTGTAATACTTCAGTCTGCTTAGAACAATTTGTCGAACGATACTAGACGTTTGTCGAACGCCAAAAGCCATTTGTCGAGTGCTGCTAGTCATTCGTCGAACGCTGAAAACCTTAGATTAATCTTAAGTTCTAGCTAGTTTATCAGCCTAAAACTTGACCCTTAAACTATACAATGGGGTCAACTGATCCTAATCAGTACAAAGTGATCCTAGCCCAAAACAGTAAAAGGGTTGTTCCAACATATTTATTACGGGATTAGAATTGGCTCATCAGAGCCGTCCGATCATTTTTCTTAAGGTACACGCCTCTTGACCTACAGACACTATAAATATAGTGAATGTTCAAAATTAAAACTACGCTATCATTTGCCCTAAGCCGTTCCGTCGACAAACCCTTGCCTCCATTGACGTATTGCCTTCTCTCTCTCTCCGCATCAATGGCTCCCAAGAAAGAAGAAGTGATCTCAGGTTGTGAACTTCAGCGAGGAGGCTTCAACGCCTGCTCCGAAGAAATCAGATCAGTAATAGGATTGCTGGAGGCATCAGGACTAGAGTATGTCCTATGCGAACCCACGGTTCTTCTCCACCGAGAATTGGGCGAGTTCTTTGCCGAAGCAAAACTCGACCACACTGAAACTCGGATAAGATCCATGGTGGGAGGCTAGAAGGTCAAAATATCCACAAAGAGCCTTGGAAAAGCACTGAATCTGCCAAGCATCCAAGGGGAAGAGGAAGAAGAAGAGCTGACCTCCAAGGAAGTGTCCGCACCAAGCTACACATGGTGCAGACACACCAGGAAGACCTACGGGTCTATCAAGAGAGCTGAATTCAATCAGAAGGGGAAGTTGCTGGCCGACATTGTTGGCAAAGTGTTATTGTGCAAGCCTGGTTCCCACGACCGCATATCCAATGACATGTTTGCTGTCATGGCCCGAATCATTCACTCTAAGAAAACCGACTGGAGTGAGTTCCTCTTCCAGAGAGTAAAGAATACCCTGAAGACCCCCTCCTATGGGAGAATATTGTCCCTTTTCTTTCTAAACATCCAGGGTGACATGTTGCAAAAGAGGATGGGAGTACCTCTTCACTACTCCAAGAAATTAGATGCAAAGATGCTGGACCGATGGGATAGGTCCATCCCCAAACCATCCTCCGATGACAAGCCTGATCCCAAGAAATAGAAGAAACCATCAACCTAAATTAACACCTCCAAAGGAGAGGACTCATCGAGCAGTTCTGATGACATACCACCACCCCCACAAGTCCCTACTACAACTGAGGGGGAGACTTCCACTCAAAGAGATGTTCCAGAGTCAGTATCGGAACCTGCTCCCACAAAGGTTATTGAAGAAGGTGGAAACCCTAACATGGGGAATGCTCCTGCTGAGGGGGAGTCTCAACTTGGGAGCTCAGCCCAAGACGCTGAAATGATTGATGGAGAGCTCCTGGCAGGAGGCTCAGCCCAAGATGATAAAGTGATTCATGAGGAACTCTCAGCTGGAGGCTCACTTCAAGAGGATGCTCAAGTTGAGGGGGAGACCCATCTTGGGTACTCTGCCCTAGAATAACAAGGGAATGAACCCTCTATCCCAAAAGGCAAAAGCGCTATGCCTGAGCCAACAGAAGACATTACTCTCTCAGACTGCCGAGAGTTAATGGTAGCAAGCAAGATTGTGCTCATAGATCCAAGTGAGGCACTACCAGAAGATCACCAAGGGAAAGTCAAGGCTAAAGCGCATATTAGTGAAGAATCATCTGTAGATGTCAGTGAAGCAGCTTCACAGAGAGAAGGAGATCAAGAATGACAAACTGATGAGCCATCTTTGACTCAGGCCGGATCTCTCTTCCACATGCTATCATCCCTACTGCCTGCTCAGCGAAAACATCTTGAACAACTCATAGTAAAAACTGTGGATAGTCTATGGAAAGAGATGACGGGGGAAATTCAGAAAGTAAGGAGCGACATACACAACCTCAACACCCAATGCGCTCATTTCTATACTATGGAAGCTCCCGCAATCGATAAAATGAGTGAGGAAGTTAATAAAGTGGGACATCAAACCCACAAAATCCTGAAAGAGCAAGGCACATTCACAGACAATGTGTATTATGGTCTTAAGCAGATAGAGACAGATGCTGAAAATAACCGAAATCAATTTCTGAATAAGGTTAATGAGAATGCTCATACTCTAGATACACACCTGCTGGAAGTAAACAACAATCTGGATGTACTGAACAATCCTTGCATAACAAGCTGAATCAAGTCAGAGAAGGACTTGAGGAAAGGGTAATTGAACAAGCCCTAAAGGGGAAGAAGGAAATTATAAATGTCAGTTCACATCAAGCGATGTGGATAACAAATCAAATAAAGCAGACAATGGAGAAACCCCCATCACTATATGAAGCTGTCAATCCTTCTGAAAGCACTGCCTCAACTGAGTATGGAATAGAGCTTGGAGAATCAGCAACCTCCAGAAAAAGAAAGAGAAATCAGAGCAACCAGTATCGGCAAAAGAGACTGAGGGAAATTGAGATGGATCCACAATCAGGAAGGTGGAGTCCAGTCTCAAGAGAAATAAAAACTGAATCATGAATCATGGATTCAGTTTGGATATCCACAACAGGACTATCCAAGGTTATACCAGTCAACTGAATGACAGAAGCATCTGAAGCAGCTGGAGAGGAGGAAGAATCACAAGCTAGCATTCCCACAAGGTCCTCCTCCCTCTCCTAAGAAGATCCCCCTGCCCATCAACTACTATCAGAGGCAAAGGCAGAAAACCAAAGGGGCAAGCAGCAACAGACGTTGATGGGACACCAAATTAAAATATTAATTAGTCTGCTGGGGAAAATGAATGCTAATGTCTATTCTTGAACATTTAATCTATTTGTATGCTTAGCATTTATTGAAGAACACTTAATCTACCTTATATGACTGCTGCTTTATGTGTAATTTTATCATCTAAAATATCTGTTGGACATGTGTGTCACATCCCTTTGTTTGAGAATAATAAATCCGAATTTATATTTGATCTTGCTTGTCGTGTGTTTATAGTGTGCAGGAACTATAAGTGCAATACTCCACAGGTAGAAAGCAGCTGAATTCAAAAATCTGGAAGAATGCACTACCGCCGGCGGTAGCGATACCGCCAGGCGCTTGCTCATGTTCCGTTCGACGAATTTGAGCTAGCGTTCGACGAAAACTGCGGTTCGACGAAAATTTCCGTTAGACAAACTTGAAGCTCCGTTCGACGAAAATTTCGCTCGACGAAAATTCCGTTCGATGAAAGTTTGTTCTGCCACGCCGCCGACGGTTTTCGCAACCGCTACCGCCAGCGCTATCGCTACCGCCTGGCGCTATCTCAAGTTCGTGCACAGCGCCACGCCGCCGAATGTTTCGCAACCGCTCCACACGAACGCTACCGCAGGCGCTATCTTCAAGTTCTATAAAATGATGGTCTCTCTCTCGTTTCAACGAGTGCTTCCAGAGAGATTACTTGTGCCATATTTCCAGAGCTGCTACTCTGCCGAAAGTTCATCTCCCACTCGAAGCCAAAGAGGATTTCTGGAGAAGGAAGCCACCACGCTGCATCCGAAGAACGATCGCTTCAACCTCGCTTATGCTACAGCGATCCTTCATCCTCATCTTCAGAGATCTCATATAGGGAGTTTTCATTATTGTTATATTTATTTTCATTCCATATATTTTGTAACCGTTTTCGCCTTGTGTTGGCGACTAGGTCTGGGTAGGACTTAGGGGGAAATTCGCCTTGTGTTGGCGACTAGTTCTAGGTCATTAAATCTAGGGGGCTCGAGGCCATATCCAGGGAAGGATTGGCTAGAGCTGCTTGAGGCCTTATCTGGGGAAGGATAGGCTAAAGCCAACCGGTTTGTGGGGATACAAGTCGGTATAGAAAAGGAAAATTTCTTTTTACTTTGTATGCCTCCGATTTCTAGCGATATAGAAATCAATTTTTGTAAGCACCTTTTCATATAATATAATCATGTATCTATTTGTGTTTACTTGATTTCTTTCATTTGGCATAAATTATAAAATTGCAAATTAGTATTGTTTCTTGTTTTAAGCTAAATTGTTATTTCGTTCTAAGTTTCTATAAACAATTTAGTAATTCATCTAAAATTTAAAAAGAATTTTTCTTCCCTTATTCACCCCCCTCTAAGGGCGCCAATCGATCCAACAGGTGGTATTAGAGGTAGGTTATTCCAAACGGTTTAAAAACCAGGAATAATGGCGTCTTATGATCTCGCTTTTTCCGAGGGTCAGGGAATTAGTAGACCTCCACTATTTACTGGGTCAGATTATAATTATTGGAAAAATAAGATGCGTTGTTTTCTAATGACCCTAGATATTGAGGTTTGGAACATGGTAGAAGAAGAATACACTCCTCCTACATTTGTAGTTGGAGAGGTTATGTTAGAAAAACCCAAAGATAAATGGGATGATCGGGATAAACTCAAATGTAAAAATAACGCAAAAGCTATGAATGCTCTATTTTGTGCGTTAGATAGAAATGAATTTAATAGAATTTCTACATGTACTACTGCATATGAAATTTGGAATCATTTGGAAGTTACTCATGAAGGTACATCGCAGGTTAAAGATTCCAAGCTTTTCCAACTGGAGTCGGAATATGAAAAATTCCGAATGGATGAAAGCGAAGACGTTGATGGTATGTACACACGCTTCACCAAGATCATCAATGCCTCAAAAGCTCTTGGAAAGACCTTCTCAAATGGCGACTTGGTCCGTAAGATCCTTCGTTCTCTTCCTCCAAAATTCAACCCGAAGGTGACGGCTATTTCGGAGTCGCACAACTTAAGAACGCTCCGAGTTGAGAGCCTCATTGGGAATCTCAAAACCCATGAGGTAGAACTCAAAATCCAATTTGATGAATACAACAAGGAGCCAAAGAAGAAAGCGCTGGCACTAAAATCAAAGAAAGAGTGCCAAGAGGATGAGGATGAAGATGAAGAAAGCCTTTTGGTGAAGAACTTCCGAAAATTCATGCGCAATCCGGAAAGGAGAAACACCTTTTGATATAGTAAAGGATTTGTTACCAACTGTACCAATTCCCATGATCCTTCCTTTTCTGTTGTCACCAAACATCAACGGAAAAGGAAGCATCATGGGAATTGGTACAGATGGTAACAAATCCTTTACTATATCAAAAGGTGTTTCTCCTTTCCGGATTGCGCATGAATTTTCGGAAGTTCTTCACCAAAAGGCCTTCTTCATCTTCATCCTCATCCTCTTGGCACTCTTTCTTTGATTTTAGTGCCAACGCCTTCTTCTTTGGCTCCTTGTTGTATTCATCAAATTAGATTTTGAGTTCTACCTCATGGGTTTTGAGATTCCCAATGAGGCTCTCAACTTGGAGCGTTCTTAAGTTGTGCGACTCCGAAATAGCTGTCACCTTCGGGTTGAATTTTGGAGGAAGAGAACGAAGGATCTTACGGACCAAGTCGCCATTTGAGAAGGTCTTTCCAAGAGCTTTTGAGGCATTGACGATCTTGGTGAAGCGCGTCTACATACCATCAACATCTTCGCTTTCATCCATTCGGAAATTTTCATATTCCGACTCCAGTTGGAAAAGCTTGGAATCTTTAACCTGCGATGTACCTTCATGAGTAACTTCCAAATGATTCCAAATTTCATATGCAGTAGTACATGCAGAAATTCTATTAAATTCATTTCTATCTAACGCACAAAATAGAGCATTCATGGTTTTTGCGTTATTTTTACATTTGAGTTTATCCCGATCATCCCATTTATCTTTGGGTTTTTCTAACATAACCTCTCCAACTAAAAATGTAGGAGGAGTGTATTCTTCTTCTACCATGTTCCAAACCTCAATATCTAGGGTCATTAGAAAACAACGCATCCTATTTTTCCAATAATTATAATCTGACCCAGTAAATAGTGGAGGTCTACTAATTCCCTGACCCTCGGAAAAAGCGAGATCATAAGACGCCATTATTCCTGGTTTTTAAGCCGTTTGGAATAACCTACCTCTGATACCACTTGCTGGATCTATTGGCACCCTTAGAGGGTGGGGGGGGGGGGGGTGAATAAGGGAATAAAAATTCTTTATAAATTTTAGATGAATTACTAAATTGTTTATAGAAACTTAGAACGAAATAACTATTTAGCTTAAAACTAGAAACAATACTAATTTGCAATTTTATAATTTATGCCAAATGAAAGAAATCAAGTAAACACAAATAGAGACATGATTATATTATATGAAAAGGTGTTTACAAAAATTGATTTCTATATCGCTAGAAATCGGAGGCGTACAAAGTAAAAATAAATTTTCCTTTTCTATACCTTGTATCCCCACAAACCTGTTGGCTTTAGCCTATCCTTCCCCGGATAAGGCCTTAAGCCGCTCTATCCAATCCTTCCCTGGATATGGACTCGAGCCCCCTAAATCTAATCACCTAGAACTAGTCGCCAACACAAGGCGAATTTCCCCTAAGTCCTACCCAGACCTAGTCGCCAACACAAGGCGAATTATCTAAACGATTACAAAATATATGGAATGAAAATAAATATAACAATAATGAAAACTCCCTATATGAGATCTCTGAAGATGAGGATGAAAGCTTGATGTAGCATAAGCGTGGTTGAAGCGATCGTTCTTTGGATGCAGCGTGGTGGCTTCCTTCTCCAAAAATCCTCTTTGTCTTCGAGTGGGAGATGAACTTTCGGCAGAGTAGCAGCTCTGGAAATATGGCACAAGTAATCTCTCTGGAAGCACTCGTTGAAACGAGAGAGAGCCCATCATTTTATAGAACTTGAAGATAGCGCCTGCGGTAGCTCCTAGCGCCTGCGGTAGCGTTCGTGTGGAGCGGTTGCGAAACCGTCGGCGGCGTGGCAGAACAAACTTTCGTCGAACGGAATATTTGTCGAACGAAATTTTCGTCGAACAAAAATTTTCGTCGAACGGAGCTTCAAGTTCATCGAATGAAATTTTTGTCGAACGGAAATTTTCGTCGAACGGAGCTTGAAGTTCGTCGAATGGAACCTGAGCTAGCACCTGGCGGTTGCTCTAACGCTGGAGGTAGTGCATTCTTCCAGATTTTTGAATTCAGCTGCTTTCTACCTGTGGAGTATTGCACCTATAGTTCCTGCACACTATAAACACACGACAAGCAAGATCAAATATAATTTGGGATTTGTTATTCTCAAACAAAGGGATGTGACACACATGTCCAACAACTGTCTCAGCGGATCCGCTGAGATGGGAAAGGAGCCGCAGATAGAAGAGATCTGACGCGTTAGTCGAACGCAGAAGATCAGAAATCCTCATGAAGATGCCTTGTCGCTGAGAAGGCTAAGTATGACTGATGCTGTTGGACATCGTCGAAAAGAAGGCATGTCGACTGAGGAAAGAGAAGTCGTAGACAAGCAGCTGCTGAAGCGTCGACATGACAACACTCATGTCGTCGAGAGAACAACGTGATTACGACGACATGATGCAAGAAGGAGGATCACGACGACACAGACAGAGAGAGCTTATCGTCGTATATGTAGAATCGTCAGGATATCTTGTATCGTCAAAATATCACCACCAGTGGCAGAAGTAAGAAGACTTGAAGGTCTACTAAAGCCCAAGGCGTCGACAAAGTTTTGTCCTCGAGATGCAGTCAGTATCAACATGAAAGTGGAAATGTCGTCAAGACAGAATTCAAACGTTGCAGACGCACTGTCATCCTTTAATACCACCGCCTGATTGTCCAATCAGCGCATGCTTTGATGGATGAGCGTCTGACAGTAATGGAAATTGTATGTGACCATTATACGGCCTGTCCATCCTATAAAAGGGAACAGTGTTGCCCTAGAAAAAGCAGTCTTGCTGTGCAAGAAAGACAATGAGAAAAAAAATCCCGCCGCTACACTTCAATAGAACAGTATTCTCGGCGGAGAAGAAGAAGATCAAGTAGAGAGAAAACATCAAGTGCTCTCTGAAGAAGCAGTCATCTTCATCGACTGTTAAGTTGCCGATCTTCATCAGGCAAAGAGTAGAGATTGAAGAAAAACTGCGCTGTCAAAGATCTGAATCAGAAAAACTTCTTTAATCATAAGAAGCCAATCCTCATCAGGCTAAAGTTGCCAATCTTCATCCGACAGAAGAAACAGTTTATTACTGTAATTTCTTGTAAGGCTTGCGGGCCAACTTGTCTAGCTTGAGGGCTGGAGAGTTGTGAGGCTTAAGGGCCAGGGCAGTGCACTTGCTAGTGCGATTCATCGAGCTTGAGGGCTCGTGGGCAGTAGGGGCTTGCGGGCCTAGGCTGTTGGGACTTGCGGGTCCGTGTTGTAGGGCTTGAGGGCCTGAGCGTCGAGCTTGCGGGCTCGGGGGCAGTAGGGGCTTGTGGGCCTAGGCTGTTGGGACTTGCGGGTCCGTGTTGTAAGGCTTGAGGGCCTGAAGATTTGGGGGCGTTTGCCGAGCCTAGCACACGGCTAGGTAGGCACAGAGGGAAAGAGGACTACTCAAGACACCCTGTCTTGAGGAACCTCAATAAATCATTGTGTGCCTTTCCGTGCTATGCTTTATAATCTATAGATCTACTCATCAGAAAACAAGTACACTTAAAGGGGACAAAATAATTTGTACAACCTTTTAACCCCCCCTCTAGGTGATAAGTCGACACCCAATAAACAACAACCACCTGGTCTTAAAACTTATATCATGTTGATGTTATACCTGCTTATCCCATGACGGTCGGTTTAATAGGTCAAACAACCCGATCTCTATGATACCTGTTGAACCCTGTTTTCTCCCGAATGGTCTTAAATGACCATAAATGAGGAATAACTTCATGTAAAGAATTAAAATGATTACAAGCTCAGATGACCAAGTGGGCAGGTGGGCCTAGGCGATGAACATTGCTTTCTTCAAGTGGTCATAAGAGATGTAAAGATAATTTTCTGTAAAAGGGAAAAAAGTAAGTACAGACTCATATGACCAAGTGGGCAGGTGGGCCTAGGCGGCGAACATTGCTTTCCTCAAGTGGTCATAAGAGCTGTTGAGATTTCAATAACTCAACTGCACTCTAGCGTAGGGTTACAAGGCCAGTTGATCAATTGGGCAGGTGGGCCTAGGCGGCGAACATTGCTTTCCTCATAGAGATCAACTCAGTTGTGGGTCCCCTATAGGCTCCGCTCGAGAGTTCCTTTAGGAGTATTCGATGGTCATAGGCTAAGATGATCAGTTGGGAAGGTGTGGTTATGCCGTGGGGGCTCTACTGACATTGCTTTCCTCAGAAAGAACATCAAAGCTATAACTATATCCATTTCGGGGCACGATAGAGCTAACAGTCACCTAGACCTCCCTTGATGCAGAGGTGTGTTAGATACCTGCCGAGATCCAAAATTCTGAAGACCAACGCACGGGAATTGGCAAGCTTCCACTATACGTGTGCGAAAACTCCCCACTACACATGATCTTCGCGGTTTTACACTAATGACTACAATCCGAGGGGGTTCGAGCAGAATTTGGCGATGCCTCCAAGGTCCAGTGAGGGATACAAGAAATGTAAAAAAAGTCACCAGGCAAGGAAAAGTGTCAGTATAGGGCTTTTCATTGAATATCCAAAAAATGCAAGTAATGAAAGAACATTTAAGGATAGAAACGTTTGAGATCGTCACCGTTCCAGGTGCGTGGGATGTCTTATCCATCACTTGTCTGAAGGCGGTAAGCACCATTTTCAGTACTTCTTTGATGATGAATGGCCCTGCCCAGTAAGGATTCAGTTTTCCAACCATGCCTGTCCTGGCTGCAGCATCTACTTTTTTTAGCACGATATCACCAACCGTGAATTGCTTAACTCTGACATCCCTGTCAAAATATTTTGCCATTCTTCTTTTCACCTCTTCCTTCCTGATAGTCGCTTCATCTTGAAGCTCTTCAATTAGATCCAGGCTGTATTTAATCCCTTCATCATTGGATTCTATCCATGCTTCACCTCCTTGCTTGACATACATGACTCTGGGACTGACCACTTCAAATTCTATGGGAACGACTGCCTCCGAGCCGTGAGTTAATTGGAATGGTGTTTCCCCCGTGGCTGAAAATGGTGTAGTTCGGAGAGTCCCGAGGATGGAAGGAAGTTGTTCTGCCCTGTTCCCTTTTTGATTCAATGCTCTTTTCATCTGAAGATACTGGATTTGTTTATTTGCTTCTTCCACCTGACCATTACTCCTGGGATGATGTACCGAAGAGAATCGAAGTTCAATGCCGGCGTGGTCACATAAGTTGATCATTTATGAGTTGTTGAACTGAGGACCATTGTCGGTAACAATTGCCAACGGAACTCCATGCCGACAGACGATTTCTCCCCAGATAAAATTTCTAATAACCTGCGTTGTAGTTTTTGCCAATGTCTTTGCCTTAATCCACTTGCTGAAATAATCGATCATGAAGATTATGAAGCGACGCTAGACGCTAGCCATCGGAAAAGGTCCGATGAGATCCATTCCCCAAACTGCAAATGGCCAAGGCGCTGTTATTGATCTAAGTGTCTGAGCAGGTAGATGTTGAAGCGGAGCAAACTTCTGACACTGAACACATCGTTTAGCAAATGCCTTGGCATCTTTCCTCATGGTTGGCCAAAAATATCCCTGCCTCAAGATTCTCTTCTCTAAAATCTTTGCCCCAGAATGGCTACCGCATTCTCCTGAATGTACCTCCTGGAGTATGATTGGAACTTCTTCTTCCGAAACGCATTGTGCCAAAGGAGAAATGAGAGTCTTCCTGTACAAGACTCCCGCCACCAAGCAACAGTAAGCTGCCTTTCTTTTGAATCTTCTTCTATCCTTGATGGACGGATGGAATTCCCCTTTTGATAAGTACAGCTCGTAGGGATCCTTTCAAGAAGGATGCTGATCAATCTGCATTAGTTCTCCTTCTTCCACTGCTGGATGGAAAAGTTCAGAGGTCACTCCCCCTGATGGAAAACCGAACTTTGATATTTCATCTGCTTCTTCATTCTGCGTTCTCGGAATATGTTCAATGATGAACGATTTGAACTTCCCAATTTCTTCTTTAGCTAGCAGTAGATATTTTCTCAATATTGGCTCTCTTGTTTCGAAGTTCCCCAAAACTTGTGAAGCCATTACCAGAGAGTCGATTTTGATATGCACATGCTCTATTCTCAGCTCCCTTGCAAGACTCAGACCAGCCAAGAGTGCTTCATACTCTGCCTGATTGTTTGTGACTGGAAGGAAGAATTTTATAGCCTGTTCAATCTTAATGCCGTTTGGACTGATCAGAACAACTCCTGCTCCCACGGAGATTTTACCCGAAGCTCCACTACATAGATAATACAGGCCAAAGGGGATCTCTCCACCTGTTCGGAACTGAACTCCGTTGTATCAACCTAGAAATCCGCCAAAACTTGTGCTTTGATTGCTGTTCTGGGAACATACGACATTTCAAACTCGCTCAGCTCGATAGCCCATTAAGCCAATCTCCTCGAATGATCTGGCTTTTCCAGGATACTTCTTAGTGGATGATCTGAAACTACTTGAATAGGATGGGCTTGAAAGTAAGGGCGAAGCCTTCATGATGACATGACCAAAGCTAGGGCTAGCTTGTCCAAAATTGAATATCTAGTTTCCGCATCCTTGAGAATATAATGTGGCTGATATAATAAATTGAAAACTGTTTCTTATTCTCCTCTCGGACGAGGACAGAGCTCACTGCATCCAGACCAACCCCCAAATATAAGAACAGTATTTCCCCTTCGCGAGGGCTTTGGAGCAGAGGGGTTGATGTTAACTGTATCTTTAACTATTCGAAACCATTGTTGCATTCTTCGTTCCATTCAAATTTAGTTCCTCCCCAGAGTGTTTTAAAGAATGGAGCGCTTTTATCTCCTGATTTGGAAATGAATCGGCTTAGCCTTTCCAACCTTCCTCAGACCGGGCAGTCTGCAACACAAACCGCTTGGCTCTGTTAGATCTTGATGTACAACCCCGTACCCGTCGGGTAGGACCCTCCCCAGATAGCGGGGACCCGTGGTGTCCCGTGATTGACTAGCATTGACCGGGGTGCGGTTAGGATCCATATTCTTAAATAAGCAAGGAATGGGGGTGCGAGTAGCGGAGTTTGGTGTGCGTTTAGAAAAGAGGGCTGCGGATAGCCATGTTTGGCTAGGGTTTTTTTATAAAACCTAAAAAAATAAACTCAAAAGGGGGCCCTTCCTTCCCAGCCGCAAGAGGAGCCGAGACCCCCCTTCCTGTTCGCGCGCGTCTAGGGCACGCCGCGGCCGATCCGCCGCCCGGAGCTCTCCTCCCCGTCGCCACCTGCAGAGACCGAGCCCCAGCTCTCGTCCCTGTCTCCGCCTGGAGCAGCCACTTCTCCTTCCCCGTCGACCTAGAGCAGAGCCCGACCCCCGGAGCTCTCCTCCCCGTCGCCACCTGCAGAGACCGAGCCCCAGCTCTCCTCACTGTCGCCGCCTGGAGCAGCCGCTTCTCCTTCCCCGTCGACCTAGAGCAGAGCCCGACCCCCGATCTCTCTCTCGTCGCCGCCCATGGAAAAAGGAGGCCGATCCTCCTCCTCTCTCTCTCTCGTCGCCGCCTAGGGCAAAGGGCCGCTGTGCCCTATTCTTCCCGTCGCTGCCTCCCAACAACGTAAAGGCTGGGAGATCCTCTCTTGCGTCCATTTGGAGCAAGGTTTGCCGGGAGCTCCTCTCCCACGGCCATTTGGAGCTAGATCAGAGCGTGGACGGCCTCTATGGCCTCTGGATGTCGAGCTCGCGCAAGGTCTTCGGTTGCGACTCCGTCGAAAGCACGCGTCAAGGGTAACGAATTTCTACTTGGGCAGGCGAAGCCTTCAATTCTCATACTTGCATGGAAGCTCCCCTCCACCATCAGGTGGAGGAGGTGTGCTCTCCGACGGGTTGATGTGCGCATCCCCGAAATTAACCACATTAGTACCCGGAAGTGTGAGTACGGGTTCAGGCATTCTGTGTGAAGCCCATCCGGGTGTGTAGACCGGATTGGTGATGTTTCTGTGTGAAGCCCGTCCGGACGTGGGGGCTGGATTGGTGATGTCCTGAGGATCAAGGAGAAGACTCAAAAGGAAGATATTTATTATTTGCCCGTATTTATAAAATGCCGCCGCCTCGGGAAAGGGGTGTGGGCAATGTAGCTCGGTTTGCTTCAATTGGCCGAGGCTCAGTTTGCTACCGCATGGCGAGACGTTGGCGTACAGGTGTCGCAGTACCAAGCAAGGAGTTGCGGGCTTAAGCCCAAAGTCGTGCCGCCCTGAGAAGGGCTTATTTATTTATATTTGCTGGCCTGCGTGCCGAAGTATGGAGCTTATGGTCTTGTAAATTAAAATGCCTGTGATGCCCTCTTTATGTAGCTTATATTTTTATCGTAGGCGAGTGGTGTTTTCACGAACCACTCGCCCCGTGGGAACCCCGAGGTGAAATTATCGGGGAGACCTTAAGGGTCAGTTAATTAACTCTTAAAACGGCGGAGTTACACTATCGGCAGTCCCATTTGGGCTGCGTATAGTCAGACTGTTTGTCGGGATTATGCTATTGGCTGCCCGGACGAGGAACGCTACAAATAGACCCAAGAGAGCACCTTTAGGAGGGGGATTCAGTTTGGGATTTCCCCTTAGATGTTTTGGTTGGCCAAGAGAGTCCTCTAATGGTGCTTTGTCTCAGTCTTTGGCTTCGGAGGGGAAGTGCTTGTTAGTCTTCCGGGTGTGTGGTGGGACCTCCACGCTGAGGCCTTGGGTTTGTCCTTTGAGTTCCTAGTTTTGTGCCTAGATTGTTAGCTTGAGCGAAGTAGGTGTGAGGCCACCCCTCTTTTGGGACCCCGAACTCCACAGAGACCAAGTCTTGTTCGCAAGATTTTGGTTTCAACACATGGTGCAGTGAGCGTGGAGAGTGGCCAACACAGAAAAGCTCGGGCGGACATCATGGCTAGAGAAGAGGAACTGAGTGATGACCAAGGTAATGCGCTGACACCCGTGGGAGGGGTCTCGCAGTCTCAGTCCGAGGGATTCCGGCGAGAGTTTCGGCGGGAGGTCATGGAGACTTTGTGGCACACTTTCGCTGCGCGTGCCAAGTGCTCAGCACCACCTGCCCCAGTTGATCGTGACGCTATCTTGGGGTGAGTGTTCATGTTATAGGTTTTCCTTAATTTCCTTCCTTCTCATGTGAAAGATACTTAATGAAATTTAATCCTTGTCAGGAGGTTGGACAGAAGTATATAGGAAAAGGTTTAAGTACCTGCACGATGTCAAGTATATCTTTCAATCAAACTTTAAAATATCTTTTAGAATCAGAAGGCTTGAAATCCGAGTAATTGCTGACCCCAATATCATGAGCAAAGCCAGAATCTGTCCTAAAATCTAACCCTGTCGATCGAATCATAGAAGTCATCTCATCCTTTGATTCCAATTCAAGCCCCATGTTCTCCAGTTTCCCTGCTCTAGTCCAAAATATTGGATGAGGGTTATTTCGGTCGAAGGAGAATGAGTGATATTGTCTGATTAATGTTATTATGCCGGAAAATATTCTACGTGCCAATCTTCTTCTGAACTTTTTTCTACTTGAAGTGATCCCGAAAAATGTATATACCATTTTTTTCTCCCCTACGACATTCACTTTTGCACAAGCCAAATATACGTCATAAAGAAATTCTAGACGTAAGACGAAGATATCTGGTACTTGCAACTAATGCTGTGTAGTGAATCATTGAGAGGTTTCGTGGTTCAATGTCATTGTTTAGTAAGATGGAAAATGCAAAGTCTCTTCAACTGGATAAATGCTCATTTCGGAGGAAACATTGTCATCTCAGAGTTTTCTTGTGAGCATCTATTAACATCGTGTTTAGAACTTTTATTTTCTTGTATCAGTTAAGTCCAGGAAGCTCGACGTCACAGTTGTTGCCAAACAGGGATGACATAATGTCATAGAGAGAGTCAATTTACTCAAATGGTCTACCACACAAAGATTATTTCCTTCCAGTGAGATCTAGACACTGCATTTACTGATATAGTCGTGAAAGTTGACCTTGAGCTTCTTCCAATAATAGAGTTGTTTGAGCAATTGAGTGGTTGTTATTCCTGAATGCCCACCAATTCCAGTGTCATGATATAACTGTAATTAAAGTTTCTTAACTTCATCATCTCCAGTTACAAACTTTCACTTCCTCTTCAACACTCTATTAACACCCTGATATTCGGGCTTATATGTATTATCTTCTTTCTTCTTAACTAATTCTTCTATTGTAAAATGTGACCCCAATAGCCTCATGTACGTTTGATTCTTTGCAATAGATAAGATGTCATAATTACCAGGGCTGCTAGTCGTGCCTCAACTTCCTGGTGTTAACTTCCTGGTGTTGTCCTGACAAACCATTTGCACCGTTGTTTTCACTACATTTTTCATATGCAAGTCATATCCCAGAAACTTGGTGATATATTTTGGTGTTGTTGAGTGGTGTTTCTCCGCTTCATCGAATATTTTTGACCATGATGGTTTGTGCTGATATAAAAATGTGTTCCTATCAGATAATGTCTCCAATTTTATAGCTAAAGCTATTACGAGCAGCTTTTCTCATAAATTGATAATGCGGCATTTCTAGGTCTTAAAGTCTTACTGAAATGCACAATAGGATGATGATCCTGAGTTAATATTGCTGCCACTCTCAGATTTGAAGCTTGTGTCTCTACTATAAACGTCTTAGAGAAATATGGTAATGTCAGGATTGGAGGATTGCTGTCAGCTAATTTCAATTATTTGAATGCTTCTTTTGCTTCAATAGTTCACTGGAAAGATCACTTCTTCAATAGATTTGTCAGTAGTAGAGATATTAACTCATAGTTCATGAGAATTTTTTGTAATAGTAATTTAAACCTATGAAGCCTCTTAACTACCTAACTAAATTTGGAACTGGTCACTATAACATATCCTACATTTTCTTTGGATTAGCTTCCACCCCATAAGCAAATACGTAAAATAAATTAAGAATTAAGCGGTGTGATATGTTAACCTCATAACAGAGCACCTCAACGATCACACTGGTGATACCAATAATGTTAAAACGATAGTAAGTTAAATGTGCTAATCACTAGCCCAAATATTTTGTTGACCGAGTTTTTGTCGAAGAAGGGTAAAATTGCATACGCTACTGCTAAGCTTTTTATTTAAGGTGCAAGTCCTTTTCAAAAATAAGGGTAAGAACCACACAGATTGTGTTTTACTTAATCTTATGGCCAATTTTACACTTAACATTGAAGAAAGTTATTTACATCTCAAAATAGGCGGTGTTAGTACTTTTTACTTGGTTCAAGAATTGTACACTCAATAAGGCTTAGTCCGGCCTGCACTATGATTTTGGCTTCATAGGGATTCCGATTTTGTTTATCTCATGAGATTCCGGGTTATGCCCAGACTATTTTACCCTATCCATTGTCGAGAAGTTGATAGCGTTTTAGAAGCTCAACCCCAACTGGGAAGGCCCATATTTTGTAAGTGAAGTGCTAAAGTCAGGAGGGTACCACCTCCAGGATGTGGAAGGGGTACACCTCGGCCGAGCCAAGAGCGGGGATGACTTGAAGCGTTTCTATCCATAAAATTCTTGTATGCATTCATTCTTAAATACCATTTCGTATGTATTGTTTTTATGCTAACCATGAGTTCAAGGTGATAAGTTCTTTATGCTGGAATGCACCAGATCGATTCCGCTCCCGGGCTCTCACTAGACGGGGGGTTCTGGTTGATCTCTGGAGAGGCTGGCAAGGTGACAAGTTTTTATGCTGGAATGCCCCAGATCGATTCCGCTCTCGGGCTCTCACTATACGGGGGGTTCAGGTTGATCTCTGGAGTGGCTGGCAAGGTGACAAGTTTTTGTGCTGGAATGCCCCAGATCGATTCGGCTCCCGGGCTCTCACTAGACGGGGGGTTCAGGTTGATCTCTGGAGAGGCTGGCAAGGTGACAAGTTTTTGTGCTGGAATGCCCCAGATCGATTCCGCTCCCGGTCTCTCACTAGACGGGGGGTTCAGGTTGATCTCTGGAGAGGCTGGCAAGGTGACAAGTTTTTGTGCTGGAATGCCCCAGATCGATTCCGCTCCCGGGCTCTCACTAGACGGGGGGTTCAGGTTGATCTCTGGAGAGGCTGGCAAGGTTGGATATGTTGGTGCTGGAATGCCCCAGATCGATTCCGCTCCCGGGCTCTCATCTAGACGGGGGGTTCAGGTTGATCTCTGGAGAGGCTGGCAAGGTTGTATATGTTGGTGCTGGAATGCCCCAGATCGATTCCGCTCCCGGGCTCTCATCTAGACGGGGGGTTCAGGTTGATCTCTGGAGAGGCTGGCAAGGTTGTATATGTTGGTGCTGGAATGCCCCAGATCGATTCCGCTCCCGGGCTCTCATCTAGACGGGGGGTTCAGGTTGATCTCTGGAGAGGCTGGCAAGGTTGTATGTGTTGGTGCTGGAGTGCCCCAGATCGATTCCGCTCCCGGGCTCTCATCTAGACGGGGGGTTCAGGTTGATCTCTGGAGAGGCTGGCAAGGTTGGATATGTTGGTGCTGGAATGCCCTAGATCGATTCCGCTCCCGGGCTCTCATCTAGACGGGGGGTTCAGGTTGATCTCTGGAGAGGCTGGCAAGGTTGTATATGTTGGTGCTGGAATGCCCTAGATCGATTCCGCTCCCGGGCTCTCATCTAGACGGGGGGTTCAGGTTGATCTCTGGAGAGGCTGGCAAGGTTGTATGTGTTGGTGCTGGAGTGCCCCAGATCGATTCCGCTCCTGGGCTCTCATCTAGACGGGGGGTTTAGGTTGATCTCTGGAGAGGCTGGCAAGGTTGGATATGTTGGTGCTGGAGTGCCCCAGATCGATTCCGCTCCCGGGCTCTCATCTAGACGGGGGGTTCAGGTTGATCTCTGGAGAGGCTGGCAAGCTAGGTACTTTTAAAGCAGCAAAATAATAGTATATGCTAAGGATAGTAGGGCCTGAATTGCTCCGAGTGATCCCGCTGTCAGGCTCTTATCAGCTGGCAGGGCAGGAAGGCCTCGTGGAGATGATTTGTTTTTGCTCCGAGTGATCCCGCTGTCAGGCCCTTATCAGCTGGCAGGGCAGGAAGGCCTCGTGGAGATGAATTGTTTTTGCTTCGGGTGATCCCGCTGTTAGGCTCTCACTAGCTGGCCGGGCTGGAAGGCATTCGCAGGAAAGTTGTTTTTGAAAAAGTGCCCCCGAGACGGTTCCACTGACCGAGCTCTCGCTAGCCGGCAGGGTGGGTATACCTCTCGGGTTGACGATTTGAGAGATGTTGATTTTTGGAAAAGTGTCCCCGATACGGTTCCACGGACCGGGCTCTCGCTAGCCGGCAGGGTGGGTATACCTCGAGGGTTGATGGTTTGAAAAGTTATTTTTGAAAAAGTGCCCCCCGAGCAGACCCGCTGACCAGGCTCTCACCTAGCTGGCAGGGCCGTAGGATCACTCGGTGGCAGGTCCCAAAGGCTTTAGCATATAAGGAATCAGTTACGCTTGATAGATTGATAGTTTTTCACTGACAATCGAAGTTCTTCAAGAATAGTTTTGAAAACAGAAGCTTAAGATAATAAATCCTACAATGGCGCAACCTTATTTGATTAGTTTAAGAAACAAAATCAGATTCCTTTTGAATTGTCAATGCATGATTGTTTATGTAATCATTGTAGATAATAGTGAGCATTCTATTCCTCAGCACCATCAATCATCCTTGAGGCCCATTCCTGAATAACACAATATGCAACAGTAAAAAGAACTGCGCTCTAAATTATGAGTTTGCTTGCTAATAGACATTAAGTGGCATGTCATTCTGAAAACCTGAAGGGCATAGTATCTCTACCATTAAAAAGAAGGCATAGTGTATAACCAAGGTTGTTGACAACCAAATTGATCATTTGAAGGCAACAAAGGGAAAAGTTATCACATCAAGACAAATATGAGCACAAAAAAGAGAAGAATCATCATTCATATGATTATATACCCATAAATTTTTTTTTCGGGTCGGTTCCCACCCGTCGGATACTTGGGGTTGGACATTTCTTTCCGAGCGTGAGACACGCTCGCAAAGAGCGGGGATTGTGTATAACCCCGTACTCATCGGGTAGGACCCTCCCCAGATAGCGGGGACCCGTGGTGTCCCGTGATTGACTAGCATTGACCGGGGTGCGGTTAGGATCCATATTCTTAAATAAGCAAGGAATGGGGGTGCGAGTAGCGGAGTTTGGTGTGCGTTTAGAAAAGAGGGCTGCGGATAGCCATGTTTGGCTAGGGCTTTTTATAAAACCTAAAAAAATAAACTCAAAAGGGGGCCCTTCCTTCCCAGCCGCAAGAGGAGCCGAGACCCCCCTTCCTGTTCGCGCGCGTCTAGGGCACGCCGCGGCTGATCCGCCGCCCGGAGCTCTCCTCCCCGTCGCCACCTGCAGAGACCGAGCCCCAGCTCTCCTCCCTGTCGCCGCCTGGAGCAGCCACTTCTCCTTCCCCGTCGACCTAGAGCAGAGCTCGACCCCCGGAGCTCTCCTCCCCGTCGCCACCTACAGAGACCGAGCCCCAGCTCTCCTCCCTGTCGCCGCCTGGAGCAGCCGCTTCTCCTTCCCCGTCGACCTAGAGCAGAGCCCGACCCCCGATCTCTCTCTCTCATCGCCGCCCATGGAAAAAGGAGGCCGATCCTCCTCCTCTCTCTCTCTCATCACCGCCTAGGGCAAAGGGCTGCTGTGCCCTATTCTTCCCGTCGCTGCCTCCCAACAACGTAAAGGCTGGGAGCTCCTCTCTTGCGGCCATTTGGAGCAAGGTTGGCCGGGAGCTCCTCTCCCGCGACCATTTGGAGCTAGATCAGAGCGTGGACGACCGCTATGGCCGCTGGATGTCGAGCTCACGCAAGGTCTTCGGTTGCGACTCCGTCGAAAGCACGCGTCAAGGGTAACGAATTTCTACTTGGGCAGGTGAAGCCTTCAATTCTCATACTTGCATGGAAGCTCCCCTCCACCATCAGGTGGAGGAGGTGTGCTCTCCGACGGGTTGATGTGCGCATCGCCGAAATTAACCACATTAGCGCCCGAAAGTGTGAGTACGGGTTTAGGCATTCTGTGTGAAGCCCATCCGGGTGTGTAGACCGGATTTGTGATGTTTCTGTGTGAAGCCCCTCCGGACGTGGGGGCCGGATTGGTGATGTCCCGAGGATCAAGGAGAAGACTCAAAAGGAAGATATTTATTATTTGCCCGTATTTATAAAATGCCGCCGCCTCGGGAAAGTGGTGTGGGCAATGTAGTTCGGTTTGCTTTAATTGGCCGAGGCTCAGTTTGCTACCGCATGGCGAGACGTTGGCGTACAGGTGTCGCAGTACCAAGCAGGGAGTTGCGGGCTTAAGCCCAAAGTCGTGCCGCCCCGAGAAGGGCTTATTTATTTATATTTGCTGGCCTGCATGCCGACGTATGGAGCTTATGCTCTTGTAAATTAAAATGCCTGTGATGCCCTCTTTATGTAGCTTATATTTTTATCGTAGGCGAGTGGTGTTTTCACGAACCACTCGTCCCGTGGGAACCCCGAGGTGAAATTACTGAGAAGACCTTAAGGGTCAGTTAATTAACTCTTAAAACGGCGGAGTTACGCTGTCGGCAGTCCCATTTGGGCTGCGTATAGTCAGACTGTTTGTCGAGATTACGCTATTGGCGGCCCGGACGAGGAACGCTACAAATAGACCCAAAAGAGCACCTTTAGGAGGGGGATTCGGTTTGGGATTTCCCCTTAGATGTTTTGGTTGGCCAAGAGAGTCCTCCAATGGTGCTTTGTCTCAGTCTTTGGCTTCGGAGGGGAAGTGCTTGTTAGTCTTCCGGGTGTGTGGTGGGACCTCCACGCTGAGGCCTTGGGTTTGTCCTTTGAGTTCCTAGTTTTGTGCCTAGATTGTTAGCTTGAGCGAAGTAGGTGTGAGGCCGCCCCTCTTTTGGGACCCCGAACTCCACAGAGACCAAGTCTTGTTCGCAAGATTTCGGTTTCAACACTTGAGGCGCCCTTAGAGGGGGGGGGGGGTGAATAAGGGTTTTAGAACACTTTAATCTTTTATAGATAACTTTTGATATTTTGGTAGAAGTAAGTTAAATCAAAAAGTAAAGAGATAATGAAATTAGAAATGAAATCAATTTTATTAAACAAGAAAAGACATGATTATCATTTATAAAATTGATTACAAAATCTGATTTCTATGATGCTAGAAATCGAAGGCGAAATATGAAATATTCTTTTCGTTTTCTATACCGACTCGTATCCCCATGAACCGGTTGGCTTTAGCTGATCTCTCCCCAGATACGGCCTCAAGCCCCTCTAGCCTTCCTATCCCTAGAAAGGCCTCGAGCACCCCCTAGATCTACTTCCTAGACCTAGTCGCCAACACAAGGTGAATTACTCCCTAAGTCCTACCCAGACCTAGTTGCCAACACAAGGCGAATTTCTGAACCGATTACAAAGATAAAAATAAAAGACAAATACAAAAGACAAATATAAAACTCCCTATGAGGTAATCTGAAGGAGACGCCGAAGAATCGCTGAAGATCGTTGAAGTCCAAGCGTGCGTTCTTTGCATTGAGTTAGCGTGTTGATCCAAGCTTCCTTCGATTCCTCCTTTTGAATTTGTGTGGGAGATGATGATCTGGATAAATATGGCCCTCAAGGAGTTTGTGAAGTGCTGGAATAGAGCTCTTAACAATCAGTTGTTGGAGAAGACGAAATCCATCTTTTTATAGGAATGGAAGCTAACGCCGGCGTTAAGAGTTAACGTCGGGCGTTGACTCAGTATAGAAATAACTTGATGTCTCGGATCTTCAAAATAGGAAGGAGATTCTGCATCTTTGGAAATTTTCATTTTAGGCAACCTTAATGCTGGCGTTGACTCTAACGCAGGGCGTTGAGTCAAATCATTCCCAAAATGCTCCTGCAATTACGGCTGCTTCCCTCCATTCATTTTGCATCTTGGCGGGAAGAGAAGTTAACTCCGGCGTTAAGAGTTAACGTCGGGTGCTGAGTCAAATCACTTCTAAATTGCTCCTGCAACCACGACAGCTTCCCTCCATTCATTTTGCATCTTAGCGGGAACAAAAGTTAACACCAGCTTTAAGAGCTAACGCCGAGCGTTAGCTCTCTTCTTTTCTTTTCAGCTTGAGAGCAAGTCCAGACCAATAGCATCATCTTAGTGTCATATCTGTGCAAGCCTGCATGCTAAAAACACAATGGCAAACAAGATCAAATACAAGTAGGATTGTTATTCTCAAATCAAAGGGATGCGAAAAAACCGTGTTCCAACAATCTCCCCCTTTTGATAATAACAAATCCAATAGAGATAAATCAGATTCATATATAAGATAGATGTGTTTTTAGAAGGATGTATGACACTAAGCAATATTTAGACATTAATAAGAAATATAGTAGATTGTTAAATTATGCTCCACCTACTTAAGTACTCCCCCTTAGTGTATGCTCCCATAGACTAGATTCATGCTCCCCCTTAATCTAGTGAATCCTACTCCTTTAATCATTATGATTTATCATTTTATTCTCCCCCTTTCATTATTAGCAAAAGAGGGTGGAGTGAAACAAAGCTAGAATAAAGAAGACAAAAGTTGGGACATAACTAAGAGAGGATTAAGAGTTTTGTGTAAACATAAAGTAAGTCATGATCGAGCTAAGGGAGAGAGTAGCATGGTGGAAAAAATATATGATAAGCGTGAAAGAACAACATTCCATGATTTTACCAAAGGAATTCTACCACTTGCTTTTCAAATTAAATTTTAAGAAGAATATTACTTGTTGAAAGAATGCAATATTGTTTGACAAGTACACGTGAAAGACAAATCCTTAGAAATAAGCTTGAGAACACAGGGTAAAAACCACATTGTCAAATAGGAATGCGGAAAGATAAAACAAAGTTTTTAAGATTTATATTTTTGTAATAGTTTGACCATTTCAACAATATATCTAGACTCTTCACATTTGAGCATTTTAACTTTGATTTTTTTTATAACAAATAGGCAAGCATGAATCAAAATAGTCAAAAAGATAATAACTACAATGTAACCAATTCATATTCCAAGTAAAGAAAACATTGTAAAAATCATGCATTGCAATCTAGTGCTTTTACTTTAGTTTTTAGAGAATTATGTAATTTTGCATTAGGATCCAATTCTTATGAGTAGAAGCTTTATGAAAGTCAATGATGTGTGCAAAAGGTGTTTTGATAAAAATATACAAGTGAAATAATCAAAACACATGACATATGTAATGAAATAGTAACAACAACATTAAGAATGTAATCTTATAATTACTTTCACACATCATGTCTAGAATAAAATTTCAATGCACATAGCATAAGAACAACTACCAAGGTGCTTCACCCACATAATGCTCATTAAGACTTATCAGGGAGCGAAGTATTGCTTGGAGGTTCACATAAGCCCTTTTTTATAAAATTTTATTTTTAGTGATCCGGTGTACAAATAGAAGTGATAAAAAAAATGTTCGCACAAGACACTTTACAATTCTTTCCAAGGTGCTCAACCTCACAATGCTCATTAAGACTTATCAAGAGGGTGAGTAGTGCTTAGTAGAGTTATCTTTGGCTTTTTTATTTCAAATTTTTATTTTGGGCCAAAAGGTCTCCGAATTCACTTGTTGTTGCAAACATTAATATTATTGAAATAATACTTCTATGTGTGCATGAAATTTATTTTTGAAGGATGGTGTAGGTAATTTAGACATACAACTTAATATGTTAAAACTATTACACTACACAATCATGCAAGACTAAGATTATGAGCACATGTAGATTACCAAAATAGGGAGTGAATGAATCATTGATTAGCAGAAGACATTACTCATACTTAGAGGCATGCTAAGCAATCATACACAATTTTCTATAGACTATTTCATTGCACATAATCAGATTAAGGTCAAGGAATGAAGATAAAACAATGTTTAGAAAATTTGAAATTAAAATTAGACATTGAAGATAATCTTTAAGTGTATGCCTAATCAATTTTGACCATTTGAAATAAAATAACTAAACTGTTTGCTCTTGTGAAATCTTATAGTCAAACCATAGTTTTGTAAATATTTAAAGCAAAAGAAATAACAAAAACATATTTTGAATTATTTTGAATTATTTGATTTTTGTTTGTATTTTGGAATAAAACAACCAAATTAATAACAAAATAATTTCAAAAACTGAGAAAAGAAACAGAGAAAGATCATTATAAAATACATGAAATAGTGTAGAGAAAATAGAATTTCAATTTGTCAAAAAAGGGCTAACGCCTGGCATTAACTACTTAACGCACAATCAGTACTTTGCTTTTTGAGATTTTTGAAAAATTTTCCTTTGAAATAGTGAATATGTATATAGTCCTTGGTGTAGAAATTTCAGAAAATTTAAAGATGATTAGAAGGCTCAAAGTTATTGAATACTTTTCTATAAAAAGGTTGTAAAATTATTTTTAAGAATGTTAATTCAAATAATGTAAATCAGATTGCATGAAGACTAAACTAAGAGACATAAAGATCAGATACTATTCAGCATTATGATATTGGCAATTTTGCATAGAAGGCTAATGCTAGGCATTAATTTCTAACGCTGCCGTTAGAGGCTAATGCCTGGCGTTAACTACTTAACGCCGAGACAGTAGATGATTTCATGCATTTTTGAAAAAACTTTTTTTTGATTTCGAGCTATTATAGAAAGGCCTTCTTAGTATATAAATTTCAGACATTTTGGAGATCATTAGAAGACTCATTAAGCATGTTTAATTTGTTCAAATAAGGTTTTTATATTTTTATTTGGTTTTCAAATACTTGTGTTTTACAAGATCATTAAAGCTCAAAAATGATAAAATATGCAAAACACAAGATAAGCATGTTCGATCAAAACAAGAATGCATGAATAATATAATCATAAAGAGTGCATGCAAAATATACGATATAGGAATGTACTAGATTATAATACCCTAATTATATGCCTACACACTAGCCCCGTACTAAGTGACGGATGGGCATGAGGAGCTGCACACATGCCGTAGGTTAGGGTGTTAATCCCATATGCACACACTAGAGAACACTCAACCTAGTACTCTTTCCCCCCAGTGCCTCGAAAGGCCCCACTAGAACCCTACACGGTTAAGGACAAGACATGACTTAGAGGTTAGGTCTTTTAATGCACACAATCCTACGCCCTCGCTATTGTGAGACACATAATGTGGGTGAATGATCATGGACATCCTAAGCATTTTGTATTATGGAAACAATTTGTAAATTATGGCTTTTATGGGAGATTGATTTCTAATTATATTTTAAAGCAACATAGTTATTATGAGTTTTATCTTTTAATTATTCTACTTTAAGATGGATTCATTATGGCATTATTAGACAACTAGCATGAATGATAATATTTATTAGTTGATAATGCTAGAATGATGAGTTTGAAAGCAATGTTATGCCATAAGATTAATAGAGTTAATGTTGCATGTATTCAAAAATAGTATTTCAATTTGTAGACCTAGAATAAAGTGATGATTCTATTTGATTTGCTCTTATTAGTATAAAGATGATTCTAGGGTTTACATATAAGTGAGATACATGCACACACACAAAACATATTTCATTCATATAATTATCATGATCACAAATCATATGTTAGAAGCAGAAAGGATCTTTTGTAGTTATATTTAATGCTATAAGTTAAAAGACCTTTTGATTTTGCATGATCATTAATATTATCACATTGAAATTTAGGTACTCATGATTAATTCTTCATAATGAGGTAGGTGAGGTATGTAAAACAATTCATGTTCAACCTTATCAAAATATCATAGACAAAGATTGTAAGGTGAATAATGAATATAATGAGAAAATATTTTTGGTTATTTTGTGTAAATTTTCACTTTGAATTTTTGATTATTAACCACAATATATATATATATATATATATAATTTTCATGACTTTCAAACTTCATTGTTCTAATTTTCTTTCGCATAACATGACATGATATAACTAGCATAGACATTTTATAGTGAGTGATGATGCTAGATGAAAAGTTATGATAACAAGGTGCAATATTATGTGAAGCATATAATAGATTTGCATATATTCAACACGGAGCATCAACCTAACTATTCATAGACCTAGAATGATGTGATTTAATCTTGTGAGTTGTTTTCAATAGGTATAAGGTTGATTCTAAGGTCATTGGAATGGTTCTTGAGAGCATGTGATGTACAATCCTTTGACAAAAAAAATTGTTGAAAAAAGAAAAAACTGAGATAACTTCTAAATGAAGTTGAATTTTGGCAGTTTTGAGGGTCGAAATGAACTCAAACAAGCAAAGCTCATTTCTCATTGCATAGATCTTCTCGATCTCGTTCCGAAAAGCTATTGTGGGCAAAATTCTGATAAACAGATCAAAAGTTATGATCGTTTGAAGTTTAGGTCGAAATTAAATCTCGCATATTTTTGTAAATTAGTTTTTTTTGTTTTTGTTTACAAACATGTGATTTTTGCGATTTTTCAATTACGATTTTTCATGATTATGAGTAAACAAATTAGAGGCTATCAAATGACACAAGGATATTAAATAAATAATCAACCACTTGACAATCAAATGACCCCATAATTATATTTTAAATCCTTTTTTGATAATTATTTTATTAGTCTTGATAATATCATATAAGCATTTAACATTTAATTTATAATGATGATATAGGACTTTTAAAGGTAATGGATTTAGAGGGTTAAAAATAAAAAAGGATAGATAGGTCACTTGAGAGATGATATGACTTTTATTCAATTTCATTCAATTTGATTTATTAATGAATTTATGGCTTAATGTGTGAAAGTCAAATCACATGTTATACAAAATGACCATAGCATGATGGCTTAAAAAAAGAACAAGACAAAAAAATTTAAGCATATCATGAAGTAGAGTTGATGATATTTCATATTTAATTATTTCTACTTCATGCATTTGTATGATACCTAATGAATAAGAGATTTAGGTATCCAAAGGGGACCAAGTGGGATAGTTCCTTTGGGTACCCAAATACATCGTGTTTGCTTTTGGGGAGATGGAAATGAATGAGCCCTTTTGAGTGGAGTTTGTGTTTCATCTTTAACTTTGGGTCTCCATTCAAACCATGGTTTAATGTAATTTTTATGCATCAAATTTCCATTATGATTGTCTTTATTTTGAAGAGTATAATTGTAATGATTGAAAATATTTTTCATAAGAAATTTGTGCACTTCTATTTTTAAGTTGAGAGAAGAATGATTTTGTAAATAATAGTGATTGGGATTTTGATTTACAAATACTTTGTGTTCCTCACTCCCATTTTTAGGTTTATTCAAGACATTCATATTCAACTTGTTTTTAGATGTTACTTGATATTGTGAATTTTTATTCATAATTTTCATAAGGAAGTTGATTTTTGTTTTTAATTCATCATTCTTGATCTTAAGATTATGTCTAGCTTTATTATAGTCTATTGTGCTATTTTTAAGAGTGGACACAATTGAATCAATATGATTTTGATAGTTATTTCTATATTCCTCAAATGTTTCATCCATCTCTTTAATTTCAATTTTATAGTCTTTACACATTACATAATCACTTTTTAAAGTTGAATTTTCTAAATACAATTTTTCATTATGTTCTTTTACAAAAAAAAATTTCTTTTCAAGTTCCTTGTATTTTTCTTTTAAATCATTACATTCTATACACGGTGTACAATTTTCAATTTAGGAGACATGGGTAGAACTAGATAAATTAGAATTTGATTCTTCATTAATTTTTGCCTTTAAATCTTTATTTTCTAAGCGCAATTTGCAATTAACATTTTTTAATTTCTTAATTTTGCGCTTTATAATTTGTAGCAATTGTAATGTAGAAATAGAATTACACACAATAAGAGATTTTGATTTCCTTACAGCGCTTGTGGATGATGCGATATTTGAACATATAGTTCCTTTCTCTTCTTCATCTTCCACATCCAAACAGGAGTTTCCATCATCCCTTCCGCATGATGTGCATTCCATGGATCCATCATGTGAGGAGTTTTCTTGAACATCCTTGCAAACTTGTATGTTCTCCAAGTTTTGCGTTTGTTCCATACCTATAGAAGGAGAATCATAAGTTTTTTCAAGAAAATTCCAAATTTCATATGCGGTAGGCAAATTATAAATAAGTTTGAAAATATTTTGATATAACGGACAAAATAGACTATTTATAGATTTTGCATTTAAAACAATCTCGTTTCTAGTTAGTACGCTAGGTGGCTTTTCAATAGTAATATTCCAAATTTCTTCATCTAAAGCTTTAAGAAAATTTTTCATTAATATTTTCTACCATTTATAATTTTTGCCCATAAATAAAGGTGGTGATAATACTTTTTCATTTATTTTAAAATTTTCCCCACTAGTAGAAGCGAGATCATGATCAAGAGATGCCATTATTCCCGGTTGTTAAGCCGATTTGGAATAACCTACCTCTGATACCACTTGTTGGATCTTGAGCCGCCCTTAGAGGGGGGGGGGGGTGAATAAGGGTTTTAGAAAACTTTAATCTTTTATAGAAAACTTTTGATATTTTGATAGAAGTAAGTTAAATCAAAAGTAAAGAGATAATGAAATTAGAAATGAAATCAATTTTATTAAACAAGAAAAGACATGATTATCATTTATAAAATTGATTACAAAATCTAATTTCTATGACGCTAGAAATCAAAGGTGAAATATGATATATTCTTTTCGTTTTCTATACCGACTAGTATCCCGAGGAACCGGTTGGCTTTAGCCGGTCTCTCACCAGATACGGCCTCAAGCCGCTCTAGTCTTCCTATCCCCAGAAAGGCCTCGAGCACCCCTAAATCTACTCCCTAGACTTAGTCGCCAATATGAGGCGAATTACTCCCAAATTCCTACCTAGACCTAGTCACCAACACGAGGCAAATTTTTGAACCGATTACAAAGATAGAAATAAAAGGCAAATACAAAAGACAACTATAAAACTCCCTATGAGGTAATCTGAAGGAGACGCCGAAGAATCGCTTAAGATCGTTGAAGTCAAAGCGTGCGTTCTTTGCATTGAGTTAGCGTGTTGATCCAAGCCTCCTTCGATTCCTCCTTTTGAATTTGCATGGGAGATGATGATCTGGAAAAATACGGCCCTCAAGTAGTTTCTGAAGTGCTGGAATAGGGCTCTTAGCAATCAGTTGTTGGAGAAGATGAAATCCACCTTTTTATAGGACTGGAAGCTAACGCAGGCGTTAAGAGTTAATGTCGGGCATTGACTCAGTATTGAAATAACTTGATGGCTCGGATCTTCAAAATAGGAAGAAGATTCTGCATCTTTGGAAACATTTATTTTAGGCAACCTTAATGCTGGCGTTGACCCTAACGACGGGTGTTGAGTCAAATCATTCCCAAAATGCTTCTACAATTATGGCTACTTCCCTCCATTCATTTTGCATCTTGGCGGGAACAAAAGTTAACGTCGGCGTTAAGAGTTAACGCCGGGCGTTAAGTTAAATCATTTCTAAATTTCTCCTGCAACCACAACAGCTTCCCTCCATTCATTTTGTATCTTGGCGGGAACAAAAGTTAACGCCAGCGTTAAGAGTTAACGCTGAGCATTAGCTCTCTTCTTTTCTTTTCAGCATGAGAGCAAGTCTAGACCAATGGCATCATCCTAGTGTAATATCTGTGCAAGCCTGCATGCTAAAAAGTTGGGGGTTAATGCCCCGGAAGACTCCAGAGAAATCCAGAAGCTTGTACATGGGAAGATGCTAGAAAGTTCTAGCATCTTCAAGTTGATCATGATCATGTATATACTAGATTTGTATAGAACACTCTAGAATGGTAGTAGTATAGAATATTCTATGCTTTGGAGGGAAACCTCTTTGGGGCCCATAAAAGGAGAAGGCCCCCTCATTTGTAATCCATCCAAGTTTTGGAGAAGCAATAGAGTTCTTTGAGTTTCCTTTGCAATTGAGAGTTCTCTTGAGTTCTACTTTGCATCCTTTGTTCATCACCACCTAGTCTTGCAGGAGAGGTTGACTTAGCTTGGATACGCGGAGTGGCCAGAAGGAGCTAAGGCCGCACAGGAGCTTGTAAGAAGACAAGTCCGTGACAGTTGGTATCAGAGATAGGTTGCTCAAGTTCGTGGTTGGTGTCCGAGAAGACTAGATGGCTGGTGAAGGGAATAACAACTCATGCGTGGTGGATGAGCGCGACAGGGAGTCGCTGCCCCAGTCCGAGAAGAAGAGGCGGAGCCATAGAAAACCTTGGGATGAAGCGCATTTGGACCGCATGTTAGCTGAATGGGAGGAGCGCATGACGTCAGTGGAGGAAGACCACTCATATGTTCGCGGAGAAGTAGAAGCTGTCAAACAAGCGCTACCGGCTCGCGGAGAGCTGGAACTTTTGAAGGCCCAAGTCAAGCATGTCTTGGAGCAAATGCGAAGCTAACCCAAAGATGCGATCAACTTAAGGATGACTATGAGGAGCGGATCGCCAATTTGGAGGAGGAATTGGCCTTGTGCAGAAAGGCCATTGCTAATGGTGGAAATGGGGTTGTGGCTAACTTAAGGATCGATGTGCCTAATCAAAAACCTTTCACCGGAAAGAGAGATGCTAAGTAAGTTGAACACTTCTTTTATCAAATGGAGGTCTACTTTGAAGGATGTAACCTCACTGAGGAAGTACTCAAGGTAAAGACGGCTAGCTACTATTTCTCGGATATTGCATCTCTTTGGTGGCAACGGAAGCTTGCAGATATCAAGAAGTGAACATGCAACTTGGACACATGGGATGAGTTCAAGATTGAGCTTAAGCAGCACTTCTACCCGGAGAACGTTGCAAATGAGGCAAGGAAGAAGCTAAAGTAACTCAAGCAGAAGGGGTCAATCACGGAGTACGCGAAGGAGTTCCAAACCTTGATGCTGATGGTACCATGTATGTCTGAGGATGACCAGCTTTTTAACTTCAAAGATAGTCTCAAGAATTGGGTTTAGCAAGAAGTACATCGGAGGGATGCTAAGACACTTGATGAATCCATTGCGGCGACCGAGGTGATGACAGAATTCCAAAGGCCAGTGGATACTACTACAAAGAAAGGCTACAAGAATGTCCACACAAAAGGTGGGGGAGAAGGACCAGGGTCGCGGAGACCACCTAAGCGAGATCGGAACCCCAACTATGAAAGGGACACAGATGGGGCAATCAAGAGATTTACGCCAAAAGGAGGATGCTACTTATGCAAGGGACCGCACATGATGAGCAAGTGCCCAAAGCTTGGTTCACTCGCAGCACTGCAGGAGGATGATACAAGTGGACCCGAAGGTTAAGAAGGTACAAACCAAATATGTTCTTTGTAACTTCTAAGTGCTTTGAATGTGAAACCAGCTAAGAAGGTGGCTAGCAAGGGGCTTATGTACGTGGAAGCCATGATCAACAACAAGTCCGCCAAAGCCTTGGTGGATACGAGTGCCACACATAACTTTATGATATAGGAAGAAGCAAGAAGACTTGGCCTCCAAGTGACCAAGTGTGATGGATGGCTAAAGACCGTGAACGGGAAGGCGAGGCCGCTAGCAGGGGTGGCTCGTGGTGTGGACCTTCGCTTGGGTACGTGGAAATGAAAGGTGAACTTCTCGGTAGCAGCCATGGATGATCACAAGCTAGTGTTAGGCATGGACTCCTTTGATGCGGTGAGTGCCATTGTCATGCCAACA
Source organism: Dactylorhiza incarnata (assembly GCA_033032865.1). Classification (NCBI taxonomy): domain Eukaryota; kingdom Viridiplantae; phylum Streptophyta; class Magnoliopsida; order Asparagales; family Orchidaceae; genus Dactylorhiza; species Dactylorhiza incarnata. Next base: position 1,263,880 of record JAWHQI010000330.1, on the reverse strand, counting down.
CACCGCTCGGTGTGCATTATGGAGAAAGGTGCAACATGCATGGTACCTACGGTGGAAGGGCCACCAAGCGGTGGAGCAAAACAGCTATCGGCTATGCAAATAGCCAAGGGCGTGAAGAAAGGGTAACCTACTATCTTGGCGACTTTGAAGGAGGAAGCGGGCGAGTTCATGGAGGAGGGGTCTCTACTTGTTGTGGAAGTCCTCGAGGAGAACGAGGATGTTATGCCTAGCGAACTACCAAAGAAGTTGCCTCCCCACAGAGAGGTAGACCACAAGATTGAGTTGGAGGTTGGAGCAAAAGCACTGGCAAAGGCACCATATCAGATGGCTCCCCCCGAGCTCGAGGAGCTGAGGAAGCAGCTACATGAACTGCTCGATGCTAGAATGATCCGACCGTCGAAGGCACCTTTTGGCGCACCGGTGCTCTTTTAAAAGAAGAAGGATGGAACCTTGCGGTTATGCACAGACTACCGGGCATTGAACAGGTAACTATCAAAAACAAGTATCCCGTACCGTTGATTGCTGACTTGTTCGATCGACTTGGAGGAGCAAGGATATATTCAAAGATGGATCTGCAAAAGGGCTACCACCAAGTATGGATTGCCGAAGGAGATGAGCGAAAGACTACATGTGTGACAAGGTACAGATCATTCGAGTGGTTGGTGATGCTGTTCGGCCTAACCAACGCACCCGCTACATTTTGTACTTTGATGAATCAGAACTTTCATCCCTACTTGGACAAGTTTGTAGTAGTATACTTGGACGACATCATTGTCTATAGTAATACAATGGAGGAGGATGCTAAACATCTTCGCCTAGTGTTCCAAGTGTTGCGAGAGAATGAACTATATGTCAAGCGATCAAAGTGTTCCTTTGGGCAAGAAGAAGTGCATTTCCTCGGGCATGTCATTGGACATGGCCAATTGGAGATGGACATGGACAAGGTGCGGGCAATCGTCGAATGGGATCCATCAACCAAGGTGATAGAGTTGAGATCATTCCTTGGTTTGGTGAACTACTACCGACGATTCATCATGGGGTACTCAAAGAGAGCGGTGCCGCTTACGGATCTTCTCAAGAAGGAGAAAGCTTGGAACTGGACGGAGGAATGGCAACAATCTTTTGAGGACTTGAAGAAGGCGGTAAGTACAGAGCCAGTACTTGCCCTACCAGACTTTGGGATAAAGTTTGAGTTGCATACATATGCATCATACTTTGCTATTGGAGGGGTGTTTATGCAAGAAGGACACCCGATTGCATTTGAAAGCCGCAATTTGAATGAAGCGGAGCGGCACTACACCGTGCAGGAGAAGGAGATGAAAACCATCATACATTGCTTACAGGTATGGAGGCATTACTTGCTGGGAGCACAATTCATGATCAAGACCGACAATGTTGCGACTACCTACTTTCAAACTCAAAAGAAATTGTTGGTGAAGCAAGCAAGGTGGTAAGACTTCTTAGCAGAGTTTGACTTTGTTCTGGAACACAAACCGGACAAAGCCAACGTCATAGCGGATGCACTTAGCCGCAAGGTGGAGCTAGCAGCGATCTCGATGGTGAAGAGAGACCTTCTCGAGCAGGTAAAAAGTGGGTTGGAAGAAGATCTGTTGGCCAAACATCTCATGCAACTAGCCAAAGAAGGTCAATCCAAGAGATTTTGGGTAGAAGATGGGCTACTCTACACCAAAGGAAGGAGATTTTATATCCCAAGGTGGGGAAACCTGCGGAGGGACTTAATCAAGGAGTGTCATGATACCAAGTGGGCTAGACATCCAGGCCAAAAGCGCACCTTGGCATTGATGGAGGATTCCTACTATTGGCCACGAATCGATGAGGGATAATATTGAGTTGTACGTAAAAACATGTCTTGTTTGCCAACAAGACAAGGTGGAGAACAAACAACCGGCGGGACTATTGGAGCCACTACTTGTACCAGAGTATACATGGGAGATGGTGGCGCTTGAGTACATCAATGCATTGCCCAAATCTGAAGGTTACGGTTCTATCTTGGTAGTGGTAGACCTCTTTTCTAAATATGGTACTTTCATACCAAGTGTGAAAGATGCAACGGAGGAAGAGACGTCGCGGCTATTCTTCAATCATGTAGTTAAGTATTGGGGGTTGCCGAAGAATATTGTGAGTGATCGGGACCCTCGCTTCATGGGGAAGCTATGGACGAAGCTTTTCAGATTACTAGGGTCGGAGTTAAACTTCTCTACCATCTTCCATGCACAATAAAATGGGAAACAGAGAGGGTGAACGCCTTGTTGGAGTGCTACCTATGACACTTTGTGAGTGCCAATCAAAAGGATTGGGCAAAACTTATGGATGCGGCGCAATTATCCTATAATCTGCAGCGGAGTGAAGCCACGGGGCGAAGTCCATTTGAGCTTGCCACAGGGAGGCAACCTCTCACACCGCAAACATTGGCAACTACCACTGATGATGGGAAAAGCCCAGGAGCTTGGAGGATGGATAAGTCATGGGAGGAGCATGCCGACTTAGCCAGATCATGCTTAGAGAAGGCCCGCAAGAGGATGAAGAAGTGGGCCGATGCAAAGCGAAGGAAGGTGCAGTATACAGTGGGAGACATGGTGATGGTAAAACTCTTACCCCAACAATTTATGGCCTTGCGCAGTGTACACAAAGGCTTGGTGAGGAGATATGAATGCCCATTCCCGGTAGTGGCAAAGGTGGGAAAGGTTTTCTATCGCCTTGACTTACCTAGCTCATTGAAGATCCATCCGGTTTTTCACGCAAGTATGCTCAAGCCATACCATAGAGATGATGAAGACCTTCAAAGAGGGGAATCAAAGAGGGCACCTCCAGTGGTGACAAAGTCTTTTGACAAAGAAGTACAGGTGCTCACAAAGAGAGTGGTTTGAAGAAGAGGTGTGCCACCATGCACACAATATCTGATCAAGTGGAAGGGGTTGCCAGAGTCCGAAGTTACATGGGATACATTAGGTGACTTATGGCAATTCAAGGACATCCTTCAGTAGTACGAGGCGACGAGAACATCACCAAGATAGGTGGGGGAGGATGTCACGGATCTGTATTTAGGTGCATTTGGGGGTTAATGCCCCGGAAGACTCCAGAGAAATCCAGAAGCTTGTACATGGGAAGTTGCTAGAAAGTTCTAGCATATTCAAGTTGATCATGATCATGTATATACTAGATTTGTATAGAACACTCTAGAATGGTAGTAGTCTAGAAACTTCTATGCTTTGGAGGGAAACCTCTTTGGGGCCTGCCCCCTCATTGGTAATCCATCCAAGTTTTGAAGAAGCAATAGAGTTCTTTGAGTTTCCTTTACAATTAAGAGTTCTCTTGAGTTCTACTTTGCATCCTTTCTTCATCACCACCTAGTTCTTGCAGGAGAGGCTGACTTAGCTTGGCTACGCGGAGTGGAAAGAAGGAGCTAAGGTCTCACGTGATCTTATAAGAAGACAAGTCCGTGACAGTTAGCTCTCTTCTTTTCTTTCCAGCTTGAGAGCAAGTCCAGACCAATGGCATCATCCTAGTGTCATATCTGTGCAAGCCTGCATGCTAAAAACACAATGGAAAACAAGATCAAATACAAGTAGGATTTGTTATTCTCAAATCAAAGGGATGCGAAAAAACCATGTTCCAACAGGCTCTACCTTAGTAACACGTCTATCGCCCTAGCTTGAACAAGCCGGGCGGTCTGACAGTATCCAGACCGCCTCAAAGGATTGAAGACTGGCAAGACTCAAGACCAGAGGGAAAGTCGCGGTCTCAGGTCAGAGGCCGCCCGAGTTGCTTCATTGCCTTGATCGCAGCGCATTTCGACCTCGGCCAATACAGATCGGAAGCTAAAGCCGCCAAGCCGCGCGACTTCTTTCTTTTTCCCTTCTGTATCCCGTCACCCCCTACCCGATTCTCCTGTATCCGGGCAGGCAGTTAATTTATCCCTGCCCATTTGGGCAGGCCCCCGAGCCTATAAATAGGTGGTGGCGACGTTCCCAAGACACGCACACTCGAATCCTGGAGCTCGCCTGTTAAAGCTGCGGTCTCGAGTTCAATGTCTTGCGGTTTGTCTGACCGGCCGGCTTCTCATTTCCTTGTCCTGTAACCCGCTGTAATCACTTTACTTAAATCAATGGAAAGCCCGTCACAGGAGTGGCATTTGCCATGACGGGCGAAGTCCGGTCTCGACCGCTGCCAGCGGTCTCATTTCTCCTAATCAATAGTAACCGACAGCTCGCGGCCTCCGCTTTTTCCTCGCTTCTCTAGCGTCGATCGCGGAGGCGCAATTTTGGATTCAACAGTTAGCAGTGACATTAATCATTTGATTGCTCCTAGGTCATAAATCCAATAACTATTCATCTGTGAGATTAGAACATGAATCAAAGAGGATAACTTATATGATTTAGGGTCCTGATTAAAATTCTCTAGATTGAGAAGGGACCCAATAAGTATCTGTGGCCCAATCCATTTTTTCTGGATTTGACTGGGGACCCAATAGGATTTAAATGTTCGATACCATGTGGTTGGCCTTTATAATGTAGTTCCAATAAACAACAAAAACCAATGCAAACAACAAAAATCAATGCAAACATTGAAAACATGCAAACATTTGTCATAACCTGAATGAATCAAATCCATGTCTCAATAATTTTCTTTTGATTATAACAAACTTGGATTTGGGAAAAAATAGAACACACGATAAAGTAAAGCTTGGCACTAGGCAAATCAAGTAAAATTTTTAAATCATTGACAAATCTCAACCATTGTGACTACAAATGGAGAAACGACAATTGCACCCTACTATGTTAATGATGCTCCTATATCTACGATCTTTCTAGATAGGTTCGTTCAAATAAGTCTTTGTATAATGATTGTAGTAGCTTTTAGGTTGTGTTTGATGGGGCGGATCCCACGCTGTCTCGTGGATTGCCTCCGCGGCCGCGGCCCGTTTGGCGGGATCCGCCATACAGACAATGTTCCGCGAAAATTTGCCACAGGGAGGGCTCTGTGCGGATGTGCTCTGCAGGAGATCTGCGTGGCCAAACATACCTTAATTGATATTCCTCTTTTTCTCATTCTGTAAAATCGTTAAGGAAAAAATTTAGGTGGGCTTCTCTCACCTAAAATCACGGTGCTCGCGCGCATCAAACCGTTGATTCTCAGTGATTGATCGAAATACTGCCGTATTTGTCAATTAAAAAGTACTGTCAGTATTCCACAAAAACAACTCTGTCGTTGGATGTCAGATCATATGACTGTATTTAATCTCCCACCTAAAACTAGATGGAAGAACGCATCTATATATTTCTCAATCGTCAAACCATCGAAACCTCAAACTCTCCTAAAAACATACCTATTTATCCAAATTATCTTTCTTTAATTTCTCTTCCCTTTTTACTTTTTAAGTAGACGCACTACTTCAACATTACATCAATGAATCATGATCACAACGTCATCATTTGTTTTTACATTATGAAATCATATGTTGCCCATTTTTAATTACATTCTTATTTCTCTATATCTTAAATCCTAATATTTTCTCCAAGATATTCTTTCCATTCATAATTGTAGTCCTTAAATCCTTATACTGTCTTACTTTTTTGTTATTATAAAAAACATTGTAAAGACACGAACACCGAAAGTGAATACAGTAATATTGACCTAGGGGTATAAATAAGTCAATGTAGAGAAACTAAGCATTATAATAACAACATAAATCAGATAAATGAAATGAATCCGAACAAGTGATGGTTATAAGCATAGTTATAATATATCACATGAAGTATATATAATAAGATTCTATGAATACATGAGGTTGGTAAATTATTTTTATATATAATCAAGATACTATGTAGACATGAGGTTCGTAATTTTTTTTTTATAGTAAATACTTTTTGTAATGTGTCATCTGTTGTGTTTCGAGGGCATCTAATATGCAATGAAATTACATGAAACACAAACACGATTAATGAATACTAATTAATTAATAATTATAATTCATACTCGCTAAAAATAGTAAATCTATTTTCATTTTCAGAGATTTTTGTCAAAGACCGATAACAGAAATAACTCTGCGTCTATATCTGTATCCACTTGAATGACTGAATTTCCAACCCAACCATTCCAATGACGCCGTTGAAGAAAGAAAATCATACACTCTGATACGATGTACTAGCTTTGTCTTCTTAGAGATTCTTCATCTTCTTAGAGATTTGTCGTCTTTCTCTTCTGGCTCTTTCAGTCATAGAGAACCGTTTCTCCGAAAAGTGACCCAAAAGTTATGTGATGTTCCAAGAAAACTCAAGTTGAGGACAGATGACCTTTCATATTACACCTCTTCATTTCATAACCAAATTAGTTTTGAAATAATTATTTCCAAATTAATTATTAGCCATAATTTATTTCAGTACTTTGGTTAATTGAAGTTTGACTTAATTTAAACTCAACCCGATCAATCTTCTTGTTTCAGTACATTCTTAATGCACGGTCTCATAGGTTCATAGTAGTCCTTTGACGCTCTTAGACCACAGATTCCAACTATCTCACAAATGAACTAGACTGAATATCTCTTAGTATCACAAATAATGAGCGACATCTAGTAATACATCATCGCTGTCCAAGTAATATGAAAAGTCAAAACTTCAATGATAACCTTTCAATAACCAATATATTCATATAGTTTAGTTCCTTTTTCTTGACATCCAGAATAAACACACGACATAGAATATGTCACTATTTTAATAATGCAATTTAGTGATCTTGATTTACGAGTAAACTATGTCAAATAAATGAGCTAAAAATCATGAACATGGAGTAGCTTGACCTTGCATTTTGCAATATCAGTCCATCAAGAGGACAATAGATTTCACACACTGGTCTCCACTCCATATCACTCTTATACTAGTAGTTAGGTAGAGGTATTCATTCGTGAACTTAACTGTATACTAGAGAACTTTGTAGAATCTATTAACAATGAATGGTCGAAGAAATTAGTTGATGCATTGTGGGCCTATCACACTACTTGTAAATTCCCTAATAGGAAGTACTCCCTACAGACGTGTTTGTGGTAATACATATCATTTACTAGTAGAACTAGAGCATAAGGCCTTTTGGGAATCCAATCATTAAATTTAGACTTAGGTTTAGCGGGGGAAAATCACAAATTACAATTTGAATGAACATGATGCTATGAGAACCAAAGCTTATGAAAATTCCAACATATATAAGGAAAAAACCAAAGCGTACCACGACCATCACCTTCACAAACATTAATATTTCAATATCAACGATCAAACTCTATTATTTAACACATGTCTGCAACTCCTTCCCAAAAAATTAAAATCTCGCTCCGCCCCTTTTGATTAAGCAAGTCTTCCCTTTATGGTACTACATAGCTTACTCACCCTGGGAAAATGGTAAATTTTAGGTTAACAATAATCGTGTAAAAATGAACTTTATAGACGATTCTCTTGGTCATGACAATGAGGAGTTTAGTCTCCGGCAAGACATCCAATGAGCATATACTGCATCAATCTTAAGACGATAAATAAACACTTCTAGAGAGGTCAATCATGTGTTCTGCCCTTTTGTAACACCCCGCCAGTACAAAAAATATAACAATAGGTCTGGACAGGACCCCACGCCGTATTGAACACACTAACTAGACGTTAATAAGATGATGGCCAGAAAACATAAAACTACGTGAGAGTATAATAAGCACAAGGGGAAGTTTTCATTAAACATTGAAATTAGAATGTCCACCTACTCAAGAATGTCAAATATAGAGTTATGGCCTTAAGACCTTACATTCAACCAATGTAGCAAAACTCTGAAATATACATCTGCACGAAGGCGAAAAATACATGGAAAGCAGTAAAATAGGTTGGCCTTTGAGGGCCAACATCTTTGGGCTTCAACCCGCTACTTCTCGCTTGTCTCACCAGCACCTGTACATGCCACAAATTAGAGGTAAATGAGGGTTAGCTATGAGCTGACAACAAACTACTTAGCGATCCCACCCCCCGGCCATTCTAGCCGGCTCCGGAGTGGGGCACCGCTCACCTGCAAGCAAGCCGCACATACAATATGTAATATAAATAAGAAAGTACATCAACACTACACAAGGTGGGTTTCAAGCACAATCAATCTTCTAGGTTGAGCATCAAATAAAGGGGAACCTAGGTATGTAAATGATGTTGGTTGGGTTCACTCGAAGGATCCCCACAACTGCGTAAGCAACCACATGAGACTAACATAACATCAATTCATCACAACACAAACTCGGGAACTTATGACCACACATTTCATGCACTCAAGGCATGCTTCCAATGTACTTTCTCATGAGTGCCAACACCATCCTAAGTTATGTAACCTTAGGTGAGAACAGAGCTTTTGGACGGTCTAGGTGAACAACTTTTGTGTCCTCTCCCATGATCGTATGACGTATAGGAGGTTAAGACCTCTCTCCGATCTGCAAGGAAACCGGTTCAGTTCAGCTTTTCTCGTGCTCTAGTCGTAGTGATCCATCAACACAATGCGGGTTTGGCTTCTCCTCGGCCCGTAAAGGTTTAACAAATATAAGTGCTACAAAAAAGTCAAGCTACACACCTAATCCTTACAAGAGGACATTGGCTTCGTAAATACAACAAATGAAGGATGTCAAGACAACTCCACTTCAAAAATCAGTGGTGAAGGTTTGCATTCAACCACAACCCAAGCTTGGGCTTCCATTAAACTCTCCAAAAGAAACCTAAAACTTAAGTCCCGCTTTTAAAATGACATATTTCACAGAGTCATTCTCCGGCACACATTCTGGGCTTAACCTAAATGCACATCACAAATCAAGCATCACCGATCCGGGCTAACGTACATGGGCATGCTTCACACAAAATGCCTAAATCCGTATGCCTACCGCATTTCTACATGCAATAAATGCTAGGGACAGAAATAATCGACCCAGAGTTACGAAGAACTAAAAAGAGTCCTTCACTTCACTAATTAGTGAAAGAGACAACCCTATGCAAGCATAAAAAAAGGGATGAAAGGACCAAAACATATCCTAAGACCGGGAGAAAGGAACGTTAACCTTTTCGCTACCTTTGGCGCCATTAATCTGAGATTTCAGTCGGATGGAAAGAACCGCACCGGGCTACTCTCCGTGGATCTGGAAATGGCCCGCGATTTGGAGCTTCAGTGCTTCGTCAATGGCGGAAAGTGTATTCTTCTTCCTTCTTGGCTTTCCTCTTTCTCAAGCTTGGAGAGAGAAAATACTTATGAAAATGAGGATAAACTTCCTCTATTCACGACTTAAGTGTTTCTGGAATATTTCTCAGTCGTTAGATCAAATGCCCTAATTAATTTGACTGCCACGATCGTTGTTTCGTGAATCTGGATCTATCGGCTACGCCCGACGGTATCACTGCCGCCCGCGATAGTGTTTGATCTTATCCCGAACAGTCAGCATAGTATCTCACTCTCTCGGCGATACTGTGCCACATATCGAATTGAAGACCTACCACCGCCGTTATCGCTACTACCCGATGTTAGTGTCTTGTCGATATCTTCTCGACGACAACTTATTGATGACACAATGGAGCTTCCCGTCGATATAGCTACCACCAGTGGTATCGCTATCGCGTGACATTAGCCATCTCATCGACAAGCCAACTCGACGACACAAATGAGCTTTAGGGCGACAACCTGGAGCTTCTAGTCGATACGCTACCACCAGCGGTATCCCTACTGCCTGTCGATAGCTACCTGGTATAGATTTTTGAGAGATTTTCCCAATGGGGAATAGGGTGTTACACCTTTCCTCTCCATATCAACTACATAGTTTTCTTATTATTCCCCCTTAGAACTACCATTCCTGATCAAAGCCCTTCCATATCTTTACTCTATGATCTTAATTCCTTACTAGGGGTAAATGAGATTTATTTTGATGAACATGTATTTATACTATAGAGAACATGTGCCATCATTTCCGGCGGAATACTAGATGAGTTTTTCCAAAGAGCTATACAACGAAATAACTCAATTATATGCATTTGTGTGCTCTCCCATGTGGCTATACTTACCAACTTCCATTTGTGGGCACGGTAGGGTCACCTCATCTTTTATATATAATTTTTGCATAGCACTATATATGTTGCTCAGAAGTTGCACACACATGTGTGCTTACACATGTTGCACTTCACACACCACATGAAACCGTTCACAAGTTGGTCTCTTTAACATCCATGAATATAAATTTTCTTGCGTGCTTCATGGATTCCTCAGGAAGACTCACACACCCATGGTAGCACACATGTCTGCTACTTGGATTAACTTCCATGCATGTTTATTATCTTCTCGACCTTTCTACATGCCCATGGGATTGCACATGTATATCTACTAATCCATTTGTTATCATCGTTCACCCATGAAACCATTACATTATCATTATTTTTACTTAAAATGGTGTAACATGTCGATTACCGGTACCAATGTACATTACTTTTATTTCTTTCACGTTGTCTTGAGCCCAATTATCCATCTGCACTTTATCTCCTTTGCATGAACTAGCTTCTATACCGCCCAAAACCTAGTTTCCTTATGATTCCCTTCAAACTTGTCGGATCATCAAAATATCAACAAGATTTTTTGCTCTCGACCTGATCTACATCTGGTGGTGAGTTTCTGCCTATTTTGTGTAGTATTCAATTGCATCCTACTCTTGAGGATAGTTGAGCTCATCTCATCTATGATAAACTATGTACCCCCATCATGAATGATTTACCACTTACATTTTTGGGGTTATTTATGTTTACCTGAGATTCGGCAACCAGATTTGTTCATGCTAGCTGGTTAGCACGGTCAGAAGATTCCTTGAACGGCCAAACCACATAAATCTCTTCGAAAGTTGTCCTTAAGAAGATTAGAGACCAGATCCAAGACTGATCGCCAGACTGCACAGTCAGAGCCCTTTTACCTTTTCTTGCTATTTGTACACCATATAACCTCTAATATATGCCTGATTCTCTTGTACCCTGTGCAACCCATAATTTTGGAGCTTGCCCATTTGGGCAGACTACTATAACTATAAATTGAGGTGAGCAGTGTCCAGAAGACACGTTGATTTGAATCCTGAAGCTGGTCACCTATGGCTGTGGTCTAGAATTTAGTGCCTCCTCGGTCTCCTAATTGCTGGCTAGTTTTCCTCATTTTTGTAACCGCTCCCTTAGTCAAATAAATTGCCCGTAGCAAGTGGTATCCGCCTCTATGGGTAAATTTGGTCTCACTGCCATGCATCCCTATTTTTGTATCTTCTCAACCGAGAAGTAATCGATAGCTCACAGTTCCTCCTAGTATCCCCTAGCATAAAGTTATGGAGGTACATTTTTTGTGCCAACAGAACGAACATGTTGTAATGACCCCAACCTAGTAATTGTTCCAGCCGAGGGGATTGTTATATCCAGAGTAGTTGCCATACGGTAGTGTTAGCTAAAGTGCTAACCTCCACTGTATGACACTTGCTCAGTAAGGCGAGTTATCATTACATCACAGTAATACCAATCTATAACAGAAGGAAAAGATAAGGATGAAGTCCAAATCACTTTTTTCATATATATATATGAAAAAATCCTTGATATATATATATATATATATATGAAAAAATCCTTGATATATATATCAAGGTTTGGAATACAACGAAATACTTGGGCTAAAACATGCCCAGATAACTCGGGCTAACATATGACCTTACCTCGCCAACAGTAGAGAGAGGATACAAACTTTGGGGATTTACCCATCGGGATTATATCCACAAGACAAATTTCCCCAGAAGCTAAAAGGATCTAACAGTCGAGTCCCTCCAACAGTGTGTTATGTTCGGTAGAGTGGTTAGACCCGCCATAGTTTTACAGGATTAGACATTACCCCAATGTCATTCCCCACACAAGACTAAGGATTAGTCTCTACGACCCCTTGATCTATAATAGATTTGAGGGATAGTAAGAAAGTAACACGAAAAGAACCCTAAATAACTTGTTATCCATATATTGTGATATCAAGTTTAAGTGGTCCATTGGCCAGGTAAGAGAGAGGTTGGTGGTCGCACAACGTACCATTATACACCACCTTCCTTGCAGTGGATACTAGCTCATCGCTAACCACTTTCCTAGATACCAATTAGATGACTTAAGATGTGGGTCTCACAGATATATGCTAAGTTCAAAACTAGTTTCTTTTCGCAATTAAAGATACAACAAAAGAGCTACCAATGATGCATAGATCATTCATATGTATAAACGATAGCCACTGAACTATCTTCAAACTGTGAACCAGGATTTAAGCATGATAAATTGTAAGAGTAAGAATGAAGTTAAACATTTACAATAGTATCTAAGGCCAAGACGCTTCATCAATATATGAGTGCAATAAGTAATTAATAGAGCTATACTTTTGAATACGTACAATTTCATAAGATGGTCAATTCAAGCCCAAATCTTTTGAATAATGAAACCAAGGACCATCATGATATTATTAGGGTTCTATAAAAATTTGGGAGTTTATTGAAGGGTTTATGACTCATTTATTTCATTTAAATGAAAGTGTGACATATTAAATAATTTAAATCATACCCTTTGGATATATAAATCATAGAGTAATCAAATCAAGTCCAAGCAACTTCAAAATTTAACCCAAGGTCAGTCAAGACATTATTTGGGTGCTATAAAATTTTGGTAATTTATTTATCTGTTTAGGATCAAAACATTTTATTAATACACAAGTGTGATAAATGAGTGTATTTTAATTTAAACAATAGTAAATATATGTTCTTATGATTTATTAACCTCATGAGTGCTTTTGCATATGATTTATTAACCTCATAAGGAACCTACACACAAATTTTTAAGTTTAAATTAGGTGTGGCAATGCTACGCTCGGAGTGGGGGGTTGGGCCGTTGTTTTTAGCCCAATAGGCCACTAGGCGCGAATGATTATTCTCGCACGATCAGGAGCACGACCAATGGTCATGCGCATCACCCATTTTTCTATCCGAGCGGTTCACACGTTCACAGACTTTGTTCTCGCACGACAACTGGTCGTGCGATGTTGATCATGCGCTATTTTTGGCTTGCCATTCTGCTATAGGTTGTTCTCTCACGATCAGGAGAATTTCTTCTCGCAGGACCACTGGTCGTGCGCCGCTGATTGTGTGCCCTGTTTGTTCTGCTCCATATTGAAAAGCTGAACTGACGATCAGAGCGGTCGAATCCTTTAGATCTTGATCCAACGTTTGAGAGTTGTTGCTGGGGACTATTTGGTCTTGACCTAAGGCTATTTCCCCTCATAACTTTAGCTATTTTCTCTCTCCCAAGCTTGGGAAGGAAGAGAGGCAAGGAGGAAGAACAAGCTCTTTCGGCCATTAACGGAGCTCCGAATAGCGAGGCGTTTCCAGATCTGTAGAGAGTGGCCTGGTGCGGTTCTTTCTATCCGATTGGAAACTCAAATCTATGGCGCCAAGGAAAGATCCAAGGGTAACGATTCTTCCTCCCGGTCTCAGGACGTGTTTTTGTCCTCTCATTCCTTTTCTATGCTTGCATAAGGTATCCCTTTCACCAAATGGGTGAAGTGTAGAATTTCCTTAAGTTCTTCGGAACTCCGGGTCGATTGTGTCCGTCCCCGACATTTTGCATGTAGAAATCTGATAGACGTATGAATTTAGGCATTGTGTGTGAAGCCTATTCATGGCTGTGAGCCCGGATCGATGATGCTTGAACTGTGACATTGCATTTAGGTTAAGCTTAGAATGCGTGTCGAAGAATGACTCAGTGAGATTTGTCTTTTCATTGCGGGACTTGTACGTTAGATGTCTTTCGGAGATCCTAACGGAAGCCCCATGCTTGGAAAGTGGTGGAAGGCAAGCTTTCACCACGAGTTTGGAAGTGGAGTAGTCTTGTACCTCCTTCTTGGTTGTTATATGTGAAGCCTAAGTCCTTGCGAGAGGATTGGGTGCGTAACTTATTTTTTGTGTAGCACTTGCAAATGCTGAACCCTTACAGGTCGAAGCAATGTCGTACCCGCATCATGCGTTCGATCACGATGGCGAGAGCACAGGCAAAGGCTGAACCGAACCCTTTTCCAGGCTAATCCGCGCGAGGTAGCTCCTCTTAGACGTCGTACAGCCGCGGGAGAGGCCGCAGAAGGTGTTCACCTAGACGGGCCAAAAAGCTCTTTTCCAACCTGAGGTTTCCGAACCTAGGATGGAGTTGGTGCTCACAAAGGAGTACCTTGGATGCATGCCGTGTGTGCATGGTGCGTGTGTACCCACATTCGTGATGTTTTGAAATGATGTTGTGTTAGCCTCATGCTGTTGCTTAGGCGGTTGTGGGGAACCTCTGGGTGAACCCAACCAACATCATGTGCATAACTAGGTTCCCTTTTACTTGATGCTCAACCTAGAAGATTGATTGTGCTTGAAACCTCACCTTGTGTAGTGTATTTGCACTTTCTTTATTTGATTACATATTGCAAGCATAGCTTGCTTGCAGGATTAGCAGTGACACGCCCCTGAGCCGGCTAGATGGCCGGGGGGGGGGGGGGGGGGGGGGGGGGGTGGGATCATTATGTGGTTTGTGGTCAGCTCATAGCTGACCCTCGTTTACCTCTTATTGGATGTTGGTTGCAGGTGCAGGTGAGCCTAGCGGGAAATAGCAGGTGGTGGCCCTTTTTGTTGAGTTGGCCCTTGAAGGCCATCCTCTTTTCTGCTTTTTATATATTGCCGGTCTGCATCCCGATGTATGTCTTGAGTTAGTACATTTGGTTTAAATGTAAGGCCCTAAGGCCGTAACTCTATTGTTTCATTCCTGGGATAGTGGATAGTTCTAAAAGATGTTTTAATCAAATGCTTCCGCTTACGCTTTTTGTACTCTTGTGTAGCTGTAGTTCATTCAGGTTATCACCTTATAATGCCTATCTAGTGTGTATAGTATGGCGTGAGTTCTCGTCCGGACCTACTGTTATATTATTTATACTGGCAGGGTGTTATAATTTGGTATCAGACTTAGGAGTCGATCCATAGTTTACAGATTCGAGGCCAAGTTCCTTTTAAGGGGTGGTGTGCACAGGTTGTGCGGCCACATAAAACGATAAAAAAGTAGTAAGAATTTCCACTTAGGAATGAAAAACACACTTGTTTGTGAAACCTGAGCGTTCCTTGATTGTTGTTTGTTATGTTTTCGGTCACTAAATCGTGTATTACATGATTATAGGTGACTAGGAGTGGTGCAGGGCAGTCAACCCTGTGACACTGTAGAAAGTAGTACGTCCGCTATGGTACCAATGACCACTCCTTCTGCTGAGATGGTTAGATTAGTCACTGAAGCGGTCTTCGCGATGATCAATAATCAGACTGGGTGGCTTGCACAGCCTACTACCCCTACTCTTGATGTGGCCCCGACGCCTGTTGCTGTAGTGGAGTGATGGATAATTTTCTTTATTATTTTGCTGAAGCGCAATTCCAACAATAAACCGATAAGGCAAGTATACCTATCGTTTAAAAGTATAGGATCAAGTGTCGTATTAGACTCGGGGCTGTCGAGTACTTGTACTCACAAAGTAGAGCTGTTATTTTATCTAACGGAAATTTTTGGTTTGAAAAGTGAAGTAAGAAGACGACTTGGACTAAAGAGAAAATTGATGATTAGAGAGCTAACACTTGATCTAGAATCCCTTTGGACTAAAATTAATTTCTTAAATGATTAAACTGCAAACTTCTAAATTATATACTTCGACCGTGGAGGTTCCCAAAGTATGATAGAACCTCTCTCGAAAGAACTATCAACTAACCTTAGGTTGATCGATTAAGACCTCTCGGCCAGTCGAAACCCCTAAGCTTGCTTTAGGCGGTGAACCCCTCTACTGGATTTGATTCCAGTCCGGAAGATTTATATCACCCTCTCTCGAGGAGTGCATGAAACTCTTTTTATCTTTGAGTGATCTCCTCGTTCGCATGGATCTCTCGATCACTAGCATACGGATCTTAGATCGAGAAACATATTCGCGATATATGAATTCGAAGCAATTAGAATCAAAGATAAATCGAAGCGAAATAATAGAGAGCTTGCTAATTCTTATAAGAACAAAGCAAAGTTTATTTTATTCCAAAGTTCATCATGATAAGTGCTAATTGGAATTTAGCAACTCATCATGATGGGGAAAATACATATGACAAATGAGAGAGACATGATTGGTAAAAGAAAAATACTTGAATTGAAAATACTTGAATGAGAATTATAACTTGAAACGAAATTCAAAAGCAACAACTAGAAATGAGAATTACAATATGACAGTGCAGAATTACAGAAATTGGACTCCAAAATCCTCCTCCTCGGCATATGGACAATGCAACAATATATAGTTGAGAAAGTTGGGGAGACACGCCCCTAGGCCACGCCCGTGACCTAGGGCGTGTAAGGTATGGAAACGCTGTCTTGAATACCCAGGAACGTTCAGGAGAAAAACTGCCAAACTTCATAAATATGTTGGTCACGCCCCTATGTCACGCCCGTGACCTAGGCGTGTCTTAGCTTGATCTGCAAACGGCGGGAAATGGCTTGAGCTGGAGTTAATTTGGCGGTTTAGAGGAGTTCACGCCCCAGGGTCACCCCCGTGATAGTGGGGCGTGTAATAATAATCAGACGTGTCATGATTCCAGCACGGCAGGAGAGTCACGGCCCGTGACATAAGTCACGCCCCCTGGTCACGCCCGTGACTAGGGGACGTGTAATATTAAACTGGCGTGGACTTGGTTCTGTCGTTCTCAAAGGTCACGACCAGTGGCTGAGGTCACGCCCCTAGGTCACGCCCGTGACTAGGGGCGTGTACTTGACAATTTTCCAAAACAGCCACAAATTTTCTTCTGGTTCAAACATTGAGCTCAAAAATGCTATCAGCAGCCCAGATTTAACTGAAAAGGAAAAATAAATAAATTAAGGAGAATATTTTAATAATTAAGACAAATATTGATTGATTATTAAATTAAAAACTATCTAAAAACTAAGATAAAAATAGAGTTATCAAATACCCCCATACTTACCCGTTTGCTAGTCCCGAGCAAACAACTTTTCATAGGAGTAGAAAAATTTAAATACTAGAATTGAAATTTGAACTTAAGGAGTAAAAATGCGAAGTCTTACGCCTAAGCGTGTAGAAATCCTAGTAGAAAAAAAACAATTCAGCATATAGATTAGCTTATAATTTTCAATAATGCGTTACAACATATTGTTTTTACTTTTAAATTGAAAATCCGGTAAATCCTAAAATGTTATTTAGGGAGCGGGTAGCGTGCTTACTAAGATTAATATTACGCAAAATCAAATTTTGGGATAGCCTCCAAAGAAATCCATCAATGACGATGGCCATAGGCTTGCCCTTTCACACTCTCGCCACGACACTAGTTTAACTCATAAGCATGAATCAATAAGACTTAATTAGGTTGAAAAGTGGGCTTATGTTATATTTGGTGAGGAAAAACAAAGATAAACATGATGGCCAGTCACACTCAAACCAAAAGTGAGCTCACACAAAATAATCTAAGCAGACATGACATTGTAAGAGCATAGCCAATTCCTAATCTCTTTTTTTTTTTCATTTGATTTTTTTATCAACATTTTTCATAAAATACAAGAGAAAGTCCACCAAAATAATAAAAGACAACAAATACTCACAAAATCTTTTCAAATAACTATTTTCGAGCACAAACTTAGGTGTGTGATTAGGTTGCTTTTTGGGCCTTGGTGAAGAGTTTGGTGGAGCTGAAACAAAAGTAATGTAAAAGGCTCAAATGGCTTAACAAAGATAAAATGTTAGGTGCGGGTGCAAAAGCTCAAACGGACCAATGAAATGCCTATATCATATTCATACGAATGAATTTAACTTATGCAAATGTTTTGAGAGTCGCTAGAGGGCAAGTTCTAGACATCGAGAAAGAATACCCTTCCGTTCAAATTGCGTAATAATTCTCTAGTAAGCTTCTACGTACTCACTTAAATTATTTTTGGATTATACCGGTTTCAAGGCAAAAGTAAAACAAAAATTATTTTCACGCTGTTAGAAAAACATAAATCTAATTGTATGCTGAATAGTTAATTCGACATGAGATCCAACAAATGCGTGCGCTTAACTAGAAACACTACATGGGTCAACAATTTTACTCCAAAATTCAAAATCGAATGAAGTATAAAAATTCCCTACAACACTATGCAAAAGCAAATCTACTAAGGATTTTGCATATGAGTAAATATAGAGATATTGATTCCCAAAATAAAATAAAATAAAAACTTTTTTTAAATATTTTCTTTAAAACTATTTTTCTGGGTGTTGCTCAGCAGTAAACTTGGTGTGAAATAACAAAATACCCTCGCCCCATACGTAAAAGGCAACAGTGTCCCCATTGTTGTAAATCTAGGAAAAACAGTAAGTAAAAAGAGAAGAAGCTTCCCTGAGTGGAGGCCAAAACCGCACCAAGTAGTCCTGATGAAGCAAAACACACAAGTTTTATATATTTTTTTTATAAAAAGATAAAGAAACATGAAAGCAATAAAATAAAAAGACACAAAAGCAGGAAAAATATAAAGACAGATACAGATACAAAAGATAAAACAAAAGAGGTCTAATCCTAATCACTGTCGTCCCTGCTCGGTGGATAGTGAGTCCGCAAAACCCCAAACTCCCTCAAAATGCGATCCATCGAAGAATCCTTACGCTGCTCAAGTGCGGTGAATCAACTATCAAAGTGTGCCAACCGCGCATCAAAACGGGTCTCCATCTGCTCCAGCTGAGTGCGGAGAGACCCGAACTGATGATCCCAATAAATCGAAGGACCAGGAGCCGGGGAAAAGTGCGGCGGCGGTGGGGGTGGAGAATTTGTAACACTAGGGAGATCAGCATCAAGATTAAATGCTCCGCCGCCAACCTCCGGTGGCACAGCCTCGAACTCACCATCGCGTCGTCGTGCTAAGCCTAGGGCTTGGAGATTCTGAAATTGAATGGAAATTGGCGCCAGAACGGAGCGCATCCGCGGAAGAGTATCCCAGACACCCAACTGCTTGGCGAGATGGGTGATGAAGTGCCTGCCGTGGACAGCTCCCAACCTCGCATTTTCGGCCTGATGTCGAAAGAAGATAATGAGCAACTGACAAAGGTTAAGAGGTACCTGATGGTGCATACTGTTGTTTATTGAGTGTATACTTAATCACCAAGAGGGGGGGGGGGGGGGTGAATAGGTTTTTCAATTTATGTTATCCCCTTTGTGGTGTTCTTTGTCCCTGATTAATAGATCTATGAAATAAAGAGCATGACACAGAAAACACACAACGATCTATAGAGGTTCCTAAATACCGGGTGTCTTGAGTAGTCCTCTGTCCCTCTGCGCCTACCTAGCAGTGTGCTAGGCTCAGCAAACTCCGCCAAATCTTCAGGCCCTCAAGCCTTACAACACGGACCCGCAAGTCCCAACAGCCTAGGCCCGCAAGCCCCTACTGCCCCCGAGCCCGCAAGCTCGTCACTCAGGCCCTCAAGCCCTGCAACACGGACCTGCAAGTCCCAACAGCCTAGGCCCGCAAGCCCCTACTGCCCCCGATCCCGCAAGCTCGACACTCAGGCCCTCAAGCCCCGCAATATGGACCCGCAAGTCCCAACAGCCTAGGCCCGCACGCCCCTACTGCCCCCGAGCCTGCAAGCTCGACAAATCGCACCCGCAAGTGCACTGCCCTGGCCCTCAAGCTTCACAGCTCTCCAGCCCTCAATCTAGACAAGTTGGCCCGCAAGCCTTACAAGAAATTATAGTTATAAAACCGTTTCTTTTGGCAACTTTAGCCTGATGAGGATTGGTTTCTTTCGGTTGAAGAAGATGCTTCTTGATCTGGATTTTCAGCACTGGATCTTCTTCAGCCTTCACTTCTTTTGCCTGGTGTTGATAGGCTACTTTTTGGTTGATGCAGATGACTGATTCTTCAGAGAGCACTTGATGTTTGGTCTCTACTTGATCTTCTTCTTCTCCGTCGAGAATACTGTACAATTGAAGTGCGGCGAGATTCTTTTTTTTTTGTTTTCTTTCTTGCACAGCAAGACTCCTTTTTCTAGGGCACCACTGTTCCCTTTTATAGTATAGACATGCCGTATAACGGTCACATACAATTTCCTTTACTGTCAGACGCCCATCCATCAAAGCATGCGCTGATTGGACAATCAGGCGGCGACATTAAATGCTGACAGCGCGTGTGCAACATTTGAATTTTGTCTTGACGACATTTCCACTTTCATGTTGATACCGACTGCATCTGACTTTGTCGACGCCTTGGGCTTTAGTAGACCTTCAAGTCTTCTAACTTCTGCCACTGATGGTGGTATCTCGACGATACAAGATAACTTGGCGATACTGCGTATACGACGATATGCAATCTCTGTCTGTGTCGTCGTGATCTTCCTTCTTGCATCATGTCGTCGTATTCATATTATTGTCTCGACGACATGAATGATGTTATGTCGACGCTTTAGCAGCTGCCTGTGTTCAGCTGTCCTTCTTCGGTCTTCTTGACGATATGCCTTCTTTATGACGATGTCCAATAACATCAGTCATACTTGGCTTTCTTAGCAACATGGCTTCTTCACGATGTTGTCTGTTCGACTTTGACTTTCTCGACGACAAGGTTACTTAGTCAATGTCGACGATACTCCATCTTCTCGACGACATTTCTGTTGGATCTTGTGGCGCCCTTAGAGGGGGGGGGGGGGGGGGGGGGTGAATAAGGGCCTTTTTAAATTATGATTTTTTACTTAAGAATTTTTAAACAAATTTTGTTTTTCTAAAAATCACTTATAAAAATTTTCAAACTATGAAAATTTTAAATTAATTCAAACACAAATTTTTAAGTTAAAAATTAAACAATAAAATTTGCAATTAAAAGAAAGTCATAATTTTATTAATTAAGAAAATGACATACAATAAAAGTGATATTAACAATGCTTAAGATCAAGGCACAAGTTTGATAATAAAATTTCTACAATTTGAGTTTACCAATCCTTCTCCTATGGATTGGAAGGTTATCACTTGTCTCTCCCTAGACCAAGCCCAAGCCTATCCTCTAGATCTTCCCAAGATCTAGACGTAGCACACAAGGCCACGATTTCCTACCAAGCCACGCAAGGACTTGGACGCTCCGCACAAGGAAGCGATTTTCCCCTAAGCCACGCAAGGACTTAGACGTCACGCACAAGGAGACGATTTCCCTACCAATACAATGTGAAATGTATATAAATGAAAATACAAAATCAAATGAAGAACTCCCTAGAAATTCAGATCTCTAAAAGGAAGGTTGAAGCCTCGAGATGATCGTTGATGTAGAAGCGCGTCCGATTTCGTCTTCAATTTCAAACCTTCTAAGCACAAATGGGAGTTGATGAGGTTCTGGAGCTCTCTGGTTCGTATGCACTCAGGAAAGGACTTGGAGATATGAAAAAAACTTTATTACACGAAGTTCTGAGCCCTTTTTATAAAAGAGAGATAACGCCATCCGTTAGCTAGCTATCGCCAAAATCCGATAGCTCTAAAACGTCGGAATTTCTTGCGTAACTGCTGCACGTCATAGAGTTACGGGAAGATCGTGCACTGTCGGGAATCCGTTAGCTAGCTATCGCCAAAATCCGATAGCTTGCGTAACTGCTGCACGTCATGGAGTTACGGGAAGATCGTGCACTGTCGGAAATCCTTTACTATTGTCAGAAATCCGATAGCTCTAAAACGTTGAGTAGAGATCGGAGAACGGAAGAAATCGCATGCTGTCGGAAAATCCGGTACTGCTGTCGGAAATCCGATAGCTCCAATTTCTGGAAAATTGGTATTTTGCTCCAATTGCAAACATGTTATTCTTGCACCTGTTATCTGCACACCATTAATAAAAAATAAGATCAAATACATTCGAGATTTGTTATTCTCAAATCGAACGAGTGCGGAACGCATGCTCCAACAATGTCCCCCTTTTGATAATAACAAATCCTTATAAAAAGAAATCAAATAAATCCTATAGAGATATTGAAAAGTATATCATGTGTCTACAAGTGTGAACATATGATCTCCATGATCTCCCCCTTAATATGATTTCCCCCTTAATATTAGATCCTTCTAAAAATATTCTCCCCCGACATATAAACTCCCCCTACATGTATGCTCAGTGTAGTAATTAAGTATTTTAAGTGATTTAAGTGATTTAAGTGATTTCTTATTATCTTCTCGCCCTTTGATATTATCAAATGTAAAGAAAGAATATAGGGAAAGTTGGAGTACACTAGCGGAAGCTTTGTAAGTGATATGATATCGAGATAGGAAACCTTAGAGATGAGGCCAAGCATTCTAGTTATCTGTTATCAATATACATAAAGCAAATATACTTAACCATTATGAGATTCAAGTTCAATTATCAGAGAAAGACACATTAGCAGATTGAATATTGAATCGTTTCGGTCCAATTCTCATAAGAAGAAATTTTATAAATAACAATGAAGTGTAGTAGTGATACTTTGAGAAAGAATACATATGAATATATTTAAAATATACATGATCATGGAATTGTTAAACGTAACATAAATATACATAAAGCCAAACTTATGAACTTATAGAAACTTTGCAAGTATACATAAAAGGACCATTTTGTTTTTGCATAACAAGACACTTTACAATTCTTTCCAAGGTGCTTAACCTCACAATGCTCATTAAGACTTATCAGGAGGCTAAGTAGTGCTTGGTGGAGGATCCTTTTCAATTTTTTTTTAAATTTATTTCTTTCAAAATTTTTGGCAAAATATATGTTTTGCATTTGATTTTTTTTTTGAATATTTATATATATATAGGATCTACGAATTCACTTGCATGCAAAAAATGGTATAATGTGAATAAGTGCAAAGTAACAAAGTTGAAGGTAGCATTTATGAAATGTATTTTGTTATGTTCGATCAATCATGATGTATAAATAAAATAAATTTTATTAACATGTATTAGCAAAGTAAGTGTTTGTGATTGCTCATTGTCATAGATAAAAGATTTCTTATACTTAGAGGCATGCGAAAACAATTCTTAATTCCTATATGAAAGTTTCATTACAATGATAACTTAAGATTGAACATCATAATAATGTGTTAAGCTATTTTTATGAAAAATAACACATGAAGAATCATTTATGCAAGATTAAAAAAATTCTCATATGAACATTTATAGAAACAGGGAGCATAGAAAGTCTTTTGAGGAACACAAAGTGGAGGTGAAGAAAGATCGGACACGGATGCAGAAGTTCATGAAGTTCCTTGTTATGGGACTAAAATTAAAACCTAAGCCTGCTGAAACGGCTGAATGGGAAGTGCCTACGGAGGAGGAGCCGCGTCGCCAATCAGTTAGTCAGGCTCGACATAAGAAGGCAGTGGTAAGGAGACCAGATTATGATCTTCCAGAAAGCAGTGGAGCAGGCAGTCGAAATGAGGAGGATTCAGATTGAAAATGACTTCTGGGAGCTAACGCCATCCGATATCTTACTGTCGCCATCCGATAGCTTCCCATCCCAGATCTCTCCTTAATTTTATGAACTTCTTTTATGAGACATTTTAAGTACTCTTTTAGTAAAGTTCTGTAATAATTTTTAATATTTGGACATGATTTATGTTGGTGAACGTCTATGTTTTGATCGTTTAAGATTTAGTTTTTTTTAAAATGTATAGAAATTGTGATGTTTTTAATTTTATAGGTTATAAGTAGTGATATAATCATTGTGAAATGTCTAGGATTCCCAATTCTAGCCTAAGCATAGAAAAACGGGAATCTGGTAACGGTTTAGTGAATATATCCGCTAGTTGATTATCCGTGCCTATAAATGAAATTTTAATGTGGTTATTTTTAATATGATCTCTAATAAAATGATGTCTCACATCAATATGTTTAGACCTTGAATGATGGACCGGGTTGTATGTGTTGGACATGTATGTCACATCCCTTTGTTTGAAAATAACAAATCTCAAATTGTATTTGATCTTGTATTTTGTGTGTTTATAGTGTGCAGGAACTATAGGTGCAATACTCCACAGGCAGAAGGCAACAAAATTGAAAAATCTTGAAGAATGCACTATCGTCGGCGCTAGCGCTACTGCCAGGCGCTAGCCGTCCGACGAAATTGAAGCTGCGTTCGACAAAATTTCGTTCGACGAATTTGGCTCCGTTAGACGAAATTTTCGTTTGACGAACTTGAAACTTCGATCGACGAAAGTTCGTTCTACCATGCCACCGACAGTTTTTGGTACCGCCAGCGCTAGCGCTACCGCCTGGGGCTATCTCAATTCCGTGCACAGCGCCACGCCTCCGACGGTTTCACAACTGCTCAACACGACCGCTACCGTAGGCGCTATCAGCTACCGCAGTCGCTAGCTCCAAGATTTATAAAACGATGTATTCTCTCTCGTTTTGGGGTTAGTGCTTCCAGGGAGATTAACTGTGCCATATTTCCAGAGCTGCTACTCTGCCGAAAGTTCATCTCCCACTCAAATTCAAAGAAGATTTCTGGAGAAGGAAGCCACCAAGCTACATCCGAAGGACGATCGCTTCAACCTTGCTTATGCTACAGTGATCCTTCATCCTCAACTTCAGAGATCTCAAATAGGGAGTTTCATTATTGTTAATTTTATTTTCATTCCATATTCTTTTGTAATCGTTTAGTTAATTCGCCTTGTGTTGGCGACTAGGTATGGGTAGGACTTAGGGGGAAATTCGCCTTGTGTTGGCGACTAGTTCTAGGTGATTAGATCTAGGGGGGCTCGAGGCCATATTCGGGGAAGGATTGGCTAGAGCGGATTGAGGCCTTATCCGGGGAAGGATAGGCTAAAGCCAACCGGTTTGTGGGGATACAAGTCAGTATAGAAAAGGAAAAGAAATTTACATTTGTACGCCTCCGATTTCTAGCGATATAGAAATCAAATTTTTGTAAACACTTTTTCATATAATACAATCATGTATCTTTTGTGTTTACTTGATTTCTATCATTTGGCATAATTTTTAGAATTGCAAATTACAATTGTTTTCCTACTTTAAGTTATATTGATTATTTCATTCTAATTCACTCTAAACAATTTAGCAAAAAATTATAAAAATTTTATTCCCTTATTCACCCCCCCTCTAAGGGCGCCGTAAGATCCAACAAGTGGTATCAGAGGTAGGTTATTCCAAATGGCTTAAAAACAGGAATAATGGCATCTTATGATCTCACTTTTTTTGAGGGTCAGGGAATTAGTAGACCTCCAATATTTACTGGGTCAGATTATAATTATTGGAAAAATAGGACGCGTTGTTTTCTAATGACCCTAGATATTGAGGTTTGGAACATGGTAGAAGAAGAATACACTCCTCCTACATTTGTAGTTGGAGAGGTTATGTTAGAAAAACCCAAAGATAAATGGGATGATCGGGATAAACTCAAATGTAAAAATAATGCAAAAGCCATGAATGCTCTATTTTGTGCGTTAGACAGAAATGAATTTAATAGAATTTCTGCATGTACTACTGCATATGAAATTTGGAATCATTTGGAAGTTACTCATGAAGGTACGTCGCAGGTTAAAGATTTCAAGCTTTTCCAACTGGAGTCGGAATATGAAAAATTCCGAATGGATGAAAGTGAAGATGTTGATGGTATGTACACGCGGTTCACCAAGATCGTCAATGCCTCAAAAGCTCTTGGAAAGACCTTCTTAAATGGCGACTTGGTCTGTAAGATACTTCGTTCTCTTCCTCCAAAATTCAACCCGAAGGTGACAGCTATTTCGGAGTCTCACAACTTAAGAACGCTCCAAGTTGAGAGCCTCATTGGCAATCTCAAAACCCATGAGGTAGAACTCAAGATCCAATTTGATGAATACAACAAGGAGCCAAAGAAGAAGGCGTTGGCACTAAAATCAAAGAAAGAGTGCCAAGAGGATGAGGATGAAGATGAAGAAAGACTTTTGGTGAAGAACTTCTGAAAATTCATGCTCAATCCGGAAAGGAGAAACACCTTTCGAAAATATTTCCAAAAGGGTGAAAGATGGAAAGGGTCATCTTCAAAGAAGGAAAAAGAGAGTGACAATGAAGAAGAGAGACCTCCACCAGAATGCTATAATTGTAGGAAGACGGGGCACATAAGGAGCCAATGCCCAAAATTCTTGAAGGAGAAAAGGAGAAACGACACAAAGGGAAAGAAAAGAAGAAGGTGCTAAAGGCAAAGACATGGGATGACTCCTCTTCCTCCTCCTCTGAAGAATCAAGCGGGTCTTCATCAAGCGAAGTTGAGGAAGCAAACATGTGCCTCATGGGACATGGAAACGACGACGACACTAGTCGTCGTAGTGACACTGAGGTAACTCCTCCCACTTATGATGAATTGTTTAATGAATCCTTGAAACTTGCAAAGCTTTTGATAAAAATATGAAAGATAGTATTTTACTAAATCGTGAAAATGAATCTCTTATTAAAGAAAATCAAAAGCTTTCCAAAAAGGTAATTATTTTAGAAAAGAGAAAGGTTTCTTGCCAAGAGTGTGATCACTCCACTAAATTGGCAAAAGATATTGAAGAGTAACTTTCTAAAGCCCTCTCTCATGCCAAAACACTTACAAAAGAGAAGGGGGAATTAGAAAGGAAATTAGAAGCCTCTCTTTTGCAAATCAAAAATAATAAAAAAGGTTTTGAAAATAGGTGTGTCATGCTTGTGAAAGAAAATTCCTCACTTAAAGCACAAGTTCATGATCTCACCATGGCCATTAAAAATTTGGAATTGGCCAAAAATCACTGGAAATGATTTTAGGGAACCAGTGCCATGGTTTTGGAAAATTTGGGCTCGGATATCGAGGTAAGAGCTACCGCCCGGCGCTAGCCACTAATGCCGGCGCTAGCACCTCATACCAGTAACCTGAATTCTCTTTTTCCAAATGTTTTTCTGTAAATCCAGTTTCTTCCAGCAAGAAAATTTTCCAGAAAAGGGTCTCAACCCCCTTTATTTCGTGTGCAAACTAGGTTAGGTCACACATGTAGTTCTTGTAGGAAAATAAAACAAAATGCTTTAAAACAAATCTGGGTACCTAAGGCTTCCACTTATTCTTTGGGTGGTACCACTTGGGTATCCGGATATTTACTCTCATCTTCTTTCTAGATGTGCAGGTTGGCTAAGGAAAATGAAGACGTGTGGTACTTGGATTCAGGATGCTCCAAGCACATGACGGGCAATAAAGCAAAGTTCCTTAGCCTAGAAAAGAAGAAGGGAGGGATCGTGACGTTTGGTGACAATGGAAAAGGAAGAATCATGGGAATTGGTACAGTTGGTAACGAATCCTTCACTATATCAAATGTTCTTTATGTAAAAGTGCTAAAACATAATCTTATTTCAATTAGCCAATTATGTGATAAAGGATTAGATGTTTTATTTGAATCTTCTACTAATCTATACAAAATATCTAATCCTATTACAAACAATATTTTACTAACTGCACCAAGAATACACAATGTTTATATAGTTTCATTTCATGATCTTTCAAAATCATCTTTAAAATGTTTTATTACCAAAAATGATGAACTTGAACTTTGGCATAGAAGGCTAGGACATGCTAGCACAAAGCTTATTGTAAAACTTGCCAAAAGAGATTTAATTAGAGGATTGCTTAGATTAAATGGAAATTTACCTTCACTTTGTTCACCATGTCAAAAAGGTAAAACTACTAGATCCTCTTTCAAAAGTAAAAATTTCAATTCTACTTCAAGACCTTTGCAAATAATTCATATGGATCTTTTTGGTCCCGTTAGCACTCCAAGTCTTGGTGGTAGATTATATACATATGTCTTGATAGATGATTTTTTAAGATATTGTTGGACATTATTTCTCTCTTCCAAATCCGATGCGTTTTGTGAATTTGCAAAATTATGTACTCGTATTCAAAATGAAAGTGATTTAAAAATTAAATGTTTTCGCTCGGATCATGGAGGAGAATTTGAAAAATGAAAAATTTACATCTTATTGTGATATGTTAGGCATAAAACATGAGTTCTCTGCACCACGCACACCACAACAAAATGGTGTTGTAGAAAGAAAGAATAGGACACTTCAAGAGCTAGCACGCATTATGTTATGTGAATATAAATTACCTAAGTCCTTTTGGGCCGAAGCCGTAAACACATCATGTTATGTTATAAATAGAATCATGCTTCGCCCATCTTTAAATCTCACACCATATGAACTTTATATTCAAAAGAAGCCAAATGTATCTTACTTCAAAGTTTTTGGTTGTAAATGCTTTATTTTAAATACAAAAGATAGCTTGGGAAAGTTTGATGAAAAATGTGATGAAGGAGGAACATTTCTTGGATACTCTTCAACTAGTAAAGCTTATAGAGTTTTTAATAAAAGAACTAGAAAAGTTGAAGAGTCAATTAATGTGAAATTTGATGAGCTTGTTCCTTGTATAGAAAGACTTTCCGCAGGCAAAGAGGATGATCTATTACCTCCTTTGGAGCATGGTGATGAAGAACCTTCCAAAGAAGAAGAAGTGGAGTCCAAGAAAGATGAATATGTACCTCCAAGCATCTTAAAATTCACAAAGGATCATCCACGAAACTTATAATTGGTGAACCATCCATCGGGGTAAGAACTCGCTCTTCTCTTCATGAATCGTTTTCAAATATTTGTTTTGTTTCCAAAATAGAACCAAAAACCGTTTCTACCGCTTTAAACGATGAATTTTGGTTTTTGGCTATGAATGAAGAGTTAGAACAATTTGAGCGACATAATGTTTGGAAATTAGTAGAAAGACCATCTAATCACCCGGTTGTAGGCGTAAAATGGATTTTCAAAAATAAATTAGATGGTGAGTCTAGAATATCTAGAAATAAAGCACGCTTAGTAGCACAAGGATATTCCCAAATCGAGGGGATAGATTTTGATGAATCTTTTGCACCCGTTGCTAGATTGGAGTCTATAAGAATTTTTCTAGCATTTGCAAGCTTTAAAAGAATACAACTATTTGAAATGGATGTGAAAAGTGCGTTTCTAAACGGGTTTGTAAAAGAAGAAGTTTATGTTGAACAACCCCCCAGTTTTATTAATGAAAAATTTCCAAATCATGTTTATAAACTAGAAAAAGCGCTTTATGGTTTAAAACAAGCGCCCCGTGCATGGTATGAAAGACTTACATCATTTTTATTGAAGCACGGTTATATTATGGGAAGTGCGGATAATACTCTCTTCATTAAGCACAATAATGATGATATGATTATTTTACAAATATATGTTGATGATATAATTTTTGGATCTACTAATGAAGAGATGTGTAATGAAGTTATTTTAGTTATGAAAAATGAATTTGAAATGAGTCTAGTAGGAGAATTTTCTTATTTTCTTGGTTTTCAAATATCTCAAAGAATTGATGGTATCTTTGTATGTCAAACAAAATATGTCCATGATATGCTTAAACGTTTTGGATTTGAAAACCTTAAACATGCTTCTACACCAATGAGTGCGTCACTTAAATTAGGAAAAGATGAATCAGGAATTTCAATTGATCAAACCTTATATAGAGGTATGATAGGATCCCTACTTTATCTTAGTGCAACTAGACCCGATATTATGTTTGCCGTATGCTTATGTGCTCGATTTCAAGCCAATCCAAAAGAATCTCATTTAAAAGCAATAAAACGAATTTTTAGATATCTCATTGGGTCATCTAGATTAGGATTATGGTACCCACATAATGATTCATTTAAATTGCATGGCTATTCCGATTCGGATTATGCCGGTTGTTCACTTGATAGAAAAAGCACTAGTGGTACTTGTCATTTTCTAGGACCTTCATTAGTTGCATGGTCTAGTAGGAAACCAAATTCGGTTGCACTCTCCACCATGGAGGCCGAATACATTGCATTAGGGAGTTGTTGTGCACAAGCTCTATGGATGAGCCAAACTTTAGAGGACTTTGGTTTTCATCTAAAACTTATTGAATTAAAATGTGACAACAAAAGTGCCATTGATCTCACAAATAATCTGGTACACCACTCTAGATCCAAACATATAGATGTGCGTCATCATTTCATAAGGGATCACATTAAAAAGGAAAATGTAAGGATTAGTTTCATTGGCACGGACTCTCAACTTGCTGATATATTTACCAAACCTCTTCCTGATGCAAGGTTTCAAATGTTAAAATTGGAATTAGGAGTCTTAGACATCATAGGATGAATAACATGTAAAACGCTAATGTTTTATGCAATTTCAGTAATCAAGACATCTCTGAATATTACACAATTTCTGCATAAGACTACTCTTAAGACCCCTAACCAATATCAAAAATAAAAAATTTAAAATTCTTCAAAAATCGTGTACTGTTTGCCGCGCTATCACTAGCGCCGGCGCTAGCGTGGGTGTGTGATTTTTCTGTTTTTTAAAATTTCTAAAAATCAACAAAAATATGTTAGTTTATATGTACAAATTTATTTTTTGTGTTTCTGTCTATTTTATTTTTGTTTTATTCATATTATGAAAAATCGACTACAAAAATTCAAATTTCAAAAATTACAAAAATATGTTGTTGTGATTTTCTTTTTTTTAATTGATTTAAAAATGTTAAAATAAAAAAAAACTGTATGATCTTTATTGCCAATATCAAGCATGCATGAATTCTATTATTTAGAATTATTTACAATGTTAAAACATATTCTTTTAAATTACTATGAACATTGTTTTGCTTATCATGCTTTGATATATCTATTTAAAGTGCATCAATTGTATTGAAAAATATGTGTAGAACCAAGCTTAGCATGCCTCTAAGTATGAGTAAATGTATTATGATTGATAATGATACCTTTCACTCACTTGTTTTGGTAATCAACATGTGTGTTTAAATCTAAAATTGCTTGCTTGTGTATTGTATTTGTACAAAGAATTAAAACTTGCATATGTTTATTGCCTACACTACATTTGAATTGCACTTATGAAATTTAGAAGAGTGGTTAAGTTTAGAAAATTGGGTTTGCAAAACAAGTGTATTCGGAGAATGTTGTCTCACAAATATGAACAAAAAATTATATATGTGAACAAATATAACTCTACCAAGCACTACTTGAACCTCCTGATAAGTCTTCATAAGCATTGTGAGGTTGAGCACCTTGGAAAGAATAGTAAAGTATCTTGTGCAAACCTTTGTTACTACGCCACTTTGTTGAAAGAATTTATGTGCATTTAAAGTGTGTGAAAGTTGATATACTTGTGTTTTATTGTGCACTTTACTTTACATAGGTCTTGTATTTTGTTGATTTAAATCAATTGTTAACATTGCCCAAAATACACTTATGTGAACATCATTAACTTTCATAACACTTTTTCTCATGAGTATTGGATTATAATACTTTATCTCTGCTACTCTTTATATAAAAATGCACTAGATAACCTAGCATGATCTCTACAATGTTTTGGTATCTCTTGAACTTAAAATTAAGTAACATTGTAGTCTAATCTCTTTTTGATATGTTCATTTCATGCTTGGTATCTTTATGAGAAACTTTGAGATTTCAAAAGGTTAAAACATCTTTCAATTTTAATTTAAAACTCATATTTTTACTTATGCTTTTCATGCTTACAAAAAGATGTTTATTATAATCTTCCGCTTGCTTACAACTCTTATCTTTTTATTTGAAATCTCTTATATATGCCTTTCTTAAACTCTTTAACATTTCATATATTACAAAAGCTCGATCATGATTTATAACTAGCCTAAAGAATGCCTCCTTACTACCTTCACCCCACCTTCTTTTGATAATACCAAAAGGGGGAGATTAATTGAAGAAATCTATATAGGAGAAATATAGAAGATTAAGGGGAGAATAATTCATTAATTCATGTACTATCATTTAGGGGGAGTAAAACATAAATTGCATTTATGTAGGGGGAGCAATAAGATAGGGGGAGTATGCATATCATCATACTTATCATATACTACAGTTGCACTATTATCTTTCTTATCATATACTATAAACACTAGTGTTGATTTCTTGCTAAGAGGATTTGTTATTATCAAAAGGGGGAGATTGTTGGACATGTATGTCACATCCATTTGTTTAAAAATAACAAATCCCAAATTGTATTTGATCTTGTATTTTGTGTGTTTATAGTGTGTAGGAACAATATGTGCAATACTCCACAGGCAGAAGGCAGCAGAATTAAAAAATCTTGAAGAATGCACTATCGTCGGCGCTAGCGCTTCCGCCAGGCGCTAGCCGTCCAACGAAATTGAAGCTACGTTCGACAAAATTTCGTTCAACGAATTTGGCTCCGTTCGACGAAATTTTCGATCGACGAACTTTAAACTCCGATCGACGAAAGTTTGTTCTGCCACGCCACCGACAGTTTTCGCTACCGCCAGCGCTAGCACTACCGCCTGGCGCTATCTTAATTTCTTGCACAATGCCACGCCTCTGATGGTTTCGCAACCGCTCAACACGACCGCTACCGCAGGCGCTATCAGCTACCGCAGGCGCTAGCTCCAAGATTTATAAAACGATGTATTCTCTCTCGTTTTGGGGTTAGTGCTTCTAGAGAGATTACCTGTGCCGTATTTCCAGAGCTGCTACTATGCCGAAAGTTCATCTCCCACTCAAATTCAAAGAAGATTTCTGGAGAAGGAAGCCACCAAGCTACATCCGAAGGATGATAGCTTCAACCTTGCTTATGCTACAACGATCCTTCCTCCTCAACTTCAGAGATCTCAAATAGGGAGTTTCATTATTGTTAATTTTATTTTCATTCCATATTCTTTTGTAATCGTTTAGTTAATTCGCCTTGTGTTGGCGACTAGGTCTTGGTAGGACTTAGGGGGAAATTCACCTTGTGTTGGCGACTAGTTCTAGGTGATTAGATCTAGGGTGGCTCGAGGCCATATCCGGGGAAGGATTGGCTAGAGCGGCTTGAGGCCTTATCCGGGGAAGGATAGGCTAAAGCCAACCGGTTTGTGGGGATACAAGTCGGTATAGAAAAGGAAAAGAAATTTACATTTGTACGCCTCCGATTTCTAGCGATATAGAAATCAAATTTTTGTAAACACTTTTTCATATAATATAATCATGTCTCTTTTGTGTTTACTTGATTTCTATCATTTGGCATAATTTTTAGAATTGCAAATTACAATTGTTTTCCTACTTTAAGTTAAATTGATTATTTCATTCTAATTCACTCTAAACAATTTAGCAAAAAATTATAAAAATTTTATTCCCTTATTCACCCCCCCTCTAAGGGCGCTGCAAGATCCAACAGTATGTTAAATCAATTGCACTTTTATTATCACACCATAATTCAATAGTTTGTTGTTTAACATTAAAATCTTCTAATGTTTGTGTCATCCAAAGAGCTTGTACACAACAACTACCAAGTGCGATATATTCGGCCTCGGTGGTTGAGAGGGCAACATAATTCTGTTTCCTATTCGACCAAGAGATAAGTGAATGGCCTAAAAAATGATAAGTGCCACTAGTGCTTTTACTATCTAGTGAACAACCGGCATAATCAGAATCAGAATAACCAAATAAAGTAAAATCATCACTGTGTGGATACCACAAACCAAGTTTAGATGTGCCAATTAAATATCTAAAGATTCTTTTAACTGCTTTTAAATGAGATTTTTGGGATTAGCTTGAAATCTAGCACATAAACAAACTGAAAACATAATATCTGGTTTAGATGCAGTCAAATATAAAAGTGAACCTATCATGCCTCTATATAAAGTTTGATCTATAGATATTCCATTTTCATCTTTTCCTAATTTTAAAGATACACTCATAGGAGTATTTTCTTGTTTGAGATTTTCAAATCCAAATCATTTTAAAACATCATGAATATATTTTGATTGGTTAATAAAAACTCCATCATATTTTTGAACAATTTGAAATCCTAAGAAATATTTTAATTCTCCTACCATACTCATCTCAAATTCACTTTCCATCGTTTTTACAACATAATTACACAACTCTTCATTAGTGGCTCCAAAAATAATATCATCAACATAAATTTGTAAAACAATTAAATTATCATCAACTTGCTTAATGAAGAGTGTACAATCAAGACCACCCATTTTAAAACCATTTTGTAATAAATATAAAGTCAATCTATCATACCATGCTCGTGGTGCTTGTTTTAAACCATACAAAGCTTTTAGCAATCTATATACGCGATTAGGAAATTTTTCATTTGTAAATCCTGGGGGTTGTTCAACATAAACTTCTCCGTTAATCAACCCATTTAAAAATGCAGTTTTAATATCCATTTGCAACAATTTGAATCTTTTATGACTAGCAAATGCAACAAAAATTCTAACTGCTTCCAATCGCGCTACGGGTGCAAATGTTTCATCAAAATCTACCCCTTCAATTTGATTATACCTTTCGCGCTACAAGTCTAGCTTTGTTTCTAGTGACCCTAGAGTCACTATCTAATTTATTTTTGAAAACCCATTTGACTCCTACCACTGGATGATCACTAGGTCTATCAACAAGAGTCCAAACTTTATTTCTTTCAAATTGGTTAAGTTCTTCATTCATAGCTAAAAACCAAGATTCATCATTTAAAGCGGTGGCAACATCCTTTGGTTCTATATTAGAGACAAAACATAAATTTGTAAAACTTTCATGTAAACTAGAACGTGTACGTACCCCACTTGATGGTTCTCCAATAACAAATTCTTGCGGATGATCTTTTGAGAACCTTAGCTCGGTTGGAGGTACATATCCTTGTTCTTCTTCTTCTTCACCATCTTTTTCGTCTTCTTTCTCTACTTTTTCTTCATCATCATCATCATTTTTCCTCAGATTTTGTTCCCATCTTCTTCATTTTTCTCATTACCTGCAACTTTAGTATTTTCTACACAAGAAATGTTTTCATCAAATTTTACATGAATAGTTTCTTCAACCACTTTAGTACGTTTATTATAAACTATATAGGCCTTGCTAGCTGAAGAATAACCAATGAAAATTCCTTCATCACATTTTTCAACAAATTTACCTAAGTTATCTTTTGTATTCAAAATAAAGCATTTACAACCAAAAACTTTAAAGTAAGATACATTTGGTTTTCTTTGAAAATAAATTTCATAAGGAATTAATTGTAATGTAGGACGAATCATGACACGATTAATAATATAGCATGCAGTACTAACCGCTTCGGCCCAAAAATATTTTGGCAATTTAAATTCACAAAGCATAGTACGCCCTAATTCTTGAAGTGTTCTATTTTTCCTCTCCACCACACCATTTTGCTGTGGTGTGCGAGGAGCGGAAAATTTGTGTTTTATCCCAAATTCATTACAATATGAAATAAAATTTTCATTATCAAACTCTCCTCCATGATCTGATCTAATGCATTTTACTTTTAAATCAAGTTCATTTTGAATACGTGAAATTAGTTTTACAAATTCATCAAAAGCATCAGATTTTGAATTTAAAAACAGTGTCCAACAAAATCTAGAATAATCACCAATAATAACAAATGTATATTTTCTACTTCCTAGACTTTGTGTAATTGGACCAAATAAATCCATATGTACTAACTGTAAAGGTCTAGAAGTAGAAATAACATTTTTGCTCTTAAACAATGATTTAGTAAACTTTCCTTTTTGGCATGGTGAACACAATGATAAAAGCTTTCCATTTAAATTCGGTAAACCTTTAATTATTTTATTCTTTGAAAGCTTTACTATTCGTTTAGCACTAGAATGTCCTAGTTGCCTATGCCATAATTCAAGTTCATCGTTCTTTGAAATAAAACATTTAAGTGTAGAATGAGATAAATCATGAAAAGTGATTGTATAGACATTGTTTATTTTTGGTGCAGTAAGTACGATTTCGTTTGTTTTAGAATCAATAATTTT
This sequence comes from Dactylorhiza incarnata, assembly GCA_033032865.1. Classification (NCBI taxonomy): domain Eukaryota; kingdom Viridiplantae; phylum Streptophyta; class Magnoliopsida; order Asparagales; family Orchidaceae; genus Dactylorhiza; species Dactylorhiza incarnata. Next base: position 1,227,944 of record JAWHQI010000330.1, on the reverse strand, counting down.
GCAAAGGTTTGAGCTAGAGTCAAATAAAACATTTAGATTTTTATCACATAGTTGACTAATAGAAATTAAATTATGTTTAAAACCTTTAACATATAAAATATTTGAAATTTTAAATTCTTTGTTACCTACTACTCCAATGCCTTTGACTTTACCCTTGCCATTATCTCCAAATGTCACTGTTCCACCTTTCTTCATCTCCAGGCTAAGGAACTTTGATTTATCGCTCGTCATGTGTTTTGAACATCCAGATTCCAAATACCACACGTCTTCCTTGTTCCTAGCCTGCACGGACATCTAAAAAGATGATGAGAGTAAAGATCTGGTTACCCAAGTGGTCCCTCCCATGGTATAGGTGGAAGCCTTAGGTACCCAGATTTGTTTAACACTAACTTTTCCTTTCTTCCAGCATGAGTCCGAGATGTGACCAAATCGATGACATTTGGCACATGCAATGAATAGTGAGGAACCATTCTTTAATGGTTTCTCTGGACTCTTGCTGGAGGAAACATCTTTATGTGTGAACTTAGAAAAAATTTTATTTTGAAAAAGAGGTTTTTTGAACCTGGAGCTGTCGCTGGCGACAGCAGCTGTCGGAATTTTCCGATAGCTTCCAGAGCTTCCAGAAACGTATCCTAGTCCAAATTTTGCTGACCCATGACATTGGTTGCCTAAAATCATATCCATAGATTTTTTTCCCAACACCAAATTTTCCAATTGCCATGTTCAATTCATTTACTTTGGACTTTAAAATTGAATTTTCTTTTACTATCATGCCACATCGATTTGCAAATTTTTTCTTGTAATTCTCTAATTGAGAATGAGAAGTTTTGACAACCGTTTCTAAGTCTTTTTTTCTCTTTTAGAAGTTGATCAATTTTTTGATCGGACTTAGAAATAGTGTTTTCAAGTTCTTTTATCCTTGTCGAAGAGTGATCACACTCTTGACAAATTACCTTCTCATTCCCAATAGATTTCAACTCATTTGATAACTTTTTATTTACTTTCAAAAGATCTTTATTTTCACATTTTAAAAAATCAATTTCCTTTAGGCTTTTATCCAAAAATTTGCAAGTTTTCATAAATTCAGAATATAAATCATCATAAGATGGAGGAGTTACCTCAGTGTCGCTTTGGACACTGCTATTGTCGTCAGATGACGCATTTTCTTTCCCCATCAAGCATACATTTGCTTCTTCTTTATCTTCATCGCTTGCTTCACTTGAGCCTTCAGAAGTTGTGATGCCAAGTCTCCGCCTTCAGAACCTTCTTTTTGAACTTCTTATCGTGCCTCTTCTCTTTCTGCTCTCTCAGATATTTTGGGCACTTGCTTCTTATATGTCCAATCTTTTTGCAATGATAGCATTCCGGTAGCGGACGTTCTTCTTCATCACCATTTTTCCTTTGCCTTTGTTGTAGGAAAAATCCTTCTTTTTGAAAATTTTTCTAAATGAGTTTCTCCTCTCAGGATTTCTCATAAACTTCTTAAAGTTCCTCACAAACAGTCCTTCTTCATCTTCCTCACTTTCTTCAGTCTTACTTTCAATTTCCTTTTTAGATTTCAACGCCAAGCTCTTCTTTTTGGGCTCCAAATTGTACTCTTGGCTTTGAATCTTCAACTCCACTTCATGAGTTTTTAGATTCCCAATGAGGCTCTCCAATTGTAAGGTCTTAAGATCATGTGACTCAGAAATTGCAGTCACTTAGGATTGAACTTCGGGGGAAGTGATCTTAAGATTTTCCTTACTAAATCTCCATTGGAGAAAACCTTACCCAACACCTTTGAATCGTTCACGATTTTAGTGAATTGTGTGTACATTGTATCAATTTATTCATCCACCTCCATTTTGAATCTTTTGAACTCTGACTCCAGTTGAAATAACTTTGAATCCTTTACCTGCGAAGTACTTTCATGAGTAATTTCTAAAAGATTCCAAATTTCAAATGCAGTATCACTAGCACAAACTCTATTAAATTCAGTGCGATCTAGTGCGTAAAATAAAGCATTCATGGCTTTTGCATTGTTCTTACATTTTAATTTATCATTGTCATCCCACTTGTCTTTGGGTTTGTCCATAGTTACATGTCCTACAATAATTGTTGGGGAAGTATAACTCGTCTCGACCATATTCCAAACTTCTATGTCGAGAGCTATTAGAAAACACCGCATTCGGGTTTTCCAATAGTTATAGTCTGTGCCCGTAAAAAGTGATGGCCTACTAATTCCTTGCCCCTCAACGAACGCGTGATCGTTGTGCGCCATTACTCCCGGTGGTAAAACCGTTTTGGAGTAACCTTGCTCTGATACCACGTGTTGGATCTTGTGGCGCCCTTAGAGGGGGGGGGGGGGGGGGGGGGGTGAATAAGGGCCTTTTTAAATTATGATTTTTTACTTAAGAATTTTTAAAACAATTTTGCTTTTCTAAAAATCACTTATAAAAATTTTCAAACTATGAAAATTTTAAATTAATTCAAACACAAATTTTTAAGTTAAAAATTAAACAATAAAATTTGCAATTAAAAGAAAGTCATAATTTTATTAATTAAGAAAATGACATACAATAAAAGTGATCTTAACAATCCTTCTCCTATGGATTGGAAGGCTATCACTTGTCTCTCCCTAGACCAAGCCCAAGCCTATCCTCTAGATCTTCCCAAGATCTAGACGTAGCACACAAGGCCACAATTTCCTACCAAACCATGCAAGGACTTGGACGCTCCGCACAAGGAAGCAATTTTCCCCTAAGCCACGCAAGGACTTAGACGTCACGCACAAGGAGACGATTTCCCTACCAATACAGAGTGAAATGTATATAAATGAAAATACAAAATCAAATGAAGAACTCCCTAGAAATTCAGATCTCTGAAAGGAAGGTTGAAGCCTCGAGATGATCGGTTATGTAGAAGCGCGTCCGATCTCATCATCAATTTCAAACCTTCTAAGCACAAATGGGAGTTGATGAGGTTCTGGAGCTCTCTAGTTCGTATGCACTCAGGAAAGGACTTGGAGATATGAAAAAAACTTTATTACATGAAGTTCTGAGCCCTTTATTATAAAAGAGAGATAACGACATCCGTTAGCTAGCTATCGCCAAAATCCGATAGCTCTAAAATGTCGGAACTGCTTGCGTAATTGCTGCACGTCGTAGAGTTACGGGAAGTTCGTGCACTGTCGGAAATCCGTTAGCTCGCTATCGCCAAAATCTGATAGCTTGCGTAACTGCTGCACGTCGTGGAGTTACGGGAAGATTGTGCACTGTCGAAAATCCGTTACTGCTGTCGGAAATCCGATAGCTCTAAAACATTGAGTAGAGATCGGAGAACGGAAGAAATCGTGCGCTGTCGGAAATCCGGTACTACTGTCAGAAATCCGATAGCTCCAATTTCTGGAAAATCAGTATTTTGCTCCAATTGCAAACATGTTATTCTTGCACCTGTTATCTGCACACCATTAATAAAAAATAGGATCAAATACATTCGGGATTTGTTATTCTCAAATCGGACGAGTGCGGAATGCATGCTCCAACAATTTCTTCCTTTGTCTTCATTCTTCTCTGCGTTCGACGAACACGCCAAGTCTCTTCTATCCGTAGCTCCTTTCCCGTCTCAGCGGATCCGCTGAGACAGTGAGCTCGTCCCAGCAGATTTGACCCCTCGTCTCAGCGGTCGACTATCTTCCTTCTGAGTTCGACGAAACTCCTTCTACTAACTTCCTGAGATTTATAAGCTAGAGAAATGATCAAATACAAAGTGAAGTATTCTTGACTTGGTGACATCTTCAAAGAAGGTATCATGTGGGCAAGATTCCCAACAATCTCCCCCTATTTGAAGAAGTCAGAATCTTAAGTCAAGACTACTTTCACTTGTCAATAAATGTTACAAGCTTAAATGACAGATTTTGACTTATCTTTTGCTTCTCTTCTGAGTACATCAAGTTTATAGCTCCCTCTTGATTTTATTTCTCTTCTTGTGGCTCCCCCTACACCTTTGCTCCCCCTATCTTTGAGGTCTTCTTGAGCATCTAGTCTTTGAAATGTTGATGCCATTTCTCACCCTTTCTGACTTCTTTCCTGCATCTCTCCTTTAGATAGACAATAAATCAAGCACCCCCTTGCTCAGTTATAGTTCTTCCAACTCCTGGGGGATTTTCTGTGTTTCCTGCATACTACATAAACAACATCTGATGTCTAGCATAACCTGCATAACCTGCATCTGATTTTTAGCATATGCCCATGTATGATGCATTTTGCTAGCTAAGCACACAAGGTGCAGGGCACGCTATCAGTTATCCGCAAGCAATAACTAGATATAGCAGTAATTGTATTTTTATGAATAGTATGCCGCAATAACATCATAGGCATATGCCTTATAAGCATTCATATATAAATGTTATACTAGAATTGTTCGTATATGAGATTAGTCATATAACTGGACCCATTGTTCTTAACGTAATATGAACTTAAGAAAGAAATGTCTTTCAATTGTTTTTAAACAGGATGTCTTCTTGTGCCTTGCTAGAGCTGGCTTCCTTTGCTTCCTTCTTTTTCTTTCGCCTATAGAAGTTCATTGGCTTCGGTATTTTCATTGGAGGAGGAGGAGGACCGTTAGGAAAAGCCATCTTATGTCTTGTTCTTTCTTCCAGATTCTTCACGTGACGATTCCATTCGATAGGGGAGTACACTCTCTCATGGTCTTTCTGACCGTGACCAAATGCTATCCAAGATTCTGTGATGATTTCGTTCGAGCGAGGACTCCACCGGCTAGATTCTGTTCAGGATGAGAGCTATGGACTGCACATGTAGAGCTTGAAGTTGAGAGATGTCATCCCTTATTGACTTAACTGAAAGACTTTATTTAAGGGTAGCTAATCACCTAGAGGGGCGGGGCGGGGGGGGGGGGGGGGGGGGGGGGGGGTGGGGTGAATAGGTTATTTTAAAATCTATTTGCAATTCTTGATTAAATCCTAAATGAATGTGAAAGAAGATCAGAGCTTTCAAGAAACAAACACAATCACAAACACACAGAATTTTATAGTGGTTCCCCTATCTTGGGTAATCCACTTTCCCCCTTCTCCCCTCTAGCAGTGTGCTAGATAGGGTTTATATCTCCTCCAGATCTCAGACCATCAAAAAGGTCTTAAGGCTCAAATCTCAACAGATCTTACAGTCTCAGATCTCAACAGATCCTACACTCTCAGATCTCAACAGATCCTACAATCTCAGATCTCAACAGATCCGACCTCACCCTTTATAACAATAGGCTTACACTCAGATTCACCCCTGAATCTTACAATTCAGATCACTCCTGATCCTACACCTCAGATCCTTAAAAGATCATACACTCAGATCTGACAACTCAGATCCTACAGAAATTTAAAGAAGTAGAAATAACACTTAGACTCAGATTCTCCAATGTATTGAGTCTTCTTGATCTATCTGAAAGATCAGACAGAAAACTTCAGCAGAACAGCAACATCGAAATGGTCTTCTTGAATTGCACAGGCTGTGATGACTGTTCTTCTTTAGGAAGACATATTCTTCCTCCTTGACCTTCTCTCTTCAGAATTAATCTCAGCACCATATTGCTAAAGGAATTTCTTGTAGTACAATCTTGAAAGAGGAGATGGCTTCTTCAAATTCATCCTCAGATTTTCTCTCGAACGACGGAGAAGATAATGGCTTTCAATAGGAATGTTCTACATCTGAATCATAGGTCATGCCTTCTATTTATAACCCACCATCCGCAACATCTGAGACGCTCCTCCATGTCAGCATGACGTTAGATCTCCAACGGTCTTTAGTGGCTTCAGAATAGACGAGGAGATTAGACATGGTCATCATCTCGACATGGCTCCGCTTGGTGTAGATGTACTGTTACACATTTCTTAACTCAGAGCTTTTCAGGAAAAGGGCGTTGAGCACTGTGTATCTCTGTCGACGCTTTTTCTATAAGGCGTCGAGCAATGTGTAGATGCTCGACACTTTCTACTTAGACTGAATCTCTTAACTCCTCCTTCTTAGGCGTCGAGCAATCCTTAGTCATTCAACGCTTTTTATCTGTAGGATTCAAGCAATGTACAGGAGCTCGACGCTTCTTAACTTTGCCTTCACATCTAGACTCTTTTTGCTGACTTTGAGTTAACTTAAGTTTAGTCGACACTTCTTATTCCACGGCGTCGAGGGATATTCCTTGGCTCGACGCTTCTTGACTTGATCTCAGATCTTCAGCAGCGACCTTGCCTTTTTTGAGACAGCAGACATGAGTCGACGCTTCTGGGTCACAGGCTTCGAGCGATGTATAGTGTCTCGATGCTTGTGAACTTAGATGAATTTCTTGAGCACCTAGCTTGACCTGATCTCCTGCACAGTGATTCTAGAAAGTATATCAAATACATTCTGAGTTATATCTTTGACTTAGGAATGGACTTCTCCAAATCTATGATATTGTGGGCAATGGTCCCAACAATCTCCCCCTATTTGAAGAAGTCATAACCTTAGTCAATGATATACCCCTTTTTACAAAGATAACCAATATTTTCTTCACAGGGAATCATAATATGATGAGTATAATACTTCATAAAATAAGATTACCAAAACATTCTAACAAAAGAAATTATCTCAGACATGATTTATAATATGAGCACAAAATCACAAATTACATGATCTACATCACAAGCAGTTCAGAATAAATCATGTAAATATAAGGAAAGAATCACATCACAGACATATATATATATATATATGATGATGATAATAAAAGATAGTTTGCTCTGGGAGCTCATCAAGATTGTCCAAAATTATATTAAATACATTCTCTGAGAACTTTTAAGAAAGATTCAAATCCTATTGCTATTCAGGTTCCTTGATATCTATTCCTCTTTTGGCTCTCTTGGATAGGGCTTCAGCAACTTCTTTCCTTCTCTTGAAGTAGCCAAACGGCTTTGGGAAATATCTGATTGGCTCCTTATCACTTGCCTGAACTTTCCCAGCCAGTTTGTCAGCTTTGAACTTTATCTCCAGCTCCTCCTGATCCCTGTGCTTCAAACACTCAGCTTCGGAGTACCATTTCCCCCTTTCTTCTGGATTACCTTTCACAGCTTCCCATGCTGCCAGAATCATTTCCCTTGATGAGGGCGACCAATATTCATAATCATCCCTTGATTCAACTTCTTCTCTGAATTTCCTTTTGCTAGATTCTACTTGTTCACTGGTAATGTTCTTTCTCTTGGTTTTATCTTCAGGACTGTACATCTTGGCAATTTGCTTTTGAATTTGTGTAAGAGATGCTGGCTTGGTCTCAGAGACTTGATCATTATAATCTATGTGAGGATAGCCAAAAGTTTCTCTTATAGAATTGGAGGTCCACACAGCATGCTCAGAGCTGGCTTGAATCATTGACCTCTCCCCCTTTAGGACTTCTTCAACTATATGATCTCTCAGTACATTCTTCTGAAACCTAACCTGGCCTTCCAGATGATTTACTCCACTTTCAATGATTTTCTTGACCTTGAGAAGGTGGTCATCTATAGTATCTGTATTTAACTTTACTTGATCCTTTAGAATGGAGGAGCTCTCATCAATCTTGGCTAGTATAGTAGCATCATGCTGTTGCAGCTTAGCTTCTATTTTAGCTGTACCTGTGAGAGTCTGTGCAACTTGTTCTTTGTACAACACTTGCATATTGTTGCTTAGAATTCCCTGATTCTGTTGCACATCATCTGCAGTCTTTGCAATACCTGCTTGTTTTTCTTTGATTTCCATTGAAGTCTCCTTGATTGAATCTAGCTGTACAGTTGTATAGTCCACAGAAGCACCAGCTCTTTTGAAATTTTTTACCATTTCCTCTCTCAGTGCATTCATCCGATGATTGACTTTAAATCTGACCAATTTCATTTGAAAATCTACATCATTTTTCAATTTTGTGTTATTTTCTTCAATATATTATTCCAATAATCTTCTTTGATTATGGAGCAACTCCTCCAGCTGAGGTAGTATTGGACTTAGATCCACATTGATTTCTCTTGCTATTCCAGCACTTCTACTACTTTCCTCTCTGATGAAAGAATCACCTCTCTGGCTCATATGTGAGCTAGAGGATTCTATCTTGATCACCTTCTCAGCCTCTTTCCTTGTGGTTTCAGGCTCTCCTTCCACATCCATAGCATCAACAGCAGGATTCTCTTGAGCAGGAAACTCTTGCTGATGCTCCCCCTCAAATGGTGCATTGTCTGGATCAAGATTCTCAGGGGCAAGGATCTCATGCTGAGACTCCCCCTCAACGTCTGCATTGTTAAAATCAGTATTGTCAGGAGCAAGGATCTCATCCTGAGCCTCCCCCTCAACTGCTGCCTTGTTAAATTCAGTATTATCCTGAGAAGGGATCTCATCTGGAGCCTCCCACTCATTTTGAAACTTCCCCTCATCTCTAGCAGGGGATCCAGGTTGACCTCCTCTCTCTTCTTCTTCTTTCTCTTTCCTATATTTTTCTTTGTTGTTCTTGTCAACCCCTTCCAGTATTGGATCAGTACCTGTTGGTGTGTCAGGAATACTGTCACTAGGTTTGTTCCCTTCTTCTTCTTCAGATGTTGTGAGATTAGGATCGTGGATTGGAGAGGATTTCGTTTTCCTTTTGGAGGATGATGAGCTTGAAGAGCTGGAAGAGACCTACTTCTTCTTTTTCTTCTGAACTTTCTTCTGCTTGGGAGAAGATTCTGCTGGTGGATGACTTGACAAAATCCTTTCCCATCATTCTAGCATTCTGATGTCCATTTTCTTCATGTGATTTATTTTGGATCCAATTTTGTTGTTTAACAAATCTGGAATTACTTTTACTAGATATAGAGACAGTATCCTACCCATGTTGGGTGCTTGGACACATTCTATCACTCTGTCAAACACCACCCTTCCCCAATCAGTTCTCAATGTATGAATAATTCTGGTCAGTAGAACAAACATTTTCCTGGAGATTTTATCATGGGACCCTGTCTTGCATAATAGTCCCTTTCCTATTACATCTGTCAGCATCTTTCCTCTTGAGTTCATCCCTTTCCTCAGTACTCTCCCAGAAATTTTGTGTGATGTTTCGATCCCACACCAGACTTGGGTAATCTTATCTGCTCAGAACTCACCTCTTCTTCTTCTTCATTACTTTTGAGTCTTGGCAGTTCTATTGCCTTAGTGAGTTTGTTGGAGAAATTTTAATCTTCTTACAATTTACAGTAGTTTTAAGCTTCGAGTTGGCATTGTCTATTACTGCATTGGAGAATAGTTCTAAAACCTCTTGTTTCCAGATTAGAGACGATTCAGATAAAACGAATTCTAGCCCTAATTTGTAAATTAGCTCTATGGTTGTCTTGATTTCCTCTGGTGCTGCTTGGAATCCATTGCGAACGAGCTCGCCTCCTTCGTAAAGATAATCACTGCTCTTGGGAGGCATTGTAGTTGTTGATTTTTGATTGAAAATGTTGATGGAGAGATTCTCTAGGGCAGATAATTTTGAACTGGGAATTCTAGGGCATAGGTACTGACGAAGTGTCTTCCCTATTTATAGAATTTCTAATTCAAGAAGATGAATAGCCGTGCGCCAGACTTGTTCAATAAAATTGATCAAATGGTTCAGATTTACCCTGTCAGGATGGCATTGCTCTTTTCGCACAAGCGTTGAGATTGCTTGACGTAAGGTATCCTCGCTAGACGCCATTTATATTCGCTCGACGCTAGGTATCTTTGCTTGACGCCAGGTATAACTCCACTCACCTTTTAGGAATTAATTATTATTTTCATTTTCTGTACTTATTTGAGAATTATCATTTATTCTAGCTTTATTTTATTTAGTTTCAAGACAACTTCATTCCATTTTTAGCATTCCTAATTCAATTTTGAAGTTATTGAATTTTGTTTCATCCATAGGTTTTGTGAATATATCATCCACTTGTTTGTCTGTGGGGATATATTCAATTGTGATGTCTCCATTTTCTACATTGTTTGCCCGGAAAACCGCTTCTTGGGTTTTACCATTATCAGACCGTGCAGACTTCTGGGCCGAGCCGCTAGGTCCCGGTCTCGGCGGTTCTCAGATCAAGAAGGGCCAGTCCGAGCGGCCTGGTGTCATTTCCGGATCGCCCCCAAAGGGATAAGATCGTCAAAGAGCCAAGGCAAGAAGATCATCCGCGGTCTCAACTAGAAGACCGCGCGGGTTGTCCCATAGAAACTCGAAGTTCCAGCCCCGAAGAACAGGCCGGGGCTCCAGATCGAAGGCTATCCAAGTTACCTCGTGAAGATCGGCTAAGTCATGACCAGAAGGCAGACCGCGGCCTCAATCTCCAAACCGCGCGGTCTGCGTTATTGACTCGGTCCCGGTGTCCTCAGCCGCAAGCAAGACAGGTCGGGAAGGCAGGCCGTCAGGTCGCGCGGCCTCTTTCTTTTTCTTCCTTATGCATCCCGTCACCGCCTGCCCGTTTCTCCTGTACCCGGGCAGGAGGTTATTCTATCCCTGCCCATTCAGGCAGGCCCCCAAGCCTATAAATAGGGGGCGGCACTGTTCACAAGACACGCACACTCGAATCCAAGAGCTCGCTTGTCTGAGCTCCGGTCTCGAGTTTCTGGTCTCGCGAACTGTTGACCGGCCGGCTTCTGCTTTCTCGCATTTGTAACCGCTACTTTTCAATCAAAGGAAAGCCCGTCGCAGGAGTGGCATTTGCCGCGACGGGCGAAGTCTGGCCTCGACCGCTGCTAGCGGTCTGAATTCTCTAGCTAAATAGTAACCGATGGTCCGCAGCCTTCAATTTTCTTCGTAAGCGCACTTTTGAATCGAACAGAAACACGCGACCTTCAGATCGCGGACTATCAGCGAAATCTTTGGTTCAGAATGTCAGACCGCCAGTTCCCTCCAAGAGACCGGTCCGATCGTAGCGATGACTCCCTGTGGGAGGCTCTGGAGCGAACTAAGAGAGAAGCCGACCAGGCTCAGAAAGCAACTGATCAGCGTCTGGACGCGATCAGTCAGGCTCTAGCTCTACTAACCCAGCGGTTAGCCCCCCAACAGGCCGCGGTTAACCCGGCCATAACCCCTGTTCTACCTCCGCCACCTCCATACCCATTTGCGCAGGTCGCTCACTCCCAACCGCCACCAGAAGGTTCTGCGGATCGGCAGAATTTCTACCAAGAGGCCGCGCGGCGTATGCCGGCTCGAGTCCTTGACTTCCAGGGGGCGGCTTCTCAGGCCGCTCGCTTTTCCTATCCGCCTGAGGTCGCCGCCTACCAGTCCTACCCGGCCAGAGCACCTGCCCGCTCCTATCAGGCGGCCTGTCCGCAAGTGACCGCGGCAGAGGTCCCTTATAACCCTGCTTTCCCTCTGTACGAGGATGCCGAGGAGAGTTCTCCCTTCACCGACGAAATTCGAGGAGAGCCGGCCCCAAACAACTTTCGAGAACCACGCATGTCAACATATAGTGGGGAGTCCGATCCAGCAATACACCTCCAGGCATTTGAATCGGCTGTTGCTCTGAGGACCATCACTGATGCAACAAAGTGCAAGCTCCTGGTGACGTCCTTTGATGGGCAGGCCAGAGAGTGGTTTTACGGATTGCATCCTCGATCTATCAGATGCTTTGCGGAGTTGCGTAGAGAATTTCTGCTTCGATTCTCTACCTCTAAAAAGAGGAAGAATGGTCCGGCAGCCCTGTTCGAGATACGACAGCAAGAAAACGAAACATGGGCCCGTTTCGTCGATCGTTTCCAAAGGGAAATAATGGAGGTGCAAAACGTCGACCCAGAGTTATATAGGGTCGCTCTGATGCATGGCCTTAGAGAGGGGCCGTTGAAATTTGAGGCTCAAATCAGGGAGCCAAAAACATACCAGGAGATGATTAGTCTGGCTAACAAATTCATCAGGGGGGAAAAGACTAATCCTGGTTATGTTGCCAAATTGCTCAGCGACAATGATCAGTTCAATCCCGCATCAACTCATCAGCAACGTTATAATCATCCATCTCGGCCTGATTTCGAACCCCGGGCTCAGAGGGGGAGAAATCTTAAGCCTAAACAGCCATTTCTCGGCCATCAACGGTTTCAAGATCAGAAACCGCCGTTGGCCATCGCACCCACTCAACCCATGGGAGTTCCGCAAATAATGCCCGTGTATCTGCCACAATACATCGCACAACCATCTCCACCTATCCCGTCCATCCGATATGATGAATCACAGGATTCATTCACCCCTCTCAACGTAACCATGAATGAGGTCGTGCAGATTCTTCAGAAGAGGCCTGACTTTAAAAGGCCCCCTCCTTTGAAATCAGAAGTTCGCAATCGGAACCCGAACCTTTATTGTGAATATCATAAAGAAGAGGGGCATCAGACTGAGGATTGCCGGGCCCTCCGATGGTTGATAGAAAAACTCCTGAAAGAGGGAAAGCTTCGGGGGTTGATTCGGCAAGAAACTCCGGTTGAACCGCGAGCTGAGAAGAAGAAGGAAGTGGTCGAAGTGACATGGGAGTGTGCAGATGTGGAAGAAGCAGGTTGCTATGGGGATATACATCCCACAACCGAATGTATAGAGGTGAATGACGTTGGCCCTCTTGGCAACGTCTATTGCATTCATGGTGGGGCAGGAGTAGAATCTTCTCGAAAGTCTAGCATCGGGAGAGTTATGAAGCAGGAAGTGGCAGTCGCCTCCACTTCTACTCCAGAAAGGGCGGTCGTTACCTTTGGCCAGGAAGATCTATCCCCAAATGCAAATCCTTTTGATGATGCAGTGGTGATAAAGGCGGTTATTGAAAACTACACCGTGCATAAAATCCTGGTTGATACCGGCAGCTTAGTTAATCTCATCTTCCGCGAAACGTTCGAAGCCCTTAAGACTGGGAAGTCTTTGCTCTCCACAGAAGGGCCCCTCTATGGCTTCTCGGGAGAGAAGAAAGAAGTAGAGGGGTGCGTAAAGCTTTTGGTATCGCTGGGGGGTATAACGAAGCTGATAAACTTCGTGGTGGTGGAAGCCCCAAGCAGCTACTGTGCAATTTTCGGAAGGCCAATTCTGAACGCTTACAGAGCTGTAGTATCTACTTTTCATTTGGCCTTGAAGTTCGCCGCTGAGGGACGTCAATATCGGATCCGAAGCGACCCAAGGGTTGCACGTGAATGTTATGTGAAGACAGTTAATATGATCACCAAGGCACCACTTTGCGAGGCTCAAAATGACATCCACAAGGTGTCCAAATTCCCTGAGGAAATCAAAGAAAGCACAGAGCGGAAAGGAGTTTTCTTGGAACCTGCCCAGGAGACCCAAGAGATCCCCATTGCTGAGGGGGAAGAGAAAAGGCTTATCATCAACGCCGAGCTGTCGGAGGAGGAAAAAACTCAACTAACCTCCTGTCTGTTGGAGAACTTGGACATCTTCGCCTGGTCAGCGGAGGACATGCCTGGGGTAGATCCAAATGTAGCGTGCCATCACCTCAACATCTCTCCTGAATTCAAGCCGATCCAGCAAAAGAAGAGGGAGGTGGCAACAAAGCTGGCATTGCCCATCAGAGAGGAGGTTTCCAAGCTCCTGAAAGCGGGTTTTGTCTCTGAAATTCAATATCCAACGTGGATGTCAAACATTGTAATGGTTCCAAAATCTGGTGGGAAGTGGCGCATGTGCGTGGACTTCACGAAGCTAGATAAAGCGTGCCCCAAAGATTGTTATCCCTTGCCTCGGATAGATGTTTTAGTTGATTCCGCGGTAGGATATAATTTCATGAGCTTCCTAGATGCGTTTTCTGGTTATCACCAGATTAAGATGCACAAACCTGATATCCCGCATACATCCTTCATTACCAATGATGGATGTTATTGTTATCTTGTCATGCCCTTCAGGCTCAAAAATGCGGGGGCGACATATCAGAGGATGATGGACACAGTGTTCAAAAAACAGAAAGGGAGAAATCTTGAAGTATATGTAGATGATCTTCTTCTAAAAAGTAAAACTTTTTCAATCCATCTGAAAGACCTCGTAGAGACGTTCGCTACTCTGCGGAGGTTTAAATTAAAACTGAATCCTTTGAAATGTGTGTTTGGGGCCAACAAAGGAAAATTTCTAGGACATCTTCTCACTCCCGATGGCCTCGCACCAAATCCCGATAAAATAAAAGCCATCCTGGATATGAACCCTCCCCGTAACCCGAAAGAGGTGCAACAACTTGGGGGGAGGCTTGCACGATTGAGCCGATTCATTTCCAAGTCAGGGGACAAAAGCGCTCCATTTTTCAAAACACTTAGGGGGGGATCTAAGTTCGAATGGAGTAAGGAGTGCGACAATGCTTTTGAACAGTTGAAAAAACAGTTAACCTCAACCCCTCTTCTTCAAAGCCCTCGCGAAGGGGAAACACTATTCTTATACTTGGGAGTGGGCCCAGATGTGATAAGCTCTGTCCTGGTGCGGGAAGAGAAAAAGAAGCAGTTTCCGATATATTATGTCAGCCACATCCTCAAAGATACGGAAACTAGATATTCAATCTTGGAGAAATTAGCCTTGGCTTTGGTTATGTCATCACGGAGGCTCCGCCCCTATTTTCAGGCTCATCCCATTCAGGTGGTCTCGGATCATCCACTAAAAAGTGTCTTAGAAAAGCCGGATCATTCAGGAAGGTTGGCTAAATGGGCAATTGAGCTAAGCGAGTTCGAAATATCATACGTTCCCAGAACGGCAATAAAGGCACAAGTATTGGCAGATTTCTTAGTGGACACGACGGAGTCTAATCCAGAACAGAGAGTACAATCTCCCTTGGCTTGGGTCATTTATGTGGATGGGGCTTCTGGCAGAAACTCCGTGGGAGCCGGGGTGGTTCTGATCAGTCCAAATGGCGTCAGGCTGGAGCAGGCTATCAAATTCTTCTTTTCAGTTACAAATAACCAGGCCGAATACGAAGCATTCTTGGCTGGCTTGAGACTCGCGAAGGAGCTTGGGATAGAACATGTTCATATGAAAACTGATTCTCTTGTGATGGCCTCGCAGGTTCTGGGGAATTATGAAACAAGAGAACCGATGTTGAGAAAATATCTATTCCTAGCGAAGAAAGAAATTGGGAGATTCAAATCCTTCATCATCGAACACATTCCGAGAACACAGAATGAAGAGGCAGATGAATTATCAAAGTTTGGTCTTCCATCCGGAGGGGTGACCTCGGAACTTTTTCATCCGGCAACAGATGGGACGGAAGAAGAGGAGCTCATGCAGATCGATCAAAATCCTTCCTGGAAAGATCCTTATGAACTATTTCTGTCAAAAGGGGAGTTTCATTCGTCAATCAAGGACAGAAATAGATTCAGAAGAAAGGCAGCCTACTACTACTTGATGGCAGGAGTCTTGTATAGGAAGACTCTGATTTCTCCCTCAGCACGGTGCGTTTCAGAAGAGGAGGTCCCGGCTATACTTCAGGAAATTCATTCGGGAGAGTGCGGTAGTCATTCAGGAGCAAAGACTTTGGAGAAAAGGATCTTGCGGCAGGGATATTTTTGGCCGACCATGAGGAAAGATGCTGAAGCATTTGCCAGGCGATGTGTCCAGTGCCAAAAGTTTGCTCCTCTTCAGCATTTGCCTGCTCAGTCACTCAGGTCGATAACCGCGCCGTGGCCTTTTGCAGTATGGGGAATGGATCTTATGGGACCTTTTCCGATGGCCAGCGGTCAACGCCGCTTCATCCTTGTAATGATCGACTATTTCAGTAAATGGATTGAGGCAAAAGCGCTAGCAAAAACAACAACTCAGATCGTCAGAAACTTCATCTGGGGGGAAATAATTTGCCGGCATGGAATTCCATTAGCAATTGTTACCGATAACGGTCCACAGTTCAACAATTCTGAGATGAAAAGCTTCTGCGATCAGGCAAAAATTGATCTGCGATTTTCCTCAGTACATCATCCCAGGACCAATGGCCAGGTGGAAGCAGCGAACAGGCAAATCCGACAGCTCTTGATGAAAAGGGTCTTAAATCAAAAAGGGAATTGGGCGGACCAGCTTCCTTCCATCCTTTGGACTCTTCGTACTACGCCATCTTCAGCTACAGGGGAGACGCCGTTCAAACTATCTCATGGCTCAGAGGCCGTTGTTCCCGTAGAGTTTGAAGTGGTCACTCCAAGGGTTATATATGCAAAAGAGGGAGGAGAATCATGGATGGATGAAAATGATGAGGCTATGAGGTACAGTCTGGATCTAATCGAGGAGCTTCAAGACGAGGCAACTATCAGACAGGAGGAAGTTAAAAGGAGGATTGCAAAATATTTTGACAAGAATGTCAGGGTAAAGCAGTTCGCGAGCGGTGATTTGGTATTAAAGAAGGTAGATGCTGCGGCCAGGTCTGGTAATGTTGGAAAGCTGGATCCTAATTGGGCAGGACCTTTTATCATCAAAGAAGTATTAAAGAATGGGGCCTACCGTCTCCACACCATTGAAGGGGAAGACATCCCGCGTACTTGGAGCGGTGACGATCTTAAACGATTCTATCCTTGAATTATCTCTTTTATTCTTTACATCTCTTTTTGGTATTAAATAAAAAGCCCCATACTAACACTTCTTCTTGTTTGATGGTTCCATGCATTGTGAATTTCAATATACATATCTCACTCCCCAAACCTCTGAGATATCGCCAAATTCTGCTTGAACCCCCTCGGATTGTAGTCGTAGCGTAAAACCCACCAAGACCATGTGATGCGGGGAGTTTTCGCACACATGTAGTGGTAGCTTGCCAATTCCGCTGCGGTGGTCTTCAGAATTTTGGATCCCGGCCGATATCTGACACACCCCTGCATCAAGGGAGGTCTAGGTGATTGTCAGCTCTATCATGCCCCGAAGAGATATAGTTACAGCTTTGATGATCTTTCTGAGGAAAGCAATGTTCGCCGCCGAGGCCCACCTGCCCAACTGATCATCATAGTCTGTGACCATCGAATACTCTTAGGTACTCTCGAAACGGTGCCTAGTTGGGCCCACAACTGAGTTGATCTCTCTGAGGAAAGCAATGTTCGCCGCCGAGGCCCACCTGCCCAATTGATCAACTCGGCTTGTAACCCTAGGCAAGAGAGCGGATGAGTCGTTTACAGCTCTTATGACCACTTGAGGAAAGCAATGTTCGCCGCCAAGGCCCACCTGCCCACTTGGTCATTTGAGTCTGTACATACCTCTTTTATTCTCTCTACAGGGAGGCATTGGTCTTTTATGGTTTCTTGTATAAGAACAATTCGAGGAAGATTTGGTTAAGACAGGTACAGGTGTTCGCCTACCCTAATAAAGGGTTATGATAAATGAGACCGAGCGGTCTGAACATCCAAACCGAGCGGTCTGATTAGATATAAGTTGGGATATTCTCTGACAGGTATATGATTACCCGGGTTGTTATTTAACCGGCGATCTTATCAAATTTTTAATTGGATATCTCCGGAGCCGATTATCTGTTACCCGGGTTGTTATTTAACCGGGCGATCTTATCAAATTTTTAATTGGATATCTCCGGAGCCGATTATTTGTTACCCGGGTTGTTATTTAACCGGGCGATCTTATCAAATTTTTAATTAGATATCTCCGGAGCCGATTATCTGTTACCCGGGTTGTTATTTAACCGGGCGATCTTATCAAATTTTTAATTGGATATCTCCGGAGCCGATTATCTGTTACCCGGGTTGTTATTTAACCGGGCGGTCTTATCGAATTCTTTGGATATCTCCGGAGCCGATTATCTGTTACCCAGGTTGATATATAACCGGGCGGTCTTATCAATGTCTTATAAGATGGAAATCTCCGAAGATGATCATCTATTATCCAGGTGACAGTCAAACCGGGCGAGTCCATTCATCTTCTATAAAAAGGGATATTTCTGGAAAAGATATATAGTTGCACAGATTTCATTCTGACCGGTCGAATTTATCTATCTGTCCATCCGTTAATGAGTTGGGTATTTCTACATTCGGATCATATGGTTGTCCGGATTGTATTCTAGCCGAGAGAATCTATACATCTTTAAACTAAGTTGGATGTTTCCGGGACTGACTAATCTGATTACCCGGGTTGCATTCTAACCGGGCGGATATGCCCGTCTTTTATTAAGTAAAATGTTTTCTGAATCTATTCTTATGATCGCCCGGGTTGCACTCTAACCGGGCGGATCTGACCATTCCTAATCAAGATTCCGGGACAGATTATCTGATTGCCCGGGTTGTATTCAAATCGGGCGGGATTATTCATCCTTTATAAAATTGGATACTTCTGGAGCTAATTGTGTGATCGCTCGGGTTACACTTTGACCGATCGGATATATCTATCTCTCTACTCCATCAAGTTAATACTTCTAGATCTGGCTATATGATCCGGGTTGAATTTTAAACCAGCCGGGCACTATCTATTCCTGAGTGAATAAAGTCGAAATTGGATATTTTCGGATCTGAATATATGGTCGCTCGGATTGTGTTCAAACCGGTCAGGTCAAGCTATTTCTTAGCGAGAATTATCTCTAGACACAATGGATTGCTCGCCAGGACTGAATTCGAACCGCGTGAAAGTTGTTCATTATTTATAGCAGCAAGTATAAAGTATCTTCAAAATGAAAAGAAGCCGCCCGGTCTATATTATAGTCGCATAAGTCTATGCGTTATGGACCATACTATCAGAAATGAGGCGTGTTGAGATCTAAACAAGCAATCGCACGGTTCGGACAAAGTATCGTCAAAGATAATCCATCATCACCTATGCTCGGACCAGGATGTTCGCGCGGTTGGATCATAACGAGCAAAGAAAAGAGACAGGGTATCACAAGTAAGTAATAAAAGAAGAACAATCAGACAGGTAAAATCTCTTTCATTTTTTCAAAATGTGTTTACAAAATATTGACCGCCCGGCCAACAAAAAGAAACCGGCGGTTACAAAAATTAAAATAAAAGACAAAGGCACTAGTCTGCCGATTCTTTCTTCTTCTTCTTAACAGGAGAATTTGAGTCCGCGCCATCGATGTCCACCCCCCGCGAATAACCTTCGCTTAATGAGGAGGAGCCGGACGAACTGCTGTCGCTAGACCGCCCGGTCTTGCTTGCTGAGCCGGTAGATCCAGAGGACAAGCTGTCCTCATCGTCAAAGTCATCAGCATCTCCATCCGCGTCGGCCTCTTCAGCGACTTCGTCACTTCCATCGCCTCCTTGATGGAGCACGATCTCCCTGCCCGCGTCGGCTTCGGCCTCCTCGCCCACCTTGGATTTTCCTTTTTTCCGCCGGCTGATTTCGTCAAGCTGGACCTCCAAGGCGGGGAAAAGGTCGGAGAAGGTGGTTCCGCCGAATCCTTCGGACAGACCGCCCCGGTCTCCCATGAGACCCAAGGCCTTGTTGATCCCTTGGGCCACATGAGGTAGCACCTCGTCCTGGAAGGCTGGGTTGGTCATCTCGTATTGTCTCTGCAAAAGAAAGGCAAAATGAATTAGGTCGCCCGGGCTGATCGAAGGGGACCGCATTGTCTTTTTTGAAAAACTCACCGCCACGACTTCCTGAAGCCGCGCGTTCTCCTCTCGAAGCCGCGTATTCTCCGCGGCCTGCTCCTCGTACTTCTTCTCCAGGTGTTTCTGAACAGAAACTAGCCGCTTATACGCCAGGGCCATGAAGTGGTTGGCCGAAAACCCCCAGGCGCCGGCTTGAGCCGCTAGTCGCGGGAGCTCCTCTTCAGGGGTTCTCATCAGCTTCCTTAAGGTCTTTCGACCATACAAGGCGGCCCCAGCGGCTAGGGCATGGCGTTCAATTTTGTCGCTCCCCCATGGAGGAAGAGCGGTGGATACTCGGATCCGGCTTCCGTCCCTATGCCAAAGGACGGTCGGGTTGCCCTGCAGATCGGGCGGGTTCCCACAAGAGCGGAGGAGCTCGTAGTCATCAGGAGAAGCCGGGCCTTCTTCCTCAGACGATAGCGATCTGTTCCGCTTCAGCCTCTTCTCCCTTTGAGTCAAAACCGGGACGACTGGCGTGACCGGCTTGTTCGCAGGAACGGCGTGGGCAGCTGAAAAGAGAAAACAAAAGTGTAAGTAACGAAGTCCGCGCGGTTACATACAGGCGGTCTGAAAGAACTTACTATGCTCAGGGAGGATATCCTCCAGCTCCGAGAACAGCGGAATGTAGTGGTTGATATCCAACCGCTCGTTCTCAAGGAACGCGAAGGTGTCCGCCTCAATCTTTCCGACCTGAGGGATCTGGAAAACTTCTTCCCCTCGGACTTGCGGGTTGGTCTGCAACAGTCCGAAGTTGCCTTCGAGCATTACAAACCGCTCCGACCAGTCGGAGACTTTGTTCGCCAAGTTGACGATCTTCAACCCATGGCAGCCGAAGTAGAGGTGCCCCCTGTAAGTTGAAGACCCCGAGTCGGAGGCAGCCCGCACCGAGAAGAACTTTCTGAATAGGTCGAGGGAGAACCTGATTCGCTCGAACCGCATGTAGGAGATGAAGCTATATATTGAAGCGATGGAGTTCGGCGGAAGCTGACCGGGCACAACCCCATAATGGTCAAAAATGGCAATGACTTCAAGCGGCAGTGGAAACTTGAAGCCATATTCGAAGTGGTCAACTGGGACGGCGATCTGGTGCGGATTGGAAGAGTTAATCCGCTCATCACGCAAAGGAAGTCGCGCGAGCAGATTACTCCCTACCATGTGACTGGCAATGAAATTGTCCAGTTCGTTCTGAGTGAGGCGGCATTCCGGATGGTCCGCCGAATGGAATGCCAAGGCCGCGTCAGCTCGGACGGCTTTTACTTTAACAGGTCGCTGCGACTTGTTCTTGGATCGCGCCATCTGTAAATCGTGAGAATGACTTCGGAAAATCCCCTACTTATAGATTTCTATGATCTGTGAATAGTAAAATCATATCGCGGCTATACATTCTAACCGCACGGTCAATGACCTATATGGTTAAATTCACCAGAGAAATAAAAGAAGCAAAGGCATCCAGAAAAAACAGAAACAAGCATACATCACAGTTCGCCCGGCCAGAAGTCAGTTCGAATAAAACATAAAATCTAAACAAAGGCACCAAATATAGCGGTTAAAAAGAAGACCGCGCGAGTTATTCAGAATAAGAGAAAAATTTGTTCAAATCAATGGGCCACATTCATAATACAAGTTCTCAAAAGTTGGTCACGGCTGACGGCGCTCTGGGGAGACATCCTCTCGGTGAAGTCGCGCGACCTGGTCACTGGTTGTGTTCAGGAGAGAATAAATCTGGCTGGTATGATAATGAAGGTGGTTGATTGTACTATGAAGCCGCCCAGCATCCCTTTCGACCCGCGAAGCGGCAATCATACGGGGGGGTTGCGGCGGCCTCATCAATCATTGGATCAGCCGCCCGGACTGGGGGAGGATTCGAGCCCGCCCCAATAGTCGGGAGGCTAACAGCTACCACCCCATCATTCATATTTCGCCGACCAGCGGCGACTTCTCTGGTTAAACGCAGGAATTTATCCTGGTAATATTTCGAGTCGCTCTCAAATTTAGCAGAGGCTCTCTTCTCCTTCTCCAGTTGAGCGGTCAGAGCAGCTCGCGTAGCCACCACCGCTGCCCGCGCGGCCTCAAGCTGCGTCTCCAGGACTTTCTCCTTTTCTGAGCCGGATTTCCTGCTGATCTCCGACTGCGCCTTCAGCGCCTCTTCAGCCTTCTTCCTCGCAATCTGCTCAGCCTCTAGAGCGGTCCGAGTGGCGGCCTCCCGGTCTTGTACCTCCTTCAAGCAGGCCCTCAGGTTGATCAGATCGCCCTCGAGATGGTCAAACAGCTGCGGCCCTTCCGGCAAGGTCGTCGCACAAGTTGAAATCAGGGGAGCTAGCGAAGGCAGGCTGGCCTCAAGGTCGCCCGGTTTCATGATCTGGTCCGCACTATCTGAAAGAAGCCGTTCGGTTATGAAAAATAAGAGCATGCAGCACTATATATAAGTAAATATGAACATAAATACGAGAGCAGTGCCCGGGCGGGCAGGCCATTTAGACCGTCCCGAGTTCATCCTCTGACATTGCTCACGCCAGAGTCTCTCCGTACTTGGCCTAATGAAAGGGAGCCGGGCCGCTAAAGAAAAGAGGCTCGGCGACGGGTTCACTAATTTATTATGGCAAGGCCGCGGAATGGAAAAGCGGACAGCTTTGTAGTCCGTAGAATCCTTACCTGCCGCAAGAGGATCAGGCCGCGACGGCTTGTTCAAGGCCCGTTCCGCCCTCTCCTTCTTCACCGTCATTATCTCCTCCCCGGTCATCACTGGGGGAACCTCCTCCCGCGCTCTCAGAACTTCTTCAAGCTCCCTCGTTCTCTCTTCGACCTCCAAGGCAGTCCAGGCGGCAGCTTCTCTTTCTTCGGTCTCCGTCCGAGCGGTCTCTTCAGGCCGGACTGTATCATCAGTGGCAGGAGCGTTTCGTTCGGAAACGATCGGGCTGTCAAGAAGCTGGTCTCGCTTCACCAGCTCATCCATATCCCGGAAAATCCCGTTAAAAGATAAGCTGCTCGCTGGGTCCGGAGGCAGTTCGCCCAGTTTCGTATCAGGGGTAGCTGGTGATTCATTTGACTTGTTGGACGGAGGAGTCGCGAGGCCTAGCTCCTCCTTTAATCGCGAATTGGTCTGGAGGAGGGAGTCGGTCGGTTTCTTGAGAGCCGCCCTTTCCTTAGCGGCTAGCCTCTTGACCTTCTTTGTTATCCGCTCGGTCACGGACCCGGTCTGCTTCCTCTTCCTTTCTCTCTTACCCGGAGCTGGGTGAACTTCTTTTAGGGGGCTGGGATAATCGTCCACGGACAGAGGAGTATTCGGTTCGCCCGTCCTGGGGGAACTAACCGCCCCTTCCTCTAGATCCCTGACAAGCAGGTGAGGGTTCCCGGATGGGGTGATTTCCACTCCAAACGAGGCAGTTTCGCCGACCTTCTTTGAAGGGCTGTCTGAAACAACTTTTTCAGAAGTGGCGGCCACCTCTTTGCTCGGCAAGCTAGCGGTCTGTTGGTTGAGGTCGCTAGGAGGGATCGACGAGACATCAGGGGGGAGGCCCGAACTGTTTACCACGGGCTCTGCAGAAGTTTTGGGGGTTGATAAGTCTACGACTGGCTTGGGGCTAGCCGCTGCGGCCTTCTCAGCCCGCTTCCTCTTCTTCCGATCTCTCCGGTCTTGCTTTTCTTTCTCCTTATTCGGCTTCTCCAATGGTTCGCGCCTCTTGTCTTCTGCCCTCTTCTGGTCTCCGCTGGGATCAACGCGGTCTAGCACAGTGTCCAGGAAGTCCATTGCTGAAGAATTGCTGGTCTTAAAAATTCTGACCGCAACTGGCGAGTAATACCCCGTGATTTCAAGAAAAAACTCCGTAGAATGAATTCTCTGGCTCTCTTATAGAATTCAAGGCAGGTCGGATGCGGTCTCCCGGTCAAAGCTAATATTTTCGAAATTCTTTTGAGATTTGAAAATATGCGGGGATTATGTTTGCCCGGAAAACCGCTTCTTGGGTTTTACCATTATCAGACCGCGCAGACTTCTGGGCCGAGCCGCTAGGTCCCGGTCTCGGCGGTTCTCAGATCAAGAAGGGCCAGTCCGGGCGGCCTGGTGTCATTTCCGGATCGCCCCCAAAGGGATAAGATCGTCAAAGAGCCAAGGCAAGAAGATCATCCGCGGTCTCAACTAGAAGACCGCGCGGGTTGTCCCATAGAAACTCGAAGTTCCAGCCCCGAAGAACAGGTCGGGGCTCCAGATCGAAGGCTATCCAAGTTACCTCGTGAAGATCGGCTAAGTCATGACCAGAAGGCAGACCGCGGCCTCAATCTCCAAACCGCGCAGTCTGCGTTATTGACTCGGTCCCGGTGTCCTCAGCCGCAAGCAAGACAGGTCGGGAAGGCAGGCCGTCAGGTCGCGCGACCTCTTTCTTTTTCTTCCTTATGCATCCCGTCACCGCCTGCCCGTTTCTCCTGTACCCGGGCAGGAGGTTATTCTATCCCTGCCCATTCGGGCAGGCCCCCAAGCCTATAAATAGGGGGCGGCACTGTTCACAAGACACGCACACTCGAATCCAAGAGCTCGCTTGTCTGAGCTCCGGTCTCGAGTTTCTGGTCTCGCGAACTGTTGACCGGCCGGCTTCTGCTTTCTCGCATTTGTAACCGCTACTTTTCAATCAAAGGAAAGCCCGTCGCAGGAGTGGCATTTGCCGCGACGGGCGAAGTCTGGCCTCGACCGCTGCTAGCGGTCTGAATTCTCTAGCTAAATAGTAACCGATGGTCCGCAGCCTTCAATTTTCTTCGTAAGCGCACTTTTGAATCGAACATACATATTCTCTTATGAAGTGATATCTAATTTCTTTGTGCTTTGTTCTGCTATGTGATACAGGGTTATTAGCTATAACAATTGCACTAGTTGAATCACAATATAAAAGAGATTTACTTAGCTGGATTTTATAGTCTTGGAGTTGGTGTTGAATTCATAGTAGCTGAGCACAGCAGTTTCCAGCTGAGATGTACTCAGATTCTGCTGTAGAGATAGCTACACTGGTCTGCTTCCTGCTACTCCAAGATATTAGTCTTTTGCCAAGGAATTGACAGGTGCCTGATGTCCTTTTCCTGTCCTCCTTGCATCCTGCAACGTCAACATCTGAAAAACCAATTAGTTCAAAGTCATTGCTTCTAGGATACCAAAGGCCAAGATTAAGAGTACCCTTCAGATATCTCAGGATTCTTTTGACAGCAGTGTAGTGAGATTCTTTAGGGTTCACTTGGTACCTAGCACACACATATGTTGAGAACACAATGTCTGGCCTGCTAGCAGTTAGGTAGAGCAATGAGCCAATGATGCCTCTGTACAAGGTTTCATCAATAGGTTTCCCTTTGTCATCCTTGTCCAGTGACATATTGGCTGCCATTGGGGTTTTCATGACAGTGGAACTTTCCATCCCAAACTTCTTGATGATCTCTTTGGTGTACTTGGTCTGAGAAATGAAGATTCCTTCCACAAACTATTTCACTTGGAGTCCCAAGAAGTATTTGAGCTCACCCATGCTGCTCATTTCAAATTTCCCTTGCATAAGGCTTGCAAACCTTTTGCAAAGGTTATTATTAGTTGAGCCAAAAATTATGTCATCTACATATATTTGTACTAGTAGAATATGACCATTAACTACCCTAAGAAACAATGTCTTGTCTATCTTTCCCCTTGAGAATTTGTTCTCAATGAGAAATCTAGATAATGTCTCATACCAGGCCCTAGGTTCCTGTTTTAGACCATACAAAGCTTTTAATAAAAGATAGACATAGTTTGGATGAGTAGAGTCAATAAAACCTGGGGGTTGTTCTACATATACTTCCTCCAGTATTGTTCCATTAAGGAATGCTGACTTCACATCCATTTGATAAACTATGAATCCAATATGTGCTGCAAATGACAGGAATAGCCTGATTGCCTCCAATCTTACCACAGGAGCAAACACTTGATCAAAATCTATGCCTTCCTCCTGTCTATATCCTTGGGCAACCAACCTTGCTTTGTTCTTGATAATCACACCATTTTCATCCAGCTTATTCCTAAATACCCATTTGGCCCCTATGTCTTTGTGTTTCTTTGGTCTTGGAACCAATATCCAGACCTTGCATCTTTCAAATTGATTTAGCTCTTCTTGCATAGCCAATATCCATGAAGGGTCCTTATTGGCTTCATCAAACTTCTTAGGTTCTATTTTGGATAGGAAGCTGTGATGCAATGCCTCATGTATTGAGTTTCCTCTTCTGGTTTGAACACCTTCATTTGGATTTCCTATAATCGGTTCTTTGTGGTGATCCTTCAGGTGCTTGGTTGCATTCATCCACCTCTCATTATCCCTTTGTGATTCTGGTGCATCTGTTTGAGTTGGCTGTTCTAGAGGTTCTGGATGTTGTGGTTCTTCAACAGCAATTGGTTCTTCATATTTGTCACAATCACAGTCTCATTAGTTTCTTCATTGTTTTCAATGTGCTGTTCATTGATATTCATCTCCATCAATTTCTGTGTTGAACCTGCATTACTAGAGAGACTTCCAAGATCCTTATAAATCAGGCTGGTTTCATCAAATACAACATGTATAGATTCTTCTATCTTATTTGAGCTTTTGTTGAAGATTCTATAGGCTCTACTTTGAGAGCTATAGCCAACAAAAATTCTGTCAAGGGCTTTTTCAGCAAACTTAGTGAGATGGTGCTTTCCATTATTTAATACAAAGCACTTACTTCCAAATATTTTGAAGTAGGCTAAAGTGGGTTTTCTACCTTTCAACAAACTCATAAGGGGTCTTATTCAGTCTTTTGTTGATAAGAGCCCTATTCTGCACATGGCAAGCTGTATTTGCAGCTTCAGCCCAGAAATACTCAGGAAGAGAGGAGTCACTCAACATATTCCTACTGGCTTCAATGAGAGTTCTATTTCTTCTCTCAGCAACCCCATTTTGTTGGGGAGTTCTAGGAGATGAGAACTCTTGTGAGATGCCTAGATTTTCACAAAATTTGGTCATTGCACCTGACTGAAATTTAGTCCTATGGTCACTTCTAATTTTGACTACTGTATTTCCTATTTCATTTTCGATTTGCCTAACAAAGCTAGTGAATACTTCTAGAGTATCTGACTTGTGTCTAAGGAAGAATACCCATGTGAATCTAGAATAATCATCAACAATTACAAGGTTGTAAATCTTTCCTCCTAGGCTATGAATTGGCATTGGTCCAAATAGGTCCATGTGAAGTAGGTATAGACATCTAATGGAATCCTTCTCACCAATTAGTTTGAAGGATGACTTGGTTTGCTTACCCATTTGACAAGCATGACAGGGACCCTCCTGCACACACTTCCACTAAGGCCCAGCTCTCACTAGTTCTTCTGAAATGAGCTTATTTATAGTCTTATAATTTATATGAGGTAACCTTTTGTGCCATTGTACACTACTAGACACTTTATTTTCAGCTACTAAGCATATGGGATTTACTTGATCAGAACATATAAATTTAAGCAGTAAATGTTGCCACTCCTAGTGCCTGAGAGAATTATCTCATTCTCTTTCTTAATCAGGCACTCATCCTTGTGGAATGAAATGTCATACCCAAGATCACATAATTGACTTGTGCTGATGAGATTGTGTTGCAATCCATCAACATGAGCAACTTTGGTGATGGTGACAATTCCATTTGTGATTTTACCATAACCTTTAGTTTTACCTTTGTCAGACCCTCTAAAGATAACCTTTGGTCCATTCTTCACAGAAGTGTAGTCATTCAGTAGACTTCTTGTTCCTGTCATGCGCATAGAGCACCCACTGTCCAAGTACCAGATAGGAAATTGATTGGTCTTTGGACATACCTGCAAGAAGAAATTACCTTTTCATAGGAACCCACACAAAGTTGGGTCCTAGAACCTTGTTAGCATGAGCTGGTATATTTAGTTGTTGTATAATCCTTTGTATTGTGTGTGTTGCCATTGGTCTAAGTACTGGTCTTCCAGAATTGATTCTAGGTACAGTTGGATTGAACCTGCAATCAAGAGCAAAATGGCCAACCTTTCCACAACACCAACATTCATATTTGTTATATCTCCTTTGAGGTATTCTCACCTCTTTGGGTTGACTCACATTTTGTTTAATTGCCTTATTCAATGGAGTTTTGTAAAGTGTTTCAATGAAATTTGCTGATTTATATTTGTTGACAGCAGTAGTTTTCACTACTGGTCTCAGTTCCTCTCCTTTGAATTTGGTGTTTGCTCCAAATACAAAGGAGTCATGATGAATTAATCCTTTTTCTTTATATAGAGATTTGGCATCACTAATGCTTGGTTGAATTGAGTGAGCTTTGCTAGTGGAACACTCACCTTTCCAATGCTCATGCACACCCTTTAGATCATGCTCATTTGTGATAAGCATGGCTCTGTTGAATTTTATAGGTTGCATGGGTACCATGTCATTGTTTTTAGATTTATTTTCTGCCTTCCCATTGTATCCTATGCCACATCTGTATTGTGCAGAGAATGTGTCTATTATGGGAAGGATAGTTTGTGGTTTTGAGAATTTTGCCACAAGCTTCCTTTCAGCTAGGAGCCTTGCCTCAAGTTCTTTTTATTAATTTCTCCTTAGTGCATATTGTCTGAATGTGAATGATTGACATAACTTTCAATTTGCTGAGCTCCTTGTTTACCTGAATTATCCTCTCAGCTGTCTCAGAGCATTCAGAGTTAGTCTCTTTTAGTTCAGCTATTTTATTATGTAATGTTTTGTTAATCTTTTTACTATTTATGAGAGCTTTAAGAATTGACTCATATTTCTCAAACATTTCATCTAGTGAAATAGTTTTATGTTCAGATTCAGAATCAGATAAAGGAGTTTTATCAAGTACCTTCACATTAGAGATTGTCTCCTGATCCTCTTCATCACTGAGGGCCATGATTCCTGTATTTTATTCTTCATCCTCTTCACTATCAGACCTTGATAGTGGGGCTCTTATCATAGGTCTATGGTTCAGAATGTCTTCACTTTCATGGACAGCCACCAGTGCCATGAGTGCCTCTTCACTGTCTGAATCAGATGATTGAGACTTACTGTCACTTAGAGTGACTTTGCCTTTCTTAGCTATCAGGCTCCTCTCATATTTCTTGTCAGATTTGTGCCTCCTCTCATCAAACTTCTTGTTGTTCTTTCTTTTTGATGGACAATCAGCAATCATGTGCCAAGATTTCCTGCATCCAAAGCACACAATTTCTTCTGAATTAGATTTATTATGTTTAGATTTATACCTGTCCTTCTTGGAATCTAGTTTGAATCCTTCTGAATAGTTGGAGTGCTTCTTGGATCTGGATGACTGAGAAGGCCTAGTTTTCCAATGTTGTTTTCTTTTGAGCATCCTTTTCAGCAGTTTGGTGAAGAGTGCCAGTTCACCATCTGATAATTCAGAGTCAGAATTGCTTGTCACTGATCCTTCAGATTCAGATGGTATCCTGGGAGGTGATGACATCCTCTCCTTGCTTCTTTTGGAACTTTCTGCCTTCAGAGCAATGGGATTTTCCTTGCTGTGTCCTCCTTCAGCTTTTCTGGTATTCAGGTGAAGTTCATGGGACAGAAGTTTCCCATATAGATTCTGTGGCTGAAGGTTTCCCAGATTTCCCATTTCCCTGATAGCACAGATCTTGATATCCCATTCTTTGTTCAGGGATCTTAAGAATTTATCATTCAGCTCATAATCTGTAAATGTTCTTCCATAGGTTTTCAGACCATTTACAATAGTGAAGAATTTCTCATAGCAGATTGCTATTGAATCTTTCTTGTCTTGTCTGAAAGCCTCATATTGCTGATTCAAAAGAGACATCCTGTCATCTCTGACTTCTTCAGTCCCTTCCATATAGACAATGAGAGAATCCCACATTTCTTTGGCAGTTTTGCAGTGTACTAAATTCTGGAAGGTTGAATCCTCAATTGCACTCACAATGATATTCTGAGCTCTCTTATCCATGGTGGCCAGAATCACTTCATCTTTAGTCATTTCAGAATATGTTTTGGGAGTCTTGATATTTCCATCTGTGAATGAGGCCTTCATTGGAACAAAAGGTCCTTCTAGTACTGTGATGTATATCCTAGGGTCAGAGGCTTCCATGAATAATCTGACCCTTTCCTTCCAAATCCCAAAGTTTTCTTTTCTACAGATTGGTAACTTCATTGATGTGAATTCCTTGTTCCCTTCACCGTTAGCCATCACGACTTACAAAATCTACCCTTAGGAGGTCTTGTTCAGGCTGTTAAACCTTTTCTTGAACAACAACCCTATGATACCACTTGAAAGACTTTATTTAAGGGTAGCTAATCACTAGAGGGGTTGGGGGTGGGGGTGAAAAGGTTATTTTAAAATCTATTTGCAATTCTTGATTAAATCCTAAATGAATGTGAAAGAAGATCAGAGCTTTCAAGAAACAAACACAATCACAAACACACAGAATTTTATAGTGGTTCCCCTATCTTGGGTAATCCACTTTCCCCCTTCTCCCCTCTAGCAGTGTGCTAGATAGGGTTTATATCTCCTCCAGATCTCAGACCATCAAAAAGGTCTTAAGGCTCAAATCTCAACAGATCTTACAGTCTCAGATCTCAACAGATCCTACACTCTCAGATCTCAACAGATCCTACAATCTCAGATCTCAACAGATCCGACCTCACCCTTTATAACAATAGGCTTACACTCAGATTCACCCCTGAATCTTACAATTCAGATCACTCCTGATCCTACACCTCAGATCTTTAAAAGATCATACACTCAGATCTGACAACTCAGATCCTACAGAAATTTAAAGAAGTAGAAATAACACTTAGACTCAGATTCTCCAATGTATTGAGTCTTCTTGATCTATCTGAAAGATCAGACAAAAAACTTCAGCAGAACAGCAACATCGAAATGGTCTTCTTGAATTGCACAGGCTGTGATGACTGTTCTTCTTTAGGAAGACATATTCTTCCTCCTTGACCTTCTCTCTTCAGAATTAATCTCAGCACCATATTGCTAAAGGAATTTCTTGTAGTACTATTCTGAAAGAGGAGATGGCTTCTTCAAATTCTTCCTCAGATTTTCTCTCGAACGACGGAGAAGATAATGGCTTTCAATAGGAATGTTCTACATCTGAATCATAGGTCATGCCTTCTATTTATAACCCGCCATCCGCGACATCTGAGACGCTCCTCCACGTCAGCATGACGTTAGATCTCCAACGGTCTTTAGTGGATTCAGAATAGACGAGGAGTTTAGACATGGTCATCATCTCAACATGGCTCAACTTGCTGTAGATGTACTCTTACACATTTCTTAACTCAGAGTTTTTCAAGAAAAGGGCATTGAGCACTGTGTATCTCTGTCGACGTTTTTTCTATAAGGTGTCGTGCGATGTGTAGATGCTCGACACTTTCTACTTAGACTGAATCTCTCAACTCCTCCTTCTTAGGCGTCGAGCAATCTTTAGTCGTTCAACGCTTTTTATCTGTAGGAGTCAAGCAATGTATAGGAGCTCAACACTTCTTAACTTTGCCTTCACATCTAAACTCTTTTTGCTGACGTTGAGTTAACTGAAGTTTAGTCGACACTTCTTATTCCACAGCGTCGAGCGATATTCCTTGGCTCGACGCTTCTTGACTTGATCTCAGATCTTCAGCAGCGACCTTGCCTTTTTTGAGACAGCAGACATGGGTCGACGCTTCTGGGTCACAGGAGTCGAGCGATGTGTAGTGTCTCGACGCTTGTGAACTTAGATGAATTTCTTGAGCACCTAGCTTGACCTGATCTCCTGCACAGTGATTCTAGAAAGTATATAAAATACATTCTGAGGTATATCTTTGACTTAGGAATGGACTTCTCCAAATCTAGGACATTGTGGGCAATGGTCCCAACATTAACCTCATCCTTCATCTCATCCTTCATTTTGTTTATGGCCTTTTCTATAAGGGTTTCTATTCGCTCCCACAGGGCAGTGAGCGTCATAATGGGGGGCATCTCACCGGTTCCTTTTTCTGTTGACATTTTTCTTGGGAGGACGAAGGGTTGCCGACAAAGAGGTGGTTTGTTGAGGGAATGTCTTAGGGCAAATGAGAGCATAGTTTCCATCCTAGACATTCACTATATTTATAGTTGGAGTAGGTGAAGAGGCGTGTACCTTTTTAAGTTTATCGAGGAATCGATGACTACCGCATCGAGCGGCTCTGATTTATCGAATTTAATAATATTTAAAATATTTAAGCGTTGTTCTGACGATACTTTTTGTCGTTAAAGCACATAAAGGATATGCATCCTTCTTGTCTAGTTCGTTTGTCGTAGTGACATCTTATTGCATCTATTATACAATTCTTCCTAACGCGTCTGCCAAAGGCATTCATCCGCCCTGTTTGGTAGATACCCTTTGGTATTAAACCTGCACTAAGATGTTTAGTGAGCAAATTTTGTTGTTCCAACCTATGGGCTGGAGGAGCTACCTTGTCCAAGGCCCCAGATTTATGGGCATTTGGACTATCTGTGAATTGAGATTACAAACCCTTAGGAATCCAAGTTGTTTTGGGTCCTAGCACATTGTTATCTTTAAAAGGCATACTGGATTTAATTACTTTCGGATAAGCGCAGTAATAGTGAGCAAGTCGATTTGAAGGTTTAGCATACGTTACCCTTGGAGCCGTTGAATTGTACCAACAGTCAATTGCAAAGTGGCCCGTCTTGCCACAGCACCAACAGTCAAATTTATTGTATCTTATCCTCTTGCTGTAGGTAGATGTATAAATCTTCTGTGGACAGTTGGAGGAATACCTTTAAAAGACAGAATTGTATTGGTTAGAAATGTGATTCTTCTTGTTCACGCTTCTTTTAGTGAAGATAGTCCTTTGCAAGGGTTCCTTCATTCTCCTGGACCTACTGAGCTCCTGTTTCTTTGTGACTCCCTTTTTAAGGTGTACCTTAGAAGTAGTAGGTGTCATCTTTCTTCCCCTTGTGGAAGTCCCATCCACATGATATCCAGGGATCGGTTCTCCTATGCCCTTGTTGAAGGGAGAAGTTGTTGGACATGTGTGTCTCATCCCTTTGTTTGAGAATAACAAATCCCATATTGTATTTGATATTGCTTGTAGTGTGTTTATAGTGTGCAGGAACTATAGGTGCAATACTCCACAGGTAGAAGGCAGCATGGAATCAAACTTTTGAAAGGAGCAGCACTAATGCCAGCGCTATCGCTAACGCCGGGCGCTAGCTCATTCGACGAACTTGAAGCTCCGTTCGACGAAAATTTTTGTTCGACGAAAATTCCGTTCGACGAAATATTCCGTTCGACGAAATATTCCGTTCGACGAAAATGGAGTTCCGTTCGACGAATATTTCGTTCGATGAAAATTTCGTTCGACGAAAGTTTGTTCCGCCACGCCGCCGACAGTTTCACAACCGCTACTGCCAGCGCTAGCGCTATCGCCTGGTGCTATCTCAAGTTTGTGCACAGCGCCACGCCGCCGACGGTTTCGCAACCGCTCCACACGAACGCTACCGCAGGCGCTAGAGAGCTACCACAGGCACTATCGTCAAGTTCTATAAAATGATGGGCTCTCTCTCTCGTTTTTGCCAATCCATCCCAGAGAGGTTGCTTGTGCCACAATTCCAGTGCTGTTGTGCTGTCGAAGATGGATCTCCCACAAAAAGCTTAAGGAGAATTCTGGAGGAGGACTACGTCACGCTACATTCTAAGGACGATCGATTCGACATCGCTCATACTACAACGATACTTCATCTCCAACTTCAGAAGATCTCATATAGGGGGTTTTTATTATTGTTATCATTATTTTTATTCCATACTTTTTGTAACCGTTTAGAGAATTCGCCTTGTGTTGGCGACTAAGTCTGGGTAGGACTTATGGGGAAATTCGCCTTGTGTTGGCGACTAGTTCTAGGTGATTAGATCTAGGGGGTGCTCGAGGCAATATCCGGGGAAGGATTGGCTAGAGCGGCTTGAGGCCATATCCGGGGAAGGATTGGCTAAAGCCAACCGGTCGTGGGGATACGAGTCGGTATAGAAAAGGAAAAATTATTTACATATTTGTCGCCTCTGATTTCTAGCGATATTGAAATCAATTTTTGTAAACGCATTTTCATATAATATAATCATGTCTCTATTTGTGTTTACTTGATTTCTCTCATTTAATTTGGCGTAATCTCTATTATATTGTGTTCTAAGTTTTCAATTCTAAATCTAAATTGTTTATTTCAATCTCTTTCATCATTAAACACTTTAGTACTTGTTTCTAGAATTGCAAATTAGTATTGTTTCTTGTTTTAAGCTAAATTGTTATTTCGTTCAAAGTTTATATAAACAATTTAGTAATTCATCTAAAATTTAAAAGGAAATTTTTATTCCCTTATTCACCCCCCCCCCCCCCCCCCCCCCCCCTCTAAGGGCGCCGTACGATCCAACAAGTGGTATCAGAGGGTAGGTTATTCCAAACGATTTAAAAACCAGGAATAATGGCATCTCATGATCTCGCTTCTACTAGTAGGGGAAACTTTCTTATAAATGAAAAATCTTTAGCACCACCTTTATTTGAAGGCAAAAATTATAATGGGTGGACATTTCTTATGGAAAAATTTCTTAAATCTTTGGATATTAAAGTATGGAATATTACAATTAAAATGCCCCCAAGTATTTTAAATAAAAATGAAATGTTTTTAAATGCCAAATCTATGAATAGTCTATATTGTGCATTAGATTAAAATATTTTCAAACTTATTTATACACTTCCTACTGCATATGAAGTTTGGAAATTTCTTGAGAATACTTATAGTCTTCCTTCCACAGATGATGAACAAGAGGAATTCCTTATGAATCCATGAGAAGAAATCGATGAGGACTTATGCTTGGAGGAAGAAGAATACAACGTCACAATATTGGACTCATTTGTTGGCAACACTTCAAGCAAAAGAGAAGACGAAAATTCAACTATGGACGTGGAATGCGAAGAAGATTTCAAAGGAACCCTTGGTTCAAATCTTGCCTCATCCCATAACAATGTAAGAAAATCAAAAACTTCTCTTTTTGTAACAAATTCTATTTCTACATCTCGTATGCTTAAAATTGCTAAACATAAAATTTTAAAGTTAAAATTGCTAATTCCAAATTACGTTTAGAAAATAAATCGTTAAAGCAAATGATAACGTAGAATCAAATATTGATGTGTTAAATTTTCTTTCATGCTCTTTAGTTAAAATTCCTATTCCTTGTCTTAATTGCAATTTATTAAAAGAAAAATTCAAGGAAATTGAAAAAGGGCGCTTAATTTCTAAAAGGCATAATGAAAATTTTATAATTGAAAATGATGCTTTATTTTGTAAGTTAATACAATTAAAATGTTTTGTTGAGAAATTTCAAATGTCATGTAATGAATTTCATCATAAGA
Source organism: Dactylorhiza incarnata (assembly GCA_033032865.1). Lineage (NCBI taxonomy): Eukaryota > Viridiplantae > Streptophyta > Magnoliopsida > Asparagales > Orchidaceae > Dactylorhiza > Dactylorhiza incarnata. Next base: position 1,193,059 of record JAWHQI010000330.1, on the reverse strand, counting down.
TTTTGAATAACAAGGATAAATTAACTTACAAAATCATTTCTAAAAAGGACAATTTTCACACATTAAATCAAAAGGAGTTTACTTACAAAAGGAATTATGATCCTCATAAAATTCTTAAGAGTCACTATTATAAGTCTCAATATATTTTCGATCATGACTCAAATTTAAAAACTCCTTTTCATGAAAATCATGCTATAAAATTTTATCCTTCATATTATAAGAGTATGTCTATAAGAAAGAGTGGAAATGAAAATCATCAAAATAATAATCAATCTTTTACAACATATTGTAACTCACTCTTTCAACAATCACTTCTAAAGAAAGACCATCACTCTTATAAAATTTCAAAGAATCCATATAATGAAAATCATTATGATTATCAACATCATGCTATTTTGAAAAATAATTTGAATAAACATAAATCACAAATGAATTATTTTTCAAACATATATAATCATATAAAGATGTCACATAATCATAACATGAATTTTAAAGATAAACAACCAATGAATGAATGGAGACCCATAAAGAAAAATGACATATCATCTTTAATTAAAAAAACCCATTCATCATTATCTTCCCAAAATCCACCACGATGTATTTGGGTTCCCAAAGGAACCATCCCACTTGGTCCCCTTTGGATACCTAAATCTCTCATTCATTAGTATCCAATCATTTGTATGAAGTAGAAACAATTAAAAAATGAAATATCAATACTCTACTTCATGATATGCTTATTGTCTCTTTTCTTTTGTTTATTTTTTATTTTTTGAAAAAACATGCTATGGTCACTTTATATTTCATAAGATATGACTTACTCATCTTAAGCCAAATGTTTATCAAATCAAATTGAATTAAAATTGAACATAAAGTCATATGATCTTAAAAGTGACCTACCTTTCATCTTTAAAAAAAAATGGTTATATATATATCCTTTTAAATCCTTTACCCATCAATGTCTTGAATAAACATTATAATTAGATTACTGAAATTATTTTCAAGACTAATGAAATTATTTTTAAAAAATTGGATTTGAATGGTTTATTAAAGAGCTTAAACTAAAAATTAAAATGCGCAACATTTTTGATTCTTTTCTATTTTTGTTTGCTGCATATGATAGCCCTTATAATGAAGAATATTTTCAAGAAAATTTGAAAACAAAAATTCATCTAAATGCATGTTTAATTTTTCAAAAATGCGAGTTTTTAGATCAAAACTTCAAAAGCCATATCTTTTGATTCGCTCGTCCGATTTTCGCGTTTAATATCTTTTTGGAAAGAGCACATAAATCTCCATCCAATGGAGAACCAAACTTGTTCATTAAAATTCGTTTGGTGCTGTCAAAATTGCCCAAACTCAACTTTGTTTAAAAGTTATATCAGTCTTCTTATTTCGGCAATTTCTATGTCTTTGAATTCTTCATCACATGATATTCTTTGTATATTGTGTGTAATGTGTGTCACCATTGTTTGCATGTTATTTAGACCTTAGAATCATCTTGTATCATTAAGATCAAATCAAAAGTTTAATCATTTCATTCTAGGTCTAAAGAAAATTAATTTGAAAACTTCTCATATTACATGCAACATTATCTCCATTAATCCTATGTAATAACATTGCATTCAAACTCATCATCCTAGCATCATTTCTTGGTCTATGGTTATATACTTATGCTAGGTATAACACTTACAATGTTATTCAAATTTCATGATAACTATGTGATTTGAAATTATAATAGAATACTAAAATTCCAACAAACACATAGTTTATGGATTAATCATTAGAATATTTATGAATATTGTTTCATGAATCTTATATTATCATGCAAAACCAAAGATCAATAAATTCAATTATTGAATGTAAATTTTATTATAAATTTCAAAACATTATATATGTAATCTTTGTCTTTGATATGACTACATGTTCATCATTTTCTAAGCTTAAAAATCAAACATGCTTATTCAAAAGAAAATCACTATATCACTATATCATAAGTCTAGAAGGATTAGAATTTTCATACATCATGATGATCTAACATATATTCTATGGAAAATTCTCTATAATCATAAATCATAATTCATGTTCTATCAAGAAAAATCTCAAAACAATAATACCACCCAGGAATTATGAATCTTATGATAAAAATATGAATATTGTTTTCTTTACATTAGTTTGTGTATGGATATGCTTTGATATTGATTGCATGTATCTCACATATATATAGATTCTAGAATCAACTTAGGAATAATAAAGATACATCAAACTTAATCATCACTCTATTCTAGATCTATAATTTAAAATTCTATTTTGGAATACATGCAATATTAATATTAATTTTATGACATGACATTAAACCCAAAACTCATCATACTAGCTTTATTAATTATTGAATATTAGTAATTGTGCTAGTTATCACATATCGTCATCTCATAAAAGTAGAAAAACTATGCGGCTTTAAATAACTCTTCACATTAAACAAAACCCATAGTTTATATAGCAACCCATAGATTTAAAAAGCATAGGTTGTCCAAAGTTTATTCACATTTGACTTCATATCTCACAATAACGGGGTGTAGGGTTGTATGCATTAGAGACCTAACCTCTAATTAATTTCTTGTCCTTAACTGGGGAGGGTTCTAGTGGGGCCTTGCAAGGCACTGGGGGGAAAGAGTGCTAGGTTGAGCGTTCTCTAGTGTGTGCATATGGGATTAACACCCCAACCTACGACATGTGTGTAGATCCTCATGCCCATCCATCACTTAGTACGGGGCTAGGGTGTAGACATTTATTCGGGGCAGTCTTTAATCTTAGGACATGCTTATATTACTCTTTGCATGATCATTTTATTTACTTATCACTTAAATTATGCATATTTTGGGTGGTTTAATGAAAAATGTCCTCTTGTGTCTTCATAATTTATCTTTTCATGATTAAATGGTTTTGTAAAACACAAGAATTTGAAAAAGCCAAAGTTTCATGCAAATTTGATCCACCTAGAGATCTCCAAAAATTCTGAAATTTCTGCATGGAACTACTCTAAGGACACTTAATCAAAATAAAAAATTTAAAATTCTCAAAAAATCACGTACTGTTTGCCGCTATCACTAGCGCCGACGCTAGCGTGGGTTTGTGATTTTTCTTTTTTTAAAAATTTCTAAAAATCAACAAAAATATGTTAGTTTATATATACTACTTTTATTTGTATTTCTGACATTTGTTATTTTTTGTTTTATTCATATTATGAAAAATCAACTAAAAAAATTCAAAATTCAAAAATACAAAAATATATTTTTTTTGTTATTTGTGTTTTATTCATATTATGAAAAATCAACTACAAAAGTTCAAAAATTCAAAAATACAAAATTTTTTTTTGTTATTTGTGTTTTATTCATATTATGAATAATCTACTGCAAAAATTCAAATTTCAAAAATTACAAAAATTTGTTTTTTTTTGTGATTTTCTGTTTTAATTAATTTAAAAAGATAAAACAAAAAAATGTATGATCTTTATTGCCAATATCAAGCATGTATGAATTCTATTATTTAGAATTATTTACAATGTTAAAACATATTCTTTCAAATTACTATGAACATTGTTTTTCTTATCATGCTTTGATAAATCTATTTAAAGTGCATCAATTGTATTGAAAAATATGTGTAGAACCAAGCTTAGCATGCCTCTAAGTATGAGTAAATGTATTATGATTGATAATGATACCTTTCACTCACTTATTTTTGTAATCAACATGTGTGTTTAAATTTAAAAATGCTTGCTTGTGTATTGTATTTGTACAATGTATTAAAACTTGCATAAGTTTATTGCCTACACTATATTTGAATTGCACTTATGAAATTTAGAAAAGTGGTTAAGTTTAAAAAAATTGGGTTTGCAAAACAAGTGTATTCGGAGAATGTTGTCTCACAAATATGAACAACAAAATTATATATGTAGACAAATATAACTCCACCAAGCACTACTTGAACCTCCTGATAAGTCTTCATAAGAATTGTGAGGTTGAGCACCTTGGAAAGAATAGTAAAGTGTCTTATGCAAACCTTTGTTACTACACCACTTTGTTAAAAACAATGTGCATTAAAAGTGTGTGAAAGTTGATATACTTGTGTTTTATTGTGCATTTTACTTTACATATGTCTTGTATTTTGTTGATTTAAATCAATTATTAACATTGCCCAAAATACACTTATGTGCACATCATTATCTTTCGTAACACTTCTTCTCATGAGTATTGGATTCTAATGCTTTATCTATACTACTCTTTATATAAGAAATACACTAGATAACCTAACATGATCTCTACAATGTTTTGGTATCTCTTGAACATAAAAGTAAGTAACATTGTAGTATAATCTCTCTTTGATATGTTCATTTCATGCTTGGTATCTTTATGAAAAACTTTGAGATTTCAAAAAGGTTAGAACATCTTTCAATTTTCAACTATAACTCATATTTTTACTTATGCTTTTTCATGCTTACAAAAAGATGTTTCTTATAATCTTCCGCTTGCCTACAACTCTTATCTTTTTATTTGAAATCTCTTATATATATTATGCTTAAACTCTTTATCATTTCATATATTACAAAAGCTCGATCATGCTTTATCATTTATAAGAAATGCGTCTGTACTACCCTCACCCCACCTTCTTTTGATAATACCAAAAGGGGGAGATTAATTGAAGAAATCTATATAGGAGCAATATAGAAGACTAAGGGGAGAATAATTCATGCAATCTATCATTTAGGGGGAGTAAAACATAAATTGCATTTATGTAGCGGGAGCATTAAGATAGGGCAGTATGCACATTATCTTGCTTATCATATACTATAGTTGCACTATCATCTTGCTTATCCTACACTATAAACACTATTGTTGATTTCTTGTGTAACACCCCAAAAATGGTAGTTCAGCGAGGTAGGCGGAGTGGTAGTGCTGCGCTCGGAGTAGGCTGAAATTTCTCAGTCAAAGCAGTGCGCACAACCATATTTCCTCTTCGCGCACGACCACTGGTCGTGAGCCAGTGATCGTGCGCTCTTGTCGAGGCAAAGAGAGCTGTCGGAATGCTCACTGTCCAAAGTAGTGCGCACAACCATTTCTCCTCTTCGCGCACGACCACTGGTCGTGTGCCAGTGATCGTTCGCCCTGTTTATTCTGCTTCGTAAAGAAGAGCGGAGAAGATGATCCGACCGATCAAAATCTTTGGAATTTGATCCAACGGCTGTGGGTTGTTGCCTGGGGGTCTTAGGGCTTTGGAGAGGGGTTAATCCCTCATATTTCCATAGCTTTCCTCTCTCCTAATCTAGAGATAGAAGAAAGGGCAAGGAGGAAGAAGAAGGAGATTCCGCCATTGATGGAGCTCCAGAGCTCCGTTTCGCGAGATATTCCCAGATCTGGAAAGTGCAGCCCAGCGCGGTTCTTTCTCTTCGAGTGGGATCTCAGATCTATGGAGGGGAAGAGAGCTCCAAGGGTAACGATTCTTTCTCCCAGTCTTAGGACGTGTTCTTTGTCCTTTCTTTCTTTTTCTATGCTTGCATGAGGACTCCCTTTCACCAAATGGGTGAAGTGTAGGATTTCCTCTAGTTCTTCGGAACTCCAGGTCGATTGTGTCCGTCCCCGGCATATTGCATTTAGAAATCTGGTAGTCGCGCGGATTTAGGCATTGTGTGTAAAGCCTATTCGTGGTCGTGAGGCCGAATCGGTGATGCTTGATTTGCGACGTTGCATTTAGGTTAGGCCTAGAATGCGTGCTGGAGAATGACTCCGTGAGATCATCTATGGTATTGCGGGACTTGAGATTAGGCGTCGTGTGAAATCCTAACGAAAGCCCCTTGCTTGGAGAGTGGTGGAATGCAAACCTTCACCACGAAATTGAAGTGAATTGTTGTATACCTCCTTCGTTGGTTGTTCTAGTGAAGCCTAAGTCCACTTGGTTGGTGTAGGTGCGTAATTTATTGTGATTGGGAACACTCATCGGTGTTTCCTTGCGAACGAGTCGAAGTAAAGCTACACCTGCATCGTTGTTGTTAACGCGATGCTTTGAGCAACGGGCACAAGCTTGTACCAAACCCGCACCATGCGTATCGACGAGAGGGGGAAACCTCAGGACGCCGTGTGATCATGGGATAGAGCTGTTTGGGAGGATTCCTCCAATTGGTAAATGCTCAAGCATTCACTAAGCTCTTTAGCTTAGCTGGTTACGTGTGGTCGTGAGAACCCACGGTCATGGTTTGGATTGATGTTATGATTAGCCTCATGCGTTGCTTAGGCGGTTGTGGGGAACCTTCGGGTGAACCCAACCAACATCATGTGCATTCCCAGGATCAACTCTATTTGTTGCTACACCTAGAAGATTGATTGTGCTTCAAACCTCACCTTGTGTAGTTTGCACCTTCCTTATAGTACTACTTGCTGCTAGTACGACTTGTTTGCAGGGAAGAAGCTCCGCCACCCCGAGAAAGGGGTGGGGTTGTTATAATTTGGTCAGCTGTGCTGAACGTTGCTTTGTTTGCCACCTCTTGGTGGAATATTCTTATGCAGGTGCAGGTGAGCCTAGCGGGAAATAGCGGACGGTGGCCCTTTTTGCTGCGTTTGCCCTTGAAGGCCAGCCTCTTTTCTGCTTTTCATGTTTTGCCGGCCTGCGCGCCGATGTATGTTTAGAGAGTTTTGTACGTTTTGGAATGTAAGGCCTTAAGGCCGTAACTCTACACTTTATTGTTTCATTCCTATGATAGTGGACTATTCTAATAGAAATGTTAAATCCTTATGCTTCCGTTTATGTTAGTACTCTGGTGTAGTTCTCTTCTGTATATCTCCTTTTAACGCTTAGCTAGTGTGGTTAGTATAACGTGGGGTCCCGTCCGGACCTACTGCTATATTATTTGTACTAGAAGGGTGTTACAATTTGGTATCGAACTTAGGGCGTCGATCCGTAGTTTAGTGAATTCGGGACGAATTCCTTTTAAGGGGCGGTGTGCACGGGATGTGCATTCACCTAAAACGACAAAAACTAATAAGAATGTCCACCTAGGAATGGAAAAACATACTTGTTTGCGGAACCTGAGCGTTCCATGATTGTTGTTTGCTATGTTTTCTGTCACTAAATTGTGCATTGCACGATTATAGGTGACTAGGAGTGCTGCGGGGTAGTCTTGACCCCGTAACACCGCTGAAAGTAGTGCGTCGGCTGAGGTGCCAGCGACCACTCCTCCTGCTGAGATGATCAGGTTAATCGCAGAAGCTGTCTTCGTGATGATCAATGCTCAACCGCAAAGGCTTGCACAACCTGCTACGCCTATTACAGATACGGCCCCGGTGATCGAACCTGCAGTGGAACCTGCGGTGGAACCGAGGATGGAGACCCCTGTGCCAGTGGCTGCAGTTGAACCTGCGGTGGTGCCAAGGGTGGAGCGTCGTGTATAGCGTGTAGCTGTTGTGCGAGCGCGTGATCAACAACTGCAGCACTTTTTAAGCTTCCACCCTCCAACTTTCTCACGGACCGGATCCCCAACAGAGGCGGAGGACTGGCTGTCAATAGTTAGAAAAACTCTAAAGGCGATAGCAACGGAAGAAGATATGATGGTCACCCTAGCCACCTTTCTCCTTAACGGAGAAGCAGAGCTTTGGTGGGCCGAACAGGTGCGAATCGGAGAGCCGTAAACCTTAGCAAAAGATAGATTGGAGGTAGTGCTACCTAACGGGTATCGCATGAGTGCGGATAGGAAGAGCCATGTGAAAGTGCGGATAGGAAGAGCCGTGTGAAGGTGCGGATCGAAAATCAGGATTTTGAATTGGAAGCGTCGTTATTACCGTTAGCTGAATTTGATGTGATCTTTGGCATGGACTGGCTCTCGGAGCAGCGAGCATGCATAGATTGCAATTCAAAGGAGATCACTCTGGGAAAGAACACCGAAGACGAAACCATGTTCGCAGGTATGCGAGGAGCGAGCAAGACACTGATGTCTGCTCTCCAGGTGGTTAAGGCGGTGAGAAAGGGCGCGGAATTGTTCTTCACTCTGTTGGAGGCTTCGGAGCCAAATCCCAGGTTATGCGATGTCCCAGTTGTAGCGGAGTACGTCGATGTGTTTCCTAACAAACTCCCTGGGGCTCCGCCTCAGCGGGAGATTGATTTTTGTATTGAGCTGGTGCCAGGTGCCAAACCTGTGGCCCGCTCACCGTACCAGATAGCGCCAAAGGAATTGGCAGAGCTGAAGGTTCAATTGCAAGAGCTGCTAGAGCAAGGCTACGCACGTCCAAGTTCATCACCTTGGAGTGCACCGGTCCTCTTTGTGAAAAAGAAGGACTGGAGCTTGCGTCTATATATCGACTATCGAGAGTTGAATAAGTTAACCGAGAAGAACCGATACCCGATTCCAAGAATCGACGATTTATTCGACCAACAGGTTGGGTTGACGGTATATTCTAAGCTAGACTTAAGGTCCGACTATTACCAACTGCGTATAAGGGAATGTGACATTCCAAAGACAGCGTTCAGTACCCGCTTTGGGCACTATGAGTTCACCGTTATGCCGTTCGGTCTATCTAATGCACCGTCGGTATTTATGGACATAATGAATAGAACGTTCCAAGAGTATTTGGATCAATTTGTGATTGTCTTCATCGACGACATTTTGGTATACACTCAGTCAGAGGAGGAGCATGCAGAGCATCTGCACGCATTTTTGAGCACCCTGAGGAGGAGTCAATTATATTCCAAGTTCTCCAAGTGCGAGTTTTGGCTATCGTCAGTAGCATTCCTGGGTCATGTTGTTAGTGGGGATGGAATTGCGGTTGATCCGTCGAAAATTGAAGCGATCCGAGCGTGGCCTGTTTTGAAAAATGTAGCGGAAGTCCAAAGTTTCTTAGGACTTGTCAGCTATTATAGGTGCTTTGTGGAGAACTTCTCGAGGGTCGCACTCCCTCTCACTAAACTGACTAGGAAAGATCACAAGCTCGACTGGTCGCCTGAGTGCGCTCGAGTTTTTGAAGAACTGAAGAGCCGTCTGACCACGGCGCCCATTCTATGCTCGCCATGTGGTACGGAAGGCTATGAAATTTATAGTGACGCCTCGGGGAGTGGTTTGGGTTGCGTCCTAGTGGAGTTCGGAAAGGTAATTGCCTACGGCTCCCGACAACTGAAGGTTCATGAAAGGAACTACCCGGTCCATGATTTGGAGCTAGCAGCCGTGGTTTTCGCCCTCAAGCTTTGGAGGCATTACTTGTATGGCATGAAGATCGATATCTTTACTGACCACAAGAGCCTCAAGTACCTGCTGGATCAAAGGGAGTTGAATATGCGTCAGAGGAGGTGGATGGAGTTCCTTGGGGACTACACCTTCGACATCAAATATACTCCTGGTAAGGGAAATGTAGTTGCAAACGCGTTGAGTCGTCGGGCTCCTGCTCAAGCAAATTGGATTTTGATGCACGATGAGCGTCTAATCCGTGAGCTAGAAGTTATGGAGATCATTTCTGTCGATAGAAGAGTATCTCCTTCAGCATGCTTGAACTGGATGGAGGTTCAATACGACCTCGCCGACAGAGTTCAAGAAGCATTGGAGCTGGATGAGAGCATGAAATGCTATAAAGCGGAGACCGTTGATGGGTCAAACGCTGATTTCTCTTTCGAAGATGGCCTTATGTGGAAGAATGGCAGATTGTGCGTCCCAAATGTTGGTACATTATGGGCGGAGTTGATGCACGAGGCTCATCATACCAAGTACTCGATCCACCCTGGGAGCACGAAAATGTACATGGATATGAAGAAACTCTTCTGGTGGCCGGGTATGAAGAAAGACATTGCCCTGTACGTGGCCAAGTGTCATATTTACGCGTTGGTGAAGGTGGAATGTCAATGTCCCGGTGGGTTTCTGAAGTCATTGTTGATTTCGGAATGGAAGTTCGATGATATTTCGATGGATTTCGTGCACGGATTGCCGAGATCGCAACATGGAAACGACGCCATCTGGGTGATCGTGGACCGATTGACGAAGGTATCACACTTTATTCTGAACCGGAAGGATGATTCTGTGGAGAAGCTGGCAAAGTTGTACGTCGATAACATCGTACGGTTGCACGGGATTCCCCGTAGCATCGTCAGTGATAGCGATGGGCGGTTCACATCAAATGATTGGAGGCCGATTCATCAATTATTGGGTACCAAGCTAAAGTTTAGCATGACCTTCCACCCGCAAATGGATGGACAGACCGAAAGGACCAATAGGACGATGGAGGACATGCTGAGGATGTGCGCCGTGGACTTTGGAAAGAGATGGGAGGACCATCTCTATATGATTGAGTTTGCTTACAACAACAGCTACCAAGCAAGTACAAAGATGGCCCCTTTCGAGGCTATTTATGGTAGGAAATGTCGCCCACCGTTATCTTGGGCTGAAATGGGCGACACTAAATTGTTGAAACGCAAGGATGTGGAGGAGGCAAATACATCGATTCGGGCTATTCAGGAGCGATTGCTCATTGCCCAAGATCGGCAGGCAAAATACTACAATGCAAATCACCGGAATGTCGAGTTCTCCATTGGCGACTGGGTTTATCTCAAGATAAAACCGTTCAAAGGAGTATCGAGGATCCGACGCTTGAAAAAGCTAAGCCCGAGGTACTTAGGACCGTTCGAGATCTTGGAGCGCATTGGTGAAGCTGCCTACCGGCTTGCTCTATCTTCGGAGCTGAGCGGGTTGCATGATGTATTCCACATCTCTGTATTGCGGAAGGCTGTAAAGGAGCCAAATCTTGTTACTGCGGTCAGCGAAGTGTCGGTAGATGGTGGGCTAGCGACGAAAGTCAAACCCATTTGCATTGAAGACACTGAAGTGAAGCAGTTGCGGAACAAGTCCATTCGAATGGTGAAAGTCCGTTGGAATAATTGCGGGCGAGAGGAACTCTCTTGGGAAAGAGAGCAGTCGATGCTTGCGGAGTACCCCGAGCTATTTCTCTTAGGTAATTATAACTGTAATTTCTGCTAATACTGTTTTTGAAATTTCGGGACGAAATTCTTTTAAGGGAGGTGGAGTTGTAACACCCCAAAAATCGTAGTTCAGCGAGGTAGGTGGAGTGGTAATGCTGCGCTCGGAGTAGGCTGAAACTTCTCAGTCAAAGCAGTGCGCACGACCATATTTCCTCTTCGCGCACGACCACTGGTCGTGAGCCAGTGATCGTGCGCTCTTGTCGAGGCAAAGAGAGCTGTCGGAACGCTCACTGTCCAAAGCAGTGCGCACGACCATTTCTCCTCTTCGCGCACGACCACTGGTCGTGTGCCAGTGATTGTGCGCCCTGTGTATTCTGCTCCGTAAAGAAGAGCGGAGAAGACGATCCGACCGATCAAAATCTTTGGAATTTGATCCAATGGTTGTGGGCTGTTGCTGGGGGTCTTAGGGCTTTGGAGATGGGTTAATCCCTCATATTTCCATAGCTTTCCTCTCTCCTAAGCTAGAGAAAGAAGAAAGGGCAAGGAGGAAGAAGAAGGATATTCCGCCATTGACGGAGCTCCGGAGCTCCGTTTCGCGAGTCGTTCCCAGATCTGGAAAGTGCAGCCCGGCGCGGTTCTTTCTCTCCGAGTGGTATCTCAGATCTATGGCGGGGAAGAGAGCTCCAAGGGTGACGATTCTTTCTCCCGATGTTAGGACGTGTTCTTTGTCCTCTCTTTCTTTTTCTATGCTTGCATGAGGACTCCCTTTCACCAAATGGGTGAAGTGTAGGATTTCCTCTAGTTCTTCGGAACTCCGGGTCGATTGTGTCCATCCCCGGCATATTGCATTTAGAAATTCGGTAGTCGTGCGGATTTAGGCATTGTGTGTGAAGCCTATTCGTGGCCGTGAGCCCGAATCGGTGATGCTTGATTTGCGACGTTGCATTTAGGTTAGGCCTAGAATGTGTGCCGGAGAATGACTCTGTGAGATCATCTATAGTATTGTGGGACTTGAGATTAGGCGTCGTGTGAAGATCCTAACGAAAGCCCCTTGCTTGGAGAGTGGTGGAATGCAAACCTTCACCACGAAATTGAAGTGAGTCATTGTATACCTCCTTCGTTGGTTGTTCTAGTGAAGCCTAAGTCCACTTGGTTGGTTTAGATGCGTAACTTATTGTGATTGGGAACACCCGTCGGTGTTTCCTTGTGAACGAGCCGAAGTAAAGCTACACCCGCATCATTGTTGTTAACGCGATGATTTGAGCAACGGGCACAAGCTTGTACCGAACCCGCACCATGCGTATCGGCGAGAGGGGGAAACCTCGGGATGCCGTGTGATCATGGGATAGACATGTTTGGGAGGGTTCCTCCAATAGGTAAATGCTCAAGCGTTCACTAAGCTCTTTAGCTTAGCTGGTTACGTGTGGTCGTGAGAACCCACGGTCATAGTTTGGATTGATGTTATGATTAGCCTCATGCATTGCTTAGGCGGTTGTGGGGGAACCTTCGGGTGAACCCAACTAACATCATGTGCATTCACATGATCAACTCTATTTGTTGCTACACCTAGAAGATTGATTGTGCTTGAAACCTCACCTTGTGTAGTTTGCACCTTCCTTATAGTACTACTTGCTGCTAGTATGACTTGTTTGCAGGGAAGAAGCTCCGCCACCCCGAGAAAGGGGTGGGGTCGTTATAATTTGGTCAGATGTGCTGACCGTTGCTTTGTTTGCCACTCTTGGTGGAATCTTCTTATGCAGGTGCAGGTGAGCCTAGCGGGAAATAGCGGGCGGTGGCCCTTTTTGCTGCGTTGGCCCTCGAAGGCCAGCCTCTTTTCTGCTTTTCATGTTTTGCCGGCCTGCTCGCCGATGTATGTTTAGAGAGTTTTGTATGTTTTGGAATGTAAGGCCTTAAGGCCGTAACTCTAAACTTTATTGTTTCATTCCTGTGATAGTGGACTATTCTAATAGAAATGTTAAATCCTTATGCTTCCGTTTATGTTAGTACTCTGGTGTAGTTCTCTTCTGTATATCTCCTTTTAACGCCTAGCTAGTGTGGTTAGTATAGCGTGGGGTCCCGGCCGGACCTACAGTTATATTATTTGTACTAGAAGGGTGTTACATATTGCGTAGAGGATTTGTTATTATCAAAAGGGGGAGATTGTTGGACAAGTGTGTCACATCCCTTTGTTTGATAATAACAAATCCCATATTGTATTTGATATTGCTTGTAGTGTGTTTATAGTGTGCAGGAACTATAGGTGCAATACTCCACAGGTAAAAGGCAGCATGGAATCAAACTTTTGAAAGGAGAAGCACTAACGCCAGCGCTATCGCTAACGCCAGGCGCTAGCTCGTTCGACGAACTTGAAGCTCCGTTCGACGAAAATTTTCGTTCGACGAAAATTCCATTCGACGAAATATTCCGTTCGGCGAAAATGGAGTTCCGTTCGACGAAAATTTTGTTCGACGAAAGTTTGTTCCGCCATGTCGCCGACTATTTCGCAACCTCTACCGCCAGCGCTAGCACAACCTCCTGGCGCTATCTCAAGTTTGTGCACAGCGCCACGCCGCCGACGGTTTCGCAACCGCTCCACATGAACGCTACCGCAGGCGCTAGAGAGCTACCGCAGGCGCTATCGTCAAGTTTTATAAAATGATGGGCTCTCTCTCTCATTTTTGTCAATCCATCCCAGAGAGGTTGCTTGTGCCACAATTCCAGTGCTGTTATGCTGCCGAAGATGGATCTCCCACAAAAAGCTTAAGGAGAATTCTGGAGGAGGACTACGTCACGCTACATCCGAAGGACGATCGCTTCGACCTCGCTCATACTACATCGATCCTTCATCTCCAACTTCAGAAGATCTTCTATAGGGAGTTTTTATTATTGTTATCATTATTTTCATTCCATACTTTTTGTAACCGTTTAGAGAATTCGCCTTGTGTTGGCGACTAGGTCTGGGTAGGACTTAGGGGGAAATTCGCCTTGTGTTGGCGACTAGGTCTAGGTGATTAGATCTAGGGGGTCCTCGAGGCCATATCCGGGGAAGGATTGGCTAGAGCGGCTTGAGGCCATATCCGGGGAAGGATAGGCGAAAGCCAACCGGTTCGTGGGGATACGAGTCGGTATAGAAAAGGAAAAATTATTTACATATTTGTCGCCTCCGATTTCTAGCGATATTGAAATCAATTTTTGTAAACACTTTTTCATATAATATAATCATGTCTCTATTTGTGTTTACTTGATTTCTCTCATTTGGCGTAATCTCTATTATATTGTGTTCTAAGTTTTCAATTCTAAATCTAAATTGTTTATTTCAATCTCTTTCATCATTAAATAATTTAGTACTTGTTTCTAGAATTGCAAATTAGTATTGTTTCTTGTTTAAAGCTAAATTGTTATTTCGTTCAAAGTTTCTATAAACAATTTAGTAATTCATCTAAAATTTAAAAAGAAATTTTTATTCCCTTTTTCACCCCCCCCCCCCCCCCCCCTCTAAGGGCGCCGTAAGATCCAACAGAAGTAACCTTCCTCAGGTTAGCCTTTGTCTAACATAGTGGGTCTAATCCATTTTCTTTGAGGCATTTTTGTTCCCCTCTTGGAATGGAGTAGCCATCATTTACCAATGGGGGAGAGATCTTTGGTTTGGAGGAGCTTGTTACTGGATTTTCTTTGAAAGATAATTTGTCCCTCACGATCCTGACCCTTGGTTTCAGGAGACCAGCCTGATCTCTATCCTTCTTTAGAAGAACAACCTCCTTGGTGAGGGAGTAGCACAACTCCCTGCTATCTTCTAAAGCCTTCAGAGTTTTTCCAAACTTGCTTATTAGGTCCAGGTTTGAACTGGCATTGAAATCCTTCTTGAGTTGGCAGAACTCTGCATTATGTAGAGTAAGCTTCTCTGCCTTTTCCATGAGATCAGAGTTTCTGGCTTGAAGAACTGAGATCTCATCAGCTTGTTTTTTTGTAGAGTTCCCTGCTCCTTCTGAGATCTTCTATAAGATCTTCATAACTCTCTGAGAGGCTTATTTCAGAATCTGAATCAGTGTTCGATAGGGGAGCCCTTATGCCACCCTGTTCTGAGATGACTTCATTCTTAACTTCTTCCTCTGATTCAGATAAGACAGTTAGTCCAAACTGAGACTCTTCCTCTGTATCTATATTACTTGCGTCGCTATCACTCAAGGTCTTGACCTTCCCCATCTCTGTGATAGTGCTTTTTTCTTCTGGTGGTCCTTCCATGAGGATTGCCAATGACTCCCACATTTCCTTGGCTGTTGTGTAGTGAGTAATTTGGTGGAAGGTGGGAGTATCAACTGCACATGTTATGATGCTCTTGGCCTTATTGTCTAAGTTGACTAAGATGATCTCATCTTCAGTCATTTTCTTAGGCAGGGACTTGTGGACATACGACCCTTTTTGAACGACTTGAAACGTCCTTGGATCTAAGGCTTCCATGAATATTCTAGCTCTTATTCTCCACAGGCTATAGTTTTCTCTAGAACAAGTAGCTATTTTTGATTCCATAGCTTATGGTACTTAGACACCCACTAGCAGATATGTTCAAGCTGTTAAGCTTTTCTTTGAACAACCTGCCTCTGATACCACTTATTGTTTATTGGGTGTCTACTTAATCACCTAGAGGGGGGGGGGGGGGGGGGGGGGGGTGAATAGGTTTTTCAAATTATGTTATCCCCTTTGTGGTGTTCTTTGTCCCTGATTAATAGATCTATGAAATAAAGAGCATGACACAGAAAACACACAACGATCTATAGATGTTCCTTAAGACCGGGTGTCTTGAGTAGTCCTCTGTCCCTCTGCGCCTACCTACCAGTGTGCTAGGCTCGGCAAACTCCGCCAAATCTTCAGGCCCTCAAGCTTTACAACACGGACCCGCAAGTCCCAACAACCTATGCCCACAAGCCCCTACTGCCCCCAAGCCCGCAAGCTCGATACTCAGGCCCTCAGGCCCTGCAACACGGACCCGCAAGTCCCAACAGCCTAGGCCCGCAAGCCCCTACTGCCCCCGAGCCCCCAAGCTCGACACTTAGGCCCTCAAGCCCCGCAATATGGACCCGCAAGTCCCAACAGCCTAGGCCCACAAGCCCCTACTTCCCCGATCCCGCAAGCTCGACAAATCGCACACGCAAGTGCACTGCCCTGGCCCTCAAGCCTCACAGCTCTCCATCCCTCAAGCTAGACAAGTTGGCCCGCAAGCCTTACAAGAAATTACAGTAATTAAACCGTTTCTTCTGCCGGATGAAGATTGGCAACTTTAGCCTGATGAGGATTGGTTTCTTTCGGTTGAAGAAGATGCTTCTTGATCCGGATTTTCAGCACTGGATCTTCTTCAGCCTTCACTTCTTTTGCCTGGTGTTGATCGGCTACTTTTTGGTCGATGCAGATGACTGATTACTCAGAGAGCACTTGATGTTTGCTCTCTACTTGATCTTCTTCTTCTCCGCCGAGAATACTGTACTATTGAAGTGCGGTGGGATTATTATTTTTTCGTTATCTTTCTTGTACAGCAAGACTCCTTTTTCTAGGGCAACACTGATCCCTTTTATAGGATGGACAAGCCGTATAACAGTCCCATACAATTTCCTTTACTGTCAGACGCCCATCCATCAAAGCATGCGTTGATTGGACAATCAGGCGGCGGCATTAAATGCTGACAGCGCGCGTCTGCAACCTTTGAATTCTGTCTTGACGACATTTCCACTTTCATGTTGATACCAACTGCATCTCGATGACAAGACTTTGTCGATGCCTTGGGCATTAGTAGACCTTCAAGTCTTCTTACTTCTGCCACTGATGGTGGTATCTCGATGATACAAGATAACTTGGAGATACTACGTATACGACGATATGCAATCTCTGTCTGTGTCGTCGCGATCTTCCTTCTTGCATCATGTCGTCGTATTCATATTATTGTCTCGACGACATGAATGATGTTATGTCGACACTTCAGCAGTTGCCTGTCTTCAGCTGTCCTTCTTCGGTCTTCTTGACGATATGCCTTCTTTATGACGATGTCCAATAACATCAGTCATACTTGGCTTTCTTAGCAACATGGCTTCTTCACAATATTGTCTGTTCTACTTTGACTTTCTCGACGACAAGGTTACTTAGTCAATGTCGACGATACTCCATCTTCTCGACGACATTTCTTCCTTTGTCTTCATTCTTCTCTGCGTTCGACGAACACGCAAAGTCTCTTCTATCCGTAGCTCCTTTCCCGTCTCAGCAGATCCGCTGAGACAGTGAGCTCATCCCAGCAGATTTGACCCCTTGTCTCAGCGGTCGACTATCTTCTTTCTGAGTTCAACGAAACTCCTTCTACTAACTTCCTGAGATTTATAAGGTAGAGAAATGATCAAGTACAAAGTGAAGTATTCTTGACTTGGTGACATCTTCAAAGCAGAAATCATGTGGGCAAGATTCCCAACACATACTATATAGACATAGTAAGTCCTGCCTGGTAACCACACCATGGATGTCATCGCGGTCGGTGAGAGCGAAGGTAAGGAGGTTGCGGAGAATACGAAAGGAAGGAGAGATGAGGTGGCTACCTTTGGATCTTTTGGTGGTGTAAGGAGAAATATCGTTGCTGATTTCCGACCAGAATTGTAGAAGATTGAAATATGTGGGGAAATCAACACAAAGATCGGCGTAGGCGGGAGAAAGAGAAAATGCCTCGTCGCAAAAACCCATAAGAACATTGAGTTGGCGGATTGAAAGTTGATGCGAAACATCGCCCATGCGAAAGGCGATGATGTCATCATTCCCAACCCACCGGAACTCAAAAGAGGCTAAGAACTCAATAGTGAGTTCGAAGTAAGCGACCTCGGAGATGGAGAAAAGAGCATTCCATCCGGGGGTGGATAGAAAGTTCCTCGCCAACTCAGCCGCTCTGAAAGCTGCGAGGATGCCCCAGTCCAGGATACGGAAGACGCCAAAGGGTTTGGCGCCCAACCGGTTGCTCCATTCTTGTTGGGTGGGGTTGTCAAAAAGAAGCATAGCTTCCGTTGCGGAGGGATCCGCGGGGTGCTCAGAGGAAGAAACGGTGGAACGAGCATGATGGCAAGGCATTGTGAGAAATTTGGCTCAAGGGGAGAAAGAGAAAGGAGAAGAGAAAAAAGGAGAGGTGAGGGGGAAAAGGAGAAGAGGAAACCCTTTAAATAGGAAAAAAAAGGTTCACGCCCCCTTGTCACGCCCGTGACAGGGGGCGTGTAACATATTAACCTGGAAAAGCGGTGCTCGGTAATCATGGCTGACGGGTTGAGAAAACAGAGTAGGCCACGCCCCAGTGTCACGCCCGTGACTCTGGGGCGTGTAAAAGAAAAGGATCCGAGGCATTGACTGGTCAATGCCTCGGTTGACGGATTCACGACACGAACACGCCAAGAAGTCACGCCCGTGACTTGTGGGCGTGTAGTAGTAGTTCACGGGCGTGACTCAGAAAATTGCAGCCGAACTGAGACGGAAGAGTTCCGTCCCGGTCACGCCCGTGACAAGGGAATTGTCACGCCCGTGACAAAGGCGGGAGACAGACCCGCCTCATTCACAAAAAGGGCCCATCAGCCGAAACCGACATCTAGACAGGCCACGCCACCTATACACGCCCGTGATCCTTAGGTCACGCCCGTGACATTAGGGGCGTGTAACTGATTTTTTTTAATTATTTTTAAATTTTTTTTTGTAAAACAAAACATAAAAACACGGTAGTAAAAATAAAAACATAAAGTACCGACTTGCAGTGCGGAGTTTCATGTACGTGTGAGCGTCCGTTATTTCGCAAATCTCCTCCAAACCTGCAAAAACCTCAAAATAGAATAATAAAAATAATAACATTTTTTTTTGTGATTTTGTTGTTTTTTTTCATTTTTATATGTTTTTTTAAAACAAAAGAAATACTTAAATAAAAAAAAAATTAGAAAACTTTTTTAAACGAAAGAAAAAAAAATAAAACAAAAATAAAAACATGGGTTGCCTCCCAAGAGCGCTTTGGTTACTGTCGTTGAGCTCGACCATGGTGGCACGCCGATTTAGGTGTTTGGAAGGAGAATCTCCTCCCGATGCTCATGAAGATTATCGCCGGAGAAAAATAATTTCAACCGGTGCCCATTCACTTTAAATTCACCTTTTTGGGGATGCATTATTGAAACGGTCCCGTAGGGCCACACCTCTTTGACGATAAAGGGGCCGGACTAACGGTACTTAAGTTTTCCCGGAAAAAGACGTAAACGCGAGTTATAGAGGAGAACTTGGTCTCCCGGTCGAAAAACTTTAGGATGCCTAAGTTTCTTATCATGATAAAATTTAGTGTGCTCCTTGTATAATTTATTACTTTCGTAGGCAAAGGAGCGCCACTCATCGAGCTCGTTATGTTGGAACTTGCGGAGCTCAGAAGAAATATTGTTATCTAGATTAAGAAATTTAAGCGCCCAAAAGGCGCGATGCACATGCTCGACCGGTAAATTACATGCTTTCCCATAAACCAATCGATATGGAATACAACCAATGGTGGTCTTGTACGCGGTCCGATAGGCCCATAAAGCATCATCGAGTTTAAGCGACCAATCCTTCCTATTGGTGTAAACCGTTTTTTCTAAAATTCGTTTTAATTCACGGTTAACCACTTCTACTTGGCCACTTGTTTGGGGGTGATAGGGGGTGTCCATCCTATGTGTAACGCCATATTTGGATAAAACTTTATTGAATTGGGCGTTACAAAAATGAGTCCCCCTATCGCTAATTATCGCCCGCGGTGCTCCAAATCGTGAAAAGAGTTTTCTGAGAAATTTGGTCACGACTCGGGCATCATTGGTGAGAAGGGCTTGCGCCTCCGCCCACCTAGACACGTAATCGACCGCTACCAAAATATATCAATTTCCAAAAGAAACTGGTAGCGGGCCGACAAAATCGATCCCCCATAAATCAAAAACCTAAATTTCTAAAATATTTTTTAAAGGCATTTCATCAAGGTGAGAGATATTACCTGAGCGTTGGCATTGTTCACAATGACTTATATGTGCGTGAGCATCTTTGAAGATGCTCGGCCAATAGAAGCCCACTTCATGTGCCTTCCGCGCCGTCCGATTTGCTTTATAATGTCCACAGGCGGGTTCTCGTGGCAATGCTTTAGAATTTGAGCACCCTCCTCGTGAGATACACACCTCCGCACCACTTGGTCCGCACAAACTCAAAAAAGGAACGGATCCTCCCAAAAATAATTTTTCAAATCAGAAAAGAATTTCTTCTTTTCTCGATAGGAGAAATCTTTTGGGAGAAATCTTACAACAAGGTAGTTTGCGAAATCGGCGAACCAAGGGGTGGGGAGATCTATTACCTTATGAATAACGTGGAGGCGTTCTTCGGGGAAAGTATCATTAATTTCTTCCTCTATGAGCTCCTCCGAATTGGGATTCTCCAACCGAGTAAGATGATCCGCCGCCAAATTTTTCGCTCCCCTTTTGTCCCGGATCTCTAAATTAAATTCTTGTAAGAGTAAGATCCACCTAATCAACCTTGGCTTGGCATCAGTTTTTGTTAGCAAATAACGTAAAGCCGAGTGATCGGTAAAAAAATTAGTTTAGATAAAGTAAGATAGGAACGAAATTTATCAAAAGCAAAAAAATCACGGCTAAGAGCTCTTTCTCGGTGGTTGTGTAATTTTCTTGTGCGTCTGTAAGTGTCTTGCTCGCATAATAAATAAGATGAAAATTTTTATTGATGCGTTGTCCTAGGACTGCATCGACGACAAAACTAATAGTATTGCACATTTCTCGGCGGTTTATTAATTTTTCTTTAATAATAGAAAAAGAAAGCAAACAATTTTCATCAAAAATAAATGGTGCATCTTTTTCTAATAAATGGGTGAGGGGCTTGGTTATTTTAGAGAAATTTTTTATAAACTGGCGATAGAACCCGGCATGCCCAAGAAAACTTCGTACGACCTTAACATTTGAAGGGGGAGGTAATTTTTCTATTGTTTCAATTTTAGCTTTATCCACCACTATACACTTACTAGATATTTTATGGCCTAAAACCAAAACTTCTCGTACCATAAAATGTCACTTCTCCCAATTTAACACTAAATTTGTGTCCTCACATATTTGGAGAACGCGGGAAAGTTTAGTCAAACAAAAATCAAATGAATCTTCAAAAACAGAGAAATCATCCATAAAAACTTCCATAATATCCTCCACTAGTTCGTCAAAAATTGTTAGCATACACCTTTGGAATGTAGCCGGCGCATTGCATAACCCAAATGGCATCCTACGATAGGCGAAGGTGCCAAACGGACAAGTGAAGGTTGTTTTCTCTTGGTCTTCGGGCGCAATTAGGATTTGGAAATACCCTGAGAGATCGTCAAGAAAATAATAAAATGAGTGTCCGGATAGTCGTTCAAGGATTTGGTCGATGAACGGTAAAGGAAAATATCCTTACGGGTCACATCATTTAATTTGCGATAATCAATACAAACCCGCCATCCGGTAATGGTTCTAGTTGGGATTAATTCATCTTTATCGTTTGGCACTACCGTTAATCCTCCTTTCTTTGACACCACTTGGACCGAACGGACCCAAGAGCTATCCAAAATCGGATAGATGATGCCCGCATCTAATAATTTGATTACCTCCGCCTTAACCACCTCCTTCATATTAGGATTTAGGCGGTGTTGAGGTTGAATATATTTACATGAATTTTCTTATCATAAAATATTATGCGTACAAAAGGAGGGATTAATCCCTTTTAAATCCAAAATTTTCCACGCAATTGCGCGGCGATGAAGTTTTAAAACATTTAATAATTTTAATTTTTCTTCATCGGATAGAAATGCCGACATAATTGCGGGAACCTTAGAATCCTCCGCTAGAAATAAATATTCAAAATGATCAGGCAATTGTTTTAATTCTAGAACGAGAGGTTCTTCATAAGAAGATTTTAATCGATCACTACCTAATTCTAAAATTTCAAAAATAGGTGCGTGAGTGATCGTGCCGTCAATAATTTCATGAGAAATAAGATCGAGATTTTCAAAGTCTTCATCATAAAAAGATGACGATGAAATATATTCAGAAAATAAAATGGATTCTTCATCAGGTGAAGCCTCCAAGAAAAACAAGAGTCGTTATTTGAGAGCGTATTTTTCATAGAAGAATTGATAGTAAAAGTAACTTCTTCATCTCCGACTCTAAGGAGAAGTTTACCGTTACTAACATCAATTATGGCGCGTGAGGTGGAAAGGAAAGGGATACCGAGAATGAGTGGTACCTCGGTGTCCTCTTCGATGTCAAGGATGATAAAATCTATCAAGAAAATAAATTTATCAACCTTGACAAGCACATCTCGATAAAACCCATTGGGTATTTTATGGAACGATCCACCAATTGGATGCTCATTCTCGTGGATTAGGTTCTCCTAAACCCAATTTTTGGAAAATTGAATAAGGCATCAAATTTATAGAGGCGCCTAGATCGGTCAACGCATGTTTTACCAAGAAATCGCCAAATAAACATGGAATTGAGAAACTACCCAGATCGGTTAATTTCTTAGGAAATTTATTAAGTAAAACTACCGAGCATTCCGCGTTCAATTAAACGGTAGAAATATCCTCAAGTTTCTTTTATTGGACAAAAGATCCTTGAGGTATTTAGCATACTTCGACATTTGTGCGATAGCTTCGCAAAATGGTAGATTAATATGAATCTATTTAAGCATGTCTAAAAATTTTCCGTAATGCTCATCGATTCGATCTTCCTTTAATTTAGACGGATAGGGAAGTGGTGGTTGAAATTCCTTAATTTTATTTTGCGTTTGAATTTGAGGAAAAGGAGAAGATAGAGAAATTGTTACCTCTGGTTCAACCAATTTTGCAGGGGTAGTTACCTCCTTCCCGTTCTGTAACGTGATAGCCTTTGTTTGCTCCTTTGGGTTGGGCTCCGTATTGCCCGGTAGTGCTATTGGAGTTGGGGAACACTTCTGGTCAGTGTTCGTCGAACGACGTTCGACGAACGGAGAAGAGTTAGTCGAACTCCGCCTGCGCTTGACAAATGGAGGAGGGTTCGTCGAACGACGTTCGATGATCGGAGAAGGGTTCGTCGAACTCCGCCTGCGTTCGATGAACCGGTCCTTGATTACTCCCGTCTCAGCGGCTCGTCGAACGGGAGAGGCCTGTGTTCGACGATCGATGCCTGCATTCGACGCTGGACGCCTGATGTTATACATGCTGTCTCAGCGGATGTTGCTGAATCGTGTTAGCGGATATACATGTCGTCTCAGCGGATGTTGCTGAATCGTCTCAGCGGATATACATGCCGTCTCAGCGGATGTTGCTGAACTGTCTCAGCGGATTTACATGCCGTCTCAGCGGATGTTGTTGAACCGGTCTCAGCGGATGTTGTTCTGAGCCCGGTTTGGCGCCCTATTTAATGAGTGCGTAACCCTGGTTTAGGGTTAAGGTCATTAAGCCCAAGAGAGTACAATAGTGTTTTTTGCGAGGCGTTTCTTGGCGGCGGTTCCTCTGTTCTTGTCAGGAGAGGGTTAAGTGAGGTAGGATCGGATTTGATCCTTGTAACCTTGTAAGATGTAATCCGTCTTGGTGAATAGTACAAAGAGAAGAGGAAGGGGAGAGGGGACGTAGCCCGAATTGGGGTGAACCTCTGTACATCTGTGTGTCTTCTGTGTTTTGTGTTTTGTTTTCTTTCGAATTTCTCGTCTCGGCACACCGTATTTTCTTTACATTTGGTATCAGATCTAGGTTCTTGATCATGGAAATGGGTTCTGGCGGCGTGCGGATCGAGATCGAGAAGTTTGACGGAAGTCGATTTGATCTATGGAAGATGAAGATGGAAGATATGTTGATTGATCGAGATCTATGGTCTGCGATCGAAGATGATCCTCCCGTTCCTAAGGATGCAGAGAAGGATGCTAGTGCATCGAAGGGAAAATCTGTAGACGCGACTGCAGAGGTTGCAGCGGAGGCTGCGGCCTGGACGAAAATCGATCGGAAGGCTAAGGGCCTGATCCGGTTATTCCTAGCAGATTCAATCTTGACTAATGTCATGGAGGAGACTTCAGCACGAAGTCTGTGGCGTAAGTTGGAATCCCTTCACCAGATCAAGTCCCTAGTAAACAAATTGCTATTAAGGAAGAAGTGGTATAAACTTTAGATGCATGAGGCCGATTCGTTTTCAGAGCACTTGACTCAATTCAATACCATTGTGAGTCTGTTAATCTCTATTGGTGAGAAGATCTCGGATGAGGATAGAGCCATCACCTTGTTGTGTTCACTGCCAGATTCATGGGACAATCTAATTGTCGTGATTGGGGGGAGTGGAGACAGGGAACTGTCATATGATACTGTATGTGCAGCTCTGTTATCTGAGGAGACCAGGAGAGAAGGTTCTGAGGCGACAAGCAAAGGTGCTTTGAGTGTATCTAGATCCCGTCCTCAACGAAGGGAGAGCAAGCATGGTGGATATCGAGATAAGTCTCGAGGTAGATCCAAGAGCCAGGAGAGGGAGAAGGGTAAGAAAGCCCATTCGGTGCTGGAAGTGCAATGAAACTGGTCATGTGAAGTCTCAATGTCCGAACAAGACCGTTCAGAACAAGGAGACACCGACAACTTCTGGTACGAAGAAGGAGGGCGACGACGGTGACATGTACATCACGGCCGCGTGTGTTGCTCAGAGAGATTCTGATATGTGGTATGTAGACACAGGAGCATCATACCACATGAACCCTCATAGGCACTGGTTCTGTGAGTATGAGAGGTTTGATGGTGGAGATGTCATGCTGGGTGATGATTCTGCTGTGCAGATTATTGGGCGTGGCAAGGTGATGTTGAAGTTGTCTAATGGGATCACAAGGTCTCTTCCCAATGTGATGCACATTCCAGGGATGAGCTGAAATCTAATCTCGGTGGGTTCCATGGCGGATGCAGGAGTGCACTTCAACTGTGACAAGCAATCTTGCAAGATGACAAGAGGGGGAATGGTGATTGCCAGTGGAGTGAGACATGGAACACTGTATACTCTACTTGCTGATATAGTGGCTCCAAGTGGGGCTCTTATTTCTGAGAGCTAGGAGGTTGACCAGGAGGAGGTGTCCAGGCTGTGGCATCATCGGCTTGGGCATATCAGTGAGAAGGGGATGTCGGCCATGGCATCTGGTCAGATGGTGGAAGGGGTGCCAGAGTGCTCCACAAGCTTTGGGTTCTGTGAGCATTGCCTGCTTGGCAAACCGACCAGAGTAAGTTTTTGTGGGACGGGTACGAGGGCAACTGAAGTGCTGGAGTTGATACACAGTGATGTGTTTGGGCCAACACCAACTCCATCTCTTGGCGGTGCAAGGTACTATGTGTCCTTTACTGATGACCTCTCATGTTACTCCTGGATCTATTTTCTCAGGTCCAAGTCAGAGGTTCTGGACAAGTTTAAGGAATTTAAGAACCTGGTGGAGAACCAGTTGGAGAGAAAGGTGAAGGTCCTCCGTTCTGACAATGGAGGGGAGTACTACTCTGATGCTTTTGAGCGGTACTATACTGAGCAGGAGATTGCATGGCAAAAGACCACACCATACACTCCAGAGCAGAATGGAGTGTCGGAGAGGCTGAACAGGACCTTGATGGAGAAGGCCAGGTGCATGCTCAGTTGGGCAGGTTTGGGGGAAGGAGTTTTGGGCTGAAGTAGTGGCGATTGCAAACTTCCTGAAGAACAGGTCCCCTACATCTGCTGTGGAGGGATGTACACCCTTTGAAGCCAACTTCAAGAGAAAGCCAAATTTGGCCTATGCTCGTGTGTTTGGGTGTGATGCATATGTTCATATTCCAAAGTAGAAGAGGGGGAAGGTTGATGTTAAATCTGAGAAGTGCATATTTGTGGGTTACAAAGATGGCATAAAAGGGTACAAGCTTTGGAACTCTGTGACCAGGACTATAACATTCAGCAAGGATGTGGTGTTTCATGAAATCAGTCCACAAGCAGTCACATAAGCTGAGAAGGCCAAAGAAGCAAAGAATGAGACGGTGGTGGTGGAAGGAAGCTTTGAGAAAGGAGCTACTACTGTTAGGGCTGAATCTGATTCTGAATCAGATGGTTTGGAGGTGGGGAGAAGTGCTGATGAATCAGAAGATGAAGCTGAGGAATTTCCACTTCTGAAGAGATCGACAAGGGAAAGAAGGGCACCAGTGAGATATCCCCAATGTGCAGTGGCTGCACAATGTTGCCTGAGTATGCTTGGTGAAGATCCAATCTCTGCCAGAGATGCTAGATCAAGGGCTGACTCAAATCAGTGGGAGCTAGCCATGGTGGATGAAATGGAGTCTCTGAGGAAGAATCAGACTTGGTGTCTGTGTAAGATTCCAAAGGGGAGGAAGACCATTGGAAGCAAATGGATCTTCAAGCAGAAGGTGAAGGGTGATGTCACTATGGAGAAATACAAGGCAAGGTTGGTTGCAAAGGGGTTATCCCAGGTCGAAGGTGTTGATTATGATGAGATCTTCTCACCGGTAGCCAAGATGACGTCGATCAGACTGGTACTCTCTATTGCGGCAGCGCATGATTTACAGATTGAGCAGATGGATGTGAAGGTGAGGTTTCTTTATGGTGATCTGGAGGAGGAGATATACATGAAGCAGCCAGAAGGATTCGAAGCCAAGGGCAAGGAGGATCAGGTCTGTAGGCTGAAGAAGTCCCTGTATGGACTAAAGCAATCTCCGAGGATATGGTACCAGAAATTTGACACCTACATGCTGGAGTTAGGTTTTGAAAGATCAAATTCGGACAATTGTGTGTACATCCAGAGAAAGGGAGAGCAGTTCATTTTCCTGACACTTTATGTAGATGATATGCTACTGGTGGGCAATAGTGTCAGGATGATCCAACATGTGAAGAAGCTGCTCTCAGCCAAATTCGAGATGAATATTTCCAGGGATCGAAGCAAGAAGAAGCTTTGGTTGGGGCAGCAGAGGTACGTCGAGGAGATGTTGAAGAAGTTCAATATGATGGACTACAAGCCAGTGGGAGCACCAATGCTAGTTGGGTGCAAGTTATCTGTAGAGTTGAGCCCAAAGACACAAGATGAGGTCGAGGACATGGTGAAGGTTCCTTATGCTAGTGTTGTGGGAAGCTTGATGTACGCCATGGTCTGCACTCGCCCTGACATTGCTCAAGCAGTGGGAGTGTTGAGCCGGTATATGGCTACACCAGGAAAGGAACAATGGCACGATATGAAGCGTGTGTTCAGGTATCTCTGAGGCACTTCGAATTACTCCCTATATTTTGAAGGAGCTGGTGAAGGAGGAGTCCTGGACGTGGTTGGACACGTGGACTCGGATTGGGGAGGTGATCTGGATAGAAGGAGATCCACCAGTGGGTATGTGTTCACACTATTTGGAGGTGCAATCAGTTGGATGAGTCGGAGGCAATGCGTGGTGGCACTCTCGTCGATGGAGGTAGAGTACATGGCACTTACTCATGCGAGCAAGGAGGCCATATGGCTGCGGAGGCTATGTTTGGAGCTCGGGTTTGAGCAGGGGCCAGTTAAGCTGTGGTGTGACAGCCAAGGGGCTATTCAGCTAGCCAAGAATCCAACCTTCCACGCACAAACCAAACACATTGACATCCAGTATCATTTCATCCGAGAGAGGGTGGACAAGAAGGTAGTTCAACTGGAAAAGGTGGACACGATGGAGAACAGCTCTGATTTTCTTACTAATGCGGTTTCTGTTGCCAAATTTCAGTGGTGTGCAACGGCCGTAGGGTTGAAGAGGAAGGTTGGAGGAGCAGCTCTCATCGGAGGAATATGTTCACCAAGTGGGAGAATGTTGGAGTTGGGGAACACTTCTGGTCAGTGTTTGTCGAACGGCGTTCGACGAACGGAGAAGAGTTAGTCGAACTCCGCCTGCGCTTGACGAATGGAGAAGGGTTCGTCAAGCGGCGTTCGACGATCGGAGAAGGGTTCTGTTGGGGAAATGATTTATCTTAACCCCTAGAATTGAGTAGAATATAAATTCTAAGAATGAAAAATTAGGCTAAATATGCGTCGAATAGTATTCGACGCAACGTCGAAATGTAGTCGACGTTTCTCTCAGAATGAGTCGAAGTAACTCTAAGAAGAATTCGACGTAATCTTTGTCGATGTACCTCTGACTTCTAGTCGACGCATTTAATAAAGTCGGCGCACCTTAGTCGACACACCTTCCTTATTCTCCTCTCGACGTTCAGCCAGGATGAAATCGACATTTACGTCGAATAGTAATCGACGCACGTCGATTTCTATAAGAAATTCAAAAACACGCCAGATCTCTTTCCTTCTTTCTATAGATCTAATTTTTATGGAATCATATTATTCTTTTATAGCCGTTCTGAGTCAGTCTTTCCTTCTATTTAATTCTTGGCTAATTTGATTAAGATTATTATGGATATTATTTGAAATCAGAATGAATTCTTTCGTTCTACAGATTTAATTATTATGGAAACTTTTTGTCTCTAATTGCTGATTGATTATTCCCCTTTAGCAACATCTTTTGAAACAGAGCTATAATAAAGAGGAGGTCGGCAGAGAATAGTGACTAGTGATCCACCATATACATTTGAAAAAGAGGAAGAGCTCCCAAGTGAAGAATGAGAAAGCTGAGAAAAGAGATAGTGTGCTGCAGCAAAGAAAAAGCCTTCATCTTCTCCTCCTTCTGAAGCCATTCTGCTGCAAATTCTGAAAGCTCTCACAAAAGAGAGAAAAGCTTACAATCTCCTTCTCACTATAGAAGAGAGATTACATTCACTATTATTGTGCTTCTAATCTTCTTGCTAGGAAGAAGATTCTTTCTTGTTTTAATTGTTTCTTCTAATTCTTCTTCTCATTCTTATTTCAACTTCAATTGTGTAAAAGAGTTTTTAGAATCTCTCTTCAAAAAATTCAGTTGTACTGGTTCTAAGAGTCTCCTTATCAAAAGCCTCAGGCTGGTTCTAAGAGTCTCCTTATCAAAAGACTCAGTGCAAGATAGTGAATTCCTACTAAGGGGGTAGAAGAGTGGACTACCCAAAGTTTAGGGAACCACTGTAGTTCTTTGTGTTGTGCTGTGATTTTCATTTTGCTATTTCTTTCTTTATTTACTTAATTCTTGTTAGTGTGTGTGGGAAGCTTAACTCTGAGATTATTACACATATATATATATTTGTTAACTTTGCACAAAGCACTTTTTAATCTCTATTCACCCCCTCTAGAGAATTCTAGTGAGGTTAACTGTGCACTTTCAATTGGTATCAGAGGGAGGTTGATCTAAAAAGGTTAAATTCTTGATCAAAAAGATCCTACCTCTTATATATATATTTCTAAAAACTATTTTTCACATGGCACAAATCAAAGATTATGCTTCCACCCGACCACCAATGTGCAATCTTGAAAAGTTTGCAGTTTGGAAAACAAGAATTAGGATCTATATGAATTCTATTGATGAAGAATTATTTAATGTTATTATGACAGGTCCTCCCAAGCCTTATAGAAGAGACTCAAGTGGTGAAGTGACTCAAACACTTGTCCCAAGGGCTAAGTGGACAGTTGAAGGGAAGAAGGCAAGAATATGCGATGCAAAAGCTGTGAACATTCTTGTCTCAACCCTCTCAGAAGAAATCTTTCAAAAGGTTATTGACTGTGAATCAGCCAAAGAAATCTGGGGGGCTCTTACCAAGATGGTAGAAGGAAGTGCTGATGAAAGGAAAGATAGAAAGGCTCTATTGATCTCCCAATATGAGAACTTTCAAAAGAAGCATGAAGAAAGCATATCTGAGATGTATGACAAATTAAGTCTGATCATCAATCAATTAAGGAGCATGGATAGAGAGATCTCTCTCACAGAGATCAATGACAAACTGTTAATGAGTCTCCCAAGTTCACGGGACTCAAGAATATGGGCAATAAGAGATACAAGAGAACAAAAGTAAATCTCAACAGATGCCCTCTTAGGAAAACTCAAATCCTATGAGCAACTGCTGAAAACCAGAGAAGAGAAGGAAAGAAGAGGAAGCACTCCAACCTCCTCAAAAGATAGAAACATTGCTTTGAAAGTAACAGAAGAACAGACCTCTGTCACTGAAGAAGAATTATTCAGCCTCCTGGCCAGAAGATTCAAGAAATGGGTCAGGATAGATGGGTCTAGAAGGAGAGAATCAAAACCAAGGTATGATAAAACTCCTACTAAAGAAATCATTTGTTATTCCTGCAGGAAAACTGGACACATTGCACCAGAATGTCCAGAAAATACTCAGAAAATGAAAGATCTGAAAAAGAAAGATCTCTAGAAAAAGGGGAAGAAGAAAGAGGCTTCATTGCAGAAGCTTGGAGTGAAACAGATTCTGAGGACAGCACCTCATCGAAAAGTGACAATGAAGAGTCTAAGCAAGAAGACCTATGCTTAATGGCTCTTGAAAACTTAAAGGAAGAACATGGTGCTAAATCATGGAGTGAGACAGAATCAGAAGGAAGCATCTCTTCTGAAGATGATAAAGAAAATAGTCTTATTCTCATAGAGGAATCCGAGGATAAGGATGAGGTAAGCATTTTTGATGACATAGATTTTCTGTGTGATGATTTCAAAAATGATTTTAAAGGATTATGTTTAGATCAACTAAAAGCTAAACAAGAAATTAAGAATCTAAAAGAACAAATTAATGTCATTAAAAACCAGAGAAATATAGAGGATACTTGTTCTAAAAATTATGAGTTAAGGGCTAACATCAGAGAAAAAGAAATAGAGAGGGCTAAAATAGAAAACCAGCTCCTTAAGAATAAGGTATCCCAAGCAAAAGCTTTTGAAGAATAAATAAAAATGAGAAGCCAAACACTTAAAGAAATCACAGAAAAACAAACAAGAAGACATAAAAATCTTGGGCTAGGAGCTGATCCCTCAGCTAGTCTAATTCCATCCAACAAACCTGCTTGGATGAGCCCTGTTAAATTCACTAAACCCACTAAATCAATAAACCAAGAAGACTCACAAAATAAGGAAGAAGACTCCCTCAATGAGATAAACCATTTTGATGAAACATCATACTATATAGATGAAGACTCTCAAACTACTTATAAGAAGGCAACTAAGCCAAAAGAAACAACTCATAAAGAAATAAAATCAGAAAAAGGGAAAAATAAAATTTGTGAAAACACAATTGCGTCGACTTCATATCGACGCATTAATGATAGTGCGTCGAATTCTACTCGACGCAATCTCTCAGATGCTTCGACCTCAACTCGACGCTTGAATAAAAGTACACTGACTTCCAATCGACGCAACTTCTTACATGCGACGATTTTAGATCAACACAATCTGGAGAAAGAGCCGAATATAAATCGACGCAACTATCAACATACGTCGAATAGATATCGATGCATAAAAACTCAGAGCAACATAATTACAGGACATGTCTATTCTCCAAAAACTTTCCATCTTAACCCCTATTCATCCTGATCATAATTTCTATCCTAATCAAAACTTCTATCCTAACCAAAATTTCTATCCTAATCAAAATTTCTATCCTAATCAACACCACTATCCCTCTCTAAACTCAAATTCCCATAATCTAAAGATAGTTAGATGTTATATCTGCAATAAAACTGGCCACATTGCCAAACAATGTTGGCACAATCAATCTAATTGTTTATAAAAATTAGTCCAAGACTGACTTAGAAAACATTAGGAGCAGGAAGAAGTAATCTCTCAAGAGAAACCAAGAAGTTTCAGGCAAAATGAAAGTCACGTAGACTTATTAATCGACGCACCGTCGATAACCAATAATTATAAATAAAATCGACGCATGCATCGACTTCGATCGATGCATACGTCGATAGGAAACCCTAACATCTTAACTCAGACTGTATCAATGCTTACATCGAATTCCACTCGACGTAACGCTGACTTCATGAAAAAGAGCGGCAATATTAAAATATTTTTTGATCACATCTACTGTAGTACCGAATAAGCCTCGAATTGTGTCTCGTTTTGACGTTTCACCTGACTTAAACAAACTCTTCAGTTAGAAATCCTCTCGCACTCTGCATCTTTCATCCTTCTTACCTCTCAGTCCATCCATCTCTTCCTCTCTCTCACTGACCTAAAATGGCTCCCAAGATAAACTCTGGTTTTGACATTGACCTCGAATCCTTCCAGGCCGCCGCCAAAAATTATAAGAGCATCATAGCTCTCTTCACTGAAGCTGGCCTAGATAAGCTCATCTCCACAAGATGCAAGCTCCTGGAGACAGAACTCACAGAGCTAATTGCTCATGTTCAGATATCTGAACAAGGAGAAATCACTGGAACAATATATGAGACACCTGTCTCAATCTCTGCTGAACAAATTAGGAACACCTTTGATCTTTCATCAGGTACATTCCAATATTATCCTTGTTCAAATCAAATAGGGAAAGCAAGTTATTTTCTAAAAGAGTAACTAAATAAATCTCCTTTACCATTCCCTTATCAGGTGATGAACCTATTGAACTCACCCCTGATGAAATCAAGAATTTACTAATCACAATGAAGTTCTTAAAAGATAGACCAATCCATCTGAAGAAAATAGATTTTTCTGATGAGTATATGCTACTGGCAGACATAGTAGGAAAAGTACTACTATGTAAGATCTCTGCCCATGATGCAGTGCCCAGGCAGCAACTGAATCTCATGGGGGCACTTGTGCTGAAGAAGAAAGTAGACTGGGGCAGCTGCTTACTCAAAATGATAGGCTACAGATATTCTCACAAAGAGAATGCCTACATGAGGATTATGAGTCAAGTCCTCTTCCACTCCTTCCCTGACCTATGCAGGTCAAAAGGAATTCCCATCCCTCCTGGCAAAAGGATGTCCATTGCTCTCTTCTCAAAATGGACCAGGCAAATCCCCAAGCCTGGTACCATTCCTGAAAGGACCCCATCTCCTCCTAACTCTCCTGCTCATCCATCTTCACCTCCTCCTCCTCCTCATACAGACATCTCTTCTGTACCACCATCATCCACACCTTCACAAATACCAACTCAATCACCTGCTCAACCCTCCTCTATTCCTCCACCTCCTCCACCAAATACACCTCATCAAAATGATACAGTCCCCTCTCCACCTTCATCACATACACCTCCACCAATATCTCCTCCTCCTCCATTGTCTCCTCCTCCTCCAACACAACATGAACCATCTCCATCCACTGAAATCCCCATCACCCAGTGTATCCAGTCAGCAGCCCAAAAATTTCAGGACATGCTGGATGGACACTGCTCTCAAATTCACTCCTCCATCATGCACATGCAAGCCCAAATAGATGGGGTCAATGCCTCTGTGCAAAGCTTGAAGACCTCTGTCTCTTCCTCTAAAGTGACCAAGTCTTTCTTAACCTCCTTTGCTAAGAAGGTCAAGAAGGGGGAGAAATTAGATGAAGAGCAGTCCTCAAGTCACAAATCTCTCTCTAAAAAGTCCCTTCCTACTTCAAAAACTGATCTACTCAAGACCATTGGGAATGAAGTTATACCTGAGCTACATACTGAAGAACAGATAACAGGTATACTCTCTATAGCAAGAGAAGCTGCCCAACAAGTAGTTCTCCTTCAAGGGGAGGCTAGCAGGGTAGAGAAAGAAGTTGAAAAGAAAACTGATGCTGAAGAAGCTATATGAGAGAAAGAAAAAGAAGCTGAAGCTCAGGGGGAGCCAAATACTGAAGCTGGAGCTGAGAAAGAAACAGAAAAGGTAAATGTAGAAGAAAAGGAAGTTCCATTTCAGGGGGAGCAAACTGCTGTGACTCAGGGGGAGCTGAGTGAACCACCTGTTACTGAGAAGGAGCAACCAACCTCTCCAAAAATAGTAGTATTCACTAGGAAAAGAAAAACTCCTCCTACCCCTCCTGAATGATGTGTTGAACAATATTGATACAATCTATATTTTTTTTCTTTCCATGCTTAAATACTTATTATGAAGTCTGTTTATATGATTTCTCCCTTCTTTTGATTACTTAGCATATTTCTTCTCTATATAAATGCTTTGTTGTGTTGATTAAAAGCTGATAAAATTTCTCTCTAAATAGGGTTAAGACAAATAGGGGGAGATTGTTGGGGAAATGATTTATCTTAACCCCTAGAATTGAGTAGAATATAAATTCTAAGAATGAAAAATTAGGCTAAGTAAATATGCGTCGAATAGTATTCGACGCAACGTCGAAATGTAGTCGACGTTTCTCTCAGAATGAGTCGAAGTAACTCTAAGAAGAATTCGACGTAATCTTTGTCGACGTACCTCTGACTTCAAGTTGACGCATTTAATAAAGTCGACACACCTTAGTTGACGCACCTTCCTTATTCTCCTCTCGACGTTCAGCCAGGATGAAATCGACGTTCACGTCGAATAGTAATCGACGCACGTCGATTTCTATAAGAAATTAAAAAACACGCCAGATCTCTTTCCTTCTTTCTGTAGATCTGATTTTTATGGAATGATATTATTCTTTTATAGCCGTTCTGAATCAGTCTTTCCTTCTATTTGATTCTTGGCTAATTTGATTAAGATTATTATGGATATTATTTGAAATCAGAATGAATTCTTTCCTTCTACAGATTTAATTATTATGGAAACTTTTTGTCTCTAATTGTTGATTGATTATTCCCCTTTAACAACATCTCTTGAAACAGAGCTATAAATAAAGAGGAGGTCGGCAGAGAATAGTGACTAGTGATCCACCATATACATTTGAAAAAGAGGAAGAGCTCCCAAGTGAAGAGTGAGAAAGCTGAGAAAAGAGATAGTGTGCTGCAGCAAAGAAAAAGCCTTCATCTTCTCCTCCTTCTGAAGCCATTCTGCTGCAAATTCTGAAAGCTCTCACAAAAGAGTACAATCTCCTTCTCACTATAGAAGAGAGATTACATTCACTATTATTGTGCTTCTAATCTTCTTGCTAGGAAGAAGATTCTTTCTTGTTTTAATTGTTTCTTCTAATTCTTCTTCTCATTCTTATTTCAACTTAAATTGTGTAAAAGAGTTTTTAGAATCTCTCTTCAAAAAATTCAGTTGTACTGGTTCTAAGAGTCTCCTTATCAAAAGACTCAGGCTGGTTCTAAGAGTCTCCTTATCAAAAGACTCAGTGCAAGATAGTGAATTCCTACCAAGGGGGTAGAAGAGTGGACTACCAAAAGTTTGGGGAACCACTATATTTCTTTTTGTGCTGTGATTTTCATTTTGCTATTTCTTTCTTTATTTACTTAATTCTTATTAGTGTGTATGGGAAGCTTAATTCTGAGATTATTACACATATATATGTATATTTGTTAACTTTGCACAAAGCACTTTTAAATCTCTATTCACCCCCCCCCCCCCCTCTAGTGAATTCTAGTGTGGTTAACTGTGCACTTTCAGGTTCGTCAAACTCCGCCTGCGTTCGACGAACGGGTCCTTGATTACTCCCGTCTCAGCGGCTCGTCGAACGGGAGAGGCCTGCGTTTGACGATCGACGCCTGCGTTCGACGCTCGACACCTGATGTTATACATGCCGTCTCAGCAGATGTTGCTGAATCGTCTCAGCGGATATACATGTCATCTCAGCGGATGTTGCTGAATCGTCTCAGCGGATATACATGCCGTCTCAGCGGATGTTGCTGAACCGTCTCAGTGGATGTTGTTGAACCGGTCTCAGCGGATGTTGTTCTGAGCCCGGTTTGGCGCCTTATTTAAAGGGTGCGTAACCCTGGTTTAGGGTTAAGGTCATTAAGCCCAAGAGAGTGCAATAGTGTTTTTTGTGAGGTGTTTCTTGGCGGCGGTTCCTCTATTCTTGTCAGGAGAGGGTTAAGTGAGGTAGGATAGGATTTGATCCTTGTAACCTTGTAAGCTGTAATCCGTCTTGGTGAATAAAACAAAGAGAAGAGGAAGGGGAGAGGGGACGTAGCCCAGATTGGGGTGAACCTCTATACATCTGTGTGTTTTCTGTGTTTTGTGTTTTGTTTTCTTTCAAATTTCTTGTCTCGGCACACCGTATTTTTTTATAAGAGCATCTTTGCAATTTGCCCAATTTGATTCTCCAAATTGCGAACAGATCCTGTAAGATTACGGATATTTGAGTCGTTAGTTACTGCATATTTGGTAAACAATTCCTCAATAGAGGGAGCTCTTGGAGCTAGTGGTGGAGGAAAGCCAGGTGGAATTGTGTTGGGTGGTTGTGCTGCATTCCCTGGAATACTCCAACAAAAATTTGGGTGGTTCCTAAAACCCGGGTGATGTTTGTTACCATAATGAGTGTTTCCCGAATTAAAGGTTGGCCGATTCAGATTACCCATGTAATCCACATGTTCGGCAATGGTGGAGGGGGATCCGCATGTAGGTGTAGAAGAGGAAGCAGTCATCTCTTCTATTTTTCTATTTAAAAGCTCAACCTGGATAGATAAATTTGAAATCGTATCAACTTCATCTATCCCAGCCGGTTTATTTGGGCGCGACCGAGGTGTACTCCATTGATACGTATTCATGGCCATGCCCTTTAAAAGCTCTTGCGTGCCTGCCGGTGTTTTGTTATTCAAGGTACCACCGGCGGCGGCGTCAATCATTTGACGCATTTGGGAATTTAGACCATTATAGAATGTCTGAATTTGAAACCATCCGGGGATTGCATGATGGGGGCATCGACGCAAATATTCCTTAAACCGCTCCCAAGTATCATAAAGCGTTTCCGATTCAACTTGGGAGAAAGAAATGATATCCTTACGCAATTGGGCCGATTTAGCTGGCAGAAAATATTTCGTAAGAAATTGTTCTATCATTTGAGCCCATGTGGTGATAGATCCTCTTGGAAGAGAATTCAACCACTGCTTAGCCTTATTACGTAGGGTGAAAGGAAAAAGCCGAAGCCTTATTGCGTCATCGGATACCCCGTTAATTTTGAAAGTATCGCATATTTCTCGAAAACTAAAAATATGGGCGTTGGGATCCTCATCTTGAAGCCCATCAAATTGTACATATTGTTGTACCATTTGAATGATGCTCGGCTTCAATTCAAAATTAGTGTTTGCTATAGCAGGTCGAACAATACTAGAAGTGGTATCCTCCAGGTTAGGCCGGGCATAATAGGACATAGTTCGTTGCGCGGCCGCATCCGGATTTGGATAACCCATATTAGAAGAAGAAGAAGATGAGGGAGAAGAAGAAGAAGAAGAAAAATTATTCAGAAATGAAGTGTCGCCTACGGATTCCTCAAACGGATCTTGAGAATTTGGTCGTTGGAATCTTCAGCGTCGCCAAATGGTTTGCTCGATTTCCGGATCCAATTCAAGAAGATCTGACGGATTCCTTCGGATCATACACCAAAAAGGAAAAGCGAAAGCATAAAAATTTTATAATTAAAAATTAATAAAATAAAGTTTCCCAGATTTCCCAAGGACTACCCAATGACGGGCTCGCAAGGTACTAGGCGGTCTTGTGGGATAAGAACCCAGCACAGCCCTTTCGCAAGAAATTTTAATTATAAAAATTTAAAGTAAAATTTTAAGCAATAAAATAGAAATAAAAATGATAAAATTAACAGAACTTTGCTTTCAAAATATCGACATAAAATAGTCCCCGACAACGGCGCCAAAAACTTGATGGATAATTTTCTTTATTGTTTTGCTGAAGCGCAATTCCAACAATAAACCGATAAGGCAAGTATACCTGTTGTTTTAAAGTATAGGATCAAGCGTCGTATTAAACTCGGGGCTGTCGAGTACTTGTACTCACAAAGTAGAGCTGTTATTTTATCTAACAGAAATTTTTGGTTTGAAAAGTGAAGTAAAAAGATGACTTGGACTAAAGAGAAAATTGATGATTAGAGAGCTAGCACTTGATCTAGAATCCCTTTGGACTAAAATAAACTTCTTAAATGATTAAACTGCAAACTTCTAAATTATATACTTCGACCGTGGAGGTTCCCAAAGTATGATAGAACCTCTCTCGAGAGAACTATCAACTAACCTTAGGTTGATCGATTAAGACCTCTCGGCCAGTCGAAACCCCTAAGCTTGCTTTAGCCGGTGAACTCCTTTACTGGATTTGATTCCAGTCCGAAAGATTTATATCACCGTCTCTCGAGGAGTGCATGAAACTCTTTTTATCTTTGAGTGATCTCCTTCTCCTCATGGATCTCTTGATCACTAGCATACAGATCTTAGATCGAGAAACATATTCGCGACATATGAATTCAAAGCAATTAGAATCAAAGATAAATCGAAGTGAAATAATATAGAGAGCTTGCTAATTTTTATAAGAACAAAGCAAAGTTTATTTTATTCCAAAGTTCATCATGATCAAATGCTAATTTGAATTTAACAACTCATCATGATGGGGAAAATACATATGACAAATGAGAGAGACATGATTGGTAAAAGAAAAGTACTTGAATTGAAAATACTTGAACGAGAATTATAACTTGAAACAAATTTCAAAAGCAACAACTAGAAATGAGAATTACAGTATGACAGTGCAGAATTACAGAAATTGGACTCCAAAATCCCCATCCTCAACATCTGGACAATGTAGCAATATATAGTTGAGAAAGTAGGGGAGACACGCCCCTAGGTCACGCCCGTGACCTAGGGCGTGTAAGGTACGGAAACACTGTCTTGAATACCCGGGAACGTTCGGGAGAAAAACCGCCAAACTTCATAAATCTGTTGGTCACGCCCCTATATCACGCCCGTGACCTAGGCGTGTCTTAGCTTGATCTGCAAACGGTGGGAAATGGCTTGAGATGGAGTTAATTTTGCGGTTTAGAGGAGGTCACTGTTTGATCGGTAGGCGCCCTTAGAGGGGGGTGAATAAGGGTTTTAAAAACTTATATTACATTTTGAAATACTTGCTTATGATAAGAGGTCAAAATAGTGATTTTGAATAAAGATCTAAATTGTTTTATAATAAAGGAGAGGATAATAAACAATTTAGAGAAATGAAGAACAAATCAATTTTATTACACAAAGAGAGACAAGATTATTACTAATAAAATTGATTACAAAATTTTGATTTCAATGACGCTAGAAATCAAAGCGAAATATGAAGAACTCTTTTTGTTTTCTATACAGACTCGTATCCCCACGAACAGGTTGGCTTTAGCCGATCCTTCCCGGATTCGGCCTCAAGCCGCTCTAGCCAACCCATCCCCGGATAAGGCCTCGAGCACCCCCTAGACCTAACCTATATCTAGTCTCCAACACGAGGTGAATTTCTGCCCTAAGTCCTACCCAGACCTAGTCGCCAACACGAGGCGATTTTTCTAACCGTTTACAAGAAATATGAAATGAAAATAATTAAAAAAACTCCCTCTTGAAGAACTTCTGAAGTTGGAGATGAAGATCCGTTGTTGAATAAGCGTTGTAGAAGCAGACTTCGTTTGGATTGGGCGTGAAGAGATTCTCCATCAGAAATTCGTAGAACTTTGGTAGGACATCAACTTTCGGCCAAGGCAGCCTCTTGAATTCTAGCACTCAATCTCTCTCTCTCTAATGTCTCATCGAAATGAGAGAAGAGGGGTCCTGTTTATATCCTCAGCGCTAGCGCCTGCGCTAGTGGTACCGCAGGCGCTATCCCATTTTAGGAAATATTCTGCGTGGCAGAATCTTCAATCCGAGGAAACAATTCTCTCTTGCCTTCTGTGCTCCGCGCTACCGCCTGCACTATCGGATACCGCCAGGCGCTATCTCCTTCTATATATGTTAACGCCTGCTTGCATCTCAGCGGTTTCCCTTCCCAGTGGTTTCTTCTCAGCGTCTCAGCGGTTTCATCTCAGCGGTTTGGTTTTGTCTCAGCGGTTCCTTAGCGCTAACGGTACCGCCGGCGCTAGTTGGAGTTTTGAATTTGATGGCTTAAATTTGGGGGCAACCTTCTTATGTAATCCTTGTGTCATATGGACTTTGTTTTCCTGCACACTTAAACACACATGATCAAATACACATAGGATTTGTTAATCTCAAACCTAGGAGATGCGGAAGACCATGTTCCAACAAACTCCCCCTTTTGATAATAACAAATCCATTAATGATAAATCAGAGCATTAATATATAAGCATGATGAAACATACTTGTATGTGTGTGTGAGAGTGATGACTTAGGATAATTATCAATTTTAGCATTTAGAATTGCTCCCCCTAAATACATGCTCCCCCTAAGTGAATGCTCCCCTAATATGTAAGTTATCATCTTAATCATGTTAGTTTTCTATTTTGATAGCGAACTATATTTATCATGTTAGTTCTCCCCCTTTTGTTATTAGCAAAAGTGGGTAAGGAAGCAAAACACAAAATTTTTGATAATAAGATAAAGGCATGATCGAGCTTTTAGAGAGAGGGAATAATAAGGAGTTTTAGAATAATTTTTATAAAAATAGATCAGAGTTTTTAGCTTAAAGATGAACAATCTAACATTTGTCAAGTACTCAATATTATCATGTTAGTTTTTCCTTTTTATATAAGAGTTTTAAGCATAAAAAAATGTAATGATTTCCAAGTAACTAAACTACCCAGACAATATGTCTACACCCTATCCCCGTACTAAGTGACGAATGGGCATGAGGAGCTGCATACATGACGTAGGTTGGGGTGTTAGTCCCATATGCAAACACTAGAAAAACTCAACCCAACACTCTTTCCCCCCAGTGCCTTGCAAGGCCCCACTGGAACCCTCCCCGGTAAAGGACAAGACATGACTTAGAGGTTAGGTTATCTAATGTCTACAATCCTACGCCCCCGCTATGGTGAGATATGTAATCATGGATAATAATTATTGGATGGTTTTAAGCGTTTTAAATCAAATTATAATTTCATAGCCAATGGGTTTTAATATTTGAAATTTTTAAAAAAAATTCACATAGCTAATCCATTAATAAATTAGAGTTTTAGTATTACAATATTTTCATGTTTATAGCAACCAATATAAAGTTTACCAAGCAAGTCTGCAACTTGGTGAAAGAAAGGAGTTTTAAGATTCAAGTGACGATGCACACACAAGAAAAGACTTTAAATAAGCATGAAAACGCAAGGTAAAAATAATTATATGGTTATGATGCCGAAGACTATAAGAAAACATCTTTTTATAAACATGACGATTCATAAGAAGATATATGAGTTAAATTTCATAAAGAAGATGTTTTTGTAAATCATTGTTCAATTAAAAAAAATCTTTAAGTTTAACAATAAAGTAATCAAGCATGAAATAATGTTATCAAAAAGAGATTACTACAATGTTATTTTAATTCACAATTTCAAAACATACCAAACATTGTAGAAAGCAGGCTAGGTTATCTAGTGCATTTATATAGAAAGAGTATTATAGAATTTTAGCATTAGGATCCAATATTCATGAGAAGAAGTGTTATGGAAGATAATGATGTGCACAAATGTGTATTTTGAAGAGAGTAAACAAATGATTTAATCAAAAATACAAGACATGTGTAAAGTAAAGTGCACAATAAAACACAAATAATTTTACTTCCACACACTTTTAAGCACAAAGAAAAATGTACAACTACCATGGTGCTTGGCACACACAATGCTCATTAAAACTTATCAGGGTGCAAAGTAGTGCTTGGGGGATTACATAATTTTATTCTTCAATATTGATTTTTTTTGTGATCCGATGTACTTAAGAATAAGTGGTTTTATTTTAAAAATGAAAAGATTGCACAAGTCACTTTACTAATCTTTCCAAGGTGCTCAACCTCAGAACGCTTATTAAGACTTATCAGGAGGTTCAAGTAGTGCTTGGTGGAGTTATCTTTGTCAATTTATTTCATGATTTTTTTGTACAAAGTTCTCCGATTATACTTGCTTTGCAAACCAATTGAATTATG
Organism: Dactylorhiza incarnata; assembly: GCA_033032865.1. Lineage (NCBI taxonomy): Eukaryota > Viridiplantae > Streptophyta > Magnoliopsida > Asparagales > Orchidaceae > Dactylorhiza > Dactylorhiza incarnata. Next base: position 1,151,287 of record JAWHQI010000330.1, on the reverse strand, counting down.
AAAGTACAACCACTTTTCTTAATTTTTTAAGAGTGCAAGTAAATGTAGTGTAGATAAAATACTTGTGCAAATTTTAATTCATTGTACAATTACAATACACAAGCAAACATTCTTAGATTAAAAACATATGTAAACTTTGCCAAAATAAGTGAGTGAATGATTATCATTATCAACCGTAAAAATTTACACATACTTAGAGGCATGCTAAGCTTAGTTCTACACAACTTTTACAATACAATATTATGCACAAATGAGTTGATATATCAAAGCATGATAAAAATAATGTTTAACATAGTTTGAAGGAATGAATTGTAACATTGTAGAAGGTCTAAATGATGGGTTAAATCATGCTTGATTTTCAATGAAGTCCATACAGTATTTTTGATATTTTGAAGAATAATTTTGATTTAAAGTTTGAACTCATAAGATTGATCTTGGACTTCCCGAGGACTATCCAGTGAGATGTTCGCTCGGTACTAGGTGATGTGATTTGGGATGATAGCCCAAATCTCCCTTTCGCAAGATACATGTAAATAGAAGAGTTAAGTTCAAAATAATAATTCTTGATACTTGTTTTTGTTTTATATTTTTGTATTTGATTTTTGCATATAGGAGTAGAATTCAAACAAATATCCAAAGACAAAAAAAAATATTTTTTTTGTAATTTGGCTTTTGTAATTTTGTATTTTAATTTTTCAAAAACAAGTACAGGAAGAATTGCAAAAATGAGTAGTACATATAAAATAATATATTTTTATTGTTTTTTCAGAATTTTAAAATTTCAGAAAAACGGATACTTGAACTAGCGCCGGCGTTAGGTACTAGCGCCTGCGTTAGCTCACAAAGAGTGCTTATTTTAATCATATAGCCTAGATTTTCTTCGATTTTGCTTCCGATTTTTCTAAATGATGTTTGTGCAATGTAAGACCTGTCTAATAAAGTGAGGAGACGAGAAGAAATCGCAAAAATTTGCGGAAGTTAAAATTTTAGTACATGAGTTTCATATTCATTAAAGCTCCATATTCATTAAACCTAAATTCTTGAGTTTTGCACAACATATGCATGAGTGAAATGATCATAAATAAGTGAAATAATATTCATGTAATTTTTCAATTCTGGTTTGACATGATTATGATTCAACATACTAGGGGTAATTAAAAATGATGCAAATATATTAAATACCTAAGCAAAACTTGCGCTTTTTATAATTTTAGCCTAATACCCCTAAAAACACCTTTTGAATCCATTTGACACTTATTTCATTTAGTCTTAATAATATCAAATGACAAATTTAGTTTTTCAAATTTTATAAGACTTTTAGGAAATGGATTTAGAAGGATAAAAATAAAAAGGATAAGTAGATCACTTGAAAAATGATATGATTTTTTATTCAACTTTATTCAATTTTAATTATTTATGGATTTTGGTTTAATATGTGAATGTCATATCACAAATTATATAAAGTGATCATATCATGATGGCTCAAAGAAATAAAAGCAAAAGGACAAAAAAGAAATTAAGCAAATCATGAAGTAGAGATTTGATATTTTATTTTTAGTTGATTTCTACTTCATGCAAATAATTGGATACTAATGAATGACAGATTTAGGTATCCAAAGAGCATCGGGTGTGACGGTTCCTTTGGGTACCCAAATACATCGTGTTTGCTTTTGGGGAGATATGATTGAATGGTCTCTTTTGATTTGAGTTTGTGTTTCATCTTTAGCTTTGGGTCTCCATTCAAATCTTGGTTTAACATTATTTTTAGTTTTCAAATTTCCATAATCATTTACTTGAATATTTTGATCAAAAAGGTTTTTGAAATTATAATTTGAAGGAAATTTGTTTGCATTTAATTTTAGGTTGGGAGAAACATGATTTTGTAAATTATTGTGATTTTGATTTTGATTTACAAATCCTTTATGTTCCTTATGTTGGAGTTTCTGAGATGATCTCAAAGCAATCAACAGTTAGTCTTGATGCCAACGCAATATGAGCCTATAGGGTCGCACATAAAAGCGTTTGGAGAAATTGGAGAAAGGATTGTGTTGGCCTTACTCGTATTGGATATGAGTGGTGGACCAATCCTGTGACTGCTTGGAATCAAGTTGAGAATGTCTCAAAAAGGGGAAATCGTTTAAAGTGTTTAAACGACTGGGTTCATACATGACAAACTCGGCTAAAGGGTTTAACCGAATTGTGTCAAATTCGGCTAATGTGATTAACCGAATTAAGTTGATTCGACTAATGAAATTCGACTAATATGATTAACCGAATTTCTTACAGATTCGACTAAAGGGTTTAGCCGAATCAGGATAGTTCGACGAAAGGGTTTCGCCGAATTTATATAGCCGAATTTATATAGTCGAATTCGGCGAAATGGTTTTGCCGGATTCGGTTATAGTGAATAGCCGAATTTGGTTAATGTGATTAGCCGAATTCGGCGAATGTAAATCTGGAGAGATTTTCTGTTTTTTCCTCTGGTCTGCGGATAGTCGATTTTATGCCTTGCGTATAAAAGGACGTGATTAGGGCTTCGATAAAGATGGTTTTTTCAGATCGAGCCTTTTCGAGAGAGAGAAATGACGGAAGTGTTCCGGCTGTTCTCGTTCCGCCGCTAGTCTCCGCCGCTGGTCGCCGCCTCCTCTGAATCGGACCTAGCAGTCCGTGAGGACGTTGGGAGCTTCCTTCTCCGACCTAGTTCTTGTGCGACAAGAAGCTAGTGTTCTTCATTGCTTGTGTGGACTTCTGTAGAGGGATCGATCTATTTCGATCCTTGAAGAACTCAAAGCAGATTTCGGATTTCTCTTGGAGCACCTTGGTTGAGTGTTGACTCAATCCCGCAAAGGTACCTTGTATTTCCATTTGCATATTCTCTTGAATCATGAAAACCGCAAGATCCGTTGTTCTCTTTTTGGGTTGTTCTTGTTCATTTCCGCTGCGCATATTTGATATGTCATCCCTTATGAAGGGGTGTAGAAAACCCAACACCTTACTCCCATTTTTAAACTTAGGTAAGATGTTCATATTCATATTCAACTTGTTTTTAGATATAATTTGATATTGTGAATTTGTATTTACAATTTTCATAAGCAAGTTGATTTTTGATTTTAATTCATCATTCTTGATTTTTAAATTATATCTAGCTTTATTATAAGCGATTGTGCTATTTTTAAGAGTGGATACAATTGAATCAATATGATTTTGATAGTTATTTCTATATTCATCAAATGTTTCATCAAGAAATTTCCATACTTTGCATGCACTAGAAAAACAATATATTAATTTGAAAACTTCATTTGATAGACCACAAAATAAATTGTGTTTGGCTTTTGCATTTAGATGACATTCCTTTTTATTTGATTCATCCGCTGATCTTACAATTGCTAGATTCCATGCTTCGATAGCTAAAGTTTTAATAAACATTTCCATTAAAATTTTCCACCCTTTATAATTTGTCCCTTTAAATAAAGGTGGTGCTAGTGATTTTTCTTCTTCATAAATATTTACCCCACTAGTAGAAGCGAGATTATGAGACGCCATTATTCCTGGTTGTTAAGCCAATTGGAATAAAACTACTCTTATACCACTTATTGGATCGGTAGGCGCCCTTAGGGGGGGGGGGTGAATAAGGGTTCTAAAAACTTATATTATATTTTGAAATACTTGCTTATGATAAGAGATCAAAATAGTGATTTTGAATAAAGATCTAAACTGTTTTATAATAAAGGAGAGGATAATAAACAATTTAGAGAAATGAAGAACAAATCAATTTTATTACACAAAGAGAGACAAGATTATTATTAATAAAATTGATTACAAAATTTTGATTTCAATGACGCTAGAAATCAAAGCGAAATATGAAGAACTCTTTTTGTTTTCTATACCGACTCGTATCCCCACGAACCTGTTGGCTTTAGCCGATCCTTCCCGGATTCGGTCTCAAGCCGCTTTAGCTAACCCTTCCACGGATAAGGCCTCGAGCACCCCCTAGACCTAACCTAGATCTAGTCGCCAACACGAGGCGAATTTCCGCCCTAAGTCCTACTCAGACCTAGTCGCCAACACGAGGCGATTTCTCTAACCGTTTACAAGAAATATGAAATGAAAATAATTAAAAACTCCCTCTTGAAGAACTTCTGGTGTTGGAGATGAAGATCTGCTGTTGAATAATCGTTGTAGAAGCGGACTTTGTTTGTATCCGGCATGAAGAGATTCTCCTTTAGAAATTCGCAGAACTTTGGTAGGACATCAACTTTCGGCCAAGGCAGCCTCTAGAATTCTAGCACTCAATCTCTCTATCTCTAATGTCTCATCAAAACGAGAGAAGAGGGGTCCTATTTATAGCCTCAACGCTAGCGCCTGCGCTAGTGGTACCGCCGGCACTATCCCATTTTAGGAGATATTCTGCGCGGCAGAATCTTCAATCCGAGGAAACAATTCTCTCTTGCCTTATGTGCTCCGCGCTACCGCCTGCGCTATCGGATACCGCCAGGCGCTATCTCCTTCTATATATGTTAACGCCAGCTTGCATCTCAGCGGTTTCCCTTATGATGCAGCAAAACTATGCTTGCAAATGACAACGGCAAGTGTACCGTATCGAATGTAGTATAGGTTATAAGACCAAGGTCATATTAGACTCGGGGCGGTTGAGTACTCATACTTCAAGAAAATCTATATTATTCTATCAACAATACTTGGGTTGGTTTTGCAAATGGAAAATTAAAATAAGAATGAAAAGAACGATTAGCACTCGATCCTTGAATCACCCTGGAGATAAAAATAAGAAGAAAGAATAAAAGCGCATTCCCTCAATAAAATAGATTTGACCGTGGAGATTCCCGAATTATGATCGCACCTCTCTCGAGGATGCGCCCACCTGAGTTTAGGTTGATCAATCGAACTCTCGTTCTAGAATCGAAACCCCTAAAACTCGCCTTATCGAAGTGAATCCCGCTATTGGCTTTTACTCCAATCCGGAAGGGTAACGTCGTCCTCTCTTGAGGATTGCATTCTACTCTTTTTTATCCTTGAGTGATCGATTCGCCTTACGAGCCTCTCGGCTAACTAAAGAATGAAAACAAGAACAAGAATTATATATCAAAAATATAATCTCGTTATCTTAAAATCAGGGGTAAATCTTAAGCTTTTTAGAAAAGAGAAAGAGCAATTCCAAATTACTTCAAAACTTTTATTATTCCTTGGATCATCTCGGTCTAGTACTAATAGAGATTTTAGGTACACATTGAGATTGAGGAATCAAAATAAATAAAAGAGCGCACGATAAAAGATGGAGAAAATGAGAGAATAAAAGAACTATTTTATTAAATTGTTAAGAAAGTTACAAGCTAGGAATTGAAAATTACAAACTATTGAAATGAAATTACAGTTGAAAAAAAGAAAGAAGGAGCATAAGAACTACTAAAACATGAAAGTAAAGACATGAAATGAAAGTTCTAATCCTAATAATTAGTCCCTGAAGTTCTGGAGAAGCTCCCTTTATATGGGCAGAAATTTGATGTTACACGCCCTTGGTCACGCACGTGACCAAGGGCGTGTAAGGAGCGTGATCGATGCTGGTGCGGAGAGGGCGCGTTCTGGCTTCAATGCAGGCGTTTCGGACGCGTCACGCCCTAGGTCATGCCCGTGACCTGGGGCGTGTAATCTTCAAAAGTGGCTGCTGCCGGGAAACTTCAGCGGGAAGGAGCGCGGGGCGAGTCACACCCGTGACCTGGATGTCACGCCCCTGGTCACGCCCATGACCTGGGGCGTGTAACTTTAAATGACGTGGCAGGCGTGCTCACAGTTGGTGGCGGGGTCCCGACCGTGACTTGGATGTCACGCCCTTGGTCACGCCCGTGACCTGGGGCGTGTACTTGGCGAATCTTCAAGGAATGGTCCCGAAGTGGCGGCAGCAGGTCTGGAACACATCTTAGGCTGTCACGCCCTTGGTCACGCTCGTGACCTTGGGCGTGTACTTGACATTTTTGCTTAAAGTGCCTAGAAAACCTGAAAAACATAAACTAAGCTTAAACTAGTTGAAGAAATAAAAAGGAATGAATTAATTAAGAAACTACATAAAAATTATATAAATTCATATTAAAACTATATTAAAATTATACTAAAAGATGAGTACAAAAAGTACTCATCAAACACCCCCATACTTGAGCTTTTGCTATTCCAGAGCAAAAGAGTGAGGAAAGAATTACAAGACATCGATATTATTTTTAATTGACTAAAATTTTATTAAACCAAGAATAAGTCAAAAGCAAATTTTAGGAATTCAAGAATTAAGTCATAAGTCATGTTGATAATTTAAAAAGAGAAATTTGTTTAGCTAACTACCTCTAGAGATAACTATTTAGCAATCGAAATTATAGAAATTTTCAAACAAAATTAGATTGAAATTATGGACACTCTAACATAGAAGAAACTTAAGGAAAAGACACCTACCAAAATATTGCTCTCTTAATAATTTAGTTTAGGACTAGAAACAATGAAATTGGCTAGGGATGGGTTTGAACGAAATGGCAAAATGAAGAGTTCTTGAATAGAGGTGATGAATTTTATCCTCTCACCTCATTTGAATACGAAATTGTATATGTTTAGTAAAATAATGAATTTTATCCTCTTATTTTCCATGCCATATAATCTTTTAACAATTCTCTTCAATCAAAAACCCAAAATATATATGTTTTAGATGTAATGAATTTTAACCTCTTACATCATGACATATAATCTTTTAAATGATTTTGGGTGCATAAATTTTAGGAAATAATGAATTTTATCCTCTTATTTCCATGACATATGATCTTTTTCTAAATACTTCTAGTTTATAATTAAATTATTTTGAGAGCAAATTTTTTTAGTGGAATGAAATTTCCTAAGATCTTAAAGTTAAAAGAGAATATAAGAGAAATCTAGAGATGTTTAGCCAATTTACCACAAAGTGAAGCTATTTAAAATTAAATGGAGAAGTAGTGCTAAATAAATTCTCTAATTAAATTAAAAACATAAAATATTTCTTAAAACTAAATTACATCAAATTTAAGTTTAACAAATTCTGATAAAACAAAATATTAGCTAAATTAAAAATGTAAGAATACTTATAATTATACCTCAAACTAAATTTCTAGAAAAATAAAAACAACAAGGTTAGGCGTATTTATTGTTATTAATTAATTTTTTTATAAAATATTTCTTGGACTTCCCGAGGGCTACCCGGTGAAGGGTTCGCAAGGTACTAGGAGCTGTGATGGGAGTTCAAGCCCAAAGCGCCCTGTCCAAGAAATTAGATTTGTATAATTTTTTTTTTCAAATAAAAATACAATGAATGCTAAGCTACACCCCCATACTTAAAATTAAACATTGTCCCCAATGTTTAAAACTAAGTATGAAGAACATTTGAAATAAAACAAACTTTAAAAGAAAAATACTAAAAATTAATGATAAGCAAGGGGTGCCTCCCAAGAGCGCTTTCTTTTTCCCGTCTTTAAGTTAGATGGTTATTGTTAGGAAAACAGAAATTTGAAAGAGAAGTGAACAGTTAACACCTTTAATTCGCGCGTGGGTGAATTTGCCGGCGTCAGTCGCACGGCTACTCCTCCGCTTAACGTGTAATGCTCTGTTTGTCCTTTTTCTTGAATATGCAAATCCAAATCACCTATACATACCTGAGGTGATTTGAATTTATAAAGATGAGCGGCATATGGATCATCAATTAATTGGGGTAGCAACGACTCATCTTCAACCTGGAAATTATTAGTATAAAGAGAATCACAATTAAACGTGTCAGATAATATTTCGCAAGGAGGAGGCGCTTGCGAAAATATAAGATTAAGCTCTGGTTGTTCCTTTTCTAAAATAAAATTTTTGTTAGGAAAATCTAGTGCATTAACAAGCGGAATAAAATTTTCGGACACAAAATTTTCATGAATTTTTGGTTGGATAGAAGAAATTCGCGAGTATTTATGACAAAGAAAATAAAATCCGGGTGAAGTAGGGGAAGAAACTTGTTCTTCTTCTATTTCATCCGGGGTGCCCATAACTTTAAGAAATTCTTGGTAGAACATGTTTTCTTCATCTTTGGTAAAAGAAGTTATGGGATTACATGAAACCACATGTTCCTCCATAACTAAATTATCCGAAGATGGAGAAAAAATACTAAAAGGAATAAAATTCTCCTCTGAATTTTGGGGGGAAGTATCAAATTGATTCGGTGGAGATTCCCCAAAATTAGAGAATGAAAATTGCGGCGCAAAAGAAGATGAATAAGAATTCGGATCAAAAGATTCATCTTCATCGCTCCGAGAGCTATTTGGGTGACCTTGCCACCAAGAATAATCTACTTCGGGGCTAGAAGGAAATTTATTAGAAGTCGAAAATTTTTTCTCGTGAAAATTAGAAAAAACACTAGAAGGAATAATATTTTCCTCTAAATTTTGGGTGGAGGTATCTATTTGAATCTGCGGAATTTCCCCAAAATTAGAGAACGAAAATTGTGGTGTATAAGAAGAAAAATAAAGATTCGGATCTAAAGATTTATCTTCATTGCTCCGAGAACTATCCGGGTGAGCTTGCCACAAGGAATAATCTACTTTGGAGCTAGAAGAACAATTATTAAATGCCAAAAAATTATTCTTATTAAAATTAGAAAAATTATTTTCATTAAAGGATGAAAAATTATGATCGTAATTATTATCAAAATTATTTGCATAATATTGAGGATAATTATTTTCATAATAATAATTTTGAGAATATGAATGTAAATAACATTCCTCACTTTGATGAGGCGCACCACAATAATGACAACTAAATTGGCGTCCTCGCGCGGCTTGTAAGAGATAAAGTTGGTTCCGAAGCTCTACAACCTTAATGGGCAATTCAGATTCTTTCATAATAAAAAATAAAAAGGGAACAACCTTTACTCAAATGAATGGAATTTTAAGAATATTTTTATTATATAAATTTTTTTGAAAAAGCGGGTTAAATTAGTCCCGGACTTCCCAAGGTCAACCCAGTGAAGGGCTCGCAAGGTACTAGAGGCTATGATGGGAATTCAAGCCCAAAGCGTCCTTTCCAAGAATTTAGATTACGCTTTTTAAGATTTTTTTTAAATTTTAAAGAGAAGGGGGAGAAGAAAGAGAAAGATAAAATTAATAAAAATTTCTTTTTTCAAAATATTAACCGTGTCCCCGGCAACGACGCCAAAAACTTGATGCAACAAAACTATGCTTGCAAACGACAACGGCAAGTGTACCATATCGAATGTAGTATAGGTTATAAAACCAAGGTCGTATTAGACTCGGGGCGGTTGAGTACTCTGACTTCAAGAAAATCTCTATTATTCTATCAACAATACTTGGGTTGGTTTTGCAAATGGAAAATTAAAATAAGAATGAAAAGAAAGATTAGCACTCGATCCTTGAATCACCCTGGAGATAAAAATAAGAAGAAAGAATAAAAGCGCATTCCCTCAATAAAATAGCTTTGACCGTGGAGATTCCCAAATTATGAACGCACCTCTCTCGAGGATGCGCCCACCTGAGTTTAGGTTGATCAATCGAACTCTCGTTCTAGAATCGAAACCCCTACAACTCGCCTTATCGAAGTGAATCCTGCTATTGGCTTTTACTCCAATCCGGAAGGGTAACGTCGTCCTCTCTCGAGGATTGCATTCTACTCTTTTTTATCCTTGAGTGATCGATTCGTCTTACGAGCCTCTCGGCTAACTAAAGAACGAAAATAAGAACAAGAATTATATATCGAAAATATAATCTTGTTATCTTAAAATCAGGTGTAAATCTTAAGCTTTTTAGAAAAGAGAAAGAGCAATTCCAAATTACTTCAAAACTTTTATTATTCCTTGGATCATCTCGGTCGAGTACTAATAGAGATTTTAGGTACTCATTGAGATTGAGGAGTCAAAATAAATAAAAGAGCGCATGATAAAAGAGGGAGAAAATGAGAGAATAAAAGAACTATTTTATTAAATTGCTAAGAAAGTTACAAGCTAGGAATTGAAAATTACAAACTATTGAAATGAAAATACAGTTGCAAAAAGAAAGAAGGAGCATAAGAACTACTAAAACATGAAAATAAAGACATGAAATGAAAGTTCTAATCCTAATAATTGGTCCCTGAAGTTCTGGAGAAGCTCCCTTTAAATAGGCAGAAATTTGATGTTATACGCCCTTGGTCACGCCCGTGACCAAGGTCGTGTAAGGAGCGTGATCGATGCTGGTGCGGAGAGGGCGCATTCAGGCTTCAATGCAGGCGTTTCTGACGCATCACGCCCGTGACCTGGGGCGTGTAATCTTCAAAAGTGTCTGCTGAAGGGAAACTTCGGCGAAAAGGAGCGCGGGGCGAGTCACGCCCGTGACCTAGATGTCACGCCCCTGGTCACGCCCGTGACCTGGGGCGTGTAACTTTAAATGACGTGGCAGGCGTGCTCGCAGTTGGTGGCAGGGTCCCGACCGTGACTTGGATGCCACGCCCGTGACCTGGGGCGTGTACTTGGCGAATCTTTACGGAATGGTCCCGAAGTGGCTGCAGCAGGTCTGGAACACATCTTAGGCTTTCACGCCCTTGGTCACACCCGTGACCTTGGGCGTGTACTTGACATTTTTGCTTAAAGTGCCCAGAAAACCTGAAAAACATAAAATAAGCTTAAATCAGTTGAATAAATAAAAAGGAATGAATTAATTAAGAAACTACATAAAAAATATATAAATTCATATTAAAACTATATTAAAATTATACTAAAAGATGAGTACAAAAAGTACTCATCACCTTCCCAGCGGTTTCTTCTCAGTGTCTCAGCGGTTTCGTCTCAGCGGTTTCGTCTCAGCAGTTTGGTTTCGTCTCAGTGGTTCCTTAGCGCTAGCGGTACCTCCGGCGCTAGTAGGAGTTTTGGATTTGATGGCTCAAATTTGGGGGCAACCTCCTTATGTAATCCTTGAGTCATATGAACTTTGTTTTCCTGCACACTTAAACACACAAGATCAAATACACATAGGATTTGTTATTCTCAAACTTAGGAGATGCGGAAGACCATGTTCCAACAGTCACACCCCAGGGTCACTCCCGTGGCAGTGCGGCGTGTAATAATAATCCGACGTGTCATGATTCCAGCATGGCAGGAGAGTCACGGCCCGTGACATAAGTCACTCCCCTTGGTCACGCCCGTGACTAGGGGGAGTGTAATATTAAACTGACATGGACTTGGTTCTGTCATTCTCAACGGTCACGGCCCGTGGCTGAGGTCACACCCGTGACTAGGGGGCGTGTACTTGACAATTTTCCAAAACAGCCACAAATTTTCTTCTGGTTCCAACAGTGAGCCCAAAAATGCTATTAGCAGCCCAGATTTACCTGAAAAGGAAAAATAAATAAATTATGGAGAATATTTTAATAATTAAGACAAATATAGATAGATTATTAAATTAAAAACTAACTAAGGACTAAGATAAAAATAGAGTTATCATGGAGTTGAGAACCGAACCTGCGGTAGAGCCCAGGGTGGAACATAAAGATGAACAAGTAGTTGTGGGAAGAGCGCGTGACCAGCAGTTGAAGCACTTTCTGAGCTTCAACCCTCCAACCTTTTTGGAGACTGAATCCCCAACAGAGGCAAAGGACTGGTTGTCAACGGTAAAGAAAATGCTAGGAGCGACGACAACTGAAGAAGCAATGATGGTCACTTTAGCCACTTTATTTTTTTAGGGAGAGGCAACGCTTTGGTGGGAAGAGTTGGAAGCACACAAGTTGGCCGGTAGAGATATTACTGATCTCGTTGGCGGAGTTCTCAAGAATGTTCCTCCAGAGGTTTATCCCCTCTACCCAGCGCATTGCGTTGCAAAATCAGTTTTTGCGGTTAACTCAAGGCGATCACTCGGTTGACGAATACATGCAGGAGTTTACCAGATTGAGTCTCTACGCGGGGTCTTTGGTGGAAGACGAGGAAACGAAATCGAATAGGTTTTATGAAGGGCTTCGAGATGAGTTGAGGTTGCTCCTAGCAGGCCCAATGAATTTTGGTTTCCATGTGATGGTGCAATCTGCCAGATTCCTTGAGTTGGATATGAAGAGAGTACAGAGCGCAAAAAGGGCTCAAGGAGAAGAAGCCAGAATTCCTTGTGCCAGCTTCTCAATCCAAATCTGAATTCTCGAGGAGCAAAAGGAAGTTCAAGCCTGCGGAACCAACTCGCTCTAACATGTCTGGAGCTACGACTGCACATGGTCTTATTACATGTTTCACTTGCAGAAAGGTGGGACACAAAGCACATGTGTGTCGAAGTGGTCCCCTGAGACCAAAAAACCGAGCGATGGACTATTCTCGTGCTGCGGGTCATATAGAAAAGGACAAAGCTGTGGAGTCTTCTGCCTACCAGCACATTCCGACCCAACCGAGAGTTTACTCGCTTGGCCAGCAAGAAGCTATCTGACAAACTGATGTCGTTACATGTATGAATTAGAAGTTAGCTTTTACAGCCTTATGTGACTTATACCTTGTGCGACTTTATGATTGTCTTCTGTGCATTTAGGCTTTGTCCTAATTTACAACTATCCAGCGAGAGCTCTTTTCGATACGGGAGCATCACACTCCTTTCTGTCCAAGGACTTCGTGGTGCAAATCGGAGTGCTGTCTACCTTGGTAGAAGATAGATTGGAGGTAGTGCTGCCCAATGGATCTAGAATGAGCGCAGATAGGAAGAGCCGTGTAAAGGTGTGGATCAGAAATTAGGATTTTGACTTGGCAGCGTCGTTATTGCCGCTAACTGAATTTGACGTGATCTTTGGCATGGATTGCTTCTCAGAGCAGTGAGCATGCATAGATTGTAATTCGAAGAAAATTACTTTTGGGAGGAACACCGGAGACGAAACCACATTTGCGGGTATGCGAGGAGTGAGCAGAACGCTGATGTATGATCTCTAGGTGGTTAAGGCGGTGAGAAAGGGCCCAGTATAGGTGATGTGCCGATAGTGGCAGAGTACGCTGACGTGTTCCCTGATGAACTCCCTGGGGCTCCACCTCAGCGGGAGATCGATTTTTGTATTGAGTTAGTGCCAGGTGTGATGCAGGCTACGGCCTCCGACACGATCGCTACGAACAAACACGCGTTACCTCTCAACGCTCCCAAATTTTTCCTTCGCACAAAAATATAGGCAACGTACACGCAATGCAATAATTATCAATTAGATGCTAACGTACGGGTAGTCACACCGTTAGAGGTTGAATAGATGGCTCCAAGAACCTTTCTGGGAGGAAGGTGAGGAGCGGCTCGAAAACTTTTCCGGGGAGGTAAGGAAGAGAGCCAACCAGTCCTTGGATTAGGGTCGGTATAGAAAACCCAAGGTTTTAATATTCATCGCCTCTGATCTCCGGCGTCATGGAGATTTAAGTGTATTTGTATAAACAATGTTTCACTATTCAATGCTATAAAGATCATGTGTTATATTATATAAACTGCAGTGATTTTTTGGTGGAACATTGGTTGGAGCATTGCAAATCCTGAAACGATATCCTGCATTTACTATGTTGTTTCCTAAGCTAACGCCACGATGTAGGGTTACTGCCAAGCGCTGGCTCCAGGAAGCACAATCCTGCAGTTAATTATTTAAAATTATAATAATTGATTAAAACCCTTATTCACCCCCCCCCCCCCTCTAAGGGCGCTAGTAGATCCAACAAGTAGTATCAGAGCGTATGTTATTCCAAAATGGTCTTACAACCGAAAATAATGGGGACTCTTGATCTCGCATCTACGAGTGGGGTTGAAAGTATTTATATATTGAAAATACAGTAACACTACCCTTGTTTATAGGTGTGAACTATCTAAGGTGGACAACTTTAATGAAAAGATTCCTTATATCTCAAGATATAAGTGCTTGGAATATAACGATTATAAAACCACCAAGCACACTAAATAGGAATGAGTGCTATAGTAATGCCAAAGCCATGAATAGTTTGTTCTGCGGGCTCGGTCAAGAAATTTTCAAATTAATTTACACTCTACCTACTGCATATGAAATTTGGAAATTTCTTGAAAATGCTTATGGTCTACCTTCTGCAGATACAGAACTCGATGACTTCCTTGTGGATCCAAACGAGAAACCAAAGGAAGATCAGTGCTTGAAGGAAGATCTGACTATCATATCAAGCGGAAGAGAAGACGTCACCACAGTGTTGGAAGAGACAAGCATACCAGAAGATATCAAAGGAGCATTATGATGCAGGCTATGCTCTCCGACACGATCGCTATAAAACACGCACACGTTTCCTCTCAACGCTCCCAAATTTTACGTTCGCACAAAAATACTCGCAACGTTCACGCAACGCAATAATTATCAATTAGATGCTAACGTACAGGTAGTCACGCCGTTAGAGGTTGAATAGATGACTATAGGCCAATATTCTTCCCGACTAAAAGGACCCACCCGGTTCGAACGAGCTTGAGTTATACCAAAAGAGATCTACCAAAAATTACGATTCAAATAGGTAGATCTCTCCCAACAAAAAGTTGAGGTTCACCAATCCTCTTCGAAAATTAAAAGAAATAAGAAGATCGCACAAATCAATCGAAGAAAACCACGATCATCCAAGTGATTCGAAGATCACGCCAAAATTTACCACCACAAGAAATTAACAAGAGGGAAAACCTCACGAGTAGAAATTTCATTACCCCGCTTGAGATGGGATTATCCTCAAGCATGCACTCGCCTGAATCGTTCTTCAACGGATCCACCGGAGCCGCGTCGAATGGAGAGAAACTCGTACGCCTTGATTGCTTCACGCCGGATCTTTGTTCCACGAGATCACCACTATGTTTCTCCTTGGCCAAAATTCCTAAGTAGGAATAGGGGGAGAGGAAGGGGCGGCTAAGGGGTAGGCCGAACCTTTGGAGAGAAGAAAAGAGGGAAGGAGAGGAGGGCGAGGGGGCGGCCAAGAGAGGGAGGAGGAGGGTGGCCGAAATTTCAAGAGGGGAAAAGAGGGAATTCGGCTAGAGAGAGGGAGGAGATTTTAGGGTTTCAAATTCTTATCATTCAATAATAAAATCTAATACAAGATGGTCTTTTATAGGCTAGCCAACAAACATGGCTAAACGCAGTCCGAAATTAAAATAAAACATGAGCATGGCTAAACGCAGTCCAAAATTAAAATAAACATGGACATAAACAAGTCCAAAAATAAAAGACAAAGCTAGATACAATTTTAATTAATAATTATAATAAAATAATTATAATTATTAATTTTTAATCTTGCGCCGCGGACGAAGGTTGTAACGACGATGGCGTTCGTCATGACGGTGCGGCGATGGCGTTCTTCAAAATGGTTGTCGCGGCGATGACGTACACCATGATTGTTGTTGCGGCATCGTCCATCCGAGTCTTCAAATGTAGTGTTGCGGCAGCGATCAAAATAATGCGTCGAGTCAGCGTCGTCAAGGAATTGGTCACGAACATATGGCGGGGCATCGTCGCCATCATGTTGCCAAACCTGTGTCATGCTCACCGTACCAAATAGCGCCAAAGGAATTGGCAGAACTGAAGGTTCAATTACAAGAGCTGCTAGAGCAAGGCTATGTACGTCCAAGTTTGTCACCTTGGAGTGCACCGGTCATCTTTGTGAAAAAGAAGGACGGGAGCTTGTGTCTCTGTATAGATTATCGAGAGCTGAATAAGATGACCGAGAAGAACCCTTATCCGATTCCAAGAATCGATGACTTATTCGACCAACTGGTTGGGTCGACGTTATACTCTAAGCTAGACATAAGGTCCGGCTATTATCAACTTCATATAAGGGAATGCGATATCCCAAAGACAGCGATCAGTACCCAATTTGTACACTATGAGTTCACAGTTATGTTGTTCGGTCTCTGCAACGCACCGTCGGTATTCATGGACTTAATGAACAGAACGCTCCGAGAGTAACTTGACCAATTTGTAATCATGTTCATCGACGATATATTGGTACTCTCAATCGGAAGAGGAGCATGCAGTGCATCTGCACGCAGTTTTGAGCACCCTGAGGAGGAACCAACTATATGTTATGTTCTCAAAGTGAGAATTTTGGCTATCGTCTGTAGCATTCCTGGGTCATGTTGTGAGTGGCGAAGGAATCGCAGTCGATCCATCGAAGATAGAAGCGATCCGAGAGTGGCCTGTGTTGAAAAATGTAGCGGAAGTCTGAAGTTTCTTAGGACTTGCCGTCTATTATAGGAGCTTTGTGGTGAACTTCTCGAGGATTGCACTTCCTCTCACTAAACTGACCAGGAAAGATCAGAAGTTCATTTGGTCGCCCGAGTGCGAACTAGCTTTTGAGGAACTGAAGAGCCGTTTGACCACGATGCCCATTGTATGCTCTCCATGTGGAACGAAAGGCTACGAAATATATAGTGACGCTTCGGGGAGTGGCTTGGGTTGCGTCTTAGTGCAATTCGGAAAGGTGATTGCCTTTGACTCCCGTTAGTTGAAGGTACATGAGAGGAACTACCCGGTCCATGACTTGGAGTTAGCGGCCGTGGTATTCGCTCTTAAGCTTTGGAGGCATTACTTATATGGCGTGAAGATCCACATCTTTACAGACCGCAAAAGCCTCAAGTACCTGCTGGATCAAAGAGAGTTGAATATGAGACAGAGGCAGTGGATGGAGTTCCTTGGGGACTACTCCTTTGACATACGTTACAGTCTAGGGAAGGGAAACATTATTGCAGACGCGTTGACTCGTCAGGCCTCCGCGCAAGCAAACTGGAGTTTGATGCATGATGAGTGTCTAATCCGTGATCTAGAGTCCTTGGAGATCATTTGCGTCGATAGGAGAGCGTCTACAATAACATGATTGAACTGGACGGAGGTTCAATACGACCTAGCCGACCGAGTTCGACAAACATTGGAGCTAGATGCGAGCATGAAGCATTACAAAGCAGAGACTATTGATGGGTCAGACGCTGATTTCTCCTTCGAAGATGGCCTTATGTGGGAAAATGACAGATTGTGCGTCCCAAACGTTGGTACGTTATGGGCGGAATTGATGTACGAGGCTCACTTTACCAAGTATTCGATCCACCCTGGGAGCATAAAGATGTACATGGATATGAAGAAAGACAATGCTCTCTACGCGGCCAAGTGTCATACTTGCGCATGGGTGAAGGCAGAATGTCAAATACCTGGTGGGTTTCTAAATTCTTTGCCAATCCCGGGATGGAAGTTCGACGATATCTCAATGGATTTCGTGTACGGATTGCCGAGATCGCAGCACGGAAATGATGTCATTTGGGTGATCATAGATCGTTAAATGAAAGTATCGCACTTTATTCCGAACCGGAAAGATGATTCTGTGGAAAAGCTAGCAAAGTTATACGTTGATAATATTGTACGGTTGCACGGGATTTCCAATAGCATCATAAGTGATCGTGATAGGCGTTTCACATTGAAAGATTGGAGGCTTATCCATGAACTGTTGGGCACTAAGTTGAGGTTCAACACAGCCTTTCACCCACAAACAGATGGACAGACAGAGAGGACCAACAATGACTATGGAGGATATGCTCCGAATGTGCACTCTAGATTTTGAAAAGAAGTGGGAAGATCATTTCTACATGATTGAGTTTGCCTACAATAATAGCTACCAAGCAAGTATAAAGATGACACCTTTCGAGGCTCTTTATGGTAGGAAATGTCATACACCGTTGGCTTGGGCTGAAATGGGCGACACAAAGTTTTTGAAGAGTAAGGATGTTGATGAAGCAAATACATTGATTCGGGCGATACGAGAGTGGTTGCTCATTGCCCAGGATAGGTAGGCAAAGTACTACAATGCAAATCACTAGAACGTCGAGTTTGCCGTTGGTGATTAGGTTTATTTAAAGATCAAACCGTTTAAGGGAGTATCAAGGATCTGACGCTTGAAAAAGCTGAGTCCAAGATACGTAGGACCGTTTGAGATCATGGAACGCATTGGTGAAGCTGCCTACCGGCTTGCTCTATTTATGGAGCTAAGCGGCCTGCACGATGTATTCCATATTTCTGTATTGCGAAAGGCTATCAAGGAGCTGAGGTAAAGCAGTTGTGGAACAAGTCCATTCGGATGGTAAAGGTCCGTTGGAATAATTGCGGACAAGAGGAACTCTCTTAGGAAAGGGAGAAGGAAATGCTTGCGGAGTACCCCGAGCTATTTCTCTCTGGTAACTTTTGATTATGCTGCAACTGTTTTCTTAATTTTGGGACGAAATCCTTTTAAGAGGTGGGGGGGGGGGGGGGGGGGGGGTGGAGTTGTAACACCCCAAATTTTACTGTTCTGCGAGCTAACGCGATGTGGCAATGCTACGCTCGGAGTGGGGGTTTGGGCCTTTGTTTTTAGCCCAATAGGCCACTAGTTGTGCGTGATTGTTCTCGCACGATCAGGCGCATGACCACTTGTCGTGTGCATCACCCATTTTTCTATCCCAGCGGTTCGCACGTTCACATACTTTGTTCTTGCACGACCATTGGTCGTGCACCGTTGATCGTGAGCTATTTTGGGCTTGCCATTCTGCTACAGGTTGTTCTCGCACAATTAGGAGAATTCCTTCTCGCACGACCACTGGTCGTGCACTACTGATCGTGCGCCCTGTTTGTTCTGCTCCATATTGAAAAGCTGAACCGTCGATCGGAGCGGTCGAATCCTTTAGATCTTTATCCAACGATTGAGATTTGTTGCTGGGGACTATTAGGTCATGACCTAAGGCTATTTCCCCTCATAACTTTAACTATTTTCTCTCTTCCAATCTTGCGAAGGAAGAGAGGCAAGGAGGAAGAAGAAGCTCTTTTGGCCAATAACGGATCTCCGAAGCTCCGAATAGCGAGGCGTTTCCAGATATGTAGATAGCGGCCTGGTGCGGTTCTTTCTATCCGATTGGAATCTCAAATATATGGTGCCAAGGAAAACTCCAAGGGTAACAATCCTTCCTCCTGGTCTTAGGACGTATTTTTGTCCTCTCATTCCTAGTCTATGCTTGCATAAGGTATCCCTTTCACCAAATGGGTGAAGTGTGGGATTTCCTTAAGTTCTTTGGAACCCCAGGTCGACTGTGTCCATCCCTGGCATATTTCATGTAGAAATTTGATAGACATACGGATTTAGGCATTGTGAATGAAGCCTATTCATGGTCGTGAGCTGATGGCGCGAATCTCACACACCGCTATAGGCGGTAGCTCGATTGCGACACGAAACGGCAGTGTACCGATCGTTCAAGTAATATAAAACGAGGAGTAGTCCCCGAGTATCGAATCTCAAATAAACACAGTAAGGTGGAGTTTATTATCGAGGAAGGACTTTAGATTGAAGTCCTTAGGTCGATGTTCACGAAGGTGGGTGGATTGGTTTTGCAAAGTAAAATAAAAGCTATCGACTACTCCTATGCAATGCCGCTATGCAATGCTTCGCTTGGCGGAATGGAAAACTACGTAGGCCTTGAACGCACTACTTCGTTGGGCGGATGGGCGAGTAGGCTAACGGAGTGAGGGTCGCAAGCACCTCGTCGACAAGCACGCCACTAGCAATTGCTAGTGCGGCACCGAACACAATGGTGGAATGGAAATTAGATGGGGGCGCACCTCAATAAGCACATATGAACTAAATGATTCCAAATAAATGAAATAAACATTAAGCAATATTGTTCATAGCACACATCATCAATATATAGAGGAAACTAGTTTATACAATCAACAACATAAGGAAGGAAAAAAAGAGTAAAGGAGTCGACCACATCCGAAGCCTTGCCGAAGATTCACGGTTGGAATCGCTGGGTTGTCAATCCGCGTCTAAGCTCGGTCTTCAACTAAGTCCGAGGTAGAGGAGGGCTGTCACTTCCTCCCAATGGCTCGTCTTCTTCGTGTCATGATCCAATCTCCTCCGATACGCGATCTCCTTGCTCGATGTTGGCTATCTTTGGGCTAGAAACCTCTCCTTAGAGCTCAAGGATGATGGAGGAGGCCTAGGGGGGCGGAAAACCTGCAGAAGGGGCGAAAACGGCGGAGCTGGGAGGAAGGAATGCGTCGATCCCGACCTAAATCGTGAGCAGGACAATTTATAGGCGCTGGAATAAATAGTGTGCACGGTCATTGGCGCACGACCAGTGGTCGTGCGCACTAGCATCCTGTGATCGTGCGCCTGCCTGGACGGAGCCTGAAGGATAAGAAAATTATAAAATACATGTTCGCACGACCAGTGGCGCACGACCAGTGGTCGTGCGCACTATCGTAAATGGTCGTGCGATAAGCCAGACAGAACTCATAAAATGGGCGTTAAGTGCGCACGATCAGAGGCGCACGACCAGTGGTCGTGCGCGATAGAGCCAGTGATCGTGCGCAGTGTTCCTGTACAGAATTGTACCGGGAACACCTGCACGACTCCTGATCCAGCATACAACACCAGTCTAGCCACTGAAGGTGGCACTTAACACTGCATGAAAACTAGTAACGAAGATGAACAAGAAATAACACCAAAACGGGCCTAGAAGTGCACTTAGCATGGAGTATTAAATAGGAATGAAAACATGTCTAAAGTGAAGTGCAAAGACTAGAAAATCTGCCCAGATGAGTCCATAAATGTGTATATAATTGGGACTCATCACACCCCCAGACTTACCTGTTTGCGCGTCCCGAGCAAACGAATTCGGCGGAGTGTGAAAATGGTAGTTAACAAAGAAAATTACACAAAGGAGTACAATGCGAAGTAGCAAAAGCATGCAAATAGAAATTTAGTAAAAAGAGATTCTAACTATACTAACTAATTTACGAAAGTATTAGAGCGTAAGTAGAGATTTAGTTATACTCAGTTGGTGAATTATGAAGAATTCGAACGATCATGCCAGGTGTGAAAGTAACAAGACACTAAGGCGGGTGTTTCACAAGGTCGGGGTTTAGGAATAACTCCGCTGAAATCCATCAACGTCGTGAACCATACGCTCGCCCGGTCACACTCTCTCCACGGCGTTAGCAAACTCACAAGTCAAATCAATAGGGCTTTTAGGATTATATTGGGGCTTAGGTTGCGGTATGATATTCAAATTTAAACACGATGGCTATGCAACCCAAGTGAGCTAACGGAATGCTGCACCACACAAAACCAAAAACAATGCTCGTGTGACACACCCCCAGACTTATCATGAAAACTAGGTGTGCACATGGCCTACTTCACAATTACCAAAAGATTTTCTATTTAGCTCGGACGGATTTCTTTACGACATATTTCTTTTTCAGATTTTTTTTCTTTTTACAACATACTTTTCTTCTTTTACTTATCCTCCAGTTGGTTCAAATTCAGCAAAATAAAACATGTCTTTCTTCACAACGCACAAGTTCCAAACATCACAACAAATTGAGAATTATGAGCGCAGTTAAACAGCAATTTGGTTGCGGGCGTAGGATAAGCTTCGGGATTTGGTGGATGAAGAGGAGCTGAACAAAAGAGTGGTAGGCACAATTTTGGCTTGCAAGGGTGAGCGAAAAGGACATGGAACGACAAGGCTCAAACTAGCCAAAAGTTGGCCTAAATCACGTTTAACTCGACGAGTCGCTCTAGCCCATGCTTCGAGAGTCGCTTGGGGCAAGTTCTTAGCACACGAGAAAGGTAAACCTTCCTCCCGACTCGAGCAACACACAGCTAGTGCTCGTACACACACAACACCGGGTTATCACCAATTTCGTTCACATTCACCATTTGAGTATAACAAATCTAAAACTACGCAAAAAATACTAATCATAAATTAAACGCACATAAATAATCTAGTTTTACTCAAATGCTATTGCAGCATGCGGGTGCGACTAGAACACTCCTCGAGTCAACATCGAACTCCAAATAGTAATTCCTAAGCTAACACCCCAATTCACATTCCTAACCAAAATAGTTTATCTGAAAACAACACAAATAGGAAAGCGCGCACTCATGTGGGTGAAGTGGTGCAAGAAGCATGAAAACAATGATGATGATAAAGATAAATAATAAACAAACTTCTAGTATGCAGTGCAACTCGTGCACAGTGGATGACAACATACTCTCCCCCAGACTTAGTCTAAACATTACATCACAGAAATTGGAAGATGAGGGGGGAAGAAGTGTTACCCAATGCTCAGAATTGAGCATACCGGAGGATTGGCGTTAATTTCGTGCACAATCTGCAGCATCCGCTAACACGAAGTACAAAGCACACCTGCAAACGGTACAACTAAAAGCAGCAAAAATAGATAAAAACTGAATTGAAACAAGTTAGAGAAACAAAAACAGCAAGTCTGGGTTGTCACCCATGGAGGTGAACCAGTTCCTGCGAATAAGATTAAGCAAATGCGCACATTGTTTGCCCGGAAAACCGCTTCTCGGGTTGGGCTATTATCAGACCGCGCGAACTTATGGGCCAGGCCGCTAGTTTCCAAGATCGGTGGTTCTCAGTTCAAGGTGAGCCAGGCCGGGTGACCTGATGTCGTTTCCGGATCGCCCCCAAGGGAGAAGATCGTCAAGAGCTAAGGCGAGAGGTTTATCCGCGGTCTCAGCTAGAAGGCCGCGCGGGTTGTCCCATAGAAACTCGAGTTTCCAATCCCGAAGAACAAGCCGAGGTTCCAGATCAAAGGCAATCCAAGTTACCTCGTGAAGATCGGCTAAGTCATGACCAGAAGGCAGACCGCGGCCTCAATCTCCAGGCCGCGCGGTCTGCATTATTGACTTGGTCCCGGTGTCCTCAGCCTCAAGCCAGGCAGGTCGGAAGAGCAAGCCGCCAAGCCGCGCGGTTTCTTTCTTTTTTCTTCTTTATGCATCCCGTCACCGCCTGCCCGTTTCTCCTGTACCCGGGCAGGCGGTTATTTTATCCCTGCCCATTCGGGCAGGCCCCCAAGCCTATAAATAGGGGGCGGCACTGTTCACAAGGCACTGTCACTCGAATCTAGGAGCTCGCTTGTTTGAGCTGCGGACTCGAGTTTCCCGTCTTGCGGACTGTCTGACCGGCCGGCTTCTCTTTTTCTGCACCTGCAGCCCGCTGTAATCACTTTTCTTTAATCAAAGGAAAGCCCGTCGCAGGAGTGGCATTTGCCGTGGCGGGCGAAGTCTGGCCTTGACCGCTGCTAGCGGTCTCATCTTTTCATCTAAAAAGTAACCGGCAACCCGCAGCCTCTGGTTTCCCTCGGAGGTGCATTCTCGGACTCAACAGAAACACGCGACCTTCAGATCGCGGAGTGCCGGCGAAATCTCTTTTCACCATAATGTCAGACCGTCAGTTCGCCCTTGGAGACCGCTCCGATCGTAGCGAGGACTCTCTGTGGGAAGCCCTGGAGCAGTCAAAAAGAGAAGCCGAGCGGGCTCAGAGGGCCACTGATCAGCGCCTTGAAGAGATCAGTCGGGCTTTAGCAATACTAACTGAGCGACTAGTTCCGCAACAACCCGCGGCTAATCGGGCGGTGACCCCGGTTCTTCCTCCACCTCCTCCTTACTCGCTACCGCAGGCCGCTAATTTCCAGCTCCAGCAAGAAGATCCTGCGGCTAGGAAAAACTTCTATCAGGAAGCCGCGCACAACATGCCAGCCCGAGTCCTCGACTTCCAGGGGCGACTTCTCACGCCTCCCATATTCCCTACCCGCAGGAAGGCGCGGCCCGTCTCTCCTACCCGCCTGAAGTTCCTATTCATCACTCCTACCCGCCAGAAGTAGCCGCCCGGTCTTCTTACCAGGCGGCTTGTCCGCGAGTAGTCGCAGCTCCAGCGGCTTATTGCTCTACTCCTCTATATGAAGATATGGAAGAGACCTCTCCCTTTATGGACGAAGTCAGAGGAGATCCTGCCCCCAATAATTTCAGGGAACCTCGCCTGCCAGCATTCAATGGAGAGACGGATCCCACGGTTCATTTACAAGCTTTCGAGTCAGCTGTTGCTCTCAGAACCTTGACTGATGCAACCAAGTGCAAGCTTCTGGTGACCTCCTTTGAAGGGCAAGCGAGGGAATGGTTTTACGGTCTGCATCCCAGATCGATCCGTTGTTTCACAGAGCTGCGAAGAGAATTCTTGCTAAGATTCTCCACTTCAAGGAAAAGAAAGAGCGGCCCGGCAGCCCTTTTCGATATAAAACAACGGGAAGGCGAGACATGGGCTCGTTTTGTGGATCGATTCCAGAGAGAGATCATGGAAATTCAGAATGTGGACCCGGAACTGTATAGGGTGGCCCTCATCCATGGCCTAAGGGAGGGCCCCCTAAAATTTGAAGCAAATATAAGGGAGCCTAAGACTTATCAAGAGATGATAAGTTTGGCAAATATGTTTATCAGAGGAGAGAAGAGCAATCCAGACTACGTCGCAAAGCTGGTAAGCGACAAGGAGTCATCAAATTCATCCTTCCGTCATCCACCACCGAATCAGTCTCACTTCGAACCACGCTCCCAAAGGGGGAGGAACTACAAAAACAAGCAACCATTTATGGGCCATCAGCGGTTTCAAGATCAGAAGCCACCATTGGCCATCGTTCCCGCTCCATCCGCTCCCCTTCCACAAATCATGCCGGTATATTTTCCACAGTATGCCGCGCAGCCACCTCCAATCATTCCATCAACCCAATACGATGATTCGCAAGACTCATTTACTCCCCTAAATGTCACCATGGACGAGGTAGTCCAGATTCTGCAAAAGAGGCCAGATTTCAAAAGGCCTGCTCCCCTGAAGTCGGATATTCGTAATCGAAATCCGAACCTTTATTGCGAATATCACAAAGAAGGGGGGCATTTAACTGAAGACTGTCGGGCCCTTCGTTTGCTCATAGAAAGACTTCTGGGAGAAGGAAAGCTCCGGGGTCTAATTCGGAAAGATAAAACTGCTGAGCCAACTACCGAGAAGAAGAAGGAGAAGGAAACAGTAGAAGTAACCTGGGAATGCGCCGACGTCGAGGACGCCGGCTATTATGGCGATATCCATCCTTCTACCAAATGCATCGAAGTCAATGATGTGGGCCCCTTAGGGGACATCTATTGTATCCATGGGGGAGCTGGAGCAGAATCATCTCGCAAATCCAGCATTGCGAGAGTTCTAAAACAGGAAGTGGCGGCCACTACAAGCTCTCCTCCCGAAAGCACTATTGTCACGTTTGGTCAAGATGACCTTCCCCCCAATGCTAATCCTTTCGATGATGCGGTGGTTATCAGGGCCGTCATTGAAAACTATACCGTCCACAAGATTCTGATTGATACTGGCAGCTCCGTCAATCTCCTTTTCCGCCCAACTTTCGAAGCCCTGAAGACTGGAAAGCATTTGCTTCCCACCGATGGGCCCCTCTACGGTTTTTCTGGGGAGAAGAAGGAAGTAGAGGGTTCAGTGAAGCTCCTGGTCTCTCTCGGAGGAGTGATAAAATTGATCAATTTTGTGGTAGTAAATGCTCCAAGTAACTACTGCGCCATCTTCGGGAGGCCGATTCTCAATACGTATAGGGCGGTAGTGTCCACCTTTCATCTTGCCCTCAAGTTTGCTGCTGAAGGAAAACAATATCGGGTTAGGAGCAACCCCAAAGTAGCTCGGGAGTGCTACGTCCGAACTGTCAACATGGTCACTGACGTTCCGCTTCCCAAAATCACGGATAAGGTGCTGGAGGTGGCCGAGTCTCCAGAGGCCGCCGAGGAAGGAAAAGATCGAGAAGGGGCTCACTTGGAACCTGCCCAAGTGACTCAAGATGTTCCTATCGCTGAAGGGGCAGAAAAGAAGCTGGTCATTAACGCTAAGTTATCAGAGGAGGAGAAAGTGGAGCTAATCTCTTGCCTATTGGGGAATCTGGATATCTTCGCTTGGTCAGCAGAGGATATGCCTGGAGTGGATCCAGACGTGGCTTGTCATCATCTAAACGTATCTCCTGAGTTCAAGCCCGTCCAACAAAAGAAGAGAGAAGTGGCGACCAAGCTGGCGTTGCCCATCAGAGAGGAGGTTTCCAAACTCCTATAAGCGGGTTTCATTTCTGAAATTCAATATCCCACGTGGATGTCGAACGTTGTAATGGTTAAAAAATCTGGTGGGAAGTGGCGCATGTGCATAGACTTCACCAAACTTAATAAAGCGTGCCCTAAAGATTGTTACCCTTTGCCTCGGATAGATGTTTTAGTTGATTCCGCGGTTGGGTATGGTTTTATGAGTTTCCTCGATGCCTTCTCCGGGTATCATCAAATTAAAATGCACAAGCCTGACATCCCGCATACCTCATTTATCACAAACGATGGGTGTTACTGCTATCTCGTAATGCCCTTTGGTCTTAAAAACGCAGGTGCAACATATCAAAGAATGATGGATACCGTCTTTAAACATCAAAAGGGCAGGAATCTCGAAGTTTACGTTGATGACCTTCTTCTCAAAAGTAAAACTTTCTCATTACACTTGAAAGACCTCGTAGAGACGTTCGCTACTCTACGGAGGTTCAAGTTAAAATTGAACCCATTAAAATGTGTGTTCGGGGCGAATAAGGGAAAATTTCTTGGACATCTTCTGACTCCTGATGGCCTTGCACCAAATCCAGATAAGGTGAAGGCCATCCTTGATATGACCCCTCCTCGAAATACTAAAGAAGTTCAACAACTTGGGGGAAGATTGGCAGGATTGAGCAGGTTTATCTCTAAATCCGGAGATAAAAGTGCCCCATTCTTTAAAATATTGCGAAAGGGATCAAAGTTCGAATGGAGCGAGGAATGTAACAAGGCTTTCGAGCAACTAAAGGGATAGTTAACTTCGACTCCACTACTCCAAAGTCCCCGTGAGGGGGAAGAGCTATTCTTGTATCTAGGAGTCGGACCAGAAGCGGTGAGTTCTGTCCTTGTTCGGGAAGAGAAGAGGAGGCAGTTTCCAATATACTATGTCAGCCACATCCTTAAAGACGCCGAAACCAGATATTCGATCCTGGAGAAACTGGCCTTGGCTTTGGTTATGTCTGCGCGAAGGCTTCGCCCTTATTTTCAGGCTCATTCCATCCAAGTTGTTACAGATCATCCTCTAAAGAGTATTCTTGAAAAACCAGATCATTCAGGGAGGTTGGCGAAATGGGCTATTGAACTAAGCGAATTTGAGATATCATATATCCCCCGAACAGCAATCAAAGCACAAATCCTGGCAGACTTCCTAGTAGATACAACAGAGCTTAATCCAGAACAGGCGGTACAATCTCCTCTGGCTTGGGTCATTTATGTGGATGGGGCTTCTGGCAAAAACTCCGTGGGAGCCGGAGTAGTGTTGATCAGTCCAAATGGCATCAGGCTGGAGCAAGCTATCAAGTTCTTCTTCCCAGTCACGAATAACCAGGCAGAGTATGAAGCACTTCTGGCTGGGTTAAGGCTCGCGAAAGAGTTGGGTATAGAATATGTGCATGTTAGAACTGATTCATTGGTGATGGCTTCCCAAGTCTTGGGAAATTATGAGACAAGGGAGCCGATTCTGCGAAAGTATCTGGTATTAGCCAAAAAGGAAATCGGAAGATTCAAGTCATTTATTATAGAGCACATCCCAAGAACGCAAAATGAGGAGGCAGATGAATTGTCGAAGTTCGGTCTTCCATCAGGGGGAGTGACCTTTGAACTTTTTCATCCGGCAATAGACGAGGCAGAACTCATGCAGATTGATCATAATCCTTCATGGAAGGATCCTTATGAGTTGTTTCTATCAAAAGGAGAGTTTCACCATTCTATCAAAGATCGGAGAAGATTCAAAAGGAAGGCGGCATATTATTATCTGATAGCAGGAATACTCTACAGAAAAACTTTGATTTCCCCCTCGGCACGATGTGTTTCGGAAGAAGAAATCCCTATCGTACTCCAGGAAGCTCACTCTGGGGAGTGTGGTAGTCATTCAGGGGCAAGGACCTTAGAAAAGAGGATTCTGCGGCAGGGATATTTTTGGCCGACCATGAGAAAGGATGCTGAAGCATTTGCCAGGAGGTGTGTGCAGTGCCAAAAGTTCGCTCCTCTTCAGCACCTGCCCGCTCAGTCGCTTAGGTCAATAACGACACCCTGGCCCTTTGCGGTTTGGGGGATGGATCTCATCGGGCCCTTTCCAATGGCCAGCGGTCAGCGCCGCTTTATCATAGTAATGATTGACTACTTCAGCAAATGGATCGAGGCTAAGGCACTGGCAAGAACTACTACCCAAATCATCAGGAACTTCATCTGGGGGGAAATTGTCTGTCGACACGGAATTCCGCTGGCAATCGTCACTGATAATGGTCCACAATTCAATAATCCTGAGATGATAAAATTCTGCGACCAGGTCGGAATTGACCTGCGGTTCTCCTCGGTACATCATCCAAGGACCAATGGCCAGGTAGAAGCAGCCAACAGACAAATCCAGCAGCTCTTGATGAAAAAGGTTTGGAATCAGAAGGGAAACTGGGCAGATCAACTTCCTTCCATCCTTTGGACCCTTCGTACTACTCCGTCTTCAGCTACAGGGGAAACACCGTTCAAACTATCTCATGGCTCAGAGGCTGTTGTTCCTGTGGAATTTGAAGTAGCCACTCCAAGAGTTGTGTACGGAAAAGAAGGAGGAGAAGCATGGATGGAATGCAATGACGAGGCTATCAAATACAGTTTGGATCTAATCGAAGAACTTCAGGATGAGGCAACAATTAGACAAGAAGAAGTTAAAAGGAGGATGGCGAAATACTTCGACAAAAAAGTCAGGGTAAAGCATTTCACGGTTGGCGACGTCGTACTAAAAAAGGTTGATGCAGCAGCTCGAGCAGGTAATATCGGGAAGTTAAATCCTAATTGGGCAGGACCTTTCATCGTCAAGGAGGCATTAAAAAGTGGGGCTTATCGCCTCCAGACAAGTGAAGGAGAAGACATCCCGCGCACCTGGAGTGGCGACGACCTCAAACGGTTCTATCCTTAAAATGTCTTCTTTACTTTTCTGCAGTTGCTTGAAATATTTTAATAAGAAGCTCCATACTGACATTTCTCCATGTCTGATGTTTCTTTTCTGCATGTTCTCATATATCAAACTCACTGAACCGCGGAGACATCGCCAAGTTCTGCTTGAACCCCCTCGGATTGTAGTCATTAGCATAAAACCATGAAGATCATGTGTAGCGGGGAGTTTTCGCACACGTGTAGTGGTAGCTTGCCAATTCCCGTGCGGTGGTCTTCAGAACCTTGGATCCCGGCTGATATCCGACACACCCCTGCATCAAGGGAGGTCTAGGTGAATGTTGGCTCTATAATGCCCTGAGGGGGATATAATTACAGCTTCGATGATCCTTCTGAGGAAAGCAATGTCGGTATAGCCCCCGCGGCATAACCACACCTGCCCAACCGATCGTCTTAGTCTGTGACTATCGAATACTCCAAGGAACTCTCAAGCGATGCCTAAGCGGGACCCACAACTGAGTTGATCTCTCTGAGGAAAGCAATGTTCGCCGCCTAGGCCCACCTGCCCAATTGATCAACTCGGCTTGTAGCCCTAGGCAAGAGAGCAGTCGAGTCGCTTACAGCCCTTATGACCACTTGAGGAAAGCAATGTTCGCCGCCTAGGCCCACCTGCCCACTTGGTCATCTGGGTCTGTACTTGTTTCTCTTTATTTCTACAGCTCTTATGACCACTTGAGGAAAGCAATGTTCGCCGCCGAGGCCCACCTGCCCACTTGGTCATCTGAGCCTGTAGATTATCCTTTTTTCTTTACAGGAAAAGTATTCATCTCATGTGGCTTTTTGTATAAAACCATTCGGGAAAGGTGTTATTAAAACAGGTACAGGTGTTCCTCTACCCTAATAAAGGGTTGTGATAACTAAACCGGGCGGTCTGAACTTTCAAGCCGAACGGTCTGATTGTGTATAAGTCAGGATATTTCTGGATAAATTATATGGTCGCCCGGGTTGTATTCTAACCGGGCGGTACTGACAATCTTTTTATAAGCTGGGCATTCATGGACAATTATATGGCTTTCCGGATTATATTCTAAATCGGGCGAATTCATCCATCCATTATAAACTGGACATTTATGAAACTAATTATATTATTGCCGGATCGTGTTCTGACCGGTCGGGTTTATTCATCCCTCCGTTCTATTAATTGGATATTACTGGATCTGGATATATTGCTTAGGTTTGCATTCTAACCGAGCGGCCATTACATATCTCTTACAATTAATTGGGTTGAATATCTCAAGATCTGAATATCTGATCGCCCGGATTATTCTTCAATCGATCGAGCTGAACCACTTCTTAAAGCAAAAAGTTATGATTCGATATTTACATCAGAAGAGGATAAAATATATCCGAATAAAAAAGAAGCCGCCCGGTCTATATTATAGTCGCATAAGTCTATGTGTTCATATTATCAGAAATGAGGCGTGTTGAGATCTAAACAAGTAATCGCACGGTTCGGACAAAGGATCGTCGAAGACAATCCATCATCACTTATGCTCGGACCAGGATGTTCGCGCGGTTGGATCATAAAGAGCAAAGAAAAGAGACAAGGTATCACAAGTAAGTAATAATAGAAGGACAATCAGACAGGTAAAATCTCTGTTTCACTTTTCAAAATGTGTTTACAAAATATCAACCGCCCGGCCAACAAAAAGAAACCGGCGGTTACAAAAATTAAAACAAAAAACAAGGGCACTAGTCTGCCGATTCTTTCTTCTTCTTCTTGACAGGAGAATTTGAGTCCGCACCATCGATGTCAGCCTCCGGCGAATAACCTTCGCTTAATGAGGAGGAGCCGGATGAACTGCTGTCACTAGACCGCCCGGTCTTGCTTGCAGAACCGGTGGTTCCAGAGGACAAGCTGTCCTCGTCGTCGTCGTCGCTGGCATCACCATCCGCGTCGGCTTCTTCAGCGGCTTCACCACTTCCATCGCCTCCTTGATGGAGCACGATCTCCCTGCCCGCGTCGGCCTCGGCCTCCTCGCCTACCTTGGATTTTCCTTTTTTCCTTCGGCTGATTTCGTCAAGTTGGACCTTCAAGGCGGGGAAGAGGTCGGAGAAGGTGGTTCCATCGAATCCTTCACACAGACCGCCCCGGTCACCTATGAGACCCAAGGCTTTGTCGATCCCCTGGGCCACATGAGGCAGCACCTCGTCTTGGAAGGCCGGGTTGGTCACCTCATATTGCTTCTGCAAGAAGAGGAAAAATGAATTAGGCCGCTCGGGCTAAACAAAGGGAACCGCGCTGTCTTTTGAGAAGCTCACCGCCACGACTTCTTGAAGCCGCGCGTTCTCCTCTCGAAGCCGCGTATTCTCCGCAGCCTGCTCCTCGTACTTCTCTTCTCCAGGTGTTTCTGAACAGAAACTAGCCGCTTATACGCCAGGGCCATGAAGTGGATGGCCGAAAACCCCCAGGCGCCGGCTTGAGCCGCTAGCCGGGGGAGCTCTTCTTCAGGGGTTCTCATCAGCCTCCTTAGTGTCTTTTGACCATACAAGGCGGCCCCAGCGGCTAGGGCATGGCGTTCAATTTTGTCGCTCCCCCATGGAGGAAGAGCGGTGGATACCCGGATCCGGCTTCCATCCCTATGCCAAAGAACGGTCGGATTGCCCTGCAGATCGGGCGGGTTTCCACAAGAACGAAGGAGTTCGTAGTCGTCAGGAGAGGCCGGGCCCTCTTCTACCGAGGATTGCGACCTGTTTCGCCGCTGTCTCTTCTCCCTCTGGGTTAAAACTGGGCCAGCCGGCGTGACCGGCTTGTTCACAGGGACGATGTGGGCGGCTGCAAAGTAAAATCAAAAGTATAAATAAAGAAGCCCGGGTGGTCATATAAAGGCGGTCTAAAGAAACTCACTATGCTCGGGGAGGATGTTCTCTAGCTCTGAGAACAGCGGGATGTAGTGGTTGATGTCTAGCAGCTCGTTCTCGAGGAACGTGAAGGTTTCCGTCTCAATCTTTCCGTCCTGGGGGATTTGAAAAACCTCTTCCCCCCGAACTTGCGGGTCGGTTTGCAACAGTCCGAAGTTACCTTCGAGCATTACAAACCGCTCCGACCAGTCGGAGACTTTGTTCGCCAAGTTGACGATTTTCAACCCATGGCAGCCGAAGTAGAGGTGCCCCCTGTAAGTTGAAGTCCCCGAGTCGGAGACAGCCCTCACAGAGAAGAACTTTCTGAATAAGTCGATGGAGAACCTGGTTCGCTCGAACCGCAGGTATGAAATGAAACTATAAATGGAAGCGATGGAGTTCGGCGAAAGCTGGCCGGGTACAACCCCGTAGTGGTCGAAGATGGCTATGACTTCAAGCGGCAGTGGAAACTTGAAGCCATATTCAAAGTGGTCGACCGGGACAGCTATTTGGTGCGGATTGGAAGAGTTAATCCGCTCGTCGCGCAAAGGGAGCCGCACGAGCAGATTACTCCCTGCCATGTGTTTTGCGATGAATTCATCCAGTTCGCTCTGGGTGAGTCGGCACTCTGGGTGGTCCGCCGAATGAAAGGCTAAGGCCGCATCCGCTCGAACGGCTTTAACCTTAACAGGCCGCTGCGACATGATCTTGGATCGCGCCATCTGGAAATCGTGAGAATGACTTCGGAAAATTCCCTACTTATAGATTTCTATGATCTGTGAATAGTAAAATCAGATCGCGGCTATGCATCCTAACTGCGCGGCCAATGGCCTATGTGGTTAGATTCACTAGAAAAAAATAAAAAGAGCAAAGGCATCCAGGAAAACAGAAGCAAGCATACATCACAGATCGAGCGACCTGAAGTCAGTTCGAATAAAACATGAGATCTAAAACAGAACACAAAGTATAGCGGCTGAACAAGAGACCGCGCGAGTTATTCAAAATAAAAGACAGAACATTGTTCAAATCAATGAGCCGCGTTTACAATACAAATTGTTCTCAAAAGCCGATCACGGCTGACGGTGTTCGGGGGAGACATCTTCTCTGTGAAGTCGCGCGACCTGGTCGCTGGTGGTGTTCAAAAGGGAATAAATCTGGCTGGTATGATAATGGAGATGGTTGATTGTGCTGTGAAGCCGCCCGGCATCCCTTTCAACCCGCGTAGCGGGAATCATGCGAGGGGTTGCGGTGGCCTCGTCAATCATAGGATCAACCGCCCGAACCGGGGGAGGGTTTGAGCCCGCCCCAACAGTTGGGCGGCTAACAATCTGCATCCCATCATTCATACCTCGCCGGCCCGCAGTGACTTCCCTGGTTAACCGCAGGAATTTGTCTTGATAATATTTCGTGTCTTCCTCGAACTTAGCCGATATTCGCTTCTCCTTCTCGAGCTGAGCGGTCAGAATGGCGACTTGCGCCACCCTTGCTCTCTTCTCGGCCTCCACCGTAGCTCGCGCGGTCTCAAGCTGAGCCTTCAGCGTCTCTTCAGTCTTCCCCCTCGCCATTCTCTCGGCCTCCAGAGCAATCCGAGTACCGGCCTCCCGGTCTTCCACCTCCTTCAAGCGGACCCTCAGATTTACAAGATCCGCCTCAAGACGATCGAACAGTTGCGGCCCTTCTTGCGAAGTCGTCGCACAGTTTGATAGTGGGGGGAGTAATGGAGGCAGGCTGGCCTCAAGGTCGCCCGGCTTTACAATCTGTTCCTCGCTATCTGCAAGAGGCCGGTCGGGTTATAAGAAGCAGGAGCATACAATGCCATAAAAATACAAAATGAACATAAATGTAAGATCAACATCTGGGCGCACAGGCCGCCTTGCCAGAGTAAACTTATTATGACAAGGCCGCGGGATGAAGAAGCGGATAGCTTTATAATCCGTGGGATGCTTACCTAGTACGAAAGGATCAGGCCGCAGCGGCTTGTTCAAAACCCGCTCCGCTCCTTCCTTCTTCGCCGTCATTATCTCCTCTCCGGTCATCGCCGGGGGAATCTCCTCCTGCGCCTTCAGCACCTCCCCAAGTTCCACTGTTGTCCGCTCAACCTCCAAGGCGGTCCGGGCAGCAGTTTCTCGCTCTTCGGCCTCTGTCTGAGCAGTCTCCGCGGGGCATACTGTATTATCTGCAGCGCGGACAGTTTGTTCTGAAGCTATCGGGCTGTCAAGAAGCTGGTCTCGCTTCACCAGCTCATCCATATCCCTAAAAATTCCATTAAAAGATAGACTACTCGCCGAGTCCGGAGGCAGTTCGCCCGGCTTCGTATCAGGGGTAGCCGGCGAGTCATTTAACTTGTTGGGTGGAGGAGTCGCAAGGCCTAGCTCCTCCTTTAGTCGCGAATTGATCTGGAGAAGGGATTCGGTCGGTTTCTTATGAGCCGCCCTTTCCTTAGAGGCCAACCTCTTGACCTTCTTCGTTATCCGCTCGGTCACGGACCCGGTCTTCTTCCTCTTCCTCTCTTTCTTACCCGGAGCTCGGCTGACTTCTTTTGGGGGGCTGGGGTAGTCGTCCACGGACAAAGGGGTATTCGCTTCGCCCGTCCTTGGCGAGTTAACCGCCTTTTCCTCTAAATCCCTGACAAGCAAGTGAGGGTTCCCGGATGGGGTGATTTCCACACCAAACGAGTCAGTTTCGCCGACCTTCTTCGAAGGGCTGTCTGAGACAACTTTTTCAGAAGTGGCGGCCTCCTCTTTGCTCAGCGTGCTAGCGACCTGTTGGTTGAGGTCTCTGGGAGGGATCGACAAATCATCAGGGGGAGGCCCCGAACTGTTCGCCACGGGCTCTGTAGGAGTTTTGGGAGTTGATAAGTCCACGACTGGCTTGGGGCTATCCGCTGCGGCCTTCTCAGCCCGCTTCCTCCTTTTCCGGTCCCTCCGGCCTTGCTTTTCTGTCTCCTTATTCGACTTCTCCGACGGCTCGCGCCTCTTATCTTCCGCCCTCTTCTGATCTCCGCTGGGATCCACGAGGTCTAACACAGCGTCTAAGAAGTCCATTACTGAAGAATCGCCGGTCTTAGAAATTCCAACCGCAGCTGGCGAGCAATATCTCGAGATTTCAGGAAAAACTCTGCAGAGTGAGTTCTCTGGCTCTCTTATAGAATTCAAGGCAAGTCGGAAGCGGTCTCCCGGTCAAAGCTAATATTTTCGAAATTCTCTTGAGATTTGAAAATATGCGGGGATTATGTTTGCCCGGAAAACCGCTTCTCGGGTTGGGCTATTATCAGACCGCGCGAACTTATGGGCCAGGCCGCTAGTTTCCAAGATCAGTGGTTCTCAGTTCAAGGTGAGCCAGGCCGGGTGACCTGATGTCATTTCCGGATCGCCCCCAAGGGAGAAGATCGTCAAGAGCTAAGGCGAGAGGTTTATCCGCGGTCTCAGCTAGAAGGCCGCGCGGGTTGTCCCATAGAAACTCGAGTTTCCAATCCCGAAGAACAAGCCGAGGTTCCAGATCAAAGGCAATCCAAGTTACCTCGTGAAGATCGGCTAAGTCATGACCAGAAGGCAGACCGCGGCCTCAATCTCCAGGCCGCGCGGTCTGCATTATTGACTTGGTCCCGGTGTCCTCAGCCTCAAGCCAGACAGGTCGGAAGAGCAAGCCGCCAAGCCGCGCGGTTTCTTTCTTTTTTCTTCTTTATGCATCCCGTCACCGCCTGCCCGTTTCTCCTGTACCCGGGCAGGCGGTTATTTTATCCCTGCCCATTCGGGCAGGCCCCCAAGCCTATAAATAGGGGGCGGCACTGTTCACAAGGCACTGACACTCGAATCTAGGAGCTCGCTTGTTTGAGCTGCGGACTCGAGTTTCCCGTCTTGCGGACTGTCTGACCGGCCGGCTTCTCTTTTTCTGCACCTGCAGCCCGCTGTAATCACTTTTCTTTAATCAAAGGAAAGCCCGTCGCAGGAGTGGCATTTGCCGCGGCGGGCGAAGTCTGGCCTTGACCGCTGCTAGCGGTCTCATCTTTTCATCTAAAAAGTAACCGGCAACCCGCAGCCTCCGGTTTCCCTCGGAGGTGCATTCTCGGACTCAACACACATAACAGAAGGGACGAAATATGAAAACAAAATTCACAAAACGATGCCCAGATGAGCATCCAGAATCAAAGTGTTATTATTACAACAAAATAAAGTAAGCTCAAACGACTCGAAGAGACATAAAAAAAATAAACAGCAGCAAGAACAAGATAGGACTGAGATTGGCCTGCATACGGGGTGGAAAAATCACTCGTCGTCGCTGTTACTATCTAAAACAACGACGGACGGCGGAGGTCTGGAAGAACATGCGACACGGCCAGGAGGTGGGGGTATATTCAGTCCTCCCCGCAAGGCTTGCTGATACACGAAGTGCGTCAGCCAATACTGATTCGCCTCCAAGTCGGAGAGGCGCTGGTTGAAGCTTGGGACATCCGGTGCTCGTGAAGAACTACACTCCTCCTTGTGTTTCCGCTCCTGCTTGGATGACTGACGCCGCGGCTGCGGGAGGGCTATCTCTCGATGAGTGGTCGGCGGCTCAGCCGGCTCTCTGTGCTCCTCATCAACTTGCCTCTCCATAGGCGCATCACCTGGCATCACGACCACAAAATGCCTGCTACTCTTCTTCCCCACAACCCGCAGTAAATGAAAGCTCACCATGGTGGCCCTGGTGATGAAGGAGGGCGCAGTTACCTGCACCATCGGAGGCAGCTGACACCAAACCCCCAATCCCTTTGCAATGCGAGTGATATAATATGCACCACCAATGGCACCAGTGAGACCGTAGGTGGCCTCGTGATGGAAGAAGAAAGCGAGCAAGTAGCCCAGATGCAAGGGCAGTCGGAATTCCATACTATATAAGCAGGTCAAATCTTGCCACCCCACGACGTTCTGACTGAGAGCTCGGGCGACAAGAGAATGACTAAGAATGTGCTGCAGGTATCAGAGAGCAGGCGCGACAATCCAGGTGGATTTGCTTTTCCAGGCAACATACTCTTCGTCACGACCTGTGAGAGCACACCACGCGGCACGCGGGGTGACGTCGTCAGGGAAGGAGATACTCGTATTCGAAAAATCAATCGCCGCAGCCTCCGACTCAGTATAAAAACCTGCGCTCACCGCCAACTCCGCCAGAGAAAGAGTGAAGACTCTCCCCATCATTCGGAAAGAACATTTTCCTGGACGTAGGCCGCAGGGCAGCAACTCCCATTCGAATGTTGCGAGAAACTCCAATGTGAGCTCCCGGTAGCCGAGGTCATCACACTCAAACACCCTGCTCCAGTGATCAAATGAATAACGAAGGCGGACGGCCTCCCCCAACTCGCCATTGTCGCCGATGGAATTAAGCTCGTTCCAATCGACTAAACATTGGGACAGAAAATGGCTTCTCCTTCAGTGAGTTGTATCGCCGTGTGCGCGAATCCTTAGAGAAGGTGGCCATTCGAGCAAGGATCTGAGCTGGAGAGGCAGAGGGACGGCCAGAGCGGTGGTAGGACTTGGCGAAATGGCGAGTACTGGAACTCATGGTGGGATTAGGGCAAGGGAAGGAGGAAGAACCGAAATGGGCTCACCGGAGGGAGGGAGGACGCACGATCGGCGAGCACCCAGCGGAAACGGCGCACGAACAGAAGCGAGAGGACGACGGAAGCGAAGACCTATGATGCGCACACAGGGCTCGGGTGAACCGGTTTTTATAAAGAAACTGGGCCAATCGCACGATCAATGATCGTGCGCGTTAAATAATGTGCACGACCATCGATCGTGCGCGAAGGAAATTTTCTGGCGTCCAGCTTCTTCATGAAAACTAAATCCACCGCACCCTATGAGCATTCCAGGGTCCACCGCGCATGAGGGGCCAAACGCAGCCGAAATAAAAACTAATTTAAAGTAAGAAAATAGGGTAGAAAGGAGAACAATGCAAATACGAAGAAAAAGATTAATCCTAGATAACTGTTGGGCTACATGCCCCCCCAACGGGATTTATTTAAGAGTTTTAGATGTATATTAACTGATAGGCGTATGATAGTGAAAATGAACAGGTAACTGTTCTAATACGCGTGTCGGTAGCGGGCCGATACGACGACAGAACAGTTACTCCTCTACACAAATGATAATACCTACTTAACGCAGGTAGAGGAAACAGAAGATAAGAAGAGAGGGGGGTATCCTCACTCAACTCACCAAACACATCCTTGCCTAGCAAGGTGTCGTCAACAGGGAGACAGCAGGAGGCGAAGGCAATGAGTGGAGCTTCCTCAACGGAGGGGGAGTAATCCTCCTCACATGAAAGGATGCTCTCACATTGACTTGAACAAAAAGCTCCAAGTCCTCCTGAAGTACCTGTGAAGATTCAACCTGCACAGACTCGGATGAAGGAAGGGGATCAAGAAATAAAGAAGACGAAGAACATAAATAAACATCAATCGGGGGAGTGATCCCGGTCTCAGTCCCATCAGGTTGGGGAAGTAAAATAATGTTTGCATTGTCATCAATGCCGCAAGGCTCAGCGGGATCGACAAAGGCCATGCCCAAGATTTGGACTTCCTCCACCGGTGTTGAGGAGAGCTCCTCTTCACCTAGAAGGTTGTCCTCCTCCATAGGAGCAGGCATAACACATAAATCGCAAGCCTCATCCCGCGACACATCCTCAACAATGTCGTCAGAGACGAAAGTAGTATGCACAACAGGGGGAGGAGTAGTGCTCGGATAAAAGTCGAGCACCGATTCCTCACAAAGAATCGAATCCACTAGGGGTGGTGGATGCACTGGGAGAATAGGCTCAGCAATGTCGGTGCCCAGATCGGCCACACATCTAGTGACTGTGTCAACGCCATACCCTTCAATATGTGAAGGTGGCAAAGACACAAAACCGGGTGTTGAAGGTGTGCCGCCAGAGTTAGGAGTTGGGACGATCCGGATATCAGGCTCGTCATCCTCGTCCAATTGGCGAAGATACTCGGCACAGTCCTTCAAGGCATGATCAGGGCTCCGACAAAACCGGCACTGCCTAGCGGGCTTCTTTGGCACAGCGGGTGCTGAAGCCGAAAAGAAGTAAGAAGGTAAAGGCTCAGCAGAGTAGCCATAAGACTTACGTGCACCATATGGAGTATCAGACGAAGTCGGTGCTCCATATGTTGGGCTATAAGACTTATGCCTACTATTCTCTGTAGGACATTCATCACTATAGTGGGAGGTAGCTCCACACCAACGGCAACGGAAATTAAGATGTGCCCACATAGTGTGAAGATAATACGATTCAAAATAAAAATGCTATTGTGCAAAATACTACACCTAACAAAAATTACTAAGGCAACCTAATTAAAATAGGAAAATGGAATAAAAAGAAATAAACAAAGAAATGCAATTTACAAATGGAAGGGCTTCTCTCTCAGGTTCTCCCTCTCCAGAAAACTCACACGACTGTGTTCCCCGGCAACGGCGCCAAAAACTTGATGGCGCAAATCTCACACACCGCTATAGGCGGTAGCTCGACTGCGACACGAAACGGCAGTGTACCGATCGTTCAAGTAATATAAAACGAGGAGTAGTCCCCGAGTATCGAATCTTAAAGAAACACAGTAAGGTGGAGTTTATTATCGAGGAAGGACTTTAGATTGAAGTCCTTAGGTCGATGTTCACGAAGGTGGGTGGATTGGTTTTGCAAAGTAAAATAAAAGCTATCGACTACTCCTATGCAATGCCGCTATGCAATGCTTCGCTTGGCGGAATGGAAAACTACGTAGGCCTTGAACGCACTACTTCGTTGGGCGGATGGGCGAGTAGGCTAACGGAGTGAGGGTCGCAAGCACCTCATCGACAAGCACGCCACTAGCAATTACTAGTGCGGCACCGAACACAATGGTGGAATGGAAATTAGATGGGGGCGCACCTCAATAAGCACATATTAACTAAATGATTCCAAATAAATGAAATAAACATTAAGCAATATTGTTCATAGCACACATCATCAATATATAGAGGAAACTAGTTTATACAATCAACAACATAAGGAAGGAAAAAGAGAGTAAAGGAGTCGACCACATCTGAAGCCTTGCCGAAGATTCACGGTTGGAATCGCTGGGTTGTCAATCCGCGTCCAAGCTCGGTCTTCAACTGCGTCCGAGGTAGAGGAGGGCTGTCACTTCCTCCCAATGGCTCGTTTTCTTCGTGTCACGATCCAATCTCCTCCGATACACGATCTCCTTGCTCGATGTTGGCGATCTTTGGGCTAGAAACCTCTCCTTAGAGCTCAAGGATTATGGAGGAGGCCTAGGGGGCGGAAAACCTGCGGAAGGGGCGAAAACGGCAGATCTGGGCCGAAGGAATGCGTCGATCCCGACCTAAATCGCAAGCAGGACAATTTATAGGCGCTGGAATAAACAGTGCGCATGGTCATTGGCGCACAACCAGTGGTCGTGCGCACTAGCATCCTGTGATCGTGCGCCTGCCTGGACGGAGCCTGAAGGATAAGAAAATTATAAAATACATGTTTGCATGACTAGTGGCGCACGACCAGTGGTCGTGCGCACTATCGTAAATGGTCGTGCGATAAGCCAGACAGAACTCATAAAATGGGCGTTAAGTGCGCACGATCAGAGGCGCATGACCAGTGGTCGTGCGCGATAGAGCCAGTGATCGTGCGCAGTGTTCCTGTACAGAATTGTAGCGAGAACACCTGCACAACTCCTGATCCAGCATACAACACCAGTCTAGCCACTGAAGGTGGCACTTAACACTGCATGAAAACTAGTAACGAAGATGAGCAAGAAATAACAGCAAAACGGGCCTATAAGTGCACTTAGCATGGAGTATTAAATAGGAATGAAAACATGTCTAAAGTGAAGTGCAAAGACTAGAAAATCTGCCCAGATGAGTCCATAAATGTGTATATAATTGGGACTCATCATGAGCCTGGATCGGTGATGCTTGAATTGTGACGTTGCATTTAGGTTAAGCCTAGAATGCGTGCCGGAGAATGACTCCATGAGATTTGTCATTTCATTGCGGGACTTGTGCGTTAGATGTCTTTCGGAGAGCCTAACGGAAGCCCCATGCTTGAAAAGTGGTGGAAGGAAAACCTTCACCACGAGTTTGGAAGTGGAGTGGTCTTGTACCTCCTTCTTGGTTGTTATTTGTGAAGCCTAAGTTCCTGCAAAAGGATTGGGTGCATAACTTATGTTTTGTATAGCACTTGCAAGTGCTAAACGCTTACGGGTCGAGGCGATGTCGTACCCGCGTCGTGCATTCAATCACGATGGCGAGAGCACGAGCATAGGCTGAACCGAACCCATTTCCAGGCCAATCGGCGCGAGGTAGCTCCTCTTAGACGTCGTACGACCGTGGGAGAGGCCCCGAAAGGTGTTCACCTAGACGGGCTAAAAACTCTTTTCCCACCTGAGGTTTCTGAACATAGGATGGAGTTGGTGCTCAAGAAGGAGTACCTTGGATGCATGCCTTGTGTGCATGGAGCGTGTGGTCGTGTGTACCCACGTTCGTGATGTTTTGAAATGATGTTATGTTAGCCTTATGCGGTTGCTTAGGCGGTTATGAGGAACCTCCAGGTGAACCCAGCCAACATCATGTGCATACCTAGGTTCCCTTTTACTTGATGCTCAACCTAGAAGATTGATTGTGCTTGAAACCTCACCTTGTGTAGTGTAGTTGTACTTTCTTTATTTGATTACATATTGCATGTACAGCTTGCTTGTAGGATTAGCAGTGACACGCCCTGAGCCGGCTAGATGGACGGGGGGTGGGATCGTTATGTGGTTTGTGGTCAGCTCATAGCTGACCCTCGTTTACCTCTTATTGGATGTTGGTTGCAAGTGCAGGTAAGCCTAGCCGGAAATAACGTGCGGTGGCGCTTTTTGCTGAGTTGGCCCTTGAAGGCCAGCCTCTTTTCTGCTTTTCATGTATTGCCGGCCTGCATGCCGGTGTATGTCTTGAGTTAGTACATTTGGTTTAAATGTAAGGCCCTAAAGCTGTAACTCTATTGTTTCATTCCTGGGATAGTGGATAGTTCTAAAAGATGTTTTAATAAAATGCTTCTGCTTACGCTTTTTGTACTCTCGTGTAGTTGTAGTTCATTATGGTTATCACCTTATAATGCCTACCTAGTGTGAATAGTATGGCGTGGGGTCTCGGACGGACCCACTGCTATATTATTTGTACTGGCAGGGTTTTACAACTGAACGCCATTTTTGGAATGCCACATTCGCGTATTCTCAGCTGGTTGTGACTCGAACTTAAGCCTAGTTTAGAATACACCATTGACCCTACCAGTTGGTCGAACAAGTCATCAATTCTCGGAATTAGATAACGGTTCTTCTCTGTCAGCTTATTTAGTTCTCGGTAATCAATGCATAGATGCAAGCTTCCGTTCATCTTTTTCACAAAGAGGACCAGTGTACTCCATGGGATGAACTTGGACATACATAGCCTTGCTCTAGAAGTTCTTGCAACTGAACTTTTAGTTCTACCAATTTCTTTGGTGCTATTTAATACCGTGAGCGTGACAAAGGCTTGGCACCTACCACCAAGTCAATACATAAATCAATCTCCTGCTGAGGAAGAGCCCCAGGGATTTCATTTGGAAACACGTCTACGTACTCTGATATAATTAGAACATCACTTAGACAGGGCTTGGGATCTGAAGCCTCCAATAAAGTGAAGAACAACTCCGCGCCTTTACTCACCGCCTTGACCACTTGGAGAGCATACATCAGTATCTTGCACGCTCCTCGCATATCAGCAAATATGGTCTCGTCTCCGGTGTTCTTTCCCAGTGTAATCTCCTTCAGATTGCAATCTATGCATGCTCGTTACTTCGAGATCCAATCCATGCCAAAGATTATATCAAATTTAGACAACGGTAGTAATGATGCCTCCAAGTCAAATTCTTGATTCCATATACACACCTTTACATGGTTTTAACCTATCCGCGCTCATTCGAGACAAATTGGGTAACGCTACCTCCAATCTACCCCTTCCTAGGATAGATGGAACTCAGATTCACAGTACTAAGTCCTCAGACAGAAAGGAGTGCGATACTCCCATATCAAAAAGCGCTCTCGCTAAATAGTTGAAAATAAGGACGAAGCCTAATTGCACACACATAATCCATACACTTACATGGTCACCAGTTTTGATAACCCATTGTGATCCTTATCTTCACATGGAATATCCATACCATGGAAACTTGTCAATCGAGTATGGGGGTTTTACGACCCCTTAAGCACAAAAGCTCTGAGAATGTGTTAACTCAGCATTTCACATAATTACTATGATTTTCCCATGCTTTCCTCACTCTAATCTCAGCATCACTATTCTTATGGAAAAAGAGCATTACAATGACACTACAAACATAACTGCATATCTTACAAAACCCTAGATGCAACATCACAGAAAAAACACATTGGTGAATTGCCTCTTATTAGCCAAGAGAGTGCACTCTCGGCTAGGTTGGAGGGTAAAGGGAAGCGAAAGCCTCCACTACTTTCCATAACTCAACATAGCTTAGAACTCTTGCACTAGTGTTCCCCAGCAATCTCGGAGGACCACTATGACGCTCTCAAGTCATGCCCCACTTTCTCATAACTAAAGGACTTCTTACAACTTTACAACCACTCCTCAACTTTCGTTGGGGTTTGAGTCCCCAAAAATGATGGAGTGTTGAAGTCTAGGTAGTGCTTCAGCTACTAGCAATGTGCTAACGGTTCCTTTATAGCTCAACTGCACCAACCGACATCGGGGTCACTCCAGGAGTAGGAGTCTGTACAAGCCTTCCTGGTTGTGCATTAAGTATGGAAAACACCTATAACATCTCATTTCCTACTAGACCCCTTAACTTCAATTAGGGTAGGGCATGTGGTGAGTGAAGTGAGTTTGGGCTAGGTAGTGACCATAGGATACGTTAAGTTGGGTGAACTCACATGTGGTCCACTTTAGGATACAGGTCAACTTAGATCAAATTAGCCCAAATTGAACTCACACTTATAAATTGGCCCCACCATTATGTCCCTAACCCTAAAGGAGACCAAATTGACCAAAAATCCCATCAGTTGGTCAACCAATTTGGCCAAATTAACCAAAGTCAAAGTTAAGTCAATATAGCCCAATTCAACTCAATAGGGTTCAATTTATACTCATATGGACAAATTGACCTTACCACTAGGTGGTAAACCCTCAAAGGAGTAATATGGACCCAAAAGACCCATCATGGAGTCATCAATTGGCCTAAATTGACCAAAGTCAAACTTCCCCAATTTGGTCAAAATCACACCTATTAGCTAAATTAGCCTAACTGGAGCATCACCATGGCACAATGAGCATAGGGTAATGTCATAGGACACATGACCATCACATAGGGGCAGCCACTTCACAAATTTTACCAAGTCAACCACAAAGTCAACCATGGTCAACATTAGGCCTAAAGGAAGAAATTAAAAGCCCAAGGGAAGTCCCAATGGGTTAAGGCCTCAAGCAAAGCCCAACCAGCAACCCGCATGCCAATTACTTTTGGATCTTGAAGTCCCCTTAGAGGGGGGGGGGGGTGAATCAGGGTTCTAGAAAGAATCAGGGTTCTAGAAAATTTTAGGATTTTAAGAAAAACTTCTGTGATTTTCTAAGAAGTAAATTGAATCAAAAGTAAAGAGCTAGAAATAAAAAATGAAATCAATTTTATTGAACATGAAAAGATATGATTAGCATTTATAAACTTGATTACAAAATCTGATTTCTATGACGCTAGGAATCAAGGCGAATATGAACGACTCTTTTTTCTTTTTCTATACAGACTCTTCTCACTAAGAACCGGTTGACTTTAGCTGATCTCTCCCCAGATACGATCTCAAGATGCTCTAGCCTTTCTATCCCCAGAAAGGCCTCAAGCACCCCTAGATTTACTCCCTAGACCTAGTCGCCAACAACCATTGTTGATTCCCCCTAATTCACGCACGGACCTAGTCGCCAACAACCGCAGTGAATTCACTAAAATGATCACAATGAAAGAGGTACAACAAAATATAAAAGACAAGTTAAACTCCTTATAAAGAATTCTGGAGACGGCGGAGACCTGCTGAATATCGTCGAAGTTGAAGCGCGCGTTCTTTGCGTTAGGTGAGCATTAATCTGATCCTCCTTCGAATTCTTCTCTTGAATTTGTGTGGGAGATAGTGGTCTGGAATATATGGCCCTCACAGAGTTTCTGAAGTGTTGGAATAGGGCT
This sequence comes from Dactylorhiza incarnata, assembly GCA_033032865.1. Lineage (NCBI taxonomy): Eukaryota > Viridiplantae > Streptophyta > Magnoliopsida > Asparagales > Orchidaceae > Dactylorhiza > Dactylorhiza incarnata. Next base: position 1,106,304 of record JAWHQI010000330.1, on the reverse strand, counting down.
CCTTGGGATCAATAGTTGAAGAGAATGAATGCCACCTATTTATAGGACTGGAAGCTAACGTCGGCGTTAAGTTTAATGCCAGGCGTTGAATCTGTATGGAAATAATTTGATGGCTCGGATCTTCAAAATAGGAAAGAGATTCTGCATCTTTGAAAACATTCATTTTAGGAAACCTTAACGCTGTCGTTGAGGCTAATGTCTGGCGTTAAGCCAAATCATTCCCAAAATGCTCCTACAATCACGACAACTTCCCTCCATGCCATTTTCTTCTAGGTGGGTGTCACAACCCGTACTTTTCCCACATTAAGCCACGATATCAGAGTAAAGGGAAAATACGCGGCATGATGCCACGTCCTGCAGGGGACTACTACAGGCGTTCAAGCAAGCACTCAAATGAACCTTTTGCGAGAAAAGAGGTATAAATAAAATAAGTTATCTTTTAACATTTTTTTCTTTGGTGGCGAGGTCGTGCCCCTCGACCCTGTGGTCTACATAGCCACCAATAGAAAAGGAAAACACGCAAACAATGGAAGGAAAATAGGTTCCTTTTTATCCTAAAGGCGTTGAAGACCAGAAATGTCTCCAGGGCGCGCGTAGGACCAGATTCAATATATCATAAGAAAATACCATTTTTGTTTTACGCTTTGCAAATAAGTGATACGTAATAACTAGTAAAGCAAGGCATGCTGTAAAAATTTAATTTGTTTAAAGGGGTTTCACGAAAACCAAAGATAATACATTTTCCCAGAGAATACAAATATACTGAAACCAAAATAAGAAAAGAAGTACAAGTAGCAGCATAAGCAAGTAATCTGAACCCGAAGCCATACGGGCGCCAACAGCTGACACGAACCCGCGGGACATAGAGCCGAAAAAACAAAGAAAAATGGGCTACACCTACCAAACAAAAGAACTGCATCCTTACCTAGAAGAGAGGAAGGGACTCGACAGGGAAACTGGACGACACCGCTCTAACTCCTGCGGCAGCTACAGACCTGAACCTGAGACATTCATAAGAAAAGAATGCCTCAGCCCAAAGGGTGCAAGAAAACCAAGGTTAACATCAATCAGAAATAAAAGATTACATAAAGGAGAACTAAGCAGATAAGCATCTATAATATTACAACAACTCGAGCCAGCTCAAACGAGTGCACTTGGTAAGAGGAAAAGCTTGCACCAGAAGGTAATAGCCAAAGCAATCAAAGCCAACCACTTGTCCTCCAATGCGGCTCAGAGGTGGTGGTTATACATATAATATCATAATACACATATATAAGCATATATGTTTATAAGCGCTTGAGACTGATCAGCTCGAGGGAAGAGCGTCCCCAAAAGAAGGCACTGCGACGGTGGTATCTTCCACAAATGTTCGCAGCCCAAAAACCAAACATGAGTGCCGCGGCGGTGACTCCAATCCACTCAAACCAACAGCCCAAAAGAGGCACTGTGGCGGTGACTTTTAGCTCACACGCTCAACAGACTCACACATAGCACCAGAAGCAGGGGTGCATAATCATATATATAAGTATATGTATATATATATAAGTATATAAATAGGCAATTGTTAACCGCACCCCAGTTTTGGCTATCCGAAACCTTTATATATGAAGTATTGCGCATTTTTTTGGTAATACGCCTTCTACAAGCAGCAAACGTGTTCAACACGAAAGTTGTAGATATCGTCGAGATCTACAACTTTCGTGTTGAACACTTTTGCTAAAAATGCACGCACAAGACGTATTGCCGCCCGAATTGAAACATGTGCGTAACTATAACGAATTTTTGGAAATACGCATTGTGCATGCATTTTTAGGAAAAATGTTCAACACGAAAGTTGTAGATCTCGACGATATCTACAACTTTCGTGTTGAACACTTTTCCTAAAAATGCTTGTAGAAGGCGTATTTCCAAAAACAAATGCGTAATACTTCCTATAAAAGGGTTGCGGATAGCCGAAACTGGAGTGCGGTTAACAATTGCCAATAAATAAACCACAGTGCAGTTCGCTAGAGAACACTCAAAACATTAGACAACGAAGATCATAGAGATCAAGAACCACTCACCAAAACTTTCCCGGAGAATTAGACAACATAGCATACTTAGCTCATAAATCCAACAGAACAAACAGAGAAGTGTCAGACAGGGAAAACATGATAACAAATGGTTTTTATCCACAACTCAAGACGAGAGGATCAGTAAGCACTAGATTCAGCAGTTAATCAATAGATCAACACTTAACATACAATAAGGTTGAAGATTTTAGCAAGACGACACCATGCAAGGCTTGGTGTCAGAACAAGACGAAGGTAAACTTAACACGAAGGCCAAACACCAGAACAATACTCAACGGTTCACCCAAAACCACTGTGGTGAGGGCCCATACGTCCACCCACACTCCAGTCTAAAACCAGTTTTCAACATGAACTTATCAGCAACATGCGTGGTTTGACGCTCAAGGAGGTCTTATATTTGATATAGGGGAATGAACTTTAACATTTGCACTTTAAGTATAAAGTATCTAAAAGCATTTGACAACTTTACTTTAAGAATGAAACTGCCGATAATTGGATCGGATATAAAGCTCGAAACCAAAATACATCTACGTAATTTTCAAGTTTAACGATTAAAGGCTTCGTTGAATCATCGAGAACTAGCCACAGAAATTCCCAGAGAATTTAGCCTCTAATCCCCCCAACCCGCCATGCATTAGGAAACAAAATTCCACGGGAATTTAGGATCTGGTTCAACATACCGACACGAATTAGCAAGCAAGATTTCGTGCAATTTGGCCGCAACCATCCAAATTCAACCAATTAAGTATGCCGTGGAGTTAGCAAATAGAACCACCATACTATTATCTATTTCTAGCTACTTATAAGCGAAGCGCGCAGAATTTTTGCGAGTAATAAAACCCAACAAGAGTGATGCAAAGCAGCCCAAAAGAACAGAAATATCCCATGGATCCAACTGCAGCGCCCCAAACCAAATTTTATAAGGCAGCCCCCTAACAGAATAACATAGCAGCAGACCCCATTTAGACAAGGAAAAATAGAAGCAGCCCTTAGCAAAAGCATAACAGCAGCCCCCTAACAGAATGCATAGATTTTAGGTATAAAAATTTCTGGAAGGGTAAACTAACCACCACCAACAACCACTATAGCCCAAAATGAGGAGGTAGATATGAATAATTTCCTGGAATATAAACCCAAACAACTACTATAGCTAAGATGGTGAAAATTCCCCATGAGTGAAACTCCTGGAGCACAAACCCGTTCCACCATAAATAAATTTTTAACAAAAAAAACTGATTCCTGAAGCTTATGCATACCCCAAACAACCACCATAAGAAGGAAAAGAAAAGAAGCTTATGAAATTCCTGAAGCTTATGCATACCCAAAACAACCACCATAAGAAGGAAAAAGCATATATATACATTTCCTGGAGCATAGCCCAAATGGAAGGGGATGAAGGAGGAAGAGGGTGAGAGTGGAGAGTTTTCTTGCCTTAACCACGACGAACGGCCGGACCACGATGAGCGAGGAAGGAGCCGCCCGGATCCTTAGCCCCGACGACGAAAACAAGCCAAGGTGACCACGATCCTCCCGCCTCCGATGGCTCCGGCGACGCTTGTCATTGCCCGAAACAAACCCTAGGCGAAAAGGACTCGCCTGCTTCACGGGACCAGGAGGAAGGAAGATTCCCGATGCGCCTCCAGCAAATAAAAGAAAAGGAGAGAATAGGTTCTTAAGAAAATATTCCCCCTTTTTTTCTTATACCCTTTGATTATTAGCACCTATCATGAAAATGCATATATTTTTGCAAACCTTGGAATATATATTATGTAATGATAAAAGTTTTATGCAAATTCTTGTATAAAATTTTGTCCACACAATTGGTAGGAGGCTATAAAGATACACGTATATAAACTTTTATACATGCACATATATATACATGTATCTTCCTATGCGACTCCACCTAACAAAAGCTCGCCGGACGACAACGGCGCTTCCGAAACGGCAACGCCCCCTCGCATTAACCCTACGCAAATGATACATTTAATAATTAAACCATTGACATTATGCAACCCCGCTCAAAGGACTATAAGGAAAATTCTGGGGCATTACAACCACCCCTCCTAACAAAAAGTTTCGCCCCGAAACTTTGCAACAACAATACCAAACAAGGGAAATAAAAGAAAAACAAGAGGCGAAGGCTTACCGGGGAAGCTTAGCCGAAAAGATGAGGATATCACTCGTTGATTGCTGACTCTAGCTCCCAGTTCGCACCCCGAACATCCTGATTACCCCAGAGGACCTTCACCATAGGGATAGACTTCCTCCGCAACACCCGATCTTTCTTCTCCAAGATACGAACAGGTTGCTCCACGAAGGATCGATTGGGCTGCAGCGCTGGCACAGAATCCAGAACATTGCGATCGCTGAGGACGCACTTCCGCAACTGGCTTACATGGAATACGTCATGCACACTAGGGAAAGAGGCATGTAACGACAACCTGTAAGCAGAAACTCTGATGCGCTCGATGATCTCAAATGGGCCTACATACCCGGGGTCCAACTTATGGCTCTTCCCAAATCTTTTAACACCTGCCATCGGGGACACCTTCAGGAATACCATGTCTCACACTACAAATTCCAAATCCTTCCTTTGCCGATTGACGTACTTCTCATAGCGCTCCTGTGCTACCCGGAGCTTCTCACGGATCAGCGTTACAGCAACGCTCATCTCTTCCAAAGCCTCAGGACCCAAAATTAGCTTCTCGCCCACTTCTGCCCAAAACAGAGGAGTCCAACATCGCCTCCAATACAGAGCCTCAAAAGGAGCCATCTGCAAGCTCTCCTGATAACTATTATTATACGCAAACTCCATGAACCCAAGGCGTTCATCCCAAGCTCCTCCATGCTCCAAAATATAACACCAGATCATATCCTCCACGATCTGTTTTACCCTTTCCGTTTGCCCATTCGTCTGCGAGTGATAAGTCGTAAAATACCTAAGATCTGTGCCCAAAGCCCCTTGTAGACTCTGCCAAAAGCGGGAGTTGTACCTGGAATCCCGATCGAACACAATGCTCGCGGGCACTCTATGTAGTCTAATGACCTGCACATACAGAGACACAATCTTCTCCATCGAATAGTCAGTCTTGTACGGCACGAAATGAGCACACTTGTTCAACCTGTCCACGATCACCCACACTGCATCATGTCCCCAAGGGGATCTTGGTAAACCAGTAATAAATTCCATGGAGATACTCTCCCATTTCCACAGAGGAATATCCAACGGTGTCTACTTGCCCCCACGTCTCCCATGATCCGCCTTGATGCGCTGACAAGTGAAACACTGCACTACAAACCTTGCAATATCGCCCTTCATGCCTGACCACCACATGATCTACTTCAAATCGCGATACATCTTCGTAGAGCCAGGATGATAAGATAGGCTAGAGTCGCGAGCCTCCTCGCAAATCTTCACTCGAATCTCCTCCACAGCGAGTATGCAAAGCCTGCCACAGTACCTCAAGGTTTCCTCACCATCGATTGAGAAATCCAGCAACTCACCCCTCTCTGCTCTACCTCGGAGGTGCTGCAAATCCGGATCATCCTTCTGGTGTGACTTCGCCAGAGTAATCCAGGAAGGTTCTTCAACTTCCATACAAGACTGTCCATCCCTGGGCTTCACCGCGATACTCATCAAAAGGAACTCCTCAACCAGAGACTGCACGGAGAGTCAAAAAATAGAAGCTGACTTCCTGCTTAGGGCATCGACCACTACATTCATCATGCCTGGGTGATACGGGATATCTACATTATAATCTGCCACGTACTCCATCCAACGACGCTGGCACAAAATTCAATTCTCTCTGAGAAAACACATAATTCAAACTTTATGATCTGAGTAGATCTTTCACGACACCCCGCACAAAAGATGCCTCCACAGCTTTAAGGCATATATCACCGCATCAAACTCCAAATCATGCGTAGGGTAGTTCCTTTCATGAACTTTTAGCTGCCTCGACCCATACGCAATGACCTTGCCCTCTTGCATGAGGACGCACCCAAGGCCTATCCGCGAAGCATCAACATAAACCTGAAACTCTACTCCCTCCACAGGGAGAGCCAAAACTAGGGCGGAACACAGTCTTCTCTTTAACTCTTGAAAGGCCTCCTCGCATTGCTCGCTCCAATCGAAAGCTGCTCACTTCCACGTTAACCTAGTTAGAGGCGCAGAAATACCTGAGAAACCTTCCACATATCTTCGATAATAGCCTGCCAAACCCAAGAAACTCTGGATTTCCTTAGGCGTTGCCGCTCTTTTCCAATCCAAACAGCAACAACCTTTGCTGGGTCCATAGAGATGCCACCCTTGCTCACCATGTGACCCAAGAAGGAAACTTGCGAAAGCCAAAACTCACATTTGCTCATCTTGGTATACAACCTGTGTGCTCTCAGGGTAGACATCACCAGACGCAAATGCCAAGCATGCTCCTCTTCACTCGAAGAATAGACCATCACATCATTAAAAAAAACCACCACAAACTGGTCCAGATATATAGTCTCGAAATGCCCTGTTCATCAAATCCATAAAAGCAGAGGGCACATTAGTCAGCCCAAAAGACATCACCAGGAACTCAAAATGCCCGCAACGCGTCAGGAAAGCAGTTCACTGAACATCTGCGTTGCGGATCCTCAACTGATGATAACCGGACCAAAGGTCAATCTTCGAGAACACGTAGCTACCCTGCAACTGATCGAACAAATCATCAAACCTCGACAATGTATACCTGTTCTTAATCGTAACCTTGTTCAACTCCCTATAATCAATGCATAGCCTCATCGTCCCATCCTTCTTTTTTTCACGAACAAAACTGGCGCACCCCAAGGCGACGAACTCGGCCTAATGAAACCGAACTGCAGCATCTCATCCAACTGAGTACGCAGCTCCTCCAATTCCCGCGGCGCCATCCGGTAGGGTGCCTTTGCAATAGGGCGAGACCCAGGCTCCAGGCCTATCATGAAATCTAATTCTCGCTCTAGAGGGAGACCAGGAAGGTTATTGGGACAAACATCTGGGTACTCCTGCACCACAGGTATGTCCTCAACACAAGGCAACAATGTGCAAGCCGCAAACAGAACAGAAACAAAGCAAGCAAGGCCACCAAACTCCGCAAAGGCCAGGGCACAAACAACGGACATAACCGAGGAAGTTTGACGTGGAAAACCAAACACACTCCTAGGCTATCCATCAACCTTCGGGAAAACCAGACTCTTATCCCTGCACTGGATCACAGTGTCGCAACGGGCTAGCAAATCCATGCCCAGAATCACGCAAAAATCCTCTAAATCTAACACCTACAGATCCGCATAGGCCAAAAATCCCTCCAAAACAATCGGACACTGCCTTACGCACAAATCTGACACCACCGAATCTCCGGATGGGTACTTGACACAAAACGGATCATCAACTCGCTCCAAAGCCCAGTGATGCCGATCAACAAACTTCTTGGCCACAAAAGAGTGAGTGGCACTAGAGTCAAAAAGAACGTGCGCCCAACAATCTTGGACCTTAAACTCGCCTAACAAAGCAGTATAGACACATGACATAACAAGGATATAGCAATGATATAGCGACTAAATTACCACACGAAGATTGGACTACAACGAGAATGAGGACGAACCTGATATAACCTCTAGGAAGATAAGACATACAAATACTTGCTTTTGCTACTGCTTTCTCTCTGGGAAACGTTTTGTACATGATATTTCGCTACACTCGGGACTATATATCATTCCTTATCCCTCGTGCACCTCATCCGTATGCATATAAGCTCGGCATCTTACTTTTAAAACCATGAGTGTACATGTTTCATCGTGTAGATCTCTAGCTTGACACGTGTGCTTATGCAATGTTATGCTATGCAGTATAAGAAAAGCCTTAATGCATGCTATGAGCGGCGTACACATGCGATCGTATGCATCCCATACTACATATTATCGCATGTAACGAAAAAGAAAATCTAATGGACACGCATGCGACCTACGTTATGCATCACATACTACATAACTGTCGCATGTTGTCACCTATGAGGATCCATATACAGACACATATTATGAATCCCATACTACATAATATGCCTCGTATACTTCTTTCATGCATATGAGTGTAGTGTTCGTGCTTTAGCCGAGATCTACCGATGACCCATCGGTGAGTGTATGCAATGAATAATGATTCTCACTAGGCTGTTAACCGGGCCAACCAGACCATTTCTAGCAACCCGGTCAACCTGGCTCTAATACCACCTGTCACAACCGTACTTTTCCCAAATTAAGCTACGATATCAGAGTAAAGGGAAAATACGCGTCGTGATGCCACGTCCTACAGGGGACTACTACAGATGTTCAGGCAAGCACTCAAACGAACCTTTTGCGAGAAAAGAGGTAGAAATAAAAAAAAATATCGTTTAACATTTCTTTCCTTAGTTGGGAGGTCGTGCCCCTCGGCCCTGTGGTATACATAGCCACCAATAGAAAAGGAAAATGCGCACACAATGGAAGTAAAATAGGTTCCTTTTTATCCTAAAGGCGCTGAAGACCAGAAATGTCTCATGGGCGCGCGTAGGACCAGATTCAATATATCATAAGAAAATACCATTTTTGTTTTACGTTTTGCAAATAAGTGATACGTAATTACTAGTAAAGCAAGGCATGCTGTAAAAATTTAATTTGTTTAAAGGGGTTTCACGAAAACCAAAGAAAATACATTTTCCCAAAGAATACAAATATATTGAAACCAAAATAAGAGAAGAAGTACAAGTAGCAGCATAAGCAAGTAATCTGAACCAGAAGCTATACAGGCGCCAACAGCTGACACGAACCCGCAGGACAGAGAGCCGACAAAACAAAGAAAAAGGGGCTACAGCTACAAAACAAAAGAACTGCATCCTTACCTAGAAGAGAGGAAGGGACTCGACAGGGAAACTGGACGACACCGCTCTAACTCCTGCGGCAGCTACAGACCTGAACCTGAGACATTCATAATAAAAGAATGCCTCAGCCCAAAGGGTGCAAGAAAACCAAGGTTAGTAGCAATCAGAAATAAAAGATTGCAGAAAGGAGAACTAAGTAGATAAGCATCTATAATCTTACAACAACTCGAGCCAGCTCAAACGAGTGCACTCGGTAAGAGGAAAAGCCTGCACTAGAAGGTAATAGCCAAAGCAATCAAAGACAACCACTTGTCCGCCAATGCGGCTCAGAGGTGGTGGTTATACATATAATATCATAATACACATATATAAGCATATATGTTTATAAGCGCTTGAGACTGGTCAGCTCGAGGGAAGAGCATCCCCCAAAAGAAGGCACTGCGACGGTGGTATCTTCCACAAACGCCCGCAGCCCAAAAACCAAACAGGAGTGCTGTAGCGGTGACTCCAATCCACTCAAACCAACAACCCAAAAAAGGCACTGTGGCGGTAACTTTTAGCTCACACGCTCAACAGACTCACACATAGCACCAAAAGCAGGGGTGCATAATCATATATATAAGTATATGTATATCTATATAAGTATATAAATAAACTACAATGCAGTTCACCAGAGAACACTCAGAACATTAGACAACGAAGGTCATAGAGATCAAGAACCACTCACCAAAACTATCCCGAAGAATTAGACAACATAGCATACTTAGCTCATAAATCCAACAGAACAAATAGAGGAGTGTCAGACATGGAAAACAGGATGATAAATGGTTTTTATTCACAACTCAAGACGAGAGGATCAGTAAGCACTGGATTAAGCAGTTAATCAATAGATCAACACTAAACTTACAACAAGGTCGAAGATTTTAGCAAGACGACACCATGCAAGGCTTGGTGTCGGAACAAGACAAAGGTAAACTTTACACGAAGGCCAAACACCAAAACAATACTCAACAGTTCACCCAAAACCACTGTGGTGAGGGCCCATACGTCCACCCACACTCCAGTCTAAAACCAGTTTTCAACATGAACTTATCAGCAACATGCGTGGTTTGACGCTCAAGGAGGTCTTATATTTGATATAGGGGAATGAACTTTGACATTTGCACTTTAAGTATAAAGTATCTAAAAGCATTTGACAACTTTACTGTAAGAATGAAACTGCCGATAATTGGATCGGATATAAAGCTCGAAACCAAAATGCATCTACATAATTTTCAAGTTTAACGATTAAAGGCTTCGTTGAATCATCGAGAACTAACCACAAAAATTCCCAGAGAATTTAGACTCTAATCCCCCCAACCCGCCAGGCATTAGGAAACAAAATTCCCTGGGAATTTAGGATATGGTTCCACATACCGACACAAATTAGCAAGCAAGATTTCGTGCAATTTGGCCGCAACCATCCAAATTCAACCAATTAAGTATGTCGTGGAGTTAGCAAATAGAACCATCATACTATTATATATTTCTAGCTACTTATAAGAGAAGCGTGCAGAATTTTTGTGAGTAATAAAACCCAACAAGAGTGATGCAAAGCAGCACAAAAGAACAGAAATATCCCAAGGATCCAACTGCAGCCGCCCCAAACCAAATTTTATAAGGCAGCCCCTAACAGAATAGCATAGAAGCAGACCCCATTTAGACAAGGAAAAATAGAAGCAACCCTTAGCAAAAGCATAACAGTAGCCCCCTAACAGAATGCATAGAATTTAGGTACAGAAATTTCTAGAAGGGTAAACCAACCACCAGCAACAACCACTATAGCCCAAAATGAGGAGGTAGATATGAATAATTTCCTGGAATATAAACCCAAACAACTACTATAGCTAAGATGGTGAAAATTCCCCATGAGTGAAACTCCTGGAGCACAAACCCGTTCCACCATTAATAAATTTTTAACAAAAAAAAAAACGATTCCTGAAGCTTATGCATACCCTAAACATCCACCATAAGAAGGAAAAGAAAAGAAGCTTATGAAATTCCTGAAGCTTATGCATACCCCAAACATCCACCATAAGAAGGAAAAAGCACATATATAAATTTCCTGGAGCATAGCCCAAATGGAAGGGGATGAAGGAGGAAGAGGGGAGAGTGAAGAGTTGTCTTGCCTTAACCACGATGAACGGCCGGACCACAATGAGCGGGGAAGGAGCCGCCCAGATCCTTAGCCCCGAGGACGAAAATAAGCCCCGATGACCACGATCCTCCAACCTCCGACGGCTCCGGCGATGCTTGGCACTCCTAGGCGATAAGGACTCGCCGACTTCACGAGACCAGGAGGAAGGAAGATTCCCGATGCGCATCCAGCAAATAAAAGAAAATGAGAGAATAGGTTCTTAAGAAAAATAATCCCCCTTTTTTTTCTTATACCCTTTGATTATTAGCACCTATCATGAAAATGCATAAATTTATGCAAACCTTGGAATATATATTATGTAATGATAATAGTTTTATGCAAATTCTTGTATAAAATTTTGTCCACACAATTGGTAGGAGGCATATAAAGATACACGTATATAAACTTTTATACATGCACATAAATATATATATATATATATATATATATTTGCCTATGCGACTCCACCTAACAATACCTCGCCGAACGAAGACGGCGCTTCCGAAACGGCAATGCCCCCTCGCATTAACCCTACACAAAGGATAAATTTAATAATTAAACCATTGACATTCTGCAACCCCGCTCAGAGGACTATAAGGAAAATTCTGGGGCGTTACAGTGGGCATGAAAGTCAATGCCGGCGTTAAGTCCTAACACCTGGCGTTAGACCACATTCATCATTTTAGCTTGTGATCAAATCCAGACCAACAATACAGCATCCTAGTGTCAATTTTGTTCAAACCTGCATCTAAAAACACAATGACAAACTAGATCAAATACAAGTATAATTATAGTTCATTAAATTGTGCTCCCCCTTAGTGTATGCTCCCATAAACTGGATTCATGCTCCCCCTTAAATTTGTGAATCTCACTCCTTTAATCATTAAGATTTATCATTTTATTCTCCCCTTTTGCTATTAGCAAAAGTGGGTGGAGTGAAAACAAAATTAGAATAATGAAGACAAAAGTTGGGACAAACTAAGAGAGGATAAGAGTTTTGTTTTAAGCATAAAGTAGGTCATGATTAAGCTAAGAGAGAGTAGCACATCGGATAAAATGTGATATGTGTGAGTAATAATCATCCCATGTACTTTACCAAGCCATTCTTCCACTTGTTCGAAAATAATGAACAAAAGAGTTTAAAAGATACAAGTGAAGGAGAGACCTTAAAAGTAAGCATGATAAAGCATGATAAAAATACATGATCAAATCAATAATGTGGAAAAGCAAGGTAACCAAGATAAGAAAAAATTATTATTGTTTTGGTTGGACAATTCCAACAATATTTCTAGACTTTTCACATATAATGAGCATTATCCTTGAATTTTTTTATAACTAATAGGCAAGCATGATTTAACATATTCAAAAAGATAAGAGCTACATTGTAACTAATTCGTATTTCAAGTTAAGAAAACATTGTAAAAATCATGCATTGCAATCTAGTGCTTTTACTTAAGTTTCTAGAGAATCATGTAAATATGCATTAGGATCCAATTCTCATGAGTAGAAGCTTTATGAAAAACAACGATGTGTGCATAAAAGTGTTTTGATAAGAGTATACAAGTGAAATAATCAAAACACTGGACATATATAATGAAGTAGTAAAATAAATTAAGATTGTAATCTGATAATTACTTTCACACATCAATTCTAGAATAAAATTCCAAAGCACATAAAATGATTACAACTACCAAGGTTCTTCGCCCACATAATGCTCATTAAGACTTATTAAGGAGCGATGTATTGCTTGGGGGATCACATAAGTATTTATTATAAATTTTTATTTTAAGTGATCCGGTGTAAAAATAGAAGTGATAAAGAAAATGTATTTGCACATGACACTTTACAATTCTTTCCATGGAGCTCAACCTCATAATGCTCATTAAGACTTATCAGGAGGGAGAGTAGTGTTTGGTGGACTTATCTTTGTCATTTTATTTTATATTTTTAATTTTGGTACAAAGGTCTCCGAATTCACTTGTTTTTGCAAACACTAACATTATTGAAATAACACTTTTATATGCGCAAGAAATATTTTGTTTGGAAGATGGTGTAGGTAATATAGATACACGACTTAATAAGTTAAAGATATTACAATACACAATCATGCAAGAATAAGATTATGAGCACATGTAGATTACTAAAATAGTTAGTGAAGAAATCATTCATTAACCTAAAACATTACTCATAATTATAGGCATGCTAGGCAATCTTACTCAAATTTCTATAGACCATTTCATTGCACATAATAAGATTAAGGTCAAGGCATGACAAGATAAAACAATATTTAGGAAACTTGAAATGAAAATTAGACATTGAAGAAAATCTTAAGTGTATGTCTTATCAAATTTTACCATTTTTAATGAAAATACTAAGACGTTTTGCTTATGTGAAGTGTTATAATCAAACCATATTTTTGTAAACATTGAAAAATAAATAAAAAGGAACAAAACATATTTTTCATCATTTTAGATTATTTGAATATTTTGTTGTTTTGAATTTTTGGAATAAAAACAAATTAAGGAAAGAAGAAAAGTTGAAATCAGAGAAAATAATCAGTGAAAAATGAATGAGAAAAATACCAGAAGATTTTTAGAAAAACCAAAATTAAAATTGGGCCAAAGAAGCTAACGTCAGGCGTTAACTCCTAACACCCAAACATAACTCGATTTCTTTAGTTTTTGGAAAAAATTCTCTTTTACTTAGAGTTGTTATAAATAGGCCTCCTTAATGTAGAAATTTCAGACTTTTTTGAGATAATTAGAAGACACTTTAAACATGTTTTATGTTTATTAAAAAATGATTTTTATATCTTTTTGGGTTTCCAAATACTTGTGTTTTAAAAGATCATCAAAGCTCAAAAATGATAAAATATACAAAACACAAGATAAGCATGTTCAATCAACCCAATACTGCATGAATAATATAATCATAAATAGTGCATGCAAAATATGATATAAGTATATCCTAGATTATAATACCCTAACCATATACCTACACATTATCCCCGTACTAAGTTACGGATGAGCATGAGGAGCTGCACACATGCCGTAGGTTGGGGTGTTAATCCCATGTGCACACACTAGAGAACACTCAACCTAGTACTCTTTCCCCCCAGTGCCTCGCAAGGCCCCACTAGAACCCTCCCCAGTTAAGGACAAGATATGACTTAGAGGTTAGGTCTTTTAATGCATACAATCCTACGCCCATGCTATTGTGAGACACATAATATGGGTGAATGATCATGGACATACTTAATTATTTTAATCCTATGGAAACAATTTATAAACTATGGCTTTTATAAGAGATTTATTTCTAATACTATTTGATTTTAAAGTCACATAGTTATTATGAATTTTATCTTTCAATTTTTTTTACTTTAAAATTAATTCATTATGGCAATATGAGATAACTATCATGAATAATAATATTTCTTAGTTGATAACACTAGTGTGATGAATTAGAATGTAATGATATGCCATAAGATTAATTGAGACAATGTTGCATGTATTCAAAAATAGTGATTCAATTTTTAGACATAGACTGAAGTGATGATTCTATTTGATTTATTCTTATTGATATAAAATTGATTCTATGGTCTACATATAAATGAGATACATGCAAGTCATAAAATATTCATATAATGATAATGATCATAAACCATATGTTGGAAGCAATATGATCTTTTGTTGTTATATTTAAGGTTTGAATTTAAAAGATCTTTTGATTTTGCATAATTAATATTAATGATCATTAATTTTATCACATAGAAATTTAGGCATTAATTATTCTCTTTGGTTTATAAAAAAAATTCATATTCATCCTTTTCAAAATATTAAAGAGAAATATTGTAAGGTGAATAATGAATATAATTTTTTTGGTTTTATAAATTTTCTCTTTGGTTTTTGAATATTAACTAACTATGTATATATATATATAATTTCTTAATTTTTTAAAGTTTATTCCATTTTTGCTTTAACATAACATTGCATGATATAACTAGCATAAATATTGATTTCTAATTAAAGTTGATTATGAATCAACATAGTTATTATGAATATTTACTTTCAAATTTTCTACTTTTATGTCTTGACATTATAGGAAAACTAGAGTAAGAATTTTTAAGTCATTGGAATGGTACCCAGGAGCCTACGACATAAAATCCGTAGACACAAAAAATGCTGAAAAAGAAAAAATGAGATAACTTCTAAACATAGTTGAATTTTGGCAATCTGAGGGGTCAAAATGAACTCAAACAAGCAAGGCTTGTTCTTCATTGCATAGAGCTTCTCGACCTCATTTCGAAAAGCTATTGCGGGCAAAATTCTGACAAGCGGATCAAAAGTTATGATTATTTGAAGTTTAGGTCAAAATCTCGCATATATTTTTTTTTGATTATTTAGAAAAATTTACCAAAGGCCTATATTATTTTTCTGAAAGTGGAGTATAATGATAATAGTAGTAAAACACTTTTTAGAAGGTAATAGTTAGAGAAATTGGAATTTTTCAGAAAATCGTGCTACCGCCGACGTTAGAAACTAACGTCGGGCGCTAGCAAAAGAGTTAAGATTTTCATTTTAAAACACATGATTATTGAAAATTTTCCAATTCCGATTTTTCATGATTATTATTAGACATTATAGGGGCTATCAAATAATGCAAGAATATTAAATACATAAGCAAAAACTTGTAAATTTTATACATTTAGCAAAGACACATAATATTCCAATAATTTCATTGATCTTGATAATATATAACAAATTTAGTTTTCATTTTATAATGGTAATATAAGATACTTATAGAATTTAGAAGGATAAAAAGGAAGGATAGTTCACTTGAGAAATGATATGACTTATCTTCAATTTCATTCATTTATGAATTTATGGCTTAATGTGAGAGTCATATCACATGTTATACAAAGTGACAATAGCATGATGGTTAAAAAAACAAACAAAAAGGAAGTTAAGCATATCATGAAGTAGAATAACAATATTTCATTTTTAATTGATTCTACTTCATGCAAATGATTGGACACTAATGAGTAAGAAATTTAGGTATCCAAAGGGGACCACGTGGGATGGTTCATTTGGGTACCCAAATACATCATGTTTGCTATTGGTGAGACAAGGATGAGCGGACCCTTTCAATTAACATTAATGCATCATTCTTAAGTATGGGTCTCCATTTATACCTTGGGTTAATGTTTTTATAATTCAAATTTCCATGATGATTTCTTAAAACATTGTTTATAGAAAATTTGTTCATTTTTAATTTTAAGTTGGGAGAAAAATGATTTTGTAAATAATGGTGATTTGGATTTACAAATACTTTGCGTTTCTTACTCCCATTATTAGGCTTAGTCAAGATATTCATATTCATATTCAACTTGCTTTTGGATATTGCTTGATGTTGTGAATTTATGTGTTGTGAATTTTTATTCATAATTTCCTTAAGCCAATTGATTTTTGTTTTTAATTCATTATTCTTGATCTTAAGATTATGCCTAGCTTTATTATACGCAATTGTGCTATTCTTAAGAGTGGTAACAATAGAATCAATATAAGTTCTATAATTTTTCTTAATTCTTCAAATGCTTCATCCATCTCTTTAATTTCAATTTTATAATTTTTACACATAGCACAATCACTTTTAATGGATGAATTTTCTAAGCATAATCGTTCGTTTTGTTCTTTTACAAAAATATGCTCCTTTTCAAGTTCCTTGTAATTGTCTTTTAGTTCATTATATTTGGTACAATGTGAAGCACTTTTAATTAATGAGCAAGAGTGAGAGTCATCAAGCACATCAATTTTTATTTCTACATTAGATATAGCTTTTAATCTTTTATTTTCTAAATGGAATTTGTAATTATCATTTTTCAATTTCTTAATTTTATGCTTAGTAGTTTGTAGCAATTGTAATGTGGAAATAGAATTACAAAAGATGGAATTTGATTTTCTTACATCGCTTTCAGATGGGCGAGATTTGAACATAAAGTTCCTTTGTCATCTTTATCTTCCTCTTCCATAGATGTGTTGTCATCATCCCTTCTGCTTGATATGCATTCCATGGATCCATTAAGAGTGGAGCTTTCTTGAATATTTATGTTGTCTTGCATATTCTTCGGTTCTTGCGATTGTTCCATACCTGTAAGAGGAAGACTATAAATCTCTTCAAGAAATTTTTAAATTTTGTACGCATTAGAAAAATAATAAACTAATTTGAAAATATCTTGTGACATTGCGCAAAATAAACTATTCATAGTCTTCGCATTTAAAACCATTTCATTTTTATTTAGAACACTTGGGGGTTCTTTAATAGTAATATTCCAAACATCTATGCCTACGGACTTGAGAAAATTTTCCACCCTTTATAAATTTTCCCTTCAAATAATGGTGGTGCTAATGATTTTTCATTTATATAAAATTTCTCCCCACTCGTAGAAGAGAGATTATGATCAAGAAGCGCCATTATTCCCAGTGGTGAAACCGTTTTGGAATAACATACCTCTGATACCACTTGTTGGATCTTGAGGCACCCTTAGAGGGGGGGGGGGGGAATAAGGGTTCTAGAAAACTGTAGGATTTTAAGAAAAACTTTTGTGATTTTCTAAGAAGTAAATTGAATCAAAAGTAAAGAGCTAGAAATAAATAATGAAATCACTTTTATTGAACATGAAAAGACTTGATTATCATTTATAAACTTGATTACAAAATCTGATTTCTATGACGCTAGAAATCAAGGTGAATATGAAAGATTCTTTTTCATTTTCTATACCGACTATTCTCACTAAGAACCAGTTGGCTTTAGGTGATCTCTCCCCAGATACGGCCTCAAGCCGCTCTAGCCTTTTTTATCCCCAGAAAGGCCTCAAGCACCCCCTAGATCTACTCCCTAGACCTAGTTGCCAACAACCCCTGCAAATTCCCCCTAAGCCGCGCACAGACCTAGTCACTAACAACCATGACAAATTCACTAAAATGATCACAATGAAAGAGGTACAACAAAATATAAAAGACAAGTTAAACTCCCTATGAAGAATTCTGTAGACGGCGAAGACACACTGAATATCGTCGAAGTTGAAGTGCACGTTCTTCGCGTTGGGTGAGCGTTGATTCGATCCTCCTTCGAATTCTTCACTTGAATTTGTGTGGGAGATGGTGGTCTAGAAAATACAGACCTCACAGAGTTTCTGAAGTGCTCGAATAGGGCTCCTTGGGATCAATAGTCGAAGAGAATGAATGCCACCTATTTATAGGACTGAAAGCTAACGCCGACGTTCAGGCTAATGACAAGCATTGACTATGTATAGAAATAATTTGATGGCTCGGATCTTCAAAATAGGAAGAAGATGTTGCATCTTTGGAAATATTCATTTTAGGCAACCTTAATGCCAGCGTTGAGGCTAACGCCCGACGTTAAGCTAAATCATTCCCAAAATGCTCCTGCAATCACGACAGCTTCCCTCCATGTCATTTTTGTCTAGGTGGAAATGAAAGTCAACACCGACGTTAAGTCCTAATGCCTGGCGTTAGACCACATTCATCATTTTAGCTTGTGAGCAAATCCTGACCAACAATACAACATCTTAGTGTCAATTTTGTTCAAACCGGAATGTTAAAAACATAATTGCAAACTAGATCAAATACAAGTAGGATTTGTTATTCTCAAATCAAAGGGATGCGGAAAACCGTGTTCCAATAATTACCGCCCATGCCCTCTGTGTTTGCCCGGAAATCCGCGACCTCTCCTCTCCAGTCAAAATGGTCCTTTCTAGTGGTCTTAGTTTTTGGAGACCGCCAGATCGTCAACCTCCACAGGTTTTTTTGCCTAAGGCCCATGCAGTTAGGCTCAGTTGAGATCGCTAGACCAGGCGGTCTGGTCATGTTCTTTGTTTTTGTTGTTAGCACCCCTTACCTCTGCCCCGACTCTCGTGTATCCCAGGCAGCCCAAAATTTTTGGATCTGCCCATTTTGGGCAGACTCCGCATCTATAAATATAGGTGTAGGGTTACCTGAAAAGGGATTTTTTTTGATTCAAGGCTCCAGCTTACAACTTGTGTAAATGGTCTCGAATTTTATCACTTTTCTACCTCTCCCTCAGGCCTGTTCTAAACCTCCATCATGTAACCTCTCTTGAAATTAACTGAAGTAGTTTTTCTTTAAGAGGTCTCTCCTCTGGCATCCTCCGTCTCAAGTAACCTACACTCCTCAGTCTCCCCTATCTCTTTTTAGTGTGAGTTTTGGAGGTACAATTTTTGTAACAATAGAACGAACATGCGACCTTCAGATCCGATGTGTCCAAGTGAAATCAGCAGACTTTCAAGATGTCAGACCTCGATAGTCAGACTGATCAGTTCGCCGAAGGTCGCCCTTCTTTAGTGAGTGCGACCTCTTTAGAAGCTCTTGAGCTTCAAATGGAGCTTCACCTCGCTCAAGCCCGTCGGGAGGCCGCTCAAGCTCGCCGGGAGACCGCTCAGTAGATTGAGTCCATAAATCAATTGCTCTCCAAGCTCCCCAAGAGATTGATGCCTCAAGCCGATCAGGTCGCGACTTCTGATCGATTGGTCACCGGTCATCCTTTAGACCGCGCGACACCTCAGCCCGCTGCTCTCTTGCGATCTCAGGGTAAAGATTTCACTGCCCGTCAAGCATTTTTTCAGAGGAGCAGCCCAGGGATCTCCGACTCGATCCCTAAATTTCTAAGAGTATAGTGTCTATCCTCCAGCTCCCGCTGCTGCGCCTCTTGCTCCTTCTGGTGTCTATGAAGTAGAAGAGACCTCTCCTTTTTCAAACAGGATCCGTTGGGAGCCAACTCCCTACGATTTTAGAGAGCCAAGAATTCCCATGTTTACTGGAGAGAGCGATCAAAGTTCCCATCTTCAAGCCTTCGAATCAGCAGTCGCTCTGAGGACTCTCTCAGATGCGATGAGATGCAAGTTGTTAATCACCTCTCTAGATGGGCATGCAAGGGAGTGGTTATATAATTTACCTCCCCAGTCCATCTTTTGCTTCACCGTTCTGAAGCAGGAGCTTCTTCTGAGGTTTGCCACCTCAAAGAAGAGGAAGAGTGGTCTTGCAGTCCTCTTCAAGATCAAGAAGAATGAAGACGAGACTACAGCCCGCTTCATTGACCATTTCCAGAGAGAGATTTTGGGAATAAGGGATCTTGATCCCTCGTTATATTTGGTAGCCTTGATAAATGGTTTGCAGGAGGGACCTCTCAAGTTTGAGGTCACAACCAGAGAGCCTAGCTCTTATCATGAACTAATTAGCAACGCGAATAGGTTAATAGAAGGGGAAGTCAACAACCCGGTCTATGTTTCCAATTTTACATGCAAGACAGTTCAGAAAGGCTCCACAGGTTTTCCCCCAACTCCTCCTTCATCAAAGCTGTCGCGTCAAGAATTCCAACCTACAGCTCAAAGAGGAAGGAATTTCTGTCATCATCGTCCTCACCAGGGGCATCAGTAGTTCTAACCTCAAGTGCCTCTGCAGCCAGCTCCAATCACCCCAGCTCCCCAGCAAGTCCCAATTCATCAAATCTATTTTGTTCAGCCACCTCCCCTGCTTCCTCAGCATTCTTATAATGATTCTCAAGAATCATTTACCGAACTCAATATCCCAATGAGTGAGGTAATCCAGATCCTCCAGAAGCAGCCTTTTTACAAAAGGCCAGCCCCCATGCAATCTGACCCAAGATCTAGGAATCCTTCTCTCTACTGTGAGCATCATAGGGAGAAAGGTCACCTGATAGAAAATTGCAGGGCTCTCCAAATGTTGGTGGAGAACCTCATGAAGGAGGGAAAGCTGCAGAGGCCAGTGCAGAAAGTAGATCCTTCCAAAGCCTCCACCTCCAAGAGGAAGGAATTGGCAGAGGTCCACTGGGAGTGTGAAGAGGTTGATGATGTTGGCCACCTTGGCAACGTTGGTTACCCTAGTGAGTGTGTGGATGCAAACGATGAGGGAACTTTAGGTTATCTTTTTGCATCCATGGGGGAGCAGGGCTAGAATCATTGAAGAAGGCTAGCTTGGCCAGAGTTTTTTGATTAGAAGTTGTCGTTACCTCCTCCTCTGCTCCGGTCTGAGGAACGGCTACTTTCGGGCAAGAAGATCTTCCTCCTACCGCCAACCCTTTCAACGACGCAGTCAGTATAAAGGTGGTCATTGAAAATTATATGGTTGAAAATATTTTGATCGATACCGGGAGATCAATGAATCTTCTCTTCAAACCAGTTTTCGAGGCCCTAAAGACTGGGAAGACTCTTCTTTCCACCGAAGGGACTCTCTATGGTTTCTCTGGAGAGAAGAAGGAAGTGGAAGGAAACATCACTCTCTCAGTGAAGCTTGGAGGCATTACAAAGCTAGTCAAGTTCATAGTCGTTGAAGCTCCTAGTAGCTACAACGCAATTTTTGGAAGGCCAATTCTCAATGAATATCAAGCGGTGGTTTCAACTTACCACAACGCTGTGAAGTTTGCCTTGAATGGAAAACAATACCGGATCAGGAGCGATCCAAATAAAGCTCGAGAATATTATGTTAAGTCAGTTAATATGACTGAATCTTTTCCCCCTCGGGTAGCTGAAGCTTCTTCAGTCTTTCAAGTCTCCAATCCTGACGAAGCTTTGGAAGAGGCCGAAGAGGAAGAGACAAGAGATGGAGTTCAATTGGAACCTGCCCAAGAAACTCAAGTTGTGCCTATCAGCAATGAATATAAGAGTAGAAAACTCTCAATCAATGCGGAATTGCCTTTAGATGAAAAAGGTCATCTCATCTCCTGCCTCCTGCATAATCTGGATATATTCGCTTGGTCAGCGGATGATATGACAGGAGTTGATCCAGACATCGCTTGGCATCACCTCAACATTGATCCAGCGTTTACTCCTGTCAAGCATAAGAAAAGAGCAGTTGCAATAACCTTAGGTCAACCCATTTGGGAGGAGGTGGAAAAGCTTCTCAAGGCTAATTTTGTTAAGGAAATTCAATACCCAGATTGGGTATCGAATGTTATAATGGTGAAAAAATATGGTGGGAAGTGGCAAATGTGTGTGGACTTTGCCAAACTTAATATTGCTTGCCCTAAAGATTGCTACCCCTTGCCTCAGATAGATTATTTAGTTGATTATGTGGTAGGGTATTCTTGCATGAGCTTTTTAGATGCATTCTCTGGTTATCACCAAATACGAATGCACAAGCCCGATATCCCTCAGACCTCATTCATCATGAATGGCGGTTGTTTCTGCTATCTCGTAATGCCTTTCGGGCTAAAGAATGCTAGTGCCACCTATAAGAAAATGATGGACACCATTTTTAGAACTCAAAAAGGAAGGAATTTAGAGGTCTATGTCGATGACCTTCTAATAAAAAGCAAGCTTTTCTCAGCTCATCTTAACGACCTGAACAAAACATTTGCAACCCTCTGAAACTTCAATATGAGTTTGAACCCATTGAAATGCGTTTTTGGAGCTAGCAAAGGAATGTTTCTCGGCCATCTCCTTACTCTGGAAAGATTGGAGCCAAATCCCGATAAGGTGAAGGCTATCCTAGAAATGTCACCTCCCAAGGCCCTCAAGGATGTTCAGCAGCTGGGTGGGAGGATGGCAGGCTTGAGCTGTTTCATCTCCCGCTCAGGTGATAAGAGTGCTCTTTTCTTCAAAACTCTCAGTGGAGGAGCAAAGTTTGAATGGACAAAGGAAATTGATGATGCTTTAGATCTGCTAAAAAACAGCTAACATCTACCACTTTATTCCAAAGTCCAAGAGAGGGAGAGGATCTCTTCCTATATCTTGGATTCGGTTCTAAAGCCATCAGCTCTGTTTCGGTAAGGGAAGAAAAGAAGAAGCAATATCTGGTTTACTACGTGAGTAAAGCCTTGAAGGATGCGGAAGCGCGGTACCCGATCCTTGAAAAGTTGGCTTTGATGCTTGTGATCTCAACGTGAAGGCTAAGGCCTTATTTCCAAGCTCATTCTGTTCAGGTTGTCAATGATCTTCCATTGAAGAGCATGTTGGAAAAATTGGAACACTCTGGTAGATTGGCAAAATGGGCGACCGGATCAGAAGAAGAATCAGACGTGGCATCTTTACTAGACGAGCGTCAGCAGCAAGGAGATATCTCCTACATTCTTAGAGGGGCGATCAAAGCTCAAGTATTGATAGATTTTATGATCGATGCAAAAGAAGTTAGCTCAGAAAAAGAGGTTGGAAAACCTTTGGCATGGATAATCTACGTGGATGGAGCTTCCAGGAGAAATTCATCAGGAGCTGGAGTTGTGTTAATTAATCCCAATGGGGTTAGATGGATCAAGCTCTCAAGTTCTACTTTCCAACAATGAACAATCAGGCGGAGTATGAAGACTTGCTCATCGGTCTTAGATTTGCAAGAGAACTGGGGATCGAGGATGTCCAAGTTAAATCTGATTCTCTAGTGATGTCGACTCAAGTAAATGGAACCAATGAAACTATATATTCAATTTTAAAGAAATATCAAACGTTGGTGAAGATTGAGATAGGAAAGTTCAAATGCTTCACTATTCAACACGTTCCAAGGGAAGAGAATGCAGAAGCTGACGAGTTGGCCAAATTTGGTCTCCTTTCAGGAGGAATTACTTCAGAATTATTTCAACCAGCTGTTGAAGAAGGAGACATCATGTTGATTGATCAACGACCATCCTGGATGGATCCACTTGTGCTCTATCTCTCAAGTAGATATTTACATCCAATGGTAAAAGATAAGAAGCGGTGTAAGTTAAAAATTGCTTATTATTATCTTGTTGTAGTAATCCTCTACAGGAAGACTTTTTTCTTAACTTTTGGCAGGATGCATCTCTGAAGAGGAAATTCCAGTTATTCTTCGAGAAGTTCATTTGTGAGAGTGCGGCAGTAACTCTGGAGCTAGAACCCTAGAAAAAAAAAGATTCTAAGGCAAGATTATTTCTGGCCTTAAATAAGGAAGGATGCAGTGAAATTCGCAAAGAAGTGTGTTCAATGTCAAAAATTCACTCTTCTTCAGCATCAACCAGCTCAACAACTTAAGTCAATAGCAACTCCATGACCATTCTCAGTTTGGGGAATGGATTTGATTGGACCTTTTCCCTTGGCTAGTGGTCAACGCAAGTTTATTCTAGTAATGATCGATTATTTCAGCAAATGGATCGAGGCAAAGGCGCTGGCTAAAAATACTACTGAAGTTGTGAGGAATTTTATCTGGGGGGGGGATTATATGTAGGCCCGGAATTCCCATGGTATTTATCACAAATAATGGTCCACAATTCAACAACTCAGGTCTTATAAATTTCTGTGATCAAATAGGCACTGAGTTGCAATTTGCTTCTGTGCATCATCCTCGGAGTAATGGTCAGGTAGAAGCCGCCAATAAACTCATAATCAACCTATTGAAAAAGAAAGTTGAGAATCTCAGAGGCAATTGGGCAGAGCAATTACCTTCGGTATTGTGGGCTCTGAGGACGACTCCAACGTCAACTACCAGAGAAATTCCCTTCAAATTATCTCATGGCTCGGAAGCTCTCATTCCCGTTGAGTTTGAATTTAAGAATCCAAGGGTATAATAATCTCAACAACAACAAGATAGCTGGATGGAAGGAAATGATGAAGAGTTGAGATGCAGTCATGATCTCATTGAAGAACTAATGGATACATCAACCATCAAGCAAGAAGAAGTAAAAAGGAGAATGGCCAGATATTTCGACAAAAATGTTAGAGTTAAAGAGTTTATTGTCAGTGATCTTGTCCTCAAGAAGGTCGATTCAGCAGCAAGATCTGGCTCAGTTGGGAAACTTAATCCAAATTGGACAGGGCCATTCATTGTTAAAGAAGGGCACAAGAATGGAGCCTATCATCTCCAAACTTATGAAGCGGAAGATCTATCTCATACTCAGAATGGAGATCATCTCAAGTGCTTCTTTTATTAAAACTTGTATTTTTTTCCCGTTTCTTTCTTTTCCTCTCTCTTGCAAGCATTATGATGACATAATTGAAACCTCTTGCATTGCATGTATTGGAAAGGAAGCATCGAGATATATTGACTAACTATCAAAGGCTAAAGATCCCACCAAGCGAGATTTCGACGGATCCTACTTGCTGCCCCCTCGACTTGAAGCTAGAGATGTAAATCTACCATGACCACAGGTAGCGAGGAGATTTTGCACTTGTGTTGTAGTAGTTTGCAAAGCTCGTGCAGAGGAACTTTAGGATGCCGGGTCCTTGCTAACATCTGACACACCTCTGCATCAGAGAGGTCTGGGTGAATGTTTAGCTTTGTTATGCATTTCAGGACATCATTACAGTCTTGATGATCTTTCAGGGAAAGCAATGTCGGTATAGCCCTTGCGGCATGACCACACCTGCCCTATGGATCATCTTGTTCTGTGACCGTCGAATACTCATTGGTGTAAGGATAGCCAAGAAGCGGTCGGTTGCATCTATGGCCGTTATCTGAGTCCTTGAGTGGCTAGGGGGTTACAACCTTAATGATCTCTTGAGGAAAGCAATGTTGGAATAGCCTCTATGGCATAGCCACACCTACCCTTTTGATCATTTAGAGTTGTTCGCCTCTTATCTCTCCCCCTCTATTTAGGGTGTTACAACCTTTATGATCTCTTGTGGAAAATAATGTCGGTATAGGCTTTGCGCCGTAACCGCACCTGCCCTTTTGATAATTTAGAGTTGTTCACCTCTCTCTCTCTCTCTTTCTGAAAAGTGTTAGAATTATGATGATCTCTTGAGGAAAGAAATGCTGACATATCTTTGAAGTATGGCCGCACCTGCCTTTTCGATCATTATAGATTCTGCATCTCGCAAGCTTTTTATTTTGAATGGGCGGCCTGAGGTTTGTGGACACCGCCGGTCTTAAATTGTTAAGACTATTTTGGAAATAGGGCGGTCTAGAATAATTTAGGCCGCCGCCTAAGTCCCTCAGAGCTTTGTAAAAATCATGAGTGATCTGAAACACTACTGTATGATTATGGCTCTGATCTGTGGATGGGCCATCTGAAAAATTTGAGGCCACCGCTAGGGTTCTTATGAGTTCAACTAAGTGTTGACTTAAAAAAGCAGATCATTTACAGCTTTTCTAATATCTGCTATCATATCAATCGGTCTGGCAAAATGAAGACCTCAGATCCACCTTACAAATACCCTCTTATAGCGACCTGAAATATATGAGATCGTTGGTTATCTATCGTGAAAGGGTCATGTCTCCTAATTATCATCCAAGGAAGGAGCGGTCTAAAATATTGAAGATCATATCTTTTATTCTTGCTAGAGGTTATTAGGGAATCAACTTTTGTGGATTGTAATATTTTATCTCTGCAGATCTTAAAAGCTGGAGATCGCGATATGACAAGCGATTTCATACAATTGTGTTATAATGAAACTCTCACAATTTCTCATCATGCCTCAGGTGGTTTAGCAAGTACGAGACCGATATCATTGATTATCACATTCTCTAACTATTATGCAGCATTCCCTTACATGATTGCTTATTCGAGCTCAACAAGACCTAAAGCATTGATATCGAATGCTATTTCTATCTCGCAAAATTTAGATTGTTGAGATGAAGATTATCTCTGAGATGAAAGTTATCTAATGAGACCACAAATAATGAAAATTAGTCCGCTGAGATTAATTCTTTCTCGCTAAAAGATTAGAGTGAGCTCGCAAAAAAGTGATCGACCAAAACACAGGTAAATAACATAAGCATTCATCCACAAAAGAGAAAAGGTATGTCAAAATTCTATTTTTATTTCATGGTTTGGTTACATTGTTCGGCCGGTCTCAATACCGGTGATAAAAAAATAAAATAGATAGTTACAAAAGAAAATCTATTTTCTCTTCGATCTCTTCGGAGACCGCTCATTTGATGAAGAAGAACTGATCTCTTCTGAGGATTCTTCTGAATTTCCAGGAGAGACTTTAGATCCATAACTTGAGTCTGCAGCGGAGCTTATGTCATTGCCTTTAATATATTTGCATCTGCTTGCTTCATCAACATCTCCCTCGATATCTACATCTTCTTCTTCTTCGTCAGCAACAATCTCACCTGTGGTGATCGACTGCTCATCTATAACTCTTGCAGCATCTGGGAAGAGATCGACAAACTTAACTTCTCTGAACTCATCAGTGAGAGCGCCGCGGGCATGATGTTCTGAGATCGTCTCCTCTGCGGTCTCTTTCACGTGATGCATCAAAGAATTCTGGAAATCATGATTATTTGCATCATATGCTGCTCTCCTTGATTACTGCAAGAGAAAAAATAATTAGATCGCGCGGTCACAGAAAAGGAACGATGGAAACCTCATGTAAAATATCTTTACATTTAGCTCTTCCTGCAGGCATTCGATGTCTCTCAGGGCACCTCGCATAGATTGCCCCATGTGGTGGTTTAAGACCGTGCTCCTAGCGGTCAATTGCACATAGATATCAGGGAGTATGTCGGTCTCAATTTGGTAGGCCTCCCTGGAATTACTTTTCCCATAGAGAGCAGAAGTGACCGCAAAAGCGTGGCGCGTCAGATTTCCACTTCAAGGGGGGAAGATCGATTGACACTTTCACACTTTTTTCCTTTTGCGCCCCACTTGAGGAGGGGCTTTCCCTTTTTATCTTTCAATTTTTTCGCGAAGCCAATCAGGGGAATTGGTTCGCTGGCGGTCTCAGACTCACCAGCAAACCCTGCAATCTTGCATTCACGATCTCTCTTCTTTCTCTGCTCCCTCTAGGTAAGCACTTCAGCTGGTGCCACGGGGTCATTCGTAGGGACCACAAAGGACGCTAAAAAGAAAACAGTTAGAAGAAACAAGAAAAAGAAACTATGATGAGATCGCAGGAGGCCGTAGGTATAACTGCTTACTCTCTTCTGGAGAGACCGCAGCGATCTGAGGCCAGATCGCAAGATAATGAAGGAGATGGAGGCGCTTACCCGCTAGGAAAGCTAAGATCTCGAGCACCCCTTTTGAGAACATCTTGAGTTTACTGAAAATCTTTTCTGCTCTTGGAGATGGTTGGCTTCTGAGACCGCTAAGATCGCCTTCAAAAACTAAAAATCTCTCCGTCCCGAAAGGGATCTTATTTGGGAGGTTCAGAACTTTTATACCATTACATAAAAAATATACTAATCCCTTAAACTCTTCTTTTTTCTTCCCTTCTTTCAGCGACTTCACAGTGAAGGTCGCACGAAATAGAGCCATGGATAATTTTATTTTTTGCGATCTCATTTAATTAATAAAAACATTCATGAGACCGATGGAATTGGGAGGTAGTTAGGGGAGCACAAAAGCATAGTAATCCATCACCTCGAGAATTTCCCAAGGGAGAGGTAACTTCAAGCCATAATCAAAGTGGTCAATAGGAATGATATACTTGTTCTCCTCTCCAAAATTCAGCCATTCATCACCTTTTGGCAGTCTCACAACAATCTGATTCTGAACCATGTGTTTCCCCAAAAAAGTTAAGTACTCATCCTTTGCAAGCCTAGAAGGTTTGTGATCGGCATTTAGAAAAGTATTAGCAGAAGAAGCTCTAACGGAAACCATTATGGGAGTTTGCTGAGATCAGTGTTTCGAGCGCATTCAAAAAGCATAAAATGAAGAAACTAATGCCAACTATTTATAGAGCAGGAAGGGTGATATCATAATCATTACTTTTTAGGAGACTGCCCAGGAAGCGCGTCAGACCGCTGAATCTGCTTAAGAGTGAAAATGCAACATGCAATAGCTTCGGTCTCAAAAAGTAGAGATCACAATAATCATCTAATAACAACACAGAAATAAGCAAAGGAAAGAGATCGACATCACACCAATTATAGAGATCGCATAAAATTAAAGTCAAATTGTCGCAATATATTACAACAAGATCAAATTGTTCTGAATTAATTTCTCAAGACCGCGTGAAATCAAGAATAAAAATTTATCTCCTTGGTTGTCGTTTTCTTCCAATGAAGGCCGCGACGTCTTGCATTTCATTAACAACGGACAGAGCGGTCTCCAAGCTTTGGTTTGCTGACTTTGCAGCGCAGTAAATCTTCGTGAATTCCTTGTCTACCTGCTCCATAGGGACGACCATGATCTCTGAAGTTGGTCTCTCTTCAGAGTGACCGCCAGAAGTCCCTAGCTTCATCATCATTGGAGCAGAGCCGATTCTAAGAGAAGCGACCTTAGCAGCTAGCGCAATGGACTTCCCTTTATAATAGTCAGCATCTCTCTCTACCCTCCGAAGCGCCTTGGTGAGGTCGACAATCTTCAGATCGCCCTCCTCGCGATCTTGTTTCTCCTTAGCTCGCAGGAAATACTCGGAAAGAAATAAAGACCGCTGTCGCGTAAGGTATTTTCAATATATTTTATGACTGCGGGACCTGCGGTCAACAAAAGGCGAGCCATTTTGTAGAATCTTTTGGCTAGGAGGCTCATAAACTCCATTTCTCTTGGAGCTTTGTCTTCCTCTTCTGTTGCTTGGAATGCAATGCTTATCTCCTTTTTGGTGGTTGGAGAGGAGGTAGATCGTTCAGCCTCTCTTGACTTGATAAGCTGCTCATAGGATTTTAATTTGCCTAATAAGATCTCATTTAGGCTTCTGGCTTCCTTGATTGGCCAGATCCTTGAGTCCCATGTGCTGGGGAAGCACATTAGGATCTTATCATTTACTTCAGTGATTGAGATCACTTTATCCATAGACTTTAGCTCATTGATGATGAGACTGAGTCTGTTGTACATGTCTGCAACTGTATCAGTTTCTCCCTTTTTGAAGTTCTCATATTGGGAGATGAGATGAGATCTTATGTCCTTTCTGTCATCTGCAGATCCTTCAACCATGTTGTTGAGAGAGATCCAGATGTCCCTGGCTGAGGTGCAGTCCACAACCATTTGGAATATGTCATCAGACATTGTCCGTGCCAAAATGTTCATAGCTTTGGCATCTGCATTCCTTTGTTTCTTCTGAGCATCTGTCCACTCAGGAGGTGGAACAACATTAGTGTTGGTTGTTGTCTCAGTACTTGTTGATGCTGATGGAGTAGGAGGTCCTGTCAAAATAGATTTGAAAATGTCTTCATCAATAGAGTTCATATATAATTTGATCCTTGCCTTCCATAATGCAAACTTGTTAAGATTGCACATAGGAGGTCATGTGCTTGAGTATTCTTTGCTCTGTGCCATGAGTTTTTAGAAAAAGAAAACTCTAGAAAAAGATAAGATCTAATTGATCTTTTGATTCAAGTGTTAGCCTATGCAATCAAACATCCAGCCTCTGATACCAATTGAAAGTGAGGTATTAGATCTTAGATTTACTCTAGAGGGGGGGTGAATAGAGTATTAAAAAGTTTTAACTTATTTTATAGCAGAATTAAAATAATGATATATATATATGTGTAGCAGAGTGTGTATAAAAGCAAAACAAGAATCACAACACAGTACAGAAAGAAAAACACAATCACAGCAGACACAAGGATATATAGTAGTTCTCCAATCAATCTGGGTACATCTACTCTTCTACCACTGTTGGTAGGAATCCACTAGGTTTTTGATCAGGTGCCCTATCACCACTGGGATTTTTGATCAAGTGCCCAAACACCACTGAGCTTTTGATCAGGTGCTCAAACCAAAACACAGGTTTTTAATCAGGTGCCCTGCCACCAATGGTTTAACTTTTTGAAGGGAGTTAGAACCCTGTACAAGATGGTTAAAAAGGGTAAACAAAAAGGTGCTTATGAAGTTCTTCTCTCTCAACAATATCTGAGAGAAGACTAGTGGATTGTTGTGTTGTAAAGCTCCCCCTGTCTGATAAAATTTCTTGACAGATAATGGATGGAGCTTTCTCTTGGATGTAAAGGATCTTTCTTGATAGCAGATGAATCTGAGAGACAATGTTTCTCAAATTAATTTTGCACTTTGAAGATTAAGAACCAGCAGCTGAAAACTAAGAGAAAATGGTTGTTGTTCTCAGAGAATGAAAGTGCTGCTGTTGATGAAGAAGATCTCTGTATTTTTTTTTTTGACTTTCTGTATTTCACAAGTGTGTTACTTCTCTAGTCGTACACAGCTTCATCCTTTTCCTTAGAGATATATGACTGATTTTTTTAAATTCAAATCTTCTGGTTAAGGAATAGAATAATCTAAATTAAATCTTTCTTGGGGACTGCAATTTGATTCAGCAATAATACTTTAATTCCTTTTCCTTTTCCATGAAAGTATCTTTTTCCAATATGTCAACGACTACATTCTCGAAAGAAGAGAATAGAAAGGAATGTAAGAAGGAAAGATCAAATCTTGACTTATCTGATAATGAATAAGTCCAAATAGATGAATAGATCCGTTGTTGAATAGTCGATCTGAGTTCAGAGAAAAATAGAATTGATTCTTCAGAAAATTGTCAAGCTGAAGAGGAAATTTCGACGAGCAGAAAGCTGAGTTCATCGAACTGAACACTGATATAATCATTCGTCGAACAGAAAGCTGAGTTCGTCGATCTCAATCTGGAGTTCGTCGAACTGAAATAAAATCTGAAGACCTGGCATGAAGACTGGATTCGTCGAGCTGAAGAACAAGTTCGTCGAACTGATACACGACATTCGTCGAACACAGGAAAGAATTCATCGAACGCAGAAAGATGTTCTTCGAACACGGAAACTTAGAATTTTCCTAAGTTCTAGCTAACTTAGACAAACTTAGAGCTTGACCCTAAGACTATACAATGGGGTCAACTTGAGTCCTAGTCACAGATAGTGATCCTAGCCCAAATCAGTAATAGGGTTGTTCCAACAAAGACGATGCCATGCCTTCACATACAAGCAGCATCACAAGCCATTCACCACGCACAATATTTCCCTTTTTGAACCAACGTTCATTCTCACACGAAACATAAAGGGCATCACAACGAAGTTTTCGCCGTTATCGGATTTCTAGCAAAAATCCATAAAATGCACGATAAACAACATCACTGAATCAGACAACCGGTCGATATTTGGGCTTCACCCACAATGCCTAATCCGCTAATGGAGCGGATCTTTAATGCAAAATCATGTCGGGGACGGACTCAATCAACCAGATGGTTCTTATTGAACCAAGGCGACCCAAATCCCTCATATTTGAGAGATCCGGTGCCAAAATTTTCATAAATGAGAAAGGCAAAATAAGTGATGCCATGCAAAGCATCCTAAAATCGGGAGGAGAGATGCCATTACCCTAAGAGTTCTCTTCCTAGACATGGATCGTTTGAAAGGCACAGATAGAAAAGAGCGCCTTCGAGTCGTTTCCACGGATCTGTTTTGGATCGACGAACGGAGCTCCGATGCTCTAACAATGGCGGATCTTGCCCTTCTTCTTCCTCCAAACTCTCCCTCTCACCTTAGCCCCCAAATGCACAAAGGACTTAATGAAGTGAGAGTAAAACTCCTCAGCACTATTTAGGGCTTTAGGACGCACTTATCTGAGCCTTTGGATCAAGATCTATGAAGATTGGACGTCCAAAAAATGCTACTTACGGATCTGGTTCCGTAAGCTACCGCCGGAACTAGCGCTACCACCCGCACTATTCTCTCGACAAACCCCTCTCGACGAATCCATCTCGATGTCCTGACAGAATTATAACACTCGACGAAAACTACCGCCGGCGCTAGCGCTACCGCCCGCGCTAGCCTCTCGACAAACTCTTTTCGACGAAATGGTCCGGATGAATTTGTCTCCACGAAACCATCGAGAAAGCTTATCTTCTCGACGGGGAAGCTAATGCTAGCGTTAGTACCTAGCGTCGGCGCTATCTCCCAGATATAGAAAACCTACACTCAGCCTTGGGCATTCCAGCCTCTGCGCTCAGTGAAACCTGGGGTGTTACACCCCCATGATGGGTATTTTGGGTCCATAACACTCCTTTAAGGGTTTACCATCTAGTGGTAGGGTCAATTTGGCCATATGAGTATAAATTGAACCTTGTTGAGTTGAATTGGGCTATATTGACTTAAATCTGACTTTGGTCAATTTGTCCAAATTGGTTGACCAATTGATGGGGCTTTTGGTCAATTGAGTCTCCTTTAGTGTTAGGGACATAGTGGTGGGGTCAATTTACAAGTATGAGTTCAATTTGGGCTAATTTGACCTAAGTTGACATGTATCCTATGGGGGACCACATGTGAGTTCACCCAACTCAATGTATCCTATGGTCTCTACCTAGCCCAAACTCACTTCACTCACCACATGTCCCACCCTAATTGAAGTTGAGGGGTCTAGTAGGAAATGGGATGTCACATGGGCTGTCAATATCCCTTCAGAACAGCAGAGTTTGGTTGTTAGCAGACCAGTTTGGGGTGTGTTTAGTAAAACTAAATGGCAGGATTACGCTATTTGCAGACCAGACTAGAAAATCTATAAATAGACCCTTAAGGGCACCTTGGAGGAGATCCGATCTTTTGGGCTCTCTCCTCCTCTAGTTAATTTTGGTTGGTTCGTAGTGCCATCGAAGGTGCCCAGTTGAGCATTGGTTTAGGAGGGGAAGGTCTCTAAGATCTTCCGGGTGTGTGACAGAACCTCCTTTCTACAGCTTTTGGTCTATTCATTTTTCTTCGTCAACAGTCAAGAGTGTCGGTGAGGGAGAAGTAGGGGTAGGCTACAACCATTATGGGCCCGAACTACTCAAGAGACCGGTTGATAGTTTCAACATCCATTGCCCATCCTAAGCACCCAACAATCGTGAGTAGTATAGGTGGCAAATAGCTCCCTGTTTATGGGAGACATGTGTAGAAGCACCCAAATTAACAATTCAGCTTTGGTCATCACAAGAGAGTGCAACTGTGACATCACCTCCAATAATGATAACATCATCCTCTGTGGATACAATAGATGCAATATGACTCTCCTTCATATCATCAGTAGCCACTCTTTTCTTCATTCTGTCATTCTTTAGAGAATAACAGAACTTCTGAATATGCCCCTTCTTATGGCAATAGTGGCACTTCACGTTTTGATAATGTGATTTGGACTTCCCCCTGCTTTGTCCCCTCTCGCTCTTCCTTTCTCTACTCTTGTTCCTGCCTCTCACCCTGGGCTCAGTGTAGAGGATGTCAGCTCGTGAAGAAGAACATGATATCCCTTGAGACTTCCTTCTTCACCTCTTTGTTCAGGATGCCACTCTTGGAAATCTCCATAGTAATGATGTCACTAGGAGAATAGTTGATCAAAGAAACTCTGACCATCTCCCAAGAGTCTAGAAGAGAATTCAACAGCCACAATGCGTTGACCTCATCCTCAAAGGTCACCTTCATAGCAGTGAGACGGTCAATGATTCCATAGAACTCGTTAACATGATCTAGCATAGGGGATCCCTCTCTGTATCTGAACTCCCCAAGTTTTTTCAGTAGATATAGCTTGTTGATGCAAGTACTCTTGTCATACAACATTTCCAAGGTCTTCCAATGGATTTTCGCATCAACGATACTCGCGACATGCTTGTAGATGTTTGGTTTCACAAACTGTTTGATGAATCCACATAACTTATGGTACTCCACCTTTCACTTATTTGGATCCATGTCTTTAGGCATCTCCTCAAAGATAGGCATGTCGGCCTTTGACGTGGATGAGATCTTCCATTAGTAAGTGCCACTGATGGTAATTTGTGTCATTTAATTCTACCATTTGCTCAGAACCTGAACCCGAAGTAGACTCCATCGTGCTCTATCAATTGATCAGACTGACCTCAGTTCTCTGAGCCGATTATTTCCAAGAAGAAAATCAAATAGCATAGAGAGCGGGCCAATAGCCGTTACCTACCACACCCGATCACCAACCTAAAATATTTGATCGGCTCATCTCAAATCTCAAATAGGTCAGCCCGATAACTTCTCTAATAATGAATCTCGCTTTGATACCATTTGTTGGGATAGAGAGCACGCAAGTCCGACCAGCGCACCTGCAAATTAGTTCGAGCAAGTATCTGCACGTCCGCTTAGCGGTTTGTAGATACACAACTACTACATAGTAAAAAATAACAACAATAAAAGTGACACACAGAATTAACGTGGAAACCCAATAAGGTGAAAACCACGGGACAATCAGAGTCAACACGGAAAGCCTCCACTAAAATGTGTAAAAAATAAGCAATTACAAGGCCTCCCTTCTCGATTCACACAGGATCTTCACCAACTTCGCACCATACAATAATACACAATAAAGAGTAGTAGAAAAATTGCAAGTTACTAACAGTGGCAGACGAGACGGATTACACAAATCCTCTCCAAGCTCTTTGAATCCTTGCCGAAGTCTTCTCCAGATCCAATCCATATAGGCGAAGTATTCCTCGTCACCGTATCAGAGACATCTGAAAGCTCACCCCAAACTAAGAAGCTTGCCACAAAGGCCTCTATAGAAACTCTTTCAATGCTTGAGATTGGAGAGAAGTGGATGTCTTACCCCTCCTCTTTCATGCTTATTTATAAGGCCAAAACCAAAGTAGGTAGAGATGGTATACGACATGTGGATGAAGCTTACATGAAGCTTCCCTCGGTCAAAAACACATGTCAAATGTCATGAAGCTTCCTTTGAGCACTTTCCTAGAAGCTTCCTTTAAGAGAACATGTTGGTTTTATAGTCGAAGATGGCTACCCCTTTTCACACTTGGCATGAAACACATGCTTGAAAAACATAATCAAAGGTGGCTAGCCATCTTTGTCCGGAAGATCGCAATTTAGGCTTTTCAAGGGAGCTCGCGCGGTCTTGCATCCGAGACCGTCCAGTTCAACCATCTCACATAAGGCAGTGAGATCACAAGTTTGGTTACCGACCATCCCATCAAGATCGAGCAGTCTGTACTTCCTAACTCCTTCTGACCACAGCAAGTCAGGTAATTTCTCATTTCAGCTTAGTTATCAAAAATCCCGGGAAGCCCGTAACTTTAGGAGATACCCATTTGGCAGCCTCCATGCCTATAAATAGGGGGTAGGGCTCCCCCAAAACCGACATTTGGATCGAGTCTTGAGAAAACTGCAGAAACAGGCGGTCTTATTTTCAACTTGCTCCTTTCCCATTTGCCCGGTCTACTTCGAGCTTCCTATAATCTCTAGTCTTTATCTCTTTCAAGTAGTGTCGTCTCACAGCAAGGATTTCTCCATCGCTCCCCACCTGACATACTTACACCCCTAGTAACCAACGGTCCCAAGTTTTTTCCCCCGAGTCTGAGTGTAAGTTGTGGAGGTGCAATTTTTGCATCAATAGAACGAACACGCGACCTTCAGATCGGGATTTGTTGGTGAAGTGTGGCGGTCTGAGATGGAAGATCGGGAGTTGCGGAGTCAGATCGGTGGAGGTCATCTAGATGCGGCTCGCGTGACCTCAGAAGATCTAGAAGCACGCTTCGAGCGAGCACTTGAGCAGACCCGACAGGAGTTTGCTCGAGCTCAGCGTGAGACCGCCCAGTAGATGGAAGCAATAGGAAAAGCTCTAGAAGTGATCTCTCAGCGGCTAGCTCCTAGAGTCGTTGAGTTTACTAAACTAGTAGCTATCCAGCCTGCTTGCGGTTAGGTTACTGACAGCACGGACCCTGAGCCCGCTATGCCTCTGCGGCCTCAGGGTGTCGAGTTCGCCGCTCGACAGGATTTCTATCAGGCAGCTGCCCGAGGAAGTCCTGCCTGAGCTCTGAACTTTTGGGAAGGCACTGCGCATCTCCTTGTTGATCTTTGGGAAGAGCCTTCCCTGTTCGTAGATCAAGTTAGGTGGGAGCCTGTTCCCATAGGTTTCCGAGAGCCCCGACTTCCAGTCTATACTGGAAGGGATGATCCGATTTCTCACTTGCAAGCTTTCGAAGCTGCAGTTTCAATGAGGACCTTATCTGAGGCTCTTCGTTGCAAGCTGTTTGTTACCTCCCTCGAGGGCGAAGCAAGGGAATGGTTTTTTAGCCTCCTTGCAAGGCCTGTTGCTTATTTTGCAGATCTCAGGAGAGAGTTTCTTTTGAGGTTTGCAACCTCAAAGAAATGGGAGAGTTGCCCCGCGGCACTTTATAAAATCAGGCAAGTTGAAAGTGAGGCTACAGCTCACTTCACTGCCCGTTTCAAGGAGGAGATTTTGAGCATCCGAGACGTTGGTCCCATCCTCCACCAAGTCGCATTCATCAACGCCCTTTGAGAAGGCCCTCTGAATTTGAAGGTCACTACTAAGGAGCCTCGTTCCTACCAGGAGTTAATTTCAATCGTGAATAGGTTCATAGAGGGTGAAATTTGTAATCCTGAATTTGTCTCATATCTCTCCAATATGGCCTATCAAGGTGGCAGCAGCTCTTCATCTTCAGCACCTCAATGTCAGCAAAGGCTGGCTCGTCAAGAATATCAACCTCAGGCTCCCAGAGGTAGGAATTTTCATCATCATCTCCCAGCCACTAACCATCAGCAACTCACCCAATGGCAGCAACCTGTTCAGGCTAAGCCATTAGCTTGTCTTCCTCTCTTACCTATTCTAGCTACCCATCCTGGACAATCTTTTAACAACTCGCAAGAATGTTTTGCAGATCTCCCCAACCCATCTCAGAGATTCTTGAGATCATAGAAAAATAGCCCTTTTTTAAGAGGCCAACTCCAATGAAATAAGATGTCTAGTTCAGAAATCCAAACCTCTACTGTGAATTCCATAAAGAAAGAGGACATCAGACTGAAAACTGTCGGGCACTCAGGTTCCTGATAGAGAAGCTCCTCAAGGAAGGCAAGCTCCAGGACTTGATCAACAAGAAGGTTGAAGATCAGTCGAAGAAGGAAAAAATCATCGCTGAGGTTGGTTGGGAGTGTGAGGAGGTGGAGGATGTCGGCCTATTTAGCAGCCTCCGCATTGGTTATGAGTGTGTAGAGGCAGACAACGAAGGGGTAAATGGATTGCTTTTTTGCATCCATGGAGGTGCTGGACCTGAATCTTCTAAGAAGACCAGTATGGCCAGAGTCTTCAGAGATGATGTCTTTGCTGCCTCAACCTCAACCCCGATTCCGGAGGTGGTTATCTTCAGCAAAGAAGATCTTCCACTCCACGGGAATCCATTTAATGATGCTTTTTCATCAACGTTGTGATAGAGAATTTCACAATCGAAAGGACCCTAGTGGATACCGGAAGCTCAGTTAATCTGTTGTTTAAGACGACTTTCGAAGCCCTGAAGACTGGGAAGCCAATGCTTTCTACGAAAGGGACCCTCTATGGCTTCTCAGGGGAGAAGAAAGAGGTTGAAGGGTATGTTTCTCTACCTGTAATGATGTGTGGGATCATCAAGCAAGCCGAATTCGTAGTAGTAGATGCTCCTAGCAGCTATTACGCAATTTTTGGCAGACCCCTCCTCAACCAGTATAGATCTGTAGTTTCAACGTTCCATCTCGCCCTCAAATTTTCCACTCAAGGGAAGCAGTTTTGGGTTAGGAGTGATCCTAGGATGGCTCGGGAATGTTAAGACCGTTAGTTTTGTCGACATAGGTTCCCAGTTGGAGGTTGGAAGTGAAGTGTTGGTCCCCCTGAGTTCTGAATAATGGAATTCCAGTGTTTGGGTTTTGAGCTCATTTTTAGCTATTAACGTGTCTTCTAAATTTTTAGCTTCTCTGGGCCATTTCAAGGCTGCGGTTTGTAATTGAATTTAATTCAATAAGATTTGTTCTTCATCCATTTGTTTTTTCAGCAATATTTACCTCTCTATATAAATTGTTTTATGGGTATTTATCTACAATACAATCGGCCACTCTTCCTAGGCCACTTTTTCTGTTCTCTCACGCTTATTTTTGAAATCGATGTACTCAGGTCAAAACATGGAAGCTATGAGAGAATCTGATTTAGAAGATCAGGACGCTGAAATTGAAAATGAAACTGAGGGAACTCACTTAGAACAAACCCAAGATATCCAGGCCGTTCCAATTAAGGGAGATGAGGGAAAAATACTTTCAATTAACGCAGAACTCTCTGAAAATGAAAAAAGGGAGCTAACAGCATGTTTATTCAGAAATTTGGATGTGTTCGCTTGGTCAGCAAATGATATGCCAAAAGTAAACCCTGATGTAGCTTGCCATCATTTAAATATAGATCCAACATTCAAATCAATTATTCAGAAAAAACGGGCGGTAGCAGCTACTCTAGCTACACCAATTAGAGAAGAAGTTCAAAAGCTACTCAAAGCTGGGTTCATCCAAGAGGTTCAATATCCTGACTGGGTTTCAAATGTAGTGATAGGAAAAAAGCCTGGAGGAAAGTGGAGGATGTGCGTACACTTCACAAAGCTTAATAAGGCTTGCCCAAAGGATTTCTACCCATTACCCAGGATAGATTCTTTGGTTGATTCAGCAGTCGGATTTTCGTGCTTGAGTTTTCTGGATGCGTTCTCAGTCTATCATCAAATCAGAATGCATAAACCAGATATTCCTCACACTTCTTTTATAACAAACGATGGATGTTTTTGCTATAAAGTAATGCCTTTTGGTTTAAAGAATGCAGGTGCCACCTATCAAAGGATGATGGATTTCGCATTCAAGAAGCAAAAGACTAGAAATCTTGAAGTATACGTAGATGATCTTCTCATCAAGAGTAAACAATTTGGCAAACACTTGAAAGATCTGGAAGAGACCTTCTCAACCCTCAGAGCATTCAATATGAGATTGAATCCGTTGAAATGCATATTTGGAGCAAGTAAGGGAAAGTTTTTAGGACATCTTCTAACCCTGGATGGTTTTAAACCAAATCCAGATAAAGTAAAAACAATTCTTGAAATGAAATCTCCGAATATGCCAAAAGAAGTTCAACAGTTAGGAGGCTGAATGGAAGGATTGAGTCGATTTATATCTCGATCAGGAGATAAAAGTGCACCTTTTTTCAGGACTCTAAGGAAAGCTTCAAGATTCGAATGGACTAAGGAGTGTGATTCAACATTCGATCAGCTGAAAAAATAGTTAACTACTACTCCTCTTCTCCAGAGCCCCCATGAAGGAGAAGACTTATTTTTATATTTAGGAGTGGTCTCAGATGCGTTTAGTTCAGTCTTGGTTCGAGAAGAAAAGAAGAAGCAATTTCCAGTTTATTATGTCAGTGGGATTCTAAAGAAGGCAGAGACCAGATATCTGATACCAGAAAAACTTGCCTTAGCTCTTATTATCTCTGCCATGAAGCTTAGACCTTATTTTCAGGCTCATTCCATCCAAGTGATCACGGATTTACCTCTGAAAGGTGTGTTAGAGAAGCCGGAGCATTCAGGTAGATTGGATAAGTGGGCTATCGAACTAAGCGAATTTAGCATCTCTTATACTCCTTGAACAACGATTAAAGCTCGGGTGTTAGCGCACTTCATAATTGATATAAGGGGAAGTGAATCAGAAAGTGATGTCAGAAGGCCTCTCCCTTGGACAATTTATGTTGATGGAGCCTCAGGAAAAAGTTCTTCAGGTGTACGAATAGTTCTAATTAATCTGAATGGAGTCAAATTAAATCAAGCTCTAAGGTTTCATTTCACAGTCACCAACAATCAGGCAGAATATGAGGCTCTTTTAGTAGGACTTCATTTTGCCAAAGAATTGGGAATTGAAGATGTTGAGGTAGAAACAGACTCATTGGTTATGGCATCTCAAGTGAATGGCGTCTATAGAACCAGGGAACCAGTCTTGAAGAAGTATCAGAAGTTAGTAAAGCAAGAAGTAGGGAAGTTCAAGAGTTTCACTATTCAGCACATCCCAAGAGCAAAAAATTCAGATGCAGATTAGTTGGCAAAATTTGGGTTGTTATCAGGAGAAACTACCTCAGATCTATTTCATCCGGCAGTTGAGAAAAATTCAGTAATGCAAATAGACCATAAGTCTTCCTGGATGGATCCATTTATCCTATATCTCTCATCAGGAGTATTTCATGATAGCATCAAAGATAAGAAAAGGTTTAGATTAAAGGCGGCATACTACTATCTGATCTCAGGTATATTGTATCGAAAAACATTTTTAGCTCCTTTGTCCAGGTGTATATCAGAAGAAGAAATCCCGGTTGTTCTCCGTGTGGTGCATTCGGGAGAATGTGGCAGCCATTCAGGTGCAAGGACGCTGGAGAAAAGAATTTTGAGCAAGGGTATTTTTGGCCCAAGATGAGGAAAGATGCAGTCGATTATGCCAAAAAGTGTATTCAATGTCAAAAATTTGCTCCGCTTGAGCATCAACTAGCTCAACAGTTAAAGTCTATCATGACTCCCTGGCCATTCGCAGTATGGGGAATGGATCTTCTCGGACCCTTTCCTACTGCAAGTGCGCAAAGACATTTTATCTTGGTAATGATAGATTATTTTAGCAAATGGATCGAGGCAAAAGCTCTAGCAAAAACAACAACTCAAATAGTAAAGAGTTTTATCTGGGGGGAAGTAATCTATAGGCATGGGATTCCTATGGCTATAATAATAGATAATGGACCTCAGTTCAATAATTCTGAAATGATCAACTTCTGTGATGAAGTAGGAATGGAACTTCGGTTTGCGTCTGTCCATTACCCAAGGAGTAATGGCCACGTAGAAGCGGCTAGTAAATTTATCTTATGTTGGAACAACACTATTACTGATTTGGGCTAGGATCACTATCTGTTGACTAGGACTAAGTTGACCCCAATGTATAGTCTAAGGGTCAAGGTTTTAGGCTGTTAAAACTTAAGGAAAAGATTAAGTTTCTGTGTTCGATGAACTCCATACTGCGTTCGACAAACTTCATTCTGTGTTCGACAAACGGCATGCTCCAGTTTGACGAACTTACCAAGGTTCTGAGTTCGACGAACTTCATTCTGCGTTTGACGAACTTCACTCTGGTTTCAACGAACTTGCTCTCCAGCTCGACGCACTCAGTTCTCCAGCCAGTCCAGCAGTTTATTCTTCAGTTCGACGAACTCCAATTTGAGATTGACGAACTCAGCTCTGCGTTCGAAGAACAAGTATCAAGATGTTCTAATCGACGAAAGTTCTCTCAGTTCAACGAACTCAGCATTCTGTTCGATGAACTCAGCTCTCAAATCGACGAAATTTCTCCTCACTTCATTATTTCAGACAGATCAGTTATATTCTATTCTCTGATCTCAGATCAACTATCAGCAATGGATCTATTCCTATCAGATAAGTCAAGGATATTATCTTTCCTCTTATTATTCTCTTATTTCGAGAAAGTGGTCGTTGACACATTTTGGAAAAGGACACTTTCATGGAAAAGGAAAAGAATTAAAGATTACAGTTCCAAGAAAATCTTTTCAGATTATTCTATTCCTTATTCAGATGATTTTGTTTTCAAAATCTGTTAGATGATCTCCAGGAAAAAGGAAGAAAAAGATCAACAGTATTACAGCAGAACAGCAAGATAAGAAAAAGAAAATAGGAGAAGGATACAGTCGGAAAATATACTGAAAGAAAATACAGAGTTCATCTTCCTCAAGCAGCATTCTCTCAATCTCTGAGAACATTAACTTTATTCTCTCAGATTTCAGCTGCAAGTTAAAAATCTTCAAGAGCAACAATAATCTGAGAAACCTTTTCTCTCAGATTCATCAGCTATCAAAGGAAGATCTACATTCAAGAGAAAGCTCCATCCTCAACTGTCAACTATTTTCTATCAGACAGGGGGAGCTTTACAACAACAAATGCACTAATCTTCTCTAAGATTATTGACAGAGAAGAACTTCATTACCCTCTTTATCTCATCTTGTACAGGGTTATAACTCCCTTCAAAAGTTAACCCATTGGTGGCAGGGCACCTGATTAAAAACCTGTAGTTTGGTTTGAGCACCTGATCAAAAGCTCAGTGGTGTTTGGCACCTGATCAAAAACCCATTGGTGGCAGGGCACCTGATCAAAAACCTGTAGTTTCGTTTGAGCAACTGCTCAAAAGCTCAGTGGTGTTTGGGCACCTGATCAAAAATCCATTGGTGATAGGGCACCTGATCAAAAACTTAGTGGATTCATACCAAGGGTGGTAGAAGAGTAGATGTACCCAGGTTTATTGGGGAACTACTATAGATCCTTGTGTCCTCTGTGATTCTTGTTTATTTTTTTGTGCTGTGCTGTGTTGTGTTCTTTATTTGTTTTCATAATCACTTTGCTATACACACATATATATATATCACTATTTTAACTCCTCTATAAAGATAAGTGAAAAACTTTTAATACTCTATTCATCCCCCCCCCCCCCCCCCCCTCTAGAGTAAATCTAAGATCTTACCTCCATTTCCTTTGATATCAGAGATTACTTTCAACTAATATCAGAGGCCTTTCAATTGGTATCAGAGATTGGTTGATTCTTTACAGGCTAACACCTGAATCAAAAGATCAATTAGATCTTAAATTTTTTCTAGCGTTTTATTTTTCTAAAAATCCATGGCACAGAACAAAGAATACTCAAGCACAAGACCTCCTATGTGCAATC
The DNA here is from genome assembly GCA_033032865.1 of Dactylorhiza incarnata. Classification (NCBI taxonomy): domain Eukaryota; kingdom Viridiplantae; phylum Streptophyta; class Magnoliopsida; order Asparagales; family Orchidaceae; genus Dactylorhiza; species Dactylorhiza incarnata. The sequence continues at coordinate 1,062,821 of JAWHQI010000330.1, read as the reverse complement.
TAAATAAGTTTGCACTATGGAAGGCAAGGATCAGATTATATATGAACTCTATTGATGAAGATATTTTTAATGTGATTTTGACAGGACCCCCTACTCCTACAGCAACAACAAGTGCTGAAGCAACAACAAACAATAATGTTGTTCCACCTCCTGAGTGGACAGAAGCTCAAAAGAAGCAGAGAAGTGCTGATTCCAAAGCAATGAATATATTACCACAGAGAATGTCAGATGACATCTTTCAAAAAGGTTGTGGAATGCACCTCAGCCAGAGAAATATGGACCTCCCTCAACAACATCGTTGAAGGATCTGCAGATGAGAGAAAAGAAAGAAGATCTCACCTTATCTCTCAATATGAGAATTTCAAGAAGGGAGAAAATGAGACAGTTATAGATATGTACAATAGACTTAGTCTCATAATCAATGAGCTGAAAACTTTGGACAAAGTGATCTCTATCACTGAAGTTAATGTTAAGATACTAATGTGCTTCCCCAGCACATGGGACTCTAGGATCTGGCGAATCAAGGAAGCCAGAAGCCTTAATGAGATCTCTATTGTGACCTTCTTAGGCAAATTAAAATCCTATGAGCAGCTTATCAAAACTAGAGAAGCTGAACAATCTACCTCATCTCCAGCATCCAAGAAGGAGAGAAGCATTGCTTTTCAATCAACTGAAGAGGATGACAAAGCTCTAGGAGAAATGGAGTTCATCAGCCTACTAGCATAGAGATTTTATAAAATGGCTAAGATGGACTTCAGAAAGAAGGATTCCAAATCAAGAGAAAAAACAAGGTATGATAAATCAAATTCTATAGAAATTATCTTTTTTGGTTGCAGGAAACTTGGACACATTCTACCTGAGTGTCTAGAGAATCAAAAGAAGGAGAAGAGAAAAGAGAAAGATGAGAAAAGGCACTCCAGCAAGCCATACTCCCACAAACACAAACACAAGGGAAGAGGCTTTGTAGCTGAAACATGGAGTGAAACAGAATCAGAATCTTCATCTAGCTCTTCTGATGATGAAGAGAATGCAAATGAGAATGACCAATGCTTGATGGCTGTCTATGACTCAAGCAGTGAGTCAGAACATGCATCATCATCCAGTTCTAGTGATGATGAAGATGATGAAGAAGAAAGAAACTTCTGCATGATGGCTATCAATGCCTCAGGAAGTAATTCAGAAGAATCAGAATCAAAAAATGACAGTGATCAGGTAATATCTACCTTTGATTTTAATTCAATTGAATTCAAAGATGAATTCAAAACTCTTTGTATAGATTTAATCAAATCTGAGAAAGAGATAATCTCTCTCAGAAATAAGTTGGCCGAAATGAACCAACTAAGTGAAGAAAATGCCAATCTTAAGGAAGAATTGGCTGCCTCAAAAGAACATATTGTTCTCATTGAGAACAAGTTATCTGAGGCTAAGAAATTTGAAGAATCCCTAAATGGGAGAAGTATCAAACTGATGGACATCACAAGCATAGTGAATGCCAGACTTAATGGCAAACTGGGCTTGGGTGCATCATCAAGTGATCCACACCTCCTTAAGAAGAACATTTTATCCACACCAATAAAATTCATTTCTGCCAAGAACAAAAAGGCAGTAGAAGTAGATAAAAATATCTCAAGTAAGGCTGTTAAAAATAAAGGAATTCAACAGAATTCGTCGAACGGAGCTCGAGGAAATCACTTCTTTTCGTCGAACGGAGATCGACGAACTCTGAAGACAGACCTTCAGTATAGTTATTTTTAGAATGGCGCTAGACGAAAGCACGTAACTTCTTCGAACGGTGATTGACGAATTCATCCAAATTCGTCGAACAGAAAAAATACTGAAAATCTGAAGAATTCTTATTCTCAATATACTAAAAATCCTTTCACTGAGTGGATAATTCCTCCAAGGAGATATCATCCACAAGGTTATAAGGATCAGCCTGAGATGTCTTTCATTCCAGAATTTTGTGGAAAAACAAAAGGACCCAAGATAGTCTGGGTCAAGAACAACTAGAATATTTTATGTTTTGCAGGTACAAGGCTATCCAAAAATAAAAGAATAATGGTACTTGGATAGTAGGTGCTCAAAGCATATGACAGGAAACAAAGCCAACCTAAGCAACTACAAGGCAAGACTTGGACCCAAAGTGATCTTTGGAGACTCCAACTGTGGACAAACCAATGGTTATGGACAAATCAAAGTTGGAGCAGTCACCTTCAAAGAGGTAGCTTATGTCAAGGGTCTGAAGCACAACCTCATCAGCATAAGCCAGTTATGTGATGAAGGTTATCATGTAACTTTTAACCACTCATTATGTCTTATTACCAATAATAAAACCATAAATGTATTATCTGGTATTCGACATGGAAACATTTATTTAGTCAATTTTGACTCTGCCAATTCAGATATTTGTTTATTTAATTCTATAAGTAAAACAAATGAATTATGGCATAAAAGGCTTGGACATATTAGCCTTAGAACTATATCTAAGCTTTCTAAGGACAATCTTGTTAGAGGACTGCCTTCTAGTTCATTCAAGAAGGAAGGACTCTGCAGGGCTTGTCAATTAGGTAAGCAGACCAAGAGTAGTTTTAAATCTTTATCCAAGAGTGATTCATCTAGGATTTTGTACTTACTGCATTTGGATCTCTTTGGACCCACTGCATTACAAAGTCTAGGAGGGAAGCATTATACTTTAGTTATTGTAGATGACTTCTCAAGATTCACTTGGGTGTTCTTTCTTAGGAATATGTCTGACAGCTTCAGTGTTCTGACGGACTTTCTCAGGTCCATCAAGATTGAGTACTCTACTCTAGTTGCTTTGATCAGAAGTGATCATGGCACTGAGTTTGAATCTCTTCTGATGAGAGAATTCTGTGGAAAAGAAGGGATCAGGCAATGTTTCTCTGCTCCTAGAACTCCTCAACAAAATGGGGTAGCTGAAAGGAAAAAATAGAACACTTATTGAATCAGCAACTACATTGCTTGTTGATGCTCACTTGCCACTCTCTATTTGGGCAGAGGCAGTGAACACAACAAATTATGTGTTGAACAGGAGTCTGATACATAAGCTTAAGGGTAAAACACCCTATGAATTACTTAAGATTAAGAACCCTAAAGTTAACTATTTTAAGATTTTTGGATGTAAATGTCATGTGCATAACAATGATAAGAAGTATCTCATGAAATTTTAAGCAAAATCTGCTGAAGGTATATTCCTTGGATATTCTCTTTCTAGTAAAGCATATAGAGTTTACAAAAAATCTACTTTTAATATAGAAGAGTCCATGCATGTATCTTTTGATGAAACTAATATGTTAAATGAGGAGAAGAACACCACCTCTACCAAACATACTTTGAAGGTACCAGCTCTATGTGAAGAACTAAATGGACTAAATCTACAGAATGAAGAATCACTACTTCCATTAAATGAAATAATTGAAGACAATGAAGAAGAGAAAAATCCAGATCTTGCTGATAATTCAAATCAAGTGTCAGCTGATCAAATTCCTCAAGTGGAAATTATTGTTGAACCAACTCCAATTGTTGATCACATCACAGTTAGAGATCATCCAATATCCCAAATCATTGGAGATATTTCTGCAGGTGTTCAAACAAGGCATCAACTACACCAAAATTAGATGCATACTTATTTCCTATCACAAATTGAACCTCAATCCATAAAAGATGCAGAACAAGATCCAAACTAGATTCTTGCAATGCAAGAGGAACTAAACCAATTTGAAAGGAACAAGGTTTGGGATTTGGTTCCAAGACCAAAAGGCCATCCAGTCATTAGCAACAAGTGGGTCTTCAGGAACAAGCTAGATGATCAAGGCATAATCATCAAAAACAAAGCAAGATTAGTAGCCTAAGGATATTCTCAGGAAGAAGGAATTGATTTTGATCAAACATTTGCTCCTGTTGCTAGACTTGAAGCTATAAGGATATTTCTTGCCTTTGCTGCATTCAAGAAGTTCAAAGTCTATCAGATGGATGTGAAGAGTGCATTTTTGAATGGAGATATCAAAGAAGAAGTCTATGTGGAACAACCACCAGGTTTTATCTCTCCAACTCACTCTTCTTATGTATTTAAGCTTAATAAAGCTCTCTACGGTCTCAAACAAGCTCCCAGAGCATGGTATGAGACCTTAGCTAATTTTCTTTTGGAGAATAATTTTTGTTGAGGCATTGTTGATAAAACCCTATTTTTCAGGATACATAAAAATCAAACTCTACTAGTTCAAATTTATGTAGATGATATTATTTTTGGCTCTACTGATTCAAATCTATGCAGAAGGTTTTCTAACCTAATGCAATCTAAATTTGAAATGAGTAGTATGGGTGAGTTATCTTACTTCCTTGGTCTTCAAGTGAAGCAAACTCCAAATGGCATATTCATATCACAATCTAAGTGTGCTAAGGAATTAGTGAAAAGATTTGGTATGTTTGATGCTTCTACCATGACAACACCCATGCCCTCCAATGCTGTTGTTGACACTGATGGATCAGAGAAACCTATTGATCAGAAAGTATATAGAGCAATTGTTGACTCATTACTTTACCTAACAGCTAGTAGACCTGATATAATGTTTGTTATATGTATTTGTGCTAGGTTCCAAGTTAACCCCAAAGAATCTCACCTAATTTTATTAAAAAGAATTTTGAGATATATAAAGGGTTGTCCAAATCTAGGACTCTGATATCCAACAATATCAGAATTTGAATTAACTGGATTCTCAGATTGAGATTATGCTGGATGCAGAGTAGACAGGAATCTCACCTAGGTTCCAAGCTAACCCCAAAGAATCTCACCTAATTTTATTAAAAAGAATTTTGAGATATATAAAGGGTTGTCCAAATCTAGGACTCTGATATCCAACAATATCAGAATTTGAATTAACTGGATTCTCAGATTGAGATTATGCTGGATGTAGAGTAGACAGGAAAAGCACATCAAGAACTTGCCAGTTTCTTGGTGATAGGCTAGTGTCTTGATTTTGTAAGAAACAAACATCTGTGTCTACATCAATAGCTGAAGCAGAATATATTACTGCAGGCAGTTGCTACTCACAAATATTGTGGATACAAAATCAACTTCTAGACAATAGTATCAATCTAAATAATTCAATTATATTTTGTGACTATACTAGTGCAATATCTATAGCACAAAATCCAGTACTCCATAGTAGGACTAAACACATAGAAATTACGCACCACTTTATCAGAGATAATATGGATAATAATAAAATTTGCCTACAATTCATTTCTAGTGATTTGTAAAGGGCTGATATTTTCACCAAACCCTTGGATGAAAAGAAACATATTTTCTTTATAAATCAGCTAGGAATGATAGATGGAGATTCAATTAATTAAAAATTTATATCTTCTATTTATCCCTCTCTGTGTGAAGTAAGTTCAGTAAGTTTGCTGTCTAAGCAGCTGAAACAAACTCTCAGTCTCAACTGAACAGCTGAGACTAGCTCTCAGCGCGTCTCAACTGAAACAGCTGAGACAAGCTCTTAGATGAACCTCTGAGATAAGGCCTAGGGCCGCTGAGAAGCTGTCTGGATCCACTAGGATGGGACAGAAAAATCCGCTGAGACAGCTTTCAGTCTCAACGGTTGAGCAGTTGTTTTCTCAACAGTTCAGCTGAGACAGGGAAACTTTTCCAGCTGATTATTTAGCACACCTCTGAACCTATTCCATTGTATGGAATTTCATTATAATCAAATCTATTTTTCATTTTTACTTTATGCCTACAGAAATTTCTTCTCTTTCCAGTTCCTTTGCACTTGATCTCTATTTTTCTTTTGCAGGAACAATGAAAATATTTCTTCAAAATAAAATTGCATCATTCCCTACCTCCTATACAACTGTCCCTTCTTCTAGGGGCCTAGCTCCAGGTCTTCCTGAAACTAGGCAGGGGGAGATGTTTTGAAGAAGCTCCTCTTTGTTAGGGGGAGATGCTTTCCTTTTTGATAGGGGGAGATGCTTTATGTAGAAGCTCCAAGTTTCAAGGGTAGATGTTGTATGAATAAGCAAAAATCAATTCTTGATGAAGAAGCTCCTTTATGATAAATTTCAGTTATTTGAAGAAGCTTCAGCAGTTTCAGTTTGAAGAATCAGATATGACAGATGCAAATTCAGTTCCAGTTATTTCTACAGCTCAGATAAACAGAGCAAAAGATGAAGGCAAGGATTTCTTTCAGTTCTCTACAATATCAGAATTTAGAAAGCAAGAATTTGAAAGGCAAATTCAGAGAAAGACAAAAGGTTTTGGTTATTTATTTTTATTATTTCTATTTTCAATGTAAAATTTCAAAACTCGGACTATCATATTTTATAACTGCTGAAATGTTTAAGATCTGTCAAATATATATACTCTATTGTTTTGTTGTTTATTTGTTTATTATTCAATTTTGTCAAATAGTGTCCTAACCCAAATAGGGGGAGATTGTTGGAACAACCCTATTACTGATTTTGGCTAGGATCACTATCTGTTGACTAGGACTAAGTTGACCCCAATGTATAGTCTAAGGGTCAAGGTCTTAGGCTGTTAGAACTTAAGGAAAAGATTAAGTTTCTGAGTTCGATGAACTCCATACTGCGTTCAACGAACTCCATCCTGCATTCAACGAACGGCATGCTCCAGTTCGACGAACTTGCCAAGGTTATGCGTTCGATGAACTTCATTCTATGTTCGTCGAACTTCTGTCTGCGTTCGACGAACTTGCTCTCCAGCTCGACGCACTCAGTTCTCCAGCCAGTCCAGCAATTTATTCTTCAGTTCGACGAACTCCAATTTGAGATCGACGAACTCAGCTCTGTGTTCGAAGAGCAAGTATCAAGATGTTCAGATCGACGAAAGTTCTCTCAGTTTGACGAACTCAACATTCTGTTCGACGAACTCAGCTCTCAGATCGACGAAATTTATCCTCACTTCATTTTTTCAGACAAATCAGTTATATTCTATTCTCTGATCTCAGATCGACTATCAACAACGGATCTATTCCTATCAGATAAGTCAAGGATATTATCTTTCCTCTTATTATTCTCTTATTTCAAGAAAGTGGACGTTGACACATTTTGGAAAAGGACACTTTCATGGAAAAGGAAAAGAATTAAAGATTACAGTTCCAAGAAAATCTTTTAAGATTATTCTATTCCTTATTCAGAAGATTTTGTTTTCAAAATCTGTCAGATGATCTCCAGGAAAAGGAAGAAAAAGATCAACAACATTACAGCAGAACAACAAGATAAGAAAAAGAAAATAGGAGAAGGATACAGTCGGAAAATATACATAAAGAAAATACAGAGTTCATCTTCCTCAAGCAGCACTCTCTCAATCTCTGAGAACATCAACTTTATTCTCTCAGATTTCAGTTGCAAGTTCAAAATCTTCAAGAGCAACAATAATCTGAGAAACCTTTGTCTCTCAGATTCATCAGCTATCAAAGGAAGATCTACATTCAAGAGAAAGCTCCATCCTCAACTGTCAACTATTTTCTATCAAACAGGGGGAGTTTTACAACAATAAATCCACTAGTCTTCTCTATGATTATTGACATAGAAGAACTTTATAACCCTCTTTATCCCATCTTGTACAGGGTTATAACTCCCTTCAAAAGTTAACCCATTGGTGGCAGGGCACCTGATCAAAAATCTGTTATTTGGTTTGAGCACCTGATCAAAAGCTCAGTGGTGTTTGGGCACCTGATCAAAAACCCATTGGTGGCAGGGCACCTAATCAAAAACCTGTAATTTTGTTTGAGCACCTAATCAAAATCTCAGTGATGTTTGGGCACCTGATCAAAAACCTATTGGTGATAGGGCACCTGATCAAAAACCTAGTGGATTCCTACCAAGGGTTGTAGAAGAGTAGATGTACCCAGGTTTATTGGGGAACAACTATAGATCTTTGTGTCCTCTGTGATTCTTATTTATTTTTCTGTGTTGTGCTGTGTTCTTTATTTGTTTTCATAATCACTTTGCTATACACATATATATATCACTATTTTAACTCCGTTATAAAAAATAAGTGAAAAACTTTTAATACTCTATTCACCTCCCTCCCCTTCTAGAGTAAAGCTAAGATCTAACCTCCCTTTCCTTTGATATCAGAGATTACTTTCAACTGATATCAGAGGCCTTTCATATTTAAACTCCTCAAGAAGAAGGTAGAAAATACCAGAGGAAATTGGGCAGAACAACTCACGGCAGTCCTTTGGACCCTTAGGACCACCCAGACAGGAGCAACGGGTGGAACTCCTTTCAAATTATCGCATGGATCATAAGCTTTAATACCAGTTGAGTTTGACGTAAGAAGTCCTAGAGTCTTGTTGGAAAAACAAAACGAAGACACCTGGATGGAAGGTAATGATGAAGACCTAAAGTGCAGTCTTGATCTAATTGAAGAATTAAGGGATGAAGCTGTGATAAGGCAGGAGGAAGTGAAAAGGAGAATGGCGCGATACTACGATAAAAATATAAGGATTAAAGAATTCATCGTCAGAGATTTGGTCCTACAAAAGGTCGATGCAGCAGCTAGGTCTAGCTCAGTGGGAAAGCTAAACCCAAATTGGGCAGGACCCTATATCATAAAAGAAGTGCTGAGAAATGGGGCCTATCGACTCAACACTTATGATAGGAATGAAATCACTCACACCTGGAGTGGGGATGATTTAAAACACTTCTATTCTTGATAAGTCTTTATTTTTTCCTACCTGTATAAATGATGTACTCCCTTTTTATGTTGTCATTTATACTATGCCATTACTGACACTATTTCGTATGTGTTGTGAGGATACCCAGAGGTGGGAATAAGATGCAAACTTAAGTCGCACCAAGGCAGATATCGCCGGATGACACCTGAACCCCCATGAATTTATGCTGAGCGTAACACCTACATTGACCATGGATTGCGAGGAGATTTTGCTTCCACGTAGCAGTAGCTCACCAATTTCATATGACAGGGTTCTATGTGATATCCCGGATCTTTGACGATATGTGAACACACCACTGAATCAAGGGAGGTCTTGGTGAATTCCACCTATGTCGTGCCTACAGATAGTGGCATCAGGCCATCATAGCATGTTACACTCGAACACTACTTGGATAGTCTTTCTTGAGATGAGTTCTTTCTGAGATAGGGGTAGTCTTATGCTAAGATTGCCACTTAAGTGAGGAGGAGAGGTGCCCATCTCCTTGAGAGTTCCGACCACTATAGTCGACTCTCCCTTGAACCCTGACCGAAAGGGTCATTTTGTCTGTTTTTCATCCCATGACCATTCCTAGGTCATCTCTTTTGTCCTTCCATGCATGACCATAAGGTCATTTCTTCTTCTCATTTATCCTCATGACCTTCAAGATTATATCTCTGAGGTGGTAAGTAAAATCTATAAGTGTTGATCATCTCGGACTGCGCAATATTTTCCTTGCTTCTCTGAGGACGAGCGATCTCAAGAGTCTTTGAAATGCTAAAGGGCAGCCTCGAAGTTGAGATCTCGGTGTATAAAATAGGTGGTCTCTGGTTTGGGATCGCTATTCCTGGAGCACTTGACATTATAAAAGTTTTTCCAAGTCTTTTTGATAAAACAGTCTCATGCTCGCTGGGTTTTTAATCCAGAAGAGATTTTGAAATTTATCGAGGTCGCTAGTACCCAAGTTTTATGGAATTATACATGTTCATAATAGAGCAGGGGCGGTCTGAGGGTCTTCTAATCATTGACAATTCGCTCTAAAATGAATTCATCGGCAGAGTGTTTCAGCAGGATTGATCTGCAGACTATAGGTCGTTTTATCATATTCCGTATTCAATACTCCTCACCATGAATATATGATCGATTGGTCTTGGAGCATGATTTAGAAGGTCCGGGTACAAGGAAAATTAATGCGCATGAAGTGAGTAAATTGAATGGCAAAGTTAATCTTAAAGACCTTCCATGTTGAAATTGTTGAAGTGAAGTGAAGGTGACCGGGCGGTCTATTTTTGGGTGACCACGGAGACCGCGCGATCTGTTCTGGCGGTCTGCTGGTTGGCCGGTCTGTTCTTGATTGCTGTGGTCTGTTCCCAAGTTGTTCTGCTTGGTTGGCCTATCTTCTTTGTTGGAAGACCGGGCGGTCTGTTCTTATGTAACCGCCTGTCCGGGCAGCTTGTGTTGGCGATCTGGCGACTTGTCTGAAGTCGGACAGATGGTTCTTGGTTTGCTCCTGGTGGTCTAAGGAAGGAGCGTTCTTGTGCCCGCGCGACTTGTACGCGATCTCGTGTTCACGCTACTTGTGCACGATCTGCTTGCTGATCTGCGGTCTTGGACGAATGGTTATCCAAGTGGTGTGATCGCGCGGTCTGCTCTTTGAGACCGCTGGCGATCTGGCGGGTGGTGATTGTATCTCTTTTGTGGTGGTGACGACATCCGTCTTATCGCCTATAAATTGGGGTGCATGGCCCGTCATTTATAACGAGAACTGTAAGAACTAGAGCCTGGGTTAATTCATGCGGTCTCAACTTTGAGGTCGGGCGGTCTCGGAAGCGAGTTGACTGTTTGTTGTGTTCGCAGGTTTGCGGTCAGCAGGTTGCAGTCACCTTCCTTGGTGATTCCCAGCTACTTGAATAAATAGTTTGGCAGCGGTCTGTCTGCGAACTAGTTTATGGTGTTCTTGTGCTGTTCGCATTGAGCTCAGCGATCAGGCGACCTTCAGTGGTTAGGCGATCTGAGTTGCGGTCTGGCGATAACTTCTGTTCTTCGTTCAATTCAAAAAGCTCTAGTTCGTGCGGTCTGAGGTGGCGGTCTTGCAGTGCAAGCGGTCTGTCTGTTTTCTGTTCGCGCGTTCTCAGGTCAAGCGGGGCGATCTCTGGAGTCGAGCGGTCTGTGCGGTCTGTGCGGTCTCAGCTTGTCTAGCCGCCAGATTTGTTTTGGTGTGTTTTGTTCTTCTTTCCTCCGTGATTCTTATGAATCATGTCTCGCCATGTATACCTCGCACTGTAATCAAGTATTGTGATTCAATAAAGCTTTGTGTTGCTGTGTGGCATATTGTGGTTGTTTGGCTATAACTCAGTTGATGCAACTCCTGCTTACTCCTAAACGATTCAAATAAAAATTTTAACATGGTATCAGAGGTAGGTTCCTGGAGTGGATAAGCAGTGATCAACTTGAATTGCCATCGTCTTTGTGAAGAAGAGACCACATAGATTTCCATGGAAGGTGGATACACAAGAGGGCTTGGTATTGAACTCCTCACATCGACTAACTATAAGAAGTGGAGGTCGTGTATGGAGAGTTACTTACTTGGCGAGGATCTATGGGAGATAGTTGGAGGAGAAGACACGCAAGAAGTGTTTCTAGCAGGAGATAATATGGCAGAGGTGAGACTTTGGAGAAGGACTAATGCTAACGCAGAGTTCACACTCAAGAGGGCTATCTCACCAGAGCTATTTGATCACATCATTGGATGTAAATCTGCTGCTGATATTTGGACGTCTTTGGACGGGTTGTATAATAAGAAGAATGTAGCTCGTCTACAGTCTCTTGAAAATGAGTTGGCGAAGGCCTTTCAAGGTAATCTTTCTATTTCTACCTTCTTTCTCAAGATGAAGAACCTCACAGCAGAGATTTCTGCATTGGACCCTGATGAGCCCATCTCGGAGGCAAAACTGAAGAGGCATATCATCCGCGGGTTGCGGAAGGAGTATCTTGCCTTTGTGACTTCAGTTCAGGGTTGGGCAAATCAACCATCTCTGTTGGAGCTGGAGAACTTACTTGCTTCGCAGGAAAGTTTGGCAAGACAGATGGTAGGGACTTCTATCTCTGGGGGAGATAGTGATGTGTTGTTCTATGGAAAGAAGAAGAAGAAGAAGTGGGAGAAGAAGAAGCCAGGTCAGGATGGACCCTCTACTTCAGGTCAGCAAGATAGAGGTTATGCTTCTAAGTCTGATGGGAAGAAGAAGGGAGAGGGACCAAGGTTCTTCTTGTGTAATAAGACCGACCACTTCAAGAAGGATTGTCGGGTTAATCTTCAGTCGGGACATGTGGCGGAGAAGGAGAAGCCAAAGTTTGATGAAGCTGGATGGGGAGGAGCCTTTGCGGCTAATATGACGGTGATGCCCGTTAAGGCCTTGGCTGCCATCAACTTCGAAGAGGATTGGATCGTGGATTCAGGGTGTGGACATCACCTCACCGGGGATGAATCAAAATTCTCTTCTTTGGCGCCTTACTCAGGTAACGATGCTATCATTACGGCTGATAATTCTATTCATGCAGTAGAACAAGAAGGTGTTGTCTCACTGAGCAGTGATAAGGGTCCACTCACATTGAGGAGTGTTTATCATGTGCCTAGTATGAGGAAGAATCTCTTCTCTGTGAACAATGCGGTGGATGCCTTGTATCACGTTCTGTTTGGCCCAACAGAAGTGAAGTTTCTTAAAACTCAACCGGAGATAAAGGGAGATGTTATCCATGTTGGAAAGCGGGTTAAGGACTTGTTCGTTTTATCGACAAGTACCTATGTTGATAAGATGAAGACCAACGATAGCGCGGCTATCTGGCATGAAAGGTTGGGGCATGTTGGTATGGACAAATTGAAGGCTATGGCGGTAAGGGGCCTTGTCAATTGCTTGCCTAGCTTGTCCTCTTATGGAGACGGTCATGTTTGTGCGGGATGTCAGTTTGGTAAGTCTCATCAACTTCCATTTGATAAATCACAAACAAGATACAAAGCGTCGTTGGATTGCATTCACGGTGATTTGATGGGACCGACTGCCACCCCAAGCCTTGGAGGCAACAGATATATATTGGTGTTGATTGACGATTACACCAGATATGTCTGGGTGTATTTTCTGAAAGAGAAGTCGGAAGCTTTTGCAAAATTCGTGGAGTTCAAGGAGCTGGTGGAAGGTCGGTTAGGCCTGCGGGTGAAAAAATTGAGAACTGACAATGGTGTGGAGTTCACCTCTGGTGAGTTCTCAAGTTTTTGCAGGAAGCACGATGTCTAGAGAGAGCTCACTTGTGCCCATACTCCACAGCAAAATAGCATTGCGGAGAGGAAGATCCATCATCTAACGGAAACCTGCAAATGCTGGCTTCATGCCAAGAGTATCCCAAAGTCCTTCTGGGCAGAGGGAATGTCTTGTGCAGCTTACGTCATCAACATGATGCCTCTAAGTCCTATTGATGGCGCAAATCTTAGCACACCGCTAAAGACGGTAGTAAGACTGCGGCACGAAACGGCAGTGTACCGATCGTTCAAGTAATATAAAATGGGAATGAATCCCCAAGTATCGATCTCTCAAGGAACACAGTAAGGTGGAGTTAACGTTCGAGGAAGGACTTGAGATCGAAGTCCTTTGGGTCGGATGAATTGCGGACACGGGGGTTGATTTGGTTTGTGGAAAATAAAGAGAAAAAGCTACAACTACTCCTATGCAATGCCGCTATGCAATGCTTCGCTCGGCGGGATGGAAGACTACGTAGGCCTTGAACGCGCTACTTCGTAAGGGTGGATGGACGAGTAGGCAAACGGATCGAACTATGCAGGCCTTGAGCGCGCTGCTTCGTTAGGCGGGATGGAATACGGGCCGCGATGCCACGCTTCGGTAGGCGGGTGGACGAGAAGGCAAGCGGATCAAACTATGCAGGCCTTGAGCGCGCTGCTTCGTTAGGCGGGATGGAATACACGGGCCGCTATGCCACGCTTCGGTAGGCGGATGGACGAGTAGGCTAGCGGAATGAGGGTCGCAAGCACCTCTTCGACAAGCACGCCACTAGCAATTGCTAGGGCGGCACCGGACACGGTGGTGGAGTGGAAAATGGAATGGGGCGCTCCTCAAGCACACAAATAAACAAAAACGGTATTTCACATAGACATGAAATATATAGAAATAAAAGCAGGTTTAAGTGCTACTTCATCTTAATACATAGATCTAACTACATACATACATCAATAAGAAGAGAACAAGGCAAGAAATCGACCGAATCCGAAGGCTCGTTGGAGATTCACGGTTGGAATCGCCGGGTTGTCAATCCGCATCCAAGCTCGGTCCGCAACTACGTCCGGGGTAGAGAGAGCTGTCACGACTCTCCAATGGACCCGTCTTCTTCGTGTCACGATCCGGTAGAGGTTGCAAACTTCCTCTTGCTCGATGGAGATGGCGGCTAGATCTCTCTTTGAAGCTCTTGGATGAAGGAGGAGGCCGAGAGGAAACTCCGGCTCAAGATTGGCGTGAAGAGCAAGCCCGGAGCACCTCCATATGGTGGGCGACGGTGGAGGGGTGAAACTGGGCGGAACCGGGCGGAAAACGGCGCTGAAAATCGGGATGATGACCTAAAATCGCGAGCAGGGAATTTATAGGCGCTGGAATTAAACAGTGCGCACGGTCAATGGCGCACGACCAGTGGTCGTGCGCACTAGAATCCTATGATCGTGCGCTCTGCCTGGACGGAGCCTGCAAAGACAGAAATTATAAAATAACATGTTCGCACGACCAGTGGCGCACGACCGGTGGTCGTGCGCACTGGAGTTGATGGTTGTGCGCACTACAGCAAACAGAACTCGGAAATTTAATGGCACTGAAAGTGGCACTTGATAGCACATGAATACTACTAATGACAATAGGCACAAAAATCACACCAAAGTGGGCCTAGAAGTGCACCTAGCATGAAATATCAAATATGAACTATAACAGGGCTAATGTGCGGTGAAATGACTAAATAAACGGCACAGATGAGTCCATAAAAGTGTATATGATCAGGACTCATCACCTATCAACATGAAGACCCCTCACGAACTAATGTTCAAGGAGAAGCCGAGTGTTGCGCACCTTCGGGTGTTCGGGTCAACCTGTTATGTGCATATTCCTGATGCTCTTCGGACAAACTAGATGCGAAAGCAAGGAAGCTAGTCTTTGTTGGGTATGATGAGCGGAAGAAAAGATGGAGATGCATGGATCCTGAGACACGAAGATCAGTGGTATCCCAGGATGTGGTGTTCGATGAAGTGACTTCCTACAAGGGGAGTTCAGGAGTTGAACTACCGGAGAGCAGGGTTGATGAAGAAGGGAAAGCTGTGGGAAGTCTTCTTGTGGAGTTGCCTGTTTCACCAGGAGCTCCAGCTATATCAAGCTCTGAGATGGAGGCTTCAGTTCTGGAAGCAGGGGGAGCAATGCTCCAAGTTCATCTGGAAGAGGAGCTAGCACAGAAGAAGCAGTTGAGGAGGTGGTTAGTCAGGAGCAACCTCTTAGGAGGTCAAAGAGGACTATCAAGCCACCTAATCGATACACAGGAGGAAACATGGTGAGCTTTGTCTCATGTTTCTTTGCTGGTCCCTTGGATGAGAGAGAGCCGTCGAGCTTTGAGAAAGCCAAAGGCGTGAAGCAGTGGGACATTGCTATGCAAGAGGAGATGGATTCTCTCAAGAAGAATGAGACTTGGTCTCTAGTGCCCAGGCCCAAGGGCATTACCCCTGTGACATACAAGTGGGTTTATAAGCTCAAGAAGAAAGCTGACGCCACGATCGAGCGATACAAGGCTCGCCTTGTGGCTCGCGGGTTCTCACAGTAGTATGGAGAAGATTATGATGAGACGTTCAGTCCAGTGGCAAAGATGACTTCGGT
Organism: Dactylorhiza incarnata; assembly: GCA_033032865.1. NCBI lineage: Eukaryota > Viridiplantae > Streptophyta > Magnoliopsida > Asparagales > Orchidaceae > Dactylorhiza > Dactylorhiza incarnata. The sequence goes on along the minus strand of JAWHQI010000330.1, from coordinate 1,047,217 downwards.
TCGATTTGTTATTGCTTTGGCGGCTTCTAGTGGATGGGAGATTTGACAGCTCGATGTGAAGAATGCTTTCTTATACGGAGAGATTGACAAGGATATCTTCATGATCCAGCCACCGGGCTTCATCTCGGAGGAGTGTCCGGACTACGTCTGCAAACTGAAGAAGGCTCTGTATGGGTTGAAGCAAGTGCCTCGGGCATGGTATGGGAAGATCGCATAGTATCTTCTATTCTGTAGGTTCTTTGCTTCAGACTCTTATTCTAGCTTGTTCGTCAAGAAGGAGGGAGCGCTTCGGGTTATTGTTCTGCTGTATGTGGATGACATGATCGTCACCGGGAACTCGAAGGAGGTAGTAGCGAGGCTGAGAGCTGATCTTACTATCAGGTTTGAGATGAAGGATCTGGGTGAACTTCACCATTTCCTTGGACTCGAGGTGCAGAGGCGGGAGAGCAGAGTGCTCGTTTCTCAGGCTGGATATGCAGAGCAGATCGTTCTACGATTCAGCATGGAGGAAGGGAAGAGCAGCTCTATACCTCTGGAATAGCATCATAAACTTCGGAAGGATGAGGGAAGAGTTCTATCTGATCCGTTGGTGTTCCGAGCTCTGGTTGGGAGCTTTATTTACTTGACCATCACGAGGCCAAATATTTCTTATGCAGTTGGCAAAGTGAGTCGGTACATGGCGGAGCCACGGAAGCCTCATCTTCTAGCGGCGAAAGGATTTCTGAAGTATGTGAAGTCGACCTCTGATTTGGGTCTCCTATATAGGAGAGGGTCAAGCTTGGAGTTGCATGGATACATGGATGCTGATTAAAGGGGAGATGTGGATGATTTGAGATCAGCGTCTGGTTATGTCTTTATGATGGGCCCCACAGCTATTTCTTGGTGCAGCAAAAAGCAGGACTCGCTGTCCGTATCTACCACAGAAGCGGAATACAAGGCTTCGGCCTTGGCAGCTCAGGAAACCGTTTGGCTTAGGAGGTTGGTGGACGATGTTCATGAGGAGGTTCTAGGTCCCACTATGCTACGCGGGCACAATGAGAGTGCTCTCAAGCTGGTTAATAATCCAGTCTGTCACGCGAGGACCAAGCATATTGAGATTGAGCACCATTTCATTCATGAAAAGGTGTTGGGAGGATCTCTTATGGTCAAGCATGTTCAGAGTGTGGACAATGTTGCAGACATCTTCACAAAGCCTCTGGCAAAAGGACTGTTTACTCGGTTGCGGAGTTTACTCAGGTTAGTTTCCACTTCCCACTTCAAGGGGGAGTGTTGAAATTGTTGAAGTGAAGTGAAGGTGACCGGGCGGTCTGTTTTTGGGTGACCGCAGAGACCGCGAGGTCTGTTCTGGCGGTCTGCTGGTTGGCCAGTCTGTTCTTGATTGCTGTGGTCTGTTCCCAAGTCGTTCTGCTTGGTTGCCCTTTCTTCTTTGTTGGAAGACCGGGCGTTCTGTTCTTATGTAACCGTCTGTCAGGGCGGCTTGTGCTGGCGATCTGGAGACTTGTCTGAAGTCGGCCAGATGGTTCTTGGTTTGCTCCTAGTGGTCTAATGAAGGAGCGTTCTTGTGCCCGCGCGGTCTCGTGTTCACACGACTTGTGCATGATCTTCTTGCTGATCTGCGGTCTTAGACGGAAGGTTGTCCAAGTGGTGTGATCGCGCGGTCTGCTCTTTGAGACCGCTGGCGATCTGGCGGGTGGTGATTGTATCTCTTTTGTGGCGGTGATGACATCCGTCTAGTCTCCTATAAATAGGGGTGCATGGCCATCATTTATAACGAGAACTGTAAGAACTAGAGTCTGGGTTAATTCATGCGGTCTCAACATTGAGGTCGGGCGGTCTCGGAAGCGAGTTGACTGTTTGTTGTGCTCACTGGTTTGCGGTCAGCAGGTTGCGGTCTCCTTCCTTGGTGATTCCCGGCGGCTTGAATAAACAGTTCGGTAGTGGTCTGTCTGCAAACTTTTTATGGTGTTCTTGTGCTGTTCGCATCGAGCTCAGCGATCAGGCGACCTTCAGCGGTTAGGAGATCTAAGTTGCGGTCTGGCGACAGCTTCTGTTCTTCGTTCAATTCAATAAGCTCCAGTTCGTGCGGTCTGAGGTGGCGGTCTTGCAGTGCAGGTGGTCTGTCTGTTTTCTGTTCGCGCATTCTCAGGTCAAGCCGGGCGATCTCTGGAGTCGAGCGGTCTGTGCGGTCTCAGCTTGTCTAGCGGCCAGATTTGTTATGGTGTGTTTTGTTCTTCTTTCCTCCGTGATTCTTATGAATCATGTCTCTTCATGTATACCTCGCACTGTAATCAAGTATTGTGATTCAATAAAGCTTTGTGTTGCTGTGTGGCATATTGTGGTTGTTTGGCTATAACTCAGTTAATGCAACTCCTGCTTACTCCTAAATGACTCAAATAAAAATTTTAGCTGTTTGATCACATTTTCATTTCGAAGTAGTCGTTGAGGAAATAATTTATGAGATTGCGTAAATCATATAATAAAAATAGAAATATGTATAAAACTAGGTGCGGCGAAACAGCAAAGGTATGCAAAAGTTACTTTCTCATTTCAATTTCATTCAAGATGTCATTACAGGTAGGGCGATCTAAAAATCTGGCCATTTTCTCAAAGATGAATACATCAAAAGAAAGGAAAAATATCCTCCTATATCATCTTCTTCTTTGTACAACCCCGATATTCGCCAGGCGAGGAAGCGCGGTGTGAGAAGGCAACAGGAGGAAGGAAATAATAAGACCCTAGGACCGAAGACCTCGGGAAAGGGATCTAGGAGGAATCTCTCTTGGAGGACTCGCTGAGAGGCGAGCGAGAAGGGTCGGCGAGATAAACACTCGCAGGTGATTTAAAGAAGTTTCCTGAGTTCGACGAAGGGGATGCTGCGTTCGACGAACTCTTCCGAGTTTGTCGAGCCCACCGGTGGTCGTCGAGCCTGCCCCTGTTCGAGGAAATCACTAGCAGTCACGAAATCTTCTATGCTCATTAAAGCCAAAGGGACGGTCTCGCAAGAGGAGCTGCGAGATACAGACCTCGGCAGATATCTTCAAAGGACTGGGCCAAGCGAGGGCTGGCAAGTCAATACCTCGCAGGCCGCTGGCGGGAGAGACCCCTTGTTCAGTAAAGAGGTGTTCGGCGAAACGTGTTCAGTACGCGGCAAAGTTAATAGGCGATTGATGAATAGAAAATATTGCATATTTTTAATACATATATATTTATGTATATATAATAATAATAGTATATATATATAATAATAATAGTATGTATATAATAAATAATAATAAGTATACATATGTAATAATAAGTATAAATAATAATAATATATAACTATATATATAAATAAATATTTGCAGAATTCCTCCCGTTCGACGAACTCAGCCCGAGCTGAGTTCGTCGATCTCTCCGCTCACTGAGTTCGTTGACCTCTCCCCCTCCGTGCTCGCAGATCGACTAAACTAAATAATATATATATTATATCAAACATTATATAATTTCTGCCGTCGTTCGACTAAATCCCGCAGTTTGACTAAAACAAGGCGTTCGACGAACTCAGCCCGATGAGACTAGGCGTTCGACTAACTAATTCTATATCTTTATTATATAAAGCAATACACATATCTTCAAAGGCACACCATAGATCTCATCTGAACCGTCCGATCAAAGCATGATCCAAATCGGTCACACGGTGAAATGATCGTTTTGCCCTCCGTCGGAACGAAAAATTGGTGGACCTGCGCGGCTCGGTCAGGCCGCGGATCCCGGGAGGCGGCGGCCGCGTGCTCAGGCGTGGTCGGGCGGTTGCACGACAGGCGAGCCAGGCGGCCTGGTCGGGTGCGCTCAAGCGGGGCTGCTCGAGTGCGCGCGGACGGGCTGGCTAGGCAGTCAGTTCAAACCTACAGCGGGTTTCCGCTATATAAATAGCGGAAACCCTCTACAGTTGGCGATGTGGGACTAAAAATCCCACATCGCCATTCAGCGGGCGGGGCCCGCCTGTGGGCCCAGCCTGCGATTGTTTTAAAATTAGATAAAACAAAAAATGTTTTTGGAATATTAAAAAACTCAGCCCCGTCGGTGACAGTAATAAATCGCTTCTCTGACCTCGCGTCGTCCGCTGCCACGGAGACATGGCGCCGCCCGCTGCAGCCGCCGCGTCTCCCGCCTACCGCCCCTCCGCGCTCGCCGCGTGCCCCTCCACCGCTTACACCGCCTCGCTACGCCGCCGTCTATCCAAATTCCTGCAGCCTATTTTCTTCCTCGACGCGTGCCGCTCGATGGCCTCTGACCTCCCGACTTCTACTTACGCCACGCAACCTATCGCCGCTCAAACTTCCGGCGCTCCATCTGCAAATGACACCTGAACCTGCCGCCTCCACGACATCACAATGCGTACAATAACCCCTTCCATCTTCTGTATTCTACCGCTGATTATTCTCCACTGAAATCCCTCCCAGGACTCGCCACTTTGTGCGGAATCGGTTGAAATCGACGTCTCTCTGCTTCTTCCTCCCTTCAGGAGTCGCTGCAGGTGCGATAATTTGTTATCTTCTCCGCTTATGTTCATCGTGGGTTGCTTTTTTGCATATGTTCTGCATAGCTTATGTTCATCGTGGGGTGCTTAGCTTTAAATCAGTTCCATATTTCCTCTACCATAATCCTCAAATAACTTGACATCTATTGAATCTCGGGCAGCACTCAAATAGGATCACATGGAAAGGCTGTCCCCATATTGTTGGGGTAAGATTTGTAATGATTATATGATGATAAGGTGGAATGGACGTCTGCGATTTGTTGATTGCTGTTGCAGCTGCATCATGGTAGCTGCTTCACCTGACCAAAAATGCCGCAACATACGCATTAATTAAATAGACCTAGCTGTTGCAGCTGTTGAATTAGTGTTACATGAAGTGAGTTAAATAGATCTACCTGTTCACAATCATATGGTGTTTTATTTATAGTATTCAGTAGTCACATGGTTTCAAAGTCTCTTCCTCATATGATAAATCTTGGCAAACATTAGTTAAAAGGACTGTTTAGTTGGCCAAAATTCATTGCCCTTGGGTTTGTTTGGCAGGTAATTGTTGTTGCAGCTGCATCATGGTAGCTGCTTCACCTGAGCAAAAATGCCGCAACATACGGATTAATTAAATAGATGTAGCTGTTGCAGCTGTTGAATTAGTATTATATGAAGTTAGTTAAAGCCTGAAGATTCTTCTGATATTGTTTGGCTTTGTTTTCTTTGGATCTTTCAATCATTGTTTCTTATTTTCAGTGTGCTCGAATTTACCTCTTTCTCAAAAAGTCTAACTTCCACTACAAATCTTTATAAGACATGGTCACTTTATGATGTCATCCTTTAAAGTTTGATGGCTTCTTCATTACCATTGTGAGGGAATGTATGAAGATTAATTCTCTTTTAGATATGACCAATCATTTTAGGTTTACTTTAACTATGTCATCTTTATATCTTTTGCGGTAAGCCTCTACCTTGATATATCAATATTATGATTATTTTTTGTCCAAGGTGATTTACTTAACCTATGGTGGATCAAACTTGGCATACGAGCTTCAAATTACGTGGGTTGAATGATTCATCTATTGTCTATTCTCTCTGCCTCACTTTTCACATTTTCAGAGTAAATTTATGTGCTGCTATGATAAAATAATTACGCAACGTCAATTTCAGTGTTCTGTCATTCAACCTCATATTCATGCTTGCAAATTCTATTGATTTGCATTATTTTATGATATTTCTTATAACTTATAAATGGTTATTAGTTCATCTAATTAGATTTTCAACGTTTGGGGATGTCGAGGCCAAACGTCCATCGGCGCACGCCTTTGATTCCATGTATGGCGAATATTTGAGAAGTCATAAACCTCACGCCACTCCTCTCTTTCTTTTCATCTCTTATTTCATTTATTGCTCCTCACCTATTTTTTTCAATTCCTTCCTTGCTTGCAGCTTCTGGATTCTACTTTCACTGTTGCTTTTCATCTGACAAACATTTTTTATGTTCTGTTTAGGTTCCACTACTTCTGCCTTCCTCCGCTATGTACCTTGAGCCCCTTCTCCTCCACTGATGTCTTTCTCTCTTACGCCTTGCGCTGTCTTACCCACGATATGAGAAGTTCTGCATTTTCTCTGTCTCAGATGTGCTGCTGAATTTGTTCTTTGGTTGCGGGCGAAGCCCACTTGGTTGCGGGCGAAGCCAGCTTGGTTGCGGGCGAAGCCCGCTTGGTTGCGGGCGAAGCCCTCATTGATGCGGCCGAAGGCCGCCCGAGAGCATCGAGCACGGGCGTAGCCCGTGCGAAGATGCTCATATATCTATATATATATATATATTATCAACTATATATATATATATATATATATATATCTGTCTGCAGGTGTTCGACGAACTCCCAGATCGACTTTCGTCGAGCTCTCTCCCCAAGCTTCGTTCGACGAATTACCGCTAGCTCTTCCTTCCAGCAAGCTGTCCTGCCACCTCTCTCCTTCTAGAATCTGCCAGCTGCTACCCGCACCCCATAGTGTTCAAGTCAATCTAGCCAACTACAGTCAAACAGCCAGCTGCTGTTTTCTTTTTCCTTTTTTGCTAAATGCAGCCCCACTTTTGCCTATAAATAGAAGGGGTTGGCTGTTGTTTTGTGGGTTCACAAATCTTTATTAATTTTTGGATTTGTGTTCCAATTTTGTCCTTTTTTTGTTTTGTTCATCATGTTCTTGTTTTTCTTTTTCTTAAGTTTTGTTGTGTGTGTGAGTGTATGAGATTAGTTTTTCTTCTTTTATTTTAATTTTCTAAATTTTTGTTGTGTGTGTGAGTGTATGAGATTAGTTTTTCTTCTTTTATTTTAATTTTCTAAATTTTTGTTGTGTGTGTGTGTATGAGATTAGTTTTTATGCTTTCATAGATTAGTTTTTATGCTTTTATAATTTAGTTTTTATGCTTTCATAATTTAGTTTTTATGTTTTCATAATTTAGATTTTCATGCTTTCATAAACTTAGCTTTTCATGCTTTCGTAAACTAGATTTTATTGCTTTCTTTAAAGCTTTCATAATTAGATTTTCTGCTTATTTACGGCTTTCATAACTTAGCTTTTTTGTCTTTTCTATCGCTTTTCTTGGTTTTTGCTAAACCCACACCAAGCCCGTGATTGTTATCATTTTTGTTTTCAAATTAATGCACTTATCATCTTTTTAATATCCGATAAAACAATAGCCGTAGCTCGAAGTAACAATACTCGACGGGACCCAGGACTAAATTCGACCTTGATATGATTTTTCTAAATCGTATATACTACACGCGATAGGTGCGCTTGCCTCCTACGCCGTAAAATATTTTCTTATCAAGTTTTTGGCGCCGTTGCCGGGGAGTTTCATCGATATTGCTAAAAAAGTATACACTATTGATTTTATCATCTTTAAAAAATCAAAAAAATTAAAAAACCCCAAAAAGCCCAAAAATATATGTTTTCTCTTTTTCTTAACCTTTAATTTGTAAATATAAAAAATTAAAAACCAAAAAAATGATGAAATATTCTTATAAAAAAAATTCCAAAAAATTTATTTTTTTTCTCTCTCTTTTTTGTTAAGTATTAATATATAGATATATTATATCCTTTTTTATCATCCATTATAAATAAACAAAAAAAAATGATGATGATGAAAAAGTTAGAAAAATACAAAAAAATATTTGTTCTATTTGTATTTGTTTCATTAAGTTTTTATATGCATATTTGAAAACATATTATTTCAAATTTCAAAATGAAAAAAATAATGAAAGACTTTAAAACCAAAATCAAAATGAATTCTAGGAATTTTAAGATAGGACAATAGATCGTTTTCTCAAAGTAGGATTACTCGACAGACCCGAAAGGGGATTTTTGTCGATATTTTGAAAAGAGGAAACCCCGTAGCTTTTACCTTATTATTTCTACGTTTTCTTCTTTGCTTTTTCATTTTAAAGATTTTCTTTATTAATTTTGTTTTTTTCTTATGTTTTAATATAAATTTGAATATGCGTATTTCAAAAATGATGAAAATACATTTAGAAAACTCCAAAAAAAATATATGTGGTTTTACTTTATATATATATTTCATTCTTTTTGTGATATAAAAAAAAACCAAAAATCATAAATGTTCTTTTTACTTTGTTTTTCTCTTTTTTGTTCTTATTATTTTTGTTCCTTTTTTTAGTATCATTATGTATATAAATGTACATATAAGAAAAATCCAAAAAAATTAATATAATATTGTATCTTTCTTTTTGTAAATACCTTTTTCCCTTTTTTTCTTTCTTTCTTATTTTTATTTTTAGGTTTTATATATGTAAATTATATATATAAATATTTGGCTAAATTTTGAAAAATAAAAAAAACTGATGATGGAAAAACTAAAAAAAATCCCACAAAAAAAAATTAATTAAGTATTTTTGGCTTTCTTATTTTTTCATCTTTCCTTTTTTCTTGCTTTTCTTTTTTGGTAAGTGTTTATATATATTTTTATCATATTAAAAATCCAAAAAATGATGAAAATATTGATTTGAAAAATCCAAAAAAATATATGTTTTTTTTTCTTTCTTAAGTTTTATTACTTATTAAGTTTTATTTTGTATATAAATATGCATAAAGAAAAAATGATATGATTTCTATTTTATTTTCATTAAGATTATCTATGCATATTTAAATAAAACAAAATAATACTCTAATTAAAATGACAAAATAATGGAAAATTTTGAAACATAAATCAAAAAGAATTTTTGGAATTTTTGAGATAGAATAATAGGTAGTTTTCTCGAAGTAGGATTACTCGACAGACCCGAAAGGGGATTTTTGTCGATATTTTGAAAAGGTGAAACCCTATTACTTTTATCCTTTCATTTCACTTCTTCTTCTTTGCTTTTTTATTTTAAAGTTTCTCTTTATTTTTCTTATTTTTATTAAGTATAAAGGTTTATATATATATGCATATTTTAATAATGATGAAAATATGTGTTAGAAAGATCTCCCAAAAAAAATATATAGTTTGCTTTATGTATATATGTTTTATTTTTTTTGTAACTAAGAAAAATTGGAAAAACAAATAAAAAAATTATATATATATGTATATGATTTTATTATTTTTACCCCCCCCCCCCCTTTTTGTAAATAACCTTTATTATTATGTTTTAACATCTTTTGCAGGTAATTATTCCGGTTATCCCGTCTCCAAAATAGGGGCGTGTTTTTTTCCCCCTGCTTTTTCCCCCTTGTATTTTCTTTTTCCTCTTTTTCATGCTTTTGTACATATATAGAATTGTTCCTCATCCTTACTTCAACATTGGGGACAATTTTGATTTTAAGTATGGGGGTATGGTATGATGTTTTCCCCCTTTGTAATTATTGTCCCCCATTTTTACTTAGAAAAAACCAAAAAATGACAAAATAAATAAAATAGCAAAATTTGTTACAACATAAAAAATTATTTGTTATAACATAACAAAATTTGTTATGACATAATAAATTATGTTGCAACATCTTTGTCCCTCTTATAAATGTTTATGTCCCTCTTATAAATGCTTATAAATTATGTTGCAACATCTTTGCAACATCTTTGTCCCTCTTTTCATTTCTCTTTTCTTTTTGTAAAAATTTAATATGTAAATAGGAAATCAAATGAAAAATCCAAAAAAATCATTAATTAACTTAGAAAAAAAACACAAAAAAAATAATAATAATATATATAGTATATTATCCAAAAAATATATGAAAAAATCAAAAATAATAATATATATATCTTAAAAACTCCAAAAAAATGATGAAAAAACTGATCAAAAAAATCAAAAAAAAAAAGAAAAGAATAAAACCCCTACTTAGTTTTTGTTACTTCTAAGGCTAGGTTAGGTTTATCTTTAAGCGTTTTTCATTATTTATGATTTACTAAATCATTTTTTTTATTTCATGGTTTGAAAAATTTAAATCGAGGAATTTTAGTAGTAAAAAATATTTTGTGATTTTAATTCAATTTGAGAACAAAATTTTTAGCACTACCTCGGGTTTACCCTAAATAGATTCCTTTTTGTATTATATTGGCAAACCATCTTTAGATTCAATTATTCTAACTCTAAACTTGTGAAACTTTAGGAATATTCTAATCTACTAAATTTTGCTCTCAAATCCTTTTTTATTATTCTAGTTTTTCTTTTGAAACCCTCACCCCTTCAGCTTGGCATAAAAAAAGTAAAAGAAGAAGTTTTAAAAGAAATCCTGTGTCAATGGAAATAAAAAGATTCCGTAAACACAGGCACCCAATATTGTTAAAAGAAATCCCGTGTCAATGGGAATAAAAAATAAAATTCCGTAAACACGAGCATTGGGTTAAGTTTAAAAAGATTTCAATTATCCCCCGTAAACCAACGCTGGGAATCAAAGAAAAACCACCAAAAAGGTGGGGTGAGAGGATAAAACCTATCACCCCTAAATCCAAGCACTCTTCTTTTTTGCCAAGGCTACCTTTTTTCCCTACCCCTTAGCCAATAAAATTGTAGCCTAGATTTTAATTTAAAAAAGTTTGAGAGAGCATAATTAGTAGGCTTTATTTATTCTTAAAAACTTTCTTAAAAAAGTTAAAGTTTTATATAATTCTATTCTAATTAAAAGGTACCAAAGACTGCAATAATCGAAGCTATTTAGCTAACTTTAGAAGTCTCGCTAAAACTTTTTCGCTCTTTTTAAATCATCTTCATAATTTAGGACTTACCTCTTTAAATCTCCTAAATTTATTTTGATCTTACTTTTGATTTAATAAAACTTTAGTAAATTAGAAATTTTATTAACGTCTTATAGGTATCCCTTACTTTTGCTCTGGAATAGCAAAAGCTTAAGTATGGGGGTATTTGATGAATAGAAAATATTGCATATTTTTAATATAATTTCTAGCCTAATTTAGGTATTTTTGTACATGCAATATGTAAATTATTGAAATAATAGCTTGTTTTATCTTGTTTGTAAATATTATAAGTATAAATAAATATTGATATATTTTTAATACATATATATTTATGTATATATATAATAATAATAGTAATAATAATAGTATATATATAATAATAATAGTATGTATATAATAAATAATAATAAGTATACATATGTAATAATAAGTATAAATAATAATAATATATAAATATATATATAAATAAATATTTGCAGAATTCCTCCCGTTCGACGAACTCAGCCCGAGCTGAGTTCGTCGATCTCTCCGCTCCCTGAGTTCGTTGACCTCTCCCCCTCCGTGCTCGCAGATCGACTAAACTAAATAATATATATATATATATATATATATATTATATCAAACATTATATAATTTCTGCCGCCGTTCGACTAAATCCCGCCGTTTGACTAAAACAAGGCGTTCGACGAACTCAGCCCGCTGAGACTAGGCGTTCGACTAACTAATTCTATATATATCTCTCTATATATATTATCAACTATATATATATATCTGTCTGCATGTGTTTGACGAACTCCCATATCGACTTTCGTCGAGCTCTCTCCCCAAGCTTCGTTCGACAAATTACCGCTAGCTCTTCCTTCCAGCAAGCTGTCCTGCCACCTCTCTCCTTCTAGAATCTGCCAGCTGCTACCCGCACCCCATAGTGTTCAAGTCAATCTAGCCAACTTCAGTCAAACAGCCAGCTGCTGTTTTCTTTTTCCTTTTTTGCTAAATGCAGCCCCACTTTTGCCTATAAATAGAAGTGGTTGGCTGTTGTTTTGTGGGTTCACAAATCTTGATTAATTTTGGGATTTGTGTTCCAATTTTGTCCTTTTTTTGTTTTGTTCATCATGTTCTTGTTTTTCTTTTTCTTAATTTTTGTTGTGTGTGTGAGTGTATGAGATTAGTTTTTCTTCTTTTATTTTAATTTTCTAAATTTTTGTTGTGTGTGTGTGTGTATGAGATTAGTTTTTATGCTTTCATAGATTAGTTTTTATGCTTTTATAATTTAGTTTTTATGCTTTCATAATTTAGTTTTTATGTTTTCATAATTTAGATTTTCATGCTTTCATAAACTTAGCTTTTCATGCTTTCGTAAACTAGATTTTATTGCTTTCTTTAAAGCTTTCATAATTAGATTTTCTGCTTATTTACAGCTTTCATAACTTAGCTTTTTTGTCTTTTCTATCGCTTTTCTTGGTTTTTGCTAAACGCACACAAAGCCCGCGATTGTTATCATTTTTGTTTTCAAATTAATGCACTTATCATCTTTTTAATATCCGATAAAACAATAGCCGTAGCTCGAAGTAACAATACTCGACGGGACCCAGGACTAAATACGACCTTGATATGATTTTTCTAAATCGTATATACTACACGCGATAGGTGCGCTTGCCTCCTACGCCGTAAAATATTTTCTTATCAGCGATCTCACAGGATGGCTCACGACCTTAGAGCTTCAGCTTCCAGCGAGCTCAATTATGCACTCGACAAATGTCGAACGGAAATCAGCATTCGTCGGACGGAGCCCGACGAACAAAATATACTCTATAGCAGCGCTCGACAAATTATAGCAGGGAAGCAGCGGTCGACGAGCCGCCCATCTCAGCGGACAGCGAACAACTTAATGTTCGGCATCCGTCGACCTCGTCTGTGATCGGCGAAGTGACCTGCGTTCAGCGAAAGGCATGTTGAGTTCGACGAAGTCAAAAGGCGGTCTCGCAGGAAGGCTCGCGAGACCGGACCTCAGCAGATACCTCCAGAATTGGCCGGCGAGGTCATCGCAGGGCGATCGCCTAGGAGAGGCTTCGCGAGCAGGACTCGCGGGAAGGCCCGCGAGAGCTTCAGCAGTCATGTTCTCGCAGTTCCTTGCCCATAAGTTGATAGGGCCAAATTACCCTTTTACCCTTGGTGGTCTGCCTTTAGCCTCTCCAAACAGCGGAGTTTGGCTGTTAGCAGACCCATCTGGGGTGCGGATAGTAAAATCAGAAGGCGGGATCCTGCTATTTGCAGGCCAGATCAGGAAACCTATAAATAAGACCTCAAGGGCACCTTTGGAGGGGACTTCACTTCAGCTCCTCTCTCCTCAGGCCTTCTTTGGTTAGCATTTCCAGAGCTCTCCAAAGGTGCCCGAGTCTCAGCTTTGGCTTGGGAGGGGAAGCGCTCAACGATCTTCCGGGTTAGTGGAGGGACCTCCTCGCTGTGACTAAGGTCTCAGTCATTTTTCTAGTCTTCAGTCTACCTTCTCCGAGGGATCAGTAAGGGCTAGCTGTCCCTCATCTCGGTGGGGGCCCCGAGCTCCACAAAAGGCCAAGAAATCAGTTTCAACATTTTGGTGCGGTGAGTGTGGAGCGTGGCTGATCCAAGAAAATTCCAACGAAGGGATGACAGGAGGTGAGGAGTTCAGCGAGCCACCGCAGGTGGTGACGCCGAGGATGTTCGCGGATTTCAGGAGGGAGGTGCTGGACACTTTCGGACTCACGGTCGCGGCGCTGCGAAGTGAGTTTGCGACCCCAGCACCTCAGGCGACCCCTTCCCCAGCAGCGCTCGGCGAGAATGCCCCGGGGGGAAGAGCCGGAAAGGAAGTCGCCGGAAGTTCAGTTCAAGACTTGGCGGGGCGAGTGCTGTTCGCCAGCCCGGCGAGCTCTTTGCCGGCAAGCTTTGTGCCGGCGAGAGCGGCGCAGGAGTGCGCGCGCCTGAAGGATGTAGCGACTGTGGGAGTGGTCCAGGCGAACACCGTTCTCGAGAGCGCAGTCCCCGCGAGCCCGAGTCTGGCGAGAGAGCTCGGGAGGCGTGTGGAGCGAGAAAGGGTGGCAGAAGGGGGAAGTTCCTTCTGCGAGTTGGTACTTTCTGCACCTGTCCCAGTAGGGTTCGGAGAGTGGGACAGGGTGTACTACAACGGCAGGGATGACCCTGTCCAACATCTCCAATCCTTTGAGGACTCGGTCTCTATCAGGCCGATGTCAGATGCTTTCAAGTGTCGGCTCTTCGCTGTCACCCTTACAGAAAAGGCCAGGGACTGGTTCCATCAACTCCCTACAGGATCGATCTACGCCTTTGAAGATTTGCCGAAGTTTTCTGTTGCGATTCTCGACCTCGAAGAGAAGGAAGAAGGACGCCGAGTCGCTCTTCAAAGTGAATCAGGAGCCCAAGGAGTCGTTGGCTCGCTACGCGGACCGGTTTCAGGAGGAGGTGATGGTCACTCAGGAGATGCCTGGGTTCGCACTCCTACTCGCTTTCACCGTCGGGCTAAGGGAGAGCTTTTTCAAAATGGCTTTGAAGAGGAAAGCCCCCGTCTCCTACGGGGAGTTGATGGAGAGTGTGGCGGAAGAGATTGAGAGTGAGGAGGCCAACCCAGAGCTTACCAAAAGGCTAGCAAAGCTCAGTGAGCCAGAGGTCAGGCAGCAGGAAGTAAGGAGAAGGGAAGAACCCAGGGCCTCGGAGGGGGAGTGGAGGCAGCGTGCCGAAGGAATGCAAGGTCAGGGAAGGGGCTACGGCCCGGGAAGGGGTAACTTCTATGGAGGACAAGGAAGACCCCACCAGTTGGGATGGAGGTAGGGTCCGATTAAATTGCCTCCCCCACCTCAGCAAGCCATAGCGATCAGGCGGGGAAGAGGAGGAAGAGAAAGAAGAGAAGAGGTTAGAGAAGAAGCATTTGTAGGGAGAAGAAGGAGGAATAGGATGGCAGAAGGCGAAACAGGGGAGGTGGCGTTTTCGTATTGTGACTTCCATGATGAGGAAGGTCACGCGATGGCCACCAGCCCAGAGTTCCTAGAAATGAAAAGGGGATGAGTGCCCGCGCCAAGACAACAGCAGCCGGTGAGAATCGAGGAGGTCGAGCCTCGAGAGGAGGAAGAAAGGTGTGAAGACAGAGTTGATGTGGGGAGTAGAGGAGGGATCGGGGTGATCCATGGGGGGTAGGGGTGGAGGCAACCCGCAAGGCTAGCCTATTGGAGTTTCCGAGGTGATCTCAAAGCAATCAATAGTTAGTCTTGCTTCCAACGCAACATGAGCCTATAGGGTCGCACATAAAAGCGTTTGGAGAAATTGGAGAAAGGATTGTGTTGGCCTTACTCATATTGGATATGAGTGAAGGACTGATCCTGTGATTGCTTGGAATCAAGTTGAGAATGTCTCAAAAAGGGAAATTGTTTAAAGTGTTTAAACGAACGGATTTACACTAGATAATTCGGCTAAAGGCATTAACTGAATTCGGCTAAAGGGTTTAGACGAATTCGGCTAATGGCAAATTCCGCTAATGGCAAACACGGCTAAAGGGTTTCGCCGAATTTATATAGCCAAATATATATATAGTCGAATTTGTCGAAATGGTTTCGCCGAATTCGGTTATAGTGAATAGCCGAATTTATATATAGTCGAATTCGTCGAAATGGTTTCGCCGAATTCGGTTATAGTGATTAGTCGAATTCGGTTAATGTGATTAGTCGAATTCGGCGAATGTAAATCTGGACGGATTTTCTTTTGGTCTGCGGATAGCCTTTCCTATACCTTGCGTATATAAAGGCATGCGATTTGGTCTTCGATGACAAGGGTTTTAGACTTAGTCCTTTTCGCGATTCAGAAGAACTGCCGACCGGAACTGTTCCGCGCGAGGGCACGTTCTTCCTGTCCGCCGATCGTGTTCCGTTGCCGCTTGTCGCCGCCGTCGGTCGCCGCCTCCCCTGGATCAGATCTAGCAGTCCGTGGGGACGTTGAGAGCATCCTTCTCCGACCTAGTTCTTGTGCGACAAGAAGCTAGGGTTCTCCATCGTTCGTGTGGACTTCTGTAGAGGGATCGATCCATTTCGATTCTTGAAGAACTCAAAGACAGAAATCCAGATTTCTCTTGGGAGCACCTTGGTTGAGTATTGACTCAATCCCGCGAAGGTATATATTGTATTTGCTTTCTTATTCTCTTGAATCATGAAAACCGCAAGATCCGTTGATCTCTTTTTGGGTTGTTCTTGTTCATTTCCGCTGCGCATATTCGATATGTCATCCCTTATGAAGGGGTATAGAAAACCCAACATAGCCTCCATACCATCTATCGGCGGAGCGTGGCCTCAACATCCACTGCTCCACCCCCAGGGGAGAAAATTACTTTCTCCCAGAAGGACATGCCAGGACATGAAGATCCGTTCTGCGATGCGCTGGTCATCCAGACCGCCATCGATAACTTCACCGTCTCACGGATTTTAGTCGACAACGGGAGTTCGGTCAACGTCATCTTCAAGAAGGCCTTTGACGAGATGAAGGTGGAGGCCCGGAGGGTGTTGGCCTCGGATGGTTCCCTATTTGGTTTTTTGGGAGAGAGGAAGGAGGTAGAGGGTGGAGTGGGGCTCCATGTGACTCTCGGAGGACAGTCCTGGAACTGCCGCTTCGTGATAATGGATGCCCCGAGCAGCTACAGCGCCATCTTCGGGCAGCCTCTCATCAACGCGTTTCGATGCGTCCCTTCCACCAGTGCCTCAAGTTCAACATGGGTGGGATCCAGGTCCGGGTCCGGGGAGACCCCAAAGTTGCGAGACAGTGCTACGTGACGGCTGTCAACACCATAGCCTGGATGGCAGAAGCGAAGGAGTGGGACAAAGTGATGGAGGAAGCGGCAGAGACCAGAGGCGAGGAGGACGAGGAAGTTCATGCCCAGGAAGGGGTCGCTGAAGGACCCAGGGCGGAGGGAGGAGAAGAAGAGGAGAAAGAAGGGGGTGCCCGGGAAGGAGGGGCGGAGGAGTTGATAATGGTAGGGGAGGAAGAGACGGAAGTAGGAGCCCAACGCTCGCTTGCGGCGGAGAGAAGCAAAGTGCTCGGGGAGAGCAATCTAGGCTGGAGGCCGTGGATGAGGTCGTGGAGCTTGAGGTCACCACTCGGCTTGGGGTGGTGGAGAAGATCCAAGTCAGCGGAGAGCTCAGTGCGGAGGAGCAGGCTGAGATCCTAGCCAGCGTACAGAAGAATGTGGATGTCTTCGCTTGGAGCGCCACGGATATGCCCGGGATCGATGCGGATGTGGCTTGCCACCGCCTCAACCTCGACCCTGGCACCCTCCCCATCTGCCAAAAGAAGAGGGCCACAGCGGACAAGCTGGAGGGACCGATCCGCGAGGAGGTGAAAAAGCTCCTACAAGCTGGTATTGTGTCGGAGATCCAGTATCCAGGCTGGGTCTCCAATGTAGTCATGGTAAAGAAGGGGGGAGGTAAGTGGCGCATGTGTATCGACTTTTCATTACTTAATAAATCATGCCCGAAAAATTGTTATCCCATGTCTAGAATCGACGCGCTGGTTGACTCAGCCGTCGGTTTTCCTGTAATGTCTTTCTTAGATGCTTTTTCAGGTTATCATCAAATCCGCATGCACCCCCCGGACATCAAAGATGTCTCCTTCATCACGGGGGATGGATGCTACTGTTATAAGATGATGTCATTCGGGCTCAAGAATGCAGGTGCAACATATCAAAGGATGATGGATCGAGTCTTTTGCGAATAGAAGGGAAGAAACTTCGAGGTCTATGTTGACGATCTCATGGTAAAGAGCCGGGACCTTGGGTCTCACCTCCGAGACCTTGAGGAGACGTTTGGGTCCCTGCGGAAGTATAAGATGAAACTCAGCCCCTTGAAGTGTGTCTTCGGGGCTAGCCGAGGGAAATTCCTGGGTCACTTGCTCACCCCGGTGGGGGTGGAACCTAACCCAGATAAGGTCAAGGCGATAATGGAGTTGGGTCGCCGAGAAGCCCGAAGGAGGTTCAGAGCCTCGCGGGGAAGCTGGCCGGACTTAGCAGGTTCCTCTCCAAGGCGGGATAGATGTGTGCGCCCTTCTTCAAGGTGCTGAGGGGCAATAAAAAATTTGAATGGACCCTGGAGTGTGAGGAAGCTTTTTAGGCTTTGAAAGGGCAACTCACCCAAACCCCCCTACTTCCAGGGCCGAGGTCGGGAGAAGACCTATCCCTATACCTGGGAGTAGGACTTGAAGCGGTAAGTTCAGTACTGATCCGGGAGGAAGGAAGAAAGCAGTTCCCTATCTACTATGTCAGCCGGGTGCTGAAGAAGGCGGAGCTCCGGTACCCAATTTTGGAGAAGTTGGCTTTCGCATTGGTGGTGGTGGCTCGGAGGCTCCGGCCCTACTTTCAGGCACATTCAATCAAAGTGGTAACAGATCACCCGCTTCGCAAAGTCATGGAGGGGGTGGAACACTCGGGAAGATTGGCGAAGTGGTCCGTGGAGCTGAGTGAGTTCAACATTACGTTCGTCCCTAGGGCGTCAATCAAGGCCCAAGCAGTGGCAGACTTCATGGCTGACTACACATCCGAAGTGGGGGAACATGAACCGCCTACCCCCGTGGCATGGAAGATGTTGGTGGATGGTGCGTCAGGAAGGCACTCCTATGGAGGGGGGATCATCCTGGTAAGACCTCAAGGTACAAAGATCGAACAAGCTCTGAACATTCACTTCCCGATTACCAATAACCAAGCTGAGTACGAGGCGGTGATAGCGGGCCTCCGGCTGGCCCAGGAACTGGGAGTGCAAGATGTGGAGGTCTCGATGGACTCCATGGTGGTGGCATGCCAAGTCCGGGGAGAGTTTGAAGCGAAGGATCCGACTCTCCAGCGGTACCTGGAGAAGGTCAAGGGAGTCGTCGGGCGATTTTGCACTTTCTCCATCAGACACGTGCCGAGGGAGGAGAGCACCCCCGCGGACCTCCTAGCCAAGTTCGGTCCCCGAGCGGGCGGAACGGTTTCGGAGCTCTTCCGACCCACCGTCGATGAAGGGGAATTGATGTAGATAGATCTGCGGACCTCTTGGATGGATCCTTTCATCACCTTCCTATCATCAGGGAAGTTCCCTGAAGGAGACATAGACGGGCGACGCTTCAGGTATAAGTCAGCTTATTATTCCTTGCATGCAGGAGGGCTATATAGGAAAACTCTCTCGGGACTCCTGGCCCGTTGTGTTTCCGAGGAGGAGGTCCCGAAAGTCCTGGAGGAAATTCACTACGGGGAGTGTGGCAGTCATTCCAGGAGCCGAACCCTGGAGGGGAGGGCGTTGAGGCAAGGCTATTTCTGGCCCACCCTCAACAAAGATGCGGCCGAGTTCGCAAGGAGGTGTTCAAAGTGCCAACTCTATGCTCCACTCCAACTCCTCCCAGCCCAGAGACTTCGAACCATCACAGCTCCCTGACCTTTTGCCATATGGGGGTTGGACCTAGTTGGCCCTTTCCCTCAAGCTAGCGGCCAGAGAAGGTTCTTGCTGGTCATGATCGATTATTTTTCCAAGTGGGTAGAAGTGAAGGCGCTCGCCAAGGTAACATCTCAAGTTGTAAGGAATTTTGTGTGGGGAGAGATAATTTGCAGGCACGGGCTCCCCCTGGCCATAGTGACGGACAATGGGCCACAGTTTGCTAGCGAAGAATTTGTTAGCTTCTGCACCCAGCTCGGCATCGACCTCAGGTTCGCATCGGTTCATCACCCAAGAAGCAACGGGCAGGTGGAGGCGGCAAACAAGATAATCGTCAACCTATTAAAGAAGAAAGTAGAGAACCTCAGGGGGAACTGGGTGGAGCAGCTACCATCCATTCTCTGGGCCCTGAGGACTACCCCTAACACCGCCACCGGAGAGACCCCGTCAAACTTTCTCATAGGTCCGAAGCAGTCCTTCCTATAGCGTTCGAAGTAAAGACCCCCAGGGTGATCGCCACAGTTGAAGGGGATGAAGAGTGGCTGATGGCCAATGGTGAGGAGCAAAAGCTATCCTTAGACCTGGTGGAGGAACTCTGGGACCAGGCCACCATCAGGCAGGAGGAAATCAAGCGGCGAATGGCCCGATATTTTGACAAGCACATCCGAGTAAAGCACTTTCAGAAAGGAGATCTGGTCTAGAAAAAGGTCGACGCGGCCGGAAGAGGGGCCTCGGTAGGTAAGCTCAACCCTAATTGGGAGGGTCCATACATTGTAAGCGAAGTGCTCAAGTCGGGGGGGGGGGGGGGGGGGGTATCACCTCCAAGATGTGGAAGGGGTACCTCTCGGCCGAGCCAGAAGTGGAGACGATTTGAAGCGATTCTACCCTTGAAAGTTTTATTACGATGTTAGTTGAATACTCTACTTCTTCATCTGATAGTTATAGTTGTTATGCGGAGGTAGGCAAGGCGACAAGTTCTTATTCTGGAATGCCCCAGATCGATTCCGCTCCCGGGCTCTCACCAGACGGGGGGGGGGGGGGGGGGGGGGGGGGGGGGGGGGGGGGGGGGGGGGGGTTCAGGTTGATCTCTGGAGAGGCTGGCAAGGTGACAAGTATTGGTGCTGGAATGCCCCAGATCGATTCCGCTCCCGGGCTCTCACTAGACGGGGGGTTTCAGGTTGATCTCTGGAGAGGCTGGCAAGGTGACAAGTATTGGTGCTGGAATGCCCTAGATCGATTCCGCTCCTGGGCTCTCACTAGATGGGGGGTTTCAGGTTGATCTCTGGAGAGGCTGGCAAGGTGACAAGTATTGATGATGGAATGCCCCAGATCGATTCCGCTCCCGGTCTCTCACTAGACAGGGGGGTTTCAGGTTGATCTCTGGAGAGGCTGGCAAGGTGACAAGTATTGGAGGCTGGCAAGGTGACAAGTATTGGTGCTGGAATGTCCCAGATCGATTCCGCTCCCGGGCTCCCACCAGACGGGGGTTTCAGGTTGATCTCTGGAGAGGCTGGCAAGGTGACATGTTTTTATGCTGGAATGCCCCAGATCGATTCCGCTCCCGGGCTCTCACTAGACGGGGGGTTTCAGGTTGATCTCTGGAGAGGCTGGCAAGGTGACAAGTTTTATGCTGGAATGCCCCAGATCGATTCTGCTCCCGGGCTCCCACCAGACGGGGGGTTTCAGGTTGATCTCTGGAGAGGCTGGCAAGGTGACAAGTTCTTATGCTGGAATGCCGCAGATCGATTCCGCTCCCGGGGTCTCACTAGACGGGGGTTTTCAGGTCGATCTTTGGAGAGGCTGGCAAGGTAACAAATATCGATGCTGGAAGGCATCAGGTCCATTCCGCTCCCGGGCTCTCACTAAACGGGGAGGTGCAAATTGATCACTGGGGAAGTTGGCAAGGAGATGAGTTCTTCATAAAGTCAGGATGAAATGCATCAGGTTGGCGAGACTTCGGCGCTGATCCGGTCCTTCTCGCTCGGCGAGCCCGCTCGCTCGGTGAGAAGAATGATTTTGCACGATAGTTTGCGAGTGACGAGGATCAGCCCTGGGTACCCCGGGGTATCCGGTGCTCGGTAGAAAGGTCGCCGGCATAGGGTAGGAGGTGAGCTCTCACCGAAAAGGAAAGTACCTCGCGAAACCTAGAGAGAAATGCATATCTAAGGGATGATAATCCTAGGGCAAATGGCGAAAGGCCAGAGCAGCCAAAAATGTCCTATGCCTATCTATTCGATAACGTAAGATGCGAGAACGATCATCGCGAGAATAACCTACGTAAAAATGAATATCGAGGCGAGTGAGAACGAGATATCAGCACGAAAAACAATAAAGCAGAAAGGGCGAACACGATACAATGCCAGAAATATGATCCATGCATTTCACAGTTTAATTTACATAAGGCGGCGATCTCGCCAGCCCAAAACAAAACGAAATAAAATCAAAAATTATCAAGCTTCAGGAATCGCTCGCGAACCCTTCCTCGTCATCGCTGGCCTTCACTGGCGGAAGCGGGATAAAGAGCTCCGGGATGATATCCTCCAGAGTCATGTCGGCCGCGTCGGCGGCTAGGAGGCCAGCTGCCTTCATCATCTGGAAGATGTAGCGAGCTGACTCGGTAGACTCCAAGCGTATTTCTTCATCTCGCGCTCGCCGCTCTTCCTTCAGACGGCGGGGAGAAGGGGGAACGACGGCGCGGGTGAGGTCGCAGTTTAGGGCTTTCTACCCGGCCACCTCGCCCTCCAATTCCTGAACGCGAGCGTCGGCTCTTCCGGCGGCCTCGACATCCTGCAAGTAAAATAAGTTAGGTAAACGAAATGGCCGAAGGAGAGGAGAGTGGCGAGGTCTAGGTAACTCACCACACTGCCCTCTGCGGCGAGCAGCTTCTCCTTCAGCCGCGCATTCTCGGCAAGAAGCCCCTGATAGGCCCTCGCGAGCTCCACGTTCTGAAGCTCCAGTTGTAAGCAGCGCCTCCCCATCATATGGGCGAGATCGGCAGAACGCAACTGAGACCTCGCGCTCTCGAAAGAAGAGTTCTAGCAGTATCATCTTTATAAGATCCCGCGTCCTCGCGCCCATAGAGGACAAACGAGAGATCAAAGGCATGGCCGCTGATGGTCTCCTTCTCCACCCAGGAAGGAATGATGGTGGAGATGTCCACTCGGTTCATCTCCGGCTTCCAGTTTACCAAGAGCTCGCCGGACTCATCCTGGCGCCTCTGGCCGAGGCCGAAGTTGTAATGGTTGACAGGGATGGGCGGGATGGAGGTTCTGGAAGCCTCCTGGCAGGGCTCATCGTCCTCACCTCCCGCAGAAAGGACGGTGAGGTCGAACTCATCGAGAGAGGTCTCGCGAGGCTCCTTCCCCTTCGAGGAGCCGAGCAAGACCCCGCTCTTCTTACTCTTTTTCTTCGGAGGAGATTTTGGGGGAATGGCATGGATACCAGAAGCCCTCGATATCTTGCGAGAGGAGGGCTCACCCGGTGTTACGGCGCCTCGGCAAGCCTCCGCCCCCATGGTCGCGAGAGCCAGGGTAGCGTCTATCTTCCGATTGCTCGCGTAGGGGGGATGGAGGGGAAGATCCCGCTCGCCTAAAAAAGGGTTGAAATGCCAATAAATACGAGATTACGGAAAAAAAGAGTTGTATTGAGAGCGAGATCCTTACCTTCCCCAGCGAGCACTGGAAGCAGCTTGTCGAGGTTGCAGCAAAGATGATCAACCTCGAAGTTCTTCTTGCAGAAGAACTGATAGATGAGTGCGTCGTGTCCTCCGAGGGCAGCGGGCCGGTAGGTGGTCTCGCCGTGCTGGACTGGCGATATCGGGATATTACCGAAGTTCCCCTTGACGAAAAGGAACTTTTGGGCCCAGAAGTGGGCTTTGTTGACGGTCTCGTCAACCTTAGGACCCGAGCCCACAAAGTAGGCAGTCCCATCCTTGTAGGCGCGGAACGAGAACAGCTTCCGAAAGACCGAGAGGCTGAACTCGATGCGCTCCTTGCGAAGGTAGAAGGCGAAGGTTGTGATCACCGCCATGGCGTTAGGGGTAAGCTAGCCCGGAACAACGCCATAGTGCTTGAGCACCAGACGAGCAGCAAGAAGACCAGGATTAGTTCATATAATGAGCGAGACTTGACCTGCAGAGAATAAGAAGGGAGCGAGAATGATTATTACCTAGTGAACTTCCGGCCACAGGGGGAGACGCAGGCCGACCGCGAAAGAGCGGTAGGGATGGCCAACTCATCGAAAGCGGGGCGTTGATCACGTCGTTCTCGCTGGGACGGCGTGCCTCGAATGGGGGGGGTGACGTATTCGGCGACCGCGCTGAAGTACTCATCGTCGGTCAGATTGCAATGGAAGAAGCCATGCTCGGCGAAATCCTTAGCGATCTTTCGCCGACCCTCCGACTCATTAGCGTCGCCGCCCATTTCAATAACCTGCGAGAAAGGAAGTTAAGCGAGAACGGGAAGGAGCGAGAGCTCTGAAGCAGAAAAGGAAGAAGGGTGACAGTAAATGCGATGGTTAACTCAGCTAGGACAGTTTATTTATAGCAAAAGCAAAAGGGCGGGAAGAAGCCCATGCGCCGGCGAGCGCGGTTAGCCAAAAACATCACATCACAACCACGGGCGAGAAAGTCCTGCGAGGTTTGTACAAGCAATATCTCTGCGAGAACAGCGCAAGCAAATACAATAGCGTAAGAAGGGGGGGCCGCCACGAGATACGTTCAGCGAGATCGGAGACCCTCGCGAACACAACATAGCATGAAAATGAAACGGATATAATATCAGCGAGCGAGAACTAATAAAAAGCTAGTAATTATTATAAGACGAGATAAAACTAGTAAATAAGATGCAGATCACTGTGAGATCGTCTAAAAAAAGGCGCTCATTAACAAGTAATAATAGTTCGCGACAACGTAAGAGTTAGCGAGAATCGTGGGGCAGCCATTTCCACCTACCCCCACCTCGTGACCCAGAACGCGGCGGTACCATAGAATTATAGTAATCCTCGGCCGCGCGGCCCTCCCGGTCGATGAGGAAGGCGTAATCCCTCATCCTAGCTATATGCGCCTCCGGCGTCGTGACGTTCTCATCGTGATCGCGTTGCCTCGCGGCCTAGAGCCTCGCACATTCTTCCATCAATATGGCATGCCTATCCTCGGTGTCTTCTCTGTCCCGTCTCGCCTGCATGTTGAGGTCCATCAGCATCCGACCATGTTTTCTCAGCAATTCTGCGGCTCATTGTTTCATCATCTCCGGATCTCGCAGATCACCTAAGAAGTCTTCCACTTGGTCAGGAAGGGGGACATCTCATCGTCGCCCAACTCGGATTCGGTAGGAGGAATTTCAGAATTCACTGCGAAGTATTACGGAAAGGTTAGATAGCGTGCTTGAGTTCGCGCAGGGCAAGGGGCCGGCGGAACGCTTACCCATAGGGGGGGCGAGAAGTCTCAGGGCGGCCCTGGAAGAGGTTACCATAGTGGGGGTAGAGAGATTTACCTAGACCAGGAGGGTAGGCTGCGCTATTGGTCGGAGGGATCTTTGGCGGTGCAGAGCCGCCGGTCTCCTCGCTCGACAGGAGTCGGAACCCTGGCCTATCTATAGTTTTGTCGGGAGGAGGTGGATACGGAGGCCACGATGCCCGGCGAGCCGGGGACTTCCTGGGCGAGACTGTAAGAAGCAGGGAATGAAGGTCAGATAGTTTAAAAAAGGAGGGCTGGCATACGAGATTAAGGGCGTACCTGCGACATTTTTCCCAGCAAGATTTATATCCGCTAGCGGACTTTTGCGAGACCCACCAGTAGTTTCGCCAGTGTCCTCTTTCGGCAAAGCATCCTGCGAGCAGGCATGAATCATGGGCAAACTTATTGACTTAGGCTGGAGGGGTAGCTCATACCTTCTCGTGGGGACGACTATTCGGGGAGGAGTCTAGTGGCACGGAACCATCCCCGGTTCGGCAAACCGCCTTCGCCTTCTTGGTCTTCGGCGACTGAGCAGGAGGCGGCCGGTTCATCCAGGTGGGGACCTTGGTCGTAGAAAGTAGCCCGTCGGCTCTCACAGCCCTCAGGCGAGCCTCAACTTCTTCGGAAAGCGGCATCTCCAGACAGCTACAGTACGAGGCAAAAAGAAAGAAAAGGAAGTGGCGGCGCACGCCACTAAGGACTTGGGACGATATTTATAGCCCTCAGGGTGGGCCCTACCAAAGATTCCTGACAGATCATCAAGGGGCTGGAGAATACCAGGGGTTGGATGCTTCTTCGCGAGCCTAAATAGCCTCGCGAAGAGCGGGGATTGTGTACAACCCCGATATTCACCAGGCGAGGAAGCGCGGTGTGAGAAGGCAACAGGAGGAAGGAAATAATAAGACCCTAGGACCGAAGACCTCGCGAAAGGGATCTAGGAGGAATCTCTCTCGGAGGACTCGCTGAGAGGCGAGCGAGAAGGGTCGGCGAGATAAACACTCGCAGGCGATTTAAAGAAGTTTCCTGAGTTCGACGAAAGGGATGCTGCGTTCGACGAACTCTTCCGAGTTCGTCGAGCCCACCGGTGGTCGTCGAGCCCGCCCCTGTTCGACGAAATCATTAGCAGTCGACGATATGTTCTATGCTCATTAAAGCCAAAGGTATGGTCTCGCAAGAGGAGACGCGAGATACAGACCTCGGCAGATATCTTCAAAGGACTAGGCCTAGCGAGGGCTGGCAAGTCAATACCTCGCAGGCCACTGGCGGAAGAGATCCCTTGTTCAGTAAAGAGGTGTTCGGCGAAACGTGTTCAGTATGGGGCAACGTTAGTAGGCGATCTCACAGGAAGGCTCACGAGCTTAGAGCCTCAACTTCCAGCAAGCTCAATTCTGTGCTCGACAAATGTCGAACGGAGCTCAGCATTCGCCGGATGGCGCCAAACGAACAAAATATACTCTATAGCAACGCTCGACAAATTACAGCAGGAAAGCAGCGGTCGACGAGACTTGGTGGTCTGCCTTTAGCCTCTCTAAACAGCGGAGTTTGGCTGTTAGCAGACCCATCTGGGGTGCGGATAGTAAAATCAGAAGGCGGTATCCTGTTATTTGCAGGCCAGATAAGGAAACCTATAAATAAGACCTCAAGGACACCTTTGGAGGGGACTTCACTTCAGCTCCTCTATCCTCATGCCTTCTTTGGTTAGCATTTCCAGAGCTCTCCAAAGGTGCCACAGTCTCAGCTTTGGCTTGGGAGGGAAAGCGCTCAACGATCTTCCGGGTTAGTGGAGAGACCTCCTCGCTGTGACTAAGGTCTCAGTAATTTTTCTAGTCTTCAGTCTACCTTCTCCGAGGGATCAGTAAGGGCTAGCTGCCCCTCATCTCGGTGGGGGCCCCGAGCTCCACAAGAGGCCGAGAAATCGGTTTCAACATTCTTCTTTTTGGGAGCCCCTTCATCTTCAGAAGAATTGGAATCTGCACTAGATTCATCTGAGCTGGAGGATCCATCAAGAGAGCCAACATTAGACTTTGCAGCCAAACTCAGCTCCTTGTCTGGATCAAACTGACTTTCGCTTAGCTCGCCTCCACCACCATCTATTGGTATTTCAAAATCCATATTGAGAAAGTCATCTAATTCGTCACGCATGGTCGTTCGGTCTCCTTCGAGATCGTCCGGCCTCACCTCTTTCTCTCCTTCATCATCTACTTCAAAATTATTTCTGTCCCCATCTCCCTCTTCGCACTCTATATCCTTATTTTTATCAAAATCCTCTTCTTCCTCACCTCCCTCTTCATTTTTCACTAAAAGGGCAGCGACCTCAGGAAACATTGTTGAAAAGTTGTCATCTTCTGGAATCAGGATGCCGTCACCTCGCAAATTGGAGATAATCATCTCAACCACTTCAGTTATTTCTTTCAGCATCACCTTCCGGTAAGCTGGATTATTTTCATCATACATTTCCTCCCTTGTTTTCTGCAAATGAAATTACAGGTTAGGTCAAGAAGAAAAGAAGGGAAAGGGAATGGAAGACCGAGCGATCTAGGTACCTCTAGCTCGGCCTTAATAGCCTTGTTCTCCTTCATATATCTACGCAACAACCTCCCCATGTGATGGCAAAATACCTTATGTCTAAGGCCGGTTTGCGAACACATATCGGGGATAAGATTGTCTTCCCAGCTATAGACTTCTTTAAAATTTTAATCGATGTATAAGGCAGATGAGACCGCGCCAGCATGGCGGGACAGATCACCACCCCAGTTCGGGAGACACGTTGAAACTCCCATGTGTTTACCTTTTTCAACCCACTTCATCAGCGGTCTCCCCATAACATTAGTCATGGAGCGTCTATATCCGTATAAATCAAAGGCTTTAATAGAATAGCTCGAAGATCCAGCGGTCCGGGTTTTATACCGCTCTTGATCTCTCTTTAGCCTCTTCTCCCTCTGGGTAAGCTCACCATCTGGAGCATAAGGTAAGGTAAGAGGGACCTGCAAGATCGCTGTAGGGAAAAACTTTGTCATAAGAATAAAAAATCTGTTAAGAAGCGGTATAAATTTTGAGGTCGCAAAAGCTCACTATGTTTTCGTTCGATGGAAGAAACTTGCGCCCAAAGTACTATGTAATGCTCAAGATCAGCTTTGCGGTCTTTAAGCATCTCCTTGATCTTATTTTCAACCTCAGAGAGAGACTTTGGCTTTTGGACGATCGATTCATCTCGAAGCTTGGGATGAGTCCGGAAACCGCCCAACCTTCCTTGAAAGATCAAGAATCTCTCCGCCCAGTTGGAAACCTTATTAGGTAGGTTCACAACTTTCAGACCGCTGCAGGTAAAATACAGGAGACCCTTGAAATCTTCTCTCCTCGAACCTTCCTTCAACATCTTCAAAGTGAAAAGAGATCTAAATAGGTCTAGGGTAAAGGTCACTTTGATCGATCTCAAGTAGCAGATATAAGTGAAGATCAGTGCAATAGAATTAGGTGGAAGTTGTCCAGGAACCATACCAAAAAACCTAAATATCTTCTTTATCTCCCATGGCAAAGGAAGGTACAAGTCGGGGTTGAAGTGGTCGATCGGGATAGCGATCTCATCATCCCCACAGTAATTAAAGCGTTCACCTGCGGCGGGCAGATGAATCATTATCTGCGAGCTCATGGGGTTCTCCTACAAAAATTCGTGAAACTCAGCTTGAGAAAGACGGCAAGGCCGCTGCTAGGATTGAATAAAAATCTTGCAGGCACTAGCTCACGCAGAAACCATTGCTCAAGAATTTTCAGACCGCTTGAGTGAAAAATTCTAAGGAAACGTATTAAATGAGTCCACCAACTGGGTATTTATAGTTCAAGGAGCAATCAAGGTATAATCATTACAAAATTATGAACTGAAAGATCGCGGATTCAGATCGCGCGATTTTAATAAAATCAAAATTTTATAGAACACAGAACGAACATAAAAAAAGAATTTAAGACCAGAGATCACAGCAAGTATCTAACATAATATAAGGATCAGATCGAGCGATCTGATAATAAAGCATCTAAATACACAGAAATTATTATAAGTCATTTCAACTGAACTTTCTTTTTCCCAAGATAAGCAACCCTATTTTGAAGTTTGTTGACCGCAGTGAGCGTCATACAGATGCCGGTGTTAGCATCATTGGCATATCGCTGAAGATCGCCCACATCTCGCTTCAACTCTTCCCAGCTGGTGTGTTCTTCCTGGTCCATGCGATCTTCAAGAGGAGCAGTTGATGTCCCTATAATCAAGGGAGCAAGAGGTCCCGATCTCAGTTGGGAAAAAGCGGTATGCAAGGCGTCGGCCTTACCTTTGAAAAAAGTTGTCTCTTCTTTTGCCTCGCGGAGCCACTTTCGAAGGTCGACCATTTCTTCTTCAAGTTTTTTCCTACTATCTCTTTCTCGATGTTTGAGCGGCCTCCGTTGATTTATCAGCTTTCGATCACATTGAGTCGTGATCGCGCGAACCTCTTTAATAACATCCTCTTTCTGCAATACGGCTACCAGCAGCGCCTCATCTTTCTCCAGCAATCTCTTATAAAGCTCCCTCTCACGGGTTTGGAAAATGTGAACCACTTGCATAAGCGGGGACGCGAGTACAGGAGGTGGAGGCAGATCAATCTGAGGGGAGACCAATCCAGTCTCTTCCAGCAACCTCTGAGCATCCTCATCTTCTCCTGCAATCAGAAAAAGTAAATCGATCAACGGCGATCATGAAATGAGGGAAATAAATATAACGTCCATACTTGGGAAAGTAGAAATAGAGCAATCAGATAAGTGATACCGAGCGGCTTTAGAAACCATAGGAGCAGCGCCCATAAACAGGCGATCTAGAGGTCTTCGACGCTCAGGGTTAATCCTTTCTAAATATTTTTTCTGTAACTTTTCTCCTTTTGTTCTTCGTCTTTTCAGTTCTTCGAAGCTAAGGAGAATATCATCGGTCTCAATAAGAACAATCCCGTGTTGACGAACTGGAGATTGAGGTCTAATATCGATAGGAAGGGAGATATCAGGCAGAGCGGTCAGGGAAAGCTTACCAGACCAGATCGCGGCAATTGCGACCGCACGACCTACAGCCTGCCTCGCCAAGTCAGCACTTTCTTCATCCCCCTTCTTCCCCTCCTGGTCTTCTTCTTCTCTTTCGCGATCTTCTTTTTCACTTTCTATTATTTCTCCTTCTTTATTCCTCTCCTGGGCAGTATCTAGGACTGTTTCGATCTCAGTTGAGATCGTAGTAGCCCTCTTAAGGATTTTTCTCCTTTTCTTCTTCTTTCCTTCTTCTGACCCTATTCCGAAAATTCTTCTTCTCTTCTATTCTTTTCTCTTCTCCCTAGTCTTTCTTAGATCGTTTTCCTCTTCCTTTCTTTCTTCTTCTTCTGCACTCTTTTCCATCTTCTAGCTTGGCGACCTGATCATTATCTTGTGCGACCTCATCTTCAGCTAAGGCGGTCTCGTTCCCAAGTCACGCGTTCTCCTTGCCGGAAGTAGCAAGCTCCTCTTTAGGATCACTTCCTTTTCTCCGCTCAAATTCCTTTTTCTTCTTCTCTTCTTCCTCTCTCTTCTTCTTCTCGGCCTCCCTTTGTCATTGTATCTCAGCATCAAGAGAAGCCCTAGATTGTTTATCTATCTGCTCCATCCTCTGCCTCTCCAGATCAACTCGGTCCAGTTGGCTCTCGGTGTGAACTATAATAGGAGCAGCTAGAGTGATGTTCCCAGAATCAAGCAGAGACAGAGAGACCGCATTCTCAAAGGGGTCAAGGGACTGATAAAAAAGAGAAGGAAATATCAGCACAAAATGTTAAAAAGAAGCCTTGAGATCGCGGCTACCTGCAAAGGAGCGATCTCAAGAGGAACGACAAGAAATTGAACATCGGCAGGATCGACCGCGAGGGTCTTGGCATGAGGTTTCTTGTTCGAAAAATCTTGGTCTCTAATTTGCTGTCTCATTTTGATAGCTAAAGATACCTGCTTTTTAAGACCAACCGAGATCTCATCAAGGGTCGCTCCAACTGTCTGGATTGAAGGCTCAGTTTTCTTCAGGAAATCATTTGTCAGAACTTTAGTTTGATCGAACTCGTTGGATTTCAAAGGTGGGTCCATGATATCTACGGTGTTTGTTTAATTCAGTAATGGCGTGTTAATGACGTCGGGGCGTTACTTTTAACGTCGAGTTAGCGGCGCGTTACCGTTTGCACGTTTTCGCATCCGTTTGGGTCAAGTCGACCAAAATTTGCGACGACCCGGAATTGAAAAATTTTACGTTAGGAAATTAGATTATTTATTTTTAGACTTGTCTATCAAGTTTCGTCGCGATCCGAGCCATTTTGGAGCCTCGGCGCATTTTAGAAGTTTTGTATATATTTAAAGCTCGTCGTAACTTCCGCCATTCATATCTCGAAAACGGCACGTCGGAATTTGATTCCAACTTCGCCGTTGGGTTCGTAGCGCCGCCGTTCACTTTAGGCGAAATTTTCGTTGGATTCGGCGTTCGTTATTTTTAGTGATAAAATAATAATAATAATAATAATATTATTATTATTATTATAAAAAAATTCAGAACGTGTATGTATATATACATTCCTTTCAACGTATGCGTCGACCTCCCTCCTCCATTTGCATGCTTGCATCGACTTCACTCCTCCCCCCTGCGTCGATTTACTCTCCCCTTCTCAAAGCATGCGTCGACTCCTTCCCCTTCTCGAAACATGCGTCGACTTCTTCTTCCCCTCTCAAAGCATGTGTCGATTTCTCCCCCTTGCGTCGACTTCTGCTCCAGCCTTGCGTCGACTCCCCTTGCAGCCTTGCGTCGACTCCCCTTTTCGGATATATACATATATATATTAATATATATATGTATATATTTATATATATATATAATGCTACGTTCACCATTTGTCTTCCTCATTCTGTCTGAACACCGCGACGGGAGTGGCGTTTTCTTAAATCTTTCGGGCGCCGCCGATGGAGCTACGGTGGTCAAAATCGCGAGCCGAGCATAGATTCGGAAAGCTCTCGATGAGAGCTTCGTCCTCGTGGTAATTTCCTTCCGCTTCGTGAAACTTTTTCGTTACGTCTTTTGTACCCTAACCTTTTCTAGCCTGATCTCTTGTAGATCTTGACTCCTCTCGCCTTCTCGTAACCCGATCTACAACGGGGAGAATTCGGAGAGTTTTTCCAGCAAAACCTAAGGCAAGTGGTGTTCTTGCCCTTGCTCTTTCTCTTTGCCATATAACAGCTCCAAGTCGGTGCTCTTGATCTAACTGCGCCATATCTCCATTGTATTCTCTATTATTGCTGCTAATAATTTGATATATGCCAGTTAATAAAAGAAAAACAAAAAGATTTTTGTTAGCTTCATATCTCCTTGATTTTCTCATTTGCTACTTGCCTTATTGTATGATATGTTATGTTAGGCCTCGCCCCTATTCCTTTGAAATTACATGAAAATATGAATTCTGTTGGAGGTCGTGCATGATGTTGGCGGTGCCACCGGTGTAATGCTCTTTAATTAAATATATTCTGTTGGAGGTCGTACGCGGTGTGTTTTTTGCCCCCGGTGCGGTGCTCTTTTAAGCTTTTGATTGGGAGGCCGTACGCGGTGTGGTTTTTGCCCCCGGTGCGGTGCTCTTCTTTTGGATGAGCTGATCAGTCTCTATAATTCTGAACAAGAGTAACATGATTAATAATTTGAAAACGGATGGCTTTTCTTTTGCTTATGGCGAGTTTTGTCATCGCCTGTGTTCTCACCTTTGTTTGGTGAGCATATTCTGCTGATTATTAGTTGTTCTGCTGTTTCCTTTTTCTGCTGATGATTAGATACTTCTGCTATTTCTTTCCTGTTGATTATTTGTTGCTAGCTTTGTCATCACTGACCCTTGCAGCTACTGTTTCCCTCCGGTCTCACGGAGGTTTGCTTACCTTCTTGTTTTCTGCACCACTTGTACTTGCTTCTGAGGTGTTCTTTCTTTGAATGCCTCGGGTTCTGGACAGTAGCAGGTGTTAGTGCAGAGCTTCTTTAGTTGTCGTCTTCTGACTCTCTTGAGGTAGAGTATTCTGTGGACTTGTCGGCCCATGGGTTCGTGTCAGGTGTTGACGCCCGTGGTGCCATTTAGTTAGATTTTTGTTTCACTGCTGCTGTTACTTGTGGTTCTCTTTTGAACACTTGTTCTGGAATGGTTAGATATTGGTTGGCTTCATGGCCATTGTTAGATATGTTAAGGTAATTGTTGCATTGCATATCATGATTTGAAACGTTAATCTCACTACTTTCTGCGCGTGACAAATCTACTTTTATATATAGTAAATCCACACATTCGATCTTGCATGGTGCACCTCACTAGGTCTTCATGTTCACTTAGGCCACTAAGTAATTAAATTAAGTAATTTTTTTCCGCTGCGTAAAACTATACTTTAAAAGTGTGGACTAGTTGATCCACCTAGCCGAGGGACGCGGCTTGTTAATTTTCTGCATAAATAATTTTTGAATCGCATTGATTCGATAATAATAATTGCTTGAACTGTGATGAAGGATAAGTTGCCTTAACGTCAGTAGGCGTCCCCTACGTGACGTGGCATCACAACGCGTAGCTTTCCCTACTCTGATAGCATTTTAAATGTTGGGAAAATGCGGGTTGTGACAGTTGGTATCAGAGCCAGGTTCTGTGAAAAAGGTAGTTGGGTGGTTTGGCGTGTGAGCCAAACGACCGCTATCCTAAGCAGAACCTAATATGATCATTTCATTGTATACACACACCGATATGTCATCAATATGTCTTGACCGACACATAGTCACTACACTCATAGCATGATAAGAAGTATACGGGGCATATTATGTAGTATGGGATGCATAATATGTGTTTGTATATGGATCCACCATAGGTGGCAACATGTGACGGTTATGTAGTATGGGATGCATAACCACCATTACATGGATGCCCATTAGCACGTTTTCTTTTTCCTTACATGTAATGTTATGTAGTATGGGATGCATAACATTACATGTGTACGCCACTCATAACATGCATTAAGGCCTCTTTCTAGAATGCATAGCACTGCATACATTCATATCATCGCATAAGCCCGCGTGCCAAGTTAAAGACATACCAGATGACATATGTACACACATGTTTTGAAAAAGGAATTTAAATGTTCATGCACTCATGTCATAGCACAAGAGTCAATAGGATGATGGTGCATCATCCTAAGTTTAATCATTGCATCATTTCATGAAATTCCAGAGCAAGGTAACAACAATAGCAGGTTGTTTTCTTTCCTGTTCCGAATTGATCTGGGATATTTCCGAGTCTACTTGGCTTAAGCGTCTTAAGCCTGTTTCTGATTGGATGTCCATCTATCTTGTAGACATGCCTCGTAGGAGAGTGACTTGGTCGAGTTTGCTAGCTTTTGTGTCTTAAGCTAGGTCTTGATGAATCGCTGTTTGTAATTGTAGAAGATGACCCCGAAGCGTTTTGCAATGGGGGCATTTTCCCAGTTTGAGGGTGAGTCTTCGAATTCTCATATCGAAGCGATACTAGATGCACTGCATCAGAGCATTGAAACAATGTCAAGGCAGATGTTTGTAATGCAAACGCAGTTGCAGGCATTGCTTACTGCCACCTTGAGGCAGCAGCCTGGTGTGCAGTTTCCTGTGTTGGTTGAATATCAGAGTGAGATCGGTAAATCGAATAGATTCGCTCCTGAGTTGATAGCTGCTGAGGAGTGCAAAGTCAGAAATTTCTTGGGTGATCCTCAAGGTAACATCCAACAGTTTACTAACGCCTACCAATCCGAGACTGATGCGAAAGCAGTTGAAGCTGCCTTGAAGTTTGAGGCTATTGGAAATGCCAAAGATCGCGGTATGTCCTCGTTACAGGAAAAGAGAAAGGTTGGGGATTGCGAAAGCCTATAGGCATCTGGCCCCACCCCCAAGGGGAAGGATGGTTGAAAGTGTGTAGTTTCTATGGCCGGTCAGGCCATTCCCTTAGAAAATGTTTCAAGAAACTAGAAGCTCAGAGGCAGCAACGGGTAATCATAATTCAAGACGCACCTAAAAGTGATTTGGGTTGCATTACAAGTAATAAAGAGGGGCACGATGAGATCCGGTGTCGGATGAAGGGAATGATAAACTGATCGTGGTGAGCGAGGGAGAAGCTCAATCTTCAACCATGGTGATCTTAGGTTAGATTCTGATTCAGTTAATAGTTCCTCGCTATCTCGATTTCTGTTCAGCTGGCAATGTGTGCGATTTTTTAAGGAAGTTATGATAATTAACCGATGAGCACGCGTTCTTTTGATTTTGGTGTTATCCACTTGTTCGTGGTTAGGATCTTTGTAATGGTCATTTCTTGACTCCCGATCGAGTTAGTGATTTGTTTCGTGCTAAGTTTTCCCTCGGGTGACTCAGTAGCGTTGAACCTTTCCTTGGGTTTGATTTCTATAGTATGTCGATTGAAAGTGCCAGATTTGGAAGAGGTTAGTATGATTTCTTGGGCATGGATTGGAGATCTAGTTTGGCGTTGTATACCGGTGAGAGGATAAGCGCCTGGACTTCTCGTTGGATATTGACCAACCCTTGAGTGTTGGATTCCTGTATCAATATTCTCTGGTTATTTCTGCGGTTCGTGCTCGTCAATCCTTAGAGTCTGGCAGCGAGTCTTTTCTCGTCTCTATTTCTGTTCTAGAAAAAAAATGCTCTCGTTGTGCCGCGCATTCTGTTGTGTGAGAGCTTCAAATGCTTCTCCGGCTAGTCTTCTCGGTCTTCCCCTTGAGAAAAAGGCGGAGTTTGTTTTAAGGTCTTGAGCCAGATACTTGTCTTTTTGCGAGGGCACCTTGCCGCATGGCCCTGCGTGAGCTAGAAGAATGTTTCTAGAAGATTATGAGCAAATTGAGCATAGTTGAATGAGGTGACTATCGAGATAAATGTTCATCACCTCGAATAGATGATTTGCTTAATCAGTTGCGAGATGGATCCG
Organism: Dactylorhiza incarnata; assembly: GCA_033032865.1. Lineage (NCBI taxonomy): Eukaryota > Viridiplantae > Streptophyta > Magnoliopsida > Asparagales > Orchidaceae > Dactylorhiza > Dactylorhiza incarnata. Next base: position 1,011,657 of record JAWHQI010000330.1, on the reverse strand, counting down.
TGTTCTCGGAGATCGGCCTCCGTATAGACTTTTGTATGTAAAGGATCCGTGAGTCGGATGCTCCATGGACTGCCTGTTCGTTCCCGTTATGGGCTTTACCTTGAGATCTTAGTGGTGGCCTTTATTTTAGCTAATGTCTTCTCTGCCTTCATGAATTTGGTGGATAGAGTGTTAAGAGATCTTCGAAACCATCTTGTGTCCATCCTTAGAAGTGGTGTTTGATACACTGTAAGAGTGCAGAGGATCTTGCTGAGCATTTGTGATTTGGTGCGGTCTACGTTGTGAGAGTGCAAGTTCGTTTGCCAAGATGAGCAAGTACAAGTTTTGGATGTCTTTAGTTACCTATTTGGGTCATGTTATTAATGAGGATGAGTTTTCAATGGACCCGGTATAGATCGTTGAGTGATTGATTGGGAAGAGATTTACAACATCCGAGAGAATAGGGAATTTTATAGGGTTGGCAGGATGATATAGAAGGCTTGTGTAATGATTCCTGTGTCTTTTTTTTGTGTCTTTGGTTAGGTTTATGTAGGAGAATCCAATTTTTGGTTCGGGGTGACTAGTGCGAAGGAGCCTTTCAGGAATTGAAGAGACGATTGAGCATTGCTCCAGCTTTGGATCATATCTACCGAAGAAGTGGTGCACTGTTTATGTTGATAAGTTGTACGTTGAGCCCAGGTATGTCTCGAGAGAAAAAAGGGGTGATCGCATATGGTTTGGGGCAATCGAAGATGCATAAAGCGAATTTTCATGCGCGTGATTTGGAATTTACCCCAGTAATCTAGGTATTGAGCCTTGGAGATTATTTTGGTACGACGTATTGTGTAAGGTTTACGGACCATAAGAATTGAAGCATATCTTCGCTCAGAAGGAGTTGATTCTGCGCCAGAGAAAATGAATAAAATATATTGCAAATTCTGGCATTGGCATTCGTTACCACCCGGATTCCACTAGGATGTATAGAAATTTGAAACATATTGTTCGCTGTTATTAGTTTAGTTATCGGTTTGATGAGGTTTTTCTGAAGACACAAATTGTGTGAGCTATCATGAATAAATGGATAAGATATGTCCTTAAGGTTGGAGTCAGATCGAAACCCCAGTATTTGTTTTTTTTTTGTCGCGTATCTAGATGAGCTTGGTAGAAGCTTCAAGGTCTGAAAGTTAATCCGATCGTGGAAGATATGATCAGATGTTACACATTGGAGCATGGTGGAGCTTGGGATAAGCTTCTTGGATTGATGGAATTTGCCTACAATAACAGTTATCAGGAAAGTGTTGTTATTGGCAATCTCACTATTCATTGCTTGTTGTTTGGGTTTATGCTCCAGGAATTATATTCGTTAGAAGTATCACCATCTTGGGTTATAGTGGTTGTTTGGAATTTACACACATAAACCTCATCATTTTGGAATGTGTTGGCTGTTGGTGGTGGTCGGTTTACCCTTCCTGAAATTTTATACTTAAAGTTATGCTCGGGGGCTGCTATGCTTAATCAGTTGGGAGTCTAAATCTCTATATGGGAGGCGTAGCCGGACTCCCTTGTTTTGGGCCGAGGTTGGTGAGAGTCCGTTGTTAGGCCCAGAAGCTTTGGAAGAAATGAGCGTTGCTGTGACTAATATTCGGGAGAAGCTCCGCGTTGCTCAGGAGCGGTACGAAAAGTATGCCAATCAAAGAAGGGCATATCTGGAGTTTGCGGTTGGGGACAGTGTTTTTCTGAAAGTCTCTCCGATGCCAGGCGTTAAAAGATTTGGGAAGAACCACAAGTTGGATCCTAGATATGTTGGGCCATTTCAGGTCGTTGAGCGCATCGGAGTGTCCGCTAATAGATTGGATTTACCTGCTACCTTCCCTGGCGTCCATGATGTGTTCCATGTGAGTCAGTTAAGGAAGTGTGTCCGCAGTAATCGTCAAGGTCTCGATTCGGTGCCTCAGTTTCAGCCCAATTTATCTTATGTTGAGGAGCCTGTTCGCATTTTGGAAACCCAAGAGCGGGTGTTGCGTAGGAAATCCATTCCCATGGTGAAAATTCTTTGGCGGAATCATGACGTCGAGAGCGCAACATGGGAGCTGGAGTCAGCAATGCGAGAGTCTCGTCCTCACCTTTTCAATTAATTAGCCCAGGTAAATCTTCTTCCTGCACCATTCATCTTCTCATTTAAATAGCTCAGATGGATTTATTTTCCTGTGCTGTTTGTCTTGCCCAAGTGTTTTTCCTGCGCAATTAATTGTTCATCTTAAATCTCCTTTCCTACACCATGTACCTATCTTAATGTTGTTTTCTGCCCTTATGTCAAGTTTCGGGACGAAACTTTCTTTTAGGGGGAGTGGTTGCAACGCCCCTGATTTTTACGGTGTTTGTTTAATTCAGTAATGGCGTGTTAATGACGTCGGGGCGTTACTTTTAACGTCGAGTTAGCGGCGCGTTGCCGTTTGCGCATTTTCGCGTCCGTTTGCGTCAAGTCGACCAAAATTTGCGACGACCCGGAATTGAAAAATTTTACATTAGGAAATTAGATTATTTAATTTTAGACTTGTCTATCAAGTTTCGTCGCGATCCGAGCCATTTTGGAGCCTCGGCGCATTTTAGAAGTTTTGTATATATTTAAAGCTCGCCGTAACTTCCGCCATTCATATCTCGAAAACGGCGTTCGTTTTGATTCCAACTTCGTCGTTGGGTTCGTAGAGCCGCCGTTTTAGGCGAAATTTTCGTTGGATTCAGCGTTCGTTATTTTTAGTGATAAAATAATAATAATAATAATATTATTATTATTATTATTATAAAAAAATTCAGAACGTGTATGTATATATACATTCCTTTCAACGTATGCGTCGACCTCCCTCCTCCATTTGCATGCTTGCGTCGACTTCACTCCTCTCCCCTGCGTCGATTTACTCTCCCCTTCTCAAAGCATGCGTCGAGTCCTTCTTCCCCTTCTCGAAGCATGCATCAACTTCTTCTTCCCCTCTCAAAGCATGCGTCGATTTCTCCCCCTTGCGTCGACTTCTGCTCCAGCCCTGCGTCGACTCCCCTTGCAGCCTTGCGTCGATTCCCCTTTGCGGATATATACATATATATATTAATATATATGTATATATTTATATATATATATAATGCTACGTTCACCATTTGTCTTCCTCATTCTGTCTGAACGCCGCGACGGGAGTGGCGTTTTCTTAAATCTTTCGGGCGGCGCCGACGGAGCTCCGGTGGTCGAAATCGCGAGCCAAGCATAGATTCGGAAAGCTCTCGACGAGAGCTTCGTCCTCGTGGTAATTTCCTTCCACTTCGTGAAACTTTTTTCGTTAGGTCTTTTGTACCCTAACCTTTTCTAGCCTGATCTCTTGTAGATCTTGACTCCTCTCGCCTTCTCGTAACCCGATCTACAACGGGGAGAATTCGGAGAGTTTTTCCAGCAAAACCTAAGGCAAGTGGTGTTCTTGCCCTTGCTCTTTCTCTTTGCCATATAACAGCTCCAAGCCGGTGCTCTTGATCTAACTGCGCCATATCTCCATTTTATTCTCTATTATTGCTGCTAATAATTTGATATTATGCCAGTTAATAAAAGAAAAACAAAAAGATTTTTGTTAGCTTCATATCTCCTTGATTTTCTCATTTGCTACTTGCCTTATGGTATGATATGTTCTGTTGGGCCTCGCCCCTATTCCTTTGAAATTACATGAAAATATGAATTCTGTTGGAGGTCGTACACGATGTTGGCGGTGCCAACGGTGCGATGCTCTTTAATTTAATATATTCTGTTGGAGACCGTACGCTGTGTTGTTTTTGCCCCCGGTGCGATGCTCTTTTAAGCTTTTGATTGGGAGGCCGTACGCGGTGTGGTTTTTGCCACCGGTGCGGTGCTCTTCTTTTGGATGAGCTGATCAGTCTCTATAATTCTGAACAAGAGTAACATGATTAATAATTTGAAAATGGATGGCTTTTCTTTTGCTTATGGTGAGTTTTGTCATCGCCTGTGTTCTCACCTTTGTTTGGTGAGCATATTCTGCTGATTATTAGTTGTTCTGTTGTTTTCTTTTTCTGTTGATGATTAGATACTTCTGCTATTTCTTTCCTGTTGATTATTTGCTGCTAGCCTTGTCATCACTGACCCTTGCAGCTACTGTTTCCCTCCGGTATCACGGAGGTTTGCTTACCTTCTTGTTTTCTGCACCACTTGTACTTTCTTCTGAGGTGTTCTTTCTTTGAATGCCTCAGGTTCTGGACAGTAGCAGGTGTTAGTGCAGAGCTTCTTTAGTTGCCGTCTTCTGACTCTCTTGAGGTAGAGTATTCTGTGGACTTGTCGGCCCATGGGTTCGTGTCAGGTGTTGACGCCCGTGGTGCTGTTTAGTTAGATTTTTGTTTCACTGCTGCTGTTACTTGTGGTTCACTTTTGAACACTTGTTCTGGAATGGTTAGATATTAGTTGGCTTCATGGCCATTGTTAGATATGTTAAGGTAATTGTTGCATTGCATATCATGATTTGAAACGTTAATCTCACTACTTTATGCGCATGATAAATCTACTTTTATATATAGTAAATCCACACATTCGATCTTGCATGATGCACCTCACTAGGTCTTCATGTTCACTTAGGCCACTAAGTAATTAAATTAAGTAATTTTTTTCCGCTGCGTAAAACTATACTTTAAAAGTGTGGACTAGTTGATCCACCTAGCCGAGGGACGCGGCTTGTTAATTTTCTGCATAAATAATTTTTGAATCGCATTGATTCGATAATAATAATTGCTTGAACTGCGATGAAGGATAAGTTGCCTTAACCTCAGTAGGCATCCCCTACCTGACGTGGCATCACAACGCGTAGCTTTCCCTACTCTGATAGCATTTTAAATGTTGGGAAAATGCGGGTTGTGACAGTAACGCCCTAGAATTTCCTTATAGTCTACTAAGTAGGGCTATGGTAGCGTCGATAGTTTAAATATGAAAGTTGTCGTTGCGTGGTGCTATTGCGGGAGGGCGTTACCGCTTCATGTGCATCGCCGTCCGGTGAGTTGGATGCTAGAATATTATGTATATGTGCGTATGGATTTTTTTTATCATTTCAAAAAAATATGTGTATATATATACATGTATGTGTATATGTAAATATATATACATATCAATACTATTCTATAAAAGAAATCTACCCTTTGGTGCAACATTCATAATACCCAAAATACCCTCATTTCTTTACCTTAAAGACTTAACAAAGTTAGATAAAATTTCAAACAATTCAAAAAAATGTCTGTTTTTGTAATTACTCTATCCCTCGCAAAAGAAAACGTCGACATGCACGCTAAGATCACATCAGCCGCTTCGAATCATTTCACACCTTGCCCAAAGCAATCCATCTTTCTGTCGCGCTTCCCGCTAAATCAATCTTTCGTCCCGCTCCTGCATCTACCCCGCCGGTCCCGCTCCTGCATCTACCCTGCCGCTCCCACTATTCCTATAGCGATCTGCGAGTCGTCTTCCTCCAGCGACTCCTCCAGCGATCGGGGAGCTATACCATCCAGCGGCCGAGCAAGGAGAAACGACGCCTCCAGGAGCAAAGTGGCCGAGCAAAGCGGCCGAGCAAAGAGAAACGACGTCATCGGTCATGCGTCCATCATGATTTCGAGGGGGGCTTTTGCATCTTAATTAAAAGTAAGGCTTTTATCGTCCCCCCTCCCCCTCCTCGTTTCAATATGGTCCTGGGATTCCAATGAGGGTTGAAAACCCTAACTTCTCTTTTTCTTTGATAGCGATCTGCGATTCATCTTCCTCCAGTGATCTGGGAGTCCTCTTCCTCCAGCGATCTGGGACCCATACCATCCAGCGAACTAGGATTCATCTTCCTCCAGCGATCGAGCTCGACGAACTACTCGACAATGTCGTCGATCATGATTTTGAGGGGTCTTTTGCTTCTTAATTAACAGTAAGGCTTCCATCATCATCACCACTTCATTTCTATATGGTTTTGTGATGGAAATTCAGTGATTCAACGGGGGTCGAAAACCCTATTTTCCCTTTCTCTTATGGTTTAGGGATTCTATATGGTTTTGTGATGAGAAGTTTGTGATGGTAGCTTTAAGGAGAGAGATTAAAAGTTGATTTGGGTTCCTAATGCCTTTTTTAAGTTTTCAGATTGCATCTTTTTCTCCTTTTAAGTTTTCAGTTGAGAAGTTTGTGATGGTAGCTTTAAGGCAGAGAGATTAAAAGTTGATTTGGGTTCCTAATGCCTTTTTTAAGTTTTCAGATTGCAGCTTTTTCTCCTTTTAATTTCTTCTTTCAGAATTTGCGAAGCAGGAATTAAAGTGAATCACATTTTTATTTCAGAGAATTAGAGTGAATCACATTTTAATTTCTTCTCTCAGCATTAGCAAAGTCGAAATTTGTGATGAATGAGAATATGAGAATGAGAGGGAATCACATTTGTATGAAGCTTTCCTGATATTAAACTAGGCAATGAGATATTTCCAATGAGATATTTCCAATGAGATATTCAAAATAGGCTTTCCTGATATTATGTTTAGTGTAAAAATAGTTCAAAATAGAGTTTTAATGGAAAATTCCTCATAATAGCCTTTCCTGATATTAATAGTTGATTTTAGGTTTCTACTACCTTTTTGTGTTTTTAGATTACAACTTTTTCTCTTTTCAATTTCAGGTTGAACTTTTTGTATGATGCTATACTACCTTTTTTGTGTTCCTTTAATCTGATTATTCTTCTTCTTTAACTCGGTCTAGGCCATAATTGATGCTTCCTTTCTTTATTTATGTTCTTCATTTTGACAGGCAAGATAAAATCAAGTCAATGGCGTTTCAAATTCATTTTAGGTCTACGCCATCATATTCTGCATCGCCACTACGAAAAGTCTGCTTCAAAAATGGCCTGAATAGGAAGAAGAAATAAAATTCTGCTGTGAAAAATTATTGATCTCCCCTTCCTCCACCATGTTCTCATTTCTATCTCTGCAGTTATATCCTCCACCATGTCACATTTTGATATCACTTAGCAAGCATTTCAAAGGGATTTTGCTGCACCATCATGGTTCTGAATTAATTTTTAGGGTGATAGAGAAGTTTTTTTTTTTTTGGAAAACTGTTGTTTTTGAAGCAACTCACCGTTGCAACATTCCTATTTTATATTATTGTCATGCTCTAATTAATAGTGCTACTACAAATGCTTGCATTTTCAAAACCTTGGATTTGGGGAACTTATATTGATGAATCATTAAAATTGAATGCGCCTTATATTACTTGCAGGTCACCTTGGAAATCATGTTAGCAGAGGAACTTGATGACAACGAAAGGCACACAGGAATACCTCCAATATATCATAATCCTATCAAAGCTTTATAATATTGCGATTTCATATGTACTATCAAGGTAATCATAGTTTTATTCAATTGTCTACATTTTTTACTAATAATTTGTTTTTCAAATATTGTTCATATTTTTTTCAACAAGTAGAAGATGGTTTTACATTTTTCATAGTTCTGTTTAATTATGTACATTTTTGAGTCTAGCGCCTATATTTTGATTCTCAATCTTTGTTCATATTTTCTTCGACAACTGCAGGATGGTTTCAACATTCCTATTTTGTAAGTATCTCTTAGGAGTCTTCATCTTTTCTTAAAGTCTGTTTTAATAATGCTTACAGGAGAGCAAAAACTTTTCATCATGCACCTGACTGAAAGAGAATATTTCGTTGCTCCAAGATAATATGCAGGTATACATGCATGGTTGAATTATATTTTAAGCTTAATTATTTGTTCGTTGATGTGTTTCATATATGTATGATTTTCTTCCAGCATCCTCTTCGTTTGTCATAATTTTAATTATTCTATTAAAAAATAAAAACCTTTAATCTCTTGAAGAATAACAAATTTTGTAATGAAGAGCAAAGCCGTTCTAGACTTTATAATCAGAAAGTCGCTTCAAATAAGCCAAGTTATTTATCCCAATAGTTGAATGTGATTCATTTGATCTCTTTTATTACCTATTCATGATATTTTTTTGGAAAAAGGAAGTGGTGTTTCTCTACTAATAACCATCATCATTGCTTGACAATTTGTGGTTGTCTCTATTTATTTTGTTTATAGTATTTATTTATTCATGATTTGTCTTAATTTTTTAACATGTTTTAATACAAAATGTTAAATCCATGTAGATGCTCAAAAAGAAGAAATGAGAAATGGAAAGTGTGGTTCTGTGTTCTTGAATGAAAAAAGTGTTTGGTTATGTGTGCTTCTGAAGTTTGTTGCTTCAAAATCTCTACCATCCCATTGGAAGTACGTATATTCATGTTTTATAAAGCTTCGACATTTGATATTTGATGTTACACCATTTATACTCATGTTTCATAAAGCTGCATCATTTATACTCATGCTTTATAAAGCTTCTGTAAATTGCCATTATTGCAAATATCAACTATTTGATGTTACACCAAAAACTTAGGGATACTTCTCTGTCAATAAGTATTGTTCTCTCTCTTGCATTATAAATGTAACACTTAAACAATATTGTTGTAGTTTTGAACGATCAACTAATATTTGTTTTGTTTGTCAAAAAAATGTTTTAGAATGTGGTAGTGGATTCAATTATGAAATTTATGAAGTTGGATAAAAAAATGGAAGATTAACTATGATATCTATTGCTTCTACACTACTGAATATGTTTTCCTTCTACAAAGTTGATAATGGTTCTCATCAACCTATATCATTCAAAATTTTATGAATTATAATTTAGGTTTACTTTTATAGTTTCTCTGTTGTTTTCGAATGTTAAATTGACCTAAAAATTTATGATCTTTGTATTATAAAAATCTCAAGTATCAAATAGTTCATTATTAGATTAAAATTGGACTATGAAGTCCTTCATCTTCAATAATTAGGGCTCTGATTTAAGCACATGTACATTACCAATGATGTTTGTGATGCTCGGGGATTTTGGGGTTAGTTGATGCATGTCGTTAGTTGTCGCGCGCCGTTAGTTGTCATGCGTAACAAAAGGAAATATTTTCTACAAATGTGGAGTTGATGGAGGAGTTGATGGCCATGAAGGGGTATACCCTATGAATGTGGTGCACGAGGAAATATTAGCTAGAATACGACCAAACAACACGGACTAAGGTTCATGAAATTGAAATATTTATATAATTAAATTGATTTTTTATTGTGCTAGATGGTGATTTAAATTCAATATCTGGTTATGTAATATTTTTAAAAGTCAGATAGAAGGTTTTTGTGTTGTTTATGTACAACTTTATATCTTTGCTACTTTATCCATATGTGCAGAGTTACAGTAATGTGGGCTATATGCAGCTTAAAACTTAGCTGCTACTTAGTTGCTTGATTTCCTCCGTTTAATCATGTCAGTTCATTATTTTAACCATTTCTAGCTAGCTTTAGAAGTGTAATTAGGATCACTGTAAACATTGATTATTTCAAATTTCTCCTAGAACCAATCATAAGTGCTGTTTTGGATTAGTTGAGCGTTTGATAGAGTGAATGTCTACTTCTATGGTCATTTCTTAGCCATAATAAGTTGGTCGCATTGACTCAGGCTCTGTAGTACTCCAATTTTGCTCCAGTGGCATTTCTGTTTCACCTCACAGGAGAAATGAAAGAGTTGGGTAATCTCTGTTGGATCGTGAGGAGCCCTTAGAGGGGGGAGGGTGAATAAGGGTTGTAAAAACTTATACATTATTTTAAAACATTTGTAGTTAGAAAAATGAAGTGAAGTAATATAAAAGAGAAACATGATTTTATTAAACTTGAGATATGAAATTACAAAACTTGATTTCTAATGACGCTAGAAATCGTGGGCGATAAACATAAAAATCCTTTTTGTTTTCTATCCCGACTCGTATCCCCACGAACCGGTGGCTATAGCCTATCCTTCCCCGGATAAGGCCTCAAGCCTCTCTTGCCTTTCTATCCCCATAAAAGGCCTCGAGCACCCCCTAGATCTATGCCCTAGACCTAGTCGCCAACACGAGGCGAATTCACTCCACGATGGTAATAAAAAGAGTTACAAAAAGAAAAAACAAAATATAATAAAGACTCCCTATAAAGAATTCTGGAGAAGGTGAAGGCTCGCTGGATGTTCTTGAAGTCGAAGCATGCATCCTTCACGTTGCATAAGCGTTGATCCGGCTCTCCTTGAATTCTTCTAGTTGAAACTTGTGTGGGAGAAGATGGTCTGGAAATATGGCCCTTGCAGAGATTATCAAGTGCTGGAATATGGCTCTCCAATGTCAGTAGTAAGAGACATCAAAATCATCCAATTTATAGACTTTGAGCTAACATCGGCGTTAAGTACTAATGTCGGGCATTGACCATGTATAGCAATATATTGATGGCTCAGATATTCAGAAGAGGAAGGAGATACTGCACTTTAGGAATTGTTCTATTTTACGTAATACTAACGCCGGCGTTAAGGCTAACACGGGCGTTGGGCAAATCATTCCTAAAGTTCCTCCTGCAATCACGGTTGCTTCCTCCTTGTCAAAATCGTCGAACGAAAGAGCCCAGCGTTAAGACCTAATGCTTGGCGTTGAGTTTCTTTCTCCTTTTAATCATCTGGCAAGCCATCTCGTCGATCGACATCTCAGCCCGTCGATCGGCATCCCGTCCTGTCAATTCGCTAGCGCCCAGCGTTAAGAACTACGCCTGGCGTTAGACAACTTTCAATCCTTCTGCTTGTGGTTAGTGCCAGACCATTATTGCAGCAACCTGAAGTCATATCTGTCCAAACCTGCATGCTAAAAACACAATGGAAAGCAAGATCAAATACAAGTAATATTTGTTATTCTCAAATCAAAGGGATGCAGAAAACCATGTTCCAACAATCTCCCCCTTTTGATAATAACAAATACAATTAGAGATAAATCAGTTTCATAGATAAAGAATTTGTGTTTTTATAAAGATATATGACACTAAGCAATTATAAGATAATGATAGGAATTATAGATCATTTAATGATAGGAATTATATATCATTTTAGAATGCTCCCCCTATAAAAGTGCTCCCCTTTAGTGTATACTCCCATATACTAGATACATTCTTCCCCTTAATCTAGTGAAACCTACTCCGTTTAATCAATATGATTTAGCACTTTATTCTACCCCTTTTGTTATTAAAAAAAGAAGGTGGAGTTTAAATTAAGAACTAGAGAAAGGAAGACACAAATGAGGGACAAAACTAAGAGAGAATTGAAAGTTTTAGTTTAAACATAATGAACTTCGTGATCGAGCTAAGGAAGAGGGTAACATAGCGGAAATAAATATGATAAGCGTGAATGATCATTATTCCAATCCATTGTTTTGATTACTAGAGGAAACCACATACTTTTTAAAAAAAATGTTTATAAGCTTGTTTGCAACAAAGTATAAAAACAAATTCTAGAACTAGGCATGATAAACCATAGGAACACATAGCATTGTCAAATAGGAATGCGGAATAAGATAAGACATATAAATATAGAAGAATTTTTTTTTGTTAAGAAGGAATATGTTTGACACTAGGTTTTTCACAATAGAGCAATAACACTGAAAGTGCTTATAACAAGTTGGCAAGCTTGATTTATCATACACAACAAGATAATAACTACAATGAAATCAATTCGAATTTCAAGTGAAGAAAATAATGTAGAAATCATGCATAGTGCTTTTACTTGAGTTTTTAGAGAATTTTGTAGTTTTGCAATAGGTTCCAATTCTCATGAGTAGAAATTTTATAAAAATCAATGATGTGTGCATAGAGTGTTTTGATAAAAGTATACAAATGATATAATAAAACACATGACATATATAATGAAATAGAAATAATACTATTAAGAAAATAACCTTATGTTTACTTTCAGACATCAACACAAGAATAGAATTTCAAGGCACAACACAATGAGTACAACAACCAAGGTGCTTCGCCCACACAATGCTCATTAAGACTTATCAGGGAGCGAAGTATTGCTTGGGGGATTACTGAAGCAATTTTATTGAATTTTTATTTTTAGTGATCTGGTGTACAAATAGAAGTTATAAAAAATAAGGTGTTTACACAAGACACTTTACAATTCTTTCCAAGGTGCTCAACCTCACAATGCTCATTAAGACTTATCAGGAGGGTGAGTAGTGCTTAGTTGAGTTATTTTTGGCTTTATATTTCATATTAGTATAATAGTGGGCCAAAGGTCTCGGAATTCACTTGTTGTGGTAAACACAATATACTATTTTTGAAAGTAATCATTTCTATATGTGCAAGAAATTTATTCTTTGAGTGAAGGTGTTAGTAATACAGATAAATATCTTAATAGATTAAGACTATTACATTACACAATCATGCAAGTTGAAGATTATGAGTATATGTAGATTATCAAAAAAGTGAGTGTATGGATCATTGATTAGCATAAAATATTGCTCATGCTTAGAGGCATGCTAGGCAAAACATACACATTTATCTATAGACTATTTCATTGCACATAATTAGATTAAGTTCAAGGCATGAAAAGTAGGACAATGTTTAATAAATTTGAAATGAAAATTGCTCATTTAAAAAACTCTTTTTGTGTATGCCCAAATAAGATTGACCATTTGAAACATAGATGAATAAGAAGTCGTGCTCATGTGAAGACATATAGTCAAACAATAATTTAATATAGATAATCAACAAAAAAATGATTTTTGGATTTTGGATTATATATATATATATTTTTGTTGAGTTTTAAAATAGTCCTAACAGAAACAAATTTGAGAAACAATAACCCAAAAAAAATTTGGCAATAACCCCCAAAAAGTTTTCTCATTTGCAAAAGAGGGCTAACGCATGGCTTTAAGTAGTTAACACCGAAACAGGACACTATTTTTGAAAGTTTTTTGAAAAAATTTTGTTGGAATAAATAACATATATATATGCCTTCATAGTGAAGAAATTTCAGAGAATTTTGAAAAGACTAGAAAGCAAAACAAACATGTTTTTGGTAATTTTTAAAATTGGTTTTATAAAAATTCAATTTGTATTTTAAGGTAAAAAATAATAAATCAAGAGGCCAATTAATTTAAGAAAATATAAGTAGAGAAATACCAAAAATATGTTAAAGAAGATAGAATTTAAATATGATCAAAAAGACTAACGCCTGACGTTAAGTAGTTAATGCCGGGATAGTACATGATTTTTAGAGATTTTTGAAAAACATTTCTATGGGATAGGGAGTATGTACATAGACCTTCTTAGGGTAGAATTTTCAGAGAAAATGGAAATGAGTAGAAGGATTATTTAAGCATATTTTAGTGGTTTTCAAAATAGTTTTATTTATTTATTTTTATTTGATTTTTCATAACATGTGATGAATTTTTAATTTGTTAAGTCTATGACTCCTAATTCTAATCTAAGTAGAGCAAAGCGTGAGTCAGGTAGAGGCTTGGTAAGGATGTCTGCAAGTTGGGATTCAGTTCCAATAAAGTTTACATGAACTTGTTCCTTTTTTATGTGATCCCTAATGAAATGATGTCTAACGTCTATGTGTTTGGATCTTGAGTGATGAACGGGGTTGTTGGTTAAATCAATAGCACTCTTGTTGTCACACTTGAGTTGAATATTAGTTAGATGAATTCTGAAATCTTCTAAGGTTTGAGTCATCCATAAAGCTTGGGCACAACAACTTCCTAGTGCAATATATTCCGCCTCGGTGGTGGAGAGGGCAACAGAATTTTGTTTTCTACTTGACCATGCAACTAGAGAAGGACCTAAGAAATGGCATGTACCACTAGTACTTTTTCTATCTAGAGAGCAACCCGCATAATCAGAATCGGAATACCAATGTAATAGAAAGGAATCATTAGTTGGATACCAAAGACCTAGTTTAGGTGTGCCAATAAGATATCTAAATATTCGTTTTACCGCTTTTTAATGAGATTCTTTTGGATTTGCTTGAAATCTAGCGCATAAGCATACGGCAAACATGATATCAGGTCTAGATGCACTAAGGTATAATAGGGATCCAATCATCCCTCTATATAAAGTTTGGTCAATGGAAATTCTTGTTTCATCTTTTCCTAATTTTAGTGATGCGCACATTGGAGTACTAGCTTGTTTTAAGTTTTCAAATCCAAATCATTTTAACATATCATAGACATATTTAGATTGGCATATAAAGATTCTATCATTTCTTTAGGTTATTTGAAAGCCTAAAAAATAAGTTAATTCACCAACTAGACTCATTTCAAATTCATTTTGCATTATAAGTACAACTTCATTACATAGCTCTTCATTAGTGGCTCCAAAAATAATATCATCAACATATATTTGTAAAATAATTATATCATCACTAATATGCTTAATGAAGAGCGAATTGTCAGCACTACCCATTTTATAACCGTGCTTTAATAAAAAAGATGTTATACGTTCATACCAAGCACGGGGCGCTTATTTTAGACCATAAAGCGCTTTTTCTAATCTATAGACAAGATTTGGAAATTTATTATCTATAAAACCTGGGGGTTGTTCTACATAAACTTCTTCTTTAATTATCCCGTTTAAGAATGCACTTTTTACATCCATTTGAAATAGTTTAAACTTCTTATAACTCGCAAAAGCAAGAAAAATTCTAATTGATTCAAGGCGAGCAACGGGAGAAAATGTTTCATCAAAGTCGACCCCCTCAATTTGTGAATAACCTTGTGCTACTAGTCTAGCTTTGTTCCTAGTGTTTCTAGAATCTCCATCTAATTTATTTTTAAATATCCATTTGACACCAATAACAGGGTGAATAGATGGTCTTTCTACACGCTTCCAAACCCTATTGCATTCAAATTGATTTAATTCTTCATTCATAGCAATAAACCAAAACTCATCATTTAAAGCGGTAGAAACATTTTTAGGTTCAATTTCAGAGACAAAACATAAATTAGACAAAGATTCATTAAAGGAAGAGAGTGTAGTTACCCCTCTTCATGGTTCTCCAATGATAAGCTCCCTTGTATGATCTCTTGTGAATCTAAGCACACTTGGAGGCACAAACTCTTCTTGCACCGATTCTACTTCTTTGTCCTTTCCAAGTAATTCATCGTCATCAAGCTCCAAAGGAGAAGGGGGTTCATCTTCTTTTCCTGCACTATTAGAATCTACACAAGGCATAATTTCATCAAACTTCACATGAATAGACACTTCAACCTTTTTAGATTTCTTATTATATATCCTATATGCCTTGCTAGTAGACGAGACCAAGAAAGACTCCTTCATCGCATTTTTCATCAAATTTAGCTAATGCATCTTTGGTATTTAAGATAAAACATTTACATCCAAAAACATGAAAGTGTGATACATTAGGTTTCTTTTTGTAATATAATTCATATGGAGTTAATTTTAAAATAGGGCGTAGCAAGATACGATTTATAACATAACAAGATGTATTTACTGCTTCAGCACAAAAAGATCTATGCAACCCATACTCGGATAACATAGTGTTCTCGAGTTCCTGAAGGGTTCTATTTTTCCTCTCCACCACACCATTCTGTTGGGGGGGTGCGTGGAGCGGAAAATTCATGCTTGATACCTAGATTGATACAGAAGGTGGTGAAACTATCATTTTCAAATTCCCCTCCATGATCGGACCTTATGCACTTTATTTTTAAGTCTAATTCATTTTGAATGCGATTACAAAGTTTTGAAAATTCAGAAAATGCATCGGATTTGGAGGTGAGAAACAAAGTCCATGTGAATCTAGAGAAATCGTCAATTAATACAAAAGTGTACTTTTTACTCGCAAGACTACAAGTGCTAATTGGCCCAAAGAGGTCCATGTGAATTAGTTGCAAAGGTCTTGTTGTGGATATTTCACTTTTACTTTTAAATGATGTTGTTGAAAATTTTCCCTTTTGGCAAGGCGAACATAAAGAAGATAGATTTCCATTTAGTATTGGCAACCCTCTAACAATTTTATTTTTTGACAATTTTAAAATTAACTTAGTGCTAGAGTGACCAAGACGTTTATGTCACAATTCAAGTTCTTCATTTTTTTAAATAAGACATTTGAGTGATGCACGTGATAGATCATGAAAAGTAATTAAATAGACATTATGAACTCTTGGTGCAGTGAGTACAATATTATTAGACTTAGGATCAATAATTTTGCATAGATTTGATGAAGACTCAAATAACACATTCAGACCTTTGTCGCATAGTTGACTAATATAAATTAAGTTGTGTTTTAAGCCTTCTACAAATAACACATTTGTAAGAGAGAAAGATTTGTTACCCACAGTACCGGTGCCTAATATTCTTCCTTTTCCATTGTCACCAAACGTCACGGTTCCACCTTTTTTTCTTAGAGAGGCTAAGGAACTATGCTTTATCGCCCGTCATGTGCTTGGAGCAACCCGAGTCCAAGTACCACATGTCTCCTTTGTCCTTAGCCTGCCAACAAACCTAAGAAGAAAATGTTAGTGAAGATCCGGATACCCATGAGGTTCCTCCCATAACATAGGTGGAGTCCTTAGGTACCCAGATTTGTTTTAAAGTGCGCTTTCCCTTCTTCCTACAAGAATCCGTGGTGTGTCCAAACAATAAGCAATTGGCACAAGCAATAAAAGGGGTTGAGACCTTTTTCTGGTATTGTGGTTGACTCTTGCTGGTATACACAGAGGTAGAGGGAGTAAAGGAATTATATTTAGAAAACAATTTTTGATTCTTGGAAATAGAGCTAACGCCAGTGTTAGTAGTCAATGCTGGGCGGTAGGTTTCGGAGACAAATCCCAGCCCATACTTGGCAGACCCATGGCACTGGTTGCCCAAAATCATGTCCAGTGATTTTTGGCCAACCCCAAATTTGTTTATTGCCATATTGAGATCATTTATTTGGGCTTTTAAGGTGAAATTTTCACTTACTAGATTTCCACATCTCTTTGCAAAATTTTTCTTTTCATTTTCAATTTGAGGGTGAGATATGTTCAACCTTATTTCTAAGTCTCCCTTTTCTTTCATGGGTGATTCGATATTGGAGAGAGCCTTAGAAAGATCATTTTCAAGTTCCTTTGCTTTTGTCAAATGATTGTCATTCTTTTGGCAAGACATTATTTCTTTATTTAATTTTTGATTTTGTTTCAAGAGTATTTTATTTTCTTTTTTAAGAAGCTCAAGATCTTTTAAGTTTTTACCAAACGATTTGCATGTATTTAAATATTCAACATACAGATCATCATAAGTTGAAGGGATTACCTCAGTGTCGCTTTGGAAACTACACTCGTCATCATTTGGTTCTTGGTTCCTTCCCATGAGACACAAATTTGCCTCATCATCCTCGCTTGAACTCAAATCGTTTGAGCAACCAGATGAAGAATTATCCCATGTTGCTGCCTTCAAGACCTTCTTCTTCTCCTTTTCTTTATGCCGCTTTTCTTTTTGATCCTTCAGGTATTTTGGGCATTGGCTTCTTATATGCCCGGTCTCCCTGCAGTGGAAGCACTTGGGAGGAGGTCGCTCTTCATCGTCTTTGCTTGATTTTTCCTTTTTCTCCTTTTTTGAAGATGATCCTTTACGAAAGTACTTGCGGAAGGTATTCCTTCTTTCTGGATTCTTCATGAACTTTGTGAAATTTTTCACAAAGAGACTCTCCTCGTCTTCTTCATCATTATCATCCTCTTTTCTCGACTTTAGTGCCAAAGCCTTCTTCTTTGGCTCGTTATTGTATTCTTCATCTTGAATGTTGAGTTCGACCTCATGGGTTTTGAGATTGCCAATGAGGCTCTCAATCTGGAGCCGCCTTAGATCATGCGATTCAGAAATTGCAGACACCTTTGGATTGAACTTCGGATGAAGAGACTGAAGGATCTTTCTTACTAAGTCACTGTTTGAGAAAGTTTTCCCAAGAATCTTTGAGGCGTTGATAATCTTGCTGAAGCGAGTATACATTGAGTCCACGTCCTCATTTGGATCCATCCTGAACCTTTCAAACTCCGATTCCAGTTGGAATAGCTTTGAATCTTTGACCTGCGAGGTACCTTCATGAGTTATTTCAAGTAAATTCCAAATGTCATAAGCAGTTTCACAAGCACAAACTCTATTAAATTCGGTCATATCTAATGCGCAGAATAAAGCATTCATAGTTTTAGCATTATTTTTACATTTATTTTTGTCCCCATCATCCCACCTATCTCAAGGCTTTTCCATGGTTAATTCTCCAACAATATAAGTAGGAGATGTATATGGTGTTTCAATGCTAGCCCAAACATCTAGATCTAAATTAATTAGAAAATAACGCATACGCGTCCTCCAATAATTATAGTCAGTTCCGGTGAAAAGTGGAGGTCTACTTATTCCTTGCCCTTCATGAAAAGCGAGATCACGAGACACCATTATTCCCGGTTGTTAGACCATTTTAGAATAACCTCACTTTGATACCACTTGTTGGATCGTGAGGCGCCATTAGAGGGGGGGTGAATAAGGGTTTTAAAAACTTATACTTTATTTTAAAACATTTGTAGTTAGAAAAGAAGAAGTCAAGTAATATAAAAGAGAAACATGATTTTATTAAACTTGAGATATGAAATTACAAAACTTGATTTCTAATGACGCTAGAAATTGTGGGCGATAAACATAAAAATCCTTTTTGTTTTCTATCCCGACTTATATCCCCACGAAACGGTGGCTTTAGCCTATCCTCCCACGGATAAGGCCTCAAGCCGCTCTAGCCTTTCTATCCCCAGAAAAGGCCTTGAGCACCCCCTAGATCTACGCCCTAGACCTAGTCGCCAACAGAAGGAGAATTCACTCCACGATGGTAATAAAAAGAGTTACAAAAAAAAATACAAAATATAATAAAGACTCCCTATAAAGATTTCTGGAGAAGGTGAAGGCTCGCTGGATGTTCTTGAAGTCGAAGCATGCATCCTTCACGTTGCATAAGCGTTGATTGGGCTCTCCTTGAATTCTTCTTGTTGAAACTTGTGTGGGAGAAGATGGTCTGGAAATACGGCCCTTGCAGAGATTATCAAGTGCTGGAGTAGGGCTCTCCAAAGTCAGTAGTAAGAGACATCGAAATCATCCAATTTATATACTTTGAGCTAACGTCGGTGTTAAGTGCTAAGGTCGGGCGTTGACCATGTATAACAACATATTGATGGCTCGGATCTTCAGAAGAGGAAGGAGATACTACACTTTAGGAATTGTTCTATTTTAGGCAATACTAACACCGACGTTAAGGCTAACGCGGGCGTTGGTCAAATCATTCCTAATGTTCCTCCTTTAATCACGGCTGCTTCCTCCTTGCCTAAATCGTCGAATGTAAGCGCCCAGTGTTAAGACCTAACGCTTGGCGTTGAGTTTCTTTCTCCTTTTAATCAGCTGGCAAACCATCTCGTCGATCGGCATCTCATCCCATCGATCGGCATCCCGTCCCGTTGATTCACTAGCGCCCAGCATTAAGACCTAACGCTTGGCGTTAGACAACTTTCAATCCTTCTGCTTGTGGTTAGTGCCAGACCATTATTGCAGCAACCTGGTGTCATATTTGTCCAAACCTGCATGCTAAAAACACAATGGCAAGCAAGATCAAATACAAGTAGGATTTGTTATTCTCAAATCAAAGGGATGCGGAAAACCATGTTCCAACAATCTCCACTTTGGAGCTCCGGTGCAATATAAAATTCCTAAAACTCCATTTTGGGCTCTATTTCCCACGAAGGGTTGGAGCTCCATTTTTATCTGAGCCACAAGATTCTTATTCTCATGTTTGGTCATATTCCAGGAAATGTTTGCTAGAATACGACCAAACTACAAATGCAATTTCAATTTTTGGTCTTATTTCAGTAATTGAGCGGTAAGTTTGTCGAATTCATGCACAGATTTCAGGAGCAGGGGCACTCAGAGAATGGTCGGAGACTGTTGGGGTGGTCAGGAGTTGTTGGAGATTCAGGGGGCTGTTGGAGGGTGGTCGGGCGGGCAAATGGTCAGAGATGAATAATTTTGGGTAGTTATGAGGCTGTTTAGGGAATGGACTGCAGGCTAATGAGTAAGAGGGATTCACGTGGTTACATGATTAGAATTTCAGAGTTTGGTTGGCCGGTACTTGCAGGAAATGAGGCTAGGCAGTGGATGGATGGATGGAATCAAACTCCAGGATGCAGGAATGGAGGACTAGGGGACTGTTTACAGAACTGTGATGAATCTGTAATGGATCTGTGATGAGAAGGTAGTTGCAGGGCTAGGACATGTGGTTGTGGAGTGAGGCTATCCCAGTAGATTCCTACTCAAAAATTATTGGTTCGGGGTGATTCCGGTATCGTTATCTTGAAAGGGGTTTAATTTCCCTTGGCTGCAAACCGATTGAACCGATTAGATTTGATTCTTGACTATTCGCATTAAAGTTGTGCGTGGAAAGAAGATGAGGCAATAAAGGTGGATAACCAACACACACACACACACACAAATACATGTTTGCGAGAGAAATAATAGCATAATAGCACCGCCTTTTTTTAAGACATTATATTTGTAATTGCTGCCTTCAAGATGCTTTATTGTTATTACCTGCCATTGACATGTTGATCTAACAGTTCATGCGCCCAAGATCCCGTGATAAGAAACTTCAAGAATAATGGGCAACATCATTAAGATCTCTGGAAGATATCCATGAGGTAATTCTTCAGGGTTAGTTAAGTTAATTTGTTTTAATAAATAACCAAAAGTTCTAATTTGATTTATTGTGTTCATAGAGGTTTAAGAACTACTGTCTTGGGAAACTTAAAAGCAGTCCATGGTCTGAACTGGATGGGCTCCAACCAGAAACAAAGGTAATAGTTGAGCAGTTGGGACAAATAAACTTGAAGGGTTTTCTTACTATAAACAGCCAACCTACAGTCAAAAGAGTCAAATCCGCCTCCCCCACTGTTGGTAAGTGAATATAAAATATATATTTATATAAATACCAGCACCGGGAGGCGCAATGCCCCCGGTGCACATATTTAGTGAAGATATCTTTTTTTCTGCATAATGTATAGTAGTACAAGTACCTCAACCGAGGCCGCGCACAATCTTCTCTTATTTGAAAATAGTTTTTGAATTTTAGTTTTCATAATAATATTAGTGAAATAATTGAAACAGTTTTTGCAATGAGTTTAATGGTGTATGAGTTCCATCTTACCCATGCTGATCAAGTTAATGGAACTTCATATATGATACAGGTCACAGAATTTAGATTACTTTAAACAGAAAATAACTTAATTTATCAAATGTAAATGGTATAGCCATTCTACTAACCTATGTTACACTGGATAAAATTGGGATATGAGATACGGTGCATATAAAGGAAATGATTCTTTCAAAAAAAACAAGATACATGATACGTGTTGAAAATTTTAATTATATAAATTTAATTTAATAGGGAGACATGTTTGACATTCACGTATTCATATTCTTCATCATTATATAGAACATATCAAATATTAAATGAAAATAAAGTTTGTGTCACAAAAACGTTTCATATCCTAAATATGAGCCATGAATAAAAATAGGTAATCAATCTAAATATATTTGTGATGTTTGTACAGATTTTTGTTATATTTTATTGAAGCTTTCATGCTTTCATTATACATGTGTTATATTTCATTGACTCAACTTCTGGTTGATGGATGTTCTTCACGTGGAAGGAAGAGAATCATGAGAGAGGTCGACTCTGCTTCTTGGCCTACCGATGGAAAGAAAGGTATAAAGAATTTTTCCTCGCTGCGATTGACTTTCTTCTCGATTTAGGCTGCTGCAATTTTCCATCTCCTTGGATTTCTGCTTTTTTATTTATAATTTTTGGAAGGTTTCCTCGCTGCGATAACTGCTTTTTTATTGCAATTATTTTGGAAAAATAGGTGCTCGATATTTATTGTGGTTTCCATTTTCATTTTAATCGAAGCTTCGTATGAGCTTTTGATTTGTTGGTGGTTTAATCATTGCTTATGTTGCTGTATTTTAAATTTATTAATTAGGATTAAATGATTTGGAATTATATTTACTAAAATAATCTAATAGACGAATAATTAGGATTAAATGATTTGTTGCTGCTGTTGTCTGAGCACCGCTCTATTTTTTCAAACAATTATAATAGAAATTCATTTTTTGGCCAATAATTTCACCACTTTGTGCAGGCTACTGGAGAGGACTACTCCGTTGAACCTGCGGAGTCCAGGAGACGGTTCTGTGCTCTTCTTAATTTTGGTCTTATCAGGATAACAACAGGCAGAAAATATAATAACCTTCATCCACCGTCATTCTGGATTTTTTTTTGCTTTTTCTGGCGGGTGTGTCCTGCATTACGACCCTTGCTGGGTCCTCAGACGATGGCATTTTCATTTAGTGTTTTAATTAACTTGAATTAGTATGGTTTTTTTTGTTGGATCCTTCATTTCCAATAAGTTTTGTTTGGTAATCAAAAAATTAATCAAGGAGCATTCAGGTCTTTTGTTGATGCTTGGTGTATATATATACCAGCCCTTGGAGAATTGTGAATGGTTTGGAATGAAATGATGAGTTGTGCTGATAGTGGAATGTTTATTGTCTTGGAACGATGAGATATCACCTGTTTTAGTTAACTTGAATTAAGAATAGTTTTGTTTGCTTAAAATGTTCTATAATTCCAGTCAACCTGCTGCCCTACAAATACCCGGGTGATTAAAGTAATAACATTTAATCTCCAAAATAAGAGACAAATATAAAGCAAAACAAAGCAATTAATATAATTAAAAAACAAAAGGAATAGTTCATAATTGATTAATTTGAAAATTCATTTATTTTGAATTCATTGATGGACATTAAATTTTAAATAGTAGGCCTTGGCCATCTATATATAATGGTTACATCATTCAAAAAGTAAGGACATATTGTTCTCATAAAAAAAAAGACAAGTCAAAGGGTAATATTTTTTTGCTCATTTGGTTTCTTAAAATTGAAAAAAAAATGTTTCCATAGGGAAAAGGAGATAGTAGAGAGAATAGATCTATCAAATTAGAAAACTGTTGAAGAAAAATGAATAAGGGTATCTCACTTCATTTCACAAATGTGGCCACCCAAGATAGGTGTCGCCCTCTACGATAAATGTTGTCACACATGACAACTATTGCCCCCACGTCAAATGTCTTCCCCACAATAAATGTCACCCACATTACAAATGTCACCCTCCACGATAAATGTCGCCCCCACGACGAATGTCGCCCCCACGACAAAGGTCGCCCCCACGATGAAGGTCGCCCACACACAAAGGTCGCCCCCACGACGAGGTCTACCCCACGATGAATGTCGCCCGCACGACGAATGTCGCCGCCATGACGAATGTTGCCCACACGACGAATGTCGCACCCAAGACCAATATCACACCCCCCATGACATAGGACACCGCCCCTGACAGATGTGGGCGCAGCCCTCCCGAATGCAGGCGCAACCCGCTTGAATGCCAAGCGGGCTGTTTACCTAGAAGACCGCCTCTGAGTAACCCTTCTCGCAGACTAGGCGGTCTGAGGATGCAAGTCGCCCGGTTCATATTCAACAGGGTCCATCAACACCAGCCAACACAAACCGGGCGATCTGATAGAATTCAAATCACCTCCAAGGATTGAAGATTACCAAGGCTCATATCCAGAAGGCAAGTCGCGGTCTCAAGTCGGATACCGCACGGGTTGCACCATGAAGACTACCAAGGATCAAGTCCAGAAGGCAAGACGCGGTCACAAGTCGGAGACCGCCTGGGTTGCATCATCGCCTTGATCGCAGCATCTTCAGTCTCCGGCCAAGACAGATCGGAAGCGCAAGCCGTCAAGCCGCGCGGCTTCTTTCTTTTCTCCTTTCTGTATCCCATCACCGCCTGCCCGATTCTCCTGTACCTGGGCAGACGGTTATTTTATCCCTGCCCATTCGGGCAGGCCCCCAAGCCTATAAATAGGGGGCGGCGACGTTCCCAAGGCACGCACACTCGAATCCTGGAGCTCGCTTGTTTGAGCTGCGGTCTTGAGTTTCCTGTCTTGCGACCTGTCTGACCGGCCGGCTTCTACATTCCTGCTTCTGTAACCCGCTGTAACTTCTTCGTTTCAATCAAAGGAAAGTCCGTCACAGGAGTGGAATTCGCCGTGATGGGCAAAGTCTGGCCTTGACCGCTGCCAGCAGTCTAGTTTTCTCTGCTCAAATAGTAACCGACAGTCCGCAACCTCCGATTTCCTTCGGAGGTGCATTTCCAGATTCAACAGAATCACGTGACCTTTAGATCGCAGACTGTCGGTGAAATCTTTGTCAAAATGTCAGACCGCCAGTTCCCACTAGGAGACTACTCCGACCACAGTGAAGATTCCCTGTAGGAGGCCTTGGAGCAATCAAAACGAGAAGTCGGGCGGGCTCAGAAAGCGACTGATCAGCGTTTGGACGCAATCAGTCAGGCTTTAGCACTGTTAACCGAGGGTTGGTGCCCCAGCAGACCGCGGTTAACCAGGCGATGACTCCGGTCCCTCCTCCACCTCCTCCTTACCCGCTACCACAAGTCGCCAATTCTAACCGCAACAAGAAGGTTTTGCAGCCCGGCAAAACTTTTATCAAGAAGCCGCGCATAGCATGCCGGCCCGAGTTCTCGATTTCCAGGGGGCGGCTCCTCACGCTGCCCGCCTTTCCTATCCTCCAGAGGGTGCTTCCCGCCTCTCCTACCTGCCTGAGGTCGCTGGCCATCATTCATACCCGCTAGAAGCCGCTGTCGGTCTACCTATCAAGCGGCTTGTTTGCGAGTAGCCGCAGCTCAGGCGGCTTACTATTCTGCTCCTCTTTTGTATGAAGACATTGAAGAAAATTCTCCCTTCGTGGACGAAGTCCGAGGGGATCCAGCCCCGAATAATTTCAGAGAGCCTCGTCTGGCAGCCTACAATGGAGAAACTGATCCCACTGTCCATCTACAGGCCTTCGAGTGGGCCATCGCTCTGAGGACCCTCTCGGATGCAACCAAATGTAAACTCCTTGTGACTGTTGTAACATGTTTTCCGAACTCCTTTGTTTGCTAATAACAAATCCCGAGTGTGTTTTCTCTATGGTGTGCAGGTATAATAGGTTGCAACTATGCTAATTATTGTTTAGAGCTCGGAATGAATAGTCCAGAAAAATCACTATCATTTGCAACAGCTAGATATCGAAATCCGACATCCCACGTCTCAGCGGTTTCCAGTCTCAGTGGTTTCCAGTCTCAGCAGTTTCCAGTCTCAGCGGATTCCAGTCTCAGCGGTTTCCAGAAAAATCACTGTCGTCTGTGACAGCTAGATATCAGAATCCGACATCCCACGTCTCAGCGGTTTCCACACGTTATGCAAGTTCCATCCACTGTCGGAATTCCGACAGTGATATCGGAATCCGATAGCCCACGTCTCAGCGGAAACCATCACGTCGCGCGCACACTTTGTTCGCATGGGACACATGTCAGCTGGAGGAGATAACATCGGCGGACGATAACTAGATGTAGTCGACGACATCAAGAATTTATATATTGACTCATTTTTCGTGGAGGAGGAGTTACACACAATTCTGGAGTACCTATACGAAAGTGCATTCCGTCCAGAGAGCTCCAGAACTCTGAGAACTCCCATTTTGGCAAGAACGTTCAAGAGCGAAGAAGAGATGGTCCGTGCGTAGTATCTCAGGCAATCTTTGCAAGGATTCGACGCCGTCTTCAGAGCTTCATATTTAGGGAGTTCTCATATCTTAATCTCTATTTTGTAATTTATTTTATTATCTTGTGATCCGTAGAGGAAATCGTCGCCTTGTTCATGGCGTCTAAGTCCGTGTGTGGCTTAGGAGGAAATTGCCGCCTTGCGCGTGGCGTCTAGGTCCTTGTGAGTCTTAGGAGTAAATCGCCGCCTTGTGTGCATCGTCTAGATCATGGGAAGATCTTGGGGAGGCTAGTAGTAAGATCAAGGAAGAGAAATGCTATAGCCGACCGGTCCTTTGTTGAAGGACCGATAAATTAAAAAGAAGTTTATTTTTATCATAGCCTTGATCTTAAGCTTTATTAAGATCAATAGTTCTTTGTATTCATCACTTGTGAAATAAATTTGATTTCCAATTTCCTCATGATTTTCTAAGTGATTATTTTGGTTGTGTAAAAATCTACTTGTTTATCATTGCAAAATTATCTTAATATTTTAGAAAAAATTCAAAGTAAATATTAGCCCTTCTTCACCCCCCCCCCCCCCCCCCCACACCCTCTAAGGGCGCCGCAAGATCCAACACTTGGTATCAAAGCGTAGGTTATTCCAATACGGCTTCATAACCGGGAATAATGGCGCTTCATGATCTCACATTTTCTAGAGGGGAAAATTTTTATGAAAATGAAAAATCATTATCACCACCATTATTTATGGGTGAAAATTATAATGGGTGGAAAACTCTTATGGAAAAATTTCTCAAATCTTTGAATATTGAAGTATGGAATATGATAATTAAAATGCCCCCAAGTATTTTAAATAAAAATGAAATGTTTTTAAATGCCAAATCAATGAATAGTATATATTGTGCATTAGATCAAAATATTTTCAATCTTATTTATACACTTCCTACTGCTTATGAAGTTTGGAAATTTCTTGAGAATTCTTATTGTCTTCCTTCCACAGATGATGAATAAGAGCAATTCCTTATGGACTCAAGAGAAGAAACTGATTAGGACTTATGCATGGATGAAGAAGAATACAACGTCACAATATTGGACTCATTTGTTGGCAACACATCAAGCAAAAGGGAAGACGGAAATTCAACTATGGAAGAGGAATGCGAAGAAGATGTCAAAGGAACCCTTGGTTCAAATCTTGCCTCATCCCATAGCAATGTAAGAAAATCAAAAACTTCTCTTTTTGTAACAAATTCTATTTCTACATCTCGTATGCTTAAAATTGCTAATTCCAAATTACGTTTAGAAAATAAATCTTTAAAAGCAAACGATAATGTAGAATCAAATATTGATGTGTTAAATTCTCTTTCATGCACTTTAGTTAAAATTCCTATTCCTTGTTTTGATTGCAATCTATTAAAAGAAAAATTCAAGGATATTGAAAAAGGGCTCTTAGTTTCTAAAAGGCATAATGAAAAATTGATAATTGAAAATGATGCTTTAACTTGTAAGTTAAGACAATTAAAATCTTTTGTTGAAAAAGTTCTAATTTCTAGTAATGACTTTCATCATAAGATTTTGAATAAAAATAAATTAACTTACAAAATCATTTCTAAAAAGGACCATTTTCATACATAAACTAAAAAGGAGTTTAGTTTCAAAAAGAATTATGACCCTCACAAAATTCTTAAGAGTCATTATTATAAGTCTCAATATATTTTCAATCATGACTCAAATTTAAAAACTCCTTTTCATGAAAATCAAACTACAAAATATTATCCTTCATATTATAAGAGTATGTTTATAAGAAAGAGTGGAAATGAAAATCATCAAAATAAGAATCAATCACTTAAAATTGATTGTAACTCACTCTTTCATCAATCACTTCTAAAGAAAGACAATCACTCTTATAAACTTTCAAAGAATCCATATAATAAAATTCATGATGAGTATCAACATCAAGCTATTTTGAAAAATAATTTGAATAAACATAAACCCACAATGAATTATTTTACAAATAACTATCATCATATAAAGATGTCACATAATCATTATATGGATTTAAGTGATAAAAAACCAAGGTATGAATGGAGACCCATAAAGAAAAATGACATATCATCTTTAATTGAAAAAGCTCATTCATCATTATCTTCCCAAAAGACACCACGATGTATTTGGGTACCCAAAGGAACCATCCCACTTGGTCACCTTTGGATACCTAAATCTCTTATTCATTAATATCCATTCATTTGCATGAAGTAGAAACAATTAAAAATGAAATATCAATACTCTACTTCATGATGTGCTTTATTTCTTTTTCTTTTGTTTGTTTTGTATTTTTTGATCCAAAATATTTATGGTCACTTTATATTTCATAATATACGACTTACTCATCTTAAGCCTAATGATTATCAATTCAACTGAATTAAAATTGAACATAAAGTCATATGATTTTAAAAGTGACTTACCTCTCATTTAAAAAAAATGTTTATATATATCCTTTTAAATTTCTTACCCATCAATGTCTTGAATTATCATTATAATTTGAATATTGAAATTATTATCAAGACTAATGAATTTATTCTAAAGAATTGATTTAAATGGTTTATTAAAGGGCTTAAGATAAAAACTAAAATGCGCAACGTTTTTGATTATTTTCTATTTTGTTTGCTGCATATGTTAGCCCTTATATTGAAAAATATTATTAAATAAAATTGAAATCAAACATTCACAAAACGCATGTTTAATCCTTCAAAAATGCGAGCTTTAGATCAAAACTTTAAACAGCCATATCTTTTGATCAGCTTGTCCGATTTTTGCGTTTAATATCTTTTCGGGAATAGCATAGAAATCTCCATCCAACGGAGAACCAAAATTGCCCGTTCAAATTCATTTGGTGCTGTAAAATTGCCCAAACTCAACTTTGTTTAAAAGCTATATCAGTTTTCTTATTTCGACAATTTCTGTGTCTTTGGATTCTTCACCACATGATATCCTTTGTATATTGTGTGTAATGTGTGTCACCATTGTTTGCATGTATTTAGACCTTAGAATCATCCTGAATTATTAAGTTCAAATCAAAAGTTTAATCATTTCATTCTTGGTCTAAAGAAAAATAATTTGAATTCTTCTCATATTACATGCAACATTATCTCCATTAATCCTCTATGATAACATTGCATTAAAACTCATCATCCTAGCATCACTTCTTATTTTATGCTTAAATTTATATGTTAGGTATAACATTTACAATGTTATTCAAATCTCATGATAACTATGTGATTTATAATAAAATACTAAAATTCCAAAAACCACATAGTTTATGGATTAATTATTAGAATATATATGAATATTGTATCAAGAATCATATATTATCTTGCAAAACCAAAGATCAATAGTTTCAATTATTGAGTGCAATTTTATTATAAATTTTAATATATTATATATGTGATCTTTTTCTTTGATATGATTACATGATCATCACTTTCTAGACTTAAAAATCAAACATGCTTATTCACAAGAAAATAACCAAATCATTTTGTCATAAGTTTAGAAGGAATAGAATTCACATACATCATGATGATCTATCATATATTCTATGCAAAATTCTCTATATTCATAAATCATAATTCATGTTTTACCAAGAAATATCTAAAATCAATAATGTTTATCACCTAGGAATTATGAATCTTATGATAAAAATATGAATAATGTTTTCTTTACATTATTTGATGTATTGATATGCTTTGCTAGTGATTGCATGTATCTCTCATATTTGTAGACTCTAGAATCAACTTTGTAATGAAAGTATAAATCAAACTTAATCATCACTCTATTCTAGATCTATAATTTGAAACTCTATTTTGGAATACATGCAATAATAATATTAATCTTATGACATGACATTAAACCCAAAACTCATCATACTAGCTTTATCACTTATTGAATATTAGTAATTGTGTTAGTTATCTCATATTGTCATCTCATAAAAGTAGAAAAACTATGCGGCAATATATAACTCATTACATTAAACACAACCCATAGTTTAAAAGCATAGGTTGTCCAAAGATTATTCACCTATGACTTCATATCCCACAATAGCGGGGGCGTAGGGTTGCATGCATTAGAGACCTAACCTCTAAGTCATGTCTTATCCTTAACCGGGGAGGGTTCCAGTGGGGCCTTGCGAGGCACTAGCTAGGGGAAAGAGTGTTAGGTTGAGCGTTCTCTAGTGTGTGCATATGGGATTAACACCCCAACCTACGGCATGTGTGCAGCTCCTCATGCCCATCCGTCACTTAGTATGGGGTTAGGGTGTAGACATTTAGTCGGGGTAGTTTTTTTAATCTTAGAACATACTTATATTACTCTTTGCATGATCATTTTATTTACTTATCACTCAATTCATGCATATTTTGGGTTGTTTAATAAAAAATGTTCTCGTGTTTGCATAATTTATCTTTTTGAGCTTAAATGTTTTTACAAAACACAAGTATTTGAAAAATCACAAAAAACATGTTAAAAGAGCCTTCAAATCTAATCAATATACTCTGAAACTTCAACTGAAGGAAGGTCTCTTAATAATACAAATGAATTGTGAAAAATGTTTTTCAAAACATCAAAATTTGTAGTTCTGTCTCGGTGTTAAGAAGCTAACGCCTGGCGTTAGCTCCTTTGCTCTAAATTTGTTTTTTTTGTTTTAAATAATTTCTTGTATTGTTTTAATGTTATGTGAGTTTTTATTTCTCTATTTGCAAAAGGTTTTTTATCTTTTTATTTCCGTTAAAACAAAATTTTATTTCTTTTAAAAAAAATATGTATTTTCTCATGCATTATTTTGGGATTATTTCTCTGGCATAGAATATCATCTACTGATTGAGCTAAAAAGACTTCTATGTTTTTCCTGAAAATATTTAAATTTGATATTTAAAAACAAATACAAAATTATAAAACAATTTCAAAGAATAAAAATACGTTTTTCTCTTTATGTGTGACTATTTTTTTGTACTTATATAAAAATTAAAAAAATATTTAAAAAATTGAATGTTATTAGTTGTCATTGTCAAGGATGATTAATTATATCAATTAAGGATTAAATACAATGTTTAATTTAACTTTTATGTTTCTTAAAAACCATTGTTTTGTATTTGTCATGCCTTGAAAATTATCTTGTTATGTGCATTGAAATTGATTGTAGATAAACATGTGTAGAAACGCTTAGCATGCCTCTAAGTATGAGTAATATATTATGTTTGATAATGATTTAGTCACTCACTTATTTTTGATAATCTACATGTGTTTACAATCTTATACTTGCATGATTGTGTAGTGTAATAACATAAATAATTAAAATGCATAAATAGATTACCTACACAACATTGAATTGGTTATTACAATTCTTTGTCTTTCATGCACTTATTCTTTAGAGAAATGTGGTTGAAAATGCGATGTTTGCAAAATAAGTGAATTCGGAGTCCTTAGTCACTAAACTAAAACGCAAATAATAAATGACAAGGATAACTCAACCAAGCACTACTCACCCTCCTGATAAGTCTTAATGAGCATTGTGAGGTTGAGTACCTTGGAAAGAATTGTAAAGTGTCTTGTAGCAAACAATTTACCACTTCTCATAGTATACCAGATCACAAATAAAATTTGAAAATAATGCAAAAAGTATAAAAGTGATCCACCAAGCACTACTTTACACCCTGATAAGTCTTCATAAGCATTGTGTGCAGAGCACCTTGGTAGTTGTACTTTTTATTCATGTGCATTGAAATATTGTGGAAGTAATAGTATTTGTGTATTTTAATGTTGAGTTATTTCATTATATATGTCATGTGTTTTTGATTGATTCATTTGTATGCTTTATCAAAACACTATTTTGTACACATCATTATCATTCATAAAACTTCTACTCATTAGAATTGGATCCTAATGCTCATCTACACTATTCTTTACAAACTTAAGTAAATGCACTAAATAACAAAGCATGACCGCTATAATGTTTATGTTTACTTGAAATGCAAATTTTATTACATTGTAGTTTATATATCTTTACTTGATAATATAAAATCATGCTTGCAATTTTATCTTAATGGAATAGCATCTCTTAAATCTATAACTCAAACATCAACTTTTCAAATTTAAAACTCATTATCCTTTATATGATTTTATCTTCTAAAATGATGTTTATGTTTAAGAGTGCTTATTATATTCTTCTGCTAAGTTTACCATTTATGCTCATTCATGCCTATTATTCTTAACACCGTGGTATTCTTTTCAACAAGTGGTATCTTAAAATAGAATGCTTACTTTATCATGTCAGCTATGTTGCTTACTACTATATGTTCCATCATGCATATATTTTTCTTAACAAGTAGTATTTAACAAGCTTTTGATTGCAACATATTTTTCTTCTCGACATAGAACATATTACTCCTTATTGCACACTCTCACCTAAACCTTCTTTTGATACTACCAAAAGGGGAGAATAAATTACATAAATTTAATCTTTAGGGGGAGTACATTATAATGATTTCAAACTCAAAGAAAGTATTTATGTAGGGGGAGTAATCATATAGGAGGTGCATACACTATCATATGCTCGATCATGACAATCCTTCAATAAGTGGTTCCTCATCAATCTTAGTAGATATACACTCATCGCTACCCACTTTTGCTAATAACAAAGGGGGAGAAGAAATTGAGAAATCTAGTCAAATAGATATTTAGGGGGAGGAAATTATAAGAGAACACTTATGTAGGGGAGGACATCATATAGAAAGAGTATGCATTATCGCTTTCAAATCTATCACGCTTTTAGCCTGTTATTCATGCATATCTTATCACCGCACTTATCTATAAACACAAATTATCTTAAACACATTAATTTCTTATCATATTTAGGGGGAGTACATACTTAGGGGGATATTACATATAAGGAGTTGAACATCCTAAACACATAAATTTCTTATCCTATATAGGGGGAATACACACTTAGGGGGAGAATGCATATATGGGAACTTTATCCGAATAACGTTATCGCACAACCAATTATTTAGTCTTGCTTATCTTATATCACTTAATAGGACACTCCGATTTCTTTCAAAGTGAATTTGTTATTATCAAAAGGGGGAGATTGTTGGAACATGTTTTCCGAACTCCTTGGTTTGCTAATAACAAATCCCGGGTGTGTTTGATCCTATTTTCTCTATGTTGTGCAGGAATAATAGGTATGCAACTATGTTAATTATTGTTTGGAGCTCAGAATGAATAGTCTAGAAAAATCACTATCATCTGCGACAGCTAGATATCGGAATCTGACATCCCACGTCTCAGCGGTTTCAACTTCTCAGCGGTTTCCAGTCTCAGCGGTTTCCACTCTCTGTGGTTTCCAGTCTCAACGGTTTCCAGAAAAATCATTGTCGTCTGCGACAACTAGATATCGGAATCCGACATCCCACGTCTTAGCGGTTTCCACACGTTCTGCAAGTTCCATCCACTGTCGGGATTCCGACAGTGATATCGGAATCCGACAGCCCACATCTCAGCGGAAACTGTCACGTCATGCTCACACTTCGTTCGCATGGGATACTTGTCAGCTGGAGGAGATAACGTCGGCGGACGACAACTAGATGTAGTCGACGACATCAAGAATTTATATATTGACTCATTTTTCGTGGAGGATGAGTTACACACAATTCTGGAGTACCTATACCGATGTGCATTCCGTCCAGAGAGCTCCAGAACTCCGAGAACTCCCATTTTGGCAAGAACGTTCAAGAGCGAAGAAGAGACGGTCCGTGCGTAGTATCTCAGGCAATCTTTGCAAGGATTCGACGCTGTCTTCAGAGCTTCATATTTAGGGAGTTCTCATATCTTAATCTCTATTTTGTAATTTATTTTATTATCTTGTAATCCGTAGAGGAAATCGCCGCCTTGTGCGTGGCATCTAAGTCCGTGTGTGGCTTAGGAGGAAATCGCCCCCTTGCGCGTGGCGTCTAGGTCCATGTGAGGCTTAGGAGTAAATTGTCGCCTTGTGTGTAGCGTCTAGATCTTGGGTAGATCTTGGGGAGGCTAGTAGTAAGATCTAGGAAGAGAAACGCTATAGCCGACCGGTCCTTGGTTGAAGGACCGGTAAAGTAAAAAGAAGTTTATTTTTATCATAGCCTTGATCTTAAGCTTTATTAAGATCAATAGTTCTTTGTATTCATCACTTTTGGAAATAAAATTTGATTTCCAATTTTCTTATGATTTTCTAAGTGATTATTTTGGTTGTGTAAAATCTACTTGTTTATCATTGCAAAATTATCTTAATATTTTAGAAATTTCAAAGTAAATATTAGCGCTTATTCACCCCCCCCCCCCCCCCCCCCCCGTGTAAGGGCGCCGCATGATCCAACTGTGACATCCTTCGATGGACAAGCAATGGAGTGGTTCTACGGGCTGCATCCCAGGTCAATTAGCTGCTTTGCTGAGCTGCGAAGGGAATATCTGCTCACGGTTTCCACTTCGAGAAAGAGGAAAAGTGGTCCGGCGGCCCTTTTCGATATCAGGCAGCGAGAAGACGAAATGTGGGCCCGTTTCGTAGATCGTTTCCAGAAGGAAATCATGGAGGTTCAGAATGTAGACCCAAATTTGTATAGGGTGGCCTTAATTCATGGCTTGCGGGAAGGCCCTCTGAAATTTGAAGCAAACATCATGGAGCCAAGGACTTATCAGGAAATGATAAGTTTGGTTAATATTTTCATAAGGGGGGAAAAGAGCAACCCCGGGTACGTCGCGAAATTGGTGAGCGACAAGGAGCAATCCAACTCATTTTTCAATCATCCACCAGCAAACCAACCCCATTTTGAGCCCCATTCCAAAAGGGAAAGAAATTACAAACACAAGCAACCCTTCATCGGCCATCAACGGTTTCAGGATCAGAAACCATCGTTGGCCATCGCACCCGCTCCATCCGTTCATCTTCCACAAATAATGCCAGTATACCAGCCATAGTATGCTGCGCAGCCATCTCCAGCTATTTCATCCACCTAGTATGATGACTCGCAAGATTCATTTACTCCTCTGAATGTTACTATGGATGAAGTCGTCCAAATCCTCCAAAAAAGGCCGGATTTCAAAAGGCCCGCTCCTCTGAAATCGGATGTTCGTAACAGAAATCCGAATATTTACTGTGAATATCATAAGGAGGGAGGGCATCTGACCGAAGAGTGTCGGGCCCTCCGCGTATTGATAGAAAGACTCTTAGGAGAGGAAAAGCTCTGAGGCCTAGTGCAGAAGGAAGTGGCTGCTGAACCAGCGGCTGAGAAAAAGAAGGAAACAGTGGAGGTAACTTGGGAATGTGCCGACGTTGAAGACACCGGCTGCTATGGAGATATTCATCCTTCAACTGAATGCATAGAGGTCAATGATGTGGGACCCCTGGGGGACATATATTGCATTCATGGAGGGGTTGGAGCTGAAGCATCTCATAAATCAAGTATTGCGAGAGTCCAGAAGCAAGAAGTGGCGGCAACCACAACTTCTTCCCCTGAAAGCACCATCGTCACTTTCGATCAGGATGACCTTCCTCCTAACGCCAATCCCTTTGACGATGTCATGGTCATCAAAGCCGTTATTGAGAATTATATCGTTCATAAGATCCTAATCGACACAGGCAGTTCTGTTAATCTCCTCTTTTGTCCAACCTTTGATGCCCTGAAGACTGGGAAGCCTTTGTTTCCCACCGATGGGCCCCTCTATGGCTTTTCTGGGGAGAAGAAGGAAGTGGAAGGTTCTGTAAAGCTCCTGGTTTCTGTGGGGGAGTGATAAAGCTGATCAACTTCATGGTGGTGGATGCCCCAAGAAACTACAGCGCCATCTTCGGAAGGCCCATTCTTAATGCATGCAGGGCAGTAGTGTCCACTTTCCACCTTGCTCTTAAGTTTGCTGCCGAGGGAAGGCAGTATCGGATCAGAAGCAATCCAAAGGTGGCTCGGGAGTGCTATGTGCGAACCGTAAACATGATCACCAACATTCCACTTCCGGAGGCCACGACTGAAGTTCTTGAAGCTGCTGAATCTTCAAAGACTACTGAGGAAGGGAAAGATTGAGAAGGGGCTCACCTGGAACCTGCCTAGGCGACCCAAGAAGTCCCCATTGCTGAGGGGGAAGACAAGAAGTTGATCATCAATGCGGAACTGCCGGAAGAGGAGAAAGTGCAGCTGGTCTCCTATCTTCTAGAGAACCTGGATATCTTTGCCTGGTCAGCAGAGGATATGCCATGAGTGGATCCAGACGTGGCTTGCCATCATCTGAACATATCTCCTGAGTTCAAGCCAGTCCAGCAAAAGAAGAGAGAAGTGGCAACCAAGCTGGCGGTGCCCATCAGAGAGGAGGTTGCCAAACTCCTGAAAGCGAACTTTGTTTCTGAAATACAATATCCCACGTGGATGTCAAATGTTGTAATGGTTAAAAAATCTGGTGGGAAGTGGCGCATGTGTGTGGATTTTACAAAACTTAATAAAGCATGCCCCAAATATTGCTACCCTCTGCCTCGGATAGATGTTTTAGTAGATTCCGCGGTTGGGTATAATTTCATGAGCTTTCTTAATGCATTTTCGGGGTACCACCAAATCAAAATGCACAAACCTGATATCCCGCACACTTCATTCATCACGAACGATGGGTGTTACTGTTATCTCGTAATGCCCTTCGGCCTTAAAAATGCGGGTGCAACGTATC
Source organism: Dactylorhiza incarnata (assembly GCA_033032865.1). Taxonomy (NCBI): domain Eukaryota; kingdom Viridiplantae; phylum Streptophyta; class Magnoliopsida; order Asparagales; family Orchidaceae; genus Dactylorhiza; species Dactylorhiza incarnata. The sequence continues at coordinate 975,338 of JAWHQI010000330.1, read as the reverse complement.
AGAGAATGATGGATACGGTGTTTAAACATCAAAAAGGCAGGAACCTTGAAGTTTACGTTGACGATCTCCTCCTGAAAAGTAAAACATTCTCAATACATTTGAAAGACCTCGTAGAGACGTTCGCTACTCTACGGAGGTTCAAATTAAAATTGAACCCATTGAAATGTGTGTTCGGAGCAAACAAGGGGAAGTTTCTTGGGCATCTCCTCACTCCCGATGGCCTTGCACCGAACCAAGATAAGGTGAAGGCCATCCTCGATATGATTCCTCCTTTTAATACTAAGGAGGTCCAGCAACTTGGAGGAAGGTTGGCAGGGCTGAGCAGATTTTATTCCAAATCAGGAGATTAAAGTGCTTCATTCTTTAAAACACTCCGGGGAGGATCAAAGTTTGAATGGAGCGAAGAGTGCGACAAGGCTTTTGAACAGTTAAAAGTACAATTGACTTCAACTCCTCTACTTCAAAGTCCTCGTGAAGGGGAAATATTGTTCTTATACTTGGGGGTCGGCCCAGATGCAGTGAGTTCTGTCCTCGTCCGGGAGGAAAAGAAGAAACAATTTCTGATCTACTATGTCAGCCATATCCTCAAGGATGTAGAAACCAGATATTCGATCTTGGAAAAGCTAGCTTTGGCTTTGGTTATGTCATTACGAAGGCTTCGTCCTTACTTTCAAGCTCATCCCATCCAAGTAATTACAGATCATCCACTGAGAAGTATTCTTGAAAAGCCAGATCATTCAGGGAGGCTGGCCAAATGGGCTATCGAGTTAAGCGAGTTTGAAATGTCCTATATTCCCAGAACGGCAATCAAAGCACAGGTCTTGGCAGATTTCTTGGTTGATACAATAGAATCTAGTCCTGAACAAGTGGAGAAATCCCCTTTGGCTTGGGTTGTTTATGTGGATGGGGCTTCTAGTAAAAACTTCGTGGGAGCCAGAGTAGTTTTAATTAGCCCAAATGGCATCAAACTTCAGCAGGCTATTAAGTTCTTCTTTCCAGTCACAAATAACCAGGCAGAGTACGAAGCGCTTATGGCCGGTTTGAGACTTGCAAAGGAACTGGGCATAGAACATGTGCATGTCAAAACTGATTCTCTAGTAATGGCTTCTCAGGTTTTGGGGAATTACGAAACAAGGGAGCCAATTCTGAGGAAGTATCTGCTGCTAGCCAAAATGGAGATCGGAAGATTCAAGTCATTCATTATCGAGCATATTCCCAGGACACAAAACGAAGAAGCAGATGAGTTGTCGAAGTTCGGTCTTCCATCAGGGGGAGTGACCTCTGAACTTTTCCATTCGGCAACATAGGAAGGGGAACTTATGCAGATCGATCAGAATCCTTCCTCGAAGGATCCTTATGAGCTATTCTTATCAAAAGGGGAGTTCCATCAATCAATCAAAGACAGAAGGAGATTCAGAAGAAAGGCAGCCTATTATTACTTGATAGAAGGAATCCTGTACAGGAAAACTCTGATTTCTCCATCGGCGCGGTGTGTTTCTGAGGACGAAATTCCAACCATACATCAGGAAGTTCATTCCGGGGAATGTGGCAGCCATTCAGGGGCAAAGACTTTGGAGAAAAGAATCTTGAGGCAGGGGTATTTCAGGCCAACCATGAGAAAAGATGCTGAAGCATTTGCCAAGCGATGTGTTCAGTGTCAAAAGTTTGCTCCTCTTCAACATCTGCCCGCTCAATCACTTAGATCAATAACTGCACCATGGCCCTTCGCAGTTTGGGGGATGGATCTTATCGGACCCTTCCCAATGGCTAGCGGCTAGCATCGTTTCATAATCGTGATGATTGATTACTTCAGTAAATGGATTAAGGCGAAAGCACTGGCAAAGACTACAACACAGGTCATCAAAAACTTCATTTGGGGAGAAATAGTTTGTCGACATGGAATCCCGCTAGCAATCGTCACTGACAATGGCCCACAATTCAACAATTCAGAAATGATAAACTTTTGTGATCAGGTTGGGATTGATCTTCGGTTCTCTTCGGTACATCATCCGAGGATGAATGGCCAGGTGGAAGCAGCAAACAGACAAATACAGCAGCTTTTGATGAAGAGAGTCTTGAATCAAAGAGGCAATTGGGCAGAACAACTCCCTTCCATCCTTTGGACTCTCCGTACTACTCCATCTTCAGCTACGGGGGAGACACCTTTCAAATTATCTCATGGCTCGGAGGAAGTCGTTCCAATAGAATTTGAAGTGGTCACCCCCAGGGTTATTTATGCAAAGGAGGGAGGAGAAGCTTGGATAGATGCCAATGATGAAGCTATCAAATACAGTCTGGATTTGATCGGAGAGCTTCAGGATGAAGCAACAATCAGGTAAGAGGAAGTAAAAAGGAGAATGGCCAAATACTTTGACAGAAATGTCAGGGTTAAACATTTCGCAGTTGGTGATGTTGTATTAAAGAAAGTTGATGTCGCAGCCAGGACGGGCAATGTCATAAAACTAAATCCCAACTAGGCAGGGCCTTTCATTGTCAAAGAGGTATTGAAGAGCGGGTCTTATCGCCTCCAGACAAGCGAAGGAGAGGACATCTCACCCACCTGGAGCGGTGATGACCTCAAACGGTTCTATCCTTAAAATGTCTTCTTCATTTCTTGCATTTTTTGGATATTTAATAAAAAGCCCCATACTGACACTTCTCCATGTATGGTGATTCTTTTTACACTTTTTTATATATATCTCCCTCACTGGACCGCGGAGACATCGCCAAGTTCTGCTCAAACCCCCTCGGATTGTAGTCATTAGCATAAAACCACGAAGATCATGTGTGGCGGGGAGTTTTCGCACATGTGTAGTGGTAGCTTGCCAATTCCCGTGCGGTGGTCTTCGGAACCTTGGATCCCGGCTGATATCTAACACACCCCTGCATCAAGGGAGGTCTAGGTGAATGTTAGCTCTATCATGCCCCGAGAGGGATATAGTTACAGCTTTGATGATCTTTCTGAGGAAAGCAATGTTCGCCGCCTAGGCCCACCTGCCCAACTGATCATCTTAGTCTCTGACCATCGAATACTCCTAGGAACTCTCAAGCGATGCCTAAACGGGACCCACAACTGAGTTTATCTCTCTGAGGAAATCAATGTTCGCCGCCTAGGCCCACCTGCCCAATCGATCAACTCGGCTTTTAACCCTAGGCAAAAGAGCAGTTGAGTCGCTTACAGCCCTTATGACCACTTGAGGAAAGCAATGTTCGTTGCCTAGGCCCACCTGCCCACTTGGTCATCTGGGTCTGTACTTGTCTTTCTCTTTATTTTTATAGCTCTTATGACCACTTGAGGAAAGCAATGTTTGCCGCCTAGGCCCACCTGCCCACTTGGTCATCTGAGTGTGTAGCTATTTCTTATTGCATTACAGGGAGTTATCTCATCTCATATGGTCATTCTGGACCATTTGGGGAGAAAATAGGATTTTCACAGGTACATAACAGACCGGGCGGTTTGATTATTAAGCCAGGCAGTTTAAAATAAGCAGGTACCACAATTATCGGGCAGTTTGATTATTAAACCGGGTGGTTTAAAATAAGCAGATACAGCATAATGTATCAGGCGGTTTCGAAATATCTAAACCAGTCGATTCAATCATATTGGGTGGCTTAAAACCGGTCAGTTTTATAATGGGGTATCTCAAAATGCCATAAGGCAGGTATCAAGATATCAAGTACAATCGTGACCGGTCGGTCTCTACATTCGATCTGAAAATCTATCATCCTTATAGGTATCAGTTTTATCCGCTCGGTTAAAAACAGGCTTTTCCTGGGAAATTGATTATGATTCTTATGGGGATGGAAATCATTACCAAGTATCAAGTCACTGACTGCCCGAGTTATGTACAAGCCACACGGGCTTATCAGATAATGTTTATATACAAGTCGTTCGAATTAAGTACTAACCGCGTGACCTCTTGGTTGTTTTCTTATGACTTAGTATTCTCTATTTTTGCAAAGCAATTATGTGAAGCCGGGCAATAATCGCACTGCCTGGTCTCAAATATATGGAGCCATCTAATCGCGTAGGGTACATTCAAAACGTATAATCCATCATCAGGATTCTATAGCGGCTTAAAGTTATGTTCGGTTTCCGGTTATCTCGAGGCATTCATAACAAGATAAGGCAGAGCTTGAATTTCTATCCGCTCGATTATATATTGAAACAGCGTCGACTATTCGTCAAGATATCATGGTTGATGCCTTTTCTGGGTTATATCGAATTCACTTAATCTGGATCGAATAAGCAGGCCGCCCGAATAGGCTCTATAGTGTTCGAGTGGTTATCTAACTGAAATTCTAGAGTTCAATGCTCTGACCGACCGGGTTATTATTTAACCGCACGACCTGGTTAAAAGAGAAGAAGGCCGCAACAATCACAAGTATGTCGCAGAAAACGAACAGCTAAACAGGTAAAAACTTTCCAATCATTGTCAAAATATCTTTACATCGTTTTGTAACCGGCCGGTTAACAAAACTAAGCCGCCGATTATACAATAAAAAGCAATGTACAAAAAATTACAACTATGACTACTCGTCCAACTTGAGCCTTTTTGATGCAGGAGTGCTTGAGTCCTCGCTGCCTTTAATTGTAACATCGGGAGAATATCCTTCGCTACCCAACGAGGATGAGCTGCTCAGTTCGCCCGACCTACATTCGGCTTCTTCCCCAGAATCACTAGACTCAGAACCCGAGCTGCTCTCTCCCTCCTCGTTAGCCGCAGCGGGCTTCTCAGCGTCTTCTTCGTCCTCATCATCGCTCTCCTCCTCCGAGCTGGTTCCATCGGCCTTATTTTTTCCTTTGGCTTTCCGCCTAATCTTGTCTAGTTTCTTCTGCAAGATTGGGTAGGCGTCCGAGAAGGTGAAATTCTCGAAACCGGCCGCAAATCCTCCGAGCTCTCTCAAGCGGTCGAAGGCATTGTCAATCCCCTCGGCTACGTGAGGGAAGAGTTCTTCCTGGTAGACCGGATCGGTCTCATCATATTTTTTCTACAAAAGGGAATAAAGATGAGACCGCACGGTTTGATAAATGAGAAAATCGGCTAACAAGGTGATAACTTACCAACTCCGCCTCCTTTAGCCGCTCGACTTCTTTTTTCAATTAGGCATTTACCTTCTCCAGATGATCATTTGCCCTGATCAATCTCTTGAAGGTCATACCCATGAAGTGATTGGTGATGAAGCTTTCGGCACCAACCCGCGTGGCCTGCCGAGCGAGCTCTTCTTCAGGGATCTTCCTTAACCGTCTGAAGTTTCGTCGGCCATACATGGCAATGCCGGCGGCTTCAGCATGCCGGCCGGATTTTTCATTTGCCCATTGGGGGAGCGCAGTTGAGACTTGGACACCATCGCCGTCCGGGTGCCAGGACAAGACCGCGCGGCCTTTCAAGTCCTTCACCTTGCTGAAGGAACGAAGTGATGAGAGGTCGCCAGAGGAGGCCGAATCCTCGCCATCAGACATCAGCGGCTTATTTTTTCCCTGCCTCTGCCTCTTCTCCCTCTAAGTTAGGACCAAGCCGAGCGGACTGACCGGTTGTTCTTGGGAACAATGGCCTCAGCTGTAAAAGAGAATGTTGTCAGAACTGAAGATCGCGCGGTCAATATCAGAGCAGGAAGCGGGTTAAAGGATACTTACTTTCCTCAGGCCGGACATTCTCCAGCTCAGCGAGAAGCGGAATGTAGTGACTTACGTTAAGTTGCTCATGTTCAAGCAGCTTGAAGGTGTCCATTTCGATCTTGTTGACGGCGATCTTTTGAAAGGCTTCCTCTGGCCGCACCTGCGGGTTAGGATTCAACAGGCCAAGTCGGCTTCAAATATTAGATACCTCTATGACCAGGCCGTAACCTTGTTTGCAAGGTTGACCATCTTCAACCCCTGACAGCCAAAGTACATGTGGCCCTTCGCAGAGTGGAAGCCGCGCGACCAGCGAACTCCCTACCATATGCTTTTCCACGAACTCATCCAGTTCCGCTTTGGTCAGGCGACATTCTTCATGGTCGGCCAAGTGAAATGCTAAGGCCGCATCAGATCGGGTAGCGGACGCCTTCGCAGGTCGCTTCGGCTGGCGCTTAGCTCCCATCTTGAGATTCTGTTGAAAGAGTCTTCGGAAGGGTCGCTACTTATAGAGTAAGTGATCTGCAATTAGCAAGGTCAAATCACGGCTAGCACAAACAATCCGCGCGGGCAGAATTTCGTACAGAAAGCCAGTTCATTAGCAGTAATCCATAAGAAGTAAAATCAAAGAAAGTGGTTTCAAGAATAGTAGAAACAAGCCGCCCGACTTACAAAGCAATTCACAAACATCAATCAATATCCTAAGGAAGAAAAAATATAACAATAAAAAAAAGACCGCACGGTCTGCAGAGCAAACCGGATATCATAAAATTAATTTCAAGCATTCAAAGTTGTCCAAAGGACCGAATTGAATAATATTACAAGCATTGTTTATAACCGCTCACGACTGGCGGGCATCGTTTGGAGCATCTTCTCGATGAAGTCGGGCGACGTGATCACCGACTTGTAGAACGGTACCTTGCATCTGATTAATACTGTGATGGAGGTGGTTAATAATGTTGTGAAGTCGCGCAGCATCTCGCTCTACTCGGGCGGCCGGAATCATGCGAGCAGGCGAGGACGCTACAGTCTCACTTGCATTAACAATGGGATCAGCTATCCCGACCGCTGGAAGAGATAAACTCATCACAACAGCCGGGCGGTTTGATCCACGACGCCCTTCATCAGTTGTATTATAAGGTCGCCGGCTTCCGCCGACTTCCCTTGTCAGATGGAGGTATTTATCTCTGTAATATGCACAGTCATCCTCAAGCTTTCGGATCTCCTTCTTTCCTCTGTCAATTCAAGCGATCATCTCCTTCGCCTTCTCCCGTCTTTCTTTCCTTTAGGCCTCCATCGCAGCCCGCATCACAGTTTTTTCATCCTGGGCGGCCTTCTCCTGCTCCTCGAGGATCTTCAACTGTTTCTTGAGGATTTCAAAATTGCCTTGAAGAGTGGCCATCTCCTCCTCCATCCGGGTGTCCGGTTTTAATGAGTAGCTCGGAAGGGATGAAGTTAGTGGAGGAAGGTAAGTCACCAAGTCGCCCGGCTTCGGAATGGACTACGGATCGTCTGCAAACAAGAAAGATATGGTTAGATAGGTTGAGCGAACATAATCTAATAAAAGGGGCATAACTAGACCGCTCATTTCGAACTCTTCTCGCTTACAAGCCGCAACGGTAGGATTAAGGTTCGAATGAACAGGTTGCTTCGCTTGCTCCGGATCCATCCTTCGGCGCTGCTCTCTCCACGACCTATCATATTGCCTTCGCTTAGCAGCCGAGAATTGAGCAGCGGAGGGAAAGAAGCTCAGCGACGGTTTCAGTATCAAGTTGCTTAACTTTTTTCGAGACCGCGTTTGGAAAAAACGGACCGGGCGGTAACCCGCAACTCCTTTACCCTGTGTAAGAAGATTGAGCGGCGGTGGCGGCGGATTGTCCAGTTGATATCTCACTTTCTCCGCCTTCGCTTTTATAAACCGCAGCCCGGTCATCACAGGATCCTCAGCAGCCAGGGCGGCCTTCTCAATTCTGGTCGCATCCTCTCCGGGGAGTCAGCCGCATTCAGGTCGGCAGAAGTACCCAGTAGTTCGTCCTGATTCTTAAGGGAATCAAAGTCCCTGATAATATCGCTCACAGTCATGATATGCGCATCAGCAGAAACCTGGTCGCCCGGTTTGGGGGAAGGGGTTGTCAGTCCCTCAGAAACTTCTCTATCATGTGCCTTGCTTTACAGGCTACCCACTCCCGGTTTCCTTGAGGCCGCTCTATTCTTGGCCTTCAAACTCTTTGTTTTCCTCAAAAGCCTTTTTGTGGTCGTCTCAGACCTCTTCCTCTTCTTCTTGGCCGACTCCTGATCGGCTTGTTGCGAAGAGATCAGACTGTCCTCAATATTCACTATCGGGCTTTGCTATCCGGTCGGCTAAGGAGAGTCAGCCGCTTCTCCTCCTTCATCACTTATCTTCAAATGATATACTCCAGAAGGAGTAATCTCCATGTTGAAGGAATCGGCCCCGTTGGTCTTCGGGATGACGACTTCAGAGTTCGCCTTATCTGGAGGGGGGGTGGATCGGTCGCCCTGTTAGAAGGGGCAGGCGAATCAGCTGGGGGCGGGTTCGAACAGCCCGCTTCATTAATGGTCGACAAATTGACTGTCGTCATAGAGGGTAGGTCGGTCGGCTTGCCCGTAGAAGTGATGGTAACTGTTTGATCAACTTTTTCAGGTTGAGGAGTCTTCTTCTTCTTCTTCTTCTTCTTTTTCTCCTTCGGGCGGTCTCCCTCGCGTTCTTTGCTCGACTTCTGGCGGCCTTCGAACTCGGCCATGAGGTTCACCATTTTGATTATGTTGTCTAGCCGGAAGGTTCTAACCGCAAGTGGCAAATAGCGACCCATGATAACACTTCAATTATGCGGAAAAAGAAGTTTCCAGAACATTTATAACCCACGAGGCGAGATCGGCGCGGTCTATGGCTAAAACTAATATTTTCGAAATCTCTTCGGAATTTGAAAATATGTGGGGATTATGTTTACCCAGGAGACCGCCTCCGAGTAACCCTTCTTGCAGACCGGGTGGTCTGAGGATGCAAGTAGCCCGGTTCAGATTCAATAGGGTCCATCAACACCAGCCAACACAAACCGGGTGGTCTGATAGAATTCAGATTGCCTCCAAGGATTGAAGATTACCAAGGCTCATGTCCAGAAGGCAAGCCACGGTCTCAAGTCGGAGACCACCTGGGTTGCACCATGAAGACTACCAAGGCTCAAGTCCAGAAGGCAAGCCGCGGTCTCAAGTCAGAGACCGCCCGGTTTGCATCATCGCCTTGATCGCAGCATCTTCAGTCTCCGGCCAGGACAGATCGGAAGCGCTAGCCGCCAAGCCGCGCGGCTTCTTTCTTTTCTCCTTTCTATATACCTTCACCGCCTGCCCGATTCTCCTGTACCCGGGCAGGCAATTATTTTATCCCTGCCCATTCGGGCAGGCCCCCTAGCCTATAAATAGGGGGCGGCGACGTTCCCAAGGCACGCACACTCGAATCCTGGAGCTCGCTTGTTTGAGCTGCGATCTTGAGTTTCCTGTCTTGCGACCTGTCTGACCGGACGGCTTCTAGTTTCCTGCTTCTGTAACCCGCTGTAATTTCTTCGTTTCAATCAAGGAAAGACCATCACAGGAGTGGCATTCGCCGTGATGGGCAAAGTCTGTCCTTGATCGCTGCCAGCGGTCTAGTTTTCTCTGCTCAAATAGTAACCGACAGTCCGCAACCTCCGATTTCCTTCGGTAGTGCATTTCCGGATTCAACACGGGCGAAGCCCACAATGACGTGTTGAGTCCGAGATCGCACCTCCGAGGGAAACTGGAGGCTGCGGGTTGCCGGTTACTTTTTGTGTAGAAGAATGAGACCGCTAGCAGCGGTCAAGGCCAGACTTCGCCCGCCGCGGCAAATGCCACTCCTGCGACGGGGTTTCCTTTGATTAGAAAGAAGTGGTTACAGCGGGCTGCAAGTACAGGAAAAGAGAAGCCGGCCGGTCAGACAGTCCGCAAGACGTGAAACTCGAGTCCGCAGCTCAAACAAGCGAGCTCCTAGGTTCGAGTGTGCGTGACTTGTGAACAGTGCCGCCCCCTATTTATAGGCTTGGGGGCCTGCCCGAATGGGCAGGGATAGAATAACCACCTGCCCGGGTACAGGAGAAACGGGCAGGCGGTGACGGGATGCACAAAGAAGAAAAAAGAAAGAAGCCGCGCGGCTTGGCGGCTTGCTTTTCCGACCTGTCTGACCTGAGGCTGAAGATACCGGGACCAAGTCAATGATTCAGACCGAGCGGTCTCTGGCTTGAGACTGCGGTCTGTCTTCTGGACATGGCTTGTCTGATCTTCATAAGGTAACCCAGGTAGTCTCTGATCTAAAACTGTGGCTTGTTCTCCGGGTTTGAATCTTGAATCTCTATGGCACAACCCGCGCGGTCTCCTTCCTGAGACCGCGGATAGCCTTCTTACTTTGGCCCTTGACGACCTTCACTCTTGGGGGCGGTCCGAAAATGACATCAGACCACCTGGCCTGGTTTACCTTGAGCTGAGAGCCACTGATCCTGGAACCCAGCGGCCTGACCCAGCAGTTCGCCCGGTCCGAGAATGATCCAACCCGAGAAGCGGTTTTCCGGGTAAACATAATCCCCGCATATTTTCAAATCTCAATAGGATTTCGAAAATATAAACTTTAGCCGGGAGACCGCTCCGACTTGCCCTGAATTCTATAAGAGAGCCAGAGAATTCATTCTGCAGAGTTGTTTCTGAAATCACGGGATATTGCTCGCCAGCTGCGGTTGAAATTTTTAAGACCGGTAACTCTTCAATAATGGACTTCCTAGACACCGTGTTAGACCACTGATGAGTCCCGATTATATACACATAGATGGACTCATCTGGGCCGTTTATCTTGTCATTCCACTGCACTTTAGCCTTGTTTTAGCTTATATTTGTTATCACTTGCTATGTGCACTTCTCGGCCCATTTTGGTGTTATTTCGTATCTTTCTTTGTTATTAGTTTTCTTGCGATGTTAAGTCCCACTTTCAGTGGCTAGACTGGTGTCGTACGCTGGAACAGGTGTCGTGCAGGTGTTTCCGGTGCAATTCTGCACAGGAACACTGCGCACGATCACCGGTTCAATTGCGCACGACCACTGGTCGTGCGCCACTGATCGTGCGCACTTAACACCTTTTTCATGAGTTCTGTTTGGTGCAGTGCGCACGACCATCTACGATAGTGCGCACGACCACCGGTCGTGCGCCACTGTTCGTGCGCGCTTATCATCAATTTCTTGAGTTCTGTTTCAATCAGTGCGCACGACCACCTACGATAGTGCGCACGACCACCGGTCGTGCGCCACTGGTCGTGCGAACATATTATTTTATAATTTCTGTCTTTGCAGGCTCCGTCCAGGCAGAGCGCACGATCACAGGATTCTAGTGCGCACGACCACTGGTCGTGCGCCAATGACCGTGCGCACTGTTTAATTCCAGCGCCTATAAATTCCGCTGCTCGCGAATTAGGTCGGGAGTCCGCCGTTTTCACGCCCAGCTCCGCCGTTCCGCGCCAGTTTCGCCCATCCATCGTCGCCCACCATCTAGAGGTGCTCCGGGCTTGTTCTTCACGCCAATCTTGAGCCAGAGTTTCCTCTCGGCCTCCTCCTTCATCCAAGAGCTTCAAAGAGTGATCTAGCCGCCATCTCCATCGAGCAAGAGGAAGTTTGCAACCTCTACCGGATCGTGACACGAAGAAGACGGGTCCATTGGAGAGTCGTGACAGCTCTCTCTACCCCGGACGTAGTTGCGGACTGAGCTTGGACGCGGATTGACAACTCGGCGATTCCAACCGTGAATCTACAACGAGCCTTCGGATTCGGTCGATTTCTTGCTCTATTCTTCTCTTATTGATGTATATGTAGTTAGATCTAACATTATGATGAAGCGTGCTTGATTATTAGCATTTATACTTGATTATGTCTATGTGATTTGAGTATTCTTGCTTATTATTTTGAGGTGTGCCTTGTGGTGTGGATTGTTAGTTGTGTTGTGCCGCCCTAACAATTGTTAGTGGTGCGCTTGTCGAAGAGGTGCTTGCGACCCTCATTCCATTAGCCTACTCGTCCATCCGCCTACCGAAGAGTGGCATCGCGGCCCGTATTCCATCCCGCCTAACGAAGCAGCACACTCAAGGCCTGCATTGTTCGATTCCGCTTGCCTTCTCGTCCATCCGCCCTTGCGACGCAGCGCGCTCAAGGCCTGCCTAGTCTCCAGCCCGCCAAGCGAAGCATTGCATAGCGGCATTGCATAGGAGTAGTTGTAGCTGTTTTCTTTTGTTTTCCAAAAGCCAACCCAACTCCCCCGCATTTCATCCGACGTTAAGGACTTCAATCTCAAGTCCTTCCTCGAAACCTAACTCCACCTTTCTGTGTTCCTCAAGAGACCGACACTCGGGGATTTTCCCCATTATTATTACTTGCGCGACCGGTGCACTTGCCGAATAATTGCATCAAGTTTTTGGCGCCGTTGCCGGGGAACACAGTCGTGTGAGTTTTCTTGAGAGGGAGAGCCGAGAGATAGTAGTTCTTCCAGTGTGTATAGCCGCTTTATTATTTTTGTTTGCCTTTTAATTATCTTTTGTTTGTTTTTATTTCTTCATCCCCTATTTTAAAGTTTTAGGCAAGTTTTATTCAAGGAGTTTTTCTAGTTGTGTAGATTTCCTTGCAAAGAATTTCAGTTTCTTTTTATCTGCTTTGAATTTTGAAAATGTCGTCATGGGGTATTTCGCCTAGCTTTAATGATAAGATGGTTTATTATTTAGACCAAATGAATGAGTTGAATGCTAGGCAGTGTAGGAACGTTGTTTGCTTGTTGTGTCGAGAAGAGGGTCATGAATTGAAAGACTGTCCTAGTCTTTTCAAGCCTGACCGCCGCTCCTCCACCCAGGACAACATTGTCCCTATCGCTCATTCTTTACCCATGGAGGCAATTGTGCCCTCTGCCCCTGAGCTTGTCTCGTGCACGGACTCCTCACTCCCTGTTTATGGCTTCACTCCCAGTGATGATGATCACTCATCTGTTAGCCAACAAGGAGAGGAATGGGAGCTCCTAGATGCACCTGAGTATGATGAGGAAAGTATTCTTTCCCTCGGGTAGGCTTTAGCAGATCTTTTTGCGGAGGAACCGAATATTTTTGTCCCTCCAGTTTCTTTGCAAGATTTTTCTACACATATTCTTTATGATCCTATCGAAGTAAAGGAGCTGGGTGATGCTTCTGACTCAGAGGGTGCTCCAAAGTGGGATGAGGATGTCATTTTCCCTGAGGGGGAGAATGAATACTTTGAACACGATGATGCACCTCGGTGGGATGAGAAGGATACTCTCTCTGATGAGGCGGTTTGCACTTCTTCATGGGACGAGGAGGTCCAAATCACCACTGAGGCTCCTGAGTTCTCAAGTCCCCCTTGCTATGATATTTACGATGATGATAGCGATCTACCCTTGGATCTTGCTGGGAGTGAAACCGGGATCACTCCCCAGATTGTTGTTGATTTATGTTTTTCTTCTCGTTTTTTTCTGGATCCCCCTTCTTCTTCCGAGCCTGTGCAGGTTGAGTCTTTACAGGTGCCCCAGGAGGACTTGGAGCTTCTTTCCCAAGTCAATGATGATTGCATCCTTATATGCGAGGAGGCTGACCCCTCCTCCATTAAGGAAGCCTCATTCATTGCCTTCTCCTCCTGCCGCCTCCCTGAAGACGATACCTTGCTCGACAAGGATTTTTTTTGTGAGATGAGTGAGGACCAGGCCTCCTCCTTTTCTTACATTCTCTACCCTCTACCTGTGAGGAGCAGGTATCTATATTTAGGTAGAGGCGTGACTGTTCTATCACCGTATCGGTACCCGCAACCGACACGGATATTAGGCCAGTTACCTGTCCACTTCTCTTTCCATAGGCCCATTAGCTAGAACCTCATGTTTTTAAATAAGTCGTGCTGGGATGACAATAACCCCAGTAGTTATCTTTCTTTACTGCATTTTTTTTCATCTAATCATGTTTAGTTAGTAGTACTTTCTTTTCAGTTTTCTTTTGTCTTTTGTTTTTGCGGAGCTGACCCCTGCAGGTATCTTCTCTGGATGGCGGATGCTGTAGCTTAGTCTTGGTTTAAACGCCAATCTTCTGGTATGCTCACTTGTTGAGCATTGGGTACCCTCTTTCCCTAGCCTATGCTAATTTTCATGTCATATATTATGCGGATTGTTTAGTTTAAGTCTGGGGGAGAGTAGTTTTGTTTACCCGCTCACGTGCACTATTGCACTGCATGCTAGAAGATTTCTTTTAAAAATGTTGTGTTTATTTTCATTGCACACCACATCACCCACTTGAGCGTGTACACATCTGTTTGCTTGCTCTGTTGTGAATTTAATTCTTCTGCTTATTTGGGAAAGTCTAGGTGATGGCTTAGGACTATGTAGCAGAGTAAAATGTTGACTCTAGTAGTGCTCCTAGTCGAGTGCTCGGTTGCATAGAAATTTGTGTAGATTAGACTTCTCTTTATACTTATGGTTTTATATTTTTTTCCTATTAGTGTAAATGTTGTTTACTCTACTCAAATGGTGAATCCGGTGGAATCAAACGGTAGCATAGGGATGTGTGTAAACGATCGCTAGATTCGTATTGCTTGAGTCGGGAGAAAGGAGAATCTTTCTCGGTGGCTAGAACTTGCCCCAAGCGATTCTTGAAGCATGGGTATACGGTTAGTCAATTGCGTGAATGTGATATAGGCCATCATCTTGGCCCGGTTGAGCCTTTGTGCCATTCCTATCATCATTTCCTCGCTAGCCCAGTTGTGCCTACCCTATTCTTTTGGTTCAGCCCCACTTTTGTTCACCAAAGCCTAAACTCCAATTCTAGTCGCACACCCAAAAAGCAAGCATTTTGTTTAAATTTCAAATTGGTGGTGTTGATTGTGATAGTACATTGTGAAAATGTGGTTGTGCATCTTTGAAAATTTGCTGAAATTGTTAAAGAAAGAAAAAGAAAAGAAGAAAAAGATTTGAAAAGAAAAAGAAGAATGAAAAGTTTAATTGAAAAAAATCTGTTTGAGATTTATATTGGGGAGTAGGCGGTGCACACACCCATGCGTCTAAGTCTAAGTCTGGGGGTGTGGTGCATCCGCGTGTTTTGTGGCCACTTGGATAATGTTATGCATTTGCTCATTTGGGTTTAGTATTTGAACCATCGTCTTTATCATTGTATACCTCACCTAAACCCAAGCCCCATTTAAAACCTAAAGTCCTATTGATTCACGCATTTGAGTCAAACCAGTGCCGTGGAGAGAATGTGACCGGGCAAGCTTATGGTCACCGACACTGATGGATTTCAGTGGAGTTTTTCCCGCATCCCGATCTTGAGCAATGCTCGTCTCAGCGCTTTGTTTACTTTCTCCGTATGCATGACCGAATGATTCACCGTTGTTCACCATTTTGAGTAGTTGTAATATGCTTTTACTCTTTTAGAAATATATAAACTGTTTTTATAGTCAGAAATCTTTTCTACTATTTTTCTTATGCACGTGAGCATGCGACTTCGCATGGTACTCTGTATTGTAGTTTTAAGCCATCTACTTTTCTTTCCCCGTTCGCATGGAATTTGTTTGCTCGGGACGCGCAAACAGGTAAGTCTGGGGGTGTGATGAGTCCCGATTATATACACATATATGGACTCATCTGGGCCGTTTATCTAGTCATTCCACTGCACTTTAGCCTTGTTTTAGCTTATATTTGTTATCACTTGCTATGTGCACTTCTCGGCCCATTTTGGTGTTATTTCGTATCTTTCTTTGTTATTAGTTTTCTTGCGATGTTAAGTCCCACTTTCAGTGGCTAGACTGGTGTCGTACGCTGGAACAGGTGTCGTGCAGGTGTTTCCGGTGCAATTCTGCACAAGAACACTGCGCACGATCACCGGTTCTATTGCGCACGACCACTGGTCGTGCGCCACTGATCGTGCGCACTTAACACCGTTTTCATGAGTTCTGTTTGGTGCAGTGCGCACGACCATCTACGATAGTGCGCACGACCACCGGTCGTGCGCCACTGTTCGTGCGCGCTTATCATCAATTTCTTGAGTTCTGTTTCAATCAGTGCGCATGACCACCTACGATAGTGCGCACGACCACCGGTCGTGCGCCACTGGTCGTGCGAACATATTCTTTTATAATTTCTGTCTTTGCAGGCTCCGTCCAGGCAGAGCGCACGATCACAGGATTCTAGTGCGCACGACCACTGGTTGTGCGCCAATGACCGTGCGCACTGTTTAATTCCAGCGCCTATAAATTCCGCTGCTCGCGAATTAGGTCGGGAGTCCGCCGTTTTCACGCCCAGCTCCGCCGTTCCGCGCCAGTTTCGCCCCTCCATCGTCGCCCACCATCTAGAGGTGCTCCGGGCTTGTTCTTCACGCCAATCTTGAGCCGGAGTTTCCTCTCGGCCTCCTCCTTCATCCAAGAGCTTCAAAGAGTGATCTAGCCGCCATCTCCATCGAGCAAGAGGAAGTTTGCAACCTCTACCGGATCGTGACACGAAGAAGACGGGTCCATTGGAGAGTCGTGACAGCTCTCTCTACCCCGGAAGTAGTTGCGGACCGAGCTTGGACGCGGATTGACAACCCGGCGATTCCAACCGTGAATCTACAACGAGCCTTCGGATTCGGTCGATTTCTTGCTCTATTCTTCTCTTATTGATGTATATGTAGTTAGATCTAACATTATGATGAAGCGTGCTTGATTATTAGCATTTATACTTGATTATGTATATGTGATTTGAGTATTCTTGCTTATTATTTTGAGGTGTGCCTTGTGGTGTGGATTGTTAGTTGTGTTGTGCCGCCCTAACAATTGTTAGTGGTGCGCTTGTCGAAGAGGTGCTTGCGACCCTCATTCCATTAGCCTACTCGTCCATCCGCCTACCGAAGCGTGGCATCGCGGCCCGTATTCCATCCCGCCTAACGAAGCAGCGCGCTCAAGGCCTGCATTGTTCGATTCCGCTTGCCTTCTCATCCATCCGCCCTTGCGACGCAGCGCGCTCAAGGCCTGCCTAGTCTCCAGCCCGCCAAGCGAAGCATTGCATAGCGGCATTGCATAGGAGTAGTTGTAGTTGTTTTCTTTTGTTTTCCAAAAGCCAACCCAACTCCCCCGCATTTCATCCGACGTTAAGGACTTCAATCTCAAGTCCTTCCTCGAAACCTAACTCCACCTTTCTGTGTTCCTCAAGAGACCGACACTCGGGGATTTTCCCCATTATTATTACTTGCGCGACCGGTGCACTTGCCGAATAATCGCATCAACCACGTGGATCCCGCCGGAGATCAAAAGAAGGTGGAAGGTAAAAGGCGCGAATCGACGGAGAGGTCGAAAAAGGAGAAAGAACAGCAGGACCGGAAAGACCGGAAAAAGAGGAAGCGGGCAGAGAAAGCCGCAGCGGATAATTCCAAGTCCGTATTGGACTCAACAACTCCCAAGACTCCTGCGGAGCCCGCAGCGGACAGTTCGGGGCCTCCCCCCAGCGACTCGTTGATTCCTCCCAGAGATCTTGGCCAACTGGCTGCTAGCCCGCTGAACAAAGGGGAGGCCGCCCCTTCTGGAAAAGTTGACTCCAGTAGCCCTTCGAAGAAGGTCGTCGAGGCCGACTCGTTTGTCATGGAAATCACCCCATCCGGGAATCCTCACTTGCTAGTCAGAGATTTGTGGGAGGAGGCGGTTAACTCTCCAAGGCCGGACGAACTGAGTGCCCCTTTATCCGTGGACGACTACCCCAGTCCCTCCAAAGAAGTTAGCCCAGCTCCGGGTAAGAAAGAGAAGAAAAGGAAGAAGACCGGGTCAGTGACCGAGCGAATAACCAAGAAGGTCAAGAGACTAGCCTCCAAGGAAAGGGCGGCTTTTAAGAAACCAGCCGAGTCCCTCCTCCAGACCAATCCGCGACTAAAAGAGGAGCTTGGCCTAGCGACTCCCCAATCCGCTAAGGTAAATGACTCACCTGCTACCCCTGATGCGAAACCGGGCGACCTGCCTCCGGACTCGGCGAGTAGCTTATCACTTAATGGGATCTTTCAGGATATGGATGAGCTGATGGGGCGAGATAAACTTCTTGACAGCCCGATGTCTTCAAAGCGAACTGCTCCCATTACAGATAACACAGCCCAGCCTGAGGAGACCGCTCAGACGGAGGCCGAAGAGCGAGAAGCTGCTGCCCGGACCACCCTGGAGGTCGAAGAAAGAGCGAGGGAACTCGGAGAAGTGTTGAAAGTGCAGGCGGAGGTCCCCTCGGTGATGACCGGGGAGGAGATAATGATGGTGAAGAAGGAAGGAGCGGAGCGGGTTTTAGACAAGCCGCTGCGGCCTGATCCTTTTGCGCCAGGTAAGCGCCCCATGGATTATAAAGTTGTCCGCTTCTTCATCCCGCGGCCTCGTCGTAATAAATTACTGAACCCGCCGCCGAGGTTCTTTCCCTTAGCGGCCTGGTCCCCTTCCGCTAGGCAGAAAACGGAGAGACACTGGCATGAGCAACGTCGGAGGATGGACCCGGAACGGTCTAAGCGGCCTGTGCGCCCAGCCATTGATCTTATATTTATGTCCATTTTGTATGTATGTGGCGTTGTATGCTCTTGCTTTTTATAACCCGAGCGGCCTCTTGCAGATAGCGAGGAGCAGATTGTGAAGCCGGGCGACCTTGAGGCCAGCCTGCCTCCATTAGTCCCCCCGATATCAACCTGCGCGACGACTTTGCAAGAAGGGCCACAATTGTTCAAGCATCTCGAGGAGGATCTGGTAAATCTGAGGGCCCGCTTGAAGGAGGTGGAAGACCGGGAGGCCGGCACTCGGACTGCTCTGGAGGCCGAGCGAATGGCGAGGAAGAAGGCTGAAGAGGCGCTGAAGGCGCAGGTGGAGATTGACAGAAAATCCAGGACAGAAAGGGAGAAAGGCCTGGAGACTCAGCTTGAGGCCGCGCGAGCTACGGTGGAGGCCGAGAAGAGAGCCAAGGTGGCGCAAGTCGCTACTCTGACTGCTCAGCTCGAGAAGGAGAAGAAAACATCGGCTAAGTTCGAGGATGACTCGAAATACTACCAGGATAAATTCCTGCGGTTAACCAGGGAAGTCGCTGCGGGCCGGCGAAGTATGAATGATGGAATGCAGGTTGTTAGCCGCCCGACTGTTGGGGCGGGCTCAAATCCTCCTCCGGTTTGGGCGGATGATCCTATGATTGATGAGGCCACCGCAACCCCCCGCATGATTGCCGCTACGCGGGTTGAAAGGGATGTCGGGCGGATTCATAGCACAATCAACCATCTCCATTATCATACCAGCCTGATTTATTCCCTTCTGAACACCACCAGCGACCAGGTCGCGCGACTTCACAGAGAAGATGTCTCCCCTGAACACCGTCAGCCGTGACTGGCTTTTGAGAACAATTTGTATTATGAATGCGGCTTGTTGATTCGGCCTTTGTTTAAACAATGCTTCTTTTTACTTTATGTCTTTTATTTGAATAATCCGTGCGGGTTCTTGTTTGGCCGCTGTGTTTGTGTTCTGTTTCTTCTGTGTTTTATCCGAACTGATTTCAGGTCGCACGATCTGTGATGTATGCTTGCTCCTGTTTCCTTTGCTTCTTTTGTTTTTCTGGTGAATCTAACCATGCAGGCTATTGACCGCGCGGTTAGAAATGTATAATCGTGGCATAGTTTTACTATTCGTAGATCATAAAAATCTATAAGTAGGGACTCTTCGAAGTCATTTTTACGATTTCCAGATGGCGCGATCTAAGAACAAGTCGCAGCGGCCTGTTAAGGTTAAAGCCGTCCGAGCGGATGCGGCCTTAGCCTTTCATTCGGCGGACCACCCAGAGTGCCGACTCACCCAGAGCGAACTGGATGAATTCATCGCAAAACACATGGCAGGGAGTAACCTGCTCGCGCGGCTTCCTTTGCGCGACGAGCGGATTAACTCTTCCAATCCGCACCAAATAGCCGTCCCGGTCGACCACTTCGAATATGGCTTCAAATTTCCGCTGCCACTTGAAGTCATAGCCATTTTCGACCATTACGGGGTTGTACCCGGCCAACTTCCACCGAACTCCATCGCCTCCATATACAGTTTCATATCCTACCTTCGGTTCGAGCGAACCAGTTTTTCCCTTGACCTATTCAGGAAGTTCTTCTCGGTGCGGGCTGTCTCCGACTTGGGGACTTCAACTTTCAGGGGGCACCTCTACTTTGGATGCCACGGACTGAAAATCGTCAACCTGGCGAACAAGGTCTCGGGCTGGTCGGAGCGGTTCGTAATGCTAGAAGGCAACTTCGGGCTGTTGCAAACCAACCCGCAAGTTCGGGGGGAAGAGGCCTTCCACATCCCCCAGGTTGGAAAGATCGAGATGGACACCTTCACGTTTCTTGAGAACGAGCGGTTGGACATCAATCATTACATCCCACTGTTCTCAGAGCTAGAGGATGTCCTCCCCGAGCACAGTAAGTTCTTCTAGACCGCTTGCATATGACCGCGCGGACTGCTTTGTTTAAACTTCTTATTTTACCTTGCAGCTGCCCACATCGTCCCTGCGAACAAGCCGGTCACTCCGGCCGGCCCGGTTTTGACCCAGAGGGAGAAAAGGCAGCGGCGAAACAGGTCACCATCATCAGAGGAAGATGGCCCGGCGTCTCCTGATGAATATGAGCTTCTTCGTTCTTGCGGAAACCCGCCCGACCTGCAGGGCAGCCTGACTTTCCTCTGGCATAGGGATGGGAGCCGCATCCGGGTATCCACTGCACTTCCCCCATGGGGAAGTGACAAGATTAACCGCCATGCGCTAGCCACCGGGGCCGCTATGTATGGCCGAAAGACTTTGAAGAAGCTGAAGAAGACTCCGGAAGAAGAGCTTCCCCGGCTAGCAGCGCAAGCCGGCGCATGGGGGTTCGCGGCCAATCACTTCATGGCCTTGTCGTTTAGGCGGCTAGTTTTTGTCCAGAAATTTCTGGAGAAGAAGTACGAGGAGCAGGTCGCGGAGAATGCGCGGCTTCAAGAAGTCGTGGCGGTGAGTTTGACAAATGATGACGCAGCTTCTTTTGTTCAGACCGAGCGACCTAATTTATTATTTTTCTTTTCTTTTTTGCAGAAACAATATGAGATGACCAACCCGGCCTTCCAAGACGAGGTGTTGCCTCATGTGGCCCAAGGGATCAACAAAGCTTTGGGTCTTATGGAAGACCGGGGCGGTCTGTGTGAAGGATTCGGGGGTACTACCTTCTCCGACCTCTTCCCTGCCGTGAAGGTTCAACTTGATGAGATCAGCCGAAGGCAGAAGGGAAAAGCCAAGGTGGGCGAGGAGGCTGAAGCCGATGCGGGCAGGGAGATCGTACTCCATCAAGGAGGTGATAGAAGTGGTGGAGCCGCTGAGGAGGTCGACGCGGATGATGATGCTGATGATGATGATGAGGAGGACAGTTTGTCCTCTGGAACAACTGGCTCTGCTAGTAAGACCGGGCGGTCCAGTGGTAGCGATTCATCGGATTATTCTTCCACTTCGAGTGAAGGTTATTCGCCCGACGTTGATGTGGACTCGATTTCTCCTGTCAAGAAGACGAAGAAGAAGTCGGCAGAATAATGCCTTTGTTTTTAACTTTATTTTTGTACAATCACCGGTCTTTTTTTGTTAGCCGGGCGGTTAAATTTTTGTCAAAACATTTGAAGAAATGAATAGAAATTTTACCTGTTTGATTGACCTTCTAGTGTTACTTACTTGTGGCTGATGTCTTGTTTCTTTTCTTTCTGTTTACCTTTTGCCTTTTATGATCTAGCCGTGCGGTTATCCTGATCTGAGCATAAGTGATGATTTGATGATCTTGGACGATCTATATTCGAACCGTGCGATTACTCATTTAGGTCTCAGGACGTCTGATTTCTAATAATGTTCATAACATATAGACTCATGCGACTGTAATTTAGACCGGGCGGCTTCTTATCATTCAGAGATATTTTATCCTTGCCGATGTAAATAACGAATAATAACTTTGCGCGGTTTGAATTCTATCCTGGCAAGTAATACACTGCATCTTAGAGATAACTTTTGCTTAAGAAATAGCTCAACTCGATCGATTAGAGCATAATCCGGGCGATCAGATATTTAGATCTTGAGATATCCAACTTAATTAATTGTAAAAGATAGGTAATGCCCGCCCGGTTAGAATACAACCCGAGCAATATATTCAGATCCAGATATATCCAATTCAACAGAATGGAGGGATAGATAAACCCGACCGGTCAGAACACAATCCGGGCAATCATATAATTAGCTCCATAAATATCCAATTTATAATGGATAGATAAACCCGCCCGGTTAGAATATAATCCAGGCAGTCATATAATTGTCCAAAAATACCCAACCTATAAAAGATTGACAGGGCCGCCCGGTTAGAATACAACCCGGGCAACCATGTAATTATCCAGAAATACCCCAACTTATACACAATCAGACCGTTCGGTTTGAAAGTTCAGACCGCCCGATCTTAGTATCACAACCCTTTATTAGGGTAGAAGAACACCCGACCTGTTTTAATAATATCTTCCCCGAATGGTTTTATACAAAAAACCACAAGAGGTGAATACCTTCCTGTAGGGAAAAAGGATAATCTACAGGGTCAGATGACCAAGTGGGCAGGTGGGCCTCGGCGGCGAACATTGCTTTCCTCAAGTGGTCATAAGCGCTGTAGGAAAAAGAAAAAAGAAAAAACTTGTACAGACTCAGATGACCAAGTGGGCAGGTGGGCCTCGGCGGCGAACATTGCTTTCCTCAAGTGGTCATAAGAGCTGTAAGCGACTCGTCTGCTCTCTTGCCTAGGGTTACAAGCCGAGTTGATCAATTGGGCAGGTGGGCCTCGGTGGCGAACATTGCTTTCCTCAGAGAGATCAACTCAGTTGTGGGTCCCGCTTAGGCATCGCTCGAGAGTACCTTGGAGTATTCGATAGTCACAGACTAAGATGATCAGTTGGGCAGGTGTGGTTATGCCACGGGGGCTATACCGACATTGCTTTCCTCAGAAGGATCATCAAAGCTGTAATTATATCCCCCTCGGGGCATGATAGAGCCAACATTCACCTAGACCTCCCTTGATGCAGGGGTGTGTCGGATATCAGCCGGGATCAAGGGTTCTGAAGACCACCGCACGGGAATTAGCAAGCTACCACTACACGTGTGCGAAAACTCCCCGCTACACATGATCTTCATGGTTTTACGCTAATGACTACAATCCGAGGGGGTTCGAGCAGAACTTGGCGATGTCTCCGTGGTTCAGTGAGTTTGATATATGAGAAAATGCAGAAAGGAAACATCAGACATGGAGAAGTGTCAGAATGGAGCTTCTTATTAAAATATCTCAAAAAAACTGCAGGAAAGTAAAGAAGACATTTCAAGGATAGAACCGTTTGAGATCGTCGCCACTCCAGGTGCGCGGGATGTCTTCTCCTTCACTTGTTTGGAGGCGATAAGCCCCACTTTTTAATGCCTCCTTGACAATGAAAGGTCCAGCCCAATTAGGATTTAGCTTCCCGACATTACCTGTTCGGGCTGCTGCATCAACCTTTTTTAATACGACGTCGCCGACAGCAAAATGCTTTACCCTAACATTTTTGTCAAAGTACTTTGCCATCCTCCTTTTAACTTCTTCTTGCCTTATTGTTGCCTCATCCTGAAGTTCTTCGATTAGATCCAAACTATACTTGACAGCCTCATCATTGTATTCTACCCACGCTTCTCCTCCTTCTTTTCCGTACACAACTCTTGGAGTGACCACCTCAAACTCCATAGGAACAACAGCCTCCGAGCCATGAGACAGTTTGAATGGTGTCTCCCCTGTAGCTGAAGATGGAGTAGTACGAAGAGTCCAAAGGATGGAGGGAAGTTGATCTGCCCAGTTTCCTTTCTGATTCCAAACTCTTTTCATCAGGAGCTGCTGGATTTGCCTGTTGGCTGCTTCTACCTGACCATTGGTCCTTGGATGATGTACTGAGGAAAACCGCAGGTCAATTCCAACCTGATCGCAAAATTTTATCATCTCGGGATTATTGAATTGTGGACCATTATCAGTGACAATTGCCAGCGGAATTCCGTGTCGGCAGACTATTTCTCCCCAGATGAAGTTTCTGATGATTTGGGTAGTAGTTCTTGCCAGTGCCTTAGCCTCGATCCACTTACTGAAGTAGTCAATCATCACTACGATAAAGCGACGCTGACCGCTAGCCATTGGAAAGGGTCCGATGAGATCCATCCCCCAAACTGCAAAGGGCCAGGGTGCAGTTATTGACCTAAGCGACTGAGCGGGCAGATGCTGAAGAGGAGAGAACTTTTGGCACTGCACACACTGCTTGGCAAATGCTTCAGCATCTTTCTCATAGTCGGCCAAAAATATCCTTGCCGCAGGATCCTCTTTTCTAAGGTTTTTGCCCCTGAATGGCTACCACATTCCCCAGAATGAACTTCCTGAAGTACGATAGGGATCTCTTCTTCTGAAACACATCGTGCTGAGGGGGAAATAAAAGTTTTTCTGTAGAGCACTCCTGCTATTAGATAATAATATGCCGCCTTCCTTTTGAATCTTCTCCGATCTTTGATGGAATGGTGGAACTCCCCCTTTGATAGGAATAACTCGTAAGGATCCTTCCATGAAGGATTATGATCAATTTGCATGAGTTCTGCCTCATCTATTGCCGGATGAAAGAGTTCAAAGGTCACTCCCCCTGATGGAAGACCAAACTTCGACAATTCATCTGCCTCCTCATTTTGCATTCTTGGGATGTGCTCGATAATAAATGACTTGAATCTTCCGATTTCCTTTTTGGCTAATAGCAGATATTTTCGCAGAATCGGCTCCCTTGTCTCATAATTTCCTTAGACCTGGGAGGACATCACCAGTGAATCGGTTCTAACATGTACATATTCTATGCCCAACTCCTTCGCAAGCCTTAGCCCAGCCAGAAGTGCTTCGTATTCTGCCTGGTTATTTGTAACTGGAAAGAAGAACTTGATAGCTTGCTCCAGCCTGATGCCATTTGGGCTGATCAACACTACTCCGGCTCCCACGGAGTTTTTGCCAGAAGCCCCATCCACATAAATGATGCAAGCCAGAGGAGATCGTACCACCTGTTCAGGACTAAGCTCTGTTGTATCTACCAGGAAGTCTGCCAAGATTTGCGCTTTGATTGCTGTTCGGGGGATGTACGATATCTCAAATTCACTTAGTTCAATAGCCCATTTTGCCAACCTCCCTGAATGATCTGGCTTTTCAAGAATATTTTTTAAAGGATGATCTGTAATAACTTGGACGGAATGAGCCTGAAAATAAGGGCGAAGCCTTCGCGCAGACATAACCAAAGCCAAGGCCAGTTTCTCCAGGATCGAATATCTGGTTTCTGCATCCTTAAGGATGTGGCTGACATAATATATTGGAAACTGCCTCCTCTTTTCTTCCCGAACGAGGACGGAACTCACCGCTTCTGGTCCGACTCCCAGATATAAGAATAGCTTTTCTCCCTCACGGGGACTATGGAGTAGTGGAGTCGAAGTTAACTGTCCCTTCAGCTGCTCGAAAGCCTTGTTACACTCATCGCTCCATTCGAACTTTGATCCCCCTCGCAATGTTTTAAAGAATGGGGCACTTTTATCTCCGGATCTGGAGATAAACCTGCTCAATCCTGCCAATCTCCCCCCAAGTTGTTGAACTTCTTTAGTATTTCGAGGAGGGGTCATATCAAGGATGGCCTTCACCTTATCTGGATTTGGTGCAAGGCCATCAGGAGTTAAGAGATGCCCAAGAAATTTTCCTTTGCTTGCCCCGAACACACATTTCAATGGGTTTAATTTTAACTTGAACCTCCGTAGAGTAGCGAACGTCTCTACGAGGTCTTTCAAGTGCAATGAGAATGTTTTACTTTTGAGAAGAAGATCATCAACGTAAACTTCGAGATTCCTGCCCTTTTGATGTTTAAAGACGGTATCCATCATTCTTTGGTATGTTGCACCCGCATTTTTAAGACCGAAGGGCATTACGAGATAGCAGTAACACCCATCGTTTGTGATAAATGAGGTATGCGGGATGTCAGGTTTGTGCATTTTAATTTGATGGTACCCGGAGAAGGCATCGAGGAAACTAATAAAACCATACCCAACCGCGGAATCAATTAAGACATCTATCCGAGGCAAAGGGTAACAATCTTTAGGGCACGCTTTATTAAGTTTGGTGAAGTCCACGCACATGCGCCACTTCCCACAAGATTTCTTAACCATTACAACATTCGACATCCACGTGGGATATTGAATCTCAGAAATGAAACCCGCTTTTAGGAGTTTGGAAACCTCCTCTCTGATGGGCAACGCCAGCTTGGTCGCCACTTCTCTCTTCTTTTGCTGGACGGGCTTGAACTCAGGAGATACGTTTAGATGATGACAAGCCATGTCTGGATCCACTCCTGGCATATCCTCCGCTGACCAAGCGAAGATATCGAGATTCCCCAACAGACAGGAGATTAGCTCCACTTTCTCCTCTTCTGGCAACTCAGCGTTGATGACTAACTTCTTTTCTGCCCCCTCAGCAATAAGAACTTCTTGGGTCGCTTGGGCAGGTTCCAAGTGAGCCCCTTCCCGATCTTTTCCTTCCTCGGCGGCCTCTGGAGACTCAGCAACCTCCAAAACCTCATCCATGATTTTGGGAAGTGGAGCGTCGGTGACCATGTTGACAGTTCGGACGTAGCACTCCCGAGCTACCTTTGGGTTGCTTCTGACCCGATACTGTTTTCCTTCAGCAGCGAACTTGAGGGTAAGGTGAAAAGTGGACACTATTGCTCTATACGCATTGAGAATCGGCCTCCCGAAGATAGCACAGTAGTTGCTTGGGGCATCTACTACCACGAAATTGATCAACTTTATCACCCCTCCAAGAGAGACCAGGAGCTTCACCGAACCCTCTACTTCCTTCTTCTCCCCAGAAAAACTGTAGAGGGGCCCATCGGTGGAAAGTAGATGCTTTCCGGTCTTCAAGGCCTCGAAAGTCGGGCGGAAAAGGAGATTGACGGAGCTGTCGGTATCAATTAGAATCTTGTGGACTGTATAGTTTTCGATGATGGCCTTGATAACCACCGCATCATCGAAAGGATTAGCATTGGGGGGAAGGTCTTCCTGACCAAACGTGACAATAGTGCTTTCGGGAGGAGAACTTGTAGTGGCTGCCACTTCCTGCTTTAGAACTCTCGCAATGCTGGATTTGCGAGATGATTCCGCTCCAGCTCCCCCATGGATACAATAGATGTCCCCTAAGGGGCTCACATCATTGACTTCGACGCATTCGGTAGAAGGATGAATGTCACCATAGCAGCCGGCGTCCTCGACGTCGGCGCATTCCCAGGTCACTTCTACTTTTTCCTTCTCCTTTTTCTTCTCGGTAGTTGGCTCAGCAGTTTTATCTTTCCGAACTAGACCCCGGAGCTTTCCTTCTCCCAGGAGTCTTTCTATAAGCAGACGAAGAGCTCGACAGTCTTCAGTTAGATGTCCCCCCTCTTTATGATATTCACAATAAAGGTTCGGATTTCGATTGCGAATATCCGACTTCAGAGGAGCAGGCCATTTGAAATCTGGCCTCTTTTGCAGAATCTGGACTACTTCGTCCATGGTGACGTTTAGGGGAGTGAATGACTCTTGCGAATCATCGTATTGAGTTGATGGAATAACTGGAGGTGGCTGCGCGGCATACTGTTGCAAATATACCGGCATGATTTGCGGAAAGGGAGCAGATGGAGCGGGGGCGACGGCCAACGGTGGTTTCTGATCTTGAAACCGCTGATGGCCCATAAATGGTTGCTTATTTTTGTAGTTCCTTCCCCTTTGGGAACGGGGTTCAAAGTGGGACTGATTCGATGGTGGATGATGGAAGGACGGATTTGATGGCTCCTTGTCGCTTACCAGCTTCGCGACGTAGTCTGGATTGCTCTTCTCTCCTCTGACAAACATATTTGCCAAACTTATCATTTCCTGATAAGTCTTAGGCTCCCTTATATTTGCTTCGAACTTTAGGGGGCCCTCTCTTAGGCCATGGATGAGGGCAACCCTATACAGCTCCGGGTCCACATTTTGGACTTCCATGATCTCTTTCTGGAATCGATCCACAAAACGAGCCCAAGTCTCGCCTTCCCGTTGTTTTATATCGAAAAGGGCCGTCGGGCCGCTCTTTCTCTTCCTTGAGGTGGAGAATCTCAGCAGGAATTCTCTTCGCAGCTCCGCGAAACAACGGATCGACCTGGGGTGCAAACCGTAAAACCATTCCCTCGCTTGTCCTTCAAAGGAGGTTACAAGAAGCTTGCACTTGGTTGCATCAGTTAAGGTTCTGAGAGCAATGGCTGACTCGAAAGCTTGAAAATGAACCGTGGGATCAGTCTCCCCATTGAAAGTTGGCAGGCGAGGCTCCCTAAAATTATTAGGGGCAGGCTCCCCTCTGACTTCGTCCACAAAGGGAGAAGTTTCTTCCATGTCTTCATACAGAGGAGCAGGGTAATAAGGCGTCGGAGCTGCGGCTATTCGCGGACAGGCCGCCTGATAAGAAGACCGGGCAGCAGCTTCTGGAAGGTAGGAGTGATGAATAGGAACTTCAGGCGGGTAGGAGAGACGGGCCGCGCCCTCCTGCGGGTAGGAAAGGTGGGCAGCGTGAGAAGTCGCCCCCTGGAAGTCGAGGACTCGAGCTGGCATGTTGTGCGCGGCTTCCTGATAGAAGTTTTTCCTAGCCACAGGGTCTTCTTGATGGAGCTGGAAATTAGCGGTAGCGAGTAAGGAGGAGGTGGAGGAAGGACCGGGGTCACCGCCTGATTAGCCGCGGCTTGTTGCGGAACTAGTCGCTCGGTTAGCATTGCTAAAGTCTGACTGATCGCTTCAAGTCGCTGATCAGTGGCCCTCTGAGCCCGCTCGGCTTCTCTCCTTGATTGCTCCAGGGCTTCCCATAAAGAGTCCTCGCTATGATCAGAGCGGTCTCCAAGGGGGAACTGACGGTCTGACATCGTGGCGAAAAGGATTTCACCGACAATCCACGATCTGAAGTTCACGTGTTTCTGTTGAGTCCGAGATCGCACCTCCGAGGGAAACCGGAGGCTGCGGGTTGCCGGTTACTTTTTGTGTAGAAGAATGAGACCGCTAGCAGCGGTCAAGGCCAGACTTTGCCCGCCGCGGCAAATGCCACTCCTGCGACGGGCTTTCCTTTGATTAGAAAGAAGTGGTTACAGCGGGCTGCAAGTACAGGAAAAGAGAAGTCGGCCGGTCAGACAGTCCGCAAGACGTGAAACTCGAGTCTGCAGCTCAAACAAGCGAGCTCCTAGGTTCGAGTGTGCGTGACTTGTTAACAGTGCCGCCCCCTATTTATAGGCTTGGGGGCCTGCCCGAATGGGCAGGGATAGAATAACCACCTGCCCGGGTACAGGAGAAACGGGCAGGCGGTGACGGGATGCACAAAGAAGAAAAAAGAAAGAAGCCGCGCGGCTTGGCGGCTTGCTTTTCCGACCTGTCTGACCTGAGGCTGAAGATACCGGGACCAAGTCAATTATTCAGACCGAGCGGTCTCTGGCTTGAGACCGCGGTCTGTCTTCTGGACATGGCTTGGCTGATCTTCATAAGGTAACCCAGGTAGTCTCTGATCTGAAACTGCGGCTTGTTCTCCGGGTTTGAATCTTGAATCTCTATGGCACAACCCGCGCGGTCTCCTTCCTGAGACCGCAGATAGCCTTCTTACTTTGGCCCTTGACGACCTTCACTCTTGGGGGCGGTCCGAAAATGACATCAGACCACCCGGCCTGGTTTACCTTGAGCTGAGAGCCACTGATCCTGGAACCCAGCGGCCGGACCCAGCAGTTCGCCCGGTCCGAGAATGATCCAACCCGAGAAGCGGTTTTCCGGGTAAACATGACGCATCGAGAACGGGCGTAGCCTGTTTGAAGATGCTAGTATATATATATATGCATACACATATATATATATATGATTTAAGTCATCCGTTCAGCCTTTCCCACTCTCCCCCTTCCCGTGCTTTCTTCTCGAACTGTCGCGGCCTAGGGTTATCCGTAGGCGGGTGTCGCAAGGCGCCGGAGAGGTCGTAGGAGGATGGATTTTCGTCATCGGGGCTGTGGTATCCGGGCGGCTTGCTTCTCGCTCGTCGGGTTTCGTCGGAGCCCATTTTTAAGGCAAGGAAACTTTTCTCCATCTTCCTCCCTCCTTCCTTTTTTTCTCGGTTGCTCTTCTGGTTTGGGCCTATGCTGGCAGATCTGTGCTTATTTCTTAATAATTGGGAGAGGGTTGTTGTTATGCTCTTGAATTTGGGGATGCCTTATGTAACCGTTTCTTCTTTTGTTTCTTTCTTTCCTCCTTGTTGAGGGGGGGCTGCTGCTGTTAATTTATTTGGGTGCTTCTCTTGCTTTTGTCTAATTGTGAGGGGGGGGGGGGGCTGCTGTAAGATCCCTCTCCCGCACCAGGAGAGTTCCTGGATCTTATGCCCAGAACCGCCGCCTACGGTGACGCTAACACACGAGTTAGCCACCTCCGCAAGATGTCGATCCTGCCGGCATGAACGATCAACTAGGCCAACAAGAATAAGAAGAAAATAAGTAAACAAGTCCACAATCACACGCATCTGTATATATATATCCAAATTTAAAATGTCCATCAATGAGTACAATAAATGAAAGAGTAAAAGGGCTTATTCCCGGTATATATCCAAAAGGAAATACTGATAACATAGTACTGTCTCACACTACACTATGCGGAAGCAACTCAAAATACTCTCCAACCTATCATCGTGTGGTAGTAGTGATGCACGACATCTGCTCCTCAGGGTCTGCCGTCACGTCCTGCCTCACGTACTGCGGCTCCTTCTCCTCGATCTCCTGGTGTTACGGCCACATCCGACCGTTAGTCAAAAAGACTAAGCCATTTTGTCCCCGCCTCCCCCTACGAATCCTAGGTACCGAGCGGGAGGACAAAGCGGAGGACATCAAGGGGTAAAAAGAAATACAAGTGACATGGATAGTACTAACAGTATAAAGGGCAAGTGAGTAGTGAGAATGAGAACAACATGTAATAAATGCAGTAAGTAAGACAACAGTAACATGTAAGTAATGAGCTGTAAATAAATGCGGCGCAGTTGAAGTAATAAGTAAATCTACCACACCATCATCTATAGCATCTTAACATATATGAATGCCCATACAAACCAATAAGTTAAGATTTCTGGAATTATAACTTATCATATAAAAGAGCCCATACTAATTTATATGATGAGGGTCTGCAAATGTGTATGTCATTATGATATTATGAATGTTATGATATGTTATGCTATGTTCATACAGTGCAACTCACTCACATGACTCTACGCGCACAGACCTTTAGTTCCTGCTTTTCGAAGGTAACCAGCCTCTCATGTACTTCCGCCGTGGCAATGCAATCAGTGGATCAGGCACTCCACTTTTAGGTGGGTATACACACTACTAGACCTAGACCTTTCGTACGATGTTGTACACGTCCTAAGTGCACTTCCGTGAGCTTTTGCGTACTCTTGCTAAAAACCCGCCAGTCTTTTATGGTTGGGGTGGGTTACTAGGGATTGTTTGCTAGACTGTTGTAAAGTAGCCTACTGGCCTTCTAACTCACCACACCCCGCCAAGGTCAACGTACCGCCATTGGTGTGACAAATGGACCCGTACCGAAGACCTGCCACTAGTTTATGAACATGCAATGTTCGTTACAATTCCTGAGCCACCAGCTCGTAGGACTAATCAGTCTTGAACCGTTCCGTCTCTCCTAAACGGACGAGGTTTACTTTCCTCAATTTAACTTATTTAGGAATTACTCTTGGTTGTTACCTAGGCGACCAAATCAATTTAAGGTGAATTATGGATTTCCCGAGGTCTACCCGGTGAAGGGCTCGCAGCGGTACTAGATGGTATTATGGGATAACATCCCAGACCTTCCTTTCTCAGAATATTTATTCTTATTGGTAACAATCCTTGTTAAGGTTATCCTTATGGTTGCTCTATAATACTTAAGGATGATTTAGATTTCTTTCAGGTAACTGACGACCTTTTACTAATGCGTGGTGCAAATCCTTAGGTGTTCACCTAAACACTCATATCTAACCTTGAGTACTTCATTGTCACCTTAACTTTCTAAATGTCACTATAAGTTCTATGGGTAGAAAGACCTCCAATTTACTTCAATTGTTCACCGTGACGTACTTCCGTTCACTATTCTCTATAGGGAAGACTTTCTCCAATTAGCCTACCACTCATGTGGACTGTAGTTATGTATGCCCTAATGTTATGTTCCAAATTTCATTCCATTCCCACAAGTTTTGGCTAGCCTAGGTACTACCCCATGTTTTTGCTAAACGCAGACCAACTCTACATTGGGCTAATTTAATCTCCTTAATGTAAACATCACCAAAACATGACCAAATGACTTAAGATTTTTAACATAGATTATAAATGACCTAATTACAATATGGTCAAAAATTCATAATTTTCCCAACTATTTTGGCCATTTATAAAAATACTTTAATGATCATGCACACCTCCCTTTACACATGAAGTACAATGTTCTGAAGTCAAAATGCTCTCAATAAATTATCAGTGACATATATTATATAAATATCATGGCTGGCTGAATTTCCTAATTCTTAATAATTTTTAAGACAACTATTTCAATATTCAAACTTTTAAATCAATTGGGCACATTACACAGTAAGTACTGAATTAAATTCTTCAAAAATTCTATAAAAATTATCATATACTGATGATAATCAAAATAGAGCCCATCCTAATTTTTAGAATTTTCCAGATAATATTTGTCATGTAAATTCCATTAATACATAAGTGTGCCAAAGGGTATTTTTGGTAATTATCAGTGTAAATGACTTTTACAAATTCTACAAAAATTTCCAAAGTTGTATTTCAAGATAAACTATCATATTCCAGAGTATTAGATTTTTCCCTAGGTTTTAGGTGATGTTTATTCCATTAATACACTTTGTCACAAAATTCATTATTCACAAATGTCCAAGAAAATTAATTCCAAAAATTCCAAAAAAAATTACAGAGATGTATAACATCCTAAAATATCATGTGACAGAAAATCAGATTATTCCTAGGTTGTTTGATCACTTTTTTTTTATTATTATATTTATGTGACAAATTCATTATTGTCCAATTATTTAGGATTTTTCTTTCCAAAAATCCTAATATTTCTAAGGATGATACCCTCCTCTATAATAGGTGTGTTACCAAAATTTCATGAACCTACAACCAGCCATAAGTGATGAGATTATAAAAATACACAAATGTGCTATATGCACACCACCCCTCCAAACATAACATTCCTATGAATATGAGAACATATGATCTAAAGTTGGTCAAATGGTCCCAAATTTTGAGATGTTACTCAATAGTGTCTCACCCTCATACCACCCAAGATTTGGGTCACTTTGCATATAATTAACCATAAATTTTTCATTAATATGAAAAATCACATTTAACAAAAAATCATAGAAAAATGTTGCCCTAAAATTTTGATTTTTGGCAGGGGATGAGTCCACACTATTTACAACTATGGCTAAAATATTAGACTCATCCATGTAGGTATGAAGTCTAGATCTACAAAATAAGGTCTGCACACCCTTTTGTACATGTCTCAGTAGAATAGACCTACAAGGAACTGTAGGTCCCCAAATGGGGTGATTAAAAGCCCTATGGAAAGTAGAGAGCAAGGCCTACAAAAGTTGTCTCTGGCATGTTTGCCTATAACAGCCTCTAACTAGCCTTAATATTGAGTTTAATCTTATGTATAAAGTGTGACAGATTAATTAAAATGTATAAATATTGGTCTGCTTATAGCCATCCCCTCAAATCAACGGCTAGGATTTCGTCTCCTTCCTCCAGCCGACGACCAGCATTATTCCCAGCCGGGCTGACTTCTACCTTTATTTCCCGGCCACCTGAGGGCCACCACTGCCGGCCACCACCTCCGCCACATTCGTTGAGGTGGTGGCTACCGCCAGGCGGTGTCACGGCTGCCGAAGATAGCTCCTCTGGCGATCCCAAGCTAGGAGAACAGCTCGGAAAATCTTCCTCTTCCTCAAATGGGATCGGGCTCAATTGAGCCCGATTTCTCTCCTAGGTGGTTCTAGATGCTAGCACAGAGGGAGAGGGGGAGAAACGGACCTCGATTGTGGCTCGGCGGCGTGTGCTCCGGCGTGCGGCCATGGAATTCTCCGTCTCCGGCGAGTTTGCCCGATTTGCCGATTCTCCACCAAAATCTCTGCTCCAGGAGGCTAGCTTGACTCCTTAGGACCTTCTGAAGATGATG
This sequence comes from Dactylorhiza incarnata, assembly GCA_033032865.1. NCBI lineage: Eukaryota > Viridiplantae > Streptophyta > Magnoliopsida > Asparagales > Orchidaceae > Dactylorhiza > Dactylorhiza incarnata. Next base: position 941,343 of record JAWHQI010000330.1, on the reverse strand, counting down.
GAAAGGCCAGATGAGGGGAAAGTGGCTGTATAGGGAGGATGGAAAGGGGGATGTTTGGCCATGGCTTGTACCTCCCCTATGCTACTGTTTGAGCGGCTCCTATGCCTGAAAAGATTGTTCGTTGGCTGGAGAATTCGGATGGGAGGCTTGGGCTATGGTTGTGGGGGCCATGGAAACTCCTTCACTTCAACATCATTTTTCCCTTAAAGCTTTTTGGGAAAAATGACATTTTTGCCCCCATGATCATCATTTCTCTCTAAATTTAAATGTGGGTTGCCAATAAGCTTGTGCCATGCTGATTAGGCATGAGGCGGGGCCTTCGTTCACTTGGATTTCCTTTGGTCTTTTAATTCCTCCCTTAAAGCTTTATGTTGACCATGGTTGACTTTTGGTAAATTTAGCCTATTTTGGTGACCAATTGTTGGGGTTCTTGGTCAAATGAGTCTCCCTTAGGGTTAGGGACATAATGGTGAGTTCAACTGGGACTTGTGAGTGCAATTTGGGCAGTTTGATCAATGTTGACTTGCGTACCCTAGGGGACCCTGTGTGAGTTCAGCCTAGCTCAAAGAGTCCTAATGTCTCCCCTTGTCTCAACTTACCTTTCTCTCCTCATGTTATGCCCTAACATCATTGTTGGAACAACCCAATTACTGATTTGGGCTAGGATCACTATCTGTTGACTAGGATTCAAGTTGACCCCATTGTATAGTCTAAGGGTCAAGGTCTAAGTGTGTCTGAGTAGCTAGAACTTAGGAAAAATTTCAATTTTCGGTGTACGATGAACTTCAATCTGCGTTCGATGAAGTCCGTTCTGCATTCGACGAACGTCATGCTTCAGTTCGAAAAACTTGCTCTTCAGCTCGTCAAATTCAGTCTTTCAGCCAGTTCAGCAAATTTTCTCTCAGTTCGACGAACTCCAGATTCAGTTCGACGAACTCAGCTTTGTGTTCAACGAATTAATTCAGTTCGACGAACTCCAGCTTTCGGTTCGATGAACTCAACTTTGTGTTCGGCGAATTAATTCAGTTTGACGAACTCCAGATTCAGTTCGACGAACTCAGCTTTGTGTTCGACGAACTCAGCTTTGTCTTCGATGAATTAATTTAGTTCGACGAACTCAGCTTTCAGTTCGACGAACTCAGCTTTGTGTTCGACGAATTAATTCAGTTCGACAAACTCAGCTTTTAGTTTGATGAACTCAGCTCTCAGCTCGACGAATTTTATTCTCCAGCTTGACAAATTTCTGAAGGATCAGTTATCAATCTTCTCTGAACTCGGATCGACTATTCAGCAACCGATTTATTCAATACTTATCCATTTATCAGATAAGTCAAGATTTGATCTTTCCTTTTATTATTCCTTTCCATTCTCTTCTCTCGAGAAAGTAGCCGTTTTTCTTTCTGTACTATGTTGTGCTGTGTTTATTATATTTGTTTAGCTTTTGTACTCACTCTGTTACATATATATATCACTATTTTAATTCTGCTATAAAATAAGTTAAAACCTTTTAATACTCTATTCACCCCCCCCCCCCCCTCTAGAGTAAATCTAAGATCTAATACCTCACTTTCAATCATCATGGGGTCTAGTAGGATTGGGGATGTTACAAATCCCAATAAACAAAAAATAATAATTTCGTCCTCGAAATTTAAGTTCGTGTCTACGGGGTTTTAGGCTTATTGAAGATTTAAAGTCTCAAACGGTATATATGATATCACAAGACTATCTGGTAATTGTTATATTATCTCACCGTCAATGTTTCAACATATCCATCCTTCAAATATATTCCAATGTTGCACTTGTGAAGTCAGTGCGATGTCTTCTCAGTAATTAATTCCAATAATATTTCCAGATCTTCCTACTGATATATAAAAATGTACAAAATTCTATAACAACCCATCAACAATAATTCATTGTAGGAATTCTTCCAATTATACATTCAATTTCCACTTTGTGAATGAAGCATGCCATTTATTCAATGATTACTTCTAAGAAAATTCTCCGTGCTTCCTACCAATAAAAGAGGTCTATATACAAAAATTCTATAACAATTCAGTAACAATAACTCATGGTATGAATCTCCTAAAATGTTCAAATTCTACTTTGTGAAGGAAGTATCAAAAATGGGTAACCATAAATTCCGTCAAAATATTAAGGAGTTCGTATAGTTATCAAAAGTTCATGCACAAGTTTCTATAGCTAGTCTGTATTAATAATTCAAGCTCTGGGTTTCCTAAGTTGTAACCTCAAACACTACCTTGTGAAGGAAGTACCATATACATATGGACATAAATTCTAGGAAAAATTACCAGAAGCATATAATATTATCACAAGGTAATGTCCAGAATTCTAGAATATTCCAGTGTCACTTATTCCAGATATGAATATTCTAAATTTATAACCCGATTTGCATGTGGTGAATGAAGTATGAAGTTTACTCAGAGATTGAATCAGATAAAATTTCCATAACTTCATACTGACATAAAAAAAACCTTGTACAAAATTTCCTAGCATTTTAATATCAATGATTCGAGAAATTAATTTCTCAAGCTATAGGTTCATATACTACTTTGTGAAGGAAGCTTGTTATTTACTCGAGGATTAATTCTAACAAAATTTCCAGAGGTCTTAGGTGGTCTCATAACTCCAATTATCCAGTTTCCTGCAGCTTTAAGTTCATTAGCTTACTTAATTGTGGGATGAAGCAAATTGGGATAACCGAATAATTAATGATTAATGAACTATATTATCATCAAAATCCCACCCCAAAAAATCTACAGAGTGTGATCTCGCACTTTTAAGTGATTCCCATAACTTTATGTCTTTTCAGAAAGTTTTGACCCTAAAATTCTCCTTTAAGGTCATTGTGACAATTCACATAAATTCCAATTTCCTAGGGAAATCAACCCAAACGTTTATGATTTCCTCCAAGGGATATTGTCTCATAACCCTAAGTGTATATTTTAAGTTTCCTGAGAATTAACCCAAGGAAAACCCTTAAACTCTCATGTAGTCCTAGAGTTACATGGTCGTGCTATAAGCACACCAATATCCTTGCACTTGCTTGTGAAATAAACTAACTTCCAGAGGTCCAATTGACCTAAAATTTGAACCATGGTCTATTATATGTATGACCACCCTCCCAAAGGAGAATTGGTGTGATTTTGGTCCAAATCACTCATATTATATACCGTATATGATTTATTAAATTTCTACTAAAACCCTAGAGAAGTGTGCCCCGATAATTCTGATCATTGGGCATATAGTAGATCTAGGGTGCATACACACATGGTTACATTATCAGCCTTATATCATTTACAATGTAAAAGTTATTCACATTTTAAGGTATGTCCTTCACTAGGCTCAGCCTTACTAAATATGTTATACTGCGAGTTGTAGGTCTCCAAATGGTGTGATCTCACTTTCTAACGACAGTAGACACAAATGCCTACAAAAGTTATCTCAGCCTACTTTTCATTTATGGGCTCTGAGGGCCTCAAAATTGGAGAGCAAAAGGTATATTTTACTAGGGTAAAAACAACCTTTTGGTGTGGCCCAAGCAAAGGTTTTTCCATCGAACATTTAAACATAGGTCTTTTTCAAAAATTCCTATTTTTGGACAGTGTATGTATTTGTGCATGACTCATGCATGACCAAAATTTCATTATACTTGGAGTTGTAGAATTCCAAAATTCACTAAATTCAATTTGGGTGCTATATGCACACCATTTTCCGTAAATAAGGTCCAGGAAATCCAAGTTGGTACCAAGCTAATCCAATAAACAAAAGGATTAGCCCCTATGCATTTTGGGCTAAGTTTCTTTGGTATCATTAGGATATATTCGTCCTAGATATGCACTTAATCCTTAGGGTATCCGGCCCTCGCCTTGGAGTCCCATCCTGAGACATATTGATATTCCATGTACTTTAAGGTCCTCGGGGTTACCAACTATCACACCCTTCTCAAGGTTAGTATATACGCAGCTCCAAAATGGGCATTTTCCAAACACCAATCCTTATCCGACCGAACACAAATCCTTATCTGATTTCTGGTATTTGTCATGATGATTGGTTCGATGCAACATTGTTGTTGGTTTGGAGATTTAAGTTTACGAGCCTGTTGTTATTTTTTCTAACAGGTTTCATGCACCAATCTCTTAAGGCGATCCTATTTATTGGGTATGAAGTGATAATCTCACTTAGTAGGAGAATCAGGGACACCGAATTTTAAGCCTTAATTAACTACTTCCCCATAAGGTTCTTCTCCTAGTCACTTTGGGTGTCATCATGCCATAATCAGTCTATACCCGATGTCGGTTTGGATTAGTATATGCTATGAAGTTGACTTGGTGCGTCAAACTAGAATGATGTCCTAGTTGGGTTGGCCTAACTCATTGATTAACGGACTATTTTGTGTGATTTTTATACATGGGCACACCACTAACTCGAGCGGGGGTGTCCCAAGGTTTGTGGACTTCTTTCTCGTTGGATCGTTTGTTCAAGTGATACCAGTTGTAAGATCCCTCTCTCGCACCAGGAGAGTTCCCGGATCTTATGCCCAGAACCGTCGCCTTACGGTGACGCTAACACACGAGTTATCCACCTCCACGAGACGCCGATTCTGCCGGCAAGAACGATCAACTAGGCAAACAAGAATAAGAAGAAAATAAGTAAACAAGTCCACAATCACACGCATGCATCTGTATATATATATATCCAAATGTAAACTGTCCATCAATGAGTACAATAAATGAAAGAGTAAAAGGGCTTATGCCCGGTACATATCCAAAAGGAAATACTGATAACATAGTACTCTCTCACACTACACTATGTGGAAGCAACTCAAAATACTCTCCAACCTATCATCGTGTGGTAGTAGTGATGCGCGACATCTGCTCCTCAGGGTCTGTCGTCACGTCCTGCCTGATGTACTGCGGCTCCTGCTCCTCGATCTCCTGGTGCTACGTCCACATCCGACCGTTAGTCAAAAAGACTAAGCCATTTTGTCCCCGCCTCCCCCACGACTCCTAGGTACCGAGCGGGAGGACGAAGCAGAGGACATCAAGGGGTAAAAAAGAAATACAAGTGACATGGATAGTACTAACAGTATAAAGGGCAAGTGAGTAGTGAGAACGAGAACAACATGTAATAAATGCAGTAAGTAAGACAGCAGTAACAGGTAAGTAATGAGCAGTAAATAAATAAATGAGGCGCAATTGAAGTAATAGGTAAATCTACCACACCATCATCTATAGTATCTTAACTTATATGAATGCCCATACAAACTTATAAGTTAAGATTTCCAGAATTATAACTTATCATATAAAAGAGCCGATACTAATTTATATGATAAGGGTCTACAAATGTGTATGTCATTAAGATATTATGAATGTTATGATATGTTATGTTATGTTATGTTCATACAGTGCAACTCACTCACACGACTCTGCGCGCAGAGACCTTTAGTTCCCGCTTTTCGGAGGTAGCCAGCCTCTCAGGTACTTCCGTCGTGACAACGGAATCTATGGATCGGGCACTCCACTTCTAGGTGGGTATACACACTACCAGACCTTAACCTTTCGTACACTGCTGTACACGACCTAGGTGCACTTTCGTGAGCTTTTGCGTACTCTTGCTGACATCCCGCCAGTCTTTTATGGTCGGGGATGGGTTACTAGGGATTGTTTGCTAGATCGTTGTAAAGTAGCCTACTGGCCCTCTAACTCACCACAACCAGCCAAGGTCAACGTACCGCCATTGGTGTGACAAATGGACACATACCGAAGACCTGCCACTAGTTTATGCACATGCAAGGTTCGTTACAATTCCCGAGCCACAAGCTCGTAGGACTAATCAATCTTGAACCATTCCGTCCCTCCTAATCGGACGAGGTTTACATTCCTCAATTTAACTTATTTAGGAATTACTCTTGGTTGTTACCTAGGCGACCAAATCAATTTAAGGTGAATTCTGGATTTCCCGAGGTCTACCCAGTGAAGGGATCGCAGCGGTACTAGATGGTTTTCTGGGATAACATCCCAGACCTTCCTTTCTTAGAATATTTATTCTTATTGGTAACTACCCTTGTTAAGGTTACCCTTATGGTTGCTCTATAATACTTAAGGATGATCTAGATTTCTTTCAGGTAACTGACGACCTTTTACTAATGCGTGGTGCAAATCCTTAGGTGTTCACCAAAACACTCATATCTAACCTTGAGTACTTCATTGTCACCTTAACTGTTTAAATGTCACTATAAGTTTTATGGGTAGAAAGCCCTCAAATTTACTTCAATTGTTCACCGTGACGTACTTCCATTCACTATTCTCTATAGGGAAGACTTTCTCCAATTAGCCTACCACTCATGTGGATTGTAGTTATGTATGCCCTAATATTATGTTCCAAATTTCATTCCATTCCCACAAGTTTTGGCTAGCCTGGATACAACCCCAAGTTTTTGCTAAACGCAGACCAACTCTACATTGGCCTAATTTAATCTCCTTAATGTGAACATCACCAAAACATGACCAAATGACTTAAGATTTTTAACATAGATTAAAAATGATCTAATTACAATATGGTCAAAAATTCATAATTTTCCCAACTATTTTGGCCATTTATAAAAATACTTTAATGATCATGCACACCTCCCTTTACACATGAAGCACAATATTTTGAAGTCAAAATGCTCTCAATAAATTATCAGTGACATATATTATATAAATATCATGGCTGGCTGAATTTTCTAATTTTTCATAATGTTTCAGACCACTATTTAAATATTCAAACTTTTAAATCAAGTGGGCACATTACACAGTAAGTTCTGAATTAAATGCTCCAAAAATTCTATAAAAATTACCATATGTTGTTGATGATCAAAATACAGCCCAGCCTGATTTTTAGAATTTTCCAGATAATATTTGTCATGTAAATTCCATTAATACATAAGTGTGCCAAAGGGTATTTTTTGTAATCATCAGTGTAAATGACTTCTACAAATTCTACCAAAATTGCCAAAGTTGTATTTCAAGATAAACTATCATATTCCAGAGTATTGGATTTTTCCCTAGGTTTTAGGTGATGTTTATTCCATTAATACACTTTGTGACAAAATTCATTATTCACAAATGTCCAAGAAAATTAATTCCAAAAATTCCAAAAAATTTACAGAGATGTATAACATCCTAAAATATCATGTGACAGAAAATAAGATTTTTCCTAGGTTGTTTGATCACTTTTATTTGATTAATATATTTATGTAACAAATTCTTTATTGTCCAAATATTTAGGATTTTTCTTTACAAAAATCCTAATATTTCTAAGGATGATACTGAAAGTGGAGGTTAGATCTTATGTTACTCTAGAGGGGGGTGAATAGAGTATTAAAAAACTTTTCCTTTGTTTTTATAGCGAAATTAAAATAGTGTTATATATATGTGTAAGTAGTGTGAGATAAATATATAAATAGAAAAACTGAATAAATAAAAGCACACAGCACATCACAGAGAAAATAAATAAACACAGAAGACACAAGGAATTTATAGTGGTTCCCCAATAAATCTGGGTAGTCCACTCTTCTACCACCCTTGGTAGAAGTCCACTAGGAGGGTTGATCAGGTGCCCTAACACCAAGGTGATTTTGATCAGGTGTCCACACACCACAGAGCTTTTGATCAGGTGCTCAAATCCAACTAGATTTTTTGATCAGGTGTCTTGCCACCAAGGAGTTACACTTTTGAAGGGAGTATTAACCCTGTACAAGAGAGATGAGAAAGAGGTTATAGTGTTCTTCTCTGTCAAGATGCTGAGAGAAGACTCTAGTGGACTTGTTGTAAAGCTCCCCCTGCGTGATTGAAGTATTTGACAGATGATGGAGAAGCTTTCTCTTGAAGACACAAATCTTCTATAGTAGATTGATCTGGAAGAAAAGGTTCTTCAGATTCCTTGTTGCTCTTTTAGAAGACTTGAACTTGCAGCAGATATCTGAGAGATAGATCTTGAAGAGGATGTTCTCAAAGAGATGATGATTGCTGCTTGAGGAAGAAGAAGAAGACTGAGAATATTTTGCTGAGTGTTCTTCTTTTTCTTTCTCTGTTCTTGTTGTTCTCTCTTTGTATTCTTTAAGAATGATTTGAATTCTATCGAAAGCTGAGACAATAAAGTCTGTCTATGATATATTCTATTTTTGGAATAGAATAATCAGTCTTTAAATTTTTCTTGGAATGACAACAAAAACCAAATGACTCTTGCAGGTCCTTTAATTCCTTAGCCGTGTAAAATTCCTTTGCATTAATTGTCAACGGCTATTTCTGTCTTGGAAAAAGGAAAGAAAGGAGTATAATAATTGAGTATAATATCCTTACTTATCTGTCTTGAATACGTCCAAAGATATTTGAATAGATCCGTTAAAGTCATCGATCTGTGTTCAGAGAACTGACAAATAACTGATGTAAAAGTATTAATGATCTGGAATCAATATTTGTCGATCTGAGCTTCAATAAGAAATTTGTCGAGCGCTGGCTGGAATTCGTCGAGCTCTGCTCAGAGAAAGTCGAACGCTGGCTGGAAAACTGTCAAGCGCTGGCAGCCATCTGTCGAGCGCCGATAGCCAAATGTCGAGCGCTGGAAACTTAGATTTTTCCTTAAGTTCTAGCTAATCTATTAGCCTAAAGACTTGACCCTTAAACTATACAATGGGGTCAACTTGATCCTAGTTCAACATATAGTGATCCTAGCCCAAATCAGTAATAGGGTTGTTCCAACAGATACCTCCTCTATAATAGGTGTGTTACCAAAATTTCATGAGCCTACTACCAGCCATAAGTGATGAGATTATAGAAATACACAAATGTGCTATATGCACACCACCCCACCATACATAACATTCCTATGAATATGAGAACATATGATCTAAAGTGGGCCAAATGGTCCCAAATTTTGACATGTTTCTCAATAGTGTCTCACCCTCATACCACCCACGATTTGGGTCACTTTGCATATAATTAACCATAAATATTTCATTAATATGAAAAATCACATTTAACATAAAATCATAGAAAATGTTGCCCTAAAATTTTGATTTTTGGGCAGGGAATGAGTCCATACTATTTACAACTATGGCTAAAATATTAGACTCATCCATGTAGGTATGAAGTCTAGATCTACAAAATTAGTCCTGCACACCCTTTTGTACATGTCTCAGTAGAATAGACCTACAAGGAACTGTAGGTCACCAATTGGGGTGATTCAAAGCCCTATGGAAAGTAGAGAGCAAGGTCTACAAAAGTTGTCTCTTGCACTCTTTCCTAAAATAGCCTTTAAGTAGCCTAAATATTGAGTTTAATCTTATGTATAAAGTGTGACAGATTAATTAAAAAATATATATATTGGTCTGCATATAGCCATCCCCTGAAATCAACGGCCAGGATTTCGTCTCCTTCCTCCAGCCGACGGCCAACATTACTCCCAGCCGGTCCGACTTCTACCATCATTTCCCGGCCACCTGAGGGCCAACCCTGCCGGCCAACACCTCCACCACCTTCGTTGAGGTGGTGGCTACCGCCAGGCATTGTCACGGCTGCCGGAGATAGCTCCTCCGGCGATCCCAAGCTAGGAGAAAAGATCGGAAAATCTTCCTCTTCCTCACATGGGATCGGGCTCAATTGAGCCCGATATCTCTCCTAGGTGGTTCTAGATGCTAGCACAGAGGGAGAGGGGGAGAAACAGACCACGATTGTGGCTCGGCGGCGTGTGCTCCGGCGTGCGGCCATGGAATTCTCCATCTCCGGCGAGCTTTCCCAATCTGCCGATTCTACACCAAAAGCTCTGCTCCATGAGGCTAGATCGACTCCTTAGGACCTTCTGAAGATGATGGAAATGCCAGCTGAGGGGAAAGTGTATGTATAGGGTGGATGGAAAGGGGGATGTTCGGCCAATGCATGTACCTCCCCTATGCTACTGTTTGAGCGGCTCCCATGCCAAAAAAAATGTTCATGGGCTGGAGAATTCGGCTGGGAGGCTTGGGCTGAGGTGGTGGGGGCCATGGAAGCTCCTTCACTTCAACATCATTTTTCCCTAAAAGCTTTTTGGGAAAAATGACATTTTTGCCCCCATGATCATCATTTCTCTCCAAATTTAAATGTGGGGTCCCAATAGGCTTGTGACATGCTGATTAGGCATTAGGTGGGGCCTTGGTTCACTTGGATTTCATTTGGTCTTTTAATCCTCCATTAAAGCTTTATGTTGACCATGGTTGACTTTTGGTCAAATTAGCTTATTTGGGTGACCAATTGTTGGGGTTCTTGGTCAAATGAGTCTCCCTTAGAGTTAGGGACATAATGGTGAGTTCAACATGCACTTGTGAGTGCAATTTGGGCAGTTTGACCAATGTTGACTTGTGTACCCTAAGGGACCCTGCGTGAGTTCAGCCTAGCTCAAAGAGTCCTAATCTCTCCCCTTGTCTCAACTTACCTTTCTCTCCTCATGTTATGCCCTAACATCATTGTTGGAATAACCCTATTACTGATTTGGGCTAAGATCATTATCTGTTGACTAGGATTCAAGTTGACCTCATTGTATAGTCTAAGGGTCAAGGTCTAAGTGTGTCTGAGTAGCTAGAACTTAGGAAAAATTCAATTTTCTGTGTTCGACGAACTTCAATCTGCGTTCGGCGAAGTCCATTCTGCGTTCGAAGAACGTCATGCTTCAGTTCGACAAACTTGCTCTTCAGCTCAACGAATTCAGTCTTCCAGCCAGTTCAGCAGATTTTCTCTCAGTTCGACGAACTCCAGATTCAGTTTGACGAACTCAGCTTTGTGCTCGACGAATTAATTCAGTTCGACGAACACCAGCTTTCAGTTTGATGAACTCAGCTTTGTGTTCGACGAATTAATTCAGTTCGACGAACTCCAGATTCAGTTCGACGAACTCAGCTTTGTGTTCGACGAATTAATTCAGTTTGACGAACTCAGCTTTCAGTTCGACGAACTCAGCTTTGTGTTCGACGAATTAATTCAGTTCGACGAACTCAGCTTTCAGTTCGACAAATTCAGCTCTCAGCTCGACAAATTTGTAATAGCCCTTGCCCGACCACAGTCCGGCTTTAATGGGACCCATCAGGCACTGTTAAAGGACTGCAGTCAGGTGCACCCCACCCATGGCTGAGCCTGTTTCTCAGCTACAGTGGGATGTTGAGGCCGGGAGTCGATGAGAAACATGCTCAGCCATGGGTGGGGTGCACCGGACTGTAGTCCTTTAACAGTGCCTGATGGGTCCCATTAAAGTCGGATTGTGGTCGGGCTAGGGCTGTTACAAAAAAAGTGCACTTTTTTTGTAACAGCCCTGGCCCGACCACACTCCGGCTTTAATGGGACCCATCAGGTACTGTTAAAGGACTGCAGTCCGGTGCACCCCACCCATGGCTGAGCCTGTTTCTCAGCAACAGTGGGATTTTGAGGCCGGGATTCGATCCTGCGCCCCCTTGATAAGGCACCTTCACAGTCCTCATCACCAACTGAGCTGCAGCTCAGTTGGTGATGAGGACTGTGACGGTGCCTTATCAAGGGGGCGTGGGATCGAATCCCGGCCTCAACATCCCACTGTAGCTGAGTAACAGGCTCAGCCATGGGTGGGGTGCAACGGACTGCAGTCCTTTAACAGTGCCTGATGGGTCCCATTAAAGCCGGAGAGTGGTCGGGCCAGGGCTGTTACAAAATTTTCTTCTCCAGCTTGACAAATTTCTGAAGGATCGGTTATCAATCTTCTCTGAACTCAGATCGACTATTCAGCAATGGATCTATTCAATACTTATTCATTTTTCAGATAAGTCAAGATTTGATCTTTTCTTTTATTATTCCTTTCCATTCTCTTCTCTCGAGAAAGTAGCCATTTTCTTTATGTACTGTGATGTGCTATGTTTATTATATTTGTTTAGCTTGTATTCTCACTTTGTTACATATATATATCACTATTTTTGTTCCGCTATAAAATATGTTAAAACATTTTAATACTCTATTCACCTCCCCACCCCTCTCTAGAGTAAATCTAAGATCCAATACCTCACTTTCAATCATCATGGGGTCTAGTAGGATTGGGGATGTTACAACTGCTGCTATGTGTTTTTTAATTGGGGCTGCTTCTTGTAATTAGGGGCTGCTGTTATTTTTGTTTGGGGGTTGCTCCTTGCTTTTGTCTAATGAGGGGGCTGCTCCTTGCTTTTGTCTAATGAGGGGGCTGCTGTCTTTTATTTTAGGGGGGCTGCTCCTTGGTTCTTGTCTAATTGGGGGTTGCCCCTTGAAAATTCGGGGCTGCTGTTATATTAAATGTGGGGGCTGCCTTCGGGTTGTAAGTCTTAACGATTCAAGTTGCGTAGTCGACGCATAGATCAAGTTTATTTCTGCTTTATGACATCTAATTGTTTGGGTTATACGGCCTGGGTGTAAGAGTATTCAATTGTCAAGTTTGGCAGTTTTTTAAACGTTGGCTAAACTACAAAACCACTCATAGTCTCGCACTAGTAGCCTAGCTGTTGAGGTCACTTATTTGCTCATTGCCCCTCCCTAGGCTTGTATGTTTCTTCATAACTCTAAATCTTCTTTATATATATACGTATATATATATATATATCTTGTGTTATGGGTTCTTGATTCCTGCTGTCATCCCCTTGGAATCTGGATAGCTTCTATACCTGTTTAGTTAAGCTACCAGGTAGTCTGATAAGACCTCCCTAGGTTTAGAAAAGTTTGATCTCCTTAAGATCGTGCAATTACTTCTTCTTTTATGAAGTTTCTCGTCGACTTGATATAAGTCTTTCTCGTCGATTCTTCGCTTATTCTGAATTGTTTCCTCGTATATTTATATGTTCTTTTGCCAGGTGTTCCCGGGTACCTTAAGCGATGTTATCCAGGATTTTAAGTCCCTTTGGTGGAGACTTTTGTTGAAGCTATGCTTTATCCCTTGAGTTGTCCTGTATTTGGTTAGTGATCGCTTATGGTGTCTTGTCGTGCCTTATTCATCGTGCGGTTACGAGAAGTTCGTTGGGAGTCAAGTTTGGACTCACCAAGTGTTTTCAAGTGAACCGATGAGTATTGTTCTGGTGTTGGGCCTCCGTGTTAAGTTTATCTTCGTCTTGTTCTGACACCAAGCCTTGCATGGTGTCGGCTATCTGAAATCTTCGACCTTGTTGTAAGTTGAATGTTGATATATATATATATATTGATTAATTGCCGAACCAAGTGCTTGCTGATTCTCTCGTCTTGAGTTGTGGTTGCAGCCTTTTGTCATCCTGTTTTTCCCTGTCTGACACTCCTCTGTTTGTTCTGTTGGATTATGAGCAAAGTATGCTATGTTGTCTAATTCTCCGGTATAGTCTTGGTGAGTGGTTCTTGATCTCTATGATCTTCGTTGTCTAATGTTCTGAGTGTTCTCCGGTGAACTACAATGTGGTTTATTTATATACTTATATATACATATACTTATATATATGTTCATGCACCACCGCTTCAGGTGCTATGTGTGAGTCTGTTGAGCGTGTGAGCTAAATGTCACTGCCACAGTGCTTCTTTTGGGTTGTTGGTTTTAGTGTATTGGAGTCACCGCCGCAGCACTCCTGTTTGGTTTTTGGATTGCGGGCGTTTGTGGAAGATACCACCGTCGCAGTGCCTTCTTTTGGAGGATGCTCTTCCCTCGAGCTGATCAGTCTCAAAGCTAGTAACTTATATACTTATATGGTATTATGATATTATATGTATAACCACCACCTCTGAGCTGCAAGGGCGGACAAGTGGTTGGCTTTGATTCTTTCGACTATTACCTTATGGTGCAGGCTTTTCCTCTTACCGAGTGCACTCATTTGAGCTGGCTCGGGTTGTTGTAAGATTATAGATGCTTATCTGATTAGTTCTCCTTTCTGCAAATCTTTATTTCTATTTACTGCTAACCTTGAGTTTTCTTGCACTTTCTTGCTGAGGCATTCTTTCCTTTTGAATGTCTCAGGCTCGGAGTCGTAGCTGTTCAGTTAGTAGAATTGGTGTCCTCTGGAGCTACAGTTAGTGCAGTGGTTCATTCTCCCCTCCCTCTTGTGAGGTAGTTGTTCCTTTTATTTCAGATTTGGTCTTGTACTTTGTTTTTCTATGGGCTCATGTCAGTTGTTGACGCCCATAGCTTTGGTTTTCTAGTGCTAGATTACTTGCTAGCTGTTTTGCTGTTACTTTCGGATTGTTTACCTACTTGCTCTCTGGGAAGCTTTATGCTAGGATGCATTAGTTACTTTATTGGTATAAAAATGTCATTCTTGCATATCATGATTTTAAGTAAATGTCACATATTTTGAAGATCGTAGAAAATCCTTTCTTACTATACTAAACATAGAGATATGCATATCATTTCAGGGATGTTGATCTTCATGCTCATGTAGGCTAAAATGAACCTATTTACCGCTGCGAATGTATAGTTTTCTACTTGTGGACTAGATGACCCACCGGACCGAGGGGCACGGTCCTAAGCTAAAATGTAAAATTCTCTTTTTAAATCCTAGCATTTATGTCTTATATAAATTAATCGTAAGGAGTGTTTGCCTGAGCGTCTGTAGTTGTCCCCTGCATGACGTGGCATCACGACGCGTATTTTCCCTTTGCTCTGATAATACGTATTAAATTTGTGGGAAAATGTGGGTTGTGACATTATGTTCGCCCGAAAGATCGCAATTTAGGCTTTTTAAGGGAGCTCGCGTGGTCTTGCATCCGAGACCGTCCAGTTCAACCATTTCGCATAAGGAAGTGAGATCACAAGTTTGGTTACTGACCATCCCATCAAGATCGCGCGGTCTGTACTTCCTAACTCCTTCTGACCACAACAAGTCAGGTAATTTCTCATTTCAACTTAGTTATCAAAAATCCCGGGCATCCCGTAACTTTAGGAGCTACCCATTTGGGCAGCCTCCATGCCTATAAATAGGGGGGTAGGGCTCCCCCAAAAAGGACTTTTGGATCGAGTCTTGAGCAAATTGCAGAAACATGCGGTCTTGTTTTCAGCTTGCTCCTTTCCCATTTGCCCGGTCTGCTTCGAGCTTCCTATAATCTCGAGTCTTTATCTCTTTTAAGTAGTGTCGTCTCGCGGCAAGGATCTCTCCATCGCTCCCCACCAGACATACTTAAACCCCTAGTAACCAACAGTCCCATTTTTTCCCCCGAGTCTGAGTGTAAGTTGTGGAGGTGCAATTTTTGCATCAACAAGCCGCTTTCACACTTAGGAGAAAATTATCTCATCAGGTGCGAGCAAATATTTCACTTGCGGCATTGGCGGGGGTATTTGGAGTGAAAACGAAAATGCAACCTTAGGATTTCGATCCGGACTTTAGCGATAAAAATTGAGGGATATTATTAGGAATTTCTTTCTTAAAAATGATGAGCACATAACCAATTTTTAATGTGCTCCAAATGAAGAGGATCTTGATCCCTTTTATAAACCTCCTGCCCCCAAAATCCATATAAACAATATATATCTCGTATCCACTCCCTCCGCGATCAAAGATTTCTTTTGCGGCAGCGCTGGAGGGGGTATTTGGAGTGAAAACGAATATGCAACCTTAGGTTTTCGGGCAAAAATGATGAGCACATAATCAAGGCGATTGTTATCCGCACTACAGTTTCGGCTATCCGCAAATTTTTGATATCCGCAAAGCTGTTTTTGTTACATTTTTATCCGCAAATCAAATTGTTATCCGCAAAGCAATTTTTTTAATATTTCTAAAAAAACCTTGTTTTTGTTCTCAAATATTCCAATAGGCCATAATATCATCTAAAGTTGACAAAACTGAATATTTTTTGAGAACATAAAAGTAAATAATTTAAACATATAAGTAAATTGTCAATGTTGTCTTCTTTGTAGTCATCACTGCACTTTAACCCTATAATTAATGTGTACAAAAATGTTAGAAAACTAAAACTTGCAAATTGAATATTTATATGCTAACAAAAACGTATCTTCAATATTTGTACCTCAAATAGTTAGCAAAATTTGACAACTCAAATTTTTTTCAATGTTGTCTTCTTTATATTCATAACTTTGAAACCTGCAAATTTTTTTTAACAAAAAATTAATCTACAAATAGAATTAGTATATCTCAAGCAAGTAAAAGTTAAAATTTCTTTACCTCACATCATTGAAGATCATCCAGCACTACTAAATGGGTTGGTCCCATATATGGTGGTGGTGCTTGGCAACGATCGTTATAATGTCTTTCCCAACTTTCGGCAATCTGTTCTTGATGTTTCACCCAACATGGAGTGATGTGTGGTATCGGAGAGCAATCATTTAAATTCAACCGAATTCAAATAAGTGTCGGCTCTTCCGACATAGATGAGTGAAGCGGTAGAAAAGTCAAGTTTTGAACCTTAGACAACTGAACCAACACAACGTTGTAGCATGAAGAGATTACAAGCCCCATATCTGGTAGTGTCATCCACTTAGCAAATGGAGCAGGAGTTTCTGTACATTGTATAGATTGTGCCAGCTCCGATCGTCTTTCTCTTCCATAAATCACATCATATAAATCTTTTTTTGTTTTCAATTTCCCAATACATATCCTTGCGTACTTGTTTCCAATCACCCTTTACATTCAAAGCATCACTAATAACCCGGTACCCACAATGTCCATCACCCAAGACGTCGAAGGTGTCCACTATGTGTTTAGACCAAAAGGGTATGAAATGGTGGCGTACTTTGTCAACAAATTTTGGGTTCTTACGAATCGGCAGCTTATTCCTTTTTATGTTGCTTTGTTTCCATCATTCCTTCCTCCAACAAGACATACTCAAAGTGGGATGGGAGTCTTTTTGTTGAGAGAACATCCTCTTTAATTTTTTTGTAACTTCCTTTTGGTCTCCCTTTTAACTTTAACGGTACCGATGGCTCCTTTGTTTGACTCAAAGTTGGATCTATGATTTCTCTTAATTTTCATTTGATTTCTCCTTTAACAGTTCATTTGAATCGTAGAATTTTTGTACAACTCGTTCTACCTCAATGTCAATGGTGTTCTCTATGTCCACACCAAGAGTTTCATTTAGTACTAGTTCATTCCAATGAGGATGAATCAACCATAAGGGAAATCCTTTGGAGTTAGTTATGTATGAAAATAATTCATGCGCGCACGGTAAACCCATAGTATATCTCTTCAAATGTGAACATTCATGAACTAACGGAAAGTGCATACCTTTTTTTACTAATTCTTCATCCTCCTTGATGAACCGTAGAGCTTGTAATGAAACCTTCCTGATTGCATTTGAGTATAACACACCTGTGAAATCATTGTTTATCTGTATACAACTTTCTCCAAATGATCTTTTAATATCTGTTATAATTTGAAGATTTATCATTAGGTCGAAAGTCTTCCATATTGTTGTCAAGTTACCTATTGATACATCCAAAAAACATTTCAACTGACTATGACCTCCCTCCACACGATTAGTGCATGAATTACCCAAATATAAAAACTTATCAATCCATGGTGACATAAACGGATCTTTATATGGCTCAATCCAAGTTGCGATAACATACTCCAAAACATCTGAATGTAATGTAGAATAAGTAGCAACTAATTCATTAAAGGCAATGTTAAACTCACTTTCCGTAATAACTTCAATCAATCTCTGTCAGTCAAACATAAACTTCTCAAATTCCTTGCCATTAGTAAATAATTTTTTGCAATGAGCAAGAATGTTTCTGTTGATGTGAACACGGCATAAAATATGTTTTGCATTTGGAAAATTTTTGCATATAGCATTCATTAGAGCAATTTCTCTATCTGTCACCAAAACGGTTGGCAGACTCTCCGGCGCAAGTATAGACTTAAAACAATCCAAAGCCCATTCATAACTCGATTGAGTTTCATCCGATAGAAATGTAAAACATGAATAGAAAGTTTTACTGGTGGAGGTCATCCAAACAATACATAAGAGGGGCATTCGATATCTATTTGTCTTATATGTACAATCAAGTTGGAAAATGGTTGGAAACATATTTGTCAACTTGATTGAAGTAGGATGTGCAAAAAAAAGACATTGAAGTTTCTTAGTACCTTCCATAACTTTATTGAAACTGACATAGCCCGCATTTTCAATGCACTTGTACAAAAACTGTATTGGAGTATGACCCTCTAACTGCTTCCTGTGCAACTTAGCCCTTGCATTATATATTGTCCGCATCACAGTTGTGTTATCAATATTTTTCCCTTTGACATATGTTAATGTTTTCCTGGTTTTAACACTCGCACTGTACATCTGTTCAACTAATTTGTCCTCCTCAGGGTTTAACCTTCCAGCATAAGCATGCGCCTCTAAATGAACTTCCTTATGATTGTGGATGCCACATATAACTTTCACTCTCCACTCATCTAATTTGGCCACATTCTTTCCTTTAAGTGCAAATAAACAACCACATCTCTTGGATGTGGTTTTGCGAAGACCTTTCTTAACCCACCCTTTTTTGTTTTGATTTTCTCTATAGTATCCACTTCTATCACAGCCCAACAAAACAGTAGGTGTAATACGTCCAACAAGATTATCTGACGCTTTAATAGTAACAACAAAACCAAGACTTCTACCAACGGAACGAGCCCAATCTACCAACTCTTCTCTTGAACAAAATACATTTTTCGTCTCAAAATGAATGCCCACATCAACCTCAACCTTCGATTCTTTTTCATCTTTGAAACATTTTGAATCTTGAAAAAATACATAACACAAAACTAGTTAAAAGGAACTCATCAAAAAACATTCCCCAAGATAAAAAATGAGGGGGACAAAATGAATGAGATTTGTACCGATTATAGCTAAACATGCATTATCCAAGTGTTTTGAATCATCAGACATTTTGTCAACCCTAAACATCACATTAAATCTAGTAAATAATCATTAATGAAAAAAACTAAAAAAAATTTTAACACATAATCAGAATGGAGGATACCTGAATAATGAAGGAGGAGGGCTTGCTTGCCTGCTAATATAACATAAAAAAAAACTATAATCAAAACTATATCAAAACTATAATGTTCCAACATCTCTCTATTTACATAAGTATTTATATAGCCATGTTCCACAAAAAAACTAAATGGATGCAGAGGATAACCTGGTAGCAACTGTAGAGGGTTGGAGAGGGCGACGGTGAAGAAGGTGGTCTGGCTTGCAGCAGTCGCCGGTGAAGAAGGTGTCCCGGTGTAAACCCTAGATTAGGGTTTAGGGCACTGCCGAGGGGTGTCGCAGTCGAGGAAGGCCCGGTCGAGGGGGTCGCCGCCGAGGGAGGCCCGGTCGAGGGGGTCGCCGTCGAGTGAGGCACCGTCGTGGGGGGGGGGGGGGGGGGGGGGGGCGATCGAGGGAGGCATCATCGAGGGAGGAGGGAGGCGTGGTAGCAGGAGCGGGAATAGGGGTTCGGACGGGAGGGGGGTTGCGGTGCGGGAAAAGAAAATGTGAATTGCGATTATCTGAATTAGGGGAGGAAAATAGATAATTTCGAGTGCGAATAGCCGAAAGTGCTGTGCGGATAACAATCGCCATAACCAATTGTAATGTACTCCAAATAAAGAAGATCTTGATCCCTTTTATAAACCTCCTGCTGCCAAAATCCATATAAACAATATATAGATTTTGGAGTGAAACGAATATGCAACCTTAGGTTTTCGGGCAAAAATGATGAGCACATAACCAATTGTAATGTACTCCAAATGGAGAGGATCTTGATCCTTTTATAAACCTCCTGCCCCCAAAATCCATATAAACAATACATATCTCGCATCCACTCTCCATCTCATCGATCGCTCGCTCGCTTGCTCGCTGCCCGCGTTCTTGATCAGGAAAGATGTCGTTCGTGGTGCTTGAGTCATCGTCGCCGGGACAGTTCGAGGTCGTCATCCACGACCTCAACCTAGTAGCCACAGTGACGGACCGCAGCGAGGTCGCCGCTGCCTGGGTCGAAACCCTCCTTAAAACGCTTAACGACGTCGACGTTACCCATACCCCCAACACCAACACTGGAAATCATCGACATCTCATCGTCGGAATCAGAACCAATGACATGAATGGCCGTGCACCAACCTTTCCTGCCTCCGCAGCCCAGCCCCGTCCTAACCGCCGTCCAAATCCCGGCAGTCCGTTCTTTGGCGACATCACCCCATTGAGAATCGCCACCCCCGCAACGGCGGCGGATCCATCAACCTCTAAGTCGCCTACTGCCTCCTCTTCCAAGTCCCCTATCATCTACAATCACGGCGTTGAACTCACTTCCATCCCATCCTTGTCTTCATCTGGCACCGCTGATCCCTCGGCCTCTTCATCAAATGCCGTCGATCTTGCAAAACTCTTGCCGCCTACCGACGCATCTTCATCAACCACAAGCGCTCTTGAAATAAAGGAGATCATCACCAAGCCATCTGTCCCATCATCACCACGTCCCATTACTCACTCTAACCTAAAGGCTCCCATGGATCCCTCCGCATCATCATCATTCTCTTCCGCCGTCCGCAAGTCCTCGACGGTCAATCTCGCAACCTTGCAGCTCTGTTGCGGAAAGAAATGCCTAATTTTCTCCCTCCTCTACAATGACCGTGGAATCCCCAACGAACTCGTCAATTTCCTGTTCGATCGGAACCTGGTAACTCTCGTTGGCACCGGCGTTCGCCGCGACGGCGATTGGCTCGGCCGTTCCCAGTCGATTCTCATTTATCGGGATCCATGGGAACTCGCGGAGGCCAGGGCATGGTGTGGGCTACAGCATTTCAGAACTCTTGATCAGCTCGCCAGAGAGCTGCTGGGGAGGGAAAAGGCGATTAGCCTCGGACCGGTTCCGGTGTGGAACAGATGGCCGTTAACAGAGAACCAGAAGTTGGTGGCATGCCTGGAAGCGTACATATTGTCTGAGATTGGTCAGAAGCTTGCAGAAATTTCCAGGGAGTCCTTCGCAACATGTTATTTCATGTGTAGTTTGTAGGTTTTGTTCCTTCTTAAGAGACCGGAGTAGGTTCTCGTTCCGTTTTGCATAAATAAAGAACAGAGTAGACAATGGGGATGATATTTTCAATTTTAATGTACTAGAATACCATGAGTTTTGGACTTGTCTTTGGGTTCAAATGTTTGTAAGGTCTATGAGATTTAGGGTTGGTTTGGATCCGCAGAGTCGCTTTAGCCACTGCGACAGGGCGGTGCTGTCCATGCGGGATTTGTTGGTCAAACACAGCCTTAATGTTGATGTTATATCTTTAAGTATTTCAAAGCATATGATGAACTTTAGACAATAGATATTAAGTATTGCCGATTAATGATTAAACATTAGTTTTTAGTATTACATATTAATTAATTATAATATGCATTAAGTATTAATTATTAACTAATGGGTAAGTTACTATCCAAGTGTCAATTATTTACAATTTAGTTCCCAATTTAGTTCCCAGGCTGCTTTTGAGGCACCTGAACTTATGAATAGAGAACCAAACGGATGAATTAATATCAAGCTTTTTGTTTTGAACTAAAACCAAACCGAGAACTGCTAGAATTGGTGTGAATTGACCGATTCAGATTGTTTCAAATCCAGTTCTCATTTTTCCGTTTTTTTGGCACATCTCTAGGCATAATAACTATGACCGGTGATATTATAAATTATCATGTTAACTCGATAATGTTAATTTCAATGCATTCCACTGCATAATTTGCCCTAAGAGTAAGTACACTTTTATGACAAACTCAAATGATTTAAGTAAATGCAAATTTAAACGAAAATTCAAACAAGCATACTGGGTAAATGATTGAAGTTGATGTAAAAGAGTTGTGCCATTCTTTCGTTAAGGGAGCCAATGGCGGATTACACTTTTATGGTCTAGCACTTTTGCTCGTTCTAATAGTTTGATGTTATAACTCAATGGGATCTTACTATTTCAATGATACATTGCTTAGAGCGAGAATTGAAGGTAATGAAGGAATGGTAAAAAGAAGTCCGTTAAAAAGCACCCCCAATACAACATAAAATAAAATTAGGGCCAAAAGAAATTTACTCATAGCACCCCTGAATCAGAATGACATGAGCATGCAATTCTCACGCCTGCCACCACTACAAAAATTTGACATTTTGACCTCGTTTGTCTCTACATTTTAGAATTGGTAGATAGTACATTTGAGCACCCCCAATAAATATTAATATCATTTATTGTCTTCTCAATGTCAGGTTTGTAGCATGTATACTCAATGCACGAGAGGATGACATGTAGAAGTTATCCCAAGAAAACAATCTGTGCGAAGGATCCACCAAGATGACATCCTTTTCAAAAGGGTCCTAGCTCCAAAGTCCTTCTCGAAGATCTCTTCTCGTATTCTCATATGTTTCCATCTGGGAAATATCTCCCGAGGATAACCATCACAAGAATACCTCCCATATTGTTGACACAAAAATTGTACCTCCAAAACTCACACTACAAAGAGACAGGGGGAGACTATGGAGTGTCGGTTATTTGGGTTAGAGAATGCTAAAAAGGGGGTCGCTAAACGACGAGTCCGGACTACCCGCAACAGGAACTCTTGTCGCGGGTGATCTGATTGATGAAAAGATGATTACAAAAAAGAGTCTAAAACAGGTCAGGTGGTGAGACCAAAAATGGATTGAATTTGAGACCGCATATCCAGGTGATAAGCTTGGAGATTTGAATCAAAAGACCTTTATGGGTAGCCCTCCCCTCAATTTATAGACACGGGGGCCTGCTGAAATGAGTAGTTCTAAAAATAACGGGCTGCCCGGGGTACGAGGGAACCAGGGCAGGGGAAAGAGGATACATGAGGTGCAAATAGCAAAAGAGAAAAAACTCTGGACCACACAGTCACGCGGTCTCTCTGGATCCAGATCGCCGGTGCTTTGGAATATCTACTAGAAGCGGAGCGAGCTATCACGGACTTGTCCCCTTGACAATGTCACGTGCGGTCTTAGCCCCTATCCACGCTCCTTCGCAACTAGCTAAGTCAGCCTTCTCCAACACTAATCGTGGCAAGATGAAGATGAGTTAGTGAGCACTTGAAAGAGAGAGCAAGAGAGTGTAAAGAGCAAGAATGCTTAGATTGTTTGAATTCTTGGATTGATGATTTCTTGGTTGATTCCTACAAATGAACATTCATCCCCCCTTTATAGCATCCATGAGGTTTCCCTCCAACAAAGGGAAGATTCTAGAAATCTTTCACTCTAGTCTCTTCTATACAATTCTACACTCCTCTAATGGCTATGTACAAGCCTCCACACTAATCTACCACATTCAAAAGTACTCTATGTTGATGCCGAATTTGCACCTCCACGATCGACGCTAGGGCAGCGAGTAGAAAAGAGGAGGCCGCGAGCTATCAGTTACTATTGACAGAGAAAAGTTAGACTGCTGCAGCGGTCGAGACCGGACTTCGCCCGTCACGGCAAATGCCACTCTTGTGACGAGCTTTCCCTCGATTTATGTAAAGTGATTACATCGGGTTACAATGCGGGAAAATGAGAAGCCTGCTGGTCAGACAAACCGCAAGATAGTGAACTCGAGACCGCAACTCTAACAAGCGAGCTCCAGGATTCGAGTGTGCGTGCCATAGGAAAGTCGCCGCCCCCTATTTATAGGCTCGGGGGCCTGCCCAGATGGGCAGGGATAAATTAACCGCCTGCCCGGATACAGGAGAATCGGGCAGGGGGTGACAGGATACAAAAAGGAAAAAGAAAGAATCTGCGTGGCTTGGCGGCTTGAGCATCCGATTTGTACTGGCCGGGGTCGAAATGCGCTGCGATCAAGGAAATGAAGCAACTCGGGCGATCTTTGACCTGAGACCGCGGCCTGCCTTTTGGACTTGAGCCTTGAGAGTCTTCAATTCAGGGGGGCGGTCTGGATACTGTTAGATCGCCCGGCTCGCTTCATGCTGGGCCGAGAGACCCGTTGGTTCTAGAGCTGG
Source organism: Dactylorhiza incarnata (assembly GCA_033032865.1). Taxonomy (NCBI): domain Eukaryota; kingdom Viridiplantae; phylum Streptophyta; class Magnoliopsida; order Asparagales; family Orchidaceae; genus Dactylorhiza; species Dactylorhiza incarnata. The sequence continues at coordinate 917,398 of JAWHQI010000330.1, read as the reverse complement.
GCGACTTGACACATCAAACCGCCCGGTCTGAGAGAGGTACTATTTAGGTAGCGATCTTCTGGGTAAACACTCTAGACAATTTTAGATTACTCCTCACATCTACAAAACTTCACATCATTCTAGATATCTCTACACACACTTAGAGTTATCTAGAAGGTTCTACACACTTCTAGAATATTCTACACTCTTCTAGAATAATCTAGAAATCCCTACACAATTTCACAATATTCTAGAGCATTCTACATAACTCTAAAATCATCTCGAAGACTCCACCTATTCTAAAATCTTCCACCATCTTCAAGATTTATCTCCAGTCATTTGGAGACTTCCATATTTTTCTACGCCATTGAATACTTTGTTCAAGCTTAAGTTTTGTACATTGTGATAACCTCCTTTGCACTTGCATAGACTTATTATAAGGCATACCCATATGCCTTATAATATGATCATCCACTTGACCAAATCCATATTGAAAGTGCACAGTGTAACCTCTGAGTATTCTCTAGAGGGGGGGGGGGGGGGGGGGGTCAAGTAGAGATAAAAAATTTTTACACTAAATATGCACACAATAAAAACTTCTAACGACTATGCAATCAGAATACCAGCTCAGAATAAAATAAAAACAGATTATTGAAATGAAAACAAGTAAAGAGACAACACAGAAATTCACAGCATAAGACAAAGGCTATAGTGGTTCCCTAAAATATGGGTACATCCACTCTTCTACCACCTTGCTAGGAATACACTAAACAGTGCCTGAGTCTTTTGATAAGGAGACTCTTAGAACGACTGAGTCTTTTGGTAAGGAGACTCTTAGAACCAACTACTAAGTCTTTTGATAAGGACTCTTAGAACCAAGGACTGAGTCTTTTGATAAGGAGACTCTTAGAACTAATCTAGATCTTTTGATAACGAGATCTTGAACCACTGAATCCTTTGGAGAGTGTTTCTAAAAACTCTTTACTCAAGTTACAGAATATGACAGGGAGAAAAGAAGAAGAAGATGTAAAGATATTTCTTCTGTTGGTGTTCTTTTGTATCTGTTTTGATGAACCCTTGCTTAAGGTAGAAAAAAGAATGCAAGGGTTTTGAGCTTGTGATCCTGATGATCTCTCTGTACTCTTGATGGCTTCGTACTGTAAGTGAAGAAGAAGCAGAGTCGTTTTTTTGTGTTTTTTCTTACACAGAGATATTCTCCTTGTACTTTCTTAGAGAGAGAGAGCTTGAGGGCAGAGAAGACTGAATCACTTGAATTGTTATGTTGTATTTCTTTTCTCTGTCTTCTTATTCTCTGCCGAATAATGATTGATTTTGATTCCTCTTCTGTTCTGTACTTAGAAGAAATGTCCATTGGATAATGAATGTTTCTTTCTATTCTTGTTCACTACCCGTCAATCTGAATTTGAATAACTTCCAAGAATGCCTTTGTTGTCTCTTTGGAGTACTCCATTCTATTCTTGGCAATAAACAAACCGTTAGAAATCAAATTTCATCCTTGGATACCTTCTGAAAAAGCATCAGAAAAGGAAAGCAGAAAATGTTCTATTTCTGTCTGTATTCGACGTAGCGTCGAATTAGTTTTCCTTCTAATCGACGCACCTCTGAGTTCTAATAGAAGATGCTTCGAATTTCTTCTTAGCATTGAATAAACTCAGATATTGATGTTGCGTCGAATCCTTATCGACGTATCCTTCGAGTTGAAGACTTGGACTTTGAACTTCATCATCTGCATCGAATTTAAGTCGAAGTTGCACCGACTTCTAATACTGCTTGGACTGGCTCTGTCTTTTTCGTCGAGTATATCTCGACGTTGCGTCGACTTCAACTATACTTCGACTTCAGTTTGAGTTACTTCTACTTGTATTCGAAGTTGCTTCGACTTTTAGTCGAAGTTGCGTTGACTTCTATTCGACGCAAGTTTAACTCAACTGAATTTTGTGCTTAATTTGGACTGGTCTTGACCCTCTAGTGTGAGTGTGATATCCTAGGATATCTAATGACCAAATTACCCTTTCTATACAACATGAGTAATACATTCTAGATTATGAAATCACTTGCAAATAATTTGTAAGATAAATCACAAGGGTGTTTTTCCCAAAAATCTCTCCTTTTTATCTTAACAAAATTTACAAATAATTTAAGTGATTTCAAACATGTTGTTAAATAAAAACAAAGTACATACAAATATAATATAAACAGAATGACATCATTGCACGAAAGCATAGATAATCATGATAAACTTCTAATTGACCAGACTGTCTTCCATAATTATATAACTTCAAATATGTTTACTGAGAAGTTATTATATAAATTGTTCACCCGTGTTGTTCTATTCCATTGGAGGAGTTTCCTCTTTCTTGAGAACACGAGTGGTGACACCTTTCTTGGTGCAAAAAGTAGAGGCTCATCCTTCTCTTCAGCAGTCCTGTTGGCTTCTTGATGAATGTCATATTCTTTGGGAGGCTCCCCCTGAGTTTGTGCGTCCATTTCAGCAGTCTGAGCAGCCTCTCTGGCAATCTTTGAGACCTCTTCCAAAAGATGATCTTCTTTTAAGATCTCCAATAGGATTCCATCAAGCATCTCCCCTGAGTTTGTGCAGGGAGCTCCCCCCTGGACTATTCCTGTCTGGAATACTGTGTATCTATTGGGGTTAGCAGAGACTTCCTTTTCTGGAACAAAAATTTCAGCAGTCTTGTCCTTCTCCTAGCCACTCTTTTTTTTGGTTAACCACTTTCTCCTCATGGATATTTTTCCCATTCTGAACCTTACTAATAGGGGAGGTTAAGAAAGATTTTGCAACCATTGAGGAGGACACAAATGTTTTGAGTGCCAGAAGAGACTCTTTTGATTCTTGTAGCTCAATCTCCATTTGAGAATATTTTCTGTTGAATTATCTGGCTTGAGTCACCAGAAAATCAGCAAATGTCCAAGTGGCCAGCCCCACTGCTTTAGAGATTATTTGATCAGCATCAAATGAATGTATAGAATGAGAGGTAGAAGCAGGAGGTGTGTCAACTGAGGGTGTGGATATGATAACTGGAGGGGGTGATTGAGAATGAGATTGTCTTGCGAGAGTAGGATGGATGTATAGGAGATTTTGGTTGATAGGGGAATGACCTTGATTATCTTCATGGAGGTCTGGGATATTTTCAGCAGATGGGGTGATATATGGTTGTTATTGTTGTGGGGTGAGATTCTGAGGTGCTGTCTCTGGTGTTGTATCAGGTAATGTGAACTAGGGGTCTTGAGCAGGAACATCTCCCAGGAGATCTGTTAGAACTGCCTCATTATCTTGAGGAGCAGGAGAAAGAGGAGGAGAGGGTACTGCTTGACCAGGCTTCAGAATTTGCCTCGTCCATTTAGAGAAAAATGCCTATGTTCATTCTCTTACCAGGAGGAATATGCACTCCTTTTGACTTGCACACCATTGGATAATGATGGTACAACACTTGACTCATTATTCTCATATAGGAATTCTCCTTATGAGAGTACTTATGACCAATCAGCTTCAGGAGGCATCTCCCCCAATGTATTCTTTTGTTGAGCATTTGAATTCCCATTATCTACATCTGCTGCTTAGGGATGACATCATGCGCTGAGATTTTGCATACCAACACTTTTCCCACAATGTCTGCCAAGAACCTACATTCTTCAGACACATCATTCTTCATCAGATTGATGGGATTCTCCTTACTGAATTTCATTATCTATAATGCACTGGTTGTCTCTTCCATTGTAAGTTTATCTGTATCACTACCAGCTGGTAAATCAAAGATTTGACATAACATTTCTTCTGTGACGTTGATATCATTCCCAGAAATTCTCCCATGGAGTGATCCATCATCTCCAATTTGAATGTTATCTTTAAGCTCTGCCAACTCGATATCTTAGATCTTGCATCTTGTTGAAATCAGCTTTGTTAACCCAGCAGTTCGGAAGAGCCCGAGAATGGCCTTGAAATTTTCAGATGCCGCATTGAAAGATTCGATATCCACATAAAATCCAGAGTTGACTTTAGGGGGTGCCATTGAATCTTACCTGCAAAGAAAAAGCAAGAAGGAGAGAGAGAAAGAAAGAGGCGAGAGCATGAACACGAGCGAACTGGAAAGCAAGAAAGTACGAGAGCAAGAGAGAGAAAATTCGAAAGTGTAATAACTTCAACTTGTAAGTTGCTTAAAAGAAGACGATTTGTCGCAACTTAGGGTGGTATTCGAAGAAACATCGACAAGGATTAATATTCAGCGCGCCAAAACTTGCCGAAGCAGCTTCTAGAAGCAAAACTGCGCCCGCTTGACATGTCGACGTAGCATTGATTTGTAATCGACGTGACCTCGAATTTGTACAGTAACTATTAAGTCGACGCCTGCATCGATATGTAATCAACAGTGCGTCGAATGCTATTCGAATAATTAATATTGAAATTAGTGAAATAGGATTTTTAAGAATTTGAGATTCGTTGTTGATGTTCTCCAATTCTATATCCGATGAAGACGTACCTTATCGTTTATAGTATAGGATACTAAAGAAAAATATCAAGGTCGTATTTAAACACGGTTCTGTCGAGTACTTCTACTTCGAGAAAGCAAACTATTATTCTATCGGAGAGAGCGGAAAAAGAGAAGTAATTAAAACTAAATAAAAGAGAACAAGATAAATAAAGAAAATAAAACTTGATTCAAACTCGCTTTGAAATGAAATAAAAAGGATAAATATTATCATTCTACTTTATTCCTTGACCTTGGAGATTCCTAGCTTATGAGCGCACCTCTCTCGAGAAATACGCCCACCTGAGATTAAGTTGATCGACCGAACTCTCGTTCTATAACCAAAACGCCTAATACTCGCTTTAACGAGGTGAATCCCACTATATGATTTGACTCCTATCCAGAAAATTTACGTCATCCTCTTTCGAGGGGTGCGTGCAACTCTTTTTATTCTCGAGCGATCGATTCGTACGCACGAGCCTCTCTGCTAACTAGAATGCGAAAACAAATGCCGAAATTCATATCCGGTATATGAACTCGATATCGTTATTTTTCGAGAATAAATCGAAGGAGAGAGGAAACGATAATAAGGTAAAGAGATGAATTCAAATCAAAGCTTGCTAAAAATCAAGAACTAAATAAAAAAAACTAAAGAAAGAGAGATAAAGAGGAAAGAAAAGATTTTGCAGAAATAAAAGGAGCTTAAAATTTCATTTCCATAAAAAGAGATTACATAAAATAAAATCTACATTACATTTCATGGAATTAAAGCTAAGCTAACTTGCATGAAATAAAATTACAAGAAGTAAAACTAAGCTTAAGGAAATTACTTAAAATAAAAACTAAACCTAAAACATGAAAATAAAGAAAAACTATACAAGAACAACCCAAATGGGCAGGGGGAAGGAGAGATATTTGCTGGAAACGGGCTCCTGAATTTATAGGAGAAAATTTGAGGTTACACGCCCTCGATCACGGGCGTGACCAAGGGCGTGTAATAGTTGTTCTGCTCAGCTGGGACAACGACGTGGGCGATTGCGTGACGGTGCGATGGAAAAGGACATTACACGCCCGTGACATTTGGGTCACGGGCGTGTACTTGTGCGGCTTCAATTAATGCAGCGTGGGCTTGATTTCGGCGCGACAGGGAACATGGATCACGTGGGAAGGTCACGACCGTGACATTTGGGTCACGGGCGTGACTTGAGTCAGCTTTGCACGACATCTCCACGTCTCGACGGCAGCTCCGCTTGGAAGATTTTTATGTTCACACGCCCTTGGTCGCGGGCGTGACATTTGGGTTTCAAGCGTGACCAAGAGCGTGACTTGTTGTGTATGAGCTCAAACTGCGCGGGATCAACTCTGGACTGAAATTAGGGTTACACGCCCTTGGTCACGGGTGTGACCAAGGGCGCGTACTGTCAATTATGAGCAAAAATTCCAGAAAATATGCAAAATAAAAATACAACTATATTTAGAACAGAAATTATAAAAGAAGTGCTTTTTAAACAAAAATATAAATAATATTTACAAAATTTAAATAAAAATTAACCTAAAATTATAATAAAAATATGCACAAATACTACTCATCAAATACCCCCATACTTAAGCTTTTGTTATTCCAGAGCAAAAGTATGAGAAATATTTATAAGAAATTTAATAAAATTTTAAATTAAAACAAAATTTATTAAATCATAAGTAAGCTAAAAAGAAAATTTAGGGATTAACGAATTAAGTCCTAAATTATGAAATTAGAATAATAAGAGAAATATTTAGCCAAGAATTCTCAAAAATTATAACTAGTAAACAAGATCGAGTAATTTGTAAACAAAATTAGATTTAAAATTATAAAAACAATAACTTTGAAAGAAACTATTGGAAAAATGCAATCTACTACTTATGCTCTCTTAATATTTTAATTTTAAACTAAAAACAATTAAATTGGCTAAAAGGGGGTTTGGGTAAACATGAAGAGATCATTTTTTTTGATTGGAGGTGTTGAATTTTATCCTCTCACGCCACACATTTTTTTGTATATGTTTAGGAAAATAATGAATTTTATTCTCATTTTTCATGCCATATAATCTTTTCTTAATACTCTTCATACATAGGAAATGGTGCATATGTTTAGAGAATGATAAATTTTATCTTCTCATTCTCATGACATATGATCTTTTAATAATCTTTTTTTTTTGGATTGAGTAAAGTTTAGAGGTAAAGGGCTACAATAAAAATTAGATTAAAATAAAATATTTTGAGAGCAACTATAGTAAATTAAACTTTCCTAAGATTCCAAAAGCATGAGGTAGAAATAATTAAAATCTAAAGGTGTTAAGCAAAATTACTACAAAATTGAAACTATTTAAAATAAAAGAGAAGAAGTGCTAAAGAAATTTCTCTAATCAAATTAAAATCATAAAATATTTCTTAAAACAAAATCACATACACAAAAATAAATTTAGCAAACCATGATAAAATAAAAGATTAACAAATAAAAAAAATGCTTATAAATAAACTCATAAAAAATGATTTTGGAATAAGAAAAACCAAAGTAAGGGCTTATTATATTTTAGGAATTTTTCAAAGTTTTATTTTTTTTTTGAAGATTTTGATATTAATTTTGTTTGAATTTTTTATATTATCTTTTTTTTTTTGGATTTTTGATATGAAATAAAAAATGCTAAACATAAACTAAAAAACCTAATTTTTTTTGTTAATTCTTGGACTTCCCGAGGTATACCCCGTGAAGGGTTCTCACCAGTACTAGAAGATGTGCTGAGATGATAGCCCAAACGTCTCTTTCTAAGAAATTAATTTTCTCGTTTCTATTTTTTTTGAAGATTTTGGGTTTTCTAATTTTTTTTGAAAAAATCAATTTTTCTTTTGTAAAAGACAAAAAAAAGAAATAAATTAGGTAAAAAAAGAAAATAAACTATGCACAAACAATTTATTTTTGAAATATTGGGATTAAAAAAAAAATTTTGCGGAAATTTTCTAAGATTATTTTTTTGAGGAAATTTTTCTAATTTTTCAAAAATTTAAAAGATAGGGAAATACACCCTACACTTAAATTCAACATTGTCCCTAATGTTGAAAGCTAAGTATGAAGAATAAAATAAAAATACAAGTGCTTGATCATGAAAGAAAAAGAACAAGGAGGGGAAAAAGAAGCACATCCCTGATTTGGAGACGGACGACCACCACGATTACCTACAAAATTACTTTTAAAATAATAAAACAAAACACAAAATAAAAAGAACTAAAACATAAAAGTTACTTATTATTATTATTTTTTGAGTTTTGATTAGTCTTATAATGTTTTTGTTTAAATTTTTTTTTTAAAAGATTTTTTTTTTTGAAACTTAAAACAAATGAAAAGAAAAGAAATGAAATATAATATTTTTTTCTTTATGTGATTTAATTAGTCTTGGACTTCCCAAGGTCTACCCGGTGAAGGGTTCGCAAGGTACTAAGAGATGCGATGAGATGAAAGCCCAAATCTCCATTTCCAAGAATTTAATTATAACACAAAATTTTTTAGATAGGGGGGGGGGGGAGAAAAATAAAAAGAACAAGAAAAAAAGAGATAAAATTAATAACGCTCTCTCTTTTCAAAATATCGAAAAAATAATCCCCAGTAACGACGCCAAAAACTTGATATAAAAAATTGATGAATAGGATTTATATGAAATTGAGATTCGTGGTTGATGTTCTCCAATTCTATATTCGATGAAGGCAAGCGCACCTTATCGTTTATAGTATAAGATACTACAGAAAAATATTAAGGTCGTATTTAAACACGAGTCTGTTGAGTACTTCTACTTCGAGAAAGCAAACTATTATTCTATCGGAGAGAGCGGAAAAAGAGAAGTAATTAAAACTAAATAAAAGAGAACAAGATAAATAATGAAAATAAAACTTGATTCAAACTCGCTTTGAAATGAAATAAAATAGGATAAATAATATCATTCTACTTTATTCCTTGACCGTGGAGATTCCTAGCTTATGAATGCACCTCTCTCGAGGAATACACCCACCTGAGATTAAATTGATCGACCAAACTCTCGGTCTATAACCGAAAAGTCTAATACTCGCTTTAACAAGGTGAAACCCACTATATGATTTTACTCCTATCTAGAAGATTTACGTAAACCTCTCTCGAGGGGTGCGTGCAACTCTTTTTATTCTCGAGCGATTGATTCTTACGCACTAGCCTCTCGGTTAACTAAAATACAAAAACAAATACCGAAATTCATAACCGGCATAGGAACTCGATATCGTATTTTTCGAGAATAAATCGAAGGAGAGAGGAAATGATAATAAGGTAAAGAGATGAATTCAAATCAAAGCTAGCTAAAAATAAGGAAAGAAGAGATTTTGCATAAATAAGGGGAGCTTAAAATTTCATTTCCACAAAAAAAGATTACATAAAATAAAATCTATATTACATTGCATAGAATTAAAGCTAAGCTAACTTGCATGAAACAAAATTACAAGAAGTAAAACTAAGCTTAAAAAAGGAAATTACTTAAAATAAAAACTAAACCTAAAACTTGAAAATAAAGAAAAACTATACAAGAACAACCCAAATGGGCAGGGGGAAGGAGAGACATTTGCTGGAAATGGGCTCCTGAATTTATAGGAGAAAATTTGAGGTTACACGCCCTCGGTCACGGGCGTGACCAAGGGCGTGTAATAGTTGTTCTGCTCAGTTGGAACAGCGGTGTGGGCGATTGCATGGCGGCATAGCGGAAAAGGACATTACACGCCGTGATATTTGGGTCATGGGCGTGTACTTGGGCCGCTTCAATTAATGCAGCGTGGGCTTAATTTCGACGTGGCATGGAGCAGGGATCACGCGGGAAGGTCACGACCGTGACAATTGGGTCACGGGCGTGACTTGAGTCAACTTTGCACGACATCTCCACGTCTCGATGGCAGCTCCGCTGGGAAGATTTTTATGTTTACACGCCCTCGGTCACGGGCGTGACCTTTTGGTCACGGGCGTGACCGAGGGCGTGACTTGCTGTGGACGAGCTCAAACTGCATGGGATCTACTCTGGACTGAAATTAAGGTTACACGCCCTTGGTCACGAGCGTTACCTAGGGCGTGTATTGTCAATTATGAGCAAAAATTTTAGAAAATCTGCAAAACAAAAATACAACTATATTTAGAACAAAAATTATAAAAGAAGTGATTTTAAACAAAATATAAACAATATTTACAAAATTTAAATAAAAATTAACCTAAAACTATAATAAAAATATGCACAAATACTACACATCAATAATCTAATCCAGGTTGCTCTCGAAGATGGCGTTGAGTAGAACTCAACGGTGCGTCGAAATCTACTCGACGCAACTCCGAATATATAGTTGTATTTCTTTAGAAAATTTCTGCTATTTTCCCAGCAACGGTGTTTATTGAAATTAACATTTATAGGATTATTTTTATGAACTGTAAAAACATCATAAGGTTTTAAAGAAGAGATCACTCCCTTTGAATATTTGTAGTTCTTTATTGAAGATATAATTCTTCCTTTTCCTTCATTATTTCTAAGGGAAGAACCCTACATCTGCCTGCACAAGTAATTCAAACATTAGAAGGTACCTAGGTTACCTTGGTCCCTTTGCTTTTACCATTTTAGGATGATATAAAGGAATAAGATGGCCTATTATTTTATCCTTTTGGATGGAAGAAAATTAGTTTATCTGAACTAGATTTGTTATCTTGATATTGGAAATTGGCATAAAATGTGTCTTGATATAGTAAATCTGTAGAATGTCCAATGATTCTACTTTTGACTTTATTCTTTTGATTTAGATTCATTGATTTCTCTGAATTATTTTTCCCTAGAGGACTCTTCTCACTATTAGGATTTAGTTTATTAAATATAGTGAGTTTTTCAGGGTTATTGTTATGTAGAGTTTCAATTAATGGCCTGGCCTTAGTTATTTGAAAATCACTAGGTCTAACAAAGTTGACTGGATTTTTCCAGGAAGGTCTACTAGGGACTTTTGAGCTCGTAGATGGGTCTGCTCCTAGACAAAGGTGCTTAAATCTCACAGAGAGATTTTGTATAATGTCCTTGAGATTTGGACTCCTCCCATTGAGTGAGTCTTCAAAGGCTTTTGCCTTTATAAACTCTTCTTTTAGTTTTGAGTTTTCATTGGTTAGATTAGTTATTAATATTTCATTATTATAAATTTGATTTCTCAATTCATAATTCACTGAATATAAATCATGTTTCTTAAAGTCTTCTAACTTTTCCCTAACTGTTTCTATTTCTTTTTGAACTTTAAGGTAATCATTACAAAATTTCTTAAAACAAAATTTAAATTCTTCTGAATCAAAATCAAAGTCAGCAAAAAGACTTACCTGATCTTCTTCATCACCTGAGGAAGCCTCCAAGGCCATCAGGCAGCAGCTTCAGCAGCAATTTCTTCATCACTCACTGATGAAGAGGAGCTTGAATCAGATTCTGTGTCACTCTAGGTTTCAGCAATGAAACCCTTTCCCTTCTTCTTGTCCTTTTTCTTGAAGGACTTCTTCTTTTTGTTCTCCTTGTTATTGCTTCCCTGTCCCTTTGCTCTTCAGGACACTCAGGAGCTACGCGGCCTAGTTTTCTGCAGGCAAAGCAGATCACTTCTTATTTTGGAGTCTTAACAAAATTGGGTTTGCTTGAGCTCCAGTCCTTTCTTCTTGAGTCTTCTATCTTGAACCATTTCCAGAATCTTCTGGCTAAGAGACTGAACATCTCTTCTTCATGAGTGGAAGGTGATGCGATAATTTTGGCAAGTGCACCGGTCGCGCAAGTAATAATAATGGGGAAAATCCCCGAGTGTCGGTCTCTTGAGGAACACAGTAAGGTGGAGTTAGGTTTCGAGGAAGGACTTGAGATCGAAGTCCTTAGTCGGGGCTACACTGAATGGGGGGTTTGGTTTGCAAGTAATTAAATAAAATACTACGCCTACTCCTATGCAATGCCGCTATGCAATGCTTCGATTGGCGGGATGGAGACTAGGCAGGCCTTGAGCGCGCTGCGTCGAAAGGACGGATGGGCGAGAAGGCTAACGAATTGAGGGTCGCAAACGCCTCTTCAACAAGCACGCCAATAGCAATTGCTAGTGCAGCACCGGACATGGTAATGGAGCGGAAAATCGATCGGGGCACACCTCATTAACACAAATGAACAAAATGATTTCATAATCATGAAATAAGCAATCTTAAACATCATTCGTAGCGTTCATCATCGATATAAAGAGAATACAACAACTATAACCACATAAGTAGAGGAAAAAGAGCGAGAGATACGACCGAATCCGGAGTCTCGTTGTAGATTCACGGTAGGAAGCACCGGGTTGTCAATCCGCGTCCTAGCTCGGTCTCAACTGCGTCCGGGGTAGAGGAGGGCTGTCACACCTCCCAATGAACCCGTCTTCTCCAGCGATTTACCATCCGGCCACGTCTCAAGCGAAGAACCTCTTCATTAGCGATCAAGTGAGTGTAGGAACCCTTCTTTCAAGCACTTGGATGATGGAGGAGGCCTAGGGGATGAAATCCCTCTGAAAACGGCGAAAACGGCGAAAACAGAACGGAGCCAAATTGCCTCCCCCGACCTAATTCGCGATCAGGTTATTATATAGGCGCTGGATTGAATACTACGCACGATCATTGGCGCACGACCAGTGGTCGTGCGCACTGGAATTCTGCGATCGTGCGCACTGCCTGGACAGAACCTGCAAGAGATGAAATTATAAAATACAATGTTCGCACGACCAGTGGCGCACGACCGGTGGTCGTGCGCACTGGAGTTGATGGTCGTGCGCACTACAGCAAACAGAACTCAGAAATTTAATGGTCAATGCGCACGAGCAGTGGCGCACGACCGATGGTCGTGCGCACTGGAGTCGATGGTCGTGCGCACTGCACCAGACAGAACTCGTGAAAAAGGATTAAGTGCGCACGATTAGTGGCGCACGACCGGTGGTCGTGCGCACTAGAACAAGTGATCGTGCGCAGTGTTCCTGTGCAGAATTGCACCGGAAACACTTGCACGCCTCCTATTCCAGCACAAACACAGATCTAGCCACTGAAAGTGGCACTTAACAACATATGAATACTACTAAAGATAATACACACGAAAACACACCAAAGTGGGCCCAAAAGTGCACCTAGCATGGATTATCAAATATAAGCTATAACAAGGCTAAAGTGCGGTGAATTTACTGAATAATGGCCCGGATGAGTCCATAAATGTGTATATGATCAGGACTCATCACACCCCCAGACGTAACTGTTTGCGCGTCCCGAGCAAACGAATCCGGTGGAATGTGAAAACGAATAATTAACATAGAGAATTACACAAAGGAGTACGGTGCGAAGTAACATACGCATGCGAGTGGAAATTCTAGTAGAAAGAGATTCTAACTATGCTAACTAATTTACGTAAGTATTAAAGCGTAAGTAAAGATTTAGTCCTACTCAGTTGGTGAATTATGAAGAATTTGACGATCATGCCCAGTATGAAAGTGACGAGACATTGAGGCGGGTGTTGCAAAAGATCGGGGCTTAGGAATAACTCCGCTGAAATCCATCAACGTCGTGAACCATACGCTCGCTCGGTCACACTCTCTCCACGGCGCTAGCAAACTCGCAAATCAAATCAGTAGGACTTATAGGATTAAAACGAGGCTTAGGTTACGGTATGATATTCAAAGTTAAACACGATGGCTGCGCAACCCAAGTGAGCTATCGGAACGCTGCACCCCACAAAACCACAAACTACGCTCGTGTGACACACCCCTAGACTTATCATGAAAACCAGGTGTGCACACGGCCTACTTCACAAACACCAACAGATTTTCTGTTTTTAGCTCGGGAAGACTTTTTTTTTTTTCAAACAACTTTTTTTTTTCTTTTATGTATCCTCCGGTTGGTTCAACATCAGCGGATAAACTTTATTTTCCCTTCTTAACAAGATGGTTCCAAACACCACACAAGTTGAAAATTATGAGCGCAGTTAAAACATTTTTGGTTGCGAGTGTAGGATAGGCTTCAGGCTTTGGTGAATGAAGAGGAGCTGAAAATAGGAATGGTAGGCACAACATGGGCTTGCAAAGGTGAATGAAATGGACATGGCATAACAAAGCTCAAACTAGCCAAAGGGTGGCCTACATCATGTTTGACTCAACGAGTAGCTCTCACCCATGCTTCGAGAGTCGCTTGGGGCAAGTTCTTAGCCCACGAGAAAGATAAACCTTCCTCCCGACTCGAGCAACACACGACTAGCAATCGTACCCACACAATACCAGGTTATCGTCCATTTCATACAAATTCACCATTTGAGTATACTAAATCTAAATTTACGCAGAAATACTAAATATAAATTAGATGCATAAAGAAAACCTAGTTCTACACAAATTCTACCATAGCATGCGAAGTGACTAGAACACTACATGAGTCAACATCGCACTCCAAATAATAATTCCTGCGTTAACAACCTATTTCACATTCCAACCAACTAGTTTAAACGGAACAACAACAAAAAGACAAGCACGCACTCAAGTGGGAGAAGTGGTGTGAGAAGAATGCAACGATGATAATGAAAATGATAAATAAAAAGCAACCTTCTAGTATGCAATGCAGCTCGTGCACAGTGGATAATAACAACCGCTCCCCCAGACTTAAGCTAAACACGATATCTAGAAATTTGAAGCTGAAAGAGGGGAGGAAGTGTTACCCAATGCTCAGAAATGAGCATACCAGACGATTGGCGTTTAAGATCAAGAACAGTCCGCAACGTCCGCCATCATGAGAGACAAAGGACACCTGAAAGTTATACACTAGAGCAACAAAAATAGTGAAAACTGAACTAAACATGTGAGAGCACACAAAAAAAAAAATCAAGAAATCTAAGTTATCACCCATGGGAGTGAACTTGTTCCTGCCATCAATATTGAGCACTCACACACAAAATAAGGGAACAGAAAAAAAAACTGAATAAATAAACTATGCCCAGAAGAGCATTCCACAAGCAAAATGTTATTATTACAATTAATAAAAGATAAGGAGTTCAAACGACTCAACAAAAGAAACTAAACAGAAAACAAGGCTTAGAATATCTCGCATGCAGGGGGGAAGATCACTCGTCGTCGCTGTCGCTATCTAGCACCACAACGGACGGCGACCGTCTGGAAGATGATGCGGCCCGCCCCGGAGGTGGGGGAATATTTAGCCCTCCCCGCAATGCCTGCTGATAGACGAAATCCGTAAGCCAGTACTGGTTTGCCTCCAAATCGGAGAGGCGCCGATCGAAACTTGGCACCTCCGGTGCTCTAGAAGAACTGCCCTCTTCCTTGGCTCTCCGCTCCTGCTGAAATGAATGCCTTCGCGGCTGCAGAAGGGCTACCTCGCGGTGAGTATTTGGCGGCTCAGCCGGCTCTCCGTGCTACTCATCGTCATGCCTCTCCCTAGGCGCATCTCCTGGCATCACGACCACAAAACGTCGACTACTCTTCTTCCCCACGACCCGTAATAGATGGAAACTCACCATGGTGGCCCGCGTGATGAATGAGGGTGCAGTCACCTGCACCATCGGAGGCAGATGACTCCAGATCCCCAAGCTTTTGGCAATGCGGGTGATATAGTAGGCACCACCAATGGCACCGGTGAGACCGTAGGTAGCCTCGTGATGGAAGAAGAAGGCCAACATGTAGCCGAGATGCAAGGGCTGCCGAAATTCCATACTATAGAGGGAGATCAGATCTTGCCATCCTACTACATTCTGACTAAGGGCACGGGCAACAAGAGAGTGGCTGAGGACGTGCTGCAGGTATCGGAGAGCAGGCACGACGATCCATGTGGATTTGCTTTTTCTGGCCACATATTCCTCATCACGACCCGTAAGAGCACCCCACGCAGCACGCGGAGTAACGCCATCTGGGAAGGAGACATCCAAGTCCAGAAAAGGGATCGTCGCGGCCTCGGCTTCAGTGTAAAATCCAGCGCACACCGCCAACTCGGCTAAGGAGAGAGTGTAAACCTTGCCCAAAATTCGGAAAGAGCACTTTCCCGGACGTTGGCCGGAGGGCAACACTTCCCACTCAAATGTAGCGAGAAATTCCAAGGAGAGCTCCCGGTAGCCGAGATCATCGCACCCAAGCACCCCACTCCAGTGATCGAAGGAATAACGTTGGCGGACGGCCTCGCACAACTCTCCATTATCGCCGATAGAATTCAACTCGTTCCAATCCACTAGACGCTGCGATAGGAACGACTTCTCCTTAAGAAAGTTGAATCGCCTCGTGTGCGAATCTTTGGAAAAGGTAGCCATCCTAGCGAGGATCTGAGCGGGAGAGGCGGAAGAGCGGCCAGAGCGTTGGTAGACCTTGTGACGATCTCTGGAGCTCATGGTGGTAGGAGGGCAAAGGAAGGAGGAGAAATAGGGAAAGGGCTCACCGGAAGGGAAGGAGGCGCACGATCGGCGGCAAGCAGGCAGAAACGGCGCACGGGCGATCGCAAACGAGAACCCTAAGTCGTGCGCGAAGGGCTCGTGCGGATGGGGTTTTTATAAAAATCTGGGCCGATCGCACGACCAGTGGTCGTGCGCGATAAGTAGTGCGCACGATCAGTGATCGTGCGCTTTAGGAATTTTTCAGCGGCCAAAATTTTAGTAAAAACTCCATTCACCGTGCAGTTTACGCACAAACAGGAGTCAGCACGCGCAGCGAGACATTCATAGCATTAACAAAAGCTCAACTAAACCAAACAAAATAAAGTTTCAGGAAAAATAAAGATAACTACTGGGGTTAATGTCATCCCAGCACGACTTATTTGAAAATATAAAAGTTCTAGCTAATGGGCCTATGGAAGGAGAAGTGCACAGGTAACTGTTCTAATATGCGTGTCGGTAACGAGTACCGATACGGTGATAGAACAGTCACCCCTCTACTTAAATAAAGATACCTGCTCCTCACAGGTAGAGGGTAGAGAACGTAAGAGAAGGAGGAGGCCTGGTCCTCGCTCATCTCACGAAACACATCCTTGCCTAGCAAGGTATCGTCAACAGGGAGGTAGTAGGAGGAAAAGGCAATGAATGGAGCTTCCTCTACGGAGGGGGAATAAACCTCCTCACATGAGAGGATGCTCTTATCATTGACTTGAGCAAACAGCTCCAAGTCCTCCTGAAGCACCTGTGAAGACTCAACCTGCACCGGCTCAGATGACGAAAGGGGGTCAAGAAATAAAAGAGAAGAAGGACAAAAATAAACAAACATCGGGGGAGCGGTCCCGGTCTCACTCCCATCAGGTTGGGGAAGCAAAATAATGCTTGCATTGTCATCAATGCTACAAGGCTCGGCGGGATCAACGGTGGCCAAGCTTAGGATTTGGACTTCCTCCACCGGTGCTAAGGGAGACTCCTCTTCACCTAGAAGGTTGTCCTCCTCCATAGGAATAGGCACAACACTCTGATCAACCGCCTCCTCTTGTGACACCTCATCGACAATGTCGTCGGAGACGAGTGTAGTGTGCACAACAGCGGGAAGAATCGAATCCACTAGAAGTGGTGGATGCACTGGGAGAATAGACTCAGCAATGTCGGTGCCCAAATCAGCCACACATCTGGTGACTGTGTCAACGCCATACCCTTCAAGATGTGAAGGTGGCAATGACACAAAACCGGATGTTGAAGGAGTGCCGCCAGAGTTAGGATTCGGGACGATCCGGATATCCGGCTCGTCATCCTCATCCAATTGGCGACGAAAAACAGCACAATCCTTCAGGGCATGATCTGTGCTCCGACAAAACTGGCACTGCCTAGCGGGCTTCTTTGGCATAGCGGGGGCTGGAGCCGAAAAGAAGTATGACGGTAAAGGCTCAGCAGAGTAGCCATAAGACTTACGCGCACCATATGAAGTACCAGATGAAGTCGGTGCTCCATATGCTGGGCTGCAGGAACTATGCCTACTATTCTCCGTAGGGCATTCATCACTAGAGTGAGAAGTATCTCTACACCAACGGCAACGAATATTGAGATGTGCCCACATAGTGTAAAAATAATACGATTCAAGATAAGAATGCTATTATGCAGACATTATACCAAACAGAAATTACTAAAGCAACCTAATATTAAATAAGGAAGCGGAATAAAAAGAACAGAAATAAAATTTAAAGGATGCAATTTACAAATGAAAGGGCTTCTCTCTCAGATTCTCCCTCTCCAGAAAACTCACACGACTGTATTCCCCGGCAACGGCGCCAAAAACTTGATGCGATAATTTCGGCAAGTGCACCGGTCGCGCAAGTAATAATAATGGGGAAAATCCCCGAGTGTCGGTCTCTTGAGGAACACAGTAAGGTGGAGTTAGGTTTCGAGGAAGGACTTGAGATCGAAGTCCTTAGTCGGGGCTACACTGAATGGGGGGTTTGGTTTGCAAGTAATTAAATAAAATACTATGCCTACTCCTATGCAATGCTGCTATGCAATGCTTCGATTGGCGGGATGGAGACTAGGCAGGCCTTGAGCGCGCTGCGTCGAAAGGACGGATGGGCGAGAAGGCTAACGAATTGAGGGTCGCAAACGCCTCTTCAACAAGCACGCCAATAGCAATTGCTAGTGCGGCACCGGACATGGTAATGGAGCGGAAAATCGATCGGGGCACACCTCATTAACACAAATGAACAAAATGATTTCATAATCATGAAATAAGCAATCTTAAACATCATTCGTAGCGTTCATCATCGATATAAAGAGAATACAACAACTATAACCACATAAGTAGAGGAAAAAGAGCGAGAGATACGACCGAATCCGGAGTCTCGTTGTAGATTCACGGTAGGAAGCACCGGGTTGTCAATCCGCGTCCTAGCTCGGTCTCAACTGCGTCCGGGGTAGAGGAGGGCTGTCACACCTCCCAATGAACCCGTCTTCTCCAGCGATTTACCATCCGGCCACGTCTCAAGCGAAGAACCTCTTCATTAGCGATCAAGTGAGTGTAGGAACCCTTCTTTCAAGCCCTTGGATGATGGAGGAGGCCTAGGGGATGAAATCCCTCTGAAAACGGCGAAAACGGCGAAAACGGAACGGAGCCAAATTGCCTCCCCCGACCTAATTCGCGATCAGGTTATTATATAGGCGCTGGATTGAATACTGCGCACGATCATTGGCGCACGACCAGTGGTCGTGCGCACTGGAATTCTGCGATCGTGCGCACTGCCTGGACAGAACCTGCAAGAGATGAAATTATAAAATACAATGTTCGCACGACCAGTGGCGCACGACCGGTGGTCGTGCGCACTGGAGTTGATGGTCATGCGCACTACAGCAAACAGAACTCAGAAATTTAATGGTCAATGCGCACGAGCAGTGGCGCACGACCGATGGTCGTGCGCACTGCACCAGACAGAACTCGTGAAAAAGGATTAAGTGCGCACGATTAGTGGCGCACGACCGGTGGTCGTGCGCACTAGAACAAGTGATCGTGCGCAGTGTTCCTGTGCAGAATTGCACCGGAAACACTTGCACGCCTCCTATTCCAGCACAAACACAGATCTAGCCACTGAAAGTGGCACTTAACAACATATGAATACTACTAAAGATAATACACACGAAAACACACCAAAGTGGGCCCAAAAGTGCACCTAGCATGGATTATCAAATATAAGCTATAACAAGGCTAAAGTGCGGTGAATTTACTGAATAATGGCCCGGATGAGTCCATAAATGTGTATATGATCAGGACTCATCAGAAGGCTCTCCTTTTGAATCCTTCAGAGCAATACTCCTTTGGTTGGGAGTTGAGACTATCTCCTTGGCCTCTATCTCAGCCCTGCTCTTCAGTAGTAGCTCATAGGATTTGATCATTCCAAGTAGAGCATCTGTAGAGATCTCTCTGTGGTATCTAGACTCTCTAATGGCCCAGATCCTTGAATCCCAAATGCTTAGGAAACACATAAGGAGTTTGTTATTGATCTCTGTCAATGATATCTCTTTGTCTAATCCCTTGAGCTTATTTATGATCAGGCTGAACCTATCATACGTCTCAACCACATTCTCTTCAGTTTTCTAATAAAAATTCTCATATTGGGATATGAGAAGAGACTTCCTGTCATTTCTTTCATCAGAACTTCCCTCAACCAATCTGGAAAGGGATTCCCAGATTTCTTTGGCTGAGCTGCAGTCTGCCACTTTCTGGAAAATGTCATCTGACATTATAGAGACCATAATGTTCATGGCCTTGACATCAATTGCCTTCTGCTTATTTTCAGCAATTATCCATTCAGCTCTAGGCATTGTTTGCTGAGTTACAGATCTAGTGACATCCTTTCTGACTGGTGCTAGGGGATCTGAAATAATGGCATCAAAGATGTCTTCATCAATAGAGTTCATATACAATTTTATTCTGGCATTCCAGAGTGTAAACTTATTGAGAGTACACACAGGTGGTCTTGTAGATGCATAGTCTTTAGAACTAATTTTTTGGAAAATAGTTTGAAAGTAAAAAATATAAGTGAGGATATCTTTTGATCAATGTGTTAGCCTTTTTATGATCAACCTCCCTCTGATACCAATTGAAAGTACACAATGTAATCTCTGAGTTTTCTCTAGAGGGGGGGGGGGGGGGGGGGGGGAGGTGAATAGAGATTTAAAACATTTACACTAAATATGTGTTGGATCTGTAGGCGCCCTTAGGGGGTGGGGTGAATGAGGATTTTAATACTTTTAAAACACTGCAGTATGCTTCTAATGAGATTATGTTGTATTTGGCGTGATAGATGTGAACTCTGTTACTACCGCCAACGGTAGCGTTACCGCTCGGCGTTAGTGGCAGAGAATACTTTTTTTGTTTAGATTTCAAAGATCAGAGATTGAATGATACTATTAGAGAAAAACAGATAGTATTATTGCTTTTAGAAATCATTACACAATCATATCCCAATGATGCTTGAAATTGAGGCGAATGCGTAAAACCCTTTTTAGTTTTCTATACTGACCCTTCTCCTAAGGACCGGTTGGCTCTAGCATATCTCTCCCCAGATGAGGCCTCGAGCCGCCCCTATATCTAACCCTAGACCTAATCGCCGTGCGGAGAATTCCCCCTAGTCCCCTCAAGGCCTTACTCGCCAACCACTGGGCAAATTTTTCCCTAAGCCACTCACGACCTAGTCGCCGCCCCCCCCGACAAATTTCTCCCTAAGCCGTACAAGACCTATTCTCCAACATGGGCGAATTTCTATACCGATACAAAGGTTATGAGGTACAAGATAAAATAAAACTAAAGACAAAACTACCTCTTAGGTTGAACTTGAAGATCTTGTCGAAGGCGCGCCAAAGTAATCTTTGATGTTGATGTGTACAGTCTTAGTGTATGATAAGCGTGTTCGATCCTTCTTTCATTTTCTTGCGTTTATGAACATTGATCGGAGTTGTCTTAGCTGCAAGGAGGCTTCTTACGAATATTAGGAGTTGTGAATTTTCCTTTTCGTCAATCAGCAAATTGAAACAGAGGCGAACCGCTCTTTAAATAAGCTCGAATCCTAGCACCAGCGGGTAGCACTACAACTGGGTGGTAGCCTCTTTAGGCAATAAGCTGGCATGCAGATCGAGTCATTTTTGGTAACATTCTGGCTCCAAAATTGGCTACCCATCCTACCGCGTCTCGGTAAGGATAGCGCTTCGTGTTAGCATTATCTCTTTCCTAGCAGTCAGATCTCCTTCCATTTCTGCTCCTCAATCAGCATCATGATCAAGGGGCTTCCATAAGCTACCGCTGGGCGTTAGCCTTAATGCGTCGCGGTAGAACATACCATATTCAGTCCTGACGATATTCCTTTTTCGACGAATGTTTCCTTCTTGATGATATTTCCTAATATGCAGAAGCAACCGCCATCAGTAGCGTTAGTGTGCCGCGCTAGCAATAGTGTACTAATCAGATAGGAACTCGTCATCTTTCTTTTTCGTACTCTTAGAGGCTTGGAAGCAGAAGTTCCTGCACACTATAAACACATGACAAGTATGATCAAATACAATAACATTTGTTATTCTAAAACCAAGAGATGTGGAAAGCATATTCCAACAATATGCACACATAATAAAAACTTCTAATGACTATGCAATCAGAATACCAGCTCAGAATAAAATAAACACATATTACTGAAATGAAAACAAGTAAAGGGACATCACAGAAATTCACAGTACAAGATAAAAGCTATAGTGGTTCCACTCTTCAACCACCTTGGTAGGAATACATTAAATAGTGTCTGAGTCTTTTGATAAGGAGACTCTTAGAACCACTAAGTCTTTTGGTAAGGAGACTCTTAGAACCATCTACTGAGTATTTTGATAAGGAGACTCGTAGAACCAAGGACCGAGTCTTCTGATAAGGAGACTCTTAGAACCAATATAGATCTTTTGATAAGGAGATCTTGAACCACTGAATCCTTTGGAAAGGGATTCTAAGAAGTCTTTACTCAATTTACAGAATATGACTGGGAGAACAGAAGAAGAAGAAGATGTAAAGATGTTTCTTCTGTTGGTTTTCTTTAGGATCTGTTTTGATGAACCCTTGCTTGAGGTAGAAAAGAATGCAAAGGTTATGAGCTTGTGATCCTGATAATCTCTCTGTACTCTTGATGGCTTCCTGCAGTAAGTGAAGAAGAAGAAGCATCATAGCCTTTTTTGTGTTTTTTCTTGCATAGAGATATTCTCCTTGTACTTTCTTAGAGAGAGCTTGAGCGCGGAGGAGACTGAATCGATTGAATTGTTATGTTGTCTTTCTTTTCTCTGTCTTCTTATTCTTTGTCGAATAGTGATTGATTTTGTTTCATCTTCTTTTCTGTACTTAGAAGGAATGTCCATTGGATAATGAATGTTTCTTTTTATTCCTGTTCACGACCCGTCAATCTGAATTTGAATAACTTCCAAGAATGTCTTTGTTGTTTCTCTAGAGTACTCCATTCTATTCTTGACAATAAAAGAACTATTAGAAATCAAATTTCATCCTTGGATACCATCTGAAAAAGCATCAGAAAGCAGAAAACGTTCTATTTCTGTCTGTATTCAACATAGCTTCGAATTCATTTTCCTTCTAATTGACGCACCTCTAAGTTCTAATAGAAGATGCATCGAATTCCTTCTTAGCATTGAATAAACTCAGACATCGAAGTTGTGTCGAATCCTTATCGACGTATCCATCGAGTTGAAGATTTGGACTTTGAACTTCATTTTCCGCGTCGAATTCATGTCGAAGTTGCGTCGACTTCTAATACTGCTTCGACTGGCTCTGTCTTCTACGTCGAGTATATCTAGACGTTGTATCAACTTCAACTATACTTCAACTTCAGTCTGAGTTACTTCTACTTGTATTCAAAGTTGCTTGAACTTTTAGTTGAAGTTGCGTCTACTTCTATTCGACGTAAGTTTAACTCAACTGAATTTTGTGCTTAATTTGGACTGGTCTTGACACTCTAGTGTGAGTGTGCTATCCTAGGACATCTAATGACCAAATTACCCTTTTATACAACATGGGTAATACATCCTAGATTATGAAATCACTTATAGATAATTTGTAAGATAAATCACATGGGTGCTTTTCCCAAAAATATCGTCTGGATTCATTATTTGTCATCCTAGTGCCAAGCCTGCATATCCGGTCTTCTCACCATGTTTCTTTTATCTAAGTGTTGTGGGACCACTTAATGTGTTGTCTTTTTCCACAATCCCCGATTGCAGAGTTCGGCCTTTGTACAAAGGCTTTGCAATCAATGCCATGGCTATTACATGCATGCCATGACCTCTACCTCTGTCTGCATATGCAACGCCCTAGTTGCGCATATCCTTTGCTGAGTCTTATTCTAAGTCTGTTCCATCTTTGTGCCACCAAAGTTGTCCATGCTCCACCATATGTTTGTTTCCACCAAGTTAAGATACCACGATGTTCATGTGGTACCCTTGTTGTACTAAGATTTATTCTTGTCATGCTCCCTTTGTGCATGTATGTATTATGTATGGAGTCATGCTTATGCCAAGGGCTCCCACAACCAAGTCTTCGACATCTTTGAAGCCTTGCCACACCATAATATGGCTCATCGTGACATTTGCATATGAATTGATGGTCACGGATGAGCCATGAATTAGCAGCCAGTGACATTCTCCCACACCCAATCTTGCGACGCCCTCGTTGCAACCATGCATCAAGTAACAACATTCTATGTACCTTTGCCTTTCTTTTCTGGTGCATGTTGGGTGGCTCTTGTATAATTTGACTCCCATGCGAGTCTTCATCTTGGTGGTTTGCAACATGTGTCATAACCAAGCCTTGCCTCCTATCACCAAAGTGCTGATGCCTCCAACAATCCAATGATGCTTGGTGATCTTCATCTACCTCGAATGGTGTCACCAACAAACCGTTGATGTGTGACTCTTTGGAAAGTCTCCTTAGTTTTTCTCTTTCATAGATCACAACTTTACTTGGTACGGACTCCGCATCCTTCTTTGGATTACCCTTAAGCCAATTTTCAATAAGAGCTTTGCGCCCTTGGCGATCAGACTCAATGTTCAATGCTAGTGCTATGCTTATTGTTGTTCCTGGTTCCTTCGTGTGAC
The DNA here is from genome assembly GCA_033032865.1 of Dactylorhiza incarnata. Classification (NCBI taxonomy): domain Eukaryota; kingdom Viridiplantae; phylum Streptophyta; class Magnoliopsida; order Asparagales; family Orchidaceae; genus Dactylorhiza; species Dactylorhiza incarnata. The sequence continues at coordinate 893,307 of JAWHQI010000330.1, read as the reverse complement.
CCCTTCCTCCGTGGATCTTGGATGTCTCTCCCTCTGATTGCTCACTGAACACATCGACTGGTTCCTTTATGTCAGTCGCACCCCCTTGGCATTTGGACCATGCGTCCTCCATTGCAAAAACTGCACTCTTGCACTGGAGCATCCAATATTGGGCAGTCAGCTAGGCCGTGGTTGCGTTTGCATGCAAAGCAATGTCTCAGCACCATCGCTCTAGCCTCAAATTCTTCCTGAATGGATGGTATCCTCCTCCGAGTGTACTTATGTTGTTCCTTGGATTCCACTATACTTTCGCTCCTTGCGTACCTTGGATCATATCGTCGTTGGAACTCCATCTTGAATTCGTCCCAATCCTTGTCCCATTTAGGATTAAGATTTATCCACCAGTCATAAGCATCACGGTTGAGGTATTGTAACACTATCTCAGTGCACAATGTGCCATTGATATCCTTAGCTTTTAAGTAGCGCTCCATATCTGCAAGAAAGTGATCCACTTCCTTTCTCATCCCAAGACCTATGAAGTCCTTTGGATAGGGAACTTCATCCTCGAAATCAACTTCTGATGTTTCCTCCTCGTAGCATGATACAATATCTTCAAACTCTTCATCAATCCTTTCCATCTTGGTTGGGAAAGCCTCCTTCCACATCAATTGATCGTGACTAGCTTTGGTAGAATGATGGTCCAACGTCTCCTTGGGAAGTCCATCCTCCTTGGACTCGTGTTCCACTGTATCACTGAATGGGGTGTTGATCCATTCGACCTCCCCAACCATGCTTGACGCCCCTGCAGTCAAGTGGCTCTTCTTTTCCTTCGCCATGCGCCTTTCAACCGTCATGGTTTTCTTCATTCCCTTTTGCTCCTTGGCCACCCTTCCATGCTCACCACTAATGATAGGATTGTTGTTGTTCCCTTTCAAAGGCATCTTACTCCGTAGCAGCACAAACCACGAACTTGAGTTAACTTGGCTCTGATACCAACTATTAAGGACATGTCCCCTTGACAAGGTCGAGTGCGGCCTTAGCTCCTTTCCACGCTCCTTCGCAGCTAGCTAAGTCAGCCTTCTCCAACATTAATCGTGGCAAGAAGATGACTAAGTGAGCACTTGAAAGAGAGTGCGAGAGAGTGTAAAGAGCTAGAATGATTAGATTGCTTGAATTCTTGGATTGATGATTTCTAGGTTGATTCCTACAAATGAACATCCATCCCCCTTTTATGGCCTCCAAGGGGGTTCCCTCCAACAAAGGGAAGATTTTAGAAATCTTTCACTCTAGACTCTTCTATACAATTCTATACTCCTCGCATGGCTATGTACACGCCTCCACACAAATCTACCACATTCAAGAGTAATCTAGACAATTTTAGATTACTATCCAGATCTATAAAACTCCATACAATTCTAGATATCTCTACACACACCTAGAGTTATCTAGAAGGTTCCACATACTTCTAGAATATTCTACACTCTTCTAGAATATTCTAGAAATCTCTACACAATTCCACAATATTCTAGAGCATTCTACACAACTCTAGAATCATCTGGAAGACTCCACACTATTCTAGAATCTTCCACCATCTTCAAGATTTCTCTCCAATCTTTTGGAGACTTCAATATTCTTCTACGCCATTGAATACTTTGTTCAAGCTTAAGTTTTGTACGTTGTGCTAACCTCCTTTGCAATACATAGACTTATTATAAGGCATACCCATATGCCTTGTAATATGATCATCCACTTGATCTATTCCATATCGTATGGATTCATTATTTGTCATCCAAGTGCCAAGCCTGCATATCCAGTCTTCGCATTATGTTTCTTTTCTCTAAGTATTGTGACACCACTTATGTTATTGTCTTTTTCCACAATCCCCCAATTGCAAAGTTAGCCTTTGCACAAAGGATTTGTAACATATGTCGTGGCTATTACATGCATGCCATGATCTCTCCCTCTGACTGCCTATGCAACGCCCTTGTCGCGCATATCCTTTGCTAAGTCTTAGCCCGAGTATGTTCCATCTTTGTGCCACCAATGTTGTCCATGCTCCGCCATATGGTTGTTACCGCCAAGCCAAGATCCCACGATGCTCATGTGGTACTCTTGTTGTACTTTGATTTATTCTTGCTATGCTCCTCTTGTGCATGCATGTTTTATGTATGGTGCCATGTGTTGGATCGGGTGGCCAACCTTAGGGGGTGGTGAATAAGGTTTTTATTCAACTATTACAGATTTAAATAAAATGCTGCATGAATATGCGCAATAGAGCTAGTGCTAGGCGGTAACCCTACCTCGCGACGTTGGCAATGAAAAAGCACACTTGCTGCAGGATAATGTTTCGGGAACAGCACAGCACCAACCAATATTTCACCAGGAAAAACACAACAGGTTATATTATAAACTATAGAATCAAGATATCATTGAATAACAAAACATTGTTTATACACAAAGACTTAGATCTCCATGAAGCTGAAGATTGGAGGCGATGAATATGACAACCTTGAGTTTTCTATACCGACCATAATCCAAGGACCGGTTGGCTCTCTCCCTTTCCTCCCAGGAAAAGTCTTCGAGCCGCTCCCTCACCTTCCTTCCAGGAAGGGTCTTAGAGCTCCACTAGATCTCCCAGATCTAGACGTCCTCCAAAGACAATTTCCTACAGAATCCTCCCCGGAATCCGACGAGTTCCCTGATCGATTTTCCTTCACACAGAACAAAGAGAGAAATGAAAAGACAATGAATAAGAAAGAGATAGAAACTATTGCTCCCTCAAAAACAATATCCTCCATAGAGCGGTGAGCAATCGGTGCTTCTGAATATCGTTCCTCTTGCACTCAGAAGTGGATGGTCGTTGTAGTCTCTACTCTTCAAAGACCTTCAAACTTGAGAGGGAGGGAGACAGTTCTCTTTTCCTTGCATGGAGACGGTGGTTCTCTGCAACAGAGGCGGCTGAGGAACCCAATTCTCACAAGTGTGTGTCTCTATTTCAGGAAAAGATTCGAGACCTTTTATAGCTGATTATTTAAGATACCATTGACGGTAGAGTTACCGCGTGGCGGTAGCATCTTACACGCTTTCGCCAGCTGTCCAACACCAAATCAGGAGGGTGTCGGAGAACATTCTCTTGATGTCTTTGGATAGCGAGGTGTGATAGGCTTGCACATCGTTCTAGTAGACACATCAAATTCTTCTCGACGACAGCATAGCATCAAGTCAACGCAGTCTTCTCGTCGATAGAACTAGCGTGCAACGGTAGGCTAGCGCCCACAGTAGAAGTCATGTAGATATCATCTTGACTCATTCGTCTCGACACCATGGTCTCAAGTTGACGCATCCTTCAGGTCAACACTGGTAGTCTCGTCGACATAGATAGCACCCGCAGTAAGGTAGCGCGCGATGGTGGTGTTCTCGATGATATCGTCTCGACGACATAAGCCTTCACATAAAATATCAAGTCGCATCGATATAGCTATCACTGGCGGTAGGACTAGCGCCCTACGGTAGTAATAGTGAATGAAATTCTTGACGACTTCACACTTGTAAACCTGCACACTATACCAAAGACATGAATAATCAAATATAATATGGGATTGATATTATCAAACTAAAGAGATGCAGAATGCATGTTCCAACAAACTCCCCCTTTTGATAATATCAAATCATGTTCATGAGATATAAATCATTATGAGTATGGTATAGTGTAATCAACAATAATCTGTAAAAATGAACAGGTTTATATATCAAGATGAAACATAAAGTGTGAACTTGCACTAAAGTAGTATGTCTCCCCCTACACACATGCTCCCCTTATCGATGTGCACTCTATAAGAGTATCTCTCCCTATAAGTGATATTCTGACTAGCTCATGAATGTTTTCTATTCTCCCTCTTTGTTGTTAGCAAAAGTGGTGGTCTAGATCAAACTAACATAAGGATATGAGAGAGGCAGTGGATTTGAAGATTAATGCACATTAAGAAAGTAGATCATGATAGGAATAAGTTGACTGAAATATGATTAGAAGATTGAAAAAGGACATTGGTCAAACGCACGAGGAAATCAAAAATACCACTTTAAAATTAAGCAGTTTTGCATTTTAAACTTTGGTATAGATTGAATGAAGACACATAACACGAGACTAAATACGCATGAGTTTGCACACAATGCCAAAAGATATAGAAAACAAATTCAAGGAACATTGTTTGTGTCATGAATGGCAATCGTGTATTAGTACAAGCGTGCATGAGATATATAATTTAGTTCAAGTCCAATTCTAATGCATGAAAGTGTTAGACTAAACAATGACACGTGTTCGTGTAACATGTATAGAAATAACATCAAGTTAAATTAAAATTAATACAAGCTATATCTGAGTAATTTTTATGCTAACACAAGAACCATGAAGTGATTAATCATGCCATGTTTGTCACTCTTACACGAATTCGAAGTATAGAACTAGGGCTCTAGTTTATTTACCGGGTTTGCACAAGATCGTAATTGTTGGAACCGAGATTCGGCCGAACGAGGAGTTCGGACCCCTAAGAGGGGGCAACTAACACTTACTGAGCCCACAGAGAAACCTGACTGAAGACTTGGAACTAAACACTGACCCTTGGCTGTAGCGTGGAGGTCCTACCACACACCCGGAAGATCTTAGAGCGCTTCCCCTTCTAAGCCAAAGCTGAAGTCGCGCACCTTAGAGAGCCTAAGGAGCTAACCAAAAATGTCCCAAGGAGGAAGAAGCCAAAGATCTGGATCCTCTCCAAAGGTGCCCTTAAAGATCTATATATAGTTTTTCTCTTCTGGTCTGCAAATAGCGAAACTACAACTTTTAGTTTTACTAAGCGCACCCCAAACTGGCCTGCTAACAACCAACCTCCACTGTTATGATAGGCTATCGATAGCTCACCAAGGGTATCTAGGTAAATTCACCCCTAGAACCCACTGGGCGAGTGGCCTGTGAAGGCGCCACTTGCCTGCCTTCCCGCGAGCCGGGCTCGCGAGATCTCACTATGCGAGTGGCCCGCGATGGTACAACTCAATAGGCCCTTAGCCTCCCGGGCGAATGGGGTTCCACCCCTCCTTATCCTGGTGGCTCGCGCATCCAGAAGCCTGAGCAGGCGAGTGCTTGATGAAGAACACGCTCGTCCCCCCCCCACCCCCCCCCCCCCCCCCCCCCCCCCCTCCCTACCCCCTTCTACCAGCCTGAGTCGCTTATGCGAGGTAGTGAGCCCTCATTTGCCTCACCGTTGCTAAATGCACCCCAAAGCAGCGAGCTTACACTCGCCTCGCCCTCTCCCTATGCTCCTCGCAAGGAGGCGAGTCTGGCTCGCCTCGCCCTTGCGACCCGTTCCTTGCAAGGCTGCGAGCCCCTTCTTGCTTCGTCTGTGCCCGACTCTCAATTTTACCCTTCAGAGAACACAGGGTTATACACAATCCCCGCTCTTTGCGAGATTATCCTAAGCTCGCAAAGAAATGTCCAACCCCTGGTGTTCGCCGGTGGCTGCTGACCTGACAGGAATCTTTTGGTGGGCCCCATCCCTAGCGCTATAAATACCACCAATCATGCAAGATGGGTAACCCTTAGACCCTTCGTCTTCTTTCGCCATTTTCTACTGTAGCTGCCGAAATGCCACTTTCGGTAGAAGTCGAAGCTTGCCTAGACGCGTCGCGGGCGATCAGACGGTCATTCACCGTCGAACTCACGCCTTGGCTCGCCCGGCGGGCCCCCACGACTTTACCCAAGATAAAGAAAGCAAAGACGGTTCGACAACACTTCGGGGAAGATAGGTACTCGCACCTGGATCTGTCACCCAACAATGGGCTCGCCCAGCAGGTATTCGAGTTGATAGGTCTTGAACTCCCACAAAAATATGCAAACATCATTCTCTTATACGCAGAATGTGCTTCGCGAAGGAGTCTCCGCGAGCGAGGTTTTGACGGGCACTTGCCCTCTAACCACTGGGGTCCGGTTCGGCAGCCACGGACGTCGTCGACCAGCTTGATTCCTCACCGCAACCTGGTGAGTTGCCTTCCTTCATCCCTGCCAACTGGACCCTCTCAGCCATTGATTTTCGAACACTATCACCTCTTGTAGAGAACCTCCTTGTGACCCCTGGGAAGTGCACCACTACAGTGGGCTCTCCGGTTCCACCACGCGAGACAATCCCCACCCCGGGATTTGGTCTCCTGGGTCAAAAGAGCCCTGACAGCTCGATACCCTCTGTCATCCGAATCTCCAGCAATATGCCGCACCCCCTGGCCTGGGAAGTCTGTCATGTTGACCTACACCTAGGCTTTCTAGGGACAGTCGAGTTAGTCTTGCCAGCGACCCGGTAAAGCGATCATAGCCTCGCCAGGTTGGTCAACACTAGCGATTATTTATACCCTATCTTCGCCACTAATTATTTTTACAGGTGCCCGCGAGAGTCTCCCAGCCGATCCTGACTTTGGGGAATAGGAGATGTCCCCCCCCCCCGCCCTCGTCGGACAAGATTGCTGACTTCCTGGGCGATCCCCGAGACCCCGAGGTGCTGAAGAGGCGGACCACCGAGGTGCTCCAGAAGTATGGCCACATACTGCGGGATCGGTACAACTAGGCGCAGGAGTACATGACTGTAACACCCCAAAATTCATATAATTGCTTTCCATGAAGACCCTAAGAGCATTAGAGGAGTCCCATGGGGGTTTTGGGGCTGTTTGGGGGTGTTTAGGAAGCTTTTTAGAGAAGCTGATTTTTGACATGGCTTGTGACACGACCATGTGCAAGGCCGTGTCTGTGAAATTATGCATCAAATTTTGGCAGTAAAGGTCACGGCCAGACACATGGCCATGTCCCTAACCGTGTATATTTACACGGCCATAGACATGGCCGTGTGCAGGGGCGTGTCTAGCTCCAGTTTTTCCTGTGTATTCACACGGCCTGGCACACGGCCGTGTGCCAAGCCGTGTACGGGTTTTTCCAGCCCGTTTTAAGTTTAAATCGGAGCCATCCGTTGAGTTGTGAGGAGATCTGATGGTGGGAAATATTTCCTGATGGCTTAAGGTCGGGAAATGAGGGTTTAGAACCTCATTTCACCCACCCCACTCTCTCTCTTACCTTTGAAAACCTAGAGAGAAGGAGGAGCCATTTTCCCCCATTGAAGGAGCTCCAAAGCTCGGATTCGCAAACCGAGACCGGATTCGCAGAGAGGAGTCCGCTGCCATCGTTTCCCACTGAACAAGTTTTGTTCAATGGCGCCGAAGCGTACTCCAAGGGTAACGATCCTTCCTCCCTATCTTAGGACGTGTTTTTGTCCTCTCATTCCTTTTTCTATGCTTGCATAAGGTATCCCTTTCACCAAATGGGTGAAGTGTAGGATTTCCTTAAGTTCTTCGGAACTCCGGGTTGATTGTGTCCGTCCCCGACATATTGCATGTAGAAATCCGGTAGTCATGCGGATTTAGGTATTTTGTGTGAAGCCTATTTGTGGCCGTGAGCCCGTATCGGTGATGCTTGAATTGTGACGTTGCATTTAGGTTAAGCCTAGAATGCGTGCCGGAGAATGACTCCGTGAGATTTGCTATCGTATTGTGGGACTTGAGATTAGACGTCTGTTGGAGCTCCGAACAAAAGCCCCATGCTTGAGAGTGGCTGAATGCAAACCTTCACCATGCGATTTGAAGAGTGGTCTCGTACCTCCTTCTTGGTTGTTGTTTTGCGAAGTCTAAGTCCGCGTGAAAGGATTGGATGCGTAGCTAAATTTTGTGGGCACTTGTCGTGCTAAACCCTTACGGGCCGAGGTGAATCCATAACCGCGTCGTGCGATAGATCGTGACGATTAGAGCACGGGCAAAGCTGAACCGAACCCGTTTCCATGCAGATCAGTGAGAGGTCCCAACCTCCTGTAAGCCGTGTGATCATGAGAGAGGTTGTGGAGGTGTCTTACCTAGACCGACCAAAAGCCCTTTTTCCCCACCTATGGCTATGTTCCTTAGGGTGGAGTGTTTGTGATGTATTGATGTTATGTTAGCCTCATGTGGTTCCTTAGGTGGTTGTGGGGAACCTTCGGGTGAACCCAACCAACATCATGTGCATACCTAGGTTCCCTTTTCTTTGATGCTCAACCTAGAAGATTGATTGTGCTTGAAACCACACCTTGTGTATTGTAGTTTGCACTTTCCTTATATTATTACATGTTGCATGTACGGCTTGCTTGCAGGTTATCAGTGACATGCCCCTGAGCCAGCTAGATGGCCGGGGGGGGGGGGGATCGTTACGCGGTTTGTGGTCAGCTCATAACTAACCCTCGTTTACCTCTTATTGGATGTTGGTTGCAGGTGCAGGTGAGCCTAGCGGGAAATAGCGGGTGGTGGCCCTTTGCTGAGTTGGCCCTAGAAGGCCAATCTCTTTTTTGCTTTTCATGAATTGCCGGCCTGCGTGCCGAAGTATGTTTTGAGTTTTAGTACATTAAATGAATGTAAGGCCTTAAGGCCGTAACTCTATTGTTTCATTCCTGGGATAGTGGACAGTTCTAAAATATGTTTAATCAAATGCTTCCGTCTATGCTTTATGTACTCTCGTGTAGTTGTTGTTCTATTATGTTTATTACCTTATAATGCCTAGCTAGTGTGTATAGTATGGCGTGGGGTCCCCGGCCGGACCAACTGTTATATTATTTGTACTGGCAGGGTGTTACAATTTGGTATCAGACTTAGGGCGTCGATCCGTAGTTTAGCGAATTCCGGACGAATTACTTTTAAGGGGTGGTGTGCACGGGATGTGCGCTCACCTAAAACGATAAAAACTAATAAGAATGTCCACTAAGGAATGGAAAAACATACTTGTTTGCAGAACCTCAGCGTTCCATGATTATTGTTTGCTATGTTTTCGGTCACTAAATTGTGTATTGCACGATTATTGGTGACTAGGAGTGGTGCGGGGCAATCTAGACCCCATAACACCGCTGAAAGTAGTGCGTCTGCTGAGGTGCCATCGACCACTCCTTCGGCTGAGATGATCAGATTAGTCGCAGAAGCCATCTTCGCAATAATAAACACTCAAACTCAAAGGCTTGCACAGCCTACTACGCCTACTCCGGATGTGGCCCCGGTGGCAGTTGCCGCAGTGGAATCTGCAGTGGAACCGAGGGTGGAGATCCCTGTACCAATGGCTGCAGTGGAACCTGCGGTGGAGCCAAGGATGGAATGTCGAGTAGAGCGAGTAGCTGTTGCGCGAGCGCGTGATCAACAACTTCAGCACTTTCTAAGCTTCCATCCTCCAACCTTTTCGGGGACCGGATCCCCAACAGAGGCAGAGGACTGGTTGTCAACAATTAGAAAAATTCTAAAGGCGACAGCGACGGAAGAAGCCATGATGGTCACCCTAGCCACCTTCCTCCTTAACGGAGAAGCAGCGCTATGGTGGGATGAGCAAGAAGTGCATAAGTTTGGTGGTAGAGATATTACCGAGATCACTTTGGCGGAGTTCTCAAAGTCGTTCCTCCAGAGGTATATTCCCTCTGCCCAACGCATCACATTGCAGAACCAGTTCTTGAAGTTAACTCAAGGTGATAGCTCGGTGGACGAGTACTTGCACGAGTTCACTAGACTGGGCCGCTATGCGGGGTCTTTAGTGGAAGATGAGGAAACGAAGACGAACAAGTTTTATGAAGGTCTTCGATATGAGTTGAGGCGGCTCCTTGCAGGCCCAATGACGTTTGGATTCCATGTGATGGTTCAAACCGCCAGATCTCTGGAGTTGGGCATGAAGAGAGTGTAAGCAAAAGGCATTGCAAAGAAGCCTGAATTCCATGCGCCGGCCTCTCAGTCCAAATCTGAGTTCAGGAGGAACAAAAGAAAGTTCAAGTCTGCGGAACCAACTCGCTCAAATGTGTTGGGAGCTATGACTGCACATGGTCCTATGACATGTTTCACTTGCGGAAAGGTGGGACACAAGGCACGTGTTGCCGAAGTGGTCTCCCGAGGCCAGAGAATCGAACGATGGACTATGCTCGTGTTACGAGTCATGCGGAAAAGGGCAAAGCTGCAGAGTCTTCTGCTTCCCAGCATATTCCGACCCAACCGAGAGTTTACTCGCTTGGCCAGCAAGAAGCCATACGACAAACTGATGTCATCATAGGTATGGATTAGAAGTTAACTTTTACAGATATTTATGATTGATACTGTTGTGTGACTTTATGTTTGATGTGTGTGCAATTAGGTTTTGTCCTAATTTTCAACTATCTGGCAAGAGCTCTATTTGATACAGGAGCATCACACTCTTTTCTGTCTAAGGACTTTGTGGTGCGAATCAGAGTGCCGTCTACCTTAGTAGAAGATAGATTGGAGGTAGTGCTACCCAATGGATCTCGCATGAGCGCGGATAGGAAGAGCCGTGTGAAGGTGCAGATTGGAAATCAGGATTTCAACTTGGAAGCATCGTTATTACCGCTAGCTGAATTTGACGTGATCTTCGACAGGACTGGCTCTCGGAGCAGCGAGCATGCATTGATTGCAATTCAAAGGAGATCACTCTGGGAAAGAACACCGGAGACGAAACCACATTCGCGAGTATGCGAGGAGCGAGCAAGATGCTAATGTATGCTCTCTAGGTGGTCAAGGCGGTGAGAAAAGGCGCGGAGTTGTTCTTCACCTTGTTGGAGGCTTCAGATCCAAAGTCCAGGTTATGTGATGTACCAGTTGTAGAGGAGTACGCCGACGTGTTTCCTAACAAACTACCTGGGGCTCCGCCCCAGCGGGAGATTGATTTCTGCATTGAGTTGGTGTCAGGTGCCAAACCTGTGCACGCTCACGGTACCGGATAGCGCCGAAGGAATTGGCAGAACTGAAGGTTCAGTTGCAAGAGCTGCTAGAGCAAGGCTATATACGTCCAAGTTCATCACCTTGGAGTGCACCGGGCCTCTTTGTGAAAAAGAAGGATGGGAGCTTGCGTCTATGTATTGACTATCGAGAGCTGAATAAGCTGACCGAGAAGAACCGTTATCCGATTCCAAGAATCGACGACTTATTTGACCAACTGGTTGGGTCGACGGTATACTCTAAGCTAGAATTAAGGTCTGGCTACTATCAGCTTCGTATAAGGGAATGTGCTATGCCAAAGACAGCATTCAGTACCCGCTTTGGGCACTATGAGTTCACGGTTATGCCGTTCGGTCTTTCTAATGCACCGTCGGTATTCATGGACTTAATGAACAGAATGTTTCGAGAGTACTTAGATCAATTTGTGATCGTCTTCATCGATGACATTTTGGTATACTCTCAGTCGGAAGGGAGCATGCAGAGCATCTGCGCGCAGTTTTGAGCACCTTGAGGAGGAATCAGCTATATGCCAAGTTCTCCAAGTGCGAGTTTTGGCTATCGTCAGTAGCATTCCTTGGTCATGTTGTTAGTGGAGAAGGAATCACAGTCGATCCTTCGAAGATAGAGGCAATCCGAGCATGGCCTGTGTTGAAAAATGTAGCGGAAGTCCGAAGTTTCTTTGGACTTGCCGACTATTATAGGCGCTTTGTGGAAAACTTCTCGAGGATTGCACTTCCTCTCACTAAACTGACTAGGAAAGATCATAAGTTCGTTTGGTCGCTCGAGTGCGCATGAGCTTTTGAGGAGCTGAAGAGTCGTCTGACCACGACGCCCATTCTATGCTCGCCATGTGGAACGGAAGGCTACGATATATATAGCGATGCCTCAGGGAGTGGCTTGGGTTGCGTCTTAGTGCAATTTGGAAAGGTGATTGCATATGGCTCCCGTCAGTTGAAGGTACATGAGAGGAACTACCCGGTCCATGATATGGAGCTAGCGGCTGTGGTATTTGCTCTTAAACTTTGGAGGCACTACTTGTATGGCGTGAAGATCGACATCTTTACGGACAAAAAAAGCCTCAAGTACTTGCTTGATCAGAAGGAGTTGAATATGCGACAAAGGAGGTGGATTGAGTTCCTTGGGGACTACACCTTCGACATTTGATACACAACTGGGAATGGAAATGTGGTTGCGGACGCGTTGAGTTGTTGGGCTCCTGCATAGGCAAACTAGATTTTGATGCATGATGAGCGTCTAATCCGTGAGCTAGAAGCCTTGGAGATCATTTGTGTCGATAGAAGAGCGTCTCCTTCAGCATGCTTGAACTGGACAGAGGTTCAATACGACCTTGCCGACCGAGTTCGACAAGCATTAGAGCTGGATACGAGCATGAAGCGCTATAAAGCAGAGACTGTTGATGGGTCAAACACAGATTTCTCCATCGAAGATGGTCTTATATGGAAAAATGGCAGATTGCGCATCCCAAATGTTGGCACACTACGGGAAGAATTGATGTACGAGGCTCACTGTACCAAGTACTCGATCCACCCAGGGAGCACGAAAATGTACATGGACATGAAGAAACTCTTCTGGTGGCCGGGTATGAAGAAAGACATTGCTCTCTACGTGGCCAAGTGTCATACTTGCTCATTGGTAAAGGCTGAATGTCAAAGACTTGGTGGGTTTTTAAAGTCTTTGCCGATTCCAGAATGGAACTTTGACGATATTTTGATGGATTTCGTGCACGGATTGCCGAGATCACAACATGGAAACGATGCCATCTGGGTGATCGTAGATCGTTTGACGAAAGTATAGCACTTCATTCCGAACCGCAAGGATGATTCTGTTGAAAAGCCAGCGAGGCTCTATGTTGATAGTATTGTGCGACTGCACGATGTTCCTCGTAGCATCGTCAGCGATCATGATGGGTGTTTCACATCGAAAGATTGGAGGCTTATCCATGAACTGTTGGGCACTAAGTTGAGGTTCAGCACGACCTTTCACCCGCAAACAGATAGACAGACCGAGAGGACCAACAGGACTATGGAGGATATGCTCCAAATGTGCACTCTAGATTTTGGAAAGAAGTGGGAAGATCATCTCTATATGATCGAGTTTGCCTACAATAATTGCTACCAAGCCAGTATACAGATGGCGCCCTTCGAGGCCCTATATGGTAGGAAGTGTCGTACGCCGTTGTCTTGGGCAGAAATGAGCGATACTAAACAATTGAAGCAAAAGGTTGTTGATGAAGCAAATACATCAATCCTGGCAATACGAGAGTGGTTGCTCATTGCCCAGGATAGGCAAGCAAAATACTACAATGCGAACCGCTGGAATATCGAGTTCACCGTTGGCGACTGGGTTTACTTAAAGATCAAACCGTTCAAAGGAGTATCGAGGATCCGACGCTTGAAAAAGCTAAGTCCGAGGTACTTAGGACCGTTCGAGATCTTGGAGCGCATTGGTGAAGCTGCCTACCGGCTTGCTCTATCTTCGAAGCTAAGCGGGCTGCATGATGTATTTCACATTTCTGTTTTGCGGAAGGCTGTGAAAGAGCCTACTCATGTTGTTGCGGTCAACAAAGTGTCGGTAGATGGTGGGCAAACGACGAAAGTCAAGCTCATTCGCATCGAAGACACAGAAGTAAAGCAGTTGCGGAACAAGTCCATACGAATGGTAAAGGTCCGTTGGAATAATTGCGGAAGAGAGGAACTCTCTTGGGAAAGAGAGCAAACAATGCTTGCGGAGTACCCTGGGCTATTTCTCTCAGGTATTTTTAATTGTTGTTGCTGCTTTTGTAATTTCGGGATGAAATTCTTTTAAGGGGTGGAGAGTTGTAACACCCCAAAATTCATATAATTGCTTTGCATGAAGACCCTAAGAGCATTAGAGGAGTCCCATGGGGTTTTGGGGCTGTTTGGGGGTGTTTAGGAAGCTTTTTAGAGAAGCTTATTTTTGACTTGGCTTGTGACACGGCCATGTGCAAGGCCGTGTCTGTGAAATTATGCATCAAATTTTGGCAGTAAAGGGCATGGCCAAACACATGGCCATGTCCCTAACCGTGTAGATCCACACGGCCATAGACATGGCCATGTGCAGGGCCGTGTCTAGCTCCAGGTTTTCATGTGTGTTCACACGGCCTGGCACACGGCCGTGTGCCAAGCCGTGTACGGGTTTTTCCAGCCCATTTTAAGTTTAAATCTGAGCCATCCGTTGAGTTGTGAGGAGACCTGATGGTGTGAAATATTTTCTGTTGGCTTAAGGTCGGGAAATGAGGGTTTAGAACCTCATTTCACCCACCCCACTCACTCTCTTACCTTTGAAAACCTAGAGAGAAGGATGAGCCATTTCCCCCATTGAAGGAGTTCCAAAGCTCGAATTCGCAAACCGAGACCGGATTCGCAGAGAGGAGTCCGCTGCCATCGTTTCCCACCGAACAAGTTTTGTTCCATGGCGCAGAAGCATACTCCAAGGGTAACGGTCCTTCCTCCCGGTCTTAGGATGTGTTTTTGTCCTCTCATTCCGTTTTCTATGCTTGCATATGGTATCCCATTCACCAAATGGGTGAAGTGTACGATTTCCTTAAGTTCTTTGGAACTCTGGGTTGATTGTGTCCATCCCCGGCATATTGCATGTAGAAATCCGATAGTCGTGCGGATTTAGGCATTTTGTGTGAAGCCTATTCGTGGCCGTGAGCCCGGATCGGTGATGCTTGAATTATGACGTTGCATTTAAGTTAAGCCTAGAATGCGTGCCGGAGAATGACTCCGTGAGATTTGCTATCGTATTGCGGGACTTGAGATTAGACGTCTGTTGGAGTTCCGAACAAAAGCCCCATGCGTGAGAGTGGTTGAATGCAAACCTTCACCACGCGATTTGAAGAGTGGTCTCGTACCTCCTTCTTGGTTGATGTTTTGCGAAGTCTAAGTCCGCGTGGAAGGATTGGATCCGTAGCTAAATTTTGTGTGCACTTGTCGTGCTAAACCCTTACGGGCCGAGGTGAAGCCGTACCCGCGTCGTGCGATAGATCGCGACGATTAGAGCACGGGCGAAGCTGAACCAAACCCGTTTCCATGCATATCAGTGAGAGGTCCCTACCTCCTGTAAGTCGTGTGATCATGGGAGAGGTCGTGGAAGGTGTCTTACCTAGACCGACCAAAAGATCTTTTTCCCCACCTATGGCTAGGTTCCTTAGGGTGGAGTGTTTGTGATGTATTGATGTTATGTTAGCCTCATGCGGTTCCTTAGGCGGTTGTGGGGAACCTTTGGGTGAACCTAACCAACATCATGTGTATACCTAGGTTCCCTTTTCTTTGATGCTCAACCTAGAAGATTGATTGTGCTTGAAACCTCACCTTGTGTTGTGTAGTTTGCACTTTCCTTATATTATTACATGTTGCATGTACGACTTGCTTGCAGGTTATCGGTAACACGCCCCTGAGCCGGCTAGATGGCCGGGGGGGGGGGGGATCGTTATGCGGTTTGTGTTCAGCTCATAGCTGACCCTCGTTTACCTCTTATTGGATGTTGGTTGCAGGTGCAGGTGAGCCTAGCGGGAAATAGCGGGCGGTGGCCCTTTGCTGAGTTGGCCCTCGAAGGCCAATCTCTTTTCTGCTTTTCAGGTATTGCCGGCCTGAGTGCCGAAGTATGTTTTGATTTTTAGTACATTAAATGAATGTAAGGCCTTAAGGCCGTAACTCTATTGTTTCATTCCTGGGATAGTGGACAGTTCTAAAAGATGTTTTAATCAAATGCTTCCGTCTATGCTTTATGTACTCTCATGTAGTTGTTGTTCTATTATGTTTATCACCTTATAATGCCTAGATAGTGTGAATAGTATGGCGTGGGGTCCCGGCCGGACCAACTATTATATTATTTGTACTGCAGGGTGTTACAAGAACAGCCTCCGAGGAGCAACTTGCCGTCCACGGGGATGACTATGCGCGGATCCTAGTCGAGCTGCGAATTGATGCTGGTGGTGGTTATTGAAAATTTTCTAGCTCTGGTATCTAGAGTTAGATTTCAGCTCAGATATTAAAGTAAGGAATCTAAGAAGCGGGAACGAGGCACAGGAACACTATAACAATTCCAAGTTAAGTAACCAGCAATAATAGAAGAACAAATATGATCTTGAATTAATCCTTCTCTGTATAATGCGAGGCATACATGGCGATACATGATTCATCAGAATACATGGAGAGACAACAAACAATTAGCGATCAGTAAAAACTGAGATCGCCAGAGACCGCTGAGATGGTCAGACCGCATGCAACCACTGAGACCGTACGAATAGTACATGTCCTCAACCTTCTACCTGCCAGACTGCCAACTAAGACCATGCGAGCTGTTGACTTATTGAGCCACTAAAAAAACAACCTGTTCACACTTCTTAATCGCCTGACCACACAATCGCATAATCACAGAAGCTTCCCGCGAACAGAGAACATAACTGCAAATGCTATCGCCTGACCACAACTCTAGATCGCCTGACCGCTGGGTCATCTGATCGTCGAGCTTGCTGCAAACATCCCAACAACTAAAACACAGATCGCCCTGAGGAGACCGCTAGCGAGTTGGTTATTCAAAGCTGGGAAGAATCACCAAGGAAGAAGACTGCTGATTGTTGGCCGCTGACCTGCGAACACAACAAACTATCAACCACTTCCTGACTGCACGATCTCAAAAATAAAGACCGACAAAATCAACCCAAGCTCTAGTTCATTCAGTTCTCGATAAGAATGATGGGCCCTACACCTTTATTTATAGGCAAACAGACAAATGTCATCACCGTCCCAAAAGAGAATTAGAAACCGCCCAAACCAGACCGCACAAGAGGAGAT
Organism: Dactylorhiza incarnata; assembly: GCA_033032865.1. Taxonomy (NCBI): domain Eukaryota; kingdom Viridiplantae; phylum Streptophyta; class Magnoliopsida; order Asparagales; family Orchidaceae; genus Dactylorhiza; species Dactylorhiza incarnata. Next base: position 876,679 of record JAWHQI010000330.1, on the reverse strand, counting down.
CGCGTGATCATAAGAAGAGCCTTGCTTGTGACAACCAATATAGCGACCAACCAACATAGGGAGACCGTGCAGACCGCGCGGTCTCTGTGGTCTGCCCTTTTTCAGACCGCCCAGACATCTTCCACTCCATTTCAAAAATTTAACACTCCCCCTGAAGTGGGAAGTGGATGTCAGCCCAAGCAAACTTCGTAACCGACCAAAAGGTCCCTTCGACAGTGGCTTTGTGAAGATGTCTGTGACATTGTCCTCGCTACGCACATATTCAACCATCAAAGATCCCTCCTACACCATCTCCCGAATGAAGTGATGCTTGATCTCGATGTGCTTGGTCCGCGCGTGTCAAATTGGATTATTAACCAGTTTAAGGGCACTCTTATTATCGTCGCGGAGCAGAGTAGGACCTCATACCTCCTCAAGGATATCTCCTACTAGCCTTCTAAGCCAGATGGCTTCTTGAGCTGCCAAGGCTGAAGCCTTGTATTCCGCTTCCGCAGTGGAGACAGTCACTGAATCCTGCTTCTTGCAGCACCACGAGATAGCTGCGGAGCTAGTCATAAAGACATAACCAGAAGTCGACTTCCGATCATCTGAATCTCTGCCATAATCAGCATCTGTATAACCATGAAGATTGAAGCCTGAGTCCCTCCCATAAAAGAGACCCATATCAGAGGTGGACTTCACGTACTTCAGAATGCTCCTTGCCGTACTAGATAAGGTTTCTGCGGCTCTGCCATATATTGACTTACTCGGCCTACAACATAAGCAATATCCAACCTCGTAAGCTCTCCACCAAAGCGTGGAAAACCAAAGGATCCGAAAGAGACTTTCCCTCATCACGTTGAAGTTTCAAGCCAACATCTAGTGGAGTAGAGCAACTCTTCCTCTCTCCCATGCCGAATTGTTTCACGATCCATTCCGCATAGCCCTTCTGGGAAACGAGCACACCACTCTTTGTTGGATCTTGAGGCGCCCTTAGAGGGGGGGGGGGGTGAATAAGAGTTTTAGAAAACTTTAAGATTTTATAAAAAAACTTTTGTGATTTTTTAAGAAGTAAATTGAACCAAAAGCAAAGAACTAGAAATCAATTTTAATGAATACAAAAATTCATGATTAACATTAATAAAATTGATTACAAAAATGGATTTCTATGATGCTAGAAATCAAAGGAGAATATAAAAGACTCATTGATTTTCTATACCGACTCTTCTCACTAAGAACCGGTTGGCTTTAGCTGATCTCTCCCCAGATACGACCTCAAGCTGCTCTAGTCTTTCTATCCCGAGAAAGGCCTTGAGTACCCCCTAGATCTACTCCCTAGACTTAGTCTCCAACAACCACGGTGAATTCTCCCTAGGCCGCGCACGGACCTAGTCGCCAGCAACTGCAGCGAATTCACTAAATGATCACAATGAAAGAGGTACAACAAAATATAAAAGACAAGTTAAACTCTCTATGAAGAATTCTGGATACGGCGAAGACCCGCTGAATATCGTCGAAGTATAAGCATGCATTCTTCGCGTTGGGTGAGCGTTGATCCGATCCGCCTTTGAATTCTTCTCTTGAATTTGTGTAAGAGATGGTGGTATGGAAAATACGGCCCTCATAGAGTTTCTGAAGTGCTGGAATATGGCTCCTTGGGATCGATAGCTGTAGGGATACGACGCTACCAACTCTCCCAAAAGCCCGGACTTTTGGGGAAGGCGCCTACCGCTCCTTTATAGAGCTGGTTATCCCAAGGCAGGACCCACGGTACGGCCAGTTAGGCCCACAGGGGACACGCCCTTCTGCTTTGACTAGTGCCGCAACACCGGGGGCATTGCTGCACCCCAACAATCCCCCCCAGAAACGACCCCAGGGTTTCGAACCCGTTACCTCCTCTGATACCACTTGTCGGGACACGACGCTACCAACTCTCCCAAAAGCCCAGACTTTTGGGGAAGGCGCCTACCGCTCCTTTATAGAGCTGGCTATCCCAAGGTAGGACCCACGGGGCGGCCAGTTAGGCCCACAGGGGACACACCCTTCTGCTTCAACTAGTGCCGCAACACCGGGGGCATTGCTGCACCCCAACAATAGCTGAAGAGAAAGAATCCACCTATTTATAGGACTAGAAGCTAACATTGGCGTTAAGGCTAACGCCAGGCGTTGACTCAGTATAGAAATAATTTGATGGCTCAGATCTTCAAAATAGGAAGGAGATTCTACAACTTTGGAAACATTCATTTTAGACAACCTTAATGCTGGCGTTGAGGCTAACGCCTGAGGTTAAACCAAATCATTCCCAAAATGGTCCTGCTATCACGGCAGGTTCCTGATATATAATTTGGTGACTTCTTAGGGATTTGGATTTATGAAATTACGAAGAGATTGATGATGTTTTCCAAAACTATATCCGATGAAGGAAAGTGTACCTTATCGTCTATAATATAGGAAATTTTAAAAATACCAAGGTCGTATTCCTTGGGGCGCATTGATTACTTCTGTAAGACCCCCTTTTTTTCTTTTGAAAACTCGGGTCTTATGCCCAGAACCGCCGCTTTGCGGTGACACCCTCGCTCGGGAAGGTCGCCACTACAAAACGCCAATCCTGCCGGCCATATCGATCACAGAAGAAGAAAAGAATAAACGAACAAATAGAAGTTCAAGTCCACAATCACATGTTGTATATAATAAATGTCCACATGGTATAACTGAAATAACAATGTTACAATAATAAAGGGCACATGCCTTGTACATCATGTCCTCACTACAAGATCACTCGCGGAAGCTAACTACTAATCACTCACTGATCCTGAATCCTATGCTCTTGTACTAAACTGACCCGCCTCTGTCTGCACCAGCCTCTGGTGCGGCTGCATCTCCAATGGCTCCTAGGCACCGTGTGGGAGGATGAAGCGGAGGACAACAAGGAGAATAAACAATAGCTTGTGACAGGGACATAAACTACAGGGAATGTTTCTACAACTCCATATATGTATATAGATAATTGAAGCAGTAGGTAAAAGAGGGTAAAGAACAAGTAAAGAACAGTAAGTAAAGACAAGTATATAATATAAAAGTAACCATTGATTTATAGGAATGCCCATACAAACCTATAGACCAAGGGGTCATTTAGCAAGGCCTATCGTATAAGAAGTCCCATAATTGACTTATACGATAGGGGTAGTAGTTGAAATGCAATGTTTATGCCATGTCATGCAAGGTGTGCTATTTAATGTTATGTTCACACAAGTGCAACTCACACACTACGACTCTATGCGCACAGACCTTTAGTTCCCCCTTTTTGGAGATAGCAAGACTCCCAAGATACTCCCGTAGTGGAAAACAGAAGCGGTGGGTTGGGCCTCGCCCACCTCTATATTGGTATTCACACTACCTGACCTAGACCTATCATATGCCTCAACGCAAAACCGCGGAGCATCTGCATACTCTTACTGGCTGGACCATCAGAATTTTATGGCTAAGTGCAAATTCCACACTTACCGAGTCAATGTATTGATGTCGGTGTGAACGACCGTCCAATACCGAAGACCAACCACCTTCATGCACATGCAAACATGTTCTACTATATCCCGAGCCATAAACTCCCCGGGCTAACCTGCCCGTCATCATAACCTTCTGGGCCAACGGCTCGCCGGGCCAACCCGTCCGTACTAACAAGCATTACTGAGTCACAAGCTCACCGGACTAACTAGTCCGTTGCTTCAACCACCGAGCCTACCGCTCGTACAACCAAACCAACAAACCTCCTGTAACCACGGGGTGTGGGTGTGCGTATTGTTAAGTTAATCTTGTACAACATCTTACTCCTACAGTTTATGGTTAATCTTGGACTTCCCGAGGATTACCCTGCAAGGGGCTCGCTACGGTACTATGAACCACAATGAGATGACACCCCAAGGCTCCCTTTCTCAAGACACTTAATGTTATTGGTAGATACCTGTAAGAATACCCTTCTTGTCATTTCTCTTCAATTACTCTACGTATTTTATGACCTTCTAAGGGGAAAGACTATCCTTCGTCAATCCCGAGTACAACTTTACCCTTAAATCACCAAGCACACCCTCATCACCTAAACTCCTTTTGGTGACCTTCAATATCTTCAACCTGACCATGTACACCAACTACATGCCACTTCCACTTGGTAGTCCGCTAAATATCCAAATTTCAAATTTTTACTATACGCAAACCAATCTAACTATATGAAGCTTATAAGTAGAGGTACTCCAAATATTCATCCAACTGACTCAAGATATTTACTGGAGGTCTATCATGATGTTTTAGAACTAAATCCAGAGATTCATATTTTTCCTTAATTATTTGCATTTATTATCATTTCTCCAATATTTGGCAAGTATGAATATGAACATGAAGTGTAAGGTATTCTTATGATATGGCCCCCATAAAATTAAGATAAATCTATCATGCCAAAATATCAGTAAGTAATGAATATCACAATTTTACAGTAAGAAAATGTCCTCTGTTTTTAATATTTATCATCTATCCAAACTTGAAGATTCATTAAGGAACTACCAAGAATACTTATGCCAAAATTAGGGAAAAATAACCAGACCTCTATTGTGTCCAGAAAAGCTTAATTACAGAGTTTCACAATTTATTGGAATAATTCCCTCACTGAATTAATTAATCCAAATAATTCCTAATATGCACAAGCTGTGAAGTAGCCTACTGATAACAATTTCCAAAAATTATGTAAATATTTACAGAACTTCCTAGTGCTCTGAAATGTCCTATCACCAAGTTGCACATTTTTCCAAAGAGTTTTGGAACCTTATTTATATTTCTTAAGATTGAGACAAAATAGGTGCCTTGAGGATGAAGTACTAGTTAAATCATAAAATAAATTATACAAAAATTACCAGGGGTCTAAAATATGATTAAAAGGCCACCACGAAGATTTCATCTTCATCCAAGATCATTTGTGCATGTAAATATCTCTTAAAAGAAGTTTACCTAAAGGGGTTATGACCTAATTTAGGGGGAATAAATTCTCCTAAAATTCTCTCAAAATTCCCTAGGGCATAAATACATCCCATGAACATATCTCCTAGGTTCCATGGCCATTCTATAGCTTTTGACCACATGTCCTTCACAAAGCTCTATCTGCACCCCAAGGGGTAAGACTAGGGTCCTAGGGCATATCCACCTCTACACCACCCCACCTTACTCATGAAGGTGTTGTAGGTGATCTTAAACCAGTGGCCAAGGTTTCAACTCATGGTGATGAGTTCTGACCACCATACCCCAAGATAAACACCATGCCCTAACTTTGACCCAATTTCACCTAACTTGGGTTGACAAATTACCCAACCAAATCAGTCCCAATTCGGCTGAGATTTTTACCAGGGTCATATGATAACCATAAGAAGTACTCACCAAAATTTGGAGGGCATTGGAGGTCATTTGACCTAATAAATAATTAATATTTGATTTATGAAAGTATTACAAAAACCTTAGAAAGTGGTTCTCCTAAAATTCCCATCTTTGGGTATGATGTGTGGGTAGGTGTAAATAGCCTATGTTTCAATTTTCAAGTCAATCCCATAACCCAATCAAAAGTTATTCAAGAAATGGTGGCTGTCCTACACTAGGGACCAGTCTTACCAAAATGGACCTACAGTGAGCTACAAAACTTGTTTTGGGGTGAAATCAATTTTAAAATAAAGTTGACTCCAAGAACTACAACTTTGGTCTTGACCACTTTTTCATTTGAGGGGTTCTAGTATTTTTAATAATTAAAATGAAATACTGCAGCAAGTATGACAAAATGTGTTGGAACAAGTCTCTGCGTTCGACGAAATCCAATCTGCGCTCGATGAACGCCGTGCTTCAGTTCGACAAAATCAGTTCTATAGCCAGTTCAGCAGATTACCTCTTCGTTCGACGAACTCCGGGTTTAGTTTGACGAACTCAACTATTTATTCGGTGAATTAATTCCGTTCGACGAACTCCGGGTTCAGTTCGACGAACACCAGCGTGTGTCAGACAAATGAATTTCGTTCGACGAACTCAGGCTACAGCTCGACGAATTTCTTCTACATTAGATCGACGAATAAATGAAATAACGATATAACATAATTATTTAATATGAAGATCTTGCACAGATCTTGAAGCAGAACGGACGACATCCGTTTGTCTTCTTCCTCTGGCCGACGACCAGGATTAACTGCACCTGGAGCTCCTTCATCCTTGTTTTGCTGGCCACCTAAGCGCCGCCCTGGCCGGCCAATGCCACCACCACCTTCGTTGAGGTGGTGGCCGACGATTTGCGGTGGTTGGCCGGCCGGAGGTGGCCGGAATAGGGGTATGGAGGCGGGATTAAAGCTCCAAAACGGAGCTCATGGCCTACCCAATTAGGGTCCAATTGGCCCCAATCCTTGCAGGCAACCTGATGGGATCTATCCACAGAGAGAGAGGAGAAGAACCAGACCTTTAAACGAGCTCGAGGGTGGTTGTTTCCCGGATTTGCCATGGCCGCCCCTTCAAGTTGTGCTCCTTGCCGATCTCTTGATTCTCCACCAAATGCAACGATCTAGGAATCGATTTCAACTGATATCCCCCTGTTGAAGGTGATGGAAGGGTCAATTTGAGGAGGGAAAGGCTTAATGGTGGAGTGCCATTAATGGCCATTTTGGTTTCACTTGAAACCTCTTGAATCCTCCACCGGATGGCATTGGAAAGGTTGTAATACATCTTAGAATTCAATGGGGATATGAATATAGGGTGTGGGGAGATGAATGGGGGTCAATTTGCCTTGAATGCCATGAATTCACCTTGAATGACCACTTTCTCTCTCTTCAAATTGGGGGAAACTCCCAATTTCTCACTCCTAGTCACCCCCTCTAGGAATTGGATGTCATTTCATGTAATTTCAGTGGTGACTAATAATTTGGGCCATTGAAATTGGGCTTAGCCCAAAGGGATTGAGCTTTGGGCTTAATTAACCAAATTTGGGCAATATTGACCAAGTGTTGACTTTGGTCAAATTGGTGAAATTAATTAGGCCCAATGGGTCAATGTTGACCCATTGGCCTCCCTTAGTGACCAATGGAACTTGGGGAAAGTCAATTGGTCCAATTGAACCCTAATTGACCCTAAATATGGTGGTTTGACTTATTTGAGGCTAGGTTGACTTTGGTCAATTTGGCCTCTTTGGTTGACCCCATTGGGTCCTAAATGCCCTAAGGGATCCTCCAAAGGGTTAGGTGTGCTATGGTGGGGTCAAAGGGTCAAGGTGCGGACCTTAAGTCCAACCCTATGCTTGTTAACTGGAAATTACTATTTGTAGACCGCTGTGGTTTCCTTCTTCCTGGCTAAGGCCAAGTGGTCTCTTCAAGCTTCCTAGGGTTTTGTCATGACCTAGTCATGACAAAACCACTCTAGGGGTATAGTTGTTTGTGGGATGTTACAACTTCTACTTCGAGGAGGTCACAATTATCTTATCTAAAGATTTTTTAGGGTTTATCTTTCTTAACTAAAAGAGATAAATTGCAAACTAAAGTAAGATTTAGATGATGGTTAAAAGGATTAGTGCTCAATCTAAAATCACCTTGGAGTGAGAATAATCAAGAGAAGATTAAATAAATTTAATTCCTTTTAAGTAAACTACTTGATAGTGGAGGTTCCCGAAGCTTGAACATGCCTCTCTCGAGGGAAATGCCTAACTAAGTTTAGGAAAAATCAACCGAATTCTCGTTCAATAATCGATTATCTAAAACTTGCTTTACATTGTGAACCCCACTATTGGATTTTACTTAAATCCGAGAGATTTATGTCATCCTCTCTCGAGGGGTGCATGCAACTCTCTTTACCCCTTAGTGATCGATTCATACTTTGAGTCTCTCGACTAGCTAAGTATGAAAACCTAAGTGAAAACCATATAAAGAAAATATGGTCTCACTAATTAAAAATCAAGGGTAAATCAAATGAATACAAAAAAAGGAAAAAAGAGAGCTAGAAGGTCATAACTTGATTATCTCATCCTCAGATCATTTCGATCGAGCACTAATGAAAGTTAGTTAATCATGGTGGAGTGGAAAAACAGAGAAAAATAAGATTGCATGAAAGGAAAAACTAACTAAGATAGAATGAGAAGTGAAGAAAAACAAGCCAAATTTTATTAAAACTAAAAGCGATTACAAGACTTAAGGAAGATTACAATGCTAGAAAAATAATGGTTACAAGCTTACACTAGACTATTGCATAAAAAGAAAACTAGAACATTACTTGAAGGGAAGAGATAGAGAACATGAAAGGGAAAAAACATGAAAAAGCATGAAAAAAGCAACTATCCGCTCTAGCAGCACCTCCCCCTCTCCAAAATATCTGAACTCTGTGACCAAGGGCGTCTAATTACTATTCTACGCAGCTAGGACATCGACATGGGGCATGCGTGACGGCGCAGTAAAAATCAGACATTACACGGCCGTGACTTGGAGGTCACGACCGTGTACTTGGTTGGATTCATTTAATGCAGCATGTGCGTGATTAGAGGCGCGATGAAAGACAGAGATCATGCGGTAGAGTCACGACCTTGACTTTCATGGATACGGGCATGACTTGAGTCAACTTTGCACGTCATCATCATCTGGACACGGTAGCAGCGCTGAGTCATCTTCAAGTTGACACGCCCTTGGTCACGGGCGTGACTGAGGGTGTGACATGATTAGTCGAGATGATTTGCTTGATCCGTCGAGACGTCGAGAAGAAGAGTACACATGCATGACCAAGTACACGGCCTTGGTCACAGGCGTGACCGAGGGCGTGACATGACAAATTCGTTGGGTCATCTTTTGAAATTCGCTGAGAGCTGGAAATTGGCATTTGAGCTGACATGCCCCTGGTCACGGGCCCGAGGGCGTATAATGCAAAATTGACCGATTTGTCCCAAAAATCTGCAAAATTACAAAAATGCTAAATTAGGTTCAATTTCAAGAAAATGTCTATTTATAAGCTAATATTGACATGAAAAGAGAAATTCCTATTAATTAACTACTAAAATCTATAATAAAAATTCAAATAAAACATACTTATCAAATACCCCCATACTTGAGCTTTTGCTATTCCAGAGCAAAAGTATGAGACAAATTCTATAAGACATTAATATAATTTTTAATTGAAACTAAAATTTCATTTAGATCAAAAGTAAAGTTAAGAATAAATTCTAGGAGTAATTAAGTCCTAAATTATGATGATGATTTGAAAAGAGGAGGAGTGTTTAGGCAAGGACTTCTCAAGATAATTAATTAGCAAACAAAATTATTGAAATTATAAAACTAAATTAGATTAAAATTATAAGAACTCTATCTTAAAAGAAACTTAAGAAAAAATAACCTACTAAATATTGCTCTCTCCATAATTTAAATTATATCTAGATCAATGATATTTGTTAGGGGGGGGGGGGGGGTTCACAAAATTTGGCAAAAGAAGAGATCTTTGAATGGAGGTGATGGATTTTATTCTCTCACCATACTATTTTTTTCTTTCTAATTGTATATGTTTAGGAGTAATGAATTTTATCCTCTTACTACATGCCATATAATATTTTAAAATTCTCTTCTAATAAAAACCCAAAATGTATATGTTTAGGAGTAATGAATTTTATCCTCTTACTACATGCCATATAATCTTTTAAATGATTTTGGGTGCATATGTTTAGGGAATAATGATTTTTTCCTCTTATTCCCATGACATTTGATCATTTTGTAAAATCTTTTTCTTAGGCCAACAAAGGGGGAGGGTAGGGAAAAAAATTCTAGCTTATAAATTAAATTATATTGAGAGCAGATTCTAGTAAATTTAAATTTCCTAAGATCTAAAAAGCTAGAAGAAAATATAATAGAAATCTAAAGATGTTGAGCAAATTTATTACAAAACGAAGCCATTTAAAAAATAAAAAGAGAAGTCATGCTAAAAAAATTCTCTAATCAAGCTACAATCATAAAATGATAAGATTACATAAAATTTAAATTTAACAAACTATGATAAACAAAATTTTAGCCAATTAAAAACATAAAAATGCTTATAATTATTCTCAACCAGATTTCTAATAAATCACAAAAACAACAAGTAGGGGCTTTATAAAATTTGTGTTTTTTTTGTTCTAAGTTTTTCATAATTTTTTTGGAATTTTTGATATTATCTTTTTATTATTATTTTTAGTAATAAAAGTAAAGAAACTAGTTTTAATCCTAACATTTTTTGTTAACTCTTGGACTTCCCGAGGTATACCTCATGAAGGGTTCTCAATGGTACTAGGAGGTGTGATGGGATGATAGCCCAAATGTCCATTTCCAAGATTTAAATTTTCGATTATCTAAATTTTTTGAATTTTTAGGTTTTGATAGTGCTTGAATAAAAGAAGACATAAGAAAATATTTTTTTCTTAAAATTTTCTAATAAAAAAAAACTACATTACACCGCCATACTTAAAGTTAAACATTGTCGCCAATGTTTAAAACAAAGTATGAAGAAATAAGAAGATGAAAAAGAAAACAAAGTGCGAGCTAAAACAAAAAGGAAGTAGAGGCTAAAAGGGCTTCCCTGGTTATGGAGATGCGGGGGAAGCGGGGGTTACCTACAAAACATGTTAAAATAAATACAAAAGCAACAAAAAGATAGCTTTGGGGTGCCTCCCAAAAGCACTTTGTTTAAGGTCACGTAGCTTGACCCAATTGGCGATCACGTTATAGGTGGAAGAATTATTGAATCACTCTTTTTGTTGGACAGATCTCCTGGAAGATACAACTTAATGCGGTGCCCATTTACTTTGAAGGAACCTTTTTCTGGGTGGGAATTGAGAATCGTCCCATATGGCAAAACCTCTTTAACGATAAAGGATCTGGACCATCGAGATTTTAGCTTTTCCGGAAAAAGGCGAAGACGAGAATTATAAAGGAGGACGAGATCGCCCGACAAAAAAGTTTTTGGAAATTTTATATGTTTATCGTGGTAAAACTTTGTTCGCTCCTTATAGAATTTGGTACTCTCGTATGCATTCGCTCGCCACTACTCTAGCTCGTTCATTTGAAATTTTCTTTGTTCGACCACTAACATAGAATCGAAGTTTAAAAATTTAAGCGCCCAAAATGCGCGGTGTTCTAATTCGACCAGAAGAGGGCAAGCCTTGCCGTAAACCAATCGATAAGGTGTACAACCGATAGCGGTCTTGTACGCCATTCGATAGGCCCAAATTGCATCATCGAGCTTAAGCGCCTAATCCTTCCGATTAATAGAAATAGTTTTTTCTAATATCCGCTTTAATTCTCGATTCACGACTTCTACTTGGCCGCTCGTTTGCGGGTGATAAGCAGTGGAGAGTTTGTGCGTGACACCATATTTTGCTAAATTTTTTGTGAATTGGCTATTGCAAAAATGGGTGCCTTGATCACTAACTATAGCGCGCGTCGTGCCAAATCGAGAGAATAATTTTTTTAAGAAATTTATGATGACTCTCGCATGTTGGTGGTGAGAGCTTGTGCTTCCACCCACCTCGACACGTAGTCGACCACAAAGAGAATGTATTTGTTTGAAAAAGTGGGAGGGAGAGGACCAACAAAATTGATACCAAAAAGGTAAAAAATTTTGCATTCTAATAAAATATTTTGGGGCATCTCATCCCGTCCGGAGAAGTTCCCCAACCACCGGCAGCTACACAAGTGTTCACAAGGGCGTGAGCATCTTTAAAGAGCGTGGGCCAATAAAAGCCCGCCTCCAGAGCCTTCCTTGCGGTTCGCTTGATAATGACCACCGGTTGGTCCCTCGTGGCAATGCCGTAAAATTTTAAGACCTTCCTCGCTCGAGACACATCTTCTCACTACCTGATCCGCGCAGACACAGAATAGAAAGAGGTCCTCCCAAAAATAATTCTTTAAATCCGAAAAGAATTTCTTCTTTTGCTGACTCGAGAATTCTTTTGGAGGACCCGGGCTACTAGATAGTTAGCCAAATCCGTGAACCAGGGGGTGGACGATGTCATTATATTTTTGAGAGCAAGGATGCTCTCTTTAGAGAATTATCATTAATATCGGCTTCTACTAATGCTCCCATTGCAGGATTTTCTAATCGGGAAAGATGATCGACCGCCAAGTTTACAGCTCCCCTTTTGTCCCAGATCTCTAAATAAAACTCCTGCATGAGGAGGATCCATTGCAAGAGATGGGTTTGGCATCCGATTTACTTAAAAGATATCTATGAGCAGAGTGATATGTGAAAATGATTACTTTTGAGAGAATGATGTACGACCTAAACTTATCAAAAGAAAAAATGATTGCTAGAAGCTCCTTCTCGGTAGTGGTGTAATTTGCTTGTGCCGACATGAGTGTCTTGCTCGCATAATAAATTGGGTGGAAATACTTACTCACCCACTCGACAAATACGGTGCCTACTGCAATATCACTCGCGTCGCACATAATTTCAAATGGTAGCGACCAATGCGGTGCGACTAGAATTGGGGACTTTATAAGCTTTGCTTTTTATAATTTTAAAGGCCAAATGACATTCGTTGTTAAAAAGGAAAGAATATTCTTTTTTGAGAAGATTGGTTAACGGCTTCGTGATTTTAGAAAAGTTTTGAATAAAATGTCGATAAAACCCTGCGTGGCCTAGGAAACTTCTAATTGCTTTTACATTCGTTAGAGGGGGAAGTTTTTTGATAACTTCGATCTTGGCCATGTCGACCTCAATCCCCTTGCCCGATATTTTATGGCCAAGGACTAATCCTTCTTTTGCCATAAAATGACATTTCTCCCAATTGAGGGTTAGATTTGTTTCCTCACAACGTTGTAGCACACGCTCAAGATTTTTTAAACAACTTTGAAATGAATTTTCGAAGACGGAGAAGTCATCCATGAAACCTTCTATCACTTCCTCTACTAACTCGTCGAATATCGTCAGCATAAATCTTTTGAATATAGCCGACGCGTTACAAAGACCAAATGACATCCTTCGATAAGCAAAGGTTCCAAAGGGACAAGTGAATGTTGTTTTCTCTTGGTCCACGGGCAAAATAGGGATTTGAAAATATCCTGACAAGCCATCGAGAAAATAATAGTAGGAGTGACCTGAAAGGCGTTCTAAGATTTGATCGATAAAGGGCAACGAGAAGTGATCCTTACGAGTGGCATTATTTAGTTTTCGATAATATATGCACATCTGCAAACCCGTAACGGTACGGGTTGGGACCAATTCGTTGTTTTCATTTGCTATTACCGTTACGCCGACTTTCTTTGGCACGACTTGTACTGGGCAAACCCAAGTACTATTCGATATCGGGTAGATGATGAAAGTGCACAGTGTGCCTATGAGTATTCTCTAGAGTGGGGGTGGATAGAGTCTTAAATATTTTCTACCCTAATTATGCACACACAATAAGCAATTCAAAGACAGAATAATGTAAAGACAGATTGCTGGAAAAATATACACAGAAAACTGAAATAGGGACATCACAGAAAATCAACACATAGAGGACATATGAATTTTAATAGAGGTTCCCCAAAATGTGGCTACTCCTCTCTTCTACCTCCATGGTAGGATTGCACAACCTGTGCTTGAGTTTTTTGATAAGGAGAATCTTAGAACCATTGAGTCTTTTGATAAGGAATCTCTTAGAACCACTGAGTCTTTTGATAAGGAGACGCTTAGAACCACTGAATCCTTTGAAAAATGGATTAATAAAACTCTTTTACAGTTTGAAGAATAAGGGAGAAGAATGAGTGAAGAGGGAGAATAGAATTCTGCTTTCAGAATTCTTCAGAAGCAATGAGCTGCAGCTTCTATTTTTCACTGGATCTAAATAAGATGATCCCTTGCTTATGATTGTGATGATTGCAAGGGTTATTTGCTTGATCCTAATTCTCTGATCACTTCTTATAATCTAGCTGCTGTGTGATGAAGAAGAAGAAGCAACTATGTATTCTTCTTTTGTTGTGCAGAGGGAGCACTTATTTTTTTGTCTAGGGTTTCAGGAGAGGGAAGAAGAAGAAGAAGCCTTTTCGACAGCTGAATAATAATGTGATCAATCCTCTTGTTTTCTTCTCCTCTTCAACATACTTATTCTGTATGATTGGGTTTTGAATTTCTTTCCCCTTTTAGGCTGTCCTGAAAAGGAATTCTTATTGTACATTTGATTTGCCTTTATTATTTTGGTCCCGACCCGTTCATCAGATTTGAATACCTTCCAAGAATGTTTTTGCTGTGTCCTGGAATACTCCATTCCATTCTTGGCAATAAACCAGCCATTGGAGAGCTGTCTTTAGCTTTGTGGACCTTCTGAAAAGGTGTTAAAAGGACAACAGAAAAGCTTCCTTTTCAGACTGTATTCGACGCAACGTTGAAATGAATTTCTTTCTTATCAACACACCTCTGAGTTCTTATAAGAGTAGCTTCGAAATCCTTCATAGCTCAGACTGAACTCAGATGTCGACGTAGCATCGAATTGACTTCCTTTTTCTCGACGCACCTCTGAGTTCTTATTGAAGTGTCTTTAAAATAGTTCTCAGCTCTGAATGAACTCAGATGTCAACGCTATGTCGAATACTTCTCGACGTATCCATCTAGTTGGAAGTTTGAACTTGGACTTCATCTTCTGCGTCGAGTTGAAATAGAAGTTTGGTCGACTTCACCGATGGCTTCGACAAGCTCTTCCTTCTATGTCTAGTCGCTTTCGATGTTGCGTCGACACGACTTATACTTTGACAGACTGATTAAGTTGATATGACTTCTAGTCAGAGTTGCGTCGACATCAAGTCGAAGTTGTGTCGACTTTCATTTGACGTAAGTCTTAACTTAACTAACTTTTTGATTATCTTGACCTGGTCTTGACACTCCAAGGTGAGTGTGATAACCTAAGACATCTAATGACCATTTTACCCTTTTCATACAATGATGGTAATACTCCTAGGAAATAAAATCACCTATAAATAATTTCTTAAGTTAAATCAAAAGGAGATTTCCCAACAATCTCCCCCTATTTATCTTAACAAATTTTACAGATTGTTTAAAGTTATTTTACACATACTTTG
Source organism: Dactylorhiza incarnata (assembly GCA_033032865.1). NCBI lineage: Eukaryota > Viridiplantae > Streptophyta > Magnoliopsida > Asparagales > Orchidaceae > Dactylorhiza > Dactylorhiza incarnata. The sequence continues at coordinate 861,638 of JAWHQI010000330.1, read as the reverse complement.
ACATAAATTTTAATACAAATAATTATACATATACAATAAAGACAGAAAAGTATAATAGACTGAAAAACATCTAATTGATATAACTGAATGTTTATCAGAGTTAATTAGCCAAGTCATGATTTACTTTTTCTTTCTAAGGAAGGTTGACATGGCCTCATAGACCTTTCTGGATTTCCTCTCCATATATTTGTAGTTTGCAGGAATGGCTTTCTCTGGATTCTTCTGGATTCTCTTATGTCCATTAAACAGTTTTTCTAGATCAGTTTCTATTTCAGAATACACATCACTATACTTGGATCCCATACTGAAGACTTTAGTAGTCAGCAAGTTGATTTCTTCCAGATCTATATCCTCTGCATCAGGGTCTGGTACTATGAAGGTTGACTGAGGGATGCCTGAAACTGGAGCTGTTTTAAATGTGATCTTTATTTTCTTCTGATATGGCAGGTCTTCTAAATCTTGACTGATTCCAAGGCCTTTTGTACCTTGTTGCCCTTTCTCATCCCTGAATTTATCCTGAGTGTTCTTTGCAGTATATTTAAAGAGATCAAATAGAGTGATAGGATTCTGGATTGTCTCTTCTAATTGTTCTCCACAACCTCTTCACCCTTCTTCAACCTTTCAATGAATAGTCTTCTCTTTTCTTCAAGCTCTCTTTGAGAAGATTCAAATTCATATGTATCTCTTTCTCTGATTGAATCTAGGGCACTGTCAAGTCTTAGATCAATATGCTTCTTCATTGTATTTTCAGGAATTTTAACTTTCTCAAAAGTTTTGTAATAAGATATGTCCTTTTTGTACATTTTCTTTCCTCTTTTGTATACCTCTCCCAGATGGGTATATTTCTTCCATATCCTCTTCCTCTTCCATCTCTTCCTCTGAAATTTCTTCCCTGACCCGTTCCTTTGTATGGAGGTCTTCCTCTGAACATAGGAGCTTGGACAATTGAAGTGGGTGCTGGAGTAGGATCAGGAGGGAGCTGAGCTGGTGGTGGTGGAGATGACAGAACAGATTCGGGGACCTGGCCAGCAGGCTTGACTGGGGATGGTGCTATTGTAGATTCTTTAGAGTAGGTCCAGAAACCTTGCGTCTCAGGAATGGATAGTTCAGTGGACTAATTTTGCTGTTGCATAATCTTTAAGTAGCCATTGTCATCTGAGAATAGGTCAGTCTCCCCCTGTTTTGATGAATCCCCCTGTATTAAAGGCAGGGTTCTTGGAGGATTGGAAGATGCTGGGAGTGGAAGAAACTTGGAAGTGATGGAAGGTTCTCCTTCAGAAACAAAGGACAAGGGGAGAGCTGTAGTGTATACTAAGTCTTAAGGTGGCCTGCTGATACACTTCCCCCTTCTTTATATCGCTGAGAAAGGATATAAAGCATCAGTAGGAAATTCTAACGATCTGATTTCTGTATCAATTGCCTTTATTTGAGCAGTTAGGTCTCACAACCTTTTGTGTTGAGCACACAACTTTCGATAGCAGTCTTCCAAAAAATCAAGATAGAGAGAACTTAATTGAGATAGCAAAGTTTCTAGAGCTAGATCAATTGCTTCGAAAAAATCTCTTTGACTTGGAGGAGACGCCATTGATGTCCTATGAGTACCTGCACTGAAATAGAAAGAGAGAAGGAGAAAGGAAGTTGGAGAAGTGCGAGAGGGAGATAATTCAAAAAGCACAGTAAAGCCGAATGACTGAGTTGGTTTGAGTAGACGAATCATCGCAACTTAGGGTTATACTCAAAGCACCGTCGAAAAGAAATGAATTCAGCACGCCAAAACATGTTTCTTCTTGAAGTAGTCTGGGCGCGCTTTGCAAAGTTGATGGAACATCGAGTAGAAATCTACGTGGCTCTAAATATAGTCGACGACTATGATGTCGACGTAAACATCGATATATATTCGACGCTACGTTGAGTGCTATTCGAATGAACTATCCCATTCATCTCTCGAAGCTGACGTCGAATAGAAATTGATGGTGTGTCGATTTTTGGTTGACCCAGATCTTATTTAAACAATTATATTTTTCTTACAGTTTGCTATTTTTCATAGCAATACCTTTAAAAAAGTTTGAATACATAATAGAGGTGTCCTAGAGGGCTCCATGAAGCATTACCAGTGCATTGATGAAGAACTTGTGCTTACTTTCATCAAGTGGCTTAGTGAAGATGTCAGCCCTTTGAATATCAGTGGAAATGTATTGAAGATTGATCTTACCCTATCTCTATGTGCTTAGTTCTGCTGCGGAGAACAATATTGGAAGCTACAGAAATAGCACTAGAGTTGTCACAAAATATTATGTAATTGACAAGAGAAAAGTTGTAGTCTAACAACTGATTTTACATCGACAGTATTTGTAAGCTACAGCTTCCTGCAGCTATTTACTCAGCTTCAGTTGTAGAAGTGGAGACTGTGGTTTACTTCTTGCTAAACCTTGAGATCAGTCTACCACCCAGGAATTGACAAGTTCCTGAGGTGCCTTTCTATCCAGCCTGCATCCAGCATAGTCTGCATCTGAATAACCAACTAAGTCAAATCCAGACTCTGCTGGATACCACAAGCCAAGTTTAGGTGTACCCTTTAGATATCTGAGTATCCTTTTTATAGAACTCATGTGGGATTCCTTGGGGTCAACCTGAAACCTAGCACATATATAGGTAGCAAACAATATATCTGGTCTGCTAGCTGTCAGATAGAGAAGAGAGCAAATGGCTGCTCTGTAGTCTTCTGATCAAAGGACTTACCCTTTTCATCTCTATCTAAAACAACATTAGTAGCCATGGGGGTTTTCATGACAGGAATTTTCCATCCCAAACCTCTTGATGAGTTCTCTAGTATACATGGATTGGGATATGAAAATGCCATCTGCATTCTGCCTTTCTTAGAGGCCTTGGAAATAGGATAGTTCCCCCATGCTAATCATTTCAAATCTTGACTGCATTAGGTAAGCAATCCTTTTGCATAGTGATTGATCTGTTGACCTAAATATAATATCATCTACATATATCTGTACTAGTAATAACTGATTCTTATGTGCTCTTGTGAAGAGTGTTTTATCCACTTTCCCTCTTTCAAAGGAGTGTTCCAGAAGGAAGGTGGATATGGTCTCATACCAAGCTCTTAGAGCTTGCTTGAGGCCATATAATGCTTATCTAACATATATACATAGGAGGGAGGAGATGGATTGACAAAACCTAGGGGCTGCTCCACATACATTTTTCCTGAAGAGTTCCATTTAGGAATGCACTCTTCACATCCATCTAATAGACTTTAATCTTCATGTGTGCAACATATGCAAGGAACATTCTAATGGCCTCCAGTCTTGCTACCGGAGCAAATGTCTGGTTGAAGTCAATCCCCTCCTCTTGCCTATATCCTCGGGCCACTAGTCTGGCCTTGTTCCTGACTGTGACTCCTGTTGAATCCATCTTGTTTTTGAATACCAATTTTTTTCCAATGACTGGGTAATTCCTTGGTCTCTCAACCAATGTCCAGACTTTGTTTCTCTCAAATTGGGTTAGCTCTTCTTGTATTGCAGATATCCAGAGAGGATCACTGTCCGCTTCTTCAAACTTCTTAGGTTCATATTGAGAGAGAAAACACTATATCATTGTTTCATTTGTTAGCTTATTCCTTATCTTCACTCCAACTGTCAAATCTCCTATAACTTGTGTTGGAGGATGATCCTTTAGGGTCATCCTGGTTCTTATTGAGTTATTAAGGAGATTCTCTCCTTCCTGAAGATCCACTTATTCATTGACAATGGGAGCACCATCATCATTCTTTAGAATGATCTCAGTGGCCAGTTGTTCAGGTGCTGTAAGTTCCTCTTCAACAGCTGTAGAGTCTTCATCTGAATCAGTGTCCACTTTCTGTTTTCCTTTGTCTTGAAAGAATGATGAATGATTCATGATGCTGAGCCTTTCAATTTGCTCTGCTAGTTGGTCTTTTCCTGCAGAATAGTGCTAGTGGAAGTTTCCTTCCCCTTATAAAATATGTTAGCTTCATCAAAGACCACATGCACAGACTCCTCAATCTTGAGGGAGCTTTTATTATAGCACCTATAGGCCTTGCTTGATTAGGAATATCCCAAAATATTCCATCATCAGCCTTCTTGTCAAATTTGGCAAGATGTCTTTTCCCATTGTTGAGGATAAAGCAAGTACAACCAAAGATCCTAAAGTAAGTGACTATAGGTTCCTTTCCCATCAATAAATCATAGGGAGTCTTCAAATTTGTGTTGTGAATGAGACTTCTATTCAAAACATAGTTGGCAGTATTCACTGCCTCAGCCCAAAAGGACTTTGGCAAATTAGATTCAGCCAATAATGTTCTTCCTGATTCAATTAAAGTTCTTTTTTTTCCTTTCAGCCACCCAATTTTGTTGGGGGGGGGGGGGGGGGGGGGTTCTAGGAGCTGAAAAGCTTTGTCTTATCCCTTTATCCTCACAGAGTCTACACATTAACTGATTTTCAAACTCAGTACCACGATCACTTCTGATCACAGCAAACCTGAGTGTTGAATTCAGATTGAATCTGTCTAATGAATCTTGAGAGGATCTTGAAGGTGTCTGACTTAGCTTTTAGAAAGAACACCCAACTGAATCTAGAAAAGTCATCAGCAATGACTAGAGTATATGACTTACCTGCTAAGCTCTGAGTGGAGATAGGATCAAATAGGTCCATGTGCAACAGGTATAGGATTCTGGGGGAATCATTCTTGCCAATTGGTTTGAATGATGATTTGATCTACTTTCCTAGTTGACAGGCTCTACAGGGATGGTATTTATTAAACTTACCTGTTGGTAACCCTCTAACTAGGTTAAGCTTAGAGAGTTTATCAATGGTCTTAAAATTAAGATGACCGAGTCTCCTATGCCGCAACTCATTGTTTTATAATTGAGAGTTGAATAAGCAGATCTCTGACTTAGTATACTCAAAGTCTACTACATAAACCTTACCTTTTAGAAGGCCAGTCAACACAATTTGATAAGTTACAGAGCTAACTATAGGACATAAAGACTTAGTGAATACAACTTTGTATTCACCATCACAAAGCTGAAAAATAATAATTAGATTATGTTGAAGTCCTTCAACATAAGCTACCTTAGAGAAGGAGACTTCCCCAATCCTAAGCAAACCATATCCTTTTGTTTGACCAGAATGGGAATTCCCAAAAATTACCTTAGGCCCTTCCTTAGTCTTGTAGTTGTCCAACAATTCTTTTGCTCCATTCATACGCATGGAGCATCCACTGTCCAGATACCAATGCTGTTTTGTGGTTGAACAATCTCCTTTCTGCACATGAAATCAGATATTAGCATAGACTTGTTGGGGTCCCTTAATTCTATCATCATATGGAGTTATGAAAGAATAAGATGGTCTTTCAGTATACTCCTTAAGGTGAAGAAGTGTTGCAATGTTAAGCCAGCAATGTTTGGCTATGTGCCCAATCTTAGAGCAACAGAAACATCTAGGAATGTAAGTAGGGAGAGATTTAGGTGGCTCAAAATTTCTTGCTAGAAACATGCGTCGATAAGAAATCGATGCATCTTTATAGTTGCGTAGAGTGTAATTCGACGTGTCTGCATAGTTATGTCGATAATAATTCGATGCAGAATATTGGTTGCGTCGAATATAATTCAACGCACCCTCATACTTGCTTCGAGTTGATGTCGATGTTTATGCTGAACTCCATTGAGTTGCATTCGACTCATCTTTAAAACTCGGTCGAGTTCTAGTTGATGTATGATTCTTTTTATTAAGATTTTAATAATTTTTGTTTTTTTCTAAGGGTTGTTTACCTAGAATTCCTGTTTGATTAGTAGTGTTTACCCTATTGAATGTAGTGAGTTTATTAGGGTTATTATTTTGTCCTTCACCTGATTCTAAGTTGTTATTATGTTGATTCATGCTAGACCTAATGAAAGTTATAGGATTTTCCCAAGCAAGTTTGCTAGGGATTAGTGAGCTAGTTGATGGTAGTGTTTCTAGATGAAGATGATCAAATCTCTTTGAGAGATTTTGTGAGATATCCTTAAGCTTTTGACTCCTTCCATTGAGTGAGTCCTTAAAGGCTTTTGCCTTTGTAAGTTCTTTCTCTATATCAAAATTTTCATTAACTAATGTGAATATTTCTTTTTCTTTCTTAAACACTTGACCTCTCAAATCATAGTTAACTTACTACAACATGTCTTTCCTAAGGTCTTCCAGTTTTATCATGATTAGGTTAAGTGCCTTTTGACGATTAATGTAATCTTGACAGAATTCTTTGAAACAATCTTTAAAATCTTCAGAAGAAAAGTGAAAATCATCAAAAATTGTTACCTGATTTTCAACATTAGAGTCTTATAGAGCCATTAAGCAGGCTTCTTCAGTTCCACACCTTCATCACTATCAGATGAGGAGGAGCTTAGGCCAGACTCTGAATCACTCCAGGTTTCAACAATGAAACCTTTTCCTCTTTTCTTATCCTTCCTCATGAATGATTTCTTTTTGTGCTCCTTCTTCTGCTTGTTGCTTTTGTTCTTTTCTTCTTCAGGACATTCAGTGGCAAAGTGTCCAGGTTTTCTGCATGAAAAGCAGATAATTTCCTGTTTAGGAGTTTTGTCAAACCTTGGTTTGCTTGAACTCCTCTCTTTCCTCCTGGAGTCCTCTGTCCAGACCCATCTCTTGAATCTTTTAGCCAAGAGATTGAACATCTCTTCTTCAGAGGTGGAGGGCTTTACTTCAACAGTCTTTAGTGCAAGTGTCCTTTCTTTAGGAGTTGAGATTCTCTTATGGGCTTCTGACTCAGCCCTGCTTTTTAGTAGAAGCTCATAGGACTTGAGCTTCCCTAGCAGAGCATCTATTGGTATTTCTCTGAGGCATCTAAAATCTCTAATAGCCCAGATTCTTGAATCCCATGTGCTTGGGAAGCACATGAGAAGCTTTTCATTAATTTATGTTAGAGAAATTTCTTTGTCAAGCCCTCTCAACTCATTTATGATAAAGATGAACCAGTCATACATATCAGCTATGCTTTCATCAGCCTTTTTCTTAAAGTTCTCATATTGGGATATGAGAAGGGACTTCTTGTCCTTTATTTCATCAGAGCTACCTTCAACTAATCTGGTAAGAGATTCCCAAGTTTCTTTGGCAGAGTTGCAATCAGCAACATTTTGAAATATGTCATCTGACATAGTTGACACCAAGATATTCATGGCTTTGGCATCACATGCCTTCACCTTCTTCTCAGGAATAGTACACCCTGCTATGGGGACTGCAATTTGTGTTACTGTCGCACTAGCATCCTTTCTCACTAGGACTGGGGGACCTGTAATAATGACATTAAAAATGTCTTCATCAATAGAGTTCATATACAACTTTATTCTAGCCTTCCAGAGTGTAAACTTATTTAGGTTACACACTGGTCATCTTGTTGATGCATAATCCTTAGAACTCATTTTCTTTAGAAAATAGTTTTGATTAATTTAAGATAAAAAATTGAGAGTAAGGAGATCTTTTGATCAAGGTGTTAACCTTTCAATGATCAACCTCCCTCTGATACCAATTGAAAGTGCACAGTGTACATCTGAGTATTCTCTAGAGGGGGGGGGGGGGTGAATAGAGATTTAAATATTTTCTACCCTAATTATGCACACACAATAAAAACACTAACTATTAAGCAATCAACAATCCAAAGACAGAATAAAATAAAGACAGATTGCTGGAAAAATAAGAACATAAAACTGAAATAGGTGATGAGTCCCAATTCTATACACATTTTCGGACTCATCTGGGCTTGTTTTCACGCACTTGCACTTCACTTCTAGTTCATTATTGCTTATATTTCACTTAATCACATTTCTACACGAAGTGCACTCGTTGGCCCGTTGTAGTGTGAAATTGTGCGCTTTATTGTTGGGGGCAAGCACAATGTGCTCCCCATTATTTTTATGCCTTTTATACTTGTGCTGGAGGTGTGTTCCCAGCGTTTGGATTTGTTGTGCAGGTGGGCAGATCGTCCATATTGCCCAGAATTCATCCTGTATGAATCACACAGTCGTGCATTTTACTTGACGCACGGTTGGCTGCGGTCGTGCGCTATGATCGGCTGGTCAATATGGTGATCTGCCCCGCTCGTGCATTTTCTTCACGCACGGTTTGCCTCAACCGTCCACGAACAAAATGCATGACCTCCTTTTGGTTGCCGGATTTCGAATTTTCTGAATTTACCCATGCATTTTTATGCACGGTCGGCTTCGACCGTGCGCGAGTAAAATGCACGGGTGCGCCTGCTTCGTCTTCTTGGCCTTTATGCTTGATTAATATCGCACGGTTCACGCACGGTCGTGCGTTCGACCGTGCGTGACCAAATTTCTGATTATTTTCTATAAAAGCGCAGATTTCTGCCCTAATCGGATCGACCTTTTTTCCGCGGCCAAGAGCTCCAGTTTCTCCCATTTTGCCGTTCCATCACCGCCCACCTTCGGGAGGAGCTCCGACCGCCATTTTCTTGCAAATCTCAAGCCGGAGCATTTTCTAGGCCTCCTCCATTGTTCGTGCACCTCCAAAGCTCCATTTTGAGGGATTCAGTGCTGCACTTTTGAGGTTCTCAGGTGAGATCGTTGCTAAAGATGATTGATGGAGAAGACGGGTATAATAGAAGAAGGTGACAACTCTTCCGGACCCCGGACGGTAGTTGGAGCCCGAGCTCGGACAAGGATTGACAACCCTAGATTCCGGCCGTGAACCTCCAATGAGTCTCCGTTCTTTGGTTGTAATCTCAACCCCCTTTATATTGTAGTGCTATTTTCATTTATCTTTTGGGTGTATGAACAATGTTTGTTAAACCTTGTTATGTTATTCAATATTTCATGTCTATGTGAAATCATTATGTGTGGTTTGTGCAAGTGAGGAGCGCCCCATTCCATCCTCCATCCCGCCGTCATGTTCGTGTGCCACACTAGCAATTGCTAGTGGCGTGCTTGTTGACGAGGTGCTTGCGACCCTCATTCCGCCGGTGTGACCCACTCCATCCGCAAGCCTACTCTTCCATCCACCTAGTGAAGTGTGGCATAGCAGCCCGTGTAATCCATTTGTCTAACGAAGCAGTGCGCTCAAGGCCTGCACAGTTCGATTCTGCTTGCCTACTCGTCCATCTGCCCTTGCGAAGTAGTGCGTTCAAGGCCTACGTAGTTTTCCATCCCTCTTGGCGAAGCATTGCATAGCGACATTGCATATGAGTAGTTGTAGTTGTTTTCTTTTATTTTCCAAAAGCCAAATAAACTCTCCCGCAATCCATCCGACTTAAGGACTTCAATCTCAAGTCCATCCTCAATAGTTAACTCCACGTTACTGTGTTCCTTCGAGATCGATACTTGGGGATTCACTCCCACATTTTATATTACTTGAATGATCGGTACACTGCCATTTCGTGCCGCAGTCTTGCTACCACCTATAGCGGTGTGCTGGATTTGTGCATCAAGTTTTTGGCGCCGTTGCCGAGGAACACAGACGTGTGAGTTTCATGTAGAGGGAGACAAGAGATAGTAGTTCTTCCAGTGTGTATAGCCGCCTTATTATTTTTGTTTGCTTTTTAATTATATATTGTCTGTTATTATTTCTTTCTCTCCTATTTTAAAAGTTGTTAGGCAAGTTTAATCCAAGGAGTTTTATTAGTTTGTGTAAATTTCCTTGCAAAGAATTTCAGTTTCGTTTTATCTGCTTTAATTATTGAAAATGTCGTCATGGGATATTTCTCCTAGCACTTACGATAAGATGGTTTATTATATAGACCATATGAAGGAGTTAAATGTTAGGCAGTGTAGGAACCTTATTTTCTTGTTGTGTCGAGGAGAGGGTCATGAACTGAGGGACTGTCCTAGTCTCTTCAATCCTGTCCGCCGCTCCTTCACTCATGACAACATTGTACCTGCCACTCATTCTTTACCCATGGAGGCAATCATTCCCTCTACCCCCATTCTTATTTCGTGCATAGACTCCTCACTCCCTGTGTTTGGCTTCACTCCTAGTGATGAAGATCACTCATCTGTTAGCCAACAAGGAAAGGAATGGGAGCTCCTTGATGCACCTGAGTGTGATGAGGAAAGTATTCTTTCCATTGGGGAGGCGTTAGCAGATCTTTTTGCGGAGGAACCAAATCTTTTTGTTCCTCTAGTTTCTTTGCAAGATTTTTCTACACACATTTTTTATGATCCTGTCGAAGTAATTTATGCTCACCCTTGCATGTCCTTCTTCTGGATGGTAGACGCTGCAGCTTTGTCATGATACACACGCCAATTTTCTAGTATGCTCACGTGCTGAGCATAGGGTACTCTCTTTCCCTAGACTTCATTTTGAACTTCATGGTTATATCTTGTGGTGGATTGTTTAGATTAAATCTGGGGGAGAGCTGTTGTATTTGTTACCCATTGCACGCACACATATTCTTATTGCATTCTAGGAGTACTTTTATTCAGTTTTATATTTGTTGTTTCATATGCACTGCACACTAATACACCCACTTGAGCGCGTACTCATCTGTATGCATGCTCTGAGTTGAATTTAATTCTTGTGCATATTTGGTAAAGTCTAGGTGCTGACTTAGGACTATGTAGCGGAGTAAAATGTTTACTCCAGTAGTGCTCCTAGTCGAGTGCTCAGTTGCATAGGAATTTGTGTAGATTAGACTTCTTTTTATACTTATGGTTTTATATTTTTCTATTAGTGTAAATGTTGTTTACTCTACTCAAATGGTGAATCCGGTGTGAATCAAATGGTAGCATAAGGATGTGTGTTAACGATCGCTAGACTCGTATTGCTTGAGTCGGGAGAAAGGAGAATCTTTCTCGGTGGCTAGAACTTGCCCCAAGCGATTCTTAAAATATTGGCATAGGATAGTTCTAGTGCGTGAGAATGACGTAGGCCGTATTTTGGCCCGGTTGAGCCTTTGTTCCATTCCTGATATCTTCTACCCTTGCTAGCCCCTTTGTGCCTACCCCATTCTTTTGGTTCAGCTCCACTATTGTTCACCAAAGCCTAAACTCCAATCCTAGTCGCACACCCAGATGCAAGCACTTTTTCTAAATTTTAAATTGGTGGTGTTGATTATGGAAATACAATGTGAAAGTATGGATGTGCATCTTTGAAAATTTGCTGAAATCACTAAAGAAAGAAAAGGAAAAAAAGGAGAAAAAGAAAAAGAAGTTAAAAGAAAAGAAAAAAGAGATGAGCTTAATTGAAAAATCTTTGTATATATTTATGATTGGAAGTAGGCGGTACACACACCCATGTTGTTAAGTTCAAGTCTGGGGGTGTGGTGCATCCATGTGTTTTGTAGCTGCTTGGATAGTGCTTTGCACTTGCTCATTTGGGTTTAGGTGTGCTCAGCCTTCATGTTTATCTTTGTTTACCTCACCATAACCCAAGCCCCATCCCTAACCTAAAGTCCTACTGACTCACGCCTTGAACCAATCTAGTGTCGTGGAGAGAATGTGACCGGGCGAGCTTATGGTCACCGACACCGATGGATTTCGGTGGAGTTTGTCCTGCACCCCAATCTTGAGCAATGCTCATATCAGCGCTTAGTTTACTTTCTCCGTATGCCTGACCGGATGATTCACCGTAGTTCACCATTTTGAGTAGTTGTAATATGATTTTACTCTTTTAAAAATCTATAAACTGTTTGTATAATAAGAAATCTTCTCTATTATTTTTCTTATGCACATGAGCATGCAACTTCGCATGGTACTCTGTATTATAATTTTGAGCCATCTACTTTTCTTTCCCCATTTGCTTAGAATTTGTTTGCTCGGGACGCCCAAACAGGTAAGTCTAGGGGTGTGATGAGTCCCAATTCTATACACATTTTCGGACTCATCTGGGCTTGTTTTCACGCACTTGCACTTCACTTCTAGTTCAATATTGCTTATATTTCACTTAATCACATTTCTACACGAAGTGCACTTGTTGGCCCGTTGTAGTGTGTAATTGAGCGCTTTATTATTGGGGGCAAGCACAATGTGCTCCCCATTCTTTCTATGCCTTTTATACTTGTTCTGGAGGTGTGTTCCCAGCGTTTGGATTTGTTGTGCAGGTGGGCAGATCGTCCATATTGCCCATAATTCATCCTGTATGAATCGCACGGTCGTGCGTTTTACTTGACGCACGGTCGGCAGTGGTCGTGCACTATGATCGGATGGTCAATATGGTGATCTGCCCCGCTCATGCGTTTTCTTCACTCACGGTTGGCCTCAACCGTGAGCGAACAAAACGCACGGCCTCCTTTTGGTTGCCAGATTTCGAGTTTTCTGAATTTACCCGTGCATTTTTACAGACGGTCAGCTTCGACCGTGCGTGAGTAAAACGCACGGGCGCGCCTGCTTCATCTTCCTGGCCTTTATGCTTACTTAATATCGCACAGTTCACGCACGGTCGTGCGTTCGACCGTGCGTGACCAAATTTCTGATTATTTTCTATAAAAGCGCAGATTTCTGCCCTAATCGGATCGACCTTTTTTCCGCGTCCAAGAGCTCCAGTTTCTCCCATTTCGCCGTTCCATCACCGACCACCTTCTGGAGGAGCTCCGACCGCCATTCTTGCAAATCTCAAGCCGGAGCATCCTCTAGGCCTCCTCCATTGTTCGTGCACCTCCAAAGCTCCATTTTGAGGGATTCAGTGCTGCACTTGTGAGGTTCTTTGGTGAGATCGTGGCTAAAGAAGATTGACGGAGAAGACGGGTATAATAGAAGAAGGTGACAGCTCTTCCGGACCCTGGGCGGTAGTTGGAGCCCGAGCTCGGACAAGGATTGACAACCCTAGATTCCGGCCATGAACCTCCGATGAGTCTCCGTGCTTTCGTTGTAATCTCAACCCCCTTTATATTGTAGTGTTGTTTTCATTTATCTTTTGTGTGTATGAACAATGTTTGTTAAACCTTGTTATGTTATTCAATATTTCACGTCTATGTGAAATCATTATGTGTGGTTTATGCAAGTGAGGAGCGCCCCATTCCATCCTCCATCCCGTCGTCATGTTTGTGTGCCGCACTAGCAATTGCTAGTGGCGTGCTTCTTGACGAGGTGCTTGTGACCCTCATTCTGCCGGTGTGACCCACTCCATCCGCAAGCCTACTCTTCCATCCGCCTAGTGAAGCGTGGCATAGCGGCCCGTGTAATTCATTCGCCTAACAAAGCAGCGCGCTCAAGGCCTGCACAGTTTGATTCTGCTTGCCTACTCATCCATCCGCCCTTGCGAAGTAGTTTGTTAAAGGCCTACGTAGTTTTCCATCCCGCGTGGCGAAGCATTGCATAGGAGTAGTTGTAGTTGTTTTCTTTTATTTTCCAAAAGCCAAATCAACTCTCCCGCAATCCATCCGACTTAACGACTTCAATCCCAAGTCCGTCCTCAATAGTTAACTCCACCTTACTGTGTTCCTTCGAGATCGATACTTGGGGATTCACTCCCACATTTTATATTACTTGAACGATCGGTACACTGCCATTTCGTGCCGCAGTCTTGCTACCGCCTATAGCAGTGTACTGGATTTGTGCATCAATAGGGACAACACAAAAAATCAACACATAGAGGACACATTAATTTTAACAGAGGTTCCCCAAAATGTGGGTACTCCTCTATTCTACCTCCTTGGTAGGTTTGCACAACCTGTGCCCGAGTCTTTTTATAAGGAGAATCTTAGAACCACTGAGTCTTTTGATAAGGAGACTCTTAGAACCACTGAGTCTTTTGATAAAGAGACTCTTAAAACCAATGAGTCTTTTGATAAGGAGACTCTTAGAACCACCGAATCCTTTGAAAGAGGGATTGATAAAACTCATTTAGAGTTTGAAGAATAAGGGAGAAGAAAGAGTGAAGAGGGAGAATAGAATTCTGCTTTCAGAATTCTTCAGAAGCAATGAACTGCAGCTTCTGTTTTTCACTAGATCTAAATAAGATGAACCATTTTCTTATGATTGTGATGATTGCAAGGGTTATTTGCTTGATCCTTATTCTTTGATCACATCTTGTAATCTAGCTGCTGTGTGATGAAGAAGAAGAAGCAGCTATGTATTTTTCTTTTGCTGTGCAGAGGGAGCACTTGTTTTTCTATCTAGGGTTTCAGGAGAAGGAAGAAGAAGAAGACTTTTCGACAACTGAATAATAATGTGATCAGTCCTCTTGTTTTATTATCCTCTTCAACATACTTATTCTGTATGATTGGGTTTCAAATTTCTTTCCCCTTTTAGGCTGTCCTGAAAAGGAATTCTTATTGGACATTTGATTTGCCTTTCTTCTTTTGGTCTCGACCCGTCCATCAGACTTGAATACCTTCCAAGAATGTTTTTGTTGTGTCCTGGAATACTCCATTCCATTCTTGGCAATAAACGAGCTGTTAGAGAGCTGTCTTTAGCTTTGTTGGCCATCTGAAAAGGTGTTAAAAGCACATAAGAAAAGCTTCGTTTTCAGAGAGTATTCGATGCAGCGTCGAATTGAATTTATTTCTTACCGACGCACCTATGAGTTCTTATAAGAGTAATTTCGAAATCCTTCTTAGCTCAGACTGAACTCAGATGCCTACATAGCGTCGAATTGACTTCCTTCTTATCGACGCACCTCTGAGTTCTTATTGAAGTGGCTTCGAAATAGTTCTCAGCTCTGAATGAACTCAGATGTCAACGTTGTTGGAGCTTATGTTCCACATCTCTTAGTTTGAGAATAACAAATCATGCTATGTATTTGATCTTGCTTGTGTTTATAGTGTGCATGTACTATAGTTAAATAACTCTATGAATAGGATGCTGATTGATGACGATTCTCTGAACAGAGAGCTAACGCCCCCACGTTATTAGTTAATGCCCCGCATTAACTTTCGTCGAGAAAGAATCCGTCGAGATGAAATGACGTCGAGAAGGAATCTGTCGAGAAGCTAAAGACAATACCACCGTTGGAGTTAACGCTCGCGTTGAGTCCACGATGTGCCATGATCCTAATGGTTGCACTATCTCAGCAATGACCGTACACGATCATTAATGCTGGCGTTAACTCTTAACGCCATGGGTTATCTCCTGTGTCTATTTAAAGACCTAATTTCATTGCTCAAAGTGACATACATTCAAGCCTTCATTCCGGAGTTCTGAGAGAGCATTTCATCCCAAATTCAGAGAGTACTCCCAACACCACCATTGAGTAACAAGAGTGAGAAGGAGATTTCCGACGGTCAAATTTAAAGATGGACGCTCGCTTCAACTCCGATGATGATCTTTGCGTGTCTTCAACATCTCCTTCAACATTCTTCAATATAGGGAGTCTTTTGTTCTGAATTTTCTTTTATCTTTTTATTATTTTCTTGTAACAGTAGTGAATTTGCCACCTTGTGTGTGGTGACTAGGCTGGGTTCAGGTTAGCGGGTAATTTGCCGCCTTGTGTGTGGAAACTAGGTCAAGGGTAGATCTAGGGTGTGGCTAGAGGCCTTATCTTGGGAAAGATAGACTATAGCCAACCGGTCCTTGGGAGAAGGACCGGTGAAGGATCAAAAAATGAATTTTACTTTGTCGCCTTTAATTTCAAGCATTATTGAAATTTTATCTTGTAATTCCCTTTTGAAATATAATGTTCATTTTCATTATCTCTGATTTTCTTGAATTGAATTTATTTAGGATTTCACAAGTAAAATAACTTTGTCATATTTCTGTGAAAATTATTTTCTGGAGACCTAACGCCCAGAGTTGACTCTTAACGCCTGGCGTTAGCAACATAATCAAAAAGTTTATGCTTTCTAAAAATCACTCAGTTTATCTCAAAAATTTATAAACCCCTTATTCACCCCCCTCTAAGGGCGCCATGAGATCCAACACTTGGTATCAGAGAGGGTTATTCCAAAATAGTTTGACAACTGGGAATAATAGCACATCATGATCATGCTTTTGTTAAGGGTCAAGGGATTAGTAGACCTCCCCTATTTGTTAGAACATGCTTTCCGCATCTCTTGGTTTTACAATAACAAATCCTATTGTATTTGATCATACCTGTTTTGTGTTTATAGTATGCAGGATTCTGTGCTTTCAAATCTCCATGGTGCTGTGTATTGTTGCTACCGCGCCGCGTTAATTCTACCGCTGGCGCTAGCACTAACAAACCTCTGAGACGGAGCCGCTTAGACGAAACCAAACCGCTGAGACAAAACCGCTGAGACGGAACCGCTGAGATGAAACTGCTGAGAAGGGAAACCGCTGAGACGAAACTGCTGAGCCGAAACCGCTGAGAAGGGAAGCCGCTGAGATGCAAGCTGGCATTCGACGAAATGACCTACCGCAGAGCGTTAGCAATAACGCTAGCGTTAGCGTCCGAAAGACAAAATGGTGTTTGAAGAAAATGATGTTGTTCGATGAATCAGATTGAGGTCGACGAAGATGTGCCCGACAAAATGCTCTACCGCGGAGCGTTAGCACTATCGCTGGTGTTAACATATTTGGAAACATCTGACAGAAAGGAAACAGTGGAGAAAAAGGAATATCGACGGGTCGCTATGTTTGGCAAGTACTATCGCGGCGCGTTAGGTCTAATGCCCGGCGGTAGCTTTTGGAAACATCCCGTCAGCAGTTGATTGAGGAGTAGTTTTGGAAGAAGATTGTGGCTGAACGAAGGAAATATCGCAAACGCGGGGCGTTAGCGTTACCGCGGCGCGCTAGTGTTTGGCGCTTAGAATATTGCCTATATTACCATGATCTGTGTGCTTCAATGCCTTATGTGGATACCGCAGGGCGGTAGTACTACCGCAAGCTGTAGTGGCTGAATCTATAAAAGGACGCGCGCCACCTCCGTTGCTGCTTGCTGATATAGAAGGGATTGGAGCCATATATTAAGAGCACTCATGAGAGCCTTCTCCAAGCAGCCCGAAGAACTCCGTCAACGTTCGTGAACGCAAAGAACTTGAAGACCAATACGATCGCATCTACATCGACATCAAGTTCTTCTTCTGAGGGAGTCTTAGTTTGAGCTTTGTTTTACTTTCAAATTGTAACCTTTATATCTTTTGTTTGGTAGAGAAACTCGCCACACGGCGACTAGGTCTAGGTAGGACTTATGGAGGAATTTGCCACACGGCGACTGGGTCTAGGGAGTAGATCTAGGGGGTGCTCGAGGCCTTACTGGTGATAGATTGGCTAGAGCGGCTTGAGGCCGTATCTGGGGAGAGATCGGCTAAAGCCATCGGTTCGTTGGGATACGAGTCGGTATAGAAAACAAAAAGGGTTTTCATATTATTCGGTTCGATTTCTAGCGTCATTGAAATCAGATTTTTGTAATCAATTTTATAAATGTTAATCATGTCTTTTCTTGTTTAATACCCCCTCTAAGGGCGCCTACAGATCTAACAAGTGGTATCAAAGCTAGGTTATTCCAAATAGGCTTAACAACCGGGAATAATGGTGTCTCTTGATCATGATCTCGCTTCTACTAGTGGGGAAATTTTAATATAAATGAAAAAGTATTATCACCACCTTTATATATGGGTAAAAATTATAAAGGGTGGAAAATATTAATGAAAATTTTTCTTAAGGCCCTAGATAAAAAAGTTTGGAATATTACCATCGAAAAGCCACCTAGCGTATTAACTAGAAACGAAATTGTTTTAAATGCAAAATCCATGAATAGTATATTTTGTGCGTTATACCAAAATATTTTCAAACTTATTTATACTTTACCTACCGCATATGAGATTTGGAATTTTCTTGAAAGAACTTATGATTCTCCTTCTACAGGTATGGAACAATCGCAAGAACCGGAGAATATGCAAGCTTGCACAAATTTTCAAGAAAGCTCCTCTCATGACGGATTCATGAAGTGCACATCAAGTGAAAGAGAAGAAGTACTATCTTCGGAAAAGGAGTGCCAAAAAGATGCCAAAGAAATGATATGTTCAAATCATGCCTCTCCCGAAAGCAATGTAAGGAAATCAAATTCCATTTTTTGTACTTCTATCTCTTCATTACAATTGCTTCAAACTACAAAGTGCAAAATTAAGAAATTAAAAAATGCTAATAAACATTTGCGCTTACAAAATAAAAATTTAAAGGCAAAAATTAATGAACAATCAAATCCAAATTTATCTAGTTCTATCCATGGTTCCTTAGTTGAAAACACTACACCTTGTATAGAATTTAATGATCTAAAAGAAAAATGCAAGGAACTTGAAAAGTTACTTTTTTTTATAAAAGAACAAAATGAAAGACTATGTTTAGAAAATTCATCTTTGGAAAATGATTGTGCACGTGTAAAGACTATAAAATTGAAATTAAAGAGATGGATGAAACATTTGATGAATATAGAAATAAATATCAAAATCATATTGATTCAATTGTTTCCATTCTTAAAAATAGCACAATCGCTTATAATAAAGCTAGACATAATTTAAAAATTATGAATGACGAATTTAAAACAAAAATCAACTTGCTTATGAAATTTATAAATAAAAATTCACAATATCAAGAAATATCAAAAAACAAGTTGAATATGAATATGAACATCTTAACTAAGTTTAATAATGGGAGTAAGGAACATAAAGGAATTGTCAAGCAAAATCAAAATCACCATTACTTACAAAATCATGTTTCTCCCAACCTAAAATTAAATGCAAACAAATTTCCTTCAAATTTTAAATTCAAAAATCATTTTGATCCAAATATTCAAGTAAATGATTATGGAAATTTGAAAACTAAAAATAATATTAAACCAATGTATGAATGGAGTACCAAAGTTAAAAATGAAACACAAACTCCACTCAAAAAGGCCCATTCATCACTATCTCCCCAAAAGCAAACACGATGTATTTGGGTACCCAAAGGAACCGTCATACCCGGTCCTCTTTGGATACCTAAATCTCTCATTCATTAGTATCCAATCATTTGCATGAAGTAGAAATCAACTAAAAATGAAATATCATCAATCTACTTCATGATATGCCTAACCTATTTTTTGTTGTTTATTTTTTCCTTTTGTTGAACCATCATGATATGATCACTTTATATAACTTGTTATATGACTTTCACATATTAAACCAAAATTCATAAATAAATCATATTAAATAAAGTTGAATAAAAAGTCATATCATTTTTCAAGTGATCTACTTATCCTTTTTATTTTTATCCTTCTAAATCCATTTCCTAAAAGTCGTATAAAATTTGAAAAACTAAATTTGTCATATGATATTATTAAGACTAAATCAAATAAGTATCAAAATGGATTAATAAGGTATTTTAGGGGTATTAGGCTAAATTTATAAAATGCGCAAGTTTTGCTTAGGTATGTAATATATTTGCGTCATTTTTGATTACCCCTAGTATGTTTAATCATAATCATGTCAAACAGGAATTAAAAAAATTGCATGAATATTATTTCACTTATTTATGATCATTTCACTCATGCATATGTTGTGCAAAACTCAAGAATTAAGGTCTAATGAATATTGAGCTTTAATGAATATAAAACCCATGTACTAAAATTTTAACTTCCGCAACTTTTTTGCGATTTCTTCTCGTCTCTTCACTTCATTAGACAGGCCTTACATTGCGCAAACATAATTAAGAAAAATCGGAAGCAAAATCGAAGAAAATCTAGGCCATATGATTAAAATAAGCACTCTCTGTGAGCTAACGCAGGCGCTAGGACCTAATGCTGGCGCTAGCTCAAGTTTTCGATTTTCTGTAATTTTAAAACTCTGAAAAATCACTAAAAATATATTATGTTATGTGTACTACTCATTTTTGCATTTCTGCCTATAAATGATTTTTTTAAAATACAAAATTACAAAAGCCAAATTACAAAAAAAAAAAAAATTTCTTTGGCTATTTGTTTGATTTCTATTCCTATATTTAAAAAATCAAATACAAAAAAATAAAACAAAAACAAGTATCAAAAAATATTATTTTGAACTTAACTATTTACATGTATCTTGCGAAAGGGAGATTTGGGCTATCATCCCATCACATCACCTAGTACCGGGCGAACCTCTCACAGGGTAGACCTCGGGAAGTCCAAGATCAAATTATAAGAGTTCAAACTTTAAATTAAAATTATTTTTCAAAAAATATCAAAAATACTATATGGACTTTATTGTGAAACTCAAGCATGATTTAATCCATCATTTAAACCTGCTACAATGTTACAATTCATTCCTTCAAACTACTTTAAACATTATCTTTTTCATGCTTTGATACTTCTAAACACATGTGCATAAATTATATTGTAAAAGTTGTGTAGAACCAAGCTTAGCATGCCTCTAAGTATGAGTAAATGTTTTATGTTTGATAATGATATTTATTCACTCACTTATTTTGGCATTGACAACATATGTGTTTAATCTAAGAATGCTTGTGTATGTTTTATATTAGTACAATGAATTAAAATTGCACAAGTATCTTACCTACACTACCTTTATTTGCACTTTTAAAAGTTAAGAATAGTGGTTATGTTTTCATAAATTATATTGGTTTGCAAAACAAGTGTATTCAGAGAACTTTGTACAAAACAAAACTCATAAACTAAAGTGACAAAGATAGTTCCACCAAGCACTACTTGACCTCCTGATAAGTCTTAATAAGCGTTGTGAGGTTGAGCACCTTGGAAAGAATAGTAAAGTGTCTTGTGCAAACCTTATCTTTCTTTCAAAATAAAAACCACTTACTCTTAAGTACACCAGATCACTAGTTTCAATATTAAAATAAAATAAAATATGTGATCCCCTAAGCACTACTTTGCACCCTGATAAGTCATAATGAGCATTTTGTGTGCAAAGCAGCTTGGTAGTTGTATATTTTTTTGTGCATTGAAGTTTGTGGAAGTAAAACTATTTGTGTTTTATTGTATTCTTTACTTTACATATTTCTTGTATTTTTGATTAAAATATTTGTTTACCCTATTCAAAATACATTTATGTGCACATCATTATCTTCCATAACACTTTTTCTCATGAGTATTGGATCCTAATGCTAATTCTATACTACTATTTCTTTATGAAATGCACTAGATAACCTAGCATGCTCTCTACAATGTTTGGTATGTTTTGAATTTATGAATTAATATAACATTGCAGCAATTTCTTTTTGAAAACATTCTTTCATGCTTGGTTACCTTATTGTCAAAATTAAAGATTTTAAATGCAAAATGATTTACAAAAACATCTTCATCGTTGAAATTTAGCTCATATATCTTCTTATGAATCGTCATGTTTATAAGAAGATGTTTTCTTGTATTTCTATAAGTCTTCTGCATCATCATCACCATATATATTTCTACCTTGCACTTTCATGCTTATATCAAAGTCTTAAATAGCAAAATTCCTTTTTCAACAAATGGTAGACTTGATTGGTAGAATTTATATTGGTTATTCTAACACAAATATTGTAATGCTAAAACTCTGATTCATCAATGGATTTCAAAATAGCTACGTGAGTTGTTTGTTTAAAAAAAATTCAAATAAAAATAAAAATCCATAGGCTATGTACCTATCATTATATTTAAAATGCTTAAATGTTTCCAATAATTATTATCCATGACTTCATATCTCACCATAGCGGGGGCGTAGGATTGTAGACATTAGATTACCTGACCTCTAAGTCATGTCTTGTCCTTAACCAGGGAGGGTTCCAGTGGGGCCTTGCGAGGCACTGGGGGGAAAGAGTGCTAGGGTGAGTTTTTGTCTAGTGTTTGCATATGTGACAAATACCCCAACCTACGACATGTATGCAGCTCCTCATGCCCATCCGTCACTTAGTACGGGGATAGGGTGTAGACATATTGTCTGGGTAGATTGGTTACTTGGAAATCATTACCTTTTTTATGCTTAAACTTTTATAAAGCAAAATCCTTTGTGAACTTAAATTGCTACAACATCTAATTTTGCTATACCTAAAACTCTTAATCATCTACTATGCATCACCATTCTTATATAGATGTTCTCTTCAAAAATATATTTCTTCATGCTTTCCACCTCTTTACTACTTGTGCGCTCGATCATGAATATGTTTTTCCCAACAAGTAGTTTCTTTTTAGGACAATCTCTTCACATTCTTTTTTCACTCCTGTCTATTATATTTTTCCTTAGTGTTTACATGTTTATCATGCTCATTCCCTCTTTACACAGTTATTGCACACTTTTAGTTGGCCTCTCTCCACCCTCTTTTGATAATACCAAAAGGGGGAGAATAAATTTGAAAGAAATTAACATGTTTGGGGAGTTATGTTCATAGGAAGTTTTGTAGTAGGGGAGCACTCACTTATGGGGAGCATTCATTTAGGGGGAGCATATGCACATGTCTCAAATTTCATGCTTATCTCTATTATAAACACAAATTCCTATCAATTGATTTATTTCTTTCTAAAGGGATTTGTTATTATCAAAAGGGCGAGTTAGTAGGAACATGCTTTCCGCATCTCTTGGTTTGACAATAACAAATCCTATTGTATTTGATCATACCTGTTTTGTGTTTATAGTATGCAGGATTCTGTGCTCTCAAATCTCCATGGTGCTGTGCATTGTTGCTACCACGCCGCGTTAATTCTACCGCTGGCGCTAGCACCAACAAACCGCTGAGACGGAGCCGTTGAGACGGAGCCGCTGAGACGAAACCAAACTGTTGAGACAGAATCGCTGAGACGAAACTGCCGAGACGAAACCGCTGAGAAGGGAAACTACTGAGACGAAACCGCTGAGACAAAATCGCTGAGAAGGGAAGCTGCTGAGATGCAAGCTGGCATTCGACGAAATGACCTACCATGGAGCGTTAGCACTAACGCTGGCGTTAGCGTCCGAAAGATGAAATGGTATTCGAAGAAAATGATGCTGTTCGACGAATCAGATTGAGGTCGACGAAGATGCGCCCGACGAAATGCTCTACCGCGGAGCGTTAGCACTATCACTGGCGTTAACATATTTGGAAACATCTGACAGAAAGGAAACAGTGGAGAAAAAGGAATGTCGACGGGTCGCTATGTTTGGCAAGTACTATCGTGATGCGTTAGGTCTAACGCCCGACAGTAGATTTTGGAAACATCCCGTCAGCAGTTGATTGAGGAGTAGTTTGGAAGAAGATTGTGGCTGAAGGAAGGAAATCTCGCTAACGCGGGGGCGTTAGCAGTACCGCGGCGCGCTAGTGTTTGGCGCTCAGAATGCTGCCTATATTACCACGATCCGTGTGCTTTATAGCCTTATGTGGATACCGCGGGGCGGTAGTACAACCGCAGGCGGTAGTGTCTGAATCTATAAAAGGATGCGCGCCGCCTCCGTTGCTTCTTGCTGATATTGAAGGGATTGGAGCCATATATTCAGAGCACTCGTGAGAGCCTTCTCCAAGCCTCCCGAAGAACTCCATCAACGTCCGTGAACGCAAAGAACTTGAAGACCAATACGATCGCATCTACATCGACATCAAGTTCTTCTTCTGAGGGAGTTTTAGTTTGAGCTTTGTTTTACTTTCAAATTGTAACCTTTATATCTTTTGTTTGGTAGAGAAACTCGCCACACGACGACTAGGTCTAGGAAGGACGTAGGGAGGAATTCACCACACGGTGACTGGGTCTAGCGAGTAGATCTAGGGGGAGCTCGAGGCCTTACTGGTGATAGATTGGCTAGAGCGGCTTGAGGCCGTATCTGGGGAGAGATCGGCTAAAGCCAACCGGTTCGTGGGGATACGAGTCGGTATAGAAAACAAAAAGGGTTTTCATATTATTCGCTTCGATTTCTAGCGTCATTGAAATCAGATTTTGTAATCAATTTTATAAATGTTAATCATGTCTTTTCTTGTTTAATAAAATTGATTTCATTTCTAATTTCAATATCTCTTTACTTTTGTTTTTAACTTAGATCAAAATATCAAAAGTTTTCTATTATAGTATAAAGTTTTTAAAACCCTTTTTCACCCCCCTCTAAGGGCGCCTACAGATCCAACACTATTTACCTGTACTGATTATAATTATTAGAAAACAAGAATGCGTTATTTTTTAATTTCTTTAGAAAATGATGTGTGGGGTATGGTAGAACAATGTTACTCTCCACCAACATTTGTTGTTGGAGAAGTTACTATGGTGATACCAAGAGAGAAATAAGATGATAACGACAAGTTAAGATGCAAGAATAATGCTAAAGCTATGAATGCTTTCTTTTGTGCTTTGGATAGAACAGAATTTAATAGAACTTGTGCTTGTGAAACTGCTTATGATATTTGTAATTTATTAGAACTAACTCATGAAGGTACTTCGCAGGTGAAAGATTCAAAGCTTTTCCAACTTGAATCCGAATATGAGAAATTCCGGATGGAGGCGGACGAAGACGTAAATTCAATGAACACAAGGTTCACCATGATCGTCAATGACTCAAAAGTACTTGGAAAGGTGTTCTCCAAAGGCGACTTGGTGAGAAAAATTCTACAGTCTCTCCCTCCAAAGTTCAATCCAAAGGTGACGGCTATCTCAGAGTTGCATGATTTAACGAAGCTCCAAATTGAGAGCCTCATTGGGAACCTCAAGACCCATGAGGTTGAACTCAAGATTCAACAACAAGAGTACAAAATTGAGCCAAAGAAGATGGCATTAGCATTGAAGTCAAAGAAGGAGGTTGGCAGAGATGATGATGAAGAGGACGAGGAGAGCCTCTTTGTTAAGAAGTTCAAAAGGTTCATGAAGAATCCGGAAAGGAGAAACACCTTCTGGAAATATTTCATCAAGAAGGGATAGTCATCGAAGAAAGGTAGAGGTAATGACGAGGACGATGAAGAGCAAGCACCAACAGAGTGCTATCATTATAGGAAGACCGGACACATCAGGAGCCATTGCCCAAAATATCTAAAAGAGCGTAAAGAAAAGGGGCACAAGGGAAAAGAGAAGAAGAAGGTCCTAAAGGCGGCTACATGGGATGAATCCTCCTCCCACGGATCAAGCAGCTCATCCTCCAGCAGTGAAGAAGAAGCCAATGTGTGCTAACCAGTCCAAATAAATCCATATGAATTAATTGAAGTGGTCTAGTAGTAGAAATTACATTTTTGTTTTTAAAATAATTTTTTGAAAATTTTCCTTTTTTGGCTAGGCGTACAAAGAGAAGATAAATTACCATTAAGCATAAGTAAACCTTTAATTAATTTATCTTTTGATAATTTCAAAATAAGTTTGGTGCTAGAGTGACCAAGACGCCTATGCCAAATTTCTAATTCTTCATTTTTAGAAATAAAGAATTTTAAAGAAGAATTTGAAAGATCATTAAAGGCAATCATATAAACATTATGCATCCTAGGTGCGGTGAGTACGACATCATTTGTTTTAGAATTTATAATTTTGCAAAGATTTGTAGATGATTCAAATAATACATTTAACCCTTATCACATAATTGACTAATTGAAATTAAATTATGTTTTAAACCATCTACAAATAAAACATTTGAGATTGAGAAAGAATTGTTACCCACTGTGCCGATGCCCATGATCCTTCCTTTTCCATTATCACCAAATGTCACCAAACCTCCTTTCTTCATCTCAAGGCTAAGAAACTTTGCTTTGTTGCCAATCATGTGTTTGGAGCATCCCGAGTCCAAATACCACACGTCCTTTTTTCCTTAGCCTGCCAACATACCTAAAAAGGAGATGAGAGTAAAGATCTGGAAACCCAAGAGGTTCCTCCCATAGAATAGGTGGAAACCTTTGGCACCCAAATTTGCTTTATAGCACTACGACCCTTTTTCCTACAGGAGTTTGAGGTGTGTCCAAATAAATGACATTTGGCACGTGATACAAAAGAGGATGAGACCCTTTTTGGAGTTTTGGATAACCTCTTGCTGGAATATGAGGTAACATTGGAATTTTTGAATTTATTATTAACAGAATTAATGTTTTTGGATTTATTTCTAACGTCGGTGTTAAGAGTTAGCATTGGGCGATAGCTTTCAGTAACATATCCAAGGACATATTTGGCACTTCCATTGCATTGGTTGGCCAAGATCATGTCCAGAGATCTTTGCCCAACTCCAAACTTCTTAATAGCCATATTTAAATCATGAATACGAGCTTTGAGAGCGGTGTTTTCTGTTACTAATATAACGCACCGATTTGCAAAACTTTTCTTTCCTTCCTCTATTTCAGAAAGAGAGGTTTTTAAAGTTCTTTTTAAATCCCCCTCCTCCTTAGTAAGAATTTCAATATTGGAGTGGGACTTAAAATGAGCTTCCTCAAGTTCTTTCACTCTTGTCAAGGAGTGATTGCACTCTTGGCAAGATACCTTTTCTTTCCCTATTTGTTTAGATAATTTTTTCTTTTCTTTTAACAAAAGTTTATTTTTAAAAGTTTATTGGTTAGCACTTTATATGGATTTATTTGGACTGGTTACCCCCTAAGCCGCGCAAGGACCTAGTCGCCAAAAACAAGGCGATTTCACTACAAGATACAAATAAAGAAGTGAAGTAAATAACAAGCAAACTCCCTCTTGAGATTTCTGGAGATGAGGATGAAGGATCGCTGAAGCACAAGCAAGGTCGAAGCGATCGTTCTTTGGATGCAGCGTGATGGCTTCCTTCTCCAGAATTTCATCTTTGGCTTTGAGTGGGAGATGATGTTTCGGCAGAGTAGCAACACGAGAGTTTGGGCACAAGTAATGTCTCTGGAAGTTCTAGCCCAAAATGACAGAGAACACATCATTTTATAATACTTGGTGCTAGCACCCGCGGTAGATGATAGCGCCTGCGGTAGTGGTCGTGTTGAGCGGTTGCGGAACCGTCGGCTGCATGGCTCTGTGCACGAACTTGAGATAGCGCCCGCGGTAGCGATAGCGCTGGCGGTAGTGCTCGTGTGGAGCGGTTACAAAACTGTCGGCGGCGTGGCGATCTGCACGAGCTCAAGCTAGCGCCAGGAGGTAGCGCTAGCGCTGGCGATAGCGCTAGCGCCGGCGTTAACCTCTAGCGCTGGCGGTAGTGCTCCATTCAGAAAGTTTGATTCCATGCTGCCTTCTACCTATGGAGTATTGCACCTATAGTTCCTGCACACTATAAACACACTACAAGCAATATTAAATACAATATGGGATTTGTTATTCTCAAACAAAGGGATGTGACACACATGTCTAACAATCTCCCCCTTTTGATAATAATAAATCCTCTAAGTAAGAAATCAACAATAGTGTTTATAGATAAGATAAGCAAGATTAAAGTGCAACTATAGTAAATGATATGCATGATAATGTGCATACTCCCCCTATCTTAATGCTCCCCTACATAAATGCAATTTATGTGTTACTCCCCCTAAATGATAGATTTCATGAATTTATGTGTTACTCCCCTTATTTATCTATATTTCTCCTATATAGATTTCTTCAATTAATCTCCCCCTTTTGGTATTATCAAAAGAAGGTGGGGTGAGGGTAGTAAGGAGGCATTTTTAAAAAGATAAAGCATGATCGAGCTTTTGTAATATAGACAAAGATAAAGAATTTAAGTATAGTATTAAAGAGATTTCAAATAAATAGATAAGAGTTTTGCATAGCGGAAGATTATAAGAAACATCTTTTTGTAAGCATGAAAAGCATAAGTAAAAATATGAGTTTTAGTTCAAAAATAAAAGATGTTTTAACCTTTTGAAATCTCAAAGTTTTTTTTATAAAGATACCAAGCATGAAATGAACATATCAGAGAGAGATTATACTACAATGTTACTTAATTGTAAATTCAAGACATACTAAAACATTGTAGAGATCATGCTAGGTTATCTAGTGCATTTCTTATATAAAGAGTAGTATAAATAAAGCATTAGAATCCAATACTCATGAGAAGAAGTGTTATGAAAGATAATGATGTGCACATAAGTGTATTTTGGGCAATGTTAACAATGGATTTAAATCATCAAAATACAAGACATATGTAACGTAAAGTGCACAATAAAACATAAGTAAATTACTTTCACACACTTTTAATGCACATAATCTTTAACAAAGTGGTGTAATAATCAAAGTTTGCATAAGACACTTTACTATTCTTTCCAAGGTGCTCAACCTCACAATGCTTATGAAGACTTATCAGGAGGTTCAAGTAGTGCTTGGTGGAGTTATATTTGTCTACATATATAATTTTTTTGTTCATATTTGTGAGACAACATTCTCCGAATACACTTATTTTACAAACCAAAATTTTTAACCACTTTTCTAAATTTCATAAGTGCAATTCAAATGTAGTGTAGGCAATAAACTTATGCAAGTTTTAATTCATTGTACAAATACAATACACAAGCAAGCATTTTTAGATTTAGACACACATGTTGATTACCAAAATAAATGAGTAAAATGTATCATTATCAATCATAAAACATTTACTCATACTTAGAGGCATGCTAAGCTTGGTTCTACACATTTTTCAATACAATTGATGCACTTTAAATAGATATATCAAAGCATGATAAGCAAAACAATGTTCATAGTAATTTGAAAGAATATGTTTTAACATTGTAAATAATTCTAAATAATAGAATTCAAACATGCTTGATATTGACAATAAAGATCATACAGTTTTTTTTTGATTTTTTTTTAATAAAAACAGAAAAATCACACAAACATATTTTTGTATTTTTGAATTTTGAATTTTTGTAGTTGATTTTTCATAATTCAAATAAAACAAAAATAAAATGGACAAAAACACAAAAATAAATTTGCACAAATAAACTAACATATTTTTGTTGATTTTTAGAAATTTTAAAAAATAGAAAAATCACACACCCATGCTAGCGCCGGCGCTAGTGATAGCGCGGCAAATAGTACACGATTTTTTAGGAATTTTAAATTTTTTATTTTTGATAATGATTAGGGGTCTTAAGTGTAGTCTTATGCAGAAATTGTATAATATTCAGAGATGTTTTGATTGCTCAAATTGCATAAAACATTAGCGTTTTACATGTTATTCATCCTAAGATGTCTAAGACTCCTAATTCCAATCTTAACATTTGAAACCTTGCATCGGGAAGAGGTTTAGTAAATATATCAGCAAGTTGAGAGTCTGTGCCAATGAAACTAATCCTTACATTTTAATTTTTAATGTGATCCCTTATGAAATGATGACGCACATCTATATGTTTGAATCTAGAGTGGTGAACCGGATTATTTGTGAGATCAATGGCACTTTTGTTGTCACATTTTAATTCAATAAGTTTTAGATGAAAACCAAAGTCCTCTAAAGTTTGGCTCATCCATAGAGCTTGTGCACAACAACTCCCTAATGCAATGTATTCGGCCTCTGTGGTGGAGAGTGCAACCGAATTTTGTTTCCTACTAGACCATGCAACTAATGAGGGTCCTAGAAAATGACAAGTACCACTAGTGCTTTTTCTATCAAGTGAACAACCGACATAATCTGAATCGGAATAGCCATGCAATGTAAATGAATCATTATGTGGGTACCATAATCCTAATCTAGATGACCCAATGAGATATCTAAAAATTTGTTTTACCGCTTTTAAATGAGATTCTTTTGGATTGGCTTGAAATCGAGCACATAAGCATACATCAAACATAATATCGGGTCTAGTTGCACTAAGATAAAGTAGGGATCCTATCATACCTCTATATAAGGTTTGATCAATTGAAATTCCCGATTCATCTTTTCCTAATTTAAGTGACGCACTCATTGGTGTAGAAGCATGTTTAAGGTTTTCAAATCCAAAACGTTTAAGCATATCATGGACATATTTAGTTTGACATACAAAAATACCATCAATTCATTGTGATATTTGAAAACCAAGGAAATAAGAAAGTTCTCCTACTAGACTCATTTCAAATTCATTTTTCATCACTAAAATAACTTCTTTACACATCTCTTCATTAGTAGATCCAAAAATAATATCATCAACATATATTTGTAAAATAATTATATCATCATTGTTGTGCTTAATGAAGAGAGTATTATCCGCACTTCCCATAATATAACCGTGCTTCAATAAAAATGATGTAAGTCTTTCATACCATGTACGGGGCGCTTTTTTTAAACCATAAAGCGCTTTTTCTAGTTTATAAACATGATTTATTAATAAAACCAGGGGTTGTTCAACATAAACTTCTTCTTTTACAAACTCGTTTAGAAACGCACTTTTCACATCCATTTGAAATAGTTTTATTCTTTTAAAGCTTGCAAATGCTAGAAAAATTCTTATAGACTCCAATCTAGCAACGGGTGCAAAAGATTCATCAAAATCTATCCCCTCGATTTGTGAATATCCTTGTGCTACTAAGCGTGCTTTATTTCTAGATATTCTAGACTCACCATCTAATTTATTTTTGAAAATCCATTTTACGCCTACAACCGGGTGATTAGATGGTCTTTCTACTAATTTCCACACATTATGTCGCTCAAATTGTTCCAACTCTTCATTCATAGCCAAAAACCAAAATTCATTGTTTAAAGCAGTAGAAATATTTTTTGGTTCTATTTCAGAAACAAAGCAAACATTTGAATAAGATTCATGAAGAGAAGAGCGAGTTCTTACCCCAATGGATAGCTCACCAATTATAAGTTCCCGTGGATGATCCTTTGTAAATTTTAAGACGCTTGGAGGTACATATTCATCTTTCTTGGCCTCCTCTTCTTCTTCTTTGGAAGGTTCTTCATCACCATGCTCCAAAGGAGGTAATAGATCATCCTCTTTGCCTGCGGAAAGTCTTTCTATACAAGGAACAAGCTCATCAAATTTCACATTAATTGACTCTTCAACTTTTCTAGTTCTTTTATAAAAAACTCTATAAGCTTTACTAGTTGAAGAGTATCCAAGAAATGTTCTTTCATCACATTTTCATCAAACTTTCCCAAGCTATCTTTTGTATTTAAAATAAAGCATTTATAACCGAAAACTTTGAAGTAAGATACATTAGGCTTCTTTTGAAAATAAAGTTCATATGGTGTGAGATTTAAAGATGGGTGAAGCATGATTCTATTTATAACATAACATGATGTGTTTACGGCTTCGGCCCAAAAGGACTTAGGTAATTTATATTCACATAACATAGTGTGTGCTAGCTCTTGAAGTGTCCTATTCTTTCTTTCTACAACACCATTTTGTTGTGGTGTGCGTGGTGCGGAGAACTCATGTTTTATGCCTAACATATCACTATAAGATGTAAATTTTTCATTTTCAAATTCTCCTCCATGATCCGAGCGAATGCATTTAATTTTTAAATCACTTTCATTCTGAATACGAGTACATAATTTTGAAAATTCACAATACGCTTCGGATTTGGATGAGAGAAATATTGTCCAACAATATCTAGAAAAATCATCTATTAAAACATATGTATATAATCTACCACCAAGACCTGCGGTGCTAACGGGACCAAAAAGATCCATATGAATTAATTGCAAAGGTCTTGTAGTAGAAATAACATTTTTATTTTTGAAAGAGGATCTAGTAATTTTACCTTTTTGACATGGTGAACAAAGTGAAGGTAAATTTCCATTTAATCTAGGCAATCCTCTAATTAAATCTCTTTTGGCAAGTTTTACAATAAGCTTTGTGCTAGCATGTCCTAGCCTTTTATGCCAAAGTTCAAGTTCATCATTTTCGGTAATAAAACATTTTAAAGATGATTTTGAAAGATCATGAAATGAAACTGTATAAACATTGTGTATTCTTGGTGCAGTTAGTAAAATATTGTTTGTAATAGGATTAGATATTTTGCATAGATTAGTAGAAGATTCAAATAAAACATCTAATCCTTTATCACATAATTGGCTAATTAAAATAAGATTATGTTTTAGCCCTTTTACATAAAGAACATTTTATATAGTGAAGGATTCGTTACCAACTGTACCAATTCCCATGATCCTTCCTTTTCTGTTGTCACCAAACGTCACGATCCCACCATTCTTCCTTTCTAGGCTAAGGAACTTTGCTTTATTGCCCATCATGTGCATTGGAGCATCCTGAATCCAAGTACCACACGTCTTCATTGTCCTTAGCCTGCCTGCACATCTAGAAAGAAGATGAGAGTAAAGATCCGGATACCCAAGTAGAACCTCCCATAGAATAAGTGGAAGCCTTAGGTACCCAGATTTGCTTTAAAGTATTTTGTTTTATTTTCCTGCAAGAACTAGTTGTGTGACCCAACCTAAAACAGTTTGCACACGAAATAAAGGGGTTGAGGCCCTTTTCTGGAAAATTTTCTTGCTAGAATAAATTTGATTTACAGAAGGAGAGCATTTTGAAAAAGAAATTTCAGGTTTCTGGTATGAGGTGCTAGCGCCGGCGTTAGTGGCTAGCGCCGGGCGGTAGCCCTCATCTCGATATCCGAGCCCAAACTTTCCAGAACCATGGCATTGGTTCCCTAAAATCATGTCCAGTGATTTTTGGCCTATTCCAAATTTTTTAATGGCCATGGTGAGATCATGAACTTGTGCTTTAAGTTAAGAATTTTCTTTCACAAGCATGACACACCTATTTTCAAAACCTTTTTTATTATTTTTGATTTGCAAAAGAGAGGCTTCTAATTTCCTTTCTAATTCCCCTTTCTCTTTTGTAAGAGTTTTGGCATGAGAGAGGGCTTTAGAAAGTGACTCTTCTATATCTTTTGCCAATTTAGTGGAGTGATCATATTCTTGACAAGAAACCTTTCTCTTTTCTAAACCAATTACCTTTTTTGGAAAGCCTTTGATTTTCTTTAATAAGAGATTCATTTTCACGATTTAATAAAATACTATCTTTCATATTTTTATGAAAAGCTTTGCAAGTTTCAAGAAATTCATTAAACAATTCATCATAAGTGGGAGGAGTTACCTCAGTGGCACTAAGAACACTGGTGTCGTCGTCGTCGTTTCCACGTCCCATGAGGCACATGTTTGCTTCCTCATCTTCGCTTGATGAAGACCCACTTGATTTTTCGCAGGAGGAGGAGGAGGAATCATCCCATGTTCTAGCTTTTAGCACTTTCTTCTTCTCCTTCCCTTTGTGCCGTTTTTCTTTCTTCTCCTTCAAGAACTTTGGGCACTGGTTCCGAATGTGCCCCGTCTTCTTACAATGATAGCATTCCGGTGGAGGTCTCTCTTCTTCATTGTCACTCTCTTTTTCCTTCTTTGAAGATGATCCTTTCCATCTTTCACCCTTTTGGAAATATTTTCGAAAGGTGTTTCTCCTTTCCGGATTGCGCATGAACTTTCGGAAGTTCTTCACCAAAAGACTTTCTTCATCTTCATCCTCATCCTCTTGACCATCTTTCTTTGATTTTAGTGCCAACGCCTTCTTCTTTGGCTCCTTGTTGTATTCATCAAATTGGATTTTGAGTTCCACCTCATGGGTTTTGAGATTCCCAATGAGGCTCTCAACTTGGAGCATTCTTAAGTTGTGCGACTCCGAAATAGCCGTCACCTTCGGGTTGAATTTTGGAGGAAGAGAACGAAGGATCTTACGGACCAAGTAGCCATTTGAGAAAGTCTTTCCAAGAGCTTTTGAGGCATTGATGATCTTGGTGAAGCGCGTGTACATACCATCAACATCTTCGCTTTCATCCATTCAGAATTTCTCATATTCCGACTCCAGTTGAAAAAGCTTGGAATCATTAACCTGCGATGTACCTTCACGAGTAACTTCCAAATGATTCCAAATTTCATAAGCAGTAGTACATGCAGAAATTCTATTAAATTCATTTCTATCTAACGCACAAAATAGAGCATTCATGGCTTTTGCGTTATTTTTACATTTGAGTTTATCCCGATCATCCCATTTATCTTTGGGTTTTTCTAACATAACCTCTCCAACTACAAATGTAGGAGGAGTGTATTCTTCTTCTACCATGTTCCAAACCTCAATATCTAGGGTCATTAGAAAACAACGCATCCTATTTTTCCAATAATTATAATAAGACCCAGTAAATAGTGGAGGTCTACTAATTCCCTGACCCTCAGAAAAAGCGAGATCATAAGACGCCATTATTCCTGGTTTTTAAGCCATTTGGAATAACCTCCCTCTGATACCACTTGTTGGATCTTACAGCGCCCTTAGAGGGGGGGGGGGTGAATAAGGGAATAAAATTCTTTTTATAATTATTTAGATAATTACTAAGTTGTTTTTGATTAATAGGAAATAAAATGACAATTTAGTAATAACAATTTTGCAATAATGAAATTTTACGCCAATTGAGAGAAATCAAATAAACACAAATATAATCATGATTGCATTATATAAAAAAGGTGTTTACAAAATTTGATTTCAATATCGCTAGAAATCGGAGGCGTACAAAAGTGAATTTCTTTTCCTTTTCTATACCGACTTGTATCCCCACAAACCGGTTGGCTTTAGCCTATCCTTCCCCGGATAAAGCCTCAAGCCGCTCTAGCCAACCCAAACTCGGATATGGCCTCGAGCACCCCCTAGATCTAATCCCCTAGACCTAGTCGCCAACTCATGACGTGAATTCTCCCTAAGCCGCGCAAGGACCTAGTCGCCAGAAACAAGGCAATTTCACTACAAGATACAAATAAAGAAGTGAAGTAAATAACAAGCAAACTCCCTCTTGAGATTTATGGAGATGAGGATGAAGGATCGCTGAAGCACAAGTGAGGTCGAAGCGATCGTTCTTCGGATGCAGCGTGATGGCTTCCTTCTCCAGAATTTCTTCTTTGGCTTTGAGTGGGAGATGATGTTTTGGCAGAGTAGCAGCACGAGAGTTTGGGCACAAGTAATGTCTCTGGAAGTTCTAGCCAAAACGAGATAGAACACATCGTTTTATAATACTTGGAGCTAGCGCCTGCGGTAGCTGATAGAGCCTGCGGTAGTGGTCGTGTTGAGCGGTTGCGGAACCGTCGGCTGTGTGGCTCTGTGCATGAACTTGAGATAGCGCCTGCGGTAGCGATAGCGCTGGCGGTAGAGCTCATGTGGAGCGGTTACAAAACTGTCGGCGGTATGGCGATCTGCACGAGCTCAAGCTAGCGCCAGGCGGTAGCGCTAGCGCTGGCGATAGCCCTAGCACCGGCGATAACCTCTAGCACTAGCGGTAGTGCTCCATTCAGAAAGTTTAATTCCATGCTGCCTTCTACCTTTGGAGTATTGCACCTATAGTTCCTGCACACTATAAACACACTACAAGCAATATCAAATACAATATGGGATTTGTTATTCTCAAACAAAGGGATGTGACACACATGTCCAACAATTCTAGTGTAAGGATAAGTTTTTATTATAGGTTTATGTGTATTAGCAGAGATGTCTCGGAGGCGTGTTGTGACGAGATTGACCCCCCAGTCGGAGGGTGAATCTTCGGGTGCGCAGAGTGAGGCGATGATCGAATGTCTGCGACAATGTAATGAGGCTCTGTCTAGGCAGTTAGTTGCGATGCAATCGCAGATCCAGACGTTGATGACTGCCGCCGCTGGGCAGCAGCCTGTGGTGCAGGACCCTATAGTTGGTCAGACTATAACTGTTCCTCCCGCTCCTTTGGTGCCTCCAGTTCTACTACCATCAGAGATGAACTTCATCTCGCATTTCCAGCGTCTAGGACCTCCTACGTTTGATGGAAGAGCTGATTACATGGCTTTGGATGATTGGCTTGTTGCCACAAAGGAGATGTTTTCCTATTCAGGAATCTCTGCGGACCAAAAGGTAATGGTCGCCGCTTACCAGCTAAAGGGACTTGCTAAGAGCTGGTGGATCAGGGAGAGAGCAATACTCGTAGGTGGATGTTCCTGGGAGTCATTTAAGGCAATGGTGTTAAAGAAGTTCCTGCCGTCGGTCGAGCAAGACCGTCTAATGAATAATTTTCTGCACCTGAATCAAAGACAACTCACGGTTAGTGAGTATGAGATTGAATTCAGTAAGTTGAGCAGATTTGCTCCAGATTTAGTCGCTTCAGAGTCAGGAAGAGTGAAGCGTTTTCTCGGAGGACTTCGTAGCGATATTCAGCAATTGGCCAGCGCTTATAGAGCTGAAAGTTATGCTGAAGTGGTAGAAGCAGCGCTGAAAGTCGAGGCTATCGACAACGCTAAGGATAGAGGTGCGTTTGCAAAAAAGGACAAGAGGAAAGTCGAAGAGGAGGAAACCCCCAAGGCATCCAGCCCGGCTCCAAAGAAAAGAAGTGGTGAAATTTGTAGCTTCTGTGGTCGCTCGGGCCATCCGTTCGAGAAGTGTTTCAAGAGGTTGGGAACTAAGAAGCAGCAGCTAGTGTCAGCAATACAGAGTGCTCCCAGAGGAGATCTGACATGTGCCTTTTGCAAGAGAAATGGGCATGATGTTGCTCATTGCTGGACTAAGGATAAGGTGTGTTTCTAGTGTGGACAGAAGGGGCACGTGAAGACTAGATGCCCGAGTTTCCAGCAGCCTCTGCAGCCAGTGCCACTTCGGGCTTTGCCGCTGCCACCGCCGCAACATCAGGATAGAGGAGTCGGCAAGTTGAATGTGGTAACTAGGGAAGAAGCTCAGAATTCCACCCAAGTGATTTCAGGCTAGGCCTTAATCAAACTCTCATCCTTTATCCTTAGTTTCAATTTCTGTTCGGCTAGTTATGTATCCGATTGTTATAGGAGAATTTAAGGTAAAGAACCATTGGGTGCGTGTTCTTTTCGATTCTGGTGCTACCCACTCGTTCGTGGCTAGGACTTTTGTTGAGCGTCATCATTTGATCCTCGATCAGATTGGCGATGCATTTTGCGTTAAGTTTCCTTCTGGCGACTCCGTGGTGTCGAACCAGGGTATCCAGAATTGCACTATCCTCCTAGGTGACTTCTTAGCTTTTGTTGATTTAAAAGTGCTAGACCTGGAAGATTTCGACGTGATTTTGGGCATGGACTGGTTGTCCAATTATGATGCGGTTATCCAACGCAAGGTTAAATGTTTGGACTTCAAGATGGACAACGGTCAACCCATGAGTGTGTATGGCCTTCCGCGTCAGGATTCCCCGATTATTTCTGCGGTATGTGCTCAAAAACTCTTAGATTCCGAATGTTTTGCTTACCTTGTTTCTGTGTTAGAAACTGTTAGCGGTTTGCCCGGCATCGAGGGTGTTCCGGTTGTGCGTGATTTTCCTGATATTTTCCCAGTTAATCTTCCTAGTCTTCCTCCTGAGAGAGATGTGGAGTTTGTTATTGATCTTGAAATCGGTACTCATCCTATTGCTAAGGAACCGTACCGCATGGCCCCGCACAGGCTGGAAGAGTTGCGTACCCAGTTAGATGATTTGTTGCAGTATTGATTCTTTAGGCTAAGTTCTTCGCCCTGGGGTGCTTCAGTGTTGTTTGTGAAGAAAAAAAAAGATGGTTCTTCGAGGTTGTGCATATATTATAGGGAATTGAATAAGGTGACCATCAAGAATAGATATTCGTTGCCGCAAATGGACAATTTATTTGATCGGTTGCGTGGTAGTTCGGTGTTTTCTAAATTTGACCTTCGTTCAGGTTACCATCAGTTGAGGATCCGAGAGTCGGACGTCCCTCGGACAGCCTTTCATTCCCTATATGGTGATTTGAATCTCTCGTGATGTCATTTGGTTTGGAAAATGCACCCTCTGCATTTATGGATATGATGAATCGGGTGTTCAAAGACTTTTTAGACCATTTCGTAGTAGTTTGCATCGATTGTGTGTTGGTGTACTCAAGGAGTGCTGAGGAGCATGTTACGCATTTGCGCTTAGTATTGTCATCCTTAAGAGAGCACAACTTGTATGCGAAATTGAGTAGAGTATGCCGTTTATGTGGACGCATCTCATGTTGGACTTAGTTGTGTTTTGATGCAAGAGGGAAAGGTGATCGCGTATGGATCAAGACCACTGAAAATTTATGAAAGGAATTACCCTACGCATGACTTAGAATTTGTGGCAATAATTTATGCTTTAAAGCTTTGGAGACACCTTCTGCATGGAGTGTCATGCAAGATTTTGACGGATCATGAGAGTTTGAAGTATGTCTTTACCCAGAAAGAATTAAATTTTGGAATATATGATCATATGTTACATTTTGGATCATGGAGGAGCTTGGGATAAGCGTCTGAGATTGTTGGAAATTGCCTGTTTCCTTCACTAATGTTCGCGTTGTGTTTCAAGTGTGCCAGATGAGGAAGTGTTTGCATAGTGATAGGCTTGTTCTTGATTCGGTGCCCGTTTTGCAGCCCAATCTTTCTTATGTTGAAGAGCCTGTCCGAATCTTGGAGTCTCAAGAGCGTGTGTTGCGGAGGAAGATGATCCCGATGGTTAAAGTTTTTTGGAAGAATCAGGGTGTCGAAAGATTTGCGTGGGAGCTAGAGTCTGCCATGAGAGAGACTCATCCTAGCCTTTTCTCTTAGGTTTCGGGTAAATCTTCTGTCTGCTAACCTTTGGTTTGGTTTCAGTATTTTTTTTCTAAATCATTTAATTTCAAGTTTCGGGACGAAACTTCTTGTTAGGGGGAGTGACTGTAACACCCCTGATTTTCGTTAATTATTTACGTGGATGTGGTGACGTAATTTTGACGTAAGGGCATTATGTCCGCTCGCCAGGTTTGGTTTTGAGCCGTAGTTTAGTCGAAGCGTGTAATTTAGATCGAGCGTGCAAGATTTCGCGTCGTTTTGATTTGTGGAGGAGTTTTTGTGTAGTTATTGGGAATTTAGCTTTGGGAAGCTTTTACCCAAGTTTGGCTCGTCGGAATTGAATTCTGACTTCGCCGTTGGATTTGTAGCGCCGTGTTTCAGTTAAGGTGCTATTTTCATAGAAATCCGAGGTGATCCGGTCGCCCTCGCAGTTTAAGTAAATTGGGGTATTATTTATTAATTAAATAATAAATTTAGGTTTTATATAAATACCTAAAATTCCCTTCCCTATTCATCTTCTTCTCCCTCGATCAAACCAGCCGCCAAGCGTTAGAGACGAGAGCGAAAGCGTCGTGAAGCTTCCAGTCGGCGATTCGGAGGTCGTGGTGGTCGGAATCGCGTTCGGAGAGTGGATTTGGAAAACTCTCGGCGAGACCTTCGTTCTAGTGGTAAGCTATTCGTGTTTCTTGGGATTTTTGGAGTCAAGGTAGTGACCTAACTCCTCTATTCGGCCTGGAAAGTTTCAGGTTTTTGTGCTCGGGTGATTTCTTGTCCGATCCATAGCTTTTGGAGCGGAGAAATTTGAATTTGGAGGGTTTAAGGCAAGTGGTATTCTTTTTCTTCTCTCTTTTGTTAGAATGTTACACCTTGTGTTGATTTGTTGTCATGCAAAACCTATAACCTCCTTATTGTTCTCCCCTGATTCGTCAAACTTCCTCTTATATACTTAACTATTAAATTGTTGTCAAGAAAATCATCTGTTTTTACTCGAAAATTTCAGTTTTTGTTTTTTCTCGAGAAATACAGAGTTCTTCTCAGGAAATACAGAGTTCCTCTCGAGAAATCCTTTCTGGCTCTCGAGAAATGATTTCTGCCTCTCGAGAAATCATTTCTGCCTCTCGAGAAATCCTTTCTGCTCTCGAGAAATCCTTCCTGGCTCTCGAGAAATCCTTCCTGGCTCTCGAGAAATCCTTCCTGTCTCTCGAGAAATCCTTCCTGGCTCTCGAGAAATCCTTCCTGGCTCTCGAGAAATCCTCTCTGACTCTCATGAAATACAGACTTCCTCTCATGAAATACAGACTTCCTCTCATGAAATACAGACTTCCTCTCATGAAATACAGACTTCCTCTCATGAAATACAGACTTCCTCTCATGAAATATAGACTTCCTCTCATGAAATACAGACTTCCTCTCATGAAATACAGACTTCCTCTCATGAAATACTGACTTCCTCTCATGAAATACAGACTTCTTCTCAAGAAATCCAGACTTTTACTCGAGAAATTTCTTGAACCTTCTGATCAAAGTTTTGGGCCATTTTCTTCTTATATGACTCTATTCTTAGAGTGTTATGGTGTTGTTATTACGGGTTACGTCCCATGCCTTATTAAATCTAAATTTAATTATATGTGGTGGCAGTGGATAAAGTACCACCACCTGGTTTTGGCCTTTTGGGTGGCAGTGGATACAGTACCACCACCCGGCTTTTGTCTTTTAGGTTGGCAGAGGATCAAGTACCGCCACCTGTTTAATTGAGCTGATCAGTCTCATTATTATATTTTACAAGATAATTGAACTATGCTTGTTCCTCTTCTTGATATTAGTGCACTCGGTGCTTGTTAGTTCTCTGTTTAGAACTTGTCTTTCGGTAAATCTGGCTTGGGTTGGTACCCCTTATGCCTTATTTATTTATGGTGCTTACATTTCTGCCACTTGTAATTCCTTGCTGAGGCGTTCTTTGTTTTATTGAATGCCTCAGGTTCAGAGCCGTAGCGGCTAGTGGTGTGGCCTGGAGTTCAGAGTTTTAGTAGTTATTTACCCGGCTGCTGAGAGGTAGCTGTCTTTAGTTTTCTTCTTGTGATTAGACATACCAGTTGGAGCCAATGGGTTAGTGTCATGTTGTTGATGCCCATTGTGCCCTTTTTATTATATAGTTTAGTTGCCAATTGGATGCCACTACTTTTAGATCTTGTGTTATCTTACTCTCTGGGAATGATTTATGTTAGGTGCACAGTAGTTATAAATGGCTTTTCCTTCATCCTCATTGCATTATTTCAACTGAAACTCTTATCTTTAAAGCGCCTAAAGGTATTTTCTATACTTACAATACGCTTAGTTATGTGCATATCATTTACTTTATGTCCTGTCATTTCATACATTTAGGACTTTAAGTGAACTAAATCAAGTACTTTCCGCTGCAATTATATATACTTTCTCGGTGGACTAGTTGATCCACGAAGTGAGAGACACAGTTCTTACCTCAAAACCCTAATAAATGATTTCAATGAAGTCTTATCATGTAATCCTGTTTTGATTTATTAAGTAATAGGTTTTCGCCTGAGCATCTGCAGTTGTCTCCTGTATGACGTGGCATCATGACATGTATTTTCTCCTACTCTGATATTTGATGGCGCAAATCTCACACACCGCTATAGGCGGTAGCTCGACTGCGACACGAAACGGCAGTGTACCGATCGTTCAAGTAATATAAAACGAGGAGTAATCCCCGAGTATCGAATCTCTCAAGGAACACAGTAAGGTGGAGTTAACGTTCGAGGAAGGACTTGAGATCGAAGTCCTTGAGTCGGATGGAATGCGGAAACGAGGTGATTTGGCTTGTGGAAAATAAAGAGAAAACAACTACAACTACTCCTATGCAATGCCGCTATGCAGTGCTTCGCTTGGAGGGATGGAAGACTACGTAGGCCTTGAACGCGCTACTTCGTAAGGGCGGATGGACGAGAAGGCTAGCAGATGGAATGGTTCGCACCGGCAGAGTCAGAATGGATTATACGGGCCGCTATGCCATGCTTCGCTACGCGGATGGAAGAGTAGGCATACGGATGAGGGTCGCAAGCACCTCTTCGACAAGCACGCCACTAGCAATTGCTAGTGCGGCACCGGACACGGTGGTGGAGTGGAAAATGGATGGCGGCGCGCCTCATTCACACATATGAATAATATGATTCCATAAACATGAAATAAACTTTAATAAACAAGATTCATAGTGTCATCATCTAAATATAGAGATTACAAACAAATACAACCACACAAGTAGAAGAAATAGGCAAGAGATATGACCAAATCCGGAGTCTCGTTGTAGATTCACGGTAGGAATCGTCGGGTTGTAAATCCACGTCCTAGCTCGGTCTCAACTGGGTCCAGGGTAGAGGAGGGCTGTCACACCTCCCAATGGACCCGTCTTCTCCAGCGTTTTACAATCCGGCCACGTCCGAAGCGAGGAACTCCTTCCTTGGCAATGAAGATGAGTGTAGAATCTCTTCCTTGAAGCCCTTGGATGATGGAGGAGGCCTAGGGGGTGAATACCTGCGGAAATGGGCGGAACGGCGAAGCTGGGCGAGAAAAACGGCGAGGATCGTGACCTAAATCGCGAGCAGGGCACTTTATAGGCGCTGGAATAAACAGTGCACACGATCGTTGGCGCACGACCAGTGGTCGTGCGCACTATCATCCTGTGATCGTGCGCCTGCCTGGACGGAGACTGCAGGGGAAGAAAATTATAAAATACAATGTTCGCACGACCAGTGGCGCACGACCAGTGGTCGTGCGCGTTATCGTAGGTTGTCGTGCGATAAGGGGAGACAGAACTCAGTTTTCAGGGGTTAAGTGCACACGATCAGTGGCGCACGACCAGTGGGCGTGCGCAATAAAACCAGTGATCGTGCGCAATGTTCCTGTACAGATTTGTACCGGGAACACCTGCACGACTCCTGCTCCAGCATACAACACTAATCAAACCACTGAAAGTGACACTTAACCATGCATGAAAACTAATAATGAAGATAAACAAGAAATAACACCAAAACGGGCCTAGAAGTGCACATAGCATGGAATAACAAATATGAGCGAAAACATGCCTAAAGTGTAGTGCATAGACTAGAAAATCGGCCCAGATGAGTCCATATATGTGTATATAATTGGGACTCATCACACCCCCAGACTTACCTGTTTGCGCGTCCCGAGCAAACAAATTCTACGCGAAAGAGGAAAGAAAAGTAAATGGCTTAAAATTACAATACAGAGTACCATGCGAAGTCGCA
Organism: Dactylorhiza incarnata; assembly: GCA_033032865.1. Taxonomy (NCBI): domain Eukaryota; kingdom Viridiplantae; phylum Streptophyta; class Magnoliopsida; order Asparagales; family Orchidaceae; genus Dactylorhiza; species Dactylorhiza incarnata. The sequence continues at coordinate 819,118 of JAWHQI010000330.1, read as the reverse complement.
TGCTCACGTGCATAAGAAAAATAGAAGAGAAGATTTCTCATTATACACAAACAGTTTATATATTTCTAAAAGAGTAAAAGCATATTACAACCACTCAAAATGGTGAACTACCGTGAATCATCCGGTCATGCATACGGAGAAAGTAAACTAAGCGCTGAGATGAGCATTGCTCAAGATTGGGGTGCCGGACAAACTCCACCGAAACCCATCGGTGTCAGCGACCATAGGCTCACCCGGTCACATTCTCTCTACGACACTAGATTGGTCCATAGCGTGAGTCGGTAGGGCTTTTAGGTTTTAATTGAGGCTTGGGTTACGGTGAGGTAAACAATGATAAACAAGCGGGCTTATAACACGCAACCCAAATGAGCTTTAATATAACTACCCGCGCACCAAAATCGAATGCAAGTGCACCACACCCCCAGACTTGGACTTTTGCAACATAGGTGTGTGCACCGCCTACTCGCAATACATAATTTTTCTACATGATTTTTCAATAAAACTCATTTTTCTTTTTCTTTTTTCTCTTTTCCTTTTCATTTTTTTTTCTTTCTATCTTCTTTTTCTTGTCTTTTTTCTTTCAGCAAAATTTTTAAATGAGCATATCCACAGATTCACAAAATTAACACCACAATCAACGCCCCCCACAATGTAAATAAAACTACAACTAAAGCTCAGATTTGGGTGTGCAATAGGTTAGGCTTTTAGGCTTTGGTGAGATATATGTGGAACTGAATCAAGAAAAGGGTAGGCACAAAGGGGCTAGCAAAGGTAGACGATAGGCATGAAATAAAAAGTTCAACCGGGCCAAAATAATGGCCTACGTCATTCTCACGCACTAGAACTATCCTATGCCAATGCTTCAAGAATCGCTTGGGGCAAGTTCTAGCCACCGAGAAAGATTCTCCTTTCTCCCGACTCAAGCAATACGATTCTAGCGATCATTTACACACATCCCTATGCTACCGTTTGATTCCACCGGATTCACCATTTGAGTAGAGTAAACAACATTTACACTAATAGAAAAAAATATAAAACCATAAATATAAAGAGAAGTCTAATCTACACAAATTTCTATGCAACCGAGCACTCGACTAGGAGCACTACTGGAGTCAACATTTTACTCTGCTACATAGTCCTAAGCCATCACCTAGACTTTCCCACATAAGCAGAAGAATTAAATTCACAACAGAGCAAGCAAACAGATGAGTACGCGCTCAAGTGGGTGTTGTGGTGTGCAATGAAAATGAACAACAAATTCCAATAAGCTACAATAAAAGTACTTCTAGCATGCTATGCAAGAGTGCACGTGAGTGGGCACAAAAACTGCTCTCCCCCAGACTTAAACTAAACAATCCACAAAATATATGACATGAAAATCAGAAAAGGCTAGGGAAAGAGAGTACCCAGTGCTCAGAAATGAGCACACCAGAAGATTGGCGTGTAAGCTAAAATGAGTCGCAGCATCCGCCATCCAGAAAAGATACTTGCATGGGCCAGCTCCGCAGAAACAAAAGAAAATAGAAAACTGAAAAAAAATACTACTAACTAAACATGCTTAGATGAAATAAAAATGCAGAAAAGAAAGATAACTAGTGGGGTTATTGTCATCCCAGCACGACTTATTCAGGTTTTGTACAGTTCTAGCTTATAGGCCTATGAAAAGAAAAGTGCACAGGTAACTGTTCTAATATGCGCATCGGTAGTTGATACCGATACGGACATAGAGCAGTCACCCCTCTACCTAAATATAGATACCTGCTCCTCACAGGTAGAGGGTAGAGAATGTAAGTGGAGGAGGAAATATCCTCACTCAACTCACCAAAAACATCCTTGCCCAGTAAGGTATCGTCTCCATGAAGGTGGCAGGAGGAAAAGGTAATGAGTGGAGCTTCCTCTACGGAGGGGGGATCAACCTTCTCACATAAGAGGATGCTCACATCATTGACTTGGGCAATATGCACCAAATCCTCCTGGGGTACCTGTGAAGACTCAACCTGCACAGGCTCGGATGAAGAGGGGGGATCGAGAAATAAACAAGACGAAGAACATAAATAATCAAAAATCGGGGGAGTGGTCCCGGTCTCACTCCCATCAGGTTGGGTAAGTAAAATAATGTTTGCATTGTCATCAATGCTACAAGATTCGGTGGGATCAACGGTGGCTAGGCTTAGGATTTGGACTTCCTCCACTGGTGTTGAGGAAAACTCCTCTTCACCGTGGAGGTTGTCCTCCTCCGTAGGAGTAGGCACAATACTCAGATCACCCACCTCATCCTGCGACACATCATCAACAATGTCGTCGGAGACGAGTATAGTATGCACAACAGGGGGAGGAGTAGTGCTCGGATAAAAGTCGAGCACCGATTCCTCACAAAGAATCGAATCCACTAGAGGTGGTGGATGCACATGGAGAATAGGCTCAGCAATGTCGGTGCATAGATTGGCCGCACATCCGGTGACCGTATCCATGCCATTCCCTTCAAGATGTGAAGGTGACAAAGACACATAACCGGATGTTGAAGGTGTGCCGCCAGAGTTAGGAGTTGGGACGATCCGGATATCCGGCTCATCATCCTCGTCCAATTGGCGAAGATACTCGACACAGTCCTTCAAGACATGATCAGTGCTCCGACAAAACCTGCACTGCCTAGCGGGCTTCTTTGGTACAGCGGGTGCTGAAGCCGAAAAGAAGTAAGACGGTAAAGGCTCAGCAGAGTAGCCATAAGACTTACGCACACCATATGGAGTATCAGATGAAGTCGGTGCTCCATATGCTGGGCTATAAGAATTATGCCTACTATTCTCCGTAGGGCATTCATCACTAGAGTGGGAGGTAGCTCCACACCAACGGCAACGGAAATTAAGATGTGCCCACATAGTGTGAAGATAAAATGATTCAAAATAAAAATGTTATTGTACACAATACTACACCTAACAAAAATTACTAAAGCAACAGGAAAATGGAATAAAAAGAAATAAGACAAAGAAATGCAATGTACAAATGGAAGGGCTTCTCTCTCAGGTTCTCCCTCTCCAGAAAACTCACACAACTGTGTTCCCCTGCAACGGCGCCAAAAACTTGATGGCGCAAATATCACACACCGCTATAGGCGGTAGATCGACTGCGACACGAAACGGCAGTGTACCGATCGTTCAAGTAATATAAAACGAGGAGTAATCCCCGAGTATCGAATCTCTCAAGGAACACAGTAAGGTGGAGTTAACGTTCGAGGAAGGACTTGAGATCGAAGTCCTTGAGTCGGATGGAATGCGGAAACGGGGTGATTTGGCTTGTGGAAAATAAAGAGAAAACAACTACAACTACTCCTATGCAATGTCGCTATGCAGTGCTTCGCTTGGCAGGATGGAAGACTACGTAGGCCTTGAACGCGCTACTTCGTAAGGGAGGATGGACGAGAAGGCTAGCGGATGGAATGGTTCGCACCGACGGAGTCAGAATGGATTATACGGGCCGCTATGCCACGCTTTGCTAGGCGGATGGAAGAATAGGCATACGGATGAGGGTCGCAAGCACCTCTTCGACAAGCACGCCACTAGCAATTGCTAGTGCGGCACCGGACACGGTGGTGGAGTGGAAAATGGATGGCGGCGCACCTCATTCACACATATGAATAATATGATTCCATAAACATGAAATAAACATTAATAAACAAGATTCATAGTGTCATCATCTAAATATAGAGATTACAAACAAATACAGCCACACAAGTAGAAGAAATAGGCAAGAGATACGACCGAATCCGGAGTCTCGTTGTAGATTCACGGTAGGAATCGTCGGGTTGTCAATCCACGTCCTAGCTCGGTCTCAACTGCGTCCGGGGTAGAGGAGGGCTGTCACACCTCCCAATGGACCCGTCTTCTCCAGCGTTTTACAATCCGGCCACGTCCGAAGCGAGGAACTCCTTCCTTGGCGATGAAGATGAGTGTAGAATCTCTTCCTTGAAGCCCTTGGATGATGGAGGAGGCCTAGGGGGCGAATACCTGCGGAAATGGGCGGAACGGCGGAGCTGGGCGAGAAAAACGGCGAGGATCGTGACCTAAATCGCGAGCAGGGCACTTTATAGGCGCTGGAATAAACAGTGCGCACGATCGTTGGCGCACGACCAGTGGTCGTGCGCACTATCATCCTGTGATCGTGCGCCTGCCTGGACGGAGCCTGCAGGGGAAGAAAATTATAAAATACAATGTTCGCACGACCAGTGGCGCACGACCAGTGGTCGTGCGCGTTATCGTAGGTGGTCGTGCGATAAGGGGAGACAGAACTCAGTTTTCAGGGGTTAAGTGCACACGATCAGTGGCGCACGACCAGTGGTCGTGCGCAATAAAACCAGTGATCGTGCGCAGTGTTCCTGTACAGATTTGTACCGGGAACACCTGCACGACTCCTGCTCCAGCATACAACACTAATCAAACCACTGAAAGTGACACTTAACCATGCATGAAAACTAATAATGAAGATAAACAAGAAATAACACCAAAACGGGCCTAGAAGTGCACATAGCATGGAATAACAAATATGAGCGAAAACATGCCTAAAGTGTAGTGCATAGACTAGAAAATCGGCCCAGATGAGTCCATATATGTGTATCTAATTGGGACTCATCACACCCCCAGACTTACCTGTTTGCGCGTCCCGAGCAAACAAATTCTACGCGAAAGAGGAAAGAAAAGTAAATGGCTTAAAATTACAATACAGAGTACCATGCGAAGTCGCATGCTCACGTGCATAAGAAAAATAGTAGAGAAGATTTCTCATTATACACAAACAGTTTATATATTTCTAAAAGAGTAAAAGCATATTACAACCACTCAAAATGGTGAACTACGGTGAATCATCCGGTCATGCATACGGAGAAAGTAAGCTAAGCGCTGAGATGAGCATTGATCAAGATTGGGGTGTCGGACAAACTCCACCGAAATCCATCGGTGTCGGAGACCATAGGCTCACTCGGTCACATTCTCTCCACGACACTAGATTGGTCCATAGCGTGAGTCGGTAGGACTTTTAGGTTTTAATTGAGGCTTGGGTTACGGTGAGGTAAACAATGATAAACAAGAGGGCTTATAACACGCAACCCGAATGAGCTTTAATATAACTACCCGCGCACCAAAATCGAATGCAAGTGCACCACACCCCCAGACTTGGACTTTTGCAACATAGGTGTGTGCACCGCCTACTCCCAATACATAATTTTTCTACATGATTTTTCAATAAAACTCATTTTTCTTTTTCTTTTTTCTCTTTTCCTTTTCATTTTTTTTTCTTTCTATCTTCTTTTTCTTGTCTTTTTTTCTTTCAGCAAAATTTTCAAATGAGCATATCCACAGATTCACAAAATAAACACCACAATCAATGCCCCCCACAATGTAAATAAAACTACAACTAAAGCTCAGATTTGGGTGTGCAATAGGATAGGCTTTTAGGCTTTGGTGAGATATATGTGGAACTGAATCAAGAAAAGGGTAGGCACAAAGGGGCTAGCAAAGGTAGACGATAGGCATGAAATAAAAAATTCAACCGGGCCAAAATAATGGCCTACGTCATTCTCATGCACTAGAACTATCCTATGCCAATGCTTTAAGAATCGCTTGGGGCAAGTTCTAGCCACCGAGAAAGATTCTCCTTTCTCCCGACTCAAGCAATACGAGTCTAGCGATCATTTACACACATCCCTATGCTACCGTTTGATTCCACCGGATTCACCATTTGAGTAGAGTAAACAACATTTACACTAATAGAAAAAAATATAAAACCATAAATATAAAGAGAAGTCTAATCTACAAAAATTTCTATGCAACCGAGCACTCGACTAGGAGCACTACTGGAGTCAACATTTTACTCTGCTACATAGTCCTAAGCCATCACCTAGACTTTCCCACATAAGCAGAAGAATTAAATTCACAACAGAGCAAGCAAACAGATGAGTACGCGCTCAAGTGGGTACTGTGGTGTGCAATGAAAATGAACAACAATTTCCAATAAACTACAATAAAAGTATTTCTAGCATGCTATGCAAGAGTGCACGTGAGTGGGCACAAAAACTGCTCTCCCCCAGACTTAAACTAAACAATCCACAAAATATATGACATGAAAATCAGAAAAGGCTAGGGAAAGAGAGTACCCAGTGCTCAGAAATGAGCACACCAGAAGATTGGCGTGTAAGCTAAAATGAGTCGCAACATCCGCCATCCAGAAAAGATACTTGCATGGGTCAGCTCCGCAGAAACAAAAGAAAATAGAAAACTGAAAAAAAATACTACTAACTAAACATGCTTAGATGAAATAAAAATGCAGAAAAGAAAGATAACTACTGGGGTTATTGTCATCCCAGCACGACTTATTCAGGTTTTGTACAGTTCTAGCTTATAGGCCTATGAAAAGAAAAGTGCACAGGTAACTGTTCTAATATGCGCATCGGTAGCGGATACCGATACGGAGACAGAGCAGTCACCCCTCTACCTAAATATAGATACCTGCTCCTCACAGGTAGAGGGTAGAGAATGTAAGTGGAGGAGGAAATATCGTCACTCAACTCACCAAAAACATCCTTGCCCAGCAAGGTATCGTCTCCATGAAGGTGGCAGGAGGAAAAGGTAATGAGTGGAGCTTCCTCTACGGAGGGGGGATCAACCTTCTCACATAAGAGGATGCTCACATCATTGACTTGGGCAATATGCACCAAATCCTCCTGGGGTACCTGTGAAGACTCAACCTGCACAGGCTCGGATGAAGAGGGGGGATCGAGAAATAAACAAGACGAAGAACATAAATAATCAAAAATCGGGGGAGTGGTCCCGGTCTCACTCCCATCAGGTTGGGTAAGTAAAATAATGTTTGCATTGTCATCAATGCTACAAGATTCGGCGGGATCAACGGTGGCCAGGCTTAGGATTTGGACTTCCTCCACCGGTGTTGAGGAAAACTCCTCTTCACCGTGGAAGTTGTCCTCCTCCGTAGGAGTAGGCACAATACTCAGATCACCCACCTCATCCTGCGACACATCATCAACAATGTCGTCAGAGACGAGTATAGTATGCACAACAGGGGGAGGAGTAGTGCTCGGATAAAAGTCGAGCACCGATTCCTCACAAAGAATCGAATCCACTAGAGGTGGTGGATGCACATGGAGAATAGGCTCAGCAATGTCGGTGCATAGATCGGCCGCACATCCGGTGACCGTATCCATGCCATTCCCTTCAAGATGTGAAGGTGACAAAGACACATATCCGGATGTTGAAGGTGTGCCGCCAGAGTTAGGAGTTGGGACGATCCGGATATCCGGCTCGTCATCCTCGTCCAATTGGCGAAGATACTCGGCACAGTCCTTCAAGACATGATCAGTGCTCCGACAAAACCTGCACTACCTAGCGGGCTTCTTTGGCACAGCGGGTGCTGAAGCCGAAAAGAAGTAAGACGGTAAAGGCTCAGCAGAGTAGCCATAAGACTTACGCGCACCATATGGAGTATCAGACGAAGTCGGTGCTCCATATGCTGGGCTATAAGAATTTTGCCTACTATTCTCCGTAGGGCATTCATCACTAGAGTGGGAGGTAGCTCCACACCAACGGCAACGGAAATTAAGATTTGCCCACATAGTGTGAAGATAAAATGATTCAAAATAAAAATGTTATTGTACACAATACTACACCTAACAAAAATTACTAAAGCAACCTAATTAAAACAGGAAAATGGAATAAAAAGAAATAAGACAAAGAAATGCAATGTACAAATGGAAGGGCTTCTCTCTCAGGTTCTCCCTCTCCAGAAAACTCACACAACTGTGTTCCTCGGCAACGGCGCCAAAAACTTGATGGCGCAAATATCACACACCGCTATAGGCGGTAGATCGACTGCGACACAAAACGGCAGTGTACCGATCGTTCAAGTAATATAAAACGAGGAGTAATCCTCGAGTATCGAATCTCTCAATGAACACAGTAAGGTGGAGTTAACGTTCGAGGAAGGACTTGAGATCGAAGTCCTTGAGTCGGATGGAATGCGGAAACGGGGTGATTTGGCTTGTGGAAAATAAAGAGAAAACAACTACAACTACTCCTATGCAATGCCGCTATGCAGTGCTTCGCTTGGCGGGATGGAAGACTACGTAGGCCTTGAACGCGCTACTTCGTAAGGGCGGATGGACGAGAAGGCTAGCGGATGGAATGGTTCGCACCGACGGAGTCAGAATGGATTATACGGGCCGCTATGCCACGCTTCGCTAGGCGGATGGAAGAGTAGGCATACGGATGAGGGTCGCAAGCACCTCTTCGAAAAGCACGCCACTAGCAATTGCTAGTGCGGCACCGGACACGGTGGTGGAGTGGAAAATGGATGGCGGCGCACCTCATTCACACATATGAATAATATGATTCCATAAACATGAAATAAACATTAATAAACAAGATTCATAGTGTCATCATCTAAATATAGAGATTACAAACAAATACAGCCACACAAGTAGAAGAAATAGGCAAGAGATACGACCGAATCCGGAGTCTCGTTGTAGATTCACGGTAGGAATCGTCGGGTTGTCAATCCACGTCCTAGCTCGGTCTCAACTGCGTCCGGGGTAGAGGAGGGCTGTCACACCTCCCAATGGACCCGTCTTCTCCAGCGTTTTATAATCCGGCCACGTCCGAAGCGAGGAACTCCTTCCTTGGCGATGAAGATGAGTGTAGAATCTCTTCCTTGAAGCCCTTGGATGATGGAGGAGGCCTAGGGGGCGAATACCTGCGGAAATGGGCGGAACGGAGGAGCTGGGCGAGAAAAACGGCGAGGATCGTGACCTAAATCGCGAGCAGGGCACTTTATAGGCGCTGGAATAAACAGTGCGCACGATCGTTGGCGCACGACCAGTGGTCATGCGCACTATCATCCTGTGATCGTGCGCCTGCCTGGACGGAGCCTGCAGGGGAAGAAAATTATAAAATACAATGTTCGCACGACCAGTGGCGCATGACCAGTGGTCGTGCGCGTTATCGTAGGTGGTCGTGCGATAAGGGGAGACAGAACTCAGTTTTCAGGGGTTAAGTGCACACGATCAGTGGCGCACGACCAGTGGTCGTGTGCAAAAAAACCAGTGATCGTGCGCAGTGTTCCTGTACAGATTTGTACCAGGAACACCTGCACGACTCCTGCTCCAGCATATAGCTCTAATCAAACCACTGAAAGTGACACTTAACCATACATGAAAACTAATAATGAAGATAAATAAGAAATAACACCAAAACGGGCCTAGAAGTGCACATAGCATGGAATAACAAATATGAGCGAAAACATGCCTAAAGTGTAGTGCATAGACTAGAAAATCGGCCCAGATGAGTCCATATATGTGTATCTAATTGGGACTCATCACACCCCCAGACTTACCTGTTTGCGCGTCCCGAGCAAACAAATTCTACGCGAAAGAGGAAAGAAAAGTAAATGGCTTAAAATTACAATACAGAGTACCATGCGAAGTCGCATGCTCACGTGCATAAGAAAAATAGTAGAGAAGATTTCTCATTATACACAAACAGTTTATATATTTCTAAAAGAGTAAAAGCATATTACAACCACTCAAAATGGTGAACTACGGTGAATCATCCGGTCATGCATACGGAGAAAGTAAGCTAAGCGCTGAGATGAGCATTGCTCAAGATTGGGGTGTCGGACAAACTCCACAGAAATCCATCGGTGTCGGCGACCATAGGCTCACTCGGTCACATTCTCTCCACGACACTAGATTGGTCCATAGCGTGAGTCGGTAGGACTTTTAGGTTTTAATTGAGGCTTGGGTTACGGTGAGGTAAACAATGATAAACAAGAGGGCTTATACACGCAACCCAAATGAGCTTTAATATAACTACCCGCGCACCAAAATCGAATGCAAGTGCACCACACCCCCAGACTTGGACTTTTGCAACATAGGTGTGTGCACCGCCTACTCCCAATACATAATTTTTCTACATGATTTTTCAATAAAACTCATTTTTCTTTTTCTTTTTTCTCTTTTCCTTTTCATTTTTTTTTCTTTCTATCTTCTTTTTCTTGTCTTTTTTTCTTTCAGAAAAATTTTCAAATGAGCATATCCACAGATTCACAAAATAAACACCACAATCAATGCCCCCCACAATGTAAATAAAACTACAACTAAAGCTCAGATTTGGGTGTGCAATAGGTTAGGCTTTTAGGCTTTGGTGAGATATATGTGGAACTGAATCAAGAAAAGGGTAGGCACAAAGGGGCTAGCAAAGGTAGACGATAGGCATGAAATAATAAGTTCAACCGGGCCAAAATAATGGCCTACGTCATTCTCACGCACTAGAACTATCCTATGCCAATGCTTCAAGAATCGCTTGGGGCAAGTTCTGGCCACCGAGAAAGATTCTCCTTTCTCCCGACTCAAGCAATACGAGTCTAGCGATCGTTTACACACATCCCTATGCTATCGTTTGATTCCACCGGATTCACCATTTGAGTAGAGTAAACAACATTTACACTAATAGAAAAAAATATAAAACCATAAATATAAAGAGAAGTCTAATCTACACAAATTTCTATGCAACCGAGCACTCGACTAGGAGCACTACTGGAGTCAACATTTTACTCCGCTACATAGTCCTAAGCCATCACCTAGACTTTCCCACATAAGCAGAAGAATTAAATTCACAACAGAGCAAGCAAACAGATGAGTACGCGCTCATGTGGGTGCTGTGGTGTGCAATGAAAATGAACAACAATTTCCAATAAGCTACAATAAAAGTACTTCTAGCATGCTATGCAAGAGTGCACGTGAGTGGGCACAAAAACTGCTCTCCCCCAGACTTAAACTAAACAATCCACAAAATATATGACATGAAAATCAGAAAAGGCTAGGGAAAGTGAGTACCCAGTGCTCAGAAATGAGCACACCAGAAGATTGGCGTGTAAGCTAAAATGAGTCGCAGCATCCGCCATCCAGAAAAGATACCTGCATGGGTCAGCTCCGCAGAAACAAAAGAAAATAGAAAACTGAAAAAAAAAATACTACTAACTAAACATGCTTAGATGAAATAAAAATGCAGAAAAGAAAGATAACTACTGGGGTTATTGTCATCCCAACACGACTTATTCAGGTTTTGTACAGTTCTAGCTTATAGGCCTATGAAAAGAAAAAGTGCACAGGTAACTGTTCTAATATGCGCATCGGTAGCGGTTACCGATACGGAGACAGAGCAGTCACCCCTCTACCTAAATATAGATACCTGCTCCTCACAGGTAGAGGGTAGAGAATGTAAGTGGAGGAGGAAATATCCTCACTCAACTCACCAAAAACATCCTTGCCCAGCAAGGTATCGTCTCCATGAAGGTGGCAGGAGGAAAAGGTAATGAGTGGAGCTTCCTCTACGGAGGGGGGATCAACCTTCTCACATAAGAGGATGCTCACATCATTGACTTGGGCAATATGCACCAAATCCTCCTAGGGTACCTGTGAAGACTCAACCTGCACAGGCTTGGATGAAGAGGGGGGATCGAGAAATAAACAAGACGAAGAACATAAATAATCAAAAATCAGGGGAGTGGTCCCGGTCTCACTCCCATCAGGTTGGGTAAGTAAAATAATGTTTGCATTGTCATCAATGCTATAAGATTCGGCGGGATCAACGGTGGCCAGGCTTAGGATTTGGACTTCCTCCACCGGTGTTGAGGAAAACTCCTCTTCACCGTGGAGGTTGTCCTCCTCCGTAGGAGTAGGCACAATACTCAGATCACCCACCTCATCCTGCGACACATCATCAAAAATGTCGTCGGAGACGAGTATAGTATGCACAACAGGGGGAGGAGTAGTGCTCGGATAAAAGTCGAGCACCGATTCCTCACAAAGAATCGAATCCACTAGAGGTGGTGGATGCACATGGAGAATAGGCTCAGCAATGTCGGTGCATAGATCGGCCGCACATCCGGTGACCGTATCCATGCCATTCCCTTCAAGATGTGAAGGTGACAAAGACACATAACCGGATGTTGAAGGTGTGCCGCCAGAGTTAGGAGTTGGGACGATCTGGATATCCGACCCGTCATCCTCGTCCAATTGGCGAAGATACTCGGCACAGTCCTTCAAGACATGATCAGTGCTCCGACAAAACCGGCACTGCCTAGCGGGCTTCTTTGGCACAGCGGGTGCTGAAGCTGAAAAGAAGTAAGACGGTAAAGGCTCAGCAGAGTAGCCATAAGACTTACGCGCACCATATGGAGTATCAGACGAAGTCGGTGCTCCATATGCTGGGCTATAAGAATTATGCCTACTATTCTCCATAGGGCATTCATCACTAGAGTGGGAGGTAGCTCCACACCAACGGCAACGGAAATTAAGATGTGCCCACATAGTTTGAAGATAAAACGATTCAAAATAAAAATATTATTGTGCACAATACTACACCTAACAAAAATTACTAAAGCAACCTAATTAAAACAGGAAAATGGAATAAAAAGAAATAAGACAAAGAAATGCAATGTACAAATGGAAGGGCTTCTCTCTCAGGTTCTCCCTCTCCAGAAAACTCACACAACTGTGTTCCCCGGCAACGGCGCCAAAAACTTGATGGCGCAAATCTCACACACCGCTATAGGAGCAGCTGAGAAGGCATCGAAACAAGCTGAGCTGCGGATAGGATAATCCGCTGAGACATGTTCACTGTCTCAGCGGATCCGCTGAGACGGGAAAGATGCAACCACTGAGACGAGGTCAGCTGCCGCTGAGAAGAAAAGATACGCTGAGACCAGGCGTGTTCGTCGAACGCTGAGAAGAGTCAGAACAGAAGCAAGCGCAGAGCATGACGAGTTCGTCGATCATAGACATGACGAGTTTGTCAAGCGCAGAGGATGGCAAGATCGTCGAACACAGAGCTTGGAGTGTTCGTCGAACACAGAGTGAAGCAAGTTCATCGAACCTAGTTTGGCGAGTTTGTCGAACGCAGATTGCGTGTTCTGCCCATGGAGCCGGCTGTAGAATTACAGTGTGGGGTCCACCAGTTTCTCCTATACTTCTCAAAAGGACGGCTTAGAGCGGTTGAAGATCAGAGATGTATAAAAGAAAGAGTTAGGGCACATTTGAAAATAGCCGATAGATTCACTATTCCATTGACGGCCGAAGCTCTCGCATTCTTCCTCCTGCTCACTGAACAAGAAGAAGAAAACAGAGAAAGAAAGTTAGCTCCTTTGCAAGAAGGAGCAAGGTGATCTTCCACCCCTCATCTGAAGAGGAAGATCAGTTAGTAGCCGTCATCAACATCTCCAGCTACAAGGAAGCACAAGCTGTGCAGGAACTACAGGAGACCTTATTCAACTGCTGTCTGCTGTAGTAAGATTCATAACTTCTGTAGGGCAACTTGCCTGAGTTTGTAGGACCATTTGGTATGAGTTGTTGGAACCCGAGGGTTCTGAGTTGTAGGGCTTAACAGCCTGAGTTGGGCTGAAGGCCTGAGATGCAGGAGGAGGATTCCTCTGAGTTGTAGGACCTGGACGGGGTCTGAGCTATAGGATCAGGAGCTGATCTGAGGTAGGGCTGCCTAGCCTGAGTTGTATGGCTGTTTTAGAATGAGTTGTAGGACCTGCTGAGGTCTGAGCTATAGGAGGTGGATTCCTCTGAGGTAGGGCTTGTTAGCCTGAGATTGTAGGACCTGCTGAGGTCTGAGTTGTAGGATCTGTTGCTGATCTGAGGTAGGGCTGCTGTGCCTAAGGTAGGGTTGGGAAAACCTGAGAGATCCTGAGGGATCTGAGTTGTAAGCTCTTGGAGCTGAGTTGGAGGAGTTGGCCCTGTCTAATACACTGTTAGAAGGGCAAAGGGGGAAAGTGGACTACCCAAAGACACACTGTCTTTGGGGAACCACTATAAACACTTGTGTGTTTTCTGGTTGTGCTTGATTGCTTGTTAGAATAATCTTAACCATCAAATTAAAAAAGTAAAAATCAAAAGACCTATTCACCCCCCCCCCCCCCCCCCCCTCTAGGTGAGTTAGATCATATACCTATATGACCTTTCACACTGCCATTCATAGTTCATTCTAGACTGCCGGAAGGAACACTCCAAGGAATGCTCGGGGACTCTTTGAGGTGAACACATCTGGTGCATCTGCTGAGATGGCATCAACACCTTATGAAAATGTCATGATGCTTAAGAGGCCCGCCCTTCCTCCAGCCCCAGTAATGGCCATCTCATGTCAAGGTTGTGGAAGCTCGGGGAATCATGCATATGAGTGTCCCACAGGTGAGCAACCTACCGAAGTATCTTATGATGAAAGTATAAATTATATGAATGATCAAAATCATGGAGCACCATTTAATAATGCTTATAACCCTGGTGTGGGGAATCACCCGAACTTCTCGTGGAAACAAAACTTTCCTGGCCAACGATGGCAAGGAGGCTCGCATCAATTCGATGCTCAAGCCTCCGGTAGCCAACCGCGGCCACCACAACTGGGTTATACGCAAAATGCCTCAGCCCCCAAGAAGAGCAATTTAGAAGAAATGATGGAGAGATTCATGCAGGCCGCCAACTCTAATATGGTTAGCCAAACCGCATCCATGCGAAGCTTGGAGGCGCAAATGGGCCAATTGGCTCAACTGCTGACCGAGCATTTGCAAGGGACCCTTCCCAGCAACACTGAAAAGAATCCAATCAATCAAGGGAAGAGTCTCACCGATGCGAAAGTAAGTAACTCAAGTGAGTTTGTAATCACATGCTCAATAAATAATGTTGAAACTACTGCCTTGGGTGACTCCGGTTCATCCCGCAACGTTCTTGCACTGCAAGACGTTGCTAAAATGCAACTTGAAATGAACATGGATGACCGGAAGTCCCTAGTGCTTGCGAATGGGACTGTCATTCAGGCGGAGGGAGAAGTAAGAAATGTTGAAGTCATAATCGAGGGGACGGTGGTGGTCGCCGATTTCTAAGTGTTGGGACCCCGTGAGAATCAATCTATTCCCATCTTGGGAGTACCGTTCTTGAAAGAGAGCGGTGCCACTTTGGACTTCTCTGCGGGGTGTGTTATCTTACCTAGTAAGGTAACATCCCCTACTTGCCCCAAGATTACAACTGCAACATTATTTCGCTCTCCCCACTCTATTATTGATGAATCACTTCGTAATGCAGAAAACATGGAAGAAAAAAGGATCATTTAATGGAGAAAAGGAAGAAGATCAGTCGAGCGAAGAAGAGGAAGTAATTGACTTTCAGAAAGAATGTGACTCTGCGAGGGAGGAGAACCTCATTTCTGAACCTGTCGAGCCGAACTTAGCTCGCGACGACGTCCCATTTTTATCTTGCAATGAATTATGTAATAAACCTCTTAAACGTTCTATCTCTTGGGCTGATCCAGTCACCACTGCGGCAACGGATGTGATGCCACCCACCACCAAGGTGGGAAATGCTGAAGACTATCAACGATGGCGCTCTCCAACAGTGGAGAAGCTTAAACAAGAGAGACTATTGCGTGGTGCAGAGGCTAGGGGAAAATTGGGCGATACAATTTTGGCCCTAAAGCTTTCACCTCCAGCCTACGAGCCACGGGAGATGGGCACTACAAAAGTGCTTATAGCTGATTTCAATTTTTCTTGTTCTGTGAACTTTGTGCGTGAACTCTTCTTTAAAATTTCTGCACTTTATGAACTTTGTTTAATACAGGTATTTGGTCCACCTTAAGGACAGTAAACAAAAGGGCTTCTTGGGAGACAACCCATGGGAAACCATTCATTTTCGATCTTTTGTTCAGATTTATGTTTATTTTGTTTTGTTGTTTGTTTATGCTAACATCGCAGGTTTAAGCTCTCGCTCGGGGGATGAGGAAGGAGAAAGTTAAAGAAGGAATTGCCGCACTTCTGGCATGCTCATTTGTGAGCATAGGTCCACTCTACCCCTATTTTCCTTATTCATGAATTCTTTATTTTATATGGTTTTGATCAAGTCTGGGGGAGAGATCGGGTTATGCACGTGCACGCACCTTGCATAGCATGTTAGAATGTGTTGAGTTAGGATTTTCAATTTTGTTGCACACATTGCATACATTTGCACCTAGTTCACACGTACTTAATCACGCGCGCTTATTGGGTATTGTTGTGAGGTTCCCCGCTCATAAGAATTGGATTGTTAGTGTAGGAGTGAGGGGTGGAGAAAAATGTTGACTTGAATAGTGCTCTAGTCGAGTGCTCCCGTCACGCCTAGAAATTCAATTAGAGTAGAATAAAATTCAATGTTATAATTTAATTAGTTCTATTATAGTAGTTGCAATTTATTTTACTCTAGTGGTGAATCCGGTGAATCCAATAGTAGCATAGGGTCGAGTGTAGCTGAATTAGTAGTAGCTTAATACTAGGGTCGGAAGGAATGATAACCATTCTCGGTGGCTAAAACTTGCACTAGGAGACTCTTGAAATGATTGCGTTGAATAACTCGTTATAATGCGTGATGTAGGCCGTTTCTTGATTCGTTTATGCTTTTGAAATCATAACCAATGTAATCACCTTTGCAAGCCCACATGAGCCTACCTATCCTTCTTGCTTAGCTCCACTTAAATTTCACCAAAGCCATACTGTCAAACCTATATTCGCACCAACAAATGAGTTTGAAAGGAATTTATATTTCCATCACGTTTGGTGTTATCTCTGTTGTGTATGGAAGCTTTGAGAAAGCTAAAGGAGAAGTTTATAAAGTGCTTACAAAAGATTTGTTTGTCGAGAAGAGAAAAAGAAAAAAAATGTGCAAAAAGAACTTTCAAGTACAATCTCTCGATAAAACAACGTATGGTTGGCTTAGCACACACCTAGTGTCCAGTTGAAGTCTGGGGGTGTTGTGTGGTTCTTGAAATTGTTGAATTGGTGATTTTATACTCTTGAGTACTCAGGTTATGTTGAGTGCGATGCCCATCGTTCTTCTACTTATCTAACCTAAACTCAACCGAAGCCAAATCTTAACCTATAAGTCCTATTGATTTTAGATATGAGTCATCTCATGCAGTGGAGAGAGTGCGAACGTGCAAGCCTATGGACACCGATTTTGATGGATTTCTTAGGAGATTGTCCCAAATTTTGATTCGAGTAATACTCTACTCATTAGTCACGTTATTATCCCTTGTGCGCGACCGAAAGACTCACCGGGATTCACCATCCGAGTAAACTAGATTTCAAATTACTGTTCTAGAAATAGTTAAATATAATCTTGAGTTAAATTCTATTCTAACGTATTTTTACGCACGTGAGCATGCGACTTCGCATGGCTCTCTACCGCTCAAATTCACTCTAAAACCCAATTGTTGCGACGGGAGAGCTGAGTAGTTTGCCCGAGACGTGCAAATGGTTAAGTCTGGGGGTGTGATGAGTCTCATTTCTATACACTTTTATGGACTCATCCGGGCTAGCTTTCACTCTCATGTGCGTCATTTTCGAGCTATTATTGCATTTATTTCTCTTATGCTCATTCATGCGCACTTGCGTGCTTTGTGCTCCTTTTAAGCCTATTTTGGTGTGCGTCTGTGCTCCATGTTATTGGGGGTAAGCACATGGTGCTCTCCAATCCTTTTTATCCGTCTGATTGGTGCTGGAGGTGTATTCCCAGCTGGATTGATGTTCTTACAGGTGGTCAGATCACCCTGTTTTACCCCAAAAATAATGTTGATATTTATCGCACGGTCGTGCGTTTTCTTGACGCACGGACGGCTGCGGTCGTGCGCCTTCATCTGGAGAGAAAACTGATGATCTGAATTTGTTCATGCGTTTTTACGCACGGGCAGTTGCCCGTGCGTGAAGGAAATGCACGATCGCCTGTTTCACTATTTTTAGCCAATCTGAATTTGTTCGTGCATTTTTGCGCACGGGCGGATTCGCCCGTGCGTGAGTAAATCGCACGGGCACTGCTGCTTCTTCCTCAAGCCAATTTATTCGTTAAATAACGCACGGGCAACACACGGTCGTGCGTTCGCCCATGCGTGACTAAATTTCGGACTTTTTAGTATTTAAGGCGGGAAATCTGCTGAAGGAAGGGACCCCCTGGCAGGAAAAGCTTCAGAGCCCGCCATTTTTGCCAAGTTCTTCGCTCCACCACCGTTTGACCTAGGAGGAGCTCCGGTGACCTTTAGCTTGCAAATCTTCCGCCAAAGCTCCCTCCTTGGCCTCCTCCATCATCATTGAGCTCAAGAACTCCATAGACGGAGAGCCTCCACTGCATTCAAGGTGTAGAACAAGAGTTACCTTGAGCTAGACCACGAAGAAGACGGGTAAAAGTAGAGGAAGGTGGCAGCTCCTCCGGACCCCAGACGCAACTGAAGACCGAGCACGGATGAGGCTTGAAACCCTACGATTCCTGCCGAGAATCTTCAGCATAACCTTCGAGCTTCGGTTTCCTCTTTCCCCTTCGCTTGCTTCAGAGTTTTCCTTAGATGTGTTTGTTATTATGGATGATGATCATGAACATTGTGTTTTAGTTAATATGATTTCATGTTTTGAGATCCTTTGTGGTTCATGAGATTTGAGGAGCGTCGTAATCCGCCAGCCTTCTCGTTTACCCGCTCACCGAAGCAAGGCATCGCGGCCGTTGCATCCATCCTGCCTTGCGAAGCGGAGTTTTGACCCGCATTTTATTTCTGTGTAGTAATTTAGGAAACCAAAATCAAAGCCCCGATTTTTTCCTTTAATCTACTCTCGTAATTACTTTCTCAATCCGAAGAATCAAACTAACCACGCACATTCCTTGAGAGATGATATTCGGGGATGTACTCCCAAATTTATTACTTGTGCGACCGGTGCACTTGCCGTTACCGCATCAGTTTCCGTTATTTTTCTTTCCGTTGTTTTACGTTTTCGTTACTTATGTTTTCATTATTTCCTTTAATAGCTTAGTTTTATTTTATTGCAACGCATTTATTTCCCGTCTACCCATTTAGGTAGAACTCGCTGCCGCATTTATTTCCCGTCTACCCATTTGGGTAGAACTCGCTCACGCATTTATTTCCCATCTACCCATTTGGGTAGAACTTGCACACGCATTTATTTCCCGTCTACCCGTTTGGGTAGAACTCGCTTACGCATTTATTTCCCCTCTACCTATTCGGGTAGAGATTGCATTTCTATCTTTTAATTATGCAATTTCAATTCTGTAACTTTCTTTCTGTCTTTTATTTTCTGTAATTTTAATTTCTTTAAATCACGTTTTTATCCGATAAAACAATAACCGTATTCTCGAAGTAGCAGTACTCGAGGAGACCCTGGAAAAATATGACCTTGATAATTTTCTACAAATTTATCCTATACTATACACGATAAGGTATACTTGCCTTTTTGAATGATTAATTTGGATAATAATGGTACAAAGACTTGCAAAAACTCTCCCTTTCTAGAAAAATTAAATGAATTCGGTGCCGCCACCGCGGCATAATCATCGATATTCCGAAAGAAGGAAATATAATTACTTCTATTCATCGAAGTACGATAAAGGTTAGTTCCTCGAAGTAGGAGTACTCGCGAGACGTCTCGAACGCGCCCTTCGAATTCTACCCGCACCCGGAAAGCTTTTGCGGCGCTCTCAAATAATTTTAATCATCAATGATCTTTACAATGTTTATGTTTACTTGAAATGCAAATTAATTTACATTGTAAAATATCTTTTCTTGATATTTTATAATCTTGCTTGCTAATTTTATATTACAAATCTCAAATGTACTTGCAACTTTTGTAAATCAAACATCTACTTATTTGACTTAATCGCTTATTATATTTTGTGCTTACAAGTGCTTAAAGATGTTCAAAATTGCTTTCGATGTGTTCACTATTTTTCCAAAGTTGCTATTATTTCTACTTAAGGCATAACATTTCATATTGCAACTACTCTAACCCACCTCCTTTTGATTATAACAAAAGGGGGAGAATAAATTAAAGAAATAAATTAGAGAAATCTATGATTTAGGGGGAGTAAAATCGAAAATGCATTCATGTAGGGGGAGTATCCACATAGGGGGAGTATGCATGATTATCACGCTTAACATATACTATAAACACTACTCTAATTATGCCTTATTTCTTATTAGTAGATTTGTAATTATCAGAAGGGGGATATTGTTGGAGCTTGTGTTCCACATCTCTTAGTTTGCGAATAATAAATCACGCTATGTACTTGATCTTGCTTCTGTTTATAGTGTGCAGGTACTATAGTTAAATAACTCTATGAACAAGATGATGATTGATGACGATTCTCTGAACAGAGAGCTAACGCTCCGCATTATTTGTTAATGCCCCGCGTTAACTTTTGTCGAGAAAGAATCCGTCGAGATTGAATGACGTCGAGAAGGAATCTGCCAAGAAGCCAGAGACAATGCTAGCGTTGGAGTTAACGCTCGCATTGAGTCCACAATCTTCCATGATCTCGATGGTTGCACTATCTCAGCAACGACCGTACACGATCCTTAGCACTGGCGTTAACTCTTAACGTCAGGCGTTAGCTCCCGTGTCTATTTAAAGACCTGATTTTGTTGCTAAAAGTTATATGCATTCAAGCCTTCATTTCAGAGTTCTGAGAGAGCATTTCATCCCAAATTCAGAGAGTACTCGCAACACCACCATTGAGGAACAAAAGTGAAAAGGAGATTTCCAACGGTCAAATTTGAAGAAGGGCGCTCGCTTCAACTCCGATGATGATCATTGCGTGTCTTCAACATCTCCTTCAGCGCTCTTCAATATAGGGAGTCTTTTGTTCTGAATTTTCTTTTATCTTTTTATTATTTTCTTGTAATGTTAGTGAATTTGCCGCCTTGCGTGTGGCGATTAGTATGAGTTTGGTTTAGGAGGTAATTTGCCGCCTTGTGCATGGCGATAGGGTCAAGGGTAGATCTAGGGGGTGGCTAGAGGCCTTATCTGGGGAAAGATATGCTATAGCCAACCGGTCTTTGGGAGAAGGACCAGTGAAGGATCAAAATCTGAATTTTACTTTGTCGCCTTTAATTTCAATCGTTATTGAAATTTAATCTTGTAATTCGCTTTTGAAATATACTGTTCTTTTTCATTATCTCTGATTTTCTAGAATTGTATTTCATTTAGGATTTCACAAGTAAAATCACTTTGTCATATTTCTGTGAAAATAATTTTCTGGAGAGCTAACGCCCTGCGTTGACTCTTAATGCTTGGCGTTAGCAACAGAATCAAAAAGTTTCTGTTTTCTAAAAATCACTCAGTTTATCGCACAAATTTGTAAACCCCTCATTCACCCCCCTCTAAGGGCTCCATCAGATCCAACAAACGTTACGTCAAATACTTCTCGTTGTATCCGTCGAGTTGGAAGTTTGAACTCGGACTTCATCTTCTGCGTTGAGTTGAAATAGAAGTTGCGTCAACTTCACCGATGGCTTCGACTAGCTCTTCCTTCTACGTCGAGTCTCCTTCGACGTTGCGTTGACACGACTTATACTTCGACAGACTGATTAAGTTGCTTGGCCTTCTAGTCAGAGTTACGTCGACATCAAGTCAAAGTTGCGTCGACTTTCAATCAATGCAAGTCTTAACTTAAGTGACTTTCTGATTATCTTGACCTGTCCTTGACACTCCAAGGTGAGTGTGCCAACCTAAGTCATCTAATGACCATTTTACCCTTTCTATACAATGAGGGTAATACTCCTAGGAAGTAAAATCACATATTGATAATTTGCTAAGTTAAATCAAAAGGTGTTTTTCCCAATAGATGATTCCTGCGTCTAAAAGTTTTATAACTTTGGCCTTAATGACTTCTTTCATATTCGAGTTTAGCCGTCATTGAGGCTGAACCGTGTTGCCGGAATTGTTGTCGAGGAAAATTTTGTGAGTGCAGAAGGAAGTGTTAATACCCTTGATATCCAAAATTTGCCACCCAATTGCGTGACAGTGATTGCTTAAGACTAGAGTTAATTCAAAAATTTCTGAATCGCTTAGTTCGGATGATACAATAACGGGTAGCTTAGAATCTTTTTCTAGAACAAGATATTTGAGGTCAGGGGGAGAGTTGTTTCAACTCCAAAATGGGTGGCTCTTCATATGAAGTTTTAATTTTTAATTTTTCTAATGGCTTGGGTGGTGTGGAGCGAGAGACATCTTCTAGACAAAAGAGCTCGGCGAGCTCAGAATCGTTACTCAATATGGAGACTAACTCGGGAAGTGAATAACACTCGTTCTCAAAACATTCTTCTAGGTAGAAACACGAATCTTCATTCTCCAAGGTGTTTCACATCGAGGGATTTATACTAAAAGTAACTTCATCATCTCCAACCCGTAGGAGGAGCTTTCCGCTACTCACGCCGATAATTACGCAAGAGGTGGCAAGGAAAGGGCGCCCGAGTATGAGGGGTACTTCGGCATCCTCTTCTATATCAAGAATGACCAAGTCCACCGAAAAGATGAACTTGTCAACCTTAACGAGCACATACTCCACTATCCTTACCATATATTTTAATGAACAATCTGTGAGTTGAATACTCATTCGGGTGGGGCTAGGATTTCCTGGACCTAACTTCTTAAATAACAAAAAAGGCATGAGATTTATACTTGCTCCAAGATCAGCTAAGGCGTGTTTTACTAACGAATTGTCAAATAGACACGGGATGGAGAACCATCCTTGGCCATTTGCTTTTTGAGGTAATTTGTTAAGTATAACCGCGGAGCATTCTGCATTTAGGGAAATATGTGATATATCTTCAAGTTTATTCTTTTTGGAGAGCAACTCCTTGAGATATTTTGCATACTTCGGCATTTGAGAGATAGCCTCGCAGAAGGGTACATTAATATGAATTTGTTTTAAAATTTCTAAAAACGTTTTGTAATTTTTCTCGGCGCACTCGCTCTTACGTTTAGACAGATACAAAATATTTGAACTAGAAGCGTGCGGAGCTAGCATAGCAGGCAAATTCGAAGATAAAATAGGAGGAGGAGGAGGAGAAGTAGTTACATTGGGTTCGTCCTATTTTGAAACCACCTCCTTTCCACTGCAGAGGGTAATCACGTTCACGCTTTCCCTTGAATTTGCTCAGTATTTCCAGGTAGAGCTCCTTGCTGATGCTCGGAGAACAATTTTGCTA
Source organism: Dactylorhiza incarnata (assembly GCA_033032865.1). Lineage (NCBI taxonomy): Eukaryota > Viridiplantae > Streptophyta > Magnoliopsida > Asparagales > Orchidaceae > Dactylorhiza > Dactylorhiza incarnata. Next base: position 796,049 of record JAWHQI010000330.1, on the reverse strand, counting down.
GCTTCCCCACTTGATTCTCTAAATTTTTTATCAATCCGGTGAGATTCTGGATGTTCGATTCATTTGTAGAAACATATTTTGCAAATATCTCTTCAAATGGAGAGGGCTTTTGCTGTTGCGGTGGGAAACCAAGTGGATTTAAATTTAGAGGAGTTAAGTTAAGACATTAATTAGGGGGTGGGGGTTGATTAAGATTCATAGGACGCTGAGCATTTTCTTGGTTGCTCCACGAGAAATTTGGATGATTCCTATAACCCACATTGTAGGTGTTGTTTTACAGAGCAGAGTTCGGGTTATAGGAAGCCCGAGGAAGATTTCCCATGTTGTTAACCTTCTCTTCAATTAAAATATTATTAGCCTAAGGAGGAGTGGTGGAGGAAGCAGACATCTCTGCCACTTGCTTTGTTAAGCGCTCAACTTGTAAAGCCAAATTAGAAGTAGCGTCGATTTCAAAAATTCCGTCCGGCTTGTTAGGCCGTGCTCGGGGCAAATTCCATTGATACGCATTCATGGCCATTTCTTTAAAAAGCTCTTGAGCATCCTCCGGGGTCTTTTTATTTAAAGTACCCGGGTGGCCGCATCAATCATTTGCCTAGTTTGGAAATGTATGCCATAATAAAATATTTGTACTTGTTGCCAAGTAGGAAGTCCATGGTGAGGGCATCTACGCAAAAGCTCCTTGAAGCGCTCCAATGTATCATAGAGAGTCTCCGAGTCGATTTGCATAAATGACGCAATATCTATTCACATTTGGCGGTTTTTGCATGCGGAAAATACTTAGTAAGAAATTTTTCTGCCATATCGGGCCATATAGTGATGGAATCCTTAGGAAGGGAGCCCCGCCACTGCTTGGCTTTAGACCGCAAAGAAAAAGGAAAAAAACATAAATTAATTGCGTCATTGGTGACGCCTTTTATTTTGAAGGCGTCGTAAATTTTGAGAAAATTAGAAATATGACAGTTTGGATCTTCGTCCGGCAGACCATCGAAGGTCACTTATTGTTCCACCATTTGTATGATGCTGGACTTGATCTCAAAGTTATTATTCACCACCATGGGGCGTACTATACTCGAATGTGTGCCTTCTAAATTTGGCCATGCACAATAGGACATAGTCCTTTGCGCGACCTCATTAGGATTGGGCGCGTTAGGATTAGGAGGATTAAGATTAGGATCCATATTGTTGTGTTAGTGTCCCCAATTGACTCTTCGAATTCTAAGTGTATATCCCGATCACGAGAACGACAGCGCTGGAAAAGTGTTCGCTCGACCTCTAGATCAAAACGAATAATCAAAGCGCTACCTCAGGTCATACACTATAAAGAAAGAAGGTGAAAGAAGAAAGAAAAGAAAGATAAAAGAGAAAAGAGAGAATAATAAAATCAAAAGAAAGAAAGAGGAAAACTTAATTATTATATTTTTTTCTTGTAGGCGGGTTAAGTTAGTCTTGGACTTCCCGAGGTATACCCTGTGAAGGGTTCTCAACGGAACTAGGTGTAACATCCGCCAAACAACTAGACCCCTAGAGTGTTCTTGTCATGATTAAGTCATGGAAAACCCTAGGAAGCTTGAAGAGACCACTTGGCCTTAGGCAAGAAGAAGGAAACCATAGTGGTCTGCAAATAGCAATTTCTAGTTAACAAGCCTAGGGTTAGACTTTAGGGCCTCACCTTGACCCTTTGACCCCATCATAGAATACCTAATCCTTTAGGGGTACCCTTAGAGCACCAAGGACACATTGGGGTCAACCAAAGAGGCCAAGTTGATCAAAGTCAACATTAACCCTAAATTGGTCAAAGTAGACTAATTAGGGTCAATTGGCTTTCACCATGCCAAATTGACCTTTCCCCTACCCTTATAGGTATATTAGGGACCCAATGGACCTAAAAGCCCCATCATGGGGACACCAATTTGGCCAATTTGACCTAAGTAAATTATAGCCTTATTTTGGTCAAATTGCCCTATTGTGAGTCAATTAGCCTCCACCTTGCCAAATTGGCCCTACCTAGACCTTCCTAAGCCTTAGGGGAGGCCAATGGGTCACTTGCCACCTATTGGGGCCAACCCAAATGGTCAAATTGACTAAAGTCAACTCCACCCTAAATTTTGGTCAAAATAACATATTTTGACCTAATCAAGCCCAATTCACTTGGGCTAGACCCAATTGAGGTGGTCCACTAGCTAATGGGGTTTGGAGTTACAGAATTGACCATTCAATTTCAGATAATTTGACCAGGAGAGAGAAAACACCATTTTCCCCAAAAATAATGGAGAGAGAAAGAGAGGATTAATGGCATTCATGGCAAAGGGAGGCCAATTGATCTCCCAATTGATGAAGATTCATCTCCTTTGGCCGTTACAAGAAGTTTAGGAGCTTTTTCAGCCCACATGGGGGCTGAATTGGGAGGTTTTCACCATGATCGAAAATGGGCATTAATGGCCTTCATGGCAATCGGAAGTTACACCTATTCCCCTCCCCAATTGAGCCTCTTATATTCATCACTAGACTGAGGGGAGTATTTTCCCCCACCTAACTTAAGGAGTTGGCCCATCCGGATAGGAGATTGCAATGGTGCCAAAAGCTCCAAGGTCGGCCATGGCTAATCGGAAAATGACAAGGAATCTCCCCTCCACTAAGATCCTCCCCTCCTTCTCTATCTTTGTGGGTAGATATCATATGATTGGCCCTTGAGATCTCTTCTTGCGAGTGGAGGTGATTTCCCACTTGTCTCGCCAGTCTCAAACAGCAAGACCTCCCCCGGCTCGCTCTGGCTAAATGCACCCCAGAACAGTTCTTAACACACGTTACGCCGTCACCGCTCGCTACTCGCGAGTGAGATCCCTCGTCCGCCTCGCCTTGCCCTGGTTGTATGCTCGCCACAAATCAATGAGTGCCCTGGCAGGATACTCATCGCGAATCGGCGAGTGCTCTCTAAATCGCTTGTAGTTGATTTCTCCGTGAGTTGGCGAACACTTGGTTGTACACTTATAATTGTATGAAACTGGATGTGTAAATTTTAGAGATCTTTGTTAGCCTCTGGGAATTTATTTAGATATTATTAATGAGTATATACAGTGGTTCCTTCACAAAGTCAAATTTTAAGGTCTCCCTTAATTAATTATAAATGTTGGTCATACTAATCTAGAAAATTATGAAACTAGGTAATTAGACTTTTGAGATCATTAGTAGCCTCTGGGAATTGTATGATTTTTATTTAATGATTATTTACTATGGTTCCTTCACAAGTTGGAATTTTTTCATCTCTTAGAATAATTATTATTGTTGGTCAAATGAATTAGGAAAATTATGAAACTTGGTCAGCAGACTTCTTAAATCATAATAATGTTCTGATAATTTTGTCACATTTATTCTCTGATGATTCAAAATAGATCCTTCATAAAGTGGAGTTTTATCATTTTCCTTTAATAATTGTTATTGCATGTTAAATGGAACTAGAAAATTATGAGACTTAGCCAGAGGACTTGTTACATAACCATAATGCCCTGATATTGTTGTTGTAATTATTCCATGATGATTTACAGTAGTTCCTTCACAAAGTGGAAATAATGGGATTATATGATTTATTAAATTTAGATGATATAGTACTGTTAGAAAAATGCCAAATCATGTCGATGTGCATTTTATTGTTATATAAATACCTGGAAAATCTATTTACACCAATTGGATGAATAATTGTAGTGGACCCTTCACAATGTTAGGAATAGTACCCTTGATTATTTAATTAACTTTTTGGAATTTTATTAGGGAGAAAATTATGAATATTTGTTTGACATTGTTTTGGGTCATAACATAAATCGGTAAATTTTATTAGACACATTGGGCCATGCTAGTTGACACTTCATGTACACATTGATGGTTTTCTTTAAATATTAAGAAGTTGGATTATTAGGCACAAAATAAACATAATCAAGTAAAGAGGATAGAAATTAGTAACATATCATATGTACAACTTTTGGAACCATATTTGAATGTATATTAGCTATGAGGACCATGTAGTTCCCTTTTAGGTCATGTATCATGTTTGAGGATAATTTGGTCTGCGGATAGTAAAAATTGAAATATTTGATCTAGAACCCATTTGATCTTCACACACTGAATTTTTAATTTTTGGAACTTTAGGCACATCATAGATTGATTGGTAGATCAACCAATTAGTGTCAACACTTAATGTTTGGGTTTGGGGTGCGTTTAGTAAAATTTTCAATATGGGGTTTTGATAACGATATGTTAAGGGGTATGAAGGGAGATCCACCAGCAACTTGAGTTATGATTAATATCAGAATATGGAACCATTAGGTAAGGATTGAGTGATGACGTGAGGACGTAGTTAGTCACTAAGAAAGGGGCAAGGATTGATGTTCAATTGAACATCGTCGCCTTCTGTCCCGGTAATTGTAAACCACCTTATAAAGTTAGAGTAACTAGAGAGGAAGTGGGTATGTATGAATGGTTAGCCACCAATAAGATTAAATATCTTGCGAGCCCTTCGTCGAGTAGACCTCGAGAAGTCCAATATTCACCCTTAACCATTAAGTATAACTAAACCACAAGATAAATATTAATATAATTAAGTAGATAATGGAAAATGATGGGCAACACACTATAAGTATGGATGGAGATGTGTACGGAGGATGAGTTGGTCCTGCGAGTAATAGACTCGGTGAGCAAGTAGACATTTCTGATTAGAACGATGAGATGGAGGATAGAATGAAAGTGATAATAGATAAATGCATGTCCATAGAATGTGGTGGGTCTATGTTCTGGCTTAGTCGTCACATCGGCAGCAGCTCCTTGACTCGGTTGTGCTAGAGGTTCAAGTGCCAGGTTGTTTTACTATGCGTCCAACGGGACGGATTCCCTAAACCCTACCTGGCCAAATAATGGTCTCGTTCCTTCAAGTCCAGCAAGAGTACGCAAGGAGCTTATGAGTACCACGGTTAGGTACATTAGCGTACAAGAGGGCCTTGGTTTGGTAGTGTGACATGCCCACCTTGGTGAGGAGACACCCGCTCCTCAACCATCGTTTGACCACATCGGGGGTGCTCGAGAGGTTAGCTACCTCCAAAAAGTGGGAACTAAAGGTTTGTACGAGCAGAGTCATGTGGATGAGTTGCATCATTACATTGCACAGCATGGCATGACATCATTTCATAAATAAGACCTCATCGTATAAATTAGTATGAGCTCTTTTATATGATGAGTTTACCTTAGTGTCAGATCCCTTAACTTATATGTTTGTATGGGCATTCATATAGATTAAGGTTATTTATAGTTGCTATAACCTTACTGCTTGTCATACTTTACTTATTTCTCTAATGCTACTTGAGTTATAAATTGAACTGCAAGTTTAGCTCATATAGTAGTTCATCTATAGTGGTTTATATATGCACATGATTACTAGTTAGTTCCATGTCACCTGCCTTATTTTTACTCTTTTTGTCCTCTACTTCGTCCTCCCGCCCAGTGCCTAAGAGTCATGGGGGGAGGCGAGGACAAAACTTGCTTATTCTTTATGACTAACGGTCGGATGTGGCCGTAACACCAGATATACGAGGAGCCGGAGCACCAGCACAACCAGCAGGAATTGATGACAAGACTTGAGGAGCAGTTACCACACATCACTACTACCCGACGATAGGTCAATGAGAGTTTGCTAGCTTCCGCATAGACGTAGAGTGAGAGAGTGTGTTTTGCTTTATTTTGGACATGGGCATAAGCACTTACTCTCTTTCAGATTATTGTTCTCATTGTTGGACTTGTATTATTTTTGATATATATATATATATATGTGTGTGTGTGTGTGTGTGTGTGTGTGTGTGTTTGTGGACATGCCTTTTAGCTTATTTCTTTTTTATCTCATGTGGGCTAGGTTGATCATTCTTGCTGGCAGGATCGACGTCTTGTGGAGGCGACTAACCTGGGGGTTTGTGTCACCGTAAGGCAGCGGTTCTGGGCATAAGATCTGGGAACAATCTTGTGTGGGAGAGGGATCTGACATTCGGTGGAAAGAAGAGTCTTTCCAGTCTCAGGGCTTCAACGGCTGGTTTGAAGAGGAGGTTGACTGAACTCATGGTAATAATTAAGATATTCTCAACTGTATAATTCTCGATCACCGCCTTGATAATGACTGCATTGTTGAAAGGGTTGACATTTGGAGGAAGATCTTCCTGCCCGAAGATGACCGTCCCTCAAACCAGAGCAGAGGAAGAGGTAGCAGTGACCTCTGACCTGTAGACTCTTGCAAGACTAGCTTTCTTTGAAGATTCCAACCCTGCTCCTCCGTGGGTGTAGAAGAGGTAGCCCAAAGCACCTTCATCATTACCATCCACACACTTGCTTGGATAGCCGACAATGCCGAGAGGGCCAACGCCATCCACTACTTCATACTCCCAATGAACTTCTACCACCTCCTTGCTCTAGGAGGTTGAAGCCTTGGAAGTATCTTGAGAGGTCCATCCCGAAGGCCATTTACCAAGGCCACTATATATAGTGAGTGATCTGAAAGATTTGGGTTTGACCATAATACACATAGAGGGGGGGGGGGATTAGGTGTTTTCACAGTTATTTTATACTTTAAAATTATATAGCACAGCACACAAGCAACACAGAAAGAACACAAATATTTATAGTGGTTCCCTTCAAGACAATGTGTCAAGAGGTAGTCCAATGTCTCTCCCACCTATCTAGCAATGTGCTAGACAAGGCAGCTTTTCTAAAAACTCAGATCTCATTTCAATACAGCATATCTTACAACTCAGATCCACACAAGATCCTACCTCAGCTCTCACAAAGAAAAGCTTAGCCACAGGTTACAAAAACCCTAAAAATAACTCAAACATTACAAGTCCTAACCACACTATGATCTTTACTAAGATTCTACAAAACTTAGGCTCACATAGAACCCTACAGAATAAGAAGGTTGTTTCGTTGCTGAAGAAGAGAAGGCTTCAAGGATAAAGCTTTTCACTGAATGGTCTTCTTCTTCTTCTAGCAGATGTAGCCTCAATGATCTTTTTGGATCACTAAAGCTTTCTTGAGAATCTTCTTCTGAAAAAATCTGATTATATATTTTAACCAAGGATGAATATTCTTTCTTTTATCTTCATAGCACAACAATGAAGACTTCTCGTTCAGCACTTTTCTCATTTTTGTTTTTAAGTGTGAGAGTGAGAGAGATGAGTACTGTCAAAAATTTCTCTATTTATATTCCTCTGCACTTTTTGCATAACAGCCCTTATTAATTTTCTTTATAAGTAAGTGGCCGGTAATGGAATATAATCTGAAATGGCAAAATTAAATATCATAAATGTTGTGCCCTTTTTGGAACTTGTGTAAATTGAAGGTATTTGATATTATTCTATAATTTTTGTGTAACAACTATATTCTGTAGATAATATATCTTTTAATATTCCTTGATTAGTGCACAAGTTTGGCGGCATGAATATTCCCTGTATATCAATCTCCAAGAATGATTTGAGCATTAAATGCAGCTCTACATCTGTCAAGACGATAAACCTCCTTCAAGCCGATATCATCTTGATCATCTAGACGATACATAGTCTTCAAGCCGATATCATCTTGATCATCTAGATGATATATAGTCTTCAGGACATTATCGTCGACATACTCCATTCTTCATGACTTAACATATTCATCTAAACAGTATAGCTTCTTCTAGACGATATCGTCGAGATGCTTATTTTTACATGATAAAGCTTCAACCTTCAAATCGATATGATTGCTTCACCATGATATAGTCTAGACCCCTGCCTGCATGATTTTTACTTAGCCATTTCAACGATAGAGTTTCTTCAAGATGATACCATCGACACTGTCTCGACGATATGCTTTCTGTCTCAACGATATTTCTGCTAAGGCTTAAGAAGAGATTTTACTTAGTGATTTTACACTTCTTGTATAGTCTTGATACTAATAATATAGTCTTGATATATCTGTCACGTCATGGACTAAAACACAATATAAAAAAAAACTTTGCTATCTATACTTGTGTCCCTTCTTCAAATCTAGGAACATTGAGGGCACAATACCCAATAATCTCTCCTATTTGAAAAAGCCAGAAGTTATAATTATAGATAAGCTTGACTAACAAATAAAATCAATAAAGATCAAACAAACTTTAAAGCACTTGATATATTAATTAAATATTGTCCCTGATGCATACAGATATATAAAAAAATGTAAAAAACATAGACGTGTGCATTGTGTTCCTAGAATCCTTATTTTTCATCAATCCTCCTAAATGGATTTCACTTTTTCAGATGATCCAGCCTTCTTAGATTGCTCAGCTTCAGCCAGCTTTTGCCTTTGCCTTTCAAAATAGTTGTATTGTTTGGTATGATATTTGAGAGGGGCATGAATAGGCTCTGAAGGATCTCCTATCGTAACCTTATTCCAATAATCTCTTATTCCAGCTTCACCCAATTCATATTTGTGCCATTCTTCATAGCTATAGAATTGTCCTTTGTCATGCTTTCCTTGTTGGTACAGTGGCCATGTATTTAATATGATAACCCTTGAACAAGGGCTCCATTCTTCAAAATTAGGATTTTTCTTGACTTCCACCTTTCTCTTTCTCTTAGCCTCCTGTTCTGCATTATCTACATGAGTTCTCTTTCCCCTTGTAACCCGAGGATCATCTGTAAAGTAATCTTGATTTGTTTCAGGTTGTAGATTTTGCTCTGGAAAATCTTCTGTCATTTGCACATTTGAGGGTCCTTCAGGGATGATACCTCCTTCAGGAATAGGATGTTGATAAGAAATCAAATAATATATTGGATATATATCCATGGATAATCTTACTTCATTGGTTAACCACATGGCATGATGGCTTGACATGACGTCCCCCTTTCTGGCTTCTAAAAATATTTCTTTAGAGAGTGAGGCCCGGGAGTTCTGAAGTTGTTTAGAGAGTAGAGCATTAAGATTTCCAACTACATTCATGAGTGTGCCTTGAGTAGTTCTGAGAGATTGATTGAGAAGTGAGGATAGCTGATTTTGGGTGAACTGAAGTTGCTGGAGTAGTGATTCACCAATAGTATCTACTAAATCATGAGAGACTAGCAAACTGGAGGATATTCTTTGAAGTATAGTATTAACTGCATCAACAAAGTGGCTTTATTGATATGGGCTATTTCATTTCCTGTGTTAGAAACAACATTTGCAGCAGTATGATAAACATTTGCATTTTGATTATTTATATGCTATATTTCCTCTTGCAAAGCATTTATCGTAGCAGACAGCTCATCTTTATAACTTGTGACAACATTGGGGACATATGCTTCAAAGTGCATTCTCTGTCTATCCAATAGAGCTTCTTTCATGGTCATGAATTCAGTAGATGTGGCTGTGGGGGCTATGAGAATTGTAGAATGTGGCTCATTTACCATTCTTAGGGGTGAAAGCTGCAGTGTGACCTGAGCAATAAACTCCCCTTACATTGTTACAGGGATGTAAGAGGGCTGCTCACATTCATCCTCAGGAGTACTATGATGCATATCATCATTTAGAAATTATTCCAAGGATCTATCAGAAATTTCCACCCCTTCAACAACTTCCATATCCATGACAACCTCTTTCATAACTTCTGGTCCACCTATGGGACTTTCCTCAGCTTCAACATTACTTAAATTTGTCTCAGCCTCCTTGGCAATGATCTGAACTTCTTTAGGGGTCACCTCCTCATGAGGTACTGGGTCATTGTCAATCATTGCATTATCTTCTCTTAGTGGCTCCGCCTCAATAGGAAAGTTTTGAGCTATTTATAGGAGTTGTGTAGAACTTCGGGGGACAATAACTCTTTTTGAGGAGGGTTCACATTATTCCTTATTGGTGAACTTATTTTCCCATCTACTGATTGTCTTCATATCTTTTCTTTTCAGATTATGAAGAGGTGTTGTTTCAGATTCATTCAGATGTTGAGGAATGGAGTTCTTTAAGTATAATGAAAGGATTCTGCCAAAGTTAGCAACCTTCAAGCTTTCTTTGATCTTGTCAAACAAGATTTTTCCCAATTCAGTCTTCTTTTCAAAAATGTCTATGTCCATCAACTCAAACATATCTTTGGAGATTCTATCATGTGACCCAAAATTGGACAATAGTACTTTCCCAATAATATCTGATAAGAGCTTACCTTGCACATTCATCTTATTCCTTTGAATGCTTCCATTAGGTTTTCCATCAAGGCCACACCAATTATATCCTTCCAAGAAATCCTCAAGACTGAATTATTCTTCTTCTTCATTCTCATCCAGAACAGTTAGTTTGAGGGCATTAGTTAGGCCCATAGCAGTTATCCTTATATATTCTCCAGACACAGTGGTGAGAATAACTTTCACTACCTTGCTGATTTTTGCATTAACATATATCTCAGAAAGAGGAGTATGGTAGATTCGAGTAGGTTCAATGAGGACATACTCTAGTTCTGAAGCATATAGCAAAATAATTACCATGTCAAGTTCTTCATCAGGACCATTGAAGCCATCCTTCATTAACTCTCCTCCAGGTAGAACTTTCTCATCTGACTTTTTTGGCGCCATTACTTGTTGCAGGAAGTCGTCGAGAGAAAGAAGATGAAGTAGGGATTTTAAGATTCTGTGTGTGCGCAATTTCTATGCTTTCCCATTGTCTAATATATACTATTATGCTTTTGGAAGGTAAAGAGGCGCGTACCTGATGAAATATTCCTGAATCGTTTTGAAAAGTTCATAATTGCGACGTAATTATGATGCTCACGTGTCCTGTGACGTCATTTTGTCGGCCTGACTGAGTTTTGTTGTTGAGAGTGTCGTTGAGACCACCTTGACATTGTCGTCGAGGCATTAGCAATTTTTTCTTAACCATCAAGATGAATTTTCTTTGTCTAAGCCATTTTTCTCCAGACGACTTTCCACTCATGCCTTAGCCAAAATTTTGTAGTTTGTCTTCAAAGCTAAATTGTTAGACTTCTTTTTGGTGGACCTTATTAAAGATCAAGCCTTTTCAAAATATAAATCAAATCCTTTAGTAAGGAAAGTATGGAGTACAACATTCCTAATTTTACAACCTAACATCCCCAATTCAATTTTGAATTGATTGAACTTAGACTCATAAAGGGCTTAGTAAAATGTTAGCTATCTTCCTGTCTGTATGGACATACTCAAGGTAGATGTCCTCCTTTTCCACATGCTCCCTAATGATGTGATATCTAATATCAATATGCTTAGTTCTACTATGTGCCACATGATTTTTAGCAATAGATATGACACTTGAGGAATCACAAAAGAGAGGTGTTCTCCTTATTTGCAAATTGTATTCTTCTATTTTGTGTTGAATCCAATGTAGTTGTACACAATAACTACCAGTAGAAATGTATTCTAATTTAGCTGTAGAGATAGCAATGTTGTTTTGCTTTTTGCTTCTCCAAGACTCAAGCCTTCTCCTCAAGAACTGACATGTTCCTGAAGTGTTGTTTCTGTTCTCTTTGCCCCCAGCAAAGTCTACATCAGAATAACAACACAACTCAAAGTCATCTGACTTAGGATACCAGAGTCCAAGATTGGGAGTACCCTTCAGATATCTCAAAATTCTTTTCACTTCTGAGTAATGAGATTCTTTGGGGTTCACTTGATACCTTGCACAGACACATGTAGCAAATATGATGTCTGGCCTACTAGCAGTGAGGTAGAGCATTGAGTCAATTATTCTTCTATACATGGACTCATTATTAAGTTTTGATGAGTAGTAAAATATATGTATTTTTAGTATAGTTATTCGTATAGTTTTAATTAATATTGTGAATTTTCTATGTAAATTAATGAATAAATTGCTTGTTTTCATTATTTCCTTACTAACTTAGTTTTTTTTTTTTTTTTTTGCTGATTTTGGCAAATTTTGGACATGTCACGCCCTGAGTCATGCTCGTGACCTTGAGTCACGCCCGTGACCAAGGGGCGTGTAATTTTAAAACGCCAAAGTCTCCAACCGCTGAGACGACCAGACCGAACCGCTGAGACCAGCCCCAAACCACTGAGACAAGCCCCGAACCACTGAGACGACCAGACCGAACCGCTGAGACCAACCCCGAACCGCTGAGACTCAGCCCGAATCGTGGAGACCTAGCCCAGAACCGCTGTGACCGTCCCAGCGTCTCGACGGATAAGTGCGCCGTCACAGCGTCTCGATGGATTTTCACCAAGTCACTCCCGTGACCCTACAAGTCACGCCCGTGATCCAGCAGAGTCACGCCCGTGAGCCGCCAACGCATCACGACCCAAGTTGCGCCAATGCTGCCTTCGTATGCCGCCCATGGTCACACCCGTGACACACCAAGTCACTCCCGTGTGCAGCCTTATTTGACGGCGGAACCTTCGAGAAGTCAGCGAATACAGCCGAGCAAATGTCACGCCCTAAGTCACGGTCGTGACATCCAAGTCACGCCCGTGACCTAGGGCGTGTAAAAATGAAAATTTTCCTATAAATAGAGGGGCTCGGCTGAAGGAAATTTCAACCAAATTTTGAGTGTTTGTAATGTTTTTCTGAGTTCTTTTGAGTGATGTGAGTTTTTTTTATGCAGTTAAGTTTATGTTCGTTTGTAATTTTCGCCTTTTTTGTAATGTTTATTTAGAAATAAAATATTGTTTTCTCATTTGGATCATCTTCCTTTTTTATTTATGTTGTGTGTGTGTGTATGGGAATAATTTTATTGCTTTCATAACTTAGTTTATTGCTTTCATAATTTAGGTTTATTGCTTTCATAAAAATAGTTTATCGCTTTCTTTAAACGCTTTATTTATCTCTTTCATTTAAATGCTTTCTCTCGATTCAGTCATTTTATTACAAGTAGAGTGTGTGCGTATATGAGATAGTGTTTTTCTTTTTTTGTAACTTAGCTTTATTTCAAGTATTTATATAACTGCTTATACCACCCCCATCTTGAATAAGAGGTTAATTTCCTTTAGCACTTATTTAAGTCGGTTGGGAGGGATATTATTTCAGCATTTATATGTCTTTTCATTTCTATACCACCCCCATCCCGGATGAGAGGCTAAGTTTCTTTAGCGCTTGATTAAGACGGTTGGGACGGATACTATTACTGCTTTTATATAAGTCTTTTATTTCTTTCTTCACGCTTATATCCGCTTTAATTATTAAACATGTATTTTCCAATTATTAATGTCGTCTCCATTCCGATGAGTGGCTAATTTCCTTTAGCGCACGACGTCGAAGAGCATTGGAACACAAAAATAGTTTTTTTAAAAATAAAACATCTCTTTCTAAAATAATTAACGCTTAAGGTTTACCCGAGAATAACGTTGAGTGGAGCCACATTATCGATGTGTGATTTTCATTTCCGTCTCCGTACACTAGTTAGCCGAGAGGCTCGTGCGTACGGACTGATGGCTCACGGGTAAAGAGAAGTGCGCTCTACCCTCGAGAGAGAATGAGGTAAGTCTCCCGAATTGGAAGTAAAAACCCAATAGCGGTGTTCACAACATAAAGCGAGTATTAACAAGATTCAATTATAGAACGAGAGTTCGGTTGAATATTCATAATCTCAAGTGGGCGTACCCTCGAGAGAGGAGCGTTCATAATTATGGAACCTCCACGGCCACGCCGTTTTAATGTTTTGAAAAGTCATCACTTTTACTTCTAAAAAAGATTATTTTTGCCTCAAGGTAATTCGACATCGGGCGCTATTTTTATCATCGTTTAGAACTTTACTTATACGCTTATTATCGTTTTCTTTTAAAAACCCACATTACAAACTTATTCTGATAAAATAATTGTTCGTTCCTCAAAGTAGTATAATCAACACGATCCGCGGAAATATATGACCTCGATATTTTCTAACCCAAAATATCCTGTATTACTCACGATAAGGTATTCTTGCCTTTATGATATGATTAATTTGGATTAAAAATTAAACAAAAGCTTTTCAAACTCATTTAGTGCAAAAATCTCCTTTGCTATTTTAAAAATCAATAGAATTCGGCGTTGTAGCCGAGGCGTAATTGTCAATACTCCGAAAGAAGAAAAAGACCGTTACTTCTATCCTTCGATAGGATAACGGTTAATTTCTCAAAGTAGGAGTACTTGCGAGACTCTTTGGAAACACCTGCCTAACTCTAATCTCGTCATATAAAGGTTGCACAAACCAAATTAATTAAAAAGAAGTAAATCTCCAAATTTAAATCATCAAGTTTTTGGCGCCGTTACCGGGGACTTTCGTGTTGTTATTTGAAACAAGGAATTACTATTACTTTTATCATATATATTAAATATATAATAAAAATAATATATATATATAAATAAATATTATAAAAAAAACATAGAAAAGACAAAAAAATATATCATTTTTATTATTAGTATATGACCGGAGGAAACTCCTCGGACGATTCGAATATCCCTTTTGACCCCGAAATCGAGCGCACTCTTCACGAGCGCCTCCGACTTCATGATCAAAACTTACTCAAATTTCCCGAAGAGTATGTCGGAGATACTTACACTAAACCTAAGGCCGATCAAATTCCAGATGTGGCCCCGCCGCGGACCATGGCATATTATGCCAGGCCAAATCTGGAAGATACCGGATCGAGTATAACTCGCCCAGAAGTGGCAAATAATAATTTTGAAATAAAATCGATCATCATTCAAATGGTACAGCAGTCAGTCCAATTTGACGGTTTCCCAGATGAGGATCCAAATTTACATCTTTCTAACTTTTTAGAAATATACGATACATTTAAAATTAATGGCGTTACTGACGACGCCATTCGTTTATGCTTATTTCCATTTTTGTTGCGGACGAAGGCAAAAGCGTGGTTAACTTCTCTTCCCAGAGGATCCATAACCACGTGGGCCCAATTGACAGAACACTTTTTAACTAAATATTTCCCCCCGTCAAAAACCGCTAAGCTACGTACGGATATCGCCTCTTTCATTCAATACGATTCTGACTCTCTCTATGAGACTTGGGAGTATTTTAAAGAGTTCCTGCAGAGATGTCCGCATCATGCGTTGCCGTCCTTGCTACAGGTCCAGACATTTTATAATGGCCTAAATTTTCCCACACGACAGATGATCGATGCAGCTGCCGGGGGAACGTTAAACAACAAAACCCCGGCGGGCGCTCAAGCTCTGTTCAAAGAAATGGCCATGAACGCCTATCAATGGAATGCGCCTAGATCTCGCCCTGCCAAACCGGCCGAGATTTATGAAGTGGATGCCACTGCTCACCTTGCCTCGCAAGTGGAGCGGCTAAGTAAGCAAGTGGCAGAGATGACTGCATCCTCCTCAACTCCCGCTTGGGCTCCTAATAATAATAATAATAATAATTTTGTCGAAGAAACTGTAGATTACCTAGGCAACCCAGTTAGGCCCCCTTCAACCCTAATAACAATCCGTATAGTAATAATTATAATCCGGGTTGGAGGAACCACCCAAATTTTTCCTGGAGCAATCCTAACAATGCTCAGAGGCCCCCATTTGTAAATCCGCAAGGATTTCCAAACGGATTTCGGCCTCCATCTCCAAAACCTTCTCCGCTCGAAGATATTTTTGCTAGGTACGTTGCATCCACCGAGTCAAATATCCGGAATATTACCGGATCGATTAAAAACTTGGAAAATCAGGTGGGATAGCTGGCAAAGATGGTCTCCGAGCGGCCATATGGAGCTCTACCATGGAACATGGAGCCAAACCCCCGAGAAACTGCCAACGCCATAAATCTTCGTAGTGGCAAGGAGGTAACCTCCCCAAAACGAGTCGAGCCTAAGGTACATGTTTCGACACCGACCCCTACAGCCTCTCCTTCGATAGATAAATCACCGAGTCTTCCGATCGTGTCGAACGTTTCTTGCTCGCCTCTCCCTTATCCCTCAAAAATAAACATCGAGCGGAAGGAGGAGTAATATCAAAAATTCTTACAAATTTGTAAACGAATTATAATAAACGTTCCCTTCTGCGAGGCACTCTCCCAAATGCCGAAATACGCGAAATATCTTAAAGGGTTGCTTTCTGACAAAAAGAAACTCGACGATGTTTCGCACGTTTCCCTTAACGCGGACTGCTCAGCTGTTTTCCTTAACACATTGCCGCCAAAATTAAACGACCCGGGACGATTCTCCATCCCGTGCCTCTTCGACAATATGTTATTGAAGTATGCTCTAGCAGACTTGGGCGCCAACATCAATTTGATGCCTTTTTCTCCTTTTAAACAACTCGACTTAGGCATCCCAAGCCCGACAAAGATGAGTATCCAGCTTATGGATAACTCGATAATGTACCCTATAGGGGTAGTGGTGGATGTTCTGGTCCAGGTAGACAAGTTTATCTTCCCGGTAGATTTCGTCATCCTAGACATCGAGGAAGACGCTGAGGTGCCTATCATCCTCGGTCGCCCCTTCCTCGCCACCTCCCGTGAACTGATTGATGTCAGTAATGGTCTCCTCCTCCTTCGGGTGGGAGACGACGAAGTTACTCTGCACGTTAATCCCTCACTATAGCACTCCCTATGAAACGATGATCCCGGTACTTTAATTTAGTCAAGCTACGCAACGGTAAACAAAGCACTCTTGGGAGGCACCCCATAATTATGTTATATTTTTATTATGCTTTCTATCTATTTTTGCAGGGTTTCTAACTACCTCGTTAACTTTATTTCAGGGAAGCCTTTTTGCTCCCTCTTTCCTTTTGTATATATATTGCAATGTTATTTTATCTTCTTCATACTTACATTACAACATTGGGGACAATGTTGGGTCTTAAGTATGAGGGTGTTTTACTGTCTTTCTTTAAACACAAACTTAAAAAAAATTTCAAAACAGAAAAAAAACCCTGGTTTATTTTGCATTCTGCTTACTTTTGAATAAAACTAAAAAATCACAAAAATTATTAAAAACATCACAAAAGTTTCCCTGTTTTTTTAAATAAAAATAAAATAAAAATAAAACCCTACTTTACTTTTATTCTTAAAAGCATTTTGTTTCGAGAGTATATGTTTGTGGATTTTCATAATCGCTAGTTTTACTATTCGTTCGTTTATCTAAGATCGATATATTTAAACGTTCGGGGTTAAGTTTTAAAGAATATCTTGTGTTTTTAATTTAAGTAGAGGCTTTGTTATCAAGCACTACTTCAACTAGCTAAAATAGAGACATGTGTATTATGTTGGCAAAACAACTTTAGACTGCAATTATCCCTACTTTATGTCTTTAGGAATCTAGGAATATTCAAATTACTAAGGTTGCTCTCAAAACTTTTTTTATTATTCTAGAATTTCTCTTGAAAACCCCTTGTATACACCAATTTAGCATGGCAAAAAAAATTTAAAAGAAGAAAAGTTCTTATGTCAATGGGAATAAGAGTTCGTTCCGTAAACATAAGCACCCAATTAATTCTTTAAAAGATCTTATGTCAATGGGAATAAGATTTCGTTCCGTAAACATAGGCATTGGGTTAATAAAAATGAATTAGTTTTCCCTCACGGGAACACCAAAAACAAAACTAAAATGAAAGGGTGGACGAATAAAACCATCACCCCTAAAAACTCTTCTTTTTGCCAAAGCTTTTTACCCCTTTTCCCTTAGCCAAATTATTGTTTCTAGTTCTAATTCAAAAAATCATTTGAGAGCATAATTAGTAACTTATATTTTTCCTTCATGTTTCTTTAAACAAAGGTTATTATAATTTCGATCTAATCTCGTTTACTAATGATTGCAATTTTGTTTGCTATTTGGTTAATGAAGAAGTTTTTTGGCTAGGACATTTCTTTCTACTTAAATCATTTGCATAATTTAGGACTTAACTCTTATTACTCCAAATCTTTATTTTTCAGTCTCTTATGATTAAAATAAAACGATAGCTAAAAATTAGAACTTATGTTAATCCCGTACAGATCTCTCTTACTTTTGCTCTGGAATAGCAAAAGCTTAAGTATGGGGGTATTTGATGAGTAGTAAAATATATGTATTTTTAGTATAGTTATTAGTATAGTTTTAATTAATATTGTGAATTTTCTATGTAAATTAATGAATAAATTGCTTGTTTTCATTATTTCCTTACTAACTTAGTTTTATTTTTGTTTTTGCAGATTTTGGCAAATTTTGGACATGTCACGCCCTGAGTCACGCCCGTGACCTTGAGTCACGCCCGTGACTAAGGGGCGTGTAATTTTAAAATGCCAAAGTCTCCAACCGCTGAGATGACCAGACCGAACTGCTGAGACCAGCTCGGAACCGCTGAGACCAGCCCCGAACCGCTGAGACTCAGCCCAAACCGTTGAGACCCAGCCCAGAACCGCTGAGACCGTCCCAGCATCTCGACGGATAAGTGCGCCATCCGAGCGTCTCGATGGATTTTCACCAAGTCACGCCCGTGACACTACAAGTCACGCCCGTGATCCAGCAGAGTCACGCTCGTGAGCCGCCAGCGCATCACGACCCAAGTCGCGCCCATGCTGCCGACGTCTACCGCCCATGGTCACGCCCGTGACACACCAAGTCACGCCCGTGTGCAGCCTTATTTGATGGCAGAACCTTTGAGAAGTCAGCGAATACAGCCGAGCAAATGTCACGCCCTAAGTCACGGCCATGACATCAAAGTCACGCCCGTGACCTAGGGCGTGTAAAAATGAAAATTTTCCTATAAATAGAGGGGCTCGGCTGAAGGAAATTTCATCCAAATTTTGAGTGTTTGTAATGTTTTTCTGAGTTCTTTTGAGTGATGTGAGTTTTTTTTATGCAATTAGGTTTATGTTCGTTTGTAATTTTCGCCTTTTTTGTAATGTTTATTTTAGAAATAAAATGTTGTTTTCTCATTTGGATCATCCTCCTTTTTTTTATTTATGTTAGTGTGTGTGTGTGTGTGTATGAGAATAATTTTATTGCTTTCATAACTTAGTTTATTGCTTTCATAATTTAGGTTTATTACTTTCATAAAAATAGTTTATCGCTTTCTTTAAACGCTTTATTTATCGCTTTCATTTAAACGCTTTCTCTTGATTCAGTCATTTTATTACAAGTAGAGTGCGTGCGTATATGAGATGGTGTTTTTCTTTTTTTGTAACTTAGCTTTATTTCAAGTATTTATATAACTGCTTATACCACCCCCATCTTGAATAAGAGGCTAATTTCCTTAAGCACTTATTTAAGTCGGTTGGGACGGATATTATTTCAGCTTTTATATGTCTTTTCATTTCTATACCACCCTGTCCCGGATGAGAGTTTAAGTTTCTTTAGCGCTTGATTAAGACGGTTGGGACGGATAATATTACTGTTTTTATATAAGTCTTTTATTTCATTCTTCACGCTTATATCCGCTTTAATTATTAAACATGTATTTTCCAATTATTAATGCCGTCTCCATTCCGATGAGTGGCTAATTTCCTTTAGCGCACGATGTCGAAGAGCATTGGGACACAAAAATAGTTTTTCTAAAAATAAAACATCTCTTTCTAAAATAATTAACGCTTAAGGTTTACCCGAGAATAACGTTGAGTGGAGCCACATAATCGATGTGTGGTTTTCATTTCCGTCTCCGTACATTAGTTAGCCGAGAGGATCGTGCGTACGGACTGATCGCTCACGGGTAAAGAGAAGTGCGCTCTACCCGCGAGAGAGGATGAGGTAAGTCTCCCGAATTGGAAGTAAAAACCCAATAGCGGGGTTCACAACATAAAGTGAGTATTAAGAAGATTCGATTATAGAACGAAAGTTCGATCGAATATTCATAATCTCAGGTGGGCGTACCCTCTAGAGAGGAGCGTTCATAATTATGGAACCTCCACGGCCAAGCCGTTTTAATGTTTTGAAAAGTCATCACTTTTACTTCTAAAAAAGACTATTTTTGTCTCAAGGTAATTCGACATCGGGCGCTATTTTTATCATCGTTTATAACTCTGGTTATACGCTTATTATCGTTTTCTTTTAAAAACCCACACTAAAAACTTATTCTGATAAAATAATAGTTCGTTCCTCAAAGTAGTATAATCAACACGATCCGCGGAAATATACGACCTCGATATTTTCTAACCCAAAATATCCTGTATTACTCACGATAAGGTATACTTGCCTTTATCATATGATTAATTTGGATTAAAAATTAAACAAAAGCTTTTCAAACTCATTTAGTGCAAAACTATCCTTTGCTATTTTAAAAATCAATAGAATTCGGCGTTGTAGCCGAGACGTAATTGTCAATACTCCGAAAGAAGAAAAAGACTGTTACTTCTATCCTTCTATAGGATAACGGTTAATTTCTCAAAGTAGGAGTACTTGCGAGACTCTTTGGAAACACCTGCCTAACTCTAATCTCGTCATATAAAGGTTGCTCAAACCAAATTAATTAAAAAGAAGTAAATCTCCAAATTAAATCATCAAGTTTCCCCTTTTCATCCTTGTCTAAAGACACGGTTGATCCCATAGAGTTCTCATATGGGTAGAGTTCTCCATTCCAAATTACTTTATGATATCTAATGTAAACTTGGTGTGGGAAATAAAAATTCCTTCCTCAGATTGTTTTACTTGTACACCTAAGAAATATTTAAGCTCTCCCATACTGCTCATCTCAAATTTGCTTTGCATGAGCTTAGCAAAATTCCTGCAAAGATTCCCATCAGTTGATCCAAACATAATGTCATCAACATTTATTTAGACCAAAAGGATCTGGCCCTTCAATTCTCTGAAGAAAAGAGTCTTATCTATTTTCCCTCTTGAGAACTTGTTTCAAGGAGAAAGGTAGATAGTGTCTCATACCAAGCCCTTGGTGCTTGCTTTAAGATATACATTGCTTTCCATAGAAAATAAACATAATCAGGATGGGTAGGAAAGATAAAACCTTGTTGTTGAGCTACATAGACCTCTTCCATCAAGTCTCCATTCAAAAATGCTAATTTGACATCCATTTGGTAGACTTTGAAACCCTTGGATGCAACAAATGCTAGAAAAAGTCTGATGGCCTACAATCTAGCTATAGGTTCAAATGTCTGATCAAAATTTATGCCTTCCTCCTTCCTATATCCCTGGGCTGCTAGTCTTGCATTATTCTTTATGATCACTCCATCTTCATCCATCTTGTTTCTATAAACTCACATTGTCCCAATGACATTATGCCCTTGTGGACTTGGGACAAGCTTCCAAACTTTGCACCTCTTGGATTGGTTGAGCACTTCTTGCATGGCCATAACCCAGAATTGGTCTTGGTTAGCCTCCTCAGATTTCTGTGGTTCAAGTTGTGACATTAAACTGAGGTGCAAGATTTCATTCAGAGCACTAATTTTGGTTCTAACTCCATGATTAAGCTCACCAATTATCTGGTCTGCTGGATGATTTTTGAGATGTCTTCCTGTTATGGGCAGCACCCTTTGAGGTTCTTTTACTTCAGTAATTTCTTCAGCTGCTGCTTCAGGATTACCATTCTGAGAAATTGTATTTTCAGTAGCTTCTTCTACTCTTTATGGAATAGATATCTATGGGGAGAGTTCCTCTTTCTCAATAGTCTCCTCTTCCTGTTATGCAACATGCTGCTCTCATCAAAAACTATATGAATAGATTCTTCAATTGTAAGAGCATTCTTATTGAAGACTCTATAGGTTTTTCTATGCTTTATATATCCTACAAAGACACCTTCATAGATCTTTTTAGAGAATTTGGTAATGTAATGCTTATTATTCTTCAGCACATAGCATTTACTTCCAAAAATTCTGACGTAAGCTCGTGTTGGCTTCTTACCTTTAATTAGCTCATAAAGACTCTTATTATGGTTCTTATTAATGAGTGCTCTATTTTGCACATGACATGCAGTATTGACTACGTCAGCCCAAAGGTATTCTGGGAGTGAGGAGTCACTCAACATGGTCCTACTAGCTTCAATGGATGTTCTATTTTTCCTCTTAGCCACTCCATTCTGTTTGGGAGTTCTGGGAGAAGAAAAATCTTGTAAGATACCTTCTTCTTCATAAAATTTGATGATTAAATTAGATTGAAATTTAGTCTCATGATCACTTCTGATTTTGACCACAGAGCTGTTTATTTCATTCTAAATTTGTTTGACAAAATTCTTGAATGTACTTAGGGTATTAGACTTGTGTTTTAAAAAGAATACCCAGCAAACCTAGAGTTATCATCAACAATAACCAATGTATAAGCCATTCCTCCTAAGTTGTGCACTGTCATTGGGTCAAATAGGTCCATGTGGAGAAGTTATAAGCATCTAGTGGATTGTTTGTCCTGTATGCTTTTTAAATGAAGTTCTTGTTTGTTTACATATTTGGCATGCATGGCTAGAACCCATTTCTAGACAATCCATCTTAGGAGCATCTCTTACCAAGTTTTCTGTCATTAATTTCTTAGGACACTTATAGTTTATGTGGGCTAGTCTCTTGTGCCACTTTACACAAGCAGACACTCCATCATTTGCTACAAGACATTCAGTTTCAATCTTCTTAATGCAAATGAAATTCAAGCAGTAAATATTGCTACCCCTGGTGCCTGTTAGAATAAATTCAGCATTCTTAGAATCCTTGATCAACCACTTATCCTTGTGGAAGGCAATAGTATATCCGAACTCACATAGTTGACTTATGCTAATGAGGTTATGTTGTAACCCTTCAACATAAGCTACCCTTGTGATAGTGATACTACCATTGGTGATCTTACCATAGCTTTTGACTACACCTCTGTCAGATCCTTCAAATTTAACTTTGGGTCCATCCTCAACAGGTGTAAACTCCTTCAAGAGGCTTCCAGTTCCAGTCATGTGCCTAGAACACCCACTGTCCAAATAACACATAGGAGTCTTGGTGGTTCTTGGACATACCTGCTTGAACGCTACTCCTCCTTAGGAACCCATGCTTTCTTGGGTCATAGGTGCTTGATAGAAAAAGTTCTAAATGGAAAAATTTATAGCTTGCTTTCTAATTCTCATGTGGGGATCATTCTGTACATTTGGATTGAACCAAAAATCTAAGGCAAAATGCCCTACTTTTCTACAACACCAACAATCAAATCTATTATATCTAGATTTTCTTATTGTGCTTGATCTGACTGAGTTAAGTTGTTTCATGGCAGCTAACCCTCCCTTCTTGGGATCTGAAAGGCTTCCCCCACAATGAGAATTTTTGGAGGCTCTCACAGGAAGATTATTTTGGGGGTGCAGATAGAACATTGTTCCCAAGGAAAGTCTGGCTTTTTCTTAGCCAATTAGAAGGGAGCTTAAGACCACTCTCTGTCTTCTTGCACTCTTTGCATTCATAAATGCTACTATGATCATAAGAATTAGTGGGTATGATCACCTTTCTACAGATTGTCTTTCCTTGAGAAGATTTCCCACTGTCTTCAGCTTGACCATAACCTAAGCCATTTTTGCTGGTTTGGGAGAAGCTATCTATCAAGTGAAGAACATTTTGTGTCTTGGAGTAACTAGCCACAATCTTCCTTTCCAATAGGAGCTTATCCTCCAGCTCTTTGATTATGTTATTCTTATGCTTAAGAACTTCAGTTAAAGTGCTAGTGATTAGGGTAGACATTTATAATTTAGTCTTCTCTTGAGTTAGTTCATTTACTTTCTCAAGAAACTCATCTCTCTTGTCATTCAAAGAGATAATCTCAGCTGATTGAGCCTTATAGAGAGCTTTTGCTTTCTTAAGAGCTTCAAGCAGGGCACATAATTTCTCAATGTATTCAGAGTCAACTTCTCTTACTATTAAAGAGGAGCAGACATCTGAATTTGTGTCAAATATCGTTGGAGAGGATTTAGGAATTACCTAGTTGTGATGGGATTCATCACAACTTCCTTCATCTGAGAAAGCCATGGCTGCTATATGACTATCTGATTCTAATGAGGATGACTCAGTATCACTGTCACTGAGTGTTCATACTTTCATGGCTACAAAACCCTTTTCCATCTTCCTGCTATTTGAGTGTTTCCTCTCTTCACTCTTCTCCTTTTTTTGAATGGACACTCAGTTATGATTTGTCCAGGCTTCTTGCAGCTGTAACAAATAATATTAGAAAGAAATTTCATTATTTGATTTAGAACCATACCTGTTTGATTTGTGTCTCCTCCCAGATTTGTCTTCTCTCCTTGTACTAGAGGGAGAATCTTACTCCCTCCTGTTCCCTCTCCTTCTACTTCTTAGCAGTTTCTCAAACTGCTTGGTAAACATGGAGAGTTCGCCATCTGATTGCTCAGAACTGGAGTTGCTGATTATTTCATCCTCTGAGATGTAAGCAGGCTCCACTGTCCTATGCTTACTTGATGTTTCAGCTTTAAAAGCTACTGCCCTTTCTCTGCTGGAAACCTTGGAGTTCTCCTCTTCAGATATTTTGGTATTGAACTGTAGCTCATATGATAGGAGTTTTCCATACAGCTGCTAAGGCTCCATGTTTCCCAGATTGCCAACTTCTCTAATGGCATAAAGCTTCATATCCCATTCCTTGTTCAGGGATCTTAGGAACTTATCATTGAAATTATAGTTAGTGAACACTCATTCATAATTTCTGAGCTCATTAACAATCCTGAAGAACCTTTCATAGCAAGCAACTATGTTGTTCTTCTTGTCATGCCTGAAAGATTTATACTCCAGATTCAGAAGAGATTATTTGTCATTCACAACTTCTTATGTGTCTTCCATGTAGACAACTAAGGAATCCCACATTTCTTTTGTTGTTTTGCAATGGATTAAGTTATGAAATGTGGAGTCATCAATTGCATTCACAATTATATTTTTGGCTCTCTTGTCCATGGTGGCCAAGGCTACTTCATCCATGGTGAACTGAGACAAGGTCTTAGGAACAGGGACTGTTGTTGGGTCTACAGGAATAGTCAAGGGGACATAGGGTCCCACTTCTAAAGACTGGTAAACTCTAGGATCTGAGGCTTCAATATACAATTTGACCCTTTGCTTCCAGATAGGGAAATTTTCTTTTGTGCAGATAGGCAGCTTCATTGATCTCACTTCCTTATGATGCTCACCAGCCATTGTATGTGCCGACAACCCAATAAAACTTATAGATCTTGTTCTAAGCTGTTTAGCCTTTAAAATTAACCTACATCTGATACCAATTGAAAGATTTGGGTTTGACTATAATACACCTAGAGAGAAGGGGGGATTAGGTGTTTTCATAGTTATTTTATACTTTAAAATTATTTAGCACATCCCACAAGCAACACAGAAAGTACATACAGATTTACAGAGGTTCACTTCAAGACAATGTGTAAATAGGAAGTCCACTGTCCCTCCCACCTATCTAGAAGTGTGCTAGACAAGGCAACTTCTCAAAAAAACTCAGATCTCTCATAGATATAGTAGATCTTACAACTCAAATCCACACAGGATCATACCTCAACCCTCACAAAGAAAAGCTTACCCTCCGCTTACAAAAACCCTACAAATAACTCAGACTTTACAGTCATACCAACACTTAGATCTTCATCAAGATCCTACTAAACTCAGGCTCACTTAGAACCCTACAGAATGAGAAGGTTGTTTTGCTGTTGCAGAAGAGAAGGCTTTAAGGATAAGGATTTTAACCAAATGGTCTTCATCTTCTTCTAGCAAATGTAGCCTCAAAGATCTTTTTGGATCACTAAAGCTTTCTTGAGAATCTTCTTCTGAAAATATCTGATTATATTTTTTACCAGGGAGGATGATTCTTTCTTTTATCTTCATAGCACAGCAATGAAGACTTCTTGTTCAACACTTTTGTCCTTTCTGTTTTAAGTGTAAGAGTGATAAAGATGAGAATTGTCGAAAATTTCTCTATTTATATTCCTCTACACTTTTTGCATAACAACCCTTATTAATTTTCTTTATAAGTATATGGCCAGTAATGGAATATAATATGAAACGACAGGATTAAATATCATAAATGTTGTGCCCTTTTTGGAACTTGCATAAATTGGAAGTATTTGATACTCTTCTTTAATTGATGTGTAACATCTATATTATGTAGATTATATATATCTTTTAATATTCCTTGATTAGTGCACAAGATAGGCAACGTGTATATTCCTCGTATATCAATTTCCAAAAATGATCTGTGCATTAAATGCAGCTCTACATCTGTCAAGATGATAAACCTCCTTAAAGCTGATATTATCTTCATCAACTACATTGTCTTCAAGCCGATATTGTCTTGATCATCTAGACGAAACATATTCTTCAAGCCGATATCGTCGATATACTCCATTCTTCATGACTTAACATATTCATCTAAACGATATAGCTTCTTCTAGACGATATCGACAAGATGCTTTTTTCTACATAATAATGCTTCAACCATCAAGTCAATATGATTGCTTCAACATAATATAGTCTAGACATCTGTCTGCATGATTTTTACTTAGCCATATCAACGATAGAGCTTCTTCAAGATAATATCATCGAGACTGTCTGGATGATATGCTTTCTGTGTCAACGATATTTCTATTAAGGCTTAAGACAATATTTCACTTAGTGATTTTTACACTTATTGTATAGTCTTGATACTAAGAATATATTCTTGATATATTTGTCACATCATGAACTAAAACACAGTATCAAAAACAATTTTGTTTATATATACTTGTGTTCCTTCATCAAATCTATGAACATTGTGGGCACAATACCCAATATGATCTACGCCCCTTATTCTAAGAATTACCTTTTGGAAATGATCTACAAAGCAAGTTAGAGTCTTGCTTTCTCCTTGCTTAATCCTAAAGAGGGCTACATTGCCACTCTTCCTCTTTTTTGAGGTGGGAACCTCAAAAGAAGCTCTTGCCTCAAGACGCTGAAGCAGGAGATAGACTAGGGAGGTAGTTTGTAGAACCACTCCCTTGCTTACCCATCTATGGTGTTGATTAACAACTTACACCTCACCGTATCTAAGAGAGGCCTCAGAGTGACTACAAACTCAAAAACTTGAAGATGAGAGCTTGGATCACTCTCTCCGGTGAACATGGGCAATCTCGGCTCTCTGAAGACATTGGGAGTTGGCTCCCAATGAATTCTATCGGAAAAAGAAGAAGGCTCCTCCGCTCCAAAAACACAAGAAGGAGTAGGAGGGGTAGCAGTAGGAGCTGGAGGATAAATATAATCCTCCTAAAAATTTAGGGCTCGAGCTAGAGATCCCTGAGCTGCTGCCCTAAAGAAGGCTTGACGAGCTACAATCTCTTCTCCCTGAGACCGCAAGGGAGCAGTTGGCTGAGGGGTGCACAATCAGGAGCATGACCAGCGGCCACAGGATCAGGGGTGGCGACCTGATCGGTATGAGAGAGAAGCCTCTGTGAGATCGAAGAAAGGATCTGATTCATTGAATCCAACTGATAGGCTGTCTCCGGTGAGACTGCTCGAGGCAATGCTCAAAATGAAGCTCAAGGGCTTCAAAAGAGCTCGCGCCACCTGAAGAAGGGAGACCTCTAGTGAACTGACCAAGATGAATCTCGCAGTCTGTCATTTCGACTGTCCGTTGACTTTGCGTAGACACTCTGATCTGAAATTCACATGTTCGTTCTGTTGGTACAAAAATTGTACCTCCAAAACTCACACTTAGAAGAGATGGGGGAAGACTGTGGAGTGCAGGTTACTTAGGATGGAGCGAACTAGAGGGGTGATCTCTAGGAGAAAGCAGCTTTGATTGATCACAAAAAGATTACAGGAGGGCTCCAAAATAGGTAAGGGTGAGAGGTAGAAAAGGTGACCAAATTCGAGACCACTTGCACAGGTTACAAGGTGGAGGCTCGAAGCAAAAGTCATTTTTCTGGTACCCCTACCCCTCTATTTATAGATGCAGAGGCTACCCAAATAGATAGATCAAAATATTACGGGCTGCCCGGGGTACAGGAGAATTGGGGCAGAGATGAGAGGCTACAGGGGGTGCAAATAGCAAAAAAGAAGAAAAAACCCAGACCGCGCGGTCTGACAATCTCGTTGGAGCCAAGACGCCTTTTCCTTTGAAAAAATGTTTTAGATGAGATAGGAGATTTGGGCGGTCTCCCAAAATTGAGACCGCTGGGACCAAACATTCTGACCAAAAAGGAGAGGTCGCGACTTCTGGGCAAACATGGTGGCCCTCGAAGGCCAAACTATTTACGTCTTTTCATGTGTTTCCAGCCTGCGTGCTGATGTATGCTTGTCATGTTTTATAGTTTGAGACATTTTATGAATGTAAGACCTTAAGGATATAACCTTATTTGGTTAACATTCCTGAGTAGGCGGATATTCTATTTTATTTGTTTTCAAAACAAGCTTCCATTGTGGTGTCTTTTGTTTTGATTAGAGCGTGTTTCTATTTATCATTTTACTAATATCTAGCTTATGAATTCAATATGGTCTGGGGTCCTAGCTGGACCTATTGATATATTGTTTGTCCAGGCATGATGTTACCGGAAAGAGTCCTAAAATAAGTGTGAAATCATTAGTCAGATTATCACACAATATGCTCAATGGAGCATGGGGAGAGGTGCTCCAAGGAACCTAAATAAATAAGCATATTGATTATACACACTATTTCATTGCAAATATAGGTTCGTCTATAAATAACCTCGAGTCGTAAATTACCCAATTGGCAAAAATCTTCATTGAAAGGAGGATACCAATTACCCTCCCAAACAAATCCAAAATTTACCCACATGAGCATGTTCGGATTACGCCTGAGCCTGCACTTATCATGGAAGGGGGTATTGCCGTTGAGTGTGAAATTAACAAGATGGCCACCCAAGTCTTTGTTGACACAAGTTCATTTCGTAACAACATTTCACTCAAGGATATGGAGAAATAAAACATAAAACCTATTGCAGATGAATCCATGCCACTTGTTTTGGATGATGGATCCAAAGTTGTTATAGAAGGTTCATCGAATGATGTAGAGATTACTTTGGATGGTGAGACTTTCATCATTGATTATCTAGTAATGGGTCCTAGTGAAAATTATTAGCCACCTATTTTTTGGATGCCTCTCTTGAAATCACTTGGAGACACTTCACATCTTGTAGAGGGGCGCAACTCATTGCCATCCAAATAGATTATTTATGACCCCCTTTTTTCTTTATCTATTTATTTGGATACTATGTATCAGCATAGTATGTGATCTAATGATTTGTCTAGTTTGCAGTTGGAGTGTCATGCTGGTGAGAAGTTAAATGATGTTGTAAGGAGAAGGATCTTCTACTTGAAGTGCAGGTTGAGGAGCCTTGGGTAAAGGTTTATGCTGGTGATGAAGAAGAGTATGATTAGTAAATACCAAGAGAAGGAGGAGCTGTCCCGAGGGTTAGGCATGCTAAGGTGAAGAGTTGTGAGAAGAAGAAAGTTTGAAGGTCTTACCTTGCTCTTCCATCTGTGGAGCAAGTGGTCGAGCCAAGAATAGATAAAGTTGTTTCTCTTAAAGCAAAAATGAATATGGCACATTGGCGGTCACCATATGAAGAAGTTAAGAAGAAGGAGATGGAGGAGAGTACAACTTAGGCTGCCACATTATGAAGAAATGTCGGTGCTGAGCATGGTGGGAGTCATTCTCACTTTTGCTCATGCAACACACGTGATGATTACTCCTCTCTCTAGGCTAAAAATTACTATAATTTACTCGACAACTGATTTTCCCGTGAACTCGTCGCTTCTAAGAACTTTTATTTTTGAAAACTTCGTTTATTTATACATCTAATTTTAGACTTATTTCGGCTTTGAATAATAGTATATAATTGTTAATACAAGTATTTTGTCCAGCTCAAGAATGTTAAACAAAGTACTCTTGGGAGGCACCCCATGTTTACCCTACTTTTCATTCTCATTTTCTATCTTTTCTTTTTTATGTGTTGCATGGGTCCTGTTGGGTACTTGAAAGGAAACCTAGTTGATCTATTTGAGTGTGTTTTCATGATTTGTTTGCTTGGAATAATGATTTGCTTGCTTTTTCCTTAATATTTCGCCCCCTTTTTAATTCCTAATGATTCGTAGAGTTATCTTTGGCCAATGTCGTGGAGAGTGTGTGATCGAGCAAGCATATGACCATCATCATTGATGTGTTTTTTTGGAGGTTGACCCGTAGTCTTAATAATATAATACTGATCTTAGTGGCTTCATTATTTACTCCTTACGCTATATCTACGCTGATCCATTTTATTCTTTCTTAGGAGTGGATATAATATGTTTGATATTGGTTTGAAAATGTTGTAATGGTTTAGTATACATAGAAAGCCTCTCTAGGTTTCTTTATATATATACCTCTATGTCCACTCACTAATTTCACTTTCTGTTTGCGTAGTAAGCCTTTTATTATCCCAGCATGAAGAGGGGATTGCTCGGGATGAGCAATTAATCATTCAAGTTCTGGGGTATTTGATGAGGAATTTTATATAGTGATTTTGGTGCTCATCTAGTTATGTTTTAATTAGCTCATTACTTAGTTGTTTTTAATGTTGAATCATTCAAATTCGCCAAAGTACTCATGTGAGCATATACGAGCTAGATTTAGTGAGTTTCGGTGCATTTCATGCATGCGGGAGATTTCCTCTCCCTCTAATTCATGTTTAGTACAGTTTATATGCCCTAATATTCATCTAGACACTTTATACAATAGTTATGTTGGTTTCTGGGGTAATCACGTCCGATTTCCTTATGAAAATGTTTCTGCTCATGCATTTTGTATGTGCACGATTGTGCATTTGTTCGTGTAATGGTAAATGTCTATCATTATATATAATTGCATGGTCTGATGCATTTGTGCTCGCACAGTGTACACACAATCATGCACGTTATATCCTGATTTTCTCGAGAACCCCATATTTCGACCTTGCTCATGCGTTTTACGCACGATCATGCATTTCTCTTCACATATGATCTCTTTATAGATGCTAGGGAGACAACGTTTTCCGACTCACTTTTCATTCCATCACGCATGATCAAATGCACGATCATGCGCATGGATCATGCATAGAGGATTTTTTTGGCGGAATATAAATACCCGATTTCACACAATTTTCTAATCCCAGCAAGGGAAGCACTGTTTTCCCTACTATTTCATCCCTGATGGTTAGGGCATCCCCCTAGGATCTCTCCCACCATTTGGAGCTCCAAGAAAAAGATTTCTACATCAAGATTGGCCACAAGGATATTGGTGTGAAATCCCTGATCAAAGCACACTACCAAGAAGATGGAGAGAGAGGTTGTGACAACCATCCTAAACCCCGAATGGTAGCTAAGGTTTGAGTCAAAGGATCACAACATTCATCCATACACGAGGAAGAGACTTGGGCTTCAGTTGTATATCTAACTGATTCTCCATTTCTCTAGTTTCTCTTGTTGGATTTCTGTTTATCATTTAGTGGTGTTGATGAATGTTCATTAATACTCTATGTTAATCATGTCTATTTTTTTCTTCAATGAATAGATCATATTTTACTTATTCATGATTCATCTTGGAGAGATGCCTTTGTTAGGGATGTGTTTGTGATATGCCTGTAATCTAGCATTGTTGTTCTAGAGTAGAGATTTTACTTGAGAGTGAGTGAACCTTGCAAGTGTAAAGTGCAAGGTTATAGGTAAAACTGACCCTCAAACTAACATTGCGACCAAATTTGAGTGAAGAGGTGTTTGTGACCCTTATTTGTGTGCTTGCGATCACTACTAGAAAACAGGCTTTTGGCCAGGGAAAAATTCCCTGGCAAAAATTCCAAAACCGTGGCTAAAAAGCTTTTGCCATTGTCTAGCCACAAAAAAAATTCGTCGCTAAAGTTCGCATGGAGAAAGGTTTTTTACCACGGATTGGTCGTGGAAAGTAGTAGTAAAAGCCCTAAGTAAAGTATCAGAGCCCTAACCCACAACCATCTCATAAAAATATCAAAGCCCTAACTCAATTTCAGACAATGCTTACTCATAAATCATCCAGCTTTAATCCTCACTGTAGTATAAAAATCAATTTTAGTATAATGCTCGCGTATAAATCAGTCAGCTCACTTTAATATGACAAAGAAACCACTGTTCGTCTTATTAATTAAAAGCCCTTAGTAAGTAGAAGAGAATCACTTTCATTATTGTAAAATTTCATTATCTTGAAATTGTT
The DNA here is from genome assembly GCA_033032865.1 of Dactylorhiza incarnata. Classification (NCBI taxonomy): domain Eukaryota; kingdom Viridiplantae; phylum Streptophyta; class Magnoliopsida; order Asparagales; family Orchidaceae; genus Dactylorhiza; species Dactylorhiza incarnata. Next base: position 763,995 of record JAWHQI010000330.1, on the reverse strand, counting down.
AGCAGAAGCCCATAAAATAATAGTCTATGTGGCATCAAGCATAAGACCATATATTGTGAAAGCTAAGGAAATCTAATATAGGCAAGCTCTACATATTGCAACAAGCAAAATCACCTTTTATTTTCAGGACAGATCTCCAGCCGACAAACAAAATAGCAGGAAACTCACGAAAAATAAGCAGAATCCACGACACAAACGACCAGGGCTCGGCGAAGATTAGAAGGGAGAAGATTAAATTCTAAGTTTTCAGCGCATGATTCCCCTGCACATGGAAGCCCTAGCTACTCACGCTCGGGAGCTGCTCACATAAGAAGAACAAGAGATAGAAGACGAGAAAAATGAAAAATGCTCCTATCTTGCTTGCCCTGTTAAAAAGAATTTTATAGAATGAGGATATATGTAAAAAAACAAGAGATCGTAAAATGGAGATGATTGAGAGGATCAAGACTTCTATCTTCATGGATATCATGATCATCCTCACGCAGGAAGAGTCGATGATTGTCAAGTTGTTACTCTCTAGTGACCATGCTTGCATGCACACTGCTGGAGGAGAAGACGACGACACTATTCCGTTGGTCCGCTTCTCCGCTCGTCCTTGTCTCACCGTGTCATTCTCATTCCCTAATCTCTCTAGAGGAGAAGGCAAGATAGAGGAAGGCTCTCACTTCTCACCAAAGGGGGACAAATAAAAAATGACTGCGTCTTATTACCTTAAAACATTGGTTCAGGGTTCTATCATGGCTAATACTTGAGTATTAGCCACGACATGTTTCTTGTCGTGGCTATTACCTACGTATTAACAATGATTTTCTATTATCGTGGATAATGCATAAGTATTAGCCATACTTTTTTGCATCCATGGCTAAAACCTAATTATTAGCCACAGTTTTGCAATCATGTCTAATATTATTGTATTAGCCACGATTTTTGAACCCTAGCAAAAAAAGTGTAGCTAATACTCATTGTATAGTAGTGGATCTTGTGCTTCACAAGAGTGATGTAAGTGTGGAGCAGTGAAGGGGACACATAGAGTGAGCAAAAAAGTGAAGGAGACCCACACTCATAGTTTTGTTTTCTTTGTTGCACTAGTAGTTTAGATAACAAATCTAATCAACATTCCAGACTCCACCTTCATACTTAGATTTTCATAATGATTACATCGACCCCGACGTGTTCCCTGTGAGATCGATACTTGGGGATTTATTCTCAATTTATTATTACTTGATGATTGGTGTACTTGTCGTGATTGCATCAGTTAGCCATAAGATCACCCTCTTGGAAACAAAAGGAGAACATAAGACTAGAGTAGTCGCCCTGCAATTATGTCAGCAAACAAGCTAGCCTATACTACATGATATTTAGCCTGCTAGCCGCACATCATCATATGACCAACCAGACTGTACAAATATATCGAAATCAAACAACATAAATTCACTAACACAACAAAGTTACAATAAGGACACAAATAGTTCCAAATGTAAATGTAGAATAAGGAAATGAGCTAACAAACGCCCATAACAATGATAAGCTTACATCTCTCGGGTCCTCTGATGAAGTTTTAGATGATTCTGGGACACGATATAGCACGAAAGTTGATTTAATAACACATCTTCTACCTCAGTAAGGATGGAACCAATGTGGTACCTACCAACTAGGTTCCACCCGCTCCTGAGATGGTGACCATATAATCACTAGTCATAAGTACTATGCAACATCCTCCCTCTCCCAATGCACCTAAGGCACTAGGTTGGCAAGATCAATAGTCTATGTGTAAACATTAGCATAATATAACCAAAATAGAATTCACTTAAGAAATATTCTACAGAAATAACTAAGGTATGTAATGAAAATATAAGTAACTCATCACATAAGAATGCCCATACAGACTTACATGATAAGCATCCATGTTATTGCATAAACATTTCATTAATGTTCTTGAAAGGATGCCCATACATTTTTATTAGACATGGGTCAAAGGGTTATATCATTACATAAGAAGAAATATAAATCTTATAAAAGTGACCACATATATTTCTAAGATAAGGATCCAATGCAATATGACATGTAATGCGGAATATGCATACTACTCAATGCAACACTAAAACTATTTAAAGCCTCTGTTGACATAGTTGACCTAACTAAGTAGGTAGTGATCCCACGGGTCTTGTAATGTGTCACAATATATCCTAGGACCTGATTTATGGAACTTGCTTGTACTGGTATGGAGTACATGATTATGTCATGTGCACACACTACGAAACACTATTAACAGGTAATCTGAAAAATTGAGCCAATCATGGTACAATACCCTAGTACATTACGCTAAGTAATCCCTCAAGACCCTCAACCCTTAATGAGTAAAATAACAAACTCCCTATTAGTGTGCTCTATTCAGTAGAGTCTGATTGACTCACCACAAAAACACATTCATCATAATTATGACAACGGCTATGCATGATGAAAGTGGCTAAAACCACTTAATGCAAAATACTGGTCTAAATGAGACTAAATACTACAAAAGGCCAAGTATAAGCCTGGTTAACCCTTTCTTGATATATCACCAAAAGTAACAACATCTCTAAACAATACTTAGAGTGCAAATTATGATTCTACTGAATACATGTAGAATAGTACATCATCAGAAACATGATGGAAGAGTACTACAATTGTAGTGAAAAGACATAATAGCTTTTAAAATAATATTTGACATGAATGATAGAAAATCAAGAAGTAGAATTCCTCTTAATAAACAACATGAAATTTCAGACACAAGTATATCATGTAATAATGAATGTTGAATCTGAAATTGCACCTCCGAGGGAAATTGGAGGCTGCGGGCTGTCGGTTACTTTTTGGTTAGAAAGAGTGAGACCGCTAGCAGTGGTCAAGGCCAGACTTTGCCCGTCACAGCGAATGCCACTCCTGTGATGGGCTTTCCTTTGATTGAGAAGAAGCGGTTCCAGCGGGTTATAGATGCAGGAAAGCAGAAGCCGGCCGGTCAGACAGGTCGTAAGATAGGAAACTCGAGACCGCAGCTCAGACAAGCGAGCTCCTAGATTCGAGTGTGCATGCCTTGAGAACATCGCCACCCCCTATTTATAGGCTCGGGGGCCTGCCCGAACAGGCAGGGAAAAATAACCGCTTGCCCGGGTACAAGAGAATCTGGCAGGCGGTGACGGGATACAGAAAGGAGAAAAGAAAGAAGCCGTGTGGATTGGCGGCTTGCGCTTCCGATCTGTCTTGGCCGAAGACTGAGGATGTTGTGACCAAGGCGATGATCCAAACCGGGCGGCCTCTGACTTGAGACCGCGGCTTGGTTTCTGGACTTGGGCCTTGGTGAATCTTCAGTCTTTGGAGGCGATCTGAATTCTATCAGACCGTCGCTGGTACTGATGGACCCTATTGAATCTGAACCGGGCGACTTGCATCTTCAGACCGCCCGGTCTGCGAGTAGATGATCCAAACCGGGCGGCCTCCGACTTGAGACCGCGGAGTGGTTTCTGGACTTGGGCCTTGGTGATTCTTCAGTCTTTGGAGGCGATCTGAATTCTATCAGACCGCCCGGTTTGTGCTGGCTAGTACTGAAGGACCCTATTGAATCTGAATCGGGCGACTTGCATCTTCAGACCGCCCGATCTGCGAGTAGTGTTATTCGGAGGCGGTCTTCAGTAAACATAATCCCCGCATATTTTCAGATCCCAAAGGGATTTCAAAAATATTAGTTCTAGACGGGAGACCGCGCCCGCTTTGTACTCTAGCCTATAAAATTGCCTGAGAGCTCTCCACTTTACATAATTCCTCTGAAACCACGGGACGCTACTCGCCGATTGCGATTAATATTTTTCAAACCGGCGTCTCTTTGATCAAGATGGATTTCCTGGATTCACTCCAAACCCGTGTGGATAAGGGCAGCGATAGGAAAAAGGACGATGAACGAAAGGAGAAGGATCCTCAGAAGTGAAGAAGGGTCATTGATCTGAGAAGACCAGACGGTCTCCTAAAGTGGAACCTTCTGGCTCTAAGAAGACCACTGGAGAGAAAACTACAGAGGAGAAAAAGGCTGTCGAAGAGTTGATGGTCAGAAAAAGGACTGCGGAGGAAGAGACGACCAAGGCTAAAGCCGCAGAGGAAAAGGAGGCAAAGGCTAAAGCCGCGGAGGAGGAGGCGGCAAAGGCTAAAGCCGCGGAGGAGGAGGCAGCAAAGGTTAAAGCCATGGAGGAAGAGGCGGCGAGGGTGAAAGCCGCAGAGGAAAAGTCGACAGAACTCGGTGCGGACTTCCCTACCCCTTCCTTTGACTTGGAGTTTACTCTGTCGGGGACTACTCTTATTAAGTTGAACGTCAAATAGGAAAGAGAAGTTGTTTCCTCTAAACCGGACGAGTTGTCTGCCTCGCCGATGGTGATCCTTGAGGATGACTCCCGCCCATCCAAGAAGGTTAACCCGTTATCGGGGAAGAAGTAGAGAAAAAGGGCCTATTCTGCGGCGGAGCAGATCGCCAGGAAGCTTCAAAGATTAAAGGACAAGAACAAGGCCTTCAAGAAACCAACAACGGCCTGCCTTCAGAGTGACCCGCATGTGAAGGAGGAGATCGCCGATCCAGCCACTCCCCCTGTCAATTCGGACGGTCTTATTCCGGATTCCGCGAATAGCATATCGATTGGCGGCATTCTCAGGGGATGGATGATTTCCTGAAGCAGGACGAGCTACTCGACAGTCCCGCAACTTCGAGCCGAGTTATCCCCCCTAGCGAGAATGCTGATGAACCCGAAAAGTCTATCTCAAAGGAAGATGACCCGACGATGATCGGGTTGCATTTGATGAAAGAGAAAGCGGAGGAGAGGAGGCGGGCCCTTGACAAGCCGCAACCACCAAATCCTTTTGCACTAGGTAAGCGCGACGCGGGCTGTAACACTGTCCGCTTCTTCCTCCCACGACCTCGAAAGAACTCTTTGCTGTTGAGCCCGCTTCCGGGTTTTTTTCCCATCTGTGGCTCAAATTTCTGTTATCAAGAGAAAGCAGAATGAGTGGTTTTGGAGGGAATAGCGTCGTAGGATGGATCCTGAATAGTTGCGACGACCTGTGCATTCAGGCATTTTATCTCATACTCTGTCATATGTTTCATTTTCGGCTGTCCTAACCGCATTTTTCCTTCTTCTTTGCAGACAAACCGGAAGAGACAATGAGGCGGGCGACCTTGTATCTAGCCTTCCGCCACTGTCTCAGGTGCCAAGCCTCGCACAGAGTTCAAACTCTGGGCAGGAGGAGCTTGCCAATTTACAACGCCTTCTAAGAGGCTTGGAGGTGAAGATAAGGGAGATTGAAGGCCGAGAAGAAGCTGCCCGGGTTGCTCTGCAGGTCGAGAAGAAGGAGCGGCAAGAGGAACAACAGGCGCTTGGGGCTCGCTGGAGGCCGCGCGGGTTGCACTTGAGGCCGAGAAGAAAGCACAGCCGGAGAGGGAGAAGGAGCTGGCGACTCAGCTTGAAATCGAGAAGAAGGCATGGCTTGATAAGGAAAAGATGCTGGTAGAGCAGATTGCCGTCATAACCGCGCGACATGATAGGGAAAAGAAAAAGGTCTCGAAGTTTGAAGAAGATTGCAAATACTATCAAGAGAAATTTCTTCGCTTGACCATGGAATCCGACGGAAGCCGGCGTCCTATTAATGATGAAAGGATGAGGATATCGGACCGCCCGGCTGTTGGGACGAGCTCAAATCCCCCGCCAATCAGGGCGGCCGACCCTGCGACTAATGAGTCCGTCGGGGCTTCTTCTGCTCGTACGGTTCCTGTTGTACGGTAGAACGGGATGTCGCGCGACTTCATAATACGCTTAATCACCTTCATTATAATTCAAGCCAGATTTATAGTCTCCTTATTCAAACCGGCATCCAGGTCGCTCGCCTTCATCGCGAAGATCCTTCTCCAGAGCATCATCAACCGTGAACGGTTTTTAACTTTGAGACCAATATTTGTAATATTATTTCATTTGCTTCTCGAGACGATCTGATGACTGGGTCTGTTGGACAATATTTTCCTTTAATACTTTCTGATGCCCCTTTAATCCATGCGATTTGTGTTTAAGTAGTCTAGGCTTTTGCCTTCATAATTTGAATTGTTATACAGGTCGCTCGACCTGCGCTAAATGCTTGAGATTTTTGTTGAATTCTGCTAACATTATGGTGCAGTCTGCTGTTCGACCAATTTACTATACTTTATCCGCTGCTTTGTCATTCGATTAATCTTATATGTGCAAACCCTTGGACATTCTTGCTCTGTATTCCTCGAACGCGTTGATGACCGCGCGGTTTGATTCGATGTCCGCGCCATAATTCCGCTATTTGCAGATCGCCAACTCTTTATAAGTAGTAACCATCACGGTGACTCATTGACATTTTCAAAATGGCGCGAGCTAAGAGTAAGTCGAAGCGGTCTGAGAAGATCCATGCGGTCCGAACTGATGCGGCCTCTGCCTTTCGATCAGCCGATCACAAAGAATGTCGTTTAACTCAGGGCGAGTTGGACGACATTATTAAAGAGTATATGGTTGGAAGTAATCTAACCGCCCGACTTCCATCACGCGACGAGCGGATTAACTCCTCGTCTTCCACAAAAATTGTTGTCCCCATTGACCACTTCAAATACGGCTTCAGATTCCCTCTGCCACTCGAGGTCATTGCTATTTTTGATCACTATGGGGTTGTGCCCGGACTACTCCTGCCGAATTCCATTTCTTCTATCTATAGTTTTATCTCATACCTACGATCAGAACGAGTCAAGTTTTCAATTTCCTTGTTCCGAAAATTCTTCTCCGTGCTGTCTATTTTGGATGCTGGAACCTCCATTTTCAGAGGTCATATTTATTTCGGATGCCGGGGGATGAAAGTCGTCAATCTCGCGAACAAGGTAGCGAGTTGGTTTGAGCAATACATAATGTTCGAAGGCCCCCTTGGGTTATTACAAGTCAACCCGCAGACGAGGAGTGCGGTGGATTTTCAATCGGTCAAAATTGGAGAGGCCGAGAAAGAGATCTTCGAATCTCTTGAAAATGAGCGGCTTAACGTGAATCATTACATTCCGCTGTTCGCGGAGCTGGCAGACGTCCGCCCTGAGGATAGTAAGATTTTCTCAACTCGTCATTCTATAATCGTGCGGACTGTTTTTCTAAGTTTTCAATTTTTGCAGCCGCCACCATCGTTCCTCTGAATAAACCGGTCAGTCCGGCCGACCCGGTTCTAACCCAAAGGGAGAAACAATAGGGGAAGAGCGACCCACAATCATCTGATGAGTAGGGCCCGGCCTCCTCAGGCGAGTTCGAGCTCCTTCGTTCTTGTAGCAATCCGCGCGACCTGCGGGGCAAGCCGACAGTCCTTTGGCACAAGGATGGGGAGTGTTTGCAAGTATCCACTGCTCTCCCATTCTGGGGGAGCGAAAAGATTAGACGACATGCACTAGCCCCTGGAGATGCTATGTATGGTCGGAAAACTTTGAAGAGGCTGAAGAAGATTCCTGAAGAAGAGCTTTCCCGAGTAGCCGCGCAGGCCGGTGCATGGGGCTTTGCGGCTAATCACTTCATGGCGCTTTCATATAAGCAGGTAGTCTCAGCCCACACCTACTTGGAGAAGAAGTCTGCCGACTAGGCCGACTAGATCGCCAGACTGAAGGAGATCATAGAGGTAAGTCATTTGTCGAACACTTCAGGCTTATCATTTTTAGGCCGAGTGATCTGACTCATTTCTTTTTATAGCATCAATACGATATGGTCAATCCGAACTTCCAGGATGAGGTCTTCCCCCATGTTGCTAAGGGGATTGACGGTGCCCTAGATCACCTGAGAGGTCGAAACGGCCTGGCTGAGGGTTTTGAAGATACAACCTTCTCGGACCTTTATCCCGGTCTGAAAGACAAACTAGACGAAGTAACCCGCCGAGCCAAGGGAAAAGACAAAGTCGAGTCCAGTAGTTCAGGGGAAGAGAGTGACGATGAAGAGGTTGTAAAGGAACCCGCAGTGGTTACCAAAGAAAAAGAAGGCTCTGATGCAAAGTCCACTGATTACGATGAAACCGGGCGGTCAAAGTCCCGCAAGTCGGGCGGCTCGTGTAGCTCGAGTAGCTCGGGTAGCAGTTTCTCAAGTTCATCTTCCATCAAAGGATACTCGCCCGACGTAGACATAGATGGCAGCGAAGGTTCAAGTTCTCCTGCGGCCAAAAAGCTCAAACCGGACGAATAGCTGTGATCATTATTTTTTGCATTTTGTTTATTTTGCGTAGCCGACGGCTAGGTTTTGTTAGCCGGTCGGTCACAAAACAATGTAAAGACATTTTGATGATGAAATGGAAAATTTTTACCTGTTTAATTGTTCGTTTTTTGTGACTTACTTGAGTTTGTTGCGGTCTTCTCTTCTTTTAACCAGGTTGTGCGGTTTAATAGTAACCTGTTCGGTCAGAGCGTTGAACTCCATAGAATTCCAATTGGATAGCCATTTGAACATTTAGAAAACCTATTCGCACGGCTTATCTCTTCAATCCGGATTAAGCGAATTTGATATATCCCGAAAAATATCAACTATGATACTTCACTGCGTAGTCGATGCGGTTTAAATATATAATTGAGCGGATAAAAATTGAAGCCCTACCTCATCTCATTATGAATGCCTCGTAATAACCAGAAAACCAAACATAACCAAGTCGCGCGATTATTACCTGACTTCCCATAATTACTTCACAAGATAGTGTCAAGTCATAAGAAAACAATCAACAGGCCGTGCGATTAGTATTTAATCCAAACGATTTATGTAACTTAGATTTTCGTAAATCTCATTCTGAATAAACCTGAACGGATTTATGTAACTCAGCTTTATGTAATATTAGTTGATAAACCCGCGCGATCTATATATACTTCGGGCGGTTTCTGGCTTGACATTTGTAATGATCTTCATTCTATAAGAACCATAATTTGCTTAACTGTGAAGAGCCCGTTATTAACCGAATGGATCGAATTGACTCCCACTTGGGCCTTGGTGATTCTTCTGTCTTTGGAGGTGATTTGAATTCTATCAGACCGCCCGATTTGTGCTGGCTAGTACTGATGGACCCTATTGAATCTGAACCGGGCGACTTGCATCTTCAGACCATCCGGTCTGCGAGTAGATGATCCAAACCGGGCGGCCTCTGACTTGAGACCGCGATTTGGTTTCTGGACTTGGGTCTTGGTGATTCTTCAGTCTTTGGAGGCGATCTGAATTCTATCAGACCGCCCGGTTTGTGCTGGCTGGTACTAATGGACCCTATTGAATCTGAACCGGGCGACTTGCATCTTCAGACTGCCCGATCTGCGAGTAGTCCTATTCGGAGGCTGTCTCCAGGGTAAATAATGAAATTGCAATCAACATTTGAAATCAAGATACTTAGCGATATACAAAATACTTCATAAACAAGATCGTTTAATATGAAATATTTAATACTACAAGTTCAATGCTACATAAATGATCTCAAAACATTGGTGATGATTCACTAAAAATCAGAGAAAACCTACCAAAAAACCAAAAGTTAAAACTTTAAGGTATAAGAAACATTCACATAATACAATTTTCCTAAGTTAAGCGTGACACATAGTTTATAAGGGAAATTGACAATTTATTATAACAAATTCTTCATCCAAATGACCTCAGACTTGATTAACATGAATACTATAAAAAATCACAATTAAAATCTTCATTACTTCAAAAATATTTAGAAAATACATCTAGACTATAGTTTGGTGTGACAAATAATGCCAAAAATTAATTATGTGATAATCCGATATTTTTATGAATGCAACCAAATTTTGATCACAGAGTAGTCCTCATGACATACCCAAGAATCTACCCAAATTTGGAGTCAAATATTCAGTGGAGACCAACTTTAGTTCTTTTATTTAATCTATGAAATAAGACTAAATTATTGCAAAAACATAGGATAAAACATCTCCAAAAATTCTAAACCTTTACAGGAGTTTTTTAGATACAAGGATAACTCACAAACCAAATTTGAGATCTAGGTGATCAATATTTAGAGAAATATACACTTTATTTAATTTTTTTCTTAGTTTAAGATACCTTAAATTTGATCAAAGATCTTGAGGGACACAAGTGTCACCAGGAGTGGTGCTACCAAAATTTGAAAATGTCTCATTGTCCTCTACAAATTTTATATTGAACACATTTCATGAGAATGACCAGAAGGTCCTCTAATTTATAGATTAAGATACTATGTTTTATACACATTCTGACACACATTAATTCCATATTAAATCATCTCTAGGCTGCGGATAGCGACCAACGTGAATCTTAATATTGATATTACGGGCCAGATCACACTACATCATACACCCTAAAAAATTCACAGTGGATCAGACCTTTAGATCCATTGCGGGGAAAGCAAATCATTGGCAAGGTTACAAACAGCTCTGACATTGTCTTCCCCATTAATCGGATGAACTGCATGTCTCGACTGAGAGATAGCAACCTGATGATGATTATGGCAGTGACCACTCCTCTTTGGTTACCTCTATACATTTAGGGTAGTCTAGTCACCTAGAGGGGGGGGTGAATAGGTGTTGTCACCTTTTTAATCTTAATGCGGAATAATGAAAGTATATACAGCAAACACACAATCATAGTAAATACGCAACTCAAACATGTACAACAATAATGGCTCCCCGAGTTGGGTACGTCCACTTTCCCCCTTCGCCTATCTAGCAATGATCTAGCCTCGGCAAACTCCAGCCAAAACTCAGATCCTACACCTGAGATTCCTAGACTCCTACAACTCAGGAATAGCAGCAGATTCCCTACCTCAGATCCAAACACAGGATCCTATAGCTCAGAGTTTACCACTCCTACAACTCAGATTCAACTTAAATCCTACCTCAAGAATTGCACCAAATTCCCTACCTCAGATCCAAACACAAGATCCTACACTCAGGCCTCAAAAGACCTTACACTCAAATTTCTTCAGAAATCCTACAGAAGAACAAATAATTGATTACAAAGATTCTTTAGGCTCAAAATTATTTATCTTGAATAGCATGCGTCTTCTTGAAGCTTGTTGCGGATGTGACTTCTTCTGAAATCCTCTTGCAAAGAGATGATTAACCTTTTGAATCAGCAAGAAGAATGCGCTTTATTTCTAGAGAATTGGTTGATTGGATTCAAAGTATTTCTCCTCTGTTCTTGAGCTCTTTGATAAAATAATGCATGATGACAGCGAAGAGCTCTTTCTTTTGAATATAATAGTTAGGAAATTAGGGTTCGCTGTTTCCCGTCTATTTTCCCGGAAGTTTGCGACCTCAGTTCTCACTTAAGATTACCAATCTAAGCGATCAAAGCTTTCAGAGACCGCCCAGATCACTTGTTTCCCCTTCCGGAAGATATTCCAAGTCATCGGCAATTGGGCTCCAGAGAGACCGCGTGACAGCACGGTCTAGGGTTTTTCTCTATTTTGTTATTTGCACACAGTGTATCCTATTTCCCCTACCCCGATTCTCCTGTACCTTGGGGATCCCGTTATTTTTAGACCTGCCCATTTGGGCAGGCACCCACGTCTATAAATTGATGGGAGGGGTTACCCAAAGATGTCTTTTGATTCGAGCCCCAAATTTATGACCTGTATAAGCGATATCAAATTCAGTCCCATTTTGGTCTTATCTTCGGGCCTATTTTAAACTTCTCTATAACCCTCTTTCCATCAATCAAATCACCTGTGACAAGTGTTCCCATTGCAGGAAGTCTAGCCTCGTTTCTTAGCAACCCCCTTTTTTTAGCATTCTCTAGCCCATGTAACAAACTGATAATGCATTATTTATAGTTATTTTTATATAATATTTTATTAATAATTAATTTTATTTTATTTAATTTTAGTTAATTTATCATTAATTAACTTTTTTTGTATTTTCAGGTAATTTGGGCTGCCAATAGCAATTTCAAGCTCATAAGAGTAATCAGGAGAATATATGGAGTATTTCTGCTGAAATCACAGAGTACACGCCCTCTGTCATGGGCGTGACCATGAGCGTGACTCCATGTCACGGCCGTGAACTAGCCCCGCCGTATTCCAGCTGTCAGAACTCGCTGCCACGTAGGATTAAAATTACACGTCCTCGGTCACGGGAGTAACGGAGGGCGTGACCTCAAGGTTACGGGTGTGACTCGCCCGGAATACGTTCAATGCAGCCAGCAATCAATTCTCGCCATTTCCAGCTTACATGCCCTCGGTCACGGGCGTGATTGAGGACGTGACTCTTCTGCAACCGCCAGATTAACTCAGTTTGCGACGTTTCCCGCCGTTTCCAGACCCCGTCAAGACACGCCCTAGGTCACGGGCGTGACAAAGGCCGTGACCCTCCATGCAATTGATTTCTGGCGGTTTCTCTTCACCAACATTCCCGGGCTTTCAAGACAGCAATTATGCAGCTTACGCGCCCTTGGTCACGGGCGTGACCAAGGGCACGACTCCCCAGTTTTTCAACTATAAAAGGAAGCAATCTCCAGAAGTCAGGGAGTTCAATTTTGGAGTTTATTTTTAGCTTTAGTTTACTGTTTTTGTTGTTCTAGCTAATTTTTCTTCAAGTTGTAAGTTTTTATTATTGCAATTTCAATTCAAGTATTGTAATTTTTAATCATTCCTTTTTCCTCTTCTACTTGTATTCCCATCACTATGATGAGTAGCTAAATTTCCTTTAGCACTTGGTCATGATGAACTATGGAATGAAATAAAATATGTTTTGAATTTTTTCTAATTGACAAGCTCTCGTATTGTTTATCTTCGATTTATCTTTGAAACACTTCGCTTTGACTTCATATATCCAGAATATGATTTTCAATCTAAGATCCGTACGCTAGTGATCGAGAGATCCATGCGAACGAGAAGATCACTCAAAGATAAAAAGGGTTGCATTCATTCCTCGAGAGAGGGTGATACAAATCTTTCGTATTGGAGTCAAATCCAATAGTGGGGTTCACCGCTTAAAGCAAGCTTAGGGGTTTCAACTGGCCGAGGGGTCTTAATCGATCAACCTAAGGTTAGGTGGTAGTTCTCTCGAGAGACGCTCTACCATATTTTAGGAACCTCCACGGTCGAAGTTATTTGTATAAGAGTTTGCGGTTTCATCTTTTATAAAATTATACTTTATTCCAAAGGGATTCAAGACCAAGTGCTAATCTTTTAAATCATAGTTTTTCTTTGTAGTTAATTTTCTCCAAATCGTTTTTCCAAAACAAACCCAACTTTCGATCAGTAAAATAACAGCTCTTCTTTTTGAGTAGAAGTACTCAACAAGCCCGGAAAAATACGACACTTTATTTTCTAAATCCTATACAATAAAGCAATAGGTACACTTGCCTTATCGAATTATACGTGGATAATATTCTAATTTTACCCAACACGATTTTATCTATCAAGTTTTTGGCGCCGTTGCCGGGGAATTATTGTTGATATTTTGAAAGCTTAGTTCTATTAATTTTATCATTTTTTCTCTTTCCTATGTTTTTCTTTTTGGTGTATGACCCGAAGGAATCCGTCCGATCTTCTTGAATTGGATCTGAAAATCGAGCAAACCATTCAGCGACGCTTAAGATTTCAAGGACCAAATTCTCAAGATCCGATCGAGGAGTCCGTAGGTGACACTTCTCCTTCTTCTTCATCTTCTACTTCTTCCTCCACTTCTTCTAATATGGGTGATCCAAACCCGGATGAGGCCGCGCAACGGACTATGTCCTATTATGCATGGCCTAATCTGGAAGATACCCAATCTAGTATTATTCACCCCGCTATAGCGAACAATAACTTTGAGTTGAAGCCAAACATCATTCAAATGGTACAACAATATGTACACTTTGATGGGCTACAAGACGAGGACCCCAACACGCATATTTTTAGTTTTCTATAAATATGCGATACTTTCAAAATCAACAGGGTATCTGATGACGCAATAAGGCTTCGTCTTTTTCCTTTCACCTTGCGTAATAAGGTTAAGCAGTGGCTGAATTCTCTTCCAAGAGGATCTATCACCACACGGGCTCAAATGATGGAACAGTTTCTCATGAAATATTTTCCGCCCGCTAAATCAGCCCAATTGCGCAAGGATATCATTTCTTTCTCCCAAGTTGAATCAGAAATTCTTTATGATACTTGGGAGCGATTTAAGGAACATTTGCGCCAATGCCCCCATCATGCAATCCCCGATTGGTTGCAGATTCAGACCTTCTACAATGGTCTCAATCTCCAAACGCGTCAAATGATTGACGTCGCCGCCGGTGGTACTCTAAATAACAAAACACCGGCGGCTGCGCAAGAGCCTTTTGAGGGGATGGCCATGAACACTTATCAATGGAGTACACCCCGGTCTCGCTTAAATAAACCGGCCGGGCTGTATGAAATTGATTCAATTACTAATTTGTCTCTACAGGTTGAGCTACTTGGCAAGAAACTAGAAGGGATGACTGCTCCCTCTTCTACACATAACTGGGAGTATAATCAAAATGCGGCGGAGCATGTGGATTGCATGGGTAATCCGATCCGGACGCCCTTCAATCCGGGGAACAATCAATACGGCAACACATTCCACCCAGGTTGGAGGAACCACCCCAATTTATTATGGTGTAATCAAGGTAACACGGGTAATGCTCCCCTTGCTCCTCCAAATTCGTCTCTTCCACCGCCAGCCCCAAAACCACCTTCTCTCGAGGAGGTGGTCAATAAATATATTTCTAAAAATGACGCTGATGTCCGCAATTTACAAGGCTCCTTGCGGAATTGGGAGAACCAAGTGGGGCAACTCTTAAAAACGGTCACCGATCAGCCAAAAAGAACACCGCCGACAACTTCAAATGTCTTGGCGGTGACCTTTGCGGATGATTTGGACACCGATCTTGGAGAGGAAAATTAACCTACCCCATCATTTCTTCCTTTTCCAGAATTTCAACCCCGTATTCCTAATCCCGCTCGTTTGATCGAGCGGGCTAATAATATTAATTCTAATTTTAATATTCCATGCACTATAGGAAATATCCATTTTTTAAACGCTTTCGCCAATCTGGGCGCTAGAGTTAATATTATCCCCTATTGCTTAGCCCAAAAATTACAATTAGGAGAACCTACCCCCACCGACATCAATTTATAATTGGCTGATCGCTCCGTGAAGACCCCCTTAGGGGTGATTCATGATGTGCCAGTTGAGGTTGGCGAGTCTACTTTACCGGTAGACTTCGTTATCCTTATATGGAAGAAGAAGCCGGGATACCTCTTATCCTTGGTCGTCCCTTCTTGGCCACTACGCGAGCAATATTTGATGTTTGTGAGGGAATTCTTCTCCTCCGAATGGGGTATGACAATATTTTAATTCATGCAACAAATTCACCCACCTTGCATCTCTCAAAGCCGTTATCATCATTTGATGATAAATTTAGAACAATATAAAGACCGGCACGCGACCATGGTCGAGCTCAACGACCGTAACCAAAGCGCTATTGGGAGGCAACCCCTGTTTTTATTTTTCGCTCATAATTAAAAACAAAATGTCTCAAAAGAAGGAGAAAGGATTTTATATTAATATTTTTGTTTGTGTTTTTCTTTTTAAAATTTTAAATTTACAAAAACATATTAAAATATAAAAATGAATCACAAATAAATATATATATTTATATAAGAAAACAAAACAAAAAAGGGGGTTTTTGTTTTGTTTTTCTTATTATTTTTATTAAAAAAAAGCAAAAAAATTCATGTTATTATTATTTTTTGTTAATAACAATTTTGCAGGTTTGGAGGAGATTTGCGAGATAATGGTCACTCGCACTTACGCATGAAACCCCGCTCGCCAAGTTGGTACTTTATTATTAGTATTTTTCTTTTTATTTTACTACCTTGTTTTTTGTTTTTATTTTTGTTTTCTTTAAAAAAAAGATAAAAATTTACAAAACCAAACCCAAAAAAAATATGTTTCTGAATAAAATGTGTATTACACGGTCTTAGTCATGGCCTCAGTCACGGCCGTGACCAGGGCATGGCGCGTTTCGATTAGTTTTCCTGGCGAGTTTTTTGACGAGTTGCCCTCCATTCCGTCTTCCGTAAATGTCACGGGCGTGACCAAGCTTGGGCACGGGCGTGACATTAACGGAATACCATTTTCGCCTGAGCCGGCGCTCACGGGCTCAACTTGAGATGTCACGCCTGTGAAAACTCGAGTCACGCCCATGACTTTTGAAGGTCACGGTCGTGACTTATCCAGCTGGCGCAATGCCTCCACCGCGACCGGTTAAAGATACCATATGACTGTCACGCCCGTGACAGTCAAGTCATGCCCATGGTCACGGGCGAGACCCTGGGCGGTGACATCTCAGGAACCAATTTTTGACCGGCGCGCATTGGATTCCCTGTCCATTTGACTTCGCCAGTTACACGCCCTTGGTAACGGGCATGACCGAGGGCGTAACCTGACAAATTTTCAGCTTTTTGACCGGTCAATCCTTGTTTCCTCCCCTCGCAAAAATTCACGTGTCGCCCCTTACACGCCCTCGGTCACGGGCGTGACCGAGGGCGTGACACATGAATTCTCACCTATTTAAGTGCCACGTTCCCCTATCTTTTCTCCATACCTTGTCCCACATCTCTCCCTTCTTTCCTCTCTTCTTTGGCTGAATGCTTCATCTCTTCCTTCCAAATGGCCGCCCGCCGCCGCAATCACGCCATTGGCGAGTCCTGCTCTTCACTCCCCGATGACTCTTTTGATGCGGAGGCTATGCTCAATTTTCCCCATCCCACACATCAAGAACGGAGTAACCGCCTCTGTGGGAAAGAATTTGGTGTCTTGCGCGTCATCGATTGGAAAGTTCTCACCACCCTCGGGCAGGCCAACGCGGTGCGAAATTTCCTCACTACTCCGGGGTGGGCTCCTTTCTTCTCCATTTCGGATCGGCGTACTACGAGATGACGGTGGAGTTTTTCTCTTCGTTTGATTTCCACCGGGCCGGGGCTGACAACGTGCTTGCATTCCGGATGGGAGGACTTTCGCGAACCCTTCCTTTGAGACAGTTCAACATTCTCATGGGTTTCTGCGATGAGGCTTTCACCCTTACGGAGGCCTACACCGCTCTCCTCCTCGATTTCCCTCGCTATTATAGCCTCCATGGATATTGGACGGAAATCAGTAACGAACCCAATCAATATTCGCCAAAAAAATCCAAGGGACGTCATCTCCTCTCCCCCGCATTACGCTATCTCCACTACCTCCTCACTTTCACACTTTTGGATGGCGGCGATAGCCATGGAGTGGTGACCCGCGTGGACCTGCTATATTTATATAGTCTACACGAACGGGTCCCCCTCAATCTTGGTTCGGCGCTTGCAATGTTTTTTCGGCATCAGGCCGAAAATCGGACGCTTAGTGCACTACATGGAGGCTCGTTTGTTACATTTTTGGCCAAGCGTTTGGGGCTCTGGGATGCACTTCCTCCCATAGCTCCACTCCAAGCGACCGCGCCTATAACTTTCCAAAACCTCCGAACCCTTGGTTTTATGTGTCGGCGTGGCTGAGAGTACGAGGCCGTTCCTGGCGAAGTTGGTGGCGACCCGATCGATCTTGATTTTGAAGTTGATTCCAGTGGCGTTGCACGCAGTTTCCATAGCAGCCGCAGCAGCATTTTCCCCCTGCGCCCGACTCATCCACTTATTTCGATTAGCAGTTTGAGCGGATCCACACTCGTCTGGATCAGATTCAGACAGAGCAGCTGTCCATGCGCGCTTATTTTGACACACATTTTGATACCCTTGAGCAACGCCATGCTTCCTCCATGGAGCATCTGCAGCAAGAATTTGCTGATCTGCGTGCTTATTATTAGTAGGAGGACGGCGACGATGACGCTTAGAGATTTTTATTTTTGGTCGTTTGTATCTTTTATTTTATGTACTGCACCTTTGTATCAGTTTTATTTCTCTTTTATTAATGCAAAAATATAAAAAATATAAAAAAAATATTTTGCTTTTACTCTATGTTTTCTTCAGGATGGCTGGGTATTGATTTGTTCTTCATCAGGGAAGTTTTCTCTCCTTTACTCGTATTTTTATTCCTAAAACATTGAGGACAATGTTTATTTTAAGTATAGGGGTGACCCTACCCTTTTTATTTTTGCAAATCAATCACAAAGTTATTTTAAAAATATACAAAAAAATAAAAATTAAACATACAAAAAACAAAAAAATTTAAATTAATCAAAAAGAAAAAATTTCAAATAATTTGAAAATAAACAAAATCTAAATTCTTGCGAAAGGGTCGTGTTGGGCTTTCATCCCACAAAACTGCCTAGTACCTTGCGATCCCGTCATTGGGTAGCCCTTGGGAAGTCCAAGAACAAAAAAATATATATTTTATTTCTGTTTGTTTTTCTTTTACAAGCAAAAATATATAAAAAAAAAATTACAAAAAAAAATTAAAAAACAAACCTTTAAAAAAAAATGTTTTTATAAATTTTGTAATATTAGATGCTTCCTTACTTTTTATTTGAGTTCAACCATTTTTAACTATGAGCTTTGTTTATATGACTTTTAAAAACAAAAAGTTTTCTGTTTATGTTTTTTTAATTGTATGTGTCTCATCATAATTTGTTAGATTTAATTTTTAGAAAAATTTGAACTCATGAATTTTTCATCATTTTGGTGTATTTAGAATATTCCTTAGTTTTGTTTTCTCTCCTTAAAATATCATGAATTAATTTTGTAGCAATTGTGCTTAAGATATTTAGATTTTACTTATATTAACTTTAGCTCATAGATTCTTAAGATTTCTTAATTTATTAACTATTCTCTCAAAATAGTTATCTTGAAAATTTTATAGCCTTTAAACCCTAGCCTCTCCTTTTACTTTACCCTTTTGATTGGCAAAAAAAAGTATAAAAGATCATATGTCATGGAATGAGAGGATAAAATTCATCATTCCTAAACATATGCACCCAAATTTATAAAAGATTATATGTCATGGAGCTGAGAGGATAAAATTCATCACTCCTAAACTTATACATTTGGGATATTAAAAAAAGAAAAGTATCTAAAAAAATGGAAATGAGAGGATAAAATTCATCATTTCCCAATTACAAATCTCTTCTATGCCAATTCTACCCAAACTTAACCAATATCATTTCATATTCAAGATATTTATGAGAGAGCTTAGTTAATATTTTAGGTTTTCTATAAAGTTTCAAATGATATCAAAAGTTTATATAATTCTAATCTTAGATTATTTTGCTTAATTCAATACAATAATATTTATGAAAATTTGACTAGAGAATTTTGAAACTAATTTTTATTCTACGCATGCCAATTTATGAATCATGGCTTATTTCTTATGAACCTAAATTTTATTTCAAAACTTATTGTGCATTAGTCATGTATAATTTTACAATGCATAATTAGGAGTAAATTCTTTTTCTTTTTAAAATATCATATATAATTTTCTCTTACTTATAATAGTTTTGCTCTGGAATAGCAAAAGCTTAAGTATGAGGGTATTTGATAATGCATTATTTATAGTTATTTTAATATAATATTATATTAATAATTAATTTAATTTTAGTTAATTTATTATTAATTTACCTTTTTTTGTATTTTCAGGTAATTTGGGCAGCCAATAGCAATTTCAAGCTCATAAGAGTAATCAGGAAAATATATGGAGTATTTCTGTCAAAATCACACAGTACACGCCCTCTGTCACGGGCGTGACCATGGGCGTGACTCCATGTCACGGTCATGAACTAGCCCCGTCGTATTCCAGCTGCCAGAACTCGCTACCACATAGGATTAAAATTACATGCCCTCGGTCACGGGCATGACAGAGGGCATGACCTCAAGGTTACGGGCGTGACTCGCCCGGAATACGTTCAATGCAGTTAGCAATCAATTCCCGCCGTTTCCAGCTTACATGCCCTCGGTCACGGGCGTGACTGAGGCCGTGACTCTTCTGCAACCACCAGATTAACTTATTTCGCGACGTTTCCCGCCATTTCGAGACCCCGTTAAGACACGGCCTAGGTCACGGGCGTGATAAAGGCCGTGACCCGCTATGCAATTGATTTCAGGCGGTTTCTCTTCCCCAACGTTCCCGGGCTTTCAAGATAGCAATTACGCAGCTTATACGCCCTTGGTCACGGGCGTGACCAAGGGTGTGAATCCCCAATTTTTCAAATATAAAAGGGAGCAATCTCCAGAAGCCATGGAGTTTGATTTTGGAGTTTATTTTTTGCTTTAGTTTACTGTTTTTGTTGTTCTAGCTAATTTTTCTTCAAGTTGTAAGGTTTTATTATTGCAATTTCAATTCAAGTATTGTAGTTTTTAATCATGTCTTTTTCCTCTTCTACTTGTATTCTTATCACTATGATGAGTAGCTAAATTTCCTTTAGCACTTGGTCATGATGAACTTTGGAATGAAATAAAATATGTTTTGAATTTTTTCTAATTGACAAGCTCTCATATTGTTTATCTTCGATTAATCTTTGAAACACTTCGCTTTGATTTCATATGTCCGGAATATGATTTTCAATCTAAGATCCGTACGCTAGTGATCGAGAGATCCATGCGAACGAGAAGATCACTCAAAAATAAAAAGGGTTGCATGCATTCCTCGAGAGAGGGTGATACAAATCTTTCGGATTGGAGTCAAATCCAATAGCGAGGTTCACCGCTTAAAGCAAGCTTAGGGGTTTCGACTGGCCGAGGGGTATTAATCGATCAACCTAAGGTTAGGTGGTAGTTCTCTCGAGAGAGGCTCTACCATATTTTGGGAACCTCCACGGTCGAAGTTATTTTAATAAGAGTTTGCGGTTTCAACTTTTATAAAATTATACTTTATTCCAAAGGGATTCAAGACCAAGTGCTAATCTTGTAAATCATAATTTTTCTTCGTAGTTAATTTTCTCCAAATCGTTTTTCCAAAACTAACCCAACTTTCGATCAGTAAAATAATAGCTCTTCTTTGTGAGTAGAAGTACTCAACAAGCCCGGAAAAATACGACACTTGATTTTCTAAATCCTATACTATAAAGCGATAGGTACACTTGCCTTATCGAATTATACGTGGATAATATTCTAATTTTACGCAACACGATTTTATCTATCATGTTTTTGGCACCGTTGCCAGGGAATTATTGTTGATATTTTGAAAGCTTAGTTCTATTAATTTTATCATTTTTTTTCTCTTTCCTACATTTTTCTTTTTGGTGTATGACCCGAAGGAATCCGTCCGATCATCTTGATTTGGATCCGGAAATCGAGCAAACCATTCGGCGATGCTTAAGATTTCAAGGACCAAATTCTCAAGATCCAATCGAGGAGTCCGTAGGTGACACTTCTCCTTCTTCTTCATCTTCTGCTTCTTCCTCCACTTCTTCTAATATGGGTGATCCAAACCCGGATGAGGCCGCGCAACGGACTATGTCCTATTATGCACGGCCAAATATAGAAGATACCCAATCTAGTATTATTCGCCCCGCTATAGAGAACAATAACTTTGAGTTGAAGCCAAGCATCATTCAAATGGTACAACAATATGTACAATTTAATGGGCTACAAGACGAGGACCCCAACACACATGTTTTTAGTTTTCTAGAAATATGTGATACTTTCAAAATCAACGGGGTTCCTTTCACCTTGCGCAATAAGGCTAAGCAGTGGCTGAATTCTCTTCCAAGAGGATCTATCACCACATGGGCTCAAATGACGGAATAGTTTCTCACGAAATATTTTCCGCCCGCTAAATCAGCCCAATTGCGTAAGGATATCATTTCTTTCTCCCAAGTTGAATCAGAAATGTTTTATGATACTTGGGAGCGGTGTAAGGAACATTTGCGCCGATGCCCCCATCATGCAATCCCCGATTGGTTGCAGATTAAGAGCTTCTACAATTGTCTCAATCTCCAAATGCGTCAAATGATTGACGTCGCCGTCGGTGGTACTCTAAATAACAAAACACCGGCGGCTGCGCAAGAGCTTATTGAGGGGATGGCCATGAACACTTATCAATGGAGTACACCCCGGTCTTGCTCAAATAAACCGACCGGGCTGTATGAAATTGATTCAATTACTAATTTGTCTCTACAGGTTGAGCTACTTGGCAAGAAACTAGAAGGGATGACTACTCCCTCTTCTACACCTACCTGGGATTCTAATCAAAATGTGGTGGAGCATGTGGATTACATGGGTAATCCGAACAGGCCGCCCTTCAATTCGGGGAACAATCAATACGGCAACACATACCACCCATGTTGGAGGCACCACCCCTATTTATCATGGGGTAATCAAGATAACACGGGTAATGCTCCCCTTGCTCCTCCAAATTCTTCTCTTCCACCGTAAGCCCCAAAACCACCTTCTCTCGAGGAGGTGGTCAATAAATATATTTCTAAAAATGATGTGGATGTCTGCAATTTACAAGGTTCCTTGCGAAATTTGGAGAACCAAGTGGGGCACCTCTTAAAAACGGTCACCGATCAGCCGAAAAGAACACCGCCGACAACTTCAAATGTCTTGGCGGTGACCTTTGCGGATGATTCAGACACCGATCTTAGAGAGGAAAATTCACCTACCCCATCATTTCTTCCTTTTCCAGAATTTCAACCCCGTATTCCTTATCACACTCGTTTGCTCGAGCGGGCTAATTATATTAATTCTAATTTTATTATTCCATGCACTATAGGAACTACCCATTTTTTAAACGCTTTCGCCGATCTGGGCGCTATAGATTAGCCCAAAAATTACAATTAGGAGAACCTACCCCCACCGACATCAAATTACAATTGGTTGATCGCTCCGTGAAGACCCCCTTAGGTGTGATTCATGATGTGCCAGTTGAGGTTGGCGAGTCTACTTTACCGGTAGACTTCGTTATCATTGATATGGAAGAAGACGTCGGGATACCTCTTATCCTTGGTTGTCCCTTCTTGGCCACTACGCGAGCAATATTTGATGTTTGTGAGGGCATTCTTCTCCTCTGAATGGGGTATGAGAATATTTTAATTCATGCAACAAATTCACTCACCTTGTATCTCTCAAAGCCGTTATCATCATTTGATGATAAATTTAGAACAACGTAAAGACCGGTACGCCACCATGGTCAAGCTCAACGACCGTAACCAAAGCGCTCTTCGGAGGCAACCCCTGTTTTTATTTTTTGCTCTTAATTAAAAACAAAAGAACTCAAAAAAAAGGAGAAAGGATTTTATATTAATATTTTTTGTTTATGTTTTTCTTTTTAAAATTTTAAATTTACAAAAACATATGAAAATATAAAAATGAATCACAATATATATATATATATATATATATATATATTTATATAAAAAAAACAAAACAAAATAAAGGGGTTTTTGTTTTGTTTTTCTTATTGTTTTTATTAAATAAAAGCATAAAAAAATTATGTTATTATTATTATTATTTTGTTACTAACAATTTTGCAGGTTTGGAGGAGATTTGCGAGATAACTGTCACTCGCACTTACGCATGAAACCCCGCTCTCTAAGTCGGTACTTTATTATTAATATTTTTCTTTTTATTTTACTACCTTGTTTTTGTTTTTATTTTTGTTTTCTTTTCAAAAAAAAAATACAAAACCAAACCCCAAAAAAAATATGTTTCTGAATAAAATGTATGTTACACGGTCTTAGTCACGGTCTCAGTCACGGCCATGACCAGGGCGTGGCGCATTTCGATTTATTTTCCTGGCGAGTTTTTCGACGAGTTGCCCTCCATTCCGTCTTCCGTAAAAGTCACGGGCGTGACCAAGCATGGGCACGGGCGTGACATTAACGGAATACCATTTTCGCCTGAGCTGGCGCTCACGGGCTCAACTTGACATGTCATGCTCGTGACAACTTGAGTCAAACCCATGACTTTCGAAGGTCACGGTCATGACTTATCCAGCTGGCGCAACGCCTCCACCGCGGCCGGTCAAAGATGCCATTTGACTATCACGCCCGTGACAGTCATGTCACGCCCATGGTCATGGGCGTGACCCTGGGCGATGACATCTCGGGAACCGATTTTTGACTGATGCGCATTGGATTCCCTGTCCATTTGACTTCGTCAGTTACACGCCCTTAGTAACGGGCGTGACCGAGGGCGTGACCTGACAAATTTTTAGCTTTTTGACCGGTCAATCCTCGTTTCCTCCCCTCGCAAAAATTCACGTGTCGCCCCTTACACGCCCTCGGCCACGGGCGTGACCGAGGGCGTGACACATGAATTTTCACCTATTTAAGTGCCACCTTCCCCTCTCTTTTCTCCACACCTTGTCCCACATCTCTCCCTTCTTTTCTCTCTTCTTTGGCCGAATTCTTCATCTCTTCCTTCCAAATGTCTGCCCGCCGCCGCAATCACGCCATTGGCGAGTCCTCCTCTTCACTCCCAGATGACTCTTTTGATGTCGAGGGTATGCTCAATTTTCCCCATCCCACTCATCAAGAACGGAGTAACCGCCTCCGTGGGAAAGAATTTAGCATTTTCCGCATCATCGATTGGAACATTCTCACCAACCTCGGGCAGGCCAATGCGGTGCAGGATTTCCTCACTACTCCGGGGTGGGCTCCTTTCTTCTCCATTTTGGAGCCGACGTACTACGAGATGACGGTGGATTTTTTTCTTTTCGTTTGATTTCCACTGGGCCGGGGCCGACAACGTGCTTGAATTCCGGATGGGCGGACTTTCGCGAACCCTTCCTTTGCGCCAGTTCAACATTCTCATGGGTTTCTGCGACGAGACTTTCACCCTTACGGAGGCCTACACCGCTCTCCTCCTCGATTTCCCTCGCGATTATAGCCTCCATGGATTTTGTGCGGAAATCAGTAACGACCCCAATCCATATTTGCCTTTAATTAATGCAAAAATATAAAAAATATATATATTTTGCTTTTACTCTATGTTTTCTTTAGGATGGCTGGGTATTGATTTGTTCTTCATCAGGGAAGTTTTCTCTCCTTTACTCGTACTTTTATTCCTAAAACATTTAGGACAATGTTTATTTTAGGTATGGGGGTGACCCTACCCTTTTTATTTTTGCAAATCAATCACAAAGTTATTCTAAAAATATACAAAAAAATAAAAATTAAACATAAAAAAAAAATTTAAATTAATCAAAAAGAAAAAAATTCAAAAAATAGAAAATAAACAAAATCTAAATTCTTGCGGAAGGGCCGTGTTGTGCTTTCATCCCACAAAACCGCATAGTACCTTGCGAGCCCGTCATTGGGTAGCCCTTGGGAAGTCCAAGAACAAAAAAATATATTTTTTATTTCTGTTTGCTTTTCTTTTCCAAGCAAAAATATATAAAATAAAATAAAAATCAAACCTTTGAAAAATAAAAATAAACAATGTTTTTATAAATTTTGTAATATTAGATGCTTCCTTAATTTTTATTTGAGTTCAACCATTTTTAACTATGAGCTTTGTTTATATGACTTTTAAAAACTAAAAGTTTTCTGTTTATGTTTTTTTTTAATTGTATGTGTCTCATCATAATTTGTTAGATTTAATTTTTAGATAAATTTGAACTAATGAATTTTTCATCATTTTGGTGTATTTAGAATATTCCTTAGTTAATCATAAGATCAGTCCAGAATTGCTCCCACGCGGTTTGAGCTAGTCCACAGCAAGTCACGCCCTCGGTCACGCCCGTGACCCATGGTCACGCCCGTGACCAAGGGCGTGTAAACTAAGAATCTTCCCAGCAAGCTGCCGTCGAGACGTGGATGTGCCGTCGAGAAGTTAACTTAAGTCACACCCGTGACACAGATGTCACGACCGTGACTTTCTCGTGTGATCCCTGCACACCGCCGCACCGCAATTAAGCCCATGCTGATTAAATGAAGACACCCAAGTACACGCCCGTGACCAATGTTACACAGGCGTGTAAAGACCTTTTCCGTCACACCATCATGCAAGACCCACGCCGCCGTCGGAACTGAGCAGAACAGTGGTTAGACGCCCTTGGTCATGCCCGTGACCGAGGGCGTGTAACTTGAATTTTTTTCCTATAAATTCAAAGGTTCTCCTTGATTCCAGGGTTCAGAATTTTGGAGAGGGGGAGGTGCTGCTAGAGCTGTTAGTGAGCTTTTTCTTGCTTTTGTTCATGTATTTCCATTTCATGTTCTCTCTCTTTCCCTTTCATGCAATGTTCTAGTTTTCTTTTAATGCAATAGTTTCTTAAGCTTGTAATCCTTACATTTCTAGCATTGTAATCTTGTTTAAGGCCTGTAATAGTTTTTAATTTCAATAAAAAATAGTTTAATTTTTCTCCGTTCTCTCTTTCTACTTAGTAATTTTTCCTTCATGCAATTTTACTTTTCTTTCTCTCTCCCCTCCACCATGATTAACTAATTCTCATTAGTGCTCGATCAAAATGATCCGAGGATGAGATAATCAAGTTATCCTTTATAAGCTCTCTTTTTCAATTTTTGTAGACACTTGAATTACCCTTGATTTTTAATTAGTGAGACCATATTTTAAATGTAAGGTTTTCACTTAGGTTTTCATACTTAGTAAGTCGAGAGGCTCAAAGTATGAATTGATCACTCAAGGGTAAAGAGAGTTGCATGCACCCCTCGAGAGAGGATGATGTAAATCTCCCGAATTGGAGTCAAATCCAGTAGTGGGGTTCACAGCGTAAAGCAATTTTTTGTAATCAATTATAGGATGAGAGTTCGGTTGATTTTTCCTACACTTAGTTGGGCATTAACCTCGAGAGGGGCATGTTCAAGCTTCGGGAACCTCCACGGTCAAGTAGTTTAATTAAACGAAATTATATTTATTTTTGCTTCTCTTGATTATTCTAACTCCAAGGTGACTTTTTATTGAGCACTAATCTTTTTACCATCGTTTAAACCCTACTTTTAGTTTGCAACTTTTCTCTTTTAGCTAAGTAAAACAAAACCTCAAAAATTTAATAGATAAGATAATGGTGATTTTCTTCGAAGTAGAAGTAATCAACGCGCCCTGTGGAATACGACCTTGGTATTTCTAAATATCCTATACTATAGACGATTATGCACACTTGCCTTCATCGAATATAGTTTTGGAAAACATCTTTAACCCTTTTGCTTTGCAAATCCAATATTTTCTATATCAAGTTTTTGGCGCCGTTGCCGGGGACTTTGCGTAGATATTTTGAAAAGAGGATGGCTATTAATTTTATCATGATATTTTATTTTACTTTTTCTAAATTTTGAAAATCTTAAGGGTGTAATTTAAATCTTGGAAATGGACGTTTGACTTATCATCCCATCACATCTCTTAGTACCGGTGAGAACCCCTCACAGGGTATACCTCAAGAAATCCAAGACTAACTTAATCCGCCTAAAAGAAAAAAAAAATTTAATAATCAAGTTTTCCTCTTTCACTATTTTTAGTTTTATTATTCTCTCTTTTCTCTTTCTTCTTTCCCTTTTTCCTTTTTAGTGTATGACCCGAGGTAGAGCTTTGAATATTCCTTTTGATCCAGAGATCGAGCGAACCCTTTTGTGGCATCGTTGTTCTCGTGATCAGGTAATGCAATTATTATTCAAAGAGTTGATCGGGGACACTAACACAACAAATATGGATCCCAATGTTAATCTACCTATCCTAACATGCCAAATCCTAATGAGGCCGCGCAACAGACCATGTCTTATTATGCGCGGCCGAATCTGGAAGGCACACAGTCAAATATTGTTCGCCCCACGGTTGTGAACAATAACTTTGAGATCAAGTCCAGCATCATATAAATGGTGCAGCAATCAGTGACCTTCGTTGGTCAGCCGGACGAAGATCCAAATTGCATATTTCTAATTTTCTTGAAATCTGTGACACGTTTAAAATCAATGGTGTCACTGATGACGCCATTCGATTGCGTCTTTTTCCTCTTTCCTTGCGGTCTAGAGCCAAGTAGTGGTTGGGCTCACTTCCTAGGGAGTCCATCACTACATGGGCCGATATGGCGGAATAATTTCTCACTAACTATTCCCCGCCTACAAAGACCGCCAAATTGCGAACAGATATTGCGTGATTTATGCAAATCGACTCGGAGACTCTCTATGATACATGGGAGAGCTTCAAGGAGCTTTTGCGTAGATTCCCTCACCACGTACTTCCCACTTGGCAACAAGTGCAAATCTCTTATAATGGCTTGAATTTCCAAACTAGGCAAATGATTGATGCGGCAGCGGGGGTACATTAAATAAAAAGACCCTGGAGGCTGCTCAAAAGCTTTTTGAGGAAATGGCCATGAATGCTTATTAATGGAACTTGCCCCGAGCGCGACCTAATAAGCCAGCTGGAATTTTTTAAATAGACGCTACTTCTAATTTGGCTTTACAAGTTGAGCGCTTAACAAAGCAAGTGTCGAAGATGTCTGCTTCCTCTGTCACTCCTCCTTAGGCTAATAATATTTTAATTGAAGAGCAGGTTGACTACATGGGAAATCCACCTCGGCCTTCATATAACCCGAACTTCGGTCCGTACAACAACACCTACAATATGGGTTATAGGAACAATACGAATTTCTCATGGAGAAACCAAGAAAATGCTCAGCGTCCCTTAAATATCAATCAACCCCCCCTAATCAACTTCTTAACTTAACTCCCCCTCTGAATTTTAATCCGCCCGGTTTTCCACCGCAACAGCAAAAGCCCTCTCCGCTTGAAGATGTCTTTGCAAAATATGTTGCGACAAATGAAACGAATATCTGAAATCTCACCGGATCGATCAAAAATTTAGAGTATCAAGTGGGACAGCTAGCAAAAATGTTCTCCGAGCACTACCAAGAAATATGGATCCAAATCCAAGGGAGAGCGCGAAAGTGATTACACTCTGAAGCGGGAAGGAGGTGGTTTCAAAACACGATGAACCCAAGGTAACTTCCTCTCCTCCTCCTCCTCCTCCTACTCCTATTTTATCGTCAAATTTGCCCGCTACGCTAGCTCCGCTGGCTTCTAGTTCAAATTTTTCGTATCCATCTAATCATAGGAGCGAGTGCGCTGAGAAAAATTACAAAATGTTTTTAGAAATTTTAAAACAAATTCATATTATTGTACCCTTCTACGAGGCTATCTCTCAAATGCCGAAGTAGGCGAAATATCTTAAGGTGTTGCTCTCCAATAAGAAGAAATTAAAAGATATTTCGCATATTTCCTTAAACGCGGAATGCTCCGCGGTTATACTTAATAAATTGCCTCAAAAAGCAAATGACCCAGGGTGGTTCTCCATCCCGTGTCTATTTGGCAATTTGTTAGTAAAACACGCCTTAGCGGATCTTGGAGCAAGCATCAACCTCATGCCTTTTGCGTTATTAAAAAGGTTAGGTCTAGGAAATCCTAGCTCCACTCGAATGAGTATTCAACTCGCATATCGTTCAGTTAAATATCCGATAGGGATAGTGGAGGATGTGCTCGTTAAGGTTGACAAGTTCATCTTCCCGATGGACATTGACATTCTTGACATCGAAGATGATGCCGAAGTACCCCTCTTACTCGGCCGCCCCTTCCATGCCACCTCGTGCGCAATTATCGACGTATGTAATAGAAAGCTCCTCCTTCGGGTTGGAGACGATGAAGTTACTTTTAGTATAAATCCTTCGATGCGAACCACCTTAGAGAATGATGATCCGTGCTTCTATTTAGAAGAATGTTTTGAGAATGAATTTTATTCACTTCCTGAGTTAGTCTCCACATCGAGTAACGATTCCGAGCTCGCTGAGCTCTTTTGTCTTGAAGAAGAACTCTCTCGCTCCACACCACCTGAATCACTATATTTAAAAAAATTGTAAATTAAAACTTCATATGAAGAGCCACCCGTCTTCGAATTGAAACAACTCCCTCCTCACCTAATTTATCTATTTCTAGAAAAAGACTCTAATCCACCCGTTATTGTGTCACAACCCGTATTTTCCCCGTATTAAATAATACGTCAGAGTAAGAGAAAATATGCGTCATGATGCCACGTCGTGCAGGGGAGAACTGCAGACGCTCAGGTAGCCTTAACTTCTCACTTTTCTTTAGAAAGTCATGAACTTTATGTTTAAAACATAATTTAAGTTTAAGGTTTTCAAACATCGTGTCCCTCGTTTTAATGGATCAACTAGTCCATAAATAAGAAATTATAGGTTTATGCAGCGGAAAATACATAATTTACTTTAATTTAACCTATATGAGCATGATGAACTAACCAACATTCTAATGATATGCAGCTTCTATATTTAATATAAGTAAAAAGGATTTCTTTTACGAGCTTCAAAAGTAGAGTGATAATGGTTTTAAAAGGGATGTCATGTAGAAAGAATTATGCAGTTTTGTATATAAAATAACTACTATGCATCCTAACATAAAACCTCCCCAGAGACCAATTGCGTAGATGACAATTAACGGCAGTAGCATAAAAATAGCAAGACAATGTCTAACATAAAAGAACTCAGGCTATGAGCGTCAACAAACTGACACGAACCCATAACCCTAACAAATCTCAAAAGAAAACAACAGTCTACCTCTCCAAAAAGGAGTAAAGAAATCAACTACTGCAAATCTGACGGAAGCTGAACTCGGTCAGCTCAACCTACTACTGGTCCGAACCTGAGGCATTCAAAGGAAAAGAATGCCTCAGCACAAAGGCATCAAAATCAAAGAGTAAGAGACAACTCAACAAATGGGGGTTACCAACCCACCAGGAACAGCTATGAATAACAGCAAATCAAATAAATATCCACAAGTAGGGGAAAAACTGGCACAAAGTGCGGTCAAAGTTGTACTACAATAATATCCAAAAGGAAAGTGTCGAGTTGCCCAAGAAGTGAATCACCATCCCAGCCAAAAATAGCACTGAGGCGGAGACATTCTTTTCAACCAACCGCCAGGCCCAAAACACCCGAGGAACAAAAGCACTGCGGCAGTGGGTTACAGTCCACCAACCAACAGTCTACACATCCACGGACAAACAACCTGGCACTGGTGGTGGCCATTTCGACCATCCACAGTCCAAAACAACCAACTGGGAAATAGAGATTCACAAAATCCTGACCAAAACAGACACTACAAAAAACCCAGAAACAATTCCAAGAGAAACTCAACCTTTCGGCAAATTCGTCGAAATACCATCGACGAATTACCAAGACTATCGGCGATAATCATTATCTAAGGCCTAAGACGACGTCGGCGAAATCCTAAAACTATCGGCGAATTCGGCGAAACCACATCGATGAACTTAACTATAACGAAATGCCGAATCTGCTTAAGGTAATTTCGGCGAATCAATTTAAGAGGACTTTGGCGAACTCGGCGGAACACAATCGACGAATTCGGCGAAATGAATTCGGCGAATTCGACAGAACGCTATCGACGAACCATGCCTTAGAGGGAAAATGACGGATTTGCATATTTTTGATGGACTTGAATAATCACTTAGTTAAACGAGTCAGATACGCAATTTTTCTAGCATAAAACGGTATATAATATAACTTGCTAAAATAGATAGAGGTAAAAACAGCAAAGAACGAACAAGAATGTGGCAAGGGGGATGAGTCCACCACTTGCCTCAAATTTTTCGAAGAAGACGGCCTCCAACGCGCTCCATGTCGCAGATCGACCGCTAGAAAACCTCGAGGAAAAATCTCTGAAACTTTTGGGGCGAAAAAGAGGGTTAGGAATATCGGCTTCAACCTCAAAAATCTACGAAACTCGAAATACTTACCGCACACGCGAAGAGCTCGGCAAGAGCTTTCCAGATCTATGCTCCGGCAAAGATTTCGTGCTCCGGAGCTCCGGTGGCGGCGATCTGAAAGTCCACGGAACGACGCCTCCGCTTACGGTTCGCAAAAGAACGGGAAAGAAGAAGGTGAATAGGATTTTTCGTTTCTTACGGAGGAGAAGAGCTGTTTTTATACTTATAATAATCATAAATAATAATAATATTAATAATAATAATAATAATAATAATAATAATAATAATAATAATAATAATAATAACTGGCAGAAGACTGAAAACACTTTAGTAGAATTGAAATTGGCTTTCCACTAATATATATAACCGAATATATAAAGGATATAAGCGAATCGACAAATATATAACCGAATATATATGATATAAAGGAATTGGCATATATATATATAACCGATAATATATATAGGGTATAAACGAATCGGCCAAAGTACATAACCGGATATATATATGATATAAACTATACGTTAATAATAATATTAATAATAATAATATAATATTATTATCAAAAATAAATGAATGCCGATATCGACGAAATTCGCACCGTTGGTGAACGGCGGCGTTACGAATCCAACGGCGAAGTTGGAATCAAAATCCGACGTACCGTTCTCGAGATATAAATTTCCGAAGTTTTACGGCGATGGATAAATATACGAATCTTTGAAAATCACCGAGGCTTCAAATTTGCTCGGAACGCCACGAAACTTTAACAATTTATTTCTAAAATTAAATAATCTAATTTTCTAACGTAAAATTTTTCAATTCCGGGTCGTCCCAAAATTTGGTCGACTTGACCGAACGGACGCTAAAACGTGAAATGACGGCGCACCGCTAACTCCGCACTAACGTAACGCTCTTTCGTCACAGTGACGTCATTAATATAATTAAATTAATATCCAAAAGTTCAGGGGCATTACAGCCACTCCACCTAAAAAAAAGTTTCGTCCCGAAACTTTAACGAATATCTCGAATACAAAAGATAGAAGCGAGAATTCAAACTATGAATGAAAACACTCACCAGAGATAATTAAGAGAAAAGATGAGGATGAGATGTCCTCATCACGGATTCCAGTTCCCAAGTCGCGCTCTTGACGTCTTGGTTTCGCCAAAGGACCTTGACCATAGGAATCGTCTTCTTTCGCAACACTCGGTCCTGAGTCTCTAATATACAGACAGGCTCTTCAACATAAGACAGATTAGGTTGCAACTGGGGCACCGAGTCAAGGACATGACGATCACTACGCACGCAAATTCTCAACTGACTCACATGAAACACATCGTGAACACCTGGGAAAGAAGCGGGCAAATCCAGCCTATAAGCTGACGCTCCGATGCGCTCAACCACCTGGAAAGGTCCCACATATCGGGGATCCAACTTGTGGTTCCTTCCAAATCTTTTAACACATGACATCGGAGAAACTTTCAAGAACACCATGTCTCCAACAGCGAACTCCAGATCTACCCTTCTCCGATTAGCATACTTCTCATATCGCTCCTGAGCAATGCGAAGCTTCTCGCGGATATGCGTCACGACAACATTCATTTCTTCCAAAGCTTCTGGACCTAACAACAGTTTCTCACCAACTTCGGCCCAAAACAAGGGAGTCCTACAGCTCCTCCCATACAAAGCCTCAAAGGGAGTCATCTGCAAGCTCTCCTGATAACTATTATTATAGGCAAACTCCATTAGTCCAAGACGCTTATCCCAAGCTCCACAATGATCCAAAATATAACATCTGATCATGTCCTCCAAAATCTGATTCACTCTTTCCGTTTGACCATTTGTCTGAGGGTGGTAAGCGGTTGAATATCTAAGGTTAGTGCCCAAAGCTCCCTGCAAACTCTGTCAGAAACGAGACATATACCTGGAATCCCGGTCTGACACGATACTCACAGGCACACCGTGCAATCTAATGACTGTTGGAAATTGCATTCACAATTACCTTGATTTGTGAGAAGTCACCCTTAAACTAAGATTGAATTGCTTTTGTATTTGATATGCTTTTCTAGTATTGTCTTGCAGATTATCATGGCTAAGTGTAAGCCAATGTCAGGTCACAATGGGTCTGCAAAAACAGTTTCATAAAATGTAATCCCTCATTATATGAAACATGGTGATGACTCATGTGTGATCTCACTATTGGGGTACACTTCTTTTTCAAGACTATTGAAGACTTTGGAGTGCGGCTGCAGCATGTGTTCAAGAGAAGAAAAGAAATTTTTTGTAAAACAAATTTTTCCTAAGGATATGTCTCGAGAGATCAGACATGTCTCGAGAGATCGTGGTTGTCTCGAGAGATCTTAAGTCTGAAATCTTTGCAATGTCTCGAGAGATCATCGAGTTCTCGAGACATCCCTTTCCTGCTCTCTCTGTTTCATGTCTCGAGAGATCCCTTATGTCTCGAGACTTCTGTCCGTAAATTTCTGTTTCGTTTTCTCTGTTCTGGACGGATCGTAAACGCTCCTTCTCGTTTCTAACGACTATATGGAGTGCTTTTAAGGCTGATTAATTCTTTAATTGCTCCTCTCCATATATATAGGATTGTTTTTGGATTATAAAACGTTTTTTCCAGAATCGTTCTAACCCTAATCCCTCTCCCGATCAAAAAGAACGAGAAAAGCGCCGCTCGCCGTCGTCTACGTTTGGAGATCGTTCTACTCTTTGGAGTTGCCGATTTCTATCAAGAAGGATTCGATTGATCCATGCTCAGGTTCTGCAATCTCTATTGGATCGTTTCGGATTGCCAAAGACAGATTTGAAGGATCGTTGTTCTTCCTCATCGTTCTCAAAAGCCATTCAAGAAGAAGGAAGAAAACGCCTCTGTTATTCAGATCTGGTTTAGTTTTGTTCAAACCCTTTTCAATCTGTTGTAGGAGTTGTTATCTCTGAGTTGTAGGAGAGGTTGTTCTCCGAGTTGTAGGAGAAATTTTTCTCCGAGTTGT
Source organism: Dactylorhiza incarnata (assembly GCA_033032865.1). Classification (NCBI taxonomy): domain Eukaryota; kingdom Viridiplantae; phylum Streptophyta; class Magnoliopsida; order Asparagales; family Orchidaceae; genus Dactylorhiza; species Dactylorhiza incarnata. The sequence goes on along the minus strand of JAWHQI010000330.1, from coordinate 729,309 downwards.
AAGAGAGGTTCTCTCTGAGTTTGTAGGAGTTTGACTCCGAGACTGTAGGATCTTTCTGATCCGAGATTTAGTGAGTAGTCAAGTCTAGCTGTGGTGCTAGATTGGCGAGGCCAGCAGTGGAGTACTCAAGTACGGGGAACCACTATAAATTCCTGGTGTTATCTGTGGCTGTGATTAATTTTGTGTGCTGTGATTTACGTTTAATTTTTAATTCCGCAAAAGACGTAGAGATCACCTATTCACCCCCTCTAGGTGATTTAGGTAGGCAACTAGATACTTCAATTGGTATCAGAGGGTCATTGTTCGTTGCTAGGTTAACACCTTGATCAGGATTCATCCTTCTAGTTGCTAGCAAGCCATGGATAGAGTCAAGGAATCCTCTCTGAAATTGCCCATCTGCACCAAGGCCAACTTTCCTATGTGGAAGGAAAGAGTCCGTTTTTATATGGAAGCTGCAGATCCCAGAATCTTCCAAGTCGTGGAAGAAGGTCCCCATGTGCCAATGACTGCTTCGTCAACAAATCCTACTGTTCAGATACCTAAGAAAATGATGGATTTGACTAAGGATGAGATAGCTCTTGTTGCTCTTGACAAGAAGGCTAAAAACATAATTGCAAGTGCAGTGGACGATTCCATGTTGCAAAACTTAATTCACTGCAAATCAGCCAAAGAGATGTGGACATCCTTAATTGTTCTAATGGAAGGTACTGACGAGGTAAGAGAAGATAGAAGGTCTCTACTTAATCAAGAGTACGAGGCGTTTAAGCAGAATAAGAAGGAGTGCATTGCTGATGCGTACGAAAGACTCTTCAAGATAGTCAATGGTTTGAGGAACTACGACAGGGAGTTCACAAACGTTGAACTAAATGACAAATTCTTGTGCTCCCTGACGAAAGACTGGGATAGCAAGATTGTTGCTATTAGAGAGTTTGGAAAACTGCCAAGTCTAGAACCTCAAAATCTGTTCGGGAAGCTGTTGTCTCATGAATTACAAATGAACATCCGAAAGTCTGAAGAGGATGTAAATCGAGCTTCAAGCAAAGAAAGAACCTTAGCTTTGAAGGCAGAGAATTCAAAGAAGAGCAAAGCAGTGATACCGATCAGAGAAAAGGAATCTGATATTGAAGAAGAATCGGAAGCCAGCTCCTCCTGTTCCGAACTGTCTGATGGGGAGTTCTCTTTAATTTCCCGTCAGTTTAAGAAACTGCTGAACAAGCGGAGGCACATGAACAACAAGCCGTCTTCCTCGGATCATAAATATTCTCGTCGTGATGGGGAATATCACAGGAAGGGCTCAAGCAATAATGACAGGTATAAATCCAAACAGAACAAACACATTTCTTCTGACATTATTTGCTACTGTTGTAATAAGCCAGGTGTTGAAACCGACTACTCGGTCTCTGTGGAGTTCGGGGCCCTCAACGAGGCTGAGGGGTGACCAACCCTTACTTCCCCCAAGGGAGAGCTCTAGGTTGAAGGGGTTGGAACTAAGAACTGGACCAAGGGCTTAGTGGGGAGGTCCCGCCACATACCCGGAAGTCCCTTTGGAACTTCCCCTCCCAAGCCACTACTAAGCTTGGGCACCACTGGAGCCTCTCCTCATCCCCTAGAGAGACTTGGGGAGGGAGAGAAGGAAGGAGAGAGCTAGCCTAGGATGAGAGATCTCCTCCAAATGGTGCCCCCTTGGTCCTATTTATAGGATTTTCGGATCTGGGCTGCAAATAACCTAAACTGGACTGCAGAATACCCAAAATACCCTCGGATTTGGACTGCGAATAGCCAAAACCGGACTGCAAATAGCCAAATCCCGCTGTTCTGGGATGATAAACGCAGACCGACATCTCCCCCCGAAACTGGGCGAGAGAGGTACCTCGCGGGGCTCGGCGAGCCCCCTAACTGGGGTGGGGCGAGACCCGGGGATGCCCCCCCCCCCCTGCTGGTCTCGCCCCCCTGCTGGGGCTGGGCGAGACCCAGCCAGGGGCGGCCCCCCTGGCTGGTCTCGCCCCTTAGCTGGGGCTGGGCGAGACCCTGCCAGGGGCGGCCCCCCTGGCCGGTCTCGCCCCTTAGCTGGGGCTGGGCAAGACCCTGCCGGGGCGGCCCCCCTGGCCAGTCTCGCCCCTTAGCTGGGGCTGGGCGAGACCCTGCCAGGGGCGGCCCCCCTGGCCGGTCTCGCCCCTTAGCTGGGGCTGGGCGAGACCCTGCCAGGGGCGGCCCCCCTGGCCGGTCTCGCCCCTTACTGGGGTTCTCGCCCCCTTCCTTGGATCCTGCTGAGGAACGATGTTCCGAAATGCCTCTTGGCTCGAGTACCTACTCGGCGAATACAGGGTTGTACACAATCCCCGCTCTTTTCGAGCGGGATACACGCTCGGAAATAAATGTCCAACCCTGTATATTCGACGAGTGTCGCTGGAAATCCGACTAACAGAGCTACCTTGGGGAAAAATACTTAGCATTCCCGAGAGGTCCTCCAACCTCGTCGGCTAATGAAGCCACCTCGGGGAAAAACACAACCTCTCCGAGAGACCTTCTTACCATGTCAGCCAACGAGGGGAGCAAATTACCTAACCTCCCTGGGAGGTCAACCTGGCCTGCCGTCTAGTGAGAGCCCGGTCAGCGGAACCATTCGAGGGGAAAAATCACTTAACCTCCCTGGGAGGTCAATCTGGCCTGCCGTCTAGTGAGAGCCCGGTCAGCGGAACCGTCCGAGGGGTGAAGAACATAGCCTCCCTGGGAGGTCAACCTGCCCTGCCGGCTAGTGAGAGCCCGGTCAGCGGAACCGTCCGAGGGGTGAAGAACATAGCCTCCCTGGGAGGTCAACCTGCCCTGCCAGCTAGTGAGAGCCCGGCCAGCGGAACCGTCCGAGGGGTGAAGAACATAGCCTCCCTGGGAGGTCAACCTGCCCTGCCGGCTAGTGAGAGCCCGGTCAGCGGAACCGTCCGAGGGGTGAAGAACATAGCCTCCCTGGGAGGTCAACCTGCCCTGCCGGCTAGTGAGAGCCCGGTCAGCGGAACCGTCCGAGGGGTGAAGAACATAGCCTCCCTGGGAGGTCAACCTGCCCTGCCGGCTAGTGAGAGCCCGGTCAGCGGAACCATCCGAGGGGAAAAATCACTTAACCTCCCTGGGAGGTCAATCTGGCCTGCCGTCTAGTGAGAGCCCGGTCAGCGGAACCATCCGAGGGGTGAAGAACATAGCCTCCCTGGGAGGTCAACCTGCCCTGCCGGCTAGTGAGAGCCCGGTCAGCGGAACCATCCGAGGGGTGAAGAACATAGCCTCCCTGGGAGGTCAACCTGCCCTGCCGGCTAGTGAGAGCCCGGTCAGCGGAACCGTCCGAGGGGTGAAGAACATAGCCTCCCTGGGAGGTCAACCTGCCCTGCCGGCTAGTGAAAGCCCGGTCAGCGGAACCGTCCGAGGGGTGAAGAACATAGCCTCCCTGGGAGGTCAACCTGCCCTGCCGGCTAGTGAGAGCCCGGCCAGCGGAACCGTCCGAGGGGTGAAGAACATAGCCTCCCTGGGAGGTCAACCTGCCCTGCCGTCTAGTGAGAGCCCGGCCAGCGGAACCGTCCGAGGGGTGAAGAACATAGCCTCCCTGGGAGGTCAACCTGCCCTGCCGTCTAGTGAGAGCCCGGCCAGCGGAACCGTCCGAGGGGTGAAGAACATAGCCTCCCTGGGAGGTCAACCTGCCCTGCCGGCTAGTGAGAGCCCGGTCAGCGGAACCGTCCGAGGGGTGAAGAACATAGCCTCCCTGGGAGGTCAACCTGCCCTGCCGGCTAGTGAGAGCCCGGTCAGCGGAACCGTCCGAGGGGTGAAGAACATAGCCTCCCTGGGAGGTCAACCTGCCCTGCCGGCTAGTGAGAGCCCGGTTAGCGGAACCGTCCGAGGGGTGAAGAACATAGCCTCCCTGGGAGGTCAACCTGCCCTGCCGGCTAGTGAGAGCCCGGCCAGCGGAACCGTCCGAGGGGTGAAGAACATAGCCTCCCTGGGAGGTCAACCTGCCCTGCCGGCTAGTGAGAGCCCGGTCAGCGGAACCGTCCGAGGGGTGAAGAACATAGCCTCCCTGGGAGGTCAACCTGCCCTGCCGGCTAGTGAGAGCCCGGTCAGCGGAACCGTCCGAGGGGTGAAGAACATAGCCTCCCTGGGAGGTCAACCTGCCCTACCGGCTAGTGAGAGCCCGGTCAGCGGAACCATCCGAGGGGTGAAGAACATAGCCTCCCTGGGAGGTCAACCTGCCCTGCCGGCTAGTGAGAGCCCGGTCAGCGGAACCGTCCGAGGGGTGAAGAACATAGCCTCCCTGGGAGGTCAACCTGCCCTGCCGGCTAGTGAGAGCCCGGCCAGCGGAACCGTCCGAGGGGTGAAGAACATAGCCTCCCTGGGAGGTCAACCTGCCCTGCCGGCTAGTGAGAGCCCGGTCAGCGGAACCATCCGAGGGGTGAAGTACTTAGAAAAACTTTTATTTCATTAGTTATCCGGCTACATGCAAGAGACTCTAAGTAAGGAAACCAACTATCACACTACATGGATTTAAAGAAAAACTAAGCACGGAGACCAGGACTTGGACTTCTACTCCTAGGCATGGTCCTCCTCGACCTCTTCTGGTTGTTGACGATGCGGCTTCGGACACCTCGCCTCCCTTAACTCCAAGAACTCAGAGCAGGCGGATGTCGCGTGACCCTCCTCCTGATGGAAGTCACAGTAAGGTAACTCCCCCCAGACGCCCCCTCTTCCTCCCCTACGATTTCTTCTTCTTCTATGGCCGATCGCCATGGCTTGCTGGGGTGGTGAAGAGGGTGCTTTCGGGCCCTGCCTCCACCCTGGGAGGTCAGTCTCTTCTTCCTGGAAGTTGTCCTCCTCTTGGTTGAACTTCCTCTCGGGAGCCTCTACCTTCCTCCCATGCTGCCTTGCCTCCGGCTCACTCAGCTTGGCCAGCCTTCTTGTGAACTCCGGGTTGGCCTCCTCACTTTCAACTTCCTCTGCCACCCTTTCCATCAACTCCTCAAAGGACAAAGGAGCTCTTCTCTTGAGGTCCATCTTGAAGAAGCCCTCCCGCAGCCCCACCGTGAAGGCGAGCTTGAGGGTGTACCCGGGCACTTCTTGGACGAGGAGAACCTCCTCCCTGAACCGCTCCAGATATTGAGCCAGCGACTCCTCTGGCTCTTGCTTGACCTTGAAAAGTGCTTCGGCATCTTTCTTCCTCTTCCTTGACGTCGCGAAGCGTAGCAAGAAACCTCGACGCAAGTCTTCGAAGGCATAGGTGGATCCCGCAGGGAGCTGGTGGAACCACTCTCTAGCCTTTTCCTTCAGAGTTGTCGCGAAGAGTCGACATTTGAAAGCGGCCGACATGGGCATGATGGAGACCATGTCTTCAAACCACTGCAGGTGTAAGACGGGGTCATCCTTGCCGAAGTAGTGAGACATCTTCGCCCCCTTGAACCCCTCCGGAACCGGGGCTGAGAGGATCTGCTCACAAAAAGGACTTCCCACGCTCGCCCCCTTTTGGGGCTGGGCGAGTGGGGGCATGGAGCCTCCCCACTCGCCCCCTTGGGGCTGGGCGAGTGGGGGCCTGGCGCCTCCCCACTCGCCACCTTGGAGCTGGTCGAGTGGGGGCCTGGCGCCTCCCCACTCGCCACCTTGGAGCTGGGCGAGTGGGGGCCTGGCGCCTCCCCACTCGCCACCTTGGAGCTGGGCGAGTGGGGGCCTGGCGCCTCCCCACTCGCCACCTTGGAGCTGGGCGAGTGGGGGCCTGGCGCCTCCCCACTCGCCACCTTGGAGCTGGGCGAGTGGGGGCCTGGCGCCTCCCCACTCGTCCCCTCCTGGCACCTCTCTGGTTGGTTGGTTGAGAGGGATCTCACCCTCCTGTCGGGGAGAGACCTCCGAACCACTTCCTCTCCTGCCTTCGCCTCCTGAGGCGAAAGCTACCTGCAAGGTCTGCAGGACCTCCTGCCTGAAATTTTCAAACATCTCCAACATCATCCCAGCCACCGGGGGATGCGAGTGACCTGGGTCGGAACTTCCTCCACCTCCATCCATGGAGCTCATCTTGAGGGTTTCTTGAATCGGTCACACTCCACGCTCACCGCACCAAAATGTTGAAACCGACTACTCGGTCTCTGTGGAGTTCGGGGCCCTCAACGAGGCTGAGGGGTGACCAACCCTTACTTCCCCCAAGGGAGAGCTCTAGGTTGAAGGGGTTGGAACTAAGAACTGGACCAAGGGCTTAGTGGGGAGGTCCCGCCACATACCCGGAAGTCCCTTTGGAACTTCCCCTCCCAAGCCACTACTAAGCTTGGGCACCACTGGAGCCTCTCCTCATCCCCTAGAGAGACTTGGGGAGGGAGAGAAGGAAGGAGAGAGCTAGCCTAGGATGAGAGATCTCCTCCAAATGGTGCCCCCTTGGTCCTATTTATAGGATTTTCGGATCTGGGCTGCAAATAACCTAAACTGGACTGCAGAATACCCAAAATACCCTCGGATTTGGACTGCGAATAGCCAAAACCGGACTGCAAATAGCCAAATCCCGCTGTTCTGGGATGATAAACGCAGACCGACATCTCCCCCCGAAACTGGGCGAGAGAGGTACCTCGCGGGGCTCGGCGAGCCCCCTAACTGGGGTGGGGCGAGACCCGGGGATGCCCCCCCTGCTGGTCTCGCCCCCCTGCTGGGGCTGGGCGAGACCCAGCCAGGGGCGGCCCCCCTGGCTGGTCTCGCCCCTTAGCTGGGCCTGGGCGAGACCCTGCCAGGGGCGGCCCCCCTGGCCGGTCTCGCCTCTTAGCTAGGGCTGGGCGAGACCCTGCCAGGGGCGGCCCCCCTGGCCGGTCTCGCCCCTTAGCTGGGGCTGGGCGAGACCCTGCCAGGGGCGGCCCCCCTGGCCGGTCTCGTCCCTTAGCTGGGGCTGGGCGAGACCCTGCCAGGGGCGGCCCCCCTGGCCGGTCTCGCCCCTTAGCTGGGGCTGGGCGAGACCCAGCCAGGGGCGGCCCCCCTGGCTGGTCTCGCCCCTTACTGGGGTTCTCGCCCCCTTCCTTGGATCCTGCTGAGGAACGATGTTCCGAAATGCCTCTTGGCTCGAGTACCTACTCGGCGAATACAGGGTTGTACACCAGGGCACATGATTGTTGAGTTTCCCTATAAGAAGAAAGAAGGTGGAAGGAAAGAAGACAAGAAATCCATCCATGGAAAGAAGAAATCAGATAGAAGCTTCGTCGCTAAGAAAGCCAAAACTCTGAGCGACAGTGACTCCGATGAGTCGAGTGATGAAGAAGAAGCTTACTTCGGTCTGATGGCTATGTCTGATGATGAAGAAGCACCTCCGTACACCGGAAAGGTAAATGATCACACTATCCTATCTGATTCTGATTATGCTTCGGCTGAACAAAAGGATAACCTCTCAGACGATGAATCTGAGTTCATGTCTCAATATACCAAAATGCTCCAAAGCTTTGACAAGTGCCGAAAGGTTGTCAAACCTCAGGGTAAGGAGATCATGACTCTCAAGGAGGTGGAATCTAACTTGAGAAAAGAAGTTGAAGAACTTTCTTCTCTCAAAGAGGAAGTCCAAGCCTTGAAAGACAAGATCAAACGCTCGGAAGAGACTCTTGCCCTGAGAGATCATTCGATAAATGTCTTGGAGGAACAGCTTGCGGCTGAGAAGAAGTTGGTTGAAGCATTCTCTCAACCCAAAACTGTTATGCCTATAATTGGCACCTTTACCACTAAGGCAAAAGGAAGCGGTATAGGACATGAAGCTAGTACTAGCAATTCTTCAAAGAACACAATTGCTAAGAAGAATGGGTTGGTTGCTAGGAAAGTTACCGCCAAAGAAAAAGGGAAAGCTCGTCAAGAGCCTGTAGCATTCAAGAGAGTTATATTCCCTACGAATGCTTATGATATGGAGAGTTCCTATGGTCATTTCACACGACCAATTCCTTTTGCGCCTGTGGATGATCATAAGGAATGGACTCCTCCCCGAAACTTTGGTGATAGTGCTTTTCAAGCACCCTATCAAGAGATTAATCGGAAAGGGTACGGTCCATTTGTTCATGGTCCGAGTGCTAAGAAAGCACCAAAAGTGAATGTTGTTGCACCAAAGCCGAAGAAGACAATACCACCTCGTGTGTGTTGCTCCCATGAGGCATCCTCATCTAAAAGGGCTGCTCCTGCAAGAGCTAACGTTCAAAAAGTTAAGCAGGAGAGTGTAAAGAGAAGGTACAACAGATTCGACTGTTGGTGCTGCGGTAAAATTGGTCACTTTGTCGTTGATTGTTGGTTTAATATAACGTATACTAGGAGACCACAAGTGAACGTTGCAAGGCAGACCACTCGCAATGTTAACATTTATCGTGGTGCTCAACTGACACGGGACCAAGGACCCAAATCTGTTTGGGCTCCTAAGGCGAAATGATTTGTTTTTGCAGGTATGTCCAAAGGCCAATAAAAATCCTATCTGGTACTTAGACAGTGGATGCTCTCGGCATATGACCGGGACAAGATGCCTTTTGCAAAACTACATTCCAGTTGCGAACGGTCCAAAAGTTATTTTTGGCGGCTCAGATAGAGGAATAACTAAAGGCTATGGTATGATTTCTAATGGAAATGTATCGTTTTCCGATGTAGCTTATGTGGAAGGATTACAACATAATCTGATAAGCATAAGTCAACTTTGTGATAAAGGATACATTGTTGATTTTCATAAAGATAAGTGTTTGAAAAAGTCGGCTGAAAATCATGAAACGATTTTATCAGGCATTCGCTGTAGAAACATATTTTGTTTAAATTTTCTTTGCATATCATCTTCTACACCAGTATGTCTTTTGGCAAAAGATAGTGCATCTCTTGTTGACCAATGGCACAAGAGATTAGCACATATAAATCTCAAAACTATTAATAAATTGTTTTCTCAAAACTTAGTGCGAGATGCACCAGATGTTAAGTGCATTAAAGATAGACCTTGTCATGCATGTGTAAAAGGCAAGCAAACAAGAGCTACTTTTAAGAGCATTATTGGCAAAGATTCAACCAGGTGTTTATACCTGCTCCATATGGATTTGTTTGGTCCTTTGCAAATTAGAAGTTTAGGAGGAAAATCTTACACATTGGTTATTGTAGATGATTACTCTCGTTTTGCCTGGGTATTCTTTCTGAAACACAAGTCAGATACCTTTAACACTTTCACTAGTTTTGTCAGGCAGGTCCAGAATGAATTTAACTGTTCGGTGGTCAAAATCAGAAGTGACCATGGTACAGAATTTGAATCTGGAGCCATGACCGAATTCTGTGAAAGCCTCGGTATCTTTCATGAGTTTTCCTCTCCTCGAACTCCACAACAAAATGGACTAGCTGAGAGAAAGAATAGAACACTTATTGAGGCTTGCAGAACCATGTTGAGTGACTCTTCACTACCTGAATATTTCTGGGCTGAAGCTGTCAATACTGCATGCCATGTGCAAAACAGAGCACTCATAAACAAAAACCATGAAAAGACACCTTATGAACTTCTAAAAGGCAAGAAACCGACCATTTCTTATTTTCGAATCTTTGGTAGTAAATGTTTTGTGCTAAACAATGGAAAGCATTACAAAACTAAGTTTAGTGAAAAGAGCTTTGAAGGTATTTTTGTAGGTTATAGTAGTCATAGTAGGGCATATAGAGTTTTTAATAAGAAAACCCTAGTGGTAGAAGAATCTATTAATGTTGTATTTGATGAGACGAGCATGCTACAAAGCAGCTCCTCTAGCTTTTCTTCTGTAGACACAGGTTCAAAGCTGCAGGACTTAAGCTTGGATCAGCCAGTTGAAGAAAATTCTCAACACTTCATCAAGATTCCCCCAATAACAATCTATGAAGAAGATCATCCTGATGAAGAGCCACTCCAAGTGGAGGAAGATACTCCAATAGTAGAAGAAACTCCTATTGGTTCAAATCATGCTAGGAACCTCGGGCTACGACACATGAGGGATCATCCAGTTGATCAAATCATAGGAGATCCTCATGAAGGAATAAGAACAAGACGAGGTACCATTAACGAAAATATGCATTGAAGTTTTCTTTCGCAGGTCGAACAAAAGAAATTCCAAGAGGCAAATGAAGATCCATCCTGGATAATTGCTATGGAAGAAGAATTAAATCAGTTCAAACGATGTAAAGTATGGACACTTGTTCCAAAACCCAAAGACAAAAATGTCATAGGAACAAAGTGGGTGTATAGAAACAAGCTGGATGAAGAAGGAACAATCATAAAGAACAAAGCCAGACTTGTAGCTAAAGGGTACAGACAAGAGGAAGGCATCGACTTCGATCAGACGTACGCTCCAGTAGCAAGGCTCGAAGCGATCAGACTATTCCTTGCTTATGCTGCTTTCAAGGGTTTCACCGTATATCAAATGGATGTCAAATCCGCGTTCCTAAACGGAGACATTAAAGAGGAAGTATACGTTGAACAACCCCCAGGTTTTGTTAATCCTGATCATCCCAATCATGTTTATTTATTACAAAAAGCTTTATATGGTTTGAAACAAGCTCCTCGAGCTTGGTATGAGACGCTGTCTAATTTTCTTCTTGAGAACAAGTTCACAAGAGGAAAGATAGATAAGACATTATTTCTTAGGGAAGTAAAAGGCAAGATTTTGCTAGTGCAAATCTATGTCGATGACATCATATTTGGCTCTACAGATGATAACCTATGCAAAAAGTTTTCTAAACTTATGCAAGGGAAATTTGAAATGAGCAGTATGGGTGAGCTGAAATATTTCTTAGGAATTCAAGTGAAACAGTCTGAAGATGGAATCTTCATTTCTCAGACAGTTCACTAAGGAGTTGATTAAGAAATTTGGAATGGAGAGTGCAACCTCTATGAGGACTCCAATGAGCTCAGCTACGTCTCTGGACAAGGATGAGAAAGGGAAACTTTTTGATGAAACCAAGTACAGAAGCATAATTGGCTCCTTGCTCTACCTTACTGCCAGTAGACCTGATATAATGTTCTCTACATGTGTTTGTGCTAGATATCAGGTGAACTCTAAGGAATCTCACTACACTGCTGCAAAGCAAATTTTGAGATATCTTAGAGGCACACCAAATCTTGGCTTATGGTACCCAAGAAGTAATGATAGTGAACTAATTGGTTTTTCAGATGCAGACTTTGCAGGTAGCAAAGATGACAGAAAAAGCACTTCCGGGACGTGTCAATTCCTTGGAAGGAGACTTATCTCCTGGAGCAGCAAGAAGCAGAATTGTGTTGCAATATCAACCGCCGAGTCGGAATACATTTCTGCTGGCAGTTGTTGCGCACAACTTCTCTGGATAAGAAATCAACTTCAAGACTACAACATGAAGTTCAAAGACATTCCTATGTTTTGCGACTCTTCCAGTGCAATTGCTATCGCAAATAATCCAGTCTCTCACAGTCGGACAAAGCACATCGAGCTACGATATCACTTTATCCGGGAGCATGTGGAGAAGGGTGACATAAATCTGAGTTATGTCCCCACGGATAAGCAAGTTGCAGACATCTTCACGAAGCCACTGGATGAGACCAAGTTCTCTTTCTTCAAGACGGAACTTGGAATGGTCAACATGGAGTAATGGTCAAGTCAATCAAAACCTTGGCGACAGGAAGTTTTCTTATGACAAGTCATGTCTCGGGACCTGGCAGGATTTCTCGAGACAAGAAGAAGATTTTGAGATAAGGTGATGTCTCGAGACACGGGTAATCTCTCGAGACATCAATGAAGAAAATATCTCCTGAGCTCTCGAGACATAACCGATGTCTCGAGACATAAGTTTTTTTTTTTAAAAAAAAAGGAATCCCAAACGTCAGGTACGCGCCAATTCCTCTTTCTAATTTTCTATTTTTCGTAAAATCAAAAAATATATGTACAAATACGAAATCGGAAACTTGATGTTCACGCGAATCATCTCCCGAGACCTCCTCGACCTTTCGTCTCCCTCTCGAGCAGTGATCGTCCGCGACTCAACTCAGCGTTTCGGCAGTTTTCGGTGGTTCTCTGTGGCTCTTGGTGCTTCATCTCTCTCCGTCGGCATCTCTCCCTCCCTCTTGCTGCTATGGCTCCCTCTCCTCATCTGAAAATTGGAGTCGGCAACGAGGTTATTCGGTCAGGTCTTGCGAGCTTATCCGATGATTTCAAGTCTCTGTTTTGCTTACTTGATGCCGCCGGTCTCACTTTCATTCTTGAGCATCCTTGCCGGATTTTGTTTGATGAGGTTGAAGAATTCTTCATCAATGTGAAGCCAATCAAGGAAGGAAGTATGTTGATCTCTTTCGTTAAGGGTATCAAAATCAAAGTCTCTCCAGAGACTCTTGCTAAGTATTTGCAGTTGTCTGAAGTGGAAGCTGAAGAAGAGCTAGTTGACAATGATTGGTTGACTACAACAAGGTTCTATGGTCTTGATTCAGACTTTTCTACAGTTAAAAGGAATAAGTTGAATGCTGCGGGGAAGCTCCTGCTGGACATTATCTCAAAGGCACTATTCTGCAAGACAGGCTCTCAAGGACATGTGTCTGAAGAGATGTTTCTGTTGATGATTGGCATTGTTACTGGAAAGAAGAGAGATTGGGCCTCAATCTTATTCTCAAATATCAAAGCTTGCATAAATTCTCCTAACTTTGCCCGGATCATCTCACTGTTTCTAAATCAGTTTAACCCTGCCATTTTTAACATGTCCAAAGGTACAGTTATTCATCACCTTAAGAAGATCGATGTCAACTCCTTGCAGAGATGGGACATTCGAATCAAGAAGCCGGAAATGGCTGGTGCTCCTTTTGAGGGGGAGACTCTTAAATCTGCAGTTGCAAGAGAAGCAGAAACTCCAGCTCCTTCTTCTAAAGATCAAGCACCCTTCGTAACATCATTTTCACTTTCATCTCGGACTCGCTCTAAAGCTTCAGGTCGAGCCAAGCTGCCAACCCGTTCTAAAGCAAAAGGTCAATCCTCATCAGCTCCAACAGAATCCATTCCAGTATCTGAAGAGCACAGTCCCAGTGGCCAACAGGCAGGGTCTGGTGCTGATTTTGTTTTTGAAGATGATGATGTTATGTCAGTTCATGAATTGTCACCTCCCCTAGTACATGTTGAGGGGGAGTCAGAGTTTGACACAACCAAGAATGCTCCAGATGAGCTAGGTTGTGCAGAAGATTCTCTTCTAGGAAAGATTGAAGCACTGCTCAAGAAGCAGAGTGCACAGTTTGAAAATTCTTTGACAACTGTTCACAGGAAGATTGCCTCAGTTGAAAGTGAACTAGGCAGAGAGTTAGCTAAGATAAAATCCAATTATGAAAATCTCTCTGAATTGGTGTGCCTAGGGAGCAAGCAAATTGATCATGCAACTGAAGGTGTAGGCACAGTATTGGCTCAGACTTTTATACTGACAAAGCTTCAAGAATCAGTGTTTGACAAGGCTGAAGCCAATGCATTCAAAATTGTTGATGAAGTCGGAAAGTTCAAAGATGATACTCTCCAAACCCTATCTGTAGGAGTCAGAAAGGGGGAGGACATTATCATGGATAGAATGACAGATCTAGTGGAAAGCTCTGTGTCAGCTATTCAAAGTTCTTGGAAATCTCAGTTTGATCAGTTCTCCTCTCGTGTGCAGAAGCAAATTGCTGACGTTAATGCTTATTCTTTCAAAACAGCAACGTGGCTTCATAATCAAATATTTCCTGAATTGGAAGTTGATCCAGATGTTCCTGTTCCTCAGTTTTCTCCAAGGCCAGAAGAACTACTTGGGAAGGCTCCTATAGTTGAAGATCAATCAGATAGGGATGGGACCAAAAGAAAAAGAAAATTTGGTGAAGGTTCTTCTGCCAGTCGATCAGTTCCTAGTTCTAGCTCAGCAGATCATAGCAAAGCTAAGGCTGAGAAAAGTTTTCCAGAAATCTGGAGCCCAGTCTCAAAAGACATTATTCTTGAAACCTATAAGTTAGTTCATGAAGGTAAAATGAATAGATCTGAATGCTACAACTCTCAAGAATGGGAAAAACATGAGACAGCTCAAAGGAAGCGAATGATTCATTTCAGAGCTTTTGGTTATAATAATGTTGTTGCTCCGGAACCCCCTCCGTTTTACCATCCCAAGCCTCATGCCTTTTTCTCCAGACAAGAAGAAAAGAGGAAAAGGAGGTCTTGAAGGATGATGATGATGATGCTGACAAGACATATTTTGTTTTCATTCTGATTTAGTGAACATCAAGTCTTCTGAACAATTCAATTTAGATATATATATATATATATATATATATATATATTTGATGTTTTGATGTTCTTTACTTTTTCATTTCTATATCTTTGTGTAGTGTAGCATATTTAGTCTTTAACTGCTGTAATTCAACTTAGTGTACAGGGTTCTGACTTCTACAAATAGGGGGAGATTGTTGGAAATTGCATTCACAATTACCTTGATTTGTGAGAAGTCACCCTTAAACTAAGATTGAATTGCTTTTGTATTTGATATGCTTTTCTAGTATTGTCTTGCAGATTATCATGGCTAAGTGTAAGCCAATGTCAGGTCACAATGGGTCTGCAAACACAGTTTCATAAAATGTAATCCCTCATTATATGAAACATGGTGATGACTCATGTGTGATCTCACTATTGGGGTACACTTCTTTTTCAAGACTATTGAAGACTTTGGAGTGCGGCTGCAGCATGTGTTCAAGAGAAGAAAAGAAATTTTTTGTAAAACAAATTTTTCCTAAGGATATGTCTCGAGAGATCAGACATGTCTCGAGAGATCGTGGTTGTCTCGAGAGATCTTAAGTCTGAAATCTTTGCAATGTCTCGAGAGATCATCGAGTTCTCGAGACATCCCTTTCCTGCTCTCTCTGTTTCATGTCTCGAGAGATCCCTTATGTCTCGAGAGATCCCTTATGTCTCGAGACTTCTGTCCGTAAATTTCTGTTTCGTTTTCTCTGTTCTGGACGGATCGTAAACGCTCCTTCTCATTTCTAACGGCTATATGGAGTGCTTTTAAGGCTGATTAATTCTTTAATTGCTCCTCTCCATATATATAGGATTGTTTTTGGATTATAAAACGTTTTTTCCAGAATCGTTCTAACCCTAATCCCTCTCCCGATCAAAAAGAACGAGAAAAGCGCCGCTCGCCGTCGTCTACGTTTGGAGATCGTTCTACTCTTTGGAGTTGCCGATTTCTATCAAGAAGGATTCGATTGATCCATGCTCAGGTTCTGCAATCTCTATTGGATCGTTTCGGATTGCCAAAGACAGATTTGAAGGATCGTTGTTCTTCCTCATTGTTCTCAAAAGCCATTCAAGAAGAAGGAAGAAAATGCCTCTGTTATTCAGATCTGGTTTAGTTTTGTTCAAACCCTTTTCAATCTGTTGTAGGAGTTGTTATCTCTGAGTTGTAGGAGAGGTTGTTCTCTGAGTTGTAGGAGAAATTTTTCTCCGAGTTGTAAGAGAGGTTCTCTCTGAGTTTGTAGGAGTTTGACTCCGAGACTGTAGGATCTTTCTGATCCGAGATTTAGTGAGTAGTCAAGTCTAGCTATGGTGCTAGATTGGCGAGGCCGGCAGTGGAGTACTCAAGTACGGGGAACCACTATAAATTCCTAGTGTTATCTGTGGCTGTGATTAATTTTGTGTGCTGTGATTTACGTTTAATTTTTAATTCCGCAAAAGACGTAGAGATCACCTATTCACCCCCCTCTAGGTGATTTAGGTAGGCAACTAGATACTTCAATGACCTCATTCAAATAAAGTTCTGCTATTTTCTCCATGGAATAACCGATCTTGAAAGGCACAAAGTGAGCACACTTTGTCAATCTGTCAACTATAACCCACACAGAATCATGTCCTCCAGGAGATTTCGGCAAACCGGTAATGAAGTCCATCGAAATACTCTGCCACTTCCAGCTTGGAATATCCAAAGGGTTTAATTTACCTCCGGGCCTCTTATGATCTGCCTTAACACGCTGGCAAGTATAACATTCAGAAACATACTTAGCTATATCATTCTTCATACCTGACCACCATACAATCTGCTTCAAGTCTTTATTCATCTTTGTGGAATCAGGATGATAGGAAACACTAGAATCGTGCGCTTCACTACAGATCTTAGTTCGAATATCCTCAAACGCGGGAATATAATACCTACCCCGATACATCAAGGTATCCTTGTCGTCAATTGAAAAATCTGGTAATTCCCCCTTCTCAGTTCTATTTCGGAGATGCTGCAAATCAGGATCTTCCTTCTGATGCAGTCTTGTGAGGGTAATCCAAGAAGGCTCTTCAGCTTCTAAACTCGAAGGCGCGACACTACTACCAACTGAAATATCCATCAACATAAATTCCTCCACTAAGGACTGCACAGAAAGGTTGAAGACATGCGCGGTCTTTCTACTTAAGGCATCAACCACTACATTAGCCTTACCTGGATGATATAGGATATCAACATCACAATCCGCAACATACTCCAACCATCTGCGCTGGCGCAAATTCAGTTCTTTCTGGGTAAAGACATACTTCAAACTCTTGTGATCCGTAAAAATCTTGCACGACACTCCATAAAGAAGATGTCTCCAAAGCTTTAAGGCTTAAATCACTGCAGCAAATTCTAAGTCATGCGTAGGGTAATTCCTTTCATGAATTTTCAATTGTCTTGACCCAGAAGCGATCACCTTTCCTTTTTGCATCAAAACGCAACCTAGTCCAACATGAGATGCGTCCACATAAACGGCATACTCTACTCCTTCGGATGGTAAAGCCAAAAGAGGAGCGGTGCACAACCTCCTTTTCAATTCCTGAAAGGCTTCCTCACACTTATCGCTCCAAACGAAAGCTGTATTCTTTTGGGTAAGCATAGTCAGAGGTGCTGAGAGCACCAAAAATCCTTACACATACCTTCTATAATAACCTGCCAACCCTATGAAACTCCTTATCTCCTTAGGCGTTGTAGGCGTCTTCCAATCCAAAACAGCAGAAATATTTGCTGGGTCTACAGAAATCCCGTCCTTGCCCACTACATGACCCAGGAAAGACACTTACGAAAGCCAGAATTCGCACTTACTCAATTTTGCATACAGCTTGTGCTCTCTTAAGGTAGACAATACTAAACGCAAATGCGTGGCATGCTCCTTAGCACTTCTTGAGTATACCAACACGTCATCAATGAAAACTACTACGAAATGATCTAGGAAGTCTTTGAACACTCGGTTCATCATATCCATAAACGCAGAGGGTGCATTTGTCAAACCAAATGACATCACCAGAAACTCAAAATGACCATAACGGGAACGAAAGGCAGTCCGAGAGACGTCCGACTCACGGATCCTCAACTGATGATAACCTGAACAAAGATCGATCTTTGAAAACACCGAACTACCACTCAACTGATCAAATAAATCATCTATACGCGGCAACGGATATCTATTTTTAATAGTTACCTTATTCAATTCCATATAGTCTATGCACAACCTCATAGAACCATCTTTCTTTTTCACAAACAACATTGGAGCACCCTAGGGCAAAGAACTCGGCCTAATGAATCCACATTGAAACAATTCATCTAACTGGGTATGCAACTCTTCCAGCTCACGCGGGGCCATACAGTACGGTACCTTAGCAATAGGACGAGTACCGGGCTCAAGATCAATGACAAACTCCACATCTCTCTCAGGAGGAAGACTAGGAAGACTAACAGGGAAAACATCAGAGAACTCTCGCACCACAGGAACATCCTCGATACACGGCAAGCCACTAACAGTTTCTAACACAGAAATAAAGTAAGCAAAACAACTGTAATCTAAAAGTTTCCGAGCACATACCGCAGAAATAATCGGGGAATCCTGACGCGGAAAGCCATACACACTCTTGGGTTGACCGTTGTCCATCTTGAAGTCCAAACATTTAACCTTGCATTGGATAACCGCATCATATCTGGACAATCAGTCCATGCCCAAAATCATGTCGAAATCTTCCAGGTCTAGCACCTTTAAATCGGCAAAAGCTAAGAAGTCACCTAGGAGGATAGGACAATTCTGGACACCCTGGTCCGACACCACGGAGTCGCCAGAAGGAAACTTAACGCAAAACGCATCGCCAATCTGATCGAGGATCAAACGATGACGCTCTACAAAAGTCCTAGCCACGAGCGAGTTGGTAGCTCCAGAATCAAAGACGACACGCGCCCAATGGTTCTTTACCATAAATTCTCATATAAAATCGAATAAATAACTAGCCGAACGGAAAACGAGACTAAAGACAAAGATTAAGAGTCAAATTAAGGTCTAACCTGAAATAACTTGGGTGGAATTCTGCGCTTCTTCCCTAGTCATCACTCAACTTGACGTTTCCTCTATCCTGAAGCTGTGGCTGCGGTGGCGGCAAAGCCTGAAGTGGCACTGGCTGTAGAGTAGGCTGGAAACGCGGGCATTTAGTCTTAACGTGCCCCTTCTGTCTGCACTGAAAACACACCTCATCTTTAGACAAGCAATGAGCAACATCGTGCCCCTTTCGCTTACAGAAGGTACATGTCAGATCTCCTCTGGGAGCGCTCTGTATTGCCGATACTTGCTGCTGTTTCTTAGCTCCCAATCTTTTGAAGCATTTCTCAAACGGATGGCCAAGGCGACCATAGAAACTACAAACTTCACCACTTCTCTTCTTTGGTGCAGGGTCTGATACCTTGGGGCTTTCCCCCTCTTCGACCTTTCTCTTATCCTTCCTCATCAACGCACACCTATTCTTGGCGTTGTCGATGGCTTCGACTTTCAGCGCTGCTTCTACCACTTCAGCATAACTTTCAGACCGGTAAGCGCTAGCTAATTGCTGAATGTCGCTTCGAAGTCCTCCGAGAAATCGCTTCACTCTTCCTGCTTCTGAAGCTACTAAATCTGGAGCAAATCTGCTCAACTTACTGAATTCAATCTCATACTCACTAACCGTGAGTTGCATTTGCTTCAAGTGTAGAAAATTATTCATCAGACGGTCTTGCTCGACCGACGGCAGAAACTTCTTTAACACCATTGCCTTAAACGATTCCCACGAACATCCGTCTACAAGACCTTCTCTCTCCCTGATCCACCAGCTCTTAGCAAGTCCCTTCAGCTGGTAAGCGGCGTGTTGAATTTATCATGCAACATAGGGATGAAATTTTAAAATTTGTAATCATAAAACGAAACACATAAAATGATCGTGTTCATCTCATGGCAATAGTGAGAAGAAATTTTTCGTCGCTCAAAATAAATAGCCACAAAACTAATCTAAATCATCACATAAAGATTAGGGTTATACCTCTAGAGACGAATCTCTAGGTGAAGAGCGGATCTCTGATCTTGATGCGGAGAAGCGGAGAAATGAACGACTCCAAAAGCTCTAGGTTCACCTTGAACCCTAAACAGCCCAAACAACCTCGTCTTTGATGAGAAGAGGAAGTGGATCAATCTTTAGACAGCACTCCAACTGTCGAGTGACTCCAGATGGCCGAACCACTCCGAGACGCCGGCGAAAGGAGGAAGAAAAGAGAAGGGGTTGAACGTCGCCGGTTAACCCTCACGGGAAGAGAAGTCGGGGCGCCAGAGAGGGAGAAATAAAACAGCGAAATCTGTTTTTATTTTCGTTACTCTCTATTGGTTTTCACGGACAGCCACCAAGCCAAAATACTTTCTCTCTCTATATCTCTTCTTAAATGGGAGGAAGAGCCTTTTAAAGAATGAATTTGTTATATCCTAATTTAATTCCGCTTCAGTTTTAAAATAAGAACATGATTTCATAATTAAGTTCTCATCAAAACTGAAACCGAAAACCATTAATTAGAATTTAAATTCAGTCTTCAAAAAACTGATTTCCTAATTATGTCTTTATCAATTCCAAAACTGAAAAGCCTTAATTAGAAATACTAGAGAACATTAAATTCTCAATTAGTGGGCTAATATATTGTACAAATACAAAAAAAAAATCACCACCATTGTATCTTCCCATTCAAAACATAATAATTAATGTGATTCTATGTAACGTTGCGCGCGCTACATATATTATTTAACATGGTTATTGATTCCATATAAAATCAATACCGTCCATATAATAATCACATATTATCAATTGTCTAAACGTGTCGATTCACGACGAATGTTATTCGCACTCAACCAAATAATTGAATCAATCGCGGCTGTTGCTGTTCATTTGGTGTGACCTTTACAGAGTAACTGAATTATCTAGTCAATAATATATTCATATATATTATGGGCTATAAGAGGCTTTATCACTGCATCATAGCTGACTAGACAACACAGTAGCTAGGCAACACAAATAAGGCGACCCGTGTCTATGCTTGTCACATGATATCATGAATGTCCCGCAGGATAGGTTTGTGTCATTCCCGCAACACATTCATCTTTCTTGACTTCTTAAGCGCAATGTATTTATAACTACTATAGTCATATTGCATGCTATACAATCTCGCTTTGTCAAGGGGCCCAGTAATACCATAGCTCGATATAACTCGAGGGACAAATGATATTGTCGATGTGTGAACCTAATCCACACAAGTCATACAATGAGTTTGCAGTGTGTATCCCATCAATAGACGATATTCAACTGCTACCACATTGTACGCCCTATGAAGATAAGTTCACAAATCTCATATCTACATTCAATAAGACACGTTGAGATTATCGATGACACTCAACACAATCCATACGATATCTCAACATAAGATTAGGTCTAACTCAATATGTATAGCTACAACCTTTATACATATTCATATGATTAAACGATAACTATTATCAAAATTTGTAGAACTACAATATACTTTAACTCATATGACAATCCAATACGGTAGTCAATGTCCCTCTTTGACTACCATGATCGTGAGTATGTTAAACTAAGATCAAGTGATGGAACTCAAGTGTTCTACGGTTCAAGACCAAGGGCATCTTCTTGAACTATCATGAGACATCATCATATGATCTAGGGACAGAATGAGTCAATCATTCGCAAAACATGAACTAAATAAATCTGAAGACAACTTTCAAAACACAAATCCTTCACGACGACCATTACCTTTTGGTCTGCAGAGATTCCTGAATATCAAAACATCTCTTCAATGGCGACCAGCCAGTCATCCAGCGCCATGAAGTCAGCTCTTCCGTCATACGTAGGGGGTCCTAGTCTTTGGAAGTGCGATATGAAGTTCATCTCTGGTGGCAGCAGAACTGGAGGCACCAAAGGAGCAGGAGGAACAGGCATAGTCTGATCCACTACAGGGTCCTGCACCACAGGCTGCTGCGCTGCGGCTGCAGTCATCAACGTCTGAATCTACGATTGCATCGCAACTAACTGCCTTGACAGAGCCTCATTACTCTGTCGCAGACTCTCCATCATGGCTTCACTCTGCGCACCCGATGACTCACACTCCGATTGGGGAGTCGACCTCGTCGCAACACGTCTCTTCGACATCACTATAGAAACGAACAAAAGGCTCATCAAAACCCTAGCTTGGTACTAGAACTACTCAGCTTAGCTGTAACCCAACAGGAAAAGACACCTGCTCTAGCTACTACCTTGCTCTGGGATTTTATACAAATGATGTCATGCTTTAACTTAGGATGATATACCGTCATCCCTTGACTCTTGTGCAAGACACATGGATGTATGAATGTTTAAATCTTCTTTTCAAATCATGTGTGTACGAATGTCATCATGTAAATCTTTAGCTTGGCACGGGTGCTTTATGCGATGTTATGATGTGTATGTTGTGCTATGCATTCTAAGAAAAGCCTTAATGAATATTATGAGCGGCGTACACATGAAATATTATGCATCTCATACTACATAATATCGCATGTAACGAAAAAGAAAACGTGCTAATGGGCATCCATGTGATGATGGTTATGCATCTCATACTACATAACCGTCACATGTTGCCACCTATGGTGGATCTATATACAAACACATATTATGCATCTCATACTACATAATATGCCCCGTATACTTCTTATCATGTTATGAGTGTAGTGTTCATGCTTCAGCCAAGACGTACTGATGACACATCGATGTGTATATGCAATGAAACCAAATAACTAAACTATATCAGAATTAGTCGCTCGACCAACTTGTCGAACAAACCAGGCCTCTGATACCAACTGTCACAACCCGCATTTTCCCTGTTTTAAATAATACGTCAGAGTAAGAGAAAATACGCGTCATGATGTCACGTCGTGCAGGGGACAACTGCAGACGCTCAGACAGCCTTAACTTCTCACTTTTCTTTAGAAAGTCATGAACTTTATGTTTAAAACATAATTTAAGTTTAAGGTTTTCAAACACCGTGTCCCTCGGTTTAATGGATCAACTAGTCCATAAATAAGAAAGTATAGGTTTACGCAGCGGAAAATACATAATTTACTTTAATTTAACCTATATGAGCATGATGAACTAACCAACATTCTAATGATATGCAGCTTCTATATTTAATATAAGTAAAAATGATTTCTTTTACGAGCTTCAAAAGTAGAGTGATAATGGTTTTAAAAGGGATGTCATGTATAAAGAATTATGCAGTTTTGTATATTAAATAACTACTCTGCATCCTAACATAAAACCTCCCCAGAGACCAATTGCATAGATAACAAATAACGACAGTAGCATAAAAATAGCAAGACAAAGTCTAACATAAAAGAACTCAGGCTATGGGCGTCAACAAACTGACACGAACCCATAACCCTAACAAATCTCAAAAGAAAACAACAGTCTACCTCTCCAGAAAGGAGTAAGGAAATCATCTACTGCAAATCTGACGGAAGCTGAACTCGGTCAGCTCAACCTGCTACTGGTCCGAACCTGAGGCATTCAAAGGAAAAGAATGCCTCAGCACAAAGGCATCAAAATCAAAGAGTAAGAGACAACTCAACAAATGGGGGTTACCAACCCACCAGGAACAGCTATGAATAACAGTAAATCAAATAAATATCCACAAGTAGGGGAAAAACTGGCACAAAGTGCGGTCAAAGTTGTACTACAACAATATCCAAAAGGAAAAGTGTCGAGTTGCCCAAGAAGTGAATCACCCTCCCAGCCAAAAATAGCATTGAAGCGGAGGCATTCTTTCCAACCAACCGTCAGGCCCAAAACACTCGAGGAACAAAAGCACTGCGGCAGTGGGTTACAGTCCACCATCCAACAGTCTACACGTCCACGGACAAACAACCCGGCACTGGTGGTGGCCATTTCGACCATCCACAGTCCAAAACAACCAACTGGGAAATAGAGATTCACAAAATCCTGACCAAAACAGACACTACAGAAAACCCAGAAACAATTCCAAGAGAAACTCAACCTTACGGCAAATTCGTCGAAATACCATCGACGAATTACCAAGACTATCGGCGATAATCATTATCTAAGGCCTAAGACGACGTCGGCGAAATCCTAAAACTATCGGCGAATTCGGCGAAACCACATCGATGAACTTAACTATAACGAAATGCCGAATCTGCTTAAGGTAATTTCGGCGAATCAATTTAAGAGGACTTTGGCGAACTCGACGGAACACAATCGACGAATTCGGCGAAATGAATTCGACGAATTTGACAGAACGCTATCGACGAACCGTGCCTTAGAGGGAAAATGACGGATTTGCATATTTTTCATGGACTTGAATAATCACTTAGTTAAACGGGTCAGATACGCAATTTTTCTAGCAGAAAACGGTATATAATATAACTTGCTAAAATAGATAGTGGTAAAAACAGCAATGAACGAACAAGGACGTGGCAAGGGGGAGGAGTCCACCACTTGCCTCAAATTTTTCGAAGAAGACGGCCTCCAACGCGCTCCACGTCGCAGATCGACCCCTAGAAAACCTCGAGGAACAATCTCTGAAATTTTGGGGCGATAAAGAGGGTTAGGGCTATCGGCTCCAACCTCAAAAATCTACGAAACTCGAAATACTTACCGCACACGTGAAGAGCTCGGCAAGAGCTTTCCAAACCTATGCTCCGGCGAAGATTTCGTGCTGCGGAGCTCCGGTGGCGGCGATCTGAAAGTCCACGGAACGACGCCTCCGCTTACGGTTCGCAAAAGATTGAGAAAGAAGAAGGTGAATAGGGTCTTTCGTTTCTTACAGAGGAGAAGAGCTGTTTTTATACTTATAATAATCATAAATAAGATAATAATAATATTAATAATAATAACCGGGAGAAGACGAAAACAGTTTAGTAGAATTGAAATTGGCTTTCCACTAATATATATTACCGAGTATATATAGGATATAAACGAATAGGCAAATATATAACCGAATAAATATCATATAAAGGAATAGGCATATATATTTATATATATATATATATATATATATATATATATATACGAGCATCTTCGCACGGGCTACGCCCGTGCTCGATGCTCTTGGGCGGCCTTCGGCCGCATCAATGCGGGCTTCGCCCGCAACCAAGCGGGCGAAGCTTCGCCCGCTTGGCATTCAAGGCGGGCTTCGCCCGCCCCCTCGGCATCGGCGGGCTTCGCCCGCCCCTTGCCGGTATTCGCCCGCCCCTCTACGGTCTTCGCACCCGTCACCTATTTGAAATTTTAAATAATTTTACATTCATTAAATATTAAATTAGAAAATAAATTAAAACTAATAAAAAATCTAACCCCCTAAAATCCCGCGGCAGTACCCAGCTGCTTGCGGCGGGCTTCGCCCGCCCCCCGGCGGCTTCACCCCGTCCACTTTTTTTTTATTAAAAAAACATTTAAAAAAAACTTTAAAAAAAAAGTTTAAAAAACTTCAAAAGAACTTTAAAAACATTAATGTTTTAATTTTTAAAAAACATTACAAAAAATTTAAAAAACATTAAGGTTTTATGTTCTTAAAAAAATTTTAACAAAACATTAAAAAAACTGTACAGGAATTAACGCCCCTCGTCGGTATTCGTCCGCCCCTCTTCGGTCTTCGCCCCCGTCACCTATTTAAAATTTTAAATAATTTTACATTCATTAAATATTAAAATAGAAAATAAATTAAAACTAATAAAAAATCTAACCCCTTAAAATCCCGCGGCAGTACCCAGCTACTTGCGGCGGGCTTCGCCCGCCCCCCGGCGGCTTCACCCCGTCCACTTTTTTTTTTATTAAAAAAATATTTAAAAAAAACTAAAAAAATAAATTTTAAAAAAACTTTGAAAGAACTTTAAAAACATTAAGGTTTTATTTTTAAAAAAACATTAAAAAAACTTTTAAAAAACATTAAGGTTTTTATTTTGAAAATAACTTTAACATAACGTAATAACGTAAAAAAAACTGTAAAAAAACTTAACAAAAAAAAGTTTAAAACTGTAAAAAAGGTTTTTATTTTGAAAAGAACTTCGCACACGGGCTACGCCCGTGCTCGATGCTCTCGGGCGGCCTTCGGCCGCATCAATGCGGGCCTCGCCCGCAACCAAGCGGGCTTCGCCCGCAACCAAGCGGGCGAACAACCAAGCGGGCTTCGCCCGCAACCAAGCGGGCTTCGCCCGCAACCAAGCGGGCTTCGCCCGCAACCAAGCGGCTTCGCCCGCAACCAAGCGGGCTTCGCCCGCAACCAAGCGGGCTTCGCCCGCAACCAAGCGGGCTTCGCCCGCTTGGCATTCAAGGCGGGCTTTGCCCGCCCCCTCGGCGTCGGCGGGCTTCGCCCGCCCCCTCGGCGTCGGCGGGCTTCGCCCGCCCCTAGCCGGTATTCGCTCGCCCCTCACCGGTCTTCGAAATATTTTTTTTAAAAAGCCCAAATTTTTTTTTTATTAAAAAAACTTAAAAAAAAAGTTTAAAAAAAGTTATATTTTTTATTTAACGAAAACTTTTAAAAAAAGTGAAAAAAATTTCAAAAATACTTTGAAAAAACTTTAAAAAAAATTAAGTTTTTAAATGTTTAACACATTTGCGGATGAACATCCGCACTATTTAAAAAAAAAACAATAGCAGGCGTGGCTCACAGGCGGGCCCCGCCCGCTTAAATGTATTTTTTTTTTAAAATAGCAGGCGGGGCCCACAGGCGGGCCCCGCCCGCTTAGTTGTCATGGCGATGTGGGACTTTTAGTCCCACATCGCCAATTACAGCGGGTTTCCGCTGTTTATTTCGCGGAAACCCGCTGTATGTTCAAACATCACAGCGGGCGGGCACAGCCGGCTGCCACGCCCATTCCTGGCCCGTGTGAGCCCGCCCGCTCCCGCTTGAGCGCGCCCGCCCCCGCTTGAGCGCGCCCGCGTGAGCCCGCCCGCCCCTGCTTGAGCCCGTCCGCCCCCCGGGATCCCGCGTGACCGAGCCGCAGGTGCACCATTTTTTTCGTTCCTACAGATGACAAAAGCGTAAATTACTGTGACCGACTGTCTTGACAGGTTAGGAACGAAAGGGCCTTATTAATATAGATATATATGATATAAACTATACGTTAATAATAATATTAATAATAATAATATAACATTATTATCAAAAATAAACGAATGCCGATATCGACGAAATTCGCACCGTAGGTGAACGGCGGCGCTACGAATCCAACGGCGAAGTCGGAATCAAAATCCGACGTACCATTCTCGAGATATAAATTTCCGAAGTTTTACGGCGATGGATAAATATACGAATCTTTGAAAAATCACTGAGGCTTCAAATTTGCTCGGAACGCCATGAAACTTTACCAATTTATTTTTAAATTAAATAATCTAATTTCCTAATGTAAAATTTTTCAATTCCGGGTCGTCCCAAAATTTGGTCGACTTGACCGAACGGACGCTAAAACGTGCAATGACGGCGCACCGCTAACTCCGCACTAACGTAACGCCCTTTCGTCACAGTGACGTCATTAATATAATTAAATTAATATCCGAATATTCAGGGGCGTTACATTATTGTATCATCCAAACTTAGCGATTCAGAAATTTTTGAATTTACTATAATATTAAGCAATCACCGACACGCAATTGCATGGCAAATATCGGATATTAAGGGTTTAGCCCTTATGCACTTACAAAATATTCCTCGAAGATAATTCCCGCAACACGGTTCAACCTCAACAACGCCTAAACCCGAATATGAAAGAAGTCGTTAAGGCCGAAGTTATCAAACTTTTAGACGCGAGAATCATCTACACGATGTCGGATAGTACTTGGGTTAGCCTAGTACAAGTCGTGCCGAAAAAAGGCGGCGTAACGGTAGTAGCAAATGAAAATAACGAATTGATCCCAACCCGTACTGTTACGGGTTGGCGAATGTGCATCAATTATCGAAAACTAAATGATGCCACCCGTAAGGATCACTTCCCGTTACCTTTTATCGATCAAATCTTAGAGCGCCTTTCAGGTCACTCCTACTATTGTTTTCTCGATGGTCTGTCGGGATATTTTCAAATCCCTATTCGCCCGACGATCAAGAGAAAACAATATTCACTTGTTCCTTTGGCACCTTCGCTTATCGAAGGATGTCATTTGGTCTTTGTAACGTGCCGGCTACATTACAAAGATGTATGCTGGCTATATTCGACGAGTTAGTAGAGGAAGTGATGGAGGTTGTCAAGGACAACTTCTCCGTTTTCGGAAACTCTTTCAAAAATTGTTTAAAAAATCTCGAGCGCGTTGTCACGGAATAGTCCCCTTGACTACGTCACGTGTGGCCTTAGATCCTCTTGCCACCCCTTGCGGCTAGCTAAGTTAGCCTTACTCCAAGAGAACGGTGGTGGAAATGAGAATGAGAACAAGAACACAAGAGCACAAGAGAAGAAGTAAGCAAGAGAACTCAAAAGCTTATTCCAAACTTGGACAGTTACAAATGAGGGGGCCTTCCCCTTTTATAGGCCCCAAAGAGGTTTCCCTCCAAATCAAAAAATATTCTAGATCCCTACTATTCTAGAGTATTCTATACAATTCTAGTATATACAAGAGTCATGGACTCTCTAGATTGTTCTACCGCCTTCCTATGTACAGACTTCAGATTTCTCTAGAATCTTCTCATATGTTAACCTCAAAATTGAGGAGATCGTAACATTCTCCCCCACCTATCCTGGTGTCATCCTCGTCGCCTCATACTGCTGAATGAAGTCCTTGAACTGCAACAAGTCTTCTAATGTCTCCCAAGTAGCCTCGAACTCTGGCAATCCCTTCCACCTGACTAAGTATTGAGTACTTGGTGGGACTCCGCATCGCTGTACCACCCTTTGAGATAGCACCCGATCAATCTCCTTCTCAAATGATTTGGTCATGATCGGAGGTACTCTATGTGATTCTCCTCGCCTTGGGTCCTCCAGGTCTTCATGATAAGGCTTCAACATACTTACATGGAAGACCGGATGAATCTTCAATGAGTTGGCTAGATCAATGTGATATGAAACCTTTCCTACCTTGCCGATCACCTCGAACGACCCTTCATACCTCCTTATCAAACCTTTGTGCATGCTCCGCAACACTTTGAATTGTTGGGGTAGGAGCTTCACCATCACCTTATCTCCTAGGCCAAACTCCTGCGGCCTTCTCTTCACGTCTGCCCATTTCTTCATGCGCTTCCTTGCTTTCTCTAGGAAGACTTTGGCCAAGTCATTTTGCTCCTCCCAAGACTTAGCCATCTGAAGTGCTCCCGGGATCTTTCCTTCTCCTGGGTTGATGGCTAGTGCATGCGATGTGAGTGGTTGACGTCCGATCACCAGCTCGAAGGGAGTCCTTCCTGTAGACACGCTCCTCTGCAAGTTATAGGAAAACTGAGCAACATCCAAGATCTTTGCCTAGTACCGATGGTTAGCACTCATAAAGTGCCGCAAGTAGCACTTCAATAAGCCATTTACCCTCTCGGTCTGCCCATCAGTCTGCGGGTGGAAACTTGTGGAGAAGTTTAGTTGTGATCCCATCATTCTGAACAACTCTGTCCAAAGTTTCCCCATGAAGCGAGGATCCCGATCGCTCACAATATTTTGTGAAGCCCCCCGTGCTTTACCACTTGCTTGAAGAATGCATGGTCCGCTTCCTCCGCTGTGCAGTCCTTTGTACATGGAATGAATGTACAATATTTGGAGAATCTGTCTACGACCACCATGATCGATCCAAATCCTTCTGATTTGAGGAGAGCGCTGATGAAATCCAACGACACGGTGTGCCATGGATGATCTGGAACTGGGAGAGTCTCTAGCAATCCCGCTGGTTGACGATTCTCCACTTTGTCTTGTTGGCACACAAGACATGTCTTCACATACACATCCACGCTTTCCTTCATCTTCGACCAATAGTACAACATCTCCATTAGCGCCATGGTCCTCTTTTGGCCAGGATGTCCTGCCCATCGAGTGTCATGACACTCCTTGATCAATTCCCTCCGTAGGTTGTCCCCCTTCGGGATGTATAGTCTCTTCCCCTTGGTGTAGAGGAGTTCATCCTCTACCCAAAATTGTTTGGCTCTTCCCTCCCTTGCTGCCTTCATCAGCTCAAACGCCAACGGATCTTGTTGCAACCCTTCCTTGATCCTGGTTAGCAACTCTCCTTTCACCATGGACATAACGGCAAGTTCAACCTTGCGGCTCAAGGCATCCGCACCGACATTTGCCTTCCCGGGCTTGTACTCCATAGAATAATCGAACTCTGCTAGAAAATCTTGCCACCTCGCTTGCTTGGAAGATAATTTTTTTTGTTTGGAAGTAACTCGTGACCACATAGTCCGTCTTGACCACGAACTTCGCCCCGAGCAAGTAGTGCCTCCATACCCGTAACAAATGTATGATAGCAGTCATTTCCTTCTCCTGGACAGTGTACCGCCGCTCCGTCTCATTCAACTTTTGACTTTCGTAGGCAATGGGATGCCCATCCTGCATCAAGACTCCACCAACGGCAAAGTCGGAAGCATTCGTCTAGACTTCGAACTCCTTTCCAAAGTCCGACAATGATAACACCGGCTCGGTTCTCACTGCTTGCTTTAGATCTTCCAAGGCTTGTTGACATCCCTCATCCCAACCCCACGGTCTATCCTTCTTCAACAAATCCATCAATGGGGATGTTCTCCTTGAATAGCTCTGGATAAATCGCCGATAATAATTTGCAAGTCCAAGAAAAGATCTTAGCTCAGTTACCTTAGTAGGTGGCTCCCAATCTATGATCGCTTGGATCTTGGCTGCATCCATCTTAAGCTGGCCATGTCCAATGAAATGTCCAAGAAATGAGACCTCCTCCGTGCCAAACGTACACTTTGACTTCTTCATAAATAACTCGTTCTCCTGCAAGACTTGAAAGATAGTGCGAAGATGATATGCATGTTCCTCCATAGAATTGTTGTAGATCACGATGTCATCCAGATAAACCACCACAAATTGATCCAGGTATGGATGGAATATCCTATTCATCAAAGTGCAAAACGTGGCCGGTGCATTAGTCAAGCCAAATGGCATGACCAACCACTCGTAAGGCCCATAACGAGTGATGCACGTCGTCTTCGGCTCATCTCCTTCAGCAATGCAGACTTGGTAATATCCCTTCTACAAGTCCATCTTGGTGTAGACCTTGGCTTTCCCCATCCTATCGAACAAGTCAGCGATCAAAGGAATATGATACTTATTCTTGACCATTACCTTGTTGAGTGCATGATAGTCTACACACATCCGCAAAGATCCATCTTTCTTCTTCTGAAAGAGCACTGGTGCGCCATATGGTGCTTTCGATGAACGAATCTTCCCCGTGTCAAGTAGCTCCTTCAGTTGCTTGCGGAGTTCCTCCAATTTGGGCGGAGCCATGCTATATGCTCCCATCGCAGGTGGTTTCACCCCTTATTCCAGCTCAATCTCATGGTCCACCTCCCTCCGAGGTGGTATCCTATTGGGAAGCTCGGTTGGCAAAACGTCTTTATTCTCCTCCAAGACTTGCCTAATGAAAGGATGTACCTCCTCATCCTTTACCGCAACTTCTTCCTTCAAGGTGGCTAAGTAAGTCACCTCTCCCTTCTTGACGCCTTTGGCTATTTGCATAGCCGATAGTTGCTTTCCCTTTGTTGGTGGACCTTCCACCGCTGGGATCATGCATGGAGACACTTTCTCCATAATGCACATGGATCTACAAAAAAGCATAGTGATAGCTCGTACTTTCTCGAAGAAATCCATCCCAAGCACAACTTGAAAATCATCCATCGGCGCAATGGAGAAGTCCACTTGGACCTTCCAAGTACCCAACTGCAGCTCCACTCCGCGTGAAAGTCCTTGCAGCGGTCTCGCCTTTCCATTCACCGTTTTCAACCATCCTTCACTTTTAGAGACATGAAGACAAAGTTTCTTAGCTTCCTCCTCGTTCATGAAGTTATGCATTTCTCCTGTGTCAAGCAAGGCCTTCGTGGCCTTCCCGTTCGCATACGCCTCCACAGACATCAATCCTTTTGGTGATGCGGCTGGAGCAGGTCTAACATTCAAAGCTTTAAGTAATTGTAATGATCCCATTTGAGCAGAAGTACCTTCTCCTGAATTCACCGCATCGTTGCCTTCCATGATTGCAGAAAGCGATCCCATATTTGGACAGCTGCTCATTGCATGTGGTCCCTTGCATAAGAAGCATCCCCCGTTTGGAATGAAGGCCTTCTTCTTCTCTTCATATTCTTTTCGAGTATCATGCCGCTGGAAGATGGGCTTCTTGCCATCCCGCTTCTCTCGTCCACCTTTCCCGTAATCCTTGTCTTTCTTTGGCTTTGCCGTATCTGGGTGTCGTTGGTACTCAATATGGGACTCAGCTGTGGCAATAGCTTCATCCAACGTCTTGACATCTCGTCTTTGTATTACTACTTAGCCCAATGTTGAAGACCATCCACGAAGAAGAATAGCAAGTCTTCATCCATCATGTTAGGAATTTGCAGCATCAAGGTGGTAAATTCTTTGACATACTCCGCAATGCTCCCTTTGTGCTTCAACTCCCTTAGCTTCTTCTTTGCTTCATAAACAACATTTTTCTGGATAGAAATGTTGTTTGAGTTCACATCGGAACTCCTCCCATGTATCAATACGATACAAGCCTTTCTCGATGACGGTCTGCTTTCTTCGCCACAAAAGAGAAGCTACATTCGATAAGTAATAAGAGGCTTGTTGTACCATAGCAGCTTCGTCGATGAGGTTATACCCCTCGAAGAATTGCTCCATCTGCCAAATGAAGTTCTCTACCTCCTTTGCATCTAGCATGCCCAAAAATGGCTTGGGCTTAGGAACATCCATCCTTGGATTGCCCATTGCCATGTTGCCTCCACCATTAGTCACAGCTTGGCGATATAAGGTAATTTCCTCCTTCATATCATCAAATCCGATCCGCATCGCTTGAATGGTATCTTCCAACCTAGCAAGGCGTTCCTCCAACGTCGGGTGAGCATCAAGACAAGTCTGGGCAGACTCCTTGATGGACTCGAATTCTTCTAGAACATGGGCCTCAAGAGCTTCAAAGTTACCTTCCACCTTCTCAATTCGATCGGCCAGCATCATGACAGCCTGATCCACTTGAGTTCGTTCACGCATCTTGCTATGATCCCTCTTCTTCCTACCTTGTTGATCTATGACCTCCCTGCCGCGCTCGTCAACAACGCTTGAGTTGTTTGCCTCATTCGCCATAGCAGCACCACACGAACTAAACCAAACCTCGCTTTGATACCAACTATAACGGACTAGTCCCCTTGACTACGTCACGCGCTGCCTTAACTCCTATTGCTACCCCTTGCGGCTAGCTAAGTCAGTCTTACTCCAAGAGAACGATGGTGGAAATGAGAATGAGAACAAG
The DNA here is from genome assembly GCA_033032865.1 of Dactylorhiza incarnata. Taxonomy (NCBI): domain Eukaryota; kingdom Viridiplantae; phylum Streptophyta; class Magnoliopsida; order Asparagales; family Orchidaceae; genus Dactylorhiza; species Dactylorhiza incarnata. Next base: position 696,616 of record JAWHQI010000330.1, on the reverse strand, counting down.
AACACAAGAGCACAAGAGAAGAAGTAAGCAAGAGAACTCAAAAGCCTATTCCAAATTTGGATGGTTATAAATGAGGGGGCCTTCCCCTTTTCTAGGCCCCAAAGAGGTTTCCCTCCAAATCAAAGAATATTCTAGATCCCTACTATTCTAGAGTATTCTATACAATTCTAGTATATACGAGAGTCCTGGACTCTCTAGATTGTTCTACCGCCTTCCAATGTACAGACTTCAGATTTCTCTAGAATCTTCCCATATTAACCTCAAAAGTGAGGAGATCGTAACAACATGCTACAACATTGTGAGGAAACAAATTTAGCTCTTATTGGGAAAATGCCATTTTATGGTCAAAGAAGGATTAGTCCTTGGCCATAAAATATCGGGCAAAGGGATCGAGGTCGCTAGGGCTAAGATCGAAGTAATAAAAAAACTCCCCCTCCAACGAATATAAAAGCTATTAGTAGTTTCCTAGGACATGCAGGGTTTTATCGGCGCTTTATACAAATTTTTTCCAAAATCACGAAGCTATTAACACATCTTCTCGAGAAAGAATCTTCTTTCCTTTTTAATGATGAATTTCACTTGGCCTTATTACTTATCAAAGAAAAGCTTATAAATTCTCCGATTCTAGTTGCGCCGGATTGGTCGCTACTCTTTGAAATTATGTGCGGCGCAAGTGATATTGCGGGTGCCGTATTAGGTCAACGGGTAAGTATTTCCACCCAATTTATTATGCGAGCAAGACACTCACGTCGACACAAGCAAACAACACTACTACCGAGAAGGAACTTCTAGCAATCGTTTTTGCTTTTGATAAGTTTAGGTCATATATCACTCTCTCAAAAGTTATCGTCTTCACAAATCACTCTGCTCTTAGATATCTTTTAAGTAAATCGGACGCCAAGCCCCGTCTTTTGCGATGGATCCTCCTCCTACCGGAGTTTGATTTAGAGATCCAGGATAAAAGGGGAGCTGAAAACTTGGCGGCCGATCATCTTTCCCGTTTAGAAAACCCCGCTTCGGAAGCATTAATAGAAGCCGACATTAATGACAAATTTCCTGAAGAGCTCCTCCTTACTTTCGAAAATATAAATACATCTTCCACCCCCTGGTTTGCGGATTTGGATAACTATCTAGTAGCCCGGGTCCTGCGAAAAGAATTCTTGAGTCAGCAAAAGAAGAAATTCTTTTCTTATTTAAAGAATTACTTTTGGGAGGACCCCTTTTTATTCTGTGTTTGTGCAGACCAGGTAGTGAGAAGATGCGTTTCGAGTGAGGAAGGTCTAAAAATTTTACGGCATTATCACGAGGGACCAACCGGTGGTCATTATCAAGCAAACTGAACTGCGAGGAAGGTGCTAGAGGCGGACTTTTATTGGCCCACGCTCTTCAAAGATGCTCATAACCTTATGAGTACTTGTGACAGTTGACAGCGGTCGGGGAACATCTCCCGCCGGGATGAGATGCCCCAAAATATTTTATTAGAATGCAAATTTTTTTATCTTTGGGGTATTGATTTTGTTGGTCCTCTCTCCCTCTTTTTCAAACAAGTATATTCTAGTTGCGGTCGACTAGGTGTCAAGGTGGGCGGAAGCGCAAGATCTCCCCACCAACGATGTGTGAGGCGTCGTTAACTTCTTAAAAAAATTATTCTCTCAATTTGGTACACCGCGCGCTTTAGTTAGTGATTGGGTCACCCATTTTTGCAATATCCAATTCACAAAATTTTTAGCAAAATATGGTGTCATGCACAAACTATCCACTGCTTATCACACACAAATGTGCAGCCAAGTTGAAGTTGTAAATCGAGAATTAAAGCAGATTTTAGAAAAAAACTATTTCTATTAATCGGAAGGATTGGGCGCTTAAGCTCGATGATGCAATATGGGCCTATCAAACGGCGTACAAGACTGCTATCGGTTGTACAACGTATAAAATGGTTTATGGCAAGGCTTGCCACCTTCCGGTCGAATTAGAACACCGCGTGTTTTGGGAGCTTAAATTTTTAAACCTCGATTCTACGTTAGAGGCCGAACAAAAAAAATTCCAAATGAATGAATTATAGAAGTGGCGAGCGAATGCATACGAAAGTAACACAAGCTATAGAGCGTCAACACAAGCTATGAACATCAACAAACTGACACGAACCCATAGAAACAAAATACAATCCTAACTGAGAAAACACAGCAGCTACCTCACCAGCTGCAACAACCACAGCCTGGAGTCACCAGCCCAAGCTCTCTAACTGCTACTGCTCCAAGCCTAAGGCATTCAAATGAAAAGAATGCCTCAGCAAGAGGATGAACAAGTGGAAGCTAAAACAAAAAGAAACATATACACAACATGTATATTTGCTCAAGAATGACAATAAAGAGAAACCTTACACTGAGTGCGATAAAAATCTATGTCACAACCATTGATTTAGCAAAGAAGGACAACAACAACAATAATAATAATAATAATAAATAAAAGAGGCTGATCGGCTCAAAAAGAGTGCATCATTAACACCTGGCACAAAGAAGTACTGAGGCTGTGGCTCTCTTTCTAACACAAACCATCATACTATAATAGAGCCAGCGGATGTAATGATTCACAAACAGGCACTGAGGCGGCAGCTCTTTCCACTAACACCCACAGTCCAACAAATCATAAAGAAAATAAACAATATTATAGTTTCCAAATAGATAATGACTATATTCTATCATTTAGTCTAAGGATAACATTCATCTTATAAAAGAAGAACATACTCAGCTTACTGACACCATACCAGACTCGGTAAATTCACGATGACAAGCCTACACAACAATATCGTTGAGTACAACATGATGATATGGACCCAAACACGACGATATCGTCGAGACCTACACGATGATAACATCGAGAGCCTTATGATGATATGAACCTACTTACGACGATATAACTCTAAACTTAATGATATAAACCTAAACAACGGTACCGACTTAATCATAATAATATAGACCTGATCACGACGATATAGACCTGATCACGACGACATAGACCTGATCAGAACGACATAGACCTGATCATGATGATATAGACCTGATTACGATGATATAGGCCTGATCATGGAGATATAGACCTGATCACGACGATAATGCCTACACATGACGATATAAACCTAAACGATGATATAGACCTGATCACGATGATATAGACCTGATCACGATGATATAGACCTGATCACGATGATATAGACCTGATCACGATGATATAGACCTGATCACGATGATATTGCCTACACACGATGATATAAACCTAAATGACGATATAGACCTGATCACGACGATATAAACCTGATCAGGACGATATCATCTTGATCAAGATGATAATGCCTACACACGACGATATGAACCTAAACGATGGTATGGACCTAATCATGACGATATAGACCTAATTATGATGATATTTTCTTGTTCAACCTACACAACGATATCGTCGAGTAAACACAGCGATATTGACCCACACCCGACAATATCATCCTGACTACACGATGATATGACCACAGCATCCCGTTTCAACAAAAAAAAAATACATGACACCTGAAAACAAACACACTTGAACACATGATGAGTAGTTTAATTATATACTCATCTTTTAGTATAGTTTTAATATGAAATTATTGTTGGAACATGGTCTTCCGCATCTCCTAGGTTTGAGAATAACAAATCCTATGTGTATTTGATCTTGTGTGTTCAAGTGTGCAGGTTAACATAGTCCATATGACTCAAGGAGTACTCATGATGACTGCCCCCAAAATTGTGGCCAAAATTCGAAAAGGCTCACTAGCGCCGGTGGTAGCGATAGCGCCTGGCGCTAGCGATGATTAGCGCGATTCCGGCAGTGTTTTTAGAAAGAGCTAGCGCCCGGCGGTAGCTACTAGCGCTGGCGGTAGCATGGCGCACAGAAGGCATAGAGCAAAATGTTGCCGCGGATGAGAGATCCTGCCGCGCAAAATCTTTCCTAATCCGGGCTAGCGCCGGCGGTAGCGTTAGCGCCGACGGTAGCGCTTGGGCTATAAAAGGACCCCCTCTCCTCTTGTTTTCGTACACCTATTGCATACACCTCAGAGAGAGAGTACTAGAATTCTAGAGGCTTGTCTTAGCCGAAATTTGAGGTCCCAGCGAAGCTCTGCCAATTTCTGAAGGAGAATTCCATCACGCCGAATCCAGAAGAAGTTCGCTTCAACAAACGCTGATTCTACAGCGGATCTTCATCTCCGACTTCAGAAGTTCATCTTAAGGGAGGTTTTGTTATTTTATTTCTCTTTCTTCATTGTAAACGGTAGTGAAATCGCCTCGTGTTGGCGACTAGGTCTGGAGTAGACTTAGGGATGAAATTCGCCTCGTGTTGACGACTAGATCTAGGCTAGTTCTAGGGGGTGCTCGAGGCCACATCCGGGGAAGGATTAGCTAGAGCGGCTTGAGGCCGAATCCGGGGAGGATAAGGCTAGGGCCACCAGTTCGTGGGGAAGCGAGTCGGGATAGAAAACAAAAAGTGCTTTTTTATTATTCCCCTTTGATCTCTAGCGTCATCGAGATCAAGTTTTGTAAAACTTATTTATCATTAATAAAGCTTGTCTCTCTTTTTGTTTTACTTAACTTATTTCATGTCTTTAATCTTGCAATAATTCAAAGTTTAATAAATATAATCTAAAGTTTTTGAAAACCCTTATTCACCCCCCCCTCTAAGGGCGCCAACCGATCCAACAAGTGGTATCAGAGGGGTTTTGTTCCAATCGGCTTAATAACCGGGAACAATGACGTCTCATGATCTCGCTTTTCCTGAGGGTCAAGGGGTTAGTCGACCACCTCTCTTTACTAGGTCAGACTTTAACTACTGGAAAAATCGAATGATGTGTTTTCTTATGACCATGGATGTAGAAGTATGGAACATGGTAGAAGTACGGTACTCTACGCCTACAACTGTAGTAGGAGAGGCGACATTAGCAAAACCTAAAGATAAATGGGATGACAACGATAAACTAAGGTGTAAAAATAATGCTAAAGCAATGAACGCTTTATATTGCGCTTTAAATAGGACTGAGTTTAATAGAATTTCTGCATGCACAACTGCTTATGATATTTGGAATCAATTGGAAGTTACTCACGAAGGTACATCGCAGGTGAAAGATGCCAAGCTGTTTCAACTAGAATCTGAACACGAAAAATTCAGGATGGACACGGAAGAGGACATCAACTCAATGTACACTCGCTTCACAAAGATTGTCAACGCATCAAAGGCGCTTGGAAAGACCTACTCCGATGGGGACTTGGTGAGGAAAATTCTTCGTTCCTTACCTCCAAGGTTCAATCCGAAGGTGACGGCCATCTCGGAGTCGCACAACTTAAGAACGCTCCAGATCGAGAATCTCATTGGGAATCTCAAAACCCATGAGGTAGAACTACAAATTCAACATGACGAATACAACAAGGAGCCGAAGAAAAAGGCGTTGGCGCTGACATCAAAAAAGGAGTGCATCGAAGAGGACGATGATGATGAAGAAGGACTCCTGGTGAAGAATTTCAAGAAGTTCATCAGAAATCCAGAGAGAAGGAACACATTCCGAAAATTCTTCCAAAAAGATACTCGACGAAAGGGATCCTCCTCTTCATCAAAGAAAGAAAAAGGAAGCGATGACGAAGAAGAAAGGCCGCCTCCAGAATGCTACCACTGCAGAAAAACCGGGCACATTCGGAGCCAGTGCCCAAAATACCAGAAGGAACGGAAAGAACAAAAGAAAGCAAAAGAAAAGAAGAAAGTGCTGAAGGCCGCCACTTGGGATGACTCTTCCTCTAAAGAGTCAAACGGCTCTGAGTCAAGTAGCGAGGAGGAAGCAAACTTGTGCTTAATGGCCAAAAGCGACGATGACGACACCAGTGTTCTTAGCAACACTGAGGTATCTCCTCCTACCTTTGAAGAACTTTATGATAAATTTGTTTTATTAAATCATGAAAATGAATTTATTATAAAAGAAAATCATAAGCTCACAAAAAAATTAGTATCTCTTGAAAAAAGAAAAGTTTCATGTCAAGAATGTGAGCACTCTTTGTTTATGATAAAAGAACTTGAAGTTTCTCTCTCTAATGCCCTTTCACAAAACAAAATCATTGCAAAAGAAAAAGGGGACTTAGAGAGAAAATTGAAAACTTCTATATTACAAATTGAAAAGAACAAAAAAGGATTTGAAAACAAATGTGTTATGATTGTTCAAGAAAATACATCTCTTAAAAAACAAAATCAAAATCTCAATTTAGCCATAACCAAATTCTGGATTGGTCAAAATCCCTGGATATGCTTCTGCGTAATCAATGCTTTGGGTCTGGAAAAATCGAACTCGGATTTAAAAGTGAACACTACCGCCTGGCGCTAGCTACTAACGCCGGCGGTAGCTTTAAAGTTAAAAATTCTTCTGGTTTTTCTAATGTACAAACATCATCCAGCAAGGGCAACGTGGAAACTCAAAAAAGGGTCTCAACCCCCTTTATTTCATGTGCTAATTGTCTTAAATTTGGACACACGTCTGGCTCTTGCAGGAATATAATAAATCAACGATCATTAAAACAAATCTGGGTACCTAAGAAATCCACTTACTCTATGGGTGGTACCTCTTGGGTATCTGGGTCTTTACTCTCATCCTCTTTCTAGATTTGCAGGAAGGCTAAGGAAACAGAAGACATGTGGTATTTGGACTCAGGCTGCTCCAAACACATGACAGACAATAAAGCAAAATTCCTTAGCCTAGAAAAGAAGAAAGGAGGAATAGTGACGTTTGGCGATAACGGTAAAGGAAGGATCATGGGAGTTGGTACAGTGGGTAACACATCTTTTCTTATATCAAATGTGCTTTATGTGAAAGGATTAAAACATAACCTAATATCTATAAGTCAACTGTGTGATAAAGGTTTAGACGTACTTTTTGAATCTTCCACTAACCTTTGCAAGATTGTTAATCCTAAAACAAAAGATGTGTTATTAACTGCACCTAGAATTCATAATGTTTACATAGTTTCATTTCATGATCTTTCTAAATCTTCTATACAATGTTTTATAACGAAAAATGATGGATTAGAATTATGGCATAGACGCTTAGGCCACGCTTGTACAAAGCTCATCTTAAAACTAGCAAAAAGAGAATTGATTAGAGGATTGCCTAAGTTAAATGGAAATTTATCTTCATTATGCTCTCCATGCCAAAAAGGGAAATTTACTAAGTCATCTTTTAAAAGCAAAAACGAAATTTCTACATCAAAACCTCTGCAATTAATTCATATGGATCTTTTTGGTCCCGTTAACACTGCGAGTCTTGGTGGTAGATTATACACTTATGTTCTCATAGATGACTATCTAGATATTGTTGGACTTTATTTCTCTCCTCCAAATCTGATGCGTTTTGCGTATTTTCAAAATTATGTACTCGCATTCAAAATGAATTAGATTTAAAAATAAAATGCATTCGCTCAGATCATGGAGGTGAATTTGAAAATGAAAATTTTAAATCTTTTTGTGACATGTTAGGTATTAAGCATGAGTTCTCTGCTCCACGCACACCTCAACAAAACGGTGTTGTAGAACGAAAAAATAGGACAATACAAGAACTTACACGCACCATGCTATCTGAATATAAATTACCCAAGTATTTTTGGGCAGAAGCCGTAAGCACTGCATGCTATGTAATGAATAGAGTTATGCTTCGCCCATCATTAACTCTCACACCATATGAACTCTACTATCAAAAGAAACCTAACGTATCGTATTTTAAAGTATTTGGATGTAAATGCTTCATTCTTAATACCAAAGATTCTTTAGGAAAATTTGACGAAAAATGCGATGAAGGAATATTTCTTGGTTATTCTTCAACTAGTAAAGCATATAGAATATTTAATAAAAAATCAAGTAAGGTTGAAGAGTCAATTAATGTCAGATTTGATGAGTTTGTTCCTTGTGCAGAGAAGCTCCCTACACGTACCGATGATGAACCTTTGCCTTCCTTGGAGCACGACGAAGAAGAACCGTCCAAAGTAGAGGAGGAGAAGTCCAAAGAAGATGAATATGTACCTCCAAGCATTCCAAACTTCTCCAAAAATCATCCAAAGGAGCTAGTCATTGAGGAACCTTCTACTGGGGTAAGAACTCGGTCCTCTCTTCATGAAACATTTTCAAATATTTGCTTTGTGTCTGAAATTGAACCTAAAAACGTTTCCACCACTTTAAATGATGAATTTTGGTTCTTGGCAATGAATGAAGAGTTAGGACAATTTGAAAGAAATAAAGTTTGGAATTTAGTAGAAAGACCATCTAATCATCCAATTATTGGTGTAAAATGGATTTTTAAAAATAAGCTAGATGGTGAATCTAGGATTGTGTGAAATAAAGCACGCTTAGTTGCTCAAGTCTATTCACAAATCGAGGGGGTAGATTTTGAAGAAACTTTTGCACCCGTAGCTCGCTTAGAATCTATACAAATATTTTTGGCGTTTGCGAGTTTTAAAAGAATAAAATTATTTCAAATGGATGTTAAAAGTGCCTTTTAAATGGGTTTATTAAAGAAGAAGTTTATGTAGAACAACCCCCCGGTTTCATAAATGAAAGATTTCCATATCATGTTTACAAATTAGAAAAAACGCTTTATGGTTTAAAACAAGCGCCCCGTGCCTGGTATGATCATCTTACATCGTTTTTCTTAGAGCACGGTTATGTTATGGGAAGTGCAGACAACACACTCTTCATTAAGCATAAAAATAACGAATTTATTATTCTACAAATATATGTTGACGACATCATTTTTGGAGCCACTAATGAAGAGTTGTGTAATGAAGTAGTCTTAATAATGAAAAATGAATTTGAAATGAGTCTTGTAGGATAACTATCATATTTTCTTGGTTTTCAAATTTCACAAAGAACTGATGGTATTTTTCTGTGTCAATCAAAATATGTTCACGATATGCTTAAATGATTTGGATTTGAAAATCTTAAACAAGCTTCTACTCCTATAAGTGCTTCTTTAAAACTAGGAAAAGATGAATCTGGAATTTCTATTGATCAAATGCTATATAGAGGAATGATAGGTTCTCTTCTTTATTTAAGTGCATCTAGACCAGATATAATGTTTGCCGTATGTTTATGTGCTCGCTTTCAAGCCGATCCAAAAGAATCTCATTTAAAAGCGGTAAAACGTATTTTTCGTTATCTAATAGGGTCATCCAAACTAGGATTATGGTACCCACATAATGACTCTTTCACACTCCACGGCTATTCCGATTCGGACTACGCCGGGTGCTCACTAGATAGAAAAAGCACTAGCGGTACGTGTCACTCTTTAGGACCCTCTTTAGTTGCATGGTCTAGTAGAAAACAATCTTCGGTTGCACTCTCCACCACGGAGGCCAAATATATCGCACTTGGTAGTTGTTGTGCACAAGCGTTATGGATGAGCCAAACACTAGAGGACTTTGGATTTCATCTCAAAAACATAGATCTTAAATGTGACAACAAAAGTGCAATAGACCTCACATATAATCCTGTACACCATTCTAGATCCAAACACATCGACGTTCGTCATCATTTCATTAGGGATCACAATAAGAAAGAAAATTTAAATGTAAGCTTCATTGGGACAGACTCTCAACTCGCTGACATATTCACTAAACCTCTTCCCGATGCACGATTTCGTTTATTATGACTTGAGTTAGGTGTGCTAGATCTTACAAGTTAAAACATGCTCACAAATACAAGCTTCTTCACTTTTAACCATCAAAAACATCTCCTAAAAATCTGCACTTTCAGCATGAAACTACTATTGGGACACCTAATCAAAATCAACAATCAAAATTTTAAAAATCTTCAAAAATCACTTACTGTTTCCCGCGCTAGCGCTACCGCAGGCGCTAGCGTCCATGTTCATTTTTCTGTATTTTTTAATTTTCTAAAAATCCCTTAAAATATATAAATATATATTTTCTGCTTAGTTTTGCACTTCTGTGTTTCTTTATTTTTTGAAAAATCAAATAAAAAACTACAAAAACCAAAATTACAAAAATATGCCTTTATTTGCTAAAATCAAATACAAAAATATAAAACTTTAAAACTATAAAAAAAACTCTATGATTTTTTGTGAAAAATCAAGCATGATTTAATCTACTATTTAGAAATTCTACAATGTTGCAATTTATCTCTTCAAACTACTTTGGACATTGTCTTTCTTCATGCTTTAATATATCTATTCCAATGTGCATCAATTATAGTTTAAAAGTTGTGTAGGATCAAGCTTAGCATGCCTCTAAGTATGAGAAATGTTTTATGTTTGATAATGATATTTATTCACTCACTTTTTTGGCATTGTCTACATTTGTGTTTAATCTAAAGAATGCTTGTGTATGTTTTGTATTAGTACAATGGATTAAAATTGCACAAGTATCTTACCTACACTCCCTATTTTGCACTCTTACAAATTCAGAAAAATGGTTTTGTTTTTTCATAAAATCTATTGATTTGCAAAACAAGTGTATTCGGAGAACTTTGTACAAAACAAAATTATAAACTAAATGACAAAGATAACTCCACCAAGCACTACTTGAACCTCCTAATAAGTCTTAATAAGCATTGTGAGGTTGAGCACCTTGGGAAGAATAGTAAAGTGTCTTGTGCAAATCAAATCCTTCTTTCAAAAATAAGAAAAACCACTTACTCTTAAGTACACCGGATCACTAGTTTCAATCTTAAATTTCAATATGTGATCCCCCAAGCACTACTTTGCACCCTGATAAGTCTTGATGAGCATTGTGTGTGCAGAGCACCTTGGTAGTTGAACTTTTTATGGTGCATTAAAGTGTGTGGAAGTAATCTTATTTGTGTTTTATTGTGCTCGTACTTTACATATATCTTGTATTTTTGATTAAAACATTTGTCTACATTACTCAAAAATACACTTATGTGCACTTCATTATCTTCCATAACACTTCTTCTCATGAGTATTGGATCCTAATGCTAATTCTATATTACTTGTTATTTATAAAATGCACTAGATAACCTAGCATGTGTTCTACAATGTTTTGTATGTTTTTGAAATTATGAATTAAAGTAACATTGTGGTAATCTCTTTTTGATAAACATTATTTCATGCTTGGTTATTATAAAATTTAAAGATCTAACTGCAAAATGATTTACAAAAACATCATTTTTTGTGATCTTTAACTCATATTTTTTTTAATATCATTACTATTTGATGTTTTTGTCTTACTATACGTCTTCCGCATCTTAACCATATAAGTGTTTTACCTTGCGCTTTCCATGCTTACTTAATATCTTGTACTCTTTGCATCATCACTTATTCTTCAAAATTCCTATCTTTCATTACGTGATAGATTTACATGGGACACTTTTTTGGTTACTTCAAACATAAAAATCTTTTATGCTACAAACTCTGAAAATTTTGTAATGCTCATACCTCTGATCTATTTTGATGAAAAACAATTCTAAAACTCCTTATCATTTACTTACAAAGCTTGATCATGCCTTCTCTTTTATTTCCACATATTTTAGTGCCTTGTTTCCCCACCCACTTTTGCTAATAACAAAGTTGGAGAACTAACATGATAAATATAACCCGCTATCAAAAACCCAACATGACAAATTAAGATGATAGCTTACATATTAGGGGAGCATTCACTTAGGGGGAGCATGTATTTAGGGGGAGCAATTCTAAATGCTAAAATCAATAATTATCCTAAGTCATCACTCTCACACACACGCAAGTAGAGTTTTCAGCATGCTTATTTATTAATGCTTTGATTTATCATTAATGGATTTGTTATTATCAAAAGGGGGAGTTTGTTGGAAAATGGTCTTCCGCATCTCCTAGGTTTGAGAATAACAAATCCTATGTGTATTTGATCTTGTGTGTTCAAGTGTACAGGTTAACATAGTCCATATGACTCATGGAGTACTCATAATGACTGCCCCCAAAATTGAGGCCAAAATTCGAAAAGGCTCACTAGCGCCGGCGGTAGCGATAGCGCCCGGTGCTAGCGATGATTAGCGTGATTCCAGCAGTGTTTTTAGAAAGAGCTAGCGCCCGGCGGAAGCTACTAGCGCTGACGGTAGCATGGCACACAGAAGGCATAGAGCAAAATGTTGCCGCGGATGAGAGATCCTGCCGCGCAAAATCTTTCCTATTCCAGGCTAGCGCCGGCGGTAGCGCTTGGGCTATAAAAGGACCCCCTCTCCTCTTGTTTTCATACACCTATTGCATACACCTCAGAGAGAGAGTACTAGAATTCCAGAGGCTTGTCTTAGCCAAAATTTGAGGTCCCAGCGAAGCTCTGCCAATTTCTGAAGGAGAATTCCATCACGCCGAATCCAGACGAAGTCCGCTTCAACAAACGCTGATTCTACAGCGGATCTTCATCTCCGACTTTAGAAGTTCATCTTAAGGGAGGTTTTGTTATTTTATTTCTCTTTCTTCATTGTAAACGGTAGTGAAATCGCCTCGTGTTGGCGACTAGGTTTGGGGTAGACTTAGGGCTGAAATTCGCCTCGTGTTGGTGACTAGATCTAGGCTAGTTCTAGGGGGTGCTCGAGGCCACATCCGGGGAAGGATTGACTAGAGCGGCTTGAGGCCGAATCCGGGGAGGATAACGCTAGGGCCACCGGTTCGTGGGGAAGCGAGTCGGGATAGAAAACAAAAAGAGCTTTTTTATTATTCGCCTCCGATCTCTAGCGTCATCGAGATCAAGTTTTGTAAAACTTATTTATCTTTAATAAAACTTGTCTCTCTTTTTATTTTACTTAACTTATTTCATGTCTTTAATCTTGCAATAATTCAAAGTTTAATAAATATAATCTAAATTTTTTGAAAACCCTTATTCACCCCCCCTCTAAGGGCGCCGACCGATCCAACAATTGTATAATTTATATGAATTTTATCATTTAAATTATTCCTTTTTCAATTCCACGAACTAACTTAAGCTTTTTTTATATTTTCAGATTTTCTGGACACTTTGAGCAAAATTTGCAATTACAAGCCCAAGGTCACGAGCGTGACAACCTAAGATATGTTCCAGGCCTGATGCCGGCATCCTGGGCCCATTCTGAGAAGATTCGCCAAGAACAAGCCCTTAGTCAAGGGCGTGACCAAGGGTGTGTAAACATAAAGCATGGTTCCAGCTCGGCAGGATGCGATCCACGACCTCTACATGCAATATGCCAAACACACACCCATGACACAACAAGTAACGCCCATGTACATCCAAGTTCACGGGGTTGTACCTCCTTGCTGCCAGAATAATGCGCCAACCCGCCAAGGACTTCCCTCCAGACACATTTTTTAAGATTACACGCCCAAGGTCACGGGCGTGACCTATGGCGTGACGCGCATATAACGCTTGTAATGAATCCAGAAGGCATCTCTACCTCACCAGCTTCGAACACGCCCATTACATGCCCTTGGTCACGGGCATGACCGAGGGCTTGTAACCTCAAACTTTAACCTATTTAAAGCCATCTCCTCCAGAACATTGAGGGACGATTTTTGGGAGGTCAATCCTTCATTTCTTGCATTATTTCCTGTTTTAGCAATTCGTTTACTTCTCTTTCTCTTAGCAATTATAATCTTGAATTCTTGTACTTTTCTTTTTGCAATATTATTTTTCAATTTAATAGCTTGTAGTGTGCTTTTGCTAGAAATAATAAAAATAGCTTTCTTATTCTCTCATCTCCTCTTTTTCCATCATGTACTCTTTTATTTTCGTTGATTCCATAATCTCAATGAGTAGTTAAATTTCTATTAGTACTCGATCGAGATGACCTAAGGAATAATATGCGTTTTGAATTAATTTAGATTCTCTTTTCCTCTCTTTAGAGTACTTACGATTTATCCTTGATTTTAATGAAATGAGTTTATATTTTCGATATATAATTCTCATTCTTGTATTCATTCTTTAGTTAGCCAAACAAGCTCGTAAGATGAATCGATCATTCAAGGATAAAGAGAGTTTCATGCAACCCTCGAGAGAGGATGACATAAATCTCCCGGATTTGAGTCAAATCCAATAGAGGAGTTCACCGCGATAAATTGAGTTTTAGGGGTGACAATTATAGAATGAGAGTTCGGTTGATCAACCTAAACTCATCTGGACGCATCCTCAACCAAAGGGAGCTCAGAATTTGGGAACCTCCACGGTCGAAGTAATTCTGTAAACTGAATTTGAATATTATTTGTTCTTGTGATTTTTATTCCAAGGTGATTCGAGATTGAGTGCTAAATCTCCTAAAGATTGTTCCTTTCATCCTTTCTATTTATTTTTCTTGCAACCCAACCCAAAAGTTCTATTGATAGAATAATAGAGATTTTCTTGAAGTAAGAGTATTCAACTCTCCCGGATTTTTATATGACCTTGGTTTTTATAAACCTATACTACTTCTGACACGGTACACTTGTCTGTTGGAACATGGTCTTCCGCATCTCCTAGGTTTGAGAATAACAAATCCTATGTGTATTTGATCTTGTGTATTTAAGTGTGCAGGTTAACATAGTCCATACAACTCAAGGAGTACTCATGATGACTGCCCCCAAAATTGAGACCAAAATTTGAAAAGGCTCACTAGTGTCGGCGGTAGCGATAGCGCCTGGCGCTAGAGTTGATTAGCACGATTCCGGCTGTGTTTTTAGAAAGAGCTAACGCCAGGCGGTAGCAGATAGCGCTGGCGGTAGCATGACGCATAAGAGGCATAGAGCAAAATGTTGCCACAGATTGAAGATCCTGCCGCGCAAAACGTTTCCTAATCCGGGCTAGCGCCGGCGGTAGCGCTAGCGCCGACGGTAACTCTTGGGCTATAAAAGGACCCCCTCTCCTCTTGTTTTCGACACACCTATTGCATACACCTCAGAGAGAGAGAGTACTAGAATTCCAGAGGCTTGTCTTAGCCGAAATTTCAGGTCCCAGCGAAGCTCTGCCAATTTCTGAAGGAGAATTCCATCACGCCGAATCCAGACGAAGTCCGCTTCAACAAACGCTGATTCTACAGCGGATCTTCGTCTCCTACTTCAGAAGTTCATCTTAAGGGAGGTTTTGTTATTTTATTTCTCTTTTATCATTGTAAACGGTAGTGAAATCACCTCGTGTTGGCGACTAGGTCTGGGGTAGACTTAGGGCTGAAATTCTCCTCATGTTGGCGACTAGATCTAGGCTTGTTCTAGGGGGTGCTCAAGGCCACATCCGGGGAAGGATTGGCTAGAGCGGCTTGAGGCCGAATCCGGGGAGGATAAGGCTAGGGCCACCGGTTCGTGGGGAAGCGAGTCGGGATAGAAAACAAAAAGAGCTTTTTTATTATTCGCCTCCGATCTCTAGCGTCATCGAGATCAAGTTTTGTAAAACTTATTTATCATTAATAAAGCTTATCTTTTTTTGTTTTACTTCACTTATTTCATGTCTTTAATCTTGCAATAATTCAAAGTTTTTAAATATAATCTAAAGTTTTTTAAAACCCTTATTCACCCCCCCCCCCTCTAAGGGCGCTGACCGATCCAACAAGTGGTATCAGAGCTAGGTTTTTATTCCAATCGGCTTAACAACCGGGAATAATGGCGTCTCATGATCTCGCTTCAATTAGTGGGGCAAATTTCTGTGAAGATGAAATATCACATAAACCACCCTTGTTTGAAGGAACAAATTATAAAGGATGGAAAATCTTAATTGAAAAATTTATTAAAACTTTAGACATCGAAGTATGGAACTTAGAAATTATAAGACTTGCGGATGAATCAAATAAAAAAGAACGTCAGCTAAATGCCAAAGCCAAACACTATCTATTTTGTGCACTATCTAATGAAATTTTCAAATTCATATATTGTTTTTCTAGTGCATATAAAATATGGCACTTTCTTGAAGAAATGTATGATCTTCCTCTCGCAGGTGTGGAACAAACACAAGAGGAAAAGAACGTACAAGAATCCATTATCATCTAAGAAGATCTCTCTCGAAGCAAAGCCATGGAGAATATTGAAATAGAGAAAGAGAACAATACATCAAAAGAAGATGAAAACTCATCTGTGATCGAGGAAGGACTAAAAGATGACAAAGGAACTTCATGCTCATATTTTGCCTCCTCCAAAAGCGCTGTAAGAAAGACTAAATCATCGTCTTGTGTAATAACCTCTATCTCTAGTTTCAACATATTAAAAATAGCTAAACGAAAGATAAAAAATTGAAAATTGCTAATAAAAACTTACGTTTAGAAAATAAGAGGCTAAAGACTAATGAATCAAATTGTGATGTGTCTTCATCATCTTGTTTTTTACTTGAAAATACAAAATCTTGTTTTGATTGTATTAATATTAAAGAAAAAGTCAAAGAACTTGAAAAAGAAACAATTTGTGTGAAAGAACACAATGAAAAATTATGTTTAGAAAATTCATCATCGAAGAATGATTGTGCTAAATGTAAAGACTACGAGATTGAAATTAAAGAGATGGACGAAACATTTGATGAATATAGGGATGAATATGAAAAACATATTGAATCAATTGCTACCACTCTTAAAAATAGCACAATCGCTTACAATAAATCCAGACACAATTTACAAATTAAGAATGATGAATTAATTGCTAAAATCAACTTGCTCAAGAAAATCATAAAGAAAAACACTCATTCACAATACCAAGATATATCTAAAAGCAAGTTAAATATAAATTCTCAAAATATTAATAAATCAAGCAATGGAAATAAAAGACATCAACAAATTAAAAATGAAATTCCAAAGTACAATTATTATTATCATCAAACTTCTCCCAACATAAAACTTCACAAATTTCCTATGAAAAATGCTTTCTATAATCACTACAATTATAATCCTAAAAATAAAGATTATCACAATAGAAATTTGACTCACAATAATAATATTAAACCGCAGTTTGAATGGAGGCCCAAAACCAATGCTGAAACACAAACACCACAAAAAGGGGCCCATTCATTTCCATCTCCCCAAAAGCAAATACGTTGTATTTGGGTACCCAAAGGAACCATCACACCCGGTCCTATTTGGATACCTAAATCTCTCTTTCATTAGGTACCTCCAAATGCATGAAGTAGAATATTTTCAAAAGGGAAATATACAAGTTTTCTCTACTTCATGATGTGCTTTAATGTATTTCAATTTTCTTTGTTTTCTTATTTCTTTGAAATTATCATGTTATGGTCATCTTGTATAGGAAATATGATCAAAAATATTAATTAGCCTATAACATTAATCAAAACTCAAAATCTTATTAAGATGACCTACTTATTATTCATATATTCATTATACATATATTTATCAACAATTAAATTCAAAATCTTCTATGTGGTGGTAAAATATTTAATCATAAGATTTCAAAAAATATACCACATAATTTTTTTTTAAATATCACCACTTCATAACATCAAATTATAAATGAAACATTCTAGTCAAACATTCAAAAGATAACAAAATAAACATATTTCAAAGAACAACAACATCCAAGACATAGGTTCAAATTCCTGAATTATTACATAAAAATTGTTCCTCTCATAACTACTCCTCCTCATTTATGTTCTCCACACTAGGACTCAGGGAGCGTCTCCTGCGAACCATCTGGATCGAGTGGCGGGGCGGATCTGAAACTGGACTCTCCCATTCCCTCCGCTCTGGTGTAGATGGGTTTAACTTTAAAGCTTTCATCATAAACTTCATCATTTTCTTGATCCCTGAGACATCCTTCCTTATCACAGAAACATCCTCCTCCACCCGTGTCATCCGCTCACCCATCTCCTCTCGAAAGGACCCATGTGGAGCATCTCGAGCCCCTCGAGAAGACGCTCCTCGCCGGAGTGGTGGTTGAGTTGATGATGATGGCTCATCCGAGGCAAAGGATGCCCGCAAATGCGAGGTACTATAAATAGGAGGGTAGCAATCTATCAAGTAGAAACCCAGCTCAATAGAAGGATACACTTGGATACAACATTCAAGTGTTGCCAATTCAAGTGTTGCTAAAGATCAAAAAAGTTGTAGTGACATGAAGGACCGACCGACGGACATTATCAAGCCAATCAGACCGCTCACAAAGTACTAAGTGCACATTTCTATTGGACTAGCCTTTTCAAAGATGATCAATCTTCGGTGAGCCGATGCTGTAGTTGCCAACGGACCGAAAATATTTTGAATAAAAATTAAATGACGCAAAACTATTTTATAGAGTGCGAAGTGATTGATCTTTGGGGCATAGATTTTGTAGGTCCCTTCCTTCAAGTTGTGGTAATAAGTATATTTTAGTTGCGGTAGATTATGTATCTCGATGGGTGGAAGCTCAAGCTCTTCCAACAAATGACTCCCACGTTGTTATTAATTTCTTAAAAAATTTACTTTCTCGATTAATTTGGTATGCTTAAGGCAATATTTAGTGATAGGGGAATGCATTTTTGTAACGCCCAATTATCTAAAACTCTTTTAAAATATGGCATTATACATAAGCTCTCCACTGCCTACCACCCCCAAATTAACGGACATGTTGAAGTAGTAAATCGAGAAATCAAACGTATTTTGAAAAAAACTATTTCTGCATCACATAAAGATTGGTCACTTAAACTTGACCATGTTGTATGGACTTATCGTACGACTTACAAAACTGTCATCGGTTGTACGGCGTATCGCTTAGTCTATGGAAAGTCGTGTCACTTACCGGTAGAGCTAGAACACGACGCATTTTGGGCCTTAAAATCTTTCAATTTCGATCTGCACTCGGTCGCCGATTTAGAAAATTTAAACTCAAGTAACTCGACGTGTGGCGCTCCAACGCTTATGAAAATAACAAAATTTATAAAGAGCGAACGAAACTTTTTCCTGATAAAAATTTAAGGCACCCAAAAAGGGTTAAACCGGTGGACCAAGTTTTACTTTATAATTCATGATTGCGTTTATTTCCTGGTAAATTTAAGTCGCGTTGGTCTTGTCCTTTTCTGGTTAAAAAAGTTTTTTTTTCTTATGGTACTGTTTTGATTTCACACCCGGATAAGGGTGAATTTAAAGTGAGTGGTCAGCGTCTGAAACTTTATTATTCTTGCAATGGTATTTCTGAGGACAATGAACATCTTATTCTACAAAACGCTTAATTATTATAAATATTATTATTATTATTATTTGTTTCTTTGTGTACCCTTTTTTTCTTTTCTTGCTGTATTTGTTTGACTTTTGTCCCGGGCGACTCCAGCGATTTGGACTCCTTGATCGCCTGCTTCAATGTTGTTGCTTTCAGGACGATTCGAACTAATACTAAAGATGGTCTAATGCACAAGCATGGGGAGCGACATCAACCTTCGGACTAACCAATTCAGGGAAGTACATGGTTAATTTATTTACAATTCCTGTCTTTTCTTTTCCTCTTTCTTCTCCTCTCTTCTTTTGACACCGAGGACGATGTCTCTCTCAAGTCTGGTGGGAATTGCATTTTGTTCTCTTTGTTTTTATTAGAAAAATTTCAAAAAAACAAATTTATTATTTGCTTTTTCTTCTTTTATAAAAAAAATATTCAAAAAAATGAAAAATAAAACTAAGAACCCAAAAAAAAAATTGAGTTGAAATTTTGCTTAGCCTTTAGTGCCCCAAGACTTGGTGTTTTCTTGTTTTTAATCATTTGAGCACTTGTTTAGCTGGATAGATTTGTATAATTTTCATTTTGTCTATGTTCCGCGAGTAATATGTTGACTCATGTAGTGTTTCTAATTAGATGTACCATGTTACTTATGAAACATCTATTGTAAATTTCGCACTTTTTCAAGATTTTCTTTTTATGTTTTTCACTTATATAAATTCTATCATCCCTTGTTTTCTTTATTTCAAAAAAAACTTTGTAATGATTACTTATGTGTAAGTGTAGTAAATGTGAACTAATCTAGACGCTTTTTATTTTCACTTTCATGAAAAGTCAAGTTTCTTTATTTTCTACCTAATACTTGCACCTCTTGAATCATTCAAAGTTTTGTTTTAGATAGACTTAGGAGCATGAAAATGATTTAGGTCATCTCTTGATTCGTTTGAGCTTTTGCATTCTATGCCATAAAATCTTTACTGTTGCTAGCCTCTTTGTGTTTTTTCCTTTCCTTTTGTAGCCCACTTATTTTTCACCAATGCCAAAAAGCTTACCCGTGAAGCACACATAAAATTTTGAGCTTCTTAGGTTGCTAGTTTGAGCTTTCTTTTTATTGTGAAAATGGTGGAGTTCTTATGTGTTATCCTTTTTGCTACAAAAGAAAAGAAAAAAAATGAAGAAAAAATGATAAAAAATATATGTGAAAAATTATCATGAAGAATGTTTTTTTTAGTAACCCTTCACATTTATCTTGTAAGCAACATTATTTCATGCAAAGCTCTACCTTATGTTTTAAGTGTGCATTAACCCTTCATGTTTATCTTTTGATATCCGCACCTTAAATCCAAGCCTAACAAGTTATTCCTAATGACGTCCTTTTGATTCATGCTCCTAGGTTTATTTTTTGCATGATAGCGAAAATGTCGATTGGGTAAGCCTTTAGGTAGGAGTTTGGACATTTGATTTAGATTGGTGTGGTTATAAAATGTCTCTTAGATTTCAGTAGCAACTTAATTCCCTTTTCATTCGTCTCATTACTTGGTTTTTAATCTTGCTAAAACTTGGAATGATATATCTTTCTGTATAAGACCCTCTTTTTTTTTTGCTTCGGAACACCAGGTCTTACCGCCCAGAACCGCCGTCTTGCGGTGGTACCATTTCACTACATGTTCGCCACCACAACACGCCGATCCTGCCGGCTATTCAACATTATCCAGGCCAACCAAACTTAATAAGAAAGGAATAAACCAAACGCACGAGTCCACAACAATCACATAACAGAAGGATAACATGTCCAAAATGAGAGAATTACACATAATTAGATGCTACTAATCAGAGTGCGGAAATATAACATAGAAATACAACTAAGGCACTAAGCCTGATCAGACAATGATTTCTTCGCCTCTCGCCTGGCAAAGATGTAGCAGTCCAAACATCCACAGGGCTCGACACCCTCAATGGCATACAGCTCCGCCCTCTGTCTTGGGTAAATGTGTAGAGTAGGTAGATGAGGGGTCTTGCTTACCAAAGCTCTCCCGGCAGCTGCTGAGAGTCCAACTCTGGGCCTGGACACTGCCTCAGGTTCCACCATCTGGGGGTTGACCTGCTCTCCCTGGTTCTCCTGTAATAATAGGGTCCACCGACCGTCAGTCTATAAGACTCAGCATATTCCTCACCGCCTCCACCCGCGACTCCTAGGCACCGTGCAGGAGGAGGAAGCGGAGGACATCAAGGGGTGATGAAAACAAGCAGATGACAGGTGGCAGAGAAAGCTAGCAAGAATACAAAAACAAGTCTATACTAGCAGTTCTATTATCAGTCACAATGTAGAGTAACAACGTAAGGAAAGCTACACCAGCACATAATAAAAGTTAAGATTACTCTAGCAGTTCTACTATCAGTCACAATGTAGAGTTAATATTACTCTAGCAGTTCTACTATCAGTCACAATGTAGAGTAACTACATAAGGAAAGCTACACTAGCAAATAATAAGGGCAAGTAAAGTAACATGTAAAGCAGCTAGGAAAACTAACCTTAACTTATATGAGTACACACAAGGCACATAAGTCAAGGGTTCTGGCAGGAAGTAAACTCATCGTATAAAGGAGGCCACACTAATTTATATGATAAGGTTTCTATGTGTGCAGAAATGCTATGCTATGATGTGCAATGCAATGATGAAATGTTTGTATTATTAGTTCATACACATGCAACTCACCCACACGACTCTGTACGTACAGACCTTTAGTTCTCACTTTTCGGAGGTAGCTAACCTCCCGGGCACCTCCCGTCGTGGTCAAACGGTGGCAGATGAGCGGGCGTCTCCTCACCTAGGTGGGTAAGTCACACTACCAGACCTAGGCCCTAACGTACGCTGTGTTACCGGTACCTGGTACCCACGAGCTCCTGCGTACTCTTGCTGGATCCGAAGAAACCAGACCTTTATTTGGTTAGGCAGAATTTGGGGAAAATCGTCCCGTCGGAACGCGCAGTAGAAACAACCTGGCCCCTCGGTAAACCTCTAGCACTGCCGAGTCAACCAACTGCTGTCGGTGTGACGACTAAGCCAGAACCGAAGACCCACCACAATCTATGCACATGCACTATATACAAATATCTTATCTTACCATCGAGCCTCCAGATCGTATCACTGATCTGACCACATAAATAGTGAGCCCATCGCTCGCTTGACTATACCAGTTTTACATTAAACTACGAGCCTACCGCTCGCTAGACTATACTAGTCTTTCATCAAACTACGAGCATACCGCTCGCTAGACTATACTAGTCTTACATCAGGCTACGAGCCGACCGCTCGCTAGACTTTACTAGTCTACCTCAGGCTACGAGCCTACCGCTCGCTAGACTTTACTAGTCTACATCAAGCTACGAGCCTACCGCTCGCTAGACTATACTAGTCTTATATTAACTACGAGCTTACCGCTCGCTAGACTACACTGATCTTACATTAACTACGAGCTTACCGCTCGCAGGACTATCCCAGTCCTTCCTTATAACCCGAGCCTAACGCTCGCAGGACTATCCCAGTCCTTCCTTATAACACGATCCGGTTGGGATGGAAGTTAACTTGTCAAGTTCTCCTACTTTGCTAGTCTTGTCTATAATTTAGTTGATCTTAGAAGCTTGGGGTGAATCCTGGACATCCCGTGGATTACCCGGTGAAGGGCTCGCAACGGTACTAGGGAACGTGATGGTGACTAAAGCCCAGATCCCCCTTTCCAGGATATTTGTTTTATTTAGTTGCTACCCATTCTAGTACACTCATTTGCTCTCCAATTGCTTTAAAAATCCTAGCTGGATTACCATTTGACTCGAACGGGCATGAGTCAGTGTTCTATTGATCACCGAACCACGTCGTTCCCAATATTCGACTATTTTCTTGTGTTTTCTTCCTATCACAGTTTTCACTTCTTGCTAAGTCGTCATTTGCCTCCCTTAATGGATCCTTGTCAATTCCCTGAATTGCTAGTTTCGCTAAACACACCCCATATTTATTCTAATGACTGCACTTGGGGAGTAAAGCCTCAACCCAATTGGTCATCCGCAATTTTCCTAGAGTTAATAAGTCTGGGGGTGATGACCATGAGTAAGGGGTCCGAATCTATGTTTTTAGCTTCTACTGTTCGCAGACCAAGGTGGGATTGAACTAAGTTGACCTTCAAGGCGCAATCTCAATCCTATCATGTCCAAGTGAGTCCCCAGTCTTGTCATAGGTTCTTATGGGTATCAATCTGAAACCTCAAACCTTAGTCTTTATAATTTTCTAGGGGTGTTTACTCATAAACTCTACTTAAAAATGGATGGTGTGCGAATAGGGTTTGAACGTTGAGTATTATTTAGGGATCTCTATAAGACCTGATAGCTCCACTACATCATAGTATTGGTCTAAAACTCTAGATTCTAAGTCTCCTATTAAACCAGGGTATGTTTGTCCTTAAATTATCCATTATTGCATTTTAACTAAACGCACCCAATTTTCCTACACTCCTAAGACCAAAATTTCCACTTGGAGTTCAGAATCCACTCATGCACATGAGTTGAATTCATAACTAGAGGTGATTGATATCATGTCAAGGCATGGGAAGATACTCAAGGTATTTGCATGAGTCAAAACCGCTAAACGCACCGGATACACCTTATACATGTCTCTCTAAAAGACCTAAAAGGAGCTACACTTGACCAAACGACATGAAGTCAGTGGAATTCTAAAGGTAACTTCAAGATCTACCATACTTATGTTGATCACTAACTCCAGAAATGAACTTAGCCTAGGTAGAGTCAACATGTAAGTGCTGTACCGATTGTTTAACACAGCAAAACACTATTAAAGATATGTCACACCAAAAATGACATAGAGAGAGCTATACTTAGCCAAATGACATGAAGTCAGTGGCATTTTAAAGGTAACCTAAAGGGCTACCATGTTCATGATGACTACAATCTCCAGAAATGGGTCTAGCCTAGGTGAATTCAATATGTAAGTGCTGTACAAAATGTTTAACTCAACAAAATACTATTATAGACATGTCACACCAAAAATGACATAGAGAGAGCTATACTTAGCCAAATGACATGAAATCAGTGGCATTTTAAAGGTAACCTAAAGGGATACAATGTTAAGGTTGACTACAATCTCCAGAAATGGGTCGAGCCTAGGTGAATTCAATATGTAAATGCTGTACAAAATGTTTAACTCAGCAAAACACTATTATAGACATGTCACACCAAAAATGACATAGAGGGATCTATACTTAGCCAAATGACATGAAATCAGTGGCATTTTAAAGGTAACCTAAAGGGATACAATGTTCATGTTGACTACAATCTCCAGAAATGGGTCTAGCCAAGGTGAATTATATTCAATATGTAAGTGCTGTACAAAATGTTTACTCAGCAAAACACTATTATAGACATGTCACACCAAAAATGACATCGAGGGAGCTATACATAGAAAAATCACATGAAATAAGTGGCATTGTAAAGGTAACCTAATGGGCTACAATGTTCATGTTGACTACAATCTCAAGAAATGGGTCTAGCCTAGGTGAATTCAATATGTAAGTGTTGTACAAAATGTTTAACTCAACAAAACACTATTATAGACATGTCACACCAAAATTGACATAGAGAGAGCTATACTTAGACAAATTACATGAAATCAGTGGCATTTTAAAGGTAACCTAAAGGGATACAATGTTCATGTTGACTACAATCTCCAGAAATGGGTCTAGCCTAGGTGAATTCAATATGTAAGTGCTGTACAAAATGTTTAACTCAGCAAAACACTATTATAGACATGTCACACCAAAAATGACATAGAGAGATATACTTAGCCAAATGACATGAAATCAGTGGCATTTTAAAGGTAACCTAAAGGGCTACAATGTTCATGTTGACTACAATCTCCAGAAATGGGTCTAGCCTAGGTGAATTCAATATGTAAGCGCTGTACAAAATGTTTAACTCAGCAAAACACTATTATAGACATGTCACACCAAAAATGACATAGAGGGAGCAATACTTAGCCAAATGACATGAAATTAGTGGCATTTTAAAGGTAACCTAAAGGGCTACAATGTTCATGTTGACTACAATCTCCAGAAATGGGTCTAGCCTAGGTGAATTCAATATGTAAGTGCTGTACAAAATGTTTAACTCAGCAAAACACTATTATAGACATGTCACACCAAAAATGACATGGAGAGAGCTATACTTAGCCAAATGATATGAAATCAGTGGCATTTTAAAGGTAACCTAAAGGTCTACAATGTTCATGTTGACTACAATCTCTAGAAATGATTCTAGCCTGGGTGAATTCATTATGTAAGTGTTGTACAAAATGTTTAACATAATAAAACACATTTATATATATATTTGAAATGTGACCTAAATGGGGAATATTAAACAACCTAGAATTTATGAGCCCAAAATTTACAACCTACCCAAAAGTGATGCATTTATTCATATCACATGCATGGACAAAATCTCATTGCCAAGTTCATATGACTCCCCCCCTTTAATTTTGTAACCTAAGTTAGGGGTAATTTAGTAAATTCCACATCTTGGGATTTTTATACCCAAAAATCCCCAAATAACTTTTGGGAATGCATATTGCTGCCAAGGACCCATGTCCAATATTTCAAAATCATTGGGTTAACCCCCAAGGCTTGGGGCTCACTCCACCCCAAAATTGCTAAAGGCACACATTTAAGGTCCTTAGCCTGGCTCATAACTCCACATGCACAAAGCCAAATTGTCTCAAATTTCTACCAGTGATATAGATATATATAAACAGCTCACCGTCCAAATTACGGGGTGTTTGGAGTTATACAACTCCATAAAAACAAAATATTTACTTTTTCTACTAAATAGAATAACTCAGTGGATATACATCCAAAAATTCTCAAATTTAAACCCTAGGTGTGTCATCCTACCATGCATGCATGGTAGAAATTTCAGGTCAAGATGAGGTCTAACAAAAAAGTTATAAGCAATGTAGTTTCTGACCTAGCCTAGGACCAGTCCCACCAAAATAGCTTCTCTGGGTTCTATACACCTCCAAATGGCCTGATCTTGGGTCCTATGGAAACTAGAGACCAAGGCCTACAACAGTTGTCTCAGCCACCTTGGGCTGAAATGGCCTCTAAGAGCTTCAATTTCACCTTACAATGTCGGGCCAATAAGTGTGACATTTAAATAAATAATATGAATTAAATAATTTCTGGGCTACGAATAAACAGGGCTGCCAGATCTAACGGCCAGGGGTTATCGTCCCCGAAGAGCCAAGGGCCCAGATCTCACGCGCCCGGGCCACTTTGCGGGCTCGATTCCGGTTATCCTAGGCCATCTCCGGCCAAACCCCCAAGCCACCACCTCCACCCGACGTAGGGCTCTCGATTGGCGGTGGCCGGAGGTGGTCGGAGGTGGCCTGCGCCACCTTTCAATTTTGAGTCGGAACAAGGAAAAACGAAATGGCATTTTCACCATTTCCTCACAGATTTTAAAAAGGAAGAGAGGGGGAGACTAGCGCAGACGGAGAGGGGAAAGAACATTGCCTGAGTGCGGCCTTGGCGGCGAGCATTGCGGCGGAGGAATATTTGGGCATTGTTTCCGACATCCATGGCGTTTCCTATGCAGCTGAGCTTGAAATCTCTGTCTGAGGAGGGGGCTCGACTGCTTGAAGAGTTCTGAAGGTGTTGGTGAGGAGAAATGAGAGGGAGGGAGTGTATATGGGGGCTGCCATTAAGGCCATTCGGCCAGCCACCTTGCCGCCCATGGCAGCCAATCAAATCCTACTCCCCACTGCCCAAAACTGACGGGAATTCATTCCCCAAGCTCAGAGGATGCTTGGGGAATGAAGAGGGGGTGCCATTTGGCACCCATCCCCTAATCTCCTCTTTTCTCTCTTGTCTTCTTCCTTCATTAATCACACTTGACCAACCCCAATTAATCCCAAAATTTGAATTTCAGATGGCATGGGCGGGGGGGGGGGGGGGGGGGGGGGGCTGATAAACATGTGGGCTGCCTCCTTGGGCTATGGGGTTGGGTTAAGCCTCTTTGCTTGGGTTTGGGGCTCACTTGCCTAAATAGGCCAAATTGAGGATTTTGAGTTTGGGCTTGGCCCAAGCTCACACCACTCAATGTGACTGAGTGACATTGCTTCCTAAGACCCCATGGACGTACTCCAAAAAGAATTGAGTCAAGGTGGGGTCAAACGGGGCTTGATTGCACTTATTTGCCTATAGGGGCAATTTGGGTATTTTGTTGATTTTGCCCTAATTCTCCATGGTTGAGTGCACACCATGCTCCATTTAGGTCTCAAATACTCCTCTTAGGGTTTAGGGGTGATCAATTTGGTCATACTAAGTCAATTGGAGATTAATTTGGGTTTTTAACACATTTAGGTCAATTTGGGGCTTTTTAGAAATTGGCCCAATTTCCCCAAATTGATGGCCCTATGATGGGGCTTTTGGGTCCATTGGGTCCCCTAGGGAGGTTTCCATAATAGGGTGGGTCCAATTTGATCATCTGGAGTTCAATTGCCCTTATTTATGGTGGTTTGACCTAAGATAGCTCAAAGTTCACTTTTGGTCCACTTGACCAATTTGGTTGACCCCAAGGGTCCCTAGTGGCCTACTCACCTCCTGGGGTGGTCATAGGGATCATAGTGAGGTTATGTTGGCTTTTTGGAGTCTTTGGTCACCCCTAGGCTTAGGACATCAAAAATTGCTAAATGCACCCCAATGTGTGTTCCTTCTTAACTTGTGGAGTTCATGGGTCTCCTTGGCCTATTTTTGGGTACTTAATTCATCCTAGGGAAGTATCCATGGTTATGCGAGGTGCATAAGATGTCTTAGCCTCTTTTTAGTTCACTTTTCATTAGGGTGGTCCTTGGTGGCTGAGTGCACACCAAGTGTATTTCACCTCTTTCATTATCATCCTAGGGCTCTAGGTCACTTATCCTATTTTTGTCATGACTTGTCATGACAAAAATCCTCTAGGGGCCTAGCAGTTTGGGGGATGTTACATTCTGTTAGTGAAAACTATAAAAAATCATGTCATGGTTAAGTAAGAATTTTTAGTTTTTCATAATTTTCCTACTTCTAATTTCTCATCGTACTCGTGCGCGACATAGCTAAGTTGATTAGTTAGTTCTTTTTATTTTGCTAGCTCATATGTTTTTGCTTGGGGACAAGCAAAATGCTCAGTCTGGTGGGAATTAGATGATGCATATTATGACTTAAATATGCTTATCATTATTATTATATTTTTATGATAAATTATATAAATTTTCTCATAATTATATTATAATTATCTTATTATTAATATTTTATAATTATTCGTACTAATATTGCTTTAATTTATTTTATGATAGGCTTGGAAGGAATTTCGGCACGACTCAACATAAAAGCTAGCTGTCAACTTTTTGGATGAGAAAATTATCTCATGCAAATAATATTTTTATGCATGTAACCTTCCCACCACCTTTTCTCTCTCCTCCCCTTGCATGAATTATCCTTTATTATTATTATTATCATTATATGAAATATATACATGCATGGTATTTGAAGCCTCTTTATATTTTTAATTTCATAAATATTTCATCATGCATGGCGGACCCCTCCCATTTCCCCTCTCCATGTTCTCCATTTTATCCATGTGGTCGGCCACCCTTCACCTCCCAACATTCATTTTAATTCAATGCATTTTGTAAACTCACCCCCCAACATTCATGTGGTCGTATTTAAACACGGGTCTGTCAAGTACTTTTACTCCAAAAAATTGGACTATTATTCTATCGAAGAGAGCAGAAAAGAGAAATCATTAAAACTAAATAAAAGAGAACAAAAATGAACAAAGAAAAACGAGACTTGATTGAAACTCACTTTAAAATGAAAGTAAAAGATAAATATTATCATTCTAATCTATACCTTGACCGTGGAAATTCCGATCCTATGAACGCATCTCTCTCGAGGAATACGCCCACCTGAGATTAGGCTGATCGAGCGAACTCTCATTCTATAATCGAAACGCCTAATACTCGCTTTAACGCAGTGAATCCCACAATTGGATTTGAATTATATCTAGAATTTATACATCATCCTCTCTCAAGGGTTGCGTGCAACTCTTTTTATTCTCGACCGATTGATTCGTACGCATGAGCCTCTCGGCTAACTAGAATACGAAAACATATACAAAACATCATACATCGACATATGAACTCGACGCTAAAATTCGAGAGTAAATTTAAGTAGAGAAGAAGCTATAATAAATCAAAAGATGATTTCATATTAAAGCTTGTAAAAATGAAGAACTAGATACTTATTAAGTAAAAACAAGGAAAAGATAAATAAGAAGGAAGGAAGAGATTTTGCATAAATGAAAAGAACAAAAATTTCATTACCATAATAAAAGGAGATTACATAAACTAAAAACTAAATTACATTGCATGGAAATAAATCTAAACTAACTTGCAAGAAATAAAAAGGAACAAGACATGAAATTAAACTCAGAAAAGAAAATACTTTAATTAAAAAATTAAACCTAGAAATTAAAATACAGAAAAAACTATAAAAGAAGAGCCCATATGGGTAGGGAGAAGGAGGAGGAATTGTTGAAATGGAGCTTTTGAATTTATAGGAGAAAATTTGAGGTTACAAAACCTCGGTCACAGGCGCGACAAAGGCGTGTAATTACTATTGTGCTTAACTGGGACGTCGGTGTGGGGCTTGCGCGTTGGCTCAGCAAAAATCAGACATTATATGCCATTGACTTGGAGGTCACGATCGTGTACTTGTACGACCTCATTAAATGCGGCATGGGTGTAATAGGCGGTGTGGCAAAAGTCAGAGATCACGCGGGGGAGTCACATGCGTGACTAGCACAAACACGAGCGTGCCTTAGGCGGCAACATTGGATTCGGTGGCTGACATGTCCACGTGGAAAGCTTGGAAATGACCTTTAAATTTAAACGCCCATGGTCATAGCGGTGATCGAAGGTGTGATTTCTGGAACACAGGCGTGACCAATGGAAATGAGCTCAAATCGCACAGCAACAGCTCTGGACTTGCATTAAGATTACACGCCCTGGGTCACAAGCGTGACCGAGGGCATATATTGTCATTTTTGAGCAAAACTCCATAAAATGTACAAAATAGGAATTCAACTAAATATTGAACATAAATTAAAAAAGAAAGGATTTTTAAACAAAGTAGACATAATATTTACAAATTTAAATAAAAATTAACCTAAATACTATAATAAAAATTTGCACAAATCATATTCATCAAATACCCCCATACTTAAACTTTTGCTATTCCAGAGCAAAAGAATGAGAAATATTTATAAGACGTTAATAATGTTTTTTTTAATTAAGACTAAAATTATATTTAAAGTAAAAGTAAGTTAAAAATAAAACTTTAGGGATTCAAATAATATGTCTTAAATAATCATAATAATTTGAAAAGAGAGAAGGGTTTAGCCAAGTTTTCTCAATTTACTTAACTAGCAAACAAAATTGTAGTAATTATCAAACAATAATAGATTAAAATTATTAAAACCATATCTTGAAAGAAAGTAAAGGAAAAAATGCAACCAACTACTTATGCTCTCTTAATATTTTAATTTAAATATTAAAACAATTATATTGCCTAAAAGGGGTTTGGGTAAACATGAAGAACTCTTTGATTAGACATGATGAATTTTATCCTCACCCCACACATTTTTTTCTTCTATTTGTATATGCTTAGGAAAATGATGAATTTTATCCTCTCATTTACCATGACATATAATCTTTTTATAAAATTCTTCATACATAGAATATGGTGCATATGTTTAGGGAATGATGAATTTTATCCTCTCATTCCCATGACATATGATCTTTTGAAAAACTTTTGGGATTGGGTAAAGGCTAAAGGTAATGGGCTAAAACAAAAATTAGATTAAAATAAATTATTTTGTGAGCAACTTATAGTAAATTAAACTTTCCTAAGATTCTAAAAGCATGAGGTGTAAATAATTAAAATCTAAATGTGTTAGCAAAATTACTACAAAATTGAAACTATTTAAAATAAGAGAGAAAAAAGTTCTAAAGAGAATACTGTAATCAAATTAAAATGATAAATTATTTCATAAAACTAAATCACCTACAAATTTAAATCTAACAAACAATGATAAAATAAAAAATTAGCAAATTAAAAAAAACAAATAAAAATGCTTATAAATAAACTCATAGAAATATTGATTTTGGAAATAGAAAAAACAAAAGTAAGGGTTTATTACATTTTTGGAATTTTTCTAAGTTTTCTTCAAATTTTCTTTTGCACTTTTTGATATTATCTTTTTTTGGATAAGAAATAAATACTAAACACAAACCTAATTTTTTTGGTTAATTCTTATAATTCCTGAGGTATACCCCATGACAGGCTCTCACCGGTATTAGGAGATGTGATGGGATGTCATCCCAACCCTCCCATTCCAAGAAATTAGATTTTCGATTATCTAATTTTTTTTTTAATTTTTGGGTTTTGTAAGTGGGAACAAAACTACCCCCCCCCCCCCCCCCCCCCCCAAAAAAAAATTTAAAAAAATAAAAAAAAATAAAAATAAAATGAAGCATTGCTCTCAATGCGAGAAAATCACTTAATTAAATGAGAGGCAAGCTAAAAAAGGAGGAAGGGATTCGTTACCAATGCCCGAGAATGGGGCATTCTCGAAGATGCTAAGTCTAAGTTTGGCTCATACTATTGCTCCCAGTTCCGGTTTGGTAAAATACAACTGCCTAGAAATCTAGATCCTACGGAAATGAGTAGAAACAGGAAACAACAATTCAAATATATAGCAATTTTAATAAAACTAGAAGTAAAATAGGGATAACAATGGGGTGCCTCCCAAGAGCGCTTTGTTTAAAGTCCTTGAACTAGACAAAATACCTGTATTAATAGTTATATATATTGTTCAACTATGAAAGTCAAAATGTTCAATAAAATTACAGGCACGCTCAAAGGGCTCGCCATTGTACTTTTGTATGCGTTGACCATTAACTTTAAACAGACCCTTCTTGGCATAGAATAACGCCACATCTCCGAATGGGAAAACATGATTGACGGTGTAAGGTCCATACCACCCGGATTTATGCTTCCTGGGAAGCGCCGCAAGTGTGAGTTGTAAACTAAGACTGAGTGACCTTCTTTGAAATCTTTATGACGAATCCGCTGGTCATGCCATTTTTGGTTCTTTCTTAACAACAAGTGGGCATTCTCATAAGCTTCATGTCTGAATTCTTCCAAAGCATTAAGCTGCGAAAGGTGGCGTTTTCCAGACTCAATCATCGTGAAATTTAAGTACTTGGTTGCCCATAATGCACGATGCTCAAGTTCGACGGGAAGGTGGCCAGCTTTTCTGTAAACTAGCTTGAATGTAGACATACCGATTGGTGTTTCTCGATTATGCGCTTTAACTCCCGGTTAGAGACTTCTACCAGCCCGCTAGTCTGAGGGTGATAGGCCAATGCATCCTTATAGTGCACACCAAATTTTTTTAGCAATGCTTCGAAGGTGCGGTTGCAGAAATGGCTCCCCCATCACTGGTAATCGTCTGAGGCATCCCAAAATGAGCAAAGATATTCATTTGTAGGAATTGCGTCACCACCTTAGCATCATTAGTGGAGAAGGCCTCCGCTCAACCCATTTGGAAACATTATCCACTGCCACTAGGATGTACTGTTTCCCAATGGAGGTAGGAAAGGGGCCCATGAAATCAATGCCCCAAACATCAAAGAGCTCGCAGATAAGAATGTTATTTAATTCCATTTCATCCCTCCTTGAGATGTTCCCGGAGCGTTGGCCGCGGTCGCACTTTTTAACATATGCATGGACATACTTAAACAAAGTGGGACAAATGAGCCCCGATTGTAACACTTTCTGGGCTGTCCGACTCGAACCCATATGCCAGCCTGCTTCAGCGTCATGACAATGGAAGAGAATAGACAAAATATCTTCATCGGGAATGCATATGAGGATAATATTATCAACGAACATGTGAAATAAATGGGGTTCTTCCCAATAATAGTTTTTTAAGTCACTAGAGATTTTTTTCTTTGTTGGAAGGATAAATTTGTATGGAGGACAACACAAGCAAGGTAGTTAGCGAATTCAGAAAAACAGGGGGATACCATAGTAGTGGTAATTGAAAACAGCTTCTCGTTAGGGAAAGTGTCGCTTATGGACACAACATACTCGTTATCTTCATCGGTCTCCTCAATGCGAGAAAGTTGATCAGCAACAACATTTTCTACCCCCTTTTATCCCCGATTTCAATATTAAATTCTTGGAGGAGCAAAATCCAACGAATAAGGTGGGATTGGCATCATTTTTGGCCAGAAGATACTTCAAAGTATCATGGTCATTGTACACAATCCCTTTTGATAAGATGAGGGATGTGTTGAACTTATCAAAAGCAAATATTACTGCCAAGAGCTCCTTTTTGGTGGTTGTCTAGTTTTGTTGGGCATCGTTCAATGTGCGACTCGCATAATGAATTGTGTGGAAAACCTTATTCCTCCGTTGCCATAAAATAACTCCAACTGCGATGTTACTGGCATCACACATGAGTTCGAAAGGAGAGGACCATTTCAGAGAAACAAGGACAGGGGCGGTTACCAGCTTTTCCATCAAAATAGCGAATGAGGTCAGACATTTGTCGTCGAAATGGAAGGGCACATCTTTTGCCAAAAGATTGCAAAGCGGCGTAGAAATTTCAGAGAAATTCTTGATGAACCTTCGATAAAACCCATCGTGTCCCAAGAAATTACGATTTCCCTTAACAGAAGACAGAGATAAGAGCTTCTGAATTACATCAATCTTTTCTTGATCCACTACTATTCTATTTCTGGAGATCTTATGCCCGAGCACAATTCCTTCTCCCACCATGAAGTGACATTTCTCCCAGTTAAAGATCAAATTATTGTCTTCACAGTGCTGCAGAACTTTGGATAGATGTTGGAGGCAGACATCAAATATAGATCCAAAAGGGAGAAATCATCCATGAAAACCTCCAAGAAATTTTCCACCATATCAAGAAAAATAGCAGTCATGCACCACTGAAAGGTAGCAAGTGCGTTACACACTCCAAAGGGCATCCTTATGAAAGCGAAGGTTCCAAATGGGCAGGTGAAAGTTGTCTTCTCCTGATCTTATAGATCGATGGCAATCTTGTTGTAGCCAGAGTAACTATCCAAGAAACAATAGAACTCATTATCCGCCAACCTATCCAACATCTGATCAATGAAGGACAAAGAGAAATGATCTTTACTTGTCACATCATTCAGCTTCCTGTAGTCAATGCATACCCGCCACCCCGTGACCGTTCGAGTAGGCAGAAGATCATTTTGTTCATTTAAGACCACAGTCATCCCCCCTATTTTGGAACAACCTGCACGGGGCTGACCCATTTATTATCGCTAATCGAGTAAATAATTCCAGCATCAAGGAGCTTGACTACTTCATCCCTCACAACATCTTGCATTTTTGGGTTGAGACGCTTCTGAGGTTGTGTTAAAGTGCAGAAGTTTTCTTCCATCAAGATCTTGTGCATACATACGGCTGGGCTAATATCTTTTATGTCATTAATGGTCCACCCGAAGAATCCATTATGTCGGCGCAGGGTATCAACTAGGAGTTTTTCCTAAATAGTAGATAGTTGAGCTAAAATAATAACTGGCAGCTTGCTCTGCTCCCTAGGATATGCGTATTTAAGATGTGCTGGAAGTGCTTTTAAAGTAGAACAGAGAGGTTGAGGTAACAAATGAGGGATCAGAGGAGATATGGGTGTAAGGTCTGTATCCACAGATTCATTATCAACACTCTCTGATAGACTGGGTAGCATAATCATAAAGGAATCTGAATCAGAGAGTTCACAAGTATAAAGGTCTTCAAGTGCCAAACTAGAGAGGGGGTCACCGGTTTGGGGTTTCAATCACCACATTGACATCGAAAATTACTACTTCAACACCTATTCATAGAGTATGCTTCCCACTGTCAATATCGATGATGGTGCGGTTAGTTTCCATAAAGGACGTCCCAAAATCAGCGGGAACTGGCAATCCACCTCTATCTCAAGAACCACAAAGTCAACGGGGAAGCAGAACTCTCCTACCAATACTAAGATATCACTGATAACTCTGTATTGTCTTTTAGTTGAGCGATCTGCTAATTGGAGTGTCATACAAGTAGGGCGTAATGCCCCTATTCCTAGCCTCTTTAAGACAAAAAGTGGCATGAGGTTAATTGAAGCACCTAGATCGCAAAGCGCACTTCCACAATCCAACTGCCTAATTGAACAAGGAATAGAGAAATTGTCCGAGTCCTTTCGCTTAATGGGGAGCTGATTTGAGAGTACGACCGAGTAGTTCTCGGATAGACTCACAAGATCCCCTTCTTCAATCTTTCTCTTGTTGGACAGAAGCTCTTTCATGAATTTGGCATATCTAGACATTTGAGTAAGAGCATCAACAAGAGGAATGTTTACCTGCACGCATTTCATCATGTTTAGAAATTTCACAAACTGCCCATCTTTTGTTACGTTCTTTAACCGGTGAGGAAATGGATGGCTGGTGCAAGAAATTGGTTGAACAGGAGGAAGAAGTGTAGAGGGTTAAGCATCATCGACGGCTGAGAGGGATGAACGAGTTCCTCCGAAATAATGGATCTATGATTTGGGTAATCGACGTTTCTTCTGCTGAGTAGCTGCAAAGCGTTCAAAGCTTCCGGTTCACCCACAAAATTTTTCATGAATAGTTGGTAAGAGTACAGATGCAGTCATGCATTTTTGTGATTGACTGTTGAAGCACACCAACTACTTCATCAGTCCATTCTGCTAATGCATGAAAATTTACCGACCTACGATTGCTGTCATTATCACATTCTCCTACTTCTGATGTATAAATGGTTGCACAAACTAGAGGGGGGATGCTTGCGATAAGATAAACCGGCCACTGGTGACTCGTAAAAGCGAAGTTTTTAATGATTTGAGTTGCCTCGACCGGTGTTTTCTTAAGAAGAGCACCACCTACAGCAGAAATAACCAACATACGCAGTGAAGGAAATATACCGAAATAAAATACATAGATCAAGGTGGCCTCAGAAATGCAATGCTTGTGGCTATGATGTTGAAGCCGGGTGAACCTTTCCCTTTCTTCAGCTAGAGATTCACCCTCTTCTTGTTGGATCGTATAACGCCCTTAGAGGGGGGGTGAATAAGGGTGTGTTTAAAAATTAAATTTTTACTTAGTAATTTTTTTTAAAGAGATTTTACTTTACTAAAAAATTACTTCTAAACACTTTCAAACCAATGCAATTTTAGTATTAAACCAAAACACAAATTTCTAAGATAAAGATTATGCCATCAAATATATAATTAAAGAAAGAGACATAATTATATTAATCATGAAATTTTAGTACAATAAAAATGATCTTAACAATGCTTAAGATCAAGGCACAAATATATTTACTAAAAATTCTACAATTTTGGTTTACCAATCCTTCTCCCAAGGATCGGAAGGCTATCGCTTGTCTCTCCCAAGACCAAGCCCAAGCCTATCCTCTAGATCTTCCCAAGATCTAGACGTAGCACACAAGGCCACGATTTCCCACCAAGCCACGCAAGGACTTGGACGCTCCGCATAAGGAAGCGATTTTCCCCTAAGCCGCGCAAGGACTTAGACGCCGCACGCAAGACGATGATTTCCCCTACCAATACAAAATGAAAAATATGTGAATGAAAATACAATATGAAAAGAACAACTCCCTAGAAAATCAGATCTCTGAACGGATTGTTGAAGCCTCGAGATGATTGATGATGTAGAAGCGCGCCCGATCTCGTCTTCAATCTTCAATCCTTCTTTGCACAAATGGGAGTTGAGGAGGTTCTGGAGCTCTCTGGTTCGTATGCACTCAGGAAGGGACTGGAATTCTCAAAAGCTTGGAATGCACGAACCAAAGGAACCAATTTATAGAAATTCACTGTCGCCTGGGCGACAGTGACTGTCAGAATTTTCCGACAGCGCAAAACTGCCGCTGGAGTGCCGTCGTGGGTGGACTCGTGGGCAGTTGCTGTAACCGTCGAGCTGTCGCCTGGGCGACATCGATGTCGGATTTCCGACAGCGCAAAACTGCCTTTCGTCGATCTGCCGTGGAGGGAAGTAGTTGTAACTTCTCTGCTGTCGCCTGGGCGACAGTGGCTGTCGGAATTTTCCGACAGTGAAATTTTCCCACATTCAATTTTAGCTCCAGCAGAAATGTGAACATCTCATACCTGTTATCTGCACACCATTGATAAAAATAGAATCAAATACAAACAAGACTTTGTTATTATCAAACCGGAGGAGTGCGAAACGCATGCTCCAATAATCTCCCCCTTTTGATAATAACAAATCTGTATAAAAAGAAATCATGTCTATTTAGATTGATGATTTTAACCTTTGGTGTGTGCACAAAATTAACATGATATATATTTCTTGAAAATAAATGATCTACCTTTAGATGAAAGCTCCCCCTAAATGAAAGCTCCCCCTACATATATGCTCCCCCTAAATATATGATGTATTGTGTGGAATATTTAGGTGTAATAGATTTGTGATTGTTCTTTTTATACTTTTAATTCTCCCCCTTTTGATATTAGCAAAAGTTAAGATTAGATAAAAGAGTAGTTCTTGATGGAATGGACATAGGATATAGAAAGAAAGAGTAAGCGGAAGCACTTTAGGTGAAATAATAGGAATATGCCATAGTATGAATAAACTCATGAAGTGACGGCATAGCCATATGAAGTAATGAAAGAAAATAACTTAAACATGAGTAAGATCATTTGAAAGTATCATAGAAAGACACAATAGTGTATAGAATTATGGAATATTTTCAGTCCAATTCTCATGAGATGAATATTTATTTAACATAATGATGTGTACATGTGATACTTAGATCAAACATATGAAGCTATTTAATTTACATGATCATTGAAATGTAGAACATAATAAAAGCACATAAAGGCAACTTTGACTTTGAAGATATAGCACAAGATGAATAGAAAACCATGTTTCTTTTGCACAAGACACTTTACAATTCTGTCCAAGGTGCTTAACCTCACAATGCTCATTAAGACTTATTAGGAGGGTAAGTAGTGCTTGGTGGAGTATCCTTGTCGTTATCTTAATTTTTTTGATCACAGATGTTGTGATATCTTAATTTTCATATATTGATATATTTTTTTTTAAATGACCAAGGATCTCCGAATTTACTTGAATCGCAAAAGATGGTGAATATTTTGTTGTGCTAACAAATCAAGGGTGAAAGTTGTATTTAAGAAGTGCTATTTTATTATGTTAAAGCAAATATGATCCATGTATATATTAAAGAAGTACACATATGTATTGATCAAAAGAAGTGAACGTGATAGTTCATTATGATAGATAAACAATTTCTCATACTTAGAGGCATGCGAAAACAATTTCCAATGGTCTAAACAACTAAGTAGAAGTGTCAATACGATGATAGCTTGGAAATGAAATCATATAAACATGTAAGTCATTTTTTTTAAATAAATAGCACATTGGTTTGTCATCAAGTCATGAGGTGAAGCATTAATAATGACATATAACTATTGTAGATCATCAAAGGGACCCAACATTGATTTTTTAGTACATTTGGAGCTGTCGAAAAATTCCGACACCCACTGTCGCCTGGGCGACAGCCAAAAGTATAAATAGGGCATCAGACCGAGTCAAACCCTATTGTGCTTCATTTTTCTGGACTGTTGAGAGAGAGAGGGCTGTCGGAAATCGGCGACATCTCAAGATCTAAGGTATGGGAGTTTGCTTTTTATGGTTTTGACTCCAATTTTTTTTTGTTGGATTTTTGATTTTGAAAGTAGAGAAGAAGGAAAATGTAGTTTTCATGTTGATTTTTGATGAATGGTGTAGTTTTTGAAGTTTAGTTTTTTTTATTATTTAAAAAAAATGTAGATCTAGTTTAAAAACAAGTGGATCTTGTTGGATCTTTGTGAAAATTTTTGATTTTGTGATTTTTGTGATGAAGGGTTTCATTTGTTCATTCTCTAAAGGGTTTTGGTAGATCTAGTTTAGTGTATAGGGTTGAAGATGATGAATAGTAAAGAATTTGTAGAATATGTTGAATTGAAAAACATATATATATATATATTTTTTAAAACGTGATGTTGAAATAACATTGATTTTGAGTAGATCTGGAAGGATATGTAAAACATTTTGAGAGAAATCACTTGGTGAGCTGTCGGAAAATTCCGACACCCACTGTCGCCTGGGCGACAGTGTTCCAGTGCACAACACATGTTTGATCTAATTTTTTTTTGTTATTTGCAGAATGGCTTCCAGTTCCAAAGCTCGAAAGAGTACTTCGGAAGATGCACGTAGTTCATATCAAGTTTTTCCTGGGGTGGAGAAGGCTATTGTTGGAATAGCGAAGTATGTGGAATTTGAGTCGCCAAAGCACGATCATATCTATGATCGGCTTGCGAACGCAGGTATAATTTCAATAATCACACCAGAGGGGTTTTCTTCCTTTTTCATTCGTGAATTTTATAACCATTTGGAAGACCCAAATTTCACTGAATTGGATGGAGGAGTGAGATCAAGGATCCAAGGTCAACATGTGGAAATAACACATGTTGATCTACGAGAGGAATTCGGACCCTTGTAAACATGAGTTTACATGGGAATCAAAAAAAGACTCTTACCACTGAAGTTACCTCACTTACTCCGGATGCGTTCTTAGTCCAAGATATATTAAGGAATTCAGTGATGTTGAAGAGTGGAGACACAAGAAGTATTACGGCTCAGTTGACCCTCTTTACATACTATATTATGGAGGATGAGCTTTTTGATGTGGCGGACTTCATACTCTCCCAGATTAGGTATGCGTATAGATTAAAGCATCCAAGATGGGTGAAGGTTCATACGCTGCCAATGGGGGCGGTAATACAGCGTGTACTTTATAAGAAGTATGGATGGATAGTGCAAGGTGCTTATTTGGATGATTGTTATCCGGAAATATATTATATGGGTTCAATGAAGGTGAAGAAGCCGCAGAGGAAAGCTCATCCGGGGATTGAGATTAGAGAGCCAACCATTTCTAGGGCAGGATCACTACGAGAGTCCATTGATGATTTGCGTGATTCATTAGAGGATCACAAGAGGGAAGTGAAGAAGGACCGTAGTCGAATACAGAAATTTATGAAGTTTCTCGTCAAGGGTCTGAAGTTAAAGCCAACTCCGGAGGAAGAGGCCGAATGGCAAGTTCCGGACGAAGAACGGCCACGCGAATCGGTGAGGCGGACTCGCCGTGGTAAAGCCGTGAGACGAGGACCTCCAGAAGATTGTCCAGAGAGCAGCGGGGCTGGTTATGAAGATTCAGAGTAGTTTTATGTTGCTGCTGCTGCTGGGCGATGTCGGAAATTTCCGACATCCACTGTCGCCTGGGCGACAGTGAACTTCTTTAGATTTCTGCTTTTGTTTAATGAACTTGATCCTTAAGTTGTTTCTACTTTTTTATTTGAACAATATTGATGTAATATTAATGATGTTGAATTTTTGTTAAGTCTTTTGAAATTTTATGTTTTGATTTTTAAGATTTTAGCTTTTTCTTTGTACATTGTTTATGTTTTGTGATAATAATTTTTTTTTTTAATTTTATAGGCTTTAAATAGTGATATATTCATTGTGAAATGTCTAGAATTCCCAATTCTAGCCTAAGCATAGAAAAACGGGAATCCGGTGATGGCTTAGTGAATATATCTGCTATTTGATTTTCTGTGCCTATAAAGTTGATTTTTATATTACCCTTCTTAATATGATCCCTTATAAAATGATGTCGGACATCTATATGCTTAGATCTAGAATGTAATACGGGATTGTTAGTTAAGTCTATAGCACTTTTATTGTCACACTTTAATTCTACACTACTTTGTTGCATGCCAAAATCTTCTAATATTTGTGACATCCAAAGAGCTTGGGCACAACAACTACCTAGTGCAATATATTCGGCCTCGGTAGTTGAGAGGGCAACAGAATTCTGTTTCCTACTCGACCATGAAATAAGTGAAGGGCCGATAAAGTGACAAGTGCCACTAGTGCTTTTCCTATCTAAGGAACATCCCGCATAATCCGAATCCGAAAAACTATGTAAAATAAAAGAATCATTATGAGGATACCATAAACCTAATTTTGATGTGCCTATGAGATATCTAAAGATACGTTTCACCGCTTTTAAATGTGACTCTTTAGGATTAGCTTGAAATCTAGCACATAAACAAACGACAAACATAATATCAGGTCTAGATGCGGTTAAATACAATAAAGACCCTATCATACTTCTATAAAGAGTTTGTTCAATTGAAACACCACTTTCATCTTTTCCTAATTTTAGTGAAGTACTCATAGGAGTGTTTGCATGCTTAAGATTTTCAAATCCAAATCTTTTTAACATATCATGAATATATTTGGTTTGACATATAAAAATACCATCATGTTTTTGTGTAATTTGAAAACCTAAAAAATATGAAAGTTCTCCAACCATACTCATTTCAATTTCATTTTTCATAATTTCAACTACTTCATTACACAACTCTTCATTAGTGGCTCCAAAAATAATATCATCAACATAAATTTGTAAAATAACTAAATCATGATCAATTTGCTTAATGAAGAGTGTAGAATCAGCACTTCCTATTTTATAATCGTGCTTTAACAAATATTGAGTTAATCGATCGTACCAAGCACGAGGCGCTTGTTTTAATCCATAAAGCGCTTTATCTAATTTATAAACATAATTTGGATATTTCTCATTTATAAAGCCAGGGGGTTGTTCTACATAAACTTCTTCTTTTATATACCCGTTTAAAAATGCGGTTTTGACATCCATTTGATATAATTTAAATCTTTTAAAACAAGCAAATGCAAGAAATATTCTAACCGCTTCTAATCTTGCTACGGGTGCAAAAGTTTCATCAAAATCTACCCCTTCAATTTGTGCATAACCTTTTGCAACTAATCTGGCTTTATTTCTAACAATTCTAGATTCATTATCCATTTTATTTTTAAAAATCCACTTAACACCAACTACAGGACGGTTTTTGGGTCGTTCTACAAGATTCCAAACCTTATTACGTTCAAATTGATTAAGTTCTTCATTCATAGCTAAAAACCAAAATTCATCATTTAAAGCGGTGGAAACATCTTTTGGTTCTATTTCAGAGACAAAACAAAGGTTTGAAAATAAAACATGTAGTGATGAACGAGTACTAACCCCTTTTTGCGGATCTCCAATGATAAGCTCCTTTGGATGATCCTTTGAGAATCTCAATTCACTTGGAGGCACATATCCTTCTCTTTCTTCTTCTTCTCTATCTTCTTCTCCCCTTTCTTCTTCTCTTTCTTCTCCTTTTTCTTCTTCATTTTCTCCAAGTTCTTCTTCATCATTCTCCATCGTGGGAAGGAGTTCATCTTCTTTTCCTGTAATTTTCTTTTCTACACATGAAGCAAACTCATCAAACCTAACATGAATAGATTCTTCAACTATTTTTGTTCTTTTATTAAAAATTCTATAAGCTTTACTAGTTGAAGAATAGCCAATAAAAATACCTTCATCACATTTTTCATCAAATTTTCCTAAGGAATCTTTAGAATTCAAAATAAAACATTTACAACCAAAAACTTTGAAATAAGAAACATTTGGTTGTTTACTAAATATTAATTCATAAGGAGTTAATTTTAAAATAGGGCGAAGCATTACTCTATTAATTACATAACATGCCGTGCTAACCGCTTCAGCCCAAAAAGATTTTGGTAATTTAAATTCAGATAACATTGTACGGGCTAACTCTTGAAGAGTTCTATTTTTCCTTTCCACTACACCATTTTGCTGTGGTGTGCGTGGAGCGGAAAATTCATGTTTAATTCCTGACACCGTACAAAAAGAAATAAACTTTTCATTTTCAAATTCTCCTCCATGATCCGATCGTATGCGTTTAATTTTTAACTCCAATTCATTTTGAATAAGCAAACATAATTTTGAAAATTCTGAAAATGCTTCGGATTTAGAGATTAGAAATAAAGTCCAACAAAAACGAGAATAATCATCAATCAAAACAAATGTGTATTTTCTACCTCCTAAGATAGAAATTCCAATTGGCCCAAATAAGTCCATATGTATTAATTGAAGTGGCCTAGTGGTAGAAATAATGTTTTTACTTTTGAAAGATGATTTTGAAAATTTTCCTTTTTGGCAAGGCACACATAGTGAAGAAGATAAATTTCCATTTAGCAAAGGTAAACCTTTAATTAATTTATCTTTTGAAAGTTTTGAAATTAACTTGGCACTAGCATGTCCAAGTCGCCTATGCCATAAATTTAATTCATCATTTTTTGATAGAAAACATTTCAAAGTAGAATTTGAAAAATCAAGAAATTTAATCATATATACATTATGACATCTAGGTGCGGTAAAAACAATTTCATTTGTTTTGGAATTAATAATTTTGCACAAATTTGTAGAAGATTCAAATAAAACATTCAAACCCTTATCACATAATTGACTAATGGAAATCAAATTATGCTTTAATCCTTCTACAAATAAAACATTTGAAATTGAAAAATTTTCGTTACCCACAACACCGATGCCGATGATTTTTCCTTTTCCATTGTCACCGAATGTAACAACTCCTCCTTTCTTCATCTCCAGGCTAAGGAACTTCTCTTTATTGCCCGTCATGTGCTTTGAACAACCCGAGTCCAAGTACCACATGTCTTCTTTGTCCTTAGCCTGCCAACACACCTAGAAAGAAGAGGTGAGTAAAGATCTGGTTACCCAAGTGGTTCCACCCATAGTATAGGTAGAAGCCTTAGGCACCCAGATTTGTTTAATTTTAATTTTTCCTTCGTTCCAGCAAGAGTCCGTAGTGTGACCAAATCTATTGCATTTGGCACAAGTAATGTATTTAGAAGAGTATAACTTTTCTGGACTTTTACTGGATGAGGATGCAGTATTTGATATTTCATTAATTTTAGAATTTTTAAAAGTGAATTTTCTGGACTTTTCACTGTCGCCGGCGACAGTGGTTGTCGCCGGGCGACAGCTTCCAGATGTGTATCCGAGCCCAAACCTTCCAGATCCATGGCGTTGGTATCCTAAGATCATATCCAGTGATCTTCGGCCCATTCCAAATTTTTTCATGGCTAGTGTTAAGTCATGAATCTGGTGTCTCATTTTTGTATTCTCGGATACTAGATTTACGCATCTCCGTTCAAAAGATTTCTTTCCCTCATGGACTATGGAAATTGAAGATTTCAGATCTCTCTCTAAAATCTCATTCTTTTTAGTAAGTACTTTTATTGTAGAATGAGATTTGGAAAGAGATTCTTCAAGTTC
Source organism: Dactylorhiza incarnata (assembly GCA_033032865.1). Lineage (NCBI taxonomy): Eukaryota > Viridiplantae > Streptophyta > Magnoliopsida > Asparagales > Orchidaceae > Dactylorhiza > Dactylorhiza incarnata. The sequence goes on along the minus strand of JAWHQI010000330.1, from coordinate 652,029 downwards.
CTTAATTCTTCCCAAAAAGTGATCACACTCTTGGCAAGAAATATCTCTTTTTCCAATAGTCTTAATTTCATTTAACAATTTTTTGTTTTCTTTAAGTAAAATTCCATTTTCAGATTTTGGAAGATCATTATCTTTTAAACTTTTTTCAAAAAATTTGCAAGTCTTTAAAACTTCAGAAAACAATTCATCATAGGTTGGAGGAGTTACCTCAGTGTCGCTTTGGACACTGCATTCGTCATCAGATATGACGCTCTTTCCCATTAAGCATATGTTGGCCTCCTCCTCTTTACTTGAGTCGGAACTGCTTGCATCCTCAGAAGTAGTATCATCCCAAGTTTCCGCCTTCAATACCTTCTTCGACCCTTTGCGCTTCTTTTCTTTAAGTTCTTTCAAGTACTTTGGACACTAGCTTCGAATGTGTCCTAACTTCTTGCAGTGATAGCACTCCGGTGGCGGTCTTTCTTCCTCCTCATCGCCCTCCTTTCCTTTTTTCTTCCTAAAGGTCTCCTTCTTAAAATACTTCTTAAACGAATTCCTTCTCTCCGGATTTTTCATAAATTTTCTAAATTTTTTAACAAATAAACTTTCCTCATCTTCTTCATCCTCCTCAGAATCACTAGTTTCTTCCTTCTTTGATCTTAGAGCCAATCCCTTCTTCCTTGGCTCCATATACTCTTGTTGTTGAATTTTTAATTCAACTTCATGAGTTTTCAAGTTCCCAATGAGGCTCTCCAATTGTAAGGTCTTAAGATCATGTGACTCAGAAATTGCAGTCACTTTAGGATTGAACTTCGGGAGAAGTGATCTTAAGATTTTCCTTACCAAATCTCCATTTGAGAACACCTTTCTTAGCACCTTTGAGTCGTTCACGATTTTTGTAAACCGTGTGTACATTGTATCAATCTCTTCATCTACCTCCATTTTGAACCTTTCAAATTCAGATTCCAGTTGAAATAGCTTTGAGTCCTTTACCTGCGAAGTACCTTCATGAGTGATTTCTAATAAATTCCAAATTTCAAATGCAGAATTACAAGCACAAACTCTATTAAATTCAGTGCGATCTAGTGCGCAAAATAAAGCATTCATGGCTTTTGCATTGTTCTCACATCTTAATTTATCATTATCATCCCACTTATCTTTGGGCTTATCCATAGTTACATCTCCTACAACAATTGTTGGAGAAGTGTAACTAGATTCTACCATATTCCAGACTTCTATATCTAGCGCAATTAGAAAACAACGCATACATGTTTTCCAATAATTATAGTCTGTGCCCGTAAAAAGTGGTGGCCTACTAATTCCTTGCCCCTCAACGAACGCGTGATCGTTGTGCGCCATTACTCCCGGTGGTAAAACCGTTTTGGAGTAACCTCCCTCTGATACCACTAGTTGGATCGTATAACGCCCTTAGAGGGGGGTGAATAAGGGTGTGTTTAAAAATTAAATTTTTACTTAGTAATTTTTTTAAAGAGATTTTACTTTACTAAAAAATTACTTCTAAACACTTTCAAACCAATGCAATTTTAGTATTAAACCAAAACTAAAATTTCTAAGATAAAGATTATGCCATCAAATATATAATTAAAGAAAGAGACATAATTATATTAATCATGAAATTTGAGTACAATAAAAATGATCTTAACAATGCTTAAGATCAAGGCACAATTATATTTACTAAAAATTCTACAATTTTGGTTTACCAATCCTTCTCCCAAGGATCGGAAGGCTATCGCTTGTCTCTCCCAAGACCAAGCCCAAGCCTATCCTCTAGATCTTCCCAAGATCTAGACTTAGCACACAAGGCCACGATTTCCCACCAAGCCATGCAAGGACTTGGATGCTCCGCACAAGGAAGCGATTTTCCCCTAAGCCGCTCAAGGACTTAGACGCCGCACGCAAGACGACGATTTCCCCTACCAATACAAAATGAAAAATATGTGAATGAAAATACAATATGAAAAGAACAACTCCATAGAAAATCAGATCTCTGAACGGATTGTTGAAGCCTCGAGATGATTGATGATGTAGAAGCGCGCCCGATCTCGTCTTCAATCTTCAATCCTTCTTTGCACAAATGGGAGTTGAGGAGGTTCTGGAGCTCTCTGGTTCGTATGCACTCAGGAAGGGACTGGAATTCTCAAAAGCTTGGAATGCACGAACCAAAGGAACCAATTTATAGAAATTCACTGTCGCCTGGGCGACAGTGACTGTCGGAATTTTCCGACAGCGCTAAACTGCCGCTGGAGTGCCGTCGTGGGTGGAGTCGTGGGCAGTTGCTGTAACCGTCGAGCTGTCGCCTGGGCGACATCGATGTCGGATTTCCGACAGCGCAAAACTGCCTTTCGTCGATCTGCCGTGGAGGGAAGTAGTTGTAACTTCTCTGCTGTCGCCTGGGCGACAGTGGCTGTCGGAATTTTCCGACAGTGAAATTTTCCCACATTCAATTTTATCTCCAGCAGAAATGTGAACATCTCATACCTGTTATCTGCACACCATTGATAAAAATAGAATCAAATACAAACGGGACTTAGTTATTATCAAACCGGAGGAGTGCGAAACGCATGCTCCAACACTTCTGACTTAAAATTGAGGACGTCATAGTAGCGCTCCGACTGTTGTTGAGGTGATACGAAGTATGCAATGAATTCTTTCTCTAATTGTTCCCATGTCGGGACGAATTCCCTTCGCAGATCATGGTATCTATTTCTTGCTCTCTTTTGAGTGAAAATGGAAAGAGGCGGGATTTGAAGCGTTCATTTTTCGAGCTGGTGTAATTAAAAGAGCTGCAGATTTCAAAAAATGGCTGAAGATGTGACATGGCATCATCATTGGGAGTTCTGCTGAATTGCAATGACTGCTGCACAATTTAAATCAAGTCTAAAGGAATCTCAAAACTATCGGTGCAAGAGCGTGAGCGTGAATCATTACTCATGGATGTGGATGATGTCAAGACTTCCCAAGAAGAAAGGTAACGACAAAATTTGAATGAAAATGACAAAACAAGAGAAAAAGTGTGAAATACAAAGGAATGGAAACAATCTTAGGATTCTTCCAAACAATGAATCACATGTACCATGTTCCCCAGAAACGACGCCATAAACTTGATGCATCGTCCCGCCACACCACTATAGGTGGGAGCGAGATTGCAGTCCGAACGGCAGTGAACCGGTCATTGTCAAGTAAAAAATAAAATAGGAATAAATCCTCGAGTATCGAAACTCACGTGGAACATGGCAGGGTGGATTAATCATTTGAGGAGAGACTTGAGATAGAAGTCTCTTAAGTTGGAGTTTAACGAGAGGTTTTGGATTCAGAATAATGCTAACATGGAAAAAGGAAACTTAAAACTATGCGGGTCGCCTACACCACTTCGCACCTCTGTGGGTCGCAAACCTCCGCTTCGCACATTGCACCTAGCAAATGCTCAGGTAAACCTCTCTCTCAACATTAACCATAACTCTCAAATGGAAAGTAAAGCAAACAACAGGTTAGGCCTCCTAAGCAACTCAAAGGAACATGACAAACAATAAATCACAGATATTTGCATATAAGAAAAACCATGTCCACAACCATCATCATAAATAGAAGAACACTACCATTCACTTACTAAATGTGCGAAAAAAGAAGAGAAGATACAAACAATTCTCGAGACTATTCTGAGGTTGCAGAGGAAACTCCAGAGGAACAATCGTTTGAAGCTCTAATCGTTGGTTGTCATCCAGAGTCTTTGTAGTTGTCACCCTTCTAGCCTGTCTTCTCGAGGGAATGCGCCGTCCACGTCTCCACCTCAGGATCCTAGCTTGCAGAGAGGAAATGGAGGCTTGATCTTCACTTAGATGCTCTTGGATGATGGAGAGAGCTTAGGGGGTGATCCATAACCCTTGGAGGAAGTAAAATCGCCTCTAGGGCGTTGACTGCGAAAGGGTTTCATAGGGAAAATTGAGGCTGTCATTCCCATCAAATCATGTATTTATAGGCAGCAGAAATGAAGAACATGCACAATTAGATGCACGACCACTGGTTGTGCGCTACGGAATGTCTAGTACTCGTGTGCCAAGGAACCTGTACCAAAAATGTCAAAAACGTAAGCGTGCATGATTAGGCGCACGACCACTAGTCATGCACTAAGGAAGGTCCTCTACTCGTGCATAAAGAAACATTCGTCGAGAAGAACTAGTGGGATGGAAAATCGCCGAGACAAATCGAGGAGATTTTTAAGATACGACCACTGGTCGTGCACGAAGAAATCAACTGATCATGCACGAAGGAGGGCCAGTACTGGTGCGATTGTCTGGAAAATTTCGGCGAAATAGCGTGCACGACCACTGGTTGTGCGCGAAGGATCCACTGATCATGCGTGAAAAAAACGCACGATCAGTGGCCAATGATGCAAAATGGTGCCGAAACTCCACATAAATTCTACATGAGACAATACCTGCATGAAACATTGCCAAATCAAACAGAACATTGCATCCACATAGACAAACATAAAGTAAAATAGAATAGGGAGGAGAGACAATCTCCTTTATGCTAGGTATGACCTAAACTAAGCTCCAAATAGCTAAAACATGCTCAATTGACTATAAACTACAAATAGAGATTATATGCTAAAATCAAATGAAAGATGAGAGAAAAGAGATGAAACTGAGCTATTAAAGTAGCCTTAAATACTATATAAAATGCACTCATCACCTACTGCAATATCAATCGCATCGCACATAATTTTGAAGGGTAGCGACCAATCCGGTTTGAGTAGAATTGGGAATATACAAGTTTTTCTTTTATAAGCATAGAAGCTAAAAGACATTCGTTATCGAAAATGAAGGAAGACTCTTTTTCGAGAAGATAGGTTAACATCTTCGTGATTTTAGAAAAAAATTCTATGAAGCGCCGATAAAACCATGCGTGGCCTAGAAAACTTCTAATCACTTTAACAATCATTGGAGGAGGGAGTTTCTCGATAACTTCAATCTTTGCCCAATCGACCTCAATCCCTTTGCCCGATGTTTTATGGCCGAGGAGTAATCCCTCTTTGACCATAAAATGGCATTTCTCCCAGTTGAGAGCTAGATTCGTTTCCTCACAATGCTGAAGCACACGATTGAGATTTCTTAAGTAACATTGGAATGAATCTCCTCTACTAACTCGTCGAGGATTGCCAAAATACATCTTGGTTATATAGCTAGCACGTCACAAAGACCAAACGACATACTGCGATAAGCGATGGAGTCAAAAGGATAAGTGAATGTTGTTTTCTCTTGGTCGTCGGGCGAAATAGTGATTTGGAAGTATCCCGACAAACCATCGAGGAAACAACATTAGGAGTGACTTAAAAGGCATTTTAAGATTTGGTTGATAAAAAACAACGAGAGGTGATCTTTTTCTGTGACATCATTTAATTTTCGATAGTCTATGCACATTCGACAACCCATAACAGTACGGGTTGGGATTAATTCATTATTTTCATTTTCTACCACTATTACGCCGCCTTTCTTTTAAACAACTTGTACTGAGCTAACCCAAGTACTATTCGAGAATTGGTAGATGATTCCCATATCTAAGAGTTTGATAACCTCAGCATTAATGACTTCTTTCATTTCGAGTTGAGCCGTCATTGAGGCTGGACTGTGTTACGAGAATTATCATCGAGGAAAATTTTGTGAGTGCAGAAGGAATGGTTAATCCCCTTAATATCCAAAATTTTCCACGCAATTGTGTGGCGGTGATTGCTTAAAACCTGAGTCAATTCAGAAATTTTTGAATCGCTCAGCTCGGATGAAATGATAACGGGCAGCTTAGATTTTTTTTGAAAAATAAATATTTAAGGTGAGGGGGAGTTGCTTCAACTCTAAGATGGGTGGTTCTTCATACGAAGTTTTTGATTTTTAGTTTTTCAATTTGCAGTTGCTCGGGTGATGTGGGGCGAGAAACTTCATCTAAATAGAAGGGTTCAGCTAGCTTGGAATCATCACTAGAAGAGGAGACTAAATCGGGAAGCAAATAAAACTCATTCTATTAACATTCTTGTAAGTAGAAACATGAATCATCATTTTCTAAGGTATTTTGCATAGAGGGATTTATGCTAAATGTACCTTCATCATCTCCAACCCGTAGGAGGAGCTTTCCGTTAATAACGTCGATAATCACACAGGAGGTGGCGAGGAAGGGGCGGCCAAGTATGAGGGGTACCTCAGCATCCTCTTCAATATCAAGAATTACAATGTCCACCGAAAAGATGAACTTATCAACCTTAACGAGCACATCCTCCACTATCCCTACTAGATATTTAATGATCGATCTGCGAGTTGGATACTCAATCTGGTAGGGCTAGGATTTCCTAAATCTATTTTTTAAATAACGAGAAAGGCATAAGATTTATACTAGCTCCAAAATCAGCTAAGGCGTATTTTACCAACGAATTGCCAAATAGACATGGGATGGAGAATCGTCCTGGTTCATTTTCTTTTTGGGGAAATTTGTTTAGTACAACTGCGGAGCATTATGCATTATGGGAAATATGTGAGATATCTTCAAGTTTCTTTTTATTGGAGAGTAACCCCTTGAGATATTTTGCATATTTAGGCATTTGAGAGATAGCCTCGCAGAACGGAACATTAATATGAATTTGTTTTAAAATTTCTACAAACTTTTTATAATTTTTCTCGGTGCACTTGCAGCTAAGCATAGATGGATATGGAATATTTGAACTAGAAGCGTGCGGATCTAGCGTAGAGGGAATATTTGAATATAAAATAAGAGGAGGAGGAGAGATAATTACCTTGGGTTAGTCCTTTTCCAAAGCTACCTCCTTTCCACTGCGGAGGGAAATCACATTAGCGCTTTCCCATGGATTCGATTATGTATTTCTCGGTAGAGTTACTTGTTGACGCTCGAAGAACATTTTGGCTAGCTGGCCCACTTGATTCTCTAAATCTTTGATCGATTCGGTGAGGTTCTGGATGTTCAATTCATTTGTAGCAACATATTTTGTGAAGACCTGTTCAAGTGCAGAGGGTTTTGCTGTTGTGGTGGGAAATTGGGTGGATTATAATTTAGAGGGCGATTTAGATTTTGAGACTGATTAAGATGTTGATTAAGATTTAAAGGGTGTTGAGCATTTCTTTAGTTGCTCAATGAGAAATTTGGATGATTCCTATAACCCACATTGTAGGTGTTGTTGTACGGAGTAGAGTTCGGGTTATAAGAAGGCCGAGGCAGATTTCCTATATAATTAACCTGCTCTTCGATTATAGCATTATTATCCCATGGAGGAGTGGTGGAGGAAGCAGACATCTACTCCACTTGCTTAGTTAAGCGCTCAATTTTTAAAGCTAAATTTGAAATGGCGTCTATTTCAAAAATACCGGCCGGCTTGTTAGGCCGTGCTTGGGGCATATTCCATTGATACGCATTCAGGTCAATTTACTCAAAAAGCTCTTGAGAAGTCTCTGGGGTCTTTTTATTTAATGTACCCCCGGAGGCTTCATCAATAATCTCCCTTGTTTGGAAATTAAAGCCATTATACAAGATTTGCACTTGTTTCCAATTTGGAAGTGCGTGGTGAGGGTATCTACGCAAAAAGCTCCTTGAAATGCTCCCATGTATCATAGAGATTCTTTGAGACGATTTGCATAAATGAGGCAATATCTGTATGCATTTTGGCGGTCTTTGTGGGCGGGAAATATTTAATAAGAAATTTTTCCGCCATATCGGCCCATGTAGTGATGGACTCCTTAGGAAGAGAGTTCAACCACTGCTTTGCCTTAAACCACAAAGAAAAATGAAAAAGACGTAATCGAATGGCGTCATCAGTGACACAAATGATTTTGAAAGTATTGCAAATTTCGAGAAAATTTGAGATATGAGAATTTGGATCTTTGTTCGGCAGACCATCGAAGGTCACCTATTGTTGCACCTTTTGTATGATGCAAGAATTGATCTCAAAGTTATTGTTCGCCACCGCGGGGCAGACAATTTATGACTATTTGCTTTATAGATTCGGTCGCGCATAGTAGGACATGGTCCTTTGCTGTGCCTCATTAGGATTGGGCGCATTAGGCTCCATTTTTTCTATGTTAGTGTCCCCGATCGAATCTTATAAAGCTAAATGTGTATACTGATCACGAGAACAGCAGCGGCGCAAAGGGGTGCGCTCGATCTATGGATCAAAAGGAATATTTGAGGAGTTACCTCGGGTCATACACTAGAAAGAGAGAATGGGAGAAAAGAGAAAAGAGAGAGAGAGAGTAATAAAATAAAATGAAAGAAAGAGAAAAACTTAATTATTAATATTTTCTTCTTCTTTTTAGGCAGATTAAGTTAGTCGTAGACTTCCTGAGGTATACAATGTGAAGAGTTCTCACCGGTACTAGGAGTTGTGTTGGGATGATACCCCAACCGTTCCTTTCCATGATTTAAAATAGACCATTAAGATTTTTTTATAAAACTAGAAAAAAGAAGAAAAAGAAAATAATAAAATTAATTGCTATCCTCTTTTCAAAATACCAACTCAAATCCCCAGCAATGACGCCAAAAACTTGATATTTACAATTGTGATTGTTTTGGAAAAAAGCAAAGCGATGGGATGTGTGATGATATTCCCTAAAACTATATTCAATGAAGGCAAGTGTACCTTATCGTCTATAGTATGTAATATTTTATAGATAAGAAGGTCGTATTCCTCGTGGTGTGTTGATTACTTCTACTTCAAGGAGGAAACTATCATCTTATCAATTAAATTTTTTTAGTATTTTACTTAACTAAAAAGAGAGACAATTTGCAAATTAAAGAAAGGTTTAGATAATAATTAAAAGGATTAGTGCTCAATCATAAATCACCTTGGCATGAGAATAATCAAAAAAGTTGAAATAAATCAAATTCCTTTTATGTAAACCACTTGATCGTACGAAACTTGAACAAGCCTCTCTCGAGGGAAATTCCTAACTATGTTTAGGAAAAATCAAATGAACTGTCATTCTATGATCGAATGCCTAAAACTTGCTTTACACTGTGAACCCCACTATAAGATTTGACTCCAATCATGAAGATTTACGTCATCCTCTCTCGAGGTATGCGTGCAACTCTTCTTACCCTTGAGTGATCAATTTATACTTTGAGCCTCTCAGCGAACTAAATATGAAAACCTAAGTGAAAATCATATATCGATAATATGGTCTCACTACATTAAAAATCAAGGCTAAATCAAAAGTGTTTATGTAACTTGAAAAAGAGAGCAAAAAGTTCATAATTTGATTATCTCATCCTCGGATCATCTCGATCGAGCACTAATGAGAGTTTAGTTAATCATGCTGTAGGGAAAAAAGAAAAACATGAAATATGATTGCATAATTTTTTTACTACAGTAGAGAGAAATTTTGAAAAGCAAAGTTAACACTTTTATTGAAAACAAAAGAGATTACAAACTTAAGAGAAGATTGCAGTACTAGAAAAAGAGAGATTACAAGCTTAAGGAATAATTGCATGAAAGAAATCTAGGATAACATTACCTGAAAAGAAGAGAGGAAGAGAACAAAAGGAATAAACATGAAAATAGCAACTAACAACTCTAGAAACACATCCCCCTATCCAAAATTGTAAACCCTGGACTCAAGGAGACCTCTGGAATTTATAGGAAAAAATTCAAGTTACACGCCCTCGGTCACGCCCATGACCGAGGGTGTGTAAATACTATTCTGCTCAGCTGGGACGGTGACGTGGGGCTTGCATGTGGAGCCACGGAATTCAGAGATTACACGCCCGTAACAAGTAGGTCACATCTGTGTACATGGGCGACTTCAATAAATGTAGCAACACATGCATGACTTGGAAGAAGAAGAATCTGCACGGAATATCCACATGGACACGACAGCGGCTGGGAGTTATCTTTTAAGATGACACACCCTTGGTCACGGGCGTGACCGAGAGCATGTAATTTAACATGGGAGTGGATTGCTTGGGATGAGATCAAATTGTGCAGCAACAACACTGGACTTGCATTAAGATTACACGCCCTAGGTCAAGGGCGTGACCGAGGGCGTGCCATGCAAATTTGACCCAAATTGTCCCAAAATTCAGCAAATAATTGAAATATGCTAAATATGATTCAATTTGTAGAAAAGAACTATTTATAAACTAAATTTGACATTAATAAGAAAAATGCTATTGAATAAATAACAAAATTTATACTACAAATTCATATAAAAACTACTTATCAGCAAGCCGAATATTTTCGGTAAGGGCGGACAGGAGCATTTTTACCATGCATTAGCTTTGGCTTTGGTTGTGCAGGCCGAATGTTTTCGGTAAGGGTGATCAGAAGCATTTTAACCGTCCCATGGATTGTGCTTTGGTTGTGCAGGATGAATGTGTTTGGTAAGGGAGGTCTGGATCAAGTTGATTGCTCCATGGCTTGTTCATTGGTTGTATAGGCCGATTTTTTTTTATACAGGCGGTCAGAAGCATTTTGACCGTGCCTTGGCTTGTGCTTTAGTTATGCAGGCTGAATGTTTTCAGTAAAGGCGGTCAGGAGCATTTTGACCACGCGTTGGCTTGTGCATTTGTTATGCATGCCAAATGTTTTTGTAAGGGCGGTCAGGAGCATTTTTACCACGCCTTGGCTTGTGCTTTGGATGTGAAGGATAAATGTTTTAGGTAAGGGTGTTCAAGAGCATTTTGGTCGTGCCTTGGCTTGCTCTTTGGTTATGCAGGCCGAATGTTTTCAGTAAGGTCATTCAGGAGCATTTTGACCATGCCTTGGCTTGTGCTTTGGTTGTGCATGTCGAATGTTTTTAGTAAGGGCGGTCACAAGAATTGTGACCGCGCTTGGCTTGTTCATTGGTTGGGCAAGCCGAATGTTTTCCGTAAGGGCAGTTAGGAACATTTTGACAATGCCTTGGCTTGTGCATTGGTTGTGGAGGCCAAGTGTTTTCAGTAAGGGTGGTCAGGAGCATTTTGATCATGCCTTTGGTTGTGCATGTCAAATGCTTTCGATAAGGGCAGTTAGGAGCATTTTGACCGCGCCTTGGCTTGTGCCTTGGTTGTGTAGGACGAATGTTTTGAGTAAGGGCGGTCAGGATTATCTTGATTGCGCCTTGGCTTGTGCTTTGGTTGTGCAGGCCGAATGTTTTGGTTAAGGGCAATTGGGAGCATTTTGACTGCGCCTTGGCTTGTGCATTGGTTGTGCAGGCCGAATGTTTTGGTAAGGGTGGTCAGGAGCATTTTGAGCGCGCTTTGGCTTGTGCATTTGTTGTGCAGGTCGAAGGTTTTTGTTAAGGGCGATCAGGAGCATTGTGACCACGCCTTAGCTTGTGCATTGGTTGTGGAGCCCAAATGTTTTCGGTAAGGGCGATTAGGAGCATTTTGACCGCGCCTTGGCTTGTGCATTGGTTATGGAGCCAAATTTTTTTAGTAATGGCCGTCAGGAGCATTTTGACAGCGCCTTGGCTTGTGTTTTTGTTGTACTGGCCAAATGTTTTTGGTAAGGGCGGTCTGGAGCGTTTTAGTTATGCCTTGGTGTATGGTTTGGTTATGCAGGCCGAATGTTTTTGGGAAGGGCAGTCAGGAGGATTTTGACTGAGCCTTGGCTTTTGCTTAGGTTGTGTATGCCGAAGGTTTTTGGTAAGGATGGTCAAGAGCATTTTGCCGCGCCTTGTCTTGTGCTTTTCTTGTGCATGCCAAATTTTTTGGCAAGGGAGGTCAGGAGCATTTTGATCATGGCATTGCTTGTGCATTGGTTGTACAGGCCCAATGTTTTTGGTATGGGCAGTCAGGAGCATTTTGACAGCGCCTTGGCTTGTGCTTTGGTTATGAAAGCTGAATTTTTTTTATAAGTGCGATTAGGTGCATTTTGACAGCACCTTGGCATGTCCTTTGGTTGTGCAGGCCGAATGTTTTTGGTATGGTAGCTCAGGAGCATTTTGACCGCGCCTTGGCTTGTGCTTTTGTTGTGTAGGCTGAATGTTTTCGGTAAGGGAGGCCAAATGCATTTCAACGATGTTGGAGCATGGTCTTCCACATCTCCTAGGTTTGAGAATAACAAATCCTATGTGTATTTGATCTTGTGTGTTTAAGTGTGTAGGAAAACAAGTCCACATGACTCAAGGATAACATAAGAAGGTTGCGCCAAAATTTAAAGCCAAAATTCCAACATGCCTGCTAGAGCCGACGCTAGCGCTAGCGCAGGCGCTAGCTCTGATTTGAGAAAATTTTGGAAACAGTTATAGAAGGTGCTAGCGACAGGCGATAACAGATAATGCAGGAGGTAGAAGCTAGCGCAGACGGTATCTAGTAGTGCAGGCGGTATCTAGTAGTGCAGGCGGTAGCGCAAATCATAAGAGGAAGTCGGCCAGCTTGCTTTAAATGAAGGATTCTCATGCGGAGAATATTGCCTAATCTGGGATAGCGTCGGCGGTAGCTATAGCGCAGGCGCTAGCTCCAAGGCTATAAAAAGGACAGCTTGGATCCGTCTTCTTCATCCTCTCCTACTCCCAAAATTCCAGAGTTTCATGCCACTTCATATAGAGGAAGGTTCAGAGACATACTCCCACAAATCCATGAAGGCTTAAGGAGATCCGTGGAGAAGATTTCAACATGCGTCATCATCGTGATGAAAGACAACATCAACTATGATCATACTATTTGGGTCTTCGTCTACTTCTCCAAGAGATCCATATAGGGAGTTTTTATATTGTTGTTATTAATTTCACATCTTTTCTGTCATCGTTTAGTGAACTCGCCTCGTGTTGGCGACTAGGTCTGGGTAGGACTTAGTGCAAAAATTCGCCTCGTGTTGGCGACTAGGTCTTGGGGGTGCTCGAGGCCATATCCGTAGAAGGATTGGCTAGAGCGGCTTGAGGTCGTATCCGGGGAAGGATCGGCTAAAGCCAACCGGTTCGTGGGGATACGAGTCGGTATATAAAACAAAAAGAGTCTTTCATATTTCGCCTTGATTTCTAGCATCATTGAAATCGAATTTTGTAATCAAATTTATTAATAATAATCATGTCTCTCTTTGTGTAAAAAATTGATTAGATCTTCATTTCTCTAAATTGTTTATTATCCTCTCTTTCATTATAAAATAATTTAGATCTTTATTTAAAATCACTATTTTGATCTCTTATTATTTCAAGTATTCCAAAATATAATATAAGTTTTTTAAAACCCTAATTCACCCCCCCCCCCCCTCTAAGGGCGCCTACAGATCCAACATGTGGTATCAGAGCGATTTTATTCCAATCGGCTTAACAACCGGGAATAATGGCGTCTCATGATCTCGCTTCTATTAGTGGGGTAAATTTTTATGAAGAAGAAAAATCTCTTAAACCACCTTTATTCGAAGGGAGAAATTATAAAGGGTGGAAATTTTTAATGGAAAAGTTTATTAAAAAATTTGATATCAATGCATGGGATATAACAATAGTTATACCAGCTGATGAATCAAATAAACAGGAACATTCATCTAAATGCAAAAGCTTTAAATAGAATTTTCTACACTTTATCTCAAGAAATTTCAAAATTAATATATTGTTTTTCTTGTGCCTAGCAAGTAAGGAAATTTCTTGAAGAAATGTATGATTCTCCATCAACATGTATGGAACAAATGCAAGAAGTAGAGAACATACAAGATTGAAAAAATGGTCAAGAAAGGTCCTCTCATGATGGATCAATGGAATGCACATCAAGTGGAAAAGAAGAAATCCCATCTTTGGAAGAGGAATACCAAATAGATGAAGATAACAAAGAAAATTCATGCTCATATCTCACAGCATCCAAAAGCACTATAAGGAAATCAAATCCTCTTATTGTTTGCAATTCTATTTTTACTTTACAATTGCTACAAATTACAAAGCGCAAAATTAAGAAATTAAAAAATGCGAATTGTAAATTGCGCTTAGAAAACTAAGGATTTAAAAGCAAAAGTTACAGTAGAATCAAATTTTGATTTATCTTGCTTTACCCATGTTACTTCAATTGAAAATACAAAACCTTGTTTTGATTGTAATGATATTAAATAAAAATTTATGGAACTTGAAAAAGAAATTATTTTTGTAAAAGAACATAATGAAAAATTATCTTTAGAAAATTCATCTTTAAAAAGTAATTGTGCTACGTGCCAAAATTATAAAATTGAAATCAAGGAGATGGACGAAACATTTCAGGAATTTAGAAATGACTATCAAAATCATATTGACTCTATTGTTTCCACTCTTAAAAATAGCACAATTGCTTATAATAAAGCTAGGAATAATCTAAAGATCAAGAATGATGAATTAAAATAAAAAATCAACTTGCTTATGAAAATTATAAATAAAAATTCACAATATCAAGAAATATCAAAAAGCAAGTTGAATATGAATATGAACATCTTAACTAAGTCTAATAATGGGAGTAAGAAACAGAAAGGATTTGTAAATCAAAATCAAAATCACCATTATTTATAAAATCATGTTTCTCCCAACTTAAAAGTAAAACTACACAAATTTCATATGAACGATACTTTCAATTATAATTTTCAAAATAAAGATAATCACAATGGAAATTTGATGCATAAGAATAACATTAAACCAAGGTTTGAATGGAGACCCAAAACTAAAACTGAAACATTAACTTCACATGAAAGGACCCATTCATCAATATCTACCCACAAACCTACATGTTATATTTGGGTGCCCAAAGGAACCACCACACTTGGTCTCCTTTGGATACCTTAATATCTTATTCATTAGGTATCACCAAATGCATGAAGTAGAATATTTTCAAAAAAGAAATATACAAATTTTCTACTTCATGATATGCTTTAATGTCTTTTTCTTTTTCTTTTTGTTTTCTTATTTTTTTAAGCTATCATGTTATGGTCATCTTATATATTATTGGAAATATGATCTTATCTCTTAAAACTTAATGAGTTTATAAATCAAATTGATCAATATTCAAAATCATATTTTGTTTTGATGACCTATCTATTTTTCTTATATTCATTGCCTATAAATATCTTATATTATCCATATCAATCAAACTCTAAATTTGTTATGAGATATTTATCTAAATTAATAAAATCATGAACTTCATTTTTTCTCTTTCAAAATTTTTGAGAGATGTCCATGGTTCATTAATCATTCTTAAACCTATTTGTATTCATGAACATCACTTCACATTAAATTCATTTAAATCATGCTTATTTGGCTTATTCGAACATGATATTTTGTGCTTAAATTTCCTTTCATTTTCAACATACATTATATTGATAAATATAAGCCTTAGAAAAACTAAAATAAAGATATAAGAAAATATATATCATGACATGGTCTTCTAATATAATATTTGAAATTTGACTTTGTCGCCTAAAGCCTAAATGAAGTTTGCAAATCAAATTAAATAAAAAGTAAAAGTTAGATTTTCATTTATAAATGATCAATCTATTATCACTAAATTCATGCATATCTGTTTTGTTCAATCATGTCTTCTTTGTTTGCAAATCCTAAATGTTAAGCTTAAATGGTTGTGAAAAACTCAAAAATTAAGGTTTAATGAATATGGAGCTTTTATGAATATGGAGCCCATGTTCTAAAATTTTAACTTCCGTAACTTTTTGCGATTTCTTCTCGTCTCTTCACTTCATTAGACAGGTCTTACATTGCACGAACATAATTAAGCAAAATTGGAAGTAAAATCAAAGAAAATCTAGGCTATATGATTAAAATAAGCACTCTTTGTGAGCTAACGCAGGCGCTAGGACCTAACCTCGGCGCTAGCTCAAGTGTCCGATTTTATGTAATTTTAAAATTCTGAAAAATCACTAAAAATATAATACCTTATGTGTACTACTCATTTTTGCATTTATGCCATTAATTAATTTTTGAAAAATAAAAAAAAAAACTGCAAAGCCAAAATTGCAAAAAATATTTTATTCTCTTCGATTCTTTGTTTACTTGTTTAATTTCTATTTCTATATGCAAAAATCAAATACAAAATATAAAACAAAGAATTATCAAAAATTATTTTTTTAACTTAAACTTTTCTATTTACATGTATCTTGCGAAAGTGAGATCTAGGCTATCATCCCATCACATCTCCTGGTACCGGGCGAACCCCTCACATGGTAGACCTCGGAAAGTCCAAGATCAATTTTAAGAGTTCAAACTTTAAATCAAAATTATTTTTCAAAATATCAAAAATACTGTATGGACTTTATTGTGAAAATCAAGCATGATTTAATCCATCATTTAGACCTTCTACAATGTTACAATTCATCTTTTCAAACTACTTTGAACATTGTCTTCATCATGCTTTGATATATCTACTCATATGTGCACCAATTGTCATGAAAAGGTTGTGTAGAACCAAGCTTAGCATGCCTCTAAGTATGAGTAAATGTTTTATGATTGATAATGATAGTTATTCACTCACTTATTTTGGCAAAGTCTACATGTGCTTTTAATCTAAGAATGCTTGCTTGTGTATTGTAATTGTACAACGAATTAAATTTGCACAAGTATCTTGCCTACACCACCTTTATTTGCACTCTTAATATTTAAGAAAACTGGTTGTCCTTTCAAATTACATTGGTTTGCAAAACAAGTATATTCGGAGAACTTTGTACAAAAAAAAATAATCATGAAATAATTTGACAAAGATAACTCCACCAAGCACTACTTGAACCTCCTGATATGTCTTAATAAGCGTTGTGAGGTTGAGCACCTTGGAATGAATAGTAAAGTGTCTTGTGCAAACCTTCATTTTTAAACCACTTATTCTTAAGTACACTGGATCACAAAAAATCAATACTGAAAAATAAAGTGTGTGATCCCCAAAGCACTACTTTGCACCTTGATAAGTATTAATGAGCATTGTGTGTCTAAAGCACCTTGGTTGTTGTACATTTTCTCTATGTGCATTGAAGTGTGTGGAAGTAAAATTATTTGAGTTTTATTGTGCACTTTACTCTACATATGTCTTGTATTTTTGATTAAATCATTTGTTTACTCTATTCAAAATACACTTATGTGCACATCATTATCTTCCATAACACTTCTTCTCATGATTATTAGATCCTAATTCTAAAATTCTATACTCTCATTATATATACAAATGCACTAGATAACCTAGTATGCTCTCTACAATGTTTTGCATGTTTTGAATTTGCGAATTAATATAACGTTGTAGTAATCTATTTTTGAAAATATTATTTCATGCTTGGTTAGTTTATTGTCAAACTTAAAGAGTTTAAATGCAAATTGATTTACAAAAACATCTTCATTTTTGGAATTTAACTTATATATCTTCTTATGAATCGTCATGTTTACAAAAAGATGTTTCTTGTATTTTTATAAGTCTTCCGTATCATCACCATGTATTTTTTACCTTGCGCTTTCATGCTTATATCAAAGTCTTAAATCTCAAAATTCTTTTTTCAACAAGTAGTAGACTTACTTTGTAGATTTTATATTGGTTACTCTAAACACGCATATCATTTTTTTTGCTAAAAACTCTGATTTAATAATGGAGTTCAAAATAGCTATGTGAGTTTTTCAAAAAAATCAAACAAAAATATAAATCCATTGGCTATGAAATTATAATTAGATTTAAAACGCTTAAATGTTTCCAATAATTATTATCCATGATTACATATCTCACCATAGTGGGGGCGTAGGGTTGTAGACATTAGATAACCTAACCTCTAAGTCATGTCTTGTCCTTAACCAGGGAGGGTTCCAGTGGGGCCTTGTGAGGCACTGGGGGGAAAGAGTGCTAGGTTGAGTATTTTCTAGTATTTGCATATGGGACTAACACCCCAACCTACGGCATGTATGCAGCTCCTCATGACCATCCGTCACTTAGTACGGGGCTAGGGTGTAGACATATTGTCTGGGTAGATTGGTTACTTGGAAATCATTACCTTTTTATGCTTAAAACTCTTATATAAAGGGGGAGAACTAACATGATAATATTGATTTCTTGGCAAATGTTATATTATGCTAAAAACTCTGATCTATTTCTATGAAAATATTTATGCTAAGTACTTTGATTTATTTCTATAAAATTTTTTTTATGCTTAAAACTCCTTATCATTTCATTTCCTCTAAAAAGCTCGATCATGCCTTATCTTATTATCAAAACTCCTTTTTTATGTCTCTTGCTTCTTTGCCCACTTTTGCTAATAACAAAAGGGGGAGAACTAACATGATAATTATTAATCACTATCAAATGAGAAAAACTAACATGTCTAATGATTAAGATTATAGCTTACATATTAGGGGAGCATTCACATAGGGGGAGCATGTATTTAGGGGGAGCAATTCTAAATAGCAAAATCGACAAATTATCCTAAGTCATCACTTTCACACACACATAAGTAGGTGTCATCATGCTTATATATTAACGCTCTGATTTATCATTAATGGATTTGTTATTATTAAAAGGGGGAGTTTGTTGTAACATGGTCTTCCGCATCTCCTAGGTTTGAGAATAATAAATCCTATGTGTATTTGATCTTGTGTGTTTAAGTGTACAGGAAAACAAGTCCACATGACTCAAGGATAACATAAGAAGGTTGCGCCAAAATTTGAAGCCAAAATTCTAACATGCCCGCTAGAGCCGGCGCTAGCGCTAGCGCAAGCGCTATCTATGATTTGAGAAAATTTCAGAAATAGTTATAGAAGGTGCTAGCGACAGGCGATAACACCTAACGTAGGCGGTAGCATCTAGCGCGGGCGGTATCTACTAGCGCAGGTGGTAGCGCAATACACAAGATGAAGGCGGCCGGCTTTCTTAAAATGAAGGATGCTCACGCGAAGAATATTGCCTAATCTGGAATAGCGCCGGCAGTAGCGATAGCGCAGGCGCTAGCTCCAAGGCTATAAAAAGGACCCCTTGGATCCGTCTTCTTCATCCTCTCCTACTCCCAAATTCGAGAGCTTCGTGCCACTTTATATTGAGGAAGGTTCAGAGAGATACTCTCATAAATCCATGAAGGCTTAAGGAGATCCGTGGAGAAGATTTCAACACGCCTCATCATCGTGACGAAAGAGCGCATCGACTACGATCATACTCTGCGGGTCTTCGTCTACTTCTCTAAGAGATCCATATAGGGAGTTTTTATATTGTTGCTATTTATTTCACATCTTTTCTGTAATTATTCAGTGAACTCGCCTCGTGTTGGCGACTAGGTCTTGGTAGGACTTAGGGAAGAAATTTGCCTCGTGTTGGCGACTAGGTCTAGGGTGTAGATCTAGGTGGTACTCGTGGCCATATCCGCAAAAGGATGGGCTAGAGCATCTTGAGGCCGTATCTGGGGAAGGATCGGATAAAGCCAACCGGTTCGTGGGGATACGAGTCGGTATAGAAAACAAAAAGAGTCTTTCATATTTCGCCTTGATTTCTAGCGTCATTGAAATCAAATTTTGTAATCAATTTTATTAATAATAATCATGTCTCTCTTTGTGTAATAAAATTGATTTGATTTTCATTTCTCTAAATTGATTATTATCCTCTCTTTCATTATAAAACAATTTAGATCTTTATTCAAAATTACTATTTTGATCTCTTATTATTTCAAGTATTCCAAAATATAATATAAGTTTTTTAAAACCCTTATTCACCCCCCCCCCCCCTCTAAGGGCACCTACAGATCCAACAAACGATGCCTTAGATTGTGCATTGGTTGTGCATGCCGAATGTTTTCGGTAAGTGCGGTTAGGAGAATTTTGATCACGCCTCGGCTTGTACGTTGATTGTGCAGGTTGAAATTTTTTGGTAAGGGCAGTCAGGAGAATTTTGACTGCACCTTGGCTTGTGCATTGGTTTTTTAGGCTGAATGTTTTCGGTAAGAGCGATCAGGATCATTTTGACCGCGCCTTGGCTTGTGCATTGGTTGTTGAGGTCGAATGTTTTCGGTAAGGGCGGTCAGGAGAATTTTGACCACGCCTTGGCTTGTGCTTTGGTTGTGCAGGACAAATGTTTTCGACAAAGGGCGGTCGGGAGCATTCTGAATGCGCCTTAGCTAGTGCTTTGGTTATGCAGGCCAAATGTTTTTAGTAAGGGTGGTCAGGAGCATTTTGACCACGCCTTGGCTTGTGCTTTGGTTGTGCAGGCTAAATATTTTTGTTAAGTGCGGTCAGGAGCATTTTGACTGTGCCTTGGCTTGTGCTTTGATGGCTCTTTCGTTTGTGCATTGTTTGTGCTGGCCGAATGTTTTTGGTAAGGGCAGTCATGAGCATTTTGGCAGTGTGCTTTCTTGTGCATTGGTTGTATAAGTTGAATGTTTTTGTGAAGGGGGGTGAGGAGAATTTTTACCGCGCTTGGCTAGTGCAGGCCGAATGTTTTTGGTAACGGCGATCATGAGCATTTTGACCGCGCCTTGGCTTGTACATTGGTTGTGCAGGCCAAATGTTTTCGGTAAGGGCGGTAAGGAGCATTTTGACTGTGCCTTGGCTTGTTCCTTGGTTGCGCAGGATGAATGTTTTCAGTAAGGGCGGTCAGGAGCTTTTTTGCTGCGATTTGGCTTGTCCTTTAGTTCTGCAGGACGAATGTTTTCGGTAAAGTCGGTTAGGAGGATTTTGATCTTGCCTTGGCTTGTACTTTGGTTGTGCAGGCCGAATGTTTTCGGTAAGGGCGGTCAGGAGCATTTTTACCGCACCTTGGCTTGTGCTTTGGATGTGCCGACCAAATATTTTTCGGTAAGGGTGGTCACCGACATTTAGACCTATCCCTTGGCTTGGGATTTGGTTGTGCAGGCCAAATGTTTTCGGTAAGGGCAGTCAGTAGCATTTTTACTGTGCCTTGGCTTGTGCATTGGATGTGCAGGACAAATGTTATCGGTAAGGGTGGTCAGGAGCATTTGGACTGCTCATTGTCTTGTGCTTTGGTTTTGCAGGCCGAATGTTTTGGGTAAGGGCGGTCAGAAGCATTTTGACAGCGCTTTGGCTTGTGCTTTGGTTGTGCAGGCCGAATATTTTCGGCAAGGGCAATCAGCAGTATTTTGACGGTGGCTTGGCTTGTGCTTTTATAGTGCAGGCCGAGTGTTTTTGGTAAGGGCGGTGAGGAGCATTTTGACTGCGCCTTAGCCTGTGCATTGGTTGCACATGCCAAATCTTTTTGGTAAGTGAGGTCAAAGACAGTTGACCACGCCTTAAGATATTTCAGGAATTCAAGAATTATCAAAATCAACATTTAGAAAAGAAATCGATTGCGGCTAGCAGTTTCAACCCTAATACCACAAACTTTCTGGGCATCAACAACTACTCGCTTAAATTACTTCAAGATTGATGCAGTCTTTGTCAAGGTGATTTCCTACTGTTAACAATCCAAAGCTTCGTTTGCTATTGGAAGCGAGTTACTAAGACTATAGATCGACTCATTTTTATTATTAATCATTCAAATCATCACAGTATGCAGTAAGAAGAAGAAATGAGGTAAAACCACTTTTTTCATTAAGTATTAAATGGTCTTTACATCATATAACTCATGCGGATAACTAAAAATAAACCAGGCCGTGAGCTTAGCAAATAGGAAAATTTTTACATGTTAAAATAAGTTCTAATCATCTTTCTTACGTTTCGTTTGCTACATGAACTTGTTCTTGATCCTCGGTGTTTAAGCCGTCTGGCGAATAGAAATCACTTGTCGACCCAGAGCTGGAAGATTCATCGTCAGCCTCTCTGCTTCCCAAGAATTCACTAACATCCTCTTCGCCGCTTTAACCTTTTTTATCCTTCTCCTCTTCTTGCACGAATATAACGATCTCTATTTGCTGACCGCCCTCTTTTTTTGCCTCTTCTTCCTCTTCTATATCTTCTTCTTCTTCCTTTTCTCCTTCCCCCACATTCCCTTTACCTTTAGACGCCCGATCTATTGCAGTTACCATCCCCGTGCTGGTTGGATAAAGGTCCATGATGGAGGTGTCCTCAAAGCCCTCTTTCACAACGCCAAGGACTCTGAATTGGTCAAGGCATCCTCAACAATGCCTTTTAGGTAAGGGAAGACCACACCCATGAAGGCATTATCATCAGGATAATAAATTTTCTACAACGAAAGAACTATCTGAAAACAACGGACTGAAAGCAGTAATCGCTAGATCTCCAGGTAATATCTTACTGTCATCTTTTCCCGAGCTCTCTTCCCGCCGCTGCTGCACCTCTTCTTGGAACAATAAATTGCTTTTAAGAAACCTGTCGAAGGCATCACCCATAAAGTGGCTTGTCACCAAGCTTCTCACATGGGTTTGCACGACCAAGCACGACAGGAGCACCACCAGAATCTCCCTCAGCTCCTTTAGGTTCTTCGTGCTAAACATGACCTCACTCGCCACGGCAGCATGACGGGTAATCTTCTTGCTCTTCCAAGAAGGAAGAGTGGTTGACAGTTGGATGAATTTCTTTCCAATGTGCCACTTCATGAGATGCTTGTCGCAGAGGTCTTTGCGAGAGCTTCCAACCCCAAGAAGGGGAATATAATCCTCAGAAGAGTCAGTGGCGCAGTCCCCAGTCTCCCCCGCACCTCAGCCAACCTTTCTCACCTTTCTCGCTCTGTAAGAACTGGCCCCCAGGGGTCTGCGGTCTGTTGGAGGGCACCTTCAAGCTAGCTGCAAAGATTTGATAAAAGATTAATATGCGGCTAAAGAGATTAACAATGGTATAGTCACAGGTAAAAACTTACTGTCCGCAGGGGTTATCCTTCCACTGAAGGGATTGACAGAATATATTGGAAGACGTCTAAATGTGCCTCCGCCAAGGAGTTGAGAATCTAAGCCTCGATTGCTTCCAGCTCACCTGACTTACAAGCTTTGTCCGCACGTCTTTGCGGATTGACAAACAGCAGACCAAGGCCTCCCTCAAAGATGAGGTACGATCCAGGTGCGAAATTTATTGGGTAAGTTCACAACCTTCATCCCAGTACATCCAAAGTACAGAATGCCTTTAGTGTTCTCTCTTTTCCTTTTAGCTTTGTCACAGACCGCACCACAAAGCTGCGGCGAAACAGGTTCATAGTGAATTTCATGCCTTCTAGTCCCATGTACGCAATAAAACTAAAGATAGTCGCGATCAAGTTTGGCGGCAACTGTCCAGGCACCACTCCATAATGATCAAAGATCTCAATCACCTCCCATATTACAAGGAATCTGAAGCCAAAATCAAATTGATCCATTGGGATTGCGATTAGATTCGACGAGGAAGTATTAATTATCTCATGTCGCTAGGGAAACCGCGTGACTACTTCAGACTCCTGCATGTGAGTTCTCACAAAAGCATCAAATTCTGCCTGGGAGACCCTAGCCTCCATGTGATCTACGACAAGGAAAGCAGAAGCCTCATTTACTCGCTCGGCCACCATAGTTCATAATCGCTCAAATTTGTGTTTTTAAAGCACAAACGATCTGTTTGTTGGATTTAAAAAAAGCCAGCGATATTTATAAGACTTTTAGATCTGCATTTAGCAATAAAAGCCACAAACTCATTCACTGGACCATTCAGCCTCAACTTTCCCTCAAGATTCAGGACAACACAGACATACTATCAAATTATCTCGTTGACCAGACTATGTGGCTTCAAAATTCATTTATAAGAAATCCTTTAAATAAGAATTGTATGCGTTTAAAGTTAATAACAACATAGTTTGCCAAGAAGCAAGAATCAACAAACCAGAAACAACTCAAAGACATGTCTGCGCGAATTGCAAGCATTAAGCAACATTATAATAAGCCACAACAGTTTAGGATCATAGGTAATACAGAAAAAATATTCATCAAACAATATCACCAAGGTATCCACAACAATAAAGTCATATTAGATCTAATAGAATTTGTTCACGATTAACATTCGCATTCAGGTGGATCTCTTCCTATACATGTAGTATCATCTCCTATTTGTAGGAGACTAGCATGCAAACTCGACAAGTGGTGGTGAGTCGCGTTAAGAGATCTGTGGACCCGGGAGGTGTCACAGTCCACTCAACTCATAGGAATCATGTGTTCCGTCGGCATCACCTATTCGCCTTGGCATTCTGTGGTAAGAGTAGAAGCTCCTCTTCTAGCCGGTTAATCCATCCGCCAATATTTTCCAAGATCGGCGGACAGGTTGCGGCATTTAGTCTTGTGTTATTTATTTTCCTTCTCTAGTTCTCTCGCATGGTAAGCAAGATCTTTCCTCTTTCAGATGAAGAGGCTAAGATTTTATCTGTTCATAAAGAGCCCTTTCCCTATCTTATTTTTCTCGCATTTCCTTCTCCAGGGAGACCTGAAGAACCTTCTCTCTCTCCATCATCTCGAGCATTTTCTTCACCAACATCTCCTTCAACAGTTGAATTTGCACGGACAATTCGGAGAAATAATCTGGAGCCTTGCTACTCGCAACCACGATTGGTAGCAAGGTGGTGGGAACGGTAATATTCGTTGTAGGTAGCCCTGGTTCGCTAGCATGTGCGGTAAGTAGTGGTCAGCATGGTTAGATTCCATTATTTATATAATAAAATGATGCAGCAATGACAAGTACTAGGGAAGGCAAAATTGCGAAGACGCGATTTCTCGCCTTCTCGCCTAACCGCCAAAGCACCAACACTATCATCATGGTCAGTTCTCTTTTGTTGCACTCTCCGAGAGCGCTTAACTCCTTGCTTCAAACCCTCAATTCATCATTTATTAAATATTTTTCCATGATTAGAAATTTTCATGGACTCTGGCTGCTCTGTCCGCGACTTGATCTTACTCATTACAAAGTCTCTCCCACCCGACGCTAGTCTGTTTTGGCCTTATCTTCAGCAGGCCGCCCGACCGGTTGACTGTTCGATTCACCTCCAGTGATCAACACGACCATTAAATCCGCAACCTTCTTCTTCAATGCCACTTCATTAACAACAACATAATCATTGAACTGTTCATCCAGAAGCATGTCACCTTTTCCAAGCTCATCAAATTATTTCAAGATCTCTCCGTTGGACAGACTAGTCAAGGAACCAGCGACTTGACCATCGAGAATGGCGGGAGGAGTCAAAAAGTGCACGGTGAGCCCTCTGAGTATTCTCTAGATGTGAGGGGGGGGGGGGGGGGGGGGGGGGGGGGGGTGGGAATAGAGTTTAGAAAAACTTTAACAAAATAAGTGCACAGAACAATAATAATCCTAATGACTATGCATTCAGAAATACCAATCAAGAATAAAATAAATACAGAGTAAAATAAAAATGGGACAACACAGAAAATTAGCACAACACAGATGAGACACAATCTATAATGGTTCCCCAAAGTATGGGAACTCCACTCGTCTACCACCTTGGTAGGAATACACTATCTAGTGACTAAGTCTTTTGATAAAGAGACTCTTATAAACACTGAGTCTTTTGATAAGGAGACTCTTAGAACCAAGGTCTGAGTCTTGTGTTAAGGAGACTCTTAGAACCAAGATAGATCTTTTGATAAGGATATCTTGTAGCACTGAATCATTTGAGACTCTTTACTCAATTTACAGAATGTGAAACAAAGAGTAAGAGTAGAGAAGAAGAAAGTCTTCTGATTTGAATCCTCTTTCAACAAATTTCTCTGAGGATTCTTGGCACTGCTAGTGGACTGGATCTTGTATATGATTAATCCTTTGTAAGAAGAAGAAAAGGATTGTTATGATTTTGTCCAGTGCTTTCAGCTTGTGGAAGTAGAGAGAAGAAACCAGTAGTAGAAGATCTATTTTTGTATTTCACTATATCTCTGCTTGTATGGTGGAAGAAGGAAGGAGAAGAAGCCCTGTTAAAATCTCTAAGACTATTACTCTTTTCTTCTCTTCCATTGTCTCCTTATTCTTCTGTCGAATCATGATAAATTCCTTTCCTCTTTTGTTATTTCCCTAGTAGGCATAACCAAGAAGAAGTATTGTTCTCCTTCCATTTCTGTAAGTAGCTCATCCAAACCTTTTTGAATAACATCCAAATATATCCTTATTGCATCTCTGGAATTCTTCTTTCCATTCTTGATTATGGACGACCCATTAGAATTCAAATAACTTCCATTTACTTCGACTTGAAGTCGAAGCTGCGTCGACTTCTAGGCAATGCAAAATTAACTCAACTGAATTTCTGCAATCTTTTGGACAGGTCTTTGACACCCTAATGTGAGTGTGACATCCTAGGACATCTAATGACCATATTACCCTCACTATACAACATGGGTAATGAATCCTAGATGATGAAATCACTTTTACATAATTTGTAGGATAAATCCATAGGAAGTTTTTTCCCAACAGAGTCTTCCGCATGGTCTCTGGGATTTCCTCTTTCTCACTTGCCCGGTGCTGGAGGATATCCACATTCATCTTAGATGAAAAGTTCTTACTTTTAAGTTTCTTCAGTTTCATTGACACCCTTTCCTCTGTGATCAACAGGGTAGTCCGCTTCTTTTTCTTCTTACCGGTCTTTGCGGCTTGCGTTGTGCTTGTAATATATTGTTACTTATTCGCATCGACAAGCGCTATTCTCTGCATCCTCTCTTGGATAGACTCCTCAGTGTCTGTAACAATGGGAATATATGAACTCACCTTCTAATCGCTATCAGTCTCCTCACCATTCTTGGGCGCAACCTTGGACTTTTTGGAAGCAATGCGGGCACTGTCCTGCCCTGGAGTTTTCAACGTGGTCTCTCTAGAAATGGTGGTGATGTCAGCATATGGGCTTACTACTTTAACCACAAAATTGGGTTTGGGATCTGCATTCACTTGTGGGCCTTCCACTACCTTTGGTGCATCTTCCATAGCCTCGTTCATGGCTACAACTGCATTTTCATTTATCTTTGATCCCTCCCGACCTCGCAGACTTTCGTGGTAGGCTTCTTCACAAAGGTTTTCTTCAAAGATGGTCGCGACCTGGACGGCCCCTAGTGAAGCACAATTCTAGACATTAGATTTTTGCCAAGTCCATCCATAGCGTGCTGAAGAATTTTAATCGCAAGTGGAAAGAAGGGACCAGTGGCAAGAAGATTTTTTTGAAGACTGCAGTGCCCCCGACATATTTATAGCCTATTTAGTATTAATGGCGGTCACGGTCTCGCGGGTAAAGCCTGTATTTCTGAAATTCCCAGAAATTTGGATATGTGTAGGGATCATGTTTACTCGAAATACCGTGACTATGTTTTTCCCAAAGGGCAGTAAGTGTGGTTAATCCTTACTCTAAGACTCATTATTTGCCAAGCCGCCTAGCTACAGAGGTTTAGGGAGTGCCGATCCACACTCAAAAATAACCGTCGGACCGCGCGGTTAAATGTTTTATTCTTTTATACGCACCACATGTATCATGTTACCGCTACTCGGATCTCTTGTACCCTGGGTAGCCGGTAATTTTAGCTCTGTCTATTTGGGCAAGTCCCCGAGCATATAAAATAGGGTTGAACATTACTTCTGAATAGTACTGGGACCATGGATGTCGAGCATTCGCCCGACCGCGTTAGGGCGAGGCTTAGGGTCTCCAGGATTGACTTCCTGAACTCGTCAGAATCACTCTTCTTGACATACTCACCAGAGAGTGGGGAGCCATTCATGTCAGACCCTTGCCCTTCGCTTATTGCCATGGGACTTACTCAGAATTTTTCAAACAAGCTATGATATACGCTCACTGCACCAAAAATGTTGAACCCGGAAACCACGGTTAAAGAGGAGTTTGGACGGATGTAGATTACCCTTACATCTCCTGAGTTAGAACACCAGGCCAGGCACACAGAGTAAAGAACCTCACTCACGAGGGTGAAAAACTAAAAACAAACCCCATGAGCTACAGCGAGGAGGACTCGCCACTAACCCGAAAGATCAAAAAAGAGAACTTCACCTCCCAAGCCAATGCTGAGATGGACACCCTGTAGGGCACTGGAGAGCATCAGACAATCGGCCCCAAAACCACAACAAACAGAGGGCTAGAGCTCTCCCAACTAGAAAAATCTTTTGAGAGAGGAGGACCAGAAGCTCTTCCTTTCAAAGGTGCCCTAGGAGGTCTATTTATAGTTTTCTGAAAATTGTCTGTGTATAGCTGAATCCCGTCTTTTGGTTTTACCAAGCACAAACAAAATTGGTCTACAAACTGCAAAATCCCACTATTTGGAAAGACTAAATGCCAGCCATAATTGGATTTCCTAGAAAAAAGCAGAACCCCTAGTGGCGAGTCCACACCACTTGAGGCGTGCTCACATGGAGGTGGTGAGTACCTGATTTGACTGGGTGCTCGCCACTCGCCCCAAACTGGGGACTGACAATTGCTACCAAGATTGCACTTGCCAATTCGACTAGACGTCTTGCCGCTCGGCTAGAGGTCTAGTTGAATGGCTAGATGTGAGTCAAGAGGATTTTGGCTAGACGTCGATTCGATCGGCTATAGGCGAGTAGAACGGCGAGACAAGATCGGTTAGAGGTGACTCGACTCGCTTAAGCTAACCACCTCATAACAACAATAATGTTAGTGGTAGGCGAGTCTGGCCCCTTCTTCCTACTGGCCTTGCTGGATCCACTCGGCAATCCCGGGGTTGTACACAATCTCCAAATTTTGCAAGTTTGCCTCAAGATCGGATAGATAGTTCAACCTTGATTGTTTGATGAGTGCCTTGATTTTGGAGAGAATCTTTTGGTGGGTCCCACCAGGGGTTATATATACCCAGGGGAGAGTCCATCTAATGGACCTCCACCCACCTCCTCCCCTCGCTTTTCATCGGCTGATCACCATTATGCTGCTTTCCAAGGAAATCCTAGCTCGCTTTGCTGCCCTTAAGGAAAAGAACGAGGCGGCTTCTTCTGGGCTGCTAGCCATCATCTCTGAGCACTGCTCGCGCACGCCACTGAGGTAAGTAGGAAAAAGGGTCACCAAGCATGTGTGGTGTGAGACTCAAGGATGGGAGGCGACTTCGTCAGGACTACAACAACAATTCGGGTTCAGCCTTGGCTTTGAGGCATCCGATCAGGTGTGATTCTCCCTCCTTGATCTTGCTTACAAACTTTTTTATAACATTTGTTTCAAAACCTCAGACCTCGCAGCCCCACCCACTGTCATGGAGCGAGCACTCGGTCGAACCCTGATAACCACCTTCAGATTCTCGGTATGGGACCATTTCTCTTCTCATACTAGACTCGAGCTTTATGAATAAATAACCACGCGTTCACTTTTTTGATGTTCCCACATAAATCGTTCTTGCACCCCACCCCCCCGGCAGTTGAGGTCGATTTCTTGCGACCTGGCTGATGAACTCGCCAACACCGCCATCGCCCTGTTGAGCAATGCTCCTGGCCCCGCCGTGGTCACCGTATTGCAGGGTCCCACCGAGCCTCTGCTGCGAGTGGGTTCAGGAAAGTCCTTGGTGCTTCCCACCTCCAATGCTTTGGCTGAATGCCGAGGTTGCCCCTGAGCCATTGAGGCGATCCCTCACCCCATTGCGAGGAGAAGGGTATTGGGACTTCGCATGGTAAGGGACTGTATTTGCCCCTTCCTTTCTTAGCTTTTAATTTCCTACTAACATTTTTCCTCCACTCTCAAATCCTGACATCTTGATTCCTGACGAGCCGGATGATACAGGAAACTTCTCGGCGTCGTCTTCCCATTCCATGAGAGGCGAGTACTTGGGCGACCCCTCCGATGTTGTTGAGATGTAAAACTGAATGACAACGGTGCTGCAAAAATATGGGCACATGTATTATGAGTTCCAGGAGGAGAGGACTTCGGCCTAGTATGACCCCTTTCCTCGCATCCTTGTCTTGGAGCTGTGAATGGATGCCTTGGAGGGGGACTTCATCTTGCTCATGAAAGAGATGTAGTAGAACACTGGGGGGAGGGGCAACACAGTGCTAACGGAGAGTCACCTCAAGCAACTGGAAGACTTTACATGGTCGATTCGGCAAGAAAGAGTTGCGGTTCGCGAGTCTGCCTACGCCAGGCGATGCCCAGGTATGCGGACACTAGTTCAGGGTTTTTGGAGGTGGCACCCCTTATGATCCAGCTCGCATTTTTCTTTTTTCCTTGAAAATTTTATTATTTTCTTCTACTTTCTCGCAATAAACAATGTACTATTATTTCCTACTACTCTTAACCTCGCCTCACGGGGATTTGTACATTCCTTTGATATGACTAACATGTTTTGTTTTATTGCTCTACTTTTTTTTATGCCTGGTCCTGTGGTAGGGGTATTTTTGCTTGCTTTTTAGGGGCGAGCCGATGAGACTTCGCGTATAAGCATGGGTGAGTGGGCTGGGAGCGAGTGGGTCACGTCAACAGTCACAACGCCCCCTATTTTATTTCAATAAATAACCCCCCCCCCCATTTTCTTTTATACTTACCGCATTAACTGCATCCCCCACCATTTCTCTCTTTTCTTGCAGACGCCTCTTCAACTCGTCAACCCTATTCACGATGGTCAGAGATGCTGATTTTGCTGATGGGCGAGGAAACTTTTTTCCAACTTTGATGATCACTGCTTCTCCAAAGGGAATGTGTCGGATGAGGATCATCTCGAATTCGAGGCCACCCTCATCCTAGAGGAATATTTTGTTTGCTGCACAAGGGAAGGTGAGGCTGAAGTATCTAGTTGCCTACCTAAATCACCTAGAGGGGGGTAAATAGGTGATCTCTATGTCTTTTGCGGAATTAAAAATTAAACGTAAAGCACAACACACAAAATAGATCACAACCACATATAACACCAGGAATTTATAGTGGTTCCCCGTACTTGGGTACTCCACTGCCGGCCTCGCCAATCTAGCACCACAGCTAGACTTGACTACTCACTAAATCTCGGATCAGAATGATCCTACAAACTCGGAGTCAAACTCCTACAATCTCAGAGAGAACCTCTCTTACAACTCGGAGAAAAACTTCTCCTACAACTCGGAGAACAACCTCTCTTACAGCTCGGAGATAACAACTCCTACAATAGATGATAAAAGGTTTTGAACAATAAGATACCAGATCTGAATAACAGAGGCGTTTTCTTCCTTCTTCTTGAATGGCTTTTGAGAACGATGAGGAAGAATAACGATCCTTCAAATCTGTCTTTGGCAATCCGAAACGATCCAATAGAGGTTGTAGAATCAGAACACGCATCGATCGAATCCTTCTTTGATAGAAATTCGCAACTCCAATGAGTAGATCGATCTTCAATCGTAGGCGACAGCGAGGCAGCGCTTTTCTCGTTCTTTTAGATCAGGAAAGAAAATTAGGGTTTTAGAACGATTCGAAAAACTTGTTGAAATAACCCAAGAGCGATCCTAT
The DNA here is from genome assembly GCA_033032865.1 of Dactylorhiza incarnata. Taxonomy (NCBI): domain Eukaryota; kingdom Viridiplantae; phylum Streptophyta; class Magnoliopsida; order Asparagales; family Orchidaceae; genus Dactylorhiza; species Dactylorhiza incarnata. The sequence continues at coordinate 620,826 of JAWHQI010000330.1, read as the reverse complement.
ATATAGAGGGCAATGATTAAGGGTTAAATCGACCTTAAACGCACTCAATATAGCCGTTAGGATCGGGAAGGAGCGTTTACGAACCGTCAAGAACAGAGGAAACAAATTAGAAAATAACGGACAGAATTCTCGAGACATAAGGGATCTCTCGAGAACTAACGGATCTCTCGAGATATGAAACAAAGAGAGCAAGAAAGGGATGTCTCGAGAACTCGATGATCTCTCGAGACATTACAAAGAATTCGGTCTTAAGGACTCTCGAGACAAGCTTGATCTCTCGAGTCATCAAGAACAGAAATACCGAGATCAAAAGAACTTGCTTCTCGAGACATGCCAGAACTCTCGAGACAAGTCTGATCTCTCGAGACATATCCTTAGAGAAATTGTTTTCAAAAATTTTCTTTTCTTCTCTTGAACACTTGCTGCAACCGCACTCCAAAGTCTTCAATAGTCTTGAAAATGAAGTGTACCCCAATAGAGAGATCACACATGAGTCATCACCATGTTTCATATAATGAGGAATTACATTGTATGAAACTGTGTTTGCAGACCCATTGTGACCTGACATTGATTTACACTTAGCAATGATAATCTGCAAGACAATACTAGAAAAGCATATCAAATACAAAAGCAATTCAATCTTAGTTTAAGGGTGACTTCTCACAAATCAAGGTAATTGTGAATACAATTTCCAACAATCTCCCCCTATTTGTAGAAGTCAGAACCCTATACACTAAGTTGAATTACAGCAATATAGAATAAATATGCTACACTACACAATGATATGAAAATGAACAAGTAGAGAACATCAAATCAACAATTATATATATATGTCTAAATTGAATTGTTAAGAGGACTTGATGTTCACAAAATCAGAACCAAAACAAAATATGTCTTGTCAGCATCAGCAATATCCTTCAAGACCTCCTTTTCCTCTTTTCTTCTTGTCTGGAGAAATAAGCATAAGGCTTGGGATGGTAAAACGGAGGTGGATCCGGAGCATCAGAATTATTAAAACCAAATGCCCTAAAATGGATTCTTCTCTTCCTTTGAGCTATCTCATGTTTTTCCCATTCAAGTGAGCTGTAGCATTCAGATCTATTCATTTTGCCTTCATGGACTAACTTATAGGATTCAAGAATTATGTCTTTTGAGACTGGGCTCCAGATTTCTGGTAGAACCTTCTCAACCTGAGCTTTGCTAAGACCTGCAGAGCTAGAACTCGGAACAGATCTACTCGCAGAGGGACCTTCACCATGTTTTCTTTTTCTTTTGGTCCCAGCCCTATCTGATTGATCTTCAACTATAGGAGCCTTCCCAAGTAGTTCTTCTGGCCTTGGAGAAAACTGAGGAACAGGAACATCTGGATCAATTTCTAACTCAGGAAAAATCTGATTATGAAGCCACGTTGCTGTTTTGAAGGAATAAGCATTAATATCAGCAATTTGCTTCTGCACCCTGGAAGAGAACTGATCAAACTGTGATTTCCATGAGCTTTGAATAGCTGACACAGAGCTTTCCACTAAATCTGTCATTCTTTCCATTATAATGTCCTCCCCCTTTCTGACTTCTACAGATAGGGTTTGGAGAGTATCATCTTTGAAATTTCCGACTTCATCAACAATCCTGAATGTATTTGCTTCAGCCTTGTCAGACAATGAGTCTTGAAGCTTTGTCATTGTAATAGTCTGAGCCAACACTGTGCCTACACCTTCAGTTGAATGTTCAATTTGCTTGCTCCCTAGGCTCATCAATTCAGAGAGATTTTCATAATTTGATTTGATTTTAGCTAACTCCCTACCAAGATCACTTTCAACTGAGGCAATCTTCTTGTGAACTGTTGTCAAAGAGTTCTCAAACTGTTCACTCTGCTTCTTGAACATAGCTTCAATCTTTCCCAGAAGAGAATCTGCATCAAGGATTGGAGGGGAAGGATGAGAAGAAGGAAGAGTAACAGCAGGGGCAGCAACATCATCTTCTTCACAACCTAGCTCATCAGGGAGCTCTTCAATCTCAAGAGAGTGAACCACATCATCTTCTTCACAACCTAGCTCATCTGGAGCATTCTTGGTTATATCTAACTCTGACTCCCCCTCAACATGTACTAGGGGAGGTGATAATTCATGAACGGAATCATCATCATCGTCTTCAAAAACAAAATCTGCACCAGACCCTGCCTGTTGGCCACTGGGACTGTGCACTTCAGATACTTCTTGTTGCAAATCCTTCTGAACATCTGAAACTCTGTCATCTGCCAAAGAAGTGTCTGCTTCAAGAACTGAGGGAGAAGAGGGGATGAACACATCCTTGTCAGAAGAAGGTATGTTCTCCTTAGCTGGAAAATCTGACACTATGACATCTGCTTGTACTGATGGAGAAGGAGGAGGTGATGGAACTGAATCTGGTAGAGGTGAAGATGGATCTGGCTGTGTCACTGATGAAATGAACTCTGTTGGAACTGATGAAGGTTGACCTTTAGCTTTGGAACGAATTGGCAGCTTGGCACGACTTGAAGCTTTAGAATGAATCCGTGAAGGAAGTGGAAATGATGTTACTTTAGATACCTGACCTTCAGAAGATGGAACTGGAATTTCTGCTTCACTTACAACTACAGATTTATGAATCTCCCCCTCAGAAGTAGCACTAGCCTCTCCCAGCTTCTTGATTCGAATGTCCCATCTCTGCATGGAGATGACATCGATCTTCTTAAGGTGATGGATAACTGCACCTTTGGACATGTCAAAAATAGTAGGATTAAACTGATTCAGGAACAATGAGATGATCCGGGCAAAGTTTGGAGAATTAATGCAAGCCTTGATATTTGAGAATAAGATTGAGGCCCAATCTCTCTGTTTTCCTGACACAATTCCAATCACCAACTGAAATATTTCTTCAGACACATGTCCTCGTGTGCCTGTCCTGCAGAAAAGAACCTTGGAAACAATGTCCACTAAAAGCTTGCCAGCATCGTTCATCTTGTGCCTCTTTACTGCAGCAAAATCTGAATCAAGACCACAGTACCTTGCTGTTCTCAACCAGTCAATTTCATTCAGCTCTGCTTCAGCTTCTATTTCAGACAACTGCAAATACTTAGCAAGAGTCTTTGGAGAGACTTTGATTTTGATACCCTTAACAAATGAAATCAACATCCTTCCTTCCTTAATAGGCTTCATATTTATAAAGAACTCTTCAACCTCATCAAACAGCACCCGGCAAGGATGCTCAAGAACGAAAGTAAGACCGGCGGCATCAAGCAAACAAAATAGGTTCTTGAAGTCATCGGATAAACTGGCGATACCTGAGCGAACGACCTCATTCCCGACGCCAATCTTTGGATGAGGAGTAGGAGCCATTAATGCGAGAGAGAGAGAGAGAATTGTCGAACGAGAATGATGAAGCACCGAGAACCACTGAGAACCACCGAAGCACAGAGACCTGTTGCAGACTGTCGCCGCTCGAGAGAAAGTCGAAAGGTTGGGGAAGTCTCGAAAAAGGATTTCGTGAACATCAAGGTCTCGATTTCTTATATATATATATAATTTTGATTTGACGTTAAAGTGTCATTTTGTAGAAAATTAGACGAATGAACAGCGCGTACCTGACGTTTGGAGTTCTTTAAAATACCTATGTCTCGAGACATCGATTATGTCTCGAGAACTCAGGAAATTCAGCGCGGTATTTCCTTCCCAGATGTCTCGAGTGATAACCCGTGTCTCGAGACATCTGCCTATCTCGAAATTTTCAGCTTGTCTCGAGAAATCCAGCCAGGTCCCGAGACATGACTTGTCAATAACTTCTTGTTCGTCATGGTTTTGGTTGACTTGATCATTACTCCATGTTGAGCATTCCAAGTTCCGTCTTGAAGAAAGAGAACTTAGCCTCATCCAGAGGCTTCGTGAAAATGTCTGGAACTTGCTTATCCGTGGGAACATAACTCAGATTTATTTCACCCATCTCCACATGCTCCCGGATAAAGTGATATCGTAGCTCGATGTGCTTTGTCCGACTGTGAGAGACTGGATTATTTGCGATAGCAATTGCACTGGAAGAGTCGCAAAACATAGGAATGTCTTTGATCTTCATGTTGTAGTCTTGAAGTTGATTCTTTATCCATAGAAGTTGTGCGCAACAACTGCCAGCAGAAATGTATTCCGACTCGGCGGTTGATATTGCAACACAATTCTGCTTCTTGCTACTCCAGGAAATAAGTCTCCTTCCGAGGAATTGGCACGTCCCGGAAGTGCTTTTTCTGTCGTCTTTGCTACCTGCAAAGTCTGCATCTGAAAAACCAATTAGTTCGCTATCATTACTTCTTGGGTACCATAAGCCAAGATTTGGTGTGCCTTTAAGGTATCTCAAAATCCGCTTTGCGGCAGTATAGTGGGATTCCTTAGAGTTCACCTGATATCTAGCACATACACATGTAGAGAACATTATATCAGGTCTACTGGCAGTAAGGTAGAGCAAAGAGCCAATTATGCTTCTGTACTTGGTTTCATCAAAAGGTTTCCCTTTCTCATCCTTGTCCAGAGACGTAGCTGAGCTCATTGGAGTCCTCATAGTGGTTGCATTCTCCATTCCAAATTTCTTAATCAACTCCTTAGTGAACTTTGTCTGAGAAATGAAGATTCCATCTTCAGACTGTTTCACTTGAAGTCCTAAGAAATATTTCAGCTCACCCATACTGCTCATTTCAAATTTCCCTTGCATAAGTTTAGAAAACTTTTTGCAGAGGTTATTGTCCGTAGAGCCAAATATGATGTCATCGACATAGATTTGCACTAGCAAAATCTTGCCTTTTACTTCCCTAAGAAATAATGTTTTGTCTATCTTTCCTCTTGTGAACTTGTTCTCAAGAAGAAAGTTAGATAGCGTCTCATACCAAGCTCGAGGAGCTTGTTTCAAACCATATAAAGCTTTTTGTAATAAATAAACATGATTGGGATGATCAGGATTAACAAAACCTGGGGGTTGTTCAATGTATACTTCCTCTTTAATGTCTCCGTTTAGGAAAGCGGACTTGACATCCATTTGATATACGGTGAAACCCTTGAAAGCAGCATAAGCAAGGAAGAGTCTTATCGCTTCGAGCCTTGCTACTGGAGCGTACGTCTGATCGAAGTCGATACCTTCCTCTTGTCTGTATCCTTTAGCTACAAGTCTGGCTTTGTTCTTTATGATTGTTCCTTCTTCATCCAGCTTGTTTCTATACACCCACTTTGTTCCAATGACATTTTTGTCTTTGGGTTTTGGAACAAGTGTCCATACCTTACAGCGTTTGAATTGATTTAATTCTTCTTCCATAGCAATTATCCAAGATGGATCTTCATTTGCCTCTTGGAATTTCTTTGGTTCGACCTGCGAAAGAAAACTCAAATGCATATTCTCGTTAATGGTACCTCGTCTTGTTCTTATTCCTTCATGAGGATCTCCTATGATCTGATCAACTGGATGATCCCTCATGTGTCGTAGCCCGAGGTTCCTTGCATGATTTGGACCAATAGGAGTTTCTTCTACTGTTGGAGTATCTTCCTCCACTTGGATTGGCTCCTCATCAGGATGATCTTCTTCATAGGTAGTTATTGGGGGAATCTTGATGAAGTGTTGAGAATTTTCTTCAACTGGCTGATCCAAGCTTAAGTCCTGCAGCTTTGAATCTGTGTCTACAGAAGAAATGCTAGAGGAGCTGCCTTGTAGCATGCTCATCTCATCAAATACAACATTAATAGATTCTTCTACCACTAGGATTTTCTTGTTAAAAACTCTATATGCCCTACTATGGCTACTATAACCTACAAAAATACCTTCAAAGCTCTTTTCACTAAACTTAGTTTTGTAATGCTTTCCATTGTTTAGCACAAAGCATTTACTACCAAAGATTCGAAAATAAGAAATGGCCGGTTTCTTGCCCTTTAAAAGTTCATAAGGAGTCTTTTCATGGTTTTTGTTTATGAGTGCTCTGTTTTGCACATGGCATGCAGTATTGACAGCTTCAGCCCAGAAATATTCAGGTAGTGAAGAGTCACTCAACATGGTTCTGCAAGCCTCAATAAGTGTTCTATTCTTTCTCTCAGCTACTCCATTTTGTTGTGGAGTTCGAGGAGAGGAAAACTCATGAAAGATACTAAGGCTTTCACAGAATTCTGTCATGGCTCCAGATTCAAATTCTGTACCATGGTCACTTCTGATTTTGACCACCGAACAGTTAAATTCATTCTGGACTTGCCTGACAAAACTAGTGAAAGTGTCAAAGGTATCTGACTTGTGTTTCAGAAAGAATACCCAGGCAAAACGAGAGTAATCATCTACAATAACCAATGTGTAAGATTTTCTTCCTAAACTCCTAATTTGCAAAGGACCAAACAAATCCATATGAAGCAGGTATAAACACCTGGTTGAATTTTTGCCAATAATGCTCTTAAAGGTAGCCCTTGTTTGCTTGCCTTTTACACATGCATGACAAGGTCTATCTTTAACGCACTTAACATCTGGTGCATCGCGCACTAAGTTTTGAGAAAACAATTTATTAATAGTTTTGAGATTTATATGTGCTAATCTCTTATGCCATTGGTCAACAAGAGATGCACTATCTTTAGCTAAGAGACACACAGGAGTAGAAGATGATATACAAAGAAAATTTAAACAAAATATGTTTCTACAGCGAATGCCTGATAAATTCGTTTCATGATTTTCAGCCGACTTTATCAAAAACTTATCTTTATGAAAATCAACAATGTATCCTTTATCACAAAGTTGACTTATGCTTATCAGATTATGTTGTAATCCTTCCACATAAGCTACATCGGAAAACGATACATTACCATTAGAAATCATACCATAGCCTTTAGTTATTCCTCTGTCTGAACCGCCAAAAATAACTTTTGGACCGTTCGCAACTGGAATGTAGTTTTGCAAAAGGCTTCTTGTCCCGGTCATATGCCGAGAGCATCCACTGTCCAAGTACCAGATAGGATTTTTATTGGCCTTTGGACATACCTGCAAAAACAGATTATTCTGCCTTAGGAGCCCAAACAGATTTGGGTCCTTGGTCCCTTGTCAGTTGAGCACCACGATGAATGTTAACATTGCGAGTGGTCTGCCTTGCAACGTTCACTTGTGGTCTCCTAGTATACGTTGTGTTGAACCAACAATCAACGGCAAAGTGACTTTCAGATGTTCATTTGCAGTTCATGAGACAACAGCTTCCCGAATAGATTTTGAGGTTCTAGACTTGGCAGTTTTCCAAACTCTCTAATAGCAACAATATTGCTATCCCAGTCTTTCGTTAGGGAACGCAAGAATTTGTCATTTAGTTCACCGTTTGTGAACTCCCTGTCGTAGTTCCTCAAACCATTGACTATCTTGAAGAATCTTTCGTACGCATCAGCAATGCACTCCTTCTTATTCTGCTTAAACGCCTCGTACTCTTGATTAAGTAGAGACCTTCTATCTTCTCTTACCTCGTCAGTACCTTCCATTAGAACAATTAAGGATGTCCATATCTCTTTGGCTGATTTGCAGTGGATTAAGTTTTGCAACATGGAATCGTCCACTGCACTTGCAATTATGTTCTTAGCCTTCTTGTCAAGAGCAACAAGAGCTATCTCATCCTTATTCAAATCCATCATTTTCTTAGGTATCTGAACAGTAGGATTTGTTGACGAAACGGTCATTGGCACATGGGGACCTTCTTCCACGACTTGGAAGATTCTGGGATCTGCAGCTTCCATATAAAAACGGACTCTTTCCTTCCACATAGGAAAGTTGGCCTTAGTGCAGATGGGCAGTTTCAGAGAGGATTCCTTGACTCTATCCATGGCTTGCTAGCAACTAGAAGGATGGACCCTGTTCAAGGTGTTAACCTAGCAACGAACAACGTCCCTCTGATACCAATTGAAGTATCTAGTTGCCTACCTAAATCACCTAGAGGGGGGTGAATAGGTGATCTCTACGTCTTTTGCGGAATTAAAAATTAAACGTAAAGCACAGCACACAAAATAGATCACAGCCACAGATAACACTAGGAATTTATAGTGGTTCCCCGTACTTGGGTACTCCACTGCCGGCCTCGCCAATCTAGCACCACAGCTAGACTTGACTACTCACTAAATCTCGGATCAGAATGATCCTACAAACTCGGAGTCAAACTCCTACAATCTCAGAGAGAACCTCTCTTACAACTCGGAGAAAAACTTCTCCTACAACTCGGAGAACAACCTCTCTTACAGCTCGGAGATAACAACTCCTACAATAGATGATAAAAGGTTTTGAACAATAAGATACCAGATCTGAATAACAGAGGCGTTTTCTTCCTTCTTCTTGAATGGCTTTTGAGAACGATGAGGAAGAATAACGATCCTTCAAATCTGTCTTTGGCAATCCGAAACGATCCAATAGAGGTTGTAGAATCAGAACACGCATCGATCGAATCCTTCTTTGATAGAAATTCGCAACTCCAATGAGTAGATCGATCTTCAATCGTAGGCGACAGCGAGGCGGCGCTTTTCTCGTTCTTTTAGATCAGGAAAGAAAATTAGGGTTTTAGAACGATTCGAAAAACTTGTTGAAATAACCCAAGAGCGATCCTATATATAGAGGGCAATGATTAAGGGTTAAATCGACCTTAAACGCACTCAATATAGCCGTTAGGATCGTGAAGGAGCGTTTACGAACCGTCAAGAACAGAGGAAACAAATTAGAAAATAACGGACAGAATTCTCGAGACATAAGGGATCTCTCGAGAACTAACGGATCTCTCGAGATATGAAACAAAGAGAGCAAGAAAGGGATGTCTCGAGAACTCGATGATCTCTCGAGACATTACAAAGATTTCGGTCTTAAGGACTCTCGAGACAAGCTTGATCTCTCGAGTAATCAAGAACAGAAATACCGAGATCAAAAGAACTTGCTTCTCGAGACATGCAAGAACTCTCGAGACATATCCTTAGAGAAATTGTTTTCAAAAATTTTCTTTTCTTCTCTTGAACACTTGCTGCAACCGCACTCCAAAGTCTTCAATAGTCTTGAAAATGAAGTGTACCCCAATAGAGAGATCACACATGAGTCATCACCATGTTTCATATAATGAGGAATTACATTGTATGAAACTGTGTTTGCAGACCCATTGTGACCTGACATTGATTTACACTTAGCAATGATAATCTGCAAGACAATACTAGAAAAACATATCAAATACAAAAACAATTCAATCTTAGTTTAAGGGTGACTTCTCACAAATCAAGGTAATTGTGAATACAATTTCCAACAGAGGCCATCAACACATTTCTTCCAGACGAGCTCGCCTTCCCCCTCTCACACTTCGATGTTAGGATCCGCCTCCCCTTGTGTCTAGAGATAAAGCAATTCTTCCAATACTTCAGGATGGTGCCTATGCAGATCAACACGAATGCGATAGCCATGCTAATTATATTCATGTGCTATCAGCACGAGAAGAGAATTGAGTTCAAGCTCACCGTATTTCGCAAATTATTCATCTACCAGGCGACCCAAGATGGAGTCACCTATCTGATTGGCTCGCAACTCAAGGTCTGTGAGGCCTCCAACAAAGTCCACCACTGGAATGACATGTTCCTCTTTGTTATGGGAGATTTTGGCAACATCCTGTACTCGTCATTCCAAAAGAGTGAGTCGGTATACCGTGTCCCCCCGCGTGGACGGCGAGGCGGCAAAGTTTTACAAGTCCTTCCATGGAAATAACTTTGAGGTCACTTGCCTGCGGCGTCGCCTCGAATCGCTCCCCCCTGTATTGCAGGGGGAAGGTATGCTTCTACTCGCATAACCTCGCTACTTCTTTAACTCGCTCCCTTTAAGGTATTTTTCTTGTTTTTCTCATGCTGCAGGAGAGTGCCAAATGCCTGTGAACCAACCTCATGTATGTGGTACAAGGCTAACCTCTCCACTAAACCTCGTGAAGGCTGTCGCGGAAGCCAACACCACCGATCTGGGGAGGGCCGCGTCTAGCAGCAGCAAGGGAAAGAGGCCCGTGGTGGAACTTGACTCCTCCCCTCCTATCGACTCGCGTAAGAGACTAAAGAAGACCATGGTGACGAAGATGGCTGCAACGCCGAGTGGCATGTAGCCCTCGTCTAGGGATGCTGCAGGTTCGAGTGCGGAGGAGATCCCAAACTCGCACCAAAATTTTGGTTTGGGGTAGATATCCCAGGACAACCAAAGAGGCTCTCTGCTTGCGTGGTCAGATGCAATCGATGAGGTCTCATCTCCTCCCTCCTTCCATCCTAGGTCGGGTGCAGACAAGCCGTAGAGTGTGCCTATGCCCTTACCTATAGGTTGCATGGGAGGGAGGATGTCGCATCCTATAAGAAGGCGACTCCGCGTGATCTCGCATATGAGAGCTCGTGTGCCTAGCTGCGCCCCACTAAGCTCTCTCATATGGCATCGCGTCGAAGCTTAAGCTTTAGTAAAAAGTACTTCGTTGTCGAGGCCAAGAGGAAACTGGCAGAGGAGCTAGCCCAATACCTAGAAATGCAAGTTGGATTCGCCGAGAGGCTCCTCTCAAATGCCTCTAATGGTGTTGTGAGTTCGATTTCCTTTGAATAATTTTCGTTCACCCATCTCATGTGATTTATTGCAAGATTACGAGACGGTGGCCAGAATGGTTGCGCGCATTAGTAAGCTAAAGGCGGAGGTGGAAACCCTCAAGGTGCAACTCGCTAGTGCCCCTACTAAGATGGTAGTGGCGGAGTGCAGGGAGTCCACATCCAAAGGCGCAAGGTTGTTGCAGTTCATGTCACGTGTGGTCAAGGATACCCGGAGGGTCCTGGTCATCCAGTCCCCTGAGACCACACTCGTGGTGTTGCCTAGCCTCGGCACTTTGAATGTTGGGTGGGAGGATGTCTCTGCAGAGATGTTGTTTTCGACTCTCTTCCTACCCGAGCCCTATGTAGTTCGCCTTTTGACTCCCATGTCTACTCGCCTACCGAAGATGAAGACGGCGAGCAAGGCCAATCCCTCGAGGACCTGCCAATCTCTTAGTCTAGGGCTTTATTATTATTATTATTTCAGTGTATTTTTGCCAGAGAGCGGTGAGGCCCCCGAATATGTAACCATAATGATTTATCAATGAAAATTTACTTTTTTGTTACCATCCCTCCCCTTTTTTATGTTTCTCTTAGCAACTCGCCTTACTTTTGAAGATCACTGTGTACCTGCCCCAGGGACCAATTCTTTGTCGATACGCCAGACTCACCCCACCATAGCTTACAAGAATTAGGATTGGCGTCCCTAACGTGCCCGCACCAATTGACGAAATGACTGTTCTTAGAGCAAGTTTGGGAGTCCACAAGTTTGTGTTATTGAGTTTGCGAGATGTCGATGGTACCAACGTACTCTCCCTGTTTATAGAGTGTTATCGTGATGAACACTTCAAAACTAGTAGTACCCCTCAATTTGGCGAGTACTTGAGGCTGAATATTCGTACTCGCTCGCGTGGGGAGGGAGTATTTTTTCTTGCTCGCCCACATCACGAGCCGCGTACATCGAGAGACCATTGCGACTCAGGTGGTGATTGGAGTGTATGGATGGTCGGGGAGAGACGAATCATGCTCATACCATATACCTGTTGTGTCTCGAGTTTTCATGATGCCCTTTATTTGCCACTTTGTCTTGTTCGTGCATTATTTGTCCGATTCGAGGGCCTCTTCATCACATATCCTTTTCTCACCGAATCCACCAATATTAGGGGCTTCCTTCAAATGTGTTTCCTTCCCAATTTCTACCTGAGTGATCAACTTGCGCTACCAGCTTGTGAGAGCCTGATCAACAGAACCTTCTCAGGGGCTTTCCAGAATAATTTCTTTACCTTCCTCCTGAGATATTAACCCGCCAAGGTGGCTAGTGATAGCCCGGTCAGCGGAACCTTCTTAGGGGCTTTCCATCAAATCTTCTTTACCCGCCTCCCGAGTGATCAACATACCCTGCTGGCTTGTGAGAGCCCGGTCGGTGGAACCTTGTCAAGGGCTTTCTAAAATAATTTCTTTACCTGCCTCCTGAGTGATCAACCTGCCCTGCCAGATTGTGAGAGCCAAGTAAGCGGAACCTTCTCAGGGGCATTCCAAAATAGTTTCTTTACCTTCCTCCTGAGTGATCAACCTGCCCTACAGGCTTGTGAAATCCCGATCAGTGGAACCTTATCAGGGTCTTTCGAACACAACTTCTGTACTTCCTCTTGAGTGATCAACTTGCCTTGTCAGATTGTGAGAGTCGGGTCAGCAGGAACTTCTCAGGGGCTTTCCAAAATAATTTCTTTACCTTCCTCCTAGTGATTAACCTGCCCTACTAGCTTGCGAGAGCGAGGTCAGTGGAACCTTCTTAGGGGCTTTCCAACACAACCTCATCACCCTCCTCCTGAGTGATTAACCCTCCCTACCGTCTAATGGGATACCGGTCAGCGGAACCTTCTCAGGGGCTTTCCAAAATAATTTCTTTACCTTCCTCCTAAGTGATCAACCTGCAGTGTCATCTTGTGAGAGTCCGGTCAGTGGAATCTTCTCAGGAAATTTCCAACAAAACTTCTGCATATGCCTCATGACTGATCAACGTGCCCTGCCAGCTTGTGAGCCGGGGTCAACGGAACCTTCTCCTGGTCTTTCCAAAATAAATTCTTTACCTGCCTCCTGAGTGATCAACCTGCCCTGCCGACTTGTGAGATCTCGGTCAGCAAGGCCTTCTCAGGTCCAACACAACTTCTTCACCATCCTCCTGAGTGTTCTACCTACCCTGTCGGATTGTGATTGCCTGGTGAGTGGAACCTTCTCAGGGGCTTTCTAATATAATTTCCTTACCTGACTCTTGAGTAATCTACCTGCTCTACCGACTTGTGATCTACCTGCTCTTCTAGAGCGGTCTACAATGGATGGCTGAAATAATTCCATCATCATTCCTCCAGTGCGAGGGTCATACTTAGCCAAATGGTCCGCCTGAGTGTTCTCTTCCCTGGCACATGCCAGATGGAGAAAGTGCGGAGCAAACCAATAATACACTTGACCTTTGTCAGGTACCATAGGAGATTCAGCATTATTGTCTCAAACTCCTCGTAGACCTTGGATGCCAATACTATCGATTCCATTGAAACCTTTACGTCTTGTACAACTTGCTCCCTTGCCAAGAGGAGCCATACTATTACTGCCTCATACTCGGCTTGGTTTTTGGTGAGAGGTAAGTGGACATCAATCTCTTACTAGATCTTCATCCCCTACAGACTTACCAAGACCACTCCCCCCTCTTAAGGAGTATCTTCCTGATGCCCCATCAATGAGCATCTCCCAAGCCACATGATTGGGATAATTGGTATAGTCCACCTCGACCACATACTTCGCCAGGAAGTCCACCACCTCCTGTGCCTTCATTGATAGTAGAGTTATGAAGGAGATCTGGAACTCGCTCATCTCCACCGACCACATTGCTAGCCTTCCTTAATGCTCCACCCCTTCCATGATGTTGTGATGGTGGTGGTCGGTCAATACCTTGATCTAGTGCACCTAAAAATATGTCCGAAGCTTCCTTGCCAAGATGATCAGGGCAAACTGATGCGTGTTCGGCAAGTGCACCGGTCGTTGTCAAGTAATAAATTTGGGAATAGCTTCCCCGAATGTCGTTCTCTTGAGGAATACAGGTTCAGGTGAACGAAATGTGTGGTGAGTCGATTGTTACACGAGCGAATAAAATAAAATAGGGGCGTTGTGATTGGTGTCCTAAGCTATTGCGGAAATGAGAGAAATGCAGGTCGAAAAGCACTGCTTCGCAAGGTGTGGGTGAGTGCAGCGGCCGCGATGCCGCACTTCGGTAAGCGGGTGGAATGGCCACAGAGCGAGGTTTTGTGAGGGCCGTATTCACCTCTTCGACAACATCACCACTAGCTATTGCTAGATGGCTTCACACACAAACAACTTAGAATATCACAACAACAAGGAAATCTATTCTCACCACCACAGCATCATTGCACATGAACAACAATCAAGGATCAATAACATTAATCTAACGAGCGTTCATTACAACAACACAATGAGAAAGCACAAGCATCAAAGTTTAGAAAGAACCAAAAAGAGGATGTCACCGCGTCTTGGGTTCTCGGCCGGAATGAGAGGTTGTCGGGCTCTCTCCGGGCTCGGCCCTCAGATGGTGTGCGGACTCAAAGGAGGTTGTCACCGCTCCAATGAACTACAACACTTCTATGGCCTCCACGACGAAGAATGCTTGAACTAGTGGCGGAGAATACTTGCAAATGCTCCCGGATGGAAGAATGGTGAAGGAGATCGCCGGAAATGGTCTCTTATCGTCTCCTCCGGTGGAAGGGACGAAAATGGTAGGATTCCTGGCTTTTCCCGCGAGGTGAATGGGGGGCCTCCGTTGACTGCAGCTTTTCCTGCTTTAAATACAAAACAGGCAGAGTTTTGGTCACGCACGGGCGAACGCACGATCGTGCGCTGCCCGTGCGTTATTTATTGATAAAAACAGACTTGAAGATGAAGCTGCGCCGCCCGTGCAATTTACTCACGCACGGGCAAACCCGCCCGTGCATAAAACGCACGGGCAAACCCGCCCGTGCGTAAAATGCACGGGTAAATTTGGAAAGGCTAAAACAAGAAGAAACAGGCGACTGTGCGTTTTACTCACGCACGAGTAAATTTGCCCGTGCATAAAAATGCATGACTAAACTCAGATCGCCCGTTTTCTGCCCAGATGAGAACGCACGATCGCAACCGTCCGTGCGTCAAGGAAACGCACGGCCATGCGTTGTACACAATCATGAATTCTGGGGTAAAACTGGATGATCCGACCGCCTGCACACAAGACAAAACAGCTGGGAAAACACCTCCAGCACCAAATAATCACAGAAAAAGGATTGGGGAGCACCATGTGCTTACCCCCAATAACAAGGAGCACAAATGCACACTGAAACGGGCCTAAGAGTGCACCTAGCAAGGAATAACAAATATGATTGAAAACATGCCTAAAGTGTAGTGCATCGACTAGAAATACGGCCTAGATGAGTCCATAAATGCGTATATAAATGGGACTCATCACACCCCCAGACTTAACCATTTGCACGTCTCGGGCAAACTACTCAGCTCTCCTGTCGGAACAATTGGATGTAAGAGTGTGATTGAGCAGTGGAGACTCATGCGAAGTCGCATGCTCACGTGCGTAAAAATACATTAGAATAGAATTAAACTCAAGATTATATATAACTATTTCTAGAACAGTAATTTGAAATCTACTTTACTTGGATGGTGAATCCCGGTGAATCTTTCGGCCGCGCACCAGGGAAAATAGCGTGACTAATGAGTAGAGTATTACTCGAATCAAAGCTCGGGACAATCTCCTAAGAAATTCATCAAAGTCGGTGTCCATAGGCTTGCACGTTCGCACTCTCTCTACTACATGAGACGACTCGTATCTAAAATCAATAGGACTTATAGGTTAAGATTTGGCTTAGGTTGAGTTTAGGCTAGATAAGTAGAAGGATGATGGGAATTGCACTCAACATAACCTGAGCACTCAAGAGAATAAAAATCACCAATACAACATTTTCAAGAACTACACAACACCCCCAGACTTCAACTGAACACTTGGTGCGTGCTAAGCCAATCATACTTTGTTTTTGTCAAGAGAAAGTAATTGAAAGTTCTTTTTGAACAATATTTTTTTTTTCTTTTCTTTCCTTTTATCTTCTCGACAGAATATCTTTTGTAGGCATAATAAAAACTTATCCTTCAGCTTTTTCAAGGTTACCATACACCACAGAGATAACACGAAAGGTGATTGATAACTAAATTCCTTTCAGCTCATTTGTTGGTGCGACAATAGGTTTGCCCGTATGGCTTTGGTGAGATTTTAATGGAGCTAAACAAGGAGGCCAGGTAGGCCCAAGTGGGCTTGCAACAGTGATTACATTGGTAAGGATTTCAAAAGCACAAACGGATAAAGAAATGGCCTATATCACACTTTATAACGAGTACTTCAATGCAATCATTTCAAGAGTCGCCTAGTGCAAGTTCTAGCCACCGAGAAAGGTTGTCCTTCCTTCCGACCCTTATAATAAGATACTACTAGTCCAGCTACACTCGACCCTATGCTACCGTTGGATTCACCAGATTCACCACTAAAGTAAAATAAATTGCAGCTACTATAATAGAAATAATTCAATTATAACATTGAATTTTATTCTACTCTAATTGAATTTCTAGGCGTGACGGGAGCACTAGACTAGAGCACTACTCGAGTCGACATTTTTCTCTACTCCTCACTCCTACACTAACAATCCAATTCTTATAAGCGGGGAACCTCACAGCAATACCCAATAAGCGCGCGTGATCAAGTGCGCGTGAACTAGGTGCAAGTGTATGCAATGTGCACAATAAAATTGAAAATTCCTAACTCAGCACATTCTAACATGCCATGCAAAGTGTGTGCACGTGCACAGCTCGCTCTCTCCCCCAGACTTGATCGAAACCAAATAAAATAAAAAATTCAAACATAAGGAAAAGAGGGGTAGAGTGGACCTATGCTCACGAATGAGCATGCCAGAAGTGCTGTAATTCCATCTTTAAATTTTCTCCTTCCTCATCCACCACGAGAGAGCTTCAGCCTATGATGTTAGCAAAAAGGAAATAACAGAACATAAAAGAAATTAAAAGTCAAACAGAATCGGTTGGTTCCCATGAGTTGTCTCCCAAGAAGCCCTTTTGTTCACTGTCCTTAAGGTGGACTAAATACATGTATTAAAGCATAGTTCATAAAGTCTAGGAATAAGCAAAAGCTAATAAATCCTAATTATTATTACAAGCTCAAAACAAATCAGCTATAAGTTGATTTGAAGTAGTAACAACTGATGAAAGAAAAAGGTCCGGGGACCTGGTAGCAGGGGTGGAAATTAAGTAGGATGCTCAGCCTCCAACCCCAAATCTCCTCCTTTTTCGCTCTCTTCTTCTCCTCCAGTATTATGTCTTCAAAGAAAAATCGCTTGCCCCCCTGTAACCAATCCTCAAGGGGAAGCACCAATGATGATGAGGAAACAAGATGTTCCTTCACTGTACCTTCCTCATCCCGCCACGCTTTCGGCTCCTCCATGCATAAGGTCTGATCAACCGAAGGAGGGGCATCCTGCATCCTTGTACATAAAGAAAGGGGGTCAGGAAATAAATTGGAAGAAAAACTAAAAGAAATCTCATCTGAGGGGATAATCCTGGCTTCATCCCCCATAGGGTGCGGCAATGACAAACTGATGATATCATGGAAGACTTCACTAGACTCAACAGCGCACACAATGGCCTCCTCTTTAACTTGGACTTCCTCGCACTGGACCGAAACGGTTGCTTCAGCACACTCGAGACTGTCCTCCTCCATGAGAGTGGGCACGACACTGCGCAGGTCTGCAACATCCTACAAATTGACCTCGATGATAACATCAGAAATAGATGTAGTGTCGTGTGTAGTGGGAGAAGACGTGCTTCTTAAGAGTTCGGGCTCACTCTCCACACAAGGGCACAAATCCACGCAAAGTGGTACATGAACCGAAGAGTTATGGGGGGTTGCATCAGAAACAGAGTCATGATGGACACTGATGCACGTGTCAGTTCCAGAGGCTTCAAGAAGTGAAGGTGGAAGGGACACGTAACTAGAGGAAGGGGCTGTGCTTGCAGAATTCGAAGATGGGACGATCCGGATATCCGGCTCATCTTCATCCTCCAGTTGGCAAAGATAATCAGCATAGTTCTTCAAGGCATGCTCTCTACTTTTGCAAAATAAACACTGCTTGACCGGCTTCTCCGGCACCCAATGTGCCGCAGCCGCGTAAAAGTGCGACAACAGAGGCGCAGTAGAGTTGCCAAAAGATTTATGGGCTCCGTACGGTTTCTGAACGACACCATACTCTTTGGGACACCTATCACTAGCGTGGGATGTATCCCCACACCAACGACATCGGATATTCAAATGAGCCCACATGATACAGAAGAAGGAAATAACATAATAAAGAATAAATTTAAAAGAATAAAAGACTCCATCGAAAACAATCGATTCACAACCAAAATCTCATCACGCCTGCATTCCCCGGCAACGACGCCAAAAACTTGATGCGCGTTCGGCAAGTGCACCGGTCGCTGTCAAGTAATAAATTTGGGAATAGCTTCCCCGAATGTTGATCTCTTGAGGAATGTAGGTCCTGGTGAACGAAACGTGTGGTGAGTCGATTGTTACACGAGCGAATAAAATAAAACAGGGGCGTTGTGATTGGTGTCCTAAGCTATTGCAAAAATGAGAGAAATGCGGGTCGAAAAGCACCTCTTCGCAAGGTGTATGTGAGTGCAGCGGCCGCGATGCCGCACTTCGGTAAGCGGGTGGAATGGCCACAGAGCGAGGTTTTATGAGGGTCGTATTCACCTCTTCGCCAACATCACCACTAGCTATTGCTAGATGGCTTCACACACAAACAACTTAGAATTTCACAACAACAAGGAAAGCTATTCTCACCACCACATCATCATTGCACATGAACAACAATCAAGGATCTATAACATTAATGTAACGAGCGTTCATTACAACAACACAAAGAGAAAGCACAAGCATCAAAGTTATAAAGAACCAAAAAGAGGATATCACCGCGTCTTAGGTTCTCGGCCGAAATGAGAGGTTGTCGGGCTCTCTCCGGGCTCGGCCCTCAGATGGTGTGCGGACTTGAAGGAGGCTGTCACCGCTCCAACGATCTACAACACTTCTATGGCCTCCACGACGAAGAATGCTTGAACTAGTGGTGGAGAATACTTGCAAATGCTCCTGGATGGAGGAATGGTGAAGGAGATCGCCGAAAATGGTCTCCTCTCGTCTCCTCCGGTGGAAGGGACAAAAATGGCGGGATTCCTGGCTTTTCCCGCAAGGGAAATGGGGGGCCTCCGTTGACTGCAGCCTTTCCTGCTTTAAATACTAAACAGGCAGAGTTTTGGTCACGCACGGGCGAACGCACGATCGTGCGCTGCCCGTGTGTTATTTAATGATAAAAATAGACTTGAAGACGAAGCTGCGCCGCCCGTGCGATTTACTCACGCACGGGCAAACCCGCCCGTGCGTAAAACGCACGTGTAAATTCGGAAAGGCTAAAACAAGAAGAAACAGGCGACCGTGCATTTTACTCACGCACGAGTAAATCCGCCCGTGCGTAAAAACGCACGACTAAACTCAGATCGCCCTTTTTCTTCCCAGATGAGAACGCACGACCGCCACCGTCCGTGCGTCAAGGAAATGCACAGCCGTGCGTTATACACAATCATAAATTCTGGGGGAAAACTGGATGATCCGACCACCTGCACACAAGACAAAACAGGTGGGAAAACACCTCCAGCACCAAATAAACACAGAAAAAGGATTGGGGAGCACCATGTTCTTACCCCCAATAACAAGGAGCGCAAATGCACATCGAAACGGGCCTAAGAGTGCACCTAGCAAGGAATAACAAATATGATTGAAAACATGCCTAAAGTGTAGTGTATCGACTGGAAATACGGCCCAGATGAGTCCATAAATGTGTATATAAATGGGACTCATCACAAACGCCAGCTTCTCAAGATTGGGATACCTGAACTCTGCCTTCTTCAAGATTATAGGTAGATACTTCATTCCTTCCACCTGAAATAGGAATGAACTTATCGCCTCAGCTCCAACTCCAAGGTATAAGGCCAAATCCTACCATTCTCCTGCCACATGGAGTAGAGGGACCTATTTGAGCTATTTCTTTAATGCATGGAAAGCCTCCTCACTCTCTGGAGACAACTCAAACTTTTTATTCCCCCGCAAAACATTGAAGTGTGGTGGGCACATTTCCTATTCTCTGGAGAGAAACTTACTGAAACCTGCCATCTTCCCCGTTAGGCGCTGGACCTCCTTGGCATTCCTAGATGACTACAAATCCAAGATCGCCTTCACCTTATTTGGGTTGTGCTCTACCACCACCGGGGTGAGAAGATGGCCTATAAATTTTCTCATGTCTGCCTCGAAGACACATTTCAAGGGGTTAAGCCTCATCTTAAACATTCTTAGGGTTGCAAAAGTCTCCTCTAGGTTTAGGAGGTGAGACCTGATGTCCTTGCTCTTCACCATCAGGTCATCCGCTTAGACCTCCAAATTCCTCCTCTTTTGCTCCCTGAAGACCCGGTCCATAATACTTTTGTAGGTTGCTCCAGCATTCCTTAGACCAAAGGGCATCATTTTATAACAAAAACATCCATCGTCCATGATGAAGGAAATATCCTTGGCATCTGGCGGGTGTATTCAGGTCTAATAATAACCTAAGAAAGTATCTAAGAAACTCATTACACGGAAACTGATGGCTGAAAACAAACACCCTGTCCGCACTTCTGATAGCCCAAACCGCACGGTCACAAGATCACAGAAAAAACTCATGAACACAAGATGAAGAATTGCTCACTGCTACAAGACCGCAACTCAAGACACCCTGACCACTTAAGGTCACCTGATCCACTGAGTCCCCTGCAACCAGATCAAGAACTTCAAACACAATTCGCCCAGGCGAGACCGCTGGCGAACTGGTTTATTCAAAGCTGGAAATAAGGAAGAATGCTAACGGAGACTGCTGTCCGTCTAACCAACGAATACAACAAACAGTCAACAACCTTCAGAACGCGCGACCTCAAAAATTAGTTTGGCACAATCAATCCGAACTTTAGTTCTTACAGTTCTTGCATACGAATAGCTGGCCCTGCACCTGTATTTATAGGGAAACGGATGGATGTCGTCGCCGCACACGAGGGATAAAATCACCTTCCTTATTGAAATGCGTGGTCTCAAGAATTAGACCGCGCGGTCTTCATAAGACCTTATTACACTTAAGCAAAACTGTCCAAGTAAGACAGTTTGCCAAGAACAACCCGACAGACCGATGTATTAGACCACCGAAGCGACCTCCAGTACCAGACCGCCCTTTCTCAACCAGAATAGGAACACTTGGGCACAACCGGAAAACCACAACAGTTCACCAACACCAGAGACATGCGATCTCTAAGCTAGATCACCATACAAGAGCTCGCGCGGTCTCCATATTCAAACCGCCCGGACACTCCACTTCCACTTCAAAAATTTAACACTCCCCCTTGAAGTGGGAAGTGGAAGTCAGCCCAAGTAGACTCCTTATCCGATCAAACGGTCCCTTCGACAACTGCTTCGTAAAGATTTCTATGACATTATCCTTGCTCTGCACATGCTCCACCATAAGAGATCTCTCCCACACCATCTCCTGAATGAAATGATATTAAATCTCTATATGCTTGGTTCGAGCGTGACAAACTAGATTGTTCACTAGATTGAGAGCGCTCTCATTGTCACCCCAAAGCAAAGTAGGACCTCTCACCTCCCCATGAGTGTCCTCCATAAGCCTCCTAAGCCAGATGGCTTCATGAGCTGCCGAAGCTGAAGTTTTGTACTCTGCTTTCGTGGTAGAGATAGACACAGAATCCTGCTTCTTGCTGCGCCATGATATAGCTGTAGAGACTATCATTAAGACATATCCAGAAGTCAATCTCCGATCATCTGAATCTCTTCCATAATCAACATCCATGTAACCATGCAAGCAAAAGTCCGAGTCCTTCCCATAGAAGAGACCCAAATCAGAGGTGGACTTTATGTACTTCAGAATGCTCCTAGCCGCCATAAGATGTGGTTTCCGAGCCATAAACTGACTCACTCGGCCAACCGCATAAGAGAAATCTGGCCTTGTGATCGTAAAGTATATCAGACTTCCGGCCAAAGCCCGGAACACCAAAGGATCAGAAAGAACCTTCCCCTCATCATGTTGAAGTGTCATACCAACCTCTAGTGGAGTAGAGTTGCTTTTCCCTCCTTCCATGCCGAATCGCTTCACAATTCGTTCTTCATAGCCTTTCTGGGATACAAGCATAACGCCCTCTTTCCTCTCCACTTCGAGTCCAAGGAAATGGTGGAGCTCACCCAAGTCCTTCATCTCAAATCTGATAGCCAACTCAGCCCAAAGTCAAGCTAAATCCATCTCAGAATTTCCCATGACGATCATATCGTCAACATATAGCAACGCCATGACCTGAAGCTCCCCCGTCTTCTTTACAAACAAGCTTAAATCATAATCAGAAGCAATGTAACCGTAGAACGAGAGGTATTCTGCAATCTTGCCATACCATGACTGAGGTGCTTGCTTCAAGCTGTAAGGAAAAGCATTCTTCACGTCGAGTTGCCAAATTTTCCACCCTTGGCAAGCTGCCAATGCGATCACCACCCGAACTGAAGTCATCTTGGCAACAGGGCTGCATGTTTCTTCATAATCCTCCCAATACTTCTGAGAGAATCCTCGTTGTATCGCTCAAAGCTACCATCAACCATCTTTAGCTTGAAAACCCACTTGCAAGTCACTGGAATAACACCCTCAACCTTAGGCACCAAGTCCCAAGTCTCATTCTTCCTGAGGGCATCCATCTCTTCATCCATGGCTTCTTCCAACTCATTGAATCCAATGACATTTTCAAAACAAGATGGCTCTCTCTCATACAGGGGACCTGCGAAGAAACATGAGACGAAGCTCACCAAATTTCCCCCTGTATACCGATCTGGTGGAATGATAGTCCTCTTGGACCTCCTCAGAGATTTACTCTACACCACCTCTTCAGCTACCTGTTCTGGACCAGCTCTCCGTTCAGGTAAACATGGAGCGTCGCTCCCCCTTCTTCCAGAACCTTACACAGAGCTAGAAGCAACTAGAGCACATGGAGAAACAGGCAACTCCACCAGAACCTCCTTAGTAGCTTCTTCAAGTCCACCATCTAACCTGCTTTCTTGTAGCTCAACAGAAGAGCTACCCTGGTATGATGTCAATTCATCAAATATTACATCCTTTGAGACCATTGCTCTCCATGTCTCTGGATCCATGCATCTCCAGCCCTTCTTCTGGTCATCATAACAAACGAACACTAGCTTCATTCTAAGAGCATCAGGAACATGCACATAGCATGTAGATCCAAGCACTCGAAGGTGTTCCACTGTATGCTTTATCTTGATCATCAACTCTTGATGGGTCTTCATGTTGATTGGACTAAGAGGCATCCGATTGATGACATAAGTTGAACAAGATATTCCCTCTGCCCAAAAGGACTTTGGAATATATTGGGCATGAAGCCAATATTTCCAGATCTTCGTCAGATGACGGATCTTCCGCTCTACAACTCCATTCTGTTGTGGAGTGTGAGCACAAGAGAGCTGTCTCTCCGAATGCAATGCTTCCTGCAGAAGTTGAAGAACGCATTTGAGGTGAACTCCCATCCATTGTCGGATCTGATCTTCTTGATCCGCAGGTTAATCTGACCTTCCACTAGCTCCTTGAACTCCACAAATTTTTCAAAGGCTTCCGACTTCTCCTTTAGAAAATATACCCAAGTATATCTAGTGAAGTCATCAATCAAGACTAGCATATACCTGCTACCTCCAATACTGACAGTTGTGGTAGGTCCAAATAGATTACCATGAATACACTCTAATGGCGCTTTGCATTTACTTTGTGATCTGTCGAATGGAAGGCGATAATCCTTACCATATTGACAACCTGCACAAATGTGACCTTCACCAAATGATGACAAGCTAGGCAGATCTCTCACAAGGCCTCTTCCAGCCATAGCTTTCAGCTTATCCATTCCAATATGTCCAAGTATTTCATGCTAGATAGCAACACTATCATTAGTCCTCATCTTATCAACATAGGAATTAGTAGATAACACAAATAAGTCCTTCACCCATCTTCCAACATGAGTGACTTCAGCCTTCACCGCTGACACGTTTCGAAGAAACTTCACTTCTGTTGGACCAAACAGAACGTGATAGCCAGCATCAACAGCGTTGGTCACCGAGAAGAGGTTTTTCTTCATCCTCGGAACATGATAGACACTCTTCAACGTGAGTGGACCTTTATCTCCGTTTAAAGAAACTACACCTACCTTCTCAAATGCATGTATAATATCATCAACAATAATGATATCATCATTACCTGAGTATGCTGATGCGTGTTTGGCAAGTGCACCGATCGCTGTCAAGTAATAATTATGGGAATAGTTTCCCCGAATGTCGATCTCTTGAGGAATGCAGGATATGGTGAATGAATTGTGTTGTGAGTCAATTGTTACACGAGCGAAGAAAGTAAGAACAAAGGGCGTTATGATTGGTGTCCTAAGCTATTGCAGAAATAAAAGAAATGCGGGCCGAAAGCACCGCTTCGCAAAGTGGGGGTGAGTGCAGTGGCCGCGATGCCGCGCTTCGGTAAGCGGGAGAAATGGCCACAGAGCGGGGCTTTGCGAGGGTCCTATTCACCTCTTCGCCAACATCACCACTAGCAATTGCTAGATGGCTTCACACGCAAGCAACTCAGAATATCACAATGAAAGGCAAAGCGATTCTCACAACCATAGCATCATTGCACATGAACATCAAACAAAGGATCTATAACATTAATCTAACAAAAGTTCATTACAACAACACTAAAAGAAGCACAAGCTCAAGGTTTAGAAAGGACCCAACAGAAGATGTCACCGTATCCTGGATTCTCGGCCGAAATGAGAGGTTGTCGGTCTCTCTCCGGGCTCGGCCCTCAGATGGTGTGCGGACTCGAAGGAGGCTGTCACTTCTCAAGCGATCTACAGAACTTCCATGGTCTCCAAGACAAAGAATGCTTGAATTCGTGGTGGAGAGAGCTTGCAAATGATCCCAGATGGAAGTATGGTGGAGGAGATCACCGGATGTGGTCTCCTACGGTGGAAAAAGTGAAAATGGCGGGCTTCTTTGGCTTTTCTCGTCAGGGGAATCGTCCTCCCGACTGCAGCTGATTCCCTGCCTTAAATACTAAAAAGTCAGATTTTTGGTCACGCACGGGCGAACGCACGATCGTGCGTTGCCCGTTCGTTATTTAATGATTAAACTGACTTGAGGAAGAAGCAGCAGCGCCCGTGCATTTCCTTCACGCACGGGCGAATCCGCCCGTGCGTAAAAACGCACGGACAAATTCAGATTGGCTAAAAACAAGGCTAAACAGGGTGATCGTGTGATTCCTTCGCGCACGGGCGAATCCACCCGTGCGTGAAACGCACGATCAAATTCAGATCACCGGTTTTCTCCCCAGATGAAAGCGCACGGCCTCCGTCGTCTGTGCGTCAAGAAAATGCACGACCTTGTGATATACACATTCATGAATTCTGGGCAAAAGGAGATGATCCAACCACCTACAAGCACAGCAATCCAGCTGGGAATACACCTCCAACACCAATCAAACAAAGAAAAAGGATTTGGGAGCACCATGTGCTTACCCCCAATAACATGGAGCGCATACGCACACCAAAACGGGCCTAAAAAGAGCATGAAGCACGCAAGTGCGCAAGAAAGAGCATAAGAGAAATAGATGCAATAATAGCTCGATAATGACGCACAAGAGAATGAAAACTAGCCCAGATGAGTCCATAAAAGTGTATATAATTGGGACTCATCACACCCCCAGACTTAACCATTTGCACGTCTCGGGCAAACTACTCAGCTCTCCGTCTAAACAATTAGGTGTTAGAGTGAGTTTGAGCGGTGGAGACCCATGCAAAGTCGCATGCTCATGTGCGTAGAAATACATTAGAATAGAATTTAACTCAAGATTATATTTAACTATTTCTAGGACAGTAATTTGAAATCTACTTTACCCGGAAGATGAATCCCGGTGAATCTTTCGGTCGCGCACAAGGTAAAATAGCGGGACTAATGAGTAGAGTATTACTCGAATCAAAGCTCGGGACAATCTCCTAAGAAATCCATCAAAGTCGGTGTCCATAGGCTTGCATGTTCGCACTCTCTCTACTGCATGAGATGACTCATATCTAAAATCAATAAGACTTATAGGTTAGGATTTGGCTTAGGTTGAGTTCAGGTTAGATAAGTAGAAGAACGATGAGCATCACACGCAACATAGCCTGAACACTCAAGAGTGTAAAATCACCAAAACAACAAATTATAGAACTACACAACACCCCCAGACTACAGCTGGACACTAGGTGTGTGCTAAGCCGAACATACATTGTTTTTGTTGAGAAAATGTATTTGAAGGTTCTTTTTGCACAAATATTTTTCTTTTTTTTCTTTTCTTTTCTCTTCTCGGCAGTATATCTTTTGTAGGCACAATATAAACTTCTCCTCTAGATTTTTCAAAGCTACCATACAACTCAGAGATAACAACAAATGAAAGATATATGTATTTCTTTCAACTCATTTGTTGGTGCGAAAATAGGTTTGGCCGTATGGCTTTGGTGAAATTTATGTGGAGCTAAACAAAGAGGATAGGTCGGCTCAAGTGGGCTTGCAAGGGTGATTACATTGGTTAGGATTTGAAAAGCACAAACGGATCAAGGAACGGCCTACATCACGCTTTATAACGAGTTATTCAACGTAATCGTTACAAGAGTCACCTAGTGCAAGTTCTAGCCACCGAGAAAGGTTATCCGTCCTTCTAATCCCAGTAATAAGCTACTACTAATCTTGTTACACTCGACCCTATGCTACCGTTGGATTCACCGCTAGAGTAAAATAAATCGCAGCTACTATAATAGAAATAATTAAATTATAACATTGAATTTTATTCTACTCTAATTGAATTTCTAGGCGTGACGGGAGCACTCGACTAGAGCACTACTCGAGTCGACATTTTCTCTCCACCCTTCACTCCTACACTAACAATCCAATTCTTACGAGCAGGGAACCTCGCAGCAAGACCCAATAAGCGTGTGTGATCAAGTACGCGTGAACTAGGTATAAATGTGTGCAATGTGTGCAACAAAATTAAAAATCCTAACTCAACACATTCTAACATGCTATGCAAAGTGCGTGCACATGCTTAACTGATCTCTCCCCCAGACTTACATGAAAGCATAATCTAAAATATGATTCTTTAAACATTAAACTAAGGAGAAAAGGGAGAGTGTACCCCACGCTCAGAAGTGAGCATACCAGAAGAGTTGGCGTTAAGAATCTCTTCCACAACAATCATCCGAGCTCCTGAAAGGTTAGCAAAAACAAAACACAAGAACATCTTGAATAATAAACTAAGGAAGTGGAACTAGGAAGTTCCATTGGGTTGTCTCCCAAGAAGCCCTTTTGTTTAACGTCCTTAAATGCGGACCAAATACCTGTATTAAAGCAGTTTATAAAGTCTAGGAATAAGCAAAAGCTAATAAATCCTAATTATTATTACAAGGTTAAAACAAATCAGCTATAAGCTGATTTGAAGTAGTAACAACTGATGAAAGAAAAAGGTCCAGGGACCTGGTAGTAGGGGTGGAAATTAAGTAGGATGCTCAACCGCCAACCCCAAATCTCCTCCTTTTTCACTCTCTTCTTCTCCTCCAGTATTATGTCTTCAAAGAAAAAACGCTTGCCCCCTTGTAACCAATCCTGAAGGGGAAACACCAACGATGATGAGGAAGCAAGATGTTCCTTCACTATACCTTCCTCATCCCGCCAGGCTTTCAGCTCCTCCATGCGTAAGGTCTGATCAACCAGAGGAGGGGCATCCTGCATCCTTGTACATAAAGAAAGGGGGTCAGGAAATAAATTGGAAGAAAAACTAAAAGAAGTCTCATCTGAGGGGATAATCCCGGCTTCATCCCCCATAGGGTGCGGCAATGACAAACTGATGATATCATCAAAGATTTCACTAGACTCAATAGCGCATGCAATGGCCTCCTCTATAACTTAGACTTCCTCACACTGGACCGAAACGGTTGCTTTAGCACAATCGAGACTGTCCTCCTCCATGAGGGTAGGCACGACACTGCGCAGGTCTGCAACATCCTGCAAATTGACCTCAATGATAAAATCAGAAATAGATTAGCTTCGTGTGTAGTGGGAGAAGACGTGCTCTTTATGAGTTCGGGCTCACTCTCCACACAAGGGCACAAATCCATGCAAAATGGTACATGAACCAAAGAGGTATGTTGGGTTGCATCAGAAACAGAGTCATGAGGGACACTGATGCACTTGTCGATTCCAGAGACATCAAGAAGTGAAGGTGAAAGGGACACGTAACTAGAGGAAAGAGCTGTGTTCATAGATTTAGAAGATGGGACGATCCGGATATCCGGCATATCATCATCCGCCAATTGGCGAAGATAATCCGCGCAGTCCTTCAAGGCATGCTCTCTACTTTTGCAAAATAAACACTGCTTTACCGACTTCGCCGGCACCAAAGGTGCGGCAACCGCGTAAAAGTGCGACAACGGAGGTGCAGTAGAGGAGCCAAAAGACTTATGGGCTCTGTACGGTTTCTGAACAACACCATACTCTTTGGGACATCTATCACTAGCGTGGGATCTGTCCCCACACCAACGACATCAGATGTTCAAATGTGCCCACATGATACAGAAGAAGAAAATAGCATGATAAAGAACAAATTTAAAAGAATAAAAGACTCAATCGAAAATAATCGATTCACAAACAAAATCTCATCACGCCTGCAATCCCCGGCAATGGCGCCAAAAACATGATGCGTGTTCGGCAAGTGCACCGGTCGCTGTCAAGTAATAATTATGGGAATAGTTTCCCCGAATGTCGATCTCTTGAGGAAAGCAGGATATGGTGAATGAATTGCGTTGTGAGTCAATTGTTACACGAGCAAAGAAAGTAAGAACAAAGGGCATTGTGATTGGTGTCCTAAGCTATTGCAGAAAGAAAAGAAATGCGGGTCGAAAGCACCGCTTCGCAAAGTGGGGGTGAGTGCAGCGGCAGCGATGCCGCGCTTCGGTAAGCGGGAGAAATGGCCACATAGCGGGGTTTTGCGAGGGTCGTATTCACCTCTTCGCCAACATCACGACTAGCAATTGCTAGATGGCTTCACACTCAAGCAACTCAGAATATCACAACAAAAAGCAAAGCGATTCTCACAACCATAACATCATTGCACATGAACATCAAACAAAGGATCTATAACATTAATCTAACAAAAGTTCATTACAACATCACTAAAAGAAGCACAAGCTCAAGGTTTAGAAAGGACCCAATAGAAGATGTCACCGTATCCTGGGTTCTCGGCCGGAATGAGAGGTTGTCGGTCTCTCTCCGGGCTCGGCCCTCAGATGGTGTGCGGACTCAAAGTAGGCTGTCACTTCTCCAGCGATCTACAGCACTTCCATGGTCTCCAAGACAACGAATGCTTTAAATCATGGTGGAGAGAGCTTGTAAATGATCCCGGATGGACGTATGGTGGAGGAGATCACCGGATGTGGTCTCCTATGGTGGAAAAAGTGAAAATGGCGGGCTTCTCTGGCTTTTCCCGTGAGGGGAATCGTCCTCCCGACTGCAGCTGATTCCCTGCCTTAAATACTAAACAGTCGGATTTTTGGTCACGCACGGGCGAACGCACGATCGTGCGTTGCCCATGCGTTATTTAATGACTAAACTGACTTGAGGAAGAAGCAGCAGCGCCCGTGCATTTCCTTCGCACACGGGCGAATCCGCCCGTGCGTAAAAACGCACGGACAAATTCAGATTGGCTAAAACCAAGGCTAAACAGGGTGATCTTGCGATTCCTTCGCGCACGACCGAAGCCGTCCGTGCGTCAAGAAAACGCACGACCGTGCGATATACACATTCATGAATTCTGGGCAAAAAGGAGATGATCTAACCACATGCAAGCACAGTAATCCAGCTGGGAATACACCTCCAACACCAATCAAACAAAGAAAAAGGATTGGGGAGCACCATGTGCTTACCCCCAATAAAATGGAGCGCACACACACACACACACCAAAATGGGCATAAAAAGAGCATGAAGCACGCAAGTGCGCAAGAAAGAGCATAAGAGAAATAGATGCAATAATAGCTCGATAATGACGCACAAGAGAATGAAAACTAGCCCAGATGAGTCCATAAAAGTGTATATAATTGGGACACATCATATGCCTACAAAGAAGAGAACTTCGACTCGTCTCTGGTTAGGTGATGACCACACCCCGAGTCCACAATCCAATCATCTTGATAGTTGATAGAAGCCAAAGCCCAAACACAAGTGCCCGTCATAAAAGCTCCATCATTCCACCTATCTCCTGTATTGGAAGCAACCTTTTCATTCCCTGCAGCATGCCCTGGCTGAACATTTACTCTACAATCTCTCTTGAAATGACCAAGCTGATTGCACCTATAGCACCTTGGTCCTTCCTTTTTATTTCCATCACACTTAGGAGCATTGCCCCTCTCCTGCTGATATGAAGTTGAAGGTCCATCGCTAACAGATAACTTCTTCTTCTTGCCCGAATATAAAACCTCGCTTTCTGCTCCAGAGATAGATTGAAAGTGAGGTTAGATCTTAGATTTACTCTAGAGGGGGGGGGGGGGGGGGGGGGAGTGAATAGAGTATTAAAACCTTTTCACTTAATTTTATAGCGGAATTAAAATAATGATATATATATGTGTATTGCAGAGTGATGTATAAAAACCTAAATAAAGAAAACAAAGCACACAACACAGAGGACACAAGGATTTTTATAGTAGTTCCCCAATAAACCTAGGTACGTCTACTCTTCTACCACACTTGGTAGGATCCACTAGGTTTTTGATCAGGTGCCCTATCACCAAGGGGTTTTTGATCAGGTGTCCACACACCAAGGAGCTTTTGATCAGGTGCTCTAACCAAACCACAGGTTTTTATTCAAGTGCCCTGCCACCAAGGGGTTAACTTTTGAAGGGAGTTATAACCCTGTACAAGATGGAATAAAGGGGTTTAAGAAGTTCTTCTCTGTCAACAATCTGAGAGAAGACTCTAGTGGATTGATGGTGTAAAGCTCCTCTGTCTGATTGAAATTTGTTGACAGCTTGAGGATGGAGCTTTCTCTTGAAACAGATATCTTCCTTTGATAGCTTATGAATATGAGAGACAAAAGTTTTCTCAGATTTGTTTGTTGTTCTTTGAAGATCTGAACTTGCAGCAGAAATACTGAGAGAAGGTGTTGATGTTCTCAGTGAATGAAATTGCTGCTTGAAGAAGAAGAAGACTGAAAAGCTTTTTCTGTATGTCTTTCTTCTTCCTCTTGACTGTATTATTTTTCTTCTTTCTTTTTCCTGTACTGATAATCTGTAATATGTTCTGTCGTGAAAACTGTGTGATAATAATCCTGTATATCTTCTTTCCTTATTCCCCTTTTGAAATCTCTGACAGATTTTAAATTCAAATCCCTTATTTTAAGGAATAAAATATTCTGAAGAGATATATCCTGTACTGCAAATCTGATACGCCATTTACCCTTTTTCCTTTTCCATGAACATGTCCTTTTCCGCTAAATGTCAATGGCTATAATCTCAAAATAAGAGAATAAAATAAAAGGAAATATATTATCCTTACTTATCTGAA
The DNA here is from genome assembly GCA_033032865.1 of Dactylorhiza incarnata. Taxonomy (NCBI): domain Eukaryota; kingdom Viridiplantae; phylum Streptophyta; class Magnoliopsida; order Asparagales; family Orchidaceae; genus Dactylorhiza; species Dactylorhiza incarnata. The sequence goes on along the minus strand of JAWHQI010000330.1, from coordinate 589,400 downwards.
AGAATAGAGCCGTTGCAGAAGAGATCTGAGTTCAGAGAAATAGAATAACTGATCTTCTGAAATAAATCTGCTGTAGAGAAATTTTCGTCGACCTGAGAAACAAGTTCGTCGAACAAAATTAGATTCGTCGATCTCAGAGATAAGTTCGTCGATCTGAAGATATTCGTTGAACGCAGACTGAGTTCGTCGAACGGAAGGTTGAGTTCATCGAACTGAGCATCTGATAAGGATTCGTCGACCGCTGAGACGATGAGCCGCTGTGAATTGATGATCGTCAATCGCAGATTGAAGCACGCCGTTCGTTGAACGCAGATTGACACGCCATTCGTCGAACGCAGTCAAGATCGTCAATCGCTGATTGAAGCACGCTGTTTGTCGAACGCAGAGAGCAAGACGTTCGTCGAACGCAGAGAGCAAGCCGTTCGTCGAACGCAGATAGCAATTCATCAAACGCAGTGTGGAGTTCGTCGAACGCAAAACCTAAATATTTTCTTGAGTTCTAACAGCCTAAAACCTTGACCCATTGACTATACATTGGGGTCAACTTTAGTCCTAATCAGCAGATAGTGATCCTAGCCCAAATCAGTAATAGGGTTGTTCCAACACAGATATCCCAGCCATTTGCTTTGCCAAGCTCTTTTGCGAAGCAAGCAAGTTTTCCATCTCAAGCAACGATGGCTGATTGACCCAACCTTGCACAGAAGTGACAAAGGCCACATACTCCCTCCGCAAGCCACGGATTATGTGCCTCTTCGACCTTGCTTCTGATATAGGTTCATCCGGGTCCAAGGCTGATATCTCCGTGGACAAGTTCTTCATTTTCAAGAAGAAGGATAAAATGGAGAAATCTCCTTGTGTTGCTTTCGCTAACTCATTTTCAAGAAACTGTAGACGAGCTACGTTCTTCTTGTTGAACAAGCCATCCAAGGATGTCCAAATCTCAGCAGCGGACCTACAACCAATTATATAGTCAAACAGCTCCGGAATGATAGCATGCTTTAAAGTGAACTCAGCCTTAGCATTAGTTCTCTTACAAGCTTTCACCTGCTCAGCATTCCCTTCAGCAGCTACAACAGATTGTCTATCATCTCCTCTGACTACCTCCCATAAATCTTCGCCAAGAAGATAGCTCTCCATGCATGACTTCCACTTCTTTAAGTTAGTCTGCGTAAGGAGCTCAATTCCAAGACATCTTGTATAACCTCGTTCTATTGTTATCACACTGGTTAACAACCTTTCAGAGACTGAAGCTAGATTCTGTGGCTGATCATTACTTCGAACCTATCTCTGATACCATATTAAAATTTTGGAGATGGATCGAAGGCAACAGCAGAAGACTTCAATTCAATTCAAAACAGTTAACCAGTGACAATGAAGGACAAGAAGATCTTTTTTCAAATTGACTATCTTTTCACAATGCGTTGCATACATGGAGAGACATGATTTATAAGAGAAAGCTAGATGAGAAGACAAAGCAACTGAACAAGCTTCTGGCGGCTAGAAGATCTGAGACTACACAGACCCCATGAACTCAGCAAGACCGCCGGCTTCCCTGAGACCGCACGAACAAAACATGTCGCTGACCTGTACTCTGCCAGATCTCCAATCACAGATCGCACAATCTGCTCCTTATTGTACTGCTGAAATCAAACACCCAGTCCACACTTCTGATAGACCAGACCGCACAGTCATAAGATCACAGAAAAAACACACAAACACAAGATGAAGAACTACTCAATGCTACAAGACTGTAACTCAAGACTGCCTGGCCACTTAAGGTTGCCTGAATAACTGAGTCCGCTGCAATCAAATCAAGAACTTCAAACACAGTTCGCCCAGGTGAGACCTCTTGCGAACTGGTTTATTCAAAGATGGAAAGAAGGAAGAATGCTGATAGATACTACTGGCCGACTAACCTGTGAAAACAACAAACGATCAACAACCTACAGACCGTGCGACCTCAAAAATGAGACCGGCACAATCAATCCGAACTTTAGTTCTTACAGTTCTTGCATACGAATGGCTGGCCCTGCACCCCTATTTATAGGCAAACGGACGGATGTCATCACCGCCCATGAGAGATACAATCACCTTCCTTATTGAAATGCGCAGTTGTTGAGTCCCAAATATATACACATTTATGAACTCATCTGGGCCGATTTTCTAGTCTATGCACTTCACTTTAGACATGTTTTCACTCATATTTGACACTCCATGCTAAGTGCACCTCTAGGCCCGTTTTTGGTGTTATTTTATGTTCTTCATTTTTAGTAGTTTTCATGGATTGTTAAGTCCACTTTTAGTGGCTGGATTCGTGGTTGTGCTGGAACAGGATTCGTGCGGGTGTTCCCGGTACAATTCTGTACAGGAACACTGCGCACGATCACTGTTTCTATTGCACACGACCACTGGTCGTGCGCCGCTGATCGTGTGCACTTAACCCTATTTTTTGAGTTCTGTCTCGGACAGTGCGCACGACCACCAACGATATTGCGCACGACCACCGGTCGTGCGCCGCTGTTCGTGCGCACTTAACATCAATTTTATGAGTTCTATTTCGACCAGTGCGCACGACCACCTACGATAGTGCGCACGACCACCGGTCGTGCGCCACTGATCGTGCGAACATGGTATTTTATAAATTTCTTACATTGTAGGCTCCACTCAGGCAGGCGCACGATCACAGGATTCCAGCGCGCACGACCACTGGTCGTGCGCCAATGATCGTGCGCACTGTTTATTCCAGCGCCTATAAATATTCCTGCTCGCGAATTAGGTTAAAAACCTCCGCATTTTTCTTCCGCTAGTCCGCCGTTTCCTGCTCCAGAACGCCCGATTTCGCCCCTCCATCGCCGCCCACCATCGGGAGGTACTCCGGGCTTGTTCTTCACGCCATTCTTGAGCCGGAGCTTCCTCTCGGACTCCTCCTTCATCCTAGAGTTTCAAGGAAGGTTTAGCCGCCATTACCATCAAGCAAGAGGAATTTTGCAACCTCTACCGGATTGTGACACGAAGAAGACGGGCTCATTGGAGAGTAGTGACAGCTCTCTCTACCCCGGACGTAGTTGCGAACCGAGCTTGGACGCGGATTGACAACCCGGCGATTCCAACCGTGAATCTACAACGAGACTTCGGATTCGGTCGATTTCTTGCCTTGTTCTTCTCTTATTGATGTGTTTGTAGCTAGATCTCTCATGTATTGATGATGAACACTATGAATTGTGCTTGTAATCTTAATTTCATGTTTATGTGAAGTTATATTTAGTTTATATGTGTTAATGAGGTGCGCCGCCATCCATTTTCCACTCCACCACCGTGTCCGGTGCCGCACTAGCAATTGCTAGTGGCGTGCTTGTCGACGAGTTGTTTGCGACCCTCATTCTGTTAGCCTACTCGTCCATCCGCCTATCGAAGCGTGGCATCGCGACCCGTGTAATCCATCTCTCCCTACGAAGCAGCGCGCTCAGGGCCTACACAGTTCGATTCCGCTTGCCTGCTCGTCCATCCTCCCTTGCGACGCAGCGCGCTCAAGGCCTGCCTAGTCTCCATCCCGCCAAGCGAAGCATTGCATAGCGACATTGCATAGGAGTAGTTGTAATATTTTCCTTTATTTTCCACAACCAAATCAACCCCCCTCCGCGATCCATCCGATTAAAGGACTTCAATCTCAAGTCCTTCCTCGATAATAAACTCCACCTTACTGTGTTCCTTTGAGATCGATACTTGGGAATTCATTCCCATTTTATATTACTTGAACGATCAGTACACTGCCGTTTCGTGCCACAGTCTTACTACCGCCTATAGCGGTGTGCTAAGATTTGCGCCATCAAGTTTTTGGCGCCGTTGCCGGGGAATACTGTCGTGTGAGTTTTCTAGAGAGGGAAAGTCTGAGAGAGAAGCCCTTCCATTTGTAAATTGCATCTTTTATTTTATTTCTGTTCTTTTTACTCCATTTTCTTGTTTTATTTTAGGTTGCTTTAGTAATTTTTGTTAGGTGTAGTATTTTGCACAATAGTTTTTTATTTTGAATCGTATTATCTTCACACTATGTGGGCACATCTCAATATCCGTTGCCGTTGGTGTAGAGATACCTCCCACTCTAGTGATGAATGCCCTACGGAGAATAGTAGGCATAATTCTTATAGCCCAGCATATGGAGCACCGACTTCGTCTGGTACTCCATATGGTGCGCGTAAGTCTTATGGCTACTCTGTTGAGCCTTTACCGTCATACTTTTTTTCGGCTTCAGCCCCCGCTGTACCAAAGAAGCCCACAAGGCAGTGCCGGTTTTGTTAGAGCACTGATCATGTCTTGAAGGACTGTGCCAAGTATCTTCGCCAATTGGACGAGGATGACGAGCCGAATATCCGGATCGTCCTGAATCCTAACTCTGGCAGCACACCTTGAACATCCGGTTTTGTGTCTTTGCCACCTTCACATCTTGAAGGGTATGGCGTTGACACAGTCACCAGATGTGTGGCTGATCTGGGCACCGACATTGCTGAGCCTATTCTCCCAGTGCATCCACCACCCCTAGTGGATTCGATTCTTTGTGAGGAATCAGTGCTCGACTTTTATTCGAGCACTATTCTTCTCCCTGTTGTGCATACTACACTCGTCTCTAACGACATTGTTGATGATGTGTCACAAGAGGAGGCTGGTGACTTTAGTGTCATGCCTACTCCTATGGAGAAGGACAACCTTCTAGGTGAAGAGGAGTTTACCTCAACACCGGTGGAGGAAGTCCAAATCCTAAGCCTGGCCACCGTTGATCCCGCTGAACCTTGTAGCATTGATGACAATGCAAACATTATTTCACTTCCCCAACCTGATGGGAGTGAGACCGGGATCACTCCCCCGTTTGATTTTTATTCATGTTCTTCTTCTTTTTTATCTCTTAATCCCCTTTCTCTATCTAAGCCTGTGCAGGTTGAGTCTTCACAGGTACTTCAGGAGGACCTGGTGCATTCTGCTCAAGTCAATGATGAGTGTATCCTCTCACGTGAGGAGGTTGATCCCTCCTCCGTAGAGGAAGCCCCACTCATTGCCTTCTCCTCCTACTGCCTCCCTGGAGATGATACCTTGCTGGGCAAGGATAGTTTTGGTGAGATGAGTGAGGACCAGGCCTCCTCCTCTTCTTACTTTCTTTTCCCTCTTCCTGTGAGGAGCAGGTATTTATATTCGGGTAGAGGCGTGACTGTTCTTTCTCCGTATAGGTACCCGCTACCTACTCGCATATTAGAACAGTTACCTGTCCACTTTTCTTTTCATAGGCCTATAAGCTAGAACTGTATAAAATCCAAATAAGTCGTGCTGGGATGATAATAACCCCAGTAGTTATCTTTCTTTTATTGCATTTTTATTTTCCTAGTTAGAGTAGTTAGTTAATTTCTGTTCAGTTTTAGCATTTCTGCTTTCTTCTGTTTTTGTGGAGCTCACCCCTGCAGGTACTTATTGCAAATTCTGAATGGCGGGTTTGCTTCAGTTTTTCACGCGTCTTCTGGTATGCTCACTTCTGAGCATTGGGTAATCTCTTTCCCTAGACTTCATTTTCAATTTTCATGGTTACATCATTTATGTCTATTGCTTAGATTTAGTCTGGGGGAGAGCCGCTATATGTTACCCACTGCATGTGCACATCTCATTTGCATACTAGAAGTATTTTAATTTCAGATATTTAGTTATGTTCAATTGCATTGCACACCACAACACCCACATGAGCGCGCACTTAGCTGTTGGCATGTCTTGAGCCGAACTCATTTCTTTTCGTGTGATTTGGAAAATCACTGTGCTGGCTTAGGATTATGAGGCGGAGTAAAATGTTGACTCCTGTAGTGCTCCTAGTCGAGTGCTCATGTCTCGCTTAGAAATTCGTGTAGATTCAATTTCTTTTTAGGCTTTTAGATTATGTTATTCTATTAGCGTAGATATTGTTTACTTTACTCAAAAAGTGGTGAATCCGGTGTGAATCAGATGGTAGCATAGGAATGTGTGTGGGCGTTCGTTAGCCTTGTATTGCCCGAGTCGGGTGGAAGGATCATCTTTCTCGGTGGCTAAGAACTTGCCCCAAGCGATTCTTGAAGCATGGGTATACGGTTAGTCAATTGCGTGAATGTGATATAGGCCATCATTTTGGCCCGGTTGAGCCTTTGTGCCATTCCTATCATCATTTCCTCCCTAGCCCAGTTGTGCCTACCCCATTCTTTTGGTTCAACTCCACTATTGTTCACCAAAGCCTAAACTCCAATCCTAGTCGCACACCCAAAATGCAAGCATTTTGTTTAAATTTTAAATTGGTGGTGTTGATTGTGGAAGTACAATGTGAAAATGTGGATGTGCATCTTTGAAAATTTGCTGAAATTGCTAAAGATTTTAAAAGAAAAAGAAGAATGAAAAGTTTAATTGAAAAAATCTGTTTGAGATTTATATTTGGGAGTAGGCGGTGCACACACCCATGCGTCTAAGTCTAAGTCTGGGGGTGTGGTGCATCCGCGTGTTTTTTGGCTACTTGGATAGTGTTATGCATTTGCTCATTTGGATTTTTGTGTTCTAAGCCTTCATGTTTATATTTGTTTACCTCACCTAAACCCAAGCCCCATTTAAAACCTAAATTCCTATTGATTCACGCATTTGAGTCAAACCAGTGCCGTGGAGAGAGTGCGAACAGACAAGCTTATGGTCACCGACATTGATGGATTTCAATGGAGTTGTCCCGAGCCCCGATCTTTGGCAATGCTCGCCTCAGCGTTAAGTTTACTTTCTTCCTATGTACAACCTTATGATTCACCGTGATTCACTTTTTGAGTAAATGTAATATATAAATACGCCCCTAAGAAAAGTATAAACTAATATGTATAATTAGAAATTTTGTCTACTGTACTTCTACGCACATGAGCATGCGACTTCGCATGGTACTCCGCTTGATAATTTCTTCGCCAGCTTATGTTTTTCCTGTCCGCGAGAGATGGTTTGCTTGGGACGCGCAAACAGTTAAGTCTGGGGGTGTGATGAGTCCCAAATATATACACATTTATGGACTCATCTGGGCCAATTTTCTAGTCTATGCACTTCACTTTAGACATGTTTTCACTCATATTTGACACTCCATGCTAAGTGCACCTGTAGGCCCGTTTTTGGTGTTATTTCATGTTCTTCATTTTTAGTAGTTTTCATGGATTGTTAAGTGCCACTTTTAGTGGCTGGATTCGTGGTTGTGCTGGAACAGGAGTCGTGCGGGTGTTCCCGGTACAATTCTGTACAGGAACACTGCGCACGATCACTGTTTCTATTGCGCACGACCACTGGTCGTGCGCCGCTGATCGTGTGCACTTAACCCTATTTTTTGAGTTCTATCTCGGACAGTGCGCACAACCACCAACGATATTGCGCACGACCACCGGTCGTGCGCCGTTGTCGTGCGCACTTAACATCAATTTTATGAGTTCTGTTTCGACCAGTGCGCACGACCACCTATGATAGTGCGCACGACCACCGGTCGTGCGCCACTGGTCGTGCGAACATGGTATTTTATAAATTTCTTACATTGCAGGCTCCACCCAGGCAGGCGCACGATTACAGGATTCCAGCGCGCACGACCACTGGTCATGCGCCAATGATCGTGCGCACTATTTATTCCAGCGCCTATAAATATTCCTGCTCGCGAATTAGGTTAAAAACCTCCGCATTTTTCTTCCGCCAGTCCGCCGTTTCCTGCTCTAGAGCGCCCGATTTTGCCCCTCCATCGCCGCCCACCATCGGGAGGTGCTCCGGGCTTGTTCTTCACGCCATTCTTGAGCCGGAGCTTCCTCTCGGACTCCTCCTTCATCCTAGAGTTTCAAGGAAGGTTTAGCCGCCATCGCCATCAAGCAAGAGGAATTTTGCAACCTCTACCGGATTGTGACACGAAGAAGACGGGCTCATTGGAGAGTAGTGACAGCTCTCTCTACCCCAGACGTAGTTGCGGGCCGAGCTTGGACGCGGATTGACAACCCGGTGATTCCAACCGTGAATCTACAACGAGACTTCGGATTCGGTCGATTTCTTGCCTTGTTCTTCTCTTATTGATGTGTTTGTAGCTAGATCTCTCATGTATTGATGATGAACACTATGAATTGTGCTTGTAATCTTAATTTCATGTTTATGTGAAGTTATATTTAGTTCATATGTGTTAATGAGGTGCGCCGCCATCCATTTTCCACTCCACCACCGTGTCCGGTGCCGCACTAGCAATTGCTAGTGGTGTGCTTGTCGACGAGGTGTTTGCGACCCTCATTCCGTTAGCCTACTCGTCCATCCGCCTATCGAAGCGTGGCATCGCGGCCCGTGTAATCCATCTCGCCCTACGAAGCAGCGCGCTCAGGCCTGCACAGTTCGATTCCGCTTGCCTGCTCGTCCATCCGCCCTTGCGACGCAGCGCGCTCAAGGCCTGCCTAGTCTCCATCCCGCCAAGCGAAGCATTGCATAGCGACATTGCATAGGAGTAGTTGTAATATTTTCCTTTATTTTCCACAACCAAATCAACCCCCCTCCGCGATCCATCCGATTAACGGACTTCAATCTCAAGTCCTTCCTCGATAATAAACTCCACCTTACTGTGTTCCTTTGAGATCGATACTTGGGAATTCATTCCCATTTTATATTACTTGAACGATCGGTACACTGCCGTTTCGTGCCGCAGTCTTACTACCGCCTATAGCGGTGTGCTAAGATTTGCGCCATCAGCAGTCTCCAAAATCAGGCCGTGCGGTCTTCATAATACCTTATTACACTTAAGCAAAACTTTCCAAGTAAGACAGCTGCCAAGAACAACCCGGCAGACCAAAGTATTAGACCGCCAAAGCGACCTCCAGTACTAGACCACCCGATCTCAACTAGAACAGAAAGACTTGGGCACAACCAGAAAACCACAACAATTCACCAACAATAGAGACGCGTGATCTCTTAACCAGATCGCCATACAAGACCTCGCGCGGTCTCTGCGGTCTCCATATTCAGACTGCCTGGACACTCCACTTCCACTTCAAAAATTTAACATTTCCCTCACCAAAAAATATGAAGAGAGGGTCATCTGAGTCAAGCACCCTCTTGGCCTCCACCTTTATCTCATTGAAGGCCTTCTTGAAGATAACATTAATAGAACTCCTATTGTCCACCAGGATTCTCAAAACTATGAAGTTCTCAATCGATGTATGGATCACCATTGTATCGCAGAATGGGTCTTCAAGATCCTGCATATCCTTCAATAAGTAGGTTATATTCTCCTATGTGGATGGTGTTCTGGAGGTTAAAGCGACACTTTGATGATAGATGGCATGGAGGATCCCCTTTCGGGTGGCCTCAATCCCTACCCCTCCATCGATCACTCTGATTCCTCCTTGGGTACCTACATCAACCTAGTCTTCACACCAGTCTTCTGCCACTGCGCCTCCTTCTCCTCTAGCTCCCTCAATCCATAGTTGTGGTTGCTTCCCCCTTTGGGTTCTCACTCCTCTTATCTCCAAGAATTCTGGGCAGGTGGCAGTTAAGCTATCTTCCTCCTGGTGGAAGTCACAGTAGATCAACGCCACCCTCCCCCTTCCTGCCCCTCCTGGGTCATTTCTTCTTTCCCTTCTTCCTCCTCGAATTATCACAATGACTTGTCGGGGAGGGGGCTAGAATGGCCTTGGACATGGTCTCCAGCTCGTAGGGTTGAACAATCCCTGCCCTGCATGGAAATTATGTCTAATTGGTGGGGCCCTCCGCCATAAACAAATCCTCTTCATTGACCCTGAGGGGGTCCTCCTGCCGGCCTCCAGATAGGTCAGCTGTTTGGCGGCTGAAACCTCCCCTGTCTCCGGCCCTCTTGGGGCTCCTTGGAACCTCTGCCTCCTTAACTCTTCTCTTCTTCTGCTCTCCTACTGGATTCCTCATGGTACCTTTGTCTCTCTCTCTCTCTCCCGACTTGGCCAACTTCATCACAAATACATGGTTGGTCTCCTCGCACTCGATCTCTTGTCGTGCTCAGTCGATAATCTCCTTGAAGGATAGTGGGGGGGTCCCAGTCAAGCTCCATCCTGAATAACCCCTACTGCAGCTAGAGAGTGAAGGCAATCTATAAGGTTTGTCCGAGCACCTCATAGACTAGGAGTATGTCTTCTTGGAAGTGATCCACATAGCTCCCCAATGACTCCTCAACTCCTTGCTTGATCAGGAATAGGGACTCCACCCCCTTCTTCCTTTTCTTTGTTGTGGAGAAATATAGCAGGAAACTCTGTCGCAGGTCTTCGAAGCTTTAGATGGTCCCTATGGGAAGCTGGTGGAACCAGCCCCTTGTCTTGCCTTTGAATAAAATGGCAATAACCTTCACTTGAATGCATCCGTCACATGCCTTTGAATGAGATGTTCGGCTGAGTCAACCTTGCCTTTATAGTAGGGTAGGACATGCTCCATGAACCCCTCCGACATAGGGGCCAAATGAAATAATTCTTAGAAAGTGCTCTCTGACCCTACCTAGCGAGTCGGAGGGACTCGCGTAGTCTCCTCGCAAAGGTAGCGAGTACCTGATGGGCTGGGGAAGTGCACTTGACCACAGAGGGCCCACTCGTCCTACTCAACCATTACTTCCTTCCTTGCTCGCTTTCTTGACGCTTCCTCTCTCAATGCTTACGAGGCGAATACTGGGATTGCAGTGGTCAAGCATTCACCCGACGGCGTGAGGGCGAGGGGCATGGTCTCCAGGATATACTTCTTGAACTCATCATAATCACTCTTCTTGACATACTAGCTAGAGGGGGATGAGCCATTTGGGATGAACCCTTACCCTTTGCTTCTGTCCATGGGACTTACTCAGAATTTTCCAAACAAGCTATGGTCCACGCTCACTGCACCAAAAATGTTGAACCCAAAAACCACAGTTTAAGTGGAGTTCAGGTTGATGTAGCTTGCCTTTACTTCTCCTGAGTCAAAACAATATGTCAGACACTCAGAGTAAAGAACCTCACTCACGAAGGTGGAAAACTAAAAACAAACCACGCGAGCTGCAACGATGAGGTCCCGACACTAACTCGAAAGATAAAAAAAGAGAACTCTCCTTCCAAAGCCTGTGCTGTGCTGACCACCCTAGAGGGCACTGGAGAGCACCAGACTGTCAGCCCTGAAACCACAACAAACAAAGTTCTAGAGCTCTCCCAACCAGAAACCACCTAAGGACAGAGGAGGCCAAGAAGCTCTTCCATCCAAAGATGTTATTGAGGGTCTATTTATAGTTTTCTGAAAATGGTCTACAGATAGCTGAACCCCATCTTTTTGTTTTACTATGCACATCCCAAATTGGCCAACCAATAGTGGAATCCTACTTTTTGGAAAGACTAAATGTAGGCCATAATGGGATTTCTTGGAAAAAAGAGGGACCCCGTAGTGGCGTATCCACGCACTTGAGGAGTGCTCGCTTGGAGGTAGTGAACCCCTGATGTGACTAGTGTTAGAACAAGCTTTCCATATCTCTTGGTTTGAGAATAACAAATCCCATTGTATTTGTTCATACTTGCTATGTGTCTATAGTGTGCAGGAACTTCAGTTTTCAAGCCCCTATAAGTACAAAAAAGATAGTCGACGAACTTCTTACCAGGTCAAAAATCTGATGCTAGAGCGGTGCGCTAACGCTACAACCGGCGGTAGCTTTTGCATATTTAGAAACATCATCGAGAAGGAAATATTCGTCGAGAAAGGAATGTCGTCTAGACTGAATATAACAACTCTTACCGTGGCGCGTTAAGTCTAACACCCGATGATTAATTATGGAAGCCCGGCGATCATGATGCTGATTGAGGAGCAAAAAAGGAAGGAGATCTGACGGCTAGGAAAGATATAATGCTAACATGACGCTAACCTTACCGCAGATCGGTAGGATGGGAGACCATATTTGGAGCCAAAATGTTGCCAAAAATGACTCGATCTGAGTGCCAGCTTGTTCACTAAAGAGGCTACTGTCCGATAGTAGCACTACCGCTGGCGCTAGGATCTGGGTCTATTTAAACAGAGGTCCGCCTCCATTTTGATTTTCTTATTTTGATGAAGCATCGAAGCCACAACTCCTATAATATTGTGAGAGCCTCTTTGCATCCAAGAGAACTCCATCAAACTTCGTAAATGCAAGGAATTTGAAGAAGGATCAATCACGGTTATTCTGCTCGAAGGCCGTACACATCAAATCTAACGTTTTCTTCTGTATGGCTTCGACTTCATCTTCGAGTTCAACCAATAAGAGAGTTTGTCTTTTAGTTTTATCGTGTAACTCCTATCTTTTATCGGTAGTGATATTCGCCAGTATTGGCGACTAGGTCTTGAGGGGCTTATGGAGAAATTCGCCGCGTGGGTGTGGCGACTAGGTTTATGGTTAGATCTAGGGGCGGCTCGAAGCCTCATCTGGGGAGAGATAGGCTAGAGCCAACCGGTCCTTGGGAAAAGGGTTGGTATAGAAAACTAAAAAGGTTTTTATACATTCGCTTCAATCCCATGCGTCATTGGGATAAGATTTCATATTCATTTCTAAAGCAATAATACTATCTATTTTTCTCAAATATTGTCTTGCTATCATTGATCATTGAAATCTAAATGAAATGACATTCTCTCTTACTAACGCTGTGCAGTAATGCTACCGCTGGCGGTAGCAACAGAGTTCACATCTCTCATGCTTAGTACAACTCAGTTTCATAATAAGCTTACTGCAGTATCTTAACTGAGATATTTTTATAAATACTATCAACTTACTTGAATAAACTCAATTAAGTATTAAAATATTTAAAACACTTATTCACCCCCCTAATGGCGCTTACAGATCGAACAAGTTGTATCAGAGGGAGGTTATTCCAAAACGGCTTCAAACCCGGGAATAATGGCGCTTCATGATCTCGCATCCAATAGAGGAGATGATTTTTTATTAAATGAAAAATCTTTAGCACCACCATTATTTATGGGCAAAAATTATAAAGGGTGGAAAAAATTAATGAAAAAATTTCTTAAATCTTTAGATGAAAAAGTTTGGAATATTATTATTGAAAAACCATCAAGCGTATTAAATAGAAATGAAATGGTTTTAAATGTAAAATCAATAAATAGTTTATTTTGTGTCCTAGATCAAAATATTTTCGAACTTATTTATACTTTACCTACTGCTTATGAGATTTTGATTTTTCTTGAAAAACCTTATGATTCTCCTTCTATAGGCATGGAACAATCGCAAGAACTGGAGAATATGCAAGCTTGCAATGACACTCAAGAAAAATACTCCCCTGAAGAATCCATGGAATGCTCATCAAGTGGAAGGGAATATGTCAACTCATCTATGGAATAGGAAGAAGAAGATGTCAAAGGAACTTTATGTTCAAATCATGCCTCATCCAAAAGCACTATAAGAAAATCAAAATCCCATATTGTTTGTAATTATATTTCTACATTACATTTGTGTGGGTTATAGAACGATCACCTAAAGGGGGGTAGGTGATTTTGTCTGTTTTGAAATATTCTTGCAAGAAACGTATATAATGTAAGCACATCACAGAAAAATCACACAGAAAATCCCAGTATACAACACAAGATGTAGAGAGGTTCCTCAAGACAGGGTATCTTGAGTAGTCCTCTGTCCCCTGCGCCTACCTAGCAGTGTGCTAGGCTCAGCAAACTCTGCCAATTTCTTCGGCCTGCAAGCCATACAACTCTGACCCGCTAGTCCTACAGCCTAGGCCCGCAAGCCCCTACTGTACTCAAGACCACAAGCTCGACCCTCAGGCCCTCAAGCCCTACAGAGCACAGACCCGCAAGTATTGCCCCTTGGACCCGTAAGTCCTACAGCATAGGCCCGCAAACCCATCACTGCACCCAAGCCCACAAGCTTGACACGGTTGGACCCGCAAGTCCTCTGCCCTGGCTCTCAAGCCTCACAGATCTCAAGCCCTCAAGCTCGACAAGGCTGGACCCGCAAGTCCTCTGCCCTGGCCCTCAAGCCTCATAGATCTCAAGCCCTCAAGGTCGACACTTAGATCTGAAAATAGATCTCACAGTTTTGGCCCGCAAGCCTTACAAGGAAAGATAGAATAAGGATTCTTCTGCCTGGTGGAGATCAACTTTTTTTTCTTGAAGAAGATACTTCTGATTTGAATCTTGGTCGCACAGATCTTCTTTAAGCTTTTCTTCTATCTAAAACAGTCCTTATCAGTCGATGAGGCTAGACTGATTCTCTGAGAACAATGGATCAATTTGTTCTTCGTTCTTATTTCATCTTTTAGGCCGGTTTCACTATTCTATTAGTTCTTGCATAAATTCTTTTGTATTCTCTGTGGTTGTTGTTTCTTTAGGGCATCCACTGTTCCCTTTTATAAGACTGAGGAGCCGCTTAATGGTCTCCTACGAAGTCCTCCACTGACAGACGCACATACCTTAAGATCATGCGCTAATTGGACAGTCAGGCGGCGACATTAAATGTTGACAGCGCGTCTGGCAACTTTTGAATCTGTCTCGACGATATTTCCTTTGTTACGAAGATATGTACAATATCTTGACTATACGGGACAACCCTTCTGCACTTTCACTTAAGACGACGTGAAGTCGTCTAGCTTATGTCGGCGTAATCTTCTTGACTGCTCGATATCATTGTAACTACCTTAACTTGTCGACGACATAATCGATATCATGTCGACACACTATTCTTTAGCAACTGCCTATCTTCATGATACCTTCTTTAGTCTTCTCGACGTAACGTTGTCATCATTCTTACTTGGCCTTATCGATGACAAGGCTTCTTTTCGACGTTATCATCAACATCTAACTTGTTTTTGTGCTTGAGTCTTCTTGTTCATCCCGGCTTTCTGATATCGTTGTGAGGTGTTGTAGTGTTGATGTCACAACGATATCATCATACGCATGTTGTCTTGACGATAGCTGATATGATCATTCTACTTTGCTCTGCACATCATTTCAACGACATGCATACACTTTTTGGAGATATGTCTAATTCTTTTCGACGATATGTGTCAGCTCGATATTCTTTGAACTTGTCTTTACTGAGATGATAAAGCTAAGAAGGTAATCAAATACATAGTGAAGTTCTCTTGAGTTGGTGACTTCTCCAAATCAGGAATCATGAGGGCAAGATTCCCAACAATCTCCCCCTATTTGAAGATGTCATAGCCCCAATTCAAAATTACTTTCACTTACCAATAATGTGAGTTTATGCAGTAAATGTTAACATAGTTACCATTCCCTTATTTTTGGCATCTTTATGAGCTAGTAGCTTCCCCTTGATGTGATGTCTCTTTTATTTACTCTCCCTTGACTCATGCATCTTCTCTTCCTAGGTTATTCTTTTCTCCCACTTTCTGACTTTTTCATTATAGGCCTTGTAGATTCTTTGTTCATGTGCTTGATCCTTTGTCGACGATCCTTCTGTTACCGTCGTGAGTATGGTTCACGCTGTTGAGACAATTGTTTGTGTCGTCATGACCATTGTTTGATATTTGTCTGACTTTTCCACTTGGTAGGCTTTTATTATCAGATTCCTTCAGCACTTGTCCTGCAAGTTCTTCTTACTATCATATGTAGGGCGATTTATTGATCAATAAGTTGAAAATTACTCTAAGTTTAACATCTCCAATTTGAATTTGAAGAAGTTAAACTTAGCTTCATCTAGGGGCTTTGTGAATATATCAGCCACTTGTTTATCTGTGGGAACAAACTCAAGGGTGATATCTTCATTCTCTATATGCTCCCTTATGAAGTGATACCTGATCTCAATATGCTTAGTCCTGCCGTGTCAGACAGGGTTCTTAGCAATTGATATTGCAATGGAAGAGTCACAAAATATGGGTGTTTTTGTCATCTTTAGATTGTGGTCTTCAAGTTGATGTTGAATCCATTGCAGTTGAGCACAACAGCTCCCAGTAGATATGTATTCTGATTCTACTATGGAGATTGCTACACTTGTTTGCTTCTTGCTGCTCCAAGAAATAAGTCTTCCTCCAAGGAATTGGCATGTTCCTGGGGTACATTTCCTGTCTTCTTTGCATCCTACATAATCTGCATCTGAGTAGCCTGTCAGTTTACACCCATTGTTCCTAGGGTACCATAGGACAAGATTTGATGTACCCTTTTGGTATCTTAAGATTCTCTTTACAGAGACATGGTGAGATTCCTTAGGGTTCACCTTATATCTAGCACATACACATGTGGCAAACATTATGTCAGTCTTACTTACAGTTTGGTATAGCAAAGATCCAATCATGCATCTGTACTTGGTTTCATCAATGGTTATTCCCTACTCATCCTTGTCCAGAGACACATTGGTTCCCATTGGAGTGTTCATAAAGGAAGCACTCTCCATCCAAACTTCTTGACTAGCTCTTTAGTTAACTTGGCCTGAGAGATGAATATACCATCTTCAGATTGTTTCACTTGGATACCTAGGAAGTATTTGAGCTCACCAATGCTGCTCATCTCAAACTTTCCCTGCAACAAGCTGATAAACTTTTTGCAGAGATTGTTATCTGTAGAGCCAAAGATAATATCATCTACATAGATCTGCACTAGCAAAATCTTCCCCTTAACTTCCCTTAGGAATAATGTCTTATCAATTTTTCCCCTAGATAATTTATTCTCATTGAGAAAGCTTGACAGAGTCTCATACCAAGCCTAAGGTGCCTGCTTCAAGCCATATAGGGCTTTCCTAAGAAAGTAGACATAGTCAGGATAAGTAGAATCAACAAAACCTGAAGGTTGATCAACATAGACTTCTTCTTTGAGGTCACCATTAAGAAAGGCTGACTTCATATCCATCTGATAGACTTTGAATCCTTGGTAGGCTGCATATACCAAGAACAGTCTGATGGCTTCCAGTCTGGCCACAGGTGCAAAAGTCTGATCAAAGTCAATCCCCTCTTCTTGTCTATATCCCTTAGCCACTAGGCTTGCTTTATTCTTAGTGATGATTCCATTCCCATCCAATTTATTTCTGTAGACCCGCTTAGTTCCTCTGATATTCTATCCTTGGGGTCTAGGAACCAACTACTATGCTTTGCATCTCTTAAATTGGTTCAATTCCTCCTGCATTGCTGCATCCAAAATGGATCCTGATTTGCTTCCTCAAATTTCTTGGGTTCAATTTGAGAGGGAAAACTCAGGTACAATGCATCATTCACAGCTCTACTCCTTGTCAGGACTCCTTGGTTGACATCTCATATTATTTTCTCTTTAGGATGATCTCTCATTTGTCTCAAAGCAACTGGTAGTATTCTGGGGACTTCTATTGTGGTAGGTTCATCAGGTTGCAATTCCTCTGCTATTTCTGAGCTTTCTCTAGCCTCTTCTTCAATTTCAGATGTTACTGAGTGGTTATTATCCTTAATTGAGGTCTCAGCCTTGTCATCAATGGATAACTTCTCCATTTTCTCTGTTGTACTTGCATTCACTAGAGAACTAGACTAGCTTTTGTATATAAGGCTAATCTCATCAAATACAACATGTACAGATTCTTCCACTGCTTGGGTATTGATGTTGTACACCCTATAAGCCTTTCTATAGGAGTTGTAGCCAACAAGAATACCCTCACTGCTTTTCTCAGCAAATTTTGTTAGCCTGGCCTTCCCATTATTAAGTACATAACATTTACTACCAAAGATCCTGAAGTAGGATAAGGTAGGTTTTCTGCCTTTCACTAGTTCATAGGGAGTCTTCCTATGGTGTTTGATAATGGAGGCCCTATTTATCATATGACAAGCAGTGTTGACAGCCTTTACCCAGAAGTATTCTAGAAGAGAGGAATCACTTAGCATTGTCTTACTTTCCTCTATCAAGGTTCTATTTTTCCTTTCTGCAACCCTATTCTGTTGAGGAGTTCTAGGGGAGGAAAATTCTTGGGAGATACCCAGTTCTTGGAAGAATTCTGTCATGGCTCCTGACTGAAATTCTGTTCCATGGTCACTTCTAAACTTGACCACAGTATAGTCCATCTCATTCTGGATCTGCCTGACAAAGTTCTTCAAGATATTTAAGGTATCTGACTTCTTTTTAAAGAAGAATACCCAAGTGAACCTTGAGTAATCATCAACTATCATAAGAGTGTAAGCCTTCCCTCCCAAGCTGAGAACTGACATAGGACCAAACAAATCCATGTGCAATAGAAATAAGTACCTAGAGGAATCTTTGTCAGAAATGCTTTTAAAGCTGGTCCTTGTCTGCTTCCCAAGATGGCAAGCTTGACAAGGATCTTCCTTGATGCACTTAATATTAGGTCTATTTCTTACTAGGTCTTGTGAGAAAAGCTTGCTTATGGTCTTATAGTTAATGTGAGTAAGTCCCTTGTGCCATTGTACACATATAGCCTCTTTGTCATTAGCTACAAGACACACATGCATGGAAGAATTTGCATTAAAGAAATTTAAACAGTAAATATTACCACTCCTACTGCCAGTTAAGATAGACTCAAAGTCCAAGGACTTCTTAATCAAACACTTATCCTTTTGGAAGATGATTACAAAACCTAGATCATAGTGCTGACTTGTGCTTATGAGACTATGTTTCAATCCCTCAACAAAAGCTACCTTGGTGATGGTAACTAGGCCATTAGAAATATTACCATAACCTTTAGTCATCCCCTTTTCAGAACCTCTAAAGATCATTGTTGGTCCATTCTCCACAGGGATGAAGCTTCTTAGATAATTTCTGAATCCAGTCATGTGCCTGGAGCATCCACTGTCCAAATACCAAATTGGAGATTGATTGGCATTTGGACATACCTGCAAGAAGATTTAATTTCCTTTAGGTACCCAATTTGGTTTACGTCCTTTGTTCCTGTTAGGAGGATAAAATGGGATGTCACACCACTGAGGGTTCTGTACTCTCTTTGCATTGGGTCATGTTGGGTTGAACCAATAGTCCAGGGCAAAGTGGCCTATTTTCCCACAGCACCAACATTCATATATGTTATACCTTCTCTTCTGCCATGCCATTTGATTGGGATGGGCATGTTGGTGAGCAGGAGGGAAGACTACTAATCTAACAGGTCTTGGGTGAACCTTACAGGTGTGAGAGTGGAGTGGAGATGGTCTCACCACTTGTTGGCTCACCTTCCTGGGAATAGGCTTTGTGGAAGCAGCCTTTCCCTTACTATTGAGTGCTGGTGTTATTTGTCCATGAGCTGAAGGACCTGATACTAGCACCTTCTTAAAAGAAGATTGATCTTTAGAAGCTTTGTCCTTGACAATCTCTTGATTGAATCCTATACAACTCTGAATGATCCAGAAGGTATCAATAACGGGCAACACTTTCTTGTGCATAGAGAAGATTGCAAAAAGTTTCTTCTCAGCCAACATCATCTCCTCAAGATTCTTAATGATTCTGTTCTTCTGACCTAATTCAGCATTCTTAAGCTTTGTGTCATCCTTGAATCTGTCCACTTCTTTTGCTCATGGCAGCCAGCTTTTCAGCTATCTCCATAAGCTCACACTGGACAGTCTTTAAGGAATCTAACTCCTTGGACTAGATTTTGAGGAGTTTCTTTCAGTTCTTGAAAGCTTTCCATAGAGCTTTATACTGCTTTATTAGGTCAGATTCAACATCATATTGAGATCTTGAGCTTGTGCTGGTGGCAACAGACACACTCTCATTATCATGCAAGGAGTCTGCCACTGATTCAGAATCAGAGTCAGATAAATGAGCTTTGATGGGTACCTTTCCATGAGAGATATCATCTTGGGTGTCTTCCTTTATGGCCATTAGGCCAATCAGAGCCTCTTCCTCAGTATCTGAGAAGCTTGAATCAAAATACTTAGAGTTCTGATTTTCTTTGCTATAAACCCTCTTTCAGGTTTCTTATTGTCCCTTGATCTTCTCTTATCTTCATAGTTCCTTGATTCCCTTCTCTTAGAAGAGCAATCAATATCTATATGACCTGTTTTATTACAGGAGTAGCAAACAGTGTTAGTAAAATATAATTTACCAGGTTTAGAATTGTACCTATCCTCCCTTGAGGATTTAGACCTGTCATATTGATCAGATCTCCTTGAGCTTGAGGAGGAGGGTCTGTGGTTGTCTCTTCTTCTTCTGGTAATAAGCTTTTTGAACTGCTTAGAGAGAAGGACCATCTCTATGTCAGTATCATTACAATCTGATGTGTTTGCATCAGACTCTTCACTGCTCTCTGATCTGTTCTGGTAAGCAGGAGTCTTCTCCTTGGACCTCCTTCTTCTCTCAACTTTGAGAGCCATAAGTCTTTCTCGGGAGCTCCCCTTTGAGCTTTCCTCTTCAACTTTCCTGGTGTTGAGCTGAAGTTCATGGGACAGCAGATTCCCATACAGATTCTTGGGCTCCAAGATGCCCAGCTGACCCATCTCTCTGATGGCACAAATCTTAATATCCTATTCCTTAGAGAGGGATCTAAGGAAATTATCATTTAAGTCAGAGTTTGTGAATTCTCTATCATAATTTTTCAGTCCATTCACTATTTTGAAAAACCTCTCATAACAGCTAGAGATGGTTTCATTCTTGCCTTGCTTGAAGGCTTCATATTCCCGATTGAGGAGAGATTTCCTGTCATCCCTTACCTCATCAGTACCTTCCATATAAACAATCAGGGAGTCCCACATCTCCTTGGCTGTCTTGCAGTGAATGAGGTTCTGGAGGGTTGAATCGTCAATGGCTCTTACAATTACATTCTGCGCTCTTTTATCTTGACTTGCCAAGGTTAGATCATCCTTGGTCATGTCTGCATACTTCTTTGCCACCATCTGAGTTGGATCAATAGTGGATACTGTCATGGGAATGAAGGCACCCTCTTTAACAGTTATATAGATTCTAGGATCAACTGCCTCCATGAACAACCTTACTCTTTCCATCCAAATAGGAAAGTTCTCCTTTGTGCAGATTGGGAGTTTCATGGCTCTCATTTCTCAATACAGATCTCCTCTAGCCATATTGAGTCATTCTAAGATCTAGATCTGACGGTTAAGTCACTTTTCGATCAACCTGTCTCTGGTACCACTTGTGGGTTATTGAACGATCACCTAAGGGGGGGGGGGGGGGGGGGGGGGGGTGGGGTTAGGTGATTTTGGCTGTTTTGAAATATTCTTGCAAGAAATGTATATAATGTAAGCACATCACAGAAAAATCACACAGAAAATCCCAGCATACAACACAAGATGTAGAGAGGTTCCTCAAGACATGGTGTCTTGAGTAGTCCTCTGTCCCCTTGCGCCTACCTAGTTGTGTGCTAGGCTCGACAAACTCTGCCATTATCTCCGGCCCGCAAGCCTTACAACTCGGACCCACAAGTCCTACAACCTAGGCCCGCAAGCCCCTATTGCACTCAAGCCCGCAAGCTCGACACTCAGGCCCCCAAGCCCTACACAGCACATAACCACAAGTCTTGCCCCTTGGACCCGCAAGTCCTGCAGCCTAGGCTCGCAAGCCCCTCACTGCACCCAAGCCCGCAAGATTGACACGGTTGGACCCGCAAGTCCTCTGCTCTCGCCCTCAAGTCTCACAGATCTCCAGCCCTCAAGCTCGACAAGGTTGGACACGAAACTCCTATGCCCTGGAACTCAAGCTTCACAGATCGCAATCCCTCATGCTCGACACTTAGATCTAAAAACAGATCTTACAGTTTTGGACCGTAAGCCTTACAAGGAAATATAGAATAAGAATTATTCTATATGGTGGAGATCGGCTTCTTTTCTTGAAGAAGATACTTTTGATTTGAATCTTGGTCGCGCAGATCTTCTTCAAGCTTTTCTTCTATCTGGAACACTCCTTATCAGTCGATGATGTTAGACTGATTCTCTGAGAATAATGGATCAATTTGTTCTTTGTTCTTATTTCTTCTTTTACGCCGCATTCACTGTTCTATTAGTTCTTGCGTAAATTATTTTGTATTCTCTGTGCTTGTTGTGTCTTTAGGGAATCCACTGTTCTCTTTTATAAGACTGAAGAGCCGCTTAATGGTCTCCTACGATGTCCTTCACTGACAGGCACCCATACCTTAAGAGCACGCACTGATTAGACAATCAGGCGGCGACATTAAATGCTGACAACACGTCTGGCAACTTTTGAATCTGTCTTGACGATACGGGGCAACCCATCTGCACTTGCACTTAAGACGACATGAAGTCATCTAGCTGATGTCGGCGTAATCTTCTTGACTGCTCGATATCGTTGTAACCTCCTTATCTTGTCGACGACATAATCGATATCTTGTCGACAGACTATTCTTCAGCAACTACCTGTCATCATGAGACCTTCATTAGTCTTCTCCGCATATCATTGTCATCAGTCTTACTTGTCCTAATCGATGACAAGGCTTCTTTTCGATGATATCATCGACATCTGACTTGTTTTTGTGCTTGAGTCTTCTTCTTCATCTCGGCTTACTGATACCGTTGTGAGTTGTTGTAGTGTTGATGTCACAATGATATCATCATAAGCATGTTGTCTCGATGATAGCCTATATGATCATTCTACTTTGCTCTGCACATCATTTCAATGACATGCATACACTTTTTGACGATATGTCCAATTCTTTTCGACGATATGTGTCAGCTTGATATTCTTTGAACTTATCTTCTACTAAGATGATAAATCTAAGAAGGTAATCAAATACATAGTGAAGTTCTCTTGAATTGGTGACTTCTCCAAATCAAGAATCATGAGGGCAATATTCCCAACAATTTGCTACAAATTAGTAAACGTAAAATTAAGAAATTGAAAAATGCTAATTACAAATTGCATTTAGAAAATAAAAGTTTACAAGCAGAAGTTAATGTCGAATCAAATTGTGGTGTATCTAGTTTTCTCCTTGCCACTTTAGTTGAAAATATTAAACTTTATATAGAATATAATGGATTAAAAGAAAATTTCAAGGAACTTGAAAATGAGTGTTTTTTAGTAAAAGAACAAAATGAAAGATTGTGTTTACAAAATTCAACTTTGAAAAGTGATTGTGGTATATGTAAAAATTGTAATATTGGAATTAAAGAGATGGATGAAATGTTTGAAGAATTAAGAAATAATTATAAAACTCATGTTAATTCTATTGTCACCACTCTTAAGAATAGCACAATCGCTTACAATAGAGTTATACATAATCTCAAAATTAAGAATAATGAATTAGAAACTAAAGTCAATTGCTTAAGGAAATTATAAAGAAAAATTCTCACACTATAGATTCATAATATCAAGCAAAATCTAAAAGAAAGTTGAATATAAATATCTTGACTAAGCCAAATATTGGGAGTAAAAAACACAAAGTATTTGTAAATCAAAATCCTAATCACCATCATTTACACAATCATTTTTCTCCTAACCTAAACATAGATTTGCACAAATTTCCAATGAAAAATATTTCAATTATACTCCTCAAGAAAAAAAATAAACACAATGTAAATTTGATGCATAAAAATAATATTGAACCATGGTTTGAATTGAGGCCCAAAGTTAAAAATGAAACACTAACTCCACTCAAAAGGTTCACTCATCCTTGCCTCCCCAAAAGCCAACACGATGTATTTTGGTACCAAAAGGAACCATCCCACTTGGTCCTCTTTGGATACCTAAATCTCATGTTCAGTAGTATCTGAAATTTACATGAAGTAGAAATAATTAAAAATGAAATATCAATTCTCTACTTCATGATATGCTTAATTTCTTGTATGTTTTTTGTTTGTTTTGTCTTTTTCTTAAGCCAATGCTCTGGATGCTGAATGAAGGAAGCATTGTTATGTGCACATAAATCAAAATGGATTCTTGGGTCTTCCCTCTCTGATGACTTTGACTTAACATGATGGTATATGGGGCCACTATTTCAGTGGTACTCTGTCAACAGCCACTTTGTACATTTATTATAAAAAGTTAGGTCTTTCTCCTCTGAGAGAAGCCACTTTGTGCATAGTGCCAAAGGTTAGGTTTGTTTCCAATCATACCCTGACCATACTCCCAATGATTGGGGACTATATGGGTTATGTGGTTGTTGTTATTGTCTTTTTCTTAAGCCAACATGCTATGGTCACTTTGTATAACTTATGATATAACTCTCATACTTTAATCTTAAATTCATTAATAAATCAAATCAAATCAAATGATATTGAATAGAAGTCTTATCATTTTTCCAAGTGATCTATAAATACTTTTTTTCTCTCATCCTTGTAAATCCATTACTTCTAAAGGATTTATAACATTAATACTAATATTATTATGTTGTATTATCAAAACTAATATTTTCCAAAAATGGATTTAAATAGGCTATTTAGGGGTCTTAGGCTAAAATTTTACATGCGCAACTTTTTGATTATATCCCTAATTTCTTTGCTACATGTGACAGCCCTTATAATGTAAAATCATATTGAAGAGAAATCAGAATTACAAAATCTCAAAAACTATGATTTTTGATGAAAAATCGAACCTTTGTTTGCTACTGTCCGGCGCTAACTCTATCGCTGGCGGTATCTATAATTTCTAAAAATTCTTGATTTTCTCAAAATTACTTCTTTCTGAAAATTATATTATTGCTCTCTTCTACTTCAGAACACTTTGAATATGTTTTGGTTATGTTCACTAAAAATCTTAAACCAAAGAAAAATTACAAAAAACATTCTAAATGACCAATAACATATTCACAATTCTTCACTATAAAAAATTAAAATAATTATGAATAGTTTATCATATGTTGATGTAAAAGATAATTTATTATCTCATGTTTAAATTTTCAAATCATCATAAGAATTAATGATCATATAAAAATTCTCATAATAATATACAATTGGAATATATTCCTTTACATATGAAATATGACTTGTGTTTGCATGTATCTCATTCTTGTCTAGACCTTAGATTCAACCTTATACATATAGAAAATAACTCACAAAGCTTAATCACGTCACTCTAGGTCTATTAACATTTAGATTGAAACTCTATGTTGGATACATGCAATTCAATTATATATTTATAAACTTTTCTTAACATTGCACCTTGTTAACATAACTCATCATCTAGCATCTTCTCTTACTATAAGTAGAAATCAATGACCATGCTAGTTATATCGTGTTATGCCATGTTAAAGTAAAATAGAATAATGAAATTTGAAAGTCATGAAATTATTATGGCTTAAATCAACAGTCCTCATTTAAAAAATTCTTAAAAATAAAGTATAGTCTATAAATTGGCATTTAGGACTAAACGCTAACTATGTCCATGATCATTCACCCACATTATATGTCTCACAATAGTGGGCGCATATGATTATGTGCATTAGAGACCTAACCTCTAATTAATGTCTTGTCCTTAATCGACGAGAGTTCTAGTTGGGCCTTGCGAGGCACTGGGGGAAAGAGTGCTAGGTTGAGCATCATCTTTTGTATGCATATGGGATTAACACCCTAACCTATGGTTTATGTTCTGCTCCCCATGCCCATTCGTCTCTTAGTATGAGGCTAGATTGTGGACATGTAGTTAGGGTATCTTGATCTTAGACATACTCATACAATATTCGTTGTATGAATATTATTTCACTCTTTATGATCATTTAAATCATGCATATTTTGTTCAAACATGTTATCCTATGTTTTTTTCATACTATATACACTTTGGGCTTTCATTATTTTGAAAAACATAAGTATTTTGAAAGAGTATTTTGACACCTTAAGACAAAAATCTTTTATCAGCATCTTTATACTATTATTCAAAACATTTGGGGGTATTTAGTGTCTCTTATCTTAGAAAACATGAATCAAGAAAAAATAGAAAGAAAAATTATCAAAAATCATGTTTTCTAAGCAAAATACTAAATCTCTGTTGCTAGCGCCACGCGATAGTACTAGCTCTGGCGGCAGCATTAAATAGATATTTTCCATTTTCCTTTACATCTTCTTTGGCATAGAATATCATTTACTGATAGGCTTGTTACAGACTTCTATGTTTTCCGGAAAAATATTTAAATTTGAAAATCAAATACAAAATTTTAAAACAATTTCAAGGAACAAAAATTTGTTTTTCCTTTATGTGTGTTTACTGTTGTGTGTGTAAGAAAAAAAAATCATAAAAAATGACGACTTTTCATTGAAATTTTCAAGGATGATTAGGTTTATCTTTCCAAGATTAAAATACAATGTTAAATTATAAATTTCAAGTATCTTAAGACACTATTTTATGTCATGCCTTGAACATTATCTCATAATGTGCAATGAAATTGATTACAGAAATCATGTGTAGAATTGCTTAACATGTCTCTAAGTATGAGTAATATTTTATATTTGATAATGATTTACCTACTCACCTCTTTGATAATCTACATATGATTTTATTCTTACTCTTGCATGATTGTGTAGTGTAACAACTTAACATTAGTAATGTGTGCTTAGTTTACATACACCTCATAAATATCCTTTTCTTTTTCATGCACTCATATTTGAAGAAGTGTGTTTTTCAAAATCGAAAACTCTATGTTTGCAAAAACAAGTGAATTCGGAAAACTTTGTCCCAAACTAAAATTCACTTGAATATTTGACAAAGATAACTCCACCAAGCACCCTCTTGATAAGTCTTAATGAGCATTGTGAGGATGAGCACCTTGGAGAGAATTTTAAAGTGCCTTGTGCAAACTCTTTTATATACTACTTCTTCTTGAACACCGGAGCACTACTTAGCACCCTTATAAGTCTTAATGTGCATTATGTGTGTAGAGCACCTTGGGAGTTGTACTATTTATATGTGCATTGAAATCAAATATAGCTTTGTGGGTGGAAGTAATTCTAAAAACACATTTCAATGATGTTGGTTTTATTCCATTGTACATGTCATGTATTTTGATTAAATCATTTGTATACTCTTATCAAAAACACTACTTGTGCACATCAATATCTCTTTTAAACCTTCTACTCATGAGTACTATTTACAAGTCTTTTATACAATTTTTAGTAAATGCACTATATTGCTTTGCATGATCTCTACAATGTATAAGTATACTTGAATTACAAATTTAGAACATTGTAGTTTCCTATCTTGTCTTGATAAATTAAAATCATGGTTGAATTTTTTTTGTGTACCACAAGTATATCTTGGATTTCAAATTCAAAACATCTTCTTTCAAAAACTAACACTCTTATTCATTTTTAATACTCGCAAATTTCACAAATGATGTTTTATTTTAAAAATGCTTATTATATTTGAACTTATCTTCCGCTACGCCTTGTATACTTACTCTTGCTTATTTATTTTCTAAAACAAGTAATATTATATTTTTTATAACAAATGATATTGAGATCTTGGCTTTCAATTGCTAAAACATATATTTTCCACTAAAAAAAACTCTTACTCATTTACTATGCTTCAAACTCCTATAAAGATGTTTATTTATCTTGAATCATGCTTTCCACTATCTTTACTACTTGTACGCTCGATCATGAAAATTTTCTTACCCAACAAGTATTATTGGTTACTTATCTAATGATACTAATCGAACTCCATCCTTTACTCACTCACCATGTAGTGTCACTGTGTCATAAATCCTTGTCATGTTCATTCCCTTCTCTCCACCCTCTTTTGATAATACCAAAAGGGGGAGAATAACTTTGAAATAAAATAAAACTTAAGGGGAGTAAAGTACATAAGACGCTATGATGTAGGGGGAGCACTCTTATAGGGGGAGCATTTGTATAGGTGGAGCATATTCATACTATGACGCATATCCTTTACTATTATCATAATTCTTATTGTTGAATGCTTTTATTTATTAATGGATTTGTTATTATCAAAATGGGGAGTTTGTTGGAACATGCTTTCCACTTCTCTTGGTTTGAGAATAACAAATCCTATTGTATCCGATAGTATTTGCCATGTGTTTATAGTGTGCAGAAATTTCAATTTTCAAGCCCCTATAAGTACGAAAAAGATAGTCGATGAATTCCCTACCAGGTCAAAACTATGATGCTAGCGCGGCGCGCTAACGCTGCTGCTGGCGGTAGCTTCTGCATATTTAGAAACATCATCGAGAAGGAAATATTCGCCGAGAAAGGAATTTTGTCAGGACTGGATATATCAACTCTTACCACGACGCGTTCAGGCTAACGCCAGGTGGTAACTTATGGAAGTCCCACGATCATGATGATGATTGAGGAGCAAAAAAGGAAGGAGATCTGACGGCTGGGAAAGATATAACGCTAACTCGACGTGCTAACCTTACCATGGCGCGGTAGGAGGGGATGCCAAATTTGGATCCAGAATGTTGACAAAATGAGTCGATCTGCATGTTATCTTGTTGCCTAAAGAGGCTACCGCCCGACGGTAGCTTTACCACTAGCGCTAGGATCTGAGTTTATTTATTGAGTGGTCCACCACTATTTTGATTTGCTGATTTTGATGACGCATCAAATCCACAACTCCTACACTTTCGTAAGAGCCTATTTGCAGCCAAGAGAACTCCATCAACATTTGTAAACACAATGAACTCAAAGAAGGATCGATCACGCTTATTCTACGCGAATGTCTTACACATCAACTCCAAAGTTTACTTCTGCGCGCCTTTTACATCATCTTCGAGTTCAACCAATAAGGGAGTTTGCCTTTTAGTTTTATCTTGTAACTCTTATCTTTTATTGGTAGAGAAATTCACCAGTATTGGTGACTAGGTCTTGAGGGGATTTGGAAGAACTTCATCGTGTGGCGGTGGAGACTTGTTCTAGGGTTAGATCTAGGGGGTAGCTCGAGGCCTCATCTATGGAGAGATAGGCTAGAGCCAACTGGTCCTTGGGAGAAGGGTTGTTATAGAAAACCAAAAAGGTTTATATACATTCGCCTCAATCCCAAGCATCATTGGGATAAGATTTTGTAATCATTTCTAAAGTAATAATACTATTTGTTTTTCTCAAATATTATCTTGCTATCTTTGATTGTTGAAATCTAAACAAAAAAGCATTCTCTGTCACTAACGCCGAGCAGTAACGCTACTGTTAGAGATAGAAACAGAGTTCACATCTCTTGTGCCTAGTATAACCCAGTTTCATAAGAAGCTTATTGCAGTATCTTAACTGAGATATTTTTTATAAATACTAACAACTTACTTGAATAAACTCAATTAAGTCTTAAAAGTTTTGAAACCCTTATTCACCCCACCTCTAAGGGCACCTACTGATTCAATAACTAGGTGCTCGCCGCTCCCCCCGAACCGGAGGCTAACACTTTCTACCAAACATGCACTTGCAAATTTGACTAGACGTCTAGTTGTTCAACTAGAGGCAAGAAAAGAGGATTTCAGCTGGTCGTCTAGCCGATCGGCTAGAGGCGAGTCAAATGGCTAGAGGCGACTCGACTTGCCTGAGCTAACCGCCTCGCGACAATGTCAACACTAGTGGTAGACGATTATGGCCCCTTCTAACTGATGTCCTTGATGTGTCCACTCGGCAAACCCAGGGTTGTACATTCTACTAGATCATTATCATTCCCTTGAAGGAATTTCCTATTATAGATTTATACTGCATTAATGCGCTCCTTCAGTTTGACTTCAGTATTATTGTAAAGCTCATAGATGCCTCTCAGATATGACCTTTTACAAATTATCTTATTTATTTATCTAAATAATGACTGGAACCTTCTTGATTTTGCATAGATCTCTCGAGTGCTTGGAATGGTTTCTTAGTTTTTTTCACAAACTTGCCCTTCATATCTTCCAAAATCTTGTTGAGGACTGGATGGTATATTTTTAAGAATAAGGGTTGTTTTGCGAAATAAATGTGGGTAATGTTTTATTTCCTTTAGGAAAATCCTTTGGATTTAGCGCTACAAATCCATATATGCTTGATGACATAATCTACTATGACATGCAAGTATTTCCCACCCATAAAGTAGATAGGGGGAGCAGCCCTGAATTATAAGGAAGAAGATAGAAGGAGTCTAGAATGGAGCTAATAAGAAATGGCATGGCCTGCTCAGAATGGATCATAGATCATCAATCAAGCATTCACCAATCGAGGATACATACAATGGATGAGTACCTGATTACTGATCAGGAATATGAATGTAAATCGTAGCTCTCTGCTATAGAACTCAACAATTGATCAAAGATATGTACTTGTCAAATGCTATTCATGGACCAAGTTTAAGATATTTGCTGACCGAGCCTAGTTACTCAGCGATCAACTAAGGAAGTCACTACAACCACTGTTCGAGGACTGAGGCTTAACGTTCACTGACCAAAATTTGTCTGATTGACATTCTTGTCTAGACACATAATAAAGCCATTGTAGTGTCAATAATGATTGATTCCCCCTGCCACACATATCTCTCGGGGTCTCAGGAGTAGACTAGAAAAAGATAAGGTGTTCTAGATTAATTCCTCTCAAATCCTTAAAGACAATGAATGCACAACCAGTACAAATAATACACAGATTTTATGATTTTAAGAAGTCAATAGGAAAAGGGCATGAGATATCAGAAGAGAATGTAGAAGTTGTACGCTAGAATAGAATATAAAGAATGCTAGCCAAAGCATAACTAGAACCCCCCCTCTTCAATCTCCTATTCTTCTTCAACGTTGAACATGATCTCATCATTGGAAATCAAACAATTTCAATTCTTCATCTCCTCTTCCAATATCTAAATATCAGTATCTTCTATTTCACTCTCTATAATGGGTGCAAGATCTCCTTATATGATCCATGAAGATTAACAAAATTCCTAGTGAAAAAGTCTCAATAAGGGTTATTGATCTTCCTTCAGAAGATCGTGAAGTGGTTTTGGAATCTACGATGTAAGGATTTTGCAAGGTTCTTGGGAATATAATGGGTAATGGCTCTACGACCTTGATTAGCAGTGATCCCCACTTTTATGGAAGCTTGGACTGCACAAGCAGGTGTTGTTTCGAGGAACAACTATAAATCTCTACGTCATTTTTGTGCCTACTCTCTCTTTTCTGATTTTTCTCTATGATGAAATATTTTATTTTCTTCATATAAAAATTATAGTACCGAGTGTGATTCAAGGTGACTAGTCCTGTAACGACCCCCTCCTAGTAATTGGTCATAGCTGAGGGGATCGTTATGCCCATAGCAGTTGTCATTCGATAGTGCTAGCTAAAGCGCTAACCTCTACATTATGACACTTGCTCTATAAGGCGATTTATCAATACATCACAGTAGTACCAATCTATAACAGAAGAAAAAATACAAAGATGAAGTCCAAACAACAATTTTCATATAAATCAAGGGTTTAGATTACATCGGTTGACTAGGTCTAAGACATGGTCGGATAACTAGGGCTAACAGGTGCCCTTACATAAAAATTGGGCTACAATATGCCCGGATAAACTATAACTACTACATGTTTCATCTAGAACATACTGTTTAACATCCTAGTTCGTGTTAGGCCCCTCATGAGTATTTTGTGTCACCGAGAGTTGACTCAGGCTCGGTAGAAGCCCTAGGACCCTGAGGTGGTCCGGTTTTTGTCACGGTCAACAAGGGTGGGTATACTCCCTAAAGATAGGAAATAAACAGAAAAACTTGTAGAAGAAAGCTAACGTTGGGTGGAAGTGATACCGCCGGCGGTAGCCTTCAAAACGATGTGTGGGCTCACAAAAAGAGAAGGGTACCTTATAGTCGAGAAGGGTACCTTGTAGTCGAGAAGGGTACCTTGTAGTCGAGAAGGTTACCTTGTAGTCGAGAAGGGTACCTTGTTGTCGAGAAGGGTACCTTGTAGTCGAGAAGGGTACCGTATAGTAGAGAAGGGTACCTTGTAGTCGAGAAGGTTACCTTGTAGTCGAGAAGGGTACCTTGTACTCACGAAGGGTACCTTGTAATCAAGAAGGGTACCTTGTAGTCGAGAAGGGTACCTTGTAGTCGAGAAGGGTACCTTGTAGTTGAGATGAGTACCTTATAGTCGAGAAGGGTACCTTGTAGTCGAGAAGGGTACCTTGTAGTCGAGAAGGGTACATTGTAGTCAAAAAGGGGTACCTTGTAGTCGAGAAGGGTACCTTGTTGTCGAGAAAGGGTACCTTGTTGTCGAGAAGGGGTACCTTGTAGTCGAGAAGGGGTACCTTGTAATCGAGAAGGGGTACCTAGTTGTCGAGAAGGGGTACCTTATAGTCGAGAAGTGGTACCTTGTAGTCGAGAAGGGCACCTTATATTTGGCCTGAACTCGAGCATTTAACTGATGTAATGCTACACGCTATTTTATTACCCATATCTTATCCTTGCTCATTTCAAGGCTGGGAGGTGGCTTAGGTCAATAATACAGTGACACATGGATGGATTGTCAAATCCAAAGCATGGGAAGTAATTTTCCTATTAATTCTAGTCAAATCAGCCTCAATTTTCTCTCTCCTCCCTTAACCTTGATCTTCATTCCCTCATCCAAAAGCTGATCACTTTTATTCGTCTTCCTCACACATCAAGAACTGAGACTAGCCATTTTCCTAAAGGAGATCAAGCTTGGAAGGAGTATTGAAGCTTGGCCAACTGCCACCATGACGCCGAAAGACAAAATCGATCCATACCACAAATCAGGTGACTTCCGCCCCTCTCCCTTGGTGCTAGATCTTTAGATCTAAAATAGGAGAGAAATTGGGATCAAGATATCTTGATTTCATTGAGATTAATGGAGTTTTCTAGGAAGAGACCACGGTAAAACTTCTGTTCTAGGGCGTCGTTCGCCGAGAAAATATCTTCAATAAATTCCTCCTTTCAATACGAAGTTGTAAGACTTGATTTCGTGAAGAACGGTGGTCTATTGAGGGAGTATTGGACGGGAGAAGGCGAAATAATTTGTATGTGCTGGAGGAAGAAGATGAACAAATGTAGTTCATCTGTCTTAAGATCCGTGCAGATTTTATAATATTTAGGCAAAAATCATTTTTCTGCACGTGACGGACATCAATGCTATTTTTTGGCATGATCCGGCCACCTTCAGGTCTTTTGCTCAACACGAAAGTTGTATCCCTCAGAAGGACCTTTCCAAAGAGTGGTTGTGTGTTTTCAGGGAGCTATGTAACTCCGATAAAGTAAAATCGAAAATTGCTATGCTGGTTTCAAACCCAATTTTTGGTAGGTTAGCCATAGATCTGGACATTGGGGTCAACACGAAAGTTGTATCCCTTGAAAATACCTTTCCAGATTGTGGCAGCACATTATTTTTGATGGTCTGTAGTTCCCAGAAATCATGTTTTAGTACACATTGATGACCATGTACAATGTTTTGATGTTTTACTGATTTCTCTCAAAATATTTATCGGATGCTTATAAAATTTGGTATAAATGTGCCTGATGATATTGTGATCACCCCAGTTATGTTTCAGAATTTTTGGATGCATATTTAATATGAATTTCCTATTGCATCATATAAATGTAAAGTTCTATAAATACGTATTGTGTAATACAATGAGGTCGAAAATTGGTGGGAATGATTCAATTATTAATTTTGATCTATGGTTGAAGTTCATAGGATTTGGCTTTGAAACGAGTTCATAATTTAATGTGCCGTTATAATTTATTATGCTGAAATGAAATATTAAGATGTTCATTTAGACAAGGATTTTGGAAACATGCATAAAACCATATTTATATCACTTGGTAATCTATCAGAGAATTTAGATTTGTGATAACCGCTTAGTAAAAATTATGATTAATGACCCGTTAGGAGAATGGGCAAGAGTTGATTGGTATTGACTAAGTGTGAACAAATAGTGCTCATGAATTATGTTGTGTTCAAAGCTTGTTGTGAATCGAGCATGAGGATTGGTATGGTTTACACGTTTGGGCAAATGTATATAGTAAACATGCACATGTCATTAAACACACAAGTAGTCCTATAAGATCAAAGAGAGTATTTCCCTTAGATACACATACCACTACACAAGAGTAATGACAACTCAGTATGGGTAGCAGTGATGGTGATG
Source organism: Dactylorhiza incarnata (assembly GCA_033032865.1). NCBI lineage: Eukaryota > Viridiplantae > Streptophyta > Magnoliopsida > Asparagales > Orchidaceae > Dactylorhiza > Dactylorhiza incarnata. The sequence goes on along the minus strand of JAWHQI010000330.1, from coordinate 555,508 downwards.
AGTAGTTTATATACACATCTTTTAATATATTTTTAATACTATTTTAATTTTAATTCATATAATATATTTAAATTATCTCATGTAATTTGTTTCTTTTCAATTATATAAGCTAACTTAAGCTTATTCTGGGTTTTTCAGGTTTTCTGGGAATTTTGAGCAAAAATTGCAAGTACACGGCCCAGGTCACGGGCATGACCAAGGGCGTGATAGCCTAAGATGTGTTCTAGATCTGTTGACGCCACCCCAGGCCCATTCCATGAAGATTCGACACGTACTCACCCCAGGTTACAGGCGTGACCAAGGCCGTGACCCAGGTCATGGCCATGACCCACCTCCCGCAGCTAGATCAGCCTGCCACGTAAAATTAAATTACACGCCCTAGGTCACGGTCGTTACCAGGGTCATGACATCTAGTCATGGGCGTGATCACTTCCGGCGCCAATTCCCGCCGAAATCTTATCGTCAGAAAATGTTCTAAAGATTACACGCCCTAGGTCATGGGCGTGACCTAGGGCGTGACGCACACGTAATGCTCGCATTGAAGCCAGAAGGTGTCTATCTCGCACCAACATTGATCATGCCAAGTACACGCCCTTGGTCACGGGAGTGACCGAGGGCGTGTAACCTCAATTTGAAGTCTATTTAAAGCCAACTCCACCAGATCTGAAGGTACGAATTTTGGGAGCTCAAGTCTTCTTTTCATGTACTATTTTCATGTTTTTAGTAGATTTTGTAGTCCTTTTTCTTTCTTGCAATTGTACTTTCAATTCAATAGTTTATAATTTTCATTTTAATAGCTTGTAATTTTCTTTTGCAATCAATAAAATAGTTCTTTTCTCCTTCTTATCATATTCTCAATTTCATCATGTACTTTATTATTTCCATCAATTCCTCCATCTCCATGAGTAGCTAAATTTCTATTAGTATTCGGTCAAGATGATCCAAGGAATAATATAAGTTATGAAGTAAATTAGAGTTTCTTTTTCTCTTCTTGGAAATGCTTAAGATTTATCCTTGATTTAATTATAATGAGATTTTGTTTTCGATATATAATTCTCATGCTTATTTTTGTATTTAATTTAGCCGGACGGTTCTTAGTACGAATTGATCATTCAAGGCTAAAGAGAGTTTCATGCAACCCTCGCGAGAGGATGACATAAATCTCCCGGATTAGAGTCAAATCCAATAGAGGGGTTCACTACGAAAAATTGAGTATTATGGGTTTTTGATTCTTGAGTAAAAGTTCGATTAATCAACCTAAGCTCAGTTGAATGCATCCTCAAAAGAGTTGCATTTAAAATTCGGGAACCTCCACGGTGGAAGCGGTTTTCTTAAGAGAGTTAGAACTCTTATTTTCTGCTATTTTATTTCCTATGTGATTCAAGATCGGGTGGTAGCTTTTTAATCGTTATTCTAATTCACCGTATTTTCTTTATAAACAAACCAACTCCAAGTATTGTTGATAGAATAATTGAGATTTTCTTGAAGTAAAAGTACTCAACTCGCCCTGATTTTTAAACGACCTTGGTTTTCATAAACCTATACTACTTTTGATACGGTACACCCCTTATCGTTTGCGGATATAGCCTTTTAGTAGCCTTGCACACATCAAGTTTTTGGCGCCATTGCTGGGGAGTGAGTTGATATTTCGAAAAAAGGAATATCTATTAATTTTATCGTTCTCTTTCTTCTCACCCTTTTCTTAAAAATTTTAAAAATCTTAAAAGGCGCAATTTAAATTCTCGGAAAGGGAAATTTAGGCTTGTCATCCCATCACATCTCCTAGTACCGTGAGAACCCTTCATAAGGTAGACCTCAGAAAGTCTGGGAATAACTAAACCCGCTTTTTGAAAAAACAATTTTATATATATTTATACATTTAAATTATATATATTATAAAAATATTATAATAATTTAAATTTTTCCTTCTTCACCCTTTTTATTATTTTTCGCCTCTAATTCTCTGTTTATCTTTTTCTCTTTTCTTTTCCTTTAGTTTATGACCCGAGGAAACTCTTCAATTAATCTTGAATTGTGTTTTGATTTGGAAATCGAACGCGCCTTGCGGGGTGGTCTCCGATTTAGTGATCTACCAATAATTCACGAAGAGTCAATCAGAGAAACTAACAAGGATATAATGGAAGATCCTGATCATAACGAGGCCCCGCTACGGACCATGTCCTATTATGCAAGGTCAAATTGGGAGGGAGCACAATCTAGTACTATTCGCCCGGCGGTGGCGAATAATAATTTTGAAATTAAAATGAGAATCATTCAAATGGTACAGCAAACCGTCATAATTGATGGCTTACCAGATGAAGATCCTAATTTACATTTATTTAATTTTTTGGAAATTTGCGATACATTTAAGATAAATGGCGTCACCGATGATGTCATTCGTTTGCGTTTATTTCCTTTCTCTTTGCGGACTAAGGCCAAGCAGTGGTTGGGATCTCTTCCTAGAGGTTCCATCACTACATGGGCCGAGATAACAGAGAAATTTTTAACGAAATATTTTCCTCCGGCAAAGTCTGCTAAATTACGTACGGACCATCTCTCATTCACGCAAATAGACTCAGAGTCTCTCTACGACACATGGGAGTGCTTCAAGGAATTGTTGCGGAGATGTCCTCATCATGCCCTTCCGATGTGGCAATAAGTTAAAACTTTCTACAATGGTTTGAATCTCCAAACGAGGCAGATAATTGATGCGGCCGCAGGGGGGATCTTTAATAACAAAACCCCCGAGGCTGCTCAAGAGCTTTTCGAGGAGATGACCATGAATTCTTATCAGTGGAATGCACCACGGTCGCGCCCTAACAACCTGACCGGACTCTTTGAAGTCGAGGTTATGCTAAATTTTGCACTTCAATTAGAAATGCTCACAAAGCAAGTGGCAGAGATGTCTGCTTCCTCCGTCACTAATTGGGCTAATAATAATACTAATTTTAATAATAATAATAATTTTATTCAAGTGCATGCAGATTATATGGGGAACTCCTATCATCCTCCTTATAACCCGAATAATAATCTTCCGCTTAATAATAGTTATAATCCAGGTTTAAGGAATCATCCAAATTTTTCATAGAGCAACCCCAATAATGCTCAGTGTCCACCACAACTGAATCCTCCCAGATTCACTCCGCCACCACCACACAAGCCCTCTTCAATTGAAGAGGCCTTCACTAAATACATCGCCTCTAATGAGTCCAATATCTGGAACCTTTCTGGATCTATTAAAAGCCTAGAAAATCAAATTGGACATCTTGCCAAAATGTTCTCTAAACGCCAACAAGGAGCTCTACCTGGCAATACTAAGCCCAACCCACAGGAGAGCGCCAACGCAATAACCCTCCGTAGTGGAAAGGAGGTAAAGTCTTCAAATTTGGCTGATCCCGAGGTAAACATTTCAACCCCACATCCGCATTTTATTTCTTTTAAGTTAGCTCCGCACAATATTCAAGCTCCTTCTATCTCTAATTCTTCAAAAATTCAAAATGAGCGCAACAAGGAGCAATATAAAAAATTTATAAATATTTTAAAACAAATATAAATTAATGTTCCATTCTGCGAGGCACTCTCTCAAATGCCTAAAAATGTGAAATATCTTAAAGATTTGCTATCAAATAAAAAGAAACTTGAGGATATTTCGCGCGTTTCTCTTAATGCAGAATGTTCGGCAGTTGTTTTGAATAAATTATAGCAAAAATTAAATGATCCAGGATGGTTTTTTATCCTATGTTTGTTCGGCAACTTATTAATCAAACACGCCTTAGCCGATTTAGGAGCTAGTATTAATTTGATGTCGTTCTCCTTATTTAAGAAGCTTGATTTGGGCACCTCAAGCCCAACTAGTATGAGCATCCAACTAGAAGATCGGTCCAGTAAGTACCCAATAGGGGTCATTGAGGATGTGTTAGTGAAGGTTGACAAGTTTATTTTCACGGTAGACTTTGTCATCCTCGATATCAAAGAGGACGTCGAAGTACCCCTCAAACTCGGTCGACCATTCCTAGCCATCGCTCGGGCTATAATTGATGTAAGTAACGTAAAACTTCTCCTTTGGGTTGGGGATGAAGAAGTTACTTTTAACGTAAATCAATCAATGAGGAATGCACTCCATAACGATGACTCTTACTTCAATTTAGAGTCAAATTTAGAAGAAGAATCATCATCTTTTCTGAATTAATTTCCCCTCTTTTTGAAAATCTCGTGTTAGAAACTTTATTCTATTTAAAGGAAACGACTCCACAGCTTAAATTTGAACAAATAAATTTAAATAATTTAAAATTTAAAACATCTTATGAAGAGCCGCCGAGCCTAGAGCTAAAACAACTCCCGGAGCATTTAGAATATATATTTTTGGAAAATAATTCAAATTTAACTGTAATTATTTCTTCAACGCTAAATGATTTGGAAATTTCCGAATTAAAAAAGTTTTAAATAATCACCATCACGCAATTGCTTGGCAAATCTCTGACATCAATGGAATAAATCCATCATTTTACACGCATAAAATAAATTTAGAAAATAATTCTCGCGGCACTATTCAGCCTCAATGACGCCTTAATCCTAAGATGAAGGACGTCGTTAAGGCCAAAATTATAAAATTATTCGACGCGGGGATTATTTACCCAATTTCTGATAGCACTTGGGTTAGCCTAGTGCAATTCGTACCTAAAAAGGGCGGAATAACGGTAGTTACAAACAATAATAACGAGTTGATACCACCCGTACCGTTACAGGTTGGCGGGTATGCATAGATTATATGAAATTGAATGATGCAACCCGCAAGGATCACTTCCCGTTGCCCTTCATTGACCAGATCTTATAACACCTATCTGGTCACTAACACTACTGTTTTCTCGACGGTCTTTCGGGATACTTTCAAACCCCAATTGCGGTTGAAGACCAAGAGAAAACCACTTTCACCTGTCCTTTCGGCACCTTTGCATATCGAAGAATGTCATTTCGTCTTTGCAATGTGCCGGCTACATTTCAAAGATGTATATTGGCAATTTTTAATGAATTAGTATAGGACGTCATGGAAGTTTTCATGGATGATTTTTCGGTCTTTGGCAATTCCTTTACTAATTGTCTAAACAATCTTGATCGTGTTCTTCAACGATGCGAAGACATGAATTTGTCACTCAACCGGGAGAAGTGCCATTTTATGGTCCAAGATGGATTAGTCCTCGTGCATAAAGTCTCAAGTAAGGGGATCGAGTTCGATAAGGCCAAGATCAAAGTCATAGAAAAAGATCCTCCTCCAACCAATATTAAATCTATTATAAGTTTTCTAGGACACACGAGCTTCTATAGGCGGTTGATTCGCGATTTTTCAAAAATTACAAAACCTCTAAAACAACTATCAGAAAAAGAATCCGCGTTTAATTTCGATGAAAATGTTTAAAAGCGTTTAATAAAATTAAAAACAAACTTATCAATTCTACAATTCTAATCGCGCCAAATTGGTCTCTTCCATTCGAAATTAAGTGCGATGCAAGCGATTTTGTTGTAGGTGCGGTTTTGGGCCAAGAGGTGAATAAAAATTTTCACTCAATTTATAACGCAAGCAAAATGCTAACATCCGCGCAAGCAAATTATACAACCACGAAAAAAGAATTCTTGGCAATAATTTTTGCGTTTGATAAATTTCAATCATATATAATGCTTTCAAAAGTCATTGTCTTTACAGATCACTCTGCTCTCTGGTATTTGCTAAATAAAGAAGACGCAAAGCCCCGACTACTATGGTGGATCCTCCTCCTGCATGAAATTGACTTGGAGATCCAGGACAAAAGGGGAGCGGAGAATGTTGCGGGCGACCACCTATCACGGTTGGAGAATCCGACTGCAGGAACACTAATGGAAGCCGAAATTGATGATAAATTCCCTAAAGAGCGCCTCCTCGCCATCAAAAAGGTAATGACTTCTTCCACCCCTGGTACGCGGATCTTGCCAACTATTTTGTGGCCCGGGTCTTACCGAAAGATTTTTTAAGTCAACAAAAGAAGAAATTCTTTTCGGACTTGAAAATTTATTTTTGGGAGGACCCCTTTTAATTTCATGTCTGTGCGGGCCAAGTGGTAAGAAGGTGTTTTTTGGGCGAGGAAGGCGTCCAAATTTTGCGGCACTACCACGAAGGACCAACGGTGGTCATTATCAAGCAAACCGGACCGCAAGAAAGGTTCTAGAGGCGGGCTTATACATGCCCACCTTATTCAAAGATGCTCACACATTTGTGAGTAATTGTGATCGGTGCCAACAGACAGGTAACATTTCTAACAGGGACGAAATGCCCTAAAATATATTTTTAGAGTGCGAAATATTCAATTTATGGTGGATTTAATTATAATGAGATTATATTTTCGATATATAATTCTCATGCTTTTTTCGTATATAATTTAGCCGAGTGGTTCTTAAAACGAATTGAACATTCAAGGATAAAGAGAGTTGCATGCAACCCTCGAGAGAGCAAGACATAAATCTCCCGGATTGGAGTCAAATCTAATAGAGGGGTTCACTACAATAAAGCGAGTTTTAGGGGTTTTGATTCTAGAGCGAAAGTTCAATTGATGAACCTAAACTCAGTTGAATGCATCCTTGACAGAGGTGCATTTAGAATTTGGGAACCTCCAAGGTCGAAGCAGTTTTCTTAAGAGAATTACAACTCTTGTTTTCTTCTATTTTATTTCCTAGGTGATTCAAGATCGGGTTCTAGCTTTTTAATCGCTATTCAAATTCACCTTTTTTTATAAACAAACCAACTCCAAGTATTGTTGAAAGAATAATAGAGATTTTCTTGAAGTAAAAGTACTCAACTCGCCCGAATTTTTATACGACCTTGGTTTTCATAAACCTATACTAATTTCGATATGGTACACTTGCCGATATCATTTGCGGATATAGCCTTAGTAGCCTTGCACACATCAGATGGTTTGGTGTGGATTATTGGATATGATTATATCCTATGGTTTTATGTTAAGGATCCAGTTGGTAGGTCCTTGTATGCTAGTTAGCTTCGATTGAACTTGTAAACTGTAATATGTGTTATGGACTTGGTTAGGAGTCCTTGGGTGCTTGATTGCATGGGTTGAGCATGGGAATTACTTGGTTTTGTATAGTCTTCACTCGATTGCATAATGATCCTTATTGGAGGATTACTTGTGGTGTGTCTATGGGCTTGCTAGTCATCACACCGATAGGATCTAGCAGTAGACTCTAGAACCGGTTGGAATTGGTCCTTTGGTGCTTACTTCCCAAGACCCATTCCACGTCATAAGACACAGCTTGTTTAGCGAGAAAGATAATGGAGGGACTCCGATGTTGTGTTCTCAGTGTTGAGGTGTACATAAGGCCAAGTTTTGGTAGTGTGCATACCCACCTAGTAGTGGAGAAGCTCGTTTGGCTGTCTCTGACTGGCCACGATGTGAGGTGCCTGAGTCGTTATCTACCCTCGAAAAGTTGGAAGTACAAGTTTATGTCGACATAGCAAATCAGAGTGCATGATTAAATCATGGGTGTGTCATTATACATACACTGCATTACATTGCACTGCATAAAGATCCTGATCATATAAACTTGTATGGACACATTTATATGATGAGTTACTTATTTTGTGAAAGACCCTTAAGTTATAAATTTGTATGAGCATTTTTATATGTTAAATTCAATACAGTTCTTTACTGCTCTGCTATAATTGTGCTCTTTTATACATGTCATATGCCTTGATGATATATATATATGTGATTTCTTATACCGGTTATAAGAATGGAGGAGTATATGTGTTTTCATACATATGTTTTAATAACCAAGGATTATATATGATGTGCACTTTTTACATATCACCTTCTTGTAATACTGACTATATTGTAGTCCAGTTTCCCTTCTTCCGCCCGGTGCCTAAGAGTCCTCGGGGGAGGCGATGACAAGCCACGTAGTCTTTATAGACTAACACTTGTTGTACCCCTCTTTTTAAGAGCACACACAGCAGTAGTAGCAGCACACCGTACAGGAGGATAGCCAGGCTAGGAAGATGGTGCTTGATACGATGACGCAACCTTTACAATCGCTTTCACCTATCACTTATGTGAGAGTTGAGAGATTTGATATAGTTTTACATCTTATTGTACTCTGATATTTATATATTCAGGAGCTCACGCGGCTTCCTATTTTATAATACTATTGTTGTGGACTTTATGCTTTTGTGAATTATGGTCTTATGTTTAATTTATTAATGGATTAGCATGTGATATTTGAGAATAGATGACAAGATAGGCATCTTGTGGAGGAGGCTTGCTCGTGTGCTTCACTTTCGCAAGGCAGATGTCCTGGGCATATGACTCCCCTCAGTCGTGTTCAGTGCTCCGGGAGGGGGGTCTTACATACTGAGATAGATGGTGCAGAGACATGAGCTCAATTTCATGGGGTACTTCCACTACTTTGAGAGCTAGGACTGGGTCCATGACAGCAGGGAACTCCATTTCCATCTCTATCTCAAAGATCTCTGGTTGGGGCTAGTAATGCGGGAACTCCTGCGGCTGTGGTTCTTGGAGGGGGTTGTCACAAACCGTTAATCAATTTGACTGAGTGGATTCCCTTCCTTTCCACAGATGCATCTAAAAGCATTGGGGGGAAGAAGGGGTAAAATAGCATAAGCGGTAATACGAATGAACCGAGTGACGGGGAAAAAGATAGTATTGTGTTATGAATCAGGTTGTATGGGAAGCATAAATGACTCAACTTATAAGAATTCCCGTACATCCTTATAACTTGAGGGACTTGTTCAGACATAAGTAATATATTTAGCAAGTAATTTCAAAAAATATACAATACGAATTTAATAGTTTTGTTACGGAAATAATTTAACTTATATGAATGCCCAAACAAACTTATAAATTAAGGTTTTGAAATTATCATAACATGGACTTATCTTACAAGAATGCCCATACAAACTAGTAGTATAAGATTTAAAGATACAAGGTATACTAAAGTAAGATGATATGATGAACTATTAGAATTACATATCTATGTCCTACCCAGTCCACAGTTTATATTGGTAGATAACTATCGCACAATCTCGATACACCTCTATATGCTGGAGCTTGATAGCGATGCGAACGACATTGAATCGGTTATTGTCAAATAATAATAAAATGGGAATATATCCCTGAGTACCAAATCTCACGTGGAACACGACTGGGTGCAGTGACCTATTGATGTGAGACATGAGATAGAAGTCTTTTTATGACGGTGTTTTGTTGGGAGTTTGATTTTGTTACTGTCAAGTAATTGTAAATAAAAATAAAACTAACTAACTATGTGGGTCGCCGATATCGCTTCACTCCTCCACGGGTCGCCAGCCTCCGTATTGCACCTCCAGGAGTCGCCTTCCTCCGCTATGCTCCTTTGCGGGTCGCCTTCCTCCTCTTTGCTCCTCCGCAAGTCCCAAGCCTTTGCTTCGCACTTTTGCGGGTCGCCTTCCTCCGCTTCGCACCTCCGTGGGTTGCAAGATTTCTCTTTGCTTGTTGTCGTAGCAATACACAACACAACCGCAAGAATATCAACACAACACCACATCCAAGCCTAGACTCGTGAATATAACAATAATGATTTTCAGTTAAGATTAATACACATAAAAAATATAAGTGCATGTTATATTCATACAAACTCCACCATCACCATATATGAAGAAATCCAAAAAGGAGCAAACCTAAATAGGATGAAAAATAGGAATGCAATAAAAATGCTTCCCGAGTCTCTTCCTAAAAAGTGAAGGAGGTAGCAAAACTCTTAGCTCGATCCTTTGCTGTTGTCCGAAGTCCTTGAAGTTGGCACACCCTCTCGCCCATCTTCTCGGTGGTTTTGCAGCGATCACGTCGAAATCCACAAAATCACTTTCAATAGAGCTTGTATCCTTGGATGATATCTTGGTCTTTGAGGCTTGGATGATGGGGAGGAGACAAGGGGCGAACCCTAGCTTTGAGGGGTGAAAATGGAGAAATGGCACTGAAAAGACGGACCTAAAAATGGAGCATGCGGAAGAAATTGTGAAATAGGCTATTTATTGGTCACACAGAATTTGACTGTGCACGAGTAGGCACACGACCACTGGTCGTGCGCAAAGGAAATTCCTAAACCCATGCGCCAAGGAACCTGTACCAAAATGTTTTGGTGGAGAACAAGTGATAAATGCTCACGAGTAGGCTCACTACTACTAGTCGCGCTAGAAGAAAAGTCCTCTACTCGTGTGCGTATAAATCATTGAAAGGAAAGTTAAATGTCGACCAGTGGGGAAGTCCACTCCTCGTGTGTATTTAAGTCCAATCATCGTGCATTTCAGTGGGATAAATTTTGCCCATAGTGTCCATGGCGATGGGTCATGCGCGAAGGAGTCCACTAATCGTGCGTGAACAAAAATGCACGACTAGTGGCCCAGAGTACTGAAATCAGCCAAAACTACCTCGACACATGGTTGTACCTGTAGGAAGAACGCTTAGGACCACTAAAAGGACATTAAAGCAAAATAGAAAGAGAAGGTGTGGCAATCTCTTTTATGCAAGGAATGACCTGGACTAAGCTCTAAATAGCCAAAACTTGCTCAATAGACTATAAGACTACAAACAGAAATTTAATGTTATTATCAAATGAAAGATTAGCAATAAGAGATGAAACTGAGCTATTAAAGGAGCAAAAAAATATAATATGAAATACGCTCATCAAAAATCCCAGACTTGAATTATTGCTCGTCCCGAGTAATCCATCTACTTACAGGGAGTAAGAAAGTCTAATTACAAATAAAAAACCAAATTAGAAAGTGGACCGAGAAATCTCATGCCCATGGAAATAAAAATATGTTAATGAAAATTGCTAAGCATATAGAATAATTACACTGTATTTAAACCACTATCAAATGGCTCTATCCACAATAATCGAAAGAAATAATCGATATGTCCTAAGCATAGCGCAGGTGATAGTGGTAACACTGAGTTTGATCTTATGGACCCAAAACTACTAGGCTATCCTCCAAAGAAATCCATCAATGACGATGTCCATATGCTCGCCCGGTCAGACCTTCTCCACTACACTAAATATCAACCAACTCTACGAATCATTAGGACTTAGATTAGGATGACTTGTAGACTTAGGTATAAGGGTGAGTTATAACAAAGATAAACATGAATTCTTTTCATACTTAAACAAAGGTTTTGAAATTAACGTAATAAATAACTACCACAAAAAGATGAGAGTGAAACCTCGTGACTTGCTTTTTGAATTGGGGTCACTCTCCAAATCCTAAACCAAAATATTTTTCTTCTCTCTTTTCAATTTGTTTTTCATTTCAGATTTTTATATTTCTATCCAAATATGCACCCAAACATAATAACAGTTTTGGATTTGAACCACATCAAAACTTACACCTCCAATTATTTTTAAAACATGAAAATATGAAATTAAGCTCAGAAATTTTAGTGCTCAACTGGTTTGGCAATTTAGCTTTGGTGGAGAATGGTGGGTGTGAATCAACAAAAGTTAGTGATATGCTAAAAATTGTATTTGCAATGGTAGTGAATGTAGGCTAGGATGCAGAGGTTCAAACTATCCATAGAAATTCTTAAATAATATCCATAGAGTAATCACTATTAAGTGCATATGCTTTGAAGATCGCTAGGGGAGAGTTCTAGACACCAAGAAAGGACACCTCCATGTCGTAGACTAGAATACAGCACAAATGACACTACACACAACTCTACACTAGTGTTGGACTCGACCACATTCTAAAGAGGAGTGGATATACAACCAATGATAGTAAGTAAAAATAAAATTTATTTAACATATGCAAAAAAAATAACTCTAAATCTATTTCTATCTGAGAACATGGGCGCTCTACTAGGTTCTACGAGTCTATAGTTCACTACCCAATTTCAATTTTTTGATTATAAATTAATTTAGCCTAAACACCGTAAATTAAATAGACAACAAAGGAACAATAATAATTTGCATCGCAGCGTAGTGGGTGCGGGAATGAAATGCAATGTGTGCAAAAAAAATCTAAAATTTAGAAATTGGAGGAAAATTGAAAAATATGCACTAACAGAATGCATAATGGTGTGTGCTCGAGCAATCGGAAAACATAATATATCCCCCCAGACATAAATGATGCATTGTCCTCAAAGCAAATATATATGTGAATTAACCATGAGGAGTGCAGAACAATAATGAAGGATAGAAATGAGTTACCCACCCGAGAATGGGGAATTCTATAAGTGACCAAATTTTAACCTGAAATTTGCTCCCGACTCCAGCTCGCCTAAAAGATTTCTGCAATTTCACTGGAATCCTGCACTGAGATTAGCGCCAACAAAACAAAATAGAAAAACAAACTAAATATGGATTAGCAAAAAGAAAAACAAACATGCAAAAAGAAACACAAACTGAAATTTAACTAATTAAACTAGATAAACTAAAATTTAAAATAAAAAAAACAACTACTAGGTTTTATTCTCTCCCCAACATGACTTATTCAAAATTTTAACAGTTCTAATTTATAGGAGTATGAAAGAAAAAGTGCACAGGTAACTGTTCTAATATATGTATTTGTAATGTGTGCCGATATGGCGACACAATAGTTACTCCACAACGCAAATAATAATACTTGCACTTCATACGAAGAGGAAATAGAAAATAATAAGTGGAGGAGGAATCCTCCTCATTATTCTCACCCAAATATATGTCCTTGCCCAATTAGGTGTCGTCTTCTTTAGGACAGATGCAGGAGTAGAAGGCAATGAGTGGAGCTTCCTCTATGGAGGGGGATCAACCTCCTCACATAAGTGGATTCTCAACTCATTGGCATGAGCAAAATGCTCCAAGTCCTCATGGATCCCCCGTGAACAATCAACCTACACATGCTCAGCCACTAAAGGGGGTTTGGAAATATAAGAGAAGAAACACATAAATATACAAAAATTGAGGGAGTGGTTCATGTCTCACTCCAAGTAGGATCCAAATATAGATCACTGTCAGTGTCATAAGAATCATATCTAGTTGGACCAGTGGACTCAAGGGCCTCGGTGGTGAGTTGGAACTCCTTATACAATGAAGAAGTATAAACCTCCTCATTAGAAAGGGTATCCTCCTCATCCCATGTTGGTGCATCATCGTATTCCAAGTAGTCATTCACCCGATCGGAGACAACAACATCGTCATCCCACTTCGGTGCGACCTCAGGCTTCAAATCATCACCCTGCTTAATAACTTTGACAGGTTACAAAAATTATGAGTATATAATTCTTGTAAAGAAAGCAGAGGAATGCTAATATTATAATCAGAGAATATAAGATCAGGTTCCCTCATAGGTGGATCAAAAATAGATGATGAATGTGCATGGGGAGAGGAGTCCACATTGTCATAGTATGAATTAAAAGTTGAAGTAGTGCAATATAGAGAGGAGGGAGACCCGATCCGGATAGCCAGTTCATTGTCTTCCTCCGTTGGTCATTTGAAAGCGACGTAATCCTTCAAGGCTTGATCCGTACTATGAAAAAATAAACACTTCTTATCCTTACTCGTCGGCATCCAAGGAGCCAAGTCATAAGACTAAGAAGGTGTCCATCGTGGGGGCACATGGTTATCATTATTTGGCGCACTAGATGGAGATGTAGGAAGTGGAGATACAAAGTTAATTGGCAGAGGGGCCAGTCTCCCATATAGCATGCAAAATGCTTTATGTTTGGCACTTCCCACATAGCACGTATTACTAGTATGGCCAGATGATCCACACCACATGCATCTCACATTTGTGTATATTTTGAATTAGATACGAGAATAGAAAAGAACTTCTTTGCAAAAATTAACTACCCAAGAATAATTTTGATAATACATTATTTATAGTTATTTTTATATAATATTTTATTATTAATTAATTTATTTTTATTTAGTTTTAATTTAATTTATCACTAATTTACCTTATATTTGTATTTTTTATGTATTTTGGGCTGTCAATAGCAATTTCAAGCTCATAGAAGTAATCCGGAGATGATTTGGAGCATTTCTTCCGAAATCGCAAAGTACATGCCCTTGGTCACGGGCATGACAAAGGGAGTGACTCAAAGTCATGGCCGTGAACCAGCCCAGCCATCATCCAGCTTCCACAACACGCTTCCACGTCGTATTGAAATAACACGCCCTCTGTCACGGGAGTGATAAAGGGAGTTACCTCAAGGTCACGGGCATGACTGTCCCGTCAAAGCATTCAATTCAGTCAGTTCTCCACTCGTGTCGTTTCCAGCTTACACGCCCTGGGTCACGGGTGTGACCTGTGTAACACCCCAAAACCTTAACATTGAAATCTGCTGCTGGAAGCTAGCGCCGACGGTAGTTGCTACCGCCTGGCGCTAGCCAAATCAACGGGATCCTGCCAAATCGATGGGAGCTAGCCAAATCGACAGGTTCTAGCTGAATCGATGGGAGCTAGCGCTAGCGCTACTGCTAGTGCCATCGGTAGCTTGCGGTACAGATCCGTGATTTGAAATAGTGGCCGTCAAACCCAAAGGGTTTTAGATCCGATGGTTGGGATTTATTCCGGGATTCCTTAGGCCTTGACTAAGGGAGTGTTTAGCAATATTATTTTAAGTCTTATCTCTCTTCAAGCTTTAGAAAGATGAAATCCAAGGAGGAAGAAGAAGGTATCTTCCGCCATTGACGGAGCTCCGAAGCTCCGAATTGCGAGCCATTTACAGATCCATGGAGAGCAGCCCGGTGCGGCCCTTTCCATCCGATTGGAATCTTGGATTCTCATGATGCCAAAGAAAATGACAAGGGTAATGATCTTCTACTTGGACAAGTGAATTCCTCCTTTTTATGGCATGTTTGCATGGAAAACCCCCCACCGATTGGCGGAGAAAGGGAAGTTTTCTAGCGGGTTGATCATTTGGATCCCATTTGGTTACTTGTATATAACATTCAGAATCATAGTACAGATATAGGCATCGTGTGTGAAACTCATCCGGACAGGTGGTCTGGATTGGTGATGGCTATATTATTAATTATGCCGGAGAAGACTTCGTGATTTTGTATGCACTATTTTCGGGTTCTGGGTACTATAGGGTACTGCAGGGAGTCCTGGAGTTAACCTCCAGGAAATACCCAAAGTTGTGGGCAGATTTGATGATCTGTCACTACCGTCCAGCGCTAGGGCTAGCGTCGGCGGTAGGTCCCAGGGAGCTGTTTATTGAAGTGTGAAGCCTCATTTCGTTGCTCGGGCTGAGGTGAAGCTGTACCCGCGTCGGACGATTGATGCCGACAATTTGAGCACAGGCAAAGCTGATCCAAACCCGCCCCCATACCGGATCGGCGAAGAGGTAGCTCCTCGGTGCACCATAAGATGTTGGGAATGGCCCATAAGGCAAGGTAGTCTTGACGGTCAAAGCACATGCGAACCCTTTGTTTAAGGAGTTGTTAGGTGTGGCTCAGAGAGTACAACGTGAGAGTGCCTTGAGAGCACGAAACGTGTGGCCGTGCATGCCAACGTTGGTGTTGATTGCATATACATATGGTGCTTGAAAGCACTTTGACAATCTATGCCTATACTGTTTCCCTATAGGGAAGGAGTACCACCACCCCGGCTATAGGAGGGGGGGTCGTTATAATATTGGTCAGCTTTAGCTGACCGATTACTTGTTTGCCACATTTTGGTGGATCGTTGTTGCAGCTGTAGGTGAGCCAAGCCAGAAGTAGCTTGCTGGAGCTTATGCTGTGTTGGCCCTCGAAGGCCAACCTCCCCTCTTTTGCTTTCCTTAAATTGCCGGTCTGCGTGCCGATGTATGTTTTGAAGTTTTTGAGACATTGTTTAATGTAAGGCTTTAAGGCCATAACTCTATTGTTTCATCTCTGGGATAGTGGAAACAGTTCTAAGAGATGTTTTAATCAAATGCTTCCTCTTACATTTTATTTACTCTGCTATAGTTGTAGTTCTTTTCTGATTATCACCTTATGATGCCTAACTAGTATGCATAGTATGGCGTGGGGTCCCGGCCTGACCTACTGTTATATTATTTATACTGGAAGGGTGTTACAATTTGGTATCGGATTTTAGGAATTGATCCATAGTTTTGTTAATTCGAGGCCGAATTCCTTTTATGGGGTAGAGTGTACGTGTTTTGCGTTCACCTAAAACGATTTAAAAACTAACAAGAATGTCCAGTTAGGAATGAAAAGTGTGTTTGTTTGCAGAACCTGAGCATTCCTTGCTTGTTTGTTGTTATGTTTTCGGTCCCTAATCTGTGTTTTGCATGATTATAGGTGACTAGGAGTGGTGCGGGGCTGTCTCAACCCCGTAACACTATTGAAAGTAGTGTGTCTACTGAGGTACCAGCGACCACTCCTTCTGCTGAGATGGTTAGATTAGTCGCTGAAGCGGTCTTTGCGATGATCAATAACCAAGCTGAACGGCTTGCACAACCTACTACTCCTACTATAGAGGTGGCCCCAGTGCCTGTTACTGCAGTTGAGCTGAGAGCAGAACCTATTGTAGAGCCCAGGGTGGAACCGAGAGTGGAGCTAGTAGCTGTGGGGCGAGCTCACGACCAGCAATTGAAGCACTTTCTAAGCTTCAAACCTCCAACCTTCCTTGGGTCCAAGTCCCCAATAGAGGCTGAGAATTGGCTGGCAATAGTAAAGAAGACTCTAAGGGCAAAAGCAACTGAAGAGGCGATGAATGTCACCTTAGCTTCTTTCCTTCTGAATGGAGAGGTAGGTCTTTGGTGGGATGAACTGGAAGCGCACAAGTTGGCCGGTAGAGTAATTACCGAGGTCTCGATTGCAGAGTTCACAGGTCTATTTCTCCAGAGGTTTATTCCCTCTGCCCAGTGCCGTGCATTGCAAAACCAGTTTCTGTGGTTAACTCAAAACGATTGTTCGGTGTATGACTACATGCATGAGTTCACGAGACTGAGTCACTATGCGGGATCTTTGGTAGAAGATGAGGAAGCTAAGACGAATAAATTCTATGAAGGCCTTCGAGATGAGTTAAGGCTACTTTTGGCAGGCCCTATGACTTTTGGCTTCCAGGTTATGGTGCAAACTACCAGATCACTGGAACTAGATATGCAGAGAGTGCAACGCGCAAATGGCGTCAGCAAGAAGCCAGAATTTCTCGCGCCGACCTCTCATTTAAAGCCTGAGTTCATGAAAAATAAGAGGAAGTCTAGGTTCGCGGAACCAGCTCCTTCAAATTTATCGGGTGCAACTACTGAGCGGGGTCCTTACGTGTTTTACCTGCGGGAATGTGGGACACAAAGCCCTAGTGTGTCGAAGTGGTCCCCCGAAGGCAGGAAACCGAGCGGTGGACTATGCTCGTGCGGCGGGTTTTTCATATCTTGAAAATGGCAAAGTTGCGGAATCTTCTACTTCCCAGCAACCTCCGACCCAGCCGAGAGTCTATTCGCCTGGCCAGCAAGAAGACATCTGACAAAATGACATCGTCACAGGTATGAATTAAAATTTAGCTTTTACAGCTTAACGTGATTTATACTGCATGTACGACTATACCTTTGTTGATGTGCTTTTAGGCTTTATTCTAATCTTCAACTATCCGGCGAGAGCTCTCTTCGATATTAGAGCATCACACTCCTTCTTATAAAAGGACTTCTTGTTGCGAATCAGAGTACCGTCTACCGTAGTGAAGGATAGACTGGAGGTAGTGCTGCCCAACGGATCTCGGATGAGAGCGGATAGGTTAAGTCATCTAAATTTGCGGATTGGGAATCAGGAATTTGACTTGGAAGCATCACTACTACCACTAGTTGAGTTTGATGTAATCTTTGGCATGGACTGGCTCTCGAAGCAGCGAGCATGCATAGATTGCAATCAAAAGGAGGTTACTTTGGGAAAGAACACCGACGATGAGACCACATTTGCGGGTATGCGAGGAGCGAGCAAGATGCTGATGTCTGCTCTCCAGGTGGTCAAGGCGGTTAGAAAAGGCGGGGAGTTGTTCTTCACGTTGTTGGAGGTTTCGACGCCTAAGCCCAGTTTAAGTGATGTCCCTGTGGTGGCAGAGTATGTGGACGTGTTTCCTAACGAACTCCCTGGGGCTCCACCCCAGCGTGAGATTGATTTCTGTATCGAGTTGGTGGCAGGTGCCAAACATGTGTCACGCTCACCGTACCTGATTGCGCCAAAGGAATTGGCAGAGTTGAAAGTTCAGCTGCAGGAACTGCTAGAGCAAGGATATGTACGTCCAAGTTCATCCCCTTGGAGTGCACCAGTTCTATTTGTGAAAAAAGAAGGACGGGAGCTTGCGTCTACGTATCGACTATAGAGAGTTGAATAAGCTGACCGAGAAGAACCGCTACCTGATTTCAAGAATCGATGACTTATTCGACCAACTGGTTGGGTCGACGGTATACTCGAAGCTAAACTTAAGGTCCGACTATTATCAGCTTCGTATGCGGGAATGTGATATTCCAAAGACGACGTTCAGTACCCGTTTTGGGCACTACGAGTTCACGTTTATGCCGTTCGGCCTTTCCAACGTGCCGTCAGTATTTATGGACTTGATGAATAGAACGTTCCAAGAGTATTTGGACCGATTTGTGATCGTCTTCATCGATGATATTTTGGTATACACTCAGTCTGAAGAGGAGCATACAGAGCATCTGCACGTAGTGTTGAGCACCTTGAGGAGGAGTCAGCTTTATGCCAAATTCTCCAAATGCGAGTTTTGGCTACCGTCAGTGGCGTTGCTTGGTCATGTCATTAGTGGTGAAGGAATAGTAGTTGATCCGTCGAAGATAGTGTCAATCCGAGAGTGGCCTGTGCTGACAAATGTGGCTGAAGTCTGAAGTTTCTTAGGACTTGCCGGTTATTATCGGCGCTTCGTGGAGAACATTTCAAGGATCGCACTTCCTCTCACTAAGCTGACTAGGAAAGATCAGAAGTTCATTTGGTCTCCTGAGTGCGCACGAGCTTTTGAGGTGTTGAAGAGCCGTCTAACCACGGCGCCCATTCTATGTTTGCCATATGGATCGGAGGGTTATGGAATATATAGCGACGCCTTGGGGAGCGGCTTGGGTTGCGTTCTAGTGCAGTTTGGGTAGGTGATCGCTTATGGCTCCCCATAGTTGAAGGTACACGAAAGGAACAACCTGGTCCCCGACTTGGAGTTAGCAGTCGTGGTATTCGCTCTTAAGCTATGGAGACACTACTTATATGGCGTGAAGACCGACATCTTTACCGACCACAAAAGCCTCAAGTACCTGCTAGATCAGAAGGAGTTAAATATGCAACATAGGAGGTGGATGGAGTTCCTGGGGGACTACACCTTTGATATTCGTTACACTCCCGAAAAGGGGGACGTGGTTGTAGACGCGCCGAGTCGGCGGGCTCCCGCACAAGCAAGTTGGATTTTGATGCATGATGAGTGTCTAATCTGTGATCTAGAGTCCCTGGAGATCACTTGTGTCGACAAGAGAACTTCTTCTACTGCATGCTTGAACTGGATGGAGGTTCAATAAGACCTTGCCGACCGAGTTCACAAAGCTTTGGAGCTGGATGAAAGCATGAAACGTTACAAGGCGGAAACTATGGATGGGTCTAGCATTGAGTTCTCTTTCGACGACGGTCTTCTATGGAAAGATGCGAGATTGTGCGTCCCAAAAGTGGCAAATTTATGGGAGGAATTGATGTACGAGGCTCACTTTACCAAGTACTTGATTCACCCGGGGAGCACGAAGATGTACATGGATATGAAGAAACTCTTCTGGTGGCCAGGATTGAAGAAAGACATTGCTCTCTATGTGGCAAAGTGCCATACTTGCGCGTTAGTGAAGGCTGAATGTCAAAGGCCTGGTGGGTTTCTAAAGTCATTGCCGATTCCAGAGTAGAAGTTTGATGACATTTCGATAGATTTCGTGCACGGGTTGCCGAGATCGCAGCATGGAAACGACACCATCTGGGTGATCGTAGATCGTTTAACAAAGGTATTTCACTTCATTCCGAATCAGAAAGACGATTCTGTAGAAAAGATCGCAAAGTTATATGTTGATAGTATCGTACGATTGCACGGAGTTCCCCGTAGCATCGTGAGCGATCGCGATGGGATTTCACATCTAATGATTGGAAACTGATCCACCAACTATTGGGTACTAAGCTGAAATTTAGCACGACCTTTCACCCGCAAACGGATGGATAGACCGAGAGGACCAATAGGATGATGGAAGACATCCTCCGGATGTGCGCCCTGGATTTCAGAAAGAGATGGGAGGATCATCTCTACATGATTGAGTTTGCCTACAACAACATCTACCAATCAAGTATCAAAATGGCTCCGTTCGAATCCCTTTATGGTAGGAAATGTCGTACGCCGTTGGCTTGGGCTGAAACGGGCGACACAAAGTTGTTGAAGCGCAAGGATGTGGATGAAGCGAATACGTCGATTCAGCCAATACGAGAGCGGTTGCTCATTGCCCAAGATAGGCAAGTAAAGTACTACAATGCACATCACCGGAACATGGAGTTTGCCGTTGGTGATTGGGTACACCTAAAGATCAAACCGTTCACGGGAGTATCGAGGATTCGATGCTTGAAAAAGTTGAGTCCAAGGTGCGTAAGACTGTTTGAGATTCCAGAACGCATTGGTGAAGCTGCCTATCAGCTTGCTCTATCTGAGGAGTTAAGCAGGCTGCATGACGTATTCCACATCTCCGTGTTGAGAAACGCTGTGAAAGAGCCTACACATATTGTTGTGGTTAACAAGGTGCCGATTGAGGCTGGGCTAGAGACTAAAGTCAAGCCCATACGCATCGAAGATACCGAGGTGAAACAATTGCGGAACAAAGCCATCCGAATGGTAAAGGGCCATTGGGATAACTACGGAAAAGAGGAACTCTCTTGGGAGAGAGAGCAAACCATGCTTGCGGAGTACCGTGAGCTTTTCCTTTAAGGTATAGATTATATTTTTGTACCTTGCTGTTTTCATAATTTCGGGCCAAAATTCTATTAAGGGGGGTGGAGTTGTAACACCCCAAAACCTTAACATAGAAATCTGTTGTTGGAAGCTAGCGCCGACGGTAGTCGCTACTGCCTGGCGCTAGCCAAATCGACGGGAGCCAGCCAAATCGATGGGAGCTAGCCAAATTGACGGGTGCTAGCTGAATCGACGGGAGCTAGTGCTGGCGCTAGTGCTAGCGCCGACGAAAGCTTGCGGTACAGATCCGTGATTTGAAATCGTGGCCGTCAAATCCAAAGGGTCTTAGATCCAATGGTTGGGATTTATTTCGGGATTCCTTAGGCCTTGACCAGAGGAGTGTTTAGCATTATTATTCTATGTCTTATCTCTCTTCAAGCTTGAGAAAGATGAAAGCCAAGGAGAAATAAGAAGGTATCTTCTGCCATTGACGGAGCTCCGAAGCTCTGAAATGCGAGCCATTTACAGATCCATGGAGAGCAGCTCGGTGCGGTCCTTTCCATTTGACTGGAATCTTAGATTCTCCTGATGCCAAAGAAAATGACAAGGGTAACAATCTTCTACTTGGACAAGTGAAGTCCTCCTTTTTATGGCATGTTTGCATGGAAAACTACCCCCCACCGATTGGTAGAGAAAAGGAAGTTTTCTAGCGGGTTGATCATTTTAATCCCCTTTGGTTACTTGCATATAGCATCCAAAATCGTAGTACGGATATAGGCACTGTGTGTGAAACCCATCCGGATAGGTTGGTCTGGATTGGTGTTGGCTATATTGTTAAGTATGCCGGAGAAGACTCCGTGATTTTGTATGCGCTATTTTTCGGTTTCTGGGTACTGTAGGGTACTGCAGGGAGTCCTGGAGTTAACCTCCAGGAAATACCCGAAGTTGTGGGCGGATTCGATGATCTGTCACTACCGCCCGGTGCTAGGGCTAGCGTCGGCGGTAGCTCACATGGAGCTATTTATTGAGGTGTGAAGCTTCATTTCATTGCTCGGGCTGAGGTGAAGCCATACCCGCGTCGGACGATTGATGTCGATGATTTGAGCATGGGCAAAGCTGATCGAAACTCGCATCTATACCGGATCGGTAAAGAGGTAGCTCCTCGGTGCACCGTAAGATGTTGGGAATGGTCCGTAAGGCAAGGTAGTCTTGATTGTCAAAGCTCATGTGAACTCTTTGTTTAAGGAGTTGTTAGGTGTGGCTCGGAGAGTACACCGTGAGAGTGTCTTGAGAGCACAAAATGTGTGGTCGTGCATGCCAGCGTTGGTGTTGATTTCTTATACATATGGTTCTTGAACGCACTTTGACAATCTATGCCTATACTGTTTGCCTGCATGGAAGGAGTACCACCACCCTGGCTATAGGGGTGGGGTCATTATAATATTGGTTAGCTTTAGCTGACCGGTTACTTGCTTGCCACGTTTTGGTGGATCATTTTTGCAGGTGCAGGTGAGCCAAGCGGGTGGTAGCTTGCTGGAGCTTATGCTGCGTTGGCCCTCGAAGGCCAACCTCCACTCTTTTGCTTTCCTTAAATTGCCGGTCTGCGTGTCGATGTATGTTTTGAAGTTTTTGAGACATTGTTTATTGTAAGGCTTTAAGGCCATAACTCTATTGTTTCATTCCTGGGATAGTGGACAGTTCTAAAAGATGTTTTAATCAAATTCTTCCGCTTACATTTTATTTACTATGCTGTAGTTGTAGTTATTTTCTGATTATCACCTTATGATGCCTAACTAGTATGCATAGTATGGCGTGGGGTACCGATCAGACCTACTGTTATATTATTTGTACTGGCAGGGTGTTACAACCTGGTCTGTGATCCGCTATGCAATTTATTTTTGGCGGTTTCTCTCCCCCAACGTTCCGGGGCTTTCAAGATTGCAATTACGCAGTTTATATAAGAGCTTGCAGATTATTCTTTTGTAAAATTCTATTTTATTCCAATGGGATTCTACATCAAGTGCTATTCTTTTAATCATAATCTTTCTTCGTAGTTGAATTTCTCCAAATCGTTTTCCAAAACAAACCCAACTTTCGATCGATAAAATAATAGCTCTTCTTTGTGAGTAGAAGTACACAATAAGCCTGGAAAAATACAACACTTGATTTTCTAATCCTATACTATAAGGCGATAGGTACACTTGCCTTATCGAATTATACTTGGATATTACTCTAATTTTACGCAACATGAATTTAGTCTATCAAGTTTTTGGCGCCATTGCCGGGGACATTTTGTTGATATTTTGAAAGCTTAGTTCTATTTATTGTATCATTTTTTTGTTTTTCTTTTTAATAGTGCAATTAAATTCTTAGAAAGGGAGATTAGGGTTATCATCCCATCTTATCTCCTAGTACCGATGCGAACCCTTCACAGGGTAGTCCTCGGGAAATCTAAGACTAATTAAATCTAAAAAATCAAAAATCCAAAAAATTATGTCTTTTTTTAGTTATTGTTTTTTTCTTAATTCCTATGTTTTTCTTTTTCTTTTTGGTGTATGACCCGAAGGAATCTGTTAGATCTTCTTGAATTGGATCCGGAAATCGAGCAAACCATTCGGTGACGCTTAAGATTCAAAAGGCCAAATTCTCAAGATCCGATCGAGGAATCCGTAGGCAACTCTTCTTTTCCGAATACCTTTTCTTCTTCTTCTTCTTCTTCTTCTTCTTCTTCTTCTTCTCCCCCTCCTCCTCTTCTTCTCAAATGTGTGATCCAAATCAGGATGCGGTTGCAGAACGGACTATGTCCTATTATGCCCAAACTAACCTGGATGATGCCCCCCTCAAGTATTGTTTGACATGCTATTGCGAACAATAATTTTGAGTTGAAGCCAATCATCATTCAGATGGTACAACAATATATGTACAATTTGGTGGGCAACAAGACGAGGATCCCAACGCACATATTTTTAGTTTCCTAGAAATATGTGATACTTTCAAAATTAATGGGGTATCAGATGACGCAATAAGGCTTTGGATTTTTCCTTTCACCTTACGCAATAAGGCTAAGCAGTGACTAAATTCTCTTCCAAGAGGATCTATCACCACATGGGCTCAAATTATGGTACAATTTCTTACGAAATATTTTCCGCCCGCTAAATCGGCCTAAATGCGTAAGGATATTTTTCCTTCTCCCAAATTAAATCGGAAACACTTTATGATACTTGGGAGCGCTTTATGGAATATTTGCGTCGATGCCACCATCATGCAATCCCCGATTGGTTGCAGATCCAAACTTTTTATAATGGCCCAAATCTCCAAACGCGTCAAATGCTTGACGCCGCCGCTGATGGTACATTAAATATTAAAACACTGGTGGGCGTGCAAGGGATTTTAGAGGTGATGCCTATGAACACTTATCAATGGTTTACACCCCGGTCTCGCACAAATAAGCCATCCGGGTTGTATAAAATTGATTCTGTTTCTAATTTGTCTCTATAGGTTGAGCTTTTAAATAAAAAAATAAAAGAGATGACTGTTTCCTCTTCTACACCTACTTGGGAGCCTACTCCAGTCATGGAGGAACAAGTGGATTACCTGGGTAATCCAAACCGCTTGCCTTTCAACCCTAACAACAACCCTTACAACTACACTTATAATCCAGGTTGGAGGAATCACCCCAACTTCTCATGGAGTAATACAGGGAATTTGGTGCGTCCCCCAAATGCAAATCCACCCAGATTTCAACCACCGCAAGTGCCAAGACCTCCTTCTATCGAGGAGGTGTTTTCTAAATATGCGGCTAGTAATGATACAATCATCTGGAATCTTACCGGATTCGTCCGCAATTTGGAGAACCAAAATGGGCAACTCACAAAATTGCTCTCTGATCGCCTACAAGGAGCATTACCGGGCAATACGGAGCCCAACCCAAGGGAGCAAGCAAAATCAATCACGCTACAGAGCGGGAAGGAGGTAACTACTCCTACTGAAAAGGTTGATGCAGATGTAACTATTCTTACCACACTGGTTGATTCTGAGGTAATCATTTCTTCTCAACCTCCGCCGCAAAATAAAATTAAAGAATTTCAACCTTCTCTTCCTTACCCCTCCAAATTAAAAGCGGAACAAATGGATGTGCACTACGGTATATTCATAGAAATGTTTAAACAAATTCATATTAATATAACATTTTGTGAATCCATCGCTCAAATGCCGAAGTATGCAAAATACCTCAAGGATCTTTTATCTAATAAAAAGAAACTTGAGTATATCTCTACCATTCAATTGAACGTGGAATGCTCAGCAGTTTTACTTATTAAATTGCCTAAGAAATTAACCGACCCGGGTAGTTTCTCAATTCCACGTTTATTTGGCGATTTTCTAGTAAAACATGCGTTGGCCGATCTAGCGCCTCTATAAATTTGATGTCGTATTCTCTTTTCCCAAAATTGGGTTTAGGAAAGCTTATGCCTACAAGAATGAGCATCCAATTGGTGAATCAGTCCATCAAATACCCGATGGGTGTTATTTAGGATGTGCTTGTCAAGTTGATAAAGTTATCTTTCTGGTAGATTTTGTCATCCTTAACATTGAAGAGGATGCCAATGTACCACTAATTCTCGGCTGCCCCTTCCTTGCTACCTCTCGCGCGATTATTGACATTAGTAATGGTAAACTTCTCCTTAGAGTCGGAGACGATGAAGTTACCTCTACTATCAATTCTTCAATGAAAAACACCTTATCCAATGACGACTCTTCTTTTTTTTGGAGGCTTCATCTGATGTGGACTCCATTTTATTTTCTGAACACAGTTCATCGTTTTCTTTTCATGACGACGAATTTAAAACTCTTGATCTTATTTCTCATGATATTATTGAGGGCACAATCACTCACGCACCTATTTTTGAAATTTTAGAATTAGGTAGTGATCGATTAAAAACTTCTTATGAAGAACCTTCAGTGCTTTTATTAAAACAACTACCTGATCATTTAGAATATTTATTTCTAGCGGAGGATGCTAAGTTGCCCGTAATTGTGTCGGAATTTCTCTCCGATGAAGAAAAGTTGAAATTATTAAATGTTTTAAAACTTCATCACCGCACAATTGTGTGGAAAGTTACGAATTTAAAAGGGATTAATCCCTCCTTTTGTACGCATAAGATTTTATTAGAAGAAAATTCGGGTAAATCCATTCCACCTCAATGCCGCCAAAATCCAAATATGAAGGAGGTGGTTAAGGCGGAGATAATAAAATTATTTGATGCGGGCATCATCTATCCGATTTTGGATAGTTATTGGGTCAGTCCGGTCCAAGTTGTGCTAAAGAAAGGAGGATTAACGGTAGTGCCAAATGATAAAAATGAGTTAATTACTACTAGAACTGTTACCGGATGGTGGGTTTGTATTGACTATCGCAAATTATATGATGCGACCCGTAAGGATCATTTTCCTTTGATGTTCATCGATCAAATCCTTGAACGACTATCCAGACACTCATGTTATTGTTTTCTTGACGGTCTGTCGGGATATTTCCAAATACCAATTACGCCCGAAGATCAAGAGAAAACAACCTTCACTTGTCCATTTGTTACCTTCGCCTATCGTAGGATGCCATTTGGGTTATGCAATGCGGCAGCTATATTCTAGAGTTGTATACTAGTAAATTTTGATGAACTAGTGGAGGATATTATGAAAATTTTTATGGATGACTTCTATATTACCGAAGGTTCATTTTATTTGTGTTTGACTAACCTTTCCCGTGTTATCCAAAGATGTGAGGACACAAATTTAGTGTTAATTTGGGAGAAGTGCCAATTTATGGTACGAGAAGGTTTGGTTTTGGGCCATAAAATATCTAGTAAGGGCATAGAGGTAGATAAAGAAAAAATAGAAACTATAGAAAAATTACACCCCCCCTTCAAATGATAAGGCCGTACGTAGTTTTCTTAGGCATGCCAGTTTCTATCACCGGTTTATAAAAGATTTCTCTAAAATAACCAAGCCCCTCACTCACTTATTATAAAAAGATGCGCCATTTATTTTTGATGAAAATTGTTTGCATTCCTTTTCTATTATAAAAGAAAAATTAATAAACGCACCCATTATGATAACTCCCAATTGGGATCTTCCTTTTGAGATAATGTGAGACGCTAGTAGTTTTTCCGTTGGTGCAGTCTTAGGACAACGCATCAATTAAAATGTTCATCTTATATATTACACAAGCAAGACACTTACCGATGCACAAGAGAATTACACAACAACCGAGAAGGAGATTTTAGCCGTGATTTTTGCTTTTGATAAATTTCGTTCCTATCTTACTTTATCTAAAGTAATTGTTTTTACTGATCATTCGACTTTACATTATTTGCTAATAGAAACTGATGCCAAGCCAAGTTTGTTTAGGTGTATCTTACTCATACAAGAATTTGATTTGGAGATCCGGGACAAAAGGGGAGCGGAAAATTTGGCGGCAGATCATCTTTCTCGGTTAGAGAAGCCCAATTCGAAGAAACTCCATGAGGAGGAAATTAATGTTACATTTTCCGAAGAACGTCTCCTTGTTAATCATATGGTTATAGCTCTCCACATCCCTTAGTTCACCGATTTCGCAAACTATCATCTCGTGAGATTTCTCCCAAAAGATTTTTCTTATCAAGAAAAGATGAAATTCTTCTCCGATTTAAAAAATTAGTGTTGGGAAGATCCGTTTCTTTTTCTAGTTTGTGCGGATCAATTGGTGCGGATGTGTGTATCTAATGAGGAGGGCGCTCAAATTTTAAAGCATTGCCTTGAGGGACGCGCCGGTTGGCATTTTAAAGCAAATCAGACAGCGCGGAAGGTACTTGAAGATGGCTTCTATTGGCCGAGCATCTTCAAAGACGCTACGCACATGTAAGTCATTGTGAACAATGCCAATGCTCATGTAATATTTCCTGCCTTGATGAGATGACTTTAAAATCATTTTTAGAAATTGAGGTTTTTGATTTATGGGGGATCGACTTTGTCGGCCCGCTACCCATTTCATTTGGAAATCATTATATTTTGGTAGCAGTCGATTACATGTCTAGGTGGGGGAGGCGCAAGCCCTTCCCACCAATGATGCCCGCGTCATGACTCAATTTCTCAAAAAGCTCTATTCACGATTTGGATCACCACAGGCAATAGTTAGCGATAGGGTAACACATTTCAATATTGCCCAATTCACCGTTGGGCATGAACAGGCTGCACGGGAACCATGCAAGGATTGACTGCCCGGCAAGGAGGATTGTTCTAAGGCATGAGGACACGGAAATAGTATTCGAAGGTATTAGACCCCCCTCCCGCCTCATATTATCGTCTATTCAGGCCACTAAGGACCACATACAGGGAAACGAAGTGTATCAGGTGTTGTTCGAGGCCATCGAGGCAAAGGATTCTCTGACCAGTATCCTGGTAGTGCGGGATTTTGCCAACGTATTTCTAGAGAAGCTACCCGGGCTGCTACCGCACCGCGAAAAAGATTTTCATATCCAGCTGGTGCTGGGGGCTAAGCCGGTATCTAGAGCTCCTTATCGGATGGCCACGAAGGATCTAGTCGAGTTTCGTAGCCAGCTGCAGGAGCTGGTGGAAGAAGGGTTCGTTAGACCGAGTTACTCACCTTGGGGAGCTCCGGTGCTATTCGTGAGGAAGATGGATGGGTCGCTCAGACTCTACATTGATTATAGAGCCCTGAACAGGCTGACGGTGCGGAAAATGTACCCATTACCGAGGACAGACGAGCTGTTTGACCAATTGGAGGGAGCACACTGGTTTTCGAAGCTGGATTTGAGGGTGCGGTACTATCAGCTACAGATTCAGGAGGAGTACAACCCAAAGACCGCATTCAGCAGTAGATATAGGTTGTACGAGTTCACTGTGATGCCTTTCAGGCTCACGAATGCACCATTGGCATTTATGAGTCTAGTGAACCGGGTGTTTGAGCCATATCCCGACATCTTTGTCATCGTGTTCAATGACGGCATTCTCATCTACTCGAGGAAGGAAGAGGAGCATTCACGACATCTGGCACTAACATTGGAGAAACTTTGAGAACACGACCTCTACACGAAGTTCAGCAAGTGTCATTTCTGGCTGAAGGAGGTGGCCTTCCTCGGTCATATTATCAGCGGAGCTGGACTAGCAGTGGATCCGGAAAAGATCCAGGCAGTACGAGATTGGCCACCGCTGAAGACGGCCACCGACGTGCAGAGTTTCTTGGGACTTGCCGGTTATTACCGGAAGTTCGTATAGGGGTTTAGTTTGTACATGGGTTTTCCCAGATAGCCCTCCCGCTCACATCCTTGACGAAGAAGGATACAACATTCATTTGGACCCCGTAGTGCGAGGCGGCCTTCCAGGAGCTGAAGGGTCGGCTTATGACGGCTCATATTCTTGCCCTTACATCGGGGAAGGAAGGATTCCAGGTGTATACGGATGCCTCCTATCAGGGGTGGGTCTAGTTCTGATGCAGAATGGGCACGTGATAGCATACGCCTCCAAACAGTTGAAGAATCATGAGCAAAAATACCCGGTGCACGATTTGGAGATGGGAGCGGTCATATTCGCTCCGATGATCTGGCGACACATTCTTTATGCCATCCACTACGACATATTCTCAGACCCAAAGAATCTAAAGTACGTGGACACGCAGAAGGAGCTGAATATCCAACAGAGGCGATGGGTGGAGTTATTATCATATTACCAGTACACGATGCACTACAACCTAGGGAAGGCAAATGTGGTAGCAGACGCAATGAGCAGTAGAGCTACCACATCAGGACCGGAGCCCCAGTTGATGGCCATTGAGCTGGTACGGATGCTCGAGGACATGCAGATCTCCTTAGTATCCGAGGATGATCCGGAGCTATACAAGGAGTACCTGGCGGTGATGAGTACCACAGATGATATATGAGACCGTCTCAGGGATGGGAAGAGGAAGGATGCCAAGTTGGTACCGATATTTAGGGCCTTGGAGGTAGGCACGGCCGGATATTATTCAACGAAGGATGACTTGCTGAGTATTAGAGGCCGAATATATATACTGGCAGGGGCCAGATTCGGGAGGACATCATGACCGAGGCTGACTGCAGTAGGTATTCGGTGCACCTAGGTATCACCAAGATGACGACGGACTTGAAGAGTACCATGTACTGGATAGGAATGAAGAGAGACATCCTGTACTTTTCGACCCACTACGAGTCTTGCCAACTCATAAAGCCAGAATGCAAGAACCTGGCCGGACTATTGCAGCCACTCCCGGTGCCAGAGTGGAAGTTCGACGACATAGCGATGGACTTCATACATGGTCTTCGCCGATCACATGCGGGGAATGATTTGATATGGGTGATCGTTGATATGTTGATGAAGGTGGCCAGATTCATTTCGGTCTAAAAGGACGCCCTGGTCGGTGATTTGGTACGGAGGTTTGTGGAGCAGTTTGTCTGATACCATGGCGTGTCTAGGAAGATCGTGTCAGATCGGGATGAACGATTTACATCTAGGGAGTGGAGAGTGGTGCAGGCCTACCTTGGCACCCGATTGACATTTAGCAGTGCATTCCACCCTTAGACAGATGGGTAAACAAAGCATACCAACTGGACAATGGAGGATCTTCTACGTCTATGCATTCTGGACCGCGGGGATCCATGGGAGAGACTGTTGTCGTTGGTCGAGTTCTCGTACAACAACAGTCACCAGGATAGCATAGGCATGACACCCTACGAGGCATTATATGGATGGAGATGCAGGACCTCATTGTCTTGGATTCAGGATGATGATCCCAAGGCACACGGCTCCGAGATCATGGAGGACACTGAGGCTCTGGTGCGACTGATTCAAGACAGGATGTTGGAGGCCCAGACTAGGCAGGCCAAGTATTACGATGCGTGACATCGTATGGTAGAGTTCCAGGTGGGAGATCGGGTATTCTTGAAGATACGTACGATGCATGGAGTCTCGCGGGGACACGGGCAAAAGAAGCTCAGTCTGAGATATATGGGGCCATATAGGATCATGGAGGGGATCGGACCCTTTGGTTACAGGTTGGAGCTAAAGCTGGAGTTAGCGGGATTGCACGATATCTTCCACGTCTCCTCACTTAGGAGGGCTCTACAACGGCCAAAGCAGCAGATATCCACCACATAGGGGCCGGTAGCTACTGATCGATCGGTTCACCTGGAGCAAGTTCGGATAGACGACTCAGAGATGTGTGTCTTGCGACGCAAGAAGGATCCGCTGGTCAAAGTCCTGTAGAGAAATCATAGACAAGAGGAGGACACCTGGGAGCCACTAGACTTGATGCAGCAAAAGTATCCGGAGCTCTTTACGACAGGTATAATTTATATTTTTGGGATGTTACATTTAATCACTTGCGGTAGGAACCCCGCAAGCCTAACCTGAATTTCGGGGATGATGTTTTTATTTTTATGTATTGGGATTTGTAACATACCTCAAACAACTAGACACCTAAGTTGGTTTTGTCATGACTAGGTCATTACAAAACCATAGGAAGCACAAAAGACCATGTGAGTTTAGGCAAGGAGGAAAACCACAGTGGTCTGCAAATAGCAATTCTCAGTTACCAAGCCAAGGGTTGGATTTTAGGGCTTCACCTTGATCCTTTGACCCCATCATAGCATCCCTAACCCATTAGGGGTCTCTTAGAGCACCAAGGACCCATTGGGGTCAACCAAAATGGTCAAGTTGACCAAAGTCAACCCTAAACCTAAAATGGGTCAAAGTTGTCTAATTAGGGTCAATTGGCCTCCACCATGCCAAATTGACCTTTCTCCTACCTTATAAGGCTATTATGAACCCAATGGACCAAAAACTCCATCATGGAGCAACCCATTTGGGCAAAAAATCTAAGTCAACTATATCCCTATTTTGGTCAAAGTGGCCTATTAAGGGTCAATTGTCCTCACCTTGCCCAAATTGACCCTACCTAGACCTTCCTAACCCTTAAGGGAGTTCAATGGGTCAATAGCCACCCATTGGTGTCAACCCAAATGGTCTAATTGACAAAAGTCAACTCCACCCTAAATTTAGGTCAAAATGACCTATTTTGACCTAATCAAGCCCAATCCTCTTGGGCTAGACCCAATTGAGGTGGTCCACTAGCATATGGAGTTGGGGGCTACTGAATTGACCATTCAGTTTCAGGAAATTCGTCCAGGATAGAAAAAGGCCCAATTTGAAAGAGAGATAAAGAGGGGGATTAATGGGGAGGAAGAAGAAACCTTCAATCTCCCTCATTAATGGCCTCATTCATCTCCGCTTGGGGAGAGGAGGAGTTTGCAGCCTCCTCCCGACCAAATTAGGGCCATATTCATCTCCCTCAATCAAAACCGAAATCCTCCCTTAATGGACATTAATGGCATTTTGAGAAACCTCCCACCTTTGCCTCAATTGATCTCTGTAACACCCTCAGAGCATGCAAAGGAGGAAAACCCCAACTCCACTGAAGAATTCAAGCCCTCTGAGTGAAGAATCAGCATTGCTCCAAGGCGCACTCTCCCTCCCATGGCCAACCTGAGAAACACCAGGGCTAATGCCCAATCAAAGGTTTGTTCCCCTTCTCCTCCCTTAATGCAAGATCTCCATCAATTTGGGGCTTGATTCGAGCCATATCAGCTCGAATCAAGCATCCCAAGGGGCTCGTTTTCGAGCTCTTTTCCCCTCCCCGAGACCCCCACTCCGGCCACCACCGGTCAGCAAAGGACCCCCTATCGTCGGCCACCACCTCGACGAAGGTGGTGGTTGTAACGCCCCTGAATTTCCAGGAATTATTTTAATCTTTATTTGACATCATTTTGACGTAAGGGCGTTACGTTAGTGCGAAGTTAGCGGTGCGCCCTCGTTTGCGCATTTTTGTGTTCGTTCGGTCAATTCGACCAAATATTGGAGTATGCCGGAATTGGAAAATTTTATATTAGAAAATTAAATTATTTAATTTTAGAGAGGCACGTCGAAATTTCGTTGCGATCCGAGCGTTTTTGGAGCCCCGGTGATTTTTCGAAGATTTATTTAATTATCGTCGCCCCAATCTTCAAAAATTTATATCTTGAGTTTGGCTCGTCGGAATTTGATTCCGACTTCTCCGTTGGATTCGTAGCGCCGACGTTTGTCTACGGTGCGATTTTTGTTGCAATCAGCGACCGTTGGTTCGACCTTTTTTTCTTATTATTATTATTAATATTATTATTATTATTATTATTTTTGATGTGAATCAGTTGTCTTCGTCTATTATATATATATATATTGTATATAAATATCTTTGTCCACTATCTATATATATATATATATATTAATTTACTATTCTTCTCCATCTTCTTCTTCCTAATTTCCTGAACCGAGCCAGAATTTTGAGAGAGAGAGAGAGGGAGAAAGTGGGCTTCCGTGGAGCTTCTGAATGCAGCCGCCGGAGCTTCGGTGCACGAAATCTTTGCCGGAGCATAGATTTGGAATGCTCTCGCTGTGCACTTCACGTGCATGGTAAGTTTTGTCTATTTCGTAGATTTTTGGCGCTTGGGTTAGTAGCCCTAACCCTCTTTTTTGTCCGATCTTCATAGATCGTTCATGCTTAGGCCGTTTTTGAGCCGATGCTTGACGTGGAGGGATTGAGAGGTCGTATTTCGGTGATTTGAGTAAAGGCAAGTGGTGGTTTTCTCCCCCCCCCCCCTTGGCTTCTATGTTTCTTCAGAACTCTCTTAATCTTCTTTATTTATTTGTAATATATATTGGTAATCAGTGTTTTTGCATGTTGCTTTACCTTAATTATTAGTTAAGGGTGTTCTGGTAGTCCAGGTTTGGGTTTTAAATGGAGAAGGTTAGGTTAGCTTAGGAAATATTTTTTAGAAATTTTTGTCCAAGTAAGGATCGACGGGTCATCCCGTCGATCTGCGGGACCATCTAGTCGATCCGTGGTCTCTGCCTCTTTGTGGCTTTTGTTTGTTTTCTCTAAGGCAAAATCAACGGGACATCCCGTCGATTGACGAGACCTCCCGTCGATCGGTGGAACCATCCCGTCGATCTTTGACCTTAGTCGGGTAGCATTTTTCTCTAAGTCAGAATCGACGGCTCTTCCCGTCGATCGACAGGACCGTCCGTCGATCGACGGGACAGCCAATCGATTTCTATCTTTTCACTTGTTGAAACTCTTTTTCTTGGTTTTATCTCTCTTCCCCTTTAATGCTTGTTTCCTTCCCCTTTTATGCAAGTGTAGTCATGACTGTGGTCTTTCTTGTTGTCCTGATAGACTCTTTCAGAAAAGTCATTTTCTGTGTATTCTCAGAAGTTAAGTTTCTTCTTGTGTATTCTGATTCCTGTTTATACCATAGACCTGTTCCAAAACTCTCATTATGAATTTCCAGAATTTATTAGCCCGTTTGTCCAGAATTTATTAGAACTTCTGTCCAGAATTTATTAGTCTTTCTCTCCAGAATTTTTATCTAGAACTCCCAGATTTTCTTGGTAGTCTGCCTTTGACTTCTTAGTATTTAAACCTTCCAGACTCAGTCTTCTATGTAATTTTGTGTTATCTTTCTCAGTGAGGAGTAATGCTTCTTCCTCACTGTCTTTATTAATCTAGTTGAATGTAAAGGTTCTCTTAGTGGTTTTGGGATGCAAATAGCAGTCCTTCACCTTAATGACTTTATTTTCCTGTAATCTAGTTATGCTAGATTCTCTTGTTAATTGTGTAGTCCTCTTGGGTTGGTTTTGCTGTGTGATTGAAAGTCCTTCATTTCAGTTCTCTTTTTATTCCTTGTTTGCCTAACCTGTTGATTTTT
Organism: Dactylorhiza incarnata; assembly: GCA_033032865.1. Taxonomy (NCBI): domain Eukaryota; kingdom Viridiplantae; phylum Streptophyta; class Magnoliopsida; order Asparagales; family Orchidaceae; genus Dactylorhiza; species Dactylorhiza incarnata. The sequence goes on along the minus strand of JAWHQI010000330.1, from coordinate 520,792 downwards.
GGTTAGGGGCTGTTGTTTTTCCCTTTTTGGGTCATGATTGGTTTTCTGGGTTTTTGATTCTTGCAGTCATCCCTCTTGGAATCTGGATAGCTTCTATTTACTTGTTTAGTTATGCTACCATATAGTCTGATAAGACTTCCTTAGGTTTAGAAAAGTTTGCTCTTCTTAAGATTGTGTAATTATTTCTCCTTTTTTAAGCTTTCCATCGACTTTTCTTAAGTCTTTCCCCGTCGACTTTGTCGCATATTCTGAAATGTTTCATCATATTTTTATGTTTGTTTGCCGCGTGTTCCCGGGTATCTTAAGCTTTGTTATCAAGCATTTTAAGTCCATTCGTTGGGACTTTAGGTGAAGTTATGTCTTATTCATCGTATTATTGCGAGAAGTTTGTTGGGAGTCAAGTTTGGACTCACCGAGTACTTTCTATTGAACTGTTGAGTATTATTCTGGTGTTTGGCCTTCGTGTTTAGATTATCTTTGTCTTGTTCCGAGACCAAGCCTTGCATGGTGTCGGCTTGCTGAAATCTTCAACCTTGTTGTAAGTTGAATGTTGATCTTAGGATTAAATGTTGAATCTTGTGCTTATTGTGTCTCTCGCCTTGAGTTGCGGTTAAAAACCAACAGTAATCCTGTTTTCCTTCCTGGCACTCTTTTGTTGGCTCTAATCAGTCGCAAGTTCTTATAAACATATAAGGTTACATATATGTGGGTGTGTGAATTTATTATGATGTTTAGTTTGCCCATAACCTCTGAGCCACAATGACGGACATGTGGTTGGCTTTGATTAGTTTGAACATCACCTCTGAGCCGCAATGACGGACATGTGGTTGACTTTGATCAGTTTGACCATCACCTCTGAGCCGCAATGACGGACATGTGGTTGGCTTTGATCAGTTTGACCATCACCTCTGAGCTGCAATGAGGGACACGTGGTTGGCTTGGTCCAGTTTGACCATCACCTCTGAGCCTCAATGACGGACATGTGGTTGGCTTGTTCAGTTTGGCCCTTACTTTGGTACAGGAATTTCTCATACCGAGTGTACTCGTTTGAGCTTGCTCGGGTTGTTGTAAGCTAATAAATGCTTATATTTTTTAGTTCTCTTTTCTGCAATCTATTATTTTTACTGCTGCTAACCCTTGTGTAGAATCTTGGTTTTATTGCTGCCACATGCAATTTCTTGTTGAGGCTTTCTTTTCTATTGGATGTCTCAGGCTCGGAGCTATAGCGGTTGTGTAGTATAGTTGGTGTTTTTTCAGAGCTGCGGTTTGTTGTAGTTGTCTGCTTTCCCCTCACGATTGTGAGGTAGTTGTTCCTCTTGTTTCAGCTTAGTCTTGTACTTTGTTTTCTATGGGCTCGTGTCAGTTGTTGACGCCATAGATTTAGTTTTCTGGTGTTAGATTACTTGTTGGCTTTTCTATCATTCCTTACTGTTTGTTTACCTACTTGCTCTCTGGGACATTTTATGTTAGGATGCATGAGTTATTTTATTTATAGAAATGGCATTCTTGCATAGCATGATTTTAAGTAAATGTCACATATTTTGAAGATCGTAGAAAATCCTTTCTTTATACTAAATTTAGATATGTGCATATCATTGCTGGAATGTTTGACCTTCATACACATGTAGGATAATATGAACCTATTTTCCGCTGCGTAAGTATAGTTTTCTACTCGTGGACTAGTTGATCCAATGTACCGATGGACACGGTATTAAGCTAAAAATGTAAATTCTTTTTATTTAACTCAATCATATTCATGTCTTTAATAATTGTTCGCAATGAGTGTTTGTCTGAGTGTCTGTAGTTATCCCCTGCAGGACGTGGCATCATAACGCGTATTTTCCCCTAGCTTTGATAATATTTATTAAATTTGTGGGGAAATGCGGGTTGTGGCAGTTGGTATCATCAGGAGGTTAGCCGGGTTGCTGGCATAGTCTTGTTGGCCGGGTTAACCGTCTGGTGAGAATCATTATTCATTGCATACACACAGCAAAGGGTCATCCGTATGTCTTGGCTGAAGCATGAAAACTACACTCATAGCATGATAAGAAGTATACAGGGAATATTATGTAGTATGGGATCCATAATAAGTGTCTGTATATGGATCCTCATAGGTGACAACATGCGACGGTTATGTAGTATGGGATGCATAATGCTGGTCCCATGGATGTCCATTAGCTCAATTTTTTCTTTTTTATTACATACGATAATATGTAGTATGGGATGCATAAGATCGCCTGTGTACGCCACTCATAACATGCCTTAAGGCCTTTTTTAGACTACATAGCACTGCATGCATATCATGACATAGCATTAACACATGTGCCAAGTTAAAGATATACATGATGACGCTCGTACACACATGATTTGAAATAAAATTTTGGCATTCATGCATTCATATTATGTGCACAAGAGTTAATAGGATGATGATATATCATCCTAGGTTAAGCATAACATCATTTCATGAATTCCCAGAGCAAGGTAACCACAAGAGCAAGTATTTACACTTTTTTGATCTGTATCGAGTTATGAAATCCTAGTTTGCTAGCTGTTGTGTCTTAAGCTAGGTGTAGATGAGGTGTTCGTTTGTAATTGCAGTTGATGACTCTAGAGCATGGTGCGTCAGAGTCGTCCCTCCGATTAAAGGGTGAATCCTCGGGTGCGCGCAGTGAGGCGATGATTGAGGTATCGAGGCATTGTTGAGGCAAATGGTCGCGATGCAAGTGCATATTTTCTTGCCCAGGTATTTTTAGGTTAGGTTTTGAGCTAGTTTATTTGTTGGCTTGCGGTGGTGGATTTAGATTTTTGTTATCTCGATTTTATACGAGTTAAGGTAGAGGATTTTGAGCGTGCATTCTTTTTTATTCGAGTTTTACTCGATGTTTTGGCTATAGAGCTTCGCAGGCGGTCATTGTTAGGTTTCTGATCATTTAACAGATCCCCTTAGTCTTAAGTTCCCCTCTGGTGAATCCGTGATGTTGGGTCACAGTGTTTAGAGTTGTCTTATCCTCTTAGGTGATTTATTAGCTTTTGCTAATCTAAAGGTGCTAGATCTGGAGGTTTTCAATGTGATTTTGGGCATGGACTGGTTGGGCAGATATGATGTTGTTATCAACGCAAGGTAAAGCGATTGGTCTTCAAGATGTACATCGGTCAACCCTTGAGTGTGTTTGGCTTTCTGCGCTAGGTTTCCACGATTATTTCTGCGTGTGTGCTCAGAACTTTTAGTTTTGGGTTGATTTGCTTACCTTGTTTCTATGCTAGAAACTGTTAGCAGTTTACTGTGTATCAAGGAATTTTTCCTGTGGTGCGAGAGTTCCCTGTTGTTTTCCCAGGTAGTTTCCCTGATCTCTCGCCCGAGAGAGATGTGGAGTTTGTTTTTGACCTTGAGTCGGGTACTTATCCTATTGCTAAGGCACTGTACCCTTTGGCCCCGCGAGAGTTAGAGTTGTTGCGCACTCAGTTGGATGAGTGGTTGCAGTGAGGCTTGTTCTGGCCTAGTTCTTCACCCTAGAGTGCTCCCATCTTGTTCGTAAAGGAGAAAGATAATTCGATGAGACTGTGTATCGATTATCGAGAGCTGAACAAGGTGACCATCAAGAACAGGTATCTGTTGCCTCAGATTGATAATGTGCTTGATCAGTTGCATTGTAGTTCGGTGTTTTCGATGATCGATCTTCGTTCAGGCTACCTTCAGTTGAGGATCCGTGAGTCGGATGTTCTGCGGTCTGCTTTCTGTTCTTGGCTTGGACATTTCGAGTTCTTGTTAATGTCCTTTTCCATTTGGGTGATTCCTTCATTTAGGTTAATGGGGAGGTGTTGAATTTAGGAAGCTTTGTTGTGAGCTTTGATTAGGGACCGGGTGATCTATTTTGAGTGCTGAGAAGAAATCTTATCCGCATCTGTTTTTTGAGCCCTCTTCGGTTAGCGTTTCTATCCAGCGAGTGTTAGTTTATCTCTCCCTTTGACCTTTTAGATTTGTTTGTATTCTAAGTTTCGGTTCAAAGTTTTGGGACGAAACTTCCTTTTTGGTGGGGTGACTGTAATGCCCCTGAATATCCAGGAAATATTTTAATTCTTCTTTGACGTCATTTTTGACGTAAGGGCATTATGTTAGTGCAAAGTTAGCGGTGCGTCGTCGTTTGCACGTTTGTTTGGTCAATTCAACCAAATTATGGAGTGTGCCGGAATTGAAAAATTTTACGTTAGAAAATTAAATTATTTAATTTTAGAGAGGTTCGTCGAAGTTTCGTTGCGGTTTGAGCATTTTTGGAGCCCCGGTCATATTCCGAAAATTTGTTTAATTATCGTCGGCTCAATCTTCAAAAATTTATATCTCGAGTCTGGCTCGTCGGAATTTTCGTAGCGCCGACCTTTGTCTTCGGTGCGATTTTCGTTGCAATCGACGACAGTTGGTTCGACCTTCATTTCTTCTTCTTCTTCTTATTATTATTTTTGTTGTGAATCAGCTGTCTTCCCTATCTGTTTATATATATTATATTTAAATATCTCTATCCACTATCTATATATATATATATAATTTACTATTCTTCTCCATCTTCTTCTTCCTAATTTCCTGAACCGAGCCAGAATTTCAAGAGAGAGAGAGAGAGAGGGAGAAAGTGAGCTTCCGTGGAGCTTCCGAACGCCGCCGCTGGAGCTCCGGTGCATGAAATCTTTGCTGGAGCATAGATTTGGAAAGCTCTTCACGTGCTCTTTGCCTGCGTGGTAAGTTTTCCGTTTCGTTGATTTTTGGCGCTAGGATTAGCGGCCATAACCCTCTTTTTGTCCGATCTTTGTAGATCCTTCGTGCTTAGGCCATGATTGAGCCCATCCTTGGCGTGGAGGGATTGAGAGGCTGTATTTTGGTGATTCGAGTAAAGGTAAGTGGTGGTTTGCTCTCCCCCCCCCTTGGCTTGTATGTTTCTTCAGAACTCTTTTAATCTTCTTTATTTATATGTATATATATATATATTAATTTTATTTTTTTGGTAATTAGTGTTGTTGAATGTTTGCTTTACCTTAATTTTTATTAACTAAGGGTGTTCTGGTAGTCCAGGTTTGGGTTTTGAATAGAGAAGGTTAAATTAGCTTAGGAAATATTTTTTAGAAATTTCTGTCCATGTAAGGATCGACGGGTCATCCCGTCGATCGACGGGACCTCCCATCGATCGGCAGGACCATCCCTTCGATCCCTGGTCTCTGCTATTTTGTTGCTTATGTTTGTTTTCTCTAAGGCAAAATCGACGGGACATCCCGTCGATCGACGGGACCTCCGGTCGATCGGCGGGACCATCCCGTCGATCTTTGACCTTGGTCGGGTAGCCTTTTTCTCTAAGTCAGAATCGACGGCTCTTCCTGTCGATCGACGGGACCGTCTACCGATCGACGGGACAGACAGACGATTCCAGCCTTTTCCCTAATTGAAAATCTTTTTCTTGGTTTTGTTTATCTTCCCTTTTAATGCTTTTTTCCTCCCCCTTTTATGCATGTGTAGTATTGACTGTGGTCTTTCTTGTTGTCCTGATAGACTATTTCAGAAAAGTAATTTTCTGTGTATTCTTAGAAATCAAGTTTCTTCTTGTGTATTCTAATTCTTGTTTGTACCATAGACCTGTTCCAAAACTCTCTCTGTGAATTTACAGAATTTATTAGCCTGTTTGTCCAGAATTTATTAGAACTTCTGTCTTGAATTTATTAGTCTTTCTGTCCAGAACTCCCAGATTTCTGGGTAGTCTTCCTTTGACTTCTGAGTATTTAAACCTTCCAGACTAAGTCTTCTTTGTAATTTTGTGTTAACTTTCTCAGTGAGGGGGTAATGCTTCTTCCTCACTCTCCTTAGTAATCTGGTTGAATGTAAAGGTTCTTTTAGTTGTTTTGGGCTGCAAATAGCAGTCCATCTCCTTAATGACTTTGTTTTCCTGCAATCTAGTTATGCTAGGTTCTCTTGTTAATTGTGTAGTCCTCTTAGGCTATTTTTGCTGTGTGATTGAAAGTCCTTCAAATCAGTCCTCTTCTTCTTCCTTGTATGCCTAACCTGTTGATTTTAGGTTAGCGGTTGTTGTTTTTCCCTGTTTGGGTCTTGATTGTATTTCTGGGTTCTTGATTCCTGCTGTCATCCCCCTTAGAATCTGGATAGCTTCTATTTACTTGTTTAGTTATACTACCAAATAGTCTGATAAGACTTCCCTAAGTTTAGAACCTTTATTAAGCTTTCCGTCGACTTTTGTTAAGTCTTTCCCCGTAGACTTTGTCGCATATTCTGAACTATTTCATCATATTTTTATGTTCGTTTGCCAGGTGTTCCCGGGTATCTTAAGCTTTGCTATCAAGCATTTTAAGTCCATTTGTTGGGACTTTAGGTGAAGTTATGCCTTATTCGTCCTATGATTGCAAGAAGTTCATTGGGAGTCAAGTTTGGACTCACCGAGTGTTTTCTATTGACCTCTTGAGTATTATTATGGTGATTGGCCTTTGTGTTAAGCTTATCTTTGTCTTGTTCTGACACCAAGCCTTGCATGGTGTCGGCTTGCTGAAATCTTCAACCTTGTTGTAAGTCGAATGTTGATCTTAGGTTTAAATGTTGAATCTTGTGCTTATTGTGTCTCTCGTCTTGAGTTATGGTTAAAAACCATCGATAATCCTGTTTTCCTGCCTGGCACTATTTTGTGGGCTCTGATCAGTCTCAAGTGCTTATAAACATATATGCTTACATATATGTGGGTGTGTGAGTGTATTATGATGTTTAGTTTGCCCATCACCTCTGAGCCGCAATGACAGACATGTGGTTGGCTTTGATCAGTTTGACCATCACCTCTGAGCCGGAATGACGAACTTGTGGTTGGCTTTGATCAGTTTGACCATCACCTCTGAGCCGCAATGACAGACATGTGGTTGGCTTTGATCAGTTTGACCATCACCTTTGAGCCGCAATGACGGACACGTGGTTGGCTAAGTCCAGTTTGACCATCACCTCTGAGCCGCAATGACGGACATGTGGTTGGCTTGTTCAGTTTGGCCCTTACTTTGGTGCAGGCATTTCTCTTACCGAGTGCACGTATTTGAGATGGCTCGAGTTGTTGTAAGCTAATAAATGGTTATCTTTTTAGTTCTCTTTTCTGCAATCTATTATTTTGACTGCTACTAACCCTTCTGTTGAATCTTGGTTTTATTGCTGCCACTTGCACTTTCTTGCTGAGGCATTCTTTTCTTTTGAGTGTCTCAGGCTCGGAGCTGTAGCGGTTGTGTAGTCGAGTTGGTGTTTTTCGGAGCTACGGTTAGTTGCAGTTTTCCGCTTTCCCCTCACACTTGTGAGGTAGTTGTTCCTCTTATTTCAGCTTAGTCTTGTACATTGTTTTCTATGGGCTCGTGTCAGTTGTTGACGCCCATAACTTTAGTTTTCTGGTGTTAGATTACTTGTTGGCTTTTCTGTCATTCCTTACAGTTTGTTTACCTACTTGCTCTCTCGGAAGTTTAATGTTAGGATGTATGAAGAATTTTATGTATAGAAAATGCATTCTTGCATAGCATGATTTTAAGTAAATGTCACATATTTTGAAGATCATAGAAAATCCTTTCTTTACTTAAATAAATTTAGATATGTGTATATCATTGCTGGAATGTTTGACATTCATGCTCATGTAGGATATTATGAACCTATTTTTTGCTGCGTAAGTATAGTTTTCTACTCGTGGACTAGTTTATCCACTGGACCGAGTGACGCGATCTTAAGCAAAAAATGTAAATTCTTTTTACTTTACTCAATCATATTCATGTCTTTTATAATTGTTCGCAAGGAGTGTTTGCCTAAGCATCCATAGTTGTCCCCTGTAGGACGTGGCATCATAACGCGTATTTTCCCCTGACTCTGATAATATTTATTAAATTTGTGGTAAAATACGGGTTGTGACAGTGGTGGCACTTGCCGGCCGAGGAGAGGTGAGGGTAGCCGGGAAATTATCCTGCTAAAGCACCTACTACGGGCTGCTATGATCCGTCTTTCCCTTGGGAATGATGACTGGGAGCCGTCGATGTTGCGGGATCTGCTAAGTGCAGACAAGATTACTTAATTAATCAAGTATTATGTGATTTCTGTCACATATTATGCCGTGTTTGGTTTTAATTAAAAAAAATACTTAGCCCGTGATTTAGTAGAGGTGATCTAGATGATAGTAGTAGCCCCTGAGGTCTACATTAATTTAAAATTAGTTTAATTCTATTTGGGTCAGTGGTCTGACCATGTCACTCAAAATCATGCAACATATACAAAGGGGTGACCAGAGCTTGATCTCTGTGCCCCCACAAATCCAGCCATCCAAATGTTCTGAAATTTGGAACATAGCCTACATATACCCATCCTCTTAACATATCCAAAAATTAGAACTTTCGGAGGAACTTTGTCAAAGGTTTTTGCAAACATTTAATAATTCATGTAATAATTAATTATAGGGTCTAATGACCTCCAAACCCTTCCAAATTTTGGTGGGTGGTCCTTAGGGTGATGATATGACTATGGTAAAAATCCCATCCCATTTGGGATTGAGTTGGTTGGGTATTTAACTAAAAAAAGATTGGTCAAGTTAAGGGTTAAACGGTCAAAAGTGCACTAGTTGAGTTGAGTGGTCAAACCTCATCCAAAAGTGATGAAACCTTAGCCACTAATTCAATATCACATAAAACACCTCCTCCAAAGATTTGTGGTGATTTGGAGTAGATGTGCCCTAAATTCCTAGTTTAGACCTTAGGGTTATATATTGAACCCATTGAAGGACACAGGCTCATATTTCCTTGGATTGGCTTGAAATTTGGTAGTGAGGTTCATAGGGTGGTGTCAATCCCTAGGTAATTTATTTGGAATTATTGGAGACTTTTATTCTCTCTGATTTAATTAAGAATCATTTAGGGCTCTTCCTTACAAGAAGGAATTTCCTGTTCATATAACCAAGGATGATTATGAAATTTTGTTAGTAATTTTAAATTGATGTTATTGTCCTATGATAATTTTGCCAAGAATTTTGAAGTTTTATTTATGTTACTTCATTCATAACCCTCAATTTGTGCCATAGTTGTATAAAAATTTATTATGGGTTTAATACTTACTGAAAATTATGGAAATGGGTCAGAGGACTTGTTAGGCCAAACACATGATCTATTAAATTTAGAATAATTTTTGGAGTTATATATATATGGTTTCCTTCACAAGGTGACCTTGGACATGTTTATTTAATTAATGGAAATATATGGTCAAATGGATTTAGATAATTATGGAACTCCATCAGTGAACTTTTCTGACCATTTTTGACACCAGCTAATTTTCTTGTAATTATTGAATGAGAATTTCTAGTAGCTTCTTTGTTAATCATTGATTTTGATTAATTAGTTTATATTTTAATTGGAGGTTAAAATCTTTCTGGAAAATTGTGAAATTCAGATTTGGCTATTATTTTACTGTTATTTAGTTGTACAGATTTTTAGTAAAGCCATACGATGTCAGAAAACCATACTAGATGTACAAATTATCGGTTCCCTGATTTTGGAGAAATTATAATAAATACCAAATTATGTAGAAAAATTATAAACTTCTGGAGATGTTGTTATAATGTCAGATTTCACCCCCAATAAAAATTTAGAGTCATTCGGATGACTATTTGGAGTACCACCTCTCATACACCTCATTTAGCTCATTTGGTCTGCGTATAGTAAAATAGGAAAACTTGAGTAACTTGTAGACCAATAGGTGGGAATGGAAGGTAAATGGTGTACTTAGTTTGGTTGAGGAGATTTGAGGTTAACCATAAGAGTTTATATGTTGAGTGTGCCTGATAAGTTAAAGGGCACACTCAACATATGAGATTTGAGGTCACCATAAGAATACTAGATCGTCTTTTCTTTAGAGAGCCATAAATACTTAGGGTTAATCCATGTGTAATGAAAAGAGGGGTGTTCTTATGGGTAGTTACCAATAACATTAAGTGTCTTGAGAAAGGGAGGTTTGGGCTATCATCCTATTGTACCTCCTAGTGCCGCTGCAAGCCCCTCACAGGGTCGACCTCAGGAAGTCCAAGATTAACCATAAACTGCAGGAATAAACTGTTATGTAAGATTGTCATAATAATCCACACACCCGCACCCCGTGGTTACAGTAGGTTAGTCGGTTTGGTCTTACGAGCAGTAGGCTCGGTGGTTGTAAGTACGGATGGGTTAGTCCGGCGAGTCGGTGGCTTGGAAGGTTATGGTGATGGGCGGGTTAGCCCGGAGAGCCAATGGCTCGGAGATATATAAATAGTAATCATAAATGTATGTGCATAAAGGTGGTGGGTATTTAGTATTGATGGTCGTCGCATAGACGCTGATACTTTGGCTCGGTAAGTGTGGTAAACACTTTACCAAGGAAAAGTCTGGTGGACAAGCCAGTACAAGTACACAGGAGCTCCGCTGTTGTGTTCGTAGTGTTGAGGAGTACGATAGGTCTAGGTTAGGTAGTGCAGATACGAACTAGAGGTGGGCGAGGCCCAACCCACCGCTTCCGTTTGCCAATACGGAAGTATACTGGGAGTTTTGCTAGCTCCAAAAAGGGGGAACTAAAGGTCTTTGCTCATGGAGTCGAGCTGTGTGAGTTGCACTTGTGTGAACATAGCATTAAACTGCATAACTCTGCATGTCATGGCATAAGCATTGTATTTCAACCCCTACCACTATCATATAAATCGGTATGGAACTTTTTATATGATAGGCCCTACTAAACGACCCCTTGGTTTATAGGTCTATATAGACATTCCTATAAATGGAGGTTACTCTTCCTTATTACTGTTTTAATTATTACAGTTTACTTTTTACTGTTTTACTTATTACTGTTTTACTTATTACTGCTTTACTTATTACTGCTTTACTCACTGTAATATATACTGCGTAGTGGTAGACAGTTCCTGTAGATTAGATTCACCGTCACCTGTTATTGTTTATACCTCTTGCTGTCCTTCGCTTCATTCCTCCCGCGCAGTGCCTAGGAGTCACCAGGGGAGGAATGGGGGATTGGCTTAGTCATTTTGACTAATGGTCGGTGGACCTTATCATTTTAGGATACTGAGGAGACACAGCAGCACCAGAGGCCGGTGTAAATGGAGGTGTGATAGTCTAGCACAGGAGCACCAGTCTCAGGATCTATGAGTGTTATTACTAGTTTTGCTTCCGCGAGAGAAATTGTAGTGAGTATTTGATGTATTGGGCAGGAGCCCTTTTTATTGCTACCTCATTATTCATTTAATATTTGTGGACATCTTTTTATGATAATTATATAACATGTGATTTGTGGACTTGTCTTCATTTATACTTCTCTTTTTTGTGATCGATATTGCCGACAGGATTAGTGCTTTGTAGTGGCAAACTTCCCGTGTGTTGGTGTCAACGCAAAGCGCCGGTTCTGGGCATAAGACCCAGTTTATAGGGAACAAAATTTGGGTCTTACATAGTGCGCTACATGGAGGCCCATTTGTCACTTATCTGGCCAAGCGTATGGGGCTTTGGGATGCACTTCCTCCCATGACTCCACTCCAAGTGCTCGCGCCTATCATGTTCTAAAACCTTCGGGCCCTTGGTTTGATGCGTCGGCGTGGATGAGAATTCGAGGCGATTCCCGCGAGGTTGGTGGCGACCCGATCGATGTTGATTTCGAGGCAAATTCCGGAGGCGTTCCTCTAACTCCACAGTTTCCATAGTAGCCGAATTTTCCTCCTGCGCCCGACTCGTATACTTATTTCGATCAGCAGTTTGGGCGGATCCACTCTCTTCTGGATCAGATTCAGACCGAGCAGTTGTCGATGCACGCTCACTTCGATACACATTTTGATACACTCGAGCAGCCATACTTCTACATTTATTTTTGGTCGTTTGTATCTTTTCTTTTATGTATCGCATATTTTGTAATTGTTTTTATTTCCCTTTTCTTAATGCAAAAAAAATATTTTGCTTTCACATTTTCTTTTCTTGAGATTGGCTCGGTGATGATTTGTTCTTCATTAGGGAAGCTTTCTCTCCTTTACTCGCACTTTTATTTTCTATAAAACATTGGGGACAACGTTTACTTTAAGAATGGAGGTGTCTTCTCTTATTTTTGCAAATCAATCTCAAAATTAATCAAAAATACAATAAAAAAATTAATTAGAAATGCAAAATTTTTTAAAAAATTAAGCTAATTTCTTGCGATAGGACCGTGTTGGGCTTTCATCCCACAAAAGTGCCTAGTACCTTGAGAGCCCATCATCTGGTATTCCTTGGGAAGTCAAAGAACCAAAAACATTTTATTTCTATTTTGTTTTTCCTTTTTCAAACAAATATTGAAAATATATAAAAATTTAAAAACATTTGGAAAAAATGCAAAAAAGTTTTTATAAATTTTGTAATATTAGATGTGTTTACCCAGAAGACCGTTATCAGTATAATGCCCTCTTAGACCGGGCGACTTGCTTGATTAGCCTCCTAGTTCCATCCAAGGTTACAAACATCCTGAACTACCAACAACAAACCGGGTGGTCTACTTAAAACAGATCATCATCGGGCATTAGAGGTCATCAAGGCTCAAGTCCAAAGGGAAAAGCTCGCGGTTTCTGATCACCCACAGCTCGGGTTGTCTCTACCCAAGTCCATGATTCTCTAATCCAAGCTCAACACAGTCGAGGTCCAAGCCGCCAAGCCGAGCGGCTTCTCTCTTATCTCCCTTCTGTATCCCGTCACTTCCTGCCCGATTCTCCTATACCCGAGCAGGCGGTTATTTTTGCCTTGCCCATTTGGGCAGACCCTAAAGCCTATAAATAGTGGGGCGACTTTCCCAAAACACGCACACTCGAATCTAGGAGCTCGCATGCTAGAGTTGCGGTCTCGAGTTCAGTGTTTTGCGGTCTGTTACCCGGCCGGCTTCTCCTTTTCCCTTCCTTGTAACCCGTTGTAATCACTTTTCTAGAATCAAGGGAAAGCCTGTCACAAGAGTGGCATTCGTCGTGATGGGCGAAGTTCAGTCTCGACCGCTGCCAGCAGTCTAAGTATTCTGATTTCTCTAAGTCAATAGTAAACAATAGCCCACAGCCTCCTGTTTTCCCTCGCATTCTCAGCGTCGATCGTGGAGGTGCAATTTTGGCATCAAAAGAAACACGCAACCTTCAGATACCGAGTTGTTGGTGAACTCCTTGACATAATGTCGGATCGCCAGTTCTCTCAGAGAGACCGCTCCGTCCACAGTGATGACTCCCTGTGGGAGGCACTGGAACAGTCCTAGCGAGAAACCGAGCGAACTCAAAAACTGACCGATCAACGTTTAGAAGCGATCTGTCACGGTTTAGCCATGCTAACTGAGCGGTTAGTCCCTCAGCAAGCTGCGGCTATCCCAGCAGTCACACCGGTTCCTCCTCCTCCTCCGTCATATCCATTACCCCTAGTCGCCAATCTTCAACAACCTCAAGAAGGCTTCATATCCCGACAAGCCTTCTACCAAGAAGCCACCCAGAACATTATGGAGCGGGTCCTTGACTTCAAGGGTGCGGCTTCTCACGCAGCCCGCCTCTCCTACCCATCGGCTTGTCCTCCGGAGGCCGCAACCCACTTTCCTTATCCAGCGGTTTGTCTGCGAGTAGCCGCAACTGCAGCGACCTATTACTCAGTTCCTTTTCTTTATGAGGATGCCGAGGAAACTTCTCCATTAGTGGATGAAGTTCGGGGTGAGCCAGCTCCGAATAATTTCAGGGAACCACGCTTGCCAACCTACAATGGGGAGTCTGATCCAGCCACTCATCTTCAAGCTTTCGAGTTGGATGTTGCTTTGAGAACCCTCACCGATGTTACTAGGTGTAAACTACTTGTGACATCCCTTGATCTATGGATTGCATCCCCAATCCACCAGTTGTTTCGCAGAGTTGCGTAGAGAATCCTTGCTTAGATTCTCTACTTCAAAAAAGAGGAAAAGTGGCTCGACGACCTGTTTGAAATAAGGCAGCGCGAAGACGAGACATTGGCTCGTTTCGTTGATCGCTTTCAGAAGGAGATCATGGAAACACAAAACGTTGATCCAGAACTATACATGGTTGCTCTGATCAATGGACTAAGAGAGGGGCCACTCAAGTTCGAAGCCAACATCAGAGAACCAAGAACTTATCAGGAAATGATCAGCCTGGCAAATATGTTCATCAGGGGTGAAAAAACTAACCTTGGTTATGTCGCAAAACTGCTCAATGATAAGGATCTGTCCATATCTTCTTTCACCTATCAATAACAATATCACCATCCACCTCGACCTGATTTCAAACCCCGTGCTCAAAGGGTGAGAAATTTCAATCTTAAGCAACATGCTTTCGGCCATCAACAGTTTCAGGAGCAAAAACTGTCGTTGGCCGCCGCACCCGCTCCATCCATGACAATTCTACAAATAATGCCAGTGTATCTGTCGTAATACACTGCGTCGTCACCTCCAGTCGCTCCATCCACTCAGTATGATGATTCTCAGGAATTATTTACTCTCCTCAACATTACAATGGACGAGGTTGTCCAAATTCTACAAAAGAGGCTTGACTTTAAGAAACCTGCTCCTCTGAGGTCAGATATCAGAAATCACAATCTAAACCTCTTCTGCAAATACCACAAGGAGGGAGGGCATCTGACCGAAAATTGTTGGGCCCTCCGCTTGTTGATTGAAAGACTCTTGGGAGAGGGAAAGATCCAAGGTTTGATTAGAAAAGAGATGCCTAATGGACCGTCAACTTCAAAGGGGAAGGAAATAGTAGAAGTCAACTGGGAGTGTGTTGATGTGGAAGATGTCGGTTGTTATAGTAACATCCATCCATCCACAGATGCATTGAAGTAAATGATGAGGGCCCCCTTGGTAACATTTATTGCATTCATGGAGGGGCTGGGCCTGAATCTTCTAGAAAGTCAAGCGTTGCAAGAGTCTTCAAACAGGAAGTGGCAGCCACCTCTACTTCTGCTCCAGAAAGGTCGGTCGTTACCTTTGGCCAGGATGACCTTCCTCTGAATGCCAATCCATTTGATGATGTCATGGTAATTAAAGCTATCATTGAAAATTACACGGAACATAAGATCCTCATTCACACAGGCAGTTCGATCAATCTCCTCTTCCGCCTAACCTTTGAAGCCATGAAGACTGGAAAGCCTCTGCTTTCCACTGAAGGCCCCTCTACGGCTTCTCGGGAGAGAAGAAGGAAGTAGAAGGATGCGTGAAGCTTCTGGTATAATTTGGAGGCATTACGAAGCTTATTAATTTTGTGGTGGTGGATGCCCCAAGCAGCTACTGTGCCATCTTCGGAAGGCCCATTCTAAATGCCTATCGAGCAGTGGTGTCTACTTTCCACTTGGCTCTCAAGTTTGCTGCAGAAGGGAGGCAGTATTGGATTTGGAGCGATCCAAAAGTGGCTCGAGAGTGCTATGTCCGAACGCTCAACATGATTACCGACACTCCACTTTCCGAGCTTCCAGCTGCTGTCCTTGAAGTAACCGAGATTCCAGAAGTAGCTGAAGAAAGTAAAAAATGAGAAGGGGCTCACCTGGAACCTACCCAGGTAACCCAAGAGGTCCCCATTGCTGAGGGGGAAGAGAAGAAGCTCATCATTAATGCGGAACTGTCTGAGGAAGAAAATGTTTCACTGATCTCCTGCCTCTTGAAAAATTTGGATGTCTTCGCCTGGTCGGCGGAAGATAAGCCAGGAGTGGACCCGGACATTATTTGCCACCATCTCAACATCTCCCCCGAATTCAAGCCAATTCAGCAGAAGAAAAGGGAGGTGGCAGCTAAGCTGGCAGTGCCAATTAGAGAAGAAGTCACCAAACTTCTTAAGGCCAATTTTATTTCTGAAATTCAATACCCCACCTGGATATCAAATGTTGTAATGGTGAAAAAATCAGGGAGGGGGGGGGGGGATGGCGGATGTGTGTAGATTTCACAAAGATTAATAAAACATGCCCAAAAGATTGCCACCCCTTGCCTCAGATAAATGTTTTAGTAGATTTCGCGGTTGGGTATAATTTTATGAGCTTTTTAGATGCACTCTCCGATTATTATCAAATTAAAATGCATAAGCCCGACATCCCTCATACATCTTTCATCATGAATGATGGGTGCTATTGTTACCTTGTGATGCCTTTCGGCCACAAAAATGCGGGCACTACGTACTAGAGAATGATGGATACGGTCTTTAAACAACAAAAAGGGAGGAACCTCAAAGTTTATGTTGATGATCTCCTCTTAAAAAGTAAAACCTTTTTAATGCATCTGAAAGGCCTCGTAGAGACGTTCGCTACTCTACGGAGGTTCAAGCTAAAATTAAACCCGTTGAAATGTTTGTTTGGAGCAAATAATGGAAAATTTCTCGGACATTGTCTCACTCCAGACGGCCTTGCCCCGAATCCAAATAAAGTGAAGGATATTCTTGATATGACACCTCCTCGCAATCCTAAATAAGTTCAGCAGTTGGGAGGAAGGCTACAAGGTTTAAGCCAGTTTATCTCCAAGTCAGAAGATAAAAGCGCTCCATTCTATAAAACACACGGGGGAGGATCTAAGTTTGAGTTGAATGAGGAGTGTAACAACGCTTTTGAGCGGTTAAAGATACAACTAACGTCAACCCCTCTACTCTAAAGCCCTTGCGAAGGGGAAATACTATTCTTGTATTTGGGGGTTTGCCCAGATGCAGTAAGTTCCGTTCTAATCCGGGAGGAGAATAAAAAGCAGTTTCCGATTTATTATGTTAGCCACATCCTTAAAGACGCAGAATCTAGATATTCAATCATAGAGAATCTAGCTCTAGCCCTGGTTATGTCATCTCACAGGCTTCATCCTTACTTTCAAGCACATCCAATTCAGGTGGTTTCAGATCATCCTCTAAGAAGCATCTTGGAAAAGCCGGACCTTTCGGGAAGTTTAGCCAAATGGTCCATAGAGCTGAGTGAGTTTGAAATATCTTATGTCCCCGGGATCGAAATCAAGGCACAAGTATTGGCAGATTTCCTGTAGATACAACAGAGATTCATCTCGAGAAGATAGAAAGATCTCCTCTGGCCTGGATTATATATGTAGATGGGGCCTCGGGCAAAAACTCTGTAGGGGCTGGAGTCATCTTGATCAGCCCGAATGGTATGAAATTGGAGCTGGCCATTAAGTTCTTTTTTCCGGTCACGAACAATCAAGCAGAGTATGAAGCACTCCAGGCCGGTATAAGACTTGTGAAAGAGTTGGGGATAGAACATGTACATGTCAAAACAGACTCCCTCGTAATGGCTTCACATGTACTGGGGAATTTCTAGACAAGGGAGCCAATGCTGAGGAAGTACCTATTACTGGCCAAAAAGGAAATCGGGAGATTCAACACTTTCATCATCGAACATATCCCAAGGACATAGAATGAAGAGGCAGATGAATTATCAAAATTTGGACTTCCATCAGGAGGGGTAACCTCAGAGCTCTTCCATTCGGCAATAAGAGATGGGGACTTAATGCAAATTGATCAACATCCTTCATGGAAGGATTCCTTCAAGTTGTACCTAACAAAAGGATAGTTTCACCCATCCATAAAAGATAAGAAGAGATTCAGGAGAAAGGTAGCATATTATTGCTTAGTAGCAAGAATTTTATATAGAAAAACCCTCATCTCTCCTCTAGCAAGGTGTGTTTCAGATGAGGAAGTTACTGTAATACTCCAGTAGGTTCATTTAGGATAATGTGGGAGTCATTCAGGGGAAAAAAACTTTGGAGAAGAGAATCCTGAGACAAGGATATTTCTGGCCAACAATGAGGAAAGATGCTAAAACATTTGCTAAGCGCTGCGTTCAGTGTCAAAAATTTGGCCCACTTCAGCTCCAACCAGCCCAGTCACTCAGATCAATAACAGCACCTTGGCCATTTGCAGTTTGGGGGATGGACCTTATTGGATCCATCCCAACCGCTAGTGGCCAACGCCAGTTCATAATCGTTGTGATTGATTATTTCAGCAAATGGATTGAAGCAAAGGCGTTGGCAAAAACTACCACGCAGGTTATCAAAAACTTCATCTGGGGATAAATTGTCTGCCGACATGGAATCCCGTTGGCTATTGTCACCGATAATGGTCCTCAATTTTACAATCCAGAGATGATTAGTTTCTGCGATCAGATTGGAATAGATCTGCGGTTCTCCTCAGTAGATCATCCTAGAAGTAATGGGCAAGTGGAGGCTGCAAACAAACAAATCTTATATCTTTTGCAGAAGAAGGTTTTGAATCAAAGAGGGAACTGGGCAGAACAACTCCCTTCAGTACTTTGGAATCTTTGAACTACGCCAACTTTGGCCACAGGAGAAACACCATTCAAATTACTCATGGTTTAGAAGCTCTCATTCTCGTAGAATTCAAAGTAACAAGTCCCAGCGTTATATATGCCAAACAAGGGGATGAGGCTTGGATGGAGACCAATGATGAAGCAATAAAGTATAGTTTGGATTTCATCGAAGAACTCAAGGATGAAGCGACTATCGGGAAGGAGGAAGTAAAGAGTAGAATGGCCAGACATTTTGATAAGAATGTCAGGATCAAGCAATTTGCAGTCGGATATATTGTACTGAAAAAGGTGGATGTTGCAGCCAGAATGGGTATTGTTGGAATATTAAATCATAACTGGTCAGGACCATTCCTCGTGAAGGAAGTATTAAAGAGTGGGGCTTATCGCCTCCAGACTAGTGATGGAGAAGACATCCCATGTACTTGAAGTGTTGATGATGTCAAATGATTCTATCCTTGAAATGTTGTCTTTCATTATTCGAATTTTTTTGGATATTCAATAAAAAGCCCCATACTTACACTTTTCCTTGTCTGGTGACTCTATACTCTTTATATCCCTCACTGAAACTTGGAGACATCGCCAAGTTCTACTTGAACTCCCTCAGATTGCAGTCATTGGCGTAATACCACGAGGACCACATGTAGCGGGGAGTTTTCGGACACGTGTAATGGAAGCTTACCAATTCCCGTGCGGAGGTCTTCAGAATTTTGGATCCCGGCCGGTATCTAACACACCTCTGCATCATGGGAGGTCCAGGTGACTGTTAGCTCTATCGTGCCCCAAAAGGGATATAATTACAGCTTTGATGATCTTTCTGAGGAAAGCAATGTTGATATAGCCTACGCGGCATAACCCTGCCCAACTGATCATCTTAGTTTGTGACCATCTAATACTCCTAAGGTACTCTCGAGCAGTGCCTACAGGGGACCCACAACTAGGTTGATCTCTCTGAGGAAAGAAATGTCGGTAAAGCCTCCGTGGTATAACCACACCTGCCCAATTGATCAACTTAACTTGTAACCCTAGGAAAGAGAGCAGTTGAGTCGTTGAAATTTTTACAGCTCTTATGACCACTTGAGGAAAGCAATGCTTGCTATCTAAGTGGACCTGCACACTTGGTCATCTGAGTCTATAATTCATTTACTTCTTTATAGGAAGTTGTTTTTCTCTTATGATTTTTATGACCATTTGGGAGGAGTACTATTTAACATGTACCAGCATTTGTATACCTGGTTACTTAAGGATATATGATTTTAAGACTGGGTGGTTTAATCTCTTAAGCCGATCGGCTTGAATGAGAATAACAGGTGAAAACGGCAGCATAATGTGCTAACCGAGTGGTTAGAATAAACCTAGCCTTAAAGCTAGAAAGCAGTTTATTACAGGAAGCCGTAAGGCAGTGTCTCTAACAGTTTGTCAATGATAATATTGATCGATAGACTTACACAATTGTCTTATGATTAATCTCATTATACTACTACGAGCTGGTACTATTCGCTCGTACTGGGGGAATTTACTTATAAAAGTTGAATCTGTACAATTCATTGATATTATATTATTCGCTCGGTTTAAATTAATTTGCCTACAAGTTGGACATGGAATGTTCTTGCAGTGTTAAAATTTATTCCACAACTCAGGTTATAAGTTTCCCGGATTATACGGTCGCGCGACTTATTGATAATTATATATACTTATGAGTGCTTCCGACTTCAGAAAAGGGAACTCATTTTGGTTAAACCGCTCGAACAATATTTCATAGCCGTTCTTATGGATGCTGTTAGCCATTCAGGCTAGAAAGTGACCGCACATCTTGATGAATATTACCCAGACATGTCTCATTACATCGAGAAATTGTTATTAAAATTCCTAAGTATTGTGGATTTACATCGACAGTTGCCCGTGTTATGAAGTAACCGCGCGACTTGATATATCCAAACCGCACGACTTATTGCTTACGATAAGAACTTGTAAAGATATTATTTATGGCAGTTTCAGGCAGCATCCCATGATATTCGGGCCATTTTTTATTTGAAAGTCTCGCATAAAGAATTCGGACTTCTAGCCGCTCAGACTAAATTCTGACCGCACAACTTAATATTTTTGTGGATTTAAGAAAGAACTTGTTGTTTAAAAGAAAGTGCTGAAATAAAAAGGTCGCATATGAACATCGACAAGTAAGTAAAGTCGCAAAGACAAACAATTGAACAGGTAACTGTATTTTCCATTATAAATTCTAAAAATACATTTGTAATTGTTCAAGCCGACGACTAACATAATTAAGCCGTCGGGCACGAAAAGTAAAAACATACAAAAAAACAACTAATTGTCGGATCTAAGACTTTTAGATGCAGGAGAACTTGAATCTCCACCACCGTTAATATAAACATCCGGCAAAATACCCTCCGCTAACCGATGAAGAGCTTGCATATGAGCTGATAGAGCCTCTCGAAACTCCAGTTTCCTTGCTCTCAAATCGCTCGGTCTCTCCTTCGGTAGCATCGGCTTCAGAAGCCGAATTCACTCCATCCTCGCCATCAGCAGCGGCTTCATTCTCTACCTCAGCCTTATATCCCTCAGCAGCGGCTTCATCATCATCATCTTCTTCCGAACTGCTAGCATCAACTTTATCTTTACTCTTCTGTTTGCTGTTAATGTCATCAAACTTTTTCTTCAACGATGGATAGACATCTTAGAAGTTAAAATCTTTGAAACCCAGAGCCAAGCCGTCAAGCTCCCTCAAGCGGTTTAGGGATGCCTCAATCTCTTTAGCAACATGAGGAAAGCCATCATCTTGGAAGACCGGATTGTCGATATCATATTTTTTCTGTAAAAGAGAGAAAAAAGGGGTTAGTCCGCAAGGTTTAAGAAACTCGGATATCACGAATCTTCATCAGGTGATAACTTACCAACTCAACCTCCTTTAACCTCGTGATCTCTTGCTCCTGCTCAGCATATTTCTTTTCCAAATGGCCATGGGATGATATTACCCGCCTGTATGATATGCTCATGAAGTGATTGGTCGTGAAGCTCCTTGCACTAACCTGCGCGGCTAGTTTGGAGAGCTCCTCCTCGGGAACTTCTTTTAGTTTGTTCAAAGTTTTCCGGCAATACAAAGCAGCACCAGAGGAAACTGTGTGGAGGCTTATTTTCTCACTCCCCCAATACGAGAGTGTGGTTGACACTTGCACACAGTCGCCATCTGGGTGCCAACATAAGGTCGAGTCGTCGCGCAGATATTTCGGGTTGACACAGAAGCGAGGAGATCAAACTCTCCAGAAGAAGATGAGCCCTCCTCCTCTGTAGATACCTGCAGCTTGCTCCTCTTCTACCTTTTCTCTCTTTGCGTAAGAACAAGGCCGTCCGGGCTCAGCAGTTTGTTTGTCTGGACTATAGCAGCAGCTGTAAAACTAGGTCAAAAAGTAAATAATATAGGTCACGCGATTAGAAGTGGATTTTAAGGAAACTCACTGTCCTCAGGCCGGACTTGATTTAATTAAACGAGCAGCAGAATGTAGTAATTCACATCGAGCCGCTCGTTCTTGAGGAATTCATAAATCTTTAGCTCGACGCCTTCAACATCGCGCTATCAAAATACCTCCTCTTCCCGCACCTGCAGGTTAACCTGCAACAACCCGAGCTGGGCCTCGAAGATCAAGTACCTCTCCGGCCAGCTTGCAATCTTGTTCGCCAGGTTGATGACCTTCAATCCTCTACAGCCAACGTACAAATGGCCTCTGAATACTTTCGTTTCGGCATCCAGAATAGACCACACGGAGAAGAACTTTTTGAGAGCCTAATGGAGAAGCGGACTCGCTCAGGCCGCATGTAAGAAATAAAACTATAGATGGCGGCTATGGAGTTCGACGGGAGTTGCCCGGGAACAGCTCCATAGTGGTCGAAAATTGTGATAACTTCAAGTGGCGGCGGAAATCTAAAGTCATTGTCAAAGTGGTCGATAGGGATCGCGATTTGAGTAGGAGAAGAAGAATTAATCCGCTCATCGCGAAGCGGAAGCCACACGAGCAGGTGGCTTCCTTCCATATGTCGCTCCCTTCCATATGTCGCTCCCTTCCATATGTCGCTCGACGAAGTCATCCAATTCGGCTTGAGTAAGGCGGCACTCCCTGTGATCCGCCGAATGAAATGCTAAAGCAGCATCAGTCCGCACGGCCAGAACCTTATCAGACCATAAGGATTTGCTCTTAGCTCGCATCTTGAATGTTGTTGAATAAGTCTCCAAAATGTCTACTACTTATAGACTCCAATGATCTGCATATAGTAAAATCAAATTGCATCTAATTATTCTAGCCGAGCGGTCAGCAACCTGCATGGTTAGTTTCACAGCAGAAAGCCGCAAGCATACAACACAAGCCGCACGGCTTGCAGATATCACAAATATTCTAAGTATTTTAGAGCTGAAAATATGAGTTTGCAGCACAAGCCGCACTGCTTGCAGAATAGTTTGAAGATATCATAAATAATCTAAGTATTTCAAAGCAAAAATCACGAGTTTGTAGCACAAGTCGAACGGACAATAGAGCGATTCAGACATCATGAATATTCAAAGGCATTAAACAATAAAAATGTCGTCAAGCAAACATTCAACGTCTAGATTGTCCAAAGTACCGAATAAATAATATTACAAAGATTATCTTTTCGAATATAAGTCGCTCATTGCTGGCGGTGATCAGCGGAAGGATCTTCACGGTGAAGGCGTGCGACCTGATCAGTGGTTTGCAAGAGAATGAAGTGCATCTACTTATGTTATGGTGAAGATAATTAATAGTACCATGAAGCCGCGCGGCATCACGCTCAACCCGTGTTGTAGGAATCATGCGAGTAGGCAATGCCGCGGTAGTCCCAGCTGGGATGACAACCTCATCGACAGCAGCGGGGCGGTTCAATGTGCGTTGTCTTTCATCACTTACATGAGGAGTTTGGTGGCTCCCTCCGATTTCACGAGTCAGATGGAGATACTTCCCCCGATAGTACTTATAGTCATCTTCAAACTTCTTGCTCGCCTTCTTCTCCTTATCTAGTTACGCGGCCAGAGTGGCGATCTACTCCTGCCACATCCTTTGATTCTCCAATCTTTCCTTATTTTCAGCCTCCAGTGCAGCCCGCATGTCCTACTCTTCACCCGTGTGACCTCGGCCTGATCCTGAAGATTTTTTACTTGTTCCTGTAAGATAACAAGAAGACCCTTGAAATTGGCCAGCTCCTCTTCTCCGGCATTCAAATTCAATAAGAAGCCTGGTGCTAGGGGGAGTAGAGAAAGGCTAGCCGTCAGGTCGCCCGGCTTCATTGTTTGCTCCGGGTTATCAACAATAAAGAAAATGCGGTTATCACAATCAGAAGTGAATAACCCAATACAGAGAATACTACAAGAAATATTGCCTGAATATATTGGCTGCCTCGAATGCTCGGGGTCCATTCTTCGGCGCTTCTCTCTCCAAAATCTTTCATTTTGTCTTTGTTTAGCAACCGAAGTTTGAATCGCGGATGGGAAAAAGCTCGATGGCGGATTCAATAACAACTCATTCTATTTTTTTCGAGGCTGCATTTTAAAGAAGCGTACATGGTGATAGCCCGCACCTTGTTTACCTTTTGCAAGGAGATCTGACGGTCGCGACTTATCCAAAGATCGCCTCAGCTCCTCTGTCTTCGCCTTCATTAGCTTCAACCCGCTTTCCTCAAAGGCCTACGTTCTCGAAGAGGTCTCCTCACGTTTAGCCGCATCCTCGCCAGGATGGTCGGCTTCGCTCATGGTCGCGTGGGTGTCGAGCAGCTTGTCTTTCCTCTACAGGGCATCCATATCTTTGAGGATATTGCTAATGGTTATGTTGGCCGCAGAGTTGAATGTCAACTCGTCCGGTTTATCTAGAGGAGTGACCTGCCCCTCAGTAACTTCCTTGTCGCGAGGCTTATGTTGGAGACTAGCCACATCCAATCTCCTAGAGGCCACTTTATTCTTGGCCCTCAATTTCATGGCCTTCCTTGTAATCCTCTCCGCCGTCATTTCTGCCCTCTTCCTCTTCTTAATGGAATCCAAGTTGGCCTGCTGAGACCGGCTGGAGTTGTCTTTTATGACCACTAGCGAATGAGTAGTCAATCCGTTTGGGTTCAGGGAATTGACCGCCTCTTCCTCTCCATCATTCATTTTCAAGTGAAGAACCCTAGAGGTGGAGAATTCTACGTTGAAGGGTTTACCGCTTTTTACTTTTAAAGGAATAGTACTTGAACTCGCCTTGTCAGAAGGGGCGGGAGGATTGACCAGAGGAGGATTGGAACTACCCGCTTCGGGCTTATCGGTATTCTTATCGGTGGCCAGAGAGTCCAACTTAACAATTTTTTCTATTGTGGTTGTTGTGACAACCCGCTCGGTCTTTTCAGACCGTCGAATCTTTTTCTTCTAGCGGTCAGCCTCCTTCTCCTCACGGACTATGATTTTAGACATTAGATCAGTCATTCAGATCAAAGGACTGACGGCTTGAAAAAGTCTGACGGCTAATGGTGAATAGTTCCCCGTGGCTGTGAAAGAATTATGAAGGAAAAAGAGCCTTCATAGCATTTTATAGCTTCAAGAGGAAATAGGGTGCGGTCTTCGGCTAGAACTGACATTTCTGAAATTTCTCCGAAGTTTGAAAATTTATGGGGAACATGTTTATCTAGAAGACCGCTATCAGTATAATGACCCTCTTAGACCGGGCGGTTTGCCTCATTAGCCGCCTAGTTTCATCCAAGGTTACGAACATCCTAAACTACCAACAACAAACTGGGCGGTCAATTTAAAATAGATCATCATTGGGGATTGGAGGTCATCAAGGCTCAAGTCCAGAAGGCAAAGCTCGCGGTTTCTGATCATAGACCGCTCGGGTTGTCTCTTCCCAAATCCATGATTCTCCAACCCAATCTCAATACAGATCGAGGTACAAGCTGCCAAGCCGTGTGACTTCTCTCTTATCTCCCTTCTGTATCCCATCACCTCCTACTCGATTCTCCTGTACCCAAGCATGCAGTTATTTTAGCCATGCCCGTTTGGGAAGACCCCCAAGCCAATAAATAGGGGGGGGGGGGTGGGCAACTTTCCCAAAGCACGCATACTCAAATCCAGGAGCTCGCTTGTTAGAGCTGCGATTTCGAGTTCAGTGTTTTGCGGTCTGTTACCCGGCCGACTTATCCTTTTCCTTGCCTTGTAACCCACTGTAATCACTTTTCTTGAATCAAGGGAAAGCCCGCCACAAGAGTGGTATTCTCCCTGATGGGCGAAGTCCGGTCTCGACCGCTGCTAATGGTCTAAGTAATCTGATTTCTCTAAGTCAATAGTAACCAACAGCCCGCAGCCTCCTCTTTTCCATCGCTTTCTCAGCGTCGATCATGGAGGTGCAATTTCGGCATCAACAAGATGCTTCAATACTTTTTATTTGAGTACCACTAATTTTAGTTATGAGCTTTTGTTTATATGACTTTTAAAAAAAGTTTTATTTTTATGTTTTTTTTAAATTTTATGACTCTCATCATAATTTGTTAGATTTAATTTTTAGATAAATTTGAATTAATGAACTTTTCATCATTTTGGTGTATTTAGAATATTTCTTAGTTTTGCTTTCTCTTCTTAAAATATCATGAATTAATTTTGTAGCAATTGTGCTTAAAGATCTGTAGATTTTACTTATATTAACTTTAACTCTTAGATACTTGACATTTTTTAATTTATTTTCTATGCTCTCAAAATAATTATCTTGACAATTTTTATAGCATTTAAATCCTAGCCCCTCCTTTTACTTTACCCTTTTGATTGGCAAATAAAAAAAAAGTATAAAAGATCATATGTCATGGAATGATAGGATAAAATTCATCATTCATAAACATATGCACCCAAATTTGTAAAAGATTATATGTCATGGAGATGAAAGGATAAAATTCATCACTCCTAAACATATACATTTGGGATATAAAAAAGAATAGTATTTAAAAAAATGGAAATGAGAGGATAAAATTCATCATTTCCTAATTAAAAATCTCTTTTATGCCAATTTTTACCCAAACTTAACCAATATCATTTCATATTCAAGATGTTTATGAGAGATCTTAGTTAATATTTTAGGTTTTCAAAAAAGTTTCGAATGATATCAAAAGTTTATACAACTCTAATCTTAGATTATTTTGCTTAATTCAATACAATTAATCTTATTTATAAAAAATTTATTATAGAATTTTTGAAACTAATTTTTATTCTACGCATATCAATTTATGAAAAATGATTTATTTCTTTTGAATCTAAATTTTATTTTAAAACTTATTTTTGTATGAGTCATGTATAATATTAAAATGCATAATTAGGAGTAAATTCTTTTTCTTTTTGAAATATTATATAAATATTTCTCATACTTATGATGGTTTTGCTCTGGAATAGCAAAAGCTTAACTATGAGGGTATTTGATAATACATTATTTAAAGTTATTTTTATATAATATTTTATTAAAATTTAATTTATTTTTATTTAGTTTTAATTTAATATATCACTAATTTACCTTATTTTTGTATTTTCAGGTAATTTGGGTTGCCAATATCAATTTCAAGCTCATAGAAGTAATCAAGAGAAGATTTGGAGCATTTCTGCCAAAATCGCAAAGTACAGACCCTTGGTCACGGGCATGACCAAGGGCGTAACTCTAAGTCACGACCGTCAACCAGCCCAGCCGTCTTCCAACTTCCAGAACATGCTGCCACGTTAGATTAAAATTACACGCCCTCTGTCACGGGCGTGACATAGGGCGTGACCTCAAGGTCACGGGCGTGACTCACCCATCAAAGCATTCAATTTAGGCTGCTCTCCACTCACACCATTTCCATCTTGCACGCCCTAGGTCACGCGCGTGACTTGGACCGTGACCTGCCATGCAATTGTTTTTTGGTGGTTTCTCTCCTCCAACGTTCCCGGGCTTTCAAGGTTGTAATTATGCAGCTTTCATGCCCTTGGTCACGGGGGTGACCAAGGGCGTGAATCCCCAATTTTTCACCTATAAAAGATAGCATTCTCTAGAAGTTGGGGAGTTTCATTTTGGAGTTTATTTTTAGCTTTAGTTTACTGTTTTTGTTGTTCTAGCTAGTTTTTCTACATGTTTTAAGTTTTCTATTATTGCAATTTTAGTTCAAGTATTGTAGTGGTTTTTTTATCATGTCTTTTTCCTCTTCTACTTGTATTCTCATCATTATGATGAGTAGCTAAATTTCCTTTAGCACTTGGTCATGATGAACTTTGGAATGAAATAAAATATGTTTTGAATTTTTCTATTTGGCAAGCTCTCGTCTTGATTATCTTCGATTTATCTTTGAATTTAATTGCGTCGAATTCATATATCGTGAATATGTTTTTCGATCTAAGATCCGTATTCTAGTTGATCGAGAGATCCGTGCATACGAGGAAATCACTCAAAGATAAAAGGAGTTGCATGCACTCCTCGAGAGAGGATGACATAAATCTTTCAGATTGGGGTCAAATCCAAGAATGGGGTTCACCGCTTAAAGCATGCTTAGGAGTTTCGACTGGCAGAGGGGTCTTAATCGATCAACCTAAGGTTAGTTGGTAGTATTCCTCGAGATAGGTGCTATCATGTTTTGGGAACCTCCACGGTTGAAGTTATTTCAATAAGAGCTTGTGGATTATTCTTTTCTAAAATTCTATTTTATTCCAAATGGATTCTAGATCAAGTGTTAATTTATTAATCATAATCTTTCATCGTAGTTTAAGTTCTCCAAATCATTTTCCAAAACAAACCCAACTTTTGAACTATAAAATAATAGCTCTTCTTTGTGGGTAGAAGTACTCAACAAGCCTGGAAAAATATGACACTTGATTTTCTAATCCTATACTATAAAGCGATATGTACACTTGCCTTATCAAATTATTTGAGGATATTACTCTAATTTTACGCAACACAAATTTAGTCTATCAATTTTTTAAACAGTGAAAATCTATTATATATTATAAAATAAGATTAGGAAGAAGGAAATTTAAAAGATATTAAAAATTAAAATTATGGAAAAGAAAGAAGAACAGAAATAAAACAACAAAATCAAAACCAACGGTATATACAAATGGAAAAAAAGCTTTTATCTCTCTATTGTCTCTCCAGATACTCAAACAAGTTCTCCGGCAACGACACCAAAAACATGACGCACAATCACGACACACTGCTATAGGTGGGAGCAAGACTATGGGGAGAACAACAGTGAACCGGTCATTATCAAGTAATAATAAAATGGGAATAAATCCCCAAGTATCGAATCTCATGTGGAACACGATGGGGTGAAGTAATCTATTGAGGCGAGGCTCGAGATAGAAGTCTTTTTATGTCTGTGTGCAAGTGGAGGTTAGTTCTTAAATTAACTCTATAGGAGGGAGGGTGAATAGAGAATTAAAAGGTTTTGGTTTTTTTAAAATAGTGATATATCAATATGTGTAGTTAAGTGAGTTATAGATCTAAAATACTAATCAAAGATATCACAGCACAGCAACAAGAAATAAAATATAAGCCAAGCATCACAGACGACAGAAAGAAATATAGTTGTTCCCCAATCAACCTGGGTACATCTACTCTTCTACCACACTTGGTAGGAATCCACTACAGGTTTTTGATCAGGTGCCCTGCCACCAAGAGAGTTTTGATCAGGTGTCCACACACCAAGTGAGCTTTTGATCAGGTGCTCTAACCCAACTACAGGTTTTTGATCAGGTGCCCTGCCACCAATGGCTGTAACTTTTGAAGGGAGTTATAACCCATTATACAGGTAAAAGAAAACAGAAAATATATTGTTCTTCTCTTTGCTTGAGAAGACTCTAGAGATCCTGATGGGTTGTTGAGAATGGATCTTGATGATGTTGAAGAAGAGCTCCCCCTGACTTGATTAGTGTTGAGGAAGCTTCTTCACTTGATTGTAATAACTCTTTTTCTTCTTCTGCAGTTTAGATCCTGAGCAAGTGATCTTGATTGGTGTCTCAGGATGAATATGTTCTGCAGAAAAGAGTTAGCAAAAAGAAGATAAATAATATATTGTGGTTGTGGCATTTTAACCAATCCATTCCTAAGATGAGGTCAAAGTTGGGAAGTGCTAACATTGTGGTTGTGGCATTGAAAGAATCTTCCTTTAAACTGACTGGGAACGTGCACTGGGTAGATGAGAGTATCTCTGATCCGTCCAGGAGGTGAAATCTTAGACATAGTCCAGAGAAGTACTAAATGTTGGGTATGTCTTGGATGAGGCTTTCTGATACAATGGAGTGCGAGGCTCTTGAATCAAATAGGGCGTGTGCATGGTTTCCACTTACCATGCATAAACCTGGCACTATGACCTGGGGACCGTCTTCTTGAATAAGGTCCAACGCATACGCTTCCTGTAGTGGAGGTAGGTGGTTTCTCGGATTACCTCCATTTCTTCCTTGGTAGCCGCCTCCACAGCCTCTTCCTTTACTTTGGAATGGTGCACATTGGAATGGTGTTGGTGCCTGCATCTATGGTGGGAAGTTCCTCTACGAGCAAATGGACTTTATGTGGTCGAGCCGCTGACATTAAAAATAATCCCCTTGGAAGAGTTTTGTATTTTTGGGTGGTGGTTGTTGGGCTTGTGGTGGAGTTGGATGTTGTGGTCATAATTCTATCCTCGGGGTGGGATGCAAATGTCATGCATTTTTTTGTCCATCCATGTCTTCGCCTCTGAATGCGGGCATATTTCTCTGATTGATGATGTGCTCCATGATTGATTCTGCCTGTCTTTTTCTCCAGCTCTGAACCATGAGGTGATCTACTTCTCATGTTTTTGTGGACTCCAGGATGTGCGCAAATGAAGAGTGGGCAGCGAAGATGAGCAGTTGTTGGATGGAGTCTTTGTGGACATGGTAGAAGTGTTTTGCGAAGTCATGCTCGCTAAGAAAGAATCCACCCACAAACCGAGCTAAGTTAAAGTACTCCGTCTCATAATCCAAGAATGAGTGATTATCTTGCTTGATTTGTAGGAACCTTTCTTGTAATTCGTCTCGGGTTGTGATGGGAATAAAGTGGTCCTTTAAGGTGTCAGCAAACTCGCTCCACTCTATCTCCCCAGGAAGGTGCTATCTAGATCCGACTTCCACAATCTGCGAGCATAACTGACTAAGGAAGACACTGTAAAGGTGATAGCCATGCACTTGGGACATTTTATCCATACCAGTAACTCTTGGATGAAGAACAACCATACTTTGGTTTGGACTGCTTTCTCTGTGCCGTTGAAATTTGGTGGGGATAGGCCGCAGAAGTTGCACAGCCGGTTGCTTGGTTACTCCATGGGATGATATCCATTTTGTTGAGACATGGCAGCCCGGAAGGATGCTAGGATGTCTATCAATGTTTGGTTTAACTCTAGTTGTTGAATGGTACTGGCTGATGGAACGGGGGACATTCTATTGTTTAGTCCAGCATTCAATGGGATCTACAGGTGTTAGCATAAAAATTGTACCTCCAAAACTCACATGTAGAAGAGATGGGGGAAGATTGCGGAGTGCAGGTTACTCGGGATGAAGGATGCCAGAGAAGAGATATTTAGATGAAAAACTGCTTCGAGTGATTTCAAAACTGGTTACAGGATAAGGTCTAAAATAGGTAAGGGTGAGAGATAGAAATATGACAAAATTCGAGACCGCTTGCACATGTCCGCTTGCACATGTTGCAAGCTGGAGGTTTGAACAAAAGTCCCTTTTCTAGTATACCAACCCCTCTATTTATAGACGCGGAGGCCTACTTAAATGGGCATGTACAAAAATTACGAACTGCTTGAGATACAGCAGAGTCGGGGGCACTAAAGAGAAGAAACATGGGTGCATATAATAAAAACTAAAGAATAACCAGACCGCGTGGTCTCGGGGTCTCACTGGAGCCTGCCCGCCTGTGACTTAGGAATTCTACCGGAGAGGAGACAGGCAGTCTGAGCGGGCTCAGAAAATCGAGACCTCCGGGAATAACGATTCTAACCAAAAAGGAGAGGTCACAGATTTCCATGCAAACATGATCCCCGCACATTTTCAAGTATCGCTATAATTTCATAAATGTCTACTTTGACCGATGAGATTGTGACTGCCATAAATACGGAAAAAGTCTATAAATTCTGCTTCAAGGCTTCAGAATCTAGAACATTTTGGAAGGAATTGCGAGCTTGTACTATCAGCGATCACCCTTTTTTTAGACCGTGGCGATCTCTTGAAGATGGATAGGATGTCTGTTCTAACTCAGTGGGCGAAGACCAGGGGTTTGCCAAAGGTAGCTGAAAGTGGAGTGTTTAGTTCTCATTTATCTTATTAAAAGATCTTAATTAAATTTTGGCTTCAAAAATTAATGATATGTATATTTATATGTGTTTGCTGAATGAGTAATTAACACAAGCAGTGAGAGTGCATAGTACAAATAAAAACACAAAACAATAAGCAAACAAAAACAAGCAATCCAGGTGAGCTGTTGATAAGGTGCTCTAACCAACTGGGTACATATACTCTTCTACTGGGTACCCAGTTCCCCTCAACTGGGTACATCTACTCTAACCAACTGGGTACCCAGTTCCCCTCAACTGGGTACATCTACTCTTCTACCCACTGGTAGGAATCCACTAGGAGGTTGTTGATAAGGTGCCCTCGCACCAGGGTGTTTTTGGTAAGGTGTCCACACACCAGGTGAGCTGTTGATAAGGTGCTCTAACCAAACTACAGGTTTTTGCTAAGGTGCCCTGTCCCCGGGAGTTAACTTTTGAAGGGAGTTATAACCCTGTACAAGGTGGGAAGGAGAAAGTAAAATGAAAAACAAAAAATATAATGTTCTTCTATGTATAAGAAGACTCTTGAAGATCCTGATTTGAAGTTGAATGGATCTTGATGAAGATGTTGAAGAGCTCCCCCTGTCTGATATAGATTGATGACAGTTTTGGAGATCGCACTTCTTTCTTCTTATGCAGTGATGATCCTGAGCAAATGGTTGTGATTGTTGTCTCAGGATGTATATGATCTGCAGGAAGATGTTAGTACTGAAGAACAACAAGATAAATTTTCTCTTCTCTATCGTGTGTATTGCCTGTCTCTTTCTTCTGTAAGTTCCCTTTATAATCTGAGGACCCTTGCTCATAATTTGAATTCTTCTCTCGGGGAAGAAAAGAAGAGCAAAAGTCTCTATCATTGATTTGACTCTTCGAGAAGATAACCTGCCGTTACTTCTCATTAAGGCTGATCTGCAACGACTATAATATTTATTGATCTGCAATGGCTAAGTTAAATATCATAAAGAAAGAAAGCAGAAAATGATATTTGTCGAGCTCTGGCTATAATTTGTCGAGCGCTGAATGACATTTGTCGAGCGCCTGTCTGAAGGTTTGTCGAGCTCTTCACATTTTGTGATTCGTCGAGGGCCTTTCTGAGGCTTTGTCGACCTCTTCCACTTTTTGTAGAGCGGCGTTCAGAGAATAATTTGCTGACCGCTGAGACTGGCTGTCTGGTGAGTGGTTAATGAAATGACAGATTTGTCTAACGTCGTTCGACAAATGTCGAGCTCCGTTCGACGAAAGCAGAGAATAAATATTTTTGTTTATTTAATTTTCTCCGATTCGATCGCATTATATTTAATTGAAGTTTAAGTTATCAGATAGATGAACTTAGAGATTAGATGTTGATCCTAACTCAAATCAAACCTAAGGTTGCAACAATCTCCCCCTATTTGAGTTGGGATCCTAAATCAAATTAAAACTAGTGGCCTGGTGGTCTCCCCCTATTTGGTTTAGGATGCCGACAGTTTTAATTTTTATATTCTCCTTTTCTCTCTCACTTGGTTTCTCTGAATTTTTCATTTTCTCTCTCACTTGGGCTTTAATAATTTTTCATCCTTTTAAAATTATTTGAGCAACTCTGCTTTCCTAGATTTTAATTTCTTAAGATCTGAATTAAAATTTTCAGGTGCAGCAACCTTTGTAATTAGAGAGATTAAATATTATTTGGGGTTTTGAGCTTCTCATTTTCTCTCTCACTTGGTTAATTTTATTATTCTAGAAGGATTTTAATATGAGTTGCTACAGCTGTTAATGAATTTTAAGGAATGTTCTAGATTAAAAGAACATTGTCAGACATCTTCTTTCTCATAGAGTCCCTTTATCAGAAGAAACTCACACTCAGTGCTATGATCATTTCTGATCAATGCAGCTACAGTAGAATGCTCAAACTGACTTGGAGAAGTCTGTAAGAATACAAAGTTGTCTTAACATTGTTTTTAGGATGGAAACAATTCATGTAAATTTTAGATTTGCTGTTTGAGTTAGGATGGAGTTTAATGGTGAGAAACTTATTAATAATTAATTAGAAAGTTTCTTAAAATATATTAGCCTTTTTATTTCATTAAAATATAAGTTTGAAGATTTTTGTTGATCATGATTAATTCCTTTTTCTTTAAAAATTTGTTCAAACTTTTTGGCTTGCAATTTGAGATTTCTCCCATTAGTTGTGCTTGCCATAAAAGATTTGTTAAAATTTTTTATTTCTGTTAGTTCTCTTAAGATTTCATTTTCAAAAATTGTTATTTTAAAATTAGATTTAAAAGTATTAGAGGTAGAGTTGGGAGTTAATTTTACCTCATTTATCTTTTCCAATTTAGCTTCTGCATCTGGGATTTGATGTGAAGCACCATATATGGCCATCATGCAGAAAGTTCTAGCTCTAAGTTCTTCTTCTTCTTCATCTTCACTTAGATTTTTTGATGGTTCTGCATCAAAAATATAGTTAGTTGAAGAGATAGAGGTAGGTTTATTTACCAACCTAGAGAGGGAGTTCCAGATTCCTCATGCAGAAGTGCAGTCTTCAAGTTTTTGAAGGATGTCTTTTGACACTGACTGAGCCAAGATCTGCATGGCTTTGGCATCTGCTTCTGAGGATGGGGAAGGTTTTGTAGATGGGGAAGGTCCTTTATGTTTATCAGTCTACCCATCATCAGTACCAGCTTTGAATTTATCTGGCATCATTTTGCAAACACGGGCAGTGACATCAGTTTCTCTGTTGCCATGTTTTATTTCGGTAATTTTCTTTGAAGAAGATATATCAGTGCCAACATAAACAGGCCCTGTCAAGATAGATTTGTAAATTTCTTCATCTATGGCATTCATATATAACTTAATTCTAACTTGCCATAAAGAAAAATTATCCAAATTAAATATAGGTGGATCTGAAGACAAAAATTTTACTTGTATCATTTTAGAAAAACTTTTTAGAACAAATTTAAGAACTAAGTGATCTTTGTGATTTTAGGTGTTAACCTGTGTGACAAATCAACCTAGCTTTGATACCAATTGAAAGTGGAGTGTTTAGTTCTTATTTATCTTATTAAAAGATCTTGATTAAATTTTGGCTTCAAAAGTTAATGATATGTATATTTATATGTGTTTGCTGAATGAGTAATTAACACAAGCAGTGAGAGTGCACAGTACAAATAAAAACATAAAACAATAAGCAAACAAAAACAAGCAATCCAGATGACACAAGATGTATAGTAGTTCCCCTCAACTGGGTACATCTACTCTTCTACCCACTGGTAGGAATCCACTAGGAGGTTGCTAATAAGGTGCCCTCACACCAGGGTGTTTTTGGTAAGGTGTCCACACACCAGGTGAGCTGTTGATAAGGTGCTCTAACCAAACTACAGGTTTTTGCTAAGGTGCCCTGTCACCGGGAGTTAACTTTTGAAAGGAGTTATAACAATGTACAAGGTGGGAAGGAGAAAGTAAAATGAAAAATAGAAAATATAATGTTCTTCTCTGTATAAGAAGACTCTTGAAGATCCTGCTTTGAAGTTGAATAGATCTTGATGAAGATGTTGAAGAGCTCCCCCTGTCTGATATAGATTGATGACAGTTCTGGAGATCGCACTTCTTTCTTCTTATGCAGTGATGATCCTGAGCAAATGGTTGTGATTATTGTCTCAGGATGTATATGATCTGCAGGAAGATGTTAGTACTGAAGAACAACAAGATAAATTTTCTCTTCTCTATCGTGTGTATTGCCTGTCTCTTTCTTCTGTAAGTTCCCTTTATAATCTGAGGACCCTTGCTCTTAATTTGAATTCTTCTCTCGGGATGAAAAGAAGAGCTAAAGTCTCTATCATTGATTTGACTCTTCGAGAAGATAACCTGCCGTTACTTTTCATTAAGGCTGATCTGCAACGGCTATAATATTTATTGATCTACAACGGCTAAGTTAAATATCATAAAGAAAGAAAGCAGAAAATAATATTTATCGAGCTCTGGCTAGAATTTGTCGAGCGCTGAACGACATTTGTCGAGCGCCTGTCTGAAGGTTTGTCGAGCTCTTCACATTTCGTGATTCGTCGAGCGCCTTTCTGAGGCTTTGTCGACCTCTTCCACTTATTGTCGAGCGGCGTTCAGAGAATAATTTGTTGACCACTGAGACTGGCTGTCTGGTGAGTGGTTAATGAAATGACAGATTCGTCTAACGTCGTTCGACAAATGTCGAGCTCCGTTCGACGAAAGCAGAGAATAAATATTTTTGTTTATTTAATTTTCTCCGATTCGATCGCATTATATTTAATTGAAGTTTAAGTTATCAGATAGATGAACTTAGAGATTAGATGTTGACCCTAACTCAAATCAAACCTAAGGTTCCAACAGTAGCCACTTCGAAGAAGAAATTTGAAGGAAAAGAGACTGCAAGCTCCAAGAAGATGATGGCGGTCAAAGCCTCCAAGGCCTCTACGAAGGTAGATGCAGCAAAGGAGTCTGTCAGCTCTCCTCCAAAAGGAAAGCGGTCGAATCTAGCCAAGGATGGAGCAGCCTTGGCGGTCTCTATCACCGTCGATGTGTCGACGAACTCTCCAGGACCTCTTGTATTGAATCTCCCCGATCTTTCCCCGTCAATGTAGTCCACTGAGGTTATCAAAGCTCAGATGCAGAAGCAGAAGTCCTTAGCTGAAAAGCTCAGACAGAAGATCGCGGATCAGCAGGAATCAGCAAAAGGTGTAAAGAGAAAGGGGACAGATTTCCCTATTCAGACCGCCAAAAGAAAGAAGAATGATGAAAACAAAGAAGTGACCGTCAAGACCATTATAGTCAAGGTGGCCAGACTTCCTGTAGTAGGCGGTCTCGGACATCCTGCTGTGGATGTGTCTGAAATGGTAAGTGAGTAAGCTAATCTCTCCTTTCCTGTTACGCTCTCAATGTCTTCAAGGGGAGCAGTCTCAGAGTTGATAGCTTATCTTGATTACGATTCTTCTAACGATCTTGTATGTTCGGTCTCTCAGGTATGTGACCCCTTTGAATCTGAACAGCTTTGGGAGGCCACCGAAGAGCCAGAGAAGATCACTAAGAATGAGGCCACAAAGGAGATGGCAAGGAAAAGAACAGAGGCCAAGAAGAAGGAGAGAGAAGAAAGATAGGAGAAGTAGAAAGAATCAGAGAAGAGAAGGAAGGCGGAGGAGGAGAAGGCAGCGTTGATCGCTATAGAGAAGGAGAGAAAAGAGAAAGAGGCGGAGTTGGAGAAGTAGAAGAAAACTGTGGAAGAGAAGAATAAGAAGGATAAGAAGAAAAAGAAGCCCACTGAAAAGAAGAAGGAAGAAGAGAAAGAGGAAAAAGAAGGGACCCGACATCTTAAGAAGGAGAAGACCACACTGTTTGCCAGTCTGATGGATCTTTCTACTGATCAAGAAGCCAAGCAGAACAAAGCGGCGATAGACACCGTGACAGCGGTCTTTGACATGTGAACTGGTAAGGCGAAGCTGATCGCAAGACCGCCTGACTTTCTTCCTTTTCCTATTTTTTGACATAGATCTCCAAAAGAGCGGCGTGAGATTGTCATCATCAAAACAGATGACATTCTTGTAGGGCTTTGAATCACCAGATTTGGTGGCCTACAACTCCTTGTAAGGTCATTCTCCTGAGATGTGTCATAAAGGGAGGTCAGTCATTATTTTGTAGATCTAACCCACATAGATGCTTGGATAGGTCTAATATTTTGTACATAAGGGTATACACCATAGATAAACCCCCTTCCCAAAAATCAGAATTTTTGGGCAATATTTTTCTAAGGCTTTGTGATAAATATGATTTTTCATATTATTGAAATAAATATGATTAAAAATTTTCAAAATGGCCCAAATCTTAGGTGGCTTGTATGTTAGGCCATAAGTAGTCAAATGTATAAATTTGAGGTCATTTGGAACTCTATAGAACAATATACACTCATATAAATGAAGAATATGTATGGAAGGGTGGAGTGCATATAACACCTTTGGATATTTTGTGAATTTATCACCAATGGCTTGTTGTATGCTCCTGATATTTGGGTAATACACATATTGTGATGGAGGGTATCATCTCTAGAAAAGTTTGGATTTTTGGAATGAAAAATCCTAAGTATTTAGTTAATAATATTAATGTCATATAAGTGTATTAATCAAATGAAAGTAACCAAATGACATAGGATAAACCTGATTTTTTGCGACATGATGATTTAAAGTAATCACTATCTCTGGAAATTTTATTGGGAGTTTTGGAGTTGGTATTATTTGTTATTTGATTATAATTGAATATGTCACATAAATGTACAAATGAAATAAACATGACCTAATTCCTTAAGAAAAATCCAATTTTCTACCATATAATACTTAATGTTGAAATACACCTCTGGAAAATTTGATTGGATTTCTGGAAGACATTCACACTATAAATTACTAAAAATGTCCTTTGTCACAATTATGTATTAATGAAAATTTTATGGCTAATTTTATGTGGAAAAATCTGAAAGTTTTGGCTAGACGGTTTTTAGATAATTATAAACTTATGGTAATTTTTCCAGAATTTTTGAGTGAGTTATTTTGATACTTATTGTGTAATGTTACCAATTGACATAAATATTTAAATATGGAAACATTGGTCATAAATTCTATGGAAAATTAGGAAATTCAGTCATTCATGATATTTGACAATTACATTCCACTGATAAAATATTGGGAGCACTTTGACTTCTGAAAGTTGTACTTTATGTGTAAAGTGAGGTGTGCATTACTTTAAGGAGTTTTTGTTCATGGACAAAATAATTAAGATAATTATAAATTTCTGACCATTCCATAATTTGGTCATGATGAGCCTATGGTAAAAAATTTTTGTGCATTTGGCCAAGTTTTAGTGAAGTTCGCAACATAAAGATCAATTTTGTTCAATTCTAGTGTTGAATGCGAATAACAAAAACTTGAGGTAATGTTTAGACTAGCCATAACACATATAAATTGAATGAATCCTGGAACACATAGATATGGAACCCAAAACCTCAGTCCCTATAAGTTGTAGCCTTATTAGAGGACTACATTCCAATAGTGACTAGTAGACTAGAACCACATCGCATATAGGTCATCCCCTTGCCCTAAAGAGTTCTAAGTCATACTTAAGTAATGTTAGAGCAACCATAAGAATAACCTTGGCAATGGGTAGTTACCAAATAAAGTAAGTATTCTGAGAAAGGAAGGTCTAGGATGTCGCCCCAGAATACCTTCTAATTCTATCACGAGCCCTTCACCGGGTAGACCCCGGGAAGTCAAGAATTCACCTTAAACCATTATGATCGACAAAACAGCAAGCAAGAGTAACTTTCAATAAGGAAAGTTGAGAAAGGTAAACCTCATCCTATTACATAGTATAGAAGGGTTCAAGAGTAGTTGGTCCTCTGAGCTGGAGGCTCAAATGGTGTGGTAACCTAGCATGTGCATAAACTAGTGGCGGGTCATTGGTACTGGTCCAGTTGTCACACTAATGGTAGTACGTTGTCTTTGACGGTGTGTGGTTAGTAAGCGGGCCAGTAGGTTACTTTACTGCGTCTTAGAGGACAATCCCCAGTAACCCACCCCCGACCATAAAAGATTGGGGGGGTTGCCAGCAAGAGTGCGCAAGAGCTCACGAAAGTGCACCAAGGATGTGTACAATAGCGTATGTAAGGTCTTGGTCTTGTAGTGTGTATACCCACCTAGAAATGGAGTGCCCCATTCACAGTTTTCGTTACCACGATGGAAGTTCCTTAGAGGCTTGCTACCTCCGAAAAGCGAGAACAAAAGATCTATGCGCGCATAGTTGTGTGAGTGAGTTGCACCGTATGAACATAACATACCATAACATACATACATACTATAGGCATATGCACTTGCATATACTTATCATATAAATTAGTATGAGCTCTTTTATATGATAAGTTATAATTGTGGAAATCTTAACTTATAAGTTTGTATTGACATTCATATAAGTTAAGGTACTTTAGATGATAGCGTAGTAGTTTACTCATTACTTTTTGGCTCTATTTGGCGCGGCTGTAGCGACTGGAGAAAGTGGTGGGAAGCAATGGTGGAATAATCTGCTGATTTGCAGAGTGGTGGTAGAATCTGTAAAACTGTTTGGAAGAATAGCTGTTGCAGTGCTGTCTAAAACGGAGAAGCTGTTAAGTTGTTTGACAAAATAACTGTGCGTTTTGAATATCATCTTGGTTAAACTTTTAACAGCAATTAATTAAAATAAATTAACTTAGTGTACATATTAATCACTCTGATATTTTATTATAAAATAAAATACACTAATTAATAGGTTTCCCAAACAAAACTCGTAAGTGTGTTCCGCCTCGAACATACACCGACGCTTTTGATCATCGAACGTGAACTGCACAGTAAGAGTAATGTAACTAATCAACTTTATAATTTTATAGTAATATAGCTTACAATATTAAACACCTCAAAAATATTTTACCTATGATATTCCATTAGTAGATCCGATATAGAGTCTATGATGTTTGACATTTCAGTAGCACCCTTCCTTAAAATATACTAGGTGCGATATTCGGATTTGGATCGATTGTTTTGTCATAGCAAGTTGGCCTCTGTATAAACATAGCTTTCTTTTCCATCACATGCATCTGTCTTGGGGTCTGAAAGTGATGTATATGTTATAATGAAGTTATGCAGCATCATCGTAGCGACCACAATGACACACAGTTTTGAAAAATCATACGAAGGAATTTTTTTAAGTATAACCCACTTTTCTTCCATACACCAAAGCTCCTTTCTATCACATTATGGAGCGAGGAGTGTGCTTTATTAAATATCTCCCTACGTCCTTCTATTGCCCGATTACCCCGAGCAAAGTACAACAAGTGATTTCTAGTTTCTGGAAATGGTTTTAGAATCCCCTTTTCTAATGGATAACCAACATCCACAAGATAATATTTACCGTTAATATTGTAAAAGATTAGATTGTATTCACATAGAGAAAATAAAACAATATATATAAAATAGAGAATTTGTACCTTCAGGTGGAAATGGAACTTAACTCATCGGATCTCTTACTGCAGAATGATATATGCGGGTGTCATGTGTAGAACCCTCCCAACAAGGAACAACGTAAGTAAAACACATATTAAAGTTGCATACCACCATCACATTTTGAGTTGGGCTTCCGTGACGACCAATGTATGGCACTTGATTTTCAATAGTTATGCGTGCATCAATATGTGTGCTATCAATTGCTCCGACATAATCTTTAAAAAATGGCATATATCTTTCATCATTTCTTATGGGATCAGTGGGAGCTATGATATTCATGGACATATTAGTCAGATCACAAAGTCCTATCATGAATAACCGACTTATAGTCTTCGTAGAATGTTGGAATCATTCACTTGCTTTCCTGAATGTTTCATTATGACCCAAAATATATACTATGATT
This sequence comes from Dactylorhiza incarnata, assembly GCA_033032865.1. Lineage (NCBI taxonomy): Eukaryota > Viridiplantae > Streptophyta > Magnoliopsida > Asparagales > Orchidaceae > Dactylorhiza > Dactylorhiza incarnata. The sequence goes on along the minus strand of JAWHQI010000330.1, from coordinate 479,722 downwards.
GCTAATATATCACTAGCTTGAGTTCTTTGTGTCTCCTTTAATCCGTGAGTTTGTTCTAACAATGCTAGCAAATCCAAAAAAAATAACATTTGTCATTCGAAACATGTTGTGAAACCTCCCAGGATGTCCGACAAATAATTCACGTATCCATTTATGCCCGGTCTGAGATTATGCCATTAAAGGCGTTTTATCACAAAATAGAGGTGCATACTCATTGATCACATATGCACTAGATGCCACGAGGTTGACAAAGTAAGCACATTCCTGTTGACGAGTTCCACAATAATTTAATACTAGTTATTCATCATCACTCATGTTAAGATCATCATCATGATTCTCTGTTGCCATTATAGAAGCCTAAAAATATGAAACAATAATCATTACAGATATTTAATAAATTTCATAACTGATAAGATCTAAACATTGACATGAAGTAACATAGAAATAATATAGAACAAAAAAGGAAGTAGCATTGAAGTTTCAAAATAGAAGTAACATAAAACAAAGACATCAGTTAAGCAAATTCATTTAGTGGGTCTTGAGCCATTCCACCCTCCTATCCTCTAGTATACTCAGTAAGGTCACTCGATTCACCGCATTTTGAAAACGTACTGTAACAAAATGATACAACCGTATGTCCTCAAAGATCTCTGGATATTTCTCTAATTCCTAAATAGCCTCTCGTAGTAGGTATATGCTTGGTGGAACAACAAGTGCTCCAACACGCTGCATAATAACATCAGAAGAGGAGCATAACTTCTCAACTTGTGAGAGCATTAGCTGTTTTACCCCCATATCAAGCTTCTTCCCCTAACGTTTTCATTTTGAAGCAACCCCGCTTTGGGAGCATTGACTAGGTGTAGATGAGCCAATATCATCACTTGCAAATGCTTGTGTGTTAATCATCCCGTGATAAGTTGTCGGGTTAGAAGGAAAGAGAAGGAAACTCTCTAGACGAAGGCATCCATACATTATCTCCTGTAGCAACAACCAAGCTGAACATTTCTCTAATTTCTCTTCAAGCTATGGAGGTATTCCAGCAGACCGAAATTTCTTCGCATTAGGGATCACCTACAAAATTGAAAAAAGTGTTAGACATAAAAAATAGTAATTTCACTAACTGAAATATACTAATCTACATATAACTAACCTCAATTCATTCCTTCCACCAATCATCGGAAGTGTCTATCATTCGTTTAGTTTGGTTCCACCCAAGCCCTTTCTCGCTTCTTTTAAGTTCACACCATAATTTTCAATCACGCTTCAATTGATCCCACTTGTTTTTCATTTGTGCATGACTTTACTCTAAACCGTTTCGCTCCTTAAAGTTTTTCAATAGATTTACCCAACCCCCTTTATTGAAATGAGTGGTTGGTCTATTCCCTAAATCTATCTCTCGTATACAGAGAACACAAAATATAAGAACACGGGATCACTCCCAATTGGCCAATATTCCACCATCTTTTGATATTACCATCTTTGAGACCAAACATACAAAATAATTAAAATAAATATATAAAAAACACTGAGAATTGCTATCAGTTACATAATAACAATCAATGTGTTCAGATTTATTGTTATCAGTTACTCATCCCGTTTAATTTTTTATACAAACTGCAAACTTATTTGTACATTAACTGGATGATGTACTATTTTAGTGAATAGGTCTAGTGGATGAGGATTATGCTGATCATGAGATAGAAACTAAACTAGCTCCAATATCTGATCATATGCATATATCCAGCATGTAATAACACATTTCCCCTATTCTTATGTATATATATCTACAACACCTATGGACAACAAATGTATGGACAACTATTGAAGTAATGTATAAATGTATCCTACATAAACGCATAATTATCCCAGAAAATATATACATATATACAATTATTATTCACAAAGGAAGTAAATTATTCACTGGATGAACAAGCTATTTTGGAAAAATAAAAAACAGAGGGAAGAACTTGAAAAAATTAGAAGAAGTTGAAGAAAAAATTAGAATAAGAGGAAAAGGAGGAGGAAGAAGAAGAAAAGGAGGAGGAAGAAGAAGAAGAAACATACCTAGACTAGAGATTCAAAAACATGAGAAAAAACATATAATCCCGTCGATTACTCGCACGTCCAGAAAAACAGAGGAAAATAGAAATACAAGAAGAGGAGGAGGAGGAAGAAGAAGGCAACCTGGAGGAGGATCGACACTACTTTGTGCTTGCTTGAGGTTCGAGGACTTCCGATGGCGAATCTTGAGGAGGACAATGGCAGGTCGAACTATCGCAGCTTAGGTGCTCTCTCTCAATCGCGCCTCTCCGCGGTAGCTAAAAATCGCAAGATGATATCACGATTCAAAATCACAGTATTTACGAGATATTAGGGCGGCGGCTGATTGCACTGTTGGCTTTAAAAATGCATTTGGCAGGGCTGTTTTAAAATCTATGGCGGGCTGCTCTCAAAATGCCCCACCAAACAAAGCCTTACTTGCATTGCATTTACTTATTGCTGCTCACTTAGCACTTATTGTTGTTGTACATATTGCTCAATTATTCATATATATTGCTAGTATACTTTATGACACCTGCTATTTCTTTTACACCTTGATTTCCTCCGCTTCATCCTCCCGCTCGGTACCTAGGATTTGTTGGGGGAGGCGAGGATAAACTTATCTTAGTCTTTTTGACTAACAGTCAGATGTGGTCGTAACACCAGGAGATTGAGGAGCGGGAGCTGCAGTACGTCAGGTACGATGAGAAGGCAGACCCTGAGGAGCAGGTGTCGTGCATCACTACTACCACACAATGACATGTTGTTGAGAGTATTTTGACTAGCTTCTGCATTGTGGAGTGCGAGAGTGTGTGTTGCTATTTACTTTTGGATTTGTATCGGGCTTAATCCCTTGCACTCTTCTTTTCGTTCTCATTGTGGACAATTCGCATTATATATATATATATTTACATATATATATAAATATATATGTGTGTGTGTGTGTGCCTGTGGTTGTGGACTTGTCATATTTGTTAGTAATTCTTTCTTGCAACATTGGCCTGTGATATGATCGAACTAGCTGGTAGGATCGGCGTTGAGCGGTGACAGCTAACCCGTGAGTTAGAGTCACCGTAAGTCAACGGTTTTGGGCATAAGATCTAGGAACTCTCCGGTAAGGAAGAGGGGGATTTTACAACTACTGCATAGGATGTAAAATCTCCCCGCTACCTGTGGTCATAGTAGATTTCATCTCAAGCTTCAAGTCAAGGGGGCATCAAGTAGGATTCGTCGATGTCTCGCTTGGTAGGATTTTAGCCTTTGATAACAATCTATCTCGATGCTTTCCTTACAATATACGGAGGACAAGAGGTTACAACCACATTACTAGAATGCTTGTAAGAAGAACGAAAGAGAGAGTGAAAAATACAAGCTCTCAAGAAAAGAAACGCTCTAGATTATCTCCTCTCCAAGTATGTGGCAATTCTTCTCCTTCATTGGTCTGGAGACGATTTTCACCGTTCTTGAGTACTCTTTCACAATGAATGGCCCAACCCAATTTGGATTAAGCTTTCCAACTGAGCCAGATCTTGCAGCTGCATCGACCTTCTTGAGGACTAGATCACCAAAAGCAAATTCTGTAACTCTGTCAATTTTATCAAAATACTTAGCCATTCTTCTCTTCACTTCCTCCTGCCTTATTGTTGTCGCATTGCTTAGCTCTTCAATTAGGTTGAGGCTGCATCTCATCTCCTCATCATTTCCTTCCTTCCAACTATCTTTATTCTATTGAGATAATAACACCCTTGGACTTCTTACTTCAAACTCAACTAGAATGAGAGCTTTTGAGCCATGAGATAATTTGAAAGGAGTCTCTCTAGTGTCTAAGGTTGGAGTTGTCCTCAAAGACCATTACATTGAATGTAACTGTTCTGTCCAATTGCCTCTGAGATTCTCCACTTTCTTCTTCAAGAGATTTATTATCAACTTGTTAGCTGCTTCTACTTGCCCGTTACTCCTCATATGATGCACAAAAGTGAACCGCAACTCGGTGTCGATTTGATCACAGAATTCCATATCAAAGTAGATGGGGGAATGCTCGTGTGTGTATGTGTGTGTATATATATATATCTTTATAATATTAATTAGTACTTTTTATACTCATCCTTTAGTGTAGTTTTAATATCATTTTAATATGAATTTATATAATTTACATGAATTTATATAATTTACATGAGTTATCATAAATAAATTGTTTCTTTTCATATTTATGTACTAATTTAAGCATATTATATATTTTTCAAGTTTTCTAGACACTTTGAGAAAAAATTGCAAGTACACGCCCAAGGTCATGGGCGTGACCAAGGGAGTGACAAAATAAGATGTTTTCCAGACTACTGCCACCATCTAGGGCTCCTCTCTAAAAGATTCACCAGTTACATTCCCATGACCTTTTAGTTACACGGGCATGATCGAGGGCGTGTCAACTTAAGCCATGGTTCCAGCTCAGTAGGTCGTGATCCATGACCATGAAGTGAATTTCAATGTCATGCCCGTATAACTCTTTGCTGCCAGAATCATGCGCCATCCATCCTGAAGTCTCCTGTCAAACTATAGTTTAAATATTACACGCCCTTGGTCACAAGCATGACTAAAGTAGTGTTGCACACGTAATGCCTACAATAACTTTAGAAGGCGCCCTCTCCGCAGCAGTATTGCTCCCGGCCCTTACACTTCCTTGGTCACGGGCGTAACCGAGGGCGTGTAATGTCAAAGTTTTGCCTATTTAAAGGCAGCTTCTCCAGGACTCAAAGGACAAATTTTGGGAGTTTTTTCTTCATTTCATGTAATTTTTTCCAATTTTAGGTCTTCGTGTACTTCAATTTCCTCTTGTACTTGCAATTTCAATTCCATTAGCTAATATTTTACTTTTGCAAAAATCAATAAAATAGTTCTTTATTCTCTTCTTATTTCATCATATTTTCTTTTACTATTGTTGATTCCTCAATCTCAATGAGTATCAAAATTTTTTTTAGTACTCGATCGTGATGATCCAAGGAATGATATAAGTCATGAATTAATTTAGATTTTTTTTTCTCTCCTTTAGAATGCTTAAGATTTATCCTTGATTTTAATGAATTGAGATTATATTTTTGATATATAATTCTCGTTCATGTTTTCGTACTTCACTTAGCTGAAAGGCTCCAAAGGCGAATCAATCAATTAAGGATAAAAAGAGTTGCTTGCAACCCTCAATAGAGGATGACATAATTATCTCGGATTGGAGTCAAATCCAATAGAAGGGTTCACCATGATAAATCAAGTTTTAGGGGTTTCGATTATAGAATGAAAGTTCGGTTGATCAACGGAAACTCAGTTGAGTGTATCCTCGACAGAGGTGCGTTTAGAATTTGGGAACCTCCACGATCGAAGCATTGTCTTAAGAGAATTATAATTTTTATTTCTTCTATTTTATTTTCATTTCGAGTTGATTCAAAGATTGAGTGCTAGCCTTCTAAATCATTTGTTAATCATCATTTTAATTGATTTTCTTATTACAAACCAACCCAAAGTTCTATTGAGAGAATAATAGAGATTTTCTTGAAGTAAGTTTATTCAACTCGTCCGTATTTTTATATGACCTTATATTTCAAATATCCTATGCTATATTCGATAAGGTATGCTTGCCTTTATCAATATAGGATTCGAGAATATTTTCATATTTCTCTTGATTCATTATCTCCAATCGGCTAACGAATTAAATAATTTTCTCAACCAGTTTTTGGTGTCTTTGCCGGGGAATTGAGTTGATATTTTGATAAAAGAAATATCTATTAATTTTATCGTTTCTTTTCTTCATTTTTATTTTTTTTAAAAGTTGCAACAATATTCTTGGAAAGGGATGTTTGGGATGTCACCCCACCATATCTCTTTGTACCAATGCGAGCCCTTCACCGGGTAGACCTTGGGAAGTCGAAGACTAATCTAAATTCACCTAATAATTTTATCATTTTCTCCCCCACCCCCAATTCTAATTTTTTTATTTAATTATTTTTTTCTTTATTTCACTTCTCAAATTCCATTCATTCAAGTGATGGTTGTTTTATTTTTTTAAACATGTTATCTATGTTGGTTGTTGTACTTGTCGAGGCTACTTACAAACTTAATATTTTGGAAGCAGCAAGAAAGCGAAATATTTTTTGTAATTTTTGTGGTCATAATGATCATCCTAGTGAGGAATGTTATTATTTTTATTCTCAAAATTTTTATAATTAAAATTAGTCTTCGATAGGATATGATAAGAATGAAATTCCTCCCTTCTCCGATACTAATTATTCATGGTGGCAAGATCACCCGAATAGTTTACGGTGCGATGAAAAAATTTTATTTGATCCTAATTTTTATTCCTCCATCTTACAACCACAATGCTTCACATCTAACTTTGAGGAGTTCACCACATATAAATTCAATGTTGGCTCCCAAAATTTTTATGAGAGCATTCATACTACATTTATTATTCAATCATTGATGAGTACTTTTTATACCAATCCTTTGGTATAGTTTTAATATAATTTTAATATGAATTCATTTAAATTACATATATTATCTTAAATAAATTGTTCCTTTTTATACCTATGCTCTAACTTAAGCTTAATGTATGTTTTTAGGTTTTTTGGACACATTGAGCAAAAATTGCAAGTACATTCCCAAGGTCACGGGCTTGACCAAGGGCGTGAAAATATAAGATATGTTCCAGACCTAGTGCCGCCATCCTGTGCTCATTCTGAGAAGATTCACCAAGTACACGCCCCAGGTCAAGGGCGTGACCGAGGGTGTGTTAACATAAACCATGGTTCTAGCTCAGTGGGGCGCGATGCACAGCCACATAACTTTTGCCAAGTACATGCCCGTGACTCATAATTCACGCTCGTGTCCACTCACACTGCACACTTCCATCCCTGATCACGCAATAGATTATGCCCTGAGGAAGTTTCTCCAAGTACACGCACATGTAACTCAAAGGTTACGAGCGTATAACTCTTTGCCGCCAGAGTCAAGCGCTATCCTGCCAGAATTCTCCCGCCAATCTATAGTTTAAAGATTACATGCCCTTGGTCATGGGCATGACCAAGGGCGTGACGCGCACATAATGCCATCAATAACTTTAGAATGCGCCCTTACAGGCCCTGGGTCATGGGCGTGAGTGAGGTCGTGTAACCTCAAACTTTTGCTTATTTAAAGGCATCTTCTCCAGGACTCAAGGAAGGAATTTTGGGAGTTCTTTTAGTGTACTATTTTCCAATTTTCAGTCTTCTTGTACTTCAATTTAATCATGTACATGCAATTTCAATTCCATTAGCTGGTATTTTACTTTTGTAAAAATCAATAAAATAGTTCTTTCTTATCTTATTCTTTTCTTATTTCATCATGTATTCTTTTACTTTTGTTGATTCCCCATTCTTAATGAGTAGCTAAATTTTTATTAGTACTCGAACGAGTTGATGCAAGGAATGATATAAGTCATGAATTAATTTAGAATTATTTTTCTCTTCTTATAATGCTTAAGATTTATCCTTAATTTTAATGAATTGAGATTATATTTTCGATATATAATTCTCATTCTTGTTTTCGTACTTCAATTAGCCGAAAGGGTCCAAAGGCGAATCAATCATTCAAGGATAAAGAGAGTTGCATGCAACCCTCAAGAGAGGATGACATAAATCTCCCAGATTGGAGTCAAATCCAATATAGGGGTTCACCACGGTAAAGCAATTTTTGGGCGTTTCGATTATAGAACAAAAGTTTGGTTGATCAACTTAAACTCAGTTGAGTGTATCCTCGACAGAGGTGCATTTAGAATTTCAGAACCTCCACGGTCGAAGCATTTTTCTTAAGAGATTTAGAATCTTATTTCTTCTATTATATTTTCATTCTAAGTTGATTCAAAGATCGAGTGCTAACCTTTAAAATCATTGGGTTAATCAAAATTTTAATTTACCATGTTTTTTCTTATAACAAACAAACAAACTCAAAGTTCTATTGATAGAATAATAGAGATATTTTTGAAATAAGAGTATTCAATTCGCTCGGATTTTTATACGACCTTGATATTTCAAATATCCTATACTATATTCGATATGGTACGTTGGCCTTTATAAATATAAGATTGGAGAATATTATCATATTTATCTTAATTTTCATATTTCCAATTCGGATAATGATCCCCTTAATAATTTTCTTATCATGTTTTTGGCGCCGTTGACGGGGACTTGAGTTGATATTTCGAAAAAAAAAATATCAATTAATTTTTTTCGTTTCTTTTCTTCAATTTTTTTAAAAATGTGCAACAATATTCTTGGAAAGGGAGGTTTGTGATGTCACCCCAGAATATCTCCTAGTACTAGTGCCAGCCCTTCACTGGGTAGACCTTTTGAAAGTCCAAGACTAATCTAAATTTGCCTAATAATTTTATCAAGTTTTTCTCTTTTTCCCCCACCCCCAATTCTACTTTTTTAATCTTATTATTTCTCTTCTCTATTTCCCTTCTCAAATTCCATTCATTCAAGTAAAGGTTCTTTTATTTTTATTAAACATGTTATCATACTTGGCCGCTGTACTTGTCGAGCTTACATACAAACTTAATATTTTGGAAGCCACAAGAAAGCGAAATATTTTTTGTAATTTTTGCGGTCATAATAATCATCCTAGTGAGGAATGTTATTATTTTTATTCTCAAAATTTTTATAATCAAAATTATTCTTTGATAGGATATGATAATAATTAAATTCCTTCCAGCTCTGATACTAATTATTCATGGTGGCAAGATCACCAGAATGTTTTACGGTGCGATGAAGAAAATTCATTTGTTCCTAATTTTTATTGCTCTGCCTTAGAACTATAATGCTCCACATATATCTTTGAGGAGTTCACACCATATAAATTCAAGGTTGACGCCCAAAATTTCGATGAGAGCATTCATAATTCTAGTTTTATTATCCAATCTTTGACACATAATTCATCTATGGAGGTGTATTACTCTTCATGTACTCCCATCGTATCTCTCACCGAAGATTATGAAATTTTATTATATCAAGAATTTCTTAACATTATGGGTGCAACGGACAAACTAGAAGATGAACATGTTTCTTCTCCTACTCCGCCTGATTCCATCCTATGTTTCATGTATTTTCACATGCGCCGCCTAATTATTTTGGAAATGAAATTCATGAATATATTCCTCTTAGTATTCCAAATGAATTTTCGAATAACAATTTTGTTTTAGAAAATGAACAACTAGAACTTGATCATGTAGTTTTACAAGAACCTCCTCCTCGCAAAGAAAATTCTGACTCGTTTATATGTGATTCTTTTAAAAATAATAATTTTCAAGTTGAAGATGAGTCGCTCCCACCACAATTATTTGATGATTCATATGCTGCTCATCCTCAAAAATCCAAATCACTTTAAGTATGTATAGGTGATTTGGATTTAAATTCTCAAGTTCAAGGACAAACGGAGAATGACATATTAAGCAGAGTAGTAGCCGGGCAATGGACATTGGCACATTCACCTAAGCGTGAATTAAGGGAGTTTCCTATGCATTTCTCTTTTAATTTTTTGTTTAAATAACAATAACCGTCAAGTTTAAGGACGAGAAAAATAAAGCGCTCTTGGGAGGCACCCCTTGCTTATCTCTATTTTTTTAGCATACCTCTTTTTACGCATTTCCCTATCAAGTGTTCTTAATACTTAGTTTTAAACATTGAGGACAATGTTTAATTTTAAGTATGGGGGTGCAGCGTAGCTTTCTAGTATTTCTTTTTGAATATATATATATATTATAAAAATTTAACTTCTTGGAAAGGTAGGTTTGGGATGTCACCCAATCATATCTCCTAGTACCGGTGAGAGCCCTTCGCAGGGAATACCTCGGGAAGCCATAGAATTAATCGAAAAATATATATAAATAAATACTCCTTACTTGTTCCTTTTATTATTTTCTAGAAATATAGTTTGAGGATTGATTATAAGCGTTCTTATGTTTTTAATTTAGCTACTCTTTTGTTTTATCAGAATTTGTTAGATCTAAATTTGATGTAATTTAGTTTTAAGAAACACTTTATGTTATAAATTCAATTAGAGAATTTATTTAGCAATTCTTCTCATTTTAATTTTAAATAGCTTCATTTTGTGGTAAATTGGCAAAACCTACTTATATTTTCTACTAACTTTCAGATCTTAGGAAATTTCATTCCACTAAAAATTTGCTCTCAATATAGTTTAATTTAAAAAAACTAGAAATATTTCTTTATCCCCCACCCTATGTTGGCAAATAAAAAAAACGTAGTAAGAGATCATATGTCATGGAAATAAGAGGATAAAATTCATTATCCCCTAAACATATATGCACCCAAAATCATTTAAATGACTATATGTCATGATGTAAGAGGATAAAATTCATTACTTCTAAACATATAAATTTTGGATTTTGTTTGAAGATAAATTTTTATATGATTATATGGCATGGAAAATGATAGGATAAAATTCATCATTTTCCTAAACATATACAAACATGAAATTATGAGTGAGGTTTCATCACCTCAAATTCAGGATCTCTTCATTTTCCATTTTGCTTTAAAACCCCTCCTGAGCCAATTTTATTGGTTCTAGTCCTAAATCAAATTATTAAGAGAGCAATATTTGGGTATGTCTCTTCTCCTTAAGTCTCCTTTATGTTAGAGTTTCTATAATCACAATCTAATTTTGTAAGAAGTTTTTTACAATTTTTTTTGCTAAATAGTCATCTTGAGAAGTCTTTAACTAAGCATGTTTCTCTTTTTAAATTAATACCAAAACTTATGACATAATTCTTGCATTTCTATAAATTTTTTTAACTTACTCTTGGCTTAATGAAATTTTATTTAGTAAGAAACAATATTGATGTCTTGTAAAAAATCTCTCGTTCTTTTTCCCTGCGATAACAAAAGCTCAAGTATGGGGGTGTTTGATGAGTACTTTTTATATTCATCTTTTAGTGTAGTTTTAATATAATTTTAATATAAATTTATAAAATTTATATGAATTATCCTAAATAAATTGTTTCTTTTCATATTTATGTACTAACTTATGCTTATTTTATGTTTTTCTGGACACTTTGACCAAAAATTGCAAGTACACGCCCAAGGCCTCGTTTGTCACAAAGGGTGTGACAACATAAGATGTGTTCCAGACATGCTGTCGTCATCCTGGATCATTCCGAGAAGATTCGCCTGTTAGACGCTCGTGACCTTTGAGTTACACAGGCATGATCAAATGCGTATCAACTTAAGCCACACTTCCAGCTCAGCAGGGCATAATCCATGACCATGGCGTGACTTTTAATGTCACGCCCGTGTAACTCTTTGCCACAAGAATCACACGCCATCCCGGCAAAAGTCTCCAGCCAAACTGCAGTTTAAAGATTACACGCCCTTGGTCACGAGCGTGACCAAGGGCGTGATGAGCACGTAATGCTTGAAATAACTCAAGAAGGCTCCCTCTCCATAGCTGTTTTGCTACCGACCCTTATAAGCCCTTGGTCACGGGAGTGTCTGAGGGCGTATAACCTCAAATTTTGGCCTATTTAAAGGCAACTTCTCCAAGACTCAAAGGACAAATTTTGGGAGTTCTTTTCCTCATTTCTTGTTTTGTTTTCCTATTTTTAGTCTTCTTGTACTTCAATTTCCTCTCGTACTTGCAATTTCAATTCCATTAGCTTGTATTTTACTTTTGCAAAAATCAATAAAATAGATCTTTCTTCTCTTCATATTTCATTATGTATTCTTTTACTTTTGTTGATTCCTCATTCTCAATGAGTAGCTAAATTTTAATTAGTACTCGATCGAGATGATCCAAGGAATGATATAAGTCATGAATTAATTTAGATTTTATTTTTCTCTTCTTTAAAATGCTTAAGATTTATCCTTGATTTTAATGAATTATGATTATATTTTCGATATATAATTCTCATTCTTGTTTTCGTACTTCAATTAGCTGAAAGGCTCGAAAGGCGAATCAATCATTCAAGGATAAAGAGAGTTGCATGCAAACCTCGAAAAAGGATGACATAAATCTCCCAAATTTGAGTCAAATCCAATAGAGGGGTTCACCACGATAAAGCGAGTTGTAGGGGTTTCGATTAAAGAATGAACATTCGGTTGATCAACCTAAACTTAGTTGAATGTATCCTCAATAGAGGTGCGTTTAGAATTTGGGAACCTCCACGGCCGAAGCATTATCTTAAGATAATTAGAATCTTTATTTCTTCTATTTTATTTTCCTTCCGAGGTGATTCAAAGATCGAGTGCTATCATTCTAAATCATTGTGTTAAACATAATTTTAATTGCTTTTCTTATAACAAACCAACCTAAAGTTCTAGTAATAGAATAATAGAGATATTCTTGAAGTAAGAGAATTAAACTCGCCCGGATTTTTATACGACCTTGATATTTCAAATATCATATACTATAATCAATAAGGTACACTTACCTTTATCAATATTGGATTGGAGTGTATTATGATATTTCTCTTAATTTTTTATCTCCAATCGTCTAACGAATTAAATAATTTTCTCATCAAATATTAAAAGGGAAAAGTTGTCTTTGGTTAAACATTCATAAAGGTCAAATATATACTTACTTTTTTCTACATTCAAAAATCACAAATTTAATATAAAATGTCCATAGAGGTAATTATTATTAAAAGAATAAAAGTAGTCATGGAAATCCATATGATACAAACAATTTTTTTGTAGATCTCCTACACCTATAGTAGGCTCATAGACTATCATTAAATACCATTAATTAGTGAGAGAGAGAGAGAAAGATATAGGAGAGAGAAAATAGGGGGAAAGAGGGGTGAGACCCACTACCATATTTTGAGAGAGGAGGAGGCGGAATATTTGGAGGGAGTGATTAGAGAGAGAAAGAGATAGGAGAGATAGGGAGAGAGGGGTGGGACCCAATACCTTAAATCGACGTAAATAAATATAGAGGGGGAGAGGGGGCGGTAGAATATTTGGGCGGAGAGATTAGGGAGAGAAAGAGAGAGGAGAGAGAGTAGAGAGGGGGAGAGAGGACAGTGGGGGAGAGAGCCGAGAGGGTGGAAGAAGGATTGGGGGGAGAGAGTAGAGAGAGAAAGAGAGAAAAGAGGGGGTGGGACCCACTTCAAGAGAGGAAAAAAATAAATACGTAGGGTCGAAGGCTCGTGCCGTCCGATTCACTTAGGGATGGAGGCCTGTGTCGTTTCACTCAAGGCACTATCGCGATTGGCTGTAGGTGTGAAGCACCGTGTCTCACACTTGGGTACATATATACATATCTTTAACTACATTATAGAAGTAGTTTGGAGTTGTAGAATTAATCTTAGCCATCCAATATGTGACAAGTTTTTGATCTCAGCATCCAATGAAGAGATAGAAAGAAAGAGAGAGAAGAGGGAGGGGGAGATAGGGAGAGGGAATCTGTATAGGCCTCTTATACCTACATTTAGGGATTGGAGGGAGAGGGGGAGAAAAGAGAAAGGGAGAGCGAAATTATATTTTTAATGTAGAAATTTACATTTTTTTTACAAATAAATAGGGATATTGATTCATATTTTTATGGTCATTTTTAGTACAGATATATATATATCTTTTGAATAAAAGGTAAGTGCTCATATGCGGGCGCAACCCGCTTATAGTCGGGCGTAGCCCACTAAGAGTCAGCGAGCACTGGCAAAGCCTGTGCAGAGCTGCTCGTGTGTGTATATATATGTATATATATACGAGTGACAGGCATGGGGCTCCACCCCTACTGCCAAGCGCGACAGTACCCGGCCGACGACACGGGGGTTCGCATGGAATGAATGGAATTCAATCAATTGAAGTAACTAAATAAAGTTAACAAACATTACCGATCAGATGTAATGAATGGAATTACATGTGCAGCCACATTACTGCTTTATGTTTATATATGGACAACTTTCAATGGAATTACCAGCAACAATATACTCATATATATATATACATACCATTACTATCTAGAGAAATGAATATGTTACAAAATAACGAGCTACAATATAGCTCAAATATAGCTATACATACATACGTGTCTATATACTTGCATAAATAATCATCATGTACAGTTCTTTGGAGAATTGTTGTGTTTGGTATTTTCCATATGTTTCAAATCATATTGATTTGATTCCAACAATTTGCGGCTAGTTGTGCTGCGTTCTACTCTTTGCAGTCAAATGCACTCTATTTTGAGAAGTGTTCTCTTATTCTATAACTATGAATGGCAAGAGATCCTCTAAGTTAGATTCCAATTCCATTTAATCATTCCCACTATATCAGATGCAATCAGAATGGTTTTATAACTCGGTGTCCAAAGCTAAATGAACCTATAATGGAATCAAAAATTCATCTTAAGGTGTTGTGCAATTGTAGCTCATATGAACATTTGATTGATCAATGGTAATAAGATTAACTCAATTGTAATCTGTAGCTCATATGAACACAACAGTAGTAATGATAAAAATTTGGAGTCCTCACCACCATTCATCTGGCTTCCATGCGCACTTGGATCAAAAAAAATGAAGAAAGCATACAACAGTCTAAACAAAACATGTGTGGGATGCTTCCAAAGCCGTGTGGGATGCACACGCATCCAGATGGGCGATGGTTAATAATGAATCAAGTTGAAGAAATCTCAAATAAATGACACATCTCTGTGAATAATACTATCAAACACCTTGCGGGCAAAGCTACAATGCAATGCTTGAGGAAATAAAATAAGAACAAACATGCATATGACCTAAGAATGAAGCTTTAGAAATACCAGGAGAAAAATGATCTATTGTTGGAGTGGTCGGCTGCAGAGTATGAGTTGGAGAACTTTGAGATTTAGATCGACTAACGTGGAGCAAAGTGAATTCCGAAGGGGACAGATGGTCATAAGTGGAAAAGCCCTAGAGGAGGAGAACACTCATTCCGCCATCGATGCTGGCAGTGTCGATGCAGTGTGGAGGCGAAGGCAGAGAAGAGGATGAGGATGTTGTTTTGGATTTCTTCGTCAGACCGACTTGATAAAGAACAATCCTATAAAAACTACACCAACTTGTTAAACAATAATCAAATTCATAGAAACTTAACACAGAAACAACTTTACCTAATGTGAATCAAAAAAGTTCCACCAATAATGTTTTTTTAATTTCATCACATGTTGAAATCAAATGAACATAACTCAAAAATTGTTCTGAAATTTGATTCAGTAATTTGAACCTACGTTCTGAAGTGTCCTCATCATGGTATAAGGAAATTGAGAAATAAAAACATTGAAGATTGAGATGATTTTAAAGTTAAAACCATATCGGAAGTTGATTGTAAGTTTTAACGTGTGATGTTTTGAACTTATCTAACGTGTGATGTTTTGAAGTATCCTCATATATTGTCCAAACATGATCATTTTGAGTTAATACAACGACATGAGTACCACCTACAACCTGAGAGATGCTTCGAAAATTAATAGCACAACAATATATTGATAACTACGTACACATTAAATAACAATTTTTTGTTTATTTTGACAATCTACAGCAGGAATGGATAAACATCGTTAATAAATCACATAGGTAAAATGTGAGCATGTGTACAAAATTAGTTTAATAAGCAAAAATGTGAGCAAGCAATCATGAACATAAAAATGTGGGTTTAGATCAATTCCAAAACTTTTCCATGGAACATAAAAAATGAGACCCTCATTTTCAGATCTGGACAATATGGAGGAGGAAGAGAAGAGGTAAAAGCTAACAATAAAGGAATCAATAACTAAAGCTTTGGCTGGGACAGACACGATCGTCGGATATCAGTGCACAGGATCGGAGAAATTTGGAATTTGGAGTGTCGTGAGAGTTGAAGTGGCGAGACTACTTGAAGAGGCATGAGAACGATGAGCAGCGCATGGGATCTGGAGTGTCGTTGTGGAGGAGGAGGCCATGTTGAAGAAAATGGGGTCAAAGAGCCGTAATTTAAGTGTCATGATGGAGAAAAAGAAGGCTACGCAGCGATAATCTTATACAAAGTTGTCCAAATTTAATTACTGAAAATAAATAAAGATGGCGAAGGGAGGTGGCATAAAAACAAAACTAATTTGATCGTAACAAAAAGATGAGTAGGAATAACTGAGTTTTGAAGTTGGAAGAATATCTATGGGTAGGCAACAACTTTGATCGCAACAAAAACTTAATTAAAACAGAACTTAATAATAGATAACATGACTTAAACCCTAGTAACATACACATGCCCTATGAGAAAAAGTACTAATATGCAGATATGAAGAAGAAGCATATAATAGGAGTTTATTAAAATAGAAATATAGTGAGTTTGGAGTAAACCCTAACAACATTCACTTTTTTTTTATCGCACACACACATGCCCTATGAGTAAACCTACTAATATTTTGTAAGGTTAGTAGTAAGAGTAGAGAGGTGGAGATGTAGATAATAGAGTGCGGCTAGGCTATGAGAAATAAAGTGAGTTTGGGCTATGCGATGTGTAAGTAAAAGCAGAGAGGGTGGAATTGAAAAAGGGAGAAATTACCTTGGGGAAATTTTAGTCATTTTCATTATAGGAGGAGGTGCGAGAGAAAGATGCGCTAAAAAGGGTGACTCGCTGGAGGAAGATGTCGCTGAATGGAGCCTGTCATTGGATTAATATATGCGGGAGGAGCGCTGATTAGGGAGCCTGTCATTGGTGCTTTGTGAGTGTTAGATGCGCGGAGGGTGGAGAAGAAGATGTCGCCGATGGGGAGATCTAGGGCGAGGAATATGGTGGAAGATCGGAAGCGGCGCGATGTGATGTTAATATGGGGGAATACCGTGGAGTAGCAAGCGGTAGAGGTCCGCGTGCCACTGCGGCATGGAGAGAAGGATAGGGAATCGGAGAGGCAGGGGAGTGAGGGCTTGGGATGGGGAGGAGGATGCGGTGTAAGTGAGTGGTTGCAGGTTTATGTTGCCAGTGTTAGTCTCTTAAATCTGACGATCGATATATTATTAAGCCATATCTGACGGCCATTTTTTTGTTGATTTTTTATCTCATGCTATTCGCAGACCACTCATGGTATCTCAATTCTTATTTTGAAGTTTTTTTACTTGTGTTACAAAACTTGCTTTCACTTTCTCTTTTTCAACAAGTGGTAGACATGTTTGGTAAAATACAATGGATCTTCTTACACACATATCATATTTTTTCCATTGTGCTAATCACTCTAAGAACGATCATGACTTCCTTTACTTACAACAAAACTCTTAACCCACTCTTAGTAGTCCTAACTTTCACCTCTTTACCTTATTCTAGCATAGTTTTTGTTTCACTCCACCCACTTTTGCTAATAACAAAAGGGAGAGAAAGAATGATAAATCTTAATGATAAAGGAATAGGTTTCACTAGATTAAGGGGTAGCATACACAAAGGAGGAGCATATATATTTGACTTGTCTTTATTCTAGAAAGACTCTAAATTGAATAGTGTCATATCTCTTTATAAAAACACATACTTTACCTTTGTAATCTAATTTATCTTATTGGATTTGTTATTATCAAAAGGGTGAGATTGTTGGAACACGGTTTTCCGCATCTCTTTGGTTTGAGAATAAAAGATCCTACTTGTATTTGAACAAGTTTGCCATTGTGTTTTTAGTATGCATGAATGTTCAATTATGACACGAAGATGTTGCAATTGGTCTTGTATAGCTAAAATTGCTAAAAGAGAAGAAAGTGGTCTAATGCTAGATGTTAGTGTTCACGCCGACGTTGACCCTGGATCCCACTAATATGAAAATGACATGGAGGGAAGTTGTCATGATTGAAGGAGAATTTTGGGAATGATTTGTGCTTGCGCCAGCATTAGCCCTAATGCCAGCATTAGGGTTGCCTATAATAATAACCTTCCAATCATACACTATCTCCTTCCCAGAATAAGGATACACGCCATCAAGCATTACCATAAAGAGATAACACCTACCATTAGTTGTAACGCTAGCATTAGCTTCCTCTCCTATAAAAGGTTGACTTTCATTCTCTTTAACTTTTGACCTTCTAGAGCCCTAATCCACCACTCTGAAATATCTGTGAGGGTCGTATTTCCAGACCACCAATGTTCTCCCATTCTTATTCAAGAGAAGGAATCAAGGAAGATCGGGTCAATGCAAAGAACACACGCTTCGTCTCCGATGATCTTCAGCGATTCTTCGCCATCTCCTTCAAATTTCTCATAGGGAGTGATGCGCAGACGGCAAGTGCACCAGTCACTCAAGCAATAAATATGGGAGTAAGTCCCAAAGTATCGATCTCTTGAGGAGTGCAAGTAGAGGGTGTGAGTTCCCTATTCATAAAAAGAATTGTAAGTGCAATACGAACCAAATTGGGGTTTTGTGATTGGGTTCCTACGCTACAAACAATAAATAAAATGTGGGTTGCCTTCACCGCATCGCCTGGGTGGATTACCCAAATTGGTGATGGTGTAGGTGGAAGAACAATGAGGGTAGCAATCACATCATCGCCAAGAACGCTCTTAGAAATTCCTAGGATGGCACGAACACAACAGGCTGCAGCACGGGGATGAAAAATAGGCACACCACTAAGGTAAATACCACAAGATTAACCACATAGACATGATTAACATAATGAAGCAATGTTCCGGTTTTTACACATCACCACAACATCCCACAAATTCATTATCCACACTACAATAAAGGAAGGAGGAAAGAGATACAACCGAGCACACAAAGTCTTGCCGGGATTCACGGTTGGAATCAATGGTTGTCAAGCCTCGTGTGAGCTCGGCCCACGACTGGCGTTTGGGGTATGGAAGGGCTGTCACTTCCTTATATTGACCCATCTTCTTCGAAGATTTTAGCCGGTAGCAACCTCACCGGAGAACTTCCCAAATGCGGCGAGAAATGTCTTGAAACAAAGATTGAGAGTTGGCGATGATGGTAGTGTCCGAAGATGAAGTCCTAGCCAATGATTTGTTGAGAATGGTGGCTGGAACTCCTCTCCCAAGATGGAGCTATGTTTTGCGAATTTGGAGCTTTTCCCGCTCCTCCGGACGGGCCACGACTCTGGAATTTGATCTTAGGTCAAAAAACCTGCTCGCTTAAATTGATGCGTTAATTTAAGAAACGCACAACCAAAATGCTTGACCATGCATTTGGATTGTGCGATTTAAAGAGACAAACAGTGCCTGGAACTACAGGAAGGTCGTGCATTTTTGTTCACGCACGAGCTGCATGCTCCTGCGTGCCTAAAATTGCACGGGGTAGGACAGGACGCGTATTTTGACGACATTCAGGTATGTCATGTGATTACCTTCACACACGATTGTATTCAATCGTGCGTTAAGAAAAACTTACAATGAGCATCATCACATAGAGTTTTGAGTAAATCGCACGATCGCCTCGACCGTGCGTTAACAATAATCGCACGGTCGTGCGATTTACCCAGACGGCAATGCTCAGCTTATGGGCCCAATCCACCTGCACATATTCAGAACCCAAGCTCCTACCACACAGGAAACAAAAATAGCATTCATAATAAAAGCAAGAGCAGGCATGGGGAGCCCCCGAAGGCATACCCCCAGCACAGAATGCGCAATTGCACACCCGATGGGCGACAATAGTGCACTAAGTGTACAATTCTAACCATGGCAAATATGAGTGTTTTAAACTAAAAGTGTAGTGCACGAGTGAGAAAATAGGCCCAGATGAGTCCGAAAAACCCTATATAATCTGGACTCAACAGGGAGTTTTCATTTTGAATTTCATATTTTGTAATTCTTTTCAATTTCATCTTTTTGATCGTTTAGTGGAGAATTCTCTGTGGTTGTTGGCGACTATATTCGTGTATGGCTTAGGGGGAATTAACCGCATCTGTTGGCAACTAGGTCAAGGGTATAGATCTATGGGGTGCTCGAGGCCTTTCTGGTGATGGAAAGGATAGAGCGGCTTGAGGCCATATCTGGTGATAGATCGGTTAAAGCCAACCGGTCCTTAGAAGAAGGGTCGATACAGAAAACAAAAATAGATTTTCATATTCACCCCTCCATTTCTGGCGTTTTAAAAAATTCTCTTTTGTAATCAATTTTATCAATAATAATCATGCCTCTATTTGTTCAATAAAGTAGATTTGGTTTTCATTTCTAGTAATTTACATTTGATCTAATCTCTTTCTTATAAAATATCAAAAGTTTTCTTTTAAAATATAAAGTATTCTATTACCCATATTCACCCTGCTCTAAGGGCGACTTAAGATCCAACGCATTGATGGCGACAGTAATGGAAGTAGTGCTTTGGTGGGAAGAACTTGAAGTACACAAGTTTGGTGGTAGATAAATTCCTAATATCTCAATGAGGGAATTCTCAGAGTTGTTCCCCTAGAGATTTATCGCCTCTGCCCATTTCTTAACATTACAAAACCAGTATCTGCTTTTAACTAAAAGCGATCGCTCTATAGACAATTACCTGCACGAGTTCACCAAACATGGTCGCTATGCTTGATTGATTATGGAGGATGAGGAGACAAAGATGAATAAGTTCTATGAAGGGACTCGTGATGATTTGAGGCTGCTGTTGGTAGGACCCACGAACTTTGGCTTTAATACATTGGTCCAGACGTACAGATCTTTCGAGTTGGATATACAAAGATTCCAACCCAAGAAAGAACTCAAGGATAAGAAGTTAGAGTTCAGCGCGCTGACCTCTTATACCAGATTTGTGTCGCAAAAGAACAAGAGGAATTCTAGGTTCGCGGAACTGGATCCCTCAAATATGTTAAGAGTTACGACTGCACGGGGTATTGATAACTTGTTTCACTTATGGAAAGGTGGGGTACAAGTCCTAGGCATGTTGAAGTGGTGCCCCGAAGGTGAAGAACCAAGTAGTAGACTATGATCATAAGGTTGGAGCTTCGAGTTTAGAGAAAGTGAAGACAACAGATTCTTCTGCTTCCCAACATCCTCCAACCCAGCTGCGAGTCTACTCACTTGGCCAGCATGAATCCTTACGAAAAAATGATGTCATCATAGGTATGAATTATAAGTTAGCTTTAATGGATTAACGTTATTTATACTTCATGTGTGACTATATGTTTTATTTGTGTATGCAATTAGTCCTTCCTAATTTTTTAACTATACGGTGAGAGCTCTTTTTGATACAGGAGCATCGCACTCCTTTCTGTCTGAGTACTTTGTGGTGCGAATTAGAGTACCATCTATCCTAGGAAGGGATAGATTAGAGGTAGTGATGTCCAATGGGTCTCGAATGACAACGGATAGGTTAAGCCACATAAAGGTGCAGATAGGGAATCAAGACTTTTACATGGAAGGATCATTAATACTGTTTTCTATTTTTGATGTAATGTTTGACATGGGTTGTCTCTCAAAGCAATGAGCATGCATAGATTGCAATCTGAAGGAAATTACACTGGGAAAGAACACCGGAGATGAGACCATATTTACTGGTATGCTTGGTTCATGCAAGGCGCTATTGTCTGCTCTCGAAGTGGTCAAGGCGGTAAGGAAAGGAGCGGAGTTGTTCAGCACTTTGTTGGAGTCTTCGAAGACCAAGACCAGTCTGAGTGATGTTCCAATTATAGTGGAGTACGCAGACGTGTTTCCAATGGAACTCCATGGGGCTCCTCCTCAATGAGAGATTGATTTTTGTATTGTGTTGGAGGCTGGTGCCAAGCCTATGTCACTCTCCTCGTACTGAATAACTCTAAAGGAATTGGTAGAACTAAAAGTTCAGTTGCAAGAAATACTATAGCAAGGCTATGTACGTCCAATTTCATCCCCTTGGAGTGCACTTGTCCTATTTGTGAAAAAAAAGGACTGAACCTTGTATCTATGCTTCGATTACTCAGAACTCAATAAGCTGATAGAGAAGAACCATTATCCAATTATGAGAATGGATGACTTGTTCGACCAACTGGTAGCATCTATGGTGTACTCTAAACTAGACTTTATTTTCAGTTACTACCAGATGAGAATACGGTAATGTGACATTCCAAAAATGGCGTTCAATACCAATTATGGGAACTACAAGTTCACGGTTATGCTGTTCAGTCTCTCAAATGCACCGTCGATATTTATGGACTTGATGAACAGGACATTCTGAGAGTACTTAGACCGATTTGTTATCATCTTCATTGATGACATTTTGGTGTACTCTCAGTCTAAAGAGGAGCATGCAAATCATCTGCATGTAGTTTTGAGCACCTTGAAGAGGTAGTCAATTATACGCTAAGTTCTCCAAATATGAGTTTTGGCTAACCTTTGTGGCATTCCTTGGTCTTAAGGTTAGTGGAGAGGGCATTGTGGTGGATTCGTTGAAGATTGTGGCAATCAAAGAGTGGCCTGTGTTGAAAAACATGGCACAAGTTTGAAGTTTTTTGACTTGTCGTCTATTATAGGCTCTTTGTGGAGAACTTCTCGAGTATCACACTTCCTCACACTACGTTGACTAGGAAAGATCAGAAGTTTATTTGGTCATGGGAGTGCCCACGAGATTTTGAGGATATAAAAAAGCAGTATGACCACAACGCCCATTCTAGGTTCGCCAGGTGGTATGGAAGGCTACTAGATTTATAGTGATGCCTCAGGGAGTGACTTGGGTTGCGTTCTTATCCAATTTGATAAGGTGATTGCTTATGGATCGTGCTAGTTGAAAGTGAACTACAGTAACTACCCAGTCCATGACTTGGAGTTGGCGACCGCGGTATTCGCTCTTAAACTATGACAACATTAATTATATAGCATGATGATTGACATCTTTATGGACCATAAGAGCCTAAAGTATCTGTTAATTCTAATGGAGTTGAATATGCGGAGGTGCTGGATGGAGTTCCTTGGGGACAACATCCTTGATATTCATTATACTGCCCAGAAGGGAAATGTCGTTGCAGATGCATTGAGTCGTTGGGCTCCCGCACAAGCAAATAGGATATTGAAGCATGATGAGCGTCTAATTCATGATCTGGAGTCCTTGGATATCTCTTTGGTTGATAGGAGAGCGTCTTCTTTAGCATGCTTGAACTGGACAGAGGTTCAATATGACCATCCTGATTGAGTTCAATGAGATTTGGAGCTAGACGAAAGCATGTAGCATTATAACGTGTAGACCGTGGATGGGTATAAAGCTGATTTCTCCTTCGATGATGGTCTTCTATGGAATAATACTAGATTGTGCATCCCAAATGTTGGTAAATTATAGGAGGAATTGAAGTACGAGGCTCACTTTACCAAGTACTCAATCCACCTGGGGAGCACAAAAATGTACATGGACATGAAGAAACTCTTTTGGTAGCCGGGTATGAAGAAAGACTTTGCCCTCTATGTGTCCATGTCTCATACTTGCGCATTGTGGAAGGCTGAATGTCAAACCCCTGGCATGTTTTTAGTCTTTGCCGATTCCAGAATGGAAGTTCAATGATATATCAATGGATTTGGTGCACGAATTGCCGAGATCGCAACATGGAAACGATGTCATATTTATGATTGTAGATTGTTTGACAAAGTTATCACACTTAATTCCAAACCTGTAGGATGATTCCGTCAAAACGTTAGCCAACTTATATGTTGACAATATCATACGATTGTACGAAGTTCCTCGTAGCTTTGTGAGTAATTGTGATGGGCATTTCACGTCGAGCGACTACAACAAGAAATTTAGCATGGGTTTCCACCGACAAACGGATGTGCAGACTGAGAGAACCAACATGATGATGGGGGATATACTTCGGATGTGCTCTTTAGATTTTGGAATGAGATGGGAGGACCATCTCTATATGATTGAGTTTGCTTACAACAACAACCAAGCTAGTATTAAATTGGCACTCTTTGAGGCCATATATGGTAGGAAGTGTCGAACGTCTATGGCTTGGGCAGAAATGGGCAACATGAAGCTGTTGAAATGAAAAGACATGGATTAGGCATATACATAAATTCGGGCAATATGAGATTGATTGCTAGTTGCCTAGGATAGGCAAGCAAAGTACTACAATGCAAATCACTGAAACATCAAGTTCACCATTGGCAACTAGGTTTACTTGTAGATCGCCATTCAAAGGAGTATCGAGGATCCGATGCTTGAAAATGCTATGTCCAAAGTACTTAGGACCGTTTGATATCTTGGAGTGCATTGGGGAAGCTGCCTACCAGCTTGCTCTATCTACAGAGGTTGGGTATTGTACCCACAACAATCTTGATTTGAAGAAGTACCCTTGAACTAAGAGGAATTGAATTTGTATTTGATGATGCATTTTAGTTATGTTGTTGCAAGACTTTAATTGCTAAGTACAAACCAATGTCAGATTACAATGAGTCATAAAACACAGGACTATGCAATGGAATTCTTCACTGTGTAGAACATAGTGTTGATTCATGTGTAATCTCTCTATTGAGGTGTACTTCATTTCCAAGTGCTAGGGGAGAATCAAGTAGAATCTGGTTGCTGGATTCTAGATTGATAAGACTTTCTTTAAGTAAAATTTGTTGAGTACTCACGTGATGACTCGTTTCATTCATCGAGATCTCACATGAGCACTCAATCAATTCGTCGAATCTACTTGAGAGCTTTTTGAAAGTATCAGATCTTGTTTCCAGTTTTGGTCAAGTAATATTCGTTGGGTGATCTGGTGATTCCTATGAATACTCGACAAATTTGTTGAGTACTCTCGAGAGGTCTCGTGATCACTGAACTGAAGATTTATTCTAATTCAAATCTCAGTGAAGTGTAATTCATCAATTAGTTAAGGTTGACTCGTCGAGTACTCTATATATGTCACATGAACAACATGCAAATGGATTTAACATGTTTTCATTTTGAGTTTGTGGGTGACTTTCCTTTAGGGCACTAACCATGTACAGTACATGTGGAGCTCCATCCTGAAGTTTCATTCTAGGCGTTAGGAGAGGAATTCCAATAAATTCTTAAGGGTTAATTTCAGAAAACCCTAGTCATAAACAAATTAAGAAATCGCACAATTCTTCCGGTCGACATTTTTCGTATTCGCAACAGGAAGAACTCGTTGCCGACATCTCGTTTCGCGATTCCTCTAAAAGAAATGTTTCGACTGTATCTCTGTTTTCAGATACTTCAAAGATGCATTCGGATCCAATTGATTCTCAAGATTTAGATCAAGATTTCAAAAGCTCAATTCATTCTTCTCCTTCATCCTTCAAGTACAAGTTTCTCTCTTAAGCAAGGAAGAAGCATCATTTTTCTCAGATTTGATGTTGAATCTCTTTGAGATTTCTAAGAAGAAACCTTTTTACAACTCTTGTTGGAAGTTTTACTTCTGAGTTTTGTTGATCCTAGATTATAGGATCGAGTGTAGGAGAGGTTGTTCTCTGTGTTTTTGTAGGGGATGTTGTCTCCGAGGGTGTATGATTTGAAAAATCGGAGGTGTAAAATTTATTGAAATCTGATTTTTGTGAAGTATCTGAGTCTAGCCCGAAGTGCTACATAGATGAGGCGGGAAAGTGAAGTCCCCATTCTGGGGAACCACTATTAATTTGTGTGTCTGTGCTATGTGTTCTCTCTTATTTTGTGTGCATAATCTTTAAAGTATTTTAATTCCGCTTAATGCCATAGATCTCACCAATTCACCCCCCCCCCCCCCCCTCTGGTGATTTAGGTAGACAACTAGATACTTTCAACAGAGTTAAACAGTTTGCACGTTGTATTTCATATTATTGTGTTTAGAAAGGCAGTGCAAGAGCCTATTCATATTGTAGCGGTCGGCAAAGTGCTAGTTGATGGTGGGCTAACGACAAAAGTTAAGCATGTTCACATCAAAGACACTGAAGTCAGACAGTTGTAGAATAAATCGATCAAAATGGTAAAAGTCCAATGCGACAATTGCGGACGAGAGAATCTTATATGGGAATGGTAGCAAACCATGCTTGAGGAGTTCCCTGAGTTGTTTCATTGAGGTACAAGTTAAATATTTTGGTGTCTTTTTACTGTTCTCTGATTCCTGGTATTTTGGAACAAAATTATTTTAAGGGGGGTGGAGTTATAAACACCCCATTTCCCAATGGGAAGAAATCATTCAAAAATCTATAGCAGATAGCAAACGCCATGCGGAAAGTACTATCGTTGTTGGTAGGATTATCGACTAGACCTCCAGAATGTCATCCTGAAGCTCACCTATCATTGAAATGGCTTGTCGACGATATGAAAAATGTTGCATAGTAGGAATACCACCAGCGGTAGCTATTTCAAAGGGAAGCTCCATTATATCGTCGAGAGGATGTCGACGAGAAGATATCGACTAGACGCTAACGCCAAGTGGTAGCGATACTACCAATGGTAGGTCTTCAAGTCAATATGAAGCATGGTATCAACAAGAGAGCGAGAAGCTACGCTAACTGTTTGGGATAAGATAAAACTCTATCGCAGGCTGTAGCGATACCGACGGGCGTTAGCTAACAAACCCAGATTCACAAAACAACAATCGTGGCAGTCAAATTAATTAGAGCTTTTGATTTAACAGCTGGAAAATGTTCCAAAAACACTTAAGTCATAATTAGAGGAAGTTTATCATCATTTTTATAAGTCTTTTCTCTCTCCAAGCTTGAGAAAGAGGAAAGCTAAGGAAAACGAAGAAGAATCTTTCCACCATTGATGAAGCTCCAAAGCTCTGAATCAGAAGCCAATTTCAGATCCACAGAGAGCAGCCAGGTGTGGTTCTGTACATTCGACTGAAATCTTGGATTTATGGGGCCAAAGTGATCGGCAAGGGTAAGATCCTTCCTCCCGGTCTTAGGACGAGTTTTGGTCCTTTCATCCCTATTTCTATGCTTACATAGAGTTGTCTCTTTCACTAATTAATGAAGTGCAGGCCTCTCTTTAGTTCTTCGGAACTCAAGGTCAATTGTGTCTGTACCCTGAATTTATTGCATGTAGAAATTCATTAGTCGTACAGATTTAGGCTTTTTGTGTGAAGCCTACATGTGGTCGTTAGCCCGGATCGGTGATGCTTGGTTTGTGACATCATTTAGTTTAAGACCTTAATGTGTGTTGTAGAATGACTCTGTGAAATATGTCATTTTAAATAGGTACTTCAGTTTTTGGCGTCTTTTGGAGAGCCTAACAGAAGCCCCATGCTTGGGTGGTGGTTGAAAGCAAACATTCACCATGAATTTTTGAAGTGGAGTTGTCTTGGACCTCCTTCGTTGGTTGTATTTGCAAAGCCTATGTCCTCTTGTAAGGATTAGATGCATATCTTGACTTCGGTGTAGCACTTGTATGTGTTACACCTTTACGTGCCGAGGCAAAGACGTATCAGAGTTGTGTTGATGGTTCACGATGACTGGAGCATAGGCAAAGCTAAACCAAATCCGTTTCCATGCAGGTCGGTGAGAGGTCATAACCTCATGTACATCGTACGATCATGTGAGAGGCCATGCAAGGTGTTCACCTAGATCGACAAAAACCACTTTTTCCACCTAAGGTTACATAACTTTGGATGGTGTTGGAACTCTTGAGAGAGTACATTGGAAGTGTGCCTTGAGTGTATGAAACGTGTGGTCGTAAGTACCCATGTTTGTGTTGTGATGAATAGATGTTATGTTAGCCTCATGTGGTTGCTTAGGCGGTTGTGGGGATTCTCCGGGTGAACCCAACTAACATCACTTACATACCTAGGTTCCCCTTTCTTTCATTCTCAACTTAGAAGATTGATTGTGTTTGAAACCTTATCTTGTGTGGTGTAGATGTACTTTCATATTTATATTACATATTGCATGTGCGGGTTGCTTGCAGGTGAGCGGTGCCCTGCCTCGGAGTCGGCTAGAATGGCCGGGGGGTGGGATTGTTACTGTACAACCCCGATATTCGCCAGACGAGGAGGCACGGTTTAAGAAGGAAACATAACGAAATAATAAGGGATGGGGGCCTTAGGGTCGAAGACCTCGCGAGAGGGATCGGAGAGAAATCTCTCTCGGAAGGCTCGCGGAGAGGCGGGCGAGAAGGGTAGGCTAGATAAAAACCCGTAGGCAATTTAAAGAAGTTCCCAGAGTTCGACGAAATGAATACTGCGTTCAACGAACTCTCCCGAGTTTGTCGAGCCCACCTATGGTCGTCGAGCTCGCCCCTGTTCGGCGAAATCATCAGCAGTCGATGAAATATTCTATGATCATTAAAGTCAAAGGGACGGTCTCGCAAGATCAGTCGCGAGATCCAGACCTCGCCAGATATCTTCAAAGGACTGGGCCAAGCGAGGGCGGGCAAGTCAATACTTCGCAGGCCGCTGGCGGAAGAGACCCTTTGTACGATAAAAAGGTGTCCGACGAAACATGTTCAGTGCGCAACAAAGTGAGTAGGCGATCTCGCAGGAAGGCTCGCGAGCTTAGAGCCTCAGCTTCCAGCGAGCTCAATTCCGCGCTCGACAAATGTCGAGCGGAGCTAGCATTCGTCGGACGGCGGCCGACGAACAAAATATATTCTTTGGCAGCGCTCGGCAAATCACAGCAGGGAAGCAACGGTCGGCGAACCGCCCGCCTCAGCGGTCAGCGAGTGACCTGACGTTCTGTATTTCGTCGAGCTCGTCTATGATCGGCGAAGTGCCCTGCGTTCGACGAAGGATGTATTAAGCTCGACGAAGCCAGGAGGAAGCCTCGCAGAAAGGCTCGCGAGACCGGAACTCGGCAGGTACCACCAGCGAGGTCCTCACAGGGCGATCGCCTAGGAGAGGCACCGCGAGCAGGACTCGCGAGAGGGCCCGCGAGAGCATCTCGCAGGAAGGTTCTCGCAGTTCCTTGCCCATAAGCCGATAGGGTCAAATTACCCTTTTACCCTTGGTGGTCTGCCTTTAGCCTCTCCAAACAGCGGAGTTTGGCTGTTAGCAGACCCATTTGGGGTGCAGATAGTAAAATCAAAAGGCGGAATCCTGCTATTTGCAGACCATATCAGAAAACCTATAAATAGGACCTTAAGGGCACCTTTAGAGAGGACTTCAGCTTCTCTCTCCTTAGGTATTCTTTGGTTAGCATTTTTAGAGCTCTCCAAGGTGCCCGAGTTTCACTTTTGGCTTGGGAGGGGAAGCGCTCAACGATCTTCCGGGTTAGTGGAGGGACCTCCTCGCTGTGACTAAGGTCTTAGTCTTCTTCCTAGTCTTCAGTCTACCTTCTCTGAGGGATCAGTAAGGGCTAGCTGCCCCTCCTTTCGGTGAGGGTCCCGAGCTCCACAAGAGGCCGAGAAATCAGTTTCAACATTTTGGTGCGGTGAGCGTGGAGTGCGGCTGGTCCAAGAAAATTCCAAGGAGGGGATGACAGGAGGCGAGGATCGAGGCAAGGAGTTCGGCGAGGCACCGCAGGTGGTGACCCCGAGGATGTTCGCGGATTTCAGGAGGGAGGTGCTTGACACCTTCGGACTCACGCTCGCGGCGTTACGAAGTGAGTTCGCGACCCCAGCACCTCAAGAGACCCCTCCCCCAGCAGCGGTCGGCGAGAATGCCCCGGGTGGAAGAGCCGGAAAGGAAATCGCCGGAAGTTCAGTTCAAGACTTGGAGGGGCGAGTGCTGTTCGCCAGCCCGGCGAGCACTATGCCGATGAGCTCTGTGCCATCGAGCTTTGTGCCGGCGAGCGCGGCGCAGGGGAGCGCGCGCTCGGAGGATGTAGCGACTGTGGGAGTGGTCCAGGCGAACACCGTTCACGCGAGCGCAGTCCCCGCGAGCCCGAGTTTGGCGAGAGAGCTCGGGGGGCGTGTGGAGCGGGAACGGGCGGCAGAAGGGGGAAGTCCCTTCTGCGAGTTGGTACTTTCTGCACCTGTCCCGGAAGGGTTCGGAGAGTGGGACAGGGTGTACTACAACGGCAGGGACGATCATGTCCAACATCTCTAGTCTATTGAGGACTCAGTCTTTATAGGCCGATGTCGGATGCCTTCAAGTGTCGGCTCTTCGTCGTCACCCTTAAGGCGAAGGCAAGGGATTTGTTCCACCAACTCCCTGCAGGGTCGATCTACTCCTTCGAATATTTGCGCCGAAGTTTCCTGTTGCGATTCTCGACTTCGAAGAGAAGGAAGAAGGACGCCGAGTCTCTCTTCAAAGTGAAGCAGGAGCCGAAGGAGTCGTTGGCTTGCTACACAGACCGGTTTCAGGAGGAGGTGCTGGTCACTCAGGAGATGCCTGGGTTCGCACTCCAGCTCGCTTTCACCGTTAGATTAAGGGAGAGTTTTTTCAAAATGGCTTTGAAGAGGAAAGCCCCGTATCCTACGAAGAGTTGATGGAGATGGTGTCGGAAGAAATTGAGAGTGAGGAGGCCAACCCGGAGCTTTCCAAGAGGCTAGCAAAGCTCAGTGAGCCATAGGTTAGGCAGCAGGAAGTAAGGAGAAGGGAAGAGTCTAGGGCCCCGGAGGGGGACTGGAGGCAACGTGCCGAAGGAATGCAAGGTTAGGGAAGAGGTTACGTCCCGGAAAGGGGCCGGGTAACTTCTATTGAGGTCAAGGAAGACCCCATCAGCTGGGATGGAGGCAGGGTCCGAGGCCATTGCCTCCCCCACCTCAGCAAGCCATGGCGATCAGGCGGGGAAGAGGAGGAAGGGGAAGAAGAGAAGAGGCTAGAGAAGAAGCATGGGCAGGGAGAAGGAGGAGGAATAGGATGGCAGAAGGCGAAGCAGGGGAGGTGACGTTGCCGTATTGTGACTTCCACGATGAGGAAGGTCATGCGACAGCCACCTGCCCAGAGTTCCTGGAAACAAAAAGGGGTCGAGTGTCACAACCCGCATTTTCCCAACATTTAAAATGCTATCAGAGTAGGGAAAGCTAAGCATTGTGATGCCACGTCACGTAGGGGACGCCTACTGACGTTAAGGCAATTCATCCTTCTTCGCAGTCAAGCAAATATTATTATTAACTCAAGAGATTTAAATATAATTTATGCAAAAAGATTAACAAGCCGCGTCCCTCGGCTAGGTGGTTCAACTAGTCCACGCTCTTAAAAATATAGTTTTACGCGGCGGAAAAATACTTGATTTAATTACTTAGTGGCCTAAGTGAACATGAAGACCTAGTGAGGTGCACCATGCAAGATCGAATGTGTGGATTTACTATATATAAAAATAGATTTATCACGCGCGGAAAGTTGTGAGATTAGCATTTCAAAACATGATATGCAATGCAACAATTACCTTAACATGTCTAACAAGGGGCCATAAAGCCAACCAATGTCTAACCATTCTAGAACAAGTGCTCAAAAGTGAACCACAAGTAACAGCAGCAGTGAAACAAAAATCTAACTAAACGGCACCACGGGCGTCAACACCTGACACGAACCCATGGGCCGACAAGTCCACAGAATACTCTACCTCAAGAGAGTCAGGAGACAGCAACTAAAGCAGCTCTGCACTAACACCTGCTACTGTCCAGAACCTGAGGCATTCAAAGAAAGAACACCTCAGAAGCAAGTTACAAGTGGTGCAGAAAATAAGAAAGTGAGCAAACCTCCGCGAGACCGGAGGGAAAACAGAAGCTGCAAGGGTCAGTCATGACAAAGCTAGCAGCAAGTAATGGACAGGAAAAGGAACAGCAGAAGTATCTAATCATCAGCAAAGAGAAACAGTAGAACAACAACAAAATCAGCAGAATATGCTCACCAAACAAAGGTGAGAATACAGGCGGTGACAAAACTCGCCATAAGCAAAAGAAAAGCTATCCGTTTTCAAATTATTCATCATGTTACTCTTGTTCAGAATTATAGAGACTGATCAGCTCATCTAAAAGAAGAGCACCGCACCGGGGGCAAAAACCACACCGCGTACGGACTCCCAATCGAAATACTTAAGAGGACACCGCACCGGGGGCAAAAACCACACCGCGTACAGCCTCCTAATCAAAAGCTTAAGAGAGCACCGCACCGGGGGCAAAAACCACACCGCGTACGACCTCCAACAGAATTTATTAATTTTAAGAGCATCGCACCGGTGGAACCGCCAACATCGTGTACGACCTCCAACAGAATTCATATTTTCATGCAATTTCAAAGGAATAGGGACGAGGCCCGTCAGAACATTAGGCAACATGTTTGGTTAACGAGCTGAGAAAATTTATATTGAGTAAAAATGAGCAAATGTGAGGCAGATGATAAAATTTAGCATAAAACCAATTACTGGAAGAAAATGCGAGAAATAAAAATGAAGGGATTTTAGCAAAGAGAAGGAACAAGATCACCACTTGCCTTGAAATCACCGGAATCATTCTCCGAACAACTCCTCGTCGTAGATCGGCCCCAAAGGGGGCACGCCGAGGTGAGATCTACAGAAAAATGACCAAAACAAAGGTTAGGGCCGAAAACCCTAACAAAAGAGTTTCACGAAACGGAAGGAAATTACCACGAGGACGAAGCTCTCGTCGAGAGCTTTCCGAATCTATGCTCGGCTCGCGATTCCGACCACCGGAGCTCCGTCGGCGGCGTCCGGAAGATTCGAGAAATCGCCGTCCCCGTCGCTCGATTCTACTCTCTGGTTCGGACAGAATGAGGAAGAAGGCAACATCACAAACTTTAATAATAATAATAATATTATTATTATTATTATTATTAAATGAAGAAAGGGGGGTCTACGCATGCATGCAGAAAGGAGGAGAGAAGTCGACGCAGGAAGGGAGGAGGTGAAGTCGACGCAAGGGTGGAGAAATCGACGCAAGGCTGGAAGAGTGAAGTAATCGACGCATGTTGCAGGTGAAGTAATCGACGCAAGAGGGGGAGAGGAATCAACGCATGCTTCATGGAGTCGACGCAAGAGGGGGAGAGGAATCAACGCATGCTTCATGGAGTCAACGCAAGAGGGAGAGAGGAATCAACGCATGCATTTTTCAGGAATGCCTAAGTATATAAGTTTTGATATTTTTTTTATAATAATAATAATAATATTATTATTATTATTATTATTTTATCACTAAAAATAACGAACGCCGAATCCAACGAAAATTCCTCCTTTGGGGAACGGCGGCGCTACGAATTCAACGGCGAAGTTGGAATCAATATCCGACGTGCCGTTTTCGAGATATGAATGGCGGAAGTTACGGCGAGCTTTAAATATATACAAAACTTCTAAAATGCGCCGAGGCTCCAAAATGGCTCGGACCGCGACGAAACTTGATAGACAAGTCTAAAATTAAATAATCTAATTTCCTAACGTAAAATTTTCCAATTCCGGGTCATCGCAAATTTTGGTCGACTTGACCCAAACGGACGCGAAAACGCGCAAACGGCAATGCGCCGCTAACTCGACGTTAGAAGTAATGCCCCGATGTCATTAACACGTCATCACTGAATTAAACAAATACCGGAAAAATCGGGGGCGTTACAGCCACTCCCCCTAAAAGAAAGTTCGTCCCGAAACTTGACATACGGCCAGAAAACAACACTTGGACAAACAATGGTGCAAGAGACAATATATGGTCAAATAAGTAGTGCAGGAAAGGAAATCTAGGATAGATAATCAAATGGTGCAGGACAAGGAATGGAGATTTTTACCTGAGCCATTAAAAGAAGAGGTGCGGATGAGATTCCCGCATAGCCGATTCCAGCTCTCATGTTGCGCTCTCGACGTCATGATTTCGCCAAAGAACTTTCACCATGGGAATAGATTTTCTCCGCAACACCCGCTCTTGGGTCTCCAAAATGCGAATAGGCTCCTAAACATAAGACAAATTGGGCTGAATCTGAGGCACCGAATCGAGGACTTGACGATTGCTGCGGACACACTTCCTTAACTGACTCACATGGAACACATCATGGACGCCAGGGAAGGTTGCAGGTAACTCCAATCTATAAGCAAACACTTCGATGCGCTCAACGACTTGAAATGGCCCAACATATCTGGGATCCAACTTGTGGTTCTTCCCAAATCTTTTAACGCCTGGCATCGGAGAGACCTTCAGAAAAACACTGTCCCCAACCGCAAACTCCAGATCTGCCCTTCTTTGATTGGCATACTTTTCGTACTGCTCCTGAGCAACGCGGAGCTTCTCCCGAATATTAGTCACCGCCTCCTCCATTTCCACTAAAGCTTCCGGACCTAGCAACGGTCTCTCACCGACTTCGGCCCAAAACAAGGGAGTCCTGCAGCGCCTCCCATACAACGCTTCAAAAGGGGCCATCTGCAGACTTTCTTGGAAGCTATTATTATATGCAAACTCCATGAGTCTGAGGCGCTCGTCCCAAGCTCCACCATGCTCCAAAAGGTAACACCTGATCATGTCTTCCACAATCTGATTATCTCGCTCCGTTTGCCCATTAGTCTGCGGAAGGTATGCGGTCGAAAACCTGAGGTCGGTGCCCAAAGCTCCCTGTAAGCTCTGCCAGAATTGCGACGTAAACCTGGAGTCTCGATCTGACACGATACTCACTGGCACTCCATGCAAACGAATGACCTCATCCAAATATAACTCTGCTATCTTTTTCATAGAATAGCCGACTTTGAAGGGGACGAAATGCGCACACTTCATCAATCGATCAACTATAACCCAGACTGAATCATGTCCACGAGGGGACCTCGGCAAACCCGTAATAAGGTCCATCGATATACTTTCCCATTTCCACATGGGGATCTCCAAAGGGGTCAGTTTTCCTCCAGGCCTGCCATGATCGGCCTTCACCCGCTTGCATGTGAAGCATTCCGATAAAAATTTGGCAATGTCGTTCTTCATGCCCGACCACCACACGATTTGCTTCAGATCTCTATACATCTTGGTGGAACCCGGGTGGTAGGACACACTAGATTCGTGAGCCTCCCTGCAAATCATAACTCGAATATCTTCCACCGCCGGAATACAGAATCTACTTCTATACAAGAGGGTACTAAGCTCATCAATGGAGAAATCAGATAATTCTCCTTTCTCGGTCCTTTCTCTGAGATGTTGAAGATCTGGGTCTTCTTTCTGACGTAACCTTGTGAGAGTGATCCACGAAGGCTCTTCTGTCTCCAAGCGAGAGCGCTCGCCACGGCTCACCGCCAAAATATCCATCAAAAGAAACTCCTCAACTAAGGCTTGAACAGATAAGTTGAAGATCTGAGCCGTCTTCCTACTGAACGCATCGGCCACCACATTGGCCTTACCGGGATGATAAAGGATATCCACTTCATAATCAGCAACATATTCCAACCACCGGCGTTGGCGCAAATTCAGCTCCTTTTGTGTGAATACATACTTCAATCTTTTATGATCAGTATAGATCTTGCACACAGCGCCATACAGTAAGTGTCTCCACAGCTTCAGGGCATAGATCACCACTGCAAATTCCAAATCATGGGTGGGGTAATTCTTCTCATGAACCTTCAATTGCCTAGATCCATAGGCGATCACCTTCCCTCTTGCATCAGAACGCATCCAAGTCCGATGTGGGAATCATCAACAAACACCGCAAACTCCACTCCCTCAAAAGGCAGAATGAGGATTGGGGCAGAGCACAACCTTCTCTTCAGCTCTTGGAAAGCCTCCTTACACTTATCACTCCAAATGAAGGCGGCATTCTTCTGCGTAAGCCGGGTCATCGGAGCGGACAATGTGGAGAAACCCTCCACAAATCTCCTATAATATCCGGCCAAACCCAAGAAACTCCTGATCTCCTTTGGAGTAGAAGGTCTCTTCCAATCCATCACCGCTGAAATCTTGGCGGGATCAACGGAGATTCCATCCTTGCTCACCACATGTCCTAAAAAGGACACCTGAGGCAGCCAAAACTCGCACTTGCTCAGCTTAGCATTCAACTTATGCTCTCGCAAGACAGATAGAACCTGACGCAAATGATAGGCATGCTCCTCATTACTACGAGAATAGATGAGAACGTCGTCGACGAAGACGACCACAAAACGGTCAAGAAAGTCCTTAAATACCCGGTTCATCAGATCCATGAATGCAGAAGGCGCGTTGGTCAAACCAAAGGACAACACGAGGAACTCGAAATGCCCGTACCGGGATCTAAAAGCCGTCAGAGGAATGTCTGACTCACGAACCCTCAACTGGTGGTAGCCTGAACGAAGATCAATCTTCGAGAATTTGGTGCACCCACGCAGCTGGTCGAACAAATCATCAATCCGCGGCAACGGATATCTATTCTTGATCGTCAACTTATTCAACTCTCGATAATCGATACACAGCCTCATGGAACCGTCCTTCTTCTTCACGAAGAGAACAGGAGAAGCCCATGGAGAAGTACTCGGTCTGATGAAACCACACTCCAAAAGTTCATCCAACTGAACACGTAATTCTTCTAACTCACGAGGCTCCATGCGGTACGGTGCCTTGGCAATGGGCCGGGTGCCTGGTTCGAGGTCTATGGAAAACTCCACCTCTCTTTCGGGAGGAAGAGCGAAAATCTTGTCCGGAAAAACATCGGGAAACTCTCGCACCACCGGGATACCCTCCACGGTTGGTTCCACACGAGAAGCATCCACAGCACAGATAGAAACCAGAAAACCCAAACAACCAGAGGCTAAAGCTCGGCGGGCATGTGCCGCAGAAATAATTGGAGAACTCTCCCGAGGTAAACCATAAACGCTCAAAGGACGTCCGTCACCCAACTTGAAATCTAGCCGCTTCTCCTTGCACTTGATCACGACATCATACTTGGACAACCAGTCCATCCTGAGAATCACGTCGAAATCTGCCAAATATAGCATCTTCAAATCTGCCAGAACCTGGACACCACCCAAAGAAATGGGGCACTCCCGGATACCCCGATCTGACGTAACCTGATCTCCAGACGGAAACTTAACGGACAAGGCACCATCCAACTGATCAACAGACCATCGGTACCTATCAACAAAACTTCTAGCAACAAAAGAGTGAGACGCTCCCGAATCAAACAGGACACGCGCCCACTTATTCTTCACCTTGAATTCACCTAAATAAGCGTGCGTCACTAGACAACTAGTAAGCTAACTAAATTCAGAAAAAAAAGAACAAGTTAGGAGGAAAGAAACTAACCGGATATCACGTGCGTTGAGGTTTGAGCTTCCTCTTTAGTCAGCACATTAAGCTTGCCTTTAGACTTGCCCACAAACTGCGGGGGCGGCGGCAAGGTCTGCAGAGGAACTGCTGAAGTCACAGTCTGAGAGTTCGGGCAGTCGGCCCTACGATGTCCTTTTTGTCCACATAGGAAACAACAACTAGCCTTATTGTAACACCGAGCCGCCTCGTGCCGGGGCTTAGAACAGAATGAGCACACTGGGACTGCCTTGGGTGCGTCTTGAATTGCACTAACCTTTAACGGCTCCAACGCCTCGAGCCTCTTGAAATACCTTTCGAATGGGTGGCCCCGCTTGCCACAGAAGCTACAGTGCCCCACACCCCTCTTCTTCGAGTCCGAGTGAGACGCCTTAGAACTCTCCCGATCATCAGATTTCCTCTTATCACTCCTTATCTGCTGCCCATGAATCTTCATCTTCTCAATAGATTCGGCCTTCAATGCGGCCTCCACCGCTTCAGCATAAGCCTTTGACCCATAGGCGCTAGCCCACTGCTAGACGTCGCCAGTGAGACCACCCAAAAACCGCTTCACTCTACCTTCCTCCGAGGCCACCAACTCGGGTGCGAATCTGCTCAACTTGCTGAACTCGATCTCGTACTCACTGACGGTGAGCTACCTCTGCTTCAGATGCAGAAAGTTGTTCGTCAATCGATCGCGCTCAACCGAAGGGAGGAACTTCTTAAGCAACAACCCCTTAAACGTCTCCCAAGAGCACCCCTCGGCGAGACCTTCCTTCTCCCTAATCCACCAACCTTTCGCCAAACCCTTCAACTGAAAAGCATCCACCATCACCTTCGAAGCCTCCGAGACACCTGAATAGGAGAACATCTCCTCCATGCTGATCACCCAATCATCCAGGGACATGAAGTCCGCCCTACCATCATAGGTAGGAGGTCCCAACCGCTGAAAGCGTGAAATGAAGTTCATCTCCGGTGGCAATGCCACTGGAGGCACTAGCGGAGCAGGAGCGGCTGGACTCACCACCGGTTCTTGCACAACAGGCTGCTGCACCGAGGCAGCAGACACCAAAGACTGAATCTGAGCCTGCATCGCGATCAACTGTCTCGTCAAAGCCTCATTGCTCTGCCGCAGGCTTTCGACCATGGACTCACTCTGACCACCAGAAGACTCTCCCTCAGGCAGGGGAGTCGATACTCCTACGAGACATGTCTACAAGAAGGATGGACATTCAATCAGAAACAGGCTTACAAAGCTTAAGCCGATAGACTCGAAAAAAATCCACGGATCGATTCGGAACAGGAAAGAAAACAACCTGCTATTGCTGTTACCTTGTTCTGGAATTTCATGAAATTATGTCATGATTAACTTAGGATGATGCACCATCATCCTATTGACTCTTGTGCTATGACATGAGTGCATGAACATTTAAATTTCTTTTCAAATCATGTGTGTACATATGTCATCTGGTATGTCTTTAACTTGGCACGCGTGCTTATGCGATGATATGAATGTATGCAGTGCTATGCATTCTAGAAAGAGGCCTTAATGCATGTTATGAGCGGCGTACACATGTAATGTTATGCATCCCATACTACATAACATTATATGTAACGAAAAAGAAAATGTGCTAATGGGCATCCATGTAATGGTGGTTATGCATCCCATACTACATAACCGTCACATGTTGCCTCCTATGGTGGATCCATATACAAACACATATTATGCATCCCATACTACATAATGTGCCCCGTATACTTCTTATCATGCTATGAGTGTTGTGCCCATGCTTCAGTTAAGACATATTGATGACATATCGGTGTGTGTATACAATGAAATGGTCTTATGAGGTTCTGCTTAGGATAGCGGTTGTTTGGCACACACGCCAACCCACCCAACTACCTTTTTCACAGAACCTCCCTCTGATACCAACTGTCACAACCCGCATTTTCCCAACATTTAAAATGCTATCAGAGTAGGGAAAGCTACGCATTGTGATGCCACGTCACGTAGGGGACGCCTACTGACGTTAAGGCAATTCATCCTTCTTCGCAGTCAAGCAAATATTATTATTAACTCAAGAGATTTAAATATAATTTATGCAAAAAGATTAACAAGCCGCGTCCCTCGGCTAGGTGAATCAACTAGTCCACGCTTTTAAAAATATAGTTTTACGCGGCGGAAAAATACTTGATTTAATTACTTAGTGGCCTAAGTGAACATGAAGACCTAGTGAGGTGCACCATGCAAGATCGAATGTGTGGATTTACTATATATAAAAATAGATTTATCACGCGCGGAAAGTTGTGAGATTAGCATTTCAAAACATGATATGCAATGCAACAATTACCTTAACATGTCTAACAAGGGGCCATAAAGCCAACCAATGTCTAACCATTCCAGAACAAGTGCTCAAAAGTGAACCACAAGTAACAGCAGCAGTGAAACAAAAATCTAACTAAACGGCACCACGGGCGTCAACACCTGACACGAACCCATGGGCCCACAAGTCCACAGAATACTCTACCTCAAGAGAGTCAGGAGACAGCAACTAAAGCAGCTCTGCACTAACACCTGCTACTGTCCAGAACCTGAGGCATTCAAAGAAAGAACACCTCAGAAGCAAGTTACAAGTGGTGCAGAAAATAAGAAAGTGAGCAAACCTCTGTGAGACCGGAGGGAAAACAGAAGCTGCAAGGGTCAGTCATGACAAAGCTAGCAGCAAGTAATCGACAGGAAAAGGAACAGCAGAAGTATCTAAT
This sequence comes from Dactylorhiza incarnata, assembly GCA_033032865.1. Taxonomy (NCBI): domain Eukaryota; kingdom Viridiplantae; phylum Streptophyta; class Magnoliopsida; order Asparagales; family Orchidaceae; genus Dactylorhiza; species Dactylorhiza incarnata. Next base: position 439,975 of record JAWHQI010000330.1, on the reverse strand, counting down.
CATCAGCAAAGAGAAACAGCAGAACAACAACAAAATCAGCAAAATATGCTCACCAAACAAAGGTGAGAACACAGGCGGTGACAAAATTCGCCATAAGCAAAAGAAAAGCTATCCGTTTTAAAATTATTCATCATGTTACTCTTGTTCAGAATTATAGAGACTGATCAGCTCATCTAAAAGAAGAGCACCGCACCGCGTACGGACTCCCAATCGAAATACTTAAGAGGACACCGCACCGGGGGAAAAAACCACACCGCGTACAGCCTCCTAATCAAAAGATTAAGAGAGCACCGCACCAGGGGCAAAAACCACACCGCGTACGACCTCCAACAGAATTTATCAATTTTAAGAGCATCGCACCGGTGGCCCCGCCAACATCGTGTACGACCTCCAACAGAATTCATATTTTCATGCAATTTCAAAGGAATAGGGACGAGGCCCGTCAGAACATTAGGCAACATTTTTGGTTAACGAGCTGAAAAAATTTATATTGAGTAAAAATGAGCAAAAGTGAGGCAGATGATAAAATTTAGTATAAAACCAATTACTGGAAGCAAAGGCGAGAAACAAAAATGAAGGGATTTTAGCAAAGAGAAGGAACAAGAACACCACTTGCCTTCAAATCACCGGAATCGTTCTCCGAACAACTCCTCGTCGTAGATCGGCCCAAAAGGGGGCACGACGAGGCGAGATCTACAGAAAAATGACCAAAACGAAGGTTAGGGCCGAAAACCCTAACGAAAAAGTTTCACGAAACGGAAGGAAATTACCACGAGGACGAAGCTCTCGTCGAGAGCTTTCCGAATCTATGCTCGGCTCGCGATTCCGACCACCGGAGCTCCGTCGGCGGCGTCCGGAAGATTCGAGAAATCGCCGTCCCCGTCGCTCGATTCTACTCTCTGGTTCGGACAGAATGAGGAAGAAGGCAACATCACAAACTTTAATAATAATATCATTATTATTATTATTATTATTATTAAATGAAGAAAGGGGGTCGAGGCATGCATGCAGAAAGGAGGAGAGAAGTCGACGCAGGAAGGGAGGAGGTGAAGTCGACGCAAGGGTGGAGAAATCGACGCAAGGCTGGAAGAGTGAAGTAATCGACGCATGCTGCAGGTGAAGTAATCGACGCAAGAGGGGGAGAGGAATCAACGCATGCTTCATGGAGTCGACGCAAGAGGGGGAGAGGAATCAACGCTTGCTTCATGGAGTCGACGCAAGAGGGAGAGAGGAATCAACACATGCATTTTTCATGAATGCCTAAGTATATAAGTTTTGATATTTTTTTATAATAATAATAATAATATTATTATTATTATTATTATTATTATTATTATTTTATCACTAAAAATAACGAACTCCGAATCCAACGAAAATTACGCCTTAGGGGAACGGCGGCGCTACGAATCCAACAGTGAAGTTGGAATCAAAATCCGACGTGCCGTTTTCGAGATATGAATGGCGGAAGTTACGGCGAGCTTTAAATATATACAAAACTTCTAAAATGCGTCGAGGCTCCAAAATGGCTCGGACCGCGACGAAACTTGATAGACAAGTCTAAAATTAAATAATCTAATTTCCTAACGTAAAATTTTCCAATTCCGGGCCGTCGCAAATTTTGGTCGACTTGACCCAAATGGACGCGAAAATGCGCAAACGGCAACGCGCCGCTAACTCGACGTTAGAAGTAACGCCCCGACGTCATTAACACGTCATCACTGAATTAAACAAATACCGGAAAAATCAGGGGCGTTACATCGAGTGCCCGCGCCGAGGCAACAACAACAAGTGAGAATTGAGGAGGTCGAGCCTCGAGGAGAGGAGGAAGAAAGGTGTGAAGACAGAGTTGATGTGGGGAGTAGAGGAGGGATCAGGGTGATCCATGGGGGGGGGGGGGGGGGTAGGGGTGGAGGCAACCCGCAAGGCTAGCCTCCATACCATCTATCGGTGGAGCGTGGCCTCAACATCCACTGCTCCACCCCCAGCGGAGAGAATTACTTTCTCCCGGAAGGACATGCCAAGCTACGAAAACCCGTTCTGCGATGCGCTGGTCATCCAGACCGCCATCGAGAACTTCACCGTCTCTTGGATTCTAGTCGATAATGGGAGCTCGGTCAACATCGTCTTCAAGAAGGCATTTGATGAGATGAAGGTGGAGGCCAAGAGGGTGTTGGCCTCGGATGGTCCCCTATTTGGCTTTTCGAGAGAAAGGAAGGAGGTAGAGGGTGGAGTGGGGCTCCATGTGACCCTCGGAGGGCAGTCTTGGAACTGCTGCTTCGTGATAGTGGACGCCCCAAGCAGCTACAGTGCCATCTTAGGACGTCCTCTCATCAGCGCGTTTAGATGCATCCCTTCCACCTTCCACCAGTGTCTCGAGTTCAACACGGGTGGAGTCCAGGTTTGGATCCGGGGAGACCCCAAGATGGCGAGACAGTGCTATGTGACGGCTGTCAAGACCGTCACCTGGATGGGAGAAGCGGAGGAGTTTGATAAAGTGATGGAGGAGGCGGTAGAAGCCGGAGGAGAGAATGGAGTCGAGGAGAGGATGGAGGAAGAGGAAGTTCATGCCCAGGAAGGGGTTGCTGAGAGGCCCGGGGCGGAGAGAGGAGAAGAAGAGGGGAAAGGAGAGGGTGCCCGGGAAGGAGGGCGGAAGAGTTGATGATGGTAGGAGAGGCAGAGGCGGAGGAAGGAGCCCAAGTGCTAGCTTGCGGTGGAGAGAAGGAAAATGCTTGGGGAGAGCAATCTAGGCTAGAGATTGTGGATGAGGTCGTGGAGCTTGAAGTCACCACTCGGCTTGGGGTGGTGGAAAAGGTCCGAGTCAGCGGAGAGCTCAGTTCGAAGGAGCAGGCCGAGATCCTGGGCTGCGTGCAAAAGAATGTGGATGTCTTCGCTTGGAGCGCCGTGGAGATGCCCGTGATCGATGCGGATGTGGCTTGCCACCGCCTCAACCTCGACCCCGGCACCTGCCCCATCCGTCAAAAGAGGAGGACAGTAGCGGACAAGATGGAAGAACGCATCCAATAGGAGGTGGGTAAACTCCTGCAGGCAGGTTTTGTATCGGAGATCCAGTATCCAGACTGGGTCTCCAACGTGGTCATGGTGAAGAAGGGAGGAGGTAAGTGGAGAATGTGTATCGATTTTTCACTACTTAATAAATCCTGCCTGAATGATTGCTACCCCCTGCCTAGAATCGACGCGCTGGTTGACTCAGCCATCGGTTTCCCTGTAATGTCTTTCTTAGATGCTTTTTCAGGTTAATACCAAATTCGCATGCACGCCCCCGGACATCAAAGATGTCTCCTTCATCACAGGGGATGGATGTTACTGTTATAATATGATGCCCTTCGGGCTCAAGAACGGAGGTGCCACGTACCAAAGGATGATGGATAGGGTCTTTCGCGAACAAAAAGGAAGAAATTTAGAGGTCTATGTTGATGATCTCATGGTGAAAAGTCGGGACCTTGGGTCCGACCTCCGAGACCTCGAGGAGACGTTCGGAACTCTACGAAAGTACAAGATGAAACTCAACCCCCTGAAGTGTATCTTTGGGGCTAGCTGAGGGAAACTTCTAGGTCACTTGCTCACCCCAGCGGGGGTGGAGCCTAACCCGGACAAGGTCAAGGCAATAATGGAGTTGGGGTCGCCAAGAAACCCGAAGGAGGTTTAGAGCCTCACGGGGAAGCTGGCCGGACTCAGCAGGTTCCTCTCCAAGGCGGGAGAGAAGTGTGCGCCCTTCTTTAAGGCGCTAAGGGGCAACAAAAAATTTGAATGGACTTCGAAATTCGAGGGAGCCTTCCAAGCCTTGAAAGAGCAACTGACCCAACCCCCCTACTTCAAGGGCTGAGATCGGGAGAAGACCTATCCCTATACCTGGGAGTAGGGTCTGAGGCAGTGAGTGCAGTGCTGATCTGGGAGGAGGGGAGAAAACAATTCCCTATCTACTATGTCAGCCGAGGGCTGAAGAAGGCGGAGCTCCGATACCCAATCTTGGAAAAGTTGGCTTTCACATTGGTGGTGGCGGCTCGGAGGCTCCGACCCTACTTTCAGGAACACTACATCAGAGTAGTGACAGATCACCCACTTCACAAAATCATGGAAGGGGTGGAACACTCGGGTAGATTGGCGAAGTGGTTCGTGGAGCTGAGCGAGTTCAATATTACGTTCGCGCCCAGGACATCAATCAAGGCCCAATCGGTGGCGGACTTCATGGACGACTACACGACCGAGGTGGGGGAACATGAACCGTCTCCCCCAGTGGCATAGAGGATGTTGGTGGATGGTGCCTCAGGAAAGCTCTCCTATGGGGGGGGGGGGGAATCATCCTAGTGAGTCCCCAAGGGACAAAGATCGACCAAGCCTTGAACATCCATTTTCCAATTACCAACAACCAAGCGGAGTATGAGGCGGTGATACCGTGCCTGCGGTTAGCTCGAGAACTGGGAGTGCAAGATGTGGAGGTCTCGACGGACTCCATGGTGGTAGCATGCCAAGTCAAGGGAGAGTTTGAGGCGAAGGACCCGACCCTCCTATGGTACTTGGAGAAGGTCAAGGGGGTCATCAGGTAATTCCACACTTTCTCCATCAATCACATGCCAAGGGAAGATAGCACCCCCACGGACCTCCTAGCCAGGTTCGGTCCCCGAGCAGGAGGGATGGTTTCAGAACTCTTCTGACCCTCCATCGAGGAAGGAGAACTAATGGAGGTGGATCAGCGGATCTCGTGGATGGATCCCTTCATCTCCCTCCTATAATCAGGGAAGTTCACTGAAGGAGACATAGATAGGCGACGCTTCAGGTATAAGTCAGCTTATTACTCTTTGCATGTAGGAGGGATGTACAGGAAGACTCTCTCGGGACTCCTGGCCCGTTGTGTTTCAGAGGAGGAGGTTCCGAGAGTCCTAGAAGAAATTCACTCCGGGGAGTGTGGGAGTCACTCCGGGAGCCGAACTCTGGAAGGGAGGGTGTTGAGACAAGGCTACTTCTGGCCCACCCTCAGCAAGGATGCAGCAGAGTTCACAAGGAGGTGTTCAAAGTGCCAGCTCTATGCTCCACTCCAACTCCTCCCAGCTTAGAGGCTCCGAACCATCAATGCTCCCTGGCCCTTCGCCATATGAGGGTTCGACCTAGTTGGCCCTTTCCCTCAAGCTAGCGGCCAAAGAAGGTTCTTACTGGTCATGATCGATTATTTATCCAAATGGGTAGAAGTGAAGGCGCTCTCCAAGGTAACATCTCAAGTTGTGAGGAATTTTGTATGGGGAGAAATAATTTGCAGACACGGCCTCCCCCTGGCTATAGTGACAGACAATGGGCCGCAATTTGCTAGCGAAGAATTTGTTAGCTTCTGCACCCAGCTTGGCATCGACCTCAGGTTCGCATCGGTTCACCACCCAAGAAGCAACGACCAGGTGGAAGCGGAAAACAAAGTAATCGTCAACTTACTGAAAAAGAAGGTGGAGAACCTCCGAGGAAACTGGGTAGAGCAACTACCATCCGTTCTCTGGGCCCTGAGGATTACACATAACACCACCACCGGGGAAACCCCATTCAAACTTTCCCACGGGTCTGAAGCAGTCCTTCCCATAGAGTTCGACGTAAAGACCCCCAGGGTGATCGCCGCAGGTGAAGGAGATGAAGAGTGGCTAGTGGCTAATGATGCAGAGCAAAGGCTATCCTTAGACCAGGTGGAGGAACTCTGGGACCTAGCCACCGTCAGGTAGGAGGAAGTCAAGCTGCGAATGGCCCAATACTTTGACAAAAACATCCGAATAAAGCACTTCCAGAAGGGAGACCTGGTCTTGAAGAAGGTCGACGCGGCCGGAAGAGGGACCGCGGTAGGTAAGCTCGACCCCAATTGGGAGGGCCCATACATTGTAAGCGAGGTGCTCAAGTAAGGGGGGTATCACCTCCAAGATGTGGAAGGGGTACCCCTCGGCCGAGCCCGAAGTGGAGACGATTTGAAACGATTCTACCCTTAAAAGTTTTATAGCAATACTAGTTGTAGATTTTACTTCTTCACTTGATAGTTATAAACGTTATGCGAGGACATGCAAGGTGCAAGTGTTGGTGCTGGAATGCCCCAGATCGATTCCACTCTCGGGCTCTCACTAGACGGGGGGTTTTAGGTTGATCTCTGGAGAGGCTGGCAACATGACAAATGTTGGTGCTGGAATGCCCCAGATCGATTCCGCTCCCGGGCTCTCACTAGACGGGGGTTTTCAGGTTGATCTCTGGAGAGGTTGGCAAGGTGACAAATGTTGGTGCTGGAATGCCCCAGATCGATTCCGCTCCCGGGCTCTCACTAGACAGGGAGTTTCATGTTGATCTCTGGAGAGGCTGGCGAGGTGACAAGTGTTGGTGCTGGAATGCCCCAGATCGATTCCGCTCCTGGGCTCTCACTAGACGGGGGGTTTCAGGTTGATCTCTGGAGAGGCTGGCAAGGTGACAAAGTTGGTGCTGGAATGCCCCAGATCGATTCCGCTCCCGGGATCTCGCTAGACGGAGGGTTTCAGGTTGATCTCTAGAGAGGCTGGCAAGGTGACAAATGTTGGTGCTGGAATGCCCCAGAACGATTCCGCTCCCGGGCTCTCACTAGACGGGGGGTTTCAGGTTGATCTCTGGAAATGCTGGTAAGGTGACAAATGTTGGTGCTGGAATGCCCCAGATCGATTCCTCTCCCGGGCTCTCACTAGATGGGGGGTTTCAGGTTGATCTCTGGAGAGGCTGGCAAGGTGACAAAGTTGGTGCTGGAATGCCCCAGATCGATTCCGCTCCCGGGATATCACTAGACGGGGGGTTTCAGGTTGATCTCTGGAGAGGCTGGCGAGGTGACAAGTGTTGGTGCTGGAATGCCCCAGATCGATTCCGCTCTCGGGCTCTCACTAGACGGGGGATTTCAGGTTGATCTCTGGAGAGGATGGCAAGGTGACAAATGTTGGTGCTGGAATGCCCCAGATCGATTCCGCTCCCGGGCTCTCACTAGACGGGGGTTTCAGGTTGATCTCTGGAGAGGCTGGCAAGGTGACAACTATCGATGCTAGAATACATCAGGTCCACTCCGCTCCCGAGATCTCACTAGACGGGGGATGCAAGTTGATCACTGGGGAAGTTGGCAAAGAGATAAGTTCTTTACGAGATCAGGATGATATGCCTCAGGATGGGGAGTCTTCGGCACTGACCCGGGCCTTCTAACTTGGCGAGCCTGCTCGCTCGGCAAAAATGAAGATTTCGCACGATGGTGTGCGGGCAACAAGAATCCACCCTAAGCGCTCCGGGGTATCCGGTGCTCGGCATTGAGGTTGCCGGCAAAGGGTAGGAGGCGAGCTCTCGCTGAGAAGGAAAGTACCCTGCGAAACTTAGAGGAAGGTGTATACCTAAAGGGCGATAACTCTAAGGCAAGTGGCGAAAGGCCAGAGCAGCCAAAAACGTCATATGCCTACCTATCCGATAACATATGGTGCGAGAACGATCATCACGAGAATAACCTACGTAAAAATAAATATCGGGGCAAGCGAGAACGAGATATCAACACGAAAAACAATATAACAAAAAGGGAGAACACAACACAAGGCCAAAAATATGCATCCATGCATTTCATAGTTTGATTTACATAAGGCGGCGATCTCGCCAGCCCGAAACAAAATAGAAAGTAAAATCAAAAGTTATAAGTCTCATAGATTGCTCGCGAACCCTTCCTCGTCATCGCTACTCTTCACCAGCGGAAGCGGGAAGAAGAGCTCTGGGACGATATCCTCCAGAATCATGTCGGCCGCGTCGGTGGCTAGGAGGTCGGCCGCCTTCATCGTCTGTAAGATGTAGCGAGCCGACTCAGTAGACTCAAAGCGGATCTCCTCGTCTCGCGCTCGCCGCTCTTCCTTCAGACGGCGGGGAGAAGGGGGAACGACGGCACTGGTAAGGTCGCAGTTCAGGGCTTTTAGCCCGGCTACCTCGCCCTCCAATCCCTGAATGCGAGCGTCGGCTCTTCCGGCGGCCTCGACATCCTGCAAGAAAAACAAGTTAGGGAAACAAAATGGTCGAAGGAAAGGAGGGTGACGAGGCCTAGGTAACTCACCACACTGCCCTCTGCGATGAGCAGCTTCTCCTTTAGCTGCGTGTTCTCGGCAAGGAGCCCCTGATAGGCCCTCGTGAGCTCCACGTTCTGAAGCTCCAGCTGTAAGCAGCACCTCCCCGTTATATGGGCGAGCTCGGCAGAGCGCAACTGTGACCTCGCGCTCTCAAAAGTGAGGGTTCTCGTAGTCTCGTCTTTATAAGTCCCCGCATCCTCGCGCCCATAGAGGGCGAATGAGAGGTCGAAGGCATGACCGCTAACGGTCTCCTTCTCCACCCAGGAGGGAAGGATGGTGGAGATGTCCACCCGGGTTATCTCCGGTTTCCAGTTTACCAAGAGCTCGCCGGTCTCATCCCGACGCCTCTGGCCGAGGCCGAAGTTGTAATGGTTTACGGGGATGGGCAGGACGGAGGTTCTGGAAGCCTCCTGATAGGGCTCATCATCCTCACCCCCCGCGGAGAGGCCGGTGAGATCGAACTCATCGAAAGCGGCCTCGCAAGGCTCCTTTCCTTTCGAGGAGGTGAGCTAGACCCCGCTCTTATTACTCTTTTTCTTCGGAGGAGATTTTGGAGGAACGACATGGCTACCAGAAGCCCCCGGTCTCTTGCGAGAGGAGGGCTCCCCTGGAGTGATGGCGCCTCGGCAAGCCTCCGCCCCCATGGTCACGAGAGCTAGGGTAGCGTCGGTTTTCTGATTGCTCGCGTAGGGGGGATGGATGGGAAGATCCCGCTCGCCTAGAAAAGGGTTGAAATTTCAATAAGTACGGGGTTACTGAGAAAGAAGTTAATAGTGATAGAGCGAGATCTTTACCTTCCCCGGCGAGCACCGGAAGCAGCTTGTCGAGGTTGCGGCGAAGATGGACAACCTCAAAGTTCTTCTTGTAGAAGAACTGATAGAGGAGGGTGTCGTGTCCTCCGAGGGTAGTGTGCCGGTAGGTGGTCTCGTCGTGTTGGACTGGCAAGATCGGGATGTTACCGAAGTTCCCCTTGACGAGAAGGAACTTCTGGGCCCAGAAGTGGGCTTTGTTGACGGTTTCGTCAACCTTAGGACCCGAGCCCACGAAGTAGCCAGTCCCGTCCCTGAAGGCACAGAACGAGAACAGCTTCCGAAAGACCGGGAGGCTGAAGTCGATGCGCTCCTCGCAAAGGTAGCAGGCGAAGGCTGTGATCACCGCCATGGCATTAGGGGTGAGCTGGCCCGAAACAACGCCATAGTGCTTGAGCACCTGACGAGCAGCGAGAAGATCAGGATTAGTTCACATAATGAGCGAGACTTGACCTGCAGAGAATAAGAAGCGAGCGAGAATGACCATTACCTGGCGAACTTCCGGCCACAGGGGGGAGACGTAGGCCGACCGCGAAATGAGCGGTGGGGATGGCCAACTCATCGACAAGCGGGGCGTTGATCACGTCGTTCTCACTGGGATGGCGTGCCTCGAACGGGGGGGGGGGGGGGGGGGGGGGTTGACGTAGTCGGCGACCGCGCTGATAAATTCCTCGTCGGTCAGGTTGCAGTGGTAGAAGGTGTGCTCCGCGAAATCCTTCGCAATCTTTCGCCGACCCTCCGACTCATTGGCATTGCCGCCCATCTTAATAACCTGCGAGAAAGGAAGTAGAGCGAGAATGGGAAGGAGCGAGAGCTCTGAAGCGGGGGAGGAAGAAGGTTCAGTAAATGCGGTGGTTGACTCAGTTATGGCCGCCTATTTATAGCCAAAGCAAAAGGGCGGGAAGAAGTCCAAGCGCCGGCAGGCGCGGGTAGCAGCAAAAACATCACATCAAGGCCGCGGGCGAGAAAGACCTGCGGAGTTAGTACGAGCAACATTTTCGTGATATGTATTTATCAGGAACAGAGGGCCCTCGCGAGAATAATATAGCATGAAGATGAAACGGATTTATTAGCAGCGAGAGAGAACTAATAAAAAGCTAGTAATACTTATTGTCAGACGAAATAAAGCCTACATATAATTGGCAAGTATACAAGTTACAAGCCATTGCAAGATTGTCTAGAATAACAGCACTCGTTAGCAGGAATTAAGAGTCCGCGACGACGAAAAAAGTTAGCGAGAATCATGGGGCAACCACTTCCATCTACCCCTACCCCGCGACCCGGACCGCGGCGGAACCCTAGAGTTATAATAATCTTCGGCCAAGCGATCCTCCCGGTCCATGAGATAAGCATAGTCTCTCATCCTAGCTATATGCACCTCCGGCATCGTGGCGTTCTCATCCTGGTCACGCTGCCTCGGTTGCCGGAGTCTCGCACACTCTTCCATCAAGACAGTGTGTCTATCCTCGGCGGCTTCCCTGTCACGTCTCGCCTGCATGTTGAGGTCCATCAGCATCCGCCTGTGTTTCCTCAGCAACTCCGCGGCTCATTGTTTCATCGTCTCAGAATCTCGTAGATCCCCTAAGAAGTCCTCCACCTGGTAAGGAAGCGGGGACATCTTGTCGTCTCCCAACTCGGTATCGTTAGGCGGATTTTCGTGATTCCCTATGAGATAGTACGAAGAGGTTAGATGGCGCGCTTGAGTTCGCGCAAGGAAGGGGCTCGTCAGAATGCTTACCTTGCGGGGGGCGAGAGGTCAAGGGACGGCCCTGGAACACGTTGTCGTAGTGAGGGTAGAGAGATTTACCCAGGCCGGGAGGGTAGGCTGCACTGTTGGTCGGAGAGATCTTTGGCGGTACAGAGCCACTGGTCTCCTCGCTCGTCAGGAGTTGGAATCCGGGCTTATCTATAATTTTGTCAGGAGGCGGAGGCGGAGACAGAGGCCGCAATGCCTGGCGGGCCTGGGACTTTAGGGGTGAGGCTGTAAGAAGCAATGAACGAAGATCAGATAGTTGACAAGGAGAGGGTTGTCATGTGAGATCAAGATCATATCGGCGACGTTTTTGCCAGCGAGATCATTATCCGCCGGAGGACTTTTGCGAGACACACCAGCGGGTTCTCTAGCATCCTCGTTCGGCAAAGCATCCTGCGACTAGGTATGAATCACAGGCAAATTCATTGACGTAAACTAGAGGGGTATCTCGTACCTTCTCGTGGGGGCGATCGTCCGGGGAGGAGACCAACAGCACGGAGTCATCCCCGGTTCGACGAGCCGCCTTCGCTTTATTAATCTTCGGCGACTGACCTGGAGGCGGCCGATTCATCCAGGCGGGGACCCTGGTCGTGGAGGGTAGCCCGCCGACTTTCACTGCCCTCAGGCGAGCCTCGACTTCTTTGGAAAGAGGCATCTCCAGGAAGCTACAGTACTAGGCAAAGGGAAAGGAAAGAAAGTGGCGGCGCATGCCACTGGGGACTCGGGAAGATTTTTATAGCCCACGGGGTGGGTCCCATGAAAGATTCCTGACAGATCGTCAATGGATGGCGAATACCAGGGGTTGGATGTTTCTTCGCGAGCCCAAATAGCCTCGCGAAGAGCGGGGATTGTGTACAACCCCGATATTCGCCAGACGAGGAGGCACAGTGTAAGAAGGTAACATAACAAAATAATAAGAGATGGGGGCCTTAGGGTCGAAGACCTCGCGAGAGGGATCGGAGAGAAATCTCTCTCGGAAGGCTCGCGGAGAGGCGGGCGAGAAGGGTAGGCGAGATAAACACTCGCAGGCAATTTAAAGAAGTTCCCAGAGTTCGACGAAAGGAATACTGCGTTCGACGAACTCTCCCGAGTTCGTCGAGCCCACCAATGGTCGTCGAGCTCGCCCCTGTTTCGCGAAATCATCAGCAGTCAACGAAATGTTCTATGATCATTAAAGTCAAAGGGACGGTCTCGCAAGAATAGTCGCGAGATCCAGACCTCGGCAGATATCTTCAAATGAATGGGACAAGCGTGGGCGGGCAAGTCAATACTTCGCAGGCCGCTGGCGGAAGAGACACTTTGTATGATAAAAAGGTGTCCGGCGAAACATGTTCAGTGCACGACAAAGTGAGTAGGCGATCTCGCAGGAAGGCTCGCGAGCTTAGAGCCTCAGCTTCTAGCGAGCTCAATTCCGCGCTCGACAAATGTCGAGCGGAGCTCAGCATTCGTCGGACGGCGCCCGACGAACAAAATATATTCTATGGCAGCGCTCGGCAAATCACAGCAGGGAAGCAGCGGTTGGCAAACCGCCCGCCTCAGCGGTCAGTGAGTGACCTGACGTTCTGTATTTCGTCGAGCTCGTCTGTGATTGGAGAAGTGCCCTGCGTTCGATGAAGGATGTATTAAGCTCGACGAAGCCAGGAGGAAGACTCGCAGAAAGGCTCGCGAGAACGGACCTCGGCAGGTACCGCCTGGAGGGGCCATCGAGGTCCTCGCAGGGCGATCGCCTAGGAGAGGCACCGCGAGCAGGACTCGCGAGAGGGCCCGCGAGAGCATCTCGCAGGAAGGTTCTCCCAGTTCCTTTCCCATAAGCCGATAGGGTCAAATTACCCTTTTTACCCTTGGTGGTCTGCCTTTAGCCTCTCCAAACAGCGGAGTTTGGCTGTTAGTAGACCCATTTGGGGTGCGGATAGTAAAATCAAAAGGCGGAATCCTGCTATTTGCAGGCCATATCAGAAAAACTATAAATAGTACCTTAAGGGCACCTTTGGAGAGGACTTCAGCTTCTCTCTCCTCAGGCTTTCTTTGGTTAGCATTTTCAGAGCTCTCCAAGGTGCCCGAGTCTCAGCTTTGGCTTGGTAGGGGAAGCGCTCAACGATCTTCCGGGTTAGTGGAGGGACCTCCTCGCTGTGACTAAGGTCTTAGTCTTCTTCCTAGTCTTCAGTCTACCTTCTCCGAGGGATCAGTAAGGGCTAGCTGCCCCTCATTTCAGTGAGGGTCCCGAGCTCCACAAGAGGCCGAGAAATCGGTTTCAACAGTTATGCAGTTTGTGGTCAACTCATACCTAACAAGTGTTTACCTCTTATTTGTTGTTGGTACAGGTGCTGGTGAGACAAGCGGGAAGTAGCGGGTTGAAGCCCAATGTTATTGTCCCTCGAAGGCCAACCTATTTTACTACTTTCCATGTATTGCAGGCCTACGTGCCGATGTATGTTTTAGAGTTTTGCTATATTGTTTGAATGTAAGGCATCAAGGCCGTAACATTATATTTTTCATTCCTATGTATGTGGACATTCTACTTTCAATGTTTAATGAAAGCTTCTAGTTGTGCTTATTATACTCTTGTGTAGTTTTATGTTTTCTGGCTATCATCTTATTAACGTCTATCTAGTGTGTTCAATATGGTATGGGGTCCCGGCCGGACCTATTATTATATTGTTTGTACTGGCAGGGTGTTAAACTAAGTCTCTTAATTCTTAAATAATGTCTAGGCTGCAGCTCATGTTATGATTTTAATTTTCCTTAATCAAATTTCCACTCTCTTATCTTGATTTAAGAACCCTTGGGCTTAATACTTCAAATTCTATCAAAATAAGTGCTTCAAATCCATGTGATAACTTAAATGGTTTATCTCCACTAGCAGTGATAGAAGTAGTTTTGAGGGCCCAAAGATCTTAAGAGAGCTGCTCTGCCCAATTTCCCCAAACTTCTCCACTCTTTTCTTCAAGAGAGGCAAAATTATTTTGTTGGCCGCTTCTACCTCCCTATTTCTTATTAGATGTGAACTATGTTATAACCAAGCTCAATTCCAACCAATTTTTAAAAACTTTTAAATCATCATTGCAGAATTAAGGTCTATTATTAGTGATGATATCCATTGGAATCCCATACTAATAGATGATCTCTCATCAGATGAAGTTCTTCACACTCTGCATTATAGTCTTTGATAATTCATGTTGGGAAAAACTCCTTTTGATTTTACTTAACAAATTAACTATAAGTGATTTTACTTTTTAGGTTATATTACCCACATTGTATAGTAAGGGAAAATTGATAATTAGATGTCTTAGGATGTCACACTCACCTTAGAGTGTCAAGGCCAAGGCAAGAAAATCACAAAATAAGATAAGTTAAGACTTGCGTCGAATAAAAGTCGACGCAACTTCGACTTGATATCAATGTAACTCTGACTACAAGTTGGAGCAACTTATTCAGTGTGTCAAAGTATAAGTCAAGTCTACGCAATGTCGAAAGGAACTCGATGCAGAAGGAAGAGCTTGTCGAAGCCATCTTAGAAGTCAATACAACTTCGACTACAATTTGACGCAGAAAATAAAAGCTCAAGACCAAGGCTTCAACTCGACGGATACGTCGATAAGAAATCGATGTAATGTTGACACCTGAGTTCAGCTAAAGCTAAAAAGGAACTAGAAGCTACGTCGATAAGAACTCAGAGGTGCGCCGACATGAAGATTGATGAAGTTGACGCATCATCGAATATAGTCAGAAAAATGAATCTTTTGCATCTGTCCTTTTGAGACCCTTTCAAAAGGACCACCAGGCTAGAGACTGTTCTTCAACGGCTCGTTTATTTCCAATAAAGGTATGGATGATTGCAAGACACATTTCAAAATGGATTGACGGGTCGAGAACAAAAGAAGAAAGGAAATTAGGTGAATTCCTTTTCAGGACAGGCAAAAAGAAGAAAGGATTTGAAATCCCAATCATACAAAATAAGTATGCAAAAAGAGGAGAAGAATGGAAGGAGAATCATTACATTATTCTTTTTGTCGAATAGGGTCTTCATCTTCTTCCTCCTCAAACCCTAAAAGACAGATATACAGAAGTGCCCTCTCTACATAGATATGCATACAGTTGCTTCTTCTTAATCATCATACAGCAGTTGGATTACAATAAGTGCTGAGAGAAAAGGATCAAGCAAAACAACCCCTACAAATCATCACTATCACAAGCAATGGTTCATCATTACAGATCCAGTGAAAGAAAGATAGAAGCAGCATCAGAGCTTCTAAAGAATTCTGAGAACAAAATTCTTTTCTTCTCCCTCTTATTTCTTTCTTAGTATTTCCTATAAAGAGTTTTATTGATCCCTCTGCCAAAGGATTCAGTGGTTCTAAGAGTCTCCTTTTCAAAAGACTCAGTGGTTCAAGATCTCCTTATCAAAAGATCTCGATTGGTTCTAAGAGTCTCCTTATCATAAGACTCGGGCACAGGTTGTGCAATCCTACCAGGGAGGTAGAAGAGATGACTACCCACATATTGGGGAACCTCAATAAAATTCTTGTGACTTTGCTCTATGATTTTTTGTGTCGTCCCATTTATTTATTCTGTGTTTATTCAGCAAACTTTATTTCATTTATTCTGCCTTTGGTTTTTGCTGATTGCATAATACCTCAGCATTTTTATTGTGTGCGCATAAAAAGAATATAAAATATTGCAAATCTCTATTCACCCCCCCCCCCCCTCTAGAGAATTCTCAGAGGCACACTATGCACTTTTAATTGGTATCAGAGGTAGGTTGATCATTAAGAAGTTAACACCTTGATCAAAAGATCTCCTACTCTATTTTCTTATTTTAAAATTAATTAAAATTATTTTCTAAGAGAAAATGAGTTATAAGGATTATGCATCAACTAGGCCACCGATGTGTAACCTGAATAAGTTTACACTCTAGTTGGCCAGAATAAAGAATGACCTCTATTGATGAAGACATCTTTGATGTTATAATTCCAGGTCCTCCAGCTCTAGTCAGACAAGATACTAGTGGATCCTCAACACTGGAAGTTGTCCCATGTAATGAGTGGACACAGGCTAAAAAGAATGCAGAAGCCTGTGATGTTAAGACTATGAATATACTATTATCCATTCTGTCAGATGAAATATTTCAGGAAGTGGCTGAATGCCTGTCTGCAAAAGAAATATAGGACATAATGATCAGTATAGCTGAAGAGAATTTTGATGATAGAAAGGGACAGAAGAATGGAAGAAGTTTCCTAACTGAAACCTAGTGTGACTAAGAATCTGAGTCATGCTCCTCATCTGGAAGTGAGCAAGAAAGTACTGCTGAAGAAGTCTGTCTGATGGCTTTGGAAGAATCCTCAGATAAAGAAGAAGGTCAGGTACCATATTTTGATAATTTTGATTTCTCTTCAAATGAATTTAAAACTTGCTTTAAAGAGTTCTGCCAAGATATATTAGAGGCTGAAAATCAAATAAAAATACTTTTGAAATAGTTAAAAGAACTGAAATTTCACATGATAAATGAAAATCATCCCTATGATAATCAACTCAGGATTGAGGTAGGAGAGTTAAGAAAACAAATAGATGAAGTAAATGCTGAAAATCTAAAACTAAAGGAAGAGCTTACTAAGGCAAAAGCTTTTGAAGACTCACTCAATGGGAGGATTCAAAAACTCAAAGATATCACACAAAGTCTCAACATGAGATTTAAACATCTTGGTTTAGGAGCAGACCCATCCACTAGCACAGAAGTCCCTAGGAGACCAGCCTGGAAAAATCTAGTAATTTTTTTTGGATTTAGTGAGAATCAAGTAATTGAAAATAGTGAAATTTGTGAGGAGGTACATGATCATCCTGATAAAGTTACAATATTCAATAGGGTGAATTATAATAATAAAAAAGGAATATTAAGCAAACATCTTGTAGAAAAATCCATATACAACAATCATCCTGATAAAATCACTACTTTCAATAAAGTGAAGTCAACTAATGAAAAGAAAACTCTAGGGAAAAAAATTTAGGAAAACCAATGGATCTCAATCAAAGAACTAAAACTAGAAGAAAAATTATTAGGCACACTACAGATCTACTATATCAAGATATATTTTATGCAAATGTCAAATATCAAGATAATAAACATTGGTTAAATTGACCTATTTTCTGCCAACCAAAAGGGTATCATGAAAGACCCTCCTACTCTTTTATAGAGCCTTACAATGGTAAAAGCAAAGGGCCCAAGGTAACTTGGGTTCCTTCTAATGTTTGAGCTATGTATGAAGAAGTAGGTAGGATCCCTCCTAGGAGATAATGGAAGGGGAAGTAAGAACTATGGTCTAATAAAGACCCAAATCCAACAGGGGAGTGATTTCTACTTTAACTCTTCATATTATCTTCTTTAGTTATGAAAATAATAGTATAAATACTATTTTCAATAAAAATTATTGCTGGGAAAAACAGCAAGAACTTTCTAAGAAAATAGAACTATTCATTCAGAGTTGCGTCGAATAGAATTCGACGTACCGTCTAATTCTATTCGATGCAAGATTCGAGAGACATCCAAATATGACAATTCGAATAGCATTCGACGCAACGTCAATTTCATATCGATGGATACGTCGAATTAATAGTTGCTCTTCAAATTCAAAGATACGTCGAGTTATAATCGACGCAACGTCGACAAGACTAGCGCGCAGGTTCACTTCTAGACGCTGCTTCAACATAATTTGGTGCGATGTCTATTAATCCTTATCAACGGTGCTTCGAATAAAACCCTAAGGTGCGATAAATCATCTTCTTGTAAGCACCATTGGAGTCGAATCCATTACGCTTTTGAATTCTCTCATTCCTGCTCTCTTGCTCCTTCACTCCCAAGCATCCCTCTGTTTTTCTCGTCTCTTTCTCAGTTTCTTTCCTCTACAGGTACTATAGATTATATGGCACCTCCAAAGGTCAATTCCGGGTTTGATGTGGATGTCGACTCTTTCAGTGCAGCAGCCAAAAGCTTCAAGGCCATTCTCAGCTTGTTTCAAGATGCTGGATTAACAAAACTGATCTCAACAAGATACAAGATCCTACATATTGAACTGACTAAGATCAAAGATAATGTTTAAATAGGAGAGGATGGATCCCTCAAGGGGAAAATTTCTGAGACAGATGTATAGATAACAGAGGAGTTACTAATCAGACAAATGATCTTACAACTGGGAATGACTATGATGAATTGACATGGGATGAGATAAAGAAAGCTCTGGAGATCATGAAGTTCAATAAAGATAAGGACATAAATTTGAAGAAGATTGATCTTAGAGAAGAATACAGGTACCTTGCTGACATAGTAGGGAAGGTGCTGATGTGTAAGATTTCAGCACATGATGTTATTCTTGATGCGCGATTCTTAGCACACCACTATAGGCGGTAGTAAGAATGCGTCACGAAACGGAAGTGTACCGATCGTTCAAGTAATATAAATGGGAATGAATCCCCAAGTATCGATCTCAAAGGAACACAGTAAGGTGGAGTTTATTATCGAGGAAGGACTTGAGATTGAAGTCCTTTCGAGTGGATGGATGCGGAAATGGGGGATTTGGCTTTTGGAAAATAAAAGAAAACAACTACAACTACTCATATGCAATGCCGCTATGCAGTGCTTCGCTTGGCGGGATGGAGACTAGGCAGTCCTTGAGCGCGCTGCGTCGCAAGGGCGGATGGACGAGTAGGCAAACGGAATCGAACTATGCAGGCCTTGAGCGCGCTGCTTCGTTAAGCGGGATGGATTACACGGGCCGCATGCCACACTTCGCTAGGCGGATGGAAGAGTAGGCATACGTTGGTGTTCGTGCGCACTGTCCGAGACAGAACTCAAAAAATAGGGTTAAGTGCACACGATCAGCGGCGCACGACCAGTGGTCGTGCGTAATTGAAACAGTGATTGTGCGCAGTGTTCCTGTACAGAATTGTACCGGGAACACCCGCACGACTCCTGTTCCAGCATACAACACCAAACTAGCCACAGAAGGTGGCACTTAACAATGCATGAAAACTAATAGCTAAGATAAATACGAAATAACACCAAAAACGGGCCTAAAGGTGCACTTAGCATGGAGTATCAAATATGAGTGAAAACATGTCTAAAGTGAAGTGCATAGACTAGAAAATCGGCCCAGATGAGTCCATAAATGTGTATATATTTGGGACTCATCACACCCCCAGACTTACCTGTTTCCCGAGCAAACAAATTCTAAGCGAATGGGGAGAGAAAAGTAGATGGCTTAAAATTACAATACAGAGTACCATGCGAAGTCGCATGCTCACGTGCATAAGAAAAATAGTAGAGAAGATTTCTGGTTATATAAACAGTTTATATATTTCTAAAAGAGTAAAAGCATATTACAACTACTCAAAATGGTGAACAACGGTGAATCATTTGGTCATGCATACGGAGAAAGTAAGCTAAGCGCTGAGACGAGCATTGGTCAAGATCGGGATGCGGGACACTCTACTGAAGTCCATCAGTGTCCGTGACCATAAGCTTGCCCGGTCACATTCTCTCCACGACAATAGATTGATTCAAGGCGTGAGTCAGTAGGACTTTCAGGTTTTAATTGAGTCTTGGGTTACGGTGAGGTAAACAATGATAAACAAAATGGCTTAAAACACATAACCCAATTGAGCTTTTAAAATAACTACCCGCGCACGAAAATTGAATGCAAGTGCACCACACCCCCAGACTTGGATTTTTGCAACATAGGTGTGTGCACCGCCTACTCCCAATACATAAATTTTCTAGACAATATTCAATAAAACTCTTTTTTTTTCTCTTTTTTTTCATTTTTCTTTCTATCTTTCTTTTTCTTGTCTTTTTTTTTTCTTTCAGCAAAATTTTCAAATGAGCATATCCACAGATTCACGTAATAAACACCACAATCAACACCCCCCAAAATGTAAAAAAAAAACTACAACTAAAGCTCAGATTTGGGTGTGCGACTAGGTTAGGCTTTTAGGCTTTGGTGAGATAAATGTGGAGCTGAATCAAGAAAAGGGTAGGCACAAAGGGGCTAGCAAGGGTAGATGATAGGCATGAAATAAAAAAGTTCCACCGGGACAAAATAATGGCCTACGTCATTCTCACGCACTAGAACTATCCTATGCCAATTGATAAGTAGTATTTTTTTAACTTTTTAATAGAAAATTTTGTAAATATTTAATATGATTTTTCCTTTTTATGATAATTTTAGGTTATAAGTAGTTCTTTTTGTAATTTTGATTCTAACTTAGCTTAATTTCAATATTTGCAGAATTTTAGGACAAATCGGGAAAAATGGCATGTCACGCCCTCAGTCACGCCCGTGACCAAGGGCGTGTAACCTAAAGATCAGTCCAGAATGATGCAGCGCTGTCTGAGCTAGCCCACACCAAGTCACGCCCCAGGTCACGCCCGTGACCCAAAGTCACGCCCGTGACCAAGGGCGTGTAAACTTAGAATCTTCCACGTGGAGCCGCCATTGAGACGTGGAGATGCTATCGAGAAGTCAACCTAAGTCACGCCCGTGACCCACATGTCACGACCGTGACTTTCCAGCGTGATCTCTGCTTCGCCACCGCGCCGAATTCCAGCCCGTGCCGCATTTAATGCAGCCGTCCAAAGTCACGGCCGTGACCCGACATGTCACGCCCGTGACATGTCATTTCTCACCGCGCCATCCAGAAATACCACGCCGCTGTCGGATCCGATGTGAATAGTGCAGTCACGCCCTTGGTCACGCCCGTGACCAAGGGCGTGTAATCTGAAATTTTTTCCTATAAATTCAGAGGTTCTCCTTGAGTCCAGGGTTCAGAATTTTGGAGTGGGGGAGGTGCTGCTAGAGCTGTTAGTGAGTTCTTCAATGCAATTGTTCATGTCTTTAAGCTTTCATGTCTTCCTTTTCAATTCATGCAATGTTTTAGTTTAACTTTCATGTACTAGCTCTTTTTAAGCTTGTAATCTTCATTTTCCTAGCTTGGTAATCTCTCTTTAAGATTGTAATAGTTTTGATTTTCAATAAAAATTAGCTTGCTCTCTTTCATTTGCTCTTTCTCCTTAAGTACTTCTCCTTTCATGCAACGTTAAGTTTTCTTTCCTTTTTCCCCTCCACTATGTTGAGCATTAAGTCTTTTTATTATCGTTTTAATCATTCACTAAGTTTGCAAAATGTCTCTTTTTAACTAAGTAATCAAAACCTCCAAAATATCATTAGATAATATAATAGTGATTTTCCTCGAAGTAGAAGTAATCAACGCGCCCCGTGGAATACGACCTTGGTATTTCCAAAATATCCTATACTATAGACGATAAGGTACACTTGCCTTTATCAGATATAGTTTTGGAGAAAATCTCAATCTTTCACTAAATTTCAAAACCGAGAAATCTATATCAAGTTTTTGGCGCCGTTGCCGGGTACTTTGCGTAGATATTTTGAAAAGAGGATAGCTATTAATTTTATCATGCTTTTTTTTATTTTACTTTGCTTTTTCTAAATTTCGAAAAGAAAAAAAAAATTTAGTTTTTCTTCTTCCTTTCTTCTCTTTTTAGTGTATGACCCGAGGTAGCACTTCGATTCTTCCTTTTGATCCGGAGATTGAGCGAACCCTTTTGAGGCACCGCCGTTCTCGTGATCAGGGAAATCAAATAGAATCCAAAGAGTCGATCGGGGACACTAACGCAGCAAATATGGATCATAATCTTAATCCTCCTAATCTTAACGAGCCAAATCCTAATGAGGACGCGCAACGGACCATGTCCTATTATGCGCGGCCGAATTTGGAAGGCACACAATCGAGTATTGTTCTCCCCACGGTGGAGAACAATAATTTTGAGTTCAAGTCCAGCATCATACAAATGGTGCAACAATCGGTGACCTTTGATGGTCAACCGGACGAGGATCCAAATTCACATATCTCTTACTTTCTTGAAATTTGCGACACTTTTAAGATCAATGGCGTCACCGATGACGCCATTCGATTACGTCTTTTTCCTTTTTCTTTGCGGTCTAAGGCCAAGCAGTGGCTGGGCTCCCTACCTACGGGATCCATCACTACATGGGCCGAAATGGCGGAAAAATTTCTTAATAAATATTTCCCGCCTTCAAAGACCGCTAAATTGCGCACGGATATTGCATCGTTCATGCAAATCGACTCGGAGACTCTCTATGACACATGGGAGCGCTTCAAGGAGATTTTGCGTCGATGCCCTCACCATGCACTTGCCACTTGGCAACAAGTGCAAATATTTTATAATGGCTTAAATCTCCAAACGAGGCAAATGATTGTGCGGCCGCCGGGGGGACATTAAATAATAAAACCCCGATCGCCGCTCAAGAGCTTTTCGAAGAGATGGCCACAAATGCGTACCAATGGAACATGCCCCGAGCACGGCCTAATAAGCCGGCCGGAATTTTTGAAATAGACGCAAACGCAAATTTAGCTTTACAAGTTGAGCGCTTAACAAAGCAAGTGGCGGAGATGTCTGCTTCCTCCGCCACTCCTCCTTGGGCTAATAACATTTTAATTGAAGAACATGTTGACTACATGGGAAATCCACCTCGGCCTTCCTATAACCCGAACACCGCTCCGTATAATAACACCTACAATGCGGGTTATAGGAATCATCCGAATTTCTCATGGAGCAACCAAGGAAATGCTCAGCATCCTATGAATTTAAATCAACCTCCCCCTAATCAACTTCTTAACTTAACTCCGCCTCCAAATTTGATTTCTCAAAATTATAATCCACCCGGTTTTCCACCGCAACAGCAAAAACTCTCTCCGATTGAAGAGGTTTTTGCAAAATATGTTGCTACAAATGAAACGAACATCCGGAACCTTACCGGATCGATCAAAAAGTTAGAGAATCAAGTGGGCCAACTCGCAAAGATGATTTCTGAGTGTCAACAAGGAGCACTACTGGGGAACACCGAGCAAAATCCAAAGGAGAGCGCGCACGCGATTACACTCCGAAGCGGGAAGGAGGTGGTTCAAAAACAGGACGAACCCAAGGTAATTTCCTCTCCTCCTCCTCCTACTTTTAATTCATCTTCGAATTTGCCCGCTACGATAGCTCCGCACACTTCTATTTTAAATCCGCGCGCTCCTACTTCTAATATTCCGTATCCATCGAAATTTAAAAATGAAAGCGCCGAAAAAAATTATAAAAAGTGTTTAGATGTTTTAAAACAAATCCATATTAATGTACCTTTCTGCGAGGCTATCTCACAAATGCCTAAATATGCGAAATATCTTAAGGAGTTGCTCTCCAATAAGAAAAAGTTAGAATATATTTCGCATATTTCTTTAAATGCAGAATGCTCCGCGGTTGTACTCAACAAATTGCCGAAAAAAGCAAATGACCCGGGACGGTTTTCCATCCCATGTCTTTTTGGCAATTCGTTAGTAAAACACGCCTTAGCGGATCTTGGAGAAAGCATCAACCTTATGCCATTTTCTTTGTTCAAAAAGCTAGGTCTAGGTAATCCAAGGCCCACTCGAATGAGTATCAAATTAGCAGATCGTTCTTTAAAATATCCGATAGGAATAGTGGAGGACGTGCTCGTCAAGATTGACAAATTCATCTTCCCAGTGGATTTTGTCATTCTTGACATCGAAGAGGATGCCGAAGTACCCCTCATACTCGGCCGCCCCTTCCTTGCCACCTCCCGCGCTATTATCGACATAAGTAACGGAAAGCTCCTCCTACGGGTTGGAGACGATGAAGTTACTTTCGGCATAAATTCCTCGATGCCGAACACGCTAGAAAATGACGATTCATGTTTTTACTTAGAAGAATGTTGTGAGTTCGATTCATCCCTCGAGTTAGTTTCATCGGCGAGTAGTGATTCCGAGCCCATAGAGCTCTTTTGTGATGAAGAAGAAGTTTCTCACCCCACACCACCCGAACCATTATTTTTAGAAAAATTAAAAATCAAGACTTCTTATGAAGAACCACCCGTATTGGAGTTGAAACAACTCCCCCCTCACCTTAAATACTTGTTTTTGGAAAAAGAGTCTAAGCTACCCGTCATCATTTCATCCAATCTTAGCGACTCAGAAATTTCTGAGTTGACTATAGTCTTAAGAAAGCACCGCCACACAATTGCGTGGTAATTATCGGACATTAAGGGTATAAACCCATCTTTCTGCACTCATAAAATATTTCTCGAAGATAATTCCCAAAATTCAGTCCAGCCTCAACGACGACTAAACCCTAACATGAAAGAAGTCATTAAGACCGAAGTTATAAAACTTCTGGACGCGGGAATCATCTACTCGATATCGGACAGTACTTGGGTTAGCCCAGTACAAGTCGTGCCAAAGAAAGGTGGTGTCACGGTAGTTGCGAACAAAAATAACGAATTGATCCCAACCCGTACTGTTACGGGTTGGCGGATGTGCATCGACTATCGGAAATTAAATGATGCCACCCGTAAGGATCACTTCCCTCTACCATTTATCGACCAAATTTTAGAACGCCTTTCGGGTCACTCCTACTACTGTTTTCTAGATGGTTTGTCGGGATACTTCCAAATTCCGATTACGCCCGACGACCAAGAGAAAACCACTTTCACTTGTCCCTTTGGCACCTTCGCTTATCGAAGGATGCCATTTGGTCTTTGTAATGCGCCAGCTACATTCCAAAGATGTATGCTGGCAATTTTTGACGAGTTAGTGGAGGAGGTGATGGAAGTATTTATGGACGATTTTCCGTGTACGGGAGTTCATTTGAAAACTGTTTAAAAAATCTCGAGCGCGTGTTGCAGCGATGTGAGGAAACGAATTTAGCGCTTAATTGGGAAAAATGCCATTTTATGGTTAAGGAAGGACTAGTCCTTGGCCATAAAATTTCGGGCAAGGGGATCGAGGTCGATAGGGCCAAGATTGAAGTAATTGAAAAACTTCCCCCTCCCACAAACGTAAAAGCTATTAGGAGTTTCCTAGGCCACGCGGGGTTCTATCGGCGCTTTATACAAAATTTTTCCAAAATCACAAAGCCATTAACCCATCTTCTTGAAAAGGAATCCTCATTTGTTTTTAGCGATGAATGTCATTTGGCCTTTAAACTTATCAAAGAAAAACTTATAAACTCCCCGATTCTAGTCGCGCCGGATTGGTCGCTCCCTTTTGAAATCATGTGCGATGCGAGTGACATTGCGGTTGGTGCCGTTTTAGGCCAACGGGTGAGTAAGTATTTCCACCCTATCTATTATGCGAGCAAAACACTCACGTCGGCACAAGCAAATTACACCACGACCGAGAAGGAACTTCTAGCAATCGTTTTCGCCTTCGATAAGTTTAGGTCGTATATCACCCTCTCGAAAGTTATCGTCTTCACGGATCACTCCGCACTTAGGTATCTTTTAAGCAAATCGGACGCCAAGCCTCGTCTTTTGCGATGGATCCTCCTCTTGCAGGAGTTTGACTTAGAGATCCGGGACAAAAGAGGAGCCGAAAACTTGGCGGCCGATCACCTTTCTCGTTTAGAAAATCCCTCCTCGGAAGCATTAATAGAGGCCGACATCAACGATAAATTTCCCGAAGAGCGCCTCCTAGCTCTCGAAAATTTTAATTCATCTTCTACCGCATGGTTTGCGGATTTGGCTAACTATTTAGTAGCCCGGGTCCTGCCAAAAGAATTCTCGAGTCAGCTAAAGAAGAAATTCTTTTCTGATTTAAAGAATTACTTTTGGGAGGACCCCTTTTTATTCCGAGTATGCGCAGACCAGATTGTGAGAAGATGTGTTGCAAGTGAGGAAGACCTTAAAATTTTACGTCATTGTCATGAGGGACCCACCGGTGGTCATTATCATTCGAACCGAACCGCGAGGAAGGCGTTGGAGGCGGGCTTTTATTGGCCCACACTCTTCAAAGATGCTCACACCCTTGTGAGTACCTGCGACAGCTGCCAACGGTCGGGGAACATCTCTCGCCGGGATGAGATGCCCCCAAAACATTTTCTTAGAATGCAAAATTTTCGACCTTTGGGGTATCGATTTTGTTGGTCCTCTCCCTCCATCTTTTTCAAATAAATATATTCTAGTGGCGGTCGACTACGTATCAAGGTGGGCGGAAGCGCAAGCTCTCCCCACTAATGATGCGCGAGTCGTCGTTAATTTCTTAAAAAAATTATTTTCTCGATTTGGCACGCCGCGCGCTATTGTGAGTGATCGGGGCACCCATTTTTGCAATACTCAATTCACAAAAATCTTAGCAAAATATGGTATCACACACAAATTATCCACCGCATATCACCCACAAACGAGCGACCAAGTCGAAGTTGTTAATCGAGAATTAAAACGGATTTTAGAAAAAACAGTTTCTATCAATCGGAAGGATTGGGCAATAAAGCTCGATGACGCGCTATGGGCCTATCGAACGGCGTACAAGACCGCTATCGGTTGTACACCGTATCGAATGGTTTATGGCAAGGCTTGCCACCTTCCGGTCGAATTAGAACACCGCGCATTTTGGGCGCTTAAATTTTTAAACCTCGATTCCACTCTAGCGGGAGAACAAAGAAAATTCCAAATGAACGAATTAGATGAGTGGCGAGCGAATGCGTATGAGAGCAATAAATTATATATGGAGCGAACGAAGTTTTATCACGATAAGTATATAAAATTTCCAAAAACTTTTTCGCCGGGCGATCTCGTCCTCCTTTATAATTCCCGCCTTCGCCTTTTTCCGGGAAAACTAAAATCCCGATGGTCCGGACCCTTTATTGTTAAAGAGGTTTGGTCCTATGGGACAATTTTAATTTCCCACCCGGAAAAAGGTACCTTCAAAGTAAATGGCCACCGACATAAATTATATCTTCCGGGAGAATTTACTAATGAAAAGAGTGATTCGATTGTATTTCAACCAATAATATGATCGGCAAGTGGGTCAAGCTACGCGACCTTAAACAAAGCGCTTTTGGGAGGCACCCCAAAATTATCTTTTGTTATTTTCTCTTGTCTTTTCTTTTCTTCTTTAACAACTTTTGCAGGTAATCACGGCTTCCCCACAAAAGCTTCAAAAAAAAAATCAGGGAAGCCCTTTTTCCTTCTCTTCTTTCGTTTTTGCATTTCTTTTTACCTTTTCTTACTTCATACTTATTTTTAAACATTGGGGACAATGTTTAACTTTAAGTATGGGGGTGTAAACAGCCCTTTGTAAATATTTGTAAATAGTTTTAAAAAGAAAATTTTCAAAAAAAAACACAACAAAAAGAAAATTTTAATTTTGTTTCTATGATTTCCTTTATTTAAGCACTTGTAAAATCCAAAAACTCAAAAAAAAAAATTAAAAAATCGAAAATTTAAATCTTGGAAAGGGACGTTTGGGATTTCATCCCATCACACCTCCTAGTACCTTGCGAACCCTTCACCGGGTAGCCCTTGGGAAGTCCAAGACTTGCAAAAATTGTTAAGTTTTAAAGCTAGTTTCCTTTCTTTGTAAATAGTTTTTAATGTCAAAAATTCAAAAAAAAAAGATAATATCAAAAATTCAAAAAAAAAAAGATAATATCAAAAAATTCAAAAAAAAAAGATAATATCAAAAATTCCAAAAATTCTTATATCCCTCCTTGTTGTTTTTGTGATTTCTTAGAAATCTAGTTGAGAATGTTTATAAGCATGTTTAAGTTTTTAATTGGCTAAAATTTTGCTTTTCATAGTTTGTTAATTTTAAATTTGAGATAATCTTGATTTAAGAATCATCTTATGATTTTAAATTGATTAGAGAATTTTGTTAGCATGACTTCTCTTTTTATTTTTAAATGGCTTCATTTTGTAGTAAATTTCCTACACCTCTTTAGATTTCAATTATATTTTCTTCTAACTTCTTAGATCTTAGGAATTTTAATTTTACTAGAATTTGCTCTCAATATGATTTAAAGCTAGCTAGATTTATTTTCCCCTACCATACCCCCTTTGATGGCATAAAAAAAATGTATTAAAAGATCATATGTCATGGGAATAAGAGGATAAAATTCATTATTCCCTAAAACATATGCACCCAAAATATTTGAAAAGATTATATGGCATGGAGTAAGAGGATAAAATTCATTACTCTTAAACCATATACATTTTGGGTTTTTATTATAAGAGAAAAAAAAAGAGAAAGAAAGAAAAAAAAGGAAATTTCATGATAAATTCCATTTCCTCCATTCAAAAATTTCTCTTCTTATGCCAAATTTTATGAAATCCCCCTTAGCCAATTATCATTGTTCTAGTTTTAGTTGAAAATTATGGAGAGAGCAATATTTAGTAATTTACTTTTCCTTAAGATTCTTTTAAGATAGAGTTCTTATAATTTTAATTTTATTTAGTTGTATAATTTCTACAATTTTGTCAAACTACTTAATTTTCTTGAGAAGTTCTTGCCTAAACATTTTCCCTCTTTTCAAATCATCATCATAATCTAGGACTTAACTCCCCCTTGAATTTACTCTTAACTTAACTTTTGGTTAAATGAAATTTTAGTTTTAAATTAAATTTTTTTTTAAGGATGTCTTATAAATTATGCCTCACACTTTTGCTCTGGAATAGCAAAACCTCAAGTATGGGGGTATTTGATAAGTAGTATTTTTTTAACTTTTTAATAGAAAATTTTGTAAATATTTAATATGATTTTTCCTTTTTATGATAATTTTATGTTATAAGTAGTTCTTTTTGTAATTTTGATTCTAACTTAGCTTAATTTCAATATTTGCAGAATTTTGGGACAAATCGGGAAAAATGGCATGTCACGCCCTCGGTCACGCCCGTGACCAAGGGCGTGTAACCTAATGATCAGTCCAGAATGATGCTGCGCTGTCTGAGCTAGCCCACACCAAGTCACGCCCCAGGTCACTCCCGTGACCCAAAGTCACGCCCGTGACCAAGGGCGTGTAAACTTAGAATCTTCCACGTGGAGCCGCCGTCGAGACGTGGGGATGCTGTCGAGAAGTCAACCTAAGTCACGCCCGTGACCCACATGTCACGACCGTGACTTTCCAGCGTGATCTCTGCTTCGCCACCGCGCCGAATTCCAGCCCACGCCGCATTTAATGCAGCCGTCCAAAGTCACGGCCGTGACCCGACATGTCACGCCCGTGACATGTCATTTCTCGCCGCACCGTCCAGAAAGCCCAAGCCGCTGTCGAATCCGATGTGAATAGTGCAGTCACGCCCTTGGTCACGCCCGTGACCAAGGGCGTGTAATCTGAAATTTTTTCCTATAAATTCAGAGGTTCTCCTTGAGTCCAGGGTTCAGAATTTTGGAGTGGGGGAGGTGCTGCTAGAGCTGTTAGTGAGTTCTTCAATGCAATTGTTCATGTCTTTAAGCTTTCTTGTCTTCCTTTTCAATTCATGCAATGTTTTAGTTTAACTTTCATGTACTAGCTCTTTTTAAGCTTGTAATCTTCATTTTCCTAGCTTGGTAATCTCTCTTTAAGATTATAATAGTTTTGATTTTCAATAAAAATTAGCTTGCTCTCTTTCATTTGCTCTTTCTCCTTAAGTACTTCTCCTTTCATGTAACGTTAAGTTTTCTTTCCTTTTTCCCCTCCACTATGTTGAGCATTAAGTCTTTTTATTATCATTTTAATCATTCACTAAGTTTGCAAAATGTCTCTTTTTAACTAAGTAGTCAAAACCTCCAAAATATCATTAGATAAGATAATAGTGATTTTCCTCGAAGTAGAAGTAATCAACGCGCCCCGTGGAATATGACCTTGGTATTTCCAAATATCCTATACTATAGACGATAAGGTACACTTGCCTTTATAAGATATAGTTTTGGAGAAAATCTCAATCTTTCACTAAATTTCAAAACCGAGAAATCTATATCACCAATGCTTCAAGAATCGCTTAGGGCAAGTTCTAGCCACCGAGAAAGATTCTCCTTTCTCCCGACTCAAGCAATACGAGTCTAGCGATCGTTTACACACATCCCTATGCTATCGTTTGATTCCACCGGATTCACCATTTGAGTAGAGTAAACACCATTTACACTAATAGAAAAAATATAAAACCATAAGTATAAAGAGAAGTCTAATCTACACAAATTTCTATGCAACCGAGCACTCGACTAGGATCACTACTAGAGTCAACATTTTACTCTGCTACATAGTCCTAAGCTATCACCTAGACTTTCCCACATAAGCAGAAGAATTAAATTCACTACAGAGCACGCATACAGACGAGTACGCGCTCAAGTGGGTGCTGTGGTGTGCAATGAAAATAAACAAAACATTTTAAATGAAATCTTCTAGTATGCAGTGCAATAGTGCACGTGAGCGGGTAAACAAAACTACTCTCCCCCAGACTTAAACTAAACAATCCGCATAATATATGACAGGAAAATCAAAATAGGGCTAGGGGAAGAGAGTACCCAATGCTCAGCAAGTGAGCATACCAGAAGATTGGCGATTAACTCTAGACCAAGCTGCAGCACCCAACCAGAAGAATACCTGCAGGGGTCAGCTCCGCAAAAACAAAAGAAAAGAGAAAATGCAAGAAAAAGAAGATAACTACTAGGGTTATTGTCATCCCAGCACGACTAATTTAAAAACATGAAGGTTCTAGCTAATGGGCCTATGAAAAAGAAAATGCACAGGTAATTGCTCCATTATCCGTTTCGGTAGCTGGTACCGATACGGAGATAAGGCAGTCACCCCTCTACCTAAATAATAATACCTGCTTGACACAGGTAGAGGGAAAAGAAAGTATGAAGAGGAGGAGATATCATCACTCAACTCACCAAACACATCCTTGCCTAGCAAGGTGTCGTCAACAGGGAGGTGGCAGGAGGAAAAGGCAATGAGTGGAGCTTCCTCTACGGAGGGGGAATCAACCTCCTCACATGAGAGGATGCTCACATCATTGACTTGAGCAAAAAGCTCCAAGTCCTCCTAAAGTACCTGTGAAGATTCAACCTGCACAGACTCAGATGAAGGAAGGGGATCAAGAAATAAAGAAGACGAAGAACATAAATAAACATCAATCGGGGGAGTTATCCGGTCTCACTCCCATCAGGTTGGGTAAGTAAAATAATGCTTGCATTGTCCTCAATGCTACAAGGTTCGGCGGGATCAACGGTGGCCAGGCTAGAGATTTGGACTTCCTCCACCGGTGCTGAGGAAAACTCCTCTTCACCTAGAAGGTTGTCCTCCTTCATAGGAATAGGCACAACATTCAGATCACCCACCTCATCCTGCGACACATCATCAACAATGTCGTCGGAGACGAGTATAGTATGCACAACAGGGGGAGGAGTAGTGCTCGAATAAAAGTCGAGCACCGATTCCTCACAAAGAATCGAATCCACTAGAGGTGGTGGATGCACCGGGAGAATAGGCTCAGCAATGTCGGTGCCCAGATCAACCACACATCTGGTGACTGTGTCAACGCCATACCCTTCAAGATGTAAAGGTGGCAAAGACACAAAACCGGTTGTTGAAGGTGTGCCGCCAGAGTTAGGAGTTGGGATGATCCGGATATCTGGCTCGTTATCCTCGTCCAATTGGCGAAGATACTCGGCATAGTCCTTTAAGACATGATCAGTGCTCCGACAAAACCGGCACTGCCTTGCGGGCTTCTTTGGCACAGCGGGGGCTGAAGCCGAAAAGAAGTAAGACGGTAAAGGCTCAGCAGAGTAGCCATAAGACTTACGCACACCATATGGAGTATCAGACGAAGTCAGTGCTCCATATGTTGGGCTATAAGAATTATGCCTACTGTTCTCTGTAGGGCATTCATCACTAGAGTGGGAGGTATCTCTACACCAACGACAACGGATATTGAGATGTGCCCACATAGTGTGAAGATAATACGATTCAAAATAAAAAATGCTATTGTGCAAAATACTACACCTAACAAAAATTACTAAAGCAACCTAATATAAAACAGGAAACAAAATACGAGGAAATAAAACAAAGGAATGCAATTTACAAATGGAAGGGCTTCTCTCTCAGGTTCTCCCTCTCCAGAAAACTCACACGACTGTGTTCCCCGGCAACGGCGCCAAAAACTTGATGCACGATTCTTAGCACACCGCTATAGGCGGTAGTAAGAATGCGGCACGAAACGGCAGTGTACCGATCATTCAAGTAATATAAAATGGGAATGAATCCCCAAGTATTGATCTCAAAGGAACACAGTAAGGTGGAGTTTATTATGAAGGAAGGACTTGAGATTGAAGTCCTTTCGAGCGGATGGATGCGGAAATGGGGGATTTGGCTTTTGGAAAATAAAAGAAAACAACTACAACTACTCCTATGCAATGCCGCTATGCAGTGCTTCGCTTGGCAGGATGGAGACTAGGCAGGCCTTGAGCGCGCTGCGTCGCAAGGGCGGATGGACGAGTAGGCAAACGGAATCGAACTATGCAGGCCTTGAGCGCGCTGCTTCGTTAAGCGGGATGGATTACACGGGCCTCCATGCCACGCTTCGCTAGGCGGATGGAAGAGTAGGCATACGAATGGAATGGAGAGAACAGCGGAATGAGGGTCGCTAGCACCTCTTCGCAAAGCACACCACTAACAATTGTTAGGGCGGCACAACACAACCAACAATCCGCACCACAAGGCACACCTCAAAATGATAAGCAAGAATACCCAAATCACATAGACATAATCAAGTATAAATGCTAATAATCAAAACACACTTCATCAAACATATAAGAAATCCAACTAAGCTATCACTACAGGGGGAGGTGAGTGTGCAAAATTGACCGACTCCGAAGTCTTGTTGAGGGTTCACGGAAGGAATCGTCGGGTTGTCAATCCGCATCCAAGCTCGGTCCTCAACTGCGTCCGGGGTAGAGAGAGTTGTCACTACTCTCCAATGGACCCGTCTTCTTCGTGTCACGAACCGGTGGAATGATCACACAAGCTGCTCCGATCTTGAAGAAGAAGGCTAGGTTGATTCCCTTCTTGAAGCTCTTGGATGAAGGAGATGGCCGAGAGGAAGCTCCGGCGAGGATTTGGCATTGAAAGTTTGCCCGGAGCTCCTCCCTAAGGTGGGCGGTGAAGAAGGGGGCGAAACCCTGCAAAAAGGGCGGAAAACGGCGGAGCTGGGCGGACGAAAGATCGGAGGATCCGACCTAATTCGCGAGTAGGAGTATTTATAGGCGCTGGAATAAACAGTGCGCACGGTCATTGGCGCACGACCAGTGGTCGTGCGCGCTGGAATCCTGTGATCATGCGCCTGC
Organism: Dactylorhiza incarnata; assembly: GCA_033032865.1. NCBI lineage: Eukaryota > Viridiplantae > Streptophyta > Magnoliopsida > Asparagales > Orchidaceae > Dactylorhiza > Dactylorhiza incarnata. Next base: position 407,150 of record JAWHQI010000330.1, on the reverse strand, counting down.
CTGGGTGGATCCTGCAATGTAAGAAATTTATAAAATACCATGTTCGCACGACCAGTGGCGCACGACCGGTGGTCGTGCGCACTATCGTAGGTGGTCGTGCGCACTGGTCGAAACAGAACTCATAAAATTGATGTTAAGTGCGCACGAACAGTGGCGCACGACTGGTGGTCGTGCGCAATATCATTGGTGGTCGTGCGCACTGTCCGAGACAGAACTCAAAAAATAGGGTTAAGTGCACACGATCAGCGGCGCACGACCACTGGTCGTGCGCAATAGAAACAGTGATCGTGCGCAGTGTTCCTGTACAGAATTGTACCGAGAACACCCGCACGACTCCTGTTCCAGCATACAACACCAAACTAGCCACTGAAGGTGGCACTTAACAATGCATGAAAACTAATAGCTAAGATAAATATGAAATAACACCAAAAACGGGCCTAGAGGTGCACTTAGCATGGAGTATCAAATATGAGTGAAAACATGTCTAAAGTGAAGTGCATAGACTAGAAAATCGGCCCAGATGAGTCCATAAATGTGTATATATTTGGGACTCATCAATTCCCAAGAAACAACTTCAAATAATGAGAGTTCTTGTCCTTAAGATGAAGATAAATTGGAGGAGACGCCTCCTGAAAATGATTGAACTCAAATATGCTCACAAAGAAAATGCTTACATGAGAATCATGAGCAAGGTGTTCTTCCACCATTATCCAATGGTGTGCAGGTCAAAAGGAGTGCCCATTCCTCCAGGTAAAAGGATGAATATAGGAATATTCTCTAAATGGACTAGGCAGATTCTGAAGCATGGTCAATCTCCACCTTCTCCCCCTCGTTCTCCAACTCCTCAAGATTAAGAGAGACATATACCAGATCCCCCAAGGGACAATTCTCCTCCTCAGGACAATCCATCAACCCAACAGGATGTAGTTCCATATGCTGAACCAACCCCATTCAACCAGGCCAGCTCATCCATCCATGCCACAGATCCTACACCTCAAATTCATCTCCAGCCACAGCAATAATGATCCACCCTACTCCCAAACAATCAGTCTGCTCCTCCACTACCACCATCATTCCATATCTCTCGAGAAACCTATTAATCTCTATCCCTTGTTCACCAAGACACTCTAGATCTGAATGAGAATTTCACTCCAATTCATCCAGCAATCCTATCCACACCTCCACCTAACCCTATCACCCATTCTACACCCCCAATTGATATTGAGCAATCAATTGCAAAGGCAGTAGGGTTGGCTTCCAGCACCTTTGTTGACCTAATGACCACTCAAGCCAGAAGGTTTAATAAAAGGTACTCTCAGATGGAAAGTGAAATACTTGATTCAAGGGTTTCTCTCCTAGCCCACAAAGAATTTGTGTCCTCATCCATGGTTACTAAGGAGTTCTTAACCTCTCTTCTCAGCAGGGTTAAGAAGGGGGAGAAAATTCAGGAGGAGGAAAGGTCTACTCTAGAAATGAATGACCAGAAGAAGGATAAGGATAATCAAAATCCTAATAAACTTACTGTATTCCAAACAGTAAGTCCAGATGAAAATGTTCAGGGGGAGCCTCATACAAGTCCTCAAGATAATACAGTACAAAACGCTAAAGTATTGCCTGCAGTAAACCAAGGGGAGCTTCCATCAACTCAGGGGGAGCTCCTTGAAGATGATCTACTCTTAAATGAAGTATCAAAAATTGCACAGGAAGCTGCTCAGGATGCTGAGGAGAAAGCACAATCTTAGGGGGAGCTTCTCAAGGAAGATCAAATCAATGAAGAAGCTACTCAGGATGAAGAACCTCTGATATTTTCTGCAAGGAAGGTAATACCAAAGGTATTCTCCAGGAAAAGGAAAACTTCTTAGAAGGAATGTTGAAGCTCAGGCATTCTGTCAAATAGCTATGGTGAATAATATATTTACTTGACAATGAATGAAGTGGCATGTGATTTTGTTCTATCATATCATATTGTCTATGTATGTTTTCTTTGAATGTGTTTATGTCAATGTATGTGTAAAATCACTTTAATCAATCTATAAATTTTGTTAAGATAAATAGGGGGCGATTTGTGATTTACTTCTTAGGTTATATTACCCATATTGTATAGTAAGGGTAACTTGGTCATTAGATGTATTAGGAAGTCACACTCACCTTAGAGTGTTATGGACAAGTCAAGACAATCATAAAATTAGTTAAGTTAAGACTTGCATCGAATATAAGCTGACGCAACTTCGACTTGATATCGACGTAACTTTGACTACAAGTCGGAGCAAATTATTCATTTTGTCTAAGTATAAGTCAAGTCGATGCAACGTCGAAAGGAACTCGACGCATAAGGAAGATCTTGTCGAAGCCATCTCAGAAGTCGATGCAACTTCGACTACAATTCGACGTAGAAAATAAAAGCTCAAGACCAAGGCTTCAACTCGGCGAATGCGTCGATAAGGAATCGACTTAACGTCGACACCTGAGTTCAGCTAAAGCTACGAATGAACTCGAAGCTACATCCATAAGAACTCAGAGGTGCGTCGACATGAAGATTGATGAAGTCGACGCATCGTCGAATACAGTCATAAAAACAAAGCTTTTTCATCTGTCCTTTTGAGACCTTTTTAGAAGGACCACCAGGCTAGAATCTATTCTCCAACGGCTCATTTAATGCCAAGAAAGGTATGGAGTTTTCCAGGACACAACACATCATCTTTAGAATGTATTCAAAATGGATTGACGGGTCGAGAACAAAAGAAGAAAGGATATTAGGTGAATTCCATTTCAGGACAGCCCAAAATAAGAAAGGATTTGAAATACCAATCATACAGAATAAGTACGAAAAAAAAGAGAAGAAAGTAAGAAGAATCATTACAGTTTCTTTCTATCAAATATGGATCTTCTTCCTCCTCAAACCCTAAAATAAAGATATACAGAAGTGCTCTCTCTGCATAGATATACATACAATTGCTTCTTCTTCATCATCATACATCAGCTGGATTACAAGAAGTGCTGAGAGAAAAGGATCAAGCAAAACAACCCCTGCAAATCATGACTAAAATAAGCAAGGGTTCATCATTACCGATCCAGTGAAAGAAAGATAGAAGCTGCATCAGAGCTTTTGAAGAATTTTGAGAATAGAATTCTTTTCTTCTCCCGTTTATTTTCTTCTTACTATTTCCTATAAAGAGTTTTATTAATCCCTATTCCAATGGATTCAGTGGTTCCAAGAGTCTCCTTATCTAAAGACTCAGTGGTTCATGATCTCCTTATCAAAAGATCTAGATTGGTTCTAAGAGTCTCCTTATCAAAATACTCAGGCACAGGTTGTGCAATCCTATCAGGGAGGTAGAAGAGAGGATAACCCGCATATTGGGGAACCTCTATAAAATTCATGTGTCTTTGCTCTGTAATTTTTTGTGTTGTCCCATTTACTTATTCCATGTTTATTTCAGCAAACTTTAATTCTGTTTTTGGTTTTTGCTGATTGCATAATACCTTAGCATTTTTTATTATGTGTGCATAAAAAATAGAAAATATTTTAAATCACTAATCACCCCCCTCTAGAGAATTCTCAGAGGCACACTGTTTACTTTCAATTCTTGTTCCTCAATCCATTTACTGAAGTAATTAATCATAACTAGGATATAATGACGATGACCACTTGCCATAGGAAAAGGACCCAAGTGATCCATTCCCCAAACAACAAATGGCCAAGGAATGGTGATAGAACATAACTGTTTAGCATGTTATAATTGTAGTGGTGAAAACCTTTGACATTGGAGACATTTTTTGGTATAATGTTCCACATGTTTCCTTATTTGCAGCCAAAAATATCATTTTTGAAGTATCCTTTTTAAAAGATTCTGTACACCAAAATGATTTCTACATTCTCCGGGATGAACTTCTTGAAGAATGATGAGATTCTCTACTTCTGATACACATCTTGCCAGAGGTGATAAGAATGTTCTTCAATATAAAACTCCAGAAAGAAGAAATAATATGCAGCTTTAAATATGCTTTTCCACTTGTTTGTGACTGTTGAATGATATTCGCTTGTGTACAGATATTGGATAAATGGATCCATCCTTGAAGGATGGAGGTCAATCTATATGACTTCTCCTTCTTCAAATGTCTGATGAATACTGTAGTTATGGTTCCTCCTGATGGGATTCCATATTTTGTGATCTCATCTACTTATATATTTTTAGCTTGGAGTATATGTTGTATGTCAAAGGTTCTAAAATTCTACATTTCTCTTTTTTCCACCACCAAAAACTTTTTTAGAATGGAAACTCGTCTAAAAAATTCCTGTAACTTTTGATGCCATTACAAATGAATATGTTTAAACTTTTATGTATTCACACCCAATTCCTAAGCTAATCTTACTATGGCAATCAACACTTCGTACTCTGATTGCTTGTTTATGGTGAATAAATATAATTTAAAAAATAGCATAATTCAGACGACATTTACATTATCACCTGGACTCCTAATGAATTCCTACTAGAAGCTCCATCTACAAACATTATCCAAGGAAAATGCATTATCACTTTTTGTTGAATGTAAGTTTGTTTGACAAAATATTCAATATCTACTAAATAATTAGCAAGGACTTGAGCATTTATGGCCATCTGTGGTACATATAAAATATTGAATTCCCTGAGCACAATAACCCTCTTTGTAAAACTTCCAGAATACTTGGGCTTTGCCAAAATAGTTTTCAAAGGATGATATGTGATGACTTGTATTTAATGTCCTTGGAAGTATAGACAAAGTCTTTGTGTCAATATGATTAAGGCCAAATCTAACTTTATAAAATTGGATACGGAGTTTGGACATCATTTAGTACTATACTTATGTAATGAATTGGAAATCTTTCCCGACTTCTGGTGTCAGCACGATACATATAGCTTATGGGCCAACTCTAAGAGACAATAATTAATCTTCTCCTTCTTGAAGGCTTCGTGAAAGTGTAGTGAAGATCATTTGCTTCTTAATCACTTCAAACAACTCATCACATTCTTTGGTCAATTCAAACTTAGATGCTCCTGAAGGGTTTTAAAGAATGATGTGCATATCACAAGATCATAAGATGAAATTACTATGTCATGTGATTCTCCCTGCCAATTGTTTCACCTTTTTCAATGTCTGGGGGGATGACATATTCAAGATCGATTTCACTTTATTAGGATTAGGCTCAAATCCCTAAGGTGTAAATAAGAAGATAATTTTGTTGGATTTAGTCTCATTTATTATTTTCTGTATGTCAAAAATGTTTTAATGAGGTCATGGATATGTTCTTTGAAATTACTACTATTGTTAATAAGATCATCTGCATATACCTCCAAATTTTGAGGCTTTTGATTTTTGAAGAAATAATCCATCATGCATTGATTTGTGGCACCTACATTATTTAGGAAGAATGGCATAACCTGGTAGTAATAACACCTATTGTTTTTGTTAAATTATGTGTGATGGATACTGGGGACATGCATTCATATCTAGTGATACCCTGCAAAAAATATCAAAAATTATCATGAGAGTGAGTCACATAGCAGAGTAGACTAAGGAATCTATCTGAGGTAATGTATAACAATCTTTTGGACAAGCATTATTGAGTTTGGTGAAATCTACACAAATATGCTTCTTATTATTTGATTTTCAACATCTTTCCTATTGGGGTATTGAATTTTTTTAATAATATTTTACCCTAAGAAGTTTTTCCACCTCTTCCCTAATAGGTTCTGCTAGGGTTGTTGGAACCACCCGCTTTTTTATTTGATCATCTTGAAGACAGTCAATATTGAGATGGTGACAGGCCTCATTAGATCTACTACATTCATCATGACTACTCACAAGGCAAAGATGTCCAAGTTATTCAGTAGATGCTTGATCAACATGACTTGCTCTTATGTTCCTAGTTCAACATTAATGAAGAGAGTCATATCATCATATCCTCCTTCAGTAAGAATATTTCGGGTTTCCTAAGCTTGTTCCAAATGAGCCCCGTCCTTTACAACTTCTTTCCCAGTTAATTTTTGAACCATCATGGCTTGGCAGCATTCTTCATTTGTTTTCATGTTCATCTCGGGGTGATGGCATGTTTCATTCATTTTAAATGAGCTTACAAACCACTTTTGAGAAATTAATGGATCATTGTGAACCCTAATTTTTTTTCCTATCATGTACATTTTAAGACTTGATGGTATTTAAAAATAATTGTTTGATACTCGTTTAGAAGGGGCTGCCCAAAGATTGCATTATAACAACTAGGATCGTCGACCACCACGAGTGTTCCGTGGCAAGTAACTCTGTACATTGTAATGGATAGAATAATGCTTCCTTCAATTTTCTTTCTCTTTCATGCGGCAAGTTGATAGGTCCTTCACAAGCTTGGATCTTTTTCTCCATATACATAGCTTCAAATGTAGGCTTGAAAAAACATTCACAGAGCTACCGATGTCTATGAAGATTTTGTACACCGAGTCTTTATCTAATACTTCTTTAATGATGCACATAATTGAAAGGATTAGTATACATGTATAATTCATCTTCATTGATGATGATGTATCCTCTTAGTGGGACAGTCTGAGAGGTGGAAGTAACCTCTCACTGATAAAATCACCATAAACATGCTTTATTATAGGACACAGGACCCGCTCCTCGATGAATGCAATTAATTTGGCATAAAAATTAAATATCATCTACTCCTATGCATTCTCATGCACTATTAGTGCTCCCAAGAGAGCCAATATATTCTTTTTTGGCACACTCTCATTGCTGGGAAAGAGGGACTTTTGCTACTTCCTTACTCTTGGCAGAGACAGGATTATCTTCATCTGAAGCAATGTTCTCCTATAGTTTCCTTGCTTTTAACATAATTTACTAGATCACAAAGAACTTGACAAATCTCCAAGTTGTATCTAATGTCTCTATGTAAGTAACAGAAAAGTCCATTATTTCAGTTTTCATACCCTGCCTTGAGGAGAGGAGGTCTCCTGATGCCAGGTTTGTTCTATATCATTTGACCAACTCCTTGTATTGGAAGAATCATATTACTGTATTCTCTTGAGATTCATAGTATATATTTGCACAAGGAGGAGTGTAGGCATGAATGGGGAGCATTTTTATGTAGATGGAGAAGTTTGTTATAGAGGTTGCGCATGCCAATTCTTATAAGGGGAACAAGGTTGTGGAAGACTCGTTTGTTGAAAATGATGAGGTGGAGTTGGATGTTGACGGTGAAATGTCCTCCCATGCTGCAGAGAAGGTGGGATGAATTTTGGATAACATTTTGGCATGCCATGAGGATGAACAATGGGACATTAGGTGAGAGAATTTCCCATTCTGTTAGTTTATGAGTTGAGTAAGAGAAGTGAAAAACCCCATGATTAGTTGTATAACATAATAGTTTAATTTGGGACCCTGGGAGTTTCTATGTCACCATGGAGTTAGCACAATGTGCCCTAGATGCAAGGAGGCACCTTTAAGAGATCAAAGTGTGTGCCCTAGCATATGTAAACACTAACTTATTCAAATCTCTCTCAAGTGATGTAATATGAACTTAAGAACCTTAGGATGACTCAAAATGATGAAGGTCCTAGCCCCAATGGTCATTATAAAGGTAAACATAGGAATGAATTTATCAACTCTAAGTCAAATCAAAGTGTTGAGTCCCCTTAAACCTAATTAAGCTCACCTTGAGCTTAATTGACCTAATTATTGTCAAATTAAATTAAATGGATTTAATCTATTTAAACCCACTTTTAAGTTCATGACATCTCATCAAGATTGACCATGGTCAATCTTGGTCAAGCTTAGTCAACCATGGTTAAACCATGGTTAGTATTTATTTCAAAACATTCACCAGATTATAAATTACTAAAATCATTAGATTAATTAACGTTTGATTAAACATATGTACTCACTTTGACTTGGTTTGTAGGCCACACTACCAATTTGGTAAAGATTTGTCAACCAAATCAAAATTGGAAAAGATGGAAAATTGTTTTATATGAAATAACCATATATCCAAATCGAGGCCAGTTTTACTTCATTCTGACATAGGAAGATCTGAAATGCCATTCTCTTTTAGAAATAGGCAGGATTTGAGACAGATGGTGGAGCTTTGAGCTGCAAAGAGCAGGGCCGAGCACGGAGAAATTGTATATCCACATCTAGATTATAAAACCACCAATTAACCCTCCAAAAGCATCCTTACCTCCTTAGCACTCGAATCAATCATCAAGTTGATGTTGTGGACCTCAAGAAGTCCTAGGATCTCAAGTCTGATCACCATTGTCAAATACATGCCTCCCCATACCCAAAACAGAGGAAATTTTCCTCTGACTATGAGATTCTGAACCCCTCCCCGCTTTATAGATCCCCGTATCAATTTAGGAGCAAAATTAAGCTCAATTGAGCTCTTATTTCAAGGAATTTATGAAAACATTAGGGGATTTTCACCATGCCTTTCCAGTGATTGCTGACATAAATTGTCCACTGTACTACCACCCCTAGTTGTGCCTTCCTCCTGTGAGTCAAGTGGTAGTGGTTGTGAGAAATGATGATGGTAGGTTGACGGAGGAGAGAATCTAGAAGCATATGAGCGATGAGATGCAATCATAGACGTTGATCCAATGGAAACAATGATGGAGAACCATTAGATTACCTTAAGAACATCGAACTAGTGATTGTGTCATCCCCATAGCGGATCGCCCACGGATCTGCTGTTGGGCAGGGGGGTTAAAAAAATCCTTTTATTGCTTTCCCTTGATGTTTGATTTGCACTAAGATATGTGCAGCCATATGATTAGTTTAATACTGATCCTATAGTTTGATTTATTGACTATACATTCTATCACACATGTGCAACTAACTTCAATTTCAGAATTAGTTGTCTTCATATTAGAATAAGGGTAAGTGTTGAATATGAAATTGGTATCCCTTTGTCAGATCTTCCAGAATTGGAGTTGGGCATTTTTAGGAAATGTCTAGATCTCACTATAGATAATTTTAAAATTGATGTGACACAAACTTTAGGAAAATTACATTTTGTGTATAACTATCTCAATGTTGATCTGACGATAATTAAATTTGAACCATGATTCTACCTTGCCATTGGGAAGATCAAAAAATTTGACAGAATTTTTGGAGAAGATTTTTCTAAAGTTCCTATTAAATAGATAGACACTTGAATTGGTCATATTAATGAATTGTTTGAGGATTTTTTACTAAAATAAATTTCCAGATTTGTTTACACTTTTATTATCATAAGTTTGACCTCAGGTAAAATTTAAAGGCATTTGATCTTAGCTATCTAATATTTTTATTTAAAGGTTAAAAGTTACTCACTTAGGTCATTTTATGCTTTGATTTTGATTATTATGATTGGAAGCTTAATCACAAATCATATTATATGTTGGAACAACCCTATTACTGATTTGGGCTAGGATCACTATCTGTTGACTAGGACTAAGTTGACCCCAATGTATAGTCTAAAGGGTCAAGGTTTTAGGCTGTTAGAACTTAAGGAAAAGTTCAATTTCTGCGTTCGAAGAACTCCATCCTGCGTTCGACGAAATGCTTCCTGCGTTCGATGAACGACATGCTCCTACGTTCGACGAACTTGGCAAGTCTCAGCGGTCGACGAGTTTGTTCAGTCTCAGCGGTTGATGAACTTCAGTCTCAGCGGTTGACTAAGTCTCAGCGTTCGACGAACCTCCCAAGTCTCAGCATTCGATGAACTCAGATCTGGGCTCGAAGAATAAGTAACAAGATGCTCAAATCGACGAACTCAGTTCTTCCAGGCATATTTAAGCAGTTTATGTTTCAGATTGATGAACTCCGATTGTGTTGAACGAATTTATTCAGATCGACGAAATTTCTATGCAGTTCAGTATTTCAGAATGATTATTTTTATTCTATTCTCTGAACTCAGATCTATCAGCAACGGCTCTATTTATTCCAGATAAGTCAAGGATATTATCTTTCCTTTTTATTTTATTCCTTTTCATTCTCTTCCCGAGAAAATAGCCGTTTGGCGGAAAAGGATACATTAATTAAAATGAAAAAGGAATTAAATATTGGCTTGCAGTTCCAAGAAATAATCCTCTTGATTATTCTATTCCTTATTTAGAGGATTTGAATTTCAAATCAGAGATATATTATCAAAGGAATAAGGAAGAAGAAGATATACAATATTATTACACTACAGCAGTACCACAAGATAGAAAAAGAAAAGAAGGAACTACCGAGAAAAAGATATACAGAAAGAAAAAGAAAAGGCTTTCAGATCTTCATCTTCCTCAAGTAGCAACTCTCTCAATATCTGAGAACATCAACAAATATTCTCACAGTTTTCTACTGCAAGTTTTAATCTTCAAAAGAGCAACAATAATCTGAGAAACATTTGTCTCTCAGATTCATTAGCTATCAAGGAAGATCTACATTCAAGAGAAAGCTCCATCCTCAACTGCCAACTATCTTCTATCAGCCAGGGGGAGATTTACATTAACACATTCCAATAGTCTTCTCTCAGATTATTGACAGAGAAGAACTTCATAACCCTCTTAATCCCCTCTTGTACAGGGTTCTAAGTCACTTCAAAAGTTAACCCCTTGGTGGCAGGGCACCTGATCAAAAACCTGTGGTTGGTTTGAGCACCTGATCAAAAGCTCATTGGTGTTTGGACACCTGATCAAAAATCCATTGGTGATAGGGCACCTGATCAAAAACCTAGTGGAATCCAACCAAGGGTGGTAGAAGAGTAGATGTACCCAGGTTGATTGGGGAACTACTATAAATCCTTGTGCCCTCTGTGTTTGTGTGATTTTCTATACTGTGTTGTGCTTTGTTTTTATTTTATTTTTATAACTCACTTTGTTATACACATATAAATATCACTATTTTAATTCCGCTATAAAAATAAGTGAAAAACTTTTTAATACTCTATTCACCCCCCCCCCCCCCCCTCTAGAGTGACTTTAAGATCTAACCTCACTTTCAATTGGTATCAGAGCTTGGTTGATTGTATACAGGCTAACACCTGAATCAAAAGTTCAATTAGATCTTAAATTTATTTTAGAGTTTTCTTTGGCTTAAAAACTCATGGCATCGAACAAAGAATATTCAAGCACAAGACCTCTAATGTGCAATCTAAATAAGTTTGCACTATGGAAGGCAAGGATCAGATTATACATGAATTCTATTGATGAAGATATTTTCAATGTATTTTGACTGAACCTCCTGCTCCTACAGCAACAACAAGTGCTGAAGCACCAACTAACAACAATGTTGTTCCACCACCTGAGTGGACATATGCTCAAAAGAAGCAGAGAAGTGCAGATGTTAAGGCAATGTATATTTTGGCACAAACAATGTCAGATGACATTTTCCAAAAAGTTGTGGAATGCACTTGCAAGGGAAATCTGGATATCACTCAACAACATGGTTGAAGGATCATCAGATGAAAGAAAAGATAGAAGATCCCACCTTATTTCTCAGTATGAAAACATCAAGAAAGGAGAAACTGAGACAGTGGCTGATATTTACAATAAACCCAGTATTATAATCAATGAGCTGAAATCTTTAGACAAAGTGATCTCTATCACAGAAGTGAATGATAAGATCCTTATGTGCTTCCCCAGTACATGGGACTCTACGATCTGGCCAATCAAGCAAGCCAGAAGCCTTAATGAGATCTCTACTGAGACCTTGTTAGGCAAGATAATATCCTATAAGCAGCTTATCAAATCTGGAGAAGCTGAACAGTCTACCTCCTCTCCATCCATCAAGAAGGAGAAAAGTATTGCTTTCCAAGCTACTAAAGAGGAAGACAATGCTCCAGGAGAAATGGAGTTCATGAGCCTATTAGCAAAGAGATTTTATAAAATGGCTAAGAAGGACTTCAAAAATAAGTATTCCAGATCAAGAGAAAAACCAAGGTATGACAAATCAAATTCTAAAGAAATTATCTATTTTGGTTGCAGGAAACCTAGACACATTCTGCCTGAGTGTCCAGAGAACCAAAAGAAGGAGAAGAGAAAAGACAAAGAAGAAAATAGGCACTCCAGCAAGCCATCCTCCCATAAACACAAACACAAAGGAAGAGGCTTTGTAGATGAAACATGGAGTGAAACAGAATCAGAGTCATCATCCAGCTCATCTGAAGATGAAAATGATGCAAATGAAAAGGATCAATGCTTGATGATTGTTTATGACTCATGCAATGATTCAGAATTCTAATGAGGTTAACTGTGCACTTTCAATGCAGATGAAAGAAACTTCTGCATGATGGCTTTCAATGCCTCAGGGATTAATTCAGAAGAATCAGAAAATGACAATGATCAGGTAATATCTACTTTTGATTTTAATTCAATTGAATTCAAAGATGAATTCAAAGCTCTTTGTCTAAATTTAATTAAATCTGAGAAGGAAATAATCTCTATCAGAAATAAGTTGGCTGAAATGAACCAACTAAGTGAAGAAAATGTCAATCTTAAGAAAAATTTGACTGCCTCTAGAGAACACATTGTTCTCATTGAGAACAAGTTGTCTGAAGCTAAGAAATTTGAAGAATCCCTCAATGGGAGAAGTATCAAACTGATGGACATCACAAGCACAGTGAATGTCAGATTAAGTGGCAAACTGGGCTTGGGTGCATCATCAAGTGAGCCACATCTGATTAAGAAAAACATTCTTTCTACACCAGTAAAATTCATTTCTGCCAAGAACAAAGAGCCAGAAGAAGTAGATAAAAATATCTCAAGCAAGGTTGTTAAGAATAAAGGAATTCAGCAGAATTCCTCAAATGGAGCTCGACAAAATCAATTCATTTCGTTGAACGGAGATCGACGAACTCTGAAGACAGACCTTCAGTATAGTTATTATTCGAACGACGCTCGGCGAAAGCACTTCACTTCGTCGAACGGCGATCGACGAATTCATCCAAATTCATCGAACGGAAAACATACTGAAAATCTAAAGAATTTTTATTCTTCATATACTAAGAATGCTTTCACTGAGTGGATAATTCCTCCAAGGATATATCATCCACAAGGTTATAAGGATCAGCCTGAGATATCTTATATTTCAGAATTTTGTGGAAAAACAAAAGGACCCGAGGTAGTCTGGGTCAAGAACAACTAGAATGTTTTCTGTTTTGCAGGTACAGAGCTATCCAAAATTAAAAGAACAATGGTACTTGGATAGTGGGAGCACAAAGTATTTTACAAGAAACAAGGCCAACCTAAGCAACTACAAGGCAAGGCCTGGACCCAAAGTGATCTTTGGAGACTCCAACTGTGGACAAACCAAAGGTTATGGACAAATCAAAGTTGGAGTAGTCACCTTCAAAGAGGTAGCTTATGTCAAGGGTTTGAAGCACAACCTCATCAGCATAAGCCAGTTATGTGATGAAGGTTATCAGGTAACCTTTAACCATTCCTTATGTCTTATTACCAATAATAAAAACATAAATGTGTTATCTGGTATTAGACATGGAAAACTTTATTTAGCCAATTTTGACTCTGCCAATTCTGATATTTGTTTATTTAATTCTATAAGTAAAACAAATGAATTATGGCATAAAAGGCTTGGACATATTGACCTTAGAACTATATCTAAACTTTCTAAGGACAATCTTGTTAGAGGACTGCCTTCTGGTTGATACAAGAAGGAAGGACTCTATAGGGCTTGTCAATTAGGTAAGCAGACCAAGAGTAGTTTTAAATCTTTATCCAAGAGTGATTCACCTAGGATTTTGTATTTACTGCATTTGGATCTTTTTGGACCCATTGCAATACAAAGTCTATGAGGGAAGCATTATTCTCTAGTTATTGTAGATGACTTCTCAAGATTCACTTTGGTATTCTTTCTTAGGAACAAGTCTGACACCTTCAATGTTCTGACAGACTTTCTCAGGTCCATCAAGTTTGAGTACGCTACTCTAGTTGCATTGATCAGAAGTGATCATGGCACTGAGTTTGAATCTCTTTTGATGAGAGAATTCTGTGGAAAATAAGGGATCGGGCAGTGATTCTCTGCTCCTATAACTCCTCAACAAAATGGGGTAGCTGAATGGAAAAATAGAACACTTATTGAATCAGCAACTACATTGCATGCTGATGCTCACTTGCCAATCTCGTTTTGGGCAGAGGCAGGGAACATAGCAAATTATGTGTTAAACAGAAGCCTGATACATAAGATTAAGGGTAAAACTCCCTATGAATTACTTAAGAATAAAAAGCCTAAGTTAACTATTTTAAGATATTTGGATCTAAATGCTATGTGCATTACAATTTAAGAAGTATCTAAGGAAATTTGAAGCAAAATCTGCTGAAGGTATATTCCTTGGATATTCTCTTTCTAGAAAAGCATACAAAGTTTACAACAAATCTACTCTTAAGATAGAAGAATCCATGCATATATCTTTTGATGAAACTAATATGTTAATTGCGGAGAAGAACACCACCTCTACCAAAAATACTTTGCAGGTACCAGTCCTATGTGAAGAACTAAATTGACTAAATCTACAGAATGATGATTCTCTACTTCCATCAAATGAAATAATTAAAGACAGTGAAGAAGAGGATAATCCAGATCTTGTTGATCATTCAAATCAAGTGACAGTTGAACAAGTCCTTCAAGAAGAAACTATTGCTGAACCAACTCCAACTATTGATTACATCACAGTTAGATATCATCCAATATCCCATATCATTGGAGATATTTCAGCAGGAGTTCAAACAAGGCATCAACTACACCAAAATCATATGCACACTTGTTTCCTATCACAAGTTGAACGTCAAACCATAAGAGATGCAGAACAAGATCCCAACTCGATTCTTGCAATGCAAGAGGAGCTCAACCAATTTGAAAGGAACAAGGTTTGGGATTTGGTTCCAAGACCAAAAGGCCATCCAGTCATTGGCACCAAGTGGGTCTTTAGGAACAAGCTAGATGATCAAGGCATAATCATCAGAAATAAAGCAAGATTGATAGCCCAAGGATATTCACAGGAAGAAGGAATTGACTATGATCATACCTTTTCTCCTGTTGCAAGACTTGAAGCTATCAGGATTTTTCTGGCCTTTGCTCCATTCAAGAAATTCAAAGTATATCAGATTGATGTGAAGAGTGCATTCTTGAATGGAGACATCAAAGAAGAAGTCTATGTGGAACAACCACCAGGTTTCATCTCTCCAACTCACTCCTCTTATGTACTTAAGCTTAATAAAGCTCTCTATGGTCTCAAGCAAGCTCCCAGAGCATGGTATGAGACCTTAGCTAATTTTCTTTTGGAGAACAAATTCTGTAGAGGCATTGTTGATAAAACCTTTTTTTAGGATACATAAAAATCAAATATTACTAGTTCAAATATATGTAGATGATATCATATTTGGCTCTACTGATTCAAATCTATGCAAAAGGTTCTCTAACCTAATGCAATCTAAATTTGAAATGAGTAGTATTGGTGAGTTATCTTACTTTCTTGATCTTCAAGTGAAGCAAACTCCAAATGGCATATTCATATCACAATCCAAGTATGCTAACGAATTAGTGAAAAGGATTGGTATGTCTGATGCTTCCACTATGAAAACACCCATGCCCTCCAATGTTGTTGTTGACAATGATGAATCAGGGAAACTTGTTGATCAGAAAGTATATAGAGTAATTGTTGGCTCACTACTTTACTTAACAGCTAGTAGACCTGACATAATGTTTGCTACATGTATTTGTGCTAGGTTCCAAGTTAACCCCAAAGATTCTCACCTAATTTTACTAAAAAGAATTTTGAGATATATAAAGGGTTGTCCAAATCTAGGACTCTGGTATCCAACAGCTTCAGAATTTGAATTAACTGGATTCTCAGATTCTGATTATGCTGGATGCAAAGTAGATAGGAAAAGCACATCAGGAACTTGACAGTTTCTTGGTGATAGGCTTGTGTCTTGGTTTTGTAAGAAACAAACATCTGTGTCTACATCAATAGCTGAAGCAGAATATATTGCTGCAGGCAGTTGCTGCTGATCACAGATACTGTGGATATAAAATCAACTTCTAGACTATGGTATCAACTTAAATAATTCAATTATATTTTGTGACAATACTAGTGCAATATCTATTGCACAAAATCTAG
Organism: Dactylorhiza incarnata; assembly: GCA_033032865.1. Taxonomy (NCBI): domain Eukaryota; kingdom Viridiplantae; phylum Streptophyta; class Magnoliopsida; order Asparagales; family Orchidaceae; genus Dactylorhiza; species Dactylorhiza incarnata. Next base: position 391,021 of record JAWHQI010000330.1, on the reverse strand, counting down.
TACTCCATAGTATGACTAAACACATAGAAATTAGGCACCACTTTGTCAGAGATAATGTGGATAAAAATAAAATTTGCCTACAATTCATTTCTACTGATTTGCAAAGGGCTGATATTTTCACCAAACCCTTGGATGAAAAGAAACATATTTTCTTTATAAATCAGCTAGGAATGATAGATGAAGATTCAATCAATTAAAAATTAATTTTTCTACTTATCCCATCACTTCATCGAACTCAGATCGACGAAATCTAGTCGTTCGTCGAACGGAGATCGACGAAGTCATCTAGATCGACGAAAATTTATTTTTCGTCGAACGCAGTTTCTAATCTTTCCTTATAATCAAATCTTTTATTTCATTTTAACTGTATGCCTACAGAAATTGCTTCTCTTTCCAGTTCCTTCGCACTTGATCTCTATTTTCTTTTGCAGGAACAATGGTAATATTTCATCAATAATTGCATCCTTACCTACCTCCTATACAATTGTCCCTTCTTCTAGGGGCCTAGCTTCAGGCCTCCCTGAAACTAGCCAGGGGGAGATGTTTCATGAAGAAGCTCGTTTATGGCAGGGGGAGATGTTTTGAAGAAACTCCTTTTTGTTAGGGGGAGATGCTTTCCTTTTTGATAGGGGGAGATGCTTTATGAAGAAGCTCAAGTTTCTAGGGGAGATGTTGTATGAAGAAGCAAAAGGTTTTAGTTATTGAATAAGCTCACAACAATTTTTATTTCAGTTTGATTATTCAGATATGAGAAATACATATGCAGATTAAGAAATAATTCAGATATGACGGATTGGTAGCAAAGCAGATATAGTTATTGCTACAGTTCAGATCAACAAAAGCTAAAGCTGAAAAATGCAGATTCAGATTATAAAGCTTTTTAGTTCCAGTTCAAGTTCCAGTTCAAGTTGATTTGGTGAAGTCACCTCCAACTTAAGTTCCAAAAATTTTCAGAAAGCAAGATTCAGTTCAGCTAAACAAAGAAAAAATGTTGAAGGCAAGGATTTCTAAGCAAAGCAAAAGATGCAAATGCAAATTTAGAAATATTGTTTGATATAGCAGATACAGCTCAGATAATCAAATTCAGAAAGCCGAAGGCATTGTCAGAATTCAAAGAAAGACAAAAGGTTCTGATTATTTGTTTTTATCATTTCTGTTTTAAATATAAAATTTCAAAACTCAGAGTATCATATTTCATATCTGCTGAAATGTTTAAAATCTGTCAGATATATATACTATGTTGTTTTGTTGTTTATTTTATTTATTATTCAATTTTGTCGAATAGTGTCCTAACCCAAATAGGGGGAGATTGTTGGAACAACCCTATTACTGATTTGGGCTAGGATCACTATTTATTGACTAGGACTAAGTTGACCCCAATGTATAGTCTAAAGGGTCAAGGTTTTTGGCTGTTAGAACTTAAGGAAAAGTTCAATTTCTGCGTTCAACGAACTCCATCCTGCGTTCGACGAAATGCTTCATGCGTTCGACGAACGGCATGCTCCTGCGTTCGACGAACTTGGCAAGTCTCAGCTGTCGGCGAGTTTGTTCAGTCTCAGCGGTTGATGAACTTCAGTCTCAGCGGTTGACTAAGTCTTAGCGTTCGATGAACCTCCCATGTCTCAGCATTCGACGAACTCAGCTCTGCGCTTGAAGAATAAGTAACAAGATGCTCAGATCGACGAACTCAGTTCTTCCAGGCAGATTTAAGCAGTTTATGTTTCAGATCGATGAACTCCAGATTGTGTTCAACGAATTTATTCAGATCGACGAAATTTCTATTCAGTTCAGTATTTCAAAAGGATTTTTTTTATTCTATTCTATGAACTCAGATCTATCAGCAATGGATCTATTTATTCCAGATAAGTCAAAGATATTATCTTTCCATTTTATTTTATTCCTTTCCATTCTCTTCCCGAGAAAATAGTCGTTTGGCGGAAAAGGATACATTAATTAAAAAGGAAAAGGAATTATATATTGGCTTGCAGTTCCAGGAAATAATCCTCTCGATTATTCTATTCCTTATTCAGAGGATTTGAATTTCAAATCAGAGATATATTATCAAAGGAATAAGGAAGAAGAAGATATACAGTATTATTACATTACAGCAGTACAACAAGATAGAAAAAGAAAAGAAGGAACTGTCGAGAAAAAGATATACAGAAAGAAAATAAAAAAGGCTTTCAGATCTTCATCTTCCTCAAGCAGCAGCACTCTCAATCTCTGAGAACATCAACAAATATTCTCTCAGTTTTCTGCTGCAAGTTTTAATCTTCGAAAGAGCAACAATTATAATCTGAGAAACATTTGTCTCTCAGATTCATCAGCTATCAAGGAAGATCTACATTCAAGAGAAAGCTCCATCCTCAAATGTCAACCATCTTCTATCAGACAGGGGGAGCCTTACATCAACACATTCCACTAATCTTCTCTCAGATTATTGACAGAGAAGAACTTCATAACCCTATTTATCCCCTCTTGTACAGGGTTCTAACTACCTTCAAAAGTTAACCCCTTGGTGGCAGGGCACCTGATCAAAAACCTGTGGTTGGTTTGAGCACCTGATCAAAAGCTCATTGGTGTTTGGACACCTGATCAAAAATCCATTGGTGATAGGGCACCTGATCAAAAACCTAGTGGAATCATACCAAGGGTGGTAGAAGAGTAGATGTACCCAGGTTGATTGGGGAACTACTATAAATCCTTGTGTCCTCTGTGTTTGTGTGATTTTCTGTACTGTGTTGTGCTTTGTTTTTATTTTGTTTTTATAACTCACTCTGTTATACACATATAAATATCACTATTTTAATTCCGCTATAAAAATAAGTGAAAAACTTTTTAATACTCTATTCACCCCTCTCTAGAGTGACTTTAAGAAGTGGATTTTGCTAGTATTAATTTTAGTGACTCCATTTGGCCTTATATGGAATAATTTGGATTGCTTAAATATGTATAAATGTTACATGAAATTAGTGATCATTTCTTCTTCAACATAGAAGTCTAACATCTAAATCAGATATTTGCAATCATATTTATGATGATGATATTCCTAATTACATGTTCCATATTAAATATTAAGTTTGCATTTAAAGGATTCCAAGACTAGTCATATTTATATGAGGTCAAGTACAAAGTAGTGTTATCATGGTTCACTCACTATAATACTTCTATCTAACTAATGTTTGAGGAGTTTAGTAGGATTATGTAATATCCACCTTATGTGTTACATTTGAGGTAGGGTTTCATTAAGTGTAGAAAGACGCACATTATGAGAACCCCGTGAGTGAACAATTGTGAACAAATTGTGATCTTCATGAGTTGGATTGTGGATAATTATGTGAGGAACATATTGGTTAATAAGTGTAATAATGTGTATATTAAACACTTTATAAGCATATTTTTGTTTATTAATATAAATAAATCTTGCTAGCCTTCGTACATTTTAAAGTATTATTGACATATTTTTATAATTTTAGGTTCAAAGAAGGCAAACAATCAATTATTGATCAAAGGGAATTGCTTGGGAGATGTTATGGAGCAAATCCCAATAAATCCAAAGTACATGCCCTCGTACATGTCGTGTACTCAAAGAATCTCCAGTAGATAGCAATTTTTAATCAATTTCCAGTCCGTGGGAGCCAAAAGCACTAGTGTAAAAGTATACGTCCCCGAAACAAGCCATGTACCAAGGGTGTGTCCCATAGATAAATTTTCCTCCCAGCCAACACATTGTGTTTAATTAACAGCTGGACTTTAATAATACATGCCCCAGGTAAATGTCGTGTATCCAGGATGTGTCACCTTTAATATGAATAGATCACAGACATGTTATGACAGTTCCAAAAGTAGCCAGTGCATGCCCTAGGTACATTCCATGTACATAGGGTATGTGTAACATCCCAATTCATGCTAGGCCCCTCGAACGCGTGTTTTGTTAAGTTGACTCGGGCTCATGGTGCACTCGAGCGAAGAAAAATGTGGACGCGACAAAAGGTTGACTCGACGATTTGTTGAGTGGGACTCGATGATTCGTAGAGTGGGACTCGACGATTCGTCGAGTTGGACTCGACGATTAGGCGAGTGGGACTTGACATTGAGTGGGGTCTCGATGAATTTGTCAAGTGGGGGCTTGAAAAATTCATCGAGTGGGACTCAATGAATTCGTCGAGTGTGTCTCGACGGCTCGTCAAGTGTGTCTTGACTGCTCATTAAGTGTGTCTCGAGGGCTCGTTGAGTGGGTCTCGACGGCTCGTTGAGTGGGTCTCGACGGCTCGTCGAGTGGGTCTCGAAGGCTCATCGAGTGGGTCTAGACGGCTCGTCTAGTGTGTCTGGACGGCTCATCGAGTGGGTCTCGACGGCTCTTCGAGTGGCTCTCGACGACTCGTCGAGTGGGTCTCGATGGCTCTTCGAGTGGGTCTCGACGGCTCGTCGAGTGGGTCTCGACGGCTCATCGAGTGGGTCTCAACGACTCGTCGAGTGGGTCTCGACGGCTCGTCGAGTGGGTCTCAATGGCTCGTCGAGTTGGTCTAGACGGCTCGTCTAGTGTGTCTGGACGGCTCATCGAGTGGGTCTCACGGCTCTTCGAGTGGGTCTCGACGGCTCGTCGAGTGGGTCTCGACGGCTCTTCGAGTGGGTCTCGACGGCTCTTCGAGTGGGTCTCGATGGCTCGTCGAGTGGGTCTCGACGACTCGTCGAGTGGGTCTCCATGGCTCGTCGAGTTGGTCTCGACGGCTCGTCGAGTGGGTCTCGATGGCTCGTCGAGTGGGTCTCGACGGATCGTCGAGTCAATCTCGATGGCTCGTCAAGTGGGTCTCAATCGCTCGTCGAGTGGGTCTTGACGCCTCGTTAAGTGGGTCTCAACGAATTCGTCGATTATCGATCATGTACAATTTTATTTTGACTGAATCGATGTTTCGGGATGTGCGTCATCCAGAAAAGGTTAATTTGGGTTATTAAAGTCTATTTTGTCTTGTAATCAAAGTGGTCCTAAAGGATAACGACATGTGGAAGTGTTGTTCAATCCAGAGCATGGGAAGAGTATTAATTTAAGCAGATTCTTTTATTAGTCTTTGACAAGAAACCATCCGTAAGAAATAAGAGATAATATTCAGAACTTCTTCTTCATCTTCCTCCATTGACCAAACCAACCAACCTTTTCCTTAGAAGAACAAAGACAAGAAGAATAAAGCTAAGGACCAAATTACCGGAGATCACGGTCACCTTGCCGCTAAGGAGGAGGAAGCGATCCGCCAAAAATCAGGTGACTTCCGCCCCCTCTCCCTTGGTGCTAGATCTTTAGATCTGAAATAGGAGAGATATTGGGCTCAAGAGTGCTTAATTTCAGCGAGATGAATGGAGTCTTCTTGGAAGATACCATGCTAGAACTAGATTGTTCCATCCCTCTTTGTTGAAATGGGTAGTCTGCCGATTACAGAGCTCAATTTCAATAATGCATAAGTCACAAAAGAGAAGGATATCATTTTGATCCCATATAGCTGATACACATCCATCCTTTAGTTTCCCCATCTACACATTTTTAAAATTAGAAGGCAAACACACAAAACCAATATACACATATACCTACGTATACACCAACACATACACATACACATATACATACTATTTCAAACATATATGCACACACTCATACATTTTCAGCACAAACACATTCAACATAAACATCACACACACACTCATACACTTCAAACACATACACACACACTCATATATTTTCAACACATACACGTTCAACATAACAGCACACACACACATACACACACTCATACACTTCAAACACACACACACCCATACATTTTCAACACATACACATTCAACATAAACAGCACACACACACACACACTCATACACTTCAAACACATACACATTTTCAACATAAACAGCACACACACACTCATATACTTCAAACACATACACAAACTCATACATTTTTCACATAAACACATAACCTCTGATTTGACTCTTCCAAAAGAGAAGGAATAAATGAAGAACAAAAATAGCATAATAGAGAATCAATATTGACAAGGTAATTAGTTATTGAGAAGATAATCGGTTAACCAGTTAAGAATCATAGTAGTCGACGAAAAGTTTAAGAAGGTAGATGGAGAAGGAAAGTTTACCTTACTTGGATGTAGAAGAAACAAAGATCCTTGGGTCTTGAATTCTTGATCGATTATAGCACAGTACAATAAGGAGCGGAGACCAGGTTGCGATGAAACGATGGGACAGCATAGTCGACGGCTGCGAATGTGTGACGACGTCGACAGAGACCAGTTGTCAGAGTGCAATGATCGTCGGCGACCGGAAAAGAAATGAGGGCGGCGTCGAATTGGGAGCGGAGGAGAGGGATTCTCATGAGATCTGGAATGCGAAGGAGCGCGCAGGGTATCGGGAGAAAAGTTGGGGTAGCGGCGCGGTCAAACTGGAATGCCGAGCCGCATTTTTGATTACCCTTAAACCGACTTATATTAAAAATGGGGGTTTGCATATACGCGTAAACAAATGCAACTTATTACACAACCAGAATTTTTGGGCAGCCGCACCGGAGCAAATAAGCTCACCCAAACACTACATTAGTTAGTATTCATATAGACCAACATGTAGGTCATCGGGTTTCACTTTAAGGCATGCCGCTCTGTGAATTGTAAACATTGATTTATGTGATTTAGACCACTCCAGACCATCATTCATGAATGTATTAACTCCTAGGTCATTATGAAGTCAATGATTGTGTAAGGGATTAACCATTAATGACCTTTATTAGAAGAAAGGGGTTGGGGTGCGTTTAGTAAAACATAAATTCGTGGTTTACAATGATATGTTGAGAGGATTGAACTGTTAGCAAGTATAAGTGTGCTTGATGTGTGAATTGGGACATTAAGTAGGTATTGAGTGATGACATACAAAATAATCGGTCACTAAGAAGGTATGGTTCATTGTTCAATTGAACATCGACACTTGTCTGCCCGATTTATATGTAATCCACCCTAGGACATTAGGGTGACTAGAGAGGAAACGAGTATAAAAGAATGGGTAGCCACCAAGAAGAGTAAATATCCTGGAATGGGGGATTTGGGCTTCAGCCACCATTGCATCCCCTAGTGATGCTACGAGCCCTTCACCAGGTAACCCTCGGGATGTCCGGGATTCACCCTAAACTCCTAAGTATAACTAATTAGTAGACAAGAGTAGTTTAAATGTGAGAACTTGATAGGATAATCCCCATCCCAAATTAGGGATGGATTAGTACTGCACAAGTAAGGATGGGTTAAGTCCTGCGAGCTGTAGGCTCGGTATAGTAGAAGGATGGGTTAAGTCTTGCGAGCGGTAGGCTTGGTATGGTAGAAGGACGGGTTAAATCCTGCGAGCGGTATGCTCGGTATAGTAAAAGGACGGGTTAAGTCCTACTAGCGGTAGGCTCGTTAAAGTAGAAGGATGGGTTAAGTCCTGTGAGTGGTAGGCTCGGTATGGTAGAAGGACAGGTTATGTCCTGTGAGCGGTAGGTTCGGTATTTTAGAAGGATGGGTTAGTCCTGCGAGCGGTAAGCTCGGTGTTTCACTTAGAGACATTATTGTATCAAGTAGTCTGCGGATACCCTGTATATTCTTAGGGGCGTACATAAGGTCTAGGCTGGGAGGTGTCATACTGGCCTAGGAGTGGAGGACCAGATGTACTGGACCTATTAGCCTCAACGGGGTGTACCTGAGCGGAGACTTGAAAAGCGGGATAGAAGTGGTGCTTACCAAACAGTACACGGATACCCTGTGTGTTCTTAGGGGTGTACGTAAAGTCTAGGCTGGGAGATGTGTGAGATAAGCCTAGAAGTGGACAAGCCCGATCCACTGCCCTGTTTGCCTCAACCGGGTACCTGAGTTGACACACTCAAACAGAGGGAACTACAAAAGGTTTGTACGTTTAGAGTTGATGGCGTGTGTTGCATCATTGCATTGCATAGCATAACATACATCATTCATAACAAGACCCCATCGTATAAATTAGTATGGGCTCTTTTATACGATGGGTTTAGCGTAGTGCCAGATCCTTTAGCTTATGTGCTTTGTGTGTACGCATATATGTTAAGGTTACTTTCATAGTTGCTCCTTTATTATGTTACTGCATTTTTATATATATTATAGATATGTTACCCCTATAGCTGCTCTTACATGATGCTGTGTTTTAATATACTCTTGACATGTTACTATATTTGATTGATTTCATTATACTGTACTTGGGACCGTATGAACATGTTTAAGGAAAAGAAGCTTGATGTATACATATATACTTGATAGCTAGGCCCCTGTCATCTGCTTGATATTTGTTACCCCTTGTTTTCCTCCGGATCTTCCTCCCGCCCGATGCCTAGGAACCACCGGAGGAGGGGATGGGGAATTTGGCTTAGTCGTTTGACTAACGGTCGGTGGACCACATCTTTTTAGGAGTGCATGCTATGCTTGAGCTGTAGGAACCCATACAGAAGACAGGTCAGGAGGACGGGACGAAGTAATGCAGCCTCTACCCGTGGTTGCAGCAGTAGCTACAGACACGTGATGACAAGAGTTCGATAGTTTCTGTCTAGATGTAGAGTGAGAGAGTTTTTTCTTTATTTTGGGCATGTACCGGGAATAATCCCTTTTCTCTCCTTTACTTATTGTATTCATTGGTGGACTTGTCATATTATGATATATATATGTGTGATTGTGAACTTGGTTTATTTTTACTTAATTTTCTTATTCTCTCTTGTTGGCCTATTAATCGTTCTTGCCGGCAGGATCGACGTCTTGCGGAGGCAGCTAACTCATGTGTTAGTGTTGTACGACCCAGTGTTAGCCGACTCACGGAGAAATCAGCTACAAGCGATTCAAATAGCACTCGTCGATACGCAATGAGTAGCCTTCCAGGGCACTCGATGATTCGTGGTGAGCATCAGGCCAGGGCAAGGCGAGGCGGACCAGGGATCTCACTCGCGAGTAGCGAGCAGTAATGGCATAGCATATGTTAAGAGCTGCTTAGTGGTGCATTTTGCAAGAGCGAGTCAAGTGGGTTCTCACAACGCTAGTATGGTGAGGCGAGTGAAGGTTCGCCGCCACTCGCAAGAGGAACTCTAGCGGGCCCAGCTTGCGGAGAGGCTGGTGAGTGGCGCCTTCACGGGCCACTCACTCAGTAGGGGCTACAAGTGAATTTACCTGATACCCTTGGTAGGCTGCCAATAGCCCTCCAGAACAGTGGAGTTTGGCTGTTAGCAGACCACCTTGGGGTGCATATAGCAAAACCAAAAGGCGGAATCCCGCTATTAGCAGTCCAGAATAGAAAGGCTATAAATATACCCTGAAGGGCACCTTTGGAGAGCATTCAAGATCTTTGCTTCTCCTCAGGATCTCTTTGGTTAGCTCCTTCAGCTCTCCAAGGTGCCAGGCTAAAGTCTTAGCTTGAGAGGGGAAGCGCTCAAAAGATCTTCCGGGTGTGTGGTGGGACCTCCATACTGTTGCCAAGGGTCGTGTCTTTCATTCTAAGTCCTCGGTCAGGTTCCTCCGTAGGATCAGTAAGAGCTAGCTTCCCCCTTCACAGGGGTCCAAACTCCTCGTTCGGCCAAATACTGGTTCCAACATATTTGGTGCGATGAGCGTGGATCGCAGCTGGTGCAAGAAATTCCCGAGGAGGTAACATTGTCGGAGAGGGTGAGCGAGAGGGCGGCTTCGGTGGTTCACCACCCCCAAGTCCGCTAGTGACAACAGAGATGCTTGCAGATATTCCCAGTGAGGTGTTCAAGACTATTAACCTCGCCTTCAACACGGCGCGAAGCGAGTTCGCGACTCCATCACCTCAGGTCGTCTAGTCGTCGGGGGTAGGCGAGAATGCCCCAGGGAAAAGAGCTGGCAAGGAAGTGGCCGAGAGGCTCCGGGGCGAGACCTCGCAGTGCGAGAGATGTTTTTGAGTCCGGTGAGTACTGCTCCGACGAGCGCTGTGCCGGCGAGCATCGTTCCGACGAGTGCGGGCCCAGTTAGGGGGATCAAAGGGCGAGTCAAGAAGTCGAGAATGACGAGTGGTGGAATCCCATTCTGCGAGTTGGTGCTCTCGGCACCACTCCCTGTGGGGTTCATGGAGCCGGACATGATGTACTACACCGACAAAGATGACCCGGTCCCGCATCTACAGTGGTTCGAGGATATGGTCTCCCTCAGGCCCCTGTCGGGCGCCTTCAATTGCCGACTCTTCGCAACTACATTGAAGGAGAAGACAAGGGACTGGTTTCATCAGCTCCCGAGGGGATCAATCTATGCTTTTGAGGACCTGTGCCGCAACTTCTTACTTCGCTTCTCGACCTCAAAGAAGAGGAAGATGGATGCCAAGGCGCTCTTCAAGATCAGGTAGGGGCCAGGGGAGTCATTATCCCATTATATAGACCGTTTCTAGGAAGAGATCCTCCTCATCCTGAAGGTGTCGGGGTTCACCCTCCAGCTTGCCTTCACGGTGGGGCTGCAGGAGGGATTCTTCAAAATGAGCCTGAAGCGGAAGGCCCCCTGGTCCTTTGAGGAGTTGATGGAGAAGTTGGTGGAGGAGATCAAGTGTGAGGTAGCCAACCCAAAGTTCACGAAAAGGCTAGCAAAGCTGAGTGAGCCGAAGGTCAAGCAGTAGAAGGTTCGGAGAAGGGAAGAGCCAAGGGCCCCGGAGTTGGGGTGGAGGCAGCAGAGAGGAGGCAACTTCCATGGAGGTTAAGGAAGACTTCATCAGCTCAGGTGGAGCAAGCTATGGCGACCGGGCAAGAAGGAAGAGGAAGTGGAGAAAGAGGAGCAGAAGCAGGAGCAGTAGCGGTAGCGGGATTGAGAAGTAGGAATCGTGGCGCAGAGGCCGAGAGAAGGGGGGTGCGTTGCCCTATTGCGACTTCCACCAGGAGGAAGGTCACGCGACGGCCACTTGCCCGGAGTTCCTGGAGATGAGGGAGGCCAGTGTTCCGGCGTAGCGGGAGCAGCGACTGGTGAGGATCGAGGAGGTCTTACCCCGGTAGGAGGAAGAAGAAAGGTGCGAAGACCGGGTTGATGTGGGGACTCGAGGGGTGATCAGAGTGATCCATGGGGTGTGGGGATCGAGGTGACCCGAAAGGCGAGCCTCCATGTCATGTACCATGAGAGCATGGCTTCGACGTCTTAAGCCCCGCCCCCAGCAAAAAAGATCACCTTCTCTCAGAAGAATATGCCGGGTCATGAGGACCCGTTCCGCGAAGCGCTGGTTATCTAGACAGCCATCAAGAACTTCACCGTCTCCCGAATCCTCGTGGACAACGGGAGCTCGGTCAATGTCATCTTCAAGAAGGCATTTGACGAGATGAAGGTGGAGGCGAGGAGAGTGTTCGCCTCGGATGGCCCATTGTTTGGATTCTCAGGGGAGAGAAAGGAAGTGGAAGGAGGAGTAGGGCTCCATGTCGTCCTAGGGGGGCAGTCCGATAAATGTCGGTTCATCATTGTGGATGCTCCAAGCAGCTACAATGGGATCTTTGGACGACGCCTCATCAGCACGATGAGTCCCCTCCACCTTCCACTTGTGCCTCAAACTCAATGTAGGAGAAGTCCAGGTCTGGGTGAGGGGCGACCCCAAGGTAGCAAGGCAGTGCTACGTCACCGCGATCAACACCACCTGCCAAGCTAAGGCAGAGGGGATGGACCGGGAGATGGAGGGGAAAGAGGAAGCAGAAGGGGTCATTGGAGGACCCGAGATAGAAGAGATGGAGGAGAGGAGGGAGAGAAGGGGAGAAGAAGGGGGAGCCCAAGTAGGAGGAGCGAAGGAGTCACATGAAGTTCGGTTTGAAGGGATGGAGGAAGGAAGGGCCAAAGCGCTTGTTTGCGGCGAAAGGAAGGAAGGCGGTTGGGGGAGCAGTCCCGGCTGGAGGCCGTGGATGAGGTCGTAGAGCTGGAGGTCACTTCCCAGGCAGGAGCCATAGAAAAAGTGAAGATCAGCGGGGAGCTCAGCCCCGAAGAACAAGAGAAGATCATGGCCTGCATCCAGGAAAATGTGGACGTCTTCTCCTGGAGTGCGGCAGAGATGCCCGAGATCGACACGGGTGTGGCCTGTCAACGCCTCAACCTCGACCCCGACACTAGCCCCATCCATCAGAAGAAGAGGTCTATCGCGGACAAGCTGGAAGGACCCATCTGGGAGGTGGTGGGCAAGCTCCTCAAGGCAGGTTTTGAATCCGAGATCCAGTACCCAGGCTGGGTCTCTAACGTAGTGATTGAAAAAAATGGGGAATCAAAGGTTTGAGTGGACCTCGGAGTGTGAGGGGGCTTTCCAAGCATTGAAGAGACAGCTAACTCAGGCTCCATTGCTCAAGGGACCGAGGCAGGGAGAGGACCTATCCCTATACATTGGGGTAGGGTCTAAAGTGTTGAGTTTTGTGCTGGTGCGGGTAGAAGGGAAGAAGCAGCTTCTGATCTACTATGTCAGTTGGGTCCTGAGGAAGGACGAGCTTAGGTATCCCATTTTAAAGAAGCTGGCCTTCGCACTCATGGTGTCGGCCCGAAAGCTTCGGCCTTACTTCCAGGTGCATTCAATCAAGGTTGTGACCGATTACCCTCTTCGCAATATCATGGAAGGGGTGGAGCACTCAGGAAGGTTGGCTAAGTGGTCAGTAGAGCTAAGCGAATTTGACATCTCGTTTGTGCCCAGGTTATCGATAAAGGTGCAGGCAGTGGATGACTACTTGGCCGACTACGTGACCGAGGTGGAAGAAGTCGGACCATCCCAAAGGGTAGCCTGGAAGATATTGGTTGATGGAGCATCAGGGAAGAATTCCTTGGGGGGGGGGGAGTCATCCTAGTGAGCCCCCAAGGGACAAGGATCGAGCAATCCATCAACATTCACTTCCCGATCACCAACAAGCAGGACGAGTACGAGGTGGAAATAGCGGGCCTGTGGCTGTCCCGGGAGTTGGGTGTGCATGACGTGGAGGTCTCGACAGACTCCATGCTGGTGGCATGTCATATTAGTGGGGGGGGGGGGGGTTGAGGCAAAGAATCCAACCCTCTAGCGCTATCTGGAGAAGGTCAAGGGGGTCATCGAACAGTTCCGCACCATCTCGATGCAGCACGAGCCGAGAGAAGAAATCATCCCGGCTGACCTCCCGGCTAAGTTCGGCCCCATGGAAGGAAGTGCACTGTCGGAGCTTTTCCGACCATCCATCGAGGAAGGGGAATCGATTGAGATAGATCAACGGGCATCGTGTACGGACCCCTTCATAACCTTCCTAACCTCGGGGAAGTTCCTAGAAGGGGAGGTGGACAAGCGATTGCCAGGTATAAGTTGGCATACTACTCCCTACATGCAGGTGGACTATATCGAAAGTCTCTCTCGGGACTCCTAGCCCATTGCGTGTCAGAGGAGGAGGTCCCAGGGGTCCTGGAGGAGATCCGCTCGGGGGAGTGTGGCAGCCACTCGGGGAGCAGGACCTAGGAAGGAAGGGTGCTGAGACAAGGATAATTTTGGCCCACCCTTAGCAAGGATGCGGCGGAGTTCTCCAAGAAATGATGCAAGTGCCAGCTGTATACTCCCCTCCAGCTCCTTCCTGCCCAGAGGCTCTGAACCATCATAGCTCTGTGTCCTTTCGCAATATGGTGGTTGGATCTAGTGGGACCCTTCCCCTAGGCTAGCGGCCAGAGAAAGTTCCTGCTAGTGATGATCAACTACTTCTCCAAGTGGCTGGACGTGAAGGCGTTGGCCGAGGTGACCTCCCAGGTAGTTAGGAATTTCTTATGGGGGAGATAATTTGTCGGCATGGGCTCCCACTCGCCATTGTCACGGACAATGGGCCAAAGTTTGCCAGCAATGAATTTGTTAGCTTATGCACCTAGCTGGGTATCGACCTCCGATTTGCGTCGGTCCATCACCTAAGGAGCAATGGGCAGGTAGATGACGCAAACAAGGTGATTGTGAACTTACTGAAAAAGAAGGTCGAGAACCTAAGGGGTAGCTAGGTGGAACAGCTACCCTCAGTCCTATGGGAACTGAGAACTACATCATACACGGCCACCGGGGAGACCCCGTTCAAGCTCTCCCATGTGTCGGAGGTCGTTCTCCCTATAGAGATCGAGGTAAAGTCACCCAGGGTGGTGACCGCGGGGGAAGAAGATGAAGAATGGCGACTAGAGAAGGAGGGATAACATAGACTATCTTTAGATTTGGTGGAAGAGCTCCGGGACCTAGCCACCATCCGACAGGAGGAGGTCAAATGGCGAATGGCCCAGTACTTTGACAAGCATATCCAGGTCAAACAGTTTGAGAAGGGGAACTTGGTCCTGAAAAAGGTTGATGCATCCGGAAGGGGAGCCACGGTGGGAAAGCTCAATCCCATCTGGGAAGGTCCATATGTTGTAAAAGAAGAGCTCAAGTCCCGGGGGGGGGGGGGGGGGGGGGGGTATCACCTCCAGGATGTGGATGGGGTAACCCTTAGCCGAACTTGGAGCGGGGATGACTTGAAGCGCTTCTACCACTGAGTTTACATGATTGATTAATTAAGATTAATGAGAGGCTGGCAAGGTAGCAACACTGTGCTGGAATGCCCCAGATCGATTATGTTGCCGGCCTCTCATTAGCCGGTCGGTCAGGTTGATCTTTGGAGAGGTTGGAAAAGTAGCAACACGGTGCTGTAATGCCATAGATTGATTCCGCTGTCGGGCTCTCATTAGCCGGTGTGTTTGATTGATCTCTGGAGAGGCTGACAAAGTAGCAACACAGTGCTAGAATACCTTGCATCAATTCCACTACCGGGCTCTCATTAGTTGGTGGGTTAGGTTGATCTCCGGAGAGGTTGGCAAGGTAGCAATATGGTGCTAGAGTGCCCCTGATCAATTCTGATGTCGGGGTCCCATTAGCTGGTGCGTCAGGTTGTTCTTTGGAGAGGCTGAAAAAGTTGCAACACGGTGTTGTAATGCCCCAGATTGATTCTGTTGTCGGGCTCTCATTAGCCGGTGGGTTTGGTTGATCTCTGGAGAGGCTGACAAAGTAACAACACGGTGCTAGAATGCCCTGCATCAATTCCACTACCGGGCTCTCATTAGTTGGTGGGTTAAGTTAATCTCCGGAGAGGTTGGCAAGCTAGCAACATGGTGCTGGAGTGCCCCTGATCGATTCCGCTGCCGGGCTCCCATTAGCTGGTGCGTCAGGTTCATCTCCGGAGAGGATGGCAAGGTTTCTGCTAGCGCTCAACTACCCTAGGTCAACTCCGCTGCCAGACTCTCACTAGCCGATAGATCGGGTTGAGTCCTGGATGGGTGAGGCAAGTGAAAGTGGATGAGTTGGATCGTCGCAAACGGGTCCACAGACTAGGCTCTAACCAAGCTGACAGGGTCGTAAGCTCTCGTTGGCAAGAGAAGGAATTCAAAAAGAAGCTCTGACGGTTAGGATTTACGAGCAGGCCAACCAAAGTGGGCACTCGCTTGGCGAGAGCACCCGAGCGAGAACTCACGGAAAGGAGACAGAAAAATCATGGCAAGACACTCGGTCAGTATATGCGAGCGGGCCTACCGAAATGAGCATTCACTCGGAAAGAACTCACAGGCAAGAACCTATAGGAAGAAATGCAAGGGAAAATTTTGGGCAAGTCCCACGGAGGGGGGCGAGAACACGAAGTGCTCGAGCAAAGCACAGGTGCGCGTGGGGTGCGTGCCAGGGTGCGAGTGCGTGAGTATGCGAGTATGCATGTGCACGAGTCAACAAGCGTTTGAGCAAAGCGCAGGTGCACGCGTAAGGCATGTAGTCGAGGCGCGAGCACATAAGCGAGCGACAATAAGAAAAGTGAAGAAAGAAGATAAAAGAAACTTAGATAGGAAAAATATCTTTCATTTTCATTCCAAAAGATGGATTACTCGCCATACAAAAGAATGCAAACTAGAAAAAATTACACCCTTTAAGACTCATCAGCTGACTTCTCGTCCTCGCTATCCTCGCTGGGTGGAATCGGCTCGAAGAGCTCTGGGACGACCTCCTCGACCATGAGCTCCTCTACTTCGGCAGAAAGAAGTCCATCTCCCTTTAGGGTACTGAAAATATGCCTCGCCTCCAGGATTGCGTTGTCCCGCAACGACTAATCCTCCGCACGCTTCAGGTTCCACAAGGTCCTGGGGCTGCGAGGAGCAGAAGGATGGGCGTCCCAGCAGCAGCGGAGGCGAAAGGGACGACCCCCGGCTCGTAGATGCAGGACGTTTCTTGGAGGCGGAGGAGGTGCTGGGGTCTTGCGACAGGTATCGGCAGCGGAGGAATCAAGCTAGAGGCCGGGGGTGATATCCGCAGCCTTTGCATAAGGGGGGTGGAGTGCAAGATCTCGTTCCCCTGCGAATGACAGAAGGCAGGTTAGAAAAAATAATGAGGGTGTAATGCGAGACAGGAAGCGAACGCGAGTCATACCTGCCCCAGGCTGCGCGGGGAGTAGAGAGTCCACATTTAATCAGAGGTAGGCCACCTCGAAGTGGGTGTACATGTATTTGAAGAGGTCGTCCTCGTGGCCGCCGAGCACTGGGGGATGATAGGTGGGCTCGTCCCGGTGGACGGGCGAGAAAGGGGCGTTGCCAAAGGGCCCCTTGACGAACACAAACTTTTGCGTCTAGTTGTGGAACTTGTTCACCGTCTAGTGAACCTTGGCATTCTGGCTCGCGAAGAAGGTAGTTCCATCCTTGTTCGCATGAAAAGAGAACAGCTTGCTGAAAAATGGCAAGCTGAACTCAATCCGTTCTTCTCGCAAGTAGCACACAAACCCCACCATGACCGCGATGGAGTTAGGGGTCATCTGGCACGGGATCACGCCATAGTACTTCAACAGCTGGAGGATTTGCGAAAAGCAATTAGAAAGAAATCCTAGGCAAATGCGAGAAAGGAAAAAGGGAAGCGAGCGAGTACCTGGCTGATCTCCAGCCAGAGAGGGAGCCGCAGGCCCACATCGAAGTGGTCCACGGAGATGGTGATCTCATCTATGTGGAGGTCATTGATGACTTCGGTCTTCATCGGGCGGTGAGCACAAAACGGCAGCGAGAGGAAGTTCACCACAACGGAATGGTACTCGCTCTCAGTAAGAGAGCAAGTGAAGAACGAGTTGTAACGGTCCAGGCCCACGAACACGGGACCCAGCTGGACCGCTGGCACCCTCCCAGCCCAGGCCCGCCAACACGGGACCCAGCTGGCACCGAAAGGGTTCAGCATAACCAGATGGACTGTAGACCATGCAACCCAACACCTCACAACTCAATTAGTGATGAGAAGTAAAAGTACTGCATTGTTATGCGTGCTCGGGCTGGAGCAATTCTGGGATGGGTGATCTCCTGGGAAGTCCACGCGCTGCTGCTTAACTGGCTCAATTCTCATCAAAGGGGGACTGCGGTCTCCAACAAACCACTGTGTTGGAACCTTAGCTTTTGATTTGAGTTAGGATCCACCCCTTTAATAAATAACTTAGACCAAAATTCTCTCTAAGATAAGAAAGCTGACAATAATGATTTGAGTTAGGATTCATGATTTAGATTTAAGTTCCCTTCTTAAAACACATCATAACTTAGATCAATTCCCTTAAGTAAGAAAACTAAGAAAAACATCAATTAAATATAATGCGATCGAATCGGAGAAAAATATAAGAAAATAATATAAGCTCTCTGCGTTCGATGAATGTCAAACGGCGCTCGACAAATTCTAGCCAGCCAGCGCTCGACAAACTCTAGCCAGCCAGCGCTCGACAAATTTCCATCAGAACAACGTTCGACAAATGGCGAGCAGCATTCGACGAATTCAGTCAGAATAATCTCAGCGGCCAGGCATTCTCTGAACAGCGCTCAACAAATTCAAGCTCAGCGGTCGACAAATTGTCAACAAATATTCTTATACAGCTGTACTAACATTATTATATACATGCTTTTCTGATATAGCCGTTACAGGAAATAAACGTTTATAGTCGTTTGCAGATAAGTCAAAGAGGGATGCTCCTCTTCCCAAGGAATACAATTAAGGAGACTTTATCTCTTTCCTGATTCCTAGCAAGAATTCAAAAAAAAAAACCTTCTCCGGATTATATATGAAGAGAAGAGCAGAATACAGAGTAGCGAGATAGCGAGACAGTGAGACACAAAAAATAGGAACAGAGACAGAGAACACACAGATACAAAAAGAAGTATATCTATTTCATATATCTTCTTTTTGCTAACATCTTCTTTGAGATCACACAAATCCTGAGACACCAATCACAACCATTTGCTCAGGATCATCACTGCATAAGAAGAAAGGAGTCTTTGTACAATCAAGAAAAAGGAGGACTCCAGAACTGTCATCAACTTACATCAGACAGGGGGAGCTCTTCAACATCTTCATCAAGATCCATTCAACTTCAAATCAGGATCTTCAAGAGTCTTATTATACAGAGAAGAACTTCAAACATTTTGTTTTCCTTTTTCTTATTTCTTTCCACCTCTTGTACAGGGTTATAACTCCCTTCAAAAGTTAACTCCCGGTGACATGGCACCTTAGCAAAAACCTGCATCTTGGTTAGAGCACCTTATCAACAGCTCACCTGGTGTGTGGACACCTTATCAAAATCACCTTGGTGTGAGGGCACCTTATCAAAAACTCCTAGTTGATTCCTACCAGTGGGTAGAAGAGTAGATGTACCCAGTTTAGGGGAACTACTATATATCTTGTGTCATCTGTGGATTGCTTGTTTTGTTTATGTTTTTATTTTCTTGTGCTGTGTTTATTTATATGCACTCTAACTATTTGATTTTATTACTCATACAGAAATTAGCAAACTAACTCATCTATATAAATATATATACATATATATCACTTCACTTTGAAAGAAAAAATTAAGCAAGATCTTTTAATAAGATAAATAAGAACTAAATCTCCACTTTCACACTGTGCCCTATGGTGGGATAGAGAGGGGTTGGGGTGCATGGTCTGCAGACCATCTGGTTAGGCTGAACCCTTCCGGTGCCAGCTGGGTCCCGTGTTGGCGGGACTAGGCAGTGAGAGTGCCGACGGTCCAGCTGGGTCCCATGTTGGCAGGCCTAGACCGTTACACGAGTGGTCGCAAAATGTTAATGCACATTTGGCACAGCCTTCCATGTCACCGTCACCACCCATGGATGTTGAGAAGGAAGTGAGTGCGAGTACAAGAAAGCAAGTACGAGAGAGTGAAGACAATAGAGGACGGGAGAATTGAATGCGGTGGTTGATTATTGGTTGGGGGGCCTACTTATAGGAAACTAAAGGCAGCGGCGGCGGGGGGGGGGGGGGGGGGGGATTGAGGCATCGAGGGTGCGGATAGCCAAATCCCATCACGATACGCCTCAGAATTTGAACCTACCCACTCCACGAGAGCTCGCGGTGATGTGGCAAGGAAGGGCCACTGTTAGGTGAAGCGAGTCCCAAGCAAGCCGCGAGAGAAAGGAATTGAATGAAAGAATTGGCAAGTACAACAGATAGCAATAACATAAAGCGAGTTATGAAGAAAAAAGAAAATCCCGCGAGTATTCGGGAAGTATCAAGTTAACAACATCGGTTGCGGATTGTCAAGAAGAAAAAAATAACAATAATAAATAAGACATTATTATTATTATTTTTAGTTCGCCAGCCGAGTGCGGGAAGGATCAATATTGGATCCACCTCCATCGGCCTCGTCCCCGCACCCCCTGCTCGGCAGTATGCGCAGATAGTCATACACATGGACCGCGCGGAGCTCACACTACAGCAGCCATACTTTGTCCTCCGCCAGCGAGAGGTGCACCCCGGGAGAGGTGGCCTTGTGGCGGGCTTCGTCCTGCAGCTCGGCGAGGACTCTCGCCAGCTCATCATTAGTCGCGGTGAACTGCTCCTCAGAGGCCGCTCTGTCGTCTCGCGCCTAGTTGTACAGGTCTCACAGCATGTATCCATACTTCTGGATCACCTCAATGACTCGCCGCTTCATCACTTCGGGGTCCTGGGGATCGCTGAGGAAGTCAATGATCTTGTCCGGCGAAGGCACGAGCGACATCTCCTCCTCTCCAAGCTCCAGCTCGGCGGAGAGTTCCTGGACACCTGCGAGAAGAAAACTAACGAATAGAGTGAGAAGCAATCTGTTGATTATAACTGACCAACTTGACGGGGCGGCGACCGCTTTATCAGGTAGTTGGCGGAAGGAACCCAGATGCCCCTGGAAGGCCTCGGTGTATTTCATCCAAAGTACTTCCCCAGGCCTGGGACATGGGGGACATTGCCTGCATCCCGGACAGAGGCAAGAATCGAGCTGCCGGGGCTTTGATGGACCAGAAGGTTGAAGCCCAGGATGGAGATCTGTGATCCTGGTGGAGGATGCGAACCCGGTGGGGGTAGTGAGCTCCGGTGGAGGCTGCGAGCCCAGTGGGGTCGCGAATCCAGAAGGGCTGGCAATTCCGGGGGAGTGGTGCAACTACCAGGCATCGCAAGGAGGTTCTTTGCAAGAAGCGCAGAAAATATAGATAAGTATCCCGTGAAAGAGGTAATGCCAGAATCTCGCCAGGCCGCAACGAGGGACACAGGTCAATGACGTCAATGTTAGCGACATCCGAGTTGTTCCCTCCGGAAGAGGGAAGGTGAGCACCATTCAGGGTCTCATCGCAAGGGCCACCGCCAAAAGCGCGCTCTGAGGAGAGATATGTTATCACAAGAATAGAAGGGAATGAAATAATGGTTCCAGGTACCTGTCCAGCGAGTGCGGGATCATGCAGCATGTCCCTAAGGGGGGACCCTCCCGTCTTGAGGTGTCGCTGCACCACCTTCGCTTTTTTCATCTTTTGGAGGGACGGGGTGTTGAAATAACCCTATTACTAATTTGGGCTAGGATCACTATCTGTTGGTAGGACTCAAGTTGACCCCAATGTATAGTCTTAGGGTCAAGGTCTAAGCTTGTCTAAGTTAGCTGAAACTTAGGAAAATTCCAAGTTTTCTGTGTTCGACGAACGTCTTCCTGCATTCGATGTACGTCGTGTATCAGTTCGACGAATTTGATCTCCAGCTCGACGAGCTTAGTCTTCCAAACTAGTTCAACAAATTCTATATTTCAGTTCGACAAACTCCTGATTAAGATCGACGAACTCAGTGTTCTGTTCGACGAATGAGTAACTCAGCTTTCAGTTCGACGAACTCCTGATTGAGTTCAACGAATTCAACTTTCTGTTCGACGTTTTTACTCTTTGAGCTTGATGAATCCTGAAGACCAGCTATTTCCTTCTCTGAACTCAAATCGACTATTCAGCAACGGATCTATTCAAATATTTGGACTTATTCATATTCAGATAAGTCAAGATTTTATCTTTCCTTTTTATATATCCATTATATTCTCTTCTTTCGAGAATCTAGCCGTTGACATATATTGGAAAAGGAAACTTTCATAGAAAAGGAATTAAAGTATTTTTGCAGAATCAGAAAGTTGTTATTGTAGTTCCAAGAAAGATTTATCTCTGTTTATTTTACTCCTTATCAGAAGATTTGAATTTTCAAATCAAAATATATATCTAAGAAAAAGGATGAATCATGGTATAAGAGATATACAAGTGGATACAAGATAACAGAACATATACTTGTGATATACTCAGACAGAAAAGATATACAGAAATCTTCATCTACAGCAGCATCTTCATTCTCTAAGAAGAACTGAAATCTTCTCTCAGAAGTATCTGTTGATTCTTAGTCTTCTACACACAAGAGAAAGCTTCACCATTTGTCAACAAACTCTATCAGACAGGGGGAGCTTTACAACAACAGCAATCCACTAGTCTTCTCTCAGATCTTATTGAGAGAGAAGAACTTCATAAACTCCTTTTTGTTCATTCTTTTTACCCCACCTTGTACAGGGTTTTAACTCCCTTCAAAAGTTAACCTTTGGTGGCAGGGCACCTGATCAAAAACCTATGGTTTGGTTTGAGCACCTGATCAAAAGCTCAGTGGTGATAGGGCACCTGATCAAAAACCTAAGTGGATTCCTACCAAGGGTGGTAGAAGAGTGGATGTACCCATGTTAATTGGGGAACTACTATAGATCCTTGTGTCTTTGCTGTGTTTGTATTATTTTATGTACTGTGTTTATTATTTTGTTTTTCTACTCACTCAACTACACACATATATATCATTATTTTAATTCTGCTATAAAATAAGTTAAAACTTTTAATACTCTATTCACCCCCCTCTAGAGTAAATCTAAGATCTAATACCTCACTTTCAATTGGTATCAGAGGTTGGTTGATTTGTTACACAGGCTAACACCTGAATCCAAAGATCCATTAGATCTTAACTTATTATAGAGTTTTCTTTTTCAAAATAAAGAAAAACTCATGGCACAGAACAAAGATTACTCAAGCACAAGACCTCCTATGTGCAATCTTAACAAGTTTGCATTATGGAATGCAAGGATCAAACTATATATGAACTCTATTGACGAAGATATTTTTTATTCTATTTTGACAGGACCTCCTACTCCATCAGCAGCAACAAGCAATGAAGCAGCAACCAATACTCATGTTGTTCCACCTTCTGAGTAGACAGATGCTCAGAAGAAACAGAGGAATGCTGATGCCAAAGCTATGAACATCTTGGAACAGACCATGTCTGATGACATATTCCAAAAGGTTGTGGACTGCACCTCAGCCAGAGACATCTGGAACTATCTCAACAACATTGTTGATGGATCTGCAGATGAGACAAAGGACAAGAGATCCCACCTCATCTCCCAATATGTGAACTTCAAGAAGGGAGATACTGAAATGGTTGCAGATATGTATAACAGACTCAATCTCATTATCAATGAGCTGAAGTCTTTGAAAAAGCGATCACAATCACTGAAATAAATGATAAGATCCTTATGTGCTTCCACAGCACATGGGACTCAAGGATCTGGCCAATCAAGGAAGCCAGAAGCCTAAATGAGATCTCCACTGAGACCTTATTAGGCAAACTGAAATCCTATGAGCAGCTTATCAAATCAAGAGAAACTGAACAATCTACCTCCTCACTAGCCACCAAAAAGGAAAGAAGCATTGCTTTTCAGGCAACAGAAGAGGAAGACAAAGCTCCAGGAGAAATGGAGTTCATGAGCCTCCTAGCCAAAAGATTCTACAAAATGGCTAGAAAGGACCTCAGAAAGAAGGACTTCAGATCCAAGGAGAAACCAAGGTATGAAAAAACACATTCTAAAGAAATTATTTGTTATGGTTGCAGGAAGCCTGAACACATCCTAGCTGAGTGTCCAGAAAATCAAAAGAAGGACAGAAGAAAAGAAAAGGAAGAAAAGAAACACTCCAGCAAGCCATCCTCCCACAAACATAAACACAAGGGAAAGGGCTTTATAGCTGAGACATAGAGCGAGACTGAATCAGATTCATCATCCAGCTCCTTTGAAGATGAAGATGATTCAAATGAAAAGGTCTATGCATAATGTCTATCCATGACTCAAGCAGTGATTCAGAACATGCATCATCATCCAGCTCAAGTGATGATGAAGATGATGCAGATGAAAGAATTTTTAGCATGATGGCTATCAATTCCTCAGCAAATAATTCCGATGAATCAGAATCTGTCACTGATAGTGATCAGGTAATCTCAACTTTTGATTTTACCTCAAATGATTTTAAAAATGAATTTAAGACTCTTTGTTTAGATTTGATTAAATCTGAGAAGGAGATAATTTCTCTCAGAAGTAAGTTGGTTGAAATGAACAAACGGAATGAAGATAATGCCAATCTTAAGGAAGAACTGGCTGCCTCCAAAGAACATATTGTTCTCATTGAGAACAAATTATCTGAGGCCAAAAAGTTTGAATAATCCCTCAATGGGAGAAGCATCAAACTGATGGACATCACAAGCACTGTAAATGCCAGACTCAGTGGCAAACTGGGCTTGGGTGCATCATCAAGTCAGCCATACCTTCTTAAGAATGACATTCAATCTACTCTAGTGAAATTCATTTCTGCCAAAGACAAAGAGGCAGTAGAAGTAGGTAAGAACATATCAAGCAAGGCTGTTAAGAACAAAGGAATTCAAGAGCATTCGTTGAATGGCGTTCGACGAAATCACATTAATTCATCGAACAGTGGTTGACGAACGCTTAATACAGACTTTCAGTACAGCTATTCCTCGAGGGGCGCTCGACGAAATTACTTCAATTCATCGAACGTCGGTCGACGAACTCAGCCAAGTTCGTCGAACAAAAAATGTATGGCATTTCTAAAGAATTCTCATTCTCAACATACTAAAAATCCCTTTACTGAGTGGACTATTCCTCCTAGGAGATATCATCCATAAGGCAATAAGGATCAGCCTGCGATCTCTTACATTTCAAAATTTTGTGGTAAGACAAAAGGACCCAAGATAGTCTGGGTCAAGAACAACCAGTATGTTTTCTGTTTTGCAGGTACAAAGCTATCCAAACATAGAGGAACATTGGTATTTGGATAGTGGCTGCTCTAAGCACATGACAGGAAACAAGGCCAATCTAAGTAATTACAAGGCAAATCATAGACCCAAAGTAATTTTTAGAGACTCCAACTATGGAAGACTAAAGGATATGGAAAAATCAGAGTTGGAGCAGTTACCTTCAAAGAGGTAGCATATGTCAAGGGTCTCAAGCATAACCTCATCAGCATAAGCTAGCTATGTGATGAAGGTTATCAGGTAACTTTTGATCATTCCTTATATCTTATTACCAATAATAAGAACATCAATGTGTTATCTAGTATTAGACAAGGAAATAAATATTTAGTCAATTTTGATTCTGCCAATTCAGACATTTGTTTTTTTAATTCAATAAGTAAAACAAATGAATTATGGCATAAAAGGCTAGGACATATTAACCTTGAGAACTATCTCTAAGCTCTCCAAGGACAATCTGGTAAGAGGATTGCCTTCTGGTTCATACAAGAAGGAAGGACTCTACAGGGCTTGTCAACTAGGAAAGCAGACCAAGAGTAGTTTCAAATCTTTATCCAATAGTGATTCACCAATGAGTATGTACTAGCTGCATTTGGATCTCTTTGGACCCACTACAATACAGAGTTTAGTAGGGAAACATTACACTTTAGTTATTGTAGATGACTTCTCTAGATTCACTTGAGTGTTCTTCCTCAGGAACAAGTCTGACACCTTCAGTGTTATGACAGACTTTCTCTGGTCCATCAAGATTGAGTACTCTACTCTAGTTGCATTGATCAGAAGTGATCATGGCACTGAGTTTGAATCTCTTCTGATGAGAGAATTCTGTGGAAAAGAAGGGATCAGGCAATGTTTCTCTGCTCCTAGAACTCCTCAACAAAATGGGGTAGCTGAAAGGAAAAATAGAACATTACTTGAATCAGCAACTACATTGCTTGCAGATGCTCACTTGCCACTCTCCTTTTGGGAAGAGGCAATGAACACAGCAAATTATGTGTTAACCAGGAGTCTGATACACAAACCTAAGGGTAAAACACCCTATGAGTTGCTTAAGAATAAAAAACCTAAGGTTAACTATTTTAAGATTTTTGGTTGTAAATGCTATGTGCATAACAATGATAAGAAATATCTAAGGAAATTTGAAGCAAAGGCTGCTGAAGGTATATTCCTTGGATACTCTCTTTCTAGTAAAGCATATAGAATTTATAACAAATCAACTCTTAAGATAGAAGAGTCCATGTATGTTTCTTTTGATGAAACTAACATGTTAAATGAGGAGAGGAGTGCCACCTCTACCAAAGATATTTTGCAGGCACCAGCTCTATGTGAAGAGCTTAATAGATTGGATCTACAGAATAAAGACTCTCTACTCCCATCAACTCAAATTATTGAAGACAGTGAGGAAGAAGATAATCCAGAAGATCTTGCTTATAATTCTAATCAAGTGACAGCTAATCAAATCCCTCAAGAAAATACTCTTGCTGAACCCATTCCAACTGTTGATCACATCACAGTTAGAGATCATCCAATATCCCAAGTTATTGGAGACATCTAAGCAGGTGTTCAAACAAGGCATCAACTCAACCAAAATCAGATGCATACTTGTTTCCTATCACAAATTGAACCTCAATCCCAAAAAGATGCAGAACAAGATCCAAACTAGATTCTTGCAATGCAAGAGGAACTCAATCAATTTGAAAGGAACAAAGTCTGGGATTTGGTTCCAAGACCAAAGGGCCATCTAGTAATTGGCACCAAATGGGTCTTCAGGAAGAAGCTAGATGATCAATGCTTGATAATGAGAAATAAAGCCAAATTGGTAGCTCAAGGATATTCTCAGGAAGAAGGGATTGATTATGATCAAACATTTGCTCTTGTTGCAAGACTTAAAGCTATCGGGATATTTCTTGCATTTGCTGCTTTCAAGAAGTTTAAAGTCTATCAGATGGATGTGAAGAGTGCATTTCTAAATGGAGATATCAAAAAATAAGTATATGTTGAACAACCACCAGGTTTTATCTCTCCAACTCACTCTTCCTATGTTTTTAAGCTTAATAAATCTCTCTACGGTCTCAAGCAAGCTCTCAGAGCATGGTATGAGACCCTAGCTAATTTTCTTTTAGAGAACAAATTCTCTAGAGGCAATGTTGATAAAACTTTATTTTTTAGGATACATAAAAATCAAACTTTACTAGTTCAAATTTATGTAGATGATATTATATTTGGCTCTACTGATTCAAATTTATGCATAACGTTTTCTGACCTAATGCAATCCAAATTTGAAATGAGTAGTATGGGTGAGTTATCTTACTTCCTTGGCCTTCAAGTGAAGCAAACTCCTAATGGCATATTCATATCACAATCCAAGTATGCTAATGAATTAGTGAAAAGATTTGGTATGTCTGATGCATCCTTTATGAAAACACCCATGCCCTCCAATGCTATTGGAGACAATGTTGAATTAGGGAAACCTGTTGATCAAAAAGTGTATAGAGCAATTATTGGCTCTTTATTTTACTTAACAGCTAGTAGACCAGACATAGTGTTTGCTACATGCATTTGTGCTAGGTTCCAAGTTAACCCAAAGAATCTCTCCTTATTTTATTAAAAAGAATTTTGAGATATATAAAGGGTTGTCCAAATCTAGGACTTTGGTATCCAACTGCATCAGAATTTGAATTAACTGGATTCTCATATTCTGATTATGCTGGATGCAGAGTAGACAGGAAAAGCACATCAGGAACTTGCCAGTTCCTTGGTGATAAGCTTGTGTCTTGGTTTTGTAAGAAACAAACAGCTGTGTCTACATCAACAGCTAAAGCAGAATATATTGCTGCTGGCAGTTGCTGCTCACAGATTCTGTGGATACAAAATCAACTCTTAGATTATTGTATCAACTTAAATAAATCAATTATATTTTTTGACAATACTAGTGCAATATCTATAGCACAAAATCTGGTACTCCATAGTAGGACTAAACACAGAAGTTAGGCACCACTTTATCAGAGATAATGTGGATAAAAACAAAATTAGCCTATAATTTATTCCTACTAACTTACAAAGGGATGATATTTTCACCAAACATTTGGATGAAAAGAAGCACATCTTCTTTATAAATCAGCTAGGAGTGATAGATGGAGATTCAATAAAATATAATCTTTTTTTACTTATCCCCTCTTTTCATCGAACGGAGATCGACGAAAATTAGTCGTTCATCGAACGGTGATCGACGAAACCTATTAGATCCATAGATCGATGACGCCAGCTCGTTAGTTGAATAGAGATCGACGAAAATTTATCTTTCGTCGAACGCGGTTTGACGAAGCCCAAGACTCTTCGACTTCTATTTTTATTAGGTTTAGCCGAACCCCGTTCAACGAAAGTTTGCGCCTTCTCCGATCTCTTTCTTTATAATCAAATTTTGATTCCATTTCGTCTTTGTGCCTACAGAAGTTGCACTTGCCTCCCTCCAGTTCCTTTGCACTTGATCATTTTTCTTGCAGGTACTCATGGCAATCTCTCAGTCAGTGCTTTCTTCAATGAAGTTTGACGCCGGATTTGACATTGATATGGAATCCTTCGCTCATTTAGATCAAATTTTCCAGGATATTCTTCCACTCTTTGAAGAACAACAGTTGAAGAAGTTTATGACAACAAGGATAAAGCTTCCAGTTGTTGAGATTAAGGAATGGGTACACACTCTTCAGACACTGAATGCAACATCTATCTCAGGAACTATCTCAGGTAATCAGGTTCCTTTTTCCCCTGAAATTTTATCAGAAATTTTTGGATTGATAAATGGTGAAGATGATTTGGACTTCACTTCTGATGAATTCAATATTCAATTGGATAAGATGGGTCACTTCAGTGGAAACCCTGACCATCTTCTGAAGAAGAATTTGTCTGTTGAATACAAATTCTTAGTTGATATTGTTGGTAAGGTTTTGCTGGGAAAAACCTCTGCACATGATTACATTACAAGGCACCAATTTCTGTTGATGGTGGCCTTAGTGGAAAAGAAGCAGGTTAACTGGGGATTGATTCTTTTTGAATCTATCAAGAAGAAGTAAAGCAAAATGAGTGTTTGCTATGGCAGGGTTTTAGGAATTGTTCAAGCAAAATGCCCAGAGCTGCTGGTGTCTCCAACAGTTTTTATCAATGCAAGCAAGAGGCTATCTTCAGCCCTCTTGGGCAAATTGGACAGAGTAATATGATGCGATGATTCGGCAAGTGCACCGGTCGCGCAAGTAATAATAATGGGGAAAATCCCCGAGTGTCGGTCTCTTGAGGAACACAGTAAGGTGGAGTTAGGTTTCGAGGAAGGACTTGAGATTGAAGTCCTTAAATCGGATGGAATGCGGGGGAGTTGGGTTGGCTTTTGGAAAATAAAATAAAAGCTATCAACTACTCCTATGCAATGCCGCTATGCAATGCTTCGCTTGGCAGGGTGGAGACTAGGCAGGCCTTGAGCGCGCTGCGTCGAAAGGGCGGATGGACGAGCAGGCAAGCGGAATCGAACTGTGCAGGCCTTGAGCACACTGCTTCGTTAGGCGGGATGGAATACGGGCCGCGATGCCACGCTTCGGTAGGCGGATGGACGAGTAGGCTAGCGGAGTGAGGGTCGCAAGCACCTCATCGACAAGCACGCCACTAGCAATTGCTAGTGCGGCACACGAACGTGACGGCGGAATGGAAATGGACGGCGGCGCACCTCACGCAACTCAAATAGATAAATTATACTTTCACATAGACATGAAATATATATGTAAATATAACTAATTCAAGTGCCACTTCATCATCATGATTAGATCTAGCTACATATACATCAAGAAGAGAAGAATAAGGCAAGAAATCGACCGAATCCGAAGTCTCGTTGTAGATTCACGGTTGGAATCGCCGGGTTGTCAATCCGCATCCAAGCTCGGTCCGCAACTACGTCCGGGGTAGAGAGAGCTGTCACGACTCTCCAATGGACCCGTCTTCTTCGTGTCACGATCCGGTAGAGGTTGCAAACTTCCTCTTGCTCGATGGAGATGGCGGCTAGATCTCTCTTTGAAGCTCTTGGATGAAGGAGGAGGCCGAGAGGAAACTCCGGTTCAAGATTTGCGTGAAGAACAAGCCCGGAGCACCTCCAGATGGTGGGCGGCGGTGGAGGGGCGAAACTGGCGCGGAACGGCGGAAGAACGGCGGAAAAATGCGGAAGATCTGACCTAAATCGCGAGCAGGTCGCTTTATAGGCGCTGGAATAAACAGTGTGC
The DNA here is from genome assembly GCA_033032865.1 of Dactylorhiza incarnata. Classification (NCBI taxonomy): domain Eukaryota; kingdom Viridiplantae; phylum Streptophyta; class Magnoliopsida; order Asparagales; family Orchidaceae; genus Dactylorhiza; species Dactylorhiza incarnata. The sequence goes on along the minus strand of JAWHQI010000330.1, from coordinate 361,346 downwards.
ACGGTCAGTGGCGCACGACTAGTGGTCGTGCACACTAGAATTCGGTGATCGTGCGCTCTGCCTGGACGGAACCTGCAAAGACAGAAATTATGAAATAACATGTTCGCACGACCAGTGGCGCACGACCGGTGGTCGTGCGCACTATCGTAGGTGGTCGTGCGCACTGATTGAAACAGAACTCAAGAAATTGATGATAAGCGCGCACGAACAGTGGCGCACGACCGGTGGTCGTGCGCACTAGCGTAGATGGTCGTGCGCACTGCACCAAACAGAACTCATAAAAAAGGGTTAAGTGCACACGATCAGTGGCGCACGACCAGTGGTCGTGCGCAATAGAACCGGTGATCGTGCGCAGTGTTCCTGTGCAGAGTTGCACCAGGAACACCTGCATGACTCCAATTCCAGCACAACCACGAATCCAGCCACTGAAAGTGGCACCTAACAGCGCATGAAAACTACTAATGAAGAAAAGCAATGAAATCACACCAAAATGGGCCTAGAAGTGCACCTAGCATGGATTGTTAAATAGGAATGAAAACATGTCTAAAGTGATGTGCAGAGACTAGAAAATCGGCCCGGATGAGTCCATAAATGTGTATATGATCAGGACTCATCACACCCCTAGACTTACCTGTTTGCGCGTCCCGAGCAAACAAATTCTAAGCGAACTAGGAAAGAACAGTAGATGGCTTAATGATTACACTACAGAGTACCATGCGAAGTCGCATGCTCATGTGCATAAGAAAAATAGTAGAAAAGATTTCTGATTATAAAAACAGTTTATATATTTCTAAAAGAGTAAAAGCATATTACAACCACTCAAAATGGTGAACTACGGTGAATCATCCGGTCATGCATACGGAGAAAGTAAACTAAGCGCTGAGATGAGCATTGCTCAAGATTGGGATGCGGGAAAAACTCCACCGAAATCCATCGGTGTCGGTGACCATAGGCTTGCCCGGTCACATTCTCTCCACGGCACTGGTTTGACTCAAATGCGTGAATCAATAGGACTTTAGGTTTTAAATGGGGCTTGGGTTTAGGTGAGGTATACAATGATAAAGACGATGGTTCAAATACTAAACCCAAATGAGCTAATGCAGGAAACTATCCTCATTCACCACACAAACACGCGGGTACACAACACCCCCAGACTTGGACTTAACAGCATGGGTGCGTGCACCGCCTACTCCCAAACATAAATCTATACATAAAGATTTTCAATTAAACACTCCTTCTCTTTCCTTTCATTTTAACTTCTTTTCTTTTTCTCATTTTTTTTTATCATTTTCAGCAAATAAACAAAAGGACACATCCACATCTTCACAAACATATTACCACATCAACAACCCAACTCATGAAAATAATAAACAGCTAATGCTCAGATTTGGGTGTGCGACTAGGATTGGCTTTTGGGCTTTGGTGAAATAAAAGTGGGGCTGAATCAAAGAACGGGTAGGCACAACTGGGCTAGCGAGAATATAGCGGTAGGGATAGGCACAAAGGCTCAACTGGGCCAAAATGATGGCCTATATCACATTCACACAATTGACTAACCATATACCCATGCTTCAAGAATCGCTTGGGGCAAGTTCTAGCCACCGAGAAAGATTCTCCTTTCTCCCGACTCAAGCAATACGAATCTAGTGATCGTTTACACACATCCCTATGCTACCGTTTGATTCACACCGGATTCACCATTTGAGTAGAGTAAACAACATTTACACTAATAGAGAAAAATATAAAACCATAGTATAAAAAGAGATCTAACCTACACAAATTCCTATGCAACCGAGCACTCGACTAGGAGCACTACGGGAGTCAACATTTTACTCTGCTACATAGTCCTAAGCCATCACCTAGACTTTCCCAAATAAGCAGAAGAATTAAATTTGCAACAGAGCAAGCAAACAGATGAGTACGCGCTCAAGTGGGTGATGTGATGTGCAATGAAAATGAACAACAATTTAAATGAAATCTTTTAGCATGCAGTGCAATAGTGTACGTGAGCGGGTAAACAAAACTACTCTCCCCCAGACTTAAACTAAACAATCCGCATAATATATGACATGAAAATCAGCAAAGGCTAGGGGAAGAGAGTACCCAATGCTCAGCAAGTGAGCATACCAGAAGATTGACGTGTAAGCTAAAATGAGCTGCAGCATCCGCCATCCAGAATAAGTACCTGCAGGGGTTAGCTCCGCAAAAACAAAGAAAAAAGAAAACTGAAAAGAAAGTACTACTAACTAAACATGATTAGAAGAAATAAAAATGCAGAAAAGAAGATAACTACTGGGGTTATTGTCATCCCAGCAAGACTTATTTAGACTTTAAGAGTTCTAGCTAATGGGCCTATGGAAGGAGAAGTGGACAGGTAACTGGCCTAATATCCGTGTCGGTAGCGGGTACCGATACGGTGATAGAACAGTCACCCCTCTACCTAAATATAGATACCTGCTCCTCACAGGTAGAGGGAAGAGAATGTAAGAAAAGGAGGAGGCCTGGTCCTCACTCATCTCACAAAACACATCCTTGCCTAGCAAGGTATCATCCACAACAGGTCCGCAGGAAGAAAAGGCAAAGAATGAGGCTTCCTTAATGGAGAAAAGATCAACCTCCTCGCATATAAGGACGCAATTAATATTGACTTGAGCAAGAGGCTCCAAGTCCTCCTGGGGCACCTGTAAAGACTCAACCTGCACAGGCTCGGAAGAAGAAGGGGGGTCCAGAAAGAAACGAGAAGAAAAACGTAAATCATCAACAATCTGGGGAGTGATCCCGGTTTCACTCCCAGCAAGATCCAAGGGTAGATCACTATCATCATCGTAAATATCATAGCAAGGGGGACTTGAGAACTCAGGAGCCTCAGTGGTGATTTGGACCTCCTCGTCCCATGAAGAAGTGCAAACCTCCTCATCAGAGAGAGTATCCTCCTCATCCCACCGAGGTGCATCATCGTGTTCAAAGTATTCATTCTCCCCCTCAGGGAAAATGACATCCTCATCCCACTTTGGAGCACCCTCCGAGTCAGAAGCATCACCCAGCTCCTTTACTTCGGTAGGATCATAAAGAATATGTGTAGAAAAATCTTGCAAAGAAACTGGAGGGACAAAAAGATTCGGTTCCTCCGCAAAAAGATCTGCTAAAGCCTCCCCGATGGAAAGAATACTTTCCTCATCATACTCAGGTGCATCTAGGAGCTCCCATTCCTCTCCTTGTTGGCTAACAGATGAGTGATCATCATCACTGGGAGTGAAGCCATAAACAGGGAGTGAGGAGTCCGTGCATGAGACAAGCTCAGGGGTAGAGGGCACAATTGCATCCATGGGTAAAGAATGAGTGATAGGGACAATGTTGTCCTGAGTGGAGGAGTGGCGGTCAGGCTTGAAAAGACTAGGACAGTCCTTCAATTCATGACCCTCTCCTCGACACAACAAGCAAATAATGTTCCTACACTGCCTAGCATTCAACTCATTCATTTGGTCTATATAATAAACCATCTTATCATTAAGGCTAGGCGAAATACCCCATGACGACATTTTCAATAATAAAAGCAGATAAAAAGAAACTGAAATTCTTTGCAAGGAAAATCTACACAAACTAAAAAAACTCCTTGAATAAAACTTGCCTAAAACTTTAAAATAGGGGAGGAAGAAATAAAAACAAACAAAAGATAATTAAAAGGCAAACAAAAATAATAAAGCGGCTATACACACTGAAAGAACTACTATCTCTCGGCTCTCCCTCTCAAGAAAACTCACACGACTGTGTTCCCCGGCAACGGCGCCAAAAACTTGATGCGATGATTCGGCAAGTGCACCGGTCGCGCAAGTAATAATAATGGGGAAAATCCCCGAGTGTCGGTCTCTTGAGGAACACAGTAAGGTGGAGTTAGGTTTCGAGGAAGGACTTGAGATTGAAGTCCTTAAATCGGATGGAATGCGGGGGAGTTGGGTTGGCTTTTGGAAAATAAAATAAAAGCTATCAACTACTCTTATGCAATGCCGCTATGCAATGCTTCGCTTGGCGGGATGGAGACTAGGCAGGCCTTGAGCGCGCTGCGTCGAAAGGGCGGATGGACGAGCAGGCAAGCGGAATCGAACTGTGCAGGCCTTGAGCGCACTGCTTCGTTAGGCGGGATGGAATACGGGCCGCGATGCCACGCTTCGGTAGGCGGATGGACGAGTAGGCTAGCTGAGTGAGGGTCGCAAGCACCTCATCGACAAGCACGCCACTAGCAATTGCTAGTGCGGCACACGAACGTGACGGCGGAATGGAAATGGACGGCGGCGCACCTCACGCAACTCAAATAGATAAATTACACAATCACATAGACATGAAATATATATGTAAATATAACTAATTCAAGTGCCACTTCATCATCATGATTAGATCTAGCTACATATACATCAAGAAGAGAAGAATAAGGCAAGAAATCGACCGAATCCGAAGTCTCGTTGTAGATTCACGGTTGGAATCGCCGGGTTGTCAATCCGCGTCCAAGCTCGGTCCGCAACTACGTCCGGGGTAGAGAGAGCTGTCAAGACTCTCCAATGGACCCGTCTTCTTCGTGTCACGATCCGGTAGATGTTGCAAACTTCCTCTTGCTCGATGGAGATGGCGGCTAGATCTCTCTTTGAAGCTCTTGGATGAAGGAGGAGGCCGAGAGGAAACTCCGGTTCAAGATTGGCGTGAAGAACAAGCCCGGAGCACCTCCAGATGGTGGGCGGCGGTGGAGGGGCAAAACTAGCGCGGAACGGCGGAAGAACGGCGGAAAAATGCGGAAGATCTGACCTAAATCGCGAGCAGGTCGCTTTATAGGCGCTGGAATAAACAGTGCGCACGGTCAGTGGCGCACGACCAGTGGTCGTGCGCACTAGAATTCGGTGATCGTGCGCTCTGCCTGGACGGAACCTGCAAAGACAGAAATTATGAAATAACATGTTCGCACGACCAGTGGCGCACGACCGGTGGTTGTGCGCACTATCGTAGGTGGTCGTGCGCACTGATTGAAACAGAACTCAAGAAATTGATGATAAGCGCGCACGAACAGTGGCGCACGACCGGTGGTCGTGCGCACTAGCGTAGATGGTCGTGCGCACTGCACCAAACAGAACTCATAAAAAAGTGTTAAGTGTACACGATCAGTGGCGCACGACCAGTGGTCGTGCGCAATAGAACCGGTGATCGTGCGCAGTGTTCCTGTGCAAAGTTGCACCAGGAACACCTGCACGACTCCAATTCCAGCACAACCACGAATCCAGCCACTGAAAGTGGCACCTAACAGCGCATGAAAACTACTAATGAAGAAAAGCAATGAAATCACACCAAAATGGGCCTAGAAGTGCACCTAGCATGGAGTGTTAAATAGGAATGAAAACATGTCTAAAGTGACGTGCAGAGACTAGAAAATCGGCCCGGATGAGTCCATAAATGTGTATATGATCAGGACTCATCATAATACCCAAGAAGACTCCAAGGGCAGAACCATCCAGGAATGCTTCTGAGAGCACAAGGACTGACACAGTCACTCCCTTAACCCTACAGGAAGCTCCTCCCTCTATATCTTCAACTCCTATCCCTTGTCAACCTCTTCAGACCACTACTGATGAAGAAGTTCTCCCTTCCATCACTCCCATAGACACATCTTCCCTAATGCCTTCTTCTCCTCCTCTATAGGCAAATCAGTCTGCAGAGTTTCCATCCTCATCTATTCCAGATGATGATTCTCTTCCCCCATTTGAGTCGCTTCCCACATTCATCCCACCTCCTTCATTTGAACTTTTGTCTCCTCAATATACTCCACCTCAATGAGGATAATCATCCACCCATCTCAGATGCTACAAACATCTTCCTACCCTCCTCTGTTTGTCCCAACTAGGCTCACACCTCTATTCCCTCTTCTTCCATTCCAGCATCCACATCCTCTCAGCATACATCTGACTATGTGTATGTTGATTTATCCTCCATTGTTGACCAAATTTTCAATCATATCTCTCCAAGACTGACAGCTCTTCTAGATGAGAAGCTAGATCCAGTTCTTCAAGCCATCTCAGAACTCTCTTACAAACTTGCCTCCTTCCCTACCTCCTCATCCATTGTCCCTTCTTCTAGGGGCCTAGATTCAGGTCTACCTGAACCTAGGCAGGGGGAGATGCTCAATGAATAAGCTCCAGTTGATACAGATTCAAATATGTTTATTGATACAGTTAATATAGATTCAGTTGCCGCTTCAGAAACAATTATTCTAGTTATAGATTCAATAAATGATATCTCTATTAATCCCTCAATAGATATTCTCTCTTTACTATCAAAATTCAATTTGGTTTTTAGTTGTCTGCCTAAGCCTCAAGATATTTCAAAGGCTATAATTCCTTATTCAGCTCCTATAGATACAGTTTTATTAGATCAAATCATCAAAAGTTTTCCAGTTCCAGTTGCAGTGACAGAGGAAGTTGGCTTGGTGAATTCACCTCCAACATTTTTTTATGATGATTCCCCTCTACCAGAGGATTTTGAGCAAGATGTTGATAATGCTCTTCAAGATCTTGATGACTTGTATGATAATCCTACACAGTCTTCTGATGATGATGATGATGATTCTGATGATGATGATGATTCTGATGATTCATCTTCAAAGAAAAGGAAATACAGAAGCAAAGCTAAGGCTGCTCCCAAACCTCCTTCTTCTACCAATGACATTCCCTATTACATATTTAATAACATCACTCTCACCAAAGACTCTCCAGCCTGGATGAGATTCTCAAGGAATGAGAATAATAGGAGAAAGAAAGTGAAGAAAACAGAATTTTATTCTGACAAGCCAGTCAAGTTTAATCCTCATCCTCATCCTCCTCCAGCAGCTAGATCTGCAGGCATGTCCTCTTCATCTCAGAAATCTTTCCCTCAGCACTCAAGAAGATCAAGGGAGAGTCATGGAAGTTCCAGTGGCTCTTACAGTTCAAGATCAGCCAGAGCTCCTCCCTCAGGATCTGCTAGAGCTCCATCTTCAGTTTACAAATATCATATCTCTGATGGATCTATGCACAGGAAAAGAAACTCTCAAGATCAACAAACTTCCTATCAATCCAGATTTAGAAAAGAATGCTCACATGGCCAGATATAGAGAACTAATTGATACAGCTCAAATCAATAAAGCCAAAGCTGAAGAAAAAGATTTTTCACAGTTTACAACAATTTCATAATTCATAAGACAAGAGTTTGAAAAATACAGTTCAAGGCATCTCTCCAATGCTAAAGAATACCTGAAGTTGCACCTAGCTGCAGTTGTTCCTCATGCTTCATCTCAAACCTTGCTGGGAGAAAATGACCTTTATATGAGCAAGAGAGAATCTGAAAATCCCAACAGAGTAATCATATTCAAACCTTCTTCAAAGAAAGAGAAAGACCTCTGATTGTTTGGTTTTACTAATTTCTTCTTACAGTGCAAAGATTTCTAAACTCAGAGTACTATATTCTTTTGTCTGCTGATAATGCTAAATCTAGTTAGTTTAATTAGGTTATTTTTAGGTTATTTACTCTTACTTTTTGTTTATTGTTGTTTACCTAAATGCAACTTTTGTTCATTTTCATGTTTTTAGTGCTAACTTAAGTTTTCTGAATTTTCAGGTCAAAAATGCAAAATTTCCTAAGTCACGCCCTAGGTCACGCCCGTGACCTAGGGCGTGTAAGTTGTTGTTTCCAGTTAAGCTGCTGCCGCCATAATTCAGAAGATCTGGTCAGACACGCCCAAAGTACACGGCCGTGACACACAAGTCACGCCCGTGACACGCAAGTCACGCCCGTGACCAGCCCGTGAACAGCTCAGATTCGCCCAGCCGCAAAGAAATGGAGGCCACGCCTTTGTTACATGGGCGTGCCTCAAGTCACGCCCGTGGCTGCCACCCGTGACTGCCACGTCGACCTGCCGCCAGCTCCCATGATCGCTGCCAGCGCCCATGACCGGACTAACCACCGAAATGGTCACGCCCTCAGTCACGGGCATCACCTAGGGCGTGACCCATCAAATCGCGTCAAAATCATGCGCCGAACCTGATCCAAGCCGCAGAATTGATTAAACAATGTCACGCCCCTAGTCACGGGCATGACTGAGGGCGTGACCGAGGCAGAAAAATTTCTATAAATTGAAATGACCTCCAAGCTTTCCCCATTCAGTTTTTGGCAGAGAGAACTGGTGCTACTACTCTATTTTCAGTGATTTTCATGTTATTTTGTATTCTCTTTCTCTCTCTCTCTCTCTCTCTTATTTCAATGCATTTCCTTTTCTAGTTTTCATATGAATGTTGTAATGCCTTTGTAATTTCCTTTCATAGTGTATTACTAATGCTTAGTAGGCTTTCCATGCAAATGTAATCTCAGTTGAACTTTTGATTAATAAAAATTGTATGTTTTTGTTCTCTTAAAATCTTCATCATTTCTCTCTCCTACCCCTCCACCATGAGTAACTAAATCCTCATAGTACTCGATCTTGATGATCTGAGGATGAGTTGATCAAGTTATGATCCTTTAGTCTTCATTCACTTTCTAAAGTTTTGGGCCTTAGATTTACTCTTAATTAAAATTTAGTGGAGCTATATTATCGATATATAGTCCCCACATTTGCTTTCATTCTTGGCTAGCCGAGAGGCCGATAGTCTGAAGTGAGCACTTAAGAGTAAAGAGAGTTACACACATTTCTCGAGAGAGAATGACGTAAATCTCCTGGATTGGAGTCAAACCCAATAGCGGGGTTCACCACTTAAAGCGAGTTTTAGGTATTCGAATACGGGACGAGAGTTCGGTCGGATTTTCATAAACTCAGATGGGCATATCTTCGAGAGAAGGATGTTCAAACTATAGGAACCCCGACGGTCAACCTACCCTTACTTTATTAAGTTTTAAGTTTGCTTTTGAATTTTGATCAACTTAAGCCGAAGTAAGTCAAGATCGAGTGATATTTCTTAATCATCGTTTAGCCGTACTTTTATCCAGCTTTTATTTCAACTTAGCAAACAAAACCTTCCAAAAAATTATTATGATAAAATAATAGTAATTCGTTTGAGTATAAGTAATCAACGGTTCTCGGATTTTAATACGACACTTGTGTTCTTATACTACAGTTCGATAGGTATACTTGCCTTCTCGGATTGCTAGTTCGGATTTTATTTCGTGCTAGCGGAATTTTAATCACCAAGTTTTTGGCGCCGTTGCTGGGAACTCGCATTTTGTTGATATTTTGAAAGAACGAACCTAACACTTTTATCACCTCTTTTTCTCTCCTCTTTCTTGAAAAAAAAAATTAATTCAAAAAAAAAAGAGAGAGACCTTTTCTTTTTTGAATTTCTCAATCTTATTTTCCCTTCTCTTTCTAGTTTATGACCCGAGAAAATCCGTCAGAACTTGTAGACTTGGACCAAGAACTTGAGCGTACTCTTCGGAGAAAATCGCAAGTTCAAGATCCTACATTCCAAGAACTGGCTGAGGATTCGGAGTCAGTTGTTAATATGGGCGAACCTAACCAAAATGAAGTCCCCAACATGGTTGCGGCCCCTGAATGGACTATGTCCCATTATGCAAGGCCTAACCTGGAAGGGACAAAAACTAGTATAGTCCGCCCTGCCGTAGCTAATAATAATTTCGAACTAAAGCCCAGCATAATTCACATGGTGCAGCAATACGTGCAGTTCGACGGATTACAAGATGAAGATCTGAACGCACATATTGCTAGCTTCCTTGAAATCTGTGACACCTTCAAAATAAATGGTGTTACGGATGATGCAATTAGGCTAAGACTCTTCCCATTTTCCTTAAACAAAGGCTAAGCAGTGGTTGTCGACTCTACCTAGAGGTTCTATCACCACTTAGGCCTAGTTAACTGAAAAATTTCTAACTAAGTATTTTCCACCTGCGAAAACTGCTAAGTTAGAAATGATATTTCTTCTTTTTGCCAAATAGATTCTGAAACGCTATATGATACCTGGGAAAGGTATAAAGAATTCTTAAGATGTTGCCCTCATCACGCTCTGCCTGTATGGTTACAAGTTCAGACGTTTTATAACGGGCTAAATCAACATACTAAGCAAATGATAGACGCCGCTTCCGGTGGTACCTTAAATAACAAAACCCTGGAAGCCGCTCTTGAGCTATTTGAGGATATGGCCATGAACACCTATCAGTGGAATGTGCCAAGATCCCGCCCAAATAAACCTGCAGGTATGTACGAAGTGGATAACGTCTCCCAGCTGGCACTACAACTGGAAATGCTTAGCAAAAAGATATCGGAAATGAATGCTCCTTCCGCACCTCAGGTTTGGGAATTCGCAAAAGCCACCTCCGAACAAGCTGATTACGTAGGCAATAGAAATGCTTATAAGAATTATTCTGCTGCTTCTAATTTTCATGCGCCTGGTTTTCAATTACCGAATAATTATAATCCTGCGCTGCGTAATCACCCGAACTTTTCTTGGAGTAATCTCGCAAACACAACTCGCCCGCCTCTACAAAATGAATTTACACCACCTCCACCCCCTGTTAACTTTCAAAAACCTCCATCTTTGGAGCTGATGTTTTCAAAATATATAAGTACGAATGAAGCAATTGTCCGGAACTTAGCCGGATTCGTTAAAAATCTAGAAAACCAAATCGGGCAGCTCGCCAAAATAATAGCCGAGCGACCGCCGGGACTCTTCCCGCTAACACCGAGCCCAACCCGAGAGAGCAAGCGAAAGCTGTAACTCTTCGGAGTGGGAAGCAAATATCCGGTCCGGTTAGCGAAGAGCCTGAGGCAAGATCCACCCCTATTTCAAAAACACCACTCACTCAAACAGATTTTATCACTCCACCTCATATTTTCAAAAACAACCCCGCCCGCCTTATCCTTCTCAACTCAACAAAGAAAAATTAGATGATCAATACCATCGCTTCCTAGAAATGTTTAAGCAAATACACATCAATCTTCCCTTCCATGAAGCAATATCACAAATGCCCAAGTACGCTAAGTACCTGAAGGATCTTCTAACTAATAAGAAAAAGCTAGAAAATCTATCGCACGTAACTTTAAATGCTGAGTGTTCCGCCGTCCTAACAAATAAATTACCGAAAAAGGCTAACGATCCGGGTAGTTTTTCTATCTCGTGCCTCTTTGGTGATCTATTTGTAAAGAACGCGTTGGCTGACTTAGGTTCGAGCATCAACTTGATGTCATTCTCCTTGTTTAAGAAGTTAGGAGTGGGCACCCTTAGCCCCACACGTATGAGTATACAACTAGCAGATAGGACGATAAAATATTCGCTGGGAATTGTGGAGGACATGCTCGTAAAGGTAGACAAATTCATCTTCCCGGTGGATTTTGTCATTTTGGACATTGAAGAGGATGTCGAGGTTCCCCTAATCCTTGGCCGCCCCTTCCTTGCCACAGCTTGTGCTATCATTGATGTGAGTAATGGTAAGCTATTCCTCCGAGGGAGATGATGAAGTAACCTTCTCCATAACACCCTCTATGAAAAATACCCTAGAAAATGACGATTCGTGTTTTTTCTTAGATGTGTTAAGTGAAGACCCTTCTTTTTGTATTTCTGAAAATGGTTCTTCTTCTTTTTGTTCATCTTCAAACACCTCCACTGAAATATTACAAGAAATGAAAATGGCCATTGCTCCGGCCCCCTCAAATTTTCAAATTAAATCAAAAAATTTTGAAGAAATTACTTTTGAAAAAGAAAAGTCTTTCAAATCTTCATACGAGGAACCTCCAACATTAGAACTTAAAGAACTACCCAATCATTTAAAATATGAATTTTTAGAAAAAGACTCTAAGTTACCAGTATTAGTGTCGGCCCATTTAAGTGAATCTGAAAATGCCAAATTGCTAAAAGTTTTACAAAAGCACCGCCAAGCAATTGCTTGGCAGATTTCTGATATTAAGGGCATAAGTCCGTCTTTCTGCACGCACAAAATTCTAATGGAAGATAATTCACATAATTCTATTCAACCTCAACGCCGATTAAACCCAAACATGAAAGAAGTAGTAAAGGGTGAGGTCGTGAAATTATTAGACGCAGGAATTATCTATCCAATTTCAGATAGCAAATGGGTAAGCCCCGTTCAAGTAGTTCCTAAAAAGGGAGGGATCACAGTAGTGTTAAATGACAATAATGACTTAATCCCAACACGGACGGTGACTGGGTGGCGTATGTGTATTGATTATCGCAAATTGAACGACGCCACCCACAAGGACCATTTCCCCTTGCCATTCATCGATCAAATCTTAGAACGATTATCCGGCCATAGCTTTTATTGTTTCCTCGATGGTCTCTCGGGCTACTTCCAAATTCCCATCTCGCCCGAGGACCAGGAGAAAATGACGTTTACTTGTCCTTTTGGCACCTTCGCCTATCGAAGAATGCCGTTTGGCTTATGTAATGCGACGGCAACAATTCAACGGTGTATGTTGGCCATTTTCGACAAGTACGTAGAAAGTATTATGGAGGTATTTATGGACGTGTTTGCCGTGTTTGGTGATTCCTTCAATTTTTGTTTAGAAAATTTAGAAAAAGTGTTAGAACGGTGTGAGGAGACCAATCTCGCCCTGAACTGGGAAAAATGCCATTTCATGGTGCGGGAGGGATTGGTTTTAGGTCATAAGATATCAGCAAGAGGAATTGAGGTCGATGAAGCAAAAATAGAAGTGATCGAAAAACTGCCACCGCCAACCAACGTTAAGGCCATAAGAAGCTTTCTAGGACATGCCGGTTTTTACCGGCGATTTATAAAAGATTTTTCGAAAATTACCAAACCCCTCACTCATCTTTTAGAAAAAGACACTCCATTTATTTTTGATGATACCTGCTTATCTGCTTTTCAATTAATCAAAAATAAGCTAATAAATGCACCAATTATGATAGCTCCAATCTGGAACCTTCCATTCGAAATCATGTGCGATGCAAGTAGCTTTGCGGTGGGAACCGTTTTAGGACAACGTATATCTAAAAACTTCCACCCTATTTTCTATGCAAGTAAAACACTTACATCCACGCAAGAGAACTATACCACAACGGAGAAAGAATTATTAGCAGTAATTTTTGCGTTTAACAAATTTCGTCCTTATATTAGGCTTTCAAAAATTATTATTTTTACGGACCACTCGGCCCTCAAATATTTACTTTCTAAACCGGATGTCAAACCACGCTTACTTCGCTGGGTCTTACTCCTCCAGGAGTTCGACTTGGAAATCCAAGATAAAAAGGGGGCTGAGAATTTGGCCGCGGACCATCTTTCATGATTAGATAACCCGTTTATTGAATATTTAAATGAACAAACTTTTAATGATTATTTTCCCGACGAGAAGTTATTATCAATCAACACAACTCCATCTCCTTGGTTTGCAAACTTCGCCAATTACTTAGTAGCTCGAGTCCTCCCAAAAGAATTCTCCTATCAGCAAAAGAAGAAATTCTTTTCTGACCTGAAGAATTATTTTTAAGAGGACCCGTATCTGTTTCGAGTTTGTGCAGACCAAGTAGTAAGGAGATGTGTTTCTTTCGAAGAAGGACAAAATATTTTAAAACACTTACATGAAGGACCGATTGGTGGGCACTATCAAGCGAATCGGACCGCTCACAAAGTGCTAAGTGCAGGCTTTTATTGGCCTAGCCTTTTTAAAGATGCCCAATCTTTTGTGAGACGGTGCGATAGCTGCCAACGGGCCGGAAATATCTCTAGTAAAAATGAAATGTTGCAAAATTATTTCCTCGAGTGCGAAGTTTTCGACCTTTGGGGAATTGATTTTGTAGGTCCTCTTCCTTCTAGCCATGGTAATAAATACATTTTAGTTGCGGTAGACAACGTGTCTCGATGGGCAGAGGCCCAAGCTCTTCCTACCAATGACTCCCGAGTCGTTATTATTCTTAAAAAAATAAATTTTCTCGATTCAGTACTCCTAGGGCCATCGTTAGCGATAGGGGTTCGCATATTTGTAACGCATAATTTACAAAAACAATTTTAAAATATGGCGTTACACATAAGCTTTCAACTGCATACCACCCCCAAACTAACGGCCAGGTCGAGGTAGTGAATAGAGAAATCAAACGTATTTTAGAAAAAACAGTTTCCACCTCATGTAAGGACTGGTCACATAAATTAGACGATGCTCTATGGGCTTACCGAACAACATACAAGACCGCCATTGATTGTACACCGTATCGGTTAGTATATGGGAAATCGTGCCATTTACCAGTCGAATTAGAACATCGTGCTTTTTGGGCCCTTAAATTTTTAAATTTTAATCTCCACTCCACCGCCGATCTTCGAAAATTCCAACTCAACGAACTCGATGAGTGGCGCTCCAATGCGTATGAAAATAATAAATTATATAAGGAACGAACGAAATGCTTTCACGATAAAAATTTAAGGCACTCGAAAACATTTAAACCAGGCGACCAAGTATTACTTTATAATTCCCATCTACGTTTATTTCCTGGAAAGTTAAAATCTAGATGGTCAGGTCCTTTTAATGTAAAGGAAGCTTATCTGTATGGAACTGTTTTGATATCACACCCAGATAAGGGTGATTTCAAGGTTAATGGGCAGCGTCTCAAACTTTATTTTTCTGGTGATAGTGTTGACATGGACGGTGAAAACTTCTTTTGTCTGGACTGTAATAATATTCTTTTAGTCGAGCTCCAACGACATTAAACAGAGGGCGCTCTTGGGAGGCAACACAAGGTTTTTTAATTTTGTTGTTTTAATTTTTCTTTGGCCCTGGGCGGCTCCGTACTCTCAACTTCGGCGATCGCCTGCTCCGACATTGCTAATTAAAAAAAAAATTCAAGATGATATTTCATGAAGATCCAAAGCGCCAACAAGGGGGAGCGGCATCACACATCCTTTCAAGCCAATAAATCCAGGGAAGTGCCTGTTTTAGTTTTTCAGTTTTAGTTTCTTTTCTTAGTTGCCCCTTCCTTCACTCTCCTTTTTCATTGAGGACAATGTTTATCGTAAGCTTGGGGGAGAATGTCTTCTTTTCTTTTCTTTTGTTTTAGTATTCTAAATTAGATTTTGGTAAAATCAATAGTACCCCTTGCTTTATGTTTTGTTTTTCCCAAAATATTTTATATAGCCTTAGTTAATTTCAAAATTTCTAATCCAACTTTTTAATTATGTTTCACAAGTAAATTGTTGACTCATGTAGTGTTCTAATTCTAGGTAGCATGTTAATGTGAAAAGTTTTTCTAAAATCTTGTACTTTCCTTATCGTTTTCTCTTTTATCTTCTTTACTTTCTTAAAAATTCTTCATCCACTATTTTTCTCTTCATTTTTAGATATATTTTGCAAGGTTAACTTTTGATTTGTGTAGTAAATGTGAATAATCCTAGATGCTTATTATTCTTATTTTCAGGATAAGTTCATTAGTCTTTATTTAATATCTAGGGCTTACTTTTTGAAATCCTTCAAAACTCATGCTTTAAATAAATTTAGGAGCAATGAAAATGATTTAGGCCATTTTTTGTTTAAGTTTGTGCCTTCATGCCAACCCTTAAAAAGAAACCCTTTGTAATCCTCTTCTGAGCCTTTTCCCATGTTTTATTGTCACCTCCACTTATCAAATTTTTCACCAAAGCGAAAATTTCCAAACCTATTTAAATCACACTAACACTTTGAGTTTTATTTAAATTTCTAAAGAGTGTGATTGGTTTATTGCATGGAGAGCTTCAAAGAAAAGAATTTGCTCAAAAAGAAGATATTTTAAGCACATTTGTATTAGTTATCTTTGCCAAAATTTCAAAATAAAAAAATAAATAAATAATGGCTATGAAAGAGAAAGAAAGAAAATATGATATATGCTTATAATGAAGGATTGCCTCTTATCATTCATATCGAAAATTTTATAAAGCTCATGTTTATGGTTTAGTGTGATTATAGCAACCACTTTTATCTTCGATTTCCATTCCAAATCATATGCCTAAACAAAACATTTCGGTCCTAATAAAGTCCTCTTGATTCATGCTCCTAAATTTGCTTTAGCTAAGTAAAGAAGAAAAGCAGAATAGTTAAGTCTTGGGTATGAATTTAGATCCCTGTTCTTAGAATGATATAATTATAATTTGTCTCTTAGGGTTTAGTAAAAATTCAATGCACTATCTCACTTGTTACTTTGCTCAATTTTATTTTAAAACTTTTTAGTTAAAATTTTGGATGATTAATTTTTGTTAGTAAAGGGTATAAAAATTAAGCTTAAATAAAGTACTTATTTTAGGTTTCCTTTTCACTATTCTCCCTACTTGGAATTTCGCAAGGTACTCGTGTTTAGCATAATTAAATCTTTTTGATTAGTCATTTTTTTATTAGCTAAGCATATTTCTTTGCTTGGGGGCAATCAAAGTGTAAGCTTGGGGGAATTTGATAATGCTAAATCTAGTTAGTTTAATTAGGTTATTTTTAGGTTATTTACTCTTACCTTTTGCTTATTGTTGTTTACCTAAATGCATTTTTTGTTTATTTTCCTGTTTTTATTGCTAACTTAAGTTTTCTGAATTTTCAGGTCAAAAATGCAAAATTTCCTAAGTCACGCCTTAGGTCACGCCCGTGACCTAGGGCGTGTAAGTTGCTATTTCCAGTTAAGCTGCTGCCGCCATAATTCAGAAGATTTGGTCAAACACGCCCAAAGTACACGGCCGTGACACACAAGTCACGCCCGTGACACGCAAGTCACGCCCGTGACCAGCCCGTGAACAGCTCAGATTCGCCCAGTCGCAAAGAAATGGAGGCCACGCCTTTGTTACACGGGCGTGCCTCAAGTCACGCCCATGGCTGCCACCCGTGACTGCCACGTCGACCTGCCGCCAGCACCCATGATCGCCGCCAGCGCCCATGACCGGACTAACCACCGAAATGGTCAAGCCCTCAAGGACGGGCATGACCTAGGGCGTGACCCATCAAATCGCGTCAGAATCATGTGTCGAACCTGATCCAAGCCGCAAAATTGATTAAACAATGTCACGCCCCTAGTCACGGGCGTGACTGAGGGCGTGACCGAGGCAGAAAAATTTCTATAAATTGAAATGACCTCCAAGCTTTCCCCATTCAGTTTTTGGCAGAGAGAACTGGTGCTACTACTCTATTTTCAGTGATTTTCATGTTATTTTGTATTCTCTTTCTCTCTCTCTCTCTCTCTCTCTCTCTCTCTCTCTCTTATTTCAATGCATTTCCTTTTCTACTTTTCATATGAATGTTGTAATGCCTTTGTAATTTCCTTTCATAGTGTATTACTAATGCTTAGTAGGCTTTCCATGCAAATGTAATCTCAGTTGAACTTTTGTTTAATAAAAATTATATGTTTTTGTTCTCTTAAAATCTTCATCATTTCTCTCTCCTACCCCTCCACCATGAGTAACTAAATCCTCATAGTACTCGATCTTGATGATCCGAGGATGAGTTGATCAAGTTATGATCCTTTAGTCTTCTTTCACTTTCTAAAGTTTTGGGACTTAGATTTACTCTTAATTAAAATTTAGTGGAGCTATATTATTGATATATAGTCCCCACCTTTGCTTTCATTCTTGGCTAGCCGATAGGCCGATAGTCTGAAGTGAGCACTTAAGAGTAAAGAGAGTTACACACATTTCTCGAGAGAGAATAACATAAATCTCCTGGATTGGAGTCAAACCCAATAGCGGGGTTCACCACTTAAAGCGAGTTTTAGGTATTCGAATACGGGAAGAGAGTTTGGTCGGATTTTCCTAAACTCAGTTGGGCATATCTTCGAGAGAAGCATGTTCAAACTATAGGAACCCCCACGGTCAAGCTACCCTTACTTTATTAAGTTTTAAGTTTGCTTTTGAATTTTGATCAACTTAAGCCGAAGTAAGTCAAGATCGAGTGCTATTTCTTAATCATCGTTTAGCCGTACTTTTATCCAGCTTTTATTTCAACTTAGCAAACAAAACCTTCCAAAAAATTATTAAGATAAAATAATAGTAATTTGTTTGAGTATAAGTAATCAACGGTTCTCGGATTTTAATACGACACTTGTGTTCCTATACTACAGTTCGATAGGTATACTTGCCTTCTCGGATTGCTAGTTCGGATTTTATTTCGTGCAAGCGGAATTTTAATCACCATTTGCTGAAATGAATTTTAAATTCTGTCAGATATATATGCTCTGTGTTTTTTGTTTGTTTTATTAGTTTTTTGTCAAATAGTATCCTAATCCAAATAGGGGGAGATTGTTGGAACAACCCTATTACTAATTTGGGCTAGGATCACTATCTGTGGTTAGGACTCATGTTGACCCCAATGTATAGTCTTAGGGCCAAGGTCTAAGCTTGTCTAAGTTAGCTGAAACTTAGGAAAATTCCAAGTTTTTTGTGTTCGATGAACGTCTTCCTGTGTTCGATGAACGTCGTGTATCAGTTCGATGAATTTGATTTCTAGCATGACGAGCTTAGTCTTCCAAACCAGTTCAGCAGATTCTATATTTCAGTTCGACGAACTCCTGATTGAGATCGATGAACTCAGTCTTCTATTCGACGAATGAGTAACTCAGCTTTCAGTTCGATGAACTCCTGATTGAGTTCGACGAATTCAACTTTCTGCTCGACGATTTTCCTCTTTGAGCTTGACGAATCCTGAAGAACAGTTATTTCCTTCTTTGAACTCAGATCGACTATTCAGCAATGGATCTATTCAAATATTTGGACTTATTCATATTCAGATAAGTCAAGATTTTATCTTTCCTTTTTATATATCCATTCTATTCTCTTCTTTCGAGAATTTAGCCGTTGACATATATTGGAAAAGGAAACTTTCATAGAATAGGAATTAAAGTATTTTTGCAGAATCAGAAAGTTGTTATTGCAGTTCCAAGAAAGATTTATCTCAGTTTATTCTATTCCTTATCAAAAGATTTGAATTTTCAAATCAGAATATATATCTAAGGAAAAAAGATGAATTGAGATATAATAGATATACAAGTGGATACATGATAACAGAACATATACTTATGATATACTCAGACAGAAAAGATATACAGAAATCTTCATCTACAGCAGCATCTTCATTCTCTGAGAGGAACTGAAATCTTCTCTCAGAAGTATTTGTTGATTCTTAGTCTTCTAGACACAAGAGAAAGCTTCACCATCTGTCAACAAACTCTATCAGATAGGGGGAGCTTTACAACAACAGCAATCCACTAGTCTTCTCTCAGATCTTATTGAGAGAGAAGAACTTCATAAACTCCTTTTTGTTCATTCTTTTTACCCCACCTTTTACAGGGTTTTAACTCCCTTCAAAAGTTAACCTTTGGTGGCAGGGCACCTGATCAAAACCTTGTGGTTTGGTTTCAGCACCTGATCAAAAGCTCAGTGGTGATAGGGCACCTGATCAAAAACCTAAGTGGATTCCTACCAAGGGTGGTAGAAGAGTAGATGTACCTAGGTTAATTGGGGAACTACTATAAATCCTTGTGTCTTTGTTGTGTTTGTATTATTTTCTGTACTGTGTTGTGTTTATTATTTTGTTTTTCTACTCACTCAACTACACATATATATATCATTATTTTAATTCTGAAATAAAATAAGTTAAAACTTTTAATACTCTATTCACCCCCCCCCCCCCCCCCTCTAAAGTAAATCTAAGATCTAATACCTCACTTTCACGGGGGAATCTGTATGGTGCCCCAGGGGGCGAGCCGAGTCATGATAGAGTGCTCCCTCATGCAGGATGCTACCAGGCGGGCTTGAGCTTCTTCCGAGAGAGTCATCTTCAACAAATACGATAGCGAATAGCAAGGGAAACTAAGGAAGGAAAGGGTCCTCCATCACCCGGAGATGTTGGTATTTATAGTGCTGGGTGGGACCCACCGAAGATTCGTGCCAACTAAGCCACGTTCGACGAACACAGAGGGTTGGATATTTCTTCACGAGCTTAGTATAACCTCATGAAGAGTGGGGATTGTGTACAACCAAGTGTTCTCCGGCTCGCGGAGAAATCAGCTACTGGCGATTCAAAGAGCACTCACCAATCCGCGGCGAGTAGCCTGCCAGGGCACTCGCTGATTCGCAGCGAGCATCAGGCTAGGACAACGTGATGTGGACTCGGGATCTCACTCGCAAGTAGCGAGCGGTGATGGCGTAGCATGTATTAAGATCCGCTCTAGGGTGCATTTAGCCAGAGCGAGTCAAGTGGGGTCTCACAGCGCTAGTTTGGCGAGGTGAGTGTAGGTTCACATCCACTCAAAAGAGGAGCTCTCGCGAGCCCAGCTCGCGGAGAGGCTGGTGAGTGCCTCCTTCACGGGCCACTCGCCCAGCAGGGGCTATAGGTGAACTTTCCCTAATACCCTTGGTGGGCTGCCAACAACCCTCCAGAACAGCGAAGTTTGGCTGTTAGCAAACCATATTGGGGTGTATATAACAAAACCAAATGTTGGAGTCCCGCTATTAGCAGACCAGAACAGAAAGGCTATAAATAGACCCTGAAGGGCACCTTTGGAGGTCATTCAAGATCTTTGCTTCTCCTCAGGACCTCTTTGGTTAGCTCCTTCAGCTCTCCAATGCGTCGGCTCTAGACTTGGCTTGGGAGGGGAAGCGCTCAAAAGATTTTCTGGGTGTGTGGTGGGACCTCCACACTGTTGCCAAGGGTCGTGTCTTTCATTCTAAGTCCTCGGCCAGGTTACTCCGTTGGATTAGTAAGCACTAGATGCCCCCCTTCACAGGGGTCCTAACTCCTCGTTGGGCCAAATATTGGTTCCAACAAGTGTCACCGTAAGGCGTCGATTCTGGGCATAAGATTCGGAAGCTCTCCAGGTGCGGTAGAGGAATATTACACTTGGTTCCATTTGGATACCAAAATTTCTTATTCAATAGGTTTCATCAAATGCATGAAGTAGAATCTTTTCAAAATGGAATATACAAATTTCTACTTCATGATATGCTCCAATGTCTTTTTGATTTTTCTTTCTGTTTTCTTATTTTTTAAAGCTACCATGTTATGGTCATCTTAGATATTATTGGAAATATGATTTTATCTCTTAAAGCTTAAAAAGTTTATAAATCAAATTGATCAAAATTCATTGTCAAATTTTATTTTGATGACCTATCTATCTTTCTTAAATTCATTGCCTATAAATATCTTATATTATCCATATAAATCTAATTCTAAATTTTTTATGAGTTATTTATCCATATAAATCTAATTGTAAATTCTAAATGAAATATACAAACTTTAATTTTTCTCTTTCAGATAATTTTGAGCCTATAAAGTTTAAATATTAAGTATGGGTAGCAACCAATAACACTTAAATATCTTGAGAAAGGGAGATTTGGGATGTCACACCATCACATCTCCTAGACCAGTGCGACTTCACAGGGTAGACCTCGAGAAGTCCAATATCCACTCTAAATTGTTAAGTACATATATTCATAATTCGTGATTCGTGATTCAAAATAAAATCACAAAATTCATATTGAACGAATGTATTATCATATTAACATTATATCCTAATGAATATTATTAGTTATCATTATAATATCATGCACTGTTAATTAATATATGTTTGTCAAGATATAAAAATAGAAAATTTGGAACTTAAAATTCATGATAACTATGAGGTTTTATATTATCATTCTAAAAAGTCAAATAAACTCATAGTCTATAAATCATTCATAAACTGAGAATATTGTGTATGCCCATGATCATATACCAATATTCTATGTCTCACAATAGAGGGGGCGTAGGATTGGATGCATTAGAGATCTAACCTCTAAGTAATGTTTTGTCCTTAACCAGGGAGGGTTCTAGAGGGGCCTTGCGAGGCGCTGGAGGGAAAGAGTGCTAGGTTGAGAGTTCTCTAGTGTATGCATATGGGAGTAACACCCCAACCTACGACATGTGTGCAGCTTCTTATGCCCTTCCGTCACTTAGTACATGGCTAGGGTGTAGACATATAGTCTGGGTAATTTTTATCTAGGGTATACCTATTTTTCTTTTATGCATACATTATTTTTATATAATCACTAAAATCATGAATATTTTATTTATTCAATCATGTCTTATTTGTTTGCATATCCTATCATATTAAGCTTAAATGATGGTGCAAAACTCAAGTTATTTAAAATATTAGAATTAAAGTTTTTTTTGTTGGAGCTCATGGTCTATAATTTTAACTTCCTCAACTTTTTGCAATTTCTTCTCTTCTTTTCACTTCATTAGATAGGTCTTACTTTGCACAAACATAATTGAGCAAAATCGGAAGTGAAATCGAAGAAAATCCGGGCTATACGATTAAAATAAGCACTCTCTATGAGCTAACGCATGCGTTAGGACCTACCGTCGGCGCTAGCTCCATTTTTCAAAACTCAGTGCTTCAAATTTCTGAAAAATTAATAAAAATATGATCTTATAATTTTTCTATTTATTTTTATGTTTTTGGCATTTTTTTTGTTTTTTTTCCTCATCTTATGAAAAATCAAAATATAAAATGTCAAAATATCAAAAAAAATTTGTATCGAATTTCTTGTTCATATAAAGCATGGTTTAATCTCATTTAGAATTTTTACAATGTTGACATTCATCTTTTCAAACTACAACATTATTTTGCCTCTTATTATGCTTTGATATATCTAAACACATGTGCATCAATTTTATTGTAAATGTTGTGCAAAACCACGCTTAACATGCCTCTATGTATGAGTAAATGTTTTATGATTGATAATGATATTTCTTCACTCACTTATTTTGGTAAGTCTACATGTGCTTTTAATCTAAGAATGCTTGCTTGTGTATTGTAATTATACAATAAATTAAAATTACACAAGTATCTTACCTACACTACATTTATTTGCACTTTTAAAAATTAAGAAAAGTGGTTGTGCTTTCAAAATTTAATTGGTTTGCAAAACAAGTGTATTCCGAGAACTTTGTACAAAACCCAAAATTTTGAAATTAATTGACAAATATAATTACACCAAGCACTACTTGAATCTCCTGATAAGTCTTAATGAGCACTGTGAGGTTGAGCACCTTGGAAAGAATAGTAAAGTGCCTTGTGCAAACCTGTCAATTTTTTACACAAATTATTCATAAGTACACTAGATGACAAAAATATCAATATTGAAAAATAAAGTGTGTGATCCCCCAAGCACTACTTTGCACCCTGATAAGTCTTAATGAGCTTTGTGTGTGCAGAGCACCTTGGTAGTTCTACATTTTTTTCTATGTGCATTGAAGTGTGTGGAAGTAAAATTATTTGTGTTTTATTGTGCACCTACTTTACATATGTCTTGTATTTTTGATTAAATAATTTGTTTACTCTCTTCAAAATACACTTATATGCACATCATTATCTTTCATAACACTTCTTCTTATGAGTATTAGATCCTAATGCTAATTCTATACTACTCTTTATATGTAAATGAACTAGATAACCTAGCATGCTCTCTACAATGTTTGGTATGTTTTGAATTTGTGAATTAAAATAACAATGTTGTAATCTCTTTTTAATATCATTATTTCATGCTTACAAAAAGATGTTTCTTGTATTTCTATATGTCTTCCGCAATATTACCTAACAACTTTTACCTTGCACTTTCATTCTTATTTCAAGTCTTATCATCACTTGAATCTCAAAATTCATTTTTTTCTTCAACAAGTGGTAGACTTGCTTTGTAAAGTTTATATTGGTTATTCTAACATGCATATTAATTTAATGCTAAAAACTCTGATCTTTTTGAAAATCTTTTTTATGCTAAAAACTCAGATCTTTTTGAAAATCTCTTTTATGCTAAAAACTCCTTTTCATTTCATTTCCTCTAAAAGCTCGATAATGCCCTATCTTGTTATCAAAATCCTCCTTCTATGTCTTTTTGCTTCCTTAACCCATTTTTGCTAATAACAAAAGGGGGAGAACTAACATGATACATAAAAACCATTATAAAATGGGGAACAACTATACATGATTAATTCTTAAGATGATAGCTTACATATAAGGGGAGCATTCATATAGGAGGAGCATGCATTTAGGGGGAGCAATTCTAAATACCAAAATTGACAATTATCGTAAGTCATCACTCACACACATACACAAGTTGGTTTCATCATGCTTTTATGTATTAATGCTTTGATTTATCATTAATGGATTTGTTATTATCAAAAGGGGGAGTTTGTTGGAATATGGTCTTCCGCATCTCCTAGGTTTGAGAATTACAAATCCTATGTGTATTTGATCTTGTGTGTTTAAGTGTGCAGGAAACAATATCATATGACTTAAGGATAACATAAGAAGGTTGCCCTCAAGTTTGTAGCCAAAATCACTAGGATGTTGCATCGTTGGTCTGGACATGCCCACAAGCTAAAATGATGAAAGTGGTCTAATGCCAGGCGTTAGGTCTTAACGTCGGCGTTGACACTCGACGATATTGACACTCGACGATATGGTCTGGACTTGCCCACAAGCTGAAATGATGAAAGTGGTCTAACGCTAGGCATTAGGACAACGTCGGCATTAACACTCGACGATATGGCATGCAGGGAAGCTACCATGATTGCTGGAGCATTTTAGGATTGATTTGAATTAATGCAAGTGTTAGCCTCAATATTAGCGTTAAGGTTGCCTAAAATGAATATTTCCAAAGATGAAGTATTTCCTTCCTATTTTGAAGATCCGAGCCATCAAGTTCTATTAATATTGGGTCAACGCCTGGCGTTGGCCTCAACGCCGACGTTAGCCTCAACGCCGATGTTAGCTTCCATCCCTATAAAAGGTGGCATTCGTTCTCTTCAACACAAATCCTTGAGAGAGTTCTAGTGCCTAAATTCCAGATCTTCGTGCCACATCATATAGAGGAAGTTTTAGAGAGATACTCCCACAAATCCATGAAGGCTTACAGAGATCCGTGAAGATGATTTCAACACACTTCTTCATCATGATGAAAGACCGCATCCACTATGATCACACTGTGCGGGACTTCGTCTACTTCTTCAAGAGATCGACATAAGGAGTTTTTCATATTGTTGTTATTTATTTCACAACTTTATTATTGATCATGTAGTAAATTCGCCTTGTGTTGGCGACTAGGTAACGGTAGGACTTAAGGAGGAATTTGCCTCGTGTTGGTGACTAGATCTAGGTTTGGTCTAGGGGGTGCTCGAGGCCGTATCCGGGGGAGGAGTGGCTAGTGCGGCTTGAGGCCGTATCTGGGGGAGGATAGATGAATGCCACCAGTTCGTGGGGATACATGTCGGGATAGAAAACAAAAAGACTTTTTCTATTCGCCTTCAATTTCTAGCGTCATAAGAAATCAAGTTTTGTAATCTTATATTTCAAGTTAATAAATTCATGTCTCTTTTTATTTCACTTGATTTGTTTGGGTTTTCTCAATTTTGATCTCTTAACTTTTCAAGTATTTTAAAATATAATAAAAAGTTTTAAAACCCTTATTCACCCCTCTAAGGGCGCCTACAGATCCAACAAGTGGTATTAGAGCGAGGTTATTCCAAATCAGCTTAACAACGGGGAATAATGGCGTCTCATGATCTCGCTTCTATTAGTGGGGGAAATTTTTATTAAGGAAAATCTCTTGCACCACCTTTATTTGAAGGAAGAAATTATAATGGGTGGAAAATTTTAATGGAAAAGTTTATTAAAACTTTCGATATCGAAGCATTGAATATTGCAATAGTAAGACCAGCAGATGAATCAAATAAAAAAGAAAGTCGCCTAAATTCAAAGGCTTTGGATAGTATTTTTTGTGCTTTATCTCAAGATATTTTCAAATTTATAAATTATTTTTCTAGTGCATACAAAGTATGGAAATTTCTTGATGAAATATATGATCTTCCCCTCACAGGTATGGAACAAAGGCAAGAAGTGGAGAACATACAAGCTTGCACAAATGGTCAAGAAATCTCCTCTCATGATGGATCAATAGAGTGCACATCAAGTGGAAGAGAAGAAGAAATTTTATCTTTGGAAGAGGAGAGCCAAAAAGATGAAGATAACAAAGGAACTCTATGCTCAAATCTCATCGCATCCAAAGGCACAGTTAGGAAATCAAATTTCCTTATTGTTTGCAATTCTATTTCTACTTTACAATTGCTTAAGATTACAAAATGCAAAATTCAGAAATTGAAATATGCTAATTGCAAATTGTGTTTAGTAAATAAAGGTTTAAAAGCAAAAGTTAATGTTGAATCAAATTCTGATTTATCTTGTTTTACCTAAGTCTCTTTAGTTGAAAATATTACACCTTGTATAGAATTTAATGAATTAAAAGAAAATTACAAGGAACTTGAAAAGGAACTTATTTTTGTAAAAGAACATAATAGAAAATTGTGATTAGAAAATTCATCTTTGAGAAGTGATTATGCTACGTACCAAAGTTATAAAATTGAAATCAAAGAGATGGATGAAGCATTTGAGGAATTAAGAAATAACTATCAAACTCATTTTGACTCAATTCTTTCCACTCTTAAAAATAGCATAATAGCTTATAATAAAGCTAGACATAATCTTAAGATTGAGAATGATGAATTAAAATAAAAAATCAACTTGCTTATAAAAATTATGAATAAAAATTCACAACACACAAATTCACAATATCAAGCAATATCTAAAAGCAAGTTGAATATGAATATCTTAACTAACCCTATTAATGGGAGTATGAAACAAAAAGTATTTGTAAATCAAAATTCAAATCACCATTATTTACAAAATCATTTTTCTCTCAACTTAAAATTAGAATTACACAAATTTCCTATGAACGATACATTCAATAATCATTAAAATCAAAATCCTCAAGATAAAGATAATCACAATGGAAATTTGTTGCATAAGAAAAACATTAAACCAAGGTTTGAATGGAGGCCCAAAATTAAAAAATTAAACATTAACTTCACATGAAAGGACCCATTCATCACTCTCTCCCCACTAGCCACACGTTATATTTGGGTACCCAAAGGAACCATTACACTTGGTTCCCTTTGGATACCTAAATCTCTTATTCATTAGGTATCATCAAATGCATGAAGCAGAATCTTTTCAAAATGAAATATACAAATTTCTACTTCATGATATTGTTCAATGTATTTTTTTATTTTTATTTTTGTTTTCTTATTATTTTTTTAAAGCTATCATGTCATGGTCATCTTATTTATTACTGGAAATATGATTTATATCTTAAAGCTTAATAAGTTTATAAATCAAATTGATCAAAATTCAAAGTCATATTTTATTTTAATGACCTGTCTGTCTTTCTTAAATTCATTGCCTATAAATATCTTATATTACCCTTATAAATCTATTTTTAAATTTGTTATGAGATATTTATCTAGATTAATGAAATCATGAACTTCAATTTTTCTCTTTCGGAAAATTTTGAGTCTATAAAGTTTAAATATTAAGTATGTGTAGCAACCAATAACACTTAAATATCTTGAAAAATGGAGATTTGGGAAGTC
Organism: Dactylorhiza incarnata; assembly: GCA_033032865.1. NCBI lineage: Eukaryota > Viridiplantae > Streptophyta > Magnoliopsida > Asparagales > Orchidaceae > Dactylorhiza > Dactylorhiza incarnata. The sequence goes on along the minus strand of JAWHQI010000330.1, from coordinate 333,901 downwards.
ACCCCATCACATCTCCTAGTACTAGTGCGAACCCTTCATTGGGTAGACCTCGGGAAGTCCAAGATCCACTCTAAATTGCCAAGTCCAACAAAAGTCTAGCAAAGATCAAATTAATTATAGACTCATGCATACTCTTGCAATAACCGAAAAAGAAAACTATCATTATCTTGCCCTCCAGAAAAGTATATATATATTCATAATTCGTGATTAAAAATAAAATCACAAAAGTCATATTGATCGAATGTATTATCATACTAACATTATATCCTAATGAATATTATTAGTTATCATTCCAATCTTATGCATTATTAGTTATTATATGTTTGTCAATATATAAAAATTGAAAATTTGGAACTTAAAATTCATGATAACTATGAGGTTTTATATTATCATTCTAAAACTTCAAATAAACTCATAGTCTACAAATCATTCATAAACATAGAATGCTTTGTATGCCCATGATCATATACCAATATTGTATGTCTCGCAATAGTGGGGGAGTAGGATTGGATGCATTAGAGACCTAACCTCTAAGTCATGTCTTGTCCTTAATCGAGGAGGGTTCCAGTGGGGCCTTACGAGGAACTAGAGGGAAAGAGTGATAGGTTGAGAGTTCTCTAGTGTATGCGCATGGGAGTAATACCCCAACCTACGGCATGTGTTCAGCTCCTCATGCCCATTCGTCACTTAGTACGGGGCTAGGGTGTGGACATATAGTTTTGGAATTTTTTATCTAGGGCAAACCTATTTTTATTTTATGCATGAACATAATTTTTATATAAGCACTAAAATCATGCATATTTGATTTGTTCAATCATGTCTTCTTTGTTTGCATATCCTATCATATTGAGCTTAAATGATGGTGCATAACTCAAGTTGTTTAAAAAATTAGAATTAAAGTTTTTTTTGTTGGAGCTCATGGTCTAAAATTTGAACTTCCGCAATATTTTGCATTTTCTTCTCGTGTTTTCACTTCATTAGATAGGTCTTACATTACACAAACATAATTGAGCAAAATCGGAAGTAAAATCGAAGAAAATCCTGGCAATACGATTAAAAAAAGCACTCTCTGTGAGCTAACGCAGGAGTTAGGACCTACCTCCGGCCCTAGCTCTATGTTTCAAAACTCAATTCTTCAAATTTCTAAAAAATTTATAAGAATATGATCTTATAATTTTTTTATTTTTTCCTGGGTTTTTTGCATTTTTATTTGTTTTCCTCATCTTATGAAAAATCAACTATAAAATGCCAAAATATCAAAAAAACTGTATGGAATTTCTTGTTCATACCAAGCATGGTTAAATCTATCATTTAGACTTTTTATAATGTTGGCATTCATCTTTTCGAACTAATTTTAACATTGTTTTGCTTCTTATTATGCTTTGATATATCTAAACACATGTGCATTTATTGTATTGTAAATGTTGTGTAGAACCAAGCTTAGCATGCCTCTAAGTATGTGTAAATGTTTTATGATTGATAATGATATTTCTTCACTCCCTTATTTTGGCAAGTCTACATGTGCTTTTAATCTAAGAATGTTTGCTTGTGTATTGTAATTGTACAATAAATTAAAATTGCACAAGTATCTTACCAACACTACATTTATTTGCACTTTTAAAAATTAAGAAAAGTGGTTGAGCTTTCAAAATTTCATTGGTTTGCAAAACAGGTGTATTAGGAGAACTTTGTACAAAACAAAAAATTAAGAAATAAATTAACAAAGATAACTCCACCAAGCATAACTTGAACCTCCTGATAAGTCTTAATGAGCATTGTGAGGTTAAGCACCTTGGAAAGAATAGTAAAGTTCCTTGTGCAAACCTGTCAGTTTTTTTACACAACTTATTCTTAAGTACATCGGATCACAAAAATATCAATATTGAAAAATAAAGTGTGTGATCCCCCCAGCACAACTTTGCACCCTGATAAGTCTTAATGAGTATTGTGTGTGCAGAGCACCTTGGTAGTTGTACTTTTTTTCTATACGCATTGAAGTGTGTGGAAGTAAAATTATTTGTGTTTTATTATGCACCTTACTTTACATATGTCCTGTATTTTTGATTAAATCATCTGTTTACTCTCTTCAAAATACACTTATGTGCACATCATTATCTTCCATAACATTGCTTCTCATGAGTATTGGATCCAAATACTAATTCTATACTACTCTTTATATATAAATGCACTAGATAATCTAGCATTTTCTCTACAATATTTGGTATGTTTTGAATTTGTGAATTAAAATAACATTATAGTAATCTCTTTTTGATATCCTTATTTCATGTTTGATTACTTTGTTGTAAACCTTATAGATTTTAAAAGAACAATTCTCGTTTGTTATCACCATTAAACCACCTTTCTTTGGTACCACTAGCACCAGGCTGACCCAAGAACTATCTAAAATTGGGTAGACCATCCCTGCATCCAGTAATTTAATGATTTCGGCTTTAACCACTTCTCTTATGTTGGATTTTAGCCAACAATGATGTTGAATAGATGGGAGAAAATTATTTTCCAATAATATCTTATGAGTACAAAAGGCTGGGTTAATACCTTTTATATTCATTATCTTCCACGATATAGTGTTCTTGTGGTTTTGCAAAACTTATATCAACTTTGATTTCTCACAGTCAAATAGTTAAGAAGATATAATCACAGGTAATTTTGAGTCTCCATCTATATAAGCATATTATAAATATTTAGAACGTTTCTTCATCTCCAAAATAGGCGGTTCCTCAATAGAGTTTTTAGGATTGTCATTTAATTTTGGATTTCATGATATGAACTATAGAGTACATGGTTTAGATTCATATTGATCCAATGGGTTAATCTCCTTATGCATAATATTTTGTGAAGTATTTCTAGATAGTGATATTTCTAACGAATACTTACATAATTATTGAAGTGAAACTGATGACACAATGTCGTCAATAAAACTTATCATAAATTTAGGATCAGCATACTCTAAAGGTTGTTTAATGACATGTTCTAATAGATAGATAACTTTATCTCCATATAAGTTGAGTGTCAAAGATGCTCTCCAAATGATTTGCAGGATAATGTAAATAAGTAATAAAGGTCTATCTATAATTATATTTGTTTTCTTATTAGTTTATATATCAAGAACAACAAAATCTATAGGGAATATCACTTCATTGATTTCAATAATTGCATTCCTTACTATTCCTTCTACACGATAAATTGTTCTATCAAAAAGTTATACAAAAACATTAGTGGATTAAAGATTATCTAAATGTAATAATTTGAACAAGTTAAATACATTATTTTAAAGTGAGAGTTTGATCAATATCAACTATGCCAGAAATATTTTCACAGATATGATAAAATGCCTAAAAACCTTTTCCCATGGAAATTTAAGGTTGTCTTTAGATCTTAATTTCTCTGAACTGATCTTGTTAAATTTATAATATTTTTTTCTTCTAATTTTGGGGTGTTACTAACTAGTTCCTTCATGAGTTTTGCATATTGAAATGGTTACACAGGATTTAAATGAAATTATAATTTGAAAGATACATTGATACCTAGTCGATTGTCAAATGTCAGTCGTTTGGTTCATTTGCAAGATTTTTCTTCATTAAGTACCTTGCATTTTTTATGTTCGACTTCCTTTAGTAAGCCCGATGTGATTTCCTCAAAATTCTACAATTTCTTTTCATGTTAGAACATGATTTCATCAATGTCATTAAGTCATTTTTGCAAACTTTTTGTGGCCAAATAGAGGTAGTATCCTTATTCCTCTCCCTTAAGTATGGAAAAATAAAAATCATCTTGTAGGTAAAAACCTCTGATTTGATAAAATAGATTAGGGCTAAAGTGATCTTAGGATATCTCTTGAAGATGAATAGAAAAGGCTATGTGTAAATCTGCCAAATAGAGTTCTTAGGAATATAGAATTCATCAGCATAATTTGTCTGAGACAAATACTTTTCGGATCAATGTCAAATAATAGTCAAAATAATGAGCAGAGAAATCGAAGCAGTTCTTAAATTCACTCTGATATCTTCTATAACTCTTCATGAATCAGAGTTACGTCAAATTCTTCACCAGATCACTCAGAGTTCTCTTCCTCCAACAACTCAGAGTAACACGTATCCAGAAGTCTAAGTTGCTCTTAATTCTTCTCTACTTCTTAGAGTTATGGGAAGAGCTTATCGACGTGATGGGAATAGCTTATCATCGAGAAGCATTATCGACCAGAAGAAATGTTGATGTGAAGGAAAAGATAACGCCCATCAATAACGTTACCGCAAGAGGTAGTTTATCGTTGAGAAGAAATGTCGACAAGAAGGAATGTCCCCGTGAAGGGAATGTCTGCGAGATGCCTCAGGCACATCGAGCTAACATGGTGCGTTAATACTTACTACATCGCAGTAGGGCAACGTTATGCCATGTTCTACCACAACTACAATGGTTGTGAGAAGTCTGCCACATTTGTACACGACATGATAATTTTTGCGATATCGTTAACACTGGCGGTAGCTCTCATAAAATGGAGCCTCTAATTTTCTGGGTGTGCTGGAAAAACATCAACATTTTGTGAGAGCCCTCATCCTTGAGCTCCAGAGCTCGCCCAACTCCATCTTTGAAGATCAAGAGTGAGAAGGAGATTTCCAAACAGTTAAATTATAGGAAGGACGCAAACTTCAACTCCGATGACGTTCATGACAATTCTTCATCTCCTTCAGAGCTCTTCAATATAAGGAGTTCTTATTTCTAAATTTACTTTGTATTTTTCTATTTCTGTTGTAACGGTAGTGAATTCGCCGCTGTTGTTGGCGACTATGCCTTGCAAGGTTTGGGGGGATTTTATGCGGTGTGTGTTGCGACTAGCTCTAGGTGTAAATCTAGGGGGAGGATAGAGGTCGTATTTGGGGTAAGATAGGCTATATCCAGCCGGTCCTTGGGAGAAGGACCAGTGAAGAAACAATAATGGATTTTTTCTTTTCGCCTCAATTTCAAGCGTTATCAAAATTATTATCTTTGCAATTATTTGTTGAAATGAAATCGTTTTTCATCCTCTATGAATTTCTAGGATTTTATTTCGTTCTTGAGTTTTTAAGAAAAATCACGTTGACACATTTTTTGTATGGTTTTAAAATTCTTAAGAGATAATGTTGGGCGATAACTACTAATGTCAGCGGTAGCAACAAAATTAAATTTTTTCTCTCTCAGCATTATTATTAGAAAAAATTTCAATGTTTTATGTAACATTCGTAAAGCCCTTATTCACCCCCTCTAAGTGCACCATAAGATCCAAAACTTAGTATCAGAGTAAGGTTACTCCAAAATAGTTTCACAATCGGGAATAATGGCGCACCATGATCATGTTTTTCATGAGGGTAAGGGATTAGTAGACCACTTCTATTCACCGGTACCAATTATAATTATTTGAAAACTAGAATGCGTTGTTTTTTAATTTTCTTAGATAATGATGTTTGGGGTATGGTAGAAGATTGCTACTCTTCACAAACATTTGTTGTTGGAGAAGTTTATATGGAAAAACCAAAGGGCAAATGGGATGATAACGATAAGTTGAGATGTAAAAACAATGCTACAGCTATGAATGCTTTATTTTGGTTTTTGGTTACAACAAATTTTAATCAAACTTGTGCTTGTTAAATAGCTTACGATATATGGAATTTATTAGAAATTACTCATGATGGCACTTCACAGGTCAATGATTCAAAGCTCTTCAAACTAGAATTTGAGTATGAGAAATTTCGGGTGGAGGCTAATGAAGACATAGATTCAATGTACACATGGTTCACCAACATCATCAATGACTCAAAAGTGTTTGGAAAGATGTTCTCCAATATCGACATGGTGAGAAAAATTCTTAGGTCTCTCCCTCCAAAGTTCAATCCAAACATGATGGCAATATCGGAGTCGCATGATCTAAAGAATCTCCAAATCAAGAGCCTCATTGGTAATCTCAAACCCCATGAGGTTGCACTAAAAATTCAACAACAAGAGTACAACATGGAGCCAGGAAGATGTCCTTGGAATTGAAATCAAAGAAGGAGGCTAACCAAGATGATTTTGATGATGAGGACGAGGAGAGCCTTTTTGTGAAGAAGTTCAAAAGATTCATGAAAAATTCTGAAAGGAGAAACCCCTTCTAGAAATATTTCATCAAGAAGAGATCTTCATCGAAGAAAGGAAAAAGTAGCAATTATGACGATGATGAACGGCCACAGTCGGAATGCTACCATATATAGAAAGACTGGACACATCCGGAGTCAGTTCCCAAAATATCTGAAAGAGAAAAAAGAAAAGCGGCACAAGGTCAAGGAGAAAAATAAGGTACTAAAGGCATACATAGGACTCCTCCTCCTCCTCCGAGGAATCAGGCAGTTCATCCTCCAATGATGTAGACGAGGCCAACATGTATCTCATGTTAAATAGCACCACGCCATCCAATGACAAATGAAGTGTCCAAAGCAACACAGAGGTACCTCCTCCCACTTTTGATGATTTATGTACTGAGTATTTACAAACTTGAAAATATATTGATAAAAGTTAAAAAGATATATATCTCTTAAAATTTGAAAATCAACATTTATTAAAAGAAAATAAAATTTTATCTAAAGAGGTGAAACTAATAGGGAAATATAAGGTATCTTCCCAAGAGTGCAATTATTCCTTGGTAAGGATGAAAGAACTTGAAGAAGCTCTTGTAAAATCCCACTCCACTATCGAATCTCTTACTAAGAAAAATAGGACTTAGAAAGAACTTTAAAGGCCTCTCTTTTTCAAATAGAAGGAAATAAAACTTTTGTGAATCAGTGCATTATGTTAGTAACGGAAAACACTACCCTTAAAGGCCTGACCATTAAAAAATTCGAAGTTGGCCAAAGGTCACTTGACATGATCTTGGCCAACCAATGCCATTTGAGTGCAAAATATGGGCAGTAAATCCAGAGGTAACTGCCCATATTTCTTATAATAAAACTTTATTATAAGAAATCCAAAGGTAACTGCCCATATTTCTGGGAGCTAACATCCAGAGGTAACTCTTACCGCTGATGGTAGCAGTAAATCCAGAAAACATAATTCTTATAATAAAAATTTAATTTAAAATTCTGCTGCTACCTCATCTTCCCGCAAGAGTTCACACAGAACTCAAAAAAGGTCTCAACCCTTTTATTTCATGTGCCAAATGTCATGTATTTGTACACACGGTGAACTCCTATAGGAAGAAGGGACGAAGTGCTTTAAATCAAATCTTGGTGTCTAAGGTTTCCACCTTTTCTATGTGAGAAACCTCTTAGGTATCTGGATCATTACTCTCATCCCCCTTTTAGATATGCTGAAAGGTTAAGGACAAAAAAGTGTGATATTTGGACTCGAGATGCTCCAAACACATGACAGGAAACAAAGCAAAGTTCCTTAGCCTTGTAATGAAGAAAGGAGGAATGGTGAAATTTGGAGATAACAATAAAGGAAGGATCTTGGCATCGGCGTATTAGCAAACAAATCATTTTCAATTTTAATGTATTGTTTGTAGAAGGTTTAAACCTAATTGAATTTCAATTAGTCTATTATCAGATAAAGGTTTAAATATTTTATTTGAATCTTCTACAAATCTTTGCAAAATTTTAAATTCTAAAACAAATGATGTTGTTGTTACTGCACCTAGAATGCATAATGTTTATATGATTGCCTTTAATGATCTTTCACATTCTTCTTTAAAATGCTTTATTTCCAAAAATGAAGAATTTGAACTTTGGCATATGCGTCTTGGTCACTCTAGCACCAAGATAATTTTTAAATTATCAAAATATAAATTAATTAGAGGATTACCAATGCTTAATGGAAATTTATCTTCTCTTTGCTCGCCTTACAAAAAAGGAAATTTTTTAAAAAACTCATTTAAAAGCAAAAAAGTAATTTCTACTACTAGACCTCTTCAATTGATTAACATGGATTTATTTGGACCAGTTAACACTTCTTGTCTAGGTAGTAGGTAGAAAAATACAATTTTGTATTAATTGATGAATATTCTAGATATTATTGGACTATATTTCTTTCTTCCAAATCTGATGCATTCTTTGAATTTACTAAACTATGTATTCGTATTTAAAATTAACTTGATTTAAAAATAAAATGCATATGCTCAGATCATGGAGGAGAATTTGAAAATGATAAATTAAAAACTTTTTGTAATGATTTTGGAATTAAACATGAATTTTATATTCCATGCACTCAACAACAAAATGGTGTAGTGGAGAGGAAAAATAGAACCCTTCCTGAACTTGCACATACTATGCTTTTCGAATATGGGTTACCTAAATCATTTCGGGCCAAAGTCGTTAATATTTCATGTTATGTAATTAATCGTGTCATACTTAGCCTATTTTTAAATTTAACACTTTATGAACTATATTTCCAAAAGAAACTTAATGTATCTTATTTTTGTGTTTTTGGTTGCAAATGCTTTATGTTAAACTCTAAAGATACTTAGGAAAGTTTGATGAACAATATGATGAGGGAATTATTATTTGGTACTCTTAAAATAGTAAGGCTTATAAAATATATAATATATGGACTGAAATAGTTGAAGAGTCAATTCATGTTAGATTTGATGAGCAAGTTCCTTGTGTAGATACTAATCCTATATGAAACAAAGAGGAACCCCTTCCCACTTTGGAGCATGAGGATGTTGAAGAATATGCACCTCCATGTGAGCTCAAATTTTCAAAGGACTATCCAAGGGAACTTATTATTAGAGAGCAATCAAAAGGGGTAATACTCGTTCTTCTTTACATGAGTCATTTTCAAACCTTTGTTTTGTATCCGAAATAGAACCAAAAAAATGTTTCAACTTCTTTAGATGATGAATTTTGGTTTTTAGCCATGATTGAAGAACTTAATCAGTTTGAATGTAATAAGCTTTGGAAACTTGTAAATAGGCCATCTAATCATCCGATCATTGGTGTTAAATAAATTTTTAAAAATAAATTAAATGGTGACTATAGGTTTACAAGTAATAAAGCTAGATTAGTTGCACAAGATTATTCACAAATTAAGGGGATAGATTTTGATGAAACTTTTGCACTCGTTGCCCGCCTTGAATCTATTAGAATTTTTCTTGCATTTGCGATTTTGAAAAGGTTTAAATTATATAAAATGGATCTTAAAAGTACATTTTTAAATGAGATCATAAAAGAAGAAATATATGTTAAACAACCCTCAGTTTTATTAATGAGAAATTTCCTAATCATGTGTATAAATTAGAAAAAGCGCTTTATGGTTTGAAACAAGCGCCACGTGCTTTGTATGTAAGATTAACTTCATTTTTATTAAAGCATAAATATGTTATGGGATGTGCGGATAAAACATTCTTCATTAAGCATTGTAATAATGATTTGATAATTTTTTCAAATTTTTGTTGATGATATTATTTTTGGAGCCACTAATGAGGGGTTGTGTAATGAAGTAGTTCTAGTGATGAAAAATGAATTTGAAATGAGCTTGGTAGGAGAACTCACATATTTTCTTGGATTTCAAATCACACAAAGACATGATGGTATTTATATTTATCAATCTAAATATGTTCATGATATACTCAAAAGATTTGGATTTGAAAACCTAAAGCAAGATAAAAATCCAATGAGTGCATCACTAAAGTTAGGAAAAACTGAAGTCGACATTTATATTGATCAAACATTATATAGCAGAATGATAGAATCATTATTATATTTGAGAGCATCTAGACCCGATATTATATTTTCCATTTATTTATGTGCTAGATTTCAAGCTAACCCCAAATAATCACATTTAAAAGCGGTTAAACATATTTTAGATATCTTATCTGTTTACCTAGAAGACCACTACCCAAAGTTTCCACCCTCTCAGACCGGGCGGCTTGGCAGATCAAGCCATCAGATTCTGTCATTGATGATTTGATTATAAGTCTCCTGACAAACCGGGCGACCTATCTAACCCAGACCGCCGTCAGGGAATGATAGCAACTAAGGCTAAAGTCCAGAAAGCAAGTCATGGCCTCAGATCAAAGTCTGCACGGGCTGCTTCACTCCTCAAAACAATCTGTTTCAATCCATATCCAGCACAACCAAAATTCCAAGCCGCCAAACCACACGGCTTCCCTTTTATTTCTCCTTTTGTATCCTGTCACCCCCTGCCCGATTCTCCTATATCCGGGCAGGCAGTTATTTTAGCCATGCCCATCTAGGCAGGCCCTCTAGCCTATAAATAGGTGAGGGGGACGTTCCCAAAGCACGGACACTCAAATTCAGGAGCTCGCTTGTAAGAGCTGTGGTCTTGAGTTTTGTTCTTTACGGTTTGTTACCCGGTCGGCTTCTATTGCTCCTTACTTGTAACCTGTTGTAACCAACTTTCTTAAATAAAAGGAATGCCCGTCACAGGAGTGGCATTTATCATGATGGGCGAAATCTTGTTTCGACTGCTGCCAGCGGTCTAGGAGGTCTACAACTGCTAAGTCGATAGTAACCAAAAACTTGCGGCCTCCTTTTCCTATCGCTCCTTTAGCGTTGATCGTGGGGTTGCATTTTTGGCATCAACAGAAACACACGACCTTCAAATTTGAGTTGTTGGCGAACTCCTCAACACAATGTCAGACCGCCAATTTGGCCAAAGAGATCGCTCGGATCGTAGCAATGATAGCTTTTGGGAGGCACTAGAGTAATCAAAGCAAGAAGCCGAGCGGGCTCGGATGTTGACGGATTAGTGATTGGAGGCAATCGGTCAAGCTCTAGTCGCGCTTATTGAATGGCTGAACTCTTAGCAAACCGTTGTTAGCCCAGTGGTCACTCCAGTTCCTCCTCCCCCTCCATATCCATTACCTCAAGCCGCCAATCCTCAACCATCCCAAGCTGATCTTATAGCTTGGGAGGGCTTCTACCGACAAGCTGCCTTGGATATCCCAGCACGGGCTCTCGACTTCTCGGGAGCGACCTCCACTGCAGCCTGCTTCACCTATCATGCGGCTTGTCCTCGTTTAGTCGCAACTGTTGCGTCTAGTTAACTGCTCCCTCCTCTTTATGAGGATGTAGAAGAACCTTCTCCATTCGTCGATGAGGTTCAGGGAGAGTTGGCTCCGAGCAATTTTAGGGAACCTCGCTTACCGACATATAGGGGGAATCTGATCCCGCAGCTCATCTCCAAGCCTTCAAATCAGCTATTGCCCTAAAAACTCTTACTGACGCTACAAAGTGCAAACTCCTCGTAACGTCCTTTGATGGACATGCAAGGGAGTGGCTTTTTGGATTGCGCCCTCAATCTATCAGTTGTTTTGCTAAGCTGAATAGAGAATTTCTTCTAAGATTCTCTACCTCAAAGAAAAGAAAAAGTGGCCCAGCGGCCCTATTCGAAATCAGTCAACGTGAAAACTAGACAAGGGCTCATTTCGTTGATCGATTTCAAAAAGAAATTATGGAAATTGAGAATGTCGACCCAGAATTATATAGGGTTGCCCTAATAAACGGCCTAAAATAGGGGCCACTCATTTGAAGCCAACATCAGGGAACCAAAAACTTACCAGGAACTGATCAGTCTAGCGAACATGTTCATCAGGGGTGAAAAAAGTAACACAGGTTATGTCGCGATACTGCTCAGTGATAAAGATCCATCCGGTTCTTCTTCTTCTCCTTATCACTAGCAATATCATCATCCACCCCAACCAGATTTTGAACCTTGTGCTCAGAGGGGGAGAAATTTCAGGCACAAACAACCTTCTTTTGGCCATCAACGGTTTCAGGAACAGAAATCGTCGTTGGCCACCGCACCCACTCCATCCATCCCGATTCCACAAATAATGTATGTGTATATGCTACAATACGATGCGCCTTCGCCTCCAGTCACTCCATCTATCCAATACGATAACTCTCAGGAATCCTTCACCCCACTCAACGTCTCTAGGGAAGAGGTCGTCCAAATCTTACAAAAGAAACCTTATTTTATGAGACATACTCCACTGAGGTCGGATATCAGGAAACACAACCCAAACCTCTTTTGTGAATATCACTAGGAAGGGGGGCACCTGACAGAGAATTGTCGAGCCCTTCGAGCCCTCCGTTCATTAGTTGAGAGGCTTATAGGAGAATGAAAGCTTCAAAATTTGATCCAAAAGGAGGAGTCTACCAAGCCATCTACTTCCAGAGGGAATGAAGTGGTGGAGGTTAGCTGGGAATGTGCTGATGTGGAAAATGTCGACTATTATGGCCACATTCATCTTGTAATAGAATGCATGGAGGTAAATGACGAGGGTCCCCTCAGTCATATCTATTGCATCCATGGAGGGGATGGACCCGAATCTTCTCAGAAGTCTTGTGTTATGAGAGTCTTCCGACAAGAAATAACAACCACTTCAACTTTTTCTCCAGATAGGGCGGTCGTTACTTTCGATTGAGATGACCTCCCTCTAGTTGCAAATCCATTCGACGACGCCGTGGTAATAATGGCTATAATTGAATATAACACGGTGCATAAAATTTTGGTTGATACAGGCAGTTCGGTCAACCTTCTCTTTCGTCCAAACTTCGAAGCTCTAAAAACAAGAAAGCCTCTACTTTCTTTTGAAGGGCCTTTCTATGGCTTTTTAGGAGAGAAAAAAGAAGTAGAAGGATGCATCAAGCTCCTTGTATCATTGGGAGGAATAACAAAACTTATCAATTTCGTGGTCGTAGATGCCCCAAGCAGTTATTGTGCTATTTTCGGAAGGCCCATCCTGAATGCCTATCGGGCGATAGTGTCTACTTTCCACCTCACTCTCAAGTTCACTGAATAAGGGAGGCAATACAGGGTCCAAAGTGATCCCAAGGTGGCCAGGGAATGTTACGTGAGAATGGTCAATATGTTCGAAAGTGCTCCTCTTCTAGAATTTCCAACTACCATTCTCGAAGTGCCCGAATCCTCGAAAGCTCTTGAAGAAAGTGAAGTACGAGAAGGGACTCAACTGGAACCTTCCCAGGTGACCCAAGAAGTCCCAATTTCTGAAGGGGAAAGTAAGAAGCTGATCATTAATGCATAGCAGTCTGAAGAAGAAAAGATCCAGCTGATCTCCTGTCTTCCGGAAAATTTGGACATCTTCGCCAGGTCAGCATAAGACATGCCAGAGTAGATCCAGATGTTGCTTGCCATCACCTCAATGTCTCTCCCGACTTTAAGCTGGTTCAACAGAAGAAAAGTGAGGTGGTAACCAAGCTGGCAGTACCGATTAAAGATGAAGTCACCAAGCATCTTAAAGCAAAATTTATTTCTGAAATTCAGTACCCCACATGAATGTCGAATGTTGTGATGGTGAAAAAATCAGGGGGGAAATGGCGAATTTATGTTGACTTCATGAAACATAATAATGGCGAATTTATGTTGACCTCAATGTCTCTCCCGACTTCAAGGTTGTTACCCTTTGCCTCGGATTGATGTTTTAGTTGATTCCGCGGTTGTGTATCATTTTATGAGCTTTCTAGATGCATTCTCTGGTTACCACTAAATTAAAATGCATAAACCCGACATCCCTCATATGTCTTTCATTATGAATGACAGATGATACAGCTACCTTGTAATGTCTTTTGGCCTCAAAAATGCGGGTATTACGTATTAGATAATGATGGATACAGTCTTTAAACAGCAAAAGGGGAGAAATGTTGAGGTCTATGTCGATGATCTCCTCTTTAAAATCAACACTTTTTAGCGCATCTGAAAAACCCAGTGGAGACGTTCGCTACTCTACAAAGCTTTAGGTTAAAGTTAAACCCGCTAAAATGCGTGTTTGGAGCAAATAAAGTGAAGTTTCTTGGGCATCTTCTCACTCCAGATGTCCTCTCTCTGAATCCAGATAAGGTATAGGCTATTCTTGATATGACACCTCCTAGCATCCCGAAAGAGGTCCAATAGCTTGAAGGTAGGTTGGCAGGTTTAAGCAGATTCATCTCCAGAGCAGGAGATAAGAGTGTCATGTTCTTTAAAAAATACCGGGGGGGATCCAAGTTCAAATGGAATGAAGAGTGTAACGATGCTTTTGAGAAGTTGAAAAAACAACTAACGTCAACCCCGCTACTCAAAAGCCCTCGTGAAGGGGAAACACTATTCTTATATTTAGGGGTTGGCTCGGATGCAGTAAGCTTCATCCTCATCCGCGAAGAGAAGAAGAAACAGTTTCAAATTTACAATATCAGTCATATCCTCAAAAGCGCAGAGACCAGATATTCGATATTGGAAAAGCTAGCTCTAGATTCGGTAATGTCATCTCGAAGACATCGTCCCTATTTTTAGGCACATTCTATTCAAGTAGTTTCAGATCATCCTTTGAGAAGTATTTTAGAAAAACCAGATCATTCAGGAAGATTAGCTAAATGGGCAATAGAACTAAGCAAGTTCGAAATATCATATATACCAAGGGCAGCGATCAAGGCGCGGGCGTTGGCAGATATCTTGGTAGATACAACAGAGACTGGTCCTGAACAGACATAAAGAACTCCTTTAGCCTAGACCATTTATGTAGATGGGGCCTCGGGCAGATACTCTGCGGGAGCAGGAGTTGTCTTGGTCAATCCAAATGGTATCAAAATAGAACAGGCCATCAAATTCTTATTTCTGGTCACAAACAACCAAGCAAAGTATGAAGCACTCTTGGCAGGTCTAAGGCTTGCCAAAGAGTTGGGTGTAGAGCACATACATATTAAAACAGACTCTCTTGTGGTGGCTTCACAAGTGTTGGGAAACTTTGAGACAAGAGAGCCAATGCAAAAGAAGTACCTATCACTGACAAAAGAAGAGATTAGAAGGTTTAAAACTTTTTCTATTGAACATATCCCAAGAACACAAAATGAAGAGGCAGATAAATTATCAAAGTTTGGACTTCCATAGGGGGATTAATGAAGATTGACCAACGTCCTTCCTGGAAAGATCCTTTCGAGCTATATTTGTCTAAAGGCGAATTTCATCGATCGGTAAAAGACAAAAAAAGGTTCAGAAGAAAGGCAGCCTACTATTATCTAGTAGCATGAGTTTTGTACAGAAAAACTCTCATTTCCCCTTTCGCAAGATGTGCCTCGAAGGAGGAAATTCCCATAATACTCCAAGAAGTCCAGTCGAGAGAATGTGGAAGTCATTCAAGACCAAAAACTTTAGAAAAGAGAATCCTAAGATAAGGATATTATTGGCCAGCAATGAGGAAATATGTAGAAACATTTGTTAAGCGCTGCGTTCAGTTCCAGAAGTTTGCTCCACTTCAACTCCGACCAGCCCAGACACTCAGATCAATAATGGCGCCTTGGCCAATCGCAGTTTGGGGGATGGATCTTATAAGATCTTTCCAAACCGCTAGTGGACAACATAACTTTATAATTGTTATGATGGACTATTTCAGCAAGTGGATTGAAGCAAAGGCATTCGCCAAAACCACTACGCAGATTGTCAAAAACTTCATCTGGGGAGAAATTCTCTGTCGGCATGGAATTTCATTGGCTATTGTTACCGATAATGGCCCTCAATTTAACAATCCAGAAATGATCAGTTTCTGCGACCAGATTGGGATTGAGCTGCGATTCTTCTCAGTACATCATCCCAGAAGTAATGGACAGGTGGAGGCTGTGAATAAACAAATTATGTATCTTTTGCAGAAGAAAGTTTTGAATCAAAAAGGGAACTAGGCAGAACAACTCCCTTCCATCCTTTGGACTCTTAGGACTACACAAACTTCGGCCATATGGGAAACACCATTCAAATTATCTCATGGTTCAGAAGCACTCATTCCAATAGAATTTGAAGTAACCATTCCTAGAGTTATGTATGCAAAACAAGAAGAAGAAGATGGGATGGAGGCCAATAATGAAGAAATAAAATATAGTTTGGATTTCATCGAAGAACTTCAGGATGAAGCAACTATCAGACAAGAGGGAGCAAAGAGGAGAATGGCTAGATACTTTGATAAGAATGTCAGAATCAAGCAATTCGCAGTCAGAGATATTTTATTAAAAATCGTGGACGATGCAGCCTGGACAGGTATTTTTGGAAAATTACATCCCAACTGGGCAGGACCATTCATCATCAAGGAAGTACTAAAGAGTGGGGCTTATCGCCATCAGACAAGTGATGTAGAAGACATTTCATATACCTGGAGCGGTGACGATTTGAAATGGTTCTATCCTTAAAATGTTATCTCTCTTATTATTTGCATTTTGTATATTAAATAAAAAGCCCCATACTGACACTTTTCCTTGTTTAGTAACTTGATTCTCTTTTGTCTCTCACTGAACCGTCGAGACATCGCCAAGTTCCGCTCGAACCCCCACAGATTGTTGTCATTAGTGTAATACCACGAATACCACGTGTAGCGGGGATATTTCGCACAGGTGTAGTGGAAGCTTACCAATTCATGCGCGGTGGTCTTCAGAATATTTGATCTCGACCAGTATCTAACACACCTCTGCATTAAGGGAGGTCCAGGTGACTGTTAGCACTGTCGTGCCCCGAAAGGGATATAGTTACAACTTTGATTATCTTTCTGAAGAAAACAATGTCGGTAGAGCCTCTGCGGCATAACCACACCTGCACAACTGATCATATTAGTTGGTGACCATCGAATACTCGTAGGTACTCTCAAACAGTGTCTACAGGGGACCCACAACTGAGTTGATCTCTCTGAGGAAAGCAATGTTCTCTATATATGCACACCTGCCCAATTGATCAACTTAGCTTGTAACCCTAGGCAAGAGAGCAGTCGAGTCATTGAAATTTTTATATCTCTGATGACCACTTAGGGAAAGCAATGCTTATTAACTACAAGCATCTGCCCACTTGGTCACCAGAGTCTGTATTTCTTGTCCTTCTTTACAGGAAGCTCTGTTCCTCTTACAACTTATGTGGTCATTTAAGGAAAGCAGTGCTTGCTACGAATACAAGACCATTTGGTCACTTCAAAACTATGACTCCTAAGACCGGGCGGCTTAGCATCTAATGCTGATCGGCTTGAGTAAAAATATCACAGGTTAAAAAGAGCAGCGGCGTAATATACATACCGCACAAATAAAATATGTTTAGCTTGAAAGCTAAAAAGCAGGTCATTATAACAAGCCGCGCATCAGTGTTTTTAATTTGAATAATCGAGTCCAAGTCTTCTCTCTTTTAGACAACCATCACTTTCGACCAAAGCCACCATTGATAACGACGTTATCTGGTCGACTTGAATTATCCTAGTCGTAATAATCACGAGTTGGCAGTATTCGTTCGGTCTGAAATGATTTACTTATGGGAGGTCGGGCTATCTCAGTAACAATTAATTGTTGGAATCAAGTTAATGTATGACTTAATTATTCTTTGGGACAAGTCATGATTCATCTCTGCGGAATTGGAATCTATTATAGCATGTTAATCGCGCGACTTAATACTTATTATCTAGACTTGCGAAAATACATCCTCTGACGGCTTTAGAAAAGGGAATTCGCGTCAGCAATAAAACGCTAAGGCAATACTTCATGACATTCAGACAACTGGTCACTTCGAATTCTCGTGTACTCGAAACTCAAACTGCTAGCCACTCAGACTGAATGATTGGTCGCGGGATTTAATATTTGTTATCTACACTTACGAAAATATTGTTTCTGGCGGCTTCCAGACAGGATTTTTGGTCTATCAAGAATGACGCAAAGCCACATATGAACATCCATAAGTAAGTACAAATTGCAAAGACAGATATCAGAACAAGTGAGTATACTTTCCATCAACAGTTTTCAAAAATACATCTAAGTGTTTCTTTAAAACCAACCGGATAACAAATTCAAGAAGTCAGGTTTGATAAATAAATCAAAATTCAAACTGAAGAATGTGTAATCTGCCGGCTTAAGTCTCTTAGCCGCAGGAGAATTTGAATCTATGTCTCCTTTGACATCAACATTAGATGGCGAGTAGGCTCCACTACTCGACGAGGAACTCGACGATCCAGTGCAAGAACTGCTTGAATTTTTGTCATATTCAAGATCAATCCAGCCGGCTTCATCTTCAGGATCACCGGATTCAGAGGCCGCGTCATCTTTATTCTCGCCAACAGTTGCGGCCTCGTCTTTCTCTTCTTCGTCTTCACCGTCTTCATCCTCTTCTTCCTCTTCCTCCGAATCTTCTTCACCGACCTTACCCTTACCTTTGGCTTTGTGGTTAATGGCATCCATCTTCTGTTTCAGGGAGGGATATATATCAGAGAAAGTGAATTCGCCGAAGCCCGGCGCCAAACCGTCAAGGTCCCTTTGGCAATTGAGTGCTCCATCGACTCCTTTTGCTACATGAGGAAAAAACTCATCCTGGAAGACTGGGTTGTCAATACCATATTGTTGCTGTCAAAGTGATAAAGGATTGACGGCACAGTTTCAATATCTCAAAAATTCATATCTGGTGATAACTTACAGATTCAGATTCCTTTAACCGCGCATTCTCCCGCGCCTGTTCGTCGTATTTTTTCTCTAAGTGGCTATGAGCTGATATTAAACTCTTATATGATATCCTCATGAAGTGGTTAGTCACAAAGCTCCTTGCACTAACCTACGCGGCTAGCTTGGGGAGCTCTTCTTTGGGAATTTCTTTATGTTTCTTCAAGTTCCGCCGATCATAAAGAGCGGTACTGGCGGCTGTTGCATGGCGGCTTGTCATCTCACTTCCCGGGTATGGAAGCGAGGTGGAAACTTGGACGCATTCACCCTTAGGGTGCCATCACAAGGTCAGGCGGCCTTGTAGGTCTTTCGGATTGCTGTAGAAATTGAGAGGGGAGAACTGATGAGTACCAATTATATACACATTTATGGACTCATCTGGGCCGATTATCTTGTCTATGCACTACACTTTAGGCATGTTTTCGTTCATATTTGATATTCCATGCTATGTACACTTCAAGGCCCGTCTTGGTGTATTTTCATGTTTATTTTCTTTATTAGCTTTCATGCATTGTTAAGTGCCACTTTCATTGGATTGATTGGTGTTTATGCTGGAACAGGAGTCGTGCAGGTGTTCCCGGTACAAATCTGTACAGGAACACTGTGCATGATCACTGGTTCTATTGTGCACGACGACTAGTCATGCGCCACTGATCGTGCGCACTTAACCCCTAAAATCTGAGTTCTGTCTGCGATAGTGCGCACGACCACTGACGATAGTGCGCACGATCACTGATCGTGCGCCACTGATCGTGCGCTTTATTATATTTTGTAAAGTTTTGTCTTGCAGGTTTTCGGGCACAGTGCGCACGACCACCAACTTCCAGTGCGCATGACCACTGGTCGTGCGCCACTGATCGTGCACCCTATTTTCTATAAATATGCAGTCCGCAAATTAGGTCGGACGACACTTCCGCTCCGCCGTTTTCTGCCATTTTCGCAAGTTTCCGCCCCTTTTGGCCTCCTCCATCATCCTCAAGCTCCAAGGAGAGGGATCTGGCACTACATCCACCATTATCCAAGGAGAAGGAATCTTGGTCGTGCGGCCGGATCGTGACACGAAGAAGACGGGCCATTGGAAGGTAGTGACAGCCTTCTCTACCCCGGACACAGTTGAGGACCGAGCTTGGAAGCGGATTGACAACCCAGCGATTCCAACCGTTAATCTTCAACAAGTCTTCGGATTGGGTCGATTCCTTGTTTTCTCCCCTTTTATTTTGATGATTGTATATGCTAGATTTCTTATATTTTGATGATGTGCACTATAAACCATGGTTTGTAATGTCTATTTCATTTTTATGAAATTAACTTGTTTATATGTGTGAATGAGGTGCGCCACCAAATCCACTCCACCCTCCACTTCATTTCGCTAGCCTTCTCGCCCATTCCGTGTGCCTACTCTTTCATCCGCCAAGCTAAGCGGTGCTAACGGCCCGTGTAATCCACCTCGACTCCGCCGGTGCGACTCACACCATCCACAAGCCTACTCGTCCATCCGCCTAGTGAAGTGTGGCATAGCGGCCCGTGTAATCCATTCGCCTCATGAAGAAGTGCGCTCAAGGCTTGCCTCACGAAGCAGTGCGCTCAAGGCCTGCACAGTTCGATTCTGCACTTACCACTCCATCCGCTTGCCTACTCATCCATCCGCCCTTGCGAAGTAGTGCGTTCAAGGCCTACATAGTTTTCCATCCCTCCTGGCGAACCATTGCATAGCGGCATTGCATAAGAGTAGTTGTAGTTATTTTCTTTTATTTTCCATAAACCAAAACACCCCTTTTCCGCAATCCATTCGACCAAAAGGACTTCAATCTCAAATCCCTCCTCAAAAGTAAACTCCACCTTACTGTGTTCCTTAGAGATTCGATACTTAGGGATTCACTCGCACATTTTATATTACTTGAATGATCGGTAAACTGCCGTTTCATGCCGCGGTCTTGCTACCGCCTATAGCGGTGTGCTAGATTTGCGCTTCAAGTTTTTGGCGCCGGTGCCAGGGAACACAGACGTGTGAGTTACTATAGAGGGAGACAAGAGATAGTAGTTCTTCCAGTGTGTATAGCCGCTTTATTATTTTTGTTTGCTTTTTAATTATATATTGTTTGTTATTATTTCTTTCTCTCCTATTTTAAAGTATTTAGGCAAGTATAATTCTAAGGAGTTTTATTAGTTTATGTAAATTTCGTTGCAAAGAATTTCAGTTTCATTATATCTGTTTTTAAATGTCAAAAATGTCGTCATGGGATAGTTCTCCTAGCATGAAAGTGTCTAGTTGCGGCCTAAATCACCTAGAGGGGGGTGAATAGGTGGATTCTATGTCTTTACGCGGAATTAAAATATAACACAGAAATGAACACAATAAAGCACAGTACAGACACAAGGATTTTATAGAGGTTCCCCGATTTGGGTAGTCCTCTCTCCCGCTCCGCCTATCTAGCACTTCGGGCTAGCGCCGGCAACTTCACCAAAACTCGGATTTATCAACAAATCCTACACTCGGAGACAACGGCTCCTACAAGCTCGGAAGATAAACTTCCTACAACTCAGAGTAAACAACTCCTACAACTCGGAGTAAACAACTCCTACAACTCGGAGTAAACAACTCCTACAAAATAACTCGGAGTAAACAACTCCTACAGAAATAAAATAAAGTTTAAAATGAAACTTCTCTTGAATCTCAATAGAGATTAACTTCAGATCTGGAGAGACTGAATCTTCTTCTTCCTTTAGAGTGGAAGCTTGGATCTTCAAGGATTAGGAAGAATGAAGAATCGGCAAACCTGATCTGAGTAGGCCCTTTGATTAAATCGAAAAGATCTTCAATATTGAGAGCAGCAACTTGATCAAAGACCTTCTTATCTGAGAAATCTTTAGCACCACTGAAGAACGAAACTTGATAGGCCCAGAAGTTAGATCTCAGAAAACTTCTCCAGCACGCGAGGAAGAAGACGGCTGGCTTCTTCTTTTTCTTTTAACAATCGAGAGATGTCTTGTATTTGCCCTAAAATAAAAGACTATTTATAGGGAAATCTCCAACTGCTCGGGCGACAGACAAGGAGGGGTCGCCACGTGTACTGTACATGTCGGCCAACCCTAATTTTGGAAAACGAAACTGAAATTTGAAATCCGTCTGTCCGTCATTCGTCGAGACTTCACGTGAACATTCGACGAATTGGCTTAGCCACAGAAAAACACTGAACAACCCGTGAAAAACACCTTCTGTTTTCATTCGTCGGGATTCGTCGGGAGTTCACGAGAACATTCGACGAATGGACTTAGCTGCAGATTTTCTTCACAAGACTGTCTTTTTGACTCCTGTCTGGATTCGTCGAGATTCCTCGGGAGTTCACGTGACATCTCGACGAATTGACTTAGCCAAGGAAATTTCTTCTTCAGACTGGAAATTTGGCTTCTGTCTGGATTCGTCGAGATTCGTCGGGAGTTCACGTGACATCTCGACGAATTGACTCAGCAATAATTTCTTTTCTTTTCCTGAAAACCTGCTCCACTCCTCAAGCTTGAAAACCTTCAGTTATGAGTATATAAAGTACACCCCAAAAGAGAGATTACACATGGACCAACACTTTGTTCTGCACAATGAGGGATTACGCTGTTTAGAACTGTGTTTGGTGATCCATTGCAACCTGACTTTGGTGTGCACTTAGCATTAAGACCTGCAAACACATAACTAGAGAACAACATCAAATACATCTCAATTCAACTTAGTTCACAGGAACACTTCTTCAAATCAAGGTAATTGTAGCTACAATACCCAACAATCTCCCCCTATTTGAAGAAGTCAGAACCTATGTACTGAGTTGAATTGCACTTAAAAAATATATATCAAATAGATAAGGAGAGTTAAAAACTTAACTTTTTCAACTTTCTCTCCCTTTCAACTTTCTCTTTCAACTTTGCCAATTCTAACTTTGCCAATTCTAACTTCGCCAATTCCTCCCAACTTCAAATTCTCTTGCAAATTCAACTTCTCTCCCCCTTTTTGACTACTTCAGATAGGGAAGAAAAAACATGAGAGCTCAAAGCTCCCCCTCAGCAACTGCATAGGAGTACACATTTGGGAGTATATGTAGAATCAGCTCCCCCTCAATCTTTTCTCCCCCTTAGTCTTATCTCCCCCTTAGAGTTTCAGTGCCTGGACTAATTTCCTAAGCTTTTCAGCAACCATACTATATTTCTTCTATGTTCTGGTCATGTACCATGACATCCACTTGTCCAAATGCCTGATTAGAGTTTTGGTTGGCCTTTGGACATACCTGCAAACACAGATTAATTTCCCTTAGGGACCCAAAAAGATTTGGGTCCTAGGTTTCTGGTTAGATTAACACCACTCGGAGTGTTAACATTGCAAGGGGTCATACTTACATTGTTAACTAGTGGAGTCTTGACGTTCCTGGGGTTAAACCAGCAATATATGGCGAAGTGAGCAATCTTGCCACAGCACCAACAATCAAATCGATTGTATCTTCTCTTGTTCTCCTGTTTTAACTTGTGAACGGGGAGTTTAGCAGGAGCAATATTCTTAGAAGTAGAAGCCTCATGGTTGCAACACACACATGACTCCTTCTTCTCTTCATGAGATTAAGCAACAATTGAATTAATCTTTGGTGCTTTCTTAACAACTGATCCGTGTACAAATGAACCATAATCCTTGGGGATTACTTTTTCATAAGGTGCATTAAAAGCAGTTGTTTCGAAGCATCGGGGACGGGTTTGATTTTGGTCAACCTTGCCCTTACCTTTAACAGCTCTTTTCTTAGCAGCCTTACTACTTTCAGCCTTATGACCAAGGCCACTAACCCTCGCAGGAGCAGAAAATCTTTCAATGATTGGAAGGATAGTTTTTGGTTTGGAGAAGCTTTCAACTATCTTCCTTTCCACCACTAACTTTTCTTCTAATTCATTGATAAACTTCTCCTTAAGATTTAATAATTCAGTAGAGCTTTGAAGTTCATCTTTCAAGATTTGGACTTCATCTTTGAGAGAAGTTAATTTTTCAATTTCCTCCCTCAAATCTGATTCCATCATCTTGAGAGATTTAATCTCTTTTGCTTGAGATTTGACTACCTTGCGGCATTTGTCAAATCCTTCCAAAACGGCTTTGTACTGAGTCATTAAATCTAATCTACCTCTGAAGAATAGCCTTCATTTGCATTGGAGTCAGTTTCAGATGCAGAAAGAGGAGTATGCGAGTTTACCTTCCCTTTGTATGAGAAGACACTTCCTTCCTCATCTGAATGTGCCATAAGCCCAAAATAGGCTTCTTCATCTGAGCTTGACTTCCCTGAGTCACTGTCACTAAGAGTCTTAGTCTTCTTTGCTAAGAAGCTCTTTTCTTCTTTCCTTTTTCCCTTGAAAGATTTCTTCTCTTTGTATGGACATTCCGTACTTATGTGTCCTGGCTTATTACAACAATAACAGACAATATCAGTCGAAACGTGTTTATTCGGTTTGGTTGTATACCTGTCATTTCTGTGTTCTTTCTTGTGATGTTCATCATCACGCCTTGACCTTCTTTGGCTCCTTTTTCTGAGCAATTTCTTGAATTTCTTGGCGAGTGAAGAGAACTCTCCATCGGACATGTCTGAGCTTGATGAACAATCCACAGACTCATCGTCTTCATCTGACGGCTGTGTCTTTTCAAATGATCTAGCTTTACCTCTTCTTGACTCTTTGGCCTTCAGTGCCACAGAGTTCTCCCTTCCAGAAGTGGAGCATCCTTCTTCTTCAGCTTTTCTAATACTCAGCTTTAGTTCATGTGAGAGAAGCTTGCCAAACAATATTTGTGGCTCCATCGTAGCCAACTTTCCGAATTCCCGGATAGCAATAGCCTTGGTATCCCATTCTTTCGTTAGGGATCTCAAGAACTTGTCATTTAGTTCTCCAACGGTGAATTCCCGATCATAGTTCTTAAGACCGTTGACGATCTTAAAGAACTTCTCATAAGTATCAGAAATGGAATCTCTTGGATCTTGCTTGAATGCTTCGTATTCTTGGTTCAGCAACGATCTTCGGTCATCGCTCACTTCTTCAGTACCTTCCATAAGAACAACTATGGAGTCCCACATTTCCTTGGCAGACTTGCAGTGTATAAGATTTTGTAGCATTGAATCGTCCACTGCACCAGCAATTATGTTCTTTGCCTTCTTGTCCAAGATGACGAGGGCAATCTCATCTTTGTCTAGCTCCAACATTTTCTTGGGAATCATAATAGCTGAATTTATTGACGATGGCTTCATAGGAACATGGGGACCTTCCTCTACTATCTGAAAAATTCTTGGGTCGGTGGCTTCCATGTAGAACTTCATTCTTTCCTTCCATATAGGGAAGTTCTCCTTAGAACATACGAGCATCTTGAGAGAATCCTTGGATTTTTCCATTTCAGACAAACTTGCTCTTGCAACTAGATTTAAAGATCTTGTTCAAGGTGTTAACCTTTTAACGAACAACCTCTCTCTGATACCAATTGAAAGTGTCTAGTTGCGGCCTAAATCACCTAGAGGGGGGTGAATAGGTGGATTCTATGTCTTTACGCGGAATTAAAATATAACACATTAATGAACATAATAAAGCACAGTACAGACACAAGGATTTTATAGAGGTTCCCCGATGTGGGTAGTCCTCTCTCCCGCTCCGCCTATCTAGCACTTCGGGCTAGCGTCAGCAACTTCACCAAAACTCGGATTTATCAACAAATCCTACACTCGGAGACAACGGCTCCTAAAAGCTCGGAAGATAAACTTCCTACAACTCGGAGTAAACAACTCCTACAACTCGGAGTAAACAACTCCTACAACTCGGAGTAAACAACTCCTACTACTCGGAGTAAACAACTCCTACAAAATAACTCGGAGTAAACAACTCCTACAAAAATAAAATAAAGTTTAAAATGAAACTTCTCTTGAATCTTAATAGAGATTAACTTCAGATCTGGAGAGACTGAATCTTCTTCTTCCTTTAGAGTGGAAGCTTGGATCTTCAAGGATTAGGAAGAATGAAGAATCGGCAAACCTGATCTGAGTAGGCCCTTTGATTAAATCGAAAAGATCTTCAATATTGAGAGCAGCAACTTGATCAAAGGCCTTCTTATCTGAGAAATCTTTAGCACCACTGAAGAACGAAACTTGAGAGGCGCAGAAGTTAGATCTCAGAAAACTTCTCCAGCACGCGAGGAAGAAGACGGCTGGCTTTTTCTTTTTCTTTTAACAATCGAGAGATGTCTTGTATTTGCCCTAAAATAAAAGACTATTTATAGGGAAATCTCCAACGGCTCGGGCGACAGACAAGGAGGGGTCGCCACGTGTACTGTACATGTCGGCCAACCCTAATTTTGGAAAACGAAACTGAAATTTGAAATCCGTCTGTCCGTCATTCGTCGAGACTTCACGTGAACATTCGACGAATTGACTTAGCCACAGAAAAACACTGAACAACCCGTGAAAAACACCTTCTGTTTTCATTCGTCGGGATTCGTCGGGAGTTCACGAGAACATTCGACGAATGGACTTAGCTGCAGATTTTCTTCACAAGACAGTCTTTTTGACTTCTGTCTGGATTCGTCGAGATTCGTCGGGAGTTCACGTGACATCTCGACGAATTGACTTAGCCACAGAAATTTCTTCTTCAGACTGGAAATTTGGCTTCTGTCTGGATTCGTCGAGATTCGTCGGGAGTTCACGTGACATCTCGACGAATTGACTCAGCAAAAATTTCTTTTCTTTTCCTGAAAACCTGCTCCACTCCTCAAGCTTGAAAACCTTCAGTTATGAGTATATGAAGTACACCCCAAAAGAGAGATTACACATGGACCAACACTTTGTTCTACACAATGAGGGATTACACTGTTTAGAACTGTGTTTGGTGATCCATTGCAACCTGACTTTGGTGTGCACTTAGCATTAAGACCTGCAAACACATAACTAGAGAACAACATCAAATACATCTCAATTCAACTTAGTTCACAGGAACACTTCTTCAAATCAAGGTAATTGTAGCTACAATACCCAACATAGCACTTACGACAAGATGGTTTATTATATAGACCAAATGAAGGAGTTAAATGCTAGGCAGTGTAGGAACTTTGTTTGCTTGTTATGTCAAGGAGAGGGTCATGAATTGAGGGACTGTCCTAGCCTCTTCAATCCTGACCGCTGCTCCTTCACTCATGACAACATTGTCCCTATCACTCATTCTTTACCCATGGAGGCAATCGTGCCCTTACCCCCGAGCTTATTTCGTGCATGGACTCTTCACTCCCTGTGTTTGGCTTCACTCCTAGTGATGATGATTGTTTACCCAGAAGACCGCCTCCGAATAGCATTACTCGTAGACCGGGCGGTCTGAAGATGCAAGTCGCCCGGTTCAGATTCAATAGGGTCCATCAGCACCAGCCAGCACAAACCGGGCGGTCTGATAGAATTCAGATCGCCTCCAAAGACTGAAGAATCACCAAGGCCCAAGTCCAGAAACCAAGCGGCGGTCTCAAGTCGGAGACCGCCCGGTTTGCATCATCGCCTTGGTCACAGAATCCCCAGTCCTCGGCCAAGACAGATCAGAAGCGCAAGCCGACAAGACGCACGGCTTCTTTCTTTTCTCCTTTCAGTATCCCGTCACCGCCTGCCCGATTCTTCTATCCCCGGGCAGGCAGTTATTTTATTCCTGCCCGTTCGGGCAGGCCCCCGAGCCTATAAATAGGGGGCGGCGATGTTCCCAAGGCACGCACACTCGAATCCAGGAGCTCGCTTGTCTGAGCTGCGGTCTAAAGTTTCTTGTCTTGCGACCTGTCTGATCGGCCGGCTTCTGCTTTCCTGCATCTGTAACCCGCTGTAACCGATTCTTCTCAATCAAAGGAAAGCCCATCACAGGAGTGGCATTCACTGTGACGTGCGAAGTCTGGCCTTGACCGATGCTAGCGGTCTCACACTTTCTAACCAAAAAGTAACCGACAGCCTGCAGCCTCCGATTTCTCTCGGAGGTGCAATTTCGGACTCAACAGAAACACGCGACCTTCAGATAGCGGATTGTCGGTGAAATCCTTGTCACCATGTCAAACCGTCAGTTCCCCCTTGGAGATCGCACAGACCGCAGTGAAGATTCCCTGTGGGAGGCTTTGGAACAATCAAAACGAGAAGCCGAGCGGGCTCAGAAAGCGACTAACCAGCGTCTTGACGCAATTAGTCAGGCTTTAGCACTACTAACCGAGCAGTTAGTCCCACAGCAAACCGCGGTTAACCAGGCGGTTACTCCGATCCCTCCTCCACCTCCTCCTTACCCGCTACCTCAAGTCTCCAACTTCCAACCACTGTAAGAAGGTTTTGCGGCCAGGCAAAACTTCTACCAAGTCGGCCATTGCTTTGAGGACCCTCTCGGATGCAACTAAGTGTAAACTCCTTGTAACATCCTTCGAAGGACAAGCAAGGGAGTGGTTTTACAGGTTGCACCCCAGGTCGATCAGTTGTTTTGCTGAGCTACGCAGGGAATTTCTGCTGATATTCTCTACTTCAAGAAAGAGGAAGAGTGGCCCGGCGGCCCTTTTTGATATAAGGCAGCGAGAAGATGAAACGTGGGCCCGTTTCGTGGAAACGTGGGCCCGTTTCGTGGACCGCTTCCAGAGGGAAATCATGGAAGTCCAGAACGTCGATCCGGAGTTGTACAGGGTAGCCCTCATTCATGGCTTGAGGGAGGGCCCCCTGAAATTTGAAGCAAACATAAGAGAGCCAAAAACTTATCAGGAAATGATAAGTTTGGCAAACATGTTCATCAGAGGAGAAAAGAGTAACCCTGGCTACGTCGCGAAGCTAGTGAGCGACAAGGAGCAGTCTAATCCATCCTTCCATCATCCACCATCAAACCAATCCCACTTTGAGCCCCGTTCCCAGAGGGGGAGAAATTACAAAAATAAGCAACCCTTCATTGGCCATCAACGGTTTCAGGATCAGAAACCGTCATTGGCCATCGCACCCGCTCCATCCATTCCTCTTCCGCAAATCATGCCAGTATACCTGCCACAGTATGCTGCGCATTCATCTCCAGCTATTCCATCCACCCAATATGATGACTCGCAAGAGTCATTTACTCCTCTGAATGTCACTATGGACGAGGTCGTCCAAATCCTCCAGAAGAGACCGGATTTCAGAAGACCCGCTCCTCTGAGATCAGATGTCCAAAACCAAAATCCGAACCTTTTCTGTGAATATCACAAGGAGGGAGGGCATCTGACCGAAAACTGTCGGGCTCTCCGCTTGTTGATAGAAAGGCTCTTGGGAGAAGGAAAGCTCCGGGGGCTAGTACGGAAAGAGGCAACTGCTGAACCGGCTGCTGAGAAGAAAAAAGAGATAGTGGAGGTAACTTGGGAATGCGCCGACGTTGAATATGCCAGCTGCTATGGAGACATTCACCCTTTGACTGAATGCATTGAGTTTAATGATGTGGGCCCCCTGGGGGACATTTATTGCATTCACGGAGGAGCTGGGGCTGAATCATCCCGTAAATCCAGCATTGCGGGAGTTCTGAAACAAGAAGTGGCAGCAACCACGAATTCCCCTCCTGAAAGCACCATCGTCACTTTCAGTCAGGACGACCTTCCTCCAAACGCCAATCCCTTTGATGATGTCGTGGTCATCAAGGTCGTCATCGAAAATTATACTGTTCAAAAGATCCTGATCGACACAGGCAGCTCTGTTAACCTCCTTTTCCGCCCAACCTTTGAAGCCCTACAGACTGGGAAGCCTCTGCTTTCCACCGATGGGCCCCTCTACGGATTTTATGGAGAGAAGAAAGAAGTGGAGGGTTCAGTAAAGCTCCTAGTCTCTCTTGGGGAGTAATATAGCTGATCAACTTCGTGGTGGTGGATGCCCTAAGCAACTACTGCGCCATCTTCGGGAGGCCAATTCTTAATGCATACAGAGAGATAGTATCCAATTTCCACCTTGATCTTAAATTTGCTGCCGAGGGAAGGCAGTATCAGATCAGAAGCAACCTGAAGGTGGCTCGGGAGTGTTACATGCGAACCGTCAACATGATCACCGACGTTTCACTTCCCGAGGCCACGATTGAAGTTCTTGAAATTGCTGAATCTTCAGAGGCTGCTGAAGAAGGGAAAGATCGAGAAGGGGCTCACCTGGAACTTGCCTAGGCGACCCAAGAGTTCCCTATTGCCGAAGGACAAGACAAGAAACTAATCATCAATGCTGAGTTGCTGGAAGAGGAGAAAGAGCAGCTGATCTCCTGTCTTTTGGAGAACCTGGATATCTTCGCCTGGTCGGCGGAGGATATGCCAGGAGTGGATCCAGACGTGGCTTTCCATCATCTAAACATATCTCTTGAGTTCAAGCCAGTCCAGCAGAAGAAGAGAGAAGTGGCAACCAAGCTGGTAGTGCCCATCAGAGAGGAGGTTGGCAAACTCCTGAAAGCGGGCTTTATTTCTGAAATTCAGTATCCCACGTGGATGTCGAATGTTGTAATGGTTAAGAAATCCGGTGGAAAGTGGCGCATGTGCGTGGACTTTACCAAACTAAATAAAGCATGCCCCAAAGATTGCTACCCTCTGCCTCGGATAGATGTTTTAGTAGATTCCGCGGTTGGGTATGATTTTATGAGCTTTCTCGATGCTTTCTCTGGGTACCATCAAATTAAAATGCACAAACCTGATATCCCGCACACCTCATTGGGTGTTACTGCTATCTTGTAATGCCCTTCGGCCTTAAAAATGCGGGTGCAACATATCAAAGAATGATGGATCTCGTCTTTAAACATCAAAAAGGCAGGAACCTTAAGGTTTACGTTGACGATCTTCTCCTAAAAAGTAAAACATTTTCAACATATTTGAAAGACCTCGTAGAGACGTTCGCTACTCTACGGAGGTTCGGATTAAAATTGAACCCATTAAAATGTGTGTTCAGAGCAAACAAGGGAAAGTTTCTCGGGCATATCTAAACTCCCGATGGCCTTGCACCGAACCCAGATAAGGTAAAGACCATTCTTGATATGACTCCTCCTCGTGATACTAAGGAAGTCCAACAACTTGGATGAAGGTTGGCGGGGCTGAGCAGGTTTATCTCCAAATCAGGAGATAAAAGTGCCCCATTCTTTAAAGTTCTCAGGGGTGGATCAAAGTTTGAATGGAACGAAGAGTGCAACAGGGCTTACGAACAGTTAAAAGTGCAGTTAACTTCAACTCCGCTACTTCAGAGCCCCCGTGAAGGCGAAATATTATTCTTATATATTGGGGGTCGGTCCAGATGCAGTATGTTCTGTCCTCGTCCGGGAGGAAAAGAAGAGGCAATTTCCGATATACTATGTCAGCCATATCCTCAAGGATGCAGAAACAAGATATTCGATTTTGGAAAAGTTGGCCTTAGCTTTGGTCATGTCATCACGAAGGCTTCGTCCTTATTTTCAAGCTCATCCTGTCCAAGTACTCACAGATCATCCTTTGAGAAGTATTCTTGAAAAGCCAGATCATTCAGGGAGGCTGGCCAAATGAGCTATCGAACTAAGCGAGTTTGAGATATCTTATATTCCCAAAAAGGCGATCATTCGGGTCTTGGCAGATTTCTTGGTTGATACAACATAATCCAGTCCTGAACAAATGGTGAAATCTCCTTTGGCTTGGGTCGTTTATGTGGATGGGGCTTCTGGTAAAAACTCCATGGGAGCCGGAGTGGTTTAGTTAGCCCAAACGGCATCCAGCTCAAACAGGCAATCAAGTTCTTCTTTACAGTTACAAATAACCAGGCAGAATATGAGGCACTTCTAGCTGGATTAAGGCTTGCCAAGGAACTGGGCATAGAACACTTACATGTTAAAACTGATTCACTTGTAATGGCTTCCCAGGTTCTGGGGAATTTCGAGACAAGAGAACCAATTTTGAGGAAGTATCTACTGCTAGCTAAGAAAGAGATCGGAAAATTCAAATTGTTTATCATTGAACACATTCCAAGGACACAAAATGAAGAAGCAGACGAGTTGTCAAAGTTCGGTCTTCCATCAGGGGGAGTGACCTTTGAACTTTTTCATCCGACAACAGAGGAAGGGGAACTTATGCAAATCGATCAGAATCCTTCCTGGAAGGATCCTTTCAAGCTATTTTTATCAAAAGGAGAATTCCATCATTCCATCAAGGACAAAAAGAGGTTCCGGAGAATGACAGCATATTATTATTTAATAGCAGGAGTTCTTTACAGGAAAACTTTGATCTCTCCCTCAGCACGGTGTGTCTCTAAGGACGAAATTCCAACCATACTTCAGGAAGTTCATTCTGGGGAATGTGGTAGCCATTCGGGAGCAAAAACTTTGGAGAAAAGAATTTTGAGGCAAGGATATTTCTGGCCAACCATGAGGAAAGATGCCGAAGCATTTGCCAAGCGATGTGTTCAGTGTCAAAAGTTTGCCCCTCTTCAGCATTTGCCTGCTCAATCGCTTAGATCAATAACCGCACCATGGCCCTTCGCAGTTTGGGGGATGGATCTTATCGGACCCTTCCCAATGGCTAGTGGCCAGCGTCGTTTCATAATTGTAATGACCGATTATTTCAGTAAATGGATTGAGGCGAAGACACTGGCAAAAACTACGACGCAGGTCATTAGGAACTTCATTTGGGGAGAAATAGTTTGCCGACATGGAATTCCACTAGCAATTGTCATTGACAATGGTCCGTAGTTCAATAATTCGGAGATGATAACCTTCTGTGATCAGGTTGGAATTGATCTTCGGTTCTCCTCCGTACATCATCCAAGGACTAATGGTCAGGTAGAAGAAGCAAATAGGCAAATCCAACAGCTTCTAATGAAGAGAGTCTTAAATCAAAGAGGAAATTGGGCGGAGCAACTTCCTTCCATCCTTTGGACTCTTCGTACTACTCCATCTTCCGCTACAGGGGAGACACCATTCAAATTATCTCATGGCTCGGAGGCAGTCGTTCCAATAGAGTTTGAGGTGGTCACCCCCAGAGTGATATATGCAAAGGAGGGAGGAGAGGCATGGAAAGAGGATAATGATGAGGCCATCAAATACAGTCTGGATTTGATCGAAGAGCTTTAGGATGAGGCAACCATCAGGCAGGCAGAAGTAAAAAGGAGAATGGCCAAATATTTTGATAGGAATGTCAGGTTAAGACATTTTGTAGTTGGTGATATCGTACTAAAGAAGGTTGATGCCGCAGCCAGGGCAGGCAACGTCGGAAAATTGAATCCCAACTGGGCAAGGCCTTTTATTGTAAAAGAGGTGCTGAAAAGAGGGGTGTATAGCCTCCAGACAAGCGAAGGAGAGGACATCTCACTCACCTGGAGCGGTGACGACCTTAAACGGTTTTATCCTTAAAATGTCCTCTTTATTTTCTTGCATTTTTTGGATATTCAATGAAAAGCCCCATACTGATACTTATCCATGTCTGGTGACTCTTCTTTACACTTGTTTATATCTCCCTCACTGAACCGTGAAGACATCACCAAGTTCTGCTTTAACCCCCTCGGATTGTAGTCATTAGCATAAAACCACGAAGATTATGTGTAGCGGGGAGTTTTCGCACACGTGTAGTGGTAGCTTGCCAATTCCCGTGCTGTGGTCTTTGGAACCTTAGATCCCAGCTGATATCTTACACACCCTTGCATCAAGGGAGGTCTAGTTGAATGTTAGCTCTATCATGCCCCGAGAGGGATATAGTTACAGCTTTGATGATCTTTCTGAGGAAAGCAATGTCGGTATAGCCTACGCGGCATAACCACACCTGCCCAACTGATCATCTTAGTCTGTGACCATCGAATACTCCTAGGTACTCTCAATCGATGCCTAAGTGGGACCTACAACTGGGTTGATCTCTCTGAGGAAAGCAATGTCGGTATAGCCCCCGCGGCATAACCACACCTTCCCAATTGATCAACTCGGCTTGTAACACTAGGCAGGAGAGCAGTTGAGTCGCTTACAACCCTCATGACCACTTGAGGAAAGCAATGGTTGCCGCCTAGGCCCACCTGCCCACTTGGTCATCTGGGTCTGACTTATCTTTTTTCTTTATCTGTATAACTCTTATGACCATCTGAGGAAAGCAATGGTTTCCGCCTAGGCCCACCTGCCCACTTGGTCATCTGAGTCTGTAGCTACTTTTTACCACATTACAGGAAGTTATCTCATGTCGTTTGGTCCTTCTGGACCATTTGAGGAGAAAATAGGATTTCTACAAGCATATCGCAGACCGGGCGGTTTGTTTTTTAAACCTTGCGGTTTAAAATGAACAGGTACAATAGTTATCGGGTGGTTCGGTTGTGAAACCGATCGGTTTTAATAAGCAGGATATCATAAAATGCCATAAGGCAGGTATCAGGGGATCAAGCATAACCATGACCGGTCGGTCTCATCATTCAACTTGTAAATCTATCATCCTTGTGGGAGTCAATTCGATCTGTTCGGTTAATAACGGGCTCTTCACAGTTAAGCAAATTATGGTTCTTATAGAATGAAGATCATTACAAATGTCAAGCCACTAACCGCCCGAAGTATATATAGATCGCGCGGGTTTATCAGCTAATATTACATAAAGCTGAGTTACATAAATCCGTTCGGGTTTATTCAGAATGAGATTTACGGAAATCTGAGTTACATAAATCGTTCGGATTAAATACTAATCGCACGGCCTGTTGATTGTTTTCTTATGACTTGACACTATCTTGTGAAGTAATTATGGGAAGTCAGGTAATAAATGCGCGGCTTGGTTATGTTCGGTTTTCGTGTTATTACGAGGCATTCATAATGAGATGAGACAGGGCTTCATTTTTTATCCGCTCAATTATATATTTAAACCGCGTCGACTACACAGTGAAGTATCATAGTTGATATTTTTCAGGATATATCAAATTCGCTTAATCCGGATTGAAGAAATAAGTCGTGCAAACAGGTTTTCTAAATGTTCAAATAGCTATCCAATTGGAATTCTATGGAGTTCAACGCTCTGACCGAACAGGTTACTATTAAACCGCACGACCTGGTTAAAAGAAGAGAAGACTGCAACAAACACAAGTAAGTCGCAGAAAACGAACAATTAAACAGGTAAAAAATTTTCCATTTCATCATCAAAATGTCTTTACATTGTTTTGTGACCGACCGACTAACAAAACCTAGCCGTCGGCTACGCAAAATAAACAAAATGCAAAAAATAATGATCATAGCTATTCGTCCGGTTTGAGCTTTTTGGCCGCAGGAGAAATTGAACCTTCGCTGTCATCTATGACTACGTCGGGCGAGTATCCTTCGCTGGAAGATGAGCTTGAGAAACTGCTACCCGAGCTACTCGAGCTACCCGAGCCGCATGACTTGCGGGACTTAGACCGCCCTGTTTCTGATGCGTGTTCGGCAAGTGCACCGGTCGCTGTCAAGTAATAAATTTGGGAATAGGTTCCCCGAATGTTGATCTCTTGAGGAATGCAAGTTGTGGTGACAAGAAAATAGAGTGAGGTGATTGTTACGACGAGTAAAAGAAAGTAAAAACAAGGGGGCGTTGTGATTGGTGTCGTAAGCTATTGCAGAAATAAGATGCGGGTCAAAACTCCGCTTCGCAAGGCGGGATGGATGCAACGGCCGCGATGCCGTGCTTCGGAAGGCGCGTGGACGGAAAGTAACTGTGACGATTGAGGGTCGCACACACCTCTTCGCAAAGTGGGGGTGAGTGCGGCGGCCGCGATGCCGCGCTTCGGTAAGCGGGTGGAATGGACGCAGTGCAAGGTTTTGTGAGGGTCGTATTCACCTCTTCGCCAACATCACCACTAGCAATTGCTAGATGGCTAACTAGAACGCGTATGTGGAAGTGGAATGGGGCGGAGCGCATCACAGCAAAGCATCAAGCGTAAGATAAAACAAGAGTATATTTCATTCATAGACAAATAGAAATCACACTAGTTCAATACGAAAGTTAAGCATACATTTCCAAAAGAGAGAGGGTAGAGGAAACCACGAGATGAGAAGCCTCGCCGTAGATCTTGGTCGGAATGGGAGGTTGTCAAGCCTCCTCCGAGCTCAGTCCTTGGTTGCTTCCAGGGTTCAGAGGCTGTCTCTACCTCCAACCATCATCTGTCTTCTTCTCAGAGCTGGGTCTCTTCCCCTTGACCCAAAAGGAGATGCCGCAACTTGAAATGCTTGATGTAGATGGCGCGGAAAGCTTCCGGAACCCTTGGTGGAGCTTAGGATCGATGGAAGAAGCTTTCCCAAGGAAGGGGTTGGATTGATGGAGCCTGGAGAGGGAAAACGGCGGAGCTTGCGGAAGAATTCATGCCCAAAACAGTGCTATCAGACCTAAAATCGCGGGCTGCATATTTATAGAAAAACAGGTCGCACGATCATTAGTGCACGACCAGTGGTCGTGCGCATTGGAAGTTGGTGGTCGTGCGCTCTGTGCCAAAAACCTGCAAAACAAAACTGCAGAAAAAATATAAAGCGCACGACCGTGCGCACGACCGTGCGCACGACCGTGCGCACGACCGTGCGCACGATCGTGCGTAGCAAACGCACGACCAAACTCCGAAGCTGTTTTTGGGCAGCAAAAGAACGCGCACGATCAGAGGCGCACGATCAACTGATCGTGCGTGAAGGAAACTTACGATCAGTGGCATTTCAGGCAGAAATTGCCCCCAAACAGACTCCGAGCATTGCACGATCCCTTGAACCTGCATGAAAATGTCCAGGACCACTGGAATACAAGGAATCACACCAAGAACGGGCATACATGTGCACTAAGAGTGGAATAATAGACGGCTATTAAATATAAATGAAAACAAGCCTAAAGTGTGGTGCAAAGACTAGAAAATCGGCCCAAATGAGTCCGAAAATATGTATATGATTGGGACTCATCACACCCCCAGACTTACCTGTCTGCGCGTCCCGAGCAAACTACTCTCGGCGGACGGGGAAAACAAGGGTTAGAAAGGTGAATGTGGCTAGGAGTAATATGCGAAATCAAATAATCATGTTCATAAAACTCACGTAGAGGAAATCTCTATTATGCAAAGTAATTTACAAATATCTAAAATAGTAAATAAGAGATTAGTTTACTCAAAAGCTAAACCAAGTATGATCTGCCAGTAACGTGTAGGGAGAATGTAAGGATGCGCTCAGACGAGTATTTCGAAAAATACGGGATACGGAACTAACTCCACTGAAATCCATCGGTGTCGGGAGCCATAAGCTCGCACTTTCGCACTCTCTCCACAGCATCAAGTAAAACTACACACAAGTCAATGGGGCTTTCGGGTAAATATGAGGCTTAGGTTGCGTTAGGATATACAATGATAAACTCGGAGGCTAACGCACCTAACACATTTGAGCAATACAATTTGTAAACCCCGGCAACAAATAAAGCTGATGTGTTCATCGCCAACACCCAATATAAAGTAAATCCTATCAAACAATTCAGAATTTCTGAATTAGAATATAGAGCTCAGATTTTTTTCTTTTTGAAGCACTAATCTTTTCACTTTTTTAGCTCACTAATACTTTATTATTTTTTATTTTTTTTTTCTTTTCTCCTTTTTTTCAACTTAAGCAATCCAAATATGTACCCAAACATAACAGCACAGCACAATAATCAGTCATACTATAAAGCTCGAAACACGTGCGCATACAGGTTTGGTAATCTTGGCTTAAGCGAGAGCGGTGGAGCTAAACAGAAAAGGTGGAATACGCACAAAATTTGTTAGCAAGGGTGAATTTTTGGTTTTTGGCTCAAAGCTCAAACGGTCCAAAGAATGGCCTACATCATGCTAATGCGTTAGAACTACCCGGTGCCTATGTTTCGAGAATCGCTAGGGGCGAGTTCTTAGCCACCGAGAAAGATAGCTCTTTCTCCCGAATCGAGAAATACGAATCTAGCGTTCGATACCAACTCACCTACACTACCGGTAGATCGACATAGGTTCATGCTTTGAGTAAAGTAAAACTCTAATTACTAAATTAGATAAGAATAAAGCTATAACGCATGAAAATAGAAATAACTTCTACACAAAATTCTATGCAAAACATGAGTATTCGATTAGAACACTACTGGAGTCTACATCGTACTCCAAACCACAATTCCTAGCTAACACAATTGACCTCCCGGCTCCATTCCAAAAGGAAATTTGGCACGGTAGCACTCGCAAGTAAGTGCGTGCATAGTGGGTGCAGCGTGTGCGTGCCACATAAAAATTGATAAACTGAAATAAACTGAAAGCTAAAATAATAACACTACCGGAATGCGTGTGTGCGTGCACGTGCATGGTTCTCACTCTCCCCCAGACTTACATGAAAGCATGATCTAAAATATGATTCTTTAAACACTAAACTAAGGAGAAAAGGGAGAGTGTACCCCATGCTCAGAAGTGAGCATACCAGAAGAATTGGTGTTTTGTCCTGAATGCGGTTGTTCCGCCTTGCTCCAAGAAATACGGACCTGCGATTAAAGAATTCCCCAGGCACAACAAAAATATAATAAAGAAAATAAAGAAGAATGAAAAAAATGGAACCAAGCGGTCCCAAATGGGTTGTCTCCCAAGAGCCCTTTTGTTTAATGTCCTTAAGGTGGACTAAATACTTGTATTAAAGCATAGTTCATAAAGTCTAGGAATAAGCAAAAGCTAATAAATCCTAATTATTATTACAAGCTCAAAACAAATCAGATATAGGCTGATTTGAAGTAGTAACAACTGATGAAAGGAAAGGGTCCGGGGACCTGGTAGCAGGGGTGGAAATTAAGTAGGATGCTCAGCCTCCAACCCCAAATCTCTTCCTTTTTCGCTCTCTTCTTCTCCTCCAGTATTATGTCTTCAAAGAAGAACCGCTTGCCCCCTTGTAACCAATCCTCAAGGGGAAGCACCAACGATGATGAGGAAACAAGATGTTCCTTCACTGTACCTTCCTCATTCCGCTAGGCTTTCGACTCCTCCATGCATAAGATCTGATCAACCGTAGGAGGGACATCCTGCATCCGTGTACAAAAAGAAAGGGGGTCAGGAAATAAATTAGAAGAAAAACTAAAAGAAATCTCATCTGAGGGGATAATCCTGGCTTCATCCCCCATAGGGTGCGGCAATGATAAACTGATGATATCATCGAAGATTTCACTAGACTCAACAGCGCACGCAATGGCCTCCTCTATAACTTGGACTTCCTCGCACTGGACGGAAACGGTTGCTTCGGCACAATCGAGACTGTCCTCCTCCATGAGAGTGGGCACGACACTGCGCAGGTCTGCAACATCCTGCAAATTGACCTCAATGACAATATCAGAAATAGATGTAGCTTCGTGTATAATGGGAGAAGACGTGCTTCTTAAGAGTTCGGGCTCACTCTCCACACAAGGGCACAAATCCACGCAAAGTGGTACATGAACCGAAGAGTTATGGGGGGTCGCATCAGAAATAGGGTCATGAGGGACACTGATGCACGTGTCGATTCCAGAGACTTTAAGAAGTGAAGGTGGAAGGGATACGTAACCAGAGGAAGAAGCTGTGCTCGCAGAATTCGAAGATGGGACGATCCGGATATCCGGATCTTCATCATCCTCCAATTGGCGAAGGTAATCCGCACAGTCCTTCAAGGCATGCTCTCTACTTTTGCAAAATGAACATTGTCTCACCGGATTAGCCGGTACCAAAGGTGCGGCAGCCGAGTAAAGGTGCGACAACAAAGGCGCAGTAGAGGAGCCAAAAGATATATGGGACCCGTACGGTTTCTGAACGACACCATACTCTTTGGGACACCTATCACTAGCATGGGATGTGTGCCCACACCAACGACATCGGATATTCAAATGCGCCCACATGATATAGAAGAAGAAAATAGCATGAAAAAGAGTAAATTAAAAAGGAACAAAAGACTCAATCGCAAACAATCGATTCACAACCAAAATCTCATCACGCCTGCATTCCCCGGCAACGGCGCCAAAAACTTGATGCGTGTTCGGCAAGTGCACCGGTCGCTGTCAAGTAATAAATTTGGGAATAGCTTCCCCGAATGTTGATCTCTTGAGGAATGCAAGTTGTGGTGACAAGAAAATAGAGTGAGGTGATTGTTACGACGAGTAAAAGAGAGTAAAAATAAGGGGGCGTTGTGATTGGTGTCCTAAGCTATTGCAGAAATAAGATGCGGGTCAAAACTCCGCTTCGCAAGGCGGGATGGATGCAACGACCGCGATGTCGTGCTTCGGAAGGCGCTTGGACGGAAAGTAACTGTGACGATTGAGGGTCGCACACACCTCTTCGCAAAGTGGGGGTGAGTGCGGCGGCCGCGATGCCGCGCTTCAGTAAGCGGGTGGAATGGCTGCAGTGCGAGGTTTTGTGAGGGTCGTATTCACCTCTTCGCCAACATCACCACAAGCAATTGCTAGATGGCTAACTAGAACGTGTATGTGGAAGTGGAATGGGGGCGGAGCGCATCACAACAAAGCATCAAGCGTAAGATAAAACAAGAGTATATTTCATTCATAGACAAATAGAAATCACACTAGTTCAATACGAAAGTTAAGCATACATTTCCAAAAGAGAGAGGTTAGAGGAAACCACGAGATGCGAAGCCTCGCCGTAGATCATGGTCGGAATGGGGGGTTGTCAATCCTCCTCCGAGCTCAGTCCTTGGTTGCTTCCGGGGTTCAGTGGCTGTCACTACCTCCAACCATCATCCGTCTTCTTCTCAGAGCTGGGTCTCTTCCCCTTGACCCAAAAGGAGATGCCGCAACTTGAAATTCTTGATGTAAATGGTGGGGAAATCTTCCGGAACCCTTGGTGGAGCTTAGGATCGATGGAAGAAGCTTTCCCAAGGAAGGGGATGGATGGATGGATCTTGGAGAGGGAAAACGGCGAAGCTTGCGGAAGAATTCGCGTCCAAAGCAGTGCTCTCCGACCTAAAATCACGGCCTGCGTATTTATAGAAAAACAGGACGCACGATCAGTAGCGCACGACCAGTGGTCGTGCGCATTGGAAGTTGGTGGTCGTGCGCTCTGTGCCAGAAACCAGCAAAACAAAACTGCAGAAAAAATATAAAGCGCACGACCGTGCGCACGATCGTGCGTAGCAAACGCACGACCAAACTCCGAAGCTATTTTTTGGAGGCAAAAGAACGCGCACGATCAGAGGCGCACGATCAACTGATCGTGCGTGAAGGAAACGCGCGATCAGTGGCATTTCAGGCAGAAATTTCCCCCAAACAGATTTCGAGCATTGCACGATCCCTTGAACCTGCATGAAAATGTCCAGGACCACTGGAATATAAGGAATCACACCAAGAACGGGCATACATGTGCACTAAGAGTGGAATAATAGACGGCTATTAAATATAAATGAAAACAAGCCTAAAGTGTGGTGCAAAGACTAGAAAATCGGCACAAATGAGTCCGAAAATATGTATATGATTGGGACTCATCAGTTTCATCGGAATCAGTGGACTTTGCATCAGAGCCTTCTTTTTCTTCGGCAACCGCTGCGGGTTCCTTTACAACCTCTTCATCGTCACTTTATTCCCCTGAACTACTGGACTCGACTTTGTCCTTCCCCTTGGCTCGGCGGGTTACTTCATCTAGTTTGTCATTCAGACTGGGATAAAGGTCTGAGAAGGTTGTATCTTCAAAACCCTCAGCCAGGCCATCCGGACCTCTCAGGCGATCTAGGGCACCGTCAATCCCTTTAGCAACATGGGGGAAGACCTCGTCCTGGAAGTCCGGATTGACCATATCGTATTGATGCTATAAAAAGAAATGAGTCATATCGCTCGGCCTGAAAATGATAAGCCTGAAGTGTTCGACAAACGACTTACCGCTATGATCTCCTTCAGTCTGGCGATCTCGTCGGCCTGGTCGGCAGACTTCTTCTCCAGGTAGGTGTGGGCTGAGACTAGGTGCTTATATGAAAGCGCCATGAAGTGATTAGTCGCAAAGCCCCATGCACCGGCCTGCGCGGCTACTCGTGAAAGCTCCTCTTCAGGAATCTTCTTCAGCCTCTTCAAAGTTTTCCGACCATACATAACAGCTCCAACGGCTAGTGCATGTCGGTTAATCTTGTCGCTCCCCCAGAATGGGAGAGCATTGGATACTTGCACACACTCCCTATCCTTGTGCCAAAGGACTGTCGGCTTGCCCCGCAGGTCGCGCGGATTGCTATAAGAACGAAGGAGCTTGAACTCGCCTGAGGAGGTCGGGCCCTCCTCATCAGATGACTGTGGGTCGCTCTTCCTCTGTCGCTTCTCCCTTTGGGTTAGAACTGGGTCGGCCGGATTGACCGGTTTATTCAGAGGAACGACGGTGGCGGCTGCAAAAACTGAAAACTTAGAAAAATAGTCCGCACGGTTATAGAGTGACGAGTTGAGAAAAGCTTACTATCCTCAGGGCGGACATCTGCCAGCTCCGCGAACAGCGAAATGTAATGATTCACGTTAAGCCGCTCGTTCTCAAGAGATTCGAAGACCACTTTCTCGGCCTCTCCAAGTTTGACCGATTGAAAATCCGCCGCACTCCTCGTCTGCGGGTTGACTTGCAATAACCCAAGCGGGCCTTCAAACATTATGTATCGCTCAGACCAACTCGCTACCTTGTTCGCGAGATTGACGACTTTCATCCCCCGGCATCGGAAATAAATATGACCTCTGAAAATGGAGGTTCCGGCGTCCGGAATAGACCGCACAGAGAAGAATTTTCGGAACAAGGAAATTGAAAACTTGACTCATTCTGACCGCAGATACGAGATAAAACTATAGATAGAAGCAATGGAATTCGGCGGGAGTTGTCCGGGCACAACCCCATAGTGATCAAAAATAGCAATGACCTCGAGTGGCGGAGGTAATCTGAAGCCGTATTTGAAGTGGTCAATGGGGACGGAAATTTTTGTGGAAGACGAGGAGTTAATCCGCTCGTCGAGTGATGGAAGCCAGGCGATTAGATTACTTCCAACCATACACTCTTTAATAAAGTCGTCCAACTCGCCCTGAGTTAAACGACATTCTTTGTGATCGGCTGATCGAAAGGCTGATGCCGCATCAGTTCGGACCGCATGGATCTTCTCAGACCGCTTTGACTTACTCTTAGCTCACGCCATTCTGAAAATGTGAATGAGTCTCCATGATGGTTACTACTTATAAAGAATCGGCGATCTGCAAATAGCAGAATTATGGCGTGGATATCGAATCAAACCGCGCGGTCATCAACACGTTCGAGGAATACAGATCAAGAATGTCCAAGGGTTTGCACATATAAGATAAATCGAATGGCAAAGCAGCGGATAAAGTATAGTAAATCGGTCGAACAGCAGACTGCATCATAATGTTAGTAGAATTCAACAAAAATCTCAAGCATTGAGCGCAGGTCGCGCGACCTGCATAACAATTCGAATTATGAAGGCAAAAGCCTAGACTACTTAAACACAAATCGCACGGATTAAAGGGACATCAGAAAGTATTAAAGGAAAATATTGTCCAACAGACCCAGTCAACAGATCATCTCGAGAAGCAAATGAAATAATATTACAAATATTGGTCTCAAAGCTAAAAACCGTTCACGGTTGATGATGCTCTGGAGAAGGATCTTCGTGATGAAGGCGAGCGACCTGGCTGCCGGTTTGAATAAGGAGACTATAAATCTGGCTTGAGTGATAATGAAGATGATTAAGCGTACTATGAACTCGCACGGCATCCCGTTCTACCCGTACAGCAGGAACCGTACGAGCAGAAGAAGCCCCTGCGGACTCATTAGTAGCAGGGTCGGCCGCCCTGACTGGCGGGGGATTTGAGCTCGTCCCAACAGCCGGGCGGTCTGATATCCTCATCCTTTCATCATTAACAGGACGTCGGCTTCCGCCGGCTTCCCTGGTCAAGCGAAGATATTTCTCTTGATAGTATTTTGCAATCTTCTTCAAACTTCGAGACCTTTTTCGTTTCCCTATCAAGTGGCGCGGTTATGACGGCAATCTGCTCTACCAGCACCTTTTCCTTATCAAGTCGCGCCTTCTTCTCGATTTCAAGCTGAGTCGCCAGCTCCATCTCCCTCTCCGGCTGTGCTTTATTCTCGGCCTCAAGTGCAGCCCGCGCGGCCTCCAGCTGAGCCCCAAGCGCATGTTGTTCCTCTTGCCGCTCCTTCTTCTCGACCTCCAGAGCAACCCAGGCCTTCCATCTCCCTTATCTTCACCTCCACGCCTCTTAGAAGGCGTTGTAAATTGGCAAGCTCCTCCTGCCCAGAGTTTGAGCTCTGTGCGAGGCTTGGCACCTGAGACAGTGGCGGAAGGCAAGATACAAGGTCGCCCGGACTCATTGTCTCTTCCGGTTTGTCTGCAAGGAAGAAGGAAAAATGCGGTTAGGACAGCCAAAAATGAAACATACGACAGAGTATAAGATAAAATGCCTGAATGCATGGGTCATCGCGACTGTTCAGGATCCATCCTACGACACTGTTCCCTCCAAAACCGCTCATTCTGCTTTCTCTTGATAACAAAAATTTGAGCCACAGATGGGAAAAAACCCGGAAGCGGGTTCAACAGCAAAACATTCTTTCGAGGTCGTGGGAGGAAGAAGCAGACAGTGTTACAGCCCGCGTCGTGCTTACCTGGTGCAAAAGGATTTGATGGTTGCGGCTTGTCAAGGGCCCGCCTCCTCTCCTCCGCTTTCACTCTCATCAAACGCAACCCGGTCACGTCG
Organism: Dactylorhiza incarnata; assembly: GCA_033032865.1. Taxonomy (NCBI): domain Eukaryota; kingdom Viridiplantae; phylum Streptophyta; class Magnoliopsida; order Asparagales; family Orchidaceae; genus Dactylorhiza; species Dactylorhiza incarnata. Next base: position 289,825 of record JAWHQI010000330.1, on the reverse strand, counting down.
GGTCATCTTCCTTTGAGACAGACTTTTCGGATTCATCAACGTTCTCGCCAGGGGGGATAACTCGGCTCGAAGTCGCGGGACTGTCGAGTAGCTCGTCTTGCTTCAAGAAATCGTCCATCCTCCTGAGAATGTCGCCAATCGATACGCTATTCGCGGAATCCAGAATAAGACCGTCCGAATTGACAGGGGGAGTGGCTGTATCGACGATCTCCTCCTTCACGCGCGGGTCACTCTGAAGATAGGCCGCTGTTGGTTTCTTGAAGGTCTTGTTCTTGGCCTTTAATCTCTGAAGCTTCCAGGCGATCCGCTCCGCCGCCGAATAGGCCCTTTTTCTCTTCTTCTTCCCCGATCCCGGTTTGACCTGCTTGGATGGGCTGGAGTCATCCTCAAGGATCACCACCGGCGAGGCAGACAACCCGACCGGTTTAGAGGAAACAACTTCTCCTTCCTCTTCGACGTTCAACTTAATAAGAGGAGTCCCTGACGGAGTAAACTCCAAGTCAAAGGAAGGGGTAGGGTGGTCTGTACCGAGTTCTGCCGACTTTTCCTTTGCGGCTTTCACCCTCGCCGCCTCTTCCTCCGCGGCTTTAACCTTTGCCGCCTCCTCCTCCGCGGCTTTAGCCTTTGCCTCCTCCTCCTCCACGGCTTTAGCCTTTGCCACCTCCTCCTCCGCGGCTTTAGCCTTTGCCGCCTTTTCCTCTGTGGCTTTAGCCTTGGCCGTCTCTTCCTCCGCAGTCCTTTTTCTGACCATCAACTCCTCGGCGGCCTTTTTCTCCTCTGCAGTTTTCTCTCCAGTATTCTTCTTAGAGCCAGAAGGTTCCACTTTAGGAGACCGTCCGGTCTTCTCAGATCGATGACCCTCCTTCCTCTTCCGGGCATCCTTCTCCTTTCGGTCATCATCCTTTTTCATATCGCTGCCCTTATCCACACGGTTTGGAGCGAATCCAGGAAATCCATCTTGATGAAAGAGACGCCGGTTTGAAAAATATTAATCGCAATCGGCATGTAGCGTCCCGTGGTTTCAGAGGAATTATGAAAAGTGGAGAGCTCTCAGGCAATTTTAAAGGCTAGAGTACAAGGCGGGCGCGGTCTCCCGGCTAGAACCAATATTTTCAAAATCCCTTCGGGATCTGAAAATATGCAGGGATTATGTTTACCCAGAAGACCGCCTCCGAATAGCACTACTCGCAGACCGGGCGGTCTGAAGATGCAAGTCGCCCGGTTCAGATTCAATAGGGCCCATCAGCACCAGCCAGCACAAACTGGGCGGTTTGATAGAATTCAGATCGCCTCCAAAGACGAAAGAATCACCAAGACCCAAGTCCAGAAACCAAGCCGCGGTCTCTAGTCAGAGACCGCCTGGTTTGCATCATCGCCTTGGTCACAGCATCCTCAGTCCTCGGCCAAGACAGATCGGAAGCGCAAGCCTCCAAGCCACGTGGCTTCTTTCTTTTCTCCTTTCAGTATCCCATCACCGCCTGCCCGATTCTTCTGTACCCGAGCAGGCGGTTATTTTATCCCTGCCCGTTCAGGCAGGCCCCGAGCCTATAAATAGGGTGTGGCTACGTTCCCAAGGCACGCACACTCGAATCAAGGAGCTCACTTGTCTGAGCTGCGGTCTCGAGTTTCCTGTCTTGCGACCTGCCTGACTGGTCGGCTTCTGCTTTCCTGCATCTGTAACCCGCTGTAACTGCTTCTTCTCAATCAAAGGAAATCCCGTCACAGGTGTGGCATTCGCCGTGACAGGCAAAGTCTAGCCTTGACCGCTGCTAGAGGTCTCACTCTTTCTAACCAAAAAGTAACCGACAGCCCGCAGCCTCCGATTTCCCTCGGAGGTGCAATTTTGGACTCAACAATGATCACTCATCTGTTAACCAACAAGGAGAGGAATGGGAGCTCCTTGATGCACCTGAGTGTGATGAGGAAAGTATTCTTTCCATAGGGGAGGCGTTAGCAGATATTTTTGCGGAGGAACCAAATCTTAATGTTCCTCTAATTTCTTTGCAAGATTTTTCTACACATTTTTTATGATCCTGTCGAAGTAATTGAGCAGGGTGATGAATCTGAGCCTGAGGCTGCACCCAGGTGGGATGATGAGGATACTCTTTCTGATAAGGAGGTTTGCACTTCTTCATGGGACGAGGAGGTCCAACTCACCACCGAGGCCCTTGAGTTCTCTAGTTCCCCTTGCAATGATATTTACAATGATGATAGTGATCTATCCTTGGAACTTGCCGGGAGTGAAACCGGGATCACCCCCAAGATTTCTGATTATTTATGTATTTCTTCTATTTTGTTTCCTGACCACCCTTCTTTGCTTGAACATGTGCAGGGGGGTTCAGTAGTGGTAAATCTTTTGGAAGCTGAATATGAAATGCCCTCCACTGCTGATCCGCCTCTACCTCTTCCTGATACTCCTAATGCTTCTTCTTTTCCATCCCTGCAGGATTTTGAGTATGTTGACCCATTTTTGGGTAATGTGGAAAATCAATTCTGGCGGGGGAAATACAGTGCAATGACGGTGTTTCCCTTAAAGGATTGGCTGCATGGAGGCAAAAGATATTCATATCCTGATCTAAAGTCGGAAGAGAAGAAGAAGGAGAAAAAGAAAGAGATTTGGGGATGGAAGATAAATCCTACTTTCTGCCCCTACTGCTGGGTCTTTGGACCCATTTCATTCATTTCTAATTACTACTTTAAATCAACGTATAGTTGATTTCTTTGATGGTTGTGTAATAATAATAAGTAGACTTTATTATTATCGCTTTATGCTTAGACAATCGTATAAAACTGCTTAATACAGGTATTAAGTCCAGCTTAAGGACAGTAAACAAAAGCACTGCTGGGAGACAACCCAAATCTTTTTGTTTTATTGTACTAATATGCTAATAGTTTAGCATTTTACATTTTTGCATGGAGTCTTTTTCCTGCAGGTGCGCGGCGATTTTCTTGTTTGGCGGATATGGAGTGGATTCTTTGTACTAACGCCAATCTTCTGGTATGCTCATATCTGAGCATAGGTACCCTCTTCCTTAGCATTTCCTTATTCTCATTGTCATAATTCATGTGATTATCCAATTCAAGTCTGGGGGGGAGTGTACAGAGTGTTCCCTACACGTGTACACGTTTTAGCAGACTAGAAGTATAATTTTATTTAAGTCATATTATAGCATACAATAGTTGACCCACACAAGCGCGCACTCACTTGTTTGTGTGCTTCCCTTCATGCTTATTTTGGTTGGGATTTTGAAATTGGATGTTAGTTTAGGTATTGCAAGTCGGAGTGTGATGTTGACTCCAGTAGTGTTCTAGTCGCATATTCGTGCTTGCATAGAAATTTGAGTAAAATTAGATTATCTCTATGCTTTTAATTTACAATTAGTGTTTTTGCGTAGTTTTTGATTTATTTTACTCATTTGTTGAATGTGACTGAAATTTGCGGTAACACAGTGTTGTGTGTAAGCGAGCACTAGTTGTGCGTTGCTCGAGCCGGAAGGAAGGTTTATCTTTCTCGTGGGCTAAGAACTTGCCCCAAGCGACTCTTGAAGCATGGGTGAGAGCGACTCACGAAGTTGAGCGTGTTGTAGGCCATCTAGTTGGCTAGTTTGAGCTTTGATTTCCATGACCTACACGCTTACCTTTGCAAACCAATTTGTGCCTACCCCTCCTTTGTTTTAGCTCTTCTTCCAATCACCAAAACCTGAAGCTTATCCTATTATCGCAACCAAGTAGTGAGTTAACTGAAATTATATTTCTTGTTTGGGTGTGATGTATGAAATTATTTTGATGTGAAAAAAATTATATTGTGTGCTGAATACATTTTTTAAAACCAATCGGGCGACAACGGAACTAGAAAAAAAATGAAGTTAAAAAAATCTGAAAAAGAATTGGAATGAAAAGAAACCCCTTGAGCGTATTAGAAAAATTCAGTTGGTATTTGTTGGAGTAGGTTGTGTGCACACCCAGTTTTCAAGTCAAGTCTGGGGGTGTGTCACACTAGCATCAGTCTTGTTCTTGTTTTGGTACAGTGTTATCTTTTGACTCAATTGGGTTGCGTAGCCATCTCATTTATCATTGAATATCATACCGTAACCTAAGCCCCATTATAACCTGAAAGTCCTATTGATTTAACTTGTGAGTTTGCTAGCGCCGTGGAGAGAGTGTAACCGGGCAAGCTTATGGTTCTCGCCGTTGATGGATTTCAGTGTAGTTATCCCCAAATTCCGGTCTTTAGCAACACCCTCCTGAGTGGCTTGTGTACTTTCACACTGGGCATGACCGCACAAGTTCTTCATGATTCACCAGCTGAGTATCAATAAATCTTTATTTACGCTTTAACACTTTTGTAAATTAGCTAGCATAGTTAGAATCTCCTTTTGCTGAATTTCTATTTGCATGCATATGATACTTCGCATTGTACTCCTATTTTGCAATTCTCTTCACTAACTACCATTTTCTTACTCCGCCGGATTTGTTTGCTCGGGATGCGCAAATAGGTAAGTCTGGGGGTGTGATGAGTCCCAATTATATACACATTTGTGGACTCATCTGGGCCGATTATCTTGTCTATGCACTACACTTTAGGCATGTTTTCGTTCATATTTGATATTCCATGCTATGTGCACTTCTAGGCCCGTCTTGGTGTATTTTCATGTTTATTTTCTTTATTAGCTTTCATGCATTGTTAAGTGCTTCTTTCATTGGTTTGATTGGTGTTTATGTTGGAACAGGAGTCGGGCAGGTGTTCCCGATACAAATCTGTACAGGAACACTGCGCACGATCACTAGTTCTATTGCGCACTACCAGTGGTCGTGCACCACTGATCGTGCGCACTTAACCCCTAAAATCTGAGTTCTGTCTGCGATAGTGCGCACGACCACTAATGATAGTGCGCACGATCACTGATCGTGCGCCACTGATCGTGCGCTTTATTATTTTCAGTAAAGTTTTGTCTTACAGGTTTTCAGGCACAGTGCGCACGACCACCAACTTCCAGTGCGCACGACCACTGGTCGTGCGCCACTGATCGTGTGCCCTGTTTTCAATAAATACGTAGTCCACAAAATTAGGTCGGACGACACTTCTGCTCCTCCGTTTTCCGCCATTTTCACAGGTTTTCGCCCCTTTTGGCCTCCTCCATAATCCTCAAGCTCCAAGGAGAGGGATCTATCCCTACATCCACCATTATCCAAGGAGAAGGAAGCTTGGTCATGCGGCCAGATCGTGACACGAAGTAGACGGGCCATTGGAAGGTAGTGACAGCCTTCTCTACGCCGGATGCAGTTGAGGACCGAGCTTGGATGCGAATTGGCAACCCAGCGATTCCAACCGTGAATCTTCAACAAGGCTTCGGATTGGGCCGATTCCTTGCTTTCTCCCCTTTTATTTTGATGATTGTATAAGCTAGATTTCTTATACTTTGATGATGTGCACTATAAACCATGGTTTGTAATGTCTATTTCCTTTTTATGAAATTAACTTGTTTATATGTGTGAATGAGGTGCTCCACTAAATCCACTCCACCCTCCACTTCATTCTGCTAGCCTACTCGCCCATTCCGTGAGCCTACTCTTCCATCCGCTAAGCTAAGCGGTGCTAACGGCCCGTGTAATCCACCTCGACTCCGTCGGTGCGAATCACACCATCCTCAAGCCTACTCGTCCATCCGCCTAGTGAAGCGTGGCATAGCGGCCCGTGTAATCCATTCGCCTCACGAAGCAGTGCGCTCAAGGCCTGCACAGTTCGATTCCGCACTTACCACTCCATTCGCTTGCCTACTCGTCCATCCGCCCTTGCGAAGTAGTGCGTTCAAGGCCTACGTAGTTTTCCATCCCGCCTGGCGAAGCATTGCATAGCGGCATTGCATAGGAGTAGTTGTAGTTATTTTCTTTTATTTTCCATAAACCAAACCCCCTTTTTCCGCATTCCATTTGACCAAAAGGACTTCAATCTCAAGTCCCTCCTCAAAAGTAAACTCCACCTTACTGTGTTCCTTAGAGATTCGATACTTGGGGATTCACTCCCACATTTTATATTACTTGAACGATCGGTACACTGCCGTTTCGTGTCGCAGTCTTGCTACCGCCTATAGCGGTGTGCTAGATTTGAGCATCAAGAACTCATCAGAAGAATCTGAATCATCTTCCTCTTCAGATATTTGGGGCCTATTCTTTTTCTGCCTTTTCTCCCTCTATGTCAGAATCAAACTGCCCGGACTCAGTGGTTTGTTCTTCAGGACTATTATGAGAACTGTAAAGAAAGAATGAAGTTATTATACAAACCGCGTGAATAGCGATGATGAGTTATTATATAAACCGTGCAGCCAGAAAAGTAATATATTCTTATGAAGCTTACCGCCCTCAAGTTGGGCATTTTCTAACTCCGCGAGCAGGGGAATATAGTAATTCACATCAATCCGCTCATCCTTGATGAATTTGTAAATCTCTTGCTCCACACCCTCAACTTCGCATTGCTAAAAGGCCTCCTCATCTCGAACTCTTGGGTTGACCTGCAGCAGTCTGACCTGCGCCTCAAAGATCAAGTACCTTCCCAACCAGTTCGAAATTTTGTTCACCAGGTTCACCACCTTGATCCCCATGCACCTGAAGTACATGTACCCTCTGAATATCTTTGTCCCAACATCTAGGATAGACTGCATCGAGAAGAATCTCCTGAACAAGCTGATTGAAAAATGGAACCCCTCAGACTGCAGGTAAGAAATGAAATTGTAGATCGACGCTACGCAGTTCAGGGGGAGTTGCCCGGGAATGACTCCATAGTGGTCAAAAATCAAAATAACTTTAAGAAGTAATGGAAATTTGAAGCCATTGTCAAAGTGATCAATGGGAATTACGATTTTTGATGGAGTAAAGGAGTTAATTCGCTCGTCGCGAAGAGGAAGTTGCGCGAGTAGATGGCTTCCCGCCATTTATTTTTTAATAAAATCATCCAACTCTGATTTAGTAAGACAACATTCTTTGTGGCCCGCTGAATGAAATGCTAAATTCGCATCAGGCCGCACAGCTGAAACTTTGTAAGTCTGCATGGATTTGCTCTTAGCCCGCATCTTGAATGTCGTTTAAAAAGTCTCTGGAATGTCTGCAACTTATAGAGTCCATGACCTGCAAATAGCCAAGACCAATCGCAGCTAACCAACTTAACCGCGCGGCTAGAAACCTATATATTCAAAGCACCGCAAGCATATAATACAAACTGCATGAGTCATAGATAATTCAGAGAAATCATAAATATTCTAAGTTTTCCAAAACAGAGATCACAAGTTTGCAGTACAAACTGCATGATTTACAGATAATTCAGAGAAATCGTAAATATTCTAAGTATTCCAAAGCAGAGATCGCAAGTTTGCAGTACAAATCGCACGGGTTATAGAGTAATTCAGGGATATTCAAAGTCATTGAGCAATAAAATAAAGACAAGCAAGCCTGCAATGTTAAAAGATTGTCCAGAAAATCAAACAAATAATATTACAACATATTGTCTTTCAAATATAAACCGCTCATGGCTGGTGATCTGAAGAAGGATCCTCGTGATGAAGGGGCGCGACTTGATCACCAGTTTGTAGAAGGAGTGCATACATCTGACTCATATTATGATGAAGGTGGTTGATAGTACTGTGAAGTCGCGCGACATCACGCTCTACCCGCGCTGCCGAAATCATTTGAGTAGGCAACACTGTGGCGGTCTCTCCAATAATAACGACCTGATCGTCCTCCCTGACCGCTGGGGGATTGGAAGTTTCCCAAGAAACCGAGTGGCTCGATGTTCGTGGTCTCTCACCACTCACATTAATAGGCCGTTGTTTCCCACCAACCTCCTGAGTTAGATGCAAGTATTTCCCTCTATAATACTTGTAGTCATCTTCAAATTTCTTGCTCGCCTTCCTCACTTTATCCAGTCGTGCGGTTAGAATGGCTATCTGATCCTGCAGCGTCTTCTCCCTCTCCAGCCTCTCTTTTCTTTCTGCCTCCAGTGCAGACCGCATCTTGTTCTTTAGCCCGCGTGACCTCGGCCTGATTCTCGAAGTCTTCCATCTTTTCTTGCAGAGAAATAATAATAAGGTCTTTGGGATCGACCTGCGCCCCTTCTTCAGCACTCAAGTTCAATGATAAGCTCGGTGCTGGTGGTGGCAGTGGAGAAAGACTGGCTGTCTGGTCGCCCGACTTCATTAACGACTCTGGTCCATCTACAATAAAGAAGATGTGATTAGAACAGTTGAAAGTAAACAACTCATCACAGAAAGAATATTATAAAATCGAGACCACTAATCTTAAAGCTTTCTCGCTCGCTAGCCACCGTCGCAAAATTAAGGCCTTGATAAACAGGTCGCCTCGATTGTTCGGGGACCATCTTTCGACGTTGTTCTCTCCAAAGTCTCTCATTCTACTTTTGTTTAACAATGGAGATTTGAGCCGCGGATGGAAATAAGTTTGATGGAGGATTCAAAATCAAGTCCATTTGTCTTTTCAGAGAGCGCGTCTTAAAGAAGCAAACAAGACGCAAAACCGCACCTTTTGTACCATTGGCTAGGGGGTTTGGTGGGTTTGGCTCATTTAAAGAACGCCTTAACTCCTCGGCTTTCTCTTGCATTTTCCGCAGCCCGGTCTCTTTAGATACCTACGGATTTGGATCGGCTCTCTCAGATCCTGCCGCATACTAAGGCTCAGTTACATTCAAGGTCTTAGGAGTATCAAGAAGACGATCTTGTTTCTGGAGATTGTCCATATCTTTGAAGATTTCACTCAGAGTGACATTTGCGGTAGAGTTCGACGGAGGTTCATTTGGCTTGTCAGGAGGAGTAGTAAGGCCTTCAGTGACCTCTTTCACACGCGGTCTACGTTGAAGACTAGCCGCGCCACATTTTTCAGAAATGTCTTTGTTCCGGGCATTCAATTTTTTGGCCTTTCTCATCACCCTATTCTCCACCAATTCAGCCCTCTTCCTCTTCTTAGCTGAAGATAAATCAGCCTGTGGAGATTGACCAAAATCACCATCTACATCTACCACTAAAAATGGATCGTTCAATTCGCCCGGCCTTGGGGAGTCCGCAATTTCTTCTCCCTTACTGTTAATCTTCAGGTGAGGCTCTCCGGAGGAGGTATATAAGATGTCAAAGGGAGTGCTTCTATGACTTTCTGAAGAGTCATACTTGAAGTCGCTTTCTCTGATGGCACCGACGGTGCGACCTGAGGCGGGTTTGGATGATTCGTGGCAAGCTTAATAGCGGTCTCGTCAACCACATCGGTATTCGGATTACCCACTTCTCCTATATTTGTTTTAATGATGGCGTGATCAGTCTTCTCAAACCGGCGTGGTTTCTTCTTCTTTGACCTTTCAGCCTCTCCCTCCTGGCGTGTTATGATTTTTGACATGCGATCATCCATTCTGACAAAATGACAGCCGGTTCGAAAAAGGCTGATCGCTAATAGCGAGTAGATTCCCGTGGCTGCAATTAAATTATGTAGAGTGGAGAGCCTTCAGAGCTTTTTATAGCTTCCAGAATAGGTCAGGCGCGGTCTCCGGTTAGAGCCAACATTTCTGAAATTTCCTCGAAATTTGAAAATGTGCGGGGATTATGTTGGCCCCGAGCAGACCCGCTGACCAAGCTATCACCTAGTTGGCAGGGTCGTTGGCTCACTTGGTGGCAGGATGGTAAGTTTCAAAGGTTGGCCCCGAGCAGACCCGCTGACCAGGCTCTCACCTAGCTAGCAGGACCATAGGGTCACTCGGTGGCAGGACGGAAGGGTTCAAAGACTAGCGTCGAGTAGACCCGTTGACCAGGCTCTCACCTAGCTGGCAAGGTCGTAGGCTCACTCGGTGGCAGGATGGAAAGTTTCAAAGGTTGGCCCCGAGCAGACCCGCTGACCAGTCTCTCACCTAGCTGGCAGGGTCGTAGGCTCACTCGGTGGCGGGATGGAAAGTTTCAAAGGTTGGCCACGAGAAGACCCGCTGACCAGGCACTCACCTAGCTGGCAGGGTCGTAGGCTCACTCGGTGGCAGGAAAGAAAGTTTCAGAGGTTGACCCCGAGCAGACCCGCTAACCAGGCTCTCACCTAGCTGGCAGGGCTGTAGTCTCACTTGGTGGTAAACCACGAGGAAGGCATGGTAAGAAAGGTAAACCCAACAAGAAAGGACTAACACAGGGTAAGTATCGACATAAGGTCGGTGAAACGTGTCCATCATAAGGGACACTCGCCGGTGAATCGTATCGTTCAAAAAGGGCACTCGTCCGGCGAGTGCGCAGTGGAACGTTAGCCAGCCCCGAGGGATATGAAAATTTAGCAAGATGAAGTGGGTCCTCAGCGCAGTTACGCTACCGACAGAAATCAACAAAATCGTCAAAGTCTTAGAAGGGCTTGGGCTAGTGAGAAAGGGTTACGACCACATGGCGTGCTGTGTGGCGAGAGCGTCTAGGTCGCGACCTAAGACTAAGGGTCATGGTACTAAAGCGGGCAAGCGATAGGCAAGCGCATGCGCGAAAGTGCGAGAACATGCGAAAGGACATACGAGCGTGCGAACCGTCAGATGATAATATCGAGCAATGCAGAAAAAGAAATATATAATAAAAATAACAATCACGAACAGAAGCTAAGGTATTTCATTGCATTTCATCAAAAAGTTACAAATGAAGGCTCTCGCAGTACATCTGAAGGAAAAAGAAAAGAAAAAAGGGGCAGGTCTTCCAGGTTGGCCATCGACCTTCTCGCTGGAGGATCTACTGCTCCCGCCTGGAGAATGGAGGCTGTCGAGCTCCAACCCGAGATCAGCATCATTCGCGGGGTCATCCACCTTGGCAAAGAGCTCAGGAAGCACATGGTGGGCGAGAATCATCTCTCCCTCTTCCATTAAGGGCCCGGCCCTTTGAAGCACCTCCAACGTGTGCTTCGCTGCTCCTTGGGTGGACCTCTACATCAACCCTTCGAACTCGGCATTTGAGTAAAGGTGTCGAGTTTCCCTCTCTGTGGGAGGTGGCTGAGCGACGGTATCTCGCAACCTCTGGTACTCGTACTCCAGCTCCTTGACACGCTACTTAAGGATGCGTGCCCGCACGAGAAGGGTATCATAGTTGGCTATGTCCTGCAAGAAAAAAGAAGGTTAGCACGGTAAGAGAAGGAAATGTGAAAGCTTAAGTCACGGCATGGAAACACGCTCACCTATCAGTCCGGGCGGTTGGCAAGAAGGGCCTCGGCGGTGGCCAGCTATCGCCTTATGGCCAAGACCTCGGCGGAGGCGAGAGACCGGGTCTTCTCAACCTCATCCAGGCTCCGCGCAAGGGTCATGCTGTGGTGAGAACACATGTGAGTCAACTCAAGAGCGTGCATCATGGCCCGCGAACCCTCATGCATGAACGTCTGAGTGTACTCGACATCGTAAATAATGGCATCCTCACTGTTGTAGAGTGCGTAGGAGAGGCCATAATCCTGGCCTCTAGTGGTCTTCTGCTCCATCCAGGATGGAAGGAGGGTAGAGATGGAGACCCAGTTGGCCTCTCGGTCCCATTGGAGTAGGCGGTCGCTGACCGCATCCACATACTTCTCGCCGATACAGAAATTCTGATGCCCTCTCGGCATCGGCCCAGGGGAAGGCTCCGTCGGCGCAAGGGAAACCTGGATCGCTGAATCTACAGCAGGGGCACTCGAGCTGGGGGTCTCGTCCACGACCGTCTTTCCCTTGGCTATTGAGGAAGGCATCGACTGCTTGGCTGGGGAACTGGTTATCACTTCTGGCTTCCGCTTCTGCCCTCTGGGCTCTGTAGGAGGCAGCCCTTGCGGCAGGCTGCGGTGGCAGACCACGTGAGGGCAAGGGCGTCAGCGGGAGCAAGTTCCATGGCCGCATTCGGCGAGTGGAGGGGAAGGCTTAGAACCCCTGCATCAGGAAAATCGAGTGAGAAGAAAGCGGGTGGAAGCAAGAAGGAGCTAGGGATGAAATTGTTCATCTTACCCTCTCCCGGCAGGATAGCGAGCCTACATGCTTCCGCAGATACACGACGTCCATGCCATGCTTCTGGATGAACGCATAGAGCTTGGCCTCGCACCCCCCAGTGTTGGAGGCTTGAAGGTCGACTTGTCCTCCTGCACCGGTGCGAGGAGAGTATTGCCAAAACTATCGGTCACAAAGACGAACCATCGAGTCCAGTCATGGACCTTGTTGGCGGTTCTGGTGAACTTGAGCAAGCTTTGGCCGACGAAGAAGGCCACCCCGCTCTTCGCCCAGAAGTTGAAGTGTTGGATCGTGAGGCGTCCTTAGAGGGGGGGGGGGTGAATAAGGGTTTTAAAAACTTATACTTTATTTTAAAACATTTGTAGTTAGAAAAGAAGAAGTCAAGTAATATAAAAAAGAAACATGATTTTATTAAACTTGAGATATGAAATTACAAAACTTGATTTCTAATGACGCTATAAATCATGGGCGATAAACATAAAAATCCTTTTTGTTTTCTATCCCGAATCGTATCCCCACGAACCGGTGGCTTTAGCCTATCCTCCCCCGGATAAGGCCTCAAGCCGCTCTAGCCTTTCTATCCCCAGAAAAGGCCTCGGCACCCCCTAGATCTATGCCCTAGACCTAGTCTCCAACACGAGGCGAATTCACTCCACGATGGTAATAAAAAGAGTTACAAAAGAAAAATACAACATATAATAAAAAACTCCCTATAAAGAATTCTGGAGAAGGTGAAGGCTCGCTGGATGTTCTTGAAGTCAAAGCGTGTGTCCTTCACGTTGCATAAGCGTTGATCTGGCTCTCCTTGAATTCTTCTTGTTGAAACTTGTGTGGGAGAAGATGGTCTGGAAATATGGCCCTTACAGAGATTATCAAGTGCTGGAATAGGGCTCTCCAAAGTCAGTAGTGAGAGACAACGAAATCATCCAATTTATAGACTTTGAGCTAACGCCGGCGTTAAGTGCTAACGCCGTGCGTTGACCATGTATAGCAACATATTGATGGCTCAGATCTTCAGAAGAGGAAGGAGATACTGTACTTTAGGAATTGTTCAATTTTAGGCAATACTAACGCCGACGTTAAGGCTAACACGGGTGTTGGGCAAATCATTCCTAAAGTTCCTTGTGCAATCACGGCTACTTCCTCCTTGCCAAAATCGTCGAACGATAGCGCCCAGCGTTAAGAACTAATGCTTGGCGTTGAGTGTCTTTCTCCTTTTAATCAGCTGGCAAGCCATCTCGTCGATCGACATCTCATCCCGTCGATCTGCATCCCGTCCCGTCGATTCGCTAGCGCCCAGCGTTAAGAGCTAACGCCTGGCATTAGACAACTTTCAATCCTTCTGCTTGTGGTTAGTGCCAGACCATTATTGCAGCAACCTGGTGTCATATCTGTCCAAACCTGCATGCTAAAAACACAATGGCAAGCAAGATCAAATACAAGTAGGATTTGTCATTCTCAAATCAAAGGGATGCGGAAAACTATGTTCCAACAATCTCCCCCTTTTGATAATAACAAATCCAATTAGAGATAAATCAGATACATAGATAAAGAATTTGTGTTTTTATAGAGATATATGACACTAAGCAATTATAAGATAATGATAGGAATTATAGATCATTTAAGAATGCTCCCCCTATAAAAGTGCTCCCCCATAGTGTATACTCTCATATACTATATACATGCTGCCCCTTAATCTAGTGAAACCTACTCCGTTTAATCGATATGATTTAGCACTTTATTCTCCCCTTTTTGTTATTAGCAAAAGAAGGTGGAGTTTAAATTAAGAACTAGAGAAAGGAAGACACAAATGAGGGACAAAACTAAGAGAGAATTGAAAGTTTTAGGTTAAACATAACGAACGTCGTGATCGAGCTAAGGAAGAGAGCAACACAGCGGAAATAGATATGATAAGCGTGAATGAACATTATTACAATCCATTGTTTTGATTACTAGAGGAAACCACATACATTTTTTTAAATGTTTATAAGCTTGTTTACAACAAAGTATGACAAACAAAATTCCTAGAAGTAGGCATGATAAACCATAGGAACACATATCATAGTGAAATAGGAATGCGGAATAAGATAAGACATATAAATATAGAAGAATTTTTTTTGTTAAGAAGGAATATGTTTGACACTAGGTTTTTCACAATAGAGCAATAACACTGAAAGTGCATATAACAAGTTGCCAAGCTTAATTTATCATACACAACAAGATAATAACTACAATGAAATCAATTCGAATTTCAAGTGAAGAAAACATTGTATAAATCATGCATTGCAATCTAGTGCTTTTACTTGAGCTTTTAGAGAATTTTGTAAGTTTGCAATAGGTTCCAATTCTCATGAGTAGAAATTTTATGAAAATCAATGATTTGTGCATAGAGTGTTGTGATAAAAGTATACAAATGATATAATCCAAACACATGACATATGTAATGAAATAAAACAATACTATTAAGGATATAACCTTATGTTTAATTGCACACATCAACTCAAGAATAAAATTTCAAGGCACAATAAAATAGGTACAACAACCAAGGTGCTTCGCCTACACAATGCTCAGTAAGACTTATCAGGGAGCAAAGTAGTGCTTGGAGGATCACATAAGCAATTTTATTGTATTTTTATTTTTAGTGACCCGGTGTACAAATAGAAGTGATAAAAAATAAGGTGTTTACACAAGACACTTTACAATTCTTTCCAAGGTGCTCAACCTCACAATGCTCATTAAGACTTATCAGGAGGGCGAGTAGTGCTTGGTTGAGTTATCTTTGGCTTTATATTTCATATTAGTGTAATAGTGGGCCAAAGTTCTCGGAATTCACTTATTGTGGTAAACACAATATACTATTTTTGAAAGTAATCACTTCTATATATGCAAAACAATTATTGTTTGAGTGAAGGTTTTAGTAATGTAGATAAATATCTTAATTGATTAAAACAATTACATTACACAATCATGCAAGTTAAAGATTATGAGCATATGTAGATTATCAAAAAGTGAGTGTATGGATCATTGATTAGCATAAAATATTGCTCATGCTTAGAGGCATGCTAGGCAAAACATACGCAATTATCTATAGACTATTTCATTGCACATAATTAGATTAATTCAAGGCATGAAAAGTAGGACAATGTTTAATAAATTTGAAATGAAAATTGCTCATTTAAGAAACTCTTTTTGTGTATGCCCAAATAAGATTGACCAATTGAAACACAGATGAATAAGATGTCGTGCTCATGTGAAGACATAGTCAAACAATAATTTATTATAGATAATCAACAACAAAAAATAAATTTTTTTTTTTGGATTTTGGATTATATATATTTTTGTTGAGTTTTAAAATAGTCCTAACAGAAAAAAATTTGAGAAACAATAACCCAAAAAAAAATTTTGGCAATAACCCCCAAAATGTTTTCACATTTACAAAAGAGGGCTAACGCCTGGCGTTAAGTAGTTAACGCCGAAACAGGACACTGTTTTTGAAAGTTTTTTTAAAAAAATTTGTTGGAATAAATAACATATATATGCCTTCATAGTGAAGAAATTTCATAGAATTTTGAAAAGACTAGAAAGCAAAACAAACAAGTTTTTGGTAATTTTTAAAATTGGTTTTATAAAAATTATATTTGTATTTTAAGGTAAAAATTAATAAATCAAGAGGACAATTAATTTGAGAAAATATAAGTAGAAAAATACCAGAAATATGTCAAAGAAGGCATAATTTAAATATGATCAAAAAGACTAACACCTGGCGTTAACTAGTTAACGCCGGGACAGTACACGATTTTTAGAGATTTTTGAAAATATTTTCTATGGAATAGGGAGTATGTACATAGACCTTCTTAGGGTAGAATTTTCAGAGAAAATGGAAATGAGTAGATGGCTTATTTAAGCATATTTTGGTGGTTTTAAAATACTTTTATCTTTTATATATTTGAATTTTTTATTTTTCAATAATGTGGGGGTAAATAGGGTGTAACTATATATAAAATGGTTCATGAATAGATATGCATCAAGGAATATTTGCAAATATGTAGAAAACGGGCCAACGCCTGGCGTTAGAGATAATGTCGGCGTTAAGTTTACTTTATATAAAAGGCCCTAAATCGAGTTCTTTCCATTTTCCCATTATTTTAACCCATTACTCTTCAGGTTTCACCGACTGCACTTCTCAGATCTAGGTAAAAATTCTTATTTTTCTTCTTCTATTTTGTGATTAAAGCAATTCTCTTTCCCTAAAATGAAATCCTTTAAAGTATTGAAGTGTTTTGATATGGTATATGATAGATCTATGGTAGTGAAATCTAGGGTTTTCAGGTTTTGAGTTGAAGGAAGGGTTTTTGAGATTTCTAAAGAAAAAGTGTCTTTTCATTACCTATTTTGGTTGTTTTTGAGTTGTGTTGGTAATTTTCCAATTTTTCCCTATCATTTTATGAAAATTTTGATTTATAAGTGTTTCTAAAGGTTGTCATTGTATAGTGGTAGTAATAGTAAATTACAGAGCATGCTAATGATGAACCCTTGCTTATGATGGTGATGATTTGCAAGAGTTATTTGCTTCAGATCCTTTTGATTGTATTATTCTTATATTCTGGCTGCTATGAGATGTTGATGAAGAGCATCCTTCAGTTTTCTGTTCTGAGAGAGAGAAGTTCTTTTTCACTGCCTTTTAGGGTTCCAGGAGGAAGAAGAAGAGGAAACCCTGATCGACAAGCTCAGTGAAATATGTTTATTGTGCTTCTGTTTTTCTCACTGATATTCATATTTATTGCCCATGATTTAATTTGAATTCTTTTCCTCTTTTAGGATGTCCTGAAAAGGTATTAGCTTGGACAATTAATCTCTCTTCTTTCTTTTGTTCACGACCTGTCTGCCAACTGTTTGAATCCTTTCCAAGAAAGCTTTTTCTGTCTTCTTGAATGCTCTTTTCCATTCTAGGCAATAAACAAGCCATTGTAGAACGGTCTTTAGTGATGTGGGCCCTCAGAGAGAGTGCAAAGAAAAAGCTAAAAAGTTGTAATCATATAACTGATGTTGTCACAATATAGAGATAGAACTGGATGAGTCACAATATAGGGGAGAATTACTTACCTTGAGGTTATAATCCTATAACTGATGTTGTATCCACAATAGTTGTGCACAACAACTTCTTGCAGCAATGTACTCAGATTCATCTATAGATATTGGCACACTGGTCAGCTTCTTGCTGCTCCAAGAGATCAGCCTTCTTCCTAGGAATTGACAAGTTCCACTTGTGCTTTTCCTATCTTAATTGCAACCTACAAAGTCTGCATCTGAAAAGCCAATTAGTTCAAAATCATTATTCTTAGGGTACCAAAGGCCAAGGTGTTGGCTTCCCTTAAGGTATCTCAAAATCCTCTTTGCAGCTAAGTAATGAGATTTCTTATGGGACTCTTGGTACCTAGCACAAACACATGTAGCATACATAATGTCTTGTATACTAGTAGTTAAATACAATAGGGACCTAATTATACACATGTGCATGGATCATCAAAGGGCTTACCTTTTTCATCCTTGTCCAGGGTGATGTTGGATCCCATTGGAGTTTTCATGGTGGAGGCTGACTCCATCCCAAACTTCCTAATAAGCTCCCTAGTGTACTTGGTCTAAGAGATAAAAATCCCTCATAAGACTATTTCACTTGGAGGCCTAAGGAGTACTTGAGCTCTACCATACTGCTCATCTCAAACTCCCCCTACATAAGGTTGGCAAACCTTTTGCAAAAGTTGTCATCTGTAGACCCGAAGATTATGTCATCAACATTAATTTGGACTAGAAGACACTTGCCCTTTGTTTCCCTAAGAAACAATGTGTTATTTATCTTTCCCCTCAAGAACTTGTTCTTTATGAGAAAGCTAGACAAGGTCTCATACCAAGCCCTAGGGGCTTGCTTTAGACCATATAGAGCTTACCTAAGCAAATAAAAATGAGAGGAGAGGGTAGGGTGAACAAAACTTCAGGGCTGCAACACATATACCTCTTCCTTTAAATTGCCATTCAGGAATGCTGATTTGACATCCATCTGGTACACTTTGAAACCCTTGTGGGAAGCATTGGTAAGAAATAGTATTATTGCTTCTAACCTTGCAATTGGGGCAAAGGTTTGATCAAAGATAATACCTTCTTCTTGCATGTACCCCTTTGCCAACCTTCTGGCTTTGTTCTTGATGATGGTGCCATTCTCATCAAGCTTGTTCCTATAGATCCACTTGGTGCCAATGATTTTGTGTCCTTGAGGCTTTGGCACCAATTTCCACACCTTGTACCTCTTGAATTGAAGCAGCTCTTCTTGCATTGCTTGAATCCATAAGGTGTCTTCATTTGCTTCTTCAAATTTCTTGGGCTCCATTTGTCATAGAAAGCTCAAGAATATGGCTTCATTGTGAGCCCTACTTCTGGTAACCACTCCTTGGTTAACATCTCCAATTATTTGGTTTCATGGATGATCCCTTAGGTGCCAGTTTGCTGCAGGCAACCTGTCAGCTATTTGCAGCTCTTCTTATTGAGTAGCATCATCTTCAGCAACTTGCTGATCTTCAACTTCAGGGATTGTTGCTTCTGAATTGACTTTTCTTTTGTTGGGTATGTCTTGGAGAGACTTCTCTTGCATTTGTTGTTCATTATCTGTCAAAACAAGAGAGCTGGACCATCCCATATCCTCTGGTGATGCCTTTTTCTGATCCACCAAAGATGACCATAGGTCCATTCTTCACAGCTTTGTATTCCTGTAGAAGACTTTTGGTACATGTCATGTGCCTTGAGCACCCACTGTCCATGTACAATATTTGCCCAAGGCTGGTACTTGAATTAACCTGCAAGAAGGAAGTTATTTAGCCTTAGGATCCAAAGTATTTTTGGTTCCTAGGCTTATGTTAGCATGAAAAGGCTTCACTCCTGCTGCAACCTTTACAGGAAAGCTCTTCTTTGCACTTGGTACATTGGGATTGTGCCAACAATCTATGGCTAAGTATCCCACCTTACCACAACACAAACACTCATGAATAATGTATCTTCTTTTTTGAACATTCTTTGAAGAAGTAGCATCAATATGCTTATGTTCAGGAGGGAAGACAACAACATTCTTCTTATTCAGATAGTGGAGGTTAGATCTTAAGTTACTCTAGAGGGGGGTGAATAGAGTATTAAAAAACTTTTCCTTAGTTTTTGTAGCGGAATTAAAATAGTGTTATATATAAGTGTAAGCAGTGTGGGATATATATAAACAGAAAAACTGAATAAATAAAAGCACACAGCACAGCACAGAGAAAATAAACAAACACAGAGGACACAAGGAATTTATAGTGGTTCCCCAATAAATCTGGGTATTCCACTCTTCTACCACCCTTGGTAGGAGTCCACTAGGAGGGTTGATCAGGTGCACTAGCACCAAGGTGATTTTGATCAGGTGTCCACACACCACAGAGCTTTTGATCAGGTGCTCAAAACCAACTAGATTTTTTGATCAGGTGTCTTGCCACCAAGGAGGTAAACTGTTTAAGGGAGTTTTAACCCTGTACAAGATGGGGAAGGAGAAAGGGAAAGATTTATTGGTCTTCTCTTTTGTGCTGAGAAGACTCTTGATGAAGATCCTGATTGGTAGTTGAGTTGGATCTTGATGATGATGATGTTGAAGAAGACTTCCCCTGTCTGATTTAGTTTAGATGACAGCTTTGAGTATGGAGCTTCTTCTCTAAAAAGAAAATCCTCTGTTCTTCTTTTTGCAGTTATGATCCTGAGCAAGTAATAGTGTTTGGTGTCTCAAGATGAAGATGATCTGCAAGAAAGAAGTTAGGCAAAAAGAAGATATAATAATATATTTGATCTGATCTTCTTTTTGCTCCTCTGTTTCTCTTCTTCTTCCTTTTCCTGTACAGCAAGTGTTAATGTATTCTGTCTATCTATGTTAGATCTGTACAGCAATATATATTCTGTATAAATATATGTTAAGAGAGAACAGCTGTATATATTCTGATATATATTCTGCTGTAATATATTCTGTTTAAATCCTTGTCGACCAAAGAGGAAAGAATTAATGTCTCTTTCATTTCCCAGTTCCTTGAGAACATCTCTTGCCGTGTTTGGCATTGCTGCAATGGCTACAACATTTATTGCTTTCTGACAACGGCTCTATTAATAAAGGCTTCAGCAGCTGTATTGTTAAATCAACAATATATATAGCAATATATAAAATAGAATAAATAAAATATTGCTTAAATAAAGTCTGACAGCATATTAGAATAAGAAATATAATTCTGCATAAATTTCGTCGAGCTGAGCTCCACTTTCGTCGAGCTAAAACATTTGATTCGTCGACCTCATTATTAAGATTACTGTTTCTGAGCATCTGCTGAAATTCATCGACCGCTGTTCGTCATTTGTCGACCGCTGTTCTACGTTCGTCGACCGCAACTTTCCTTGTTGTAATCTGTCGAGCGCTGCTGTAATACGATCTGTTCACCGATCGTCGTCCGACGAATGCCAAGCGCCGTTCGACGTTTGTCGCACGCAGCAAATATATGAAATATATTATTTCTCTTATATTATCTTATATTAATTTCTCTTATAATATTTTCTCTTATATTATTTTCTCTTATATTAATTAGCCTATTATTATATATATATTTTTTTCTTAATATATTATTTATATATATATATTATTTTCAGCCTCTTAATTTAATAGGATATTTAATCTATGATGTAATATGAGTTATGACATAAAGTTAGATACTTAAGGTGGATCCTAACTCAAATCAAAACTAAGTTTCCAACAATCTCCCCCTATTTGAGTTGGGATCTTAATCCAAATTAACTAGGTTATAACAATCTCCCCCTATTTGGTTTAGGATTCCTAAGCATAAAAAGTCTTTAAAGCTTAAGGTTTAGATATTATTTATTTTTCTTTCATAACTAAGCAATTTCTGATTTCCTAAATATTGATTTAAAATAGGAATTTAAATGAAATGAATTACTAGTTGTTATTAGATTCTAGGAATTTAAAAATCAAAAAGACAAAGTCTGATAGCTTCTTTATATAGAATCCCCTTAATCAGAAGAGACTCACACTCAGAGCTCTGATCATTTCTGATCTATGTTACTTGAGTAGAATGCTCAACATGATTTTGGAGAAAAAAATCTGTAAGAGAGTGAAGTTATCTAACATTGCTTTAAAATAGAAAAATTCCAAAGAATCTTAAAACTGCTGCTTTAATTATAATTGTAATTTAAGTAAAAACATTAAACTGTTAAAACAAAATTGCCTTATAATTAGATATTTTGGCCTTTTTATTTCATTAAAGTATGAATTGGAAAATTTTCCTTTATGTTGCTGAACAGACATAATTTCTTTTTCCTTAAATGTCTGTTTAAGCTTATCAGCCTTAATGAACTTATTTTTTAAGCAATTAATTTGTTCTGTTGCTATTTTAAAATTTTCTTGAGTTTTGTTATAATCAGAAGTCAAAATAATTATATTTTTAACTCTTTTCTGATTCTATTTTCAGAATTCATTAAATATGTACAATGAGATTTGAAAACAAATTTAACATCAGATTTAAAGGGATCAGAGGTAAAATTAAAGTTTGAAGATACCTCTACCTCTGTTACCATTTCTGTTTCAGATTCAGCATCTGATATGTAATCTGAGCCATAAATTGACATCATGCAAAATTTTCTGGCTTATTGTTCTTCCTTGTCTTCTTCTTCAGTTAGAGTAACTGATGGTTCTGCATCAAAAATGATGTTAGTAGAAGAAGTAGGAATGGATTCATTTACCATCCTAGAGAGGGAGTGCCAGATGCTCTTTGCTGAAGTGCAATCAGCCACTTTTTGAAGAATGTCATCAGGCATTGAATGAGTTAATATCTTCATGGCTATGGCATCAGCACTGATCAACTTTTCTTGATCATCAGATGAAGAAGTTGAAGATGAAGTTCCTGTCAAAACAGATTTGTAAATACTTTCATCTATTGCATTCATATAAAATCTGATTCTAACTTGCCATAAATCAAAACTATCCAAATTACATAAAGGTGGATCTGAAAAAGAGAAATCTGATAGTGCCTTCAAAATTTTGAAAAATCTTTTTACAACAAAACAAAATAAGAACTAAGTGATCTTTGTGATTTCAGGTGTTAGCCTGTGTGAAAAATCAACTTCCTCTAATACCAATTGAAAGTGGAGGTTAGATCTTAAGTTACTCTAGAGGGGGGTGAATAGAGTATTAAAAAAAATTTCCTTAGTTTTTATAGCGGAATTAAAATAGTGTTATATATATGTGTAAGCAGTGTGAGATATATATAAACAGAAAAAACTGAATAAATAAAAGCACACTGCACAGCACAGAGAAAATAAACAAACACAGAGGACACAAGGAATTTATAGTGGTTCCCCAATAAATCTGGGTAGTCCACTCTTCTACCACCCTTGGTAGGAGTCCATTAGGAGGGTTGATCAGGTGCCCTAGCACCAAGGTGATTTTGATCAGGTGTCCACACACCACAGAGCTTTTGATCAAGTGCTCAAAACCAACTAGATTTTTTGATCAGGTGTCTTACCACCAAGGAGGTAAACTTTTGAAGGGAGTTTTAACCCTTTACAAAATGGGGAAAGAGAAAGGGAAAGATTTATTGTTCTTCTCTTTTGTGCTGAGAAGTCTCTTGATGAAGATCCTGATTGGTAGTTGAGTTAGATCTTGATGATGATGATGTTGAAGAAGACTCCCCCTGTCTGATTTAGTTTAGATGACAGCTTTGAGTATGGAGCTTCTTCTCTAGAAAGCAAATCCTCTATTCTTCTTTTTGCAGTTATGATCCTGAGCAAGTAATAGTGTTTGGTGTCTCAAGATGAAGATGATCTGCAAGAAAGAAGTTAGGCAAAAAGAAGATATAATAATATATTTGATCTGATCTTCTTTTTGCTCCTCTGTTTCTCTTCTTCTTCCTTTTCCTGTACAGCAAGTGTTAATGTATTCTGTCTATCTATGTTAGATCTGTACAGCAATATATATTCCGTATATATATGCTAAGATAGAACAGCTATATATATTCTGATATATATTCTGCTGTAATATATTCTGTTTAAATCCTTGCCAACCAAAGAGGAAAGAATTAATGTCTCTTTCATTTCCCATTTCCTTGAGAACATCTCTTGCCGTGTTTGGCATTGCTGCAACGGCTACAGCATTTATTGCTTTCTGCCAACGGCTCTATTAATAAATGCTTCAGCAGCTATATTGTTAAATCAACAATATATATAGCAATATATAAAATAGAATAAATAAAATTTTGCTTAAATAAAGTCCGGCAGCATATTAGAATAAGAAATATAATTCTGCATAAATTTCGTTGAGCTGAGCTCCACTTTCGTCGAGCTAAAACATTTGATTCGTCGACCTTATTATTAAGATTACTGTTTCTGAACATCTGCTGAAATTCGTCGACCGCTGTTCGTCATTCGTCGACCGCTATTCCACGTTCGTCGACCGCAGCTTTCCTTGCTGTAATCTGTCGAGCGCTGCAGTAATACGATATGTTCGCCGATCGCCGCCCGACGAATGCCGAGCGTCATTCGACGTTTGTCGAACGCAGCTAATATATGAAATATATTATTTCTCTTATATTATCTTATATTAATTTCTCTTATAATATTTTCTCTTATAATATATTTTCTCTTATAATATTTTCTCTTATATTATTTTCTCTTATATTAAGTAGCCTATTATTATATTTTTTTTTCTTAGTATATTATTTATATATATATATTATTTTCAGCCTCTTAATTTAATAGGATATTTAATCTAAGTTGTAATATGAGTTATGACATAAACTTAGATACTTAAGGTGGATCCTAACTCAAATCAAAACTAAGGTTCCAACATATTCCTTTCAGTAATGATCTGGCTGAAGGTTAACCTGTGGTCAGACTTAGCAGCCTTTGTCTTAATAACATCACCTTACCACAACGCCAACACTCATGAATATTGTATCTTATTTTTTGAACATTCTTTGAAAAAGTAGCATCGATATGCTTGTGTTCAGGAGGGAAGACAACAACATTCTTCTTATTCCTTTCAGTAATGATCTGGCTGAAGTTTAACCTGTGGTCAGACTTAGCAGCCTTTGTCTTAATGACATCAGCTTGCCTTAGCTTAGAAGCTAGGCTAGATTTTGATGGCATCAGATACTGAGTTGTTAGGCCTGTCTACAGGTTTGACAGCAGCCAAGTGCTTTGATGGAATGGACTTGAATGAGCTTGCTTCATTATTCTTGACTGAAGGGGCTGAAGTACCAAATACAAATGGTCCTGAATGGGCCATTCGAATTTTTTCATGGGGAGCCTTCATAGCACTCATCCCCAAGCCCTTTCTTCTACTATGGGAAGGAGTATTTTCCTTCCTATAGGAACTCTCATCCTTCCAGTGACCATACATGTTGTCATGGTCATACCTGCTGGAGGGAAGTAAAACCTTTTGAAAGGTGGTATGAGGCTTAGCCTTAGCCTTGCTCTTTTCTCCACTCCCTTCACCCACTTCCATTTTATGGAACCCTAGCCCTCTCCTATTAGATTGAGAAGAAAAGGTGTCAATGATTGGAAGCACTGATTTGGGCTTGGAGAATTGAGCTGTTAGGCTCTTTTCTTTGAGAAGCTTCTCCTCAAGGTCCTTGATGACCTTGTTCTTTTGGGAAATTGTGCTCAATTGGAAAATTGTTATCCCCTTGAGTTGGCTTATCTCTCTACTTATCTGAGCCACCATGGTAGGTGACTCAGTGCAATCTTTCTTAGCCAACTTAAGGGAAGCAATTTCTTGAGCTTGCCTCTTGGCCAGCTTCTTGCTCTTTTTAAAGCATCCAATAAAGCATCATACCTGTCAATCAATTGATTGACAGCCACTTCAGATTCTGAATCATTTTCATCAATTGATGAGCATGCTTCAGAGTTTGGCATTGACTCATAATCAGAAGAAGGATTGAGAGGGATTGATACCTTATCGGGATTGTCCTGACTATCTTCATCATCATCAGTTATGGCCATCAAGCCATGATGCTCTCTAACTTCTTCATCCTCCTTTATGTCACTGTCAGAGTGTGATAGAGGGGCCCTGATGCCCAACTTTGCAGCAGGAAAGTCCTCATCTT
Organism: Dactylorhiza incarnata; assembly: GCA_033032865.1. NCBI lineage: Eukaryota > Viridiplantae > Streptophyta > Magnoliopsida > Asparagales > Orchidaceae > Dactylorhiza > Dactylorhiza incarnata. Next base: position 264,700 of record JAWHQI010000330.1, on the reverse strand, counting down.
CTTCAGCTGCAAATAGCACAATATATGCTTCTTCTTGTTCATCTGAATCTGAGGACGATGACTCAAATTCACTCCAGCTCTTCTCCTTCTTGGCTAGGAAGGATTTTTCACCCTTCCTTCCCTTTTGGTGATAAGCTTTCGTATCACCCTTCTCCTTCCTCTTGACTGGACAGTCAGCAATGACATGTCCAGGCTTGCTGCAGTAGTAACAAATCACATTATTTGAAACATGTTTAACATGTTTAGAATCTTACATGTCCCCTTTGGGGTGCTACTTGTCTGATCTGTTGAGATCCTTCTTGGGATGTGAGGAGGAGGAGGAAGGCTTGTTCTTCCACTGCTTTCTCCTCATCATCTTCTTGAAATGCCTAGAGAAGGCAGCAAACTCCTCATCAGAAGAGATGATATCAGATGAGCTGGGCTCTGAATTTTCTGATCCAGCAGCCCTCCTTGGAGGTGTAGGAATTCTTCTTTTCCTCTTCGTGGATCCCTCATCCTTGAGGGCCACAGACCTCTCCCTTGCATGAGGCCTGGAGGATGTTTCCTCCTCCTTCCTAGCAGATAGTTGCATCTCATAAGAGAGTAGCTTTCCTAACAGAGTATGGGGAGGAGTCTCTCCAAGCTTTTCCACCTCCCTGATGGCACTGATCTTGGTATCCCAGTCTCTAGTTAAAGATCTTAGGAATTTGTCATTTAGCTCATAATGAGTGAAGGTCCTTTCATAGGTTCTCAACTCATTCACTATCTTGATAAATCTTTCATAGCAATCAGCTATGCATTCCAGGCTTTGCTGCCGGAAGGCTTCATTCCTAATTGAGGAGAGATTTCCCATCATCCCTCACCTATTCAGTCCCTTCCATGTACACTATTAGTGTATCCTACTTGTCTTTGGTAGTCTTACGGTGTACCAAGTTTTGGAAGGTGGAATCATCAATTGCATTGACTATAATATTTTGAGCACTTTTGTCCATTGTTGTCAATGCAATCTCATCCCTTGCTATTTCAGTGTATGGCTTGGCTACCTATCTAGTAGGATAAATAGTGGAGATCTTTGTGACAACAAAGGGACCCTCCTGGACAGTGATAAAAATCCTAGGGTCTGATGCTTCCATGAAAAGCTAGCCTAACTCTTTGCTTCCAAATGCCAAATGTTTCCATTTTGCATATTGGCAGCTTCATTGACCCCATCTCCTTCTGAACTCCATTGGTAGCCATTGGATTCAGATTTGACTACACCTATGTACGATTTGGTCAGACTATTAATTCCTTTTTGACCAACCTCCCTCTGATACCACTTGATAGTTTATAGGTATGTAGTCTAATTCACCTAGAGGGGGGGGGGGGGGGGGTGAATAGGTCTCTTTCAGTTTTACTTAATTATTTCTAGCAGTTAAGGAGTAGTAAATAAAAGCTCAAGCACACACAGAAAACACACAGTTGTTTATAGTCCCCAAGACAGTGTGTCTATGGGTAGTCCACTTTCCCTCTACACCTTTCTAACAGTGTGTTAGACAAGGCAAACTCCACCAATCGCATCTCCTAGAGCTTACAACACAGACCCCTCAGGATCACTCAGGCTTTCTCCAAGCCCTACCTCAGGCCTATCTGCCCTACTAACTCAGAGTGCTCCCACCCCTATAGCTCAAAGATCTTCTTTATCTCCTACCCCAGGCCTATCAATAAGCCTTACAAAACTCAGGCAATGTGCCTTACAGCTCGGGTTCAACAACCCTACAAACTCAGGGAATGTGCCTTACAAGCTCAGAACTACACAGTTCCTATAGTAAGTAAATGTTAAGCTTACAACAGTTGACAGCAGTAGTATAATGACTTTTGTTGTTCCTGGACAGCTGGTGCTACTTTGAAGTTGGGCTGAGTGAAATCTTTAGTCCTTGCTTCTTTCTGATCCTTCTCTTCAGTAGAGGGGTAAAGATCTTCTTGCTCTTTTGGATAGAAGAGCTATCTTCTCTCCTTCTATCTTCTTGCTGGTTCAGTTAGCAGGAGGAGAAAAAACTTGAGAGTCGTCAATGGATCAGTAATAATATTTCTCTACTTTTCAGTACGCCAACAGATCCTTCTGAAAGTGCCTTAAGTTGTTCTTTTATACTCCATTTTTCTTCAACGGCTCATAGGAATGGGCCCTGACACTTTGGATGAGGATGGAAAACTTTATCATCCCTTTACAGCTGTTTGCGCCAAAAGCAAGTCCCGCCAGTGTCGTCTTTCTGATTTGAATCTATCTTAGATGTGGGGATGAGACAGTTTTCCGTCTAAGCGGTTTAGTTGTTTTGGTCTCAGCAGATCCGCTGAGATAGATACTATTCTAAGTGGATTTTGTTTATCTGCAGCTCAGCTGAGGCATACCTCTTCTCAGCGGCTCCTGGCCTCGTCTCAGCGGTTCCGCTGAGACAGTGAGTTTTTCTCAACAGTTTTGACAGCAAACCACTGTCCTTATTCCAATGCTTGGAATATCTTAACCCTACATATTCCTGATGCAAAATAAGGTTAATCAAATATAATATGTACTTAGCATGTTGAGTGATGCCTCTTCAAATCAAGGGAACATTGAGGGCAATATTCCCAACATATCTAATCGTTAAAACCTAAGCCCTCACTTTCATCCTAATTTAAGTCCTAAGGATTCATAGAGTTGGTTAGTATTGAGTGTAGTGGAGATGGTGTGACTAGGCGAGCCTAAGGCAATCATCATTGATGGATTTCATTGGAGGCCACCCTAGTTGTTCTAGGTCTGTAATACCATATTCAACGTCACTACTTTTTCTTGCATTACGCTTAGGATGGATCACTTAGTTCTTCTGATTATGAGTGTATATAACCATACAATAATTGGTTTATATACATTGTAGTTAATTTATATGCTTGGAAATTTTCTCTATCCTATTTTATTCCCTATGGGCATGTGACATCTCGGTCCACATCAATATTTCAATTTTTGATTTATAATTAGCACATCTTACTACCCATAGGCAGATAGATTGCTCGGGACGAGCAATAATTCATGTCTATGGGTATTTAATAAGCAATATTCATATAGTGATTTAGGCCCTATTCTTTCTTGCTTTTCCATTGCTATTGCTCATCGATTTGAAAAATTCATTATAAAACCTGTTATATTCAAATTCTATGTCATGTGAGTGCATATGGGAAAGATTGAGCATATTTGAGCCATGTCATGCATGAGGGAGACCTTTTCTCCCTCTAATTTATTTTGTATACTTAGATTTTATGTTTATGAATGTGCGAATGTGTTTTTCTGGGAGTTTTAGTTGTTTTTCCTGCAGGTACAGTGGTTGTGGTATTGTCCCCCACGCCTCGGTCATTTTCTGAGGAGTCCACTGATCGTGCATTTTACTTCTCGCACGAGCAGTGGCCTCCTCTACGCATGACCACTTGTAGTGCACGATCATTTTGTGCTTGTCGGTTTGATCTCCCCACGATCGGATTGAATGTGTACACGATACGTACATTTTTCTTAGCGGACGAAGAGTGCACATGACCTCTAGTCGTGCACAGACATTTAGCATCTCCAACCCGAGCAAACCCTTAGAAACACACGAGGATACACAAGAGGATTTACGCACGACCACTGGTCATGCACATTCAACTTATCCCCCCCCCCCCCCACCCAATTTTAAGGATTTCTTACCAGCCTAGTTCCTTTGTGCATGAGCAGTCACCTTTCCTTAGCGCACGACCACTGGACATGCATCTGCTCAAGCACAGTTCAAATTCTGAATCGGCCTATAAATAGCCTGTTTTGCAATTTCTTTCGCCCTGCTCCAATTTTAGGTCTCTGTATTCTGCCATTTTTCCCGCATGACCTAGGGTTTTGCCCCTCAGCCTCCTCCAACCCGCCCAAGCATTCCAAAGTTGTAAAAGTTGATTTCGAAGGTTACAATGGAGTTTTAAGTATGGAGGACTTGATGTGGAGGTGACAAACCCCAAGAGAAAACAAATATAGGAGTTGGTGATAGCTTCTCCGGTACGTGGACGACATCCAGAGTGGAATGGGAAGAGTGGGCAAACCAACCCAAACTCTTCTACGAACCCAATGAAGTGTCTCTCATCTCCTCCCAATCTCGGAGTGGTAACTTGTATTTATTCTCTCTAGTTTGGAAAGTGTGTAAGCTTAATGTGATATTTTCTAAAACATATGCACACCATGACCATTGGGTGTATATGCTCATAGTTATATCTTTTATTGTGGATGGTTTGGTTGAGATAGCTTGCGGTTTGTGATTTGTGTATTGTGTTGCTATGAGAATGAGCGAAGCGGAGGAAGGCAGCCCGCGAAAGTGCGAAGCAGAGGTTTGCGACTCGTGAAGGTGCAAAGCGGAGGCAGATGACCCGTGGAGGAGGGAAGTATAGGAAGGTGACTCATGAGTAGTTTATATACTCATCTTTTGGTATAGTTTTAATATAGCTTTAATAGGAAATTATATAATTTATATGAATGTTCTCATTTAAATTATTCCTTTATCAATTCCATGAACTAACTTAAGTTTCTTTATGTTCTCAGGTTTTCTGGATACTTTGAGCAAAATTTTCAAGTACACGCCCAAGGTCACAGACATGACCAAGGGTGTGACAGCCTAATATGTATTCCAGGCGTTCTGCCAGCATCCTGGGCCCATTCCAAGAAGATTCGCCAAGTACACGCCCTAGGTCACGGGCGTGACCAAGGGCGTGTAAACATAAAACACAGTTCCAGCTAAGCACGATGTGGTTCACGGCCTCAACATGCAATATGCCAAGTACACGCCCGTGACACAACATGTCATGCTCGTGTACTTCCAAGGTCACGGGCGTGTACCTCCTTACCGCCAGAATAATAGGCCAGCCCCCGAAAGACTTCCCGCAAGACACATTTTTAAGATTACATGCCCTAGGTCACGGGAGTGACCTAGGGCGTGATGCACACGTAATGCCTACAATGAATCCAGAAGGCATCTCTCCCGTACCAGCTTCGATCACGGCCCTTACACGCTCTTGGTCACGGGCATGACCAAGGGCGTATAGGATCATCTTTTCGCCTATTTAAAGGCAGTTTCTCCAGAACTTCAAGGACGAATTTTGGGAGGTCAAGTCTTCTTTTCTTGTATTGTTTTCTTGTTTTAAATATTCTTGTATTCCTCTTTCTTATTTGCACTTGTAATTCTCAATTTCATAGCTTGTAATCTTCTTTGCAAAATCAATCAAATAGTTCATATTTCTCTCATTCTCTCCTTCTTCATCATGCACTCTTGTATATTCGTTGATTCCTTGATATCAACGAGTAGCTAAATTTCTATTAAATCTCGATCGAGATGATCCAAGGAATAATATAATCTATGAATTAATTTTGATCTTCTCTTTCTCTTCCTTAGATTGCTTAAGATTTATCCTTGGTTTTTATTGAATTGAGATTATATTTTTGATATATAATTATCATTCTTGTTTTCGTAGTCTAGTATCCGAAAGGCTCATATTTCGAATCGATCATTCAAGGATAAAGAGATTTGAATGCAACCCTCAAGAGAGGATGACATAAATCTCCCGGATTGGAGTCAAATCCAATAGAGGGGTTCACTACGATAGGGAGGGTTTTAGGGGTTTCAATTCTAGAGTGAAAGTTCGATTGAACTCAGTTGAACGTATCCTCGATAGAGGTGCATTTAGAATTCAGGAACCTCCACGGTCGAAGTAATTTTCTTAAGAGAATTTGAACTCTTATTTCTTCTTTTATTATTTTTATTCTGAGGTGATTCGATGATCGAGTGCTAGCCTTTTTACCCATTGGTTAATCATCATTTTAATTCCCTTTTTGAAAGTGCACAGTGTGCCTCTGAGAATCCTCTAGAGCGGAGGTGAAAAGAGATTTTAAATTATTTATAACCTAACTATGCAAGCACAATAAAAACCTAAGTGTTATGCTCCGACAAGTACTTATCCAGAATAAAATAATGCTGAAATATAAAGCAGAAAAACAATAAAGTAATCTACCTATGAGGGACAGCACAGAAAGTAGACAATCCAGAAGACACATAGAATTTTTATAGAGGTTCCCAAAAATGTGGGTACTCCACTCTTCTTCCACCTGGTAGGGATGCACCAAATGTGCCTGAGTCTTTCGGTAAGGAGACTCTTAGAACCACTGATCTTTTGACAAGGAGATCATGAACCACCAGATATTTTGATAAGGAGATCTTGAACCACCAGATCTTTTGATAAGGAGATCTTGAACCACTGAATCCATTGGAAGAGGGATTCTCAAAACTCTTTACAAGGGGTGTAAGAAAAGAAGAGTACGAATGGAGAAGAAAGAATCAGAAATCTATTTTTCAGATTTCTGTAACAGCAATCCTTGTGATGTTGTTGTTTGAGTGCTCTTCAGGATCTGTATCAGATTAACCCTAGCTTATGATACTGATGATTGCTAGGGTTTATGTAGGCTCTTGATCCTTCTGCTCTCTGCTCTTTATAATAGTATTGTTGTTATATGATAGAGATGAGAGAGCAGCTATTGATTCTCTGAGCAGAGTATATTCTTCAGTTGTTCTTTGTTTCCTGTATCTTCTCTATTAGGGTTCCTGAGTAAGGAAGAAGAAGAGAAGAGCCTAGAAGAAAAACTATAGCCGATTGTTTTAAGTTCTCTGTGTTTCTCTTTCTTCTCATGCCTTTTATTGTCACTCTGCAATTTTGAATCTGTTTCCTTTTCTTGTAGGTCCTGAAAAGACATTCTACATAAGACAAATTTTCTTTCCTTCCTTCTTTAATTCCCGACCCGTCCACCAACATTAAGCTTCTTTCCAAGAAAGCTTTTCTCTATCCTCTGTTAATCCTTCATTCCATTTGAGGCAATTAAGGCGCCGTTGGGGAACGGTCTTGAGTGAGGTGGGCCATGAGAGAGAGTCCAAAATGAAAGCTGAAAAGGTTTCCCTTTTCAAACTGTATTCGACGAAGCGTCGAGTTTTCTTCCTCTCTTATCGACACACCTTTGAGTTCTTGTAGGAGCAGCTTCAAATTTATCCTTGCTCTGATTGAACATAGCTAATCGACATTGCGTCGATATTCTATCGACGTAACCGTCGAGTTGAATGTATGGCTCTGAGCTTCATTATCTGTGTCAAGATGAAGTCGACGTTGCGTCGACTTTAGATTGCTTCGACAGATACTACCTTCTGCGTCGAGTTGAAGTAGAAGCTGCGTCAACTTCTCAAAGTACTTCAACAGGTCCATGGCCTCTACGTCGATATCTATTCGACATAACGTCGACTTGAATTACTTCGACAGAAGGTTGAACTACTTGGACTTCTAGACATAGTAGCTTTGATATGAACTCGATGTTGCATTGAATTCTATTCGACGCAACTTTTACTTGGTCCAAATTTTGCTTCTCTTGATTTGGTCTTGACACACTAACTTGAGTGTGACATCCTAAGATATATAATGACCAGATTACCCTCACTATACACTGGGTAATTCAATCCTAAGAGATAAAAACACTTTTTAGTTAATTTGTTAAGTTAAATTAAATGGGTTTTTCCCAACAATCTCCCCCTATTTATCTTAACAAATTTTGCAAATTGAATAAAGTGATTTTACACATTTCTTTTATATAATCAAGAATACATTCAAGACAATATATACATTAGAAAATAACAGACTAAAAACACAGAACATATCATTCCATGGACAAGGAATATATAAGTCTCCATAGCTTTTCAGGAAGAATAGTTTGTTACAGAATACCTGAGCTTACATTACTCCTTCTCAGGAGTTCTTCTTTTCCTGCAAAACAATTTTGGGACAACTTTCCTTGGGGCAATCTGCAAGGGATCATCCTCTTCACCTTCATTAGTAATGTTTTTGGGAAGCTCCCCCTGAATCTCTTCAGCCTGTTGGGCAGCTTCCTGAGCAATCTTAGCTACTTCATTTAGTAGATCTTCATTCTGAGGCTCAGCCTGAACCACTTCTGTGCTTGCATCTTTCATCTCCGTATCCATATTTCGCTGAACTACTGAAGCAGGCTCCCCTTGATTATCTGGGATCCCCCCCCCCCCCCCCCCGAATATTTGGGAGCTCCCCTGATTTACTTGGAGCTCTCCCTGATCTGTTGCACTGGTTGCTCCTTATTCAGCTTTTCTGGAAGCTCCACCTGATCTGTAGGCTCCCCCTGGATCTGTGCACCTTGGAAGGTGGTCACTTTGTCACGAGCAGGAGCATTATCAGCATCACCCTTACCCTGTTCACTTAACTCCAGCACAGTTCTTTCTTCCTCCAATAAGTTCTCCCCCTTCTTAACCTTGTTGTCCAGAGAGGTTAACAATTCCATTGTGACCATGGAGGAAGACATAAACTCCTTGAAACCCTGGAGGTATCTATTGGAATTTAACAGCTCAGCCTCCATCTGTGAGTACTTCCTATCAAATTTTCTTGCCTGGGAGGCCACCAGGTCTGCAAAGGTTGATGAAGCAAGAGACACATCTTTGGAGATGACCTGCTCAAGGTCAACTAGTGGAATATGAGATGTAGAAGGAGGATGTGATGGAGGAAGGTCTTCTTGGATAGGGAAGAGGGGATGGTAAATATCAGGTGAGAAATGAATTGATGGTGGTGGAGGTGGAGCAAGATGATAATCTGGAATGACAGTGGATGGTAGTAGATGGGATAATTTAGGAGATGGCTCATGGGTTGAAGTGCATGGTAAGGAATGAGGGATCTGCTGATATTGTTGTTGTTATTGTTGAGGGGAATGGTGAGCTGGGGCATCATCCTGATGGAGGTCTGGAACTATGTCAAGAGGAGGAAGGTTATCCCTTGGGGGGTCTGGTATTTGCTTCTCTGACTCTTTAGGAGGAGGAGATGAAGGAGGTGAAGAAGGGGCTTGACCAGGCTTCAAGATTTGCTTGGTCCACTTTGAAAAGATTTCTATGTTGATTCTTTTCCCTGGTGGAATTAGCACTCCCTTTGCCCTGCACACTGCTGGGTAGTGGTGGAGAAATACTTGGCTCATAATTCTCATATATACATTTTCCTTATGAGAGTACTTGTGCCCAATCATTTTCAAGAGGCACCTTCCCCAATTTATCTTTTTCTTAAGGACCAGAATTCCCATTATTTGTAGTTGTTGCTTTGGTATAGCATCATGAGCAGAGATTTTGCAGAGCAGCACTTTTCCCACTAAGTCAGCAAGAAATTTGTATTCTTCTCCCAAATCAATCTTCTTGGGATTGATTGCTTTCTTCTTTCTGAACTGCATGATCTCTAGATCTTTCTTAGTCTCTTCCCATGTCAACTCATCGGAGTCAATCCCAGTTAGAAGATCAATAGTGTGACTCAGCAGCTCCTCTGTGATGAGAATGTCTGTCTCAGAAACTTTCCCGTTAAGGGAGCCATCATCTCCTATCTATACAGACTCCTTAAACTCTGTTAGTTCTATATCATGTATCTTTCTCCTGGTGGATATCAGTTTGGTTAAGCCAGCATCCTGAAACAAGCCCAGGATGGCTATGAAGTTGTCAGTCGCTACGCCGAAAGAGTCAATATCCACATCGAACCCAGAATTAATCTTAGGAGGGGCCATTGAGTGATGGTACCTAAAAAACACACAGAGAAAACGAGAGAGAGAGAGAGCAAGAGAGAGAGGGGCACGAGAATGCTGGAGAGCAAGAGAGCAAGACAGCAAAGAGAAGAAATTTCGAAAGCGTAAATGTGTCGACGCAGTAATTGCTTAAAAGCACACGAATCGCCGCAAATTAGGGTTTAGGTCGACGCACCGTCGATAAATCTTATTATTTGGCGCGCAAAGCTATATCGAGATTGCTTCTAGAACCAATTCTACGCGCCATGTTATATTGACGTTGCGTCGACTAGTACTCGACGTAACTTCGAGATTATTTAGCAGACCTTAAGTTGACGTGGTCCTGTTGACGTTACGTCGATTTTCAATCGACACAACTTTGACTTTAGCCAGAGACCAAGACGACGCATGCGTCGATAGGAACTCGGCGTTGTGTCGAGATCTACTCAAATTCTCTACTCTGAGTGCTTCTTGACACTGGCGTCGAGTAGAAGTCGATGGTACATCGACTTCTATTCGAGGCACCTCTGAATGAACAGATCTATTTCCTTGGAAAATTCTTGATGTTTTTCCCAGCAATTCTATTTATTAAAAATAGATTATAATATATATTTAATAACCATATGGAAGGAATCAAGGCATAAATTACTCCCTTGAATAAATCGTGTTCCTTAGTCAAGACCTACATCTATCTTCCCACTCCATTTTCTCCTGAGTGGAACCCTACCTAACCCTGCACAGGTAATTCAAACATTAGAAGGGATCAAGGTTACCTTGGGCCCTTTGTTTTTACCATTGTAAGGTTCAATGAAAGAATAGAAAGGTCTTTCATGAAACCCTTTTGGATGATAAGAATGGGTTTCCCAAACCTATGTTTGTTATTCTGATATTTGAAATATGTGTAGAATGTATCTAAGTACATCAAATCAGCAGAATGTTTTATTATTCTAGGTTTTGCTTTAGCTTTTTGGTTGTTGTTATTTGACTTCTCTACATTGTTCTTACCTAGGGGTCTTTCATTCCTATTCAGATTTACTTGATTAGGTTTATCTATCTTATCTGGATGACTATTAACATTACCTTTGGATGATGCACTCTTCTCACTTGGTTGGTACTAACTAGGTCTAACAAATGACACTGGATTTTTCCAGGCAGGTTTCATAGGTGCTTCTGTGCTAGTGTAGGGCTCTGCTCCTAACCCTAGGTGATTAAATCTCATAGAGAGATATTCATTGATATCTTTGAGCTTCTAACTCCTCCCATTGAGTGAGTCCTCAAAGGCGTTTGCCTTTGCTAGCTCTTCATTTATATTTAGGTTTTCTTCTTTAAGTTTAGTCAATTCTAACTCTTTATTATTAATTTCATTTGCTAGGTTTTGATTTACTAGGTGCATTTCATTTAAGGTTCTCTAATTCAGTCCTAGCTATGTCTAATTCTTTTTCTACCCTAAGATAATCAATGCAGAAATCTTTAAAACAAGATTTGAAGTCATCAGAGATGAAATCAAATTCATCAAAAATAGATACCTGATCATCTTCATCGTCTGATGACATTCCCAGTGCCATCATGCAGGCTGCTTCTGCTGCTGCTTCATCAACACTTTCAGATGACTAGGAGATTAATTCTGCTTCAGAATCACTCTAGGTTTCAGCAATGAAACCCTTGGCTTTCTTCTTATCCTTTCCTCTGAAGGACTTCTTCTTCTTCTTCTCCTCTTTGTTGCCGCTTCTTTCCCTTTACTCTTGTGGGCACTCAGGAGCAATGTGCCCTGGTTTGTTGCAGGTATAGCAGATAACCTCCTTCTTTGGAGTTTTATCATACCTGGGTCTTGAATCTCTTTCTCTTCTCCTTGAGTCTTCAATCTTGACCCATTTCTTGAATCTCCTAGCTAGAAGACTGAACATTTCATCTTCAGGAGTAGAGGGCTCTCCTTCAGTAGCTTTCAGAGCTAGGCTCCTTTGGATAGGAGCTGGAGTAGTTTCCCTTTCTTCTATTTCAGCCCAATTCTTTAGAAACATCTCATAAGACTTAAGCTTTCCTAGCAAAGCTTCAGTTGAGATCTCTCTGTGGCACCTGGACTCTCTGATAGCCCAAGTTCTTGAATCCCATGAGTTGGGGAAGCACATGGGGATTTTATCATTAATATCAGTCAAGGAAATCTCCTTGTCCAAGCCTTTGAGCTCATTAATGATAATTCTGAATCTATCATACATATTAGCAACAGATTCTTCAGCTTTCTTCTGAAAGTTATCATACTGGAATATGAGAAGGGACTTTCTGTCCTTTCTTTCATCAGCACTTCCTTCCACCATTGTGGTGAGTGAATCATAGATCTCTTTTGTTGATTGACATTCAGCCACCTTCTGGAAAATGTCATCTGACATTGTTGATACCAGAATGTTCATGGCCTTGGCATCACAGGCCTTGACCTTCTTCTCAGCCTCTGTCCATTCCTTTCTTGGGACAGCCTCAGTTGTTGATATTTTTCCTTCCTTTTGTCTGACTGGAGCTGGAGGACCTGTGAGAAGAACATTATAGATGTCTTCATCAATTGAATTCATATAGAGCCTTATTCTGGCCTTCCAGAGTGTTAACTTTTTCAAGTTACACACTGGGGGTCTTGTGGAAGCATAATCCTTGGTACTCATTTTCTTTATAATATATTATTTGTAATAAAGAGAAATAAGTGTAGGAGGTCTTTTTGATCATGGTGTTAACCTTTTAATGATCAACCTACCTCTGATACCAATTAAAAGTGCACAGTGTGCCTCTTAGAATTCTCTAGAGGGGGGGAATAGAGATGTAAAATTATTTCTGACCTAACTGTGCAAGCACAATAAAAACCTAAGTGTTATGCTCCAACAAGTACTTATCCATAATAAAACAATGCTGAAATATAAAGCAGAAAAACAGTAAAGTAATCTAGCTATGAGGGACAACACAGAAAGTAGACAATCCAGAAGACACGAAATTTTTATAGAGGTTCCCCAAAATATGGGTACTCCCCTCTTCTACCACCTGGTGGGGATGCACCAACTGTACCTGAGTCTTTTGGTAAGGAGACTCTTAGAACCACTGATCCTTTGACAAGGAGATCATGAACCACCAGATCTTTTGATAAGGAGATCTTGAACCACCAGATCTTTTGATAAGGAGATCTTGAACCACTGAATCCTTTGAAAGATGGATTCTCAAAACTCTTTACAAGGGGTGTAAGGAAAGAAGAGTAAGAAGGAGAAGAAAGATTCAGAAATCTGTTTTTCAGATTCTGTAACAGCAATCCTTGTGATGTTGTTGTTTGAGTGCTCTTCAGGATCTGTATCAGATTAACCCTAGCTAATGATAGTGATGATTGCTAGGGTTTATGTAAGCTCTTGATCCTTCTGCTCTCTGCTCTTTATAATAGTACTGTTGCTATATGATAGAGATGAGAGAGCAGTAGTTGATTCTCTGCGGAGAGTATATTCTTCAGTTGTTTTTTGTTTCCTGTATCTTCTCTATTAAGGTTCCTGAGTAAGGAAGAAAAAGAGAAGAGCCTAGAAGAAAAACTGTAGCCGATTGTTTTAAGTGCTCTGTGTTTCTCTTTCTTCTCATGCCTTTTATTGTCGCTCTGCAATTTTGAATCTGTTTCCTTTACTGGTAGGTCCTGAAAAGACATTCTGCATAAGACAAATTTTCTTTCCTTCCTTCTTAAATTCCCGACCCGTCTACCAACATTAAGCTTATTTCCAAGAAAGTTTTTCTCTGTCCTCTGTTAATCCTTCATTCCATTTGAGGCAATTAAGGAGCCGTTGGGGAACGGTCTTGAGTGAGGTGGGCCATGAGAGAGAGTCCAAAATGATAGCTGAAAAGGTTTCCCTTTTCAGACTTTATTCGACGTACCGTCGAGTTCTCGTCCTCTCTTAATGACGCACCTTCGAGTTCTTGTAGGAGCAGCTTTGAATTTATCCTTGCTCTGATTGAACTCAACTAGTCGACGTTGCGTCGATACCCTATCGGCGTAATAGTCGAGTTGAAGGTATGGCTCTGAGCTTCATTATCTGCTTCGAGATGAAGTCGATGTTGCCTCGACTTTAGATTGCTTTGACAGATACTACCTTCTGCGCCGAGTTGAAGTAGAAACTGCGTCGACTTCTCAAAGTACTTCGACAGGTCCATGGCCTCTACGTCGATACGTATTTGACGTAATGTCGACTTGAATTACTTCGACAGAAGGGTGAACTACTTGGACTTCTAGTCAGAGTAGCGTTGATAGGAACTCGATGTTGCGTCGAATTCTATTCGACGCAAATGTTAACATTGTCCAAATTTTGCTTCTCTTGATCTGGTCTTGACACACTAAGTTGATTGTGACATCCTAAGACATCTAATGACCAGATTACCCTCACTATACACTGGTTAATTCAATCCTAAGAGATAAAATCACTTTTTAGGTAATTTGTTAAGTTAAATTAAAGGGGTTTTTCCCAACACTTTTCTTTATTGCAAAATCAACCCAAAGTTCCAATTGATAGAATAATAGAGATTTTCTCGAAGTAAGAGTATTCAACTCGCCCGGATTTTTATACGACCATGGTTTTTATAAACCTATACTACTTCCGACACGGTACACTTGTTGTTGTCGTTTGCAGGCATAACTTGCACCCACCATGTTTTTGGAGCTGTTGCCAGGGACATGAGTTCATATTTCAAAAAAATAAATATCTATTAATTTTATCGTTCTCTTTCTTTTCGCCCTTCTCTCAAAAATATAAATAAAAACCTTAAAAGGCGGAACTTAAATTCTCAAAAATGGAGATTTAGGCTTGTCATCCCATCGCATCTCCTAGTACCGTGCGGACCCTTCACAGGGTAGACCTAGGGAAGTCTGGGACTAACTTAACCCGCTTTTTGAAAAAAAATTATTTTATATATATTTTTAACTAAAATATTATTATTTTATAATTTTTAATTTTTCTTCTTCATCTTTCATTCTCTTCGCCACTTTTTCTCTTTTCTTTTCTTTTAGGTTATGACCCGAGGAAACTCTTCAATTAATCTTGAATTGTGTTTTGATCTAGAAATCGAGCGCACCTTGCGGCGGCGTCTCCGATTTAGTTATCTACCAATATTTCGCGAAGAGTCAATCGGAGAAACTAACGAGGGAATAATGGAAGATCTCGACCATAACGAGGCCCCGCTATGGACCATGTCCTATTATGCGAGGCCAAATTAGGAGGGAACACAATCTAGTATTATTCGGCCGGCAGTGGCGAATAATAATTTTGAAATTAAAATGAGTATCATTCAAATGGTACAACAAACATTTATATTTAATGACTTACCAGCTGAAGATCTTAATTTACATTTGCTAAATTTTTTGGAAATTTGCGATACGTTTAAGATAAATGGCGTCACTGATGATGTCATCTGTTTGCGTTTATTTCCATTCTCTTTGCGGACTAAGGCCAAACAGGGGTGGGTTCTCTTTCTAGAGGTTCCATCACAATGTGGGCCGAGATGATGGAGAAATTTTAACAAAATATTTTTCTCCGGCAATGTTCGCTAAATTATGTACGGACATTCTTTCGTACATGCAAATTGACTCGGTGACTCTCTACGACACATGGGAGCACTTCAAGGAACTTTTGCGAAGATGTCCTCATCATGCCCTCCCAATGTGGCAATAAGTTCAAACATTATACAATGATTTGAATCTTCGAACGAGGCAAATGATTGATCCAGTTGCTGGGGGAACCCTTAATAATAAAACCCCACAGGCCGCTCAAGAGCTTTTTGAGGAGATGACCATGAATGCATATCAGTGGAATGTGTCACGGTCTTGCCCTAATAAGCCGACCGGACTCTTTGAATTCGAGTCCACCCCTAACTTACCGTATCAAGTAGAATAGATTACTAAGCAAGTGGCGGAGATGTCTGCTTCCTCCACCACTAATTGGGCTAATAATAATAATACTAATAATTTTGTTCTTGAGCAAGTAGATTATATGGGGAACTCCTACCACCCTCCTTATAACCCGAATATTGTTCCTTTTAATAACAACTATAATTCGGGTGTAAGGAACCATCCAAAATTTTCATGGATCAACCCCAATAATGCTCAACGACCTCCATAAGTGAATCCTCCCGGATTCGCTCCACCACCCCACAAGCCCTCTTCACTTGAAGAGGACTTCACTGAATATGTTGCCTCTAATGAGTCCAATATCCGGAATCTTTCTAGATCTATAAAAAGCTTGGAAAATCAAATTGGAAATCTCGCCAAAATGCTCTCTGAACGCAAGCAAGGAGCTCTACAGGCAATACTGGGCCCAATCCATGGGAGCGCGCAAACGCAATAACCCTCCAAAGCAGGAAGGAGGTATGGTCTTCAAATTTGGCTGAGCCCGAGGTAAACATTTAAACTACACCTCCGCATTTTATTTCTTATAATTTAGCTCCGCCCAATATTCAAGATCCTTCTATCCCTTATCCTTCAAAAATTCAAAACGAGCGCAATGCGGAGCAATATAAAAAATTTATAAATATTTTAAAATAAATATAAATTAATGTTCCATTCTGCGAGGCACTCTCTCAAATGCCTAAGTACGTGAAATATCTCAAAGATTTGCTATCAAATAAAAAGAAACTTGAAAATATTTTGCGCGTTTCTCTTAATGCAGAATGTTCAGCAATTATTTTAAATAAATTGCCGCAAAAATTAAATTATCCGGGACAGTTTTCCATCCCATGTTTCTTCAGCAACTTAATAATCAAACACGCCTTGGCCAATTTAGGAGCTAGTATTAATTTGATGTTGTTCTCCTAATTAAAGAAGCTTGGTTTGGGCACCCCAAGCCCAACCAGTATAAGCATCCAACTAGAAGATCGGTCATTTAAGTACCCAATAGGGTTCGTGGAGGATGTGCTAGTGAAGGTTGAGAAGTTTATCTTCCTGGTAGACTTCGTCATCCTCTATATCGAAGAGGATGTCGAAGTACCCCTCATACTCAGTCGACCCTTCCAAGCCACCGCTCGGGCAATTATTGACGTAAGTAACGGAAAACTTCTCCTTCAATTTGGGGATGAAGAAGTTGCTTTTAGCGTAAATCAATCAATGAGGAATGCGCTCCCTAACGATGATTCTTGCTTCACTTTAGAGTCAAATTTAGACGAAGAATTGTCGTCTTTTGCTAAATTAATTTCTCCTCTTTTTGAAAATCCGGAGTTAGAAACTTTATTTTGTTTAAAAGAAATGACTCGGCAGCTTAAATTTGAACAAATAAATTTAAATAATTATAAAATTAAAACATCTTATGAAGAGCCACCGATCCTAGAGCTAAAACAACTCCCAGAGCATTTAAAATATATATTATTAGAAAAAAAATTGCTCGTAATTATTTCTTCTGTGCTAAATGCTTCAGAAATTTCCGAATTATGAAAAGTTTTAAATAATCACCGCCACTCAATTGTGTGGCAAATCTCTGACCTCAAGGGAATAAATCCCTCATTTTGCACGCATAAAATAAATTTTGAAAATAATTCTCGCGCCACTATTCAGCCTCAATGACGTCTTAATCCCAATATGAAGGACGTCGTTAAGGCCAAAATTATAAAATTATTAGACACGGGGATTATTTACCCAATTTCTGATAGCACTTGGGTTAGTCCAGTGCAATTCATGCCTAAAAAGGGCGGAATAACGGTAGTTACAAACGAAAATAACGAGTTGATTCCAACCCGTACCGTTACGGGTTGGCGGGTATACATAGATTATAGGAAATTGAATGATGCTACCCGCAAGGATCACTTTTTGTTTCCCTTCATTGACCAAATCTTAGAACGCCTATCTGATCATTCACACTACTATTTTCTCAATGGTCTTTCGGGATTAGTCCTCGGACATAAAGTTTCGAGCAAAGGGATCGAGGTCGATAGGGCCAAGATCGAAGTCATAGAAAAACTTCCCCCTCCAACCAATGTAAAATCTATTAGAAGTTTTCTAGGACACGTGGGATTTTATATGTGGTTTATATGCGGTTTTTCAAAAATAACAAAACCACTAACATAATTATTAGAAAAAGAATCCGCGTTTATTTTTGATGAAGAATGTTTAAAAGCGTTTAACAAAATTAAAAACAAACTTACTAATTCGCCAATTTAATCGAGCCAAATTGGTCTTTACAAGTTGAAATTATGTGTGATGCAAGCGATTTTGTTATGGGGGCTGTATTAGGCCAATGAGTGAATAAATATTCTCACCCAATGTATTACGCAAGCACAAAGCTATCATCTGATCAAGCAAATTATACAACAACTGAGAAAGAATTTTTGGCAATTATTTTTGCGTATGATAAATTTCGATCATATATAACGCTCTCGAAAGTTATTATTTTTTACAGATCACTCTGCTCTACAATATTTACTAAGTAAATGAGATGCAAAACCACGACTGCTAAGATGGATCCAACTCCTAGAAGAGTTTGCCTTGGAGATCCAAGACAAGAAGGGAGCGGAGAATGTTGCGGCCTACCACTTCTCACGGTTGGAAAATCCATCTATAGGAGAACTAGTAGAGGCCGAAGTTGATGATAAATTCACTGAAGAATGCCTCCTTGCCATCGAAAAGGTAATGACTTCTTCCACCCCTTTGTACGCGGATCTTGCCAAGTATTTAGTGGCTCAGGTCCTCCCAAAGAATTTTTCAAGTCAACAAAAGAAGAAATTCTTTTCGGACTTGAAATTTTTTTGTTGGGAGGACCCCTTTTTATTCCGTGTCTGCGCGGACCAAGTGGTAAGAAGGCGTATTTTGGGTGAGGAAGGCATCCAAATTTTGTGGCACTGCCACGAAGGACCAATCGGTGGTCATTATCAAGCAAACCGGACCGCAAGAAAGGTGTTAGAGGCGGGCTTCTACTGGCCCACCTTATTCAAATATGCTCACACTTTTGTGAGTAATTGTGATCGGTGCCAACGGTCAGGTAACAATTCCAACCGGGACGAAATGCCCCAAAATATATTTTTAAATTGCAAAATATTCAATTTATGGGGAATAGATTTCGTAGGTCCTTTACCTTCGTCGTTTAATAATAAATATATTCTTGTTTCAGTCGATTACGTGTCAAGATGGGCGGAAGCACAAGCCCTTCCCACCAACGACGTGAGAGTCACCGTAAATTTTTTAAAAAAAATATTTTCACGATTTGGCACACCCCAAGCACTAATTAGTGATAGTGGCACACATTTTTGTAACAACCAACTTGCGAAAATTCTAGCAAAGTATGGAGTTTCGCACAAGCTTTCTACCGCCTACCACCCACAAGAAAATGGCCAAGTGGAGGTGGTGAATCATGAATTGAAAAGAATTTTAGAAAAAACTATGTCCGTTAACAGGAAGGATTGGTCGCTAAAATTAGACGACGCACTATGGGCATATCGGACAGCATACAAAACCACCATCGGATGTACACCGTACCGGTTAGTCTATGGAAAAGCGTGCCATTTACCGGTGGAATTAGAACATCACGCTTTTTTGGCGATAAAATTTCTAAATTTATAGTTAAACATAGCCTCCGAATAGTGTAAATTTCAATTAAATGTATTAGACGAATGGCGTGCAAATGCCTACGAAAATAGTAAATTTTATAAGGAGCGCACTAAGTTTTATAATGATAAAAAAATTAAAATTCCAAAATCTTTTTCGCTGGGAGATTTAGTCCTTCAATATAACTCTAGGCTTAGACTTTTTCTAGGCAAATTAAAATCCCGATGGTCCGGCCCTTTTATTGTAAAAGAGGTTTGGCCATATGGGACTGCGCTAATAGAGCACCCAAAAAAAGGCTCTTTTAAGGTTAACAGCCACCGACTAAAATTGTATTACTCCAACGACCCAGCATCCAGACAAATTGAAACGCTAATTTCACAAAGTTTATAAAAAAAATTGTCACTTAGTCAAGCTACGCGATGGTAAACAAAGCGTTATTGGGAGGCACCCCAACGTTATCTTCTTTCTTGCTCTTTTCTGTTGTTTGTTTTAACTTATATTACAGGTTTTTATTCTGGCAACTCAATCTTCCAACCAGGGAAGCCTCTCTCATCCTTTTCATTTACATTTATCAATTCAATTCTTGCATTATTTAAAATTTTTTTGTTCATACTTGATAGTTAGTTTTAAACATTGGGGACAATGTTTAAATTTAAGTATTAAGGTGTAGTGTAGCTTTCTAGACTTTATTTTCGATATATAAAAAGAAACATTTTTTTTTAAATATCATAAAAATCTAATTTCTTGGAATGGGAGGTTTGGGCTTGTCATCCCATCACACCTCCTAGTACAGTGCGAACCCTTCACCGGGTAGGCCTCAGGAAGTCTAAGAATAAAAACAATTTCCCCTTGTATTTTTATAATCCTCTAGAAATCTAGTTTGAGAAGTTAATATAAGCATTATTACATTTTTATGTTAGATAATGTTTTGTTTAATCGTAATTTGTTAGATTTAAATTTGAGTAATTTAGATTTAAGAAAGGCTTTATGTTTATAATTCAATTAGAGATCTTACTTAGCACTACTTCTCTTTTTAATTTTAAATGGCTCCACTTTGTAATAAATTGGCTAAACAACCTTGGATTTCTTTTATATTCTCTACTAACTTTCAAGATCTTAGGAAATTTCACTCCACTAAAAAGTTGCTCTCAAAATAGTTTAATTGAAAAAACTAGAAATATTTCTTTATCCCCTACCCTTTGTTGGCAAATAGAAAAAAAGTAGTAAAAGATCATATGTCGTGTGAATAAGAGGGTAAAATTCATTATCCCTTAAATATATGCACCCGAAATCATTTAAAAGATTATATGTCAGGAAGTAAGAGTATAAAATTTATTACATATAAACATATACATTTTGGGTTTTTGTTTGAAAATAATTTTTAAGAGATTATATGGCATGGAAAATAAGAGGATAAAATTCAATATTTTCCTAAACATATACAAATTCATATTCAAATAAGGTGAAAGGATAAAATTCATCACCTCTATTTTAGAATCTCTTCATTTTGCCATTTTATTTTAAACCCATCCTTAGCCAATTTCATTGGTTCTAGTCCTAAATTAAATTATTAAGAGAGCGATATTTCTGTAGGTGCCTTTTCCTTAAGCTTCTTTTTTATTAGAGTTTCAATAATTTCAATCTAACTTTGTATGATAATTTCTGCAATTTTGTTTTGCTAAATAGTTATCTTGAGAAGTCTTTTAGCTAAGCATGTCTCTCTTTTAAAATTAACACCATAATTTTAGAATTAATTCTTGAATTTCTAAAATTTATCTTTAATTTACTCTTGATTTAATAAAATTTTAGTTAGTTAAAAATAATATCAATGCCTTATAGATTATCTCTTATTCTTTTGCTCTGGAATAGCAAAAACTCAAGTATGGGGTGTTTGATGAGTAGTTTATGTACTCATCTTTTGGTATAGTTTTAATATGAAATTATATAATGTATATGAATTTTCTCATTTAAATTATTCATTTTTCAATTCCATGAACTAACTTAAACTAATTTAATATTTTCAGGTTTTCTGGACACTTTGAGCAAAATTTGCAAGTTTACGCCCAAGGTCACAGGCATGACCAAGGGTGTGACAGCCTATGATGTGTTCAAGGCCTGCTGCCGGCATCCTGGGCCCATTCCGAGAAAATTTGCTAAGTACATGCCCTTGGTCACGGGCGTGACCAAATTATAGGGAACTAACACTTTTGCTTCTTTATCCGAATCCGATTTCTCCAAATTTTTGTTTTTTATCATAAAAGAAAGTTCTCCCCTGCCAATGAATGATAAGTGTCTAGGTGAAGTATAGTATAATATAAGTAAGAAAAGTCTAAGTCTTAGTATACTAGAAAAAGAAAATAAATTATTATACCTATACTCTTACTCTAAGATAAAGACTCTTAAGACTTTTCACATGAATACTTAGCAGAATGACTAACGAAGAGATTTATTATCGTTTCTCGCATGTCTCACGAAAGTGAGAGTAGGTGCGAATTATCCCAAATTGTGACCGACCATACAATCTATTACATAAATAGGTAAATGTTCCTTTCCATTATGAATAGCGATTGTATGGCCAATCATTGTGGGTATAATGGTAGATGCTCGAGACCAAGTCACTATTATTTCTTTCTCCTCCCTCATATTGAATATTTCAATTTTTCCCGATAAATGATTAGCTACAAAAGGTTTTTTTGTAGCGTGCAAACATAAAGCACGGTTCCAGCTCAGCAGATGCGATCCATGGCCTCAACATGCAATACGCCAAGTACACGCCCATGACACAACTGTTGGGTTTTCTATACCCCTAACGGGATGACATATCGAATATGCGCAGCGGAAATAATAGCAAGAACAACCCAAAAAGAGGCTAACGGATCTTGCGGTTTTCATGATTCAAGAGAATAGTCAAATCGAAATACAAAGTACCTTTGCGGGATTGAGTCAATGATGAGTCCCATTTATATAAATATATATATATATATATTTGGACTCATTTGGGCTGATATTCTAGTCTTTGCACCACATTTTAGGCACATTTTCATTCATATGTATTATTCCATGCTAGGTGCAATATTAAGCTCATTTCGGTGTGCAATGACATTCCTTGTTGTTGGGGGTAAGCACATGGTGCTCCCCTTCCCTTTTTCTATGTTTTTTTGATGCTGGACGTGTATCCCCAGCCATTGTATCTTGTATGCAGGTGACCGAATCGTCCCATTTTCCCCAGAATTCATGTCTGTGCATATCGCACGGTCGTGCATTTCCTTGACGCACGGTCGGTTGCGGTCGTGCGTTTGTGTCTGGGCTGAAAATGGAGCGTCGGAGTTTACTCGTGCGTTTGGACGCACGGGCGGATTCGCCCGTGGGTGAATAAAATGCACGGTCGACCTGTGTATTCTTGATTTCAGAGCTTCGGAGTTTACCAGTGCGTTTGAACGCATGGGCGGTATTGGTCGTGCGTGAGCAATTATCACGGGCGGCGCAGCATCTTCCCAAGTCAAGTTTTATCATTTAATAATGCACGGTCTGCGCACGGTCGTGCGTTCGACCGTGCGTGACCATTTTCTGACAGACTTTCTATTTAAGCTGCAGGTCTTGCCCTATTCTGGATCGTTCATTTTTCCCGCTCCGAGAAGCCAGCTTCTGCGCCCTTTTCGCTGCTCCATCACCGCCCACCTTAGGGAGGAGCTCCGGACGCTATTTTCACGCCAATCTTAAGCCGGAGCATCCTCTCGGCCTCCTCCATCATTCAGAAGCTTCCAAGCTCCATTTCAACGGATTTTGCACTATATCCTTGGAGTTCTCTGGCAAGATCGTGGCTGAAGGCTATTGACGAAGAAGACGGGTCCATTTGGAGGTAGTGGCAGCCCTCTTCTACCCCGGACGGCAGTTGAAGACCGAGCCCGGACGAGGATTGACAACCCTAGATTCCGGCCGTGAATCTCCGACGAGTCTTCGTGCTTCGGTTGTAATCTTACCTCCTCCTTGTTATTTTTGTTGATTCTATTTGATGTGTGTGTTTGTATGTTTCTATATGGATGATGTTCATAAACCTTAAATATTATTAGTGAAATTTTCCATATGTTTGTGTTTTATGTGATTTGAGGAGCGCCCCATTCCAGCCTCCATCCCGCCGTCATGTTCATTTGCCGCACTCGCAATTGCTAGTGGCGTGCTTGTCGAAGAGGTGCTTACGACCCTCATTCTGTAAGACTACTCGTACATCCGCCTAGCGAAGCGTGGCATAGCGGCCCGTGTAATCCATTCGCCTAACGAAGCAGCGCGCTCAAGGCCTGCACAGTTCGATTCCGCTTGCATACTCGTCCATTCACCCTTGCGTTGCAGTGCGCTCAGTCTCCATCCCGCCAAGCGAAGCATTGCATAGCGGCATTGCATAGGAGTAGTTGTAGCATTTTCTTTTTATTTTTCACAATCCAAATCCCCCGTTTCCGCATCCATCCGACGTAAAGGACTTCAATCTCAAGTCCTTCCTCAATAGATAACTCCACCTTACTGTGTTCCTTCAAGATCAATACTTGGGGATTCATTCCCATTTTATATTACTTGAACGATCGGTACACTGCCGTTTCGTGCCGAAGTCTTACTACCGCCTATAGCGGTGTGCTAAGATACGCGCATCAAGTTTTTGGCGCCGTTGCTGGGGAGCACAGACGTGTGAGTTTTCTTGAGAGGGAGAGCCGAGAGATAGTAGTTCTTCCAGTGTGTATAGCCGCTTTGTTATTTTTGTTTGCTTTTTAATTATCTATTGTTTGTTATTATTTCTTTCTCTCCTATTTTAAAGTTTTAGGCAAGTTTAATCCAAGGTGATTTATTAGTTTGTGTAAATTTCCTTGCAAGGAATTTCAGCTTTGTTATCTGCTTTAATTATTTAAAATGTCTTCATGGGATATTTCTCCTAGCACTTACGACAAGATGGTCTATTATATAGACCAAATGAAGGAGTTAAATGATAGGCAGTGTAGGAACCTTGTTTGCTTGTTGTGTCGAGGAGAGGGTCATGAATTGAAGGACCGTCCTAGTCTTTTCAATCCTAACCGTTGCTCCTCCCCTCATGACAACATTGTCCCTATCACTTATTCCTTACCCATGGAGGCAATCGTGCCCTCTATCCCTGAGTCTATCTCGTGCATGGACTCCTCACTCCCTGTGTATGGCTTCACTCCTAGTGATGATGATCACTCATCTGTTGGCCAACAAGGAGAGGAATGGGAGCTCCTAGATGCACCTGAGTGTGATGAGGAAAGTGTTCTTTCCATCGGGGAGGCATTAGCAGATCTTTTTGCGGAGGAACCAAATCTTTTTGTTCCTCCAGTTTCTTTGCAAGATTTTTCCACACACATTTTTTATGATCCTATCGAACTAAAGGAGTGGGGTGATGCTTCTAACTCGGAGGGTGCTCCAAAGTGGGATGAGGATGTCATTTTCCCTGAAGGGGAGAGTGAATACTTTGAACACGATGGCGCACCTCGGTGGGATGAGGAGGATACTCTCTCTGATGAGGAGGTTTGCACTTCCTCATGGGATGAGGAGGTCCAACTCACCACTGAGGCCCTTGAGTTCTTGGGTTCCCCTCGCTATGATACTTACGATGATGATAGCGATCTATCCTTGGATCCTGTCGGGAGTGAGACCGGGATCACTCCCCCGATTGATTTTTATTCATGTTCTTCTTCTTTTTTATTTCTTAATCCCCTATCTCTATCTAAGCCTGTGCAGGTTGAGTCTTCACAGGTACTTCAGGAGGACTTGGAGCATTCTGCTCAAGTCAATGATGAGTGCATCCTCTTGTGTGAGGAGGTTGATCCCCCTCCGTAGAGGAAGCTCCACTCATTGCCTTCTCCTCCTTCTGCCTCCCTGGAGATGATAACTTGTTGGGCAAGGATAGTTTTGGTGAGTTGAGTGAGGATTCCTCCTCTTCTTACTTTTTATTCCCTCTACCTGTGACGAGCAGGTATTATTTTTATTCGGGTAGAGGCGTGACTGTTCTATCGCTGTATCGGTACCCGCTACCGACACGCATATTAGAACAGTGACCTGTGCATTTCCTTTTTCATAGACCCATTAGCTAGAACTGCTTTAAATTTGAATAAGTCGTGTTGGGAGGACAATAACCCCAGTAGTTATCTTACTTTTCCTGCAATTCTTATTTCATCTTGTTTAGTTTAGTTAGCTGTATTTCATTTTTATGTTTGTGTATTGTCTTTTGTTTTTGCGGAGCTCACCCCTGCAGGTATTCTTCTGGATGGCTGACGCTGCAGCTTTGTCTTGATTCACACGCCAAACTTCTGGTATGCTCACTTGCTGAGCATTGGGTACTCTCTTCCCCTAGCCCTCATTTAAATTTCATGTTGATATTTTATGCTGGTTGGTTTAGTTGAAGTCTGGGGGAGAGATATTTATTGTACCCACTGCACGTGCACATCTCAGTGCATGCTAGAAGTATTTTATTTCAGTTATTTTATTTGTTCATCTTCATCGCACACCACTACACCCACTTTAGCGCGCACTCTCTTGTTTGTATGCTCCTGTATATTCAATTCTTGGTTGTGATGTAGAAATTGCTGTGTTAGCCTAAAAATTGCAAGATGGAGTGGAATGTTGACTCCTGTAGTGCTCTAGTTGAATACTCGTGTCTTGTTTAGGAATTTGAGTAGAATTAGTTTTTATTTATGCTTCTAATTTATAATTAGTAGATTTGCGTAAATTTTAATTTATTTTACTCAAAATGGTGAATGTGGTTGAATCTAATGGTAGCGTGGTATTGTGTGTAAGCGAGCACGAGGTTCGTGTTGCTCGAGTCGGGAGGAAGGATTACCTTTCTCGAGGGCTAAGAACTTGCCCCAAGCGACTCTCGAAGCATGGGTGCGAACGATTTTCAAGTTGAGCATGACGTAGGCCATCTTTTTGGCAAGCTTGAGCTTTTTTTTACCTTTCCTATACGTTAACCATTGTTAGCCCATTTTGTGCCTACCCAACCTTTTATTTCAGCTCCACCATACTTCACCAAGGCCTAAAAGCTAATCCTATTATCGCAACAAAAATTTAGCTAAAAGCATTTATGAATTGTAATTTTCCAATGCGGTGCGGTGATGCGACACTTCAGTGTTGATGTGGAAGTTTTAAAAATGTCTATGTGCTGAAATTGTGCTAATATATATGGGGATGAAAAGAAAAAGAAAAGCAAAGAAAAAATGTATCCCCAGCGTTGTAATTGAAACATCTATTTGGTTTTGATTGTTGTAGGTCGTGTGCACATCCGGTTTCAAAGTCAAGTCTGGGGGTGCGTACACGTGTATTATTGTGGCTGCTTTGAATTAGCACTTTTGTGAGCTCTGTTGGGTTGCGATTAGCCTTCACGTTTATCTTTGCATTCCAAACCGTAACCTAAGCCTCGTGTAAACCCAAAGTCCTATTGATTCATCTTGTGAGTTCACTAGCGCCGTGGAGAGAGTGTGACAGGGCGAGCTTATGGTTCTCAACGTTGATGGATTTCAATGGAGATAATTCTGAGTTCCGGTCTTGGGTAACGTTCACCTTCGCGACTTGCTTACTTTCGTACTACGGGTGACCACGAGATTCACCAACATTCCATTTTTGAGTAAAAATAAATTCCTTTTTACGCATTTACACTTCTATAAATTAGCTAGCATATGTAGAAACTTCTTCTAATGAACTTCTATGCACACAAGTATGCAACTTCGCATTCTATTCCATGTTTGCAATTTTTTTGGCTAGCTATGCTTTTCCTACTCCGCCGGATTTGTTTGCTCGGGACGCGCAAACAGGTAAATCTGGGGGTGTGATGAGTCCCATTTATATATATATTTTTGGACTCATTTGGGCTGATATTCTAGTCTTTGCACCACATTTTAGGCACATTTTCATTCATATGTATTATTCCATGCTAGGTGCACTATTAAGCTCATTTCGGTGTGCAATTTCATTCCTTGTTGTTGGGGGTAAGCACATGGTGCTCCCCTTCCCTTTTTCTATGTTTTTTTTATGTTAGACGTGTATCCCCAGCCATTGTATCTTGTATGCAGGTGACCGGATCGTCCCGTTTTCCCAGAATTCATGTCTGTGCATATCACACGGTCGTGTGTTTCCTTGACGCACGGTCGGTTGCGGTCGTGCGTTTGTGTCTGGGCTAAAAATGGAGCGTCAAAGTTTACTCGTGCGTTTGAACGCACGGGCGGATTCGCCCGTGCGTGAGTAAAACGCATGGTCGACCTGTGTATTCTTGATTTCAGAGCTTCGGAGTTTAACCGTGCGTTTGAATGCACGGGCGGTATTGGTCATGCATGAGCAATTCGCACGGGCGGCGCAGCGTCTTCCCAAGTCAAGTTTTATCATTTAATAATGCACGGTCTGCGCACGGTCGTGCGTTCGACCGTGCGTGACCATTTTCTGACAGAATTTCTATTTAAGCCGCAGGTCTTGCCCTATTCTGGATCGTTCATTTTTCCCGCTCCGAGAAGCCAGCTTCTGCGCCCTTTTCGCTGCTCCATCACCGCCCACCTTAGGGAGGAGCTCCGGACGCTATTTTCACGCCAATCTTAAGCCGGAGCATCCTCTCGGCCTCCTCCATCATTCAGAAGCTTCCAAGCTCCATTTCAACGGTTTTTGCACTATATCCTTGGAGTTCTCTGGCAAGATCGTGGCTGAAGGCTATTGACGAAGAAGACGGCTCCATTGGGAGGTAGTGACAGCCCTCTTCTACCCCGGATGGTAGTTGAAGACCGAGCCCGGACGAGGATTGACAACCCTAGATTCCGACCGTAAATCTCCGACGAGTATTTGTGCTTCGGTTGTAATCTTACCTCCTCCTTGTTATTTTTGCTGATTCTTTTTGATGTGTGTGTTTGTATGTTTCTATATGGATGATGTCCATAAACCCTAAATATTATTAGTGAAATTTTCCATATGTTTGTGGTTTATGTGATTTGAGGAGCGCCCCATTCCATCCTCCATCCCGCCGTCACGTTCATTTTCCGCACTCGCAATTGCTAGTGGCGTGCTTGTCGAAGAGGTGCTTACGACCCTCATTCCGTAAGACTACTCGTCCATCCGCCTAGCGAAGCGTGGCATAGCGGCCCGTGTAATCCATTCGCCTAACGAAGCAGCGCGCTCAAGGCCTGCACAGTTCGATTCCGCTTGCCTACTCGTCCATTCGCCCATGCGATGCAGTGCGCTCA
Source organism: Dactylorhiza incarnata (assembly GCA_033032865.1). Classification (NCBI taxonomy): domain Eukaryota; kingdom Viridiplantae; phylum Streptophyta; class Magnoliopsida; order Asparagales; family Orchidaceae; genus Dactylorhiza; species Dactylorhiza incarnata. Next base: position 236,376 of record JAWHQI010000330.1, on the reverse strand, counting down.
AGGCCTGCCTAGTCTCCATCCCGCCAAGCGAAGCATTGCATATCGGCATTGCATAGGAGTAGTTGTAGCATTTTCTTTTTATTTTTCACAATCCAAATCCACCGTTTCCGCATCCATCCGACGTAAAGGACTTCAATCTCAACTCCTTCCTCAATAGATAACTCCACCTTACTGTGTTCCTTCGAGATCGATACTTGGGGATTCATTCCCATTTTATATTACTTGAACGATCGGTACACTGCCGTTTCAGGCCGCAGTCTTACTACCGCCTATAGCGGTGTGCTAAGATACGCGCATCAGTCAACACTCAACCAAGGTGCTCCAAAGAGAAATCCAAAGATCTGCCTTTGAGTTCTTCAAGAATCGAAATGGATCGATCCCTCTACAGAAGTCCACACAAGCAAAAGGAGAACCCTAGCTTCTTGTCGTACAAGAACTAGGTCGAAGAAGGAAGCTCTCAATGTCCCCACGGATTGCTAGGTCCGGTCCAGGGGAGGCGACGACCGACGGCGGCGACTAGCGGCGGTGGAAGACGATCGGTGAACGGGAAAGAACGAGATGCCCTCGCGCGGAATAGTTCCGGTCGGCTATTCTCGTCTAAAAATGCGAAAAAGATTAAGTTCACGAAAACCTAAAATCGCATGCCCTTTTATACTAAAAGCATAAATCAGGCTATCCGCAGACCAGAGGAAAAACAAAACATTTCTGTCCAGATTTACATTCGCCGAATTCGACTAAACAATATAACCGAATTCGACTCAGATTCGGCGAAACCATTTCGACGAATTCGTCAATATAAATTCGGCGAAACACTTTAGCCGAATTTGACTTAGCCGAATTCGTCTAAATCCTTTAGCCGAATTCGCCTAAACCCTTTAGCCGAATTCGTCTAAACACTTTAGCCGAATTCGTCTAAATCCTTTAGCCGAATTATCTAGTATAAATCCATTCGTTTAAACACTTTAAACGATTTCCTTTTTGAGACATTCTCAACTTGATTCTAAGCAGTCACAGGATTGGTCCTTCACTCATATCCAATATGAGTAAGGCCAACACAATCCTTTCTCCAACTTCTCCAAACGCTTTTATGTGCGACCCTATAGGCTCATATTGCGTTGGCAGTAAGACTAACTGCTTGATTGCTTTGAGATCACCTAGGAAACTCCAACAACATGTCACGCCCGTGTACTTCTAATGTCACGGGCGTGTACTTCCTTGCCTCCAGAATAACGTGTCAGCCCGCCAAAGACTTCCCGTCATATGCATTTTTAAGATTACACGCCCTACTTTACGGGCATGACCTAGGGCGTGACGCACACGTAATGCCTGCAATGAATCCAAAGGCGTCTCTCCCGCACCAGCTTCGATCACGAACCTTACATGCCCTTGGTCACGGGCGTGACCAAGGGCGTGTAACATCAACTTTTCGTCTATTTAAAGGCAACTTCTCTAGAACTTCGGGGACGAATTTTGGGAGCTCAAGTCTTCTTTTCTTGTATTGTTTTCTTGTTTAAAGTATTCTTGTATTCCTCTTTCTTATTTGCACTTGTAATTCTCAATTTCATAGCTTGTAATCTTCTTTGCAAAATCGATAAAATAGTTCTTATTTCTCTCATTCTCTCCTTCTTCATCATGTACACTTGTATCTTCGTTGATTCCTTGATCTCAATGAGTAGCTAAATTTCTATTAGTACTCGATCGTGACGATCCAAGGAATAATATAATATATGAATCAATTTAGATCTTCGCTTTCTCTTCCTTAGATTGCTTAAGACTTATCCTTGGTTTTTATTGAATTGAGATTATATTTTCGATATATAATTCTCATTCTTGTTTTCATAATCTAGTAGTCGAAAGGCTCATATTTCGAATCGATCATTCAAGGATAAAGAGAGTTGAATGCAACCCTCGAGAGAGGATGACATAAATCTCTCGGATTGGAGTCAAATCCAATAGAGAGGTTCACTACGATAAAGCGAGTTTTAGGGTTTTCGATTCTAGAGAAAAAGTTTGATTAATCAACCTAAACTCAGTTGAACGTATCCTTGACAAAGCTGCGTTTAGAATCCAAGAACCTCCAAGATCGAAGTAATTTTCTTAAGAGAATTAGAACTCTAATTTATTCATTTATTATTTTTATTCTGAGGTGATTTGATGATGGAGTGGTAGCCTTTTTACCCATTTCGTAATCATCATTTTAATTCCCTTTTCTTTATTGTAAAATCAACCCAAAGTTCTAATTGATAGAATAATAGAGATTTTCTCAAAGTAAGAGTACTCAACTCGCTTGGATTTTATACGCCCTTGGTTTTTATAAACATATACTACTTCCGACATTGTACACTTGTCATTGTCATTTGCAGGCATAGCTTTGTACCAACCAGCTACCCGCGGAAGTGCGATGCAAGGTTTGGCGAACTGCAGAGGAGCGAAGCAGTGCCGATGACCCACATAGTTAATTAGCTTTTGATATTTGCAAGTAGTTGTTAGTCCGAAAACAAACCACCCGCAAATCACCATATTTATAAGACTTCTATCTCAAGTCTCGCCTCAATAGATTACTCCACCCCGTCGTGCTCCATGTGAATTTCAATACTCTGGGATTTATTTCCATTTTATTATTACTTGACAACGACTGGTTCACTACCGTTTGCACCGCAGTCAAAGCTTTAACTACATTCTAATGATTATATCCTAGATAGGCATTTTTGTTATTTTTTGAAGGACTCTTTCATAGTACGGACACTTGATGTTGTCATTTACTCCGATGTAGTACTGGCTTGTCTTGTAAAGGAGGGCCTAGGATGAGTTATGTGTTACTTTCCTAAAAGCAGTTGTAACCATACCATTATCATTATTTAGCCACAACAATGAGGCTCGTAGCCTCGCTACCTACTTAAATAGGTTAACTATGTCGACATGGGAGCATACTTTTCTGGTGTTTAAAAATGCAGTAGGTTCATGCACCATTATGTAGAATCAATATGTGAATACATGTACTTATAGAGATTATGTTATTGTGTTTCTGTTACTTGGACCCTTATCTTATTTGGTGTATGTGCGCTATAGTAAGATAAGTTACTATTGTGATGTTGATATTCTTCATGGACTCTTTTTGTATAAGTTCGTATGGGTGTTCCTATTTGAGAAGTTACTTAGGTAGCAATTGTGTTTTATGTATTGTGTTATCACATGATAATTAATCACCTAACCCATTGAATTGATGTTTGATCTAATAATCTATTAACCATATTTTCCTTGTCCCATAAGGACACTGAGAGAGAGGATGTTGCTTAGTCGTCAATGACTAATATTGTATTATTAAACACCCCCAGGAGAAGGCAACAGAAGAGCCTCGGTAGGAGAAGCCATTGTGGTTCCATCCATTCTAAGGTAGAAGATATATTGTTAGGATGACTCTAGTTCCACCTCGTGTCCATGATTCTTCTACTGATTCATCAGATGATCAAGGGTATGTGAGCTTCATTGAAGTTGTTGTTATTGATTAGTCAGTCATGTATTACTGTTGAGTCAGGGCTTATATTATCCCTTATTTACCATTTTAACTATATTGACATTTGAGATGTTATTTATTTGCTTTTGTGACCTTTGCTTATGCTAGTATGATTTCTTATGTTTTTGTTATGTTCTTGTTTATATACTCTGATGGGACTTTCTGGAGTATGGCCGACAGGGTAAGCATTACGTGGTGGTGTATGCATGTCTAGTTAATACCACAGTGGAATGGTTACAATGGGTTTAAGTTCTCTCTCTATATTGGGAGAGGGATCTTACATTGGATGACATTTAGAGCCTTTAAGGTTATACACAAACTAGAACACAGCCGTGTTCATGGTCGTGTACATGGTTGTGTCCAAGACACAACTTTCCCATGGGCTACATGACTTGATGAAATAATTTCCATGAATGTATAAAGAGCAGTGTTAGCAGACACGTCCTAGGACACATGCGTGTCTGATAAGTAGTTTTTATACCTATTTTTTTATAGTATTTAGAATAATAAAAATCTGAATTTGTAAATATTATGTCTCTTTTAGTAAATATAAAGTTTTTTTATATTTTCTGCACTAACTTAGTTTTATTTTTTGCGTTTTGCAGGTTTCTCCTGTTTTTGGGCATTTTGGTAAATTTCTCCTAGTACACGCCCGTGACCAAGGGAGTGTCTACTTAAAAGCCAAATTCCAGCTCACTGCCACCTTCTAGCCAATCGAGCTCATGCTAGTAACGTATGTGTACCTTAGTCACCCCCGTATCAAGATGGTCATGCCCGTGTACTTCTTGTTTAACCAAAAGACCGCGCCTTCTAGTTGATCAAGCTGATGTCTAGCCAAAAATCCAGTCACACCCATGTTCTCCAAGTCAATCATGTGTCCTATCTGCCTCACTCCAGCTAAGCCTCATTCAATATGAAAGTCACGCCCATGTTCTCTCAGTCATGCCCATGTGTAACAATTTGTCTCCCTAGTCTCCATCATCCCATGCTAGCTGTTGACATCATCTTCCTTTCTGATAACCACTAATGTACTGCTTATATCGTCGTGCAATAGCATGGCAGATTTTAGATATTAAGGGGATAAACCCAACTTTCTGCACGCATAAATTTTTTCTCAAGAATAACTCCCGTAAGACTATCCACCCTCTACGACGACTTAACCCGAATGTGAGGGATGTCGTTAAGGATGACGCAATAAAACTTCTGGATGCGAGAATTATCTACCCTATATCGGATAGTACGTGGGTGAGCCCCATATAAGTCATGCCCAGGAAAGGTGGTATAATGGTGGTGGTAAACCAAAACAACAAACTAATTCCAACCCGTACAATTACGGGTTATCGGGTGTGCATCGACAATCAAAAGTTGAATAATGCCACCCAAAAAGACCACTTCCCACTACTGTTCAACGATCAAATCCTGGATCATCTTTCGGGTCATCCATTCTATTGTTTTCTGGACGAACTTTCGGGGTTTTTCCAAATACCTATCTCCCCCGAAGACCAGGAGAAAATTACTTTTACTTTCCCCTTTGGCACCTTCGCATATCGAACGATGTTGTTTGACCTTTATAATGCGCCAGCTACATTCCAACGATGTATGTTGGCAATCTTTGGTGAGCTTGTAGAAGATATTATGGAAGTCTTCATGGAGGACTTTTTCGTGTTCGGAAGCTCTTTTCAAAATTGCTAGAAAAATCCAGATTGAGTCCTTCAACGATGCGAAGAAACAAATTTAGTATTAAACTGGGAGAAGTGTAACTTTATGGTCCGAGAGGTTTTGGTACTTGGCCATAATATTTCTGCAAAGGGGATGGAGGTCGATAAGGACAAAGTTGTTATGATCAAAAAACATCCCACGCCCTCAAACGTAAAATCCATTACATGCAGGTTTTTACCGACGTTTCATCCATAACATTTCTAAAATAACAAAACTGCTAACCCACCTATTGGAAAAGGAAACTTCTTTCGTTTTTTATAGCAAGTGCGTAGAGGATTTTAATTTTTTTAAAGAAAAACTTATCAATTCTCCTATTTTAGTGGCGCCGGATTGGTCATTTTCGTTCAAAATCACGTGCGATGCGAACGATATTGCTATAGGAGCCGTATTAGGACAACACATTAATAAACATATACATCCTATTTATTGCATTTCAATGATGCTCACAGCGGCACATGCTAGTAAGTGATAGGGGTATGCACTTCTACAATGTTCAGATCACAAAAAATTTATTTAAGTATGGAGTCACACACAAGCTCATCACCGCCTATCACCCCCAAACAAGCGTCAAAGTTGAGGTGGTCAATCGAGAGATTAAGAGCATATTATAAAAAAGAATGTCGGTAAGTAGGAAAGATTGGTCCATTAAACTCGATGATGCGCTATGGGCGTATCGTATGACATACAAGACTGTTTTCAGTTGTGTGCCATATCGATTAGTCTACGGCAAGGCGTTCCATTTACCGGTAGAGATAGAGCACCGTGCTTTGTGGGCTTTAAAATTTTTAAACCTCAATTTGAACATAGCCCGAGAGTAGGAAATTTCAACTAAATGAACTCGATGAATGACGTGTGAATGCTTATGAGAGTAATTAGTTTAATAAGGAGTGCTCTAAGTTTTATCACGATTGGATAATTAAATGTACGAAAACATTTGCGTCGAGCAATCTTGTCCTTTTATACAACTCACGGCTCAGGCTTTTTCCGGGTAAGTTAAAGTCTCGATGGTCCGGCCCCTTTGAAGTCAAAGAGTTTTTGCCATATGAGACCGTTCTCATCTCACACCCAGAAAAAAGGCTTGTTTAAAGTCAACATGTATTATTTAAAACTATAACTTGAGGGTGATCCAGTTGATGGAAAAAAACAAATCCATAACCCTCCCCAACTTATAATCTTCCCCCGCTAAATTAGTCAAGCTACGTGATGGTAAACAATGTGCTTGTGGGAGGCACCCCATATTTATCTAATATTTTTTGGGTTACTTTTATGCTTCATTATTTTAACATGTTTTTTGCATTATTTATTGCGGCCTCGCCGACTTCAAATCAGGGAAGCCTTCTTTTATATTCTACTTTCCTTCTTCCTTTTTCTTTTCATGCTCTTGTTTTATCATTCTTCATACTTAGATTTTCACATTGAGGACAATGTTGAATTTTAAGTATGTCGGAGTTTTCCCTTTCATTTAAAATATTACAAAAATCCAAAAAATTTATAATGATAAAAAATTAGAAAAATCAAAAAATAATATAATAAAACCCCTACTTAGCTTTTTGTTACTTTCAAGGCTAGTTTGAGTTTATTTATAAGCATTTTTATTATTTGTTTGATTTGCTAACACTTTTATTTTTATCATAGTTTGTAAATTTAAATTGTTGGAAATTTTATTGTTACTGTCAAGGCTAGTTTGAATTTTTATTATTTGTTTGATTTGCTAACACTTTTATTTTTAGCAAGTTATATTTTTAATTTAATTAGAGAACAAATTTTTTTGCACTACTTCTCGTTTGTTCTAAATAGCTTCATGTTGTATTATGTTGGCAAAACATCCTTAGACTTTAATTATCTCTACTTCAAACTTGTGAAATTTAGGAATGTTTTATCTACTAAAATATGCTGTCAATTTTTCAAATTATAAAATCATGAAATTTCTCTTTTAAACCCTTACCCATTATCCACCTTTTGCTTGGATGTTTTATTTAAAAGATCATATGTTTGGGAATAAGATTTTCGTTCCCTAAATATATACATTTTAGGTTTTATTTGAAGATTGAATTCCAAAAAGATTTTATGTCATGTGAATAAGAATTTCTTCACTTCCAATCAAGAATCTCTTCTACTAAGCTTTACCGCCCTTAGAAATATAATTGAAACCTACATATAAATTAAAATTTTACGAGAGCACAATTAGTAGGTTTTATTTATTCTTAAAAATTTCTTTAAAAAGTTAAAGTTTTTATAATTCTATTCTAATAATGTAGCTAATGATTGCAAATCTTTGTTCGTTATTTATCTAGCTTAAGAAGTCTTTTGGCTAAAAACTTTTCACTCTTCTTAAATCATTATCATAGTGTAGGACTTGCTTATTTAAATCTCCAAAGTTTATTTCGAGCTTACTTTTGATTAAATAGTATTTAAGTAATTTAAAAATACTATTAATGTCTTATGGATATCTCTCTAACTTTTGCCATAGAATAGCAAAAGCTTAAGTATGGGGGTATTTTATAAGTAGTTTTCATACCTATTTTTATTATAGTATTTAGAATAATAATAATAATAATATGAATTTGTAAATATTATGCCTCTTTTAGTAAATAAATAGTTTTTTAATTTTCTGCAATAACTTAGTTTTTTGGCGTTTTGTAGGTTTTCTCCTATTTTTGGGCATTTGGGTAAATTTTTCCTAGTGCACGCCCGTGTCAAGATAAGAGCCAAATTCCAGCTCACTGCTACCATCTAGCCAATCGAGCTCATGACAGTCATGTTGGTGTACCTCAGTCACGCCCGTGTCAAGATGGTATTTCTAGTGTACTTCTGGTCTAACCAACAGACTGTGCCTTATAGTCGATCGAGCTGATGCCTAGTCAAAAAGCTAGTCATGCCCGTGTTCTCCAAGTCACACCCATGTCCTCTCTACCTCACTCCAGCTCAGGCTCATTCAATGTGAAAGTCACTCTCGTGTTCTCTCAGTACGCCCGTGTGCAGCAAATCTTCTCCCTTGTCTCCATCAGCCCATGCTATCTTCTTACATCGTATGCCTTTTTGATAATTGCCAATGTACAAGCCCTAGATCACGCCCGTGACCTAGGGTATATAATCTGAATTTTTTGCCTATAAACATCCAGCTTCTCCAGATAGTAAGGGTTGTTTTTTTTAGTTGTTAAGGCATTTTTCATTACTGTTTTTGTTGTATTCTAGTCTAAGAGTGCTCTTTACTTTTTGGTAATTATAATTTCCTTTTCAAGACTACTTGTATTGTCTTCTTTCTTAGCAATACGATAGTTTGTTGTTCTTATTTCTACTTGTTCTTATTATTGTAGTGTGTGTGTGTGTGTGTGTAGGAGTTTAACCTTTCTTTCTTTTTTCCTTTTTAACTTAGTTTTCTTTATGTTTGTGTGGGTGTGTGTATGAGTTTTGATTTTGTTTTCTTTTAGTTTAGCTTTAATTATGTTTGTGTGTGTGAGTTTATATGAGAGTATTTTTTTTATCTTTTTTGTAACTTAGTTTTAATTTATGTTTGTGTGTATGAGTGTATGAGATAGTATTTTTTAGCTTTGTAGTAACTTTGTTTTTAATTATTGCACAGTGTGCGAGTATGTTAATTGAGATTTATTACTTGTCATTTAAATATTGTAGAGTGTGTGAGTTTACAATTTAGTGTGTTTTCTTCTTTCTTTTCTAATTATCTTTCTTCGTATTCACTAAAGGCATTCGTAATCGCTTAGAAAAATATCAAAAACTCATTAATTTTTAAAGTCATCCCCATTCCGATGAGTGGCTATTCTCTTTTAGCACTCTATGTCGAAGAGCATTGGGACAAAATAATTATTTTCTAAATTTAAAAATCTCTTCTTCTTTTTCAAATCAATTAGTGAGCATATGGTTTACCCGAGAAAAATGTTGAGCGAAACCATATAATCGATCTATGGTTTTCATTTCCGGTTATCTACACTAGTTATCTGAGAGACTAGTGTGTATGGATCAATCGCTCGCGGGTAAAGAGAACTATGCGCTACCCTCGCGAGAGGATGATGTAAGTCTCCTGAATTGAAAAAAAAAACAATAGAAGGGTTTACAACATAAAGCGAGTATTAGGGAGCTTATTAAAGAACGAGAGTTTGGTCGAATATTCTTAATATCAGGTTGGCATATTCCTCGAGAGATGCGCATTTATACTTATGGAACCTCCTTGGAAATCAAAAATTTTAACTTCTTAAAACACTATTTTCGTCTGAAGGTAATTCGATGTCAGTCGATATCCTTATCATCGTTTTCAAACCCTAAATATTTTATCACTATCGCTCTCTAAAATTTATAAACCAAATCAACATCTTTTTCCGATAAAACCATAGCTCATTCCTTATAAGTAAACACAATCAACGCGATTCATGGAAAAATATAACCTTGATATTCTCAAAAAATATCCTATATTATACGTGATAAGTTATAATTGCCTTCATCGAATATAGGTTTGGATAAATATCCCAACAGCTTTCAAATGCAAAAAAAGTAATAATCAGTGTCCATGGGCATGTATATGCACAAGAAATGAGCCAGTGTAAGGGGGTTTAGTCTAGTGAGCTACACAGCTTGTCAAATTAATTGACACAATAATGTAGGTGGTTGTGTCAGCAGATACATCTAGGGACTCGGGCATGTCATAGCCAGTGTAAAAGTCAAATAAGTTAAATAAAGTGGCATGGCATAACACATGGTTGTGTGTCAAGTTGTGTACAGGGTCGTGAGCTCATTTTTAACGTAAATTTTGAGCCATCTGATGTGGTCTTTTGAGATCTAAGGGGTGGGAATGTTTCATGAACCTATTAGGTCGGGAATGAGTGTTTTCAACAACAATTCTCAAAGATCATTCTCTCTCATATGTTTAAGAAAGAGAGGATCAAGTAGGAGGAAGAAAGAGTTGCTTTTGCCATTGGAGGTGCTCTAGAGATCCATACTTCGAGGCAAGTCTAGATCCACAACAAGGATTCTGTTGTCGTCAACATCATCCATATCATTCTTCATTCGATGGTTGCAAAGCGAGCTCCAAGGGTAATGATCGTTCTCACTACTCTTAGGACGATGTATGTACATTTCATATTGTTTTGCTTGCATATGAAGAGTCTCCTCAACTAATTAAGGGAGGGTATGAACTCCTTTATTTTTCTAGAATGTTTGGTTGATTGATGTTGGATCTGTAGGCACCCTTAGAGGGGGGGTGAATAAGGGCTTTTTGATTTTTGGATAAAACTTTTTAAGTGTTTCTGAGATCAATGTTGGAAGGGGAAAATCGGTTATGTCACTATCGCTGGCGGTAGAGTTAACGCCCGGCACTAGTGCTTCAAAAATTTAGAACTTTCCAAAAAGTTTGCCAAAGTGATTTTTCCTAAAAACTCCTGAATGAAATAAAATCCCAGAAAATCAGAGAAGATAAAAATTACTTTTGTTTCATGAGATAATTACAAGAATGATAATTTGAATAGACCTTGAAATTGAGGTAATAATATAAAATTACTTTTTGTTTATTCACCTGTACTTCTCCCAAGGACCGGCTGGCTATAACCTATCTTCCGAAGATTTGGCCTCAAGCCTTCCCCTAGATTTACACCTAGAAATAGTCACCACACACACAGTGATGAATTCCACAAAAGACTCGCAAAGCCTAGTTGCCAACACCCATGGCGAATTCACTACCTTTTCAAAATGGAAAGAGAAGAATACAAAGAAAATTATGAAACAAAAACTCCCTATTTAGAAGAGTTCTGAAGGAGATGACGAAGAATCACCATGAACATCATCGTAGTTAAAGTGTGCATCCTTCTTCAAGTATCACTGTGTGGAAATATCCTTCTCACTCTTGTTCTACAATGATAGAGTTTGGAGTGCTCTGGAACTCAGGGATAAAGGCTATCATGAAAGATTGGAGTTATGGCTTCAAAAGTGGTAACATAAAATAAAGAGATTCATCCATTATATAAGCTCAAAAAACTACCGCCCGTGGTAGCACTACTGCGCCGCATTACCATAACATGTAGTAACGTACCCGATATCATGGAGAACGTGCTAACTGTTGGGTTTTCTAAATACCATTCATAATGATATGAACACATCAAATGTGCGCAGCGGAGAAACTAGAACAACCCAAAGAGTAAGGATCTTGCAGATCACATGAATCAACAGATTAGGAAAGCAAAATGCAATGTACCTTCACGGGATTGAGGCAATACTCAACCAAGGTGCTCCAAGAAGAAATCCGGTAGACTAAATCTGAGTTCCAAGAACCGAAAAGTATCGGCTCCTCTACAACGATCCACAGGAACAATAGAGAACCCCAAAGTCTTGTCGAACAAGGAATGGGTCGGAGTAGGAAGCTCTCAGCGTCCCCACGAACTTCTAGGTTCGAGACAGGGGAGGCGGCGACCGTCGGCGGCGGATCTCAGCGGAAGGGAAGAACGAGAAGCTCTCTTGCGGAACTTTTCCGGACGGCTGTTCTCTTCTAAGTCGCAAAAGGGTTCGGGGTTCTCAAACCTAAAACCGTATGCCCTTTAAAACCAAATAGCATAAAACAGGCTATCCGCAGACCCAGGAAAAACAGAACTGTTCTGTCATGATTTATACATTCGCCGAATTCAACAATTCAACTAATCAGTATAACCGAATTCGGCTATATACTATAGCCGATTCGACTATATAAATTCGGTTATATGATTTCGTCGAAACCATTTCGTCGAACTAACACATTTTGGCTAAACCCTTTAGTCAAATTTGTTACAGTTCGGCTAAACACTTTAGCTGAATCAATATCGCCGAATTTGATTAGTCGAATCCACATAATTCGGTTAAACCCTTTAGCCGAATTTGACACTGTTCGGTTAAACCCTTTAGCCAAATTTGTCAATCATAAATCCATTCGTTTAAACGCTTTAAACGATTTCCCGTTGAGACATTCTCAAGTTAATGCCAAGCAGTCACAGGATTGGTCCTCCACTCATATCCAATATGAGTAAGGCCAACACAATCCTTTCTCCAACTTCTCCAAACGCTTTTATGTGCGACCCTATAGCTCATATTGCGTTGGCAGTAAGACTAACTGTTGATTGCTTTGAGATCACCTCAGAAACTCCAACAGTCTCCCACTTGATCACAAAGTATCAACAAAAGTCTCACAAACAATGAGCGGCATCTAGCAATACATCATTGCTACCCAAGCAATAAGAGTTCATAACTCAATAAGCCTGTCTTAACCAATGTAGCAGTATTGTCTTGTTCCTTTGTCCCTTACATCCGGATAGAACTAGAGGCATGGACCGTGTCACCCTCATAATTGTTCAATCCTAGTTTCCTGATCTAGAATAGACCTTAAGAAAGCGGTAAGATCAATATCATATATTGGCTCAACCCAGCATGGCCATGCATTTCTCGGTCTCATTCCATCAAGGGGGCCCATGGATGTAACTCATGTCATAAAGGAGGACAAATCCCATATCTGTCCACACACAAACACCCAAATGAATCGTAACATACCCAATAACCACCCTTATCATCAACCTTTCTCAAGGAAGACTTTAGATGGCATCAAAGTACGCTCTTCCTCACTTGATGAATGTTGTGACTTCAGGTCAAAGAACTAGCTACAAACACCATTGTCAGATGAGACCTACTTGTGACACATTTATATAACAATCCACAAAGTAGTCTCATGGTGGGTCTATCCAGTACAACTTGTTCACTAACAAGCACCCATGTGATGACTTGATATCACAATATCATGACCTGCGAGAACCGGTCATCAGTCAACACACATGCTAGTCTTAACGTATCATCATTGCCCTTCAACTTCTATGATGATACTCCGACTAGGGACCATTTAAGAATGAAGCTTCTGGTTATACATAGGCTCTCACATTTAAGTCACGTACTTGAATTCCTATGGAAGCAAACAGACTAAGGGCATTTATTATGTTAATCAATTTATCAAATAAATACTATTGACATAATATTAAGAACTTGCCATAAATGTAAAATGAAAAACACAGTATTCATTACAATTCATCACATGAATAAACAACCAACAAACATACAATCCACAAGGCTCCCACTAAAGATGATCATTCAGGTATCTAATACTCATTGATTAACATGACCATCATGCTTCTTTTGCGCAAGAGGCTTTGTTAGTGGATCCGCTATGTTATCTTTAGTCGGTACTCTGCAAATGCTCACATCTCCTCGATCGACAATCTCTCGAATAAGATGGAACCGCCGAAGTATGTGCGTAGAGCGCTGATGAGATCTAGGTTCCTTAGCTTGGGCAATTGCACCGTTGTTGTCACAGTAGAGAACTACGGGACCAACAATGCTAGGAACTACATCTAGCTCGCCAATGAATTTCCTAATCCACACAGCCTCCTTTGCCGTATTTGCGGCAGCAATATACTCGGCTTCTGTCATAGAATCAGCAACTGCCTCCTGCTTGGAACTCTTCCAGCTTACAACTCCTCCATTAAGGCAAAATACAAAACCTGATTGAGACTTTGAATCATCCCTATCAGTTATGAAGCTAGCATCTGTGTAACCATTTACAACGAGCTCTTCCTCTCCACTATACACCAAGAACATATCCTTAGTCCTTCTCAAGTACTTTAGGACGTTCTTGACAGTTATCCAGTGACCATCACCAGGATCAGACTGATACCTGCTCGTCATGCTCAAAGCATATGAGACATCGGGTCGAGTACACAACATTGCATACATGATTGATCCAATTACCGAAGCATATGGAATCATCTTCATGCGGTCCTTATCTTCCAAAGATTTCGGACACTGGTCCTTAGAGAGACTCACACCATGTGACATGGGTAAGAATCCTTTCTTGGACTCAAGCATGTTGAACCGTTTCAACACCTTGTCAGTGTATGACTCTAGGTCAAACCCAGCAACTTCTTCGATCTATCTCTATAGATCTTAATACCAAGTATGTAAGTCGCTTCACCCAAGTCCTTCATAGAAAAGCAGTTCCCTAGGTTGTTCTTAACAACTTGCAGGGTTGGAACGTCATTCCCGATCAGCAGTATGTCATCTACATACAATATCAGGAAAACGACAATGCTCCCACTAATCTTCTTGTAAACACAAGGCTCATCTTCGTTCTTGATGAAACCAAACTCTTTTATTTTCTCATCAAAACGAAGATTCCAACTTTGAGAAGCTTGTTTCAATCCATATATGGATCGATTCAACTTGCATATTTTAGTGGCTTCACTTGGAGATTCAAAACCCTCAGGTTGTGTCATGTACACTTCAGGAGGTTTCCATTAAGGAAAGTTGTTTTGACATCCATTTGCCAGATCTCGTAGTCATAATACGCAGCAATAACAAGTAGAATTCGATGGACTTGACCATGGCCACAGGGGAAAAGGTCTCATCATAGTCAATACCATGAATTTGCCTAAAACCTTTAGCCACCAGCCGGCCTTTGAATGTCTGTACATTCCCATCCATGTCGGTCTTCTTCTTGAAGACCCACTTGCACCCTATGGGTCGTAGCCCTTCAGGTGGTTCCACCAAGGTCCAAACTTGGTTTGTGTACATGGAGTCCATTTTAGATTTCATGGCCTCAAGCCACTTCTCGGAGTCTGGTCCATTCATAGCCTCTTGGTAGGTTGCAGGCTCATCATCATGATCCATAAGCAACACATTACCTATTTGAGTCATGAGAAATTCATATCTCTCAGTCTCAAATCGTGGTCTACCAGATCTACGTAGGACTTGTGTTTCTTGAGCAGGCTCTCCAGCTACGACTTCTAGTAGTCCTTGCTCAGGTTCCAATTCCGGTTCGTTCACTGTTTGTGGCTCTTGAACTTCTTCAAGTTCTACCTTTGCAGTCTTTCTGGATAAGAATTCTTTCTCCAAAAAGACACCAGTCCTTGCGACAAACACTTTGCCCTCAGACGGCAAGTAGAAGTAGTATCCTTTGGTTTCCCTAGGATACCCCACTAGATAACATTTATCCGATTTGGGTTACAGCTTGTCAGGCATTTGACGTCGCACGTATGCCTCACAGCCCCAAATCTTGATGAACGACATACTAGGACGCTTCCCAGCCCATATCTCATATGGTGTATGTAGAACTGTTTTCGTTCGAACTCGATTTAGTGTGAAAACAGCAGTCTCTAAAGGAAAACCCCAAAAGGAAACGGGCAAATCTGCATGACTCATCATCGATCGCACCATGTCTAACAAGGTACGATTCCTCCTCTCAAAAACACCATTATGTTGAGGTGTTCCGGGCGGAGTGAGATGTGATACAATACCACACTCTTTCAGATGATCACGAAACTCATGACTCAGATATTCGCCACCTCGATCAGATCGGAGTGCTTTTATCTTTTTTCCAGTTGGTTTTCTACTTCATTCTTAAACACTTTGAACTTTTCAAAGGTCTCGGATTTGTTCTTCATAAGAAATACGTATCCGTATCTACTGAAATCATCAGTAAATGTAACGAAGTAGTAGAACCCACCTCTACCATAGAACTCATGGGTCTGCATACATCACTATGTATTATACCCAAGAGATCATCAGCCCTCTCATTACAACTAGTGAAAGGAGCTTTCGTCATCTTGCCCAATAAACATGACTCGCATCTCTCAAATGATTCATAATCAAATGAGTCCAGTAGTCCATCTTTATGGAGCCTGGATATGCGTTTCTTGTTTATATGGCCTAAGCGACAATGCCAAAGGTACGTAGGATTCGAATCATTTGTTTTTAGTCTTTTAGTATTTTCTACATTATAGATCGGATGGTCTAAGTTCAAAACATATAAACCATTAAGCAATTGGGCTACACCATAACAAACATCATTCATAAAAATCGAACAACAATTGTTCTTAATTATAAACGAAAAGCCTTTCATGTCAAGACATGATATGGATATAATGTTTCTAATTATGGATGGAACAAAATAACAGTTATCTAATTATCTTACAAGCCCAATGGGCAAAGAAAGACAATAGACACCAACTGCGATGGCAGCAACTCTTGCTCCATTCCCGACGCGCAGGTCTACCTCCCCTTTACCCAGCATTCTTCTCCTTCTCAGTTCCTGCACATTTGTACAAATGTGATAACCGCATCCGGTATCCAATACCCAAGATGAAGGAGCAAAAAGGTTTATCTCTATAACATAAATACCTGAAGTGGAAGTCACACTTCCCTTCTTCTGTTGCAGATCCTCAATATAGAGGGGACCGTTCCGCCTCCAATGCCCAGCCTTACCGCAGTGGTGGCACTTTCCTTCCTTCGCCAGACCTTTCTTTTTCAGTGCAGAAGATTTGGGATCAAGATGAGACTTAGATCCTATCTTCGTCTTCTTGAATCCCTTAGTCTTGCCCTTGCTTTTATGCACCATCAGTATGGGGCTAGCAGGCTTGACCTTCTTTATATTATTTTCAGTAGTTTGCAACATGCCTAGGAGCTCAGGCAGTGTCTTGTCTATTTTATTCATGTTATAGTTCAATACGAACTGCTCATAACTGTCCCGCAACGATTGCAGGATCAGATCTTTGGCCAACTCTTGGCCCAAGGGAAAACCCAGTCTTTCAAGGTTCTCTATATACCCAATAATTTTGAGTACGTGAGTCCTTACTGAGTCTCGAGCTCCCATTTTGCACTGAAATAATGCCTTGGATATGTCAAACCTCTCTTGTCGGGCTTGCCCCTCGAACATTTTCTTGAGGTCCCGATTATCTCATAACCACACATGCTCTCGTGTTGCTTCTGAAGCTCAGAGGACATGGTAGCAAGCATGAGGCATTCCACATCCAAGGTATCATCTTGATACTTCTTGTGAGCATCTTTATCTGCTCGCGGAGCATTTCCGATCGGCTCTGTGGGGGCTTCACCTTCCTTTTGCACTCTTGCCTGAGAACAATTCTCAGGTTTCTGTACCAGTCAAGGAAGTTCGTCCTGTTGAGCTTGTCCTTCTCAAGAATAGCTCTCAGGGATAGGGTGGAGTGAGATTCACTTGCCATGGAAATTCTACAATGAATTCGCAAAACTTTTAGTACTGTATTTCGAAATACATTTTATATTAATAAGGACTTTTATTAAAAGCTCCCACTATTTTTTAATCAAATCGACAACCCTTAATTTTGATTCAGAGAGTTTATGCGAGCTACTCTCTTAATGGACAAGATCCGTATTTCACCAACACAATGAGTCCGCTTTGGCGTTCCTCTCATAATGAGGTTATTTAGGTAGACAACATTTGTCAATTGCATCACTATGCAACTCTTGTATGGTTGGTGAATAACTCTTGATTCGCATCCATCATATGGAGCATGCCAACCCTATGCCTCTAGGCACTCAACCTTTGAGGTCACCTAGTTAATTTAGACCCGATGTCGACAGTGGGATATCACAATTATCCGCCTGCACCCTTACTAAGATAGATTAATGCACCTTACTTTGGCAAGCCCACATTTCATCGATCGAGGCAGGAAGAGTGTCATCCATCGGAAGGCATCCGTATACTTAATATTGGATAAGGTATTTTATTTTTTGATTGATGAACATTTCATCGTGATTAACATTTAATCACTGTGCACATACACAAAACAAATGCATCCCCTATGTGCACATAAAAGGATTATCAACATTTTGATAAAAGGGGCTAAATCTGAATACTTAGAACACTTCTAAATCTCCAGATTTACATGCATTGAACACCATCAAAGCAACTCCACTTATGCAGTAGACAAGCTCATCTCTCAATGTCAGATTCAAAATCCACGACATTTGGTTTCACAACCCATATCAAGGGACGGTTACTGCAAAGGAGAAACAATCTCTGAAACAATGAAATCGCAACGCAATCACATGCGTTCCTGGCGGGGTTCCAAGGGGCAGCAAAACACATCAAAATTGATGTTCCAAGAAGAAATCTATACATTTAGAACGCTTCCAAATTTCTAGATTTGCACACACTTGATCGCAACCTGGCTATGATACCACTGTTGGGTTTTCTAAATATCATTCATAATGATATGAACACATCAAATGTGCGCAGTGGAGAAACTAGAACAACCCAAAGAGTAAGGATCTTGCGGATCTCATGAATCAAAAGATTAGGAAAGCAAAATGCAATATACCTTCGCGGGATTGAGTCAATACTCAACCAAGGTGCTCCAAGAAGAAATCCGGTAGACTAAATCTGAGTTCCAAGAACTGAAAAGTATCGGCTCCTCTACAGCGATCCACACGAACGATAGAGAACCCCAAAGCCTTATCGAACAAGGAATGGGTCGGAGTAGGAAGCTCTCAGCGTCCCCACGAACTGCTAGGTTCGAGACAGGGGAGGCGGCGACTGTCGGCGGCGGATCTCAGCGGACAGGAAGAACGAGAAGCTCTCTTGCGGAACTTTTCTGGATGGCTATTCTCTTCTAAGTCGCAAAAGGGTTCGGGGTTCTCAAACCTAAAACAGTATGCCCTTTTATACCAAATAGCATAAAATAGGCTATCCGCAGACCCAGGAAAAACAGAACTGTTCTGTCATGATTTATACATTCGCCGAATTCAACAATTCAACAATTCAACTAATCAGTATAACCGAATTTGGCTATATACTATAGCCGATTCGACTATATAAATTCGGTTATATGATTTCGTCGAAACCATTTCGTCGAACTAACACATTTCGGCTAATCCCTTTAGTCGAATTTGTTACAGTTCGGCTAAACACTTTAGCCGAATCAATATCGCCGAATTTGATTAGTCGAATCAACATAATTCGATTAACCCCTTTAGCTGAATTTGACACAGTTCGGTTAAACCCTTTAGCCGACTTTGCCAATCATAAATCCATTTGTTTAAACCCTTTAAACGATTTTCCGTTGAGACATTCTCAAGTTAATGCCAAGAAGTCACAGGATTGGTCCTCCACTCATATCCAATATGAGTAAGGCCAACACAATCCTTTCTCCAACTTCTCCATACGCTTTTATGTGCGACCATATAGGCTCATATTGCGTTGGCAGTAAGACTAACTGTTGATAGCTTTGAGATCATTTCAGAAACTCCAACACTAACTGTAATTTATCGTGAACCTACCGCGCCGTGGTAAGATTTAACGCTCTGCATTAGCTCCGTCACTTCATTGCTGAGGTACTGTCGACCGTCAGTCTTCTTCCATCATCCCATCTACCACAAGCAGTAGATGTTATCGCTACGCGGTAGCTATAAATTCAGAGCTTGTTATCATTCTGCATCACACTTTTAGGAGTATAGTTCTTGTACACTTTAAACACACGACAAGCAAGATAAAATACAATGTGGAATTTGTTATTCTCAAATCAAGATATGTGGAACATAAGCTCCAACAATCTCCCCTTTTAGATAATAACAAATCCTCTAATATGAAATATACTATAACTAGAGCAGTGTTTATAGTATATGATAAGCGTGATAAGCATGCATACTCACTCTATATGAATTCTCCTCATACATATATGCATACTATGATTTACTCCCCCTAAATAATAAATTTCTTCAATTTATTATTTCTTCAATTTATTCTCCCCCTTTTGGTATTATCAAAAGGAGGTGGAGTAAAGATGCATCCATATGTACTAATGTGTACTATGTTAGAGATGAATATCAACCTTTGGAAATAGTAAACACAACGGAAGCAATCTTGAACATCTTAAAGAATTTTTAAGTACAACAAATAATAATTTTTAAGTCAAATAAGTAGATGTTTTTAAGATGCAAGTTCATTAAATTGGTAAATATAAAATTAGCAAGCAAGATTCCAAATATTAAGAAAAGATATTTTTTACAATGTAAATTAATGTGCATTTCAAGTAAACATAAACAATATAAAGTTCATGCTTTGCTATCTAGTGCTTTTACTCAAGGTTGTAGAGAATAGTGTAGGTAAGCTTTAGGTTCCAATTCCTATGAGTGGAAGTCTTATAAAAAATAATGATGTGTTCAAAATGATGTTTTGATAAAGTATACAAATGTATGTATCAAACCACATGAAAGTATGTAATGTATGAGCAAACTGCAAATAAACATAAATAATTTTACTTCCACACATTTCAATGCACATTTTTTTTAAAAAGATAAGTGGTGAAATTTTTATTTGCACAAGAAACTTTACAATTCTTGACAAGGTGCTCATCCTCACAATGCTCATTAAGACTTATCAGAAGGGTGAGTAGTGCTTTGTGGAGTTTTCCTTATCATATATTTTTATTTGATTTTGATTGTTTTTTTTTATTTTGTGACCAAAGACTCCAAATTCACTTGTTTTTGCAAACTTAGAAATTTTATTTAATATTCCACTTTTCCCTAATCACAAGTGCATGAAAATAAAGAATTTTAAGAAAGAATTCATTGTTGTGTAGGTTATCTATTTATGCAATTCAATATGATAAGTTCTTATACTACACAATCTCATATTTCCTGTCTCCTGTCTCCTGTGGAACCTGGATGTCTTCGCTTGGTCAGCATATGACATGCCAGGAGTTGATCCTAATGTTGCTTACGATCGTCTCAATATCGACCCAAGTTTCACTCCCATCAAGCTTTAGAAAAGCGTGATGGAGGTGACCTAGGATCAACCTATTCGGGAGGGGGTTTAAAAGCTTCTCAAGGACACATTTATTCAAGAAATTCAATACCCAGATTGGGTATCAAATGTTGTAATGGTTAAATATGCCCGTGGGAAATGGCGAATGTGAGTTGACTTTATAAAACTAAATAAATCTTGCCCTAAAGATTACAACTCCTTGCCTCAGATAGATTCTTTAGTAGAATCCGATGTTGGGTATTCTTGCATGAGTTTTTTAGATGCATTCTCTAGTTAGCAACAAATAAGAATGCATAAGCCCTACATCCCTCATACCTCATTCATCATGAATGACGAATTCTTTTTTTATCTCGTAATGCCTTTCAGGCTAAAAAACGTCGGTACCACCTATTAAAAAATGATGGACACGGTTTTCAAAAATCAAAAAAGAAGAAATATGGAGGTCTATGTTGATGACCTTCTATAAAAAGCAAATCATTCTCACTCTGGAGGGGTTGTTACCAAATCCCGATAAGGTAAAGGCAATTCTAGAAATTTCACCTCCAAAGTCCTCCAAAGAAGTTCAGCAGTTAGGCAGAAGGATGGCAGACTTAAGTCACTTTATTTCTCGTTCAGGAAATAAAAGTGTTCCATTCTATAAAACTCTCTGCGGAGGAGCTAAGTTTGAATGGACAAAGGAGTGAGATGACGCCTTCAATCAGAAGAGTCAGTTCCAGCGGTCTCAGTATTGGTAGATCGCCCAGAACACCCGCCCCCTCTTCAGCAATTCTTCTAAAGATCAGGCGACCAGACTCCAGTCAGACCGCCAGATCGCACGGTCAGGTGTTTTTTCTCCTTTTTGTTATTAACACCCATATGTCTGTCCTGGTTCTCCTGTACCCCGGGCAGTCCGTAATTTTTGGATCTTCCCATTTGGGCAGCCTCTGAGTCTATAAATAGAGGGTAGGGGTACCATAAGAGGGACTTTTTGCTTCGAGCCTCCACCTTACAACCTGTGTAAGCGGTCTCAAATTTTGTCACTTTTTTACCTCTCACTCTGGCCCGATCTAGTTGCATCTTGCGTTTTCTTTTTGAGATCAATCCCAAGCAGTTTTTTCCTCTAGAGATCTCTCTTCTGACATCCAGTTGGGAACAGTGCCCTACAATATTCCTGATTTGAAAAGGTGCTTAGATCAATGATAAGTATAATATGTATTTGATGGTGTGCTCAGTTTATGCTTGCAGAAGTCAAACAATATGTCTGGTACTTCTCAAACTTCACTAAGTACAATATCATCGAGAAACACTGGACATATCGTCGAAATGCACTCATACATCATCGATAATGAATATAGAGATAAGCTGAAGGATCACGACAGTTATCATTGAAATGACCCGAAAAAATCGATGATATTGTCGTAATGTACAAGAAGGTTCAATCAAGTTAAATATCATCGTGTCGATCTATATCACACGATGACATCGTTGAAAGCCTTAAAGAATTATGGAATGTCGACGACATCGTCGTAAAGAAGTCTTATTGCTGACAAGACTAAGAATGAACTTGTAAAGGTAGCCATTAGAAGAAGAATGGATTGTCGTCAAAAAGATCAAAGCAATGTCGTCAAGAAGTAAAAATGAACAAAACGACATCATCAAAAAGACAATATGCTCTCGACAACATCGTTGAGAAGATCTCAAATCAACATCAAGATTACGACGACATCTTTCAGATAACCTTCACGTCATTGTAAAGTAAAGTTCAACTGAGATATTTTGTATCGTCGAGATATGGTCCTATGAAGAACACTTGAAGATTTACACAACTTTATGGTGGATCGTCGTATCGACAAGTCTTGTCGCCGAAATGTTGACAACATCGTAGAAACATTGAATATGTTGTCGATACGGGTCGAGACAATTCAAATCGCATTGTCTGCAATTAATTTCACCGCCTGATGGTCCAATCAGCGCATGTTGTTAACGAATGGGCCACTGACACTTAAGGTACATTCTAGGAGACTTTTAGCCGGCTCCTCAGAAGTCTAAGTAGGATACTTGTCTGCCCTAATAAATTACAGAGAATACACGCAAGCATTTTGATAGAATAGTAAGGCGACTGTAGAAAAGAAGGAACAAGACCGTGAGAACAAAAACCTACTCATCAAGGGTTCTACAAGTCTCAGTTGGTAAAGATCAACTGATAATAAGTGTTCCAAGTAGAAGAAAGGATTGAAGAAGAATCTGTGTTGTTCAAGAAAAGATCTAAAGCATTTTCTTCACATCCAAGAAGCCAATCTTCACCCGGCAAAATTCTCAGTCAAGCAAGATCGATTGATAAGGAGTGTTGCACACTGAAGAAGAGATTGAAGAAATATCTGTGATGTCCAAGATAACATCAAAGGCATCTTCTTCAAGTCTAAGAAGTCAATCATCAATCGGCTAGAGAAGTTCTTTCCCAATCCTCTTTCTGTAGGGCTTGGGGGCCTGAGTGTAGGGATTGAGGGTCAGATTTTGTAGGGCTTGAGGGCTTGAGTGTAGAGCTTGAGGGCCTAAGTTTGTAGGGCTTGAGGGCCTGAGTTTGTAGGGCTTGAGTGCCTGAGATTGTAGGGCTTGATGGCCTGAGCTTTGGTGGAGTTTGCCGACTCTTGCACATTGCTAGATAGGCGCAGAGGAACAGTGGACTACTCAAGACACTTTGCCTTGAGGAACCACTATAAATCCTTGAGTGCTTTCTGTATTTTTCTTTTCATCTTCAAGACATTACACTACGATCCTCATAGAATCTCACTCAAAAGGAAGAGGGGTAATATATTTTAAAATACCTATCCCCCCCCCCCCCCCCCCCCCCCCGCCCCTCTAGGTGATTTGGCAACATCCATAACTAACAAGGGGTATCAGTGTGAGGTTGTTCAAAGAAAGCCTAACAGCTTGAACAGATATGCCCTTGGGTGCGTCAAACCGTCGGCTCAAAGAGGAATAAAGACTCATGAAGAAAATGAGAAGGTCTAATGCTAAAAAGTTCATATCTCTAAGTGATAGTTGCTGCAGCACCTCTTATTCTGAAGAAGATAGATGGATATGGCCAAGTGAGAAAGGAATCAGAGCACCCCTGACCCTCTCAGATATTGAATCTGAGGATGAAGAAGGCTCTATGGCTAGAGAAAGGATCAGGGCACCACTCACTCTCTCATACTGTGACTCTGAGGATGAAGAACTCTATGGGTTGGTTGCCATTTCAAATGAAGAAAGTCAAGAGGATTCACATCCTGCTCAGGTAAGTACTACTCACATATCCCCAGTACCTTCTTCATTTGAAAAGTCCAAGATTGCATCAGATGACTGCTCATCATCTAAAGATGATGCAGACGACTACACATCATGCAATAATAAGAATCATACTAAACTGATAGAACATCGTGAGAGTATCTTGACAGCTCTTAACAAGAGCAAGAAATTGGTCATATCGCAAGCTGAGGAAATCAGAATCCTTGAGCTCTTCAGATCTCAAGTTGAAAAGAAGACCAAGGAGGAGATTAGATTGTTTAATGAGCTTAGTCTACTTCAGATGAAGTCTGATGCTCACGAGAGGACAATCAAGTCTCTAGAGAACAAGCTTAGAGCAGAAAAGGAGCTTGTGACTAGCTTCTCTAATCCCAAACCATCTCTCCCTATTATTGACTACTTCTCCACTCAAGTCAGAGGAGAACAGGGACATAGTAAGGAAGTTGGAGAGACTTCCCAAGCTAGAACTATCTTTCAAACAGTAGTCTCCCCACAAGCACCATCAACCAAAAAGAAAGGAAAGGTTTTGCCCCAAAAACCAACTCCCAAAGAAAGATCATTGAATGTGCAACCAATTCCAAAATCAAAGCACAATCGCATGATCAATAGCAATGCATTTTGCAATGCAGCCAACTCATCTTATCACCTCCCCTCCACTCAAAAGGTGACTCAGAAGAGGGGGTACAATAGATTTGGGTTTTGGTGTTGTGGTAAGGTTGGGCACTTTGTTATAGATTGTTGTTTCAATCCAATAGTGATTAGAGCAAGGGATGAGAAGTCAGTCAGTAGAGTGGCTGCAAATGCTGCAGTAGGTAGAAATAGCTCTTACTATGCTAACAAGAACCTAGGACCCAAACTCACTTGGGTTCCTAAGGGATATTAAATTTGTTTTACAGGATTGCCCTAGTGGGCAACTAAAAGTAAATATGGCAAATGGACAATTAATAATCCAGGTATAAATCTGGAATAAAAGAAACTTATCACAAGCAAAGGTATCACACTTGAGATAATTATTAGATCTCACAATAAGTCCAATAACCCAGGTATGTGTCCTTTCACAATTTAGAATTAAAAAACTTCAAATGGATAACATGGTCAAGAAATAGAGTAAAATTCACAGTTGCTCTAAGTCATCATTTGAAGAAGAATGATCGGAGACCTCTGAAAAGAAAAGTATAAGGGAACAAAATGGGAGTTGATTTATGCAGCAGAGTGAGGCAGCATGACAAATTCAAAACAACATAATCAAATTAAGGGGGAGCAGCAATCTGTATGCTCAGCCCAAAATACTGAAATGGTTGTGGGGGGACTCGGAATGAGAATGATGTGCTGAGGTGTATGAAAAACCAGAAAGGAAAAGGAACACCATCACATCATAAGCAAACTATGTGCCTCTAAATTGAGCAAGCAAAGATCCCTCTAATTGTGGAATCTTTAGAAGGAAAGTAAAGATTTAAAAAATGATGTTGCTGCTTATACTGTTAGTCTTAGTAAAATCCTCTGTCCAGTAGATCAATGCTGCAGTTGAGGGGGAGCTCACAGGAATCCCTGCTCAAGACAAGATGAACCCATACACCCCATCAACCAGGGGATCCAATTATCTTAAGAATGATATCTTAGAAAGTAAAGAGCAAGAGGAGCAAAGGTAGTAGAAAGGTGCAGAGGAGACAAAGATCCTGTTCATGTGATAGCTAAGAACAAATGTGGTCAAACTCTATTTTATGACATTTTACTTAAACTCTAAAATGTTAATAATGTGGTAACACTCATAAAAATACAAACACTTTAGTACATGAAGATGCAGCTAGCATGCAACACATTGATGGAACAGACAAGGAAAATATCATCGTAATCACAAAACGATATCGTCAGAACCACAGTGTGTATCGTCGAGATGACAAATTATATCGTCAAAATGACTCAACAATGTCATTGTAACGTCTCGAAGTTACCCAATTCTCTACTCTAGAAATTAGAACTCTGAAATCAATCAATCATGACCACATAATCCAATTTAAGTAAACTTCTGTTACGCAGCACTTTGCCTACCGCAATATAACTTATAAATAGGGTTATTTGTCTTGCATCAAAAGCATTTGCTACATTTTCCCTAAAAATCTGTAGTGTCTTCTTCAACTTTGGAGAGTGAACAAGTTGACTCTGCTAAGAGCTCCTCTGATTAACAAGAAATGGCACCAAAGAAAGAAGGATATTTGAACGAAGGAAGCGAAGTAGTCAGGAATGGCTTTGCAAAAGCTTCAGAAGACATTCAGAACACCATAAAGCTGCTCGACTCCGTCAGCCTGGAATTCATTTTATGTGAACCATTAGTGATACTGAAGAGGGAAGTTTTGGAGTTCTACTCGAATGCCAAGGGAGGGTCGAAAGGAATGGACTATCAAGAGCCAAGTCAGTGGAATAAGAGTTAAGATAACTCCCAAAAGATTGGCCAGGGTTCTACAACTGCCAATTTTCTTCGATGATGAGGAGAATGAATGTTGAAAATGTTGAAGTGTAAAGTTGGCGGTCTGGGAGGTGATCGCTCGGTCTGTCTAACCGCACGATCTCGCGGTCTTCTCTGCGGTCTGACCTATTCGGTCTAGCCGCAGTCTATTCGGCCTGACCGTCGTTCTTTGTCTAAGGCTGCTGAGGTGAGGCCGCGCGGTCTGGTTTGTGTGACCGCATGGCGAGCTGTTGTTCTTACTGTGTGGGTTGATTTGTTGACTGCACAGGGCTATTTTTCTGGTATCGAGCAGTCCAGTCTGGTGACTGTTCGGGTTCTTGGTGGTGCGCGTGGACTAAGGCTTTCTTAGTCGCGCGGTCTCCTCTTTTGTGTTCGCATAAGACGGTCTCTTGGCGATCTGCTAATGTATGCGAACACTGGTGTTGGTCGACTTTGCGGGCTGTTGCCTTAGTCGTCTTGACTGTGTTCGCGGTCTCTGGAGGAGGTCTCGTATATGCGAACACTGGTGGTGGGCATCATGACCGTGCGAGTTGTCATGATCGCGCGGCTTCTTGGAGGAGTGGCGATCTCCTGGTTGGATTGAAGTCGGCGAGCTCACTAAGCGCAGAGCGATCTTCTGCTGACCACGCGGGTTGACCAGTCTTGGTCACGCGGTCAGGGCGGTGACTCTATCTCATAGGGTGGTGACTGGATCTGGTCGCACGCCTATAAATAGGAGTCACTGTAGCACCAAATTTATCGCACCAAGTGTAAGCTGAACTCGCGCCTAGTTCTTGCGGTCTCTTTTTTGTGACCGGCTAGTTTGCTAATTGAACTTGTCTTGTGCAGCTTCTGCAGATTGTGCGGACAGCTACGGTCACCTCTTTTTCTAAGGTGTTCGGGCGGTCTTGCGGCTTGCAGTGCGGGTTGCTGGAGTTCAGGAGAATCAGTGGAGTTCGGGAGGTCACGGAGTTTCAGTTGGTGTTGTTCAAGTCGCCAGCAGTCTGTTCGCGCGGTCTCCTTTTCTAGTCGCGCGAACACCCAGGTCGCGCGGTCTGGCGGTCTCAGTGTTCAGACCGCCAGTTATCTTTCTTCAGCATTGTATTTTCTCTTTGGTTTTGTGTACTGGTGAAATCATGTCTCGCCATGTATACCTCGCTCTGTAAAGAAGATTTCTGTTGTTATCAATAAAGATTGTTTTGCTCCATGTGCTTCTAGTTGTTGGTTATAACTTTAAGTTGTACGATTCCTGCTCACTCCTAGATCTATGGAAAATTTCACATGGTATCAGAGGGAGGTTGGAGTGGATAGAGCAGTGAACAACTTAAGTTGCCATCGCCTTTGTGAAGAAGGAACCAGTGCTAGAGCCATGGAAGCAGGTTTTTCAAGAGGTCTTGGAATTGAGATGCTCACGTCGACTAACTTCAAGAAGTGGAAGTCGTGCATGCAGAGTTATCTTCTGGGCGAGGACCTCTAGGAGGTTGTTGGAGGAGATAGTACGGAGGAAGTTGTCCCAGTTGGGGATAATGGTCATGAGGTGAGGAATTGGAGAAGGATTGATGCAAAAGCAGAGTTCACTCTGAAAAGGGCAATATCACCTGACCTATTCGAGTAGGCGCATGTGTGTGGATTTTACTAAACTCAATAAAGTGTGCCCTAAAGATTGCTACCCTTTGCCTCGGATAGATGTTTTAGTAGATTTCGGGGTTGGGTATAATTTTATGAGCTTTCTTGACGCATTTTCGGGGTACCACCAAATCAAAATGCACAGACCCGATATCCTGCATACTTCTTTCATCACGAACGATGGGTGTTATTGTTATCTCGTAATGCCCTTCGGGCTTAAAAATGCGGGGGCAACATACCAGAGAATGATGGACACAGTTTTCAAACATCAAAAAGGCAGGAATCTTGAAGTTTATGTTGACGATCTCCTCCTAAAAAGCAAAACATTCTCAATACATTTGAAAGATCTCGTAGAGACGTTCGCTACTCTATGGAGGTTCAAATTAAAATTGAACCCATTAAAATGTGTGTTCGGAGCAAACAAGGGGAAGTTTCTCGGACATCTCCTCACTCCCGATGGCCTTGCACCGAACCCAGATAAGGTGAAGGCCATCCTCGATATGATTCCTCCTCGTAATACCAAGGAGATCCAGCAACTTGGGGGAAGGTTGGCCGGACTGAGCAGGTTTATCTCCAAATCAGGAGATAAAAGTTCCCCATTCTTTAAAATACTCCGGGGAGGATCAAAGTTCGAGTGGAACGAAGAATGCAGCAAGGCTTTCGAACAGTTAAAAGTACAATTAACTTCAACTCCTCTACTTCAAAGTCCTCGTGAGGGGGAGATATTATTCTTGTACTTGGGGGTCGGCCCTGCGGCCTTTCAAATCCTTCACTTTGCTGAAGGAACGGAGGGCAGAGAAGTCGCCTGAGGAGGTCGAATCCTCGCCATCAGATAGCAACGGCTTGTTTTTTCCCTTCCATTGTCTCCTCTCGCCCTGAGTTAGGATCAAGCCGGCCTGGCTGACCGGCTTGTTTTTGGGAACAATGGCCTCAGCTACAAAAGAGAAAGGAGTTAGAACAAAAGCCCGTGCGGTCAACATCGGATCAGGAAGCGGGTTGAAGAAAAACTTACTGTCTTCAGGCCGGACATTTTCCAGCTCGGCAAGCAGCGGAATGTAGTGGCGTACATTAAGCCGCTCATTTTCAAGAAGCTTGCAGGTCTTCTTCTCAATCTCGCTGATGGGGATTTGCTGAAAGGCCTCCTCTGTCCGCACCTGCGGGTTCGGATTCAATAGGCCAAGTCGGCCTTCAAATATCAGATATCTCTCCGACCAGGCCGTGACCTTATTCGCGAGGTTGACCATCTTCAACCCCCGACAGCCGAAATAGAGGTGGCACTTGAACATGTTCGACTCGGAGTCCGGGATAGCCCGCACCGAGAAGATTTTTCTAAAGAGATCCATGGAGAAGCGGACTCTCTCAGACCGTGATATGAAGCTACATATCACGACCATCGAGTTGGGGGAGATTTGGCCGGGGACAACCCCGTAGTGGTCGAAGATTATGGCGAGTTCAATTGATATGGGAAACTTGAAGCCACAATCGAAGTGATCGATTGGGATTGCGATTTGATTCGGTCCAGAGGAATTCATCCGCTCATCACAGAGCGGAAGTCGCGCGAGCAGCGGACTCCCTATCATATGCTTATCGATGAACTCATCCAGTTCGGCTTTAGTCAGGCGGCATTCATCAAGGTCTGCCGAATGAAACGCTGAAGCGGCTTCAGATCGGGTAGCGGATGTCTTCGCAGGACGCTTCGGCTGGCGCTTTGCTCCCATTTTGAAATTCAGGTGAAAAGGTCTTCGGAAAGGTGCTACTTATAAGAATGGGTGATCCACATTTAGCAAAGGTCAAATCGCGGCTAGCCTAATCAATCCACGCGGACATAATTTTGCACAGAAAAGTTAGTTCATTAGCAGCAAACCACAGGAAGAAAAATTTAATCAAGCAGTTTAAAACGCAGCAGAAGCAAGCCGCTCGGCTTACAATGCAATTCGTAGGCATCAATCAACATACAAAGGAAGAAAATAAAGCACATTCAAATAAACAGGCCGCGCGGTCTGAAAGACAGACCGAATGTCATAAAATTAAGCTCAAGCAGTTAAGTTGTCCAAAGGACCGAAAAAAATATTACAAATAATTGTCTAAAAACCGCTTATCACTAGCGGGCATCACTCGGCGCATCTTCTCTATGGAGTCGCGCGACATGGTCGCCGATCTGAAGAACAGTCCCTTGCATCTGATTAATGCTATGATTGAGGTGGTTGATCATGCTATGAAACCGCGTGGCATCTCGCTCTATTCGCGCTGCCGGGATCACGCGAGCAGGTAAGGCCGCTGCGGCCTCATTTACACTAGCAACAGGGTGGATCATCCCAGCTGCTGGAAGAGTCGAGCTCGTCCCAGCAACTGGGCGGTGTGACCGACGCCGACCTCCATCAGCTACATTAAAAGGACGTCGGCTTCCGCCGACCTCCCTTGTCAGATGGAAGTATTTATCTCTATAGTAGGCACAGTCCCCCTCGAGTTTGTGGATCTCCTTCTTTCCTCTATCAAGTCGGGCAGTCAGCGCGGCCACCTGGTCTTGTTGCGCCTTCTCGTTCTTACGGCGCTCTTTCCGTTCGGCCTCCAGCGCAGCTCGATGCTCTTTCCGTTCTGCTTCCATCTCAGTCCGCATTGCATCCTTTTCATCTTGGGCAACTTTCTCTCGCTCTTCAATGGCCTTCAACTGCTTCTTGAGGATCTCTAAATTGTTTTGAAGAGCGGCCATCTCCTTTTCCATTCGGGTGTCCGGGTTGGATAAGGAGCTCGAAAGAGGTGAAATCATTTGAGGAAGGCTGGCCACTAAGTCACCCGGTTTCAGAATAGAATCACGATCGTCTGCAATGAAAAAGGCATTCAGAAAGGTCGGCCGAATATAGTTTCATATAGCATGGGGATTATCAAAAGAAGACTGCTCTTTCTAAATTCTCCTCTCTTACAAGCCGCAGCAGTTCGGGTAAAATTTGGGTGGATAGATCGCTTTGCTTGCTCGGAATCGATCTTACGACGCTGCTCTCTCCACGATCTCTCGCTTTGCCTCTGCTTGGCAGTAGAAAATTGAGCGGCAGATGGAAAGAAACTTGGTGACGGGTTCAGCAACAAGTCGTGCGACTTGTTTCGAGACCGCGTTTTGAAAAAAATGAACAGGGCGGTAGTTCGCGACCCCTTTACCTTGCAAGAGAAGATTTGGCGGCGATGGCGGCGGTCTATTCAGCTGATCTCTAATTTTCTCCGCCTTCCCTTATATAAACCGAAGCCCGGTCATCACAGAATCCTCGGGAGCCGGTGCGGCCTTCTCGATTTTGGCCGCATTCTCAGCCAGGGTTGCCTCCTTAGTTCTGGCCGCATCCTCAGCCAAGACGGCCTCCTTAATGTTGGCTGCATCCTCAGCCAGGGCGGCCTCCTCCTTTCCAGGAGGATCAGCAGCCTGCAGATCGGAAGAAGTTCTCAGTAGATCGTCTTGCTTCTGGAGGGAATCAAAGTCCCTGATGATATCACTTACAGAGATGCTATGCGCATCGGTAGGGGCCTGGTCGCCCGACTTGGGTGAAGGGGTAATTACTCCCTCCGAAACTTCTTTGTCACGCACTTTTCTTTGCAGGCTACCCGCTCCCAGTTTTCTGGAAGCCGCTCTATTTTTGGCCTTTAGGCTCTTTACCTTTCTCAGAAGCCTGTCCTTCATTGACTCAGCTCTTTTCCTCTTCTTGGTCAACACCTGGTCGGCTTGTTCTGAAGAAACCGGGCTGTCCTCAATGTTCACTATCGGGCCCTGCTGGCCGGTCGGCTTGGGGGAGTCAACCGTTTCACCTCCTTCATCTCTTACCTTCAGGTGGTATACGCCAGAGGGAGTGATCTCCATTTTAAACTAATCGTCCCCATCGGCCATCGGGATGGTGGCTTCCGAGTCCGTCTTGTCTGGAGGAGGTGGCAGGTTGGTCGCCTTATCAGAAAGGGCAGGAGGATCAGCTGGGGGCGGGTTCGAGCAACCCGCTTCATTTCTAGTCGATAAATCGATTGTCAGCGCAGGGGGCAGGTCGGTCGGTTTACCCGTAGAGGCAATTGTCACTGTTTTGTCAGG
This sequence comes from Dactylorhiza incarnata, assembly GCA_033032865.1. Classification (NCBI taxonomy): domain Eukaryota; kingdom Viridiplantae; phylum Streptophyta; class Magnoliopsida; order Asparagales; family Orchidaceae; genus Dactylorhiza; species Dactylorhiza incarnata. Next base: position 204,158 of record JAWHQI010000330.1, on the reverse strand, counting down.
TTGGGTCTTCTTCTTCTCCTATTTATCCTTTGGGCGATCTCCCCGCGGTCTTTGCTCGGTTTCTGGCGGTTTTCGAACTCGGCCATAAGATCCAACATCTTGATCGGGCTGTTTAGTCGGAAAGTTCTGACCGCGAGGGGCGAGTAGTGACTCGTGATAGCGTTATAATTATGCAGAAATAGAAGCTTCCAGAACATTTATAGCCCACAAGGCAAGATCGGCGCGGTCTACGGCTAGAACTAATATTTTTGAAATCTCTTCGGAGTTTGAAAATATGCGGGGATTATCTTTACCCAGAAGACCGCTTCCGAATAGCACTACTAGCAGACCGGGCGGTCTGAGGATACAAGTCGCCCGGTCCAGATTTAACAAGGTCCATCAGCACCAACCAATACAAATCGGGTGGTCTGGCATGATTCAGATCTCCCCCAAAGATTGAAGATCACCAAGACCCAAGTCCAAAAGGCAAGTCGCGGTCTCAAGTCGGAGACCTCCCGGGTTGCATCATCGCCTTGGTCGCAGTATCTTCAACCCCTGGTCAAGACAGATCGGAAGCGCAAGCCGCCAAGCCGCGCGGCTTCTTTCTTTTTTCCCTTTTTGTATCCCGTCACCGCCTGCCCGTTTCTGCTGTACCCGGGCAAGCGGTTATTTTATCCTGCCCGTTCGGGCAGGCCCCCAAGCCTATAAATAGGGGGCGGCAACGTTCCCAAGGCACGCACACTCGAATCCAGGAGCTCGCTTGTCTGAGCTGCGGTCTCGAGTTTCCTGTCTTGCGACCTGTCTGACCGGCCGGCTTCTGCTTTCCTGCATCTGTAACCCATTGTAACCGCTTCTTCTTAATCAAAGGAAAGCCCATCACAGGAGTGGCATTCGCCGTGATGGGCGAAGTCTGGCCTTGACCGCTGCCAGCAGTCTCCATTTCTCTAGCTAAACAGTAACCGGCAGCCCGCAGCCTCAGATTTCCTTCGGAGGTGCGATTTCAGATTCAACAGAAACACGCGACCTTCAGATCGCGGATTGTCGGTGAAATCCTTGCCGCAATGTCAGACCGTCAATTCCCTCTTGGAGACCGCTCTGATCACAGTGAAGACTCTTTGTGGGAAGCCTTGGAGCAATCAAGAAGAGAAGCCGAGCGGGCTCAGATCGGCATGATTCGGATCGCCCCCAAAGATTGAAGATCACCAAGACCCAAGTCCAAAAGGCAAGCCGCGGTCTCAAGTCGGAGACCGCCCGGGTTGCATCGCAGTATCTTCAACCCCTGGTCAAGACAGATCGGAAGCGCAAGACGTCAAGCCGCGCGGCTTCTTTCTTTTTTCCCTTTTGTATCCTGTCACCGCCTGCCCGTTTCTCCTGTACCCGGGCAGGCGATTATTTTATCCCTGCCCATTCGGGCAGGCCCCCAAGCCTATAAATAGGGGGCGGCAACATTCCCAAGGCACGCACACTCGAATCCAGGAGCTCGCTTGTCTGAGCTGTGGTCTCGAGTTTCCTGTCTTGCGACCTGTTTGACCGGCCGGCTTCTGCTTTCCTGCATATGTAACCCGCTGTAACCGCTTCTTCATAATCAAAGGAAAGCCCGTCACAGGAGTGGCATTCACCGTGACGGGCGAAGTCTGGCCTTGACCGCTGCCAGCGGTCCCCATTTCTCTAGCTAAACAGTAACCGATAGTCCGCAGCCTCCGATTTCCTTCGGAGGTGCGATTTCGGATTCAACAGTGTAAAATATATTCTGTCTGTTTAATGTACAGCAATATATTCTGTATATTTCTTTTCGTGTAAAAACTGCTGGTGATTTTATTTGCTATATCTTCTTTCCTTTTCTTCTGAAAATCTCTGACAGACATTAATTGCAGATTCCTTATATTAAGGAATATAATACGCTGAAGAGTTATTTTGAAAACATAAAACTGCTGCGCCGTTTAATTCTTTCCTTTTCCATGAATATGTCCTTTTCCGAGGAAGTGTCAATGGCTATAAACTTGGAATAATAAAAGAAATATATTTTCCTTACTTGATCTGATGGAAAGAGCCGTTGCTGTAGTGGATCTGAGTTCAGAGAATGAATTTGAATTAATCCTACTGAATTCTCTGAACTGAAATATCAATTCTTCGATCTGAATAAAATTCGTCGATCTCAGATTCGTCGACCTCAAGATTTTCGTCGAACACAACATTTACTTCGTCGACCTCAAAAGTATCTTGCTGGAATAATTAATTTTGTTGATCTGTGAGAACTTTCGTTGATCTGAATGTGTTCGTCGAACGCAGACTGGAGTTCGTCGAACGGAAGTATTCGTCGACCACTGAGCCTGGATAAATTCGTCGACCGCTGAGCTTGAGCAAAAGCGTCGAGCGCTGAGCTTAGACAAATTCTTCAACCGCTGAGACGGGTTCGTCGACTGCTGAAACAATCTGTTCATCGACCGCTGAACCGCTGAGACGGGATCGTCGACCGCTGAACCGCTGAGACGGGATCGTCGACCGCTGAGACGAGCTTGAAACAAGCCGTTCGTCGAACGCAGAATGTAAGCCGTTCGTTGAACGCAGAGAGCATGTCGTTCGTCTAACGCAGAGAGCTTTCCATTCGTCGAACGCAGGATGCAGTTCGTCGAACGCAGTGTGGAGTTCGTAGAACGCAGAATCTGAATGAAATCTCTAGTTCTAACAGCAAAAACTCTTGACACATAAACTATACATTGGGGTCAACTTTGTCCTTAGTCAACATGTAGTGATCCTAGCCCAAATCAGAAATAGGGTTGTTCCAACATATAAGTCTCTCATTCATAAGATTCTTTATTATTCTATTCGGATTAACCCTAATTCTCCTTTCGTTCCAAGAACGAGAAAGTGTCGCCTCCTGTCGCAAAAGCTAGAGATCGATTTGTTGTTCTAAATCAGTTGTTTCCAGTGGATGAAAAGGTTCGATTGATCGTTGCTCCATCCTCTACAGAATCTATTGGATCAAGTCGAATTGAAGAAGGTCAGATCTGAGTTTTTATTGTTCTTCCTCCTCGACATCAAGTCAAAGATTTTCAAGCCACAAGAAGGAAGAAGATCTCTCAAGCCTTTCAGATCTGGTTATGTTTTGATAATTTTGTATCAAATCTATTATTGCATTTGATTGTAGGAGAAGTTTTCTCCGAGTTGTAGGAGGGTTATTCTCCGAGTTGTAAGAGAGATTCTCTCTGAGTTTGTAGGAGATTTGTCTCTGAGATTGTAGGAGTGTTGACTCCGAGATTGTAGGATCATTCTTGATCCGAGTTATAGTGAAGTAGTCAAGTCTAGGTGTGGTGCTAGATTGGCGAGGCCGGCAAGTGAAGTACCCAAGAACGGGGAACCACTATAAATTCCTTGTGTTATCTGTGTTTGTGATTTGCTTTCTGTGCGTTCTATTTCATCAAGTTTTTAATTCCGCAAAAGACGCAGTTATCACCTATTCGCCCCCCTCTAGGTGACTTAGGTTGGCAACTAGATACTTCATAGAGATCTTCTTTTGAGATACCTAAAGTGAGATAGAAAGGTTCCGCAAAAAAAACCGACGGAAGGGTTTTGATCGGTCTCTCTCTTCCCGTCGCCGCCACCTCCTCTCCCTGTCGTCGAACCTAGCAGTTCATGGGAGACGTTGAGGGCTCTTCTTCTCCGACCTAGTTCTTGTGCAACAAGAAGTTAGGGTTCTTCAACAATCGTGTGGACTTCTGTAGAGGCGTCGATCGATTCCAGCGCTTTGAACTCAGAGGTTGTCTTCGAGATTTCTTGGTTGAGTATTGACTCAATCCCCTAAAGGTACTTCGCTTTTGTCACCTTCCCTATTTCTAGATTCATGAAATCGCAAGTTCCTTGAACTATTTAGGGTTGTTCTTATTCTTTCTTTCCGCTGCGCATATGTGATATGTTATCTACTTTTGATGTATAGAAACCCAACAATGTAGGCATGGAATTCTTATGGCGATTATCACATATAATGGTCCACAATTCAACAACTCAAGTCTTATAAATTACTATGATCAAATCGGCGCTGAGTTGAGATTTGCTTTTGTACATCATCCTCGGAGTAATGGTTGGGTAGAGGCTGCCAATAAACTAATAATCAACCTTTTAAAGAAGAAAGTGGAAAATCTCAGAGGTAATTGGGCAGAGCAGTTACCTTCGGTGTTATGGGCTCTGAGGACAACTCCAACCTCAACTACCGGAGAGACCCCTTTCAAAGTGTCTCATGGTTCAGAAGCTCTTACTCCAGTTGAATTTGAAGTAAGGAGTCCAAGAGTATTGTTACCTCAGCAGAATCAAGAAGACTGAATGAAAGGTAATGATGAAGAACTAAAATGTAGTCTCCATATTATTGAAGAATTAAAAGATATAGCAACAATCAGGCAAGAAGAGGTGAAAAGAATAATGGCCAAATACTTTGATAAAAATGTCAGAGTTAAAGAGTTCATTATTGGTGATCTTGTCCTGAAAAAAGGTAGATGCAGCAGCAAGATCTAGTTCAGTTGGAAAACTCAACCCAAATTGGGCAGGGCCATTCATAATTACAGAAGTACTCAAGAATAGTGCATATCTACTCCAAACTTATGAAGGAGAAGAACTGTCTCATACTTGGAGTAGAGATGATCTCAAGCGTTTCTTCTCATGAAAAATTGTATTTTACATTTTCTTTCTTTACTTTTCTTCTTTCAAGCATTATGACGATATGGTTAGAATCTCTTATAATCTGTTTCATTGAAAAGGAAGCATCAAAAATGAATTATTACTGAAGGCTAAGGTCTTGCCAAGAGAGATATCGACGGATCATACTTGCTGCCCCCTCGACATGAAGCTTGAGATGTAAATCTGCCAGGACCACAGGTAGCAGGGAGATTTCGCATCTGTATAGCAGTAGCTCGCCAAGCTTGTGCGGAGGAACTTTAGGATGTCAGGTCCTTGCTAACATATAACACACCTCTGCATCAAGGGAAGTCTAGGTGAATGTTTAGCTATATCATGCATTATAGGAGGACATCGTTACAGTCTTGATGATCTTTTAGGGAAAGCAGTGTCGGTGTAGCCCTGCAGCATGACCACACCTGTCTTATGGATCATCTTGTTTTGTGACCCTCGAATGCTCATTGATGCATGGATAACCAAGGAATGGTTAGAAATATCTATAACCATCGCCTAAGCCTAGAAGTAACAAGTGTGTAACAAGCTCAAAAATCTTCTTTTTCTCCTTCCCTTTTTTTTAACTTTTCTGTAGCTGGATTATCCCGTGAGATTTCACTAACGGGTTTTAATAGCCGGTAGGGCAGGTTGATCTCACGGTGAGGTTTTCAAGGAAGTTTTTTGTAGCTGGATTATCCCATGAGATTTTGCTACCAGGTTCTCATGACCGGTGGGGCAGGTTGATCTCACGGTGAGGTTTTCAAGGAAGTTTTCTGTAGCTGGATTATACCGAGAGAATCCGCTACCAGGCTCTCATATCCGGTGGGGCAGGTTGATCTCATGGTGAGGATTTCAAGGAATAAATTCTATAACAGGATTATCCCATGAGATTCTGCTACCGGCCTCTCATAGTCGGTGGGGTAGGTTGATCTCACGGTGAGGCTTTCAAAGGAAAAGTTATAATATTTCTTCAGGAATGGGCGGTCAAAAATTTTGGTGACCGACAGTTTTGGGTTTAGGATTTTGTAAATGTTATATTATTTCTTCAAGATTGGGCGGTCTAAAATATTAGTGACCGCCGGTTTTGAATTCAGGATTTCTTAAAGGTTATATTATTTCTTCAGGAATGGGCGGTCTAAAATATTGGTGACCTCCAGTTTTGGGTCCAGGATTTCTTAAAAGTTATACTATTTCTTCAGGAATGGGCGGTCTAAAATATTTGTAACCGCCAGTTTTGGGTTCAGGATTTCTTAAAGGTTATACTATTTATTCAAGAATGGGTGGTCTAAAATATTGGTGACCGTCAGTTTTGGGTTCAGGATTTCTTAAAGGTTATATTATTGCTTCAGGAATGGGCGGTCTAAAATATTGGTGTCTAACGCGCAGATTCCGCGCCGCTAAAAGCGAGAGCAGAACGCGGTCCGAAAGGCAGTGTACCAGTCGTTGTCAAGTAATAAATTTGGGAATATGATCCCCGAGTATCGTTCTCTCAAGGAACACAGTAAGGTGGAGTTAACTATTGAGGAAGGACTTGAGATCGAAGTCCAAGAGGTCGGGTGAAACGTGTAGGGAGTGATTTGGTTTATGGAAAATAAAATAAAAGAAACTAAACTAGTACTATGCAGGCCGCTATGCACTGCTTCACTGGGCGGATGGAAACTATGCAGTCCATTATGCACTACTTCGCAAGGCAGATGGGCGAGAAGACAAGCGGATGGAGTGGTTCGCACCGGCGGAAGTGAGGTGGATTATACGGGCCGTTAGCGGAATGGAATGGAGGGTAATGGCGGATGGAAAATGGAATGGGGGCGCACCTCACATGCATAAACCACAAAATAATTTCACATGGACATGAAATAAATAAATAGCATTTAGGGTTTAGCTATCATCGTCATACAACCAAGGAATCAAAAGAGAAAATGCTACAATATGAAGGGATGAGATTACAACCAAAGGGGCGGAGACTCGTTGGAGATTCACGGCCGGAATCTAGGGTTGTCAAGTCTTGTCCGTGCATGATCTTCAACTATCGTCCGGGGTCCGGAAGAGCTGTCACCTTCTTCTACATTACCCGTCTTCTCTGTCAAATGTCTTCAGCCACAACCTCACCGGAGAACTTCACATGTGCAGCAAGAGATCCCTCAAAATGGAGCTTAGAAGCACTCGAACGATGGAGGAGGCCAAGAGGAAGCTCCGGCATGAGATTTGCAAGGAAATGATGGTCGGAGCTCCTCCTTAAGGTGGGCGGCGATGGAGCGGCGAAAATGGCGGAATTGGAACTCTTCGTGCGCGAGAAAGAAGATCGATCCCAATTAGGGCGGATCCTGCGGCTTAAATAGAAAACTGTCAGAAATTTGGTCACGCATGACCGTGCGTTATTGTTTAAATAGGCAGCTCAGGAAGACGGCCCAGAACGCCCGTGCATTTTACTCACGCATGGCGAAATCGATCGTGGGTAAAAACACACGGGGAAATTCTGAAAGCCATAATATCAGCTCACCAGAGGAGCCCGTGTGATTTTACTAACGCACGGGCAAACTGCCCGTGCATGAACAAATCGCACGAGCGGGGACAGAACAACATTTTGAACCAAAGATGAGAGCACACAGTCGAAACGATCGTGGGACAAGGAAATGCATGACCGTGCGATTCATGCAGACATGAAATCTGGGCAAAATTGGATGAACCGTCCACCTGCACAATAATCAAAACAGGATCACATAGATGGGAATACCCCTCCAGCTCAATCTAGATACATAAAAAGGGTTGGGGAGAACCATGTGCTTACCCACCAACAATATGGAGCGCAAATGCACACCAAAATGGGCCAAAACATTGCACTTATAGTGAAAGTGTGTCCAAGTAGAATATAAGCAATGCAGGACTAAAAGTGTAGTGCAAATGTAAGAAAACTAGCCCGGATGAGTCCATAAAACACTATAAATTATGGACTCATCACACCCCCAGACTTAACCTTTTGCTCATCCCGAGCAAACAAATCCTAAGCAGACGGAAAAAAAGTAAATAGCTATCTTAAAATTACAAAATGGAGTACCATGCGAAGTCGCATGCTCAAGTGTATAGAAAAATAGTAGAGAAGATTTCTAATTATACACATAGTTTATAGATTTCTAATAGAGTAAATAAATATTACTACTACTCAAAAATGAATAACAGTGAATCATCCGGTCACGGATACGGAGAAAGTAGAATAATCTCTGAGATGAGCATTGCCCAAGTTGGGATTCGGGAAAAACTCCACCGAAATCTATCGATGTCGGAGACCATAAGCTCGCCCGGTCACATTCTCTACACGAAATTATATTGGTTCATAGCGTGAGTCGGAAGGACATTAGGTTTTAAATGGGGCTTCGGTTATGGTGAGGTAAACAAAGATAAAAACGAAGGCTATAGTACACCTAAACCCAAATGAGTTTTATTAAAACTACCCGCACACCAAAATCGAATGCAAGTGCGCCACACCCCCAGACTTGGACTTTTGCAACATGGGTCTGTGCACCACCTATTCCGAATATTTCAAATAATTTTAAATTTAGTCTTTTTCTCATTCATTTTTCAAAGAAAAAATATTTCCTTTTTCTTTTTCTCTTTCTTCATTTTTTCTGTTCTTTTTCTTTCAGCAAATTTTCAAATGAGCACATCCACATAATCACAATGAATTTATCAAAATCACAACCCCAAAAAGTAAAACTCGAGCTCATAATTTGGGCGTGCGATTAGGATTGGCTTTGAGGCTTTGGTGAGTTATAGGTGGAGCTGAATCAAATGGACTAGATAGGCTCAAAGGGGCTAGCAAGGGTAGACGATAGGCATGATACAAAAGCTTAACCGGGCCAAAATAACGGCCTACTTCACTCTCACGCAAAAGAACTATCCTATGCTCATGCTTCAAGAATCGCTTGGGGCATGTTCATAGCCCCCGAGAAAGATTCTCCTTTCTCCCGACTCAAACAATACTAATCTAGCGATAATTTACACACATCCCTATGCTACCTTTTGATTCACACCGGATTCACTATTTGAGTAGAGTAAATAAAATTCAAACTAATAGAAATGTATAAAACTAAAAGTATAAGAAGAAATCTAATCTACACAAATCTCTATATTCACTTGAGTACTTGACTAGGAACACCAGAGTCAACATTTTACTCCACTACATAATTTAAACGCCAGCACAATGATTTTCCCAATCACACAAAGGAATGAGTTCAACTCATGACGCGCCAACAGCTAAGTACACGCTCAAGTGGGTGATGTGGTGTGCAAAGAAAATGAATAATACTAAATTAATGAAATAAATATACTTTTAACATGCATTGACATTGAGTGCATGCAGCGGGTACATAAAACATCTCTCCCCCAGACTTAAACTAAACAATCCAACACAATATTTGGCTATGAAATTCAAAATAGAGCTAAGGGAAGAGAGTACCCAATGCTCAGCAAGTGAGCATGCCAGAAGACGCGTGTAAACCAATATCAAGCCACCGCATCCTCCATCAGAAAGAGTGCCTGCAGGGGTGAGCTCCTCCAAAACAAAAGAAAATAGACAAACTTAAAAAAAGAAATACAACTAACTAAACAAACTAGATAGAATAAAAATGCAAGAAAAAGTAAGATAACTACTGAGGTTATTGTTTTCCCAGCATGACTTATTCAGAAATTTAAGAGTTCTAGCAAATGGGAGTATAAAAAGGAATTGAACAGGTAATTGTTCTAATATGCGTGTCGGTAGCGAGTACCGATATGGAGACAGAACAGATATCATCTACCTAAATATAAATAATACCTGCTCATCACAGGTAGAGGGAATAAAAAGTAAGAAGAGGAGGAGGAGTACTCCTCACAAATCTCATCAAAAACATCCTTGCCCAGTAAGGTGTCGTCTTCAGGTATGCGGCGGGAGGAGAAGGCAATGAATGAGGCTTCCTCTATGGAGGAGGGATCAACCTCCTCACAAGAGAGGATACACTCATCATTGACTTGACCAAAGTGCTCCAAGTCCTCCTGAAGTACCTGTGAAGACTCAACCTACACAGGCTCAGATGAAAAGGGGGGGTTAGGAAATAAAAGAGAAGAATGATGTAAATAATCAAAAATTGGGGGAGTGGTCCGGTCTCACTCCCAGTAGGATCCATGCATAAATCATTGTCACCATCGTAAGTATCATAGCAAGGGGGCCGTGAACTCAATGTCTTCGATAGTGAGTTGGATCTCCTCGCCCCATGAAGAAGTGCAAACCACCTCATCAAAAAGAGTATCCTCATCATCCCACCTTGGTGCACCATCATGCTCAAAGTAGTTGTTCTCACCATCAGAGAGAACAACATCATCATCCCCCTTTGGAGGAACCTCAGGCTTCGAATCATCACCATGCTCAATTACTTCGACAGGATCATCTAAAATTGGTGTAAAAAATATGCAAAGAAGGTGGAGGAACAATGGATTCAGAGAATATCTGAGCTGGTTCCTCCACATGTGAATCATAAATATGTGAAGAATTTATAATATGAGATAATCCCACATTTTTCGAGTATGAATCAGAAGCTATTCTGATGGGTATATCTGCAGCGGTCCCACGAAGAAAGGTGGGTACTGCGAGAAACTCATCAGAAATTAAAGGAGCGTAAGACTGGGAAGAGGATGGTACAATACGAATATTTGGTTCATCATCCTCCTCCATTTGGAGTTGGAATGCGACGCAATCCTTCAGAGCGTGATTCGTGCTTCGACAAAGCAAACACTTAAGATCAAGCCTTAACCTCGAAAGAGGTGGGATACTATATGTGGTTGGTGTTCGTGGTTATGATAATTAGGCTGATAGTATGTCGAACTATATGATATAGATTTCCCATAAGAACAGCCGTAAGAATCATAGCTACAGTTTCTCATATGACATTGTTCACTGCGATGACTGGATGCCCCGTACCATCTGCATTGCAAATATGCATACATGTTGCCGGGTGATTCACTAAATAAATATAATCTTTGCAAGAATTAACTACACACAAGCAACAAAAGGAGTAAATAAAAACAAAAAGGGCTAACTAAAATGAAAACAAGAAAAATATAAAAATACAAATGATGCAATAAACAAATGGAAGAACTTCTTTCTCCTGACTCCCTCTCCAATAACTCACACGACTGTGTTCCCAGGAAACGGCGCCAAAAACTTGATGCGCATATTCCGCACCGCTAAAAGCGAGAGCAGAACGCGGTCTGAATGGCAGTGTATCAGTCATTGTTAAGTAATAAATTTGGGAATATGATCCCCGAGTATCATTCTCTCAAGGAACACAGTAAGGTGGAGTTAACTATTGAGGAAGGACTTGAGATCGAAGTCCAAGAGGTCGGATGAAACATGTAGGGAGTGATTTGGTTTATGGAAAATAAAAGTTTTACAAAAAGAAACTAAACTACTACTATGCAGGCCTCTATTCACTGCTTCACTGGGCAGATGGAAACTTTGCAGGCCGCTATGCACTGCTTCGCAAGGCGGATGGGCGAGAAGGCAAGCGAATGGAGTGGTTCTCACCAGCGTAAGTGAGGTGGATTATACGGGCCCTTAGCACCGCTTAGCTTGGCGAGTGGAAGAGTAGGCTTGCAGAATGGGCGAGTAGTCAAGCGGAATGGAATGGAGGGTAATGGCGGATGAAAGATGGAATGGAGGCGCACCTCACTTGCATAAACCACAAAATAATTTCACATAGACATGAAATAAATAAATAGCATTTAGGGTTTTGCAATCATCGTCATACAACCAAGGAATCAAAAGAGAAAATGCTACAATATGAAGGGGGTTAGATTACAACCAAAGGGGCGGAGACTTGTTGGAGATTCACGGCCGAAATCTAGGGTTGTCAAGCCTTATCCGTGCTCGGTCTTCAACTGCCGTCCGAGGTCCAGAAGAGCGGTCACCTTCTTCTACATTTCCCGTCTTCTCCATCAATTGTCTTCGGCCACAACCTCGCCGAAAAACTTCACATGTGCAGCAAGAGATCCCTCAAAATGGAGCTTAGAAGCACTCGAACGATGTAGGAGGCCAAGAGGATGCTTCGGCTTGAGATTTGCAAGGAAATGGTGGTCAGAGCTCTTCCTTAAGGTGGGCGGCGATGGAGCTGTTGGAACATGGTCTTCCGCATCTCCTAGGTTTGAGAATAACAAATCCTATGTGTATTTGATCTTGTGTGTTTAAGTGTGCAGGATAACAAAGTCCACATGACTCAAGGATTACATAAGAAGGTTGCCCCAAAAGTTGAGCCATCAAATCCAAATCTCCTACTAGCGCTGGCGGTAGTCCTAGCGCTGGCGCTAGCTGTCGTTCGACGAACTGTTAGCGGCGCTCGACGAAATGCTCAGAAATGCGTTCGACGAAATTTTGCTCGACGAACTCTTAGCTGCGTTCGACGAAATTCTGATCGACGAAATATTTTCTTAAGCGCAGATGCCGGGAGAACTTATAGAAGGAGATAGCGCCAGACGATATCCGATAGCGCAGGCGATAGCGAGGAGCACAGTAGGCAAGGGAGAATTGTTTCCTCGGATTGAAGATTCTGCCGCGCAGAATGTGTCCTAATATGGGATAGCGCCGGCGTTAGCACTAGCGCAGGTGCTAGCTCTGAGACTATAAAAAGGACCCCTTGGCTCCGTCTTCCCAATCCTCTTGAGATCCAAAATTCCAGAGCTTCGTGCCACAGCATAGAGAGGAAGGTTCAGAAAGATACTCCCACAAATCCATAAAGGCTTAAGGAGATCCGTGGAGAAGATTTCAACACGCATCATCATCGTGACGAAAGACCGCATCAACTACGATCATACACTGCGTCTTCGTCTACTCTCCAAGAGATCCACATATAGGGAGTTTTATATTATTGTCTTTTTATTTCAAATCTTTTCTTTTAAATCGAGTAGTAAATTAGCCTCGTGTTGGCGACTAGGTCTGGGTAGGACTTAGGGCGGAAACTCGCCTCGTGTTGGCGACTAGATCTAGGCTAGGTCTAGGGGGTGCTCGAGGCCATATCCGGGGAAGGGTTGGCTAGAGCGGCTTGAGGCCAAATCCGGGGAGGATCGGCTAAAGCCAACTAGTTCGTGGGGATACGATTCGGTATAGAAAACAAAAAGAGTATTTCATATTTTGCTTTGATTTCTAGCGTCATTGAAATCAAAATTTTGTAATCAATTTTATTAATAATAATCATGTCTGTCTTTGTGTAATAAAATTGATTTGTTCTTCATTTCTCTAAATTGTTTATTATCCTCTCCTTTATTATAAAACAATTTAGATCTTTAAACAAAATCACTATTTTGATCTCTTATCATAAGCAAGTATTTCAAAATATAATATAAGTTTTTAAAACACTTATTCACCCCCCCCCCCCCCGCCCTCTAAGGGCGCCTACCGATCCAACAAGTGGTATCAGAGCGAGGTTATTCCAAATCGGCTTAACAACCGGGAATAATGGCGTCTCATGATCTCGCTTTTATTAGTGGAGAAAATTTTTATGAAGAAGAAAAATCTCTTGCACCACCTTTATTCGAAGGAAGAAATTATAAAGGGTGGAAATTATTAATGGAAAGGTTTATTTAAACATTAGATATCAACGCTTGGGATATAGCAATAACAAGACCAGCGGACGGATCAAATAAACAAGAGCGTCACCTAAATGCAAAAGTTATGCATTATATTTTTTGTGCTTTATCTCAAGATATTTTCAAATTAATATATTGTTTTTCTAGTGCATACAAAGTATGGAAATTTCTTGAAGAAATGTATGATTCTCCTTCTACAGGTATGGAACAATCACAAGAACCGGAGAATATGCAAGCTTGCACAAGTCTTCAAGAATGCTCCTCTCATGACGGATCAATGGAGCTCACATCAAATGGAAAAGAAGAAGAAGTAATGTCTTCGGAAGAGGAGTGCCAAGAAGATGTAAAAGAAACTATATGTTCAATTCATGCCTCTGCCGAAAGCAATGTAAGGAAATCAAATCCCATTTTCTGTACTTCTATTTCTACATTACAAATGCTTCAAACTACAAAGCGCAAAATTGAGAAATTAAAAAATGCTAATAAACATTTGCGCTTAGAAAATAAAAATTTAAAGGCAAAAATTAATGAAGAATCAAATTCAAATTTACCTAGTTCTATCCATGGTTCCTTAGTTGAAAACACTACATCTTGTATGGAATTTGATGATTTAAAAGAAAAATGCAAGGAACTTGAAAAGGAACTTCTTTTTATAAAAGAACAAAATGAAAAATTATGTTTAGAAAACTCTTCATCTTTGAAAAATGATTGTGCTAGGTGTAAAGACTATAAAATTGAAATTGAAAAGATGGATGAAACTTTTGATGACTATAGAAACGAATATAACAATCATATTGAGTCTATCGTATCCACTCTCAAAAATAGCGCAATGGCATATAATAAAGCTAGACATGAACTCAAAGCTAAAAATTATGAATTGGAAAGAAATGTTAACTTGCTTAAGGAAATTATAAAGAAAAATTCTCAACACATAAATCAACAATTTCAAGCAAATTCCAAAAGCAAGTTAAATCAGAATTTTCATAATATGTCTAAGCCTAACAAAAGAAATAAAAAATATCAAATGCCTGAAATTTAAATTACAAATCATTATTACTTACAAAATCATGTTTCTCCCAACATAAAATTAAATTTTCACAAATTTCCTATAAACAATGTTTTACAAAATAATCATGGAAATTTGACATATAAGAATAATATTAAACCAAAGTTTGAATGGAGACCCAAAGTTAAAGATAAAACACAAACTCCACTCAAAAGGGCTCATTCACTTCCATCTCCCCAAAAGCAAACACGATGTATTTGGGTACCCAAAAGAACCGTCACACCCGGTCCTCTTTGGATACCTAAATCTCTCATTCATTAGTATCCAATTATTTGCATGAAGTAGAAATCAACTAAAAAATAAAATATCAATTATCTACTTCATGATATGCTTAATTTCCTTTTTTTTTGTTGAACTATCATGATATGATCACTTTATATGACTTTCTTATATTAAACCAAAATTCATAAATAAATCAAATTGAATAAAATTGAATAAATAGTCATGTCATTTTTCAAGTGATCTACTTATCCTTTTTATTTCTATCCTTCTAAATCCATTTCTTAAAAGTCTTATAAAATTTGAAAAACTAAATTTGTTATATGATATTATTAAGACTAAATGAAATAAGTGTCAAAATGGATTTAAAAGGTGTATTTTAGGGGTATTAGGCTAAATTTATAAAATGCGCAAGTTTTGCTTAGGTAGTTAATATATTTGCATCATTTTCAATTACCCAAATATGTATGTTTAATCATAATCATGTTTAAATCGGAATTGAAAAATTGCATGAATATTATTTCACTTATTTATGATCATTTCACTCATGCATATGTTGTGCAAAACTCAATAATTAAGATTTAATAAATATGAAACTCTAATGAAGATGAAACTCATGTACTAATTTTAACTTCCGCAACTTTTTGCGATTTCTTCTCGTCTCATCACTTCATTAGACAGGCCTTACATTGCAAAACATAATTAAGAAAAATCGGAAGCAAAATCAAAGAAAATCTAGGCCATATGATTAAAATAAGCACTCTCTGTGAGCTAACGCAGTCGCTAGGAGCTAACGCCGGCGCTAGCTAGAGTCTCCGATTTTCTGAAATTTTAAAATTCTGAAAAATCAATAAAAAAATATTATTTTATATGTACTACTCATTTTTGCAATTCTGCCTGTACTTGTTTTTGGAAAATTAAAATACAAAATTACAAAAGCCAAATTACAAAAAATATTTTGTTTTGTCTTTGGATATTTGTTTAAATTCTATTTCTATATGCAAAAATCAAATACAAAAATATAAAACAAAAACAAGTATAAAAATTATTATTTTGAACTTAACTTTTCGATTTACATGTATCTTGCGAAAGGGTGACTTGGGCTATCATCCCATCATATCACCTAGTACTGGGCGAACCTCTCACAAGGTAGTCCTCGGGAAGTCCAAGATCAATCTTATGAGTTCAAACGTTAAAATTATCAAAAATATTGTATGGACATCATTGAGAAAATCAAGCATGATTTAATCTATTATTTAAAAGTTCAATGATGTTGCAATTTATCTTTTCAAACTACTTTGAATATTGTTTTCATCATGCTTTGATATATCTATTAATATGTGCATCAATTATATTATAAAAGTTGTGTAGAACCACGCTTAGCATGCCTCTAAGTATGAGTAAATGTTTTATGTTTGATAATGATCTTTATTCACTCACTTATTTTGGCATTGTCTATATATGTGTTTAATCTAAGAATGCTTGTGTATGTTTTGTATTAGTACAATGAATAAAAATTGCACAAGTATCTTACCTACACTACTTTTATTTGCACTTTTAAAAGTTAAGAAAAGTGGTTATGATTTCATAAATTATATTGGTTTGCAAAACAAGTGTATTCGGAGAACTTTGTACAAAACAGAAATCATAAAATAAAGTGACAAAGATAACTCCACCAAGAACTACTTGAACCTCCTGATAAGTCTTAATAAGCGTTGTGAGGTTGAGCACCTTGGAAAGAATAGTAAAGTATCTTGTGCAAACCATATCTTTCTTTCAAAAATAAAAACCACTTACTCTTAAGTACACCGGATCACTAGTCTCAACATTAAAAATAAAATATGTGATCCGCCAAGCACTACTTTGCACCCTAATAAGTCTTAATGAGCATTGTGTGTGCAAAGCACCTTGGTAGTTGTACATTTTTCCTGTGCATTAAAGTGTGTGGAAGTGACATTATTTGTGTTTTATTGTGCTCTTTACTTTACATATCTCTTGTATTTTTGATTAAAACATTTGTTTACTCTATTCAAAAATACAGTTATGTGCACATCATTATCTTCCATAACACTTCTTCTCATGAGTATTAGATCCTAATGCTAATTCTATACTACTCTTTATTTATGAAATGCACTAGATAACCTAGCATGCTTTCTACAATATTTGGTATGTTTTGAAATTGTAAATTAAAATAACATTATAGTAATCTTCTTTTGATAACATTATTTCATGCTTGGTTACTTTATTGTCAAACTTAAAGATTTTAATTGAACAATGATTTACAAAAACATCTTCTTTATGAAATTTAACTCATATATCTTTTTATGGATCATCATTGATTACAATAAGATGTTTTGTGTATTTCGATAAGTCTTCCACATCATAACCATATAATTGTTTTACCTTGCGCTTTCATGTTTACTTAAAGTCTTTTATTTTGTGTGCATCATCACTTGAATCTTAAAATTCCTTTCTTTCAACAAGTGGTAGACTTGCTTGGTAAACTTTATATTGGTTACTCTAAACATGAATTTTTTTCAAAAACTCTGATTTATTTCCATGAAAATATTGTTATATTAAAAACTCTGATTCATTAATGGATTTCAAAATAGCTATGTGAGTGTTTTCATAAATTCAAATAAAAATATAAACCCATAGGCTATGAACTTATCACTAAATTTAAATGCTAAATGTTTCCAATAATTATTATTCATGACTTCATATCTCACCATAGCGGGTGCGTAGGGTTGTAGACATTAGATAACATTTATCTCTAGTCATGTCGTGTCCTCAACCGGGGAGGGTTCCAGTGGGGCCTTGCGAAGCACTGGGGGGAAAGAGTGCTAGGTTAAGTTTTTGACTAGTGTTTGCATATGGGACTAACACCCCAACCTATGGCATGTTTGCAGCTCCTCATACACATCCGTCACTTAGTACGGGGCTAGGGTGTAGACATATTGTCTGGGTAGTTTAGTTACTTGAAAATCATTACATTTTTGTTATGCTTAAAACTCTTATTTAAAAAGGGATAAACCAACATAATTATACTTGAAAATGTTATATTGCTAAAAACTCTGATCTATCTCTGTAAAAATTATTCTACAACTCCTTATCAATTCCTTCTCTCTACAAGCTCGATCATGTCTTTATCTTACTATCAACTTTTAAGTGGTGTCTCCTTACCCGCTTTTGCTAATAACAAAAGGGGGAGAATTAACTTGATAAATATAATCTGCTACCAAAATAGAAAACTAACATGCTTAATTAAGATGATAGCTTACATATTAGGAGAGCATTCACATAGGGGGAGCATGTATTTAGGTGGAGCAATTCTAAATGCTAAAATCATTAATTATCCTAAGTCATCACTCTCACACACACACAAGTATGTTTCTTCATGCTTATATATTAATGCTCTGATTTATCATTAATGGATTTGTTATTATCAAAAGGGGGAGTTTGTTGGAACATGGTCTTCCGCATCTCCTAGGTTTGAGAATAACAAATCCTATGTGTATTTGATCTTGTGTGTTTAAGTGTGCAGGATAACAAAGTCCACATGACTCAAGGATTACATAAGAAGGTTGCCCCCAAAGTTGAGCCATCAAATCCAAATCTCCTACTAGCGACGGCGGTAGTCCTAGCGCAGGCGCTAGCTATCGTTCGACAAACTGTTAGCGGCACTCGACGAAATGCTCAGAAATGCGTTCGACGAAATTTTGCTCGACGAACTCTTAGCTGCGTTCGACGAAATTCCGATCGACGAAATATTTGCTTAAGCGCAGATGCCGGGAGAACTTATAGAAGGAGATAGCGCCAGGCGATATCCGATAGCGCAGGCGATAGCGAGGAGCACAGTAGGCAAGGGAGAATTGTTTCTTCGGATTGAAGATTCTGCCGCGCAGAATGTGTCCTAATATGGGATAGCGTCGCCGGTAGCACTAGCGCAGGCGCTAGCGCTGAGACTATAAAAAGGACCCCTTGGCTCCGACTTCCCAATCCTCTTGAGATCCAAAATTCCAGAGCTTCGTGCCACAACATAGAGAGGAAGGTTCAGAGAGATACTCCCACAAATCCATAAAGGCTTAAGGAGATCTGTGGAGAAGATTTCAACACGCATCATCATCGTGACGAAAGACCGCATCAACTACAATCATACTATGCGTCTTCGTCTACTTCTCCAAGAGATCCAAATATAGGGAGTTTTATATTATTGTCTTTTTATTTCACATCTTTTCTTTTAAATCGAGTAGTAAATTCGCCTCGTGTTGGAGACTAGGTCTGGGTAGGACTTAGGGCGGAAACTCGCCTCGTGTTGGCGACAAGATCTAGGCTAGGTCTAGGGGGTACTCGAGGCCATATCCGGGGAAGGGTTGGCTAGAGCGGCTTGAGGCCGAATCCGGGGAGGATCAGCTAAAGCCAACCGGTTCGTGGGGATACGAGTCGGTATAGAAAAAAATGAGTATTTCATATTTCGCTTTGATTTCTAGCGTCATTGAAATCAAAATTTTGTAATCAATTTTATTAATAATAATCATGTCTCTCTTTGTGTAATAAAATTGATTTGTTCTTCATTTCTCTAAATTGTTTATTATCCTCTCCTTTATTATAAAACAATTTAGATCTTTAAACAAAATCACTATTTTGATCTCTTATCATAAGCAAGTATTTCAATATATAGTATAAGTTTTTAAAACCCTTATTCACACCCCCCCCCCCTCTAAGGGCGCCTACCAATCCAACAGGAGCGGCAAAAATGGCGAAACTAGAACCCTTCGGGTGCGGGAAAGAAGATTTATCCCGATTATGGCGGATCCTGCAGCTTAAATAGAAAACTATCAGAAATTTGGTCACGCACGGTCGAACGCATGACCGTGCGTGGACCGTGCCTTATTAATTAAATAGACAGCTCAGGAAGATGACCCAGAACGCCCGTGCATTTTACTCACGCACTGTTGAAATTGACCATTCGTAAAAACGCACAGGCAAATTCCGAAAACCATAAGTTCTGCTCACTAGAGGAGCCCGTGCGATTTTACTCACGCACGGGCAAACAGCCCGTGCATGAAAAAATCGCACGAGCGGGGACAGAACATCGTTTTGAACCACATATGACAGCGCACGGTCGAAGCAATCATGCGTCAAGGAAACTCATGACCGTGCGATTCATGCAGACATGAAATCTGGGCAAAATTGGATGAACTGTCCACCTGCACAATAATCAAAACAGGAATCACATAGCCGGGAACACCCTCCAGCTCAATCCAGATATAGAAAAAGGGTTGGAGAGAACCATGTGATTACCCCAAACAACATGAAGCGCAAATGCACACCAAAACGGGCCAAAACATTACACTTATAGTGAAAGTGTGTCCAAGTAGAATATAAGCAATTCAGGACTGAAAGTGTAGTGCAAATGCAAGAAAACTAGCCCGGATGAGTACATAAAATACTATAAACAATGGACTCATCAGTGTCCGCCAATTTTGGGTTCAGGAATTCTTAGAGGTTATACTCTTTCTTCAGGTATGGGTGGTCTAAAATATTGGTGACTGCCAGTTTTGGGTCCAAGATTTCTTAAAGGTTATACTATTTCTTCGGAAATGGGGGGGTCTAAAATATTGGTGACCATCGGTTTTAGGTTCAGGATTTCTTAAAGGTTATACTATTTCTTCAGGAATGGGCGGTCTAAGATATTGGTGACCGACCAGTTTTGGGTCCAGGATTTCTTAAATGTTATACTATTTCATCAGGAATGGGGCGGTCTAAAATATCGGTGACCGCCAGTTTTAGGTTTATGGTTTCTTCAAGGTTATACTATTTCATTAAGAGTTGGAGGTCTAAAATATTGGAGATCGCCTGTTTTGGATCTTCCTAAAAAGGCGATATGTAACATCTAAGACCAAAAGTTATGCTTATAATGTTATATTATAAAACGATCTAGCATTTAAGATTTCTTGCCATGATTACTTTATGAAAGAGCGGTCTGGAAGATTTGAGGCCACTGTCTGGGTTCCTCTGTGTTCAATTAAGGATTGACTTGAAAAATATGAGATCATTTACAACTTTTCTAATATCTATTATCATAACGATCTGTCTTGAAAAATGAAGACCGCGGATCAGATATATCTCGTCTCTTCCTGAAAAGCACGAGACAACCATTATTGGGTATCACGTTCTCTAACTGTTGTACAACATTTATTCTTATATAGCTGCCTATTCGAGCTCAGTAATACATAAGGCATTGAGATCGAATGTCATTCCTATCTCGCAAAAATATGATTGAAAATAATAAAAATTACTCTGGTACAAGTCCAAGAAACCAGGTTGTAGACCGATGAGATCGACTCTTCCTCGCTAAGGATTATAATGAGATCGCAAATGATAAGATCGACATAAACATAAAAGAATATGGAAAGCATTCATCCACAAAAAAACTATGGTATGAAAAAAAATTTATATATTCACTTGTCCAATTACATTAGCTCGCACGACCTCGTAGCCGGCGGTCTCAATTCAAAAAACAAAATTACAATATTGATCGGTTTTCAATCATTCTTGGACTTCTTCAGAGACCGCTCCTCAGATGACGAAGAGCTGGTCCCTTCAGAAGATTCCTCTGAACTTTCTGGAATTCTCGATCCTAAGCTTGAGGTCGCGGCAGAGCTGAGATCATCACCTTCAACATAACGGCTCCCACTGTCTTCATTCGTGTCCCCGTCGATCTTGTAAGACACCTTTTTTTTTGCTTCGCTAATAGGTCTTATGCCCAGAACCGCCGCTTTGCGGTGACACCATCACTCGGGAAGGTCGCCACTACAAAACGCTGATTCTGTCGGTCATATCGATCACAGAAAAGAGAAGTACAACTGAAGACAAGTCCACAAATCACATGCTATATAGATATCATATAATAGAAATGTCCACATACAGTAACTGAATAAAAGATAGTAATAAAAAGGGCTCCTGCCCGATACATCAATTCCTCACTACAAGTTCTCTCGCGGGAGAAAAACTAGTAGATCACTAACGGATCCTGACACTGGTGCTCCTGTGCTAGACTGTCCCGCCTCCATCTGCACCGGCCTCTGGTGCTGTTGCGTCTCCTCG
Organism: Dactylorhiza incarnata; assembly: GCA_033032865.1. Classification (NCBI taxonomy): domain Eukaryota; kingdom Viridiplantae; phylum Streptophyta; class Magnoliopsida; order Asparagales; family Orchidaceae; genus Dactylorhiza; species Dactylorhiza incarnata. The sequence continues at coordinate 182,515 of JAWHQI010000330.1, read as the reverse complement.
GTCCCCTAAAATGATAAGGTCCACCGACTGTTAGTCAAAAAGACTAAGCCAATCCCCCACCCCTCCCCCGGTGACTTCAAGGCACCGAGCAGGAGGAATGGAGCCGAGGACAGCAAGGGGTATAAACAATAGCAGGTGACGGTGGATCCTATCTACAGGAAATATCTACCACTACTGTTGAAACTGTCAACCGGTCTCTGAGTTCGGACCCACAGGGGGTGCATCCTGCGCTTACTTCTCCCTCACTAAACTCTCCTGACCGAGGATGGAAAATCTAGAACAGACCCAAGGCTGTCGCGAGGAGGTCCCGCCACACACCCGGAAGATCTTAGAGAGCTTCCCCTCCCAAACCAATGCTCAGTCGGACACCTTGGAGGGCACTAGCAGCCAACTCCGAAAATTGCCTGGAGGAGAGAGCTCAAAGATCTGATCTCCTCCAAGGTGCCCTTAAGGGTCTATTTATAGATTTTCTAGTCTAGGACTGTAAATAGCGTAAATCCGTCTTTTGGTTCTACTAACTGCACCCCAAACTGGTCTGCTAACAGCCTAATTCTGCTGTTCTGGAGGGCTATTGGCAGCCCACAAGGGGAATTTGGGCAATTTTCCCCTCAAAGCCCTCTGGGCGAGTGGTCCATGAAGGCACCACTCGCCAGGCTCCTTGTCCGTCATAGTTCGTCGAGCGAATGGCTCATGAGGACACCATTCGCCAGGTGTTCGACTCGCTCGATTGTCGAGATCTTGGGCGCTCTCGCCTATCCATTATGACATCATGCGAGTGGCCCGCGAGTGGGGCCTCACTCGCCCAAGGGCCCTTGGACTCCTATTCTGCACCTTGACCCTCCACGGGGTCTTGGGCACCTACTCGGCGAATACGGGGTTGTACACAATCCCCGCTCTTTGCGAGCGAGCCCTACGCTCGGAAAGAAGAGTCCAACCCCAATATTCGGCGTGTGCCTTGCTGACATGGAGGGAATCTTCTTGGTGGGGCACTCCACTTAGCTATAAATACGGCCCCAGTTGTTGTCTTTAGATTTCCCATCTTCTGATTACTGTTCTTCATTTTCACCCTCGGAGCGCTCGCCATGTCATTCATGAAGCCGACGCCACGGCCGCTTTCGGAAGGGTTGATGGCTCGCCTTGCCGCCGCACAGGGAGGGACCGCTCCCAAGATCACTCGCTACGCCTATTGGCTCTCATCAACGAGAGACCCCTCCAAGCCTTACAGGCTGAAGAAGGCCAAGACGGTCCGGCGAGATCGGGGGGAGAGGGAGTCTACGTCTGAAACTCCCCCCCCCCCCCCCCCTAACATTCCTCCTATCAACACCAACAAGGTAACGCGATTCATCTCACTTTCGAGGTTGATTATGATGGCGCGTCTGACCTCCGCCCATCTTACCACTCGCAGGATCTGTCGACAACCGAGGGTGGCCCAGGGCTCAACCAGGAGAGTGTTGTTGTTCCTCCTCCCGCTCTCGAGAACGCCCCTCCGACCCAGGAGCCCGCCCTTCTCGACACTTCCGGCGGAGTCCCGTCCTCGCTTGGTAAGCATTATATTGCCCTCTCGCTGGCCTTTTTCCTTTCGCAACTCTTCTGACTCGGGTTCCCGCAGCCCCTACCTTCGGGACCTTCGGAACCACAAGAGCGAAAACACTCGCAAGGCAGCATTCTGAAAAATAGCGAAAAGCGAGATATGTACATATAGACACACGATTAAGTGATAGTTCGCGAGGCGTAAAAGGTTTCGCCTTGGTCCGGTACGAAAAAGAAAAAGGAAATAAAAAAGAAGAAATAACAGGGGTACAGGAGAACGCAGGTGGGTGGTTCAGACCCCGCGCGCAAATGATTTCAATCATTTTCCCCTTTTTTCTATAAATAGTTAGTCCAACCACCGTCATTATTACGCTTTCATCTCTCTCTTCTCTTTTACTCTCACAATACCACTCGCCCTTCTCTATAGATCCTTCGCGAGATTACCTCACTCCTCAACGATGCTGAAAGAAGTTGATGGTAAGGCTAACTGCGCCCAAGCTTTCGCCAACCGAGACTTCGAGACCTGCGACCTCTCGTAGGCGGATTTTAACCAGGCCATCGCAGATTTCGTCCCGCCGGGTTTCGTCGGGCGCCTCCCGGGGAAGCGGGATCGCATCAATCAGTTCTCTCCAGACACACTCGCGATCCCCCTCGAACATTTCGAGGTAGGGCTCCGCCTCCCACTGTGGCCAGAGGTGTGCCTGACCATGCGCTACTTCGGGGTAGTTCCGGCGCAGCTCAATCCAAACTCCATCGCCATGCTGGTAGCATTCGTCTGCTATCTACGCTAGGAGGGGATCGAGTTCTCGCTCCCGGTCTTCCGTAAACTCTTCACCTTCAGGGCCACCCGCGGAGTGGCGCTCTTCTCCGGGCAGAACCCTCTCAACGTGACCGGCACCGCTAATAAGAACCACGATTGGGTTCGGAGGTTCATCTTCGTCACAGGGAAGTTCGGCAACGTACCACTCGCGCCTATGCAGGAGGACGAGTCGACCTTCTGGCCTCCAACGCTGGGAGGGTACGAGACTAAGCTCCACGCCTTCTTCCTGAAGCATGACATGGACGCCGTGCACCTGCGGAAGCATGTTGGCTCGCTGTTGGTGGTTCCGCCGGGAGAGGGTAAGCTGAATTACTTCGACCCGAGCTCCCGCTCTCTTTATACTCGCTTCCGCCTGTTTTAACTAACCTTTTTGACATAGGGCTTCGGAGCCTCCTTCCGACGCCCTCGCCCGCGCGCAATCTGCTGTCGCGGCATGCCGTGACAACCCGCCCCCCCCCGCGAAGTCTAGCGGGCAAAAGCCAAAGTAGAAGTGGAAGCCTTGCGTGGCCTCGAGCCCTTCCGCCAAGCGGGTGAAACCCTCCGCAGCTGATAAGGGAAAAGTGGTCGTGGAGGATGTCCCAGGCTCAAGTGCTCCCGCGGCTGGGGACTTGGCTGTCCATCCTGCTGCCGCGCCAGCGGCGTCCTCTTTGGGTCCGGTGCCGAGAGGCCACCGAAACTACCCTCTCGGCGAGAAGTACACCGATCGGGCCGGCGAGCCCCTTGTTCACTGGGACCGGCGGGCCAACCGGGTCTCCATCCCCACCCCCCCCCCCCCCCCCCTTCGTCCTGGATGGAGAAGGAAACCATCAGCGGCCATGTTTATGTCCTCTCTTACGCGTTTTAGAGTCGCGAGGGCGCTTCCATCTACGACACCGAGTCAACGCAGAATCTCGCGCATGAGTCTGCGAGGTCCATGATGCGGGCCCATGAATAGACCCACATGTCCTCTCGCCGAGGTATGACTCTCGCGCGGAACATTCTCGAGGTCGAGAAGACCCGTTCCATTGCAGCTGCCGAGGCCGTGACCGCAAAGCAACAACTGGCCGCAGCCGAGGCCCTTCTCGCCAGCCTCCCGAGCCGTGAGGTGACCCATTCCTCCTCCTGCGACTTGAGCTCTCGCTTTCCTTTCTTCCTTGCGCGTTAATGTTCTTTTCTCTTACAGGACATAGCCAACTATGATACCTTGCTCGTGCGGTCTCGCATCCTCGAAGAGCGAAATATGGCGCTGGAGGCCGAGAACCAGAGGCTGCGAGATGCTGCCGCTCAGCCACCTCCCGCGGAGAGGGAAACTCGGCACCTCTACTCCAACGCCAAGTTTGAAGGGCTTATGCAGAGGACGGCCCAGGGAGCGGCGGAGCATGCGCTGGATGTGCTGCGGAGGGACGGCTTTTTGAAGGAAGAAGGCGAGAGGATCCTCGCCCGCCATGTACTTCCAGAGCTCTTCGCCCCGATCGATCCTGCGGATGAAGCTGGCTATGTGCGGGAACTCGGAGGCCTCCCCTCTCTAAGCGCGAGCAGCGGGTACTCCGACGACGAGGCCGACGACCCTTGAAGATTTCTTCTTTATTTTGATGTAATGCGAGAACCTCTTGTAATTTTATGACGAAATGAAATGTAATACCTTTGCTGCCGTTCGTGATCTTTGTTATCACTGCGCATCTCTTTTCATGCACTTCTCGTTATCGTCATCTGACAGCTCACACACTCGTATGCTCTTTCGCGTGTTCTCAAACTTTCGTGCTCGCGCTCGCATCTCTTACTTGCTTGAGTGTCGATGGCCCCTAGATTTAGGTCATGACCGAGATGCTTCTGCCGCATAGGTGCGCGCCGTAGACGCAACCCTTTCTCATTCGCTTGTGCCCTTTCAGGACTTAGACGATCTTGTTGACTTCTGCCGGGAGCGAGACTGCGCCGCGGAACCATTTCATCTCGCTCACTTCTTTCCTCCCTTGGGGCTGGCTAACACGCCATTGCGCATTCGTCAGGCAAATGCCCTTCTCGCATGATACCATTCGCGGATGAGTGACCCTTGTGATGGACACCACTCGCCACTCTTGTACCAAGGCTTACCCTGTGTTAACCTTCCCCTATCGGATTTTCATTTCTTACCTTACCTTCCCCTGGGTTACCACCGAGTGAGCCTTCGGCCCTGCCAGCTAGGTGAGAGCCTGGTCAGCGGGTCTGCTCGGGGCCAACTTTTGGACATTTAGAACTTGACACCGAGTGAGCCTTCAGACCTGCCAGCTAGGTGAGAGCCTGGTCAGCGGGCCTACTCGGGGCCAACTTTTGAACATTTAGAACCTGCCACTGAGTGAGCCTTCGACCCTGCCAGCTAGGTGAGAGCCTGGTCAGCGGGTCTGCTCGGGGCCAACTTTTGAACATTTAGAACCTGCCACCAAGTGAGCCTTCGGCCCTCCCAGCTAGGTGAGAGTCTGGTTAGCGGGTCTGCTCGGGGCCAACTTTTGAACATTTAGAACCTGCCACCGAGTGAGTCTTCGGCCCTACCAGCTAGGTGAGAGCCTGGTCAGCGGGTCTGCTCGGGGCCAACTTTTGAACATTTAGAACCTGCCACCGAGTGAGCCTTCGGCCCTGCCAGCTAGGTGATAGCCCGGTCAGCGGGTCTGCTCGGGGCCAACTTTTGAACATTTAGAACCTGCCACCGAGTGAGCCTTCGGCCCTGCCAGCTAGGTGAGAGCCTAGTCAGCGGGTCTGCTCGGGGCCAACTTTTGACCCTTTAGAACCTGCCACCGAGTGAGACTTCGGTCCTGCCAGCTAGGTGAGAGAGCCTGGTCAGCGGGTCTGCTCGGGGCCAACTTTTGAACATTTAGAACCTGCCACCGAGTGAGCCTTCGGCCCTGCCAGTTAAGTGAGAGCCTGGTCAGCGGGTCTGCTCGGGGCCAACTTTTGAACCTTTAGAACCTGCCACCGAGTGAGCCTTCGGCCCTGCCAGCTAGGTGAGAGCATGGTCATCGGGTCTGCTCGGGGCCAACATTTTGAACCTTTAGAACCTGCCACCGAGTGAGCCTTCGGCCCTGCCAGCTAGGTGAGAGCCTGGTCAGCAGGTCTACTCGGGGACAACTTTTGAACATTTAGAACCTGCCACCAAGTGAGCCTTCGGCCCTGCCGGCTAGGTGAGAGCCTGGTCAGCGGGTCTGCTCGGGGCCAACCTTTGAACCTTTAGAACCTGCTACCGAGTGAGCCTTCGTCCCTGCCAGCTAGGTGAGAGTTTGGTCAGCGGGTCTGCTCGGGGCCAACTTTTGAACATTTAGAACCTGCCACCGACTGAGCCTTCGGCCCTGCCAGCTAGGTGAGAGTCTGATCAGCGGGTCTGCTCGGGGCCAACTTTTGAACATTTAGAACCTGCCACCGAGTGAGCCTTCGGCCCTGCCAGCTAGGTGAGAGCCTGGTCAGCGAGTCTGCTCGGGGCCACTCTTTGAACCTTTAGAACCTGCCACCGAGTGAGCCTTCGGCCCTGCCAGCTAGGTGATAGCGTGGTCAGCGGGTCTGCTCGGACCAACTTTTGAACCTTTAGAACCTTCCACCGAGTGAGCCTTCGGCTCTGCCAGCTAGGTGAGAGCCTGGTCAGCAGGTCTGCTCGGGGCCAACTTTTGAACATTTAGAACCTGCCACCGAGTGAGCCTTCGGCCCAGCCAACTAGATGAGAGTCTGGTCAGCGGGTCTGCTCGGGGCCAACTTTTGAAGGCTTTCTACCATCATCTTGCAAGTCATTCATACCGCAGACATATATAAAAAACAAGTTGTAAAGCAAAGTATTCTTATCACATGGACTTAGGGATAGAAACGCTTTAAGTTGTCACCATTCCACGTGTGATTGAGGGACTCGCCCTCCACATTTTGGAGGTGATATCCACTGACTTCAATGCTTCTTCTATGACATAGGGGCCCTCCTAATTGGGATTGAGCTTTCCCACCGCGGCTGACCTTCCGGCCGCGTCGACCTTTTTCAACACGAGGTCCCCCTTTTTGAATTGCTTGATCTGAACGTGCTTGTCAAAGTATTTGGCCATCCACCGCTTGACTTCTTCTTGACGAATGGCGGCGAGATCTCGGACTTCCTCGATCAGATCCAAGGAGAGCCGCAGCTCCTCCTCGTTTCATGTTCTCCATTCTTCACCCCCATTTGAGACGGCCCTTACCCGCGGCGTCTTGACTTCAAATTCCACGGGAATGAAGGCCTCACAACCATGAGAGAGCTTGAAGGGGGTCTCACCAGTGGCGGTGTTGGGGTAGTCCTTAGAGCCCATAGGACCTAGGGGAGTTGCTCCACCCAGTTCCCTTTCATGTTCTCCACCTTTTTCATGAGTAGGTTCACTATGACATTGTTTGCCGCCTCCACCTGCCCGTTGATCCTGGGGTGATGGACGGATGCGAACGTGAGGTCTTCCCCAGCTGGCTGCAGAAGCTGATGAACTCCTCGCTGGCAAACTGCGGACCGTTATCTGTGATTATGGCTTGAGGGAGCCCATGTCGACAGATAATCTCTCCCCATACGAAGTTGCGGACTACCTGGGAGGTGACCTTCGCTAGATCCTTGACCTCCAACCACTTCGAAAAGTAGTCGATCATAACCAAGAGATTCTTTGCCCACTGGCATGAGGGAAAGGTCCTACCAAATCCATCCCCCATATGGCGAAGGGCCAGGGCGCAGCGATGCTCCTTAGCCTCTGAGCCAGCAAAAGTTGAAGTGGGGCGAACAGCTGACACTTTCGACATTGCTTGGAGAATGTTGTCGCGTCCCTGCTCAGGGTCGGCCAGAAGTATCTCCGCCTCATTATACTTGCTTCCAACGTCCTGCTGCCCGAATGACTGCCACATTCGCCGGAGTGAACCTCCTCCAGGACCCTCGGGGCTTCTTCTTCCGAGACGCATCGCGCCAAGAGTCCGGAGAGGGTCTTCCGATACAAGTCCCCTTCATGAAGCACGTAGTAGGCAGACTTGTATCGAAAATGCCTTTGATCTGGGACCTCTTCCGGAAACTTCCCCGTCGTCAGAAAGGTCACGAAAGGATCCTTCCACGAGGACCGTTGTTCTATGTCCATCAGCTCCCCTTCCTCGATCGAAGGGCGGAACAGATCTGTCAAAGTTCCTCCGACCCGAGGGACGGACATGGCCAGCCGATCTCCCTGGACACTTTCCTCCCTTGGTATGTGCCTGATGGAGAAGGTTTTGAATACCCTGATGAGACCGGCGATCGTCCTGGAGACGCCTCTAGTCTCCAGCGCCATTAGGAATAAAGTGAACCTATTTTCTTCCGTTGTATACGCATGTTTTTTTACAAAGTGTGCGGCTCAGTAAACCACAGGGCCGAGGGACACGGTTTCCTAACCCAAATGAAATAAACCTTAAAAGATAATCCTTTTATTAAATTTGTACCTTTTCGTAAAAGAAAATACTCGTTTGAGTGTTCGCCTGAACGTCTGTAGTTGTCCCCTACAGGACGTGGCATCATGACGCGTGTTTTCCCCATCGCTCTGATAATATAATTTATTTTGAAAAAATACGGGTTGTCCCCCCCCCCCCCCCCCCCCCCCCCCCCGAAAATATACATCAAGAAGATCTTTGTGCATAGATGTTGTGAAAAGTAAACGTGGGAGGCTTTTATAATTCAAAAATTAATGTGCAACCTGTAATTATGCTAGCAGGGTCAGTTTGGATAATTATTTCTAGCTCCTTACAATCCTTCATTATTCAAGTTTGGAGACAGATTGCCGTAGAAAATAGTTTAAGCAGGTGGGAAATTAACAAATCAATCTCTATCTTTAACAACTTTTTACACGTAAGAGGCAGGGCAAAGAAAGGGAGTTTGAAGCCCCTCTTTTAGCTCCATTAACAAAGACTCTGAAAATACTGCCTTATATCTTCAAAAACATCCGGGCACACTGATTATCCGAACAGAAAAAACAGATTATCCGAACAGATATTCCAAAACTAACAAAACTTAGCTACCAACAAATGGTTTTCAGGAGAAATTCTGGGAGGCACGTACTTCACAAGCTGCGAAACTAATCCATGTTCTCTTAGCCAGAGGACCCTCCCCATGTCAATTATATCTTTGCACTTGAAGCCAAAAGCAGACCTGTTCACAGCTTTCATGTTCCTGATAGTCTCTTCAACGCTTTTGTATCCTAAGAACTTGACAGCACCGAAGTACTTTCCACCTTCATCCACTTCACTCTTTTCACTATGAAAGGGAAAACATAAAAATGGTAAAAGGACCGTCAATTTTCTAAAAACATCCCAATCAGTTCTTATTGTAAAACATATTTTATTACTATAATATATAAATACCGCTAATTGCATTTACGGGGTCACAATATTTTCTTTAAAAGACAAAGTCTTATATTTATTTTATAAAAAATACTCCTATCAAAATATGTAGAATGATATGTCAAGCCCAAGTGTATCTACAAATTAGAGACAGTTGTATCTGCCGAGTATCGGGTACGCACCGGTACCAGATACAAATCTGGTACAAGTACGTGACCCTCAAAGAATGTATGTTTGGCGCGACTTTTTTGCAAAGATGTGTTTGGACAAAAACACCAACGTCATAGAATGTATGTTTGGCATGATAACGGTTATGACCGCCATCGAAAAGATAACTAGTTTTGAACATAAAAGGGAATGGAGTTCCTTAGGTGAGGTCGGACGTTCACGAACGACGGTTCATAACCACCGTGTTTGTGACCGCCACCGCCGTGCCAAACAGAGCCATAGTTGGCCGCATTGAGCACCGCCATTGCGAATGCGGGGCTGAAGCAAAAAAATAGTTTAAAGGGATACAATTTTGTGCGTGGGTGTGGACCCCCTTAGGCAGGGGAGGATCTAGGGGGGCTGGGCTCGGGACTTTTGCAAAATAGACAGTGGATTTGGATTCCTCTTATTGAGGAAATAAATTTGGACTACTTGCTTGTCAAAAATGATAGTCGGATAAGAGAGAAACGACTCCGGTAAAATGAAGACGTTCAAATTATTTTTGGTTGAAGGAAGATGGTCTAGCCCCCACTTAGTTGAAATTTCAAGATCCGCCACCGCCCCTAGGCGATGTGGTCGTAGATGAGCGGCGAAGCGAAGCCCCGAAAATTTTGTATTACGAAGGGGACATAATCCGATGGTACTGTTAATACATTCGCTTTGAGTAATACATCAAAACTCACAAAACTCTTTCACACAGCCTTCACGACGCTCACCCACGTGTTCTTATAAATTCAAGGGCGGATACAAGGGAGCGGGTTGGGGCCTGGGCCCCTCATGAATTTTGCAAAATGGGTTGTGGATTTGGAATACTCTCGTTGACACAGAATTTCAACTGCTTACACGTCAAAAATGATGGATCTGGTATAGTGTTGGTGTTCATATTTCTTTTTGTCTGGAGGAAGACGATATCTAACCCAACTTGTTAAAATTCATGGATCCGCCCCTACTTATAATACTCAGTTCGGCGTTCTTGCGCTTCTCTGTCATTTTTCTTGCTTCTCCGTCTCCTACTAAAATAGTCGGTGCTCTTCTCATTCCCGGATCTCTCAAACAAAATATTTTTCTCACCAAAAAGTACCATAATAGAGGCATGGCGCCGTCACGACTGAGTGCGGCCATGCCTCCTACTTGTCTCTCTCTCTCAATCTTAGTGAGCACTTCCCACTCTAAAGGCATTAAGCTCGTATACATTGGTATATTTTCAATAATTACTAAATTTTTCTTCATTTAATTATGTGAAATACTTTAAAAAAATTTGAAGCAAATTTTTTTATTTATCTAGAAAAATAAAAAAAAATTATGAGCATAATGCCGGAGTAAGGCTTCGTTTGGCGCGGCTTATTTGCTCCGGTGAGTTTGGACAAATACGTCATTGGCATACCAAACATTTTATGCTCAAAATTATTTTTTATTCTTGATAACGGTAGTAACATTTGTCATACCAAACATACATTCTATGACAATGACGTCTTTGTCCAAACTCACCGGAGCAAATAAGCCGAGCCAAACGATGCCTAAGTGTCCACGATTTATTCAAATTGAATTGTCTCAAAAAGGTATACTAATTAGGAGCATCTTTGTACGGGCAATGCTTTCGGCCGGGCTTCGCCCGCATCCAGGCGGGCTCCGCCCGCATGAAGCCCGTGCTCGCTGCTCGCACCCTATTGTCAAAATGATTGAGCGACACAGATAAAATGTCACAACAGTGGGGTGCGAGAAGCGAGCACGGGCATCATGCGAGCAGAGCCCACCTGGATGCGGGCGAAGCCCGCCCAAGCAAAGATGCTCTTATCATATAATGAAATTAATAATTTACATAATTATAATATAATTATATTAATAATGTATATAATTATAATAACTTTATAAATAAAGTTAAATATATTTTAACTTCAACCATGTTAAAAATGAAATAAATTATTAATATCATTCTCCCACTCCCTCTCTTTCTCTATGGATGCGGTCCCCCTCCCTCTTTCTCTAATGTGTGTGTGGCCCTCTCTCTCTCTCTCTCTTCTTTTTTCCAAAGGCTGCACTGTTTTTTTAATGCCGAAAAAAATGGAGGGATTAACCAATGGACGGGCTATTGTAGCAACGCAGAGTTTGCTCATATAATAGTATATATATATAATATATTATAAAAAAGTATAAATTTTGGCCGAGATAAGATAAATAGACTAGGTAATTGAGACATTGGGACAATCTCCACCGTTTGATCTCAAATCAAACCATCAAAATGGCCTGCGAATATCCATTTAGATTAAAGGGCTCATTTGTTTGGGCGTTTAGCTCCATTGCGTTTAGCCCAAACGCAACCGCAGGTTTGTTTTTCATTTGGTTACGCGCCTCCATTTCCAATCCTCGGCGAAAAGCCGCGTGCGTAAAATACATCGCGTCCCGCTGGTGCAGCGACCCTCCAGTTCAGCGCGTTTTTGGGCGCTCTCTCCGCGCGCTAGGGATCGACGGCCTTTCACGCGCGGTCCTCTTCCCCTTCTCCGACGAGGATCGACGGCCTTCTCCACTTCTCCGGCGACAGCAACGGCCTCTCCTGGTCTCCGGCGACACCGACAACCTCCTCCCGATATCTGGCGAGCCCGACGCCCCTGCCCTACGCGCGGTCCTCTTCCCCTTCTCCGACGAGGATCGACGACCTTCTCCGCTTCTCAGGCGACAGCAAAGGCCTCTTCAGGTCTTCGGCGACACCTACGACCTCCTCCACTTCTCCAGATCTACAGACCTCCGACCTCTCCAGATCTACGACCTCCTCCACTTCCCGTTCATCAACAGGTCCAATTTCTGCTTCCAATTTCTGCTTCCAATTTCTGCTTCCAATTTCTGCTTTCAATTTTAGGGTATTTTGTTAGGGGATGTTTCAGATTATTATGGCTGTTGAATTGTGGTTTTGGATTTCTGCTTTTGTTTTGCTTTGGATTTGTGGATGTGTATGTGGATGTGTGTGTGGGGTTGTGTATGTTTGTGTGTGTGTACGTGTTTGTGTGCATATGTGTATATGTGTTGTTGTATGTTTGTGTGTGTGTGTGTGTTGTATGATTTGGGTTTGTTGTTTATGTGTGTGTTGTATGTTTGTGTTTGTGTGTGTGTTTTATGTTTGTGTGTGTGTGTGTGTTTATGTTTGTGTGTGTGTGCGTGTTTTATGTTTGTGTGTGTTTGTGAATTGTATGTGTGTATGTATGTGTGTATGTATATGTGTATACGTGTTTGTGTGCATATGTGTATATGTGTTGTTGTATGTTTGTGTTTGTGTGTGTGTTTTATGTTTGTGTGCATATGTGTATATGTGTGTGTTTTATGTTTGTGTGTGTGTGTGTTGTATGATTTGGGTTTGTTTTTTATTTGTGTGTGTTTTATGTTTGTGTGCATTTGTGTGTTGTATGTTTGTTTGTGTGTGTGTTGTATGTTTGTGTATATGTGTGTGTGTGTGTGTTGTATGTTTGTCCTTTGTGTTGTATGTTTGTTTGTATGTGTGTATATGTGTGCATTTGGGTTTGTTTTTTATATGTGTGTGTGTGTGTTGTATGTTTGTGTATATGTTTGTGTGTGTGTTGTATGATTTGGGTTTGTTTTTTATTTGTGTGTTGTATGTTTGTGTTTGTGTGTGTGTTTTATGTTTGTGTGTGTGTATGTGTGTATGTATATGTGTATACGTGTTTGTGTGCATATGTGTATATGTGTTGTTGTATGTTTGTGTTTGTGTGTGTGTTTTATGTTTGTGTGCATATGTGTATATGTGTGTGTTTTATGTTTGTGTGTGTGTGTGTGTTGTATGATTTGGGTTTGTTTTTTATTTGTGTGTGTTTTATGTTTGTGTGCATTTGTGTGTTGTATGTTTGTTTGTGTGTGTGTTGTATGTTTGTGTATATGTGTGTGTTTTATGTATGTGTTGTGTGTGTGTGTTTTGTGTTTGTGTGTGTGTTTGTGTTTGTGAATGTGTTGTGGATGTGATTATTTTTTGTGTATATGTAGTTGAGTGTGTGTGTGTGTGTGTGTGTTTGTGTGTGTGTGTGATTGTGTCTATGTGAATGTGTATGAGTATATGAGTGTGTGTGTGATTATAAATTATTTTTGGTCGTATGTGATTGTGTATGAGTATATGAGTGTGTGTGTGTGTGAATGTGTGTGTGTGTGTGTGTGATTTGGGTTTGTTTTTTATTTGTGTGTGTTTTATGTTTGTGTGCATTTGTGTGTTGTATGTTTGTTTGTGTGTGTGTTGTATGTTTGTGTATATGTGTGTGTTTTATGTATGTGTTGTATGTGTGTGTTTTGTGTTTGTGTGTGTGTTTGTGTTTGTGAATGTGTTGTGGATGTGATTATTTTTTGTGTATATGTAGTTGAGTGTGTGTGTGTGTGTTTGTGTGTGTGTGTGTGATTGTGTCTATGTGAATGTGTATGAGTATATGAGTGTGTGTGTGTGATTATAAATTATTTTTGGTCGTATGTGATTGTGTATGAGTATATGAGTGTGTGTGTGTGAATGTGTGTGTGTGTGTGTGTGTGTGATTAAAGTATTATTGGTTGTATGTGATTGTGTATGTGAATGTTTGTGAGAATGTGTTTGTGTGTGTGTGTGTTATGGGTAGGTGTTTGTGTTTGTGAATGTGTTGTGGATGTGATTATTTTTTGTGTATATGTAGTTGAGTGTGTGTGTGTGTGATTGTGTGTGTGTGATTGTGTCCATGTGAATGTGTATGAGTATATGAGTGTGTGTGTGATTATAAATTATTTTTGGTCGTATGTGATTGTGTATGAGTATATGAGTGTGTGTGTGTGTGTGTGAATGTGTGTGTGTGTGTGTGTGATTAAAGTATTTTTGGTTGTATGTGATTGTGTGAATGTGTGTGTGTGTGTGTATGTGATTATGATGTGTATGTGTAGTTGAGTTGTATGTGATTATGATGTGTATTGTTTTGTTATTAGAAAATGTAGAGTAGTAATCTGTACAAGCATAACCACACACTTTAGCATAACCACACACTTTAGTAATAATCTGTAGAGTAATAATATGAGTTGTGAAACAGGTTTAGGAACAGCACAAGCATAACCTGTTTGGAAGTGTAGATGTGTGTGTGTACAGATCTGTTAGGAACAGCACAAGCATAACCTGTTAGGAACAGCACAAGCACAAGCATAACATAAGCTTATGTGATTATTTTTGTGTTTACTTTACTTGTTTTTATTTTTTCATACATTCAGTCATTATGGGTAAACATAAAGAAGGTGGTGTTAGCGCAAATTGAGAGGCCAACGATTGTGTTTGTTTTTTTGTATGTGATTGTGTATGTGTGTGTATGTGATTGTGTTTGTGTGTGTAGTGGTGTGTATGTATTTGTGTGTGTAGTAGTGGTGTGTGTGTAGTGGTGTGTGTGTATGTGTGTGTATGTGTGTGTGTATATGTGATTGTGTATGTATGTGTGTGTATGTGTGTGTGTGTATGTGTGTGTGTGTGGTGTGTGTGTATGTGTGTGTATGTATGTGTGTGTATGTGATTGTGTTTGTTTTTTTGTATGTGATTGTGTATGTGTGTGTATGTGATTGTGTTTGTGTGTGTAGTGGTTGTGTTTGTGTGTGGTATGTGATTGTGTATGGTGTGTGTTGTGATTGTGATTATGTGTGTGTGTGTGTATGTGATTGTGTTTGTGTGTATGTGTGTGTATGTGTGTGTATGTGATTGTGTTTGTTTTTTTGTATGTGTGTGTATGTATGTGTATGGTGTGTGTGTATGTGTGTGTATGTGTGTGTGTGTGTGTGTATGTGATTGTGTATGTATGTGTGTGTATGTGTGTATGTGTGTGTGTGTATATATGTATGTGTGTGTATGTGTGTGTATGTGTATGTATGTGTGTGTAGGTTTGTATATATGTGTGTGTATGTGTATGTGTTTGTGTGTGTGTGTATTTGTGTGTGTGTAGGTTTGTAGATTATTTACCTTTTTTTTCCTTTATTTCAGTTTACGCGTTATGGGTAACATAAAGAAGGTGGTGTTAGTGCAAATTGGGAGGCCAATGATGTTTTAGTTTTTTGTGACTTGTGCTTGAAAGAAATTGAGTTGGGTAATCGCCCAACCACACACTTTAGCAGGGGATGGGTGGACCAACTTGACAACCAATTTCTTTGCTCGCACGGGAAAGTCGTATGATAGAAATCAAATGAAGAACAAGTGGGATCAATTAAAGAAAGATTGGAAGTAGTGGCGAGAGCTGAAGGGCCGTGAAACAGGTTTAGGCTGGGATCCTATTCGCAAAACTATTGCAGCTTCAGAAGATTGGTGGAAAGAACGCCTCAAGGTATGCATTAGATTTTTTTTGTTTTTCTTATAGTATTGTGATCTATTCGTCTAATACATGTTCATTTATATGCTAGGTTTATCCGACTGCAAGGAAGTTTCAATTCTCTGGCATATCCCCTGAGTTAGAAGACAAGCTACGTATGATGTTTTCTCAGGTTGTAGCAACTGGAGATCTTGCATGGGCCCCAAATTCTAGAGATTTTGAGCATGAGTCCATTGACGAACATGAAGGGTCTGATGAAGGTGAGACACAAAACTTGACAGAGACACAGAGTTCTGTTGAAGCAAGGAAAAAACGGACCGCTAAGGGAAAGAGTAAGATGACGGAGAAGAAGGCAAGGAGGTCGGCGATTGATGAGATAGCTGAAACATCACGCATTATTGGAATGTGCATGAAGGAGCCGCCTCGCATGCAGATATCTTCATCATTATTCACAATTCCCGAGGCTATTTCAGAACTCGAAACTTTGACGGAGGTTATGGTTGATACCAACTATGACTTCTATTACTTCTGCACCATGTTTCTGAGAGAGAAACAAAATCGAGAAACTTTCATGAGCATTCGAAAGGATCGGCGGCTTAAATGGCTGCAGACTAGTTATGAAAAACGATCGGAGTAGTTGCACTTTATGTTTATCCTGTTTGTTGAGCACTTTATGTTTATCCTGTGTGTTTGTTTCTTAACATTATTGATGGACTATTAGACATTGTTGTTGGACATTATTGTTGAACTATTTCTTCTATTTAGACATTGTTGTTAGACATTGTTGTTAGAATGTTATTGTTGGACTCTTTTTGTAATAATGTGTGTTGTTAATATTCTATATCTATTTTGAGCAGAATTACTATGTCTTCCTCGGACAGTTCTAATGAGGAGGCTCAACAACAAGCCGCTGACTCGTATTATCGTAATAGAGCACTTTGTGGCCAACATTTCTTAACAGCAATGGATTATGAGTTAACCGTGGCTAGCGGATCATCAAATATAGCTTGCATGACATCAAGCCAAACAGGGGCTAGATGGATTGGTGAGCTTCTCAATGGACACCCTCAGAGATTTTTCAGTGCCTTTAGAATGTCGAAGGTAATATTTAATGATTTGTTGACACTCCTCATACAACAATATGGGTTGAAAGGGACAAGGAGAACTCTAGCACGCGACATTCTTGCAATTACCCTGCACATGTTAGGTCATAATGTTTCAATGCAGCTTGCAAGTGAGCGATTTCAACACTCCACAGAAACTATAAGCAGATTTTTCGCAAAGGGAATCACTGCAATTAAGAGACTATCTTCTGATGTCATTAGGCCTGTAGATCATCTTTTCGTTGATATTCCCCCACAAATATTAAATGATGCTCGATACATGCCATTTTTTAAAGATTGTATAGGAGCTATTGATGGAACATATGTGGATGCTCGAGTTCCTGCTGATCAACAAGTATCGTACATTGGTCGGCATGGCACAACTACACAGAATGTCATGGCAGTTTGTGATTTCAACATGTGTTTCACATTTACAATAACAGGTTGGGAGGGTTCCACTCATGATAGCCGTATATTTCAGCATGCTCTTATGTATCCTAGTTACAATTTCCCGTATCCGCCACCTGGTGAGTCTTCTATATCATGAGACACTTTTATAAGAGCATTTAAAGATTATTTTTGTTATCGTAGTTTTTATTCACGCATCGCTTGCAATATATACATTTGCAGGCAAGTATTACGTTGTAGATGCCGGATATCCACTACAACGTGGTTTTCTAAAACCATATTCAGGTACACGATATCATTTACCAGATTTCAGAAGGGGCAGTAGACCTATACAAGGGCGCCGGGAAATATTCAACCAGGCTCACTCGTCCTTGCGCAGTGTTATAGAACGTTCATTCGGCGATGGAAAAAGAAGTGGAAGATGCTTAGGGATATGCCACCATACAGTTTGACAAAGCAACGAGACATTGTTATTGCAACAATGACTTTGCATAATTATATTCGCAGACATCCATCGCGCTTAGATATTCATTTTCGTACTTGTGATGAAGACGAGCATTTCATTTACCCAGCGGGCATTCAGAGAAGAACAAGACAAACAAATGAAGGCTCAGGTGGAGAGCATGTTAGAGGTGTTCGGGTAGGGGTGGATGAGATGATGACATTGCGTGACTCGATTGCCGAACAGCTACACAGAGCTTGAACTTTATTTTTCTAAACTATTTGTGTAAAATTCGAAATCATGTTAGGGGATTTCGAGTTGGTATTTTGTAGACTGTTTGAGTAAAAGTGTGTATTTTTTAAAGTTTATAAATCTTCCGTTTTGAAAAGCTATTTTGCCAAATGAATCTCTGTTCTGAAAAGCTCTGGAAACGCAGACTTTCCAAACAGATCTCCATTTCCAGCAACCAGTTTCCAACAGCTCCATTTACAGACCTCCATTTGCAACACCTCCTTTTACAACCGCAACCGCTAAACCAAATGAACCCTAAATCTTTCTCCCTCCCCCAAAAATCCTGACCCCCCCCCCCCTCCCACGTCCTTCTACCCCGGCGAACTTGCTGGTGGGCTCACGGTGGACAGCCGGCGGCAACCCAAAACGGGTGGTTTTTTGGGGTTTTTTTTAAATGCTATATTTCGTTTTTTTTTCTTTTTTAATTAAAAAAATAGATAATATATAATTAAACGTTAAATAATTAAATAAAACAAAACTTTAAATAACTATATATATATATATATAAACACTATTGAATAAAATAATTAACAGATGAATAGTAAAGTGCTACTCTTTTAAACCTGATATAGTATTATTATTACTTGTTGCGGGTGACTCAGTTTTCCCCCGGCCCAGAGAATCGGACTGCCTTAGCTCGAGATGATGGAGACGACGGCCCTCAACATGAAGATGATGGTACCGACGCGCTTACGGATAATGGAGTCTCTCCAACCAAAGATTTCTGACGCCATAGCTGCTACAACCTCCGCCCAAGGCGCAAAAATAATAATAAATAATTATAATTATTCTATTATAATTATTGATTAATATTTATAATTATTCTATTATAATTATAATTATTCTATTATCATATTTTAATTGATTAATAATTATAATTATCAATTATAATTATTGATGAATTATTATCATATTTTAATTATTTTATTATCTTGTTTAAATGTTTTATTCTATTGTAATATTTTATCTAATTTGGGTTTACATGTAGCCATAAGTGTTGTAAGTCTATAAAAGGCCATGTTGTAGAAGGATTTGGAATGATATTTATAATTTGAAATTAAAGATCCAAAGTTGGAATTTCCCTCCTCCTATATTCTCTCTTAATTCTCCAAAATATTTCTTTCCTCCTCCCTCCCTCCCTTGAGAAATTCGGCCAACACAAGGAGCAGCCCCCCTCCTTGGATTTCTCCTCTCCATAGCCTTCCCTCTTGCTCTCCTCTCCAAAGCCGACCACTCTTCTCCTCCCTTGACGAGTGCAAACAGCCCCCTCTTTCCCTTGAAGATTTCGGCCAAGGCAAGGCCCCCGTGGTTCCGGCAAAACCTCGTCTTCGGCGTGAAGCGAAGAAGGCGGACGAGTTTTCTCTCCATCCGACGTGAATCCGGTGGAATCGGTGAAGAGCGATTATATGCTTGAGAAACTCTCATCTCTAGCGGGGTAACGAAAATCTCTAACTTTTGTGTGATTCCCTCTTGATAGATCTTGTGGTGGATTAATTTTTGTGTTGGATTTGACAACGTTGATTTTCGTGTTTTCTTCGATCGTTCGTGTTCATCTTGATTTCATTTTAATTCGTGAGGATTGGCGAACCTCGTTTTCTTTTTGTTGGGAGAGATCTACCCATTCTGAATAATTACTTTTCGGTGGATCTCTTTTGGTACAACACCGCTTGATCGGATCCAATATTGGTCCATTTAGCTTGATCGAATATTGGCCCATAGCCCTTATTCGATCTCTAACGGCATTGCTACCCGTACGTTAGCATCGGAAAAATAATATTGCATAGCGTGTGCTGCGAATAATTATTTGTGCGAACGTATAAATTGGAGCGTAGAGAGAAATTCGTGTTCTTTTGTTCGTAGCGATCGTGTCGGAGAGCATAGCATGCATCAATTTGGTATCAAAGCGAGGTTCGTGTCAACACACAATCGTGTTCAAAATTTTCTTAGAACGCCAACACACAATCGTGTTGACGCATTCCTAAAATTTTCTTAGAACGCCAACACACAATCGTGTTCAAAATTTTGAAATTTCAAAAAATTTTAATTTCTGGTCTGCAAATAGCGGCCGAAAAAATTTATTTCTCAGCGAAAATCGAAAAAAATAATTTATGGGAATTCTCCATATTTTTATCAGTAAGAAAATCAAAAAAATATTTTCATTACCCCAGTTATTAGGTGGGAATAAAATTAGATTTCATAAAATTTGGGCTCTTTAAAATTTCTGGTCTGCGAATAGCGGCCTTAAAATTTTTATTTTTCAGTGAAAATTAAAAACAAAAAATTTTTGCAAATCTGCGTACTATTTTCTAAAGGAAAATCAAAAAAAAAATTTAAATTCTGGAAAGTCAATTTCAAATTTTTGAAATTCAAATTCAAAATTTTGAATTTTAAATATTTCTGGAAATTAACATTTTTTTGGAATTTCAAAAATTTTCTTCTTATAAAATTCTCTTTTATAAATCTGTCTAGTTCAGATTCAAAAAATTTCTATCATTGCATGTTCATTAGTTCTGGTCCCGAGTACACACCTACTCCTCGGGTATGGCTCATGACGTTTATGTTTCCCGTTTAGATTACTTGTATGCCAAAGTTATGGCTAATCGCACCCCAACTTTGCCTCGTGAGTCGTGACGTGCGACAACCAAATCGAAACCACTCGCCGGTTGATGATTTTTGACATGAGATGAATCAACAACTGGGGGAGATTCGGGAAATGGTGGCCCAACTTTCGGCCAACCGAACCCCTCATGCGTCTTCATACCATCGAACGCAAATGTTTGATGAGTTATCTTCCCTTAGACAAGGGAATCGATCGACTGCGGAGTATATGGGCCTCCTGAAGGACATGATGGCTAGGTGCGATGTTAGGGAGATGTCTGAGGTCACCCTTTCAGGGTTTCGTAAGGGACTTAACCCCGACATTCAAGGTAAACTCCTTCGTTATGAACACACAGATTTAAGCACCTCCTATAATGTCGCGTTGGATATTGAGAAGCATCTTGCTCACATGTCCAAGTCTCGTTATTTTCAGAAGGGCAAGTCCATCTTAGGACCTCCCCCTCTGTTATCCCTAAAAGATAAGGGTAAGTTCCGGTCCACTGACTCGAACTCGGTTGTCATTACGGCTAGGGATGCCATGAGACCGCGCGGTGAGAGTATTCCAGTTAGTGAGGTTCCTCCCATAATTTCTATACACAATGCGTCGAGAATGTCTCCTCCCGAACTTCCTGATATAGTTTTTGAACCTTCTGACAATACTGAGTATGTGCCCTTGACTGAGCTTACCGCTGAGGGCGATGTCGTTATTAAGGAAGAACTTAGCAATGATGAGGAGATTGTTACCCTAGTGATATGAAAGTGGACCTCCCCTCTGATCCGGTTTTAGATTTGTCTGATGATTCTGATTTGGAGGACGTACCTGGTGCATTGGAAGATTTACCTTGCGAGGAAAGGTTAACTTTGGGTGACTTTGACGTTGATAATAACTTTAAAAATAGATCAGCGGGTTTATCTCCGAATGAAATCGTGCACGGTTATAAGGCACCAGTGCCACTTGATTTGATTATGTTACCTCCATCATATAAATCAAGTCAATTTGCACAGAAATTTGTCTCTCATGTTCACAATTTACATAAGCACATTAATGAAACGCTAACTACACAATATGCATCTTATCAATCTCATGCTAACTTACATAAGAGAGCGTCTCACTTGAAAGTTGGTGATTTTGTTTTGGTACGTCTCATCCCTGAACGGATGCCTTCGGGCACCATAAATAAGTTGGCGAATCGGCGAGCTGGTCCGTTTCGAATTTTAAAGAAATTAGGAAAAAACACATACCTTTTGGAGTTACCCACTGATTGGGGAATTTCCCCTATTTTCAATGTTTCGGATTTAACGTCATATGTTTCTCCATCACTTGATTTATCAGTCTGTCCGTTTGGTTCCACTAAATTTTCTAATGGGTTGGGGGGTGAGTGTATTCCTGGATCGCTCTCTCCATCGGTCTCCACTGGAGGTACGTTGAATGTTGATGATAAAACTTTTCCTCCTTATTTGCCTAATGCTTTTCCAAGGTTTTCCAGGACCACCTATGTGTCAGACAGGATCCTCCGAGATGAAGTGCTCTCCTCTCCAAGTGGTGACATTCGCCGTTTCTTGATACGTTGGCGTGATCGTCCGGCCTCCGATGACTCGTGGCTTCCTGAACCGGAGGTGGCTCTTTTGGATGCTACTCTTCTACACCATTATATTCAAGCCAACTCATCAGTGATGAGTACTTTTGAGCGGGGGAGGATTGATGGAGACGACGGCCCTCAACATGAAGATGATGGTACCGACGCGCCTACGGATGATGGAGTCTCTCCAACCAAAGATTTCCGACGCCATAGCCGCTACAACCTCCGCCCAAGGCGCAAGAATAATAATAAATAACTATAATTATTCTATTATAATTATTGATTAATATTTATAATTATTCTATTATAATTATAATTATTCAATTATCATATTTTAATTGATTGATAATTATAATTATCAATTATAATTATTGATGAATTATTATCATATTTTAATTGTTTTATTATCATGTTTAAATGTTTTATTCTATTGTAATATTTTATTCTAATTTGGGCTACATGTAGCCATAAGTGTTGTAAGCCTATAAAAGGCCATGTTGTAGAAGGATTTGGAATGGTAATTATAATTTGAAATTAAAGATCCAAAGTTGGAATTTCCCTCCTCCTATATTCTCTCTTAATTCTCCAAAATATTTCTTTCCTCCTCCCTCCCTTGAGAAATTCGGCCAACACAAGGAGCAGCCCCCCTCCTTGGATTTCTCCTCTCCATAGCCTTCCCTCTTGCTCTCCTCTGCATAGCCGACCACTCTTCTCCTCCCTTGACGAGTGCAAACAGCCCCCTCTTTCCCTTGAAGATTTCGGCCAAGGCAAGGCCCCCGTGGTTCCGACAAAACCTCGTCTCTGGCGTGAAGCGAAGAAGGCGGACGAGTTTTCTCTCCATCCGACGTGAATCCGGTGGAATCGGTGAAGAGCGATTTGAGCGATTATATGCTTGAGAAACTCTCATCTCAAGCGGGGTAACGAAAATCTCTAACTTTTGTGTGATTCCCTCTTGATAGATCTTGTGGTGGATTAATTTTTGTGTTAGATTCGACAACGTTGATTTTCGTGGTTTTCTTCGATCGTTCGTGTTCATCTTGATTTCGTTTTAATTCGTGAGGATTGGCGAACCTCGTTTTCTTTTTGTTGGGAGAGATCTACCCATTCTGAATAATTACTTTTAGGTGGATCTCTTTTGGTACAACACCGCTTGATCGGATCCAATATTGGTCCATTTAGCTTGATCGAATATTGGCTCATAGCCCTTATTCGATCTCTAACGGCGTTGCTACTCGTACGTTAGCATCGGAAAAATAATATTGCATAGCGTGTGTGCTGCGAATAATTATTTGTGTGAACGTATAAATTGGAGCGTAGAGAGAAATTCGTGTTCTTTTGTTCGTAGCGATCGTGTCGGAGAGCATAGCCTGCATCACGAGAGTGAGCCGAGCGCGCAAACAATTAAATGAAAACCAAGCAGCAATGACACGAGTCCTATGTTATTAAAGCGTGCGCCTAAATGCGCCTGAGGCTTCTAGCACACTGGGCCTCGCCTCTGCATGGCAGAGACAGGCATGGTGCCTCATGCGCGCCTCAGCGCGCGCCTTACCCGCTCCCAGGAGCACCAAAGGCGCGCATGGGCCTTTCAAGGACTTTTCTTCAACCTGATTACTGAATTTTTTTTGGAGGTTGGCAAAAACATGATCTCAGGGTTAGATTACATGATTTCTTATATGTATCTACCATCTAGTGACGGAAGTTGCATCGTAATGGTGAAATTACAAAATTAAATCTGCTCAAATAAATGCAGTAGATTAATCATCAGTATTTGCGCCTATAAACTACATTGATGAAGAATAACAACGTAAAATCTACGTGATTGCAAGAAGTTGCAGCACTTGCACTTATAACGGTAAATATTTATAAAACACAATCTAAAAAGTAGTCTTTGGAGTTGTGATATATGGAATTCTAGTGTGTTGATATAGTGGTAGATTTATTTTATGTTTTTGTATTTAATAAGCTGTATTTTTTCATTTTATTCATTTTCGCGTTTCACGTGCCTCAGGCACGCGCCTGCGTCTTGCGCCTAGACTTCAGGACCTCTTTACGCCTCAATATGCCTTGAAGCTTTAATAACAACGCACAGGGCATTTTAGCGTGGAAAATCAGGAAAGGTTGAAAAACCACGTGGTCGGATCTGTGTCGGCCGAAATCCACTAGTTCCTTTGAGGTTACAAGAGTTCCTGATTCTAGGATGGTGACAGGATGTAACACCCCAAAACTCTGAAGCAGAGCTGTGCTGCTGGGAGCTAGCGCCGGCGGTAATGTTACCGCCTGGCGCTAGCCATCTCGACGATTGCTAAGCGTCGAGACGGTAGTTAAGCGTCGTCAGACGCTAAGGCGTCGAGACGGGAGCTAGCGCCGGCGGTAGTGCTACCGCCTGGCGCTAGCCCTCTCGACGGTTGCCAGGCGTCGAGACGGATGTTGAGCGTCGACAGACGCTACGTCGATTCGGAAGCTAGCGCAGGCGCTAGCGCTAGCACCGGCGCTAGCGCGCGATACAGGTCCGTGATTTGAAATCGTGGCCGTCAAGTCCTTATGTTCTTGGATCCGAGGGCTGGGATTAATCCCGGGATTCCTTAAACCTTGACCAGAGGAGATATTTTCATTACTTCTAAAGTCTTATCCCTCTTCAAGCTTGAGAAAGAGGAAAGCCAGGGAGGAAGAAGTTGTCTTCCACCATTGACGGAGCTCTGAAGCTCCGATTCGCGAGCCGTTTACAGATCCACGGAGAGCAGCCCGGTGCGGTCCTTTCCATCCGTACCAAAAATCAAGCTATGGTTCTGAAACGACGTCTAAGGGTAACGATCTCTTCTACCCTCATTTGGACGTGTCCTAGTCCTTTTCCGTGCATCGTTGAGGCCCCTACCCAAAAGGGTGAGGTCGTGGCCTCCGACGGGTCGATTCGTGCTATCCCCGTCAAATCTTGCATACATGTAGAGTCCATGCGTAAAATGGGCGTAGGCGCGCTGTGTGAAGCCCATCCGAGATGGTTCGTCCGGATTGGTGATGCTTTTGATATTGTGCGTGCCGGGGGAAAGCTCTGTGTTGTTATACTGTTTCGTAGGACTAGAGGGTGCTACTGCATGCGCAGCAACGCCTGGGGGTGTGCCCCGGGAAGCACCCGAAGTTAGAAACAGAAATGGAGTTTTTGTTCACTACCGCCGGCGGTAGCGTTATCGCCGGGCGGTAGCTCCCAGACTGAGTTCTGGTGATGTTGTTGTGCCCACCTGTTGAGAGGACCTGAGGCCTGTGTGCCCGACCTGTGAGGGTGTCCTGGTGGATGACTTAGCGGCCCGTAGAGCCGGCTAATTGAGAATACCTGGGCTGAGGGAACGCCATACCCGCTCTTCGTGTTGTACAACGAGAGCTGTGAACAACGAGCATTTGGCGAACCTGAAACCGCACCATTGCAGCACCTGATTAGTAATGCTCGTACAGCATGTCGGGAAGCAATGGGAAAGAGTCTTCGAACTACGGGATGTTCACAATTAAAGTACGGGAGAGCCCTGGTATTCGGGCCACCGACTTTAGCCTCGAAGGGCAAAGTCATCAAGAGTGGATGGTGGTGGAAGGCGGAGTACACCAAAGAGTGCCTGAGAGCACGAGACGTGGAGGTCATTCCCACGTTTGTGATTGTTGCATATGTATGAACTGTTGTGGGCTTTGCTAGTCGCACTCTTATATATATATGTTGCTGAGGTTGTTTTGCAGGGATGGTTAGAACTGCCACCCCCCTCGAAGGGGTGGGGTCGTTATAATTTGGTCAGCTTTAGCTGACCGTTGCCCTGTTTTGCCACCGTTTTTGGTGGGCTTGTTGTACAGGTGCTGGACAGAGCGGGAACATAGCGGGCTCATAGCGGGCTGAGGCCCTTGTGCTGCTGCGGCCATTGAAGGCTTTTTGATGTTCTTTTGCTTTTCATGTATGGCCGGCCTGCGCGCCGATGTTGGTAAATTGTAAGGCCGTCGTGCCTCTTTTGTTGTGTAAAACCTTTTATTCCTATTAATAGAAGTGGACATACCCGGGTTCGGGTTTTGGTGGTTTATATATCTTGTCTCTCTCTTTTGCTTCCGCATAGAATGCTCTGAGTTAGAGTCGTTCGATATTCCTTATTGTGACGTTCCCGTTCGTTTTGTTGTATATGGCGTGGGGCCCCGGCCGGACCTTCTGTCATATGCTTCTTAACGGATGGGGGTGTTACAAAATTGGTATCAGATTCTAATGTTCCGTATCCTTCTAAGGAATTCGTGGACGAATTCTTTTAAGGGGTGGTGAGCACGTGTGTGCGCTACCGTCGAGACATAAAATAAACCCAAAAATGTCCACTTAGGAATAAAATGCAACAACAAACTAACAATTATTGCATGATTTTGGAACCTGAGTGTTCCTTTTGTTGTTAGTTGCGACTGTGCTGTCGCCTAACTGTGTGATGCACTTGTGTAGGGCACTCGAAGTGCAGCGGGACCGTCGCGTCCCCGTGACGTGGTTGAGAGTAGCGGTCCGCTGAGGCTCCTACACCTCCGTCTGCTGAGATGGTTCGGCTAGTTACAGAAGCCGTTCTAGCTGCGTTGAATGGCCAGCCTGGAAAGCAAGGTCAACCGCCGGTGCAGGAAGTGGCCCCAGAGCCACTAAGAGTGGAGCAGGTCCCCGTGAGGCGTGCTGCTGAGCAACAACTGAAGCACTTCCTGGGATTTCGACGTCCTCCGTTTACCGGGGTTGAATCCCCAGCTGAGGCCGAGGACTGGCTGTCGCATGTGGAGCGAATTCTGACAGCGACACAGTCGGATGAAGCGCAGAAAGTGACCTTCGCTACTTTCTTGTTGGAAAAGGAAGCCAGGCGGTGGTGGGATGAGGTAAAGAGGCGTCAGTTTGCGGGAAGGCGACTGGTTGATGTGCCGATGGAAGAGTTCTCGAAAATCTTCCTGGCAAGGTATGTGCCTCCGTCGCAGCAGATCGCGATGGAGAACCAGTTCCTGGCTCTGATGCAGGGTGATAGACTGGTTGATGACTACCTGTACGAGTTCACCCGCCTCGGGCGTTACGCTGGAACTTCTTTCGATGACGAGGGGAGAAGGGTGAACAGGTTCTACGGAGGCTTGCGTAGTGAGTTGCGGTACCTTCTGACAGGGCCGTTGACGCAGGGTTTCACGACCCTCGTTGGTTCAGCCCGAGCGCTTGAGCAGGACATGCTCAGGGAGAAGGGCAAGGTGGCTGTGGTCGAGGCAGTGCCGGAGGGCAAGGCGACGAGTGAGGCGAAGTTGCGGAGGTTGAATCGCTGGAAGAAGGCTCGATTATCTGGGCCACTCCCTCTGCTTCGGGAGCGTCGTCTGGACGTGGCCCTCTTATTTGTTTTACTTGTGGCAAGCCTGGCCATTTCTCTCGGGATTGCCGCAGTGGGCTTCCAAGGTCAGAGAAGAAGACTGGGCCATCTTATTCTGAGAAGGGGAAGGCGGCTAAGTCCACTGCCTCCCGTATGGCTCCCCCGCAGCCCAGAGTCTTCAATCTTGGTCAGCAGGAGGCTATCAAAGCTAAGGACGTCGTGACAGGTATAATTTAAGATACAGTCCTTACTGTTTTATATACTTGTTTTAGTGTTCATGCTAACCTTGTTTGGCGGCGTAGGCTTTGTAAATATTTTAGGCGTTTCTGCAAGAGCGCTTTTCGATACTGGAGCTTCGCACTCCTTCTTGTCGTCGGACTTCGTCCAACGTATTGGTGCGCCGTCGATTGCTTCTGCAGATGGACTGGAGGTCCTACTGCCGAATGGATATTCGATGCGTGTGGAGGAGTTGCTGCGTGAAGGTCCTAGTTGGAAGTCAGGAGTATGACCTGAAAGCATCGTTACTCCCCCTGGTTGAGTTCGATGTAATCTTCGGCATGGACTGGCTGTCGGAACAGCGTGCGTGCATCGATTGCACCACCAAGGAGGTGAGGTTTGGGCAGTGTGTCGATCGTGAGACGGTCTTTGCGGGCATGCGTAGATCGAGCAAAATGCTGATGTCTGCTCTCCAGGTGTCCAAGGCAGTGCGACAGGGAGCAGAGTTATTCTTTGCTCTAGTGGAGGCTTCAACGTCGAGGCCCAGCCTAGTGGATGTTCCGGTAGTTTCAGAGTTCCCCGATGTGTTCCCGAGTGATCTCCCCGGTGCTCCACCGCAGCGGGAGATAGATTTCACGATTGAGTTGGTGCCAGGCGCTAAGCCTGTGGCCCGCTCGCCGTATCGTATGGCTCCGAAGAAGTTGGCGGAGTTGAAGCTGCAGTTGCAGGAGCTGCTTGAGCACGGCTACGTGCGACCGAGTTCCTAACCTTGGAGTGCACCGGTCCTCTTTGTCAAAAAGAAGGACGGTAGCCTGCGGCTTTGCATCGATTATCGGGAGCTGAACAAGCTGACCGAGAAGAACAAGTATCCTCTTCCGAGGATAGACGACTTGTTCGACCAGCTCGTTGGTTCGACAGTATACTCGAAGCTGGACTTGAAGTCCGGCTATTATCAGGTGCGGATCAGGGAGTGCGACATCCCGAAGACTGCCTTCAGTACAAGGTACGGGCAGTATGAGTTCACCGTGATGTCGTTTGGGCTGTCTAATGCGTCCTCAAGGTGGGTGAGCTGCGCGATGAGTTGATGTACGAGGCGCATCGTACCAGGTATTCAGTTCATCCGGGGAGCACGAAGATGTACAAGGACATGAAGGTCCTTTTCTGGTGGCCGGGTATGAAGAGGGACATCGCTCACTACGTGGTCAAGTGCCACACTTGTGCGCTAGTGAAGGTAGAATGTCAGAAGCCCGGTGGCTTTTTGAAGTCATTACCGGTTCCAGAGTGGAAATTCGATGACGTTTCCATGGATTTCGTGCATGGGCTGCCGAGATCGCAACGCGGGAACGATGACATTTGGGTAGTCGTAGACCGGCTGACGAAGGTGGCACACTTTATCCCCAACCGGAGGGATGACTCGGTGGAGAAGTTGGCGAAGCTGTATGTTGATACAATAGTACGACTGCACGGTGTGCCCCGTAGCATCGTCAGTGATCGAGATGAACGCTTTACTTCGAGCGACTGGAGGCTAGTCAACCGTCTATTGGGTACGAAGCTGCAGTTTAGCACGGCCTTTCATCCTCAGACGGATGGCCAAACTGAGCGTACCAATAGGACGATGGAGGACATGCTCCGGATGTGCGTCCTGGATTTCGGCAAGGGGTGGGAAGATCACTTTTTTCTTGTTGAGTTCGCGTACAACAACAGCTACCAGGCGAGCATTCAGATGGCGCCTTTCGAGGCCCTCTGTGGCAGGAAGTGCCGCATGTTGGAACATGGTCTTCCGCATCTCCTAGGATTGAGAATAACAAATCTTATGTGTATTTGATCTTGTGTGTTCAAGTGTGCAGGTTAACATAGTCCACATGACTCAAGGAGTACTCGTGATGTCTGCCCCCAAAATTGAGGCCAAAATTCGAAAAGGCCCACTAGCGCCGGCGGTAGCGATAGTGCCCGGCGCTAGCGTTGATCTGCGCGATTCCGGCATCGTTTTTAGAAGGAGCTAGCGCCCGGCGTTAGCTACTAGCGCTGGCGGTAGCATGGCGCACAAGAGGCATAGAGCAATATATTGTCGCGGATTGAAGATCCTGCCGCGCAAAACGTTTCCTAATCTGGGCTAGCGCCGGCGGTAGCGCTAGCGCCGGCGGTAGCGCTTGGGCTATAAAAGGACCCCCTCTCCTCCTGTTTTCGTACACCAATTGCATACACCTCAGAGAGAGAGTACTAGAATTCCAGAGGCCTATCTTGGCTGAAATTTGAGGTCCCGGCGAAGCTCTGCCAACTTCTGAAGGAGGATTCCATCACGCCAAAGCCAAACGAAGTCCGCTTCGACAAACGCTGATTCTACAGCGGATCTTCGCCTCCATATTCAGAAGTTCATCTTAAGGGAAGTTTTATTATTTTATTTATCTTTCTTTGTAAACGGTAGTGAAATCGCCCGTGTTGGCGACTAGGTCTGGGGTAGGACTTAGGGCTGAAAATCATCTCGTGTTGGCGACTAGATCTAGGTTAGGTCTAGGGGGTGCTCGAGGCCACATCCGGGGAAGGATTGGCTAGAGCGACTTGAGGCCGAATCCGGGAAGGAGGAGGCTAGGGCCACCGGTTCGTGGGGAAGCGAGTCGGGATAGAAAACAAAAAGAGCTTTTTTATTATTCGTCTCCGATCTCTAGCGTCATCGAGATCAAGTTTTGTAAAACATATTTATCATTAATAAAGCTTGTCTCCTTTTTGTTTTACTTCACTTATTTCATGTCTTTAATCTTGCAATAATTCAAAGTTTTTAAATATAATCTAAAGTTTTTGAAAACCCTTATTCACCCCCCCCCCCCTCTAAGGGCGCCGACCGATCCAACAAGTGGTATCAGAGCGGTTTTATTCCAATCGGCTTAACAACCGGGAATAATGGCGTCTCATGATCTCGCTTCAACTAGTGGGGAAAATTTTTGTGAAGAGAAAAAATCACTTGCACCACCTTTATTTGAAGGGACAAATTAGAAAGAATGAAAAATCTTAATTGAAAAATTTATTAAAACTTTAGACATCGAAGTTTGAAATTTAGCAATAGCAAGACCCGCAAATGAATCAAATAAAAAAGAACTTCAATTAAATGCAAAAGCTAAACACTATTTGTTTTGCGGTCTATCTAATGAAATTTTCAAATTGATATATTGTTTTTCAAGTGCATATAAAGTATGGCAATTTCTTGAAGAAATGTATGATTCTCCTTCTACAGGTATGGAACAAACACAGGAGGAAAAGAACGTACATGCATCCATTATCATTCAAGAAGATCTCTCTCAGAGCGAAGCCATGGAGAATATTGAAATAGAAAAGGAGAACAATACACCAAGAGAAAAAGAAGAAGAAATCTTACTTTTGGAAGAGGAATGCCAATAAGAAGACAAATGAACAATATGTTCAAATCCTCCCTCATCCAAAAGCAATGTAAGGAAATCAAATTCTATCTTTTGTACTTCTATCTCTTCATTACAATTGTTACAAAATACTAGGCGCAAAATTGAGAAATTAAAGAATGCTAATAAACTATTGCGCTTAGAAAATAAAAATTTAAAGGCAAAAATTAATGAAAAATCAAATTTATCTAGTTCTACACATTGCTCCTTAGTAGAAAACACCACAACTTGTGTAGAATATAATGAATTAAAAGAAAAGCACAAGAAACTTGAAAAGGATTTTATTTTAGTAAAAGAAAAAAATGAAAAATTATGTTTAGAAAATTCATCTTTGATAAATGATTTTGCTAAGTGTAAAGAATATAAAATTGAAATTAAAGAGATGGATGAAACATTTGATGAATATAGAAACAACTATCAAGATCATATTGATTCAATTGTTTCCATTCTTAAAAATAGCACAATCGCTTATAATAAAGCTAGACATAATTTAATGATTAAAAATAATGAATTAAAAACTAAAATCAACTTGCTTAAGGAAATCATAAAGAAAAACTCTCAAAACATACAATCTCAAAATAATGCAAAATCCAAAAGCAAGTTGAATATGATTTCTTATAA
This sequence comes from Dactylorhiza incarnata, assembly GCA_033032865.1. Lineage (NCBI taxonomy): Eukaryota > Viridiplantae > Streptophyta > Magnoliopsida > Asparagales > Orchidaceae > Dactylorhiza > Dactylorhiza incarnata. The sequence continues at coordinate 151,387 of JAWHQI010000330.1, read as the reverse complement.
GTTGAACAAGCCAAGCAATAGAAATAACAAACCTCAAAAGATTGAAAATGAAATTCCAAAATACAATCATTACTATCATTTACAACGTCAATCTTCTCCCAACATAAAATTAAATGCTCACAAATTTCCTATGAACAACACTTTTAATAATCATTACAATCATAATCATCAATATAAAGATAATCTCAATGGAAATTTGATGAATAAGAATAACATTAAACCAAGGTTTGAATGGAAGCCTAAAATTAAAAATGAAACATTCACTTCACATGAAAGGACTCATTCATCTTTGTCTTCACAAAAATCATCACGATGCATTTGGGTACCCAAAGGAACCATCACTCATGGTCCTCTTTGGATACCTAAATCTCTTATCTATTAGGTATCATCAATTGCATGAAGTAGAATCCTTTCAAAATGAAATATACAAAGTTCTACTTCATGATATGCTTTCATGTCTTTTAATTTTTCTTATTTTTCTTATTTCTTTTGAACTATCATGTCATGGTCATCTTATACAATTTTGAAAATATGATCTTATCTCTTACAAGATCAATATGTTTATAAAATCAAATTGATCAAAATTCCAAATCATATTTTATTTTGATGACCCATCTTTTATTCTTATATTCATTACTTCTAAATATCTTATATTATCCATTTGAATCAAAATCTAAATTTGTTATAAGATATTTCAAATTAAATCCGGTTATTAGATTTTTAGCCTTCACCAACAAGTGGATAAAATTCTGAATTTGCTATGAGATACTTATCTAAATTAAAAAGAAAAACACATAAGACATTGAAAGATTAATTGTCATAAATATTGATGTCATACGCACCACCATGATCTATTGATATCTTTTGCTAAAACTCTCTAAAATCATAATTATGTAAAATCAAAAGATCTCTAAATTCAAAAGATCCACTCAGTTCTAACATTTCATTGGTGATCATAATAATTACATGAATGAATTAATGTAGTATGACTTGCATGTATCTCATTTGTTTATAAACCATAGAATCAACTTTATATTAATAAATCAAATGAAATCATTCGTTCTATGTCAAAATATTAAATCATTATCTCAATTAAATCAAATGAAATCACTTTCTTGAATACATGCAACATTATCTCAATTAATCTTGTGGTATAACAATCAAACTCATTATTCTAGCATTATCAACTAATAGATATTATTCATGCTAGTTATCTCATATTACCATAATGAATTAATTATGAAATAAAATAAAATAAAATTGAACGATAAAATAACTATGTGACTTTAAATTATGATAAAAGTCTAGAAAAATTTGAATTCACATACATTATGATAATCTATCTTATAGATCATGCAAGATCTCGTTTATCACGAGTTGAGATAGGTGTCCTAGATCTTTCATGTTAAAACATGTTTACAAATGCAATTTTCTTCATTTTTAACCATCAAAACATTTCCAAAAATTCTGCAAATTCAGCATGAAACTACTAATGGGACACCTAATCAAGTCCAAGCATCAAAATTTTCAAAACCCTAAAAAATCATTATGACTTATCAGGGAGCGAAGTATTACTTGGGGGATCACATAAACATTTTTTATAAATTTCTATTTTAAGTGATCCGGTGTAAAAATAGAAGTGATAGAGAAAATGTGTTTGCACAAGACACTTTACAATTCTTTAGGGTTTTGAAAATTATTCTCGCGCTAGAGCTAGCGTCGGCGCTAGCGTCGAGGTTCGTTTTTCTATAATTTTAAAATTTTGGAAAATCCCTAAAAATATACTAATCTATATGTACTACTTAGTTTTGCACTTCTGTGTTTCTTTATTTTTTTAAAAATCAAATACAAAACTACAAAAACCAAATTACAAAAAATATGTTTTGTTTTTTCGCTTGTGTTGTTTCCTTTATTTAAAGTTCATCTTTATGCAAAAATCAAATATAAAAATTACTAAAGCAAAAATTACAAAAATATGCTTTTTCAACTACAAAAATATAAAACAAAACAAAAACAAGTATCAAAATTATTCTTCTGAACTTAACTTTTCACTTGTATCTTGCGAAAGGGTGATTTGGGCTATCATCCCATCATATCACCTAGTACCGGGCGAACCTCTCACAAGGTAGTCCTCGGGAAGTCCAAGATCAATTTTATGAGTTCAAACTTTAAATAAAAATTACTCTTTAAAAATATCAAAAATATTGTATGAACTTCGTTGAAAATCAAGCATGATTTAATCTATTATTTAGAACTTCTATAATGTTGCAATTTATCTTTTCAAACTACTTTGAACATTGCCTTCATCATGCTTTGATGCATCTATTAATATGTGCATAAATTATATTAAAAAAGTTGTGTAGAACTATGCGTAGCATGCCTCTAAGTATGAGTAATGTTTTATGTTTGATAATGATCGCAATTCACTCACTTATTTTGGCATTGTCTACTTATGTGTTTAATCTAAGAATGTTTGTGTATGTTTTGTAATAGTACAATGAATTAAAATTGCACAAGTATCTTACCTACACAACCTTTATTTGCACTTTTAAAAGTTAAGAAAAGTGATTATCATTTTCATAAACTATATTGGTTTGCAAAACAAGTGTATTCGGAGAACTTTGTACAAAACAAAATCATAAAATAAAGTGACAAAGATAACTCCACCAAGCACTACTTGAACCTCCTGATAAGTCTTAATAAGCGTTGTGAGGTTGAGCACCTTGGAAAGAATAATAAAGTATCTTGTGCAAACCATAACTTTCTTTCAAAATAAAAAACCACTTATTCTTAAGTACACCGGATCACAATAAAAAGAAATCAATATTGAAGAATAAAATTATGTGATCCCTCAAGCACTACTTTGCACCATGATAAGTCTTAATGAGCATTGTGTGTGCAAAGCAACTTGGTAGTTGTACATTTTTTTGTGCATTGAAGTGAGTAGAAGTAAAATTATTTGTGTTTTATTGTGCTCTTTACTTTACATATTACTTGTATTTTTGATTAAAATATTTGTTTACTCAATTCAAAATACACTTTTATGCACATCATTATCTTCCATAACACTTCTTCTCATGAGTATTGGATTCTAATGCTAATTCTATACTACTCTTTATTTATGAAATGCACTAGATAACCTAGCTTGCTTTCTACAATGTTTGGTATGTTTTAAAATTATGAATTAAAGTAACATTGTAGTAATCTCTTTTTGATAAGATTATTTCATGCTTGGTTACTGTATTGTCAACACAAAAATTTTAAATGCAAAATGATTTACAAAAACATCTTCTTTTTGAAATTGAACTCATATATTTTTTTATGAACCATCATTGATTACCATAAGATGTTTTTTTGTACTTCTATATGTCTTCCGCATCATAACCATATAATTGTTTTACCTTGCACTTTAATACTTATTCAAAATCTTTCATCTTGTGTGCATCATCACTTGAATCTTAAAATTCTTTTCTTGCAACAAGTGGTAGACTTGCTGGGTAAACTTTATATTGGTTAAATTTTTTTTTACTTATAACTCTGATCTATTTCTATTCTAAATACTCCTCCAACAAGTGAAATATTGCTTATAAAACATCTCTTTTTAACTTAAACTCTTATTTAGTATTATGATGTTTCTTTTTCGAAATCTTCCGCAATACTCAAACTCTGATTCATTCATGAATTTCAATATAGCTATGTGAGTTTTATTTCAAAAATTCAAATAAAAATATAAACCCATATGTTATGATATTTCTCATTAGATTTAAATGCTTAATGTTTCCAATAATTGTTATCCATGACTTCATTTCTCACCATAGCGAGGGCGTAAGGTTGTAGACATTATATAACCTTATCTCTAGTCATGTCTTGTCCTTAACCGGGGAGGGTTCCAGTGGGGCCTTGCGAGGCACTGGGGGGAAAGAGTGCTAGGTTAAGTTTTTGTCTAGTGTTTGCATATGGGATTAACACTCCAACCTACGGCATGTTTGCAGCTCCTCATGCCCATCCGTCACTTAGTACGGGGCTAGAGTGTTGACATATTGTCTGGGTAGATTGGTTACTTGGAAATCATGATTTTTTTTGCTTAAAACTCTTATTTAAAGTGAAAATCATTATTTTTTGCTTAAACTCTGATATATAAAAGGGGGAGAACTACAAACAAAAGGGATAAAATAAGTCATAACTCTGATCATTTTCAATGAAAGACAAGTCTAAAACTCCTTCTCATTTACTTAAAAAGCTCGATCATGCCCTCTCTTTTATTTACACATTTTTTAGTGCTTTGTTTCCCTACCCACTTTTGCTAATAACAAAGGGGGAGAACTAACATGATAAAATGCAAAAGGGGGAGAACTAACAATGATAAATGTAACCCGTATCATAAACCCAACATTTCAGTTGATAGCATACATATTAAGGGAGCATTCACATAGGGGGAGCATATATTTAGGGGGAGCAATTCTAAATGCTAAAATCAATAATCATCCTAAAGTCATCACTCTCACACACACACAAGTATAGTTTCATCATGCTTATCTATTAATGCTTTGATTTATCATTAATGGATTTGTTATTATCAAAAGGGGGAGTTTGTTGGAACATGGTCTTCCGCATCTCCTAGGTTTGAGAATAACAAATCTTATGTGTATTTGATCTTGTGTGTTCAAGTGTGCAGGTTAACATAGTCCATATGACTCAAGGAGTACTCATGATGTATGCCCCCAAAATTGAGGCCAAAATTCGAAGAGGCCCACTAGCGTCGGCGGTAGCGATAGCGCCCGGCGCTAGCGTTGATCTGCGCGATTCCGGCATCGTTTTTAGAAGGAGCTAGCGCCCGGTGTTAGCTACTAGCGTTGGCGGTAGCATGGCGCACAAGAGGCATGGAGCAATATGTTTCTGCGGATTGAAGATCCTGCCGCGCAAAACGTTTCCTAATCCGGGATAGCGCCGGCGGTAACGCTTGGGCTATAAAAGGACCCCTTCTCCTGTTTTCGTACACCAATTGCATACACCTCAGAGAGAGAGTACTAGAATTCCAGAGGCCTATCTTGGCCGAAATTTGAGGTCCCGGCGAAGCTCTGCCAACTTCTGAGGGAGGATTCCATCACGCCAAAGCCAAACGAAGTCCGCTTCGACAAACGCTGATTCTACAGCGGATCTTCGCCTCCATATTCAGAAGTTCATCTTAAGGGAAGTTTTTATTATTTTATTTATCTTTCTTTGTAAACGGTAGTGAAATCGCCCGTGTTGGCGACTAGGTCTGGGGTAGTACTTAGGGCTGAAAATCGCCTCGTGTTGGCGACTAGATCTAGGTTAGGTCTAGGGGGTGCTCGAGGCCACATCCGGGGAAGGATTGGCTAGAGCGGCTTGAGGCCGAATCCGGGAAGGAGGAGGCTAGGACCACCGGTTCGTGAGGAAGCGAGTCGGGATAGAAAACAAAAAGAGCAAACACCGCACTCCCTTAACTTGGGCGGAAACGGGCGAGACGAAGCTCTTCAAGAGGAAAGACGTCGAAGAGGCGACTTCGACGGTACGTATGATTCGGGAGAGTCTTTTGGTTGCGCAGGATAGGCAGGCGAAGTACTATAATGCGAAGCACCGCGACGTCCAGTTCGCCGTTGGCGATTGGGTCTACTTGAAGATCAGGCCGTTCAAGGGTGTGTCCAGGATTCGACGCTTGAAAAAGCTGAGTCCAAGATACCTTGGACCGTTTGAGATCACCGAGCGCGTCGGCGAGGCGGCTTATAGGCTTGCACTATCGGCGGAACTGAGCGGGCTACACGATGTATTCCACATCTCTGTGTTGCGGAAGGCAGTGCTAGAGCCTACGCATGTGGTCGCGGCGGATCAGGTGCCCGTGGATAGTGGGCTTAAGACGGCGGTCAGGCCCGTTAGCATCGAGGATGCTGAGGTGCGTCAGTTGCGGAACAGGGCGATCCGTATGGTAAAGGTCCGTTGGGACAACTGCGGTCGCGAGGAACTCTCATGGGAGCGTGAGCAGACCATGATGGAGGAGTTCCCCGAGCTGTTTCGGTGACGTTTATCTCTTTTTTCCCCTTTTTGTAAAGACCTTTTTGGATATATATATATGTCTGTTTTTACAAATTTTGGGACGAAATTTTTATAAGGAGGGGAGAGTTGTAACACCCCAAAACTCTGAAGCAGAGCTATGCTGCTAGGAGCTAGCGCCGGCGGTAATGTTGCCGCCTGGCGCTAGCCATCTCGACGGTTGCTAGGCGTCGAGACGGTAGTTAAGCGTCGTCAGACGCTAAGGCGTCGAGACGGGAGCTAGCGCCGGCGGTAGTGCTACCGCCTGGCGCTAGCCCTCTCGACGGTTGCCAGGCGTCGAGACGGATGTTGAGTGTCGACAGACGCTACGTCGATTCGGAAGCTAGCGCAGGCGCAAGCGCTAGCGCCGGTGCTAGCGCGCGATACAGGTCCGTGATTTGAAATCGTGGCCGTCAAGTCCTTATGTTCTTGGATCCGAGGGCTGGGATTAATCCCGGGATTCCTTAAACCTTGACCAGAGGAGATATTTTCATTGTTTCTAAAGCCTTATCCCTCTTCAAGCTTGAGAAAGAGGAAAGCCAAGGAGGAAGAAGAAGTTGTCTTCCACCATTGACGGAGCTCCGAAGCTCCGATTCGCGAGCCGTTTACAGATCCACGGAGAGCAGCCCGGTGCGGTCTTTTCCATCCGTACCAAAAATCAAGCTATGGTTCAGAAACGACGTCTAAGGGTAACGATCTCTTCTACCCTCATTTGGACGTGTCCTAGTCCTTTTCCGTGCATCGTTGAGGCCCCTACCCAAAAGGGTGAGGTCGTGGCCTCCGACGGGTCGATTCGTGCTATCCCCGTCAAATCTTGCATACATGTAGAGTCCATGCGTAAAATGGGCATAGGCGCGCTGTGTGAAGCCCATCCGAGACGGTTCGTCCGGATTGGTGATGCTTTTGATATTGTGCGTGCCGGGGGAAAGCTCCGTGTTGTTATACTGTTTCGTAGGACTAGAGGGTGCTACTGCATGCGCAGCAACGCCTGGGGGTGTTCCCCGGGAAGCACCCGAAGTTAGAAACAGAAATGGAGTTTCTGTTCACTACCGCCGGCGGTAGCGTTATCGCCGGGCGGTAGCTCCCAGACTGAGTTCTGGTGATGTTGTTGCGCCCACCTGTTGAGAGGACCTGAGGCCTGTGTGCCCGACCTGTGAGGGTGTCCTGGTGGATGACTTAGCGGCCCGTAGAGCCGGCTAATTGAGAATACCTGGGCTGAGGGAACGCCATACCCGCTCTTCGTGTTGTACAACGAGAGCTGTGAACAACGGGCATTTGGCGAACCTGAAACCGCACCATTGCAGCACCTGATTAGTAAGGCTCGTACAGCATGTCGGGAAGCAATGGGAAAGAGTCTTCGGACTACGGGATGTTCACAATTAAAGTACGGGAGAGCCCTGGTATTCGGGCCACCGACTTTAGCCTCGAAGGGCAAAGCCATCAAGAGTGGATGGTGGTGGAAGGCGGAGTACACCAAAGAGTGCCTGAGAGCACGAGACGTGGAGGCCATTCTCACGTTTGTGATTGTTGCATATGTATGAACTGTTGTAGGCTTTGCTAGTTGCACTCTTATATATATATATATATGCTGCTGAGGTTGTTTTGCAGGGATGGTTAGAACTGCCACCCCCCTCGAAGGGGTGGGGTCGTTATAATTTGGTTAGCTTTAGCTGACCGTTGCCCTGTTTTGCCACCGTTTTTGGTGGGCTTATTGTACAGGTGCTGGACCGAGCGGGAACATAGCAGGCTCATAGCGGGCTGAGGCCCTTGTGCAGCTGCGGCCATTGAAGGTCTTTTGATGTTCTTTTGCTTTTCATGTATGGCCGGCCTGCGCGCCGATGTTGGTAAATTGTAAGGCAGTCGTGCCTCTTTTGTTGTGTAAAACCTTTTATTCCTATTAATAGAAGTGGACATACCCGGGTTCGGGTTTTGGTGGTTTATATATCTTGTCTCTCTCTTTTGCTTCCGCGTAGAATGCTCTGAGTTAGAGTCGTTCGATATTCCTTATTGTGACGTTCCCGTTCGTTTCGTTGTATATGGCGTGGGGCCCCGGCCGGACCTTCTGTCATATGCTTCTTAACGGATGGGGGTGTTACACAGGACACCTCTCCGTTTACAAGTTTTGAAAGTAGTGAAAAGAGGAAAAAATGACTAAGTCCACAGAGCGTCCTTGAAAGTGTCCTTTGGTTCTTTTGTTGGGGCTTGCGAGAGTGTCCACTGGAGCTTTGAGCGTGAACAGACTTGAGAGCGAGCAGAGGGAATTCAGAGTGGAGGAATAATCAAAGTCTCACATCCTCACCGAAAAACCTCAGAGATCTCTCTTGTCTCTTGGATTGCTTCCCTTCAAATGAAGGTCTGGGGGCCTTTTTATAGCTTCTTGAAGGGACATACTGGTAATTGCATCTGGCTGGATCATAAGTTAACGAATGACGTTCCGCTCCGGTCACCTGGATCACCAAGTTTTCGAATATGACGAACATGCCCCCTGGTGGTCCGGGCGGCCCGGGCAAGTTGTCCAGCGACGGTGGAGGCCGAAGGCAGTCGGAAGTGGCGGCGGCGCGTCGGAGGCCGGCGGCCGGCGCGGGGCGTGCTTCGTTCATACGCCCCCATTGGGCAGGCTTTGCGACCCTTCGAGCGAGCAAGGTTTACACGCGCGGCTTACTCGGTCGGGTTGACTCGCTTGGGTGTTTCGGTCGAAGTCATACCGGTTTGACACGAAAATCTTTATGGGAACCGCATCAAATACCCCCAAATTTTCGTGGGTCATGATCCGCGAAGCGACGAGCCCAGAAATTACTAATATCTCTTGTGGCGACTTTACTTAAATATGATGGCGCGCCCGTGCTACAGAATTTTCATTCGCGGCGCAAAATCATGAGTATCCTTTTGATTGGATTCAGAGATCTTTGGTGACCACGGCGGATATTATTTTCCCCTTTTGCAAGATTGCTAATTCTATGTTGATTGCTTTGTTTCCTATTTTAAGCAAACGAGATATGACAGCATATCTTCTTGACTTAATTGAGCCTTCCTTTACAGGTCTTGCGCAAGACTTCAAAATTTGAGGCCTCCGTACCTCCCTTTCATTATTTTGCGGCAGAAATATCGAAGCGAGTTTCGTTGGGAGCACGAGGGGACTTTCCGTCGTCATGCCTTTGTCCTCGAAGGTAAGAATGTTTTGTAGTTTTTTACGTAAGGATAAGGTGGGAAAAAGAAAGAGAAAGGGGTAGGAAAAGGCGTGTCGGCCGTTGCGCTCGCAGAAGGTGCCGTGGGGCGTGCAGGCGGTCCAGTACGCGCATGGGCAGGTTGCGCAGAGCGCGCGCGGTCGTGCGGTGCGTGTGGTCGGGTGATGTGTGTGGGGGCTTATTACATGCGCTGGCGTGGTGCCGAGCGCGCGTGGACACAGTGTCGCGCGGGCAGCCGTGCGGTGCCCACGTGCGGTTCGCGCACTACCACGTGCGCGTGCGGTCTGTGCGCTACCCCGCACGCGCACCGTAGCACGCGGTTTTGGTGTCATCATGCGTGCGTGCAAGCGTGTTGTTGTGTGGCGCATGTGCAGGGTTGCGCGGCTTGGTGCGCCCTGCTTGGGGCATGGGTTGTCTTCCGGCATCTCGGATCTTTCCGTCTCCTATTTTGTGTTGTTGTTTTGTATGCTAACTTTCTACTCTGCTTCAGGTACTGAAGCGTAACTTCCCAGCGAATTCGATGTGTCTCCCTTCGACTATGAGCGAGGATCGGATAGGCGTGTGGCGAGCGCGTTTCGGTATTCTGGTGGACGTCGAGGTGAGGATTCTACTCCCGGAGGAGCGCGTTCAGAATCCTCCCGCGGGCTATGTTGCGATCTCAGTGGAGTGTTTGAAAGCCAGATTCCGGATCCCTTCCGCCGAGGAGGTTGTGGAGATATTTCAATTCTGTGGCATTCCGATTACGCAGTTCTCCTCGGTAAGGGATGACGAGGATCATGGGGTTGATCTGCTTCTTCCGGAAGCATGGTTCCTGGCTGACCAACCAGCTTTTCCGAGAGTGGTGTGAAATTTCCTCTGGCTCTGGCGATCGGATCGAGGTGAAGAGTAATAAGAAGTGGCTTGCTTTCGAGTACAAGACCGACTATCACCACGGGGGTACACTTTTTGGGTTCGTCAAGAATCCTTGGAGATTGCCTGAGGCGTGGAAGGAGCTCCCGGGACACTGTTGTAGGCTCACGGGTCAGGAGAACGACTTCTCTCCTGTGTTGGGCTTCGAGGATCCGCGCGAGCTGGCGAGCGTGCTCTTGGGGATTGGTGCCTTTGTTGGTGAGAAGAGACTAGTCAAGGCGGGTCTCTCTGTTGACGTCGAGCGGAGCTGTATAGTCCCCTTGCAGAGGGGCAAGAAGAGGAAATTGGTCTTCCCATTAAAGCGCGGGGAGGCAGGGTCGTCTTACGCCGCTCCCGAGTTTGTTATAGAGGATGTCGACGACTGCCCGGGCGAGTTTGAAGACGGGCCCCTCCTGCTCCCAGGTCCGACGAGACTCCGGAGTTGCCTGCGGGCGAGTTGGCATCGCGGGATAGGTCGGCGTCGTCGCCGGTTGCCGCGAAGGCAAGAAGTCTGAGTAATCCTCCTTTCAAGTTGCTATGTCGAAGGTATGTTGGTCGTTTTGTTTGATTGTTTCTTGGCCAAGCACTTTGCAGCGGTTCTGATCTGACATTTGGTTTCTTCAGCTGGATGAGCTGCGTGACGTCTTGCTTACATTGGACATTGATAATACATATTTTATATATTTATTTATCATAGTTTAAGTTTTCTTTTTAATAATTTATTAGTATTTATTTATTCTAAGTCTAATTTACATTGTTTTGTGTTTTCAAGGGTTTGGAGAGGTCCAGGAGAAGTTTTTGCATTTTGATTTGCGAATAGTAAAAATTCAGAATTTTAAAATTAAACTTAGGGCGTGTAATAAAGTCATTGGTGTGTACACTCCAAAAAATAGCAAAATGACCGTGTTGATTGCTGAATTTTCAATTGACCATAACTTTTAATCCAGGAAGAGTTACGGGACGTGCGACCCCATTTCGGGACGAGAACGACGTCATCTACAATTCTAGAAAAGTTTCTCAAGAACACGCCCTTGAACACGGGCGTGACTGTAGGGTCACAGGCATGTAAGACACTTTTATGATAAAATTTTGCAGTTTTGATTCCAGAATTTCAAATTGTCATAACTTTCAATCCAGGAAGAATTACGGGACGTGCCAACCCATTTCGGGACGAGAACGACGTCATCTACAATCTGGGAATATTTTCACTAGACATGCCCTAGGTCGCGGGCGTGACCTAAGGCGTGAACCGTCCAGAAACCGTAGAAAACAGCAAGTTACGCCTGTTTCACGCCCGTTTCATCTCGTTGCGCTAGACACGCCCTCGGTCTCGAGCGTGACCAACAAATTATGACAGATTTTGGCGGTTTTTCTCCCAACGTTCCCGGGCTTTATTTTGGTGGTTTTTCTTAAGTACATGCCCTTGGTCATGGGGGTGACCGAGGGCGTGACCAACGAATTATGATAGATTTTGGCGGTTTTTCTCCCAACGTTCCCAGGCTTTATTTTGGTGGTTTTTTTTAAGTACACGCCCTTGGTCATGGGGGTGACCGAGGGCGTGACTCTTGAAATTTTCAACTATAAAACGTCAGCTACTGCCAAGAGATCCTATTTCCGTCCATGCTTCGATTGGATCAATCTTAGCTTAGTTTTTCTGCATTTTACTAGTGTAATTTCATTTATGCAAGTTACTTTATGTCTTCCACTTTTTAATTCTTAGTATAGAATTTTATTTCTTGTAAGTATAATTTATTTTCTTAGAAATAAAATGTTCTTCTTTTTAAATCATGTTTAGCTAATTTTAAATGAAAAGAGTATTAGCTAATTCTATGCACGCGGGATTGGCTTCTATCAGCGCCCGCCAACATATCTAACAAGTTATTGATTCGGGTAATAAAGAAGCAGTACTTCACGGTAATCTTATTGATAGCTCGATTATCAATACACAAACGCCAGTTGTCGTCCTTCTTGGGAATATGAAGGGCGGGAACTGCGCATTACCTCAAACTCTCGCGTACGAAGTGCTTCCGGAGAAGCTCATCGACCTGCCTTGAGCTTAGTATGCTCATTGGGGTTCATACAATGGTGGGGGAGATTCAGCAATGAAGCTCCTGGGATTAGGTCGATGGAGTGTTGAATATCACACGAGGGTGCTAGCTCGTCAAGCATAATATCAGAAAACTCGTGGAGAATGTAACGAACACCCGAGTGAGGCTCAGAGGCATCAGTATGTCACTCGGAAAACATGGTGACCGCCACTACACAGACAATCCCCGCGTCAGTGCTATCCCTCAAAAACTTGCTCCATCTCAAGATATGCAAGGGTCTCGAAGAGCTCGTACTAATCGAGGGCTCAATACGACCCTTGGATTTCTCCTTGGATTAGGTAGGGAATAGCGTGATCTTTCCACCCTCATCATAAAAGACACACGTGTTCAATCGGACGAAACACGTGACGTCGCGATCATGTAGCCAGGGTCTGCCAAGCAACATGTGGGATACATCCATAGGGATGGCATCGCACCACACTCGATCCTCAAATGTAGCAAGACTGATTGGAACAAGACACCGTTGTATGACTTAGATTGCAATCTTATCAACCCAGATGACACGATATGGGTGAGACCGTGAGGGTAAGGCTCATCCTTCACCTGCATACGCTCAAAGCCCTTCTAGGCCACAATATTCACACAGCTCTCACTATCAATGGCTAGTTTGCAGAGACCGTCTGTACTAGGGAAATAGGTGTGGAATATAATGGTGCGGCGCCAGTCCTCATCTGTATGGGGTATGCAGAAGGCTTCTAACTACTCCCATCTCCAGTAATCTCCCAGCATCACTCTCCCAACCGTCCTCGATGATGACTGGACGTTCCCAGGTCGGGTGGCCGTGGGAGGTCCGATGGAGGTCGCCTTGCCCTTCATGTCCACGGGAGCACGAGGGGGTCCAGCAGGAAGGGTAGTAGTTGGGTGGCCACCTAAAGGTGGACCCGTCCAATTTGTGTGGGGGGAGCCTGACGGACACTAGCTAATCGAAGGCCTTTTTCATACTCAAGGGTCGTCTGGAAATCCTGCTCTACTATCCACGTGATGCGGAATAAGCTCCCTACGTAACTCAACCTTTGGTCGAAAATGGAATCAGGAAGTGGTGGTGCTAGTCTCCTCTCACAAATCACTCTTCACGGTCAACTCGTCGAATCGAGACATGTACACCTAGAGATAGAGTGCCTTGGCACAACACAAAAAGTTGATCCAACAACTGAACTTGATATGAGGCAGAAAGATACTTGTCTTTTAGCCGTCGTTTCATGTCCTCCCAACAAATAATAGGGTGGTAGCTGTCAGGATGGAGAGACGTCTCTGAGCTAGTCCAGAAAAATCTTCGTCGAGCCTATGAGATTCATCCTCGGAAATCTAAAGCGTCACTCGTCCGTCATGTCATACCACTCAAAGTAGTGATCCATCTCCTGGACTCAGTAGCTAAAGGCCTTCAGGTCTAGGTGACCATCGAAGGTAGGAGAGTCAATAAACATGTGGTGTGTTATGTCATCCTCAGCATGTGGTGCTCCCCTGCGCTGCTCAGGATACCCATCATAGTGATCGCCCCTCTCATAATCAAAACGGCCCGAAGCTCGATCACGAGGGGCGGGGTGTCAAGGTGGATAGTCCTCCTGGGGGTGAAAAGGTTTATCTCGGGTGGGGTCCAGGTCGACGGTCACAAATGTGATCAAGAGGTCACCTCAAAGGTGGAGTGAGGTGGAGTGGGCACTCGCGGGGTTTGATTCCAAGCAGGCCAATCTTAAGGCGGGAAGGTGTCTCGCTTTTCCTCATAATGGTTGTCGGGTGGAATGGTCGTGTCCTCCCTTCTCCGGGAAATGACTTACTCGCCTAGTTCCTCGAGGGATTCGATGTGAGTACGAAGGTCGTCGAACTGTGCGTTCATTTGATCAAACCGATCTAGCATCAGTTGTTAGAATTATGCAGGTGTCATCTCAGAATTGAAGTTGGTGGTCCTCTTGACGGTTAAGAGTGGGTCGGACATGGATTGGTGAAAAGGTCTACCGCTACATACCATGCTTGATGCACCCTGATTTTATGATGTTTACATTTTCCTATATTATGTACTTTTATTTTTGCATCGTCCTCTTTGTTTTTTCTGGTTCGGCTCGCCGGTTTGACCACCCGGTGGGACCCTAAATAAATGGTCCAATAAATATAGTAATAGGACGTAAACGGTAAGCCAACCATTTACATTAATTACGTATAAAATTAATGTCAAATTACATGTGAGTATTAATTAATTGGACCCCCATTTCAAAGACTTGCCAAAAAAATGATTTTGCTGCCTAAAATGCTTTTGCCTAAAATGATTTTGCCTAAAATAATATGCTGCCTCCTACCAATAAAGCATACGGTCAGCCCCAAAAGAAGAATCAATCGGGAAATAATAGGACGAGATCTTCTCTCGTCCCTGTTCCCGACCGAAATCCCGTCCGTCTTCTTCCCATGCTCCTCTCCGACGCTAAACTCCCCCCCTCGCAGCTCAGCCCAACGCCTCCCTCCTCCTTCTCCGGCGCTGCCGCCGACTCGTCAGCGCGTCGGGGTCGGTAGACGCGTTCTGGCCGTCGACTGCGAGAACATTTCCGGCCGGAACCCTTTTCCGCTTCGACGAGGTTCCCTGCGCCGGCCGTCGACCACGCCCTCTCTTCCGGCCGGTTCTACAGTGAGTTCGTCCGCCGACGAGGAGGCCGCCGCACCTACCTGCGTGACTGCTCCTGAACGGCCTCATCTCCTCGGTCGTAGCTTGCTTGGTAACTCCGGGATAAGTCCACCCTACTCCATTTTTCCAGTTTTAAATTTTTATGCGCTTAATTAAATAATTGGTTGGCTTGTCGGGTGCGTTCTATCGCTTATTTATTGTTTCATAAATTATTATGTGTAAAGGCTTGTGGTTGCCCGTGTTCCGTGACGATCCCCTACGAATATAGAAGAACGCTCTCAAATAACGGGAAAACGAACTTTTTAAAATTCGAACGTCTCTGATTTTACGCACGAAAACTCGGATCCGCTCTCTCGGATCGCTTAGGTTACATCAGTTTGGTATCAGAGCGGTTTGATTCGCTTCTATCGCGAATCAAGCGATCCGATTTTTTTTCAAAAAAAAAATATATATATATTTAATATAAGTTTAATTTTTTTTTTTTTTAAGAAAATTTATTTCACTTTTTCATTTCAGAAATTTTTCCTTTCTTTTTAAAATCAAAATTTAAAAAAAAAAAATTTGTTTTCTACCCGCTCGGGTAAAATCTCATATAAAAAAATAATAATAATAATATAAATCTTTGATTAAAATTTTCTATAAAAAAAATATATAATTTGAGATCTAAATTTTTTTGTCTTTTAAAATTAACTTTAAAAAAGGACTTTACTTAATTTCAAATTATTTTTAATGGAAAATCGTGTGGGAAATTTAGAAAATGGTATGACCGATCTGAGCACACAAATTGAAAACTTAACTAAAGTCATTGAGGCATTAAGTATGAACGTCACCACAAGCCTTCGAGATGTGGGACAAGTGATGAATGGGTTGCGCACGCGTGTCAACACTGTAGAAGCCAATCAGCACTTAGGTATTATACCGCCCCAAATTGAAGAGGATCCTAACCCCAGACCACCTGAGAACGACAACCCTAATCCACAACGAATGGTGCAAGGGCAACAAAATATTAGGGATCCACCTCGATGGGATTTAGGGATTAAGTTGGACGTTGGTGACTTCGAAGGGTACTTAGAACCTGAACGATGCTTAGATTGGTGTGCCAGGATGGACCGCTATTTGGCTTGGAAGCAAATGCCCCGAGCTAGGCAGGTTGAGTACGCCACTATGAGACTAAAAGGTCCCGCGTTAGTTTGGTGGGAACAAATAGAGCGAACTAGGTTTAATTTAGGCATGCCGCCCGTCACCACATGGGCAGAATTTAAAGAACAAATTCGAAAGCGGTATGTGCCTCCTGATTACATGCAAACCCTATATCGTAGGTTCCACAACCTAAGACAAGATAAGTCAACGGTAGACGAGTATACGAACGAGTTCCTAGTACTCCAGTCTCGCCTCAATCTCAGAGAGGACGATGACATGGTTGTCTCTCGATATCTGAACGGATTACGATATTCCCTTAGAGATCAACTGGAGTTATTTGACTATAAGGACTTAGGAGAAGTTTCGAGTCGTGCGCGTAAAGCCGAGGCCTCACAGAAGAGGACATCCGGGTTTAGGTCTACTGATAAACCCCCATCTACTCACACGTCCACTTCGGTGACTCGGACTGCCGGACCCCCTCGTCCCGCTTTGCCTCCGAGCACTCCTGCCTTACCCGTCACATCCACTAGAGGAAAGGAGATTGTCGGCACTAGACCGCAAGCTGGCACCTTTAGATGTTTCAAGTGTATGGAGCCGGGACACAAATCTTCTGAGTGCCCGCGACGCCACTTCGTCGCCGTCATTGATTCTGAGGGTGGGTCAGAACCTGAGTATGGGGTCTTCCTTAGCGACTCCCATCCTGACCCGACTCCTGAGCCCGAGTTAGAGAGTGAGTACGAAGTTGAGGGAGAGCAGCCTGAATCGTTAGTGTGCGTTCTCCAACATAGTCTCCTAACGCCCAAAGCTCCCACTGACGACGAACGGTTAAGAAACAACATTTTTCGTACGACCGCACGCATTCAGGGGCAGTTCTGCTCCATCATCATTGATAGCGGTAGTATGGAGAACTTTGTTTCTCAACGTATGGTAGATAAGCTGAAGCTGAAGTCACAACCGTTAGGAAAACATTACAGTCTATCTTGGGTCACGAGTAGCACGACTATTCCCATCACACATCAGTGTCTCGTAGAGTTTTCCATCGGTAGCACCTATCAGGACGCTGTTTGGTGTCATGTCGCCACTATCGAGGTCTGTCATATCCTGTTGGGACGGCCTTGGCAGTACGACAGACGAGTTATCCATGATGGAGTGAAGAACTCTCACTCTTTCGAGCGCAAAGGGCGCAAGATCGTTCTTCTTCCCCAGAAGAACAGTCTTGTTCCTAGAGCCCCTGAGAGATCTTCACCCTCTACACCTACCGTGTCAGCCATATCCTTCCCCTCCGCCACGATGTTACTGACCGGGCCCCAATTTCAGGAGGAGATGAAGGATAGTGAGGTCGTCTATATGTTGTCTGGTCTAGATACCTCCCCGACCATAGCTGATATCCCTAGTATTGTCCGCCCACTGACTGATGAATATGCTGAGATCATGCCGGAGGAGTTACCCGATCAGCTTCCTCCGATGAGAGACATCCAGCATTGTATTGACCTTATGCCTGGAGCCAGTTTTCCTCATCTTCCCCACTATCGCATGAGTCCGAAGGAGCACGAAGAACTCCATAGGCAGGTGACCGATCTGATTTCAAAGGGTCACATTAGAGAGAGTATGAGCCCGTGCGCCGTCCCCGCATTATTAGTTCCTAAGAAAGACGGGACTTGGCGTATGTGCGTAGACAGTCGAGCGATTAATAAAATAACAATCAAATATCGCTTTCCCATCCCCCGTTTGGATGACATGTTGGATATGCTTAGTGGATCCCGTGTATTTTCTAAGATAGATCTGAAGAGTGGATACCACCAGATTAGGATACGTCCCGGGGATGAATGGAAAACTGCTTTTAAGACGAGAGAAGGGTTGTATGAGTGGTTGGTGATGCCATTTGGGCTCTCCAATGCCCCTAGTACTTTCATGCGCGTGATGAATCAAGTGCTTAGACCACTTATTGGAGTTCGTGTAGTGGTTTATTTCGATGATATTCTGATTTATAGCCTGGATTCTGATCAGCACTTAATTCACCTTAGGCAGGTCCTAGATATCCTACGAGAGAATAAATTGTATATAAATTTGAAGAAATGCACATTTATGACTGATAGCCTGACCTTCCTAGGATACATCGTTTCATCAGAAGGTATTAAGGTTGATAGGGAGAAGGTCAAGGCGATAGAATCATGGCCTAGCCCTAGGACGATCACGGAGGCTCGAGGATTTCATGGGCAAGCATCCTTTTATAGGCGATTCATTAGAAATTTTAGTACCCTGATTGCGCCCGTGACTGACTGTTTGAAAAAGGGTACTTTTATCTGGACAGAGGAAGCTGAGCGAGCCTTTCTATTAGTAAAGGATAGACTTACTAGCGCTCCTGTTTTAGCTCTCCCTGACTTTGAGAAGATCTTTGAGGTTGACTGTGACGCATCGATTATAGGGATTGGAGCCGTTTTGAGTCAGGAGGGTCGTCCTGTAGCATTCTATAGCGAGAAGCTGAACGAGGCAAAAACTCGATACTCCACGTATGACATAGAGTTTTATGCCATCGTACAGGCTCTCCGTCATTGGCGACATTATCTGATCCAGCGCGAGTTTGTGCTGAACACCGATCATGAGGCATTGAAGCACCTAAACTCCCAGAAGGAGATCAGGCGTCACGCCAAGTGGGTTGCTTACCTGCAGGAGTTCACTTTCCATCTGAAGCACAAACCTGGTGTCACAAATCGAGTAGCAGACGCACTTAGTCGTCGTTCCCACTTATTAGTCACCCTCCACCCACGCATCACATCCTTAGACTCACAACGTGACCTATACTCGACTGACCCCTATTTTGGAGACATTTGGCGGTCATGTAGTCACACTGGGACCGACACCACTACCCAGTATGTCGTGAGTGATGGCTATCTATTTAAAGGCACCCGCCTTTGCATCTGCGAAGGTCCACTTCGAGAAACGTTACTTCGGGAGCTCCACTCGTCTGGGTTAGGAGGTCATGTTGGTCAGTCTAAACTATTAGATCTCGCAAGCTCTCGTTATTTTTGGCCGAAGATGAAACAGGACGTTGTTGATTTCATCCGACACTGCACGACGTGTCAGTTGTATAAGGGGCATGGTCAAAATACTGGTTTATACACCCCCTTACCTATACCTGAGAGGCCATGGGACGACATTTCGATGGACTTCGTGACGGGCCTCCCTCGCACTCAGAGGAAGGTAGATTCTATATTTGTCGTCGTTGACCGATTTTCAAAAATGGCGCATTTTATTCCGTGTAGGAAAACCTCTAGTGCGGTACATGTCGCTAATTTATTTTTTAGAGAGATAGTGCGCTTACATGGCATTCCGAATTCTATCACGTCCGATCGGGATACGCGATTCATGAGTTATTTCTGGAAGACGCTCTGGAGCCGACTGGGCACCAAGCTCGAGTTTAGTAGTGCGTATCATCCACAGACTGACGGACAGACGGAGGTCGTTAACCGAAGTTTGGGAGATTTTCTTAGATGTTTAACAGGGGAGAAACCGACACAATGGGATCTTGCGCTACCACAAGCTGAATTTGCATTTAATAATTCTAAAAATCGCTCCACTAATAAATCTCCTTTCGAGATTGTGTATGGTTTTCCCATTCCTCACTTACTTGATCGCCACTCCCTTCCCTGCCATGAACGCATTTCTTTTGAAGCGCAAGCACATATTGATTATTTAAAAGAGTTGCATAAGATTATAACTGATAAACTGCGAGCAACTTCTGAAACATATAAATCCATGGCCGATCGTCATCGCCGGGAGTTATATTTTTCAGAAGGCGATTGGGTGTATGCTTATTTCAGGAAGCAGCGATTTACACCTGGGACTTATCACAAGCTACAGCAAAGGAAGTTTGGCCCGTTTCAGGTTCGGAAGCGTATCGGAGATAACGCCTATCTCCTCGACCTGCCCGTTGAATTCGGTACTTCACCGATTTTTAATGTGGCAGATCTTTCGCTATTTTATGGAGATCCACCTACTTCCGGCCCAGCGCCACCGCTCACAGCTCCAGACATACCTCCAGATCTGGTGCCCGCACTGACGCCTGTCACAGATGAGATTGATCAGGTCCTTGATGTCCGGGAATTTCATACTCGGAATGGCACGTATCAGCGCTACCTAGTTTCTTGGCGTGGGTGTGCTATCACTGACAGTTCTTGGATTACCCCCACTGAGTTACAGCGACGCCGCCCTGATCTTTCCGTTGCTGGCTTTTGCAAATTCTCGCCGGAGTCGAGTTCTTTCAACCCGGAGGGAATTGATGCACCCTGATTTTATGATGTTTACATTTTCCTATATTATGTACTTTTATTTTTGCATCGTCGTCTTTGTTTTTTCTGGTTCGGCTCGCCGGTTTGACCACCCGGTGGGACCCTGAATAAATGGTCCAATAAATATAGTAATAGGACGTAAACGGTAAGCCAACCTTTTACATTAATTACGTATAAAATTAATGTCAAATTACATGTGAGTATTAATTAATTGGACCCCCATTTCAAAGACTTGCCAAAAAAAAGATTTTGCTGCCTAAAATGCTTTTGCCTAAAATGATTTTGCCTAAAATGATTTTCCTAAAATAATATGCTGCCTCCTACCAATAAAGCATACAGTCAGCCCCAAAAGAAGAATCAATCGGGAAATAATAGGACGAGATCTTCTCTCGTCCCTGTTCCCGACCGAAATCCCGTCCGTCTTCTTCCCGTGCTCCTCTACGATGCTAAACTCCCCCCCTCGCAGCTCAGCCCAACGCCTCCCTCCTCCTTCTCCGGCGCTGCCGCCGACTCGTCAGCGCGTCGGGGTCGGTAGACGCGTTCTGGCCGTCGACTGCGAGAACATTTCCGGCCGGAACCCTTTTCCGCTTCGACGAGGTTCCCTGCGCCGGCCGTCGACCACGCCCTCTCTTCCGGCCGGTTCTACAGTGAGTTCGTCCGTCGACGAGGAGGCCGCCGCACCTACCTGCGTGACTGCTCCTGAACGGCCTCATCTCCTCGGTCGTATCTTGCTTGGTAACTCCGGGATAAGTCCACCCTACTCCATTTTTTCAGTTTTAAATTTTTATGCGCTTAATTAAATAATTGGTTGGCTTGTCGGGTGCGTTCTATCGCTTATTTATTGTTTTCATAAATTATTATGTGTAAAGGCTTGTGGTTGCCCGTGTTCCGTGACGATCCCCTACGAATATAGAAGAACGCTCTCAAATAACGGGAAAACGAACTTTTTAAAATTCGAACGTCTCTGATTTTACGCACGAAAAACTCGGATCCGCTCTCTCGGATCGCTTAGGTTACATCAATGCTGGTGGAGACCAGCCCCGATCAGGTCGACAAAAAAAAATACCTGACGCCACACCCGACCGAAATTCTACCGACCATGAGTCATATTTTAACTGTTTTTTTTTTGTATTTTAATGTTT
The DNA here is from genome assembly GCA_033032865.1 of Dactylorhiza incarnata. Classification (NCBI taxonomy): domain Eukaryota; kingdom Viridiplantae; phylum Streptophyta; class Magnoliopsida; order Asparagales; family Orchidaceae; genus Dactylorhiza; species Dactylorhiza incarnata. The sequence continues at coordinate 129,976 of JAWHQI010000330.1, read as the reverse complement.
TGGCTATATATAATATATATATATACACATCTATATATATATATATAAATATCAAAGTCAGTTGCAATAAAAAAAAAGGTGGCCCGGTTCCCCTCCTCCCGATCCAGAGCTGCAGGTGGGTTCAGCCATCACGACTTAGGGCTCAGCCGTTGCTGCCGACTTTGTCGTTGCACGCAACCCCGCACCGCTTCTTCCGCCTACGCCGCCGCCCACGATCCAGCAGCAACACTGTTACGCAGGCCCACGACCCGTCTCCGACAGGTTTGGCCACGATCATCCTCCACGACGCCATTTTCCGCATGAGAACAGGGATCGAGTCAACTTGTTTCGTATTTTTTATTTTATTTTCAGTTTTGATGTTAACCCTATATAAGGGGATTCGTATTTTGTAAATGGGGGGGATTGAAGAACATATGAACGCTTCGGTTTTGAAATGAGAGTAATTGCTTCCCTGTAGCTGTGGAGAAGATGGTGAATAGTGATTAGGAGTTGGCTTGTTTTGCTTCCGTGGTTTATTGTATTAGAGAGGTTGATTATCTGGAGTACTTGCTTTGAGAAATTTCCATTTCTTGTGTGATTGTATGTGAGTGCTGAATGATTAAGGTTGCTCTTGCTTGGTGAAGTCCCGTAGGAGTTTTACTCTGGAGAAGATGAACAGTAACATTAAAGTTATTGTTCATGATTAATTTAATATTGCTTTAGGTGAAGTTGAAGAATGAATGTTGTGTTGGCTTCCGTGAGAGGAGTCTGTCTATTGAATGTGTCTGCTGTGAGTTAGTGGGTGGGATACTGTCTCCCATTTCACTCGACTAGAGATTTCGTGGATCCACCTTGAGTGATTGAGATTTCGTGGCTCCACCTTGGGTGTGAGAGTGATTGAGAAATTAGGTTGTTTAGTTTGTGGCTCCCTACACTAGTGAGTGTTTGAGATTCCGTGGAACCACTTTAGTGTGAGATTGAGCGAAATTATTCCGTGGTGCCCTTGTGAGATAGAGGCCGACCTCGGAGCGGGAGATCGAAGGCGACGAGGAAATTCCTCGCGGGATCGCCGTCGACATCGATTGCGGAAAGACATCTCTTTCCGTGGGTAACTTGTTTCTCTCTCTTCCTTTGTGTGCGTCTACATTTTCTCTTAGGTTATTAGATTTATCGTTGGATTTTCGCTCGGATTTTGTCAGCGAACGCTACGTCGAAAACTCCAAACGGAAACATTTTTGGAGTTTACGATTTCCGTTTGCTACAACAAGGGGAACGGAACGAAAGTTGCGAACTTCCTTCCCCAGATTTAGAACTGAATCATAATTCAAGAAAATTCATTTTAAGCAAAAATAGTAATTTTATGCTTTACAAAAATCTAGTTGCTTAAGTTTTTTAAAGTTCGTGCACGCCCGCTCAAATTTCAAATTTTTAATTGCACGCATTTAGGGATTCCTAGAAGTAGCCGACAGGCGCGCAAACCCTACGCGCCGTCCTGCATCAATTTGGTATCAAAGCGAGGTTCCGAAATTTTTCTAAATTTCGAAATCCGCCCTGCGTAGAATAGGAACCCGCATAGCAATTAATTTTCAAAAAAAAAAGTTTTTATTTTTTTAATCATCCATCTTACTTGTGTGTCTTGCATGCATCTGTGTAGTGATAGGTTAGTGAGATGCGTCAAATTGAACGTGGTCACCCGAGTTACGGAGACGAAGGTAATTGTTGAATGGTTACGGGCAAAATCTTAATTCATTCAATAAGAGGCTCCTCTATATATAGAGGAGGAATACAAGGAACATACATGCTAATAGCACACCAGAAACAAAAGAAGGAAAAAACACTCGCTAATAAAGCTAACACTCCCCCTCAAGTTGGGCGAGTGATATTGAACATGCCCAACTTGTTCACAATCTGGTCAAAGGAATTCACACACAACCCTTTGGTGAGAATGTCAGCAAGTTGCCCGTTGGAGGGCACAAAAGGAGTACAAATGATTCTCCTTTCAATATTCTCCTTGATGAAGTGTCGATCCACCTCAATGTGTTTCGTCCGGTCATGTTGAACCGGGTTGTGAGCGATACTAATGGCAGAACTATTGTCACAATATAGACGGATGGGTCCTTCTTCAACAAGACCAAGGTCGCTCAATAAGGCCCGAAGCCATAAGCCTTCACAGACCACATGAGTCATAGCTCTAAACTCAGCCTCGGCACTAGACCGTGCCACAACCTGTTGCTTCTTGCTCCTCCAAGTGACAAGGTTACCTCCAACAAAAGAGCAGTATCCAGAAGTGAATCGCCTATCATCCACTGACCCGGCCCAATCAGCATCAGTATAAACTTCAATCTTGCGATCAGTACTCGGGGAAAACAGGATTCCCCTTCCTGGTGAGGACTTGAGGTACCGAAGAATTCTGAGTGCTGCATCCATGTGCCGTGTCTTTGGAGCATGCATGTACTGACTCACAACACTCACTGCATAGGAAATATCCGGACGGGTATGAGAAAGATATATCAGCCTCCCCACTAACCTTTGGAACCCTGAAATGTCCTCAATCGCCACTCCCTCATCACGCCCCAATCGGTGATTTGCCTCAATCGGAGTATCAGCCGGTCTGCATCCGCTCATCCCCATCTTCTCAAGAAGATCTAACGTGTATTTCTGCTGAGAGAGAAAGATCCCCTGCTTTAATCTAGCAACTTCAATTCCCAAGAAGTACTTGAGTTTTCCTAGATCCTTGACCTCAAACTCTTTGGCAAGCTTCAGCTTCAGATTCTGAATTTCTTCATGATCATCATCAGTTATGACAATGTCATCAACATACACAATAAGAACAGTGATTTTCCCAAGCCTACGTTTGATGAACAGTGTATGGTCAGCATTGCTCTGAGAATACCCAAACGACCCCATCGCCTTGTGGAACCGGCCAAACCATGCTCTTGGGGACTGCTTTAGTCCGTATAGAGCCTTCAACAATCTACAAACTTTCCCTGAAGCACCAGCCGGAGTGAGACCTAGAGGAATAGACATATAGACCTCCTCTTCCAAGTCACCATGGAGAAAGGCATTCTTCACATCAAGCTGCAGAAGATCCCAATTTTTGCAAACAGCAACGGAAACCAATACCCTGATGGTATTCATTTTAGCTACAGGGGCAAATATCTCCTGATAATCAATGCCCTGGGTTTGGGTATAACCCCTTGCAACCAACCGTGCCTTGCATCTCTCAACAATCCCTTGTGGATTCTGTTTCACAGAGAACACCCACTTGCACCCAACAGGTTTCTTTCCATAGGGAAGAGAGACTAGATCCCATGTATGCTTCTTCTCCAGAGCCTTCATTTCCTCAACCATCGCCTCACGCCACACAGGAACCTCAAGAGCCTGTTGCCATGACACAGGTATAGAAGAAGTAGCAAGAGAGGAGACAATGGCCTTATAGGAGGTAGATAGAGAATCATAAGATACATAATTAGAGAGAGGATGGCGGGTACAAGACCGAATACCTTTTCGAAGGGCAATCGGTAAATCAGAAGGCCCTGAGTCAGGTTCCACTGACTGTTCTGGTAACATAGCAGTTTCTTGTGTGCTTGTCCCCTTTGCACGCCGAGTATAGACCTGCAGAGTCGGAAGTGGAGGCATAGCGGAGGAAGAGTCCAGAGAGACAGGAGGAGACATAGGAAAAGAGCCCACCTCCACTGGAATAGCAGGACTCACTTCCTTTGGTAAAGTCTCCCCCTGAAGTGAGGGATACGGTGGAGGTATGGGCAAAGAAACTGAGGGAACACCCGATGGTGAGGAAGAGGACAAAGGGTAATACGATTCGGATTCACGGAAAGTGACATCCATGCTAACAAACACCTTTCTTGTATGTGGATGAAAACACTTGTAACCCTTTTGCGTAGGATAGTACCCAATAAATACACACTTGAGGGCACGTGGATCAAGCTTGGATGGACGAGGGTGATGGATGTGAACAAAGCAAACACAGCCAAACACTTTAGGAGGAAGGTGGGTGGGAGTCACCCCCAGCGTGTCCAAAGGGGTAGAGTTCCCGAGGACACGTGTGGGCATACGGTTGATGAGGTAAGCAGCAGTGAGAACCGCATCTCCCCAATAGAATTTTGGGAGATGCATTGTGGACAAGAGGCAGCGAGCAGCCTCCAACAAATGGCGATTTTTCCGCTCAGCAACGCCATTTTGAGCAGGGGAATACGCACAGGTAGTCTGGTGTAAGATACCGTGGTCAGCCAGGTAGCGCTCAAACTGAGAATCCATGTATTCCCGGCCATTGTCACTGCGAAGAATTTGAATTTTGGACTGAAATTGGGTGGCGATCATGGCATGGAATTGTCGAAAAACGGAGAACGCATCACTTTTGCGACGTATCAAATATAACCATGTCGTGCGCGAGAAGCAATCAATGAAAGTAATAAACCACGTACAACCAGAAATAGAAGGGAGCAAATATGGGCCCCAGATATCAGTATGAATAACAGCAAATGGAATAGAACTTGGCAAAGATACATGTTTAAATGAAGTACGATGATGTTTGTTGACACTACAGACATCACACACAAAAGACTCCAAAATAGTAGCAGGAAAAGCAGGAAATAACAGTTTCATAACAGAAAGAGAAGGGTGTCCCAGGCGACAATGCCAGGAGTACAGAGGGTGAACAGTGCTGGAATGAAGAGCTAGAGGGGAAGAATCAGCGCCGCCAGAGTCAAGCACATAGAGACCATTCACCATGCTACCAGAGCCAATCACCTTCCCCGTCGTCAGGTCCTGAAACACACAAGAAGACGGAAGAAAGGTCACAGAGCAATTCATGGAGTTAGTCAAATGACTAATGGAAAGTAGATTACGAGTAAAGGTAGGCACGTGAAGGACAGAGGACAAGGTGAGGGAGGAGCAAGGTATGGTTCCCTTTCCAGCAATGGAGGAAAGGGAACCATCTGCAATACTCACCTTATCACGCCCAGACAGAGGAGTATAGGAAACAAAACCTGTGGAGGACCCGGTCATATGATCCGTGGCCCCAGAGTCAATGACCCATTGGGTGGAGGAAGAAGAAACAGCAGAATGAGCACCTGGCAGTCCTGTATGAGCATAAGAGGAAGAGGCAGAAGGCTCCGTAGAAAGACCCTGCATCATGTGTCTCAGAGCTAGCATCTCATCTGCCGTGAAGCCACCAGGTGTAGCACAGACATCAGTACCAGAGTATCCATGAGATGCATCAGCAGTAGCATCAGTAAGATGGGCCGCACGGGGAGTAACATGACGACCCGAGGAGCGTCCAGAACCACGACCACCACGAAGCAAAGCACCCCCTCTTGGGGTAGGGAACCCATGAAGCTTGAAGCAGGTATCCCGTGTATGGCGATTCTTGCCACAATAATCACATATAAGATGATCCTTATCTGAGCTCCTCAACTTGAGATCACGGAATGGACGAGTGCCAAGAAGAGAGGGGGTAGAAGCAGCCAGAGCAGAGCTCTCTGGCACAGGGTCAGGTAGGAGAGTCTGACGACGATCAAACTCCTGCTGCACGATGTTGTAGACCTCAGAAAGGGAAGGAATCAACGGTCGCCCGAGAATCTGAACACTGATCTGATCGAAGTCGCGATGCAATCCATGAAGAAACTCAAATATGCGATTGTGATCATCTCTGGCCCGAACCATCGCCTCGTCAATAGGACTAACGAATACAAGGGGATCAAAGTGATCATACTCCTGGTAAAGTTGCGTGAACTCCAAGTAATACGCTGAAGGAGGTCGGTCACCCTGTCGGAGTAAGCTAATCTGGCGGCGTAGCTGAAAGATCTGAGCCGCATTGCCACGACGGGAGTAGGTGGACTCCGCACGACGCCAAATATCAGCAGCACTATCAAGAAAGAGGTAGTTGCGGGCAATGGACTCTTGCATGGAGTTGGTGAGCCAGGACATAACCAAGGAATTCTCGGACTCCCACTGCTGCCATTCAGGAGAAGTCCTGTCAGGTTCCTTCATGTGGCCGGAGACATAGCCAAACAGACGCCGACTTTTCAGCGCCAGGGTGATGGAACGGGACCATGAGAGGTAATTGGATTCATCGAGTCGGAGAGTAGTGATCTGAGAGGTATTGTGATCGGTGGTTCCACGGTAAAAAGCCGATGAAGAAGGACCACTAGAGAGAGCCGGGGCAACACCGGTAGAGAGAGAATCCGGGGAAACACCGGTAGAAATAGTGGAAGAATCCATTCCACTAGATCCCATGGCAAACCGGAATAGAAATCCGGGGAGAAAGATAAAAACGGAATAGAAATCCGGATAGGAGGAAAGCCCCCAAAAAAAATTTAGGGCATCAAGAGGTGAATGGTTTCAGCCATGCAAGCATCACAAGAAAGGTGGCGCCGGGAAGGAGGACTTATTCCGGCGCCATGAGGAGAGGGCGAAGCAGAAGAGGAGAGCTGGACGCTGCGAGGCTGCCGCGAGGCGGAAGCGAGGCGAGCGCTGGTCGGGCGAGCGCTGGAGTAGCGCTGGAGGAGCGAGGAGAGCTGGGCGAGCGCTGGTCGGGCGAGCGCTGGTCGGGCGAGCACTGGAGGAGCGCTGGTCGGAAGCGAGGATGTCGCGAGACGGAAGCGAGGCGAGGCGAGGCGAGGCGGAAGCGCAGGTGCGAAGAGATTTAGGGCACGGGATCTCTCCGCTCTGATACCATGTTGAATGGTTACGGGCAAAATCTTAATTCATTCAATAAGATCTCCTCTATATATAGAGGAGGAATACAAGGAACATACATGCTAATAGCACACCAGAAACAAAAGAAGGAAAAAACACTCGCTAATAAAGCTAACAGTAATGAACCACCCCCGTGGTTTCTACCCTTCGCCCACCAAATGACAACGCTAACCGAGAGTGTCTATCAAGTGCGAGAAAGATTTAAAAACCTTAGTGGTAGGATGAATAGTTTAGAAGTACCCCCTCGAGGTTCAATGCCACCTCCCATTCGAGATTGGCATTCCATTAGATCCCATCACGAAACCCCGCACCACTACCTAGAAGGGTCTACACATTGGAGAAATCCTTTATTTGAGGATTACGAGTCCATTTACACCCACCCCCATGGAGCCCGCACTCGAGTGGATCCTGTTGATCCATCGACACCATATTATGAGGGTAGAGTTCAGTATCACTCCAGTTACCGATACTACATGTCACCTTTATATGAGGAAACTGAGTCGTTACATGCGCGACCACCCCCACACGTTCGTAGGACTCACGTCCAACCACAAGCACGACATGATCATGTTATGGACGATCATCACGATTACCCTCAAGAATCTTGTAGAGGCCACCCTCGTCAAGATTACATTACACGTTATGATCCTGCTAGTGTTCCGAAAACGAACATGATGGTGTCCATTAAGGGTCGACGAGAGCACTCCTCTTCCCAAGGCAGGGAAACTTCACCAACTCTGCATGATATTCTAGTACAGGATGTGTGGAGTCAACCCCCACGAGAGTCTGCCCCACTTAGTGAGACTACCATAGAGACTATATCTACATTGAGTGGAGACTTTTCACATACTTCACCCGAGATTCTAGATTCCCTATTTAGTGAAGAATTTTCGCACACTTCACTCGATAGCGCACCGAGTCACATCACGATCGAAAGCCGAGAGTTTTGTAGTGATCTCGAGGTTGTCACCTCTCCTTTTTCCGGGAGCACAACCCCTTCTGATGGTTTACTTCTAGAGGACCATCACTCTACTGATGGGTTCTTTGACGATCCTCCTATTGAGCCTCCAGATGAACCACCTCGTCCATGTTTAGCTGAGATACATGTAAGTAATACCCTTATGAATTCCAAGACATGGATACCTGCTCCATTGTCACCCTTGATGTCACTAGTGTTCCAAAGAGATGGTTTTGAGTGTGACATTAATATGGTGAGGCTTGATCATAGACATCTGGCCACTTACACTCTAGATAAGTTATGTGACGTACCGCCTACTCAGCTCATTCAAGAGTCGCGTCATATTTTCAGTGAGTACAATCATCACTTTGAGGACCATCGTATTCGCGACGAGTTTTCATATGTCCCACCGGGTGAGCCCCCAGATGGACCACATATGGATTCACCACACATTTGGGATGTACCTATCCTTAGTTGCACAGTCAAGTTTGAGGGTGCACTCACTGATTCGTTGATTTTATATCTTATCACTGATGTCTATGATTTTCACTTGAATGTTCATCGCCCGGGCGATGAAGTCTTTTATGAGCCACCTTCCGAGCCTCCTGATCACGTACCTATCTCAGGAGTTGCTTTTAGAATCTAAAACCTCCGGTTTGTGGGGCTAGTCGTGTCAGTAGTTCATCCTTTGCATTAGCATGATTTGCATGAACATTGAGCGGAAATTGCATAGCACTTATGAGTTATACGCAACTCAAGCTAACAAGCATAAAAGAGCTACCAGTTTCAAAATGGATGACTTGGTGATGGTTCGGCTAAATCCGGAACGGTTACCTTCGGGTACCGTAAAGAAGTTAGCTGACCGTAGAACTGGACCATTTAGAGTGGTCAAGCGGATTGGGCAAAATGCGTATGAACTTGAGATGCCTTCCGTTTGGGGAGCAAATCCGGTTTTTAACGTAGCCGATCTGACTTTATTCCACGACTATTCACATTAGTCTTTAGATTTTCCATTGCCTTCTCCTCCATTTGATTCTCCTGGGTTGGTGAGTATTAGTGAGGAGCCACATTCCGGACACACCGACACTCATTCAGTTACCGACAAACCATCTGCAGTTCTTCTGTTTTCCACTGATAGTTTTCAGGCTGAGCATGAGACACCAGGTGATCCTTTCATACCGGTTCCCAAAGCCACTGACAGACTTCCGCCATAGATCTTAGTTCCCGAGCAGATATTGGATGACGAGACAGTGACCACTACTGATGGTGGTTTTCAGAGATACTTGGTTCGTTGGCAGGGCAGACCAGAGACCGAGACCAGCTGGGTCTTGGCCGAGGAGTTAAAGCGTATGGATGCCGATCTTCTACAACACTACCACTCGGAGCACTCACCAGAGATGAGTGATTTCGAGAGGGGGAGAGTTGGTGGAGACCAGCCCCGATCAGGTCGACAAAAAAAAATACCCGACGCCGCACCCGACCAAAATTCTACCGACCATGAGTCATATTTTAACTGTTTTTTTTTATTTTAATGTTTGGGCTATATATATAATATATATATATACACATCTATATATATATATATATATATAAATATCAAAGTCAGTTGCATTAAAAAAAAGGGGGCCCGGTTCCCCTCCTTCCGATCCAGAGCTGCAGGTGGGTTCAGCCATCACGACTTAGGGCTCAGCCGTTGCTGCCGACTTTGCCGCTGCACGCAACCCCGCACCGCTTCTTCAGCCTACGCCGCCGCCCACGATCCAGCAGCAACACTGTTACGCAGGCCCACGACCCGTCTCCGACAGGTTTGGCCACGATCATCCTCCACGACGCCATTTTCCGCATGAGAACAGGGATCGAGTCAACTTGTTTCGTATTTTTTATTTTATTTTCAGTTTTGATGTTAACCCTATATAAGGGGATTCGTATTTTGTAAATGGGGGGATTGAAGAACATATGAACGCTTCGGTTTTGAAATGAGAGTAATTGCTTCCCTGTAGCTGTGGAGAGATGGTTAATAGTGATTAGGAGTTGGCTTGTTTTGCTTCCGTGGTTTATTGTATTAGAGAGGTTGATTATCTGGAGTACTTGCTTAGAGAAATTTCCATTTCTTGTGTGATTGTATGTGAGTGCTGAATGATTAAGGTTGCTCTTGCTTGGTGAAGTCCCGTAGGAGTTTTACTCTGGAGAAGATGAACAGTAACATTAAAGTTACTGTTCATGGTTAATTTAATATTGCTTTAGGTGAAGTTGAAGAATGAATGTTGTGTTGGCTTCCGTGAGAGGAGTCTGGCTATTGAATGTGTCTGCTGTGAGTTAGTGGGTGGGATACTGTCTCCCATTTCACTCGACTAGAGATTTCGTGGATCCACCTTGAGTGATTGAGATTTCGTGGCTCCACCTTGGGTGTGAGAGTGATTGAGAAATTAGGTTGTTTAGTTTGTGGCTCCCTACACTAGTGAGTGTTTGAGATTCCGTGGAACCACTTTAGTGTGAGATTGAGCGAAATTATTCCGTGGTGCCCTTGTGAGATAGAGGCCGACCTCGGAGCGGGAGATCGAAGGCGACGAGGAAATTCCTCGCGGGATCACCGTCGACGTCGATTGCGGAAAGACATCTCTTTCCGTGTGTAACTTGTTTCTCTCTCTTCCTTTGTGTGCGTCTACATTTTCTCTTAGGTTATTAGATTCATCGTTAGATTTTCGCTCGGATTTTGTCAGTGAACGCTACGTCGAAAACTCCAAACAGAAACGTTTTTGGAGTTCACGATTTCTGTTTGCTACAACAAGGGGAACGGAACCAAAGTTGCAAGCTTCCTTCCCCGGATTTAGAACTGAATCATAATTCAAGAAAATTCATTTTAAACAAAAATAGTAATTTTATGTCTTACAAAAATCAAGTTGCTTAAGTTTTCTAAAAGTTCGTGCACGTCCGCTCAAATTTCAAATTTTTAATTGCACGCATTTAGGGATTCCTAGAAGTAGTCGACAGGCGCGCAAACCCTACGCGCCGTCCTGCATCACATGCAAGTGGCCCAAACCTCGCAATAATACCGAATCTGACATGGGGTAGGCTGTGGAAGTGAACCGACACTAATGCAAATATATGTAAGTGGTGTTGGGTAGACTTGTACAAGCATATTCTATATGATTCATGAGTGATTTAAATTAATCCGAATTAAATTTAGTATCAATGAATCAATCAACAGTAGCAGCGTTATACGACAGTCGCTACAGTTTCACCTGGTCGAACAATACACGACTGCCTTCGCACGAAGGGATATAAGCTAAGACTTGCGCAAAAGAGTTTAAAAGAATAATAAAAAAAATAAGCAATAGCACGAACAAGTCAATGTTCCCAAACAGTTATACATTATTCATCCAAATATTCAATAAGAAAGAGGAACCACAATACGAGTTACTAACGAATACAAGAATCCAACAGTTGTGGCTACGGAGTCCGGATGACAGAGGCGGCAACTAGAGTGGAACCTGGTGGTAAAATGGGGCGTAATACAGGTACAGGCTTCGGTTGTTGGAACTGTAATGGGAAGGGGGTGAGGAGTCGCTTGGGACAGTGGCTCGTGGAAGGGCGTCTGTGGGAAGGGAGGAGGGTGGCGATCGGAGGTAGAAGGGGGTGGAGGGATTCTGACAGGAAATGAAATGCAAGGGGAGATAGGCGACATAGGCATTGGGAATGGGGAGGGAAAGAGGGCCAGTGGTTTGCGGTGGCTGCAGAGAAAGGGTGTGGGGGAATTTGCAGCAGGGAAGGGTTACCGCAGTGCGATTTCTCGGCAGGGAAGGCCGATCAATGGAAGCGATTGTGAGGCGTGTGGCAAGGAGGGGGAGGAAGGATTTGCGGTTAGCGGTTGTAACAAAGGGGGATGGGATCGTGCGGGAATAGGTTACGACGGGAGGCCGGGAGCGGAAATAGAAAATTAATCGGGACATCGCACCCCGAGATATGGCGGCGTCACAGTAGGATGTGATTGTTGGCTCTTGATTTTCACAAGGCTAACAATACCCCACAATGGCTTCCATCACCCCTTATTTAAAATAAAAGAGTTCTAGGGCACCCGGCGTGAACGACTATGATTGGTTGTTACACCCGTTGTCCGAATACTAAATAAAGTCTCATAAATAAACGAAAATGCAAAAAATGTAGGAAAATGGCACACCGGACGCGCTCGTGGTCTCAGATAGCTGATCTGATCAATGCTTTCTGCGCGAGTACACAAAAGCAGGCCCCGCCGAGTGGAGGACTGATATCCACCGTCGATCCTGTGGCTGATCCCCACCAATTTATACTTATTTTATCACTTTCCATCCATTATTCTAACGGAAGAGGGTTCTGTAAACGGAGCAAACTTAGAGAGATTTTTGTAATTTCAAAACATAGAGGATAGTTACTATACTTATGCAAACTCCCAGGGGACGTCCCGATAATTAACACTATACATGTATGGTTGGTTGGATTTAATTCACCGCAAGAATCCAACATTTTTGTTTTTCAAATAACTGATCACATCCAAAACAGAACAATCCGCTAGAAAAATTTTCATTGTAGTTAAAATCAGAGAAAGCAGTAGAGAATGTTATCAGGAACAAGAAGATTAAAATTACCTGGCATTTAACATAATGCTGTTGTCTGCCTGTTTAGAAAGATTAGAATCTACGGCCCAGCTGCTGAACCATGTGATAGCATGGAAGTCCTGGTTGGTAATGCCATGATCCAAGAAAAAACTTCTATCTGTAACCAAAAAAGAAAAAGATTGGTCTGGTATATCAACATAATGACATAGTGATGCGTTATTTTTGTGTTTTAATTCAAATTAAGACTTCTAAATTTATTTAAACTAAATACAAAAAATATAATTTTAAATAATTTTTAGTTCGAAATTTATCTTTCATGATAGATAAAAAAAATTTGAAGTAATGTTGAGAAAATTATTTATATAAATTGGGGATTTATGGCTTCTAAGTGGAATATGGTAGTGATTGATGAATTGGATCACAAGATTCCTCCATCTATTCTCCACTGCCCCTGTTATTTCCTCTACTCACTTCCTCATCTTATCATTACCTTAGGTCAGAACGTCTTTTCCCATTCTGCATCCTTTAGCTCTACGTCACATGCCCAATAAAGCTCTTATGTGTAGGGATGTGAATTAACTCAAAGATCAGATTGGATTTTGGCTCGAATCAAAATCAAAAAGCCAACAACCGAGCAAAAAGCCAACAACCGAGCAAAGTCCGGCTACAAGCTTTAGTCGGGTTAAACTTGGATCAGATCGAGCTACCTCGAGATAGATAAAGCTCTTTTCTATGTTCATGGCGGCCAGTAATAGAAGATAATTAGGAGGCACGATCGAGATTTCCTCTCGTGATAGATAGAGGCACACTATCATACTCATAGGGCTTAGCAGTCCTTATGAGCCTCATGTTGGGGAGTCGACCCCTCATTACTAGATACAAGTTTGTGTCCGTGACCGAGAGATACTAGAACACCTATGTTCACTAGTAGAGACTCAAATTGCTAGAATGTGCATAAGAATCTATACAACTAGGAATAAGAAGAAAAGAGAATATAAGTCCTCTCCACTTGAAATACAAAGTCGGGTCCAAGAACCGTACACGTTAATAATCCTGAACTCATAGGAGATTCAAAAAAAGATTTAATCATAGAAAAGTGATTTATATTCGAATGTACTTTCATAGAAAAGCATCTACAATATATTTCCTTAGTATAAAATATAATTTTAAAGTATGCATGCATATTTTCATTATATTTTAGTGTCACTGGGGGGAAGTTATTCTTGCCCGTCAGTGGGTTGATCCATTTTCGGAAAAAAAAAGTTACAGGGAATACGGATCAGTTTGTTCGCACAAACTTTCTAGTAGGTTGTGTTTCAAACTGTAAGGTATTTTACTAATTTTACTTCCAGTCTTTTACTTCCGCTATAAACCCTAGTTACTTTTGTTATGATACTAATTTTGTTACTATTGTCTAGTTTGCTTTATATCACGAGTTTCGGCCGGACTTTTGAAATGTCGCTAAACTGGGTATGGGTGTTACAGATGAACTCGCACCCTTAAACTCGTCAAATAAAACCCACGCCCTTAAGCTCGCCGAACAAAACTCACGCCCTTAATCTCGTCAAATAGAACTCGCGTGCGAAGAGAACAGAATAACCGTCTTTATTGCTATGGAGGGTCGCCCATATTTATAGGCAGGGGGTGACCGCTCGAAACTCAGTGCAAGCTTCTGCATCGTGGGACAACTCGTCCATATCAAATGTGACACCAGCGAGCTTGCACCTGCGCGCCCTGAAAAAATAAATGAGAATTGACTCGCCAACACGAATTTTACATACAATTTTCACAACCAACAAAAAACAAATCAATCACCAAATTCCAATACACAAGACAATTGAATTCTAAAGAGCCCTAATTTACCACAAATCATTACGTAATTAAAGTCTACAAGAGTTCCAATTACAAATAGTTATACAACAAGACACGAAGGGAGAAATTATAGTTGGGGGCTTCGGCGAGAAGTTGAAGCATGGCGAGCCTTCCACCTCAGCTTACTTGCAGCTTTGAACAGCGCTTGGGCTTGGGACATATGCGCCTGTGGCGAATATGCTTCGCGATCCTCGTAAGGTCGCCCAAGGAACCCGAGAGACAGGCGATCCCGTGCAGATCGTCCTTCCAAGTTATTTTGTCGACCTTCCAAGTTATTTTGTCTGCACTCCAGCTCGTGGATTCGGTGCTCCGAGGAGCAGATGTCGATGTAGCGACTTTGTCCCGGTCTGCATCATCCTGACAACTAGAGACGTCACGCGGGCTGGAGGTCGCGGCCTTCCATCATCCTGAACTGGGAGGCAAAAGCGACTGTGAAGGCGTGAAGGAAAGACTGGTTCTCGCTCGACGATGCACCCAAATCTGCAAGGTGATTTGTATTCAGGACTGCAGTCAGATGGAGAGATGGCCCGGAAGAAGAGGAAAATGTCGTGCCTACAACACCAATACCAGTCAGGCCTAAAACGCTCCCGATCGTGTAACAATGATGCGTAAAAGCGACTTACCAGAGCCGCGAGGATACCTAGCAGACCTTTTGATGCAACCTGAATTGCATTGTTATTTATCTTTATCGCATTTTATTAAATAATATGTAACACATGTCGTTGCGTAAGTTGTCCTTTATTCTCCATGTATTGTTGTGTTTTGTATCGCATCATGTGTACAACTTATTGGTGTGACCGACCAATAAGATCTTGAATAAATTGGTCCGTCAAACTAGTGTCAAGGTTACTTTGGGCAAGCAAGAAATGAAACTATTAAGTATTAATCAAAACTGAAATTAATACCTTAAGGTACTAACTTTATTTAATTTCAGTTTTTATTCTCAAACCTCTTGTCATTCCACTTTTATTCCCATTTCATTTCTCCTGAATATTTTGAAAAGCCAAAAGACAACTCATCCTATCTACTGTTATTAAAAAACAGTCGGCCCTCTTTGTTTTGTAACCTCACCCCCCCCCCCCCCCCCCTCTTATTTATTAGCCTTAAAGCTCCAATTGTATTTTAATTTGATGAAACCGCCCAGCATTATTTAGGTCAGCCACCTCCTACACGAATAAGGGAGCGGGGTTAGAAATCGAGCAGAGGTTGTCTTCTCTGCTCGGCAATACCCGCAGCCCCTCTTGCAGCCTCTTTCGCCCGTCGCTTGGAAATCGTCCCACTAGCGTCGCCGCCGCCGGCGTGCTCCTCCGTTCCCGGCGACCACTTCCCCGCTTGATGCTGGTCCCGTCGACGGGATAGGTTCTTTCCTACTCCAGTTGAACACATACCGCCGCTGGAGCGTTTCTCCCTGCCCTTTGACTGTCTCCGAGCCTTCTTCCCCTATTTTCTCAGTTCTGGAAGCATTTCAAACCACCAGCTGCCAGATCCCCACTCCTCCAGCCCACTTTTTGAGTTTTCCTCCAGGCCTAGCAAAATTTCCAGGGATTTCCCTCTGAGCCAGCCCCTGGAAAAGTGAAATCAGCCCTAACCTCCACTTCATCACAGCTGGAATGCATCGTTGCACACGATGTTGGTATGAACCTCACCTCATTTCGCATCTCAATTTCTATTAGTCCATTTTCATGGATGCATGTGAAGGTTTAATGATTTCAGAGCTTACTTGCCCAATTTAATATTGCCTCTATTTGCTGTTAATTTGATGTCATTGTTGTTGTTTTCCTTTATTGAGAAACTTGTGGGTGAATTAGTTATATTGGTTAATGCGGACAAATGTTAGTCACTTGTGCGGATTTACAAAACTTTTGATTAATCTATTACATGGCAAACCTCGAGACGTCTTGATTTCACCACCAAATTTTAAGTTGAGCATAAAATTAACTTTTTAAAATCAATTGCAGATTTTAGTATGCATCACCTTTCACAGAGCGAGGAGTCCCAATGCCCAAGGGATCTCTTCCAGGACGGGGAGCGGCGACCTACATACAGAACACTGTGTGCTAGAGACAGAGTAACAGGAATGACAAGATTGTAGAGCTCGCCTTACCCTGATCTCTGTGACCCTGCTCGTGTAGCCGGGGGAGATCAGCAGGGCGAGAATGCCCCTACGACCTCGCACCAACCCGCGCCAGATCTTTGGCAAGAGCCTGCGCGGCAGATACAAGGGGAGACTTCCCGCAAGAAGGTGCCACTATCTCGCTCCCCAAGGCCGCAGGAGCGCTCTCAAGAATGACTTCGTACAGTTCACAGTCATAGGTCGACAATTCCATGATGTCCCCAACAAACCTGAAACCAACTCACCCCAGCATCTGCAAAGCATAGAGAAGATAGATTAATACGATGACAAGTCGCCCAAAGGGACACACATGCACTAGAAAAACACCTCGTTAACGTGACAAAGAGGAACAACCAGGGGGTTCTGCCCAGGCGGAGTGAGCCCAGTCGGGGAGGCTACCTTCTTTGCTGGAAGTGTGCTCACCTTAGCAGCAGTCTGGACCCCAGCATGCTCCTCACCCAATGGGGTCGAGGCCCTCTTCCTCCTCTTCTTTTCTCTCTTCTTCTCATACTTGTCCTGACAAACCGAGAGGCCCGCAGAAGAGAAGAAGGCGACGGTGGGGGCATCATCAACAATTTGATAGGCATGACGAAGTGACAACTACAAAATCCCAACTTAAATCCAGGTACATTTTATTTTATTTTTTTTTGATTAACCCTATAATTTTTAATGATACATAATTGAAATGTGTTGTCATTTTATTTTTTTCACAGTACATTGGTGGAGGCTTGTTGATACGCCTCACCTTAAAACTATGGTTATAATGATTTTGAGTCTGACTACTTCATCCTGTGGCTGTGAGAGGAACTGGAGCACTTTTGAGACGGTATGCATTAATTTAGTGATTTAGCCTTACTTAAATATCTTATTATATGATTGTATGCATTATTTATATTTTTTAAAATTTTATACATACATTCTACGAAAAGAATAAACTCGACAACAAAAGATTGAACGATTTTTTTTTTGTAAAGTTCAATGCTTTGTCGAATTCAAAATATTCCGACACATCTCAAGATCCATTGACAACTAAGAGCTTAGATTCAGGGAAGGTACATGAGTGGATGGTGAATGTTGATGATGATAATGATGATGATAATGATGATGACGATGATGAAGTCTTTCCTAGAGAGGGGTTAAGGCGCAAATTGGAGATATTGTCGACACTGATCATGATGCGAATAGCAAAGAGCAAAGATGCGGTGATTAGTTATCAAAGAAAGGGAAAGAGAAAAATATATGAGATGGACGAGGCAGATCTAGAGGGTTCATCAGATGATTATCGTATTATATCTACTATACTGATTCGTTTGTTTAGCTATTTTGAAGGAAAATTAAATGCCATCTGGTCTCCTTTAAGATTTTTGTTAGATTTCTACCGTTTTAAACAATAGTATTTATTCTTGTCTGACGGATGCCTGCTCCATTTCATGTTGCCAGAGATAAGTTTCATTTTGAACATTCGCAAAATAGAGAGCAGCAAATTTTTTAATGTAAATATAAATCATACTCTTGTTCTTCACCTTTGATTTATATGATGCTCTTGGTTTTTTCCTATGTCTTCTTTCACTTCTTAAAGGACCACTAATTAACTTTCCTTCATCTTCTATTGTTTTATTGATGGTATTCATCCAGAGGTCTGTGTGATTAAGATGCTATCTATTAGATTTTGTATGTTTGCTTTAGGGTTTAATGTACTAAAGAAGATGTTTATTATAGTGTAATTGTTGTTTAGATGTCGTGATATCTAATGTTCTTGATTATAACAACATTTAAATGTTATTCAAATTGGACATACATTTTATTTTCAAATACTATTTGATGATGTCAGCAAATCACAACAACAACAACAACAACAAATAGGGCGCAATGGAGACAAAGGATCCATATAGCCGACCCCACTATGGTGGGATAAAGGCTTTAGTGTTGTTGTATGTCAGCAAATCAATGGCCATAAAATTTGTTTTGGGTAGAAATGAGATTCCATTAAAGATTAACAAAAGTTCTCATACAAGCTGTGTCCATTGCCATCATCAGCCACAAAACCTCTATGTTCAGCGGGGAGAACCTCCTCAGAGCAGAAGTTCCCACCTCTCAATCACCAAGTCAGCACATCAATCAACAACTCGATTAACAACTATATACCTGTTGGAGCCATGATCCTGACTCACAAAATTCGGACCGAATGGATGTTTGATGGTTATTGGCAATGGGATTATCAAGCACAGACATGAAATAAGCTCCAAAGAGATCGATGGACCGTACTACCTATATATACAATCCAAAAGCTGCGACGTGCAGCTCCTGCCGCACACACATGAGTGTATAGGAACTCCCCCTCCCAAACCAAAGATGACCTGGGTTTGGGGGAGAGGTTGATGAGTTCACTAATTATAGGCGAGTAAACTTGTGGGATGCCAATGCTGGCTCTTCCCCGTACCCTTGGGTCATCTTTATAGGCTATTGATACTAGCGGGATGTGGGGTGCCCAACTTGCAGTGGGTGAATCTCACTCAATTGAAAACCCGATCAGGTCGCCAGTTGAGGTAAGTCGAGTTGACAAACGAATGTAGCGAGTTCTTGGAGATCGAGGGGAGTTGTTGGTGAGCTGGTGAAGAGGGCAAGTGCGCTTCAGGGAGCTCCTGACGGGTTGTGTGTGGCCTTCGTACAACTGTCCTCTGATCAATGGGCAGTCCCTCATCTTTCGTATTGTACTCGCCGAATAAGGATTGTACAAAATCCCTGCTTTTTATGAGCTCGACACGAGCCCAGAAAAACTATCCAATTCTGTTCAATGAGATGTAATCCGACGAGTTCGTAAACCTTTATAAATATCTGTCATTCTGAGATGTTTGTGCCTTCGCTAGTACACTGCTGCCGAGATGACTTTATCTATAATCCATATTGTATTGGTAAAGATCAAGCTCAACACTGATGTGATCCTGCGTAGAAGGATCTTTCCTATATATCCTTGAGAGACACTCAACAAAATCACTCATAAATCTTCCATCGGCCTCAATCTCCACTCGGCGGGAACAATAAAAATATGGGTTTAAGTAATATCATGCAAAGTGCATAGGGTTGCTCATCTTGTTCTCCCATCTGCTATCGATCAACTTCCATATAGGAAAGTATTTGTTCTTTTAGTGAACGAGAACAGCAGCAACTTCTTCTCTAGCTTTTTTAATATCCCCATATAACCACCCCATGGAAGGTGTATACCCTTCGACCCTTCTCAAAACCTTCACAAATTGGGTGAATATAGCAACAGTCTGCTCGACATTCACCCAAAATCTTACGCTCATCACTATCACTGCAGCCAAACATATGCAAAATAAGTAAATAATATAAAGCGTCAGTTTCAAAGAAATATTCTAAATTAAAGTAAATAAATATACAATACATTTACCTGCTTTCAAAGAACTATTGGCCAACTTTGTTGTAGCCCACTTTGCATATGTGAATAGGCCCCTCAACTTCTTCTTCTTCTCTAAGATACTCTCTAAATATAGAAACGTTGTATTGAACTAGTCGCACCTGGTCAAATAAGCTCATGAGAGTCCAATTCCTTCATCGACTCTCTAAGCATGTCGAGAGAGATGATGTGACTGTAGATGAAGACAGAGAGTTGGCGGCCCAAGGAGATATCACTCTTTATTGGCTTCAGCTTTCTATATCTTGCAACAGAAGATTGATTGTATTAGCTACACAACTAGTCCAAAAAAACTTCGGCCTCTTCAAAGCCATAAAATTCGCTACAGCAATATTATTGAACACACTATCTGTCACAATCTACAAGATATTGTCCTCTCTTGGGCTCTCAGGGCTATCAATCACCTCATCCAAGAAGTCAAAGATGAACTTTCCGTGATGTGTGGAGCAGGAGACATTCTTTGAAATCCAGAATGTCACTCCGGAACTAAGTGTATCATGATGTTCATCACACTTCTACCTATCCAATCAGTCCATGTATCGGTCATGATAGTGCACTCATTGAATCTACAGGTCTGGGTGAATGTGTCTAACATCTCCTTCGTCCTTCCCAACTCCATTCGCAACAATTTCTCCCTGATCTCATAAAATGTAGGGCTCTTCATACCAGGTCCACATAACCCAATAGCATATGTCATCTACTGTAAGGAGGAGTTGCTTATGGCATTGAACGGGATTCCGTTTTCATATGCCCATCTACCTATGTAAAAGGCAGCATCATCTCTGGCTTTCTTTTTGTACT
The DNA here is from genome assembly GCA_033032865.1 of Dactylorhiza incarnata. Lineage (NCBI taxonomy): Eukaryota > Viridiplantae > Streptophyta > Magnoliopsida > Asparagales > Orchidaceae > Dactylorhiza > Dactylorhiza incarnata. The sequence continues at coordinate 109,511 of JAWHQI010000330.1, read as the reverse complement.
TGCTCTCAATTGTACTCTGTTGGGAATCATTTTCTTTGCTTGACTCCGCAACAACTTGAACAAATTGGTACATTGGACCCTTGAAACCTGCGCCTGAATGCAAACTCCTACATGTAGCAGACTCCTCTACTTCATCATCATGTACTCCTCCAACTACCACCTCATTCAAGCTTGCTTGTAACTTTAGACTTTTCTCTCTCTTGCTCTCCAAGTTTGAATTGAGGCCCGACTCAGTCTTTGCAGGGAACTTGAGGACATGGCTTAACATTACCCTTCCACCCAGTCATGTTATGTTTGAAACGAGTAATTGTGATTCACTGTTTGCTTACAGTAGTTGTAGTTGTATTTGATTCGAATGGTGTCATTTGCAACCAACTTCTCACCAAATGGCCAGAACATATCTCTACCAGTTGGTACCATTGAAAGGAGCACCTCACTAGATCCAGCAAAAAAGTCATTCTAAGGAGTATGAAATTAAATAAATATTAGTCATATGAAATGAAATAATTATTTAACATAATTGCATTATTAGAAGAAATAACCAAAACCACTTGATTAGTTGAAAAAAAAATCAGAAAAACCCCCTTACCTTCATGGCTTCATTAGATCGTTAGATCTTCAGTCACCATTCAAATTTTTCATACAACATTTTATTTATCCAACGACATTTTGTATTATCAGTAGTATACAAATTTATCATTATCAATTAATTTATCATCCCAACTAGAGAACTCATGCATCATTTCATTTACCAACATTCAAATTATCAAACCATCATTTCATTTCTCAAAAGGAACAAGGCATCCAACATTTTATTTATCAAAAGGAACAAGACATCCAAAATTTTATTTATCAAAAGGAACAAGACATCCAACATTCATTCATCATTCACTATGGCCAAACATCATCGATTGCATAATGAAGTTGGATAAATAAATTATTAGTGGGGTATTTTAAATCATTTGTTGTCCAACAAAACAAATAAAATAATTTATTAATAAACAAAGCAACACAAGCAGGTAGATATATCGCAACAACAAAGCGGAGAGCCACTAAGCCACCAAGGCATCCAGAAAAATAACAACCAGACAGCCACCTAGAAAACAGACAGTCACCAACACAGAGCCACCAAGGTAACCAGCAATCCACGGCCACCAAGCAACTAGACACAGCCACCAGCAATGCAGCAAGGCAAATAGAAGAATGTAGAGCTCGGAGAGAAGATAGAAGAGAGAACCGAGAATGAGAGATTGAGAATGCAAGAGATTGAGAAGGAGGCGGGGAGAAGAACCAGCGAGAGATTGAGAGGGAGAGGCAAGGAGAAGAATGCACTTACAATGCTTTTGCAGAGAGGGAGAGGCAGGGAGATGAACCAGCGAGAGATTTGAGGGAGAGCACCAGCGAGAGAGTCGTACGCACCAGAAAGAAGAACCAGCAAGGTCGCGGCAACTAGATAGAAGAACTAGCGAGAGAGTCGAGGGAGAGCACCAGTGAGAGAGTCGTAAAAAAACAAAGAGAAGAACCAGTAAGGTCGCAGCAACCAGAGAGAAGAACCAGCCGAGAGCGCGAGAGAGTCGAGGGAGAGCACCAACGAGAGAGTTGTAAACACCAGAGGGAAGAACGGCGAAGTCACAACAACCAGAGAGAAGAACCAACCGAGAGAGCGAGAGACTCGAGGGAGATCTAGGGCAGGAGAATGAGAAAGAAGAGATCGGTTAATTATTAGAGCGTAACAGCGTCCATTAAAAACATAAATCTAAAAGGGAGTTAATTACCACGTGATTAAAAAAATCAATCAAAACGAGCCGATATATTGCCCGTTTACTTGGGAGATATATCCGAAATAGGCTATATATCAGCCCGTTTCTTTCAAAACACCATAGCCTAATTTTAAAACGGAAACGTGTCATTTAGGGTCCAAAACCTTTATGTCGGCCGACATCTACAAAACTGACAACCCTTATTCGGCAAGTACAGTACGGAAGATGAGGGACTGACCATTGATCAGAGGAAAGTTGTACGGAGGCCACACCCAACTCGCCAGGAACTCGCCAAGAGCTCACAGAGGGCTCCCGGGAGCTCACTTGCCCTCTTCACCAATTCACCAGCGACTTCCCTCGGTCTCCAAGAACTCACTCCATCCATTTGTCAGCTCGACTTGCCTCAACGGGCGACTTGTTCGGGTTTTCAAGTGGGTGGGGTTCACCCACTACAAGCAGGGCACCCCACATCCCGCTAGTATCAGACTATCAGTTGCCTATAAATACGACCCAAGGATACAGGGAAGAGCCAGCACTAGAAGCCCACAAGTTTACTTGCCTACAATTAGTGAACTCATCAGCCTCTCCCCCAAACCCAGATCGTCATTGGTTTGGGAGGGGGAGTTCTTATACACTCATGGGTAATGTTTTAAATATCGGATGTCGGCGACATATCGGATTAATGTTTTAAATATCGGATGTCGGCGACAAATCGGATTGTGTTTTTAAATGTCGGATGTCGGAAGTTGGAGACATGTCGGGGATATTTTAAAATATCGAATTTCCATGTCTTATAAATAAATTTTTTATTTTTATGTATACTAGCTATAATTATATGTTATAAAAATAGAAAAATAATATAACAAATAGATAAAAACTGAGTTGTTTATATTACGAAATAAAATCGAATAGTATCTAAGATAAAATATTATTAACAAATACAAAATGATACTTTATAAAATATATTTAATAGTATACAATAATTTTATTTTGATAACAATAAGTTTATTGCAAATAAAGAAGATCTAAATATTTTCATATTTTTTTTAATAAATGTATTAAATATTTTCATATTTTTTTAAATATGAAATTAAAAAATTGTGAAACTATTATACAAAATTGGTTATAAGAATAAAACGTTAAAAAAATCGAAACAATAAGTCTAATCGATTTAAACATACATAATATAATATTCATAGGCGATTTAATCATATGTTGCTAGTCTGCTAATATAACATAAAATAAAATAGCGAGCGATATATTTAAAAGTCATGGCGGCCGATATATCGGAAAAAATCGGACATGTCGGCCTATATTTTACAAAAGGACATAATCTATTTTTTGTAGAAAAACATATCGTTTTGCCCTTAAAAATGACATGTCGGGAGACATGTCGGACATGTCGGAGGACATTTAAAACAATGCTCATGGGTGTGCCCAATGCCAATAACCATCAAAAATCCATTCGGTCCGAATTTTGTGAGCCGGGATGGCGGTTCCAACAGGTATAGAGTTGCTAATCGAGTTGTTGATTGTTGTGCTGACTTAGTGATTGAGAGGGGAACTTCTGCCCTGAGGAGGTTCTCCCCGCTAAACTTAGGGATTTTGTGGCTGATGACCGCAATGGTCACAGCTTGTATGAGAGATTTTGTTGATCTTTAATGGAATCTCATTTCTACCCAAAACAAATTTACGGCGATTGATTTGCTGACATCTTCAAATAGTATTTTGAAAATAAAAAGTGTGTGCAATTTGAATGACATTTAAATGTTGTTATCATCAAGAATATTAGATATCACGACATCTAAACAACAATTACCCTATAATAAACATCTTCTTAAGTACATTAAAGCCTAAAGTAAACATACAAAATCCAATAGATAGCATCTTAATCACACAGACATCTGGATGAATACCTTCAATAAAACAATAGAAGATGAAGGAAAGTGAATTAGTGGCCCTTTAAGAAGTGAAAGAAGACAAATAGGAAAAAACCATGAGCATCATACAAATCAAAGATGAAGAACAAGAGTATGATTTATATTTACTCTCTATTTTGCTAATGTTCAAAATGAAACTCATCTCTGGCAACATGAAATGGAGCAGGCATCCGTCAGACATGAATAAATACTATTGTTTCTAACAAAAATGTTAAAGGAGACTGAAGGCATTTAATCTTCCTTTAAGATAACTAAACAAACGAATCAGCATTCATTATTGCATTCTAGAGAAGCTAAAAAAAGGATGTAAAAAGCTTATGATGGGTAATACATCCAACAAAGCACCCATAATAGACAGGTTTTAGTGACACAAATTTATAAATCCCAATCATCTCCATATAAATAAAAGGTGAAGGGATGAGTTTGATTTTCTATTTATGTTAAATTAGTTGCTCCAGTTTAGTTTTGTGAAGGCTCTAGCTCTACTAATAAACAAATTAAGGCTTTTATTGAGATGTGAGCCTGACCTCAATCACGTTTGATGAAAAACAAACAATGGTTCTAGTTGGGAAAACACTCTCATGATTTACCTTACAAATTCTGTAAAAGTGATTTCATTCTTTAAGGTTTATTACCCGTGTTGTATGTGAGGGTAATTTGGTCTTTAGATATCCTAAGTTGTCATATCCACCTAGGTGTGTCAAAATCTAGTCAAAAAGAGACCAAAAATCAGTTGAGTTAAACTTGCGTCGAATAGTAGTCGACGCAACTTTGATTAAAAGTCGAAGCAACTTCGAATATAAATCGAAGCAACTTCGAATATAAGTAGAAGTAACTCAGACTGGTAGTCGACGCAACGTCGACTAGATATCGACGCAAAAGGCAGAAGTCGATACATACATTCTTTCAAGATGAAGTTGACGCAACATCAACTGGTATTCGACGCAGAAGCCAGAAGTTGAAGTCAACGGATACGTCGATAAGAAATCGACGCAACGTCGATAGCAGAATTCATTTCAAAGCAGTGAAGCAGATCTCGATGTAGCTTCTAATAGAATTCAAAGGCACATCGATATGAAGTCAGAAGGAAATCGACGCAATGTCGAATGCAGTCAAAGAATTGGAAACTTCTTGGAATGGATTCTGAGGATTATTCAGAATGTATACATGGAAGATATTTAAATCCTAACGGGTCGCAACAGGATATAAAGAGAAAGAAAGGTATTAGAGATCCAGAGGTGATGAAATTGGAAGATCTATAAAAGGATATTGACGAGATGTCAATAGACATAGATGAAAAGCCACAATTCTCATTCTATACCTTCCAATTGGAGAAAGATCAGAATCATCTCTTCTTAATACTTGAATTCTGGACAGCAAAACAAGGCTCTCTCGCCAAGACTTCTTTCTCTATCTTTGTCTCTCAGAAACAGCAGAGCATCTTCTTCTTCTTCTCCGTCTGCTCACTGAAAGAAGATGATCTGATCAATAGTAGTAAAGCAAAATAATCTTTGACCTTCTACTTATCAAGGATTCATCAGATCAGAAGATTGATCATCAACTTAGTGCTCAAAGATCTTCAGTGCTGCTGAAGGAGGATTTTGATCAGAAGAATTTTCCTCTTATAATATTTCTAATTACTTCTTACTTTTACTCTTGTTCTTATTCTAATTCATTCAACTAAATTGTAAAAGAGTTTTAAGAATCCCTCTTCAAAGGATTCAGAGCTGGTTCTAAGAGTCTCATTATCAAAAGACTTAGTGGTTCTAAGAGTCTCCTAATCAAAAGACTCAGCACTGGGATAGTGGATTCCTACCAAGGGGTAAGAAGAGTGGAGTACCCATAATTTTGGGGAACCACTATATGTTCTTGTGTCTTCTGTGTTTGCGAATTTTCTGTGATTCTTGTTTATTTTTATTCTATGATAGCTTTAATTTTGGTTGGAATTTTGAATGCCTAGGAGTTGGAATTAATTTTTGTGCACTTTTTATTAAAAGTTTATAAATCTCTATTCACCCTCCCCCCCCCCCCCCTATAGAAAATTCTCAGGGGAGCAACTGGGCACTTTCAATTGGTATCAGAGGGAGTTAATCAGAAAAAGGTTAACACCTTGTTCAAAAGATCATCTCAGTTATATTTTTATATTTCAAAACTATTTTAAGAAAATGAGTTCTAAGGACTATGCATCCACTAGACCACCAGTGTGCAACGTGGACAAGTTTACACTCTGAAAGACCAGAATTAAACTTTATATGAATTCTAATGATGAGAATATTTTGATGATGTGTTGATAGGTCCTCCAATGCCTTAAAAAAAGGATGTTAGTGGAGCCTCAACACTAGAACTGGTTCCCAGATATATGTGGACTGAAGCTGAGAAGAAAGCAAAGGCATGTGATGCTAAGTCTATGAATATACTAGTATAAACTATGTCAGATGACATATTTCAGAAAGTGGTTGAATGTTTGTCTACAAAAGAAATCTGGGATTCACTATCCGGATTAGTTGAAGAAAGTGTGGCTGAAATGAAGGAGAAGTCTTATAAAAAGGATCATAAGAAGAAGACATGTAAAAGAAAAGATAAGAAAGGAAGAGGTTTCATAGCTGAAACCTTGAGTGACTCAAAATATGAGTCAAGTTCCTCATCTGAAAGTGAGGGAAGTTGTTGCTGAAGAAGTCTGTCTGATGGCTTTGGAGGCTTCCTCAGATGATAAAGATGATAATGTGTCATATTTTGATAATTTTGATTTCTCATCAGATGAATTAAAAAAATGTTTACAGAATTTTGTAATGATCATCTAGAAGATCAGAAAGAGATTAAAACCCTTAGAAAAAAAATTAGAAGACATTAAGGAAGAAAATGCATGTTATAATAACTATGAATTAAGATGTGAGATATATAAGATGGAAAAGGAGATAGATAGGTTGAATGTTGAAAACAAATACATAAGAGAAGAGCTTACAAAGGCAAAATCCTTTAAAGAGTCATTAAATGGTAGGAGTCAACAACTGAGACAAATCTCAAAAAATCATTTAATAAGGTTCAAAAACCTAGGTTTAGGTGCAGACCCATCAACTAGTACCGAATCTTCAAGCAAACTTGAATGGAAGTGTCTCGTAGTATTTGTTAGGGCAGATAATCATCAACATAATAAATAACAACCATATGATGACTCCAATGAAATCACAACCTTCAACATAGGTAGTGAAACAAATTATAAGGATGTTTTAGGTAGTTGTGCTAAAGATAAACACAAACTAAAATCAACTTTTTCATAAAATAAGAAAAATGCGTTGATTTCCATTCGACGCAACCTCAAGGATGCATCGACTGCTTATTCATGCAGACATAAAATTACATCAAATTTTACTCAAAGCAATTACACAACTGCGCCGACTAGCACTCAACGCAAACATAAAGATGCGTCGACATCAACTCGACACAGAAATCAAAAATCTAAAATTAAAAGAAAGATCATCATGCATTCTACTGATGATCAAAGGGCTGATATATTCACTAAGCCACTTGATGAAAGCAAGCACAATTTCTTCATCAATGCATTGGGAATGCTTGATGGAGCTCTCTAGGCCATATATATTATCTAATAAAACTTGTTTTCCATAGAAAGTTATTGCTGGGAAAAACAGCAAAATTTTGAGAAAAAAATACAAATGTTTATTCAGAGCTGCATCGAATACAAATCGACGCACCGTTGATTTCTACTCAACGCCAGATTCGAGAGCCGTCTGGGACAGTTAATTTGAATAGCACTCGACGCAGCATCAAATTCATAACAACGCATGCGTCGCCTCAATAATTATTGCATTTATTCGAAGTCACGTCGATTGCCACTCGACGTAATGTTGACATTTTGAGCGCGCGCAAAATTTTCTCCTAGAAGCTACTAAGACATATTTTGGCGCGTTGCATCTATTCCTTTTCGACGTTGCTTCGAGTAAAACCCTAAGGTACGACGAATCGTCTTCTAAAAGCAACACAGTCGTTAGACTTTTTCACGCTTTCAAATTTTCTCTCTTTCTCTCTTGCTTTCTTATTCCCCTTCTTTCTTATTCTCTAGTTTTTGCAGGTACTCTCAATGGCGCCTCCGAAAGTAAATTCAGGTTTTGATATTGACATTTTATCATTCAGTGTCGCTGCTGATAACTTCAAGGTGATTCTAGGCCTTTTCCAAACCGCAGGACTCATCAAGTTAATCTCCACCAGAAGTAAAATCTATGACATAAAATTAACATAATTGAAAGACAGTATCCATATTGATGAGGATGGGTCTCTTCGAGGGAGAATCTCTGATATTGATATCCATATCAATGAATTTCACATTTGTTCTACCAGTAGGTGAGGATTCATTAGAACTATCACAGGAAACACAACAAGTTCTACAGACCATGAATTTCAACAAGGAAAAAACAATTAATCTGAAGAAAAATGATCTTTCCGAAGAAGACAGATTTCTGACTGACATAGTAGGCAGTCTTACCATGCAAAAACTCTGCTCATGATGGCTCTGTTTGGGACAGATGATGCTGATGAAAAGCTGCTGGTTGAAAAGTGTTGAATTAAAAACAGCGATAAATAAGTTGCAGACTGTTTGGACAGTTTGTGCATAAGTGTTGATCGAATAGAGATTTCTTAAATATGTTATTTGGAAGAACAGCTTTTTGAAAGTTATTTTTTTTAAATTAAAAACATTAAAATAAATATTCTTCATGGACTAAACATGTAATAATACCTAAATGATTAATAGAATTCACCGAATTGAAGTAAATATTAATAATTGCAGAGTTGCGCCTTCTCTAGCCATTTATCTTCACCTGTGCCATATTAAAAATCGATATTAATTAAATGTTTAATATCATGATATCTACACATAAACAAGAGTCTAGATAATTTTACCTGCGCGCGTTGTATAATTCCTCAGCAATACTATCTCGTACTGCGGACATATGATCAGCACCCCAGCATCAAACATTTCATTGTCAATATCCTCCTCTGCCGCAATATTATTTTCCATCTCGGGGTGTATGACTGTTTCATCCACATCACAAGCATTGAATTCTGGGTCCCATCGAGATGGATGTTTGCGTATAAAGTTATGTAATGTCATAGTCGCCAGTATAATTGAACGTTGTTTTTTGAAATTGTATTGTGCATCTTCTGTAGAATACCTCATTTTTTCTTCCATACACCAAATGTTCGTTCAATTACACTTCGAAGAGATGAATGCGCCATATTGAAATGTACACTGTACAACCCTGGTATTCGCCTTAAGGTAAACAGAGACTGGGGAGAACAGCGGGCCAGGGGAGAAAGCCCTCCTGCAGGGGTAATCGCGGGAAGCAGGCGAGCCAGGTCCTCGCGGGCCGCACCCGCGTCCTCACAGGCGAGCCGACCTTTTTTCCGAGTCTCAGTGTTTGACGAACTCTGCTCTGCGCTCGACGAAATCCGTTCGACGAGCATCCTTTCTCGGTTCGACGAACTTGCGCTTTAGCTCGACGAACGCCACGCTTCAGCCTCGGCGGAATCATCTCAGCGGCTGGTCTGGGAGGGTCGGCCGTCTCAACAGATATCTCAATCCCGTCCCGGCGGACCCGCTGAGACAAGCAATTGTCTCAGCGGGCTCGGGCACCTTTTCAGCGGCTCCCGGCCCTGTCTCAGCGGGAGAGCTCGCAGGAGGAAGCGCGAGACCCGGCCTCGGCGGATATCGCCGGTAGAAGTGCGAGTAGGGTCTTCACAGGCCGCTCGCCTAAGAGGGGCTTCAGATCCAACAGGTGGAAGAGGTAACAAAGAAGGTGGGCGAGGCAAGTACTCACCGACTGCTCGCAAGAAGGCGGGCGAGCCAAGTACTAGCCGACTGCTCGCGAGAAGACGGGCATGCCGGATTTCTTCCAAGTCTTCGTGTTCGACGAGCTTCAAACGGCGTTCGACGAAATCGGTTCTCCGTTCGACAAACGAGCTCCTCCGTTCGACGAACTCGCGTCACGTCTCAGTTCGACGAACCGGCTTCTCAGCTCGGCTAACTCGGCCATCCAGCCGGTTTAGCAGATTTACATAAGGTCGAAGGGAGCTCGCACGAAGGTGTGCGAGACCTGGCCTCAGTGGCGGTCCTCAGAAAAGGTGCGAGCGGGGCCTTCGCTGAATGCTCGCCTAGGAGAAGCTTCGCGAGCCCTACTCGCGAGGAGACTCGCGGGAGCTCTCGCGAATGGTGTTCTCATAAGCCACTTACCCATTGGCTAAAGAGGTATAATTACTCCTCTGCCCCTGGTGGTCTGCAGGTAGCCCCTCCAAACAGCGGAGTTTGGCTGTTAGCAGACCAAATTGGGGTGCGTTTAGTAAAATCAAAAGGCGGAATTCCGCTATTAACAGACCATGAACAAAAAACTATAAATAGACCTTGAAGGGCACCTTGGGAGGGATTCCAATCTCAGTTCTCTGATCTTCTTCTTCCCTCGGTTACTATGGTTTAGCTCTCTAGCTCTCCAAGGTGCCCAAGTCTCAGCTTTGGCTTGGGAGGGGAAGCGCTCAACGATCTTCCGGGTTTGCGGTGGGACCTCCTCGCTGTGACTAAGGTCTTAGTCTGTTTCCGAGTCCCCAGTCTGCTCCTTCCGAGGGACTAGTAAGGGCTAGCTTCACAAGAGACCGAGAAATCGGTTTCAACATACACGTCTGCCTTGGATTGGTCAACTACCGCGTGCATAATCGGCCAAATGATATCTTGTTTCCGGATATGGTTTTTGTAGAACAGGAAATACCCTTTCTTTAGTGGGTATCCAGCATCCACTAAATAATATTTACCTGTGTTTATTTGATGTGTTAAAAATATGAACACGGTATTGAATGATTACAACATATATGATATTTATTCACCAATTTACCTTGCGGTGGATGTGGAAAATGTAATCTGTCATCTGACAATACGCGTGCAAAGATGCGACTATCATGAGTTGATCCTTCCCATCTAGCAAGTGCAAATGTAAAACACATATTGAAATCGCAAACAGCCATCACATTTTGTGTTGTGGTACTATGACGTCCAATATATCTAACCTGATCCTCAACGGGTATCCTCGCATCTACATGTGTACCATCAATTGCACCAACACAGTCCTTAAAGAATGGCATATAACGATCATCATGATTTATTTCCACAGGAATATCTCTAAAGTGTCGATCAATTGGTTTTATAACTTCAATTGATAGTAGCAATAGTGTTTTAAGTCCTTTGGAGAAATACCTACTGATAGTTTCAGTCGAATGTTGGAAGCGCTCTTTTGTTAATCTAACGGATCCTTCATGTGCTAAGATATACAATGTAATAGCAAGCACTTCTCGTGTAGTTGTGCATTGTGATCCTTGTAACCCATATTCATGCTCTAGCTTGCGAAGTAAACCAATAAATATACGTTTTGACATTCTAAATGCGTCATGAATTTTATCCGGGTGCCCTTCAAGTAACTCTCTCAATCATTTCTTACATGTTTGTCTAGACATCATGCATGGTTTTGGCTCGCGTATACTGCTAACAGGACAAAAATTGCGTTTGCATTTGGATCAGAGATTATCCATCCGCAAACGCTGTCCCAAACAGGCCCGATGTCATTCCAAAACAGCAGTTGCAAATAATGGGGATTTTGGTTTTGAATAGAAGAATCAACTGGAAAAGATGCCTACTAAAATTGATCGGTCATAAATATGCTCACAAAGAGGATGCCTACATGTGGATCATGAGTCAAGTTCTATCTCACAATCACCCACTGGTGCGCAGATCCAAATGAGTGACCATTTCTCCTGGAAAAAGAATCAATATCGGGATTTTCTCAAAGTGGACTCAGCAAATTCTGAAGCCAGACCAAATTCCACCATCTCTTCCCTCTTCTCCAGTTGCTGATGACCGTGCAACATCCATACCTGATACGCCAGCCAATATTCAACCAAATCAGACTCTTTATCAACAACCACCTTCTGATAGTCCTACAATATCAGAACATTTTACGGCAGCAATTCTTCCTGAGTCTCTAGAACAGGCCCATCTTTAACCAACTCATTCTATCGATATCCCTTCTTCCTCCCATGTAGCCCCATCTATTGATATTGATCAGGCAATAGCTAGAGTAGTGGATCTGGCCACGGGAACCTTTTCTGAGCTGATACAGATGCATGTCAGGAAGTTTCAAAGTAAATATTCTCAGATGGAGATTGAAATGAAAGAAACAAAAGAGTCTGTGCAGGCAATCAAAACACGGATATCTTCCTCCAAAATAACAAGATCTTTCTTAACCTCACTAGCCAGTAAGGTTCCTAAGGGGGAGATTATTCAAGAGGAGGAAGTTCCTGCCCCAGATTTTCCAGTGCCTGCACAGACCCAGGGGGAGCTGCCTGCACAGACCCAGGGGAAGCTGCCTGCACAGACCCAGGGGGAGCTGCCTGCACAGACCCAGGGGGAGCTGTCTGCAAAGACACCAAGGGAACTTCCCACAGCTGGTGAACAGATTCAAGAGTAAATTATTACAATTGCTCATGAAGCTGTCCTCACAGTTGAACATATTGCATCAACTCAAGATGAGTTTCAAAAGGAAGTTGACATGGATACAGACAAGAATGCTAACATGGATACAGACAAGAATGCTGACGAGATTGTTGAAGAGGAAACACTCAAATTTCCAAAAACAATGTGTCAATATAATATACTTCTAGAAAAAGAAAAGGTTCTGTTGGGAAAAACCTTTGATTTAACTTAACAAATTAACTTAAAAGTGATTTTATTTACTAGGATTAAATTACCCATTGTATAGTGAGAGTAATATGGTCATTAGATATCTTAGGATGTCACACTCAACATAGGGTGTGGACCAGATCAAATGAAGCAAAATTGGGCTAAGTTAACATTTACGTCGAATACAATTCGACGTAACATCAAGTCCATATCGACGCTGCTCTGACTAAAAGTCCAAGTGGTTCAATCTTCTGTCGAAGTAACTTAAGTTGACGTTACGTCAAATAAGTAATTGGAGAAGTCGACGCAGCTTCTATTTTAACTCGACACAGAAGAGGTTATCTGTCGAAGCCATCTAAAGTCGACGCAACGTCGACTTCATCTCGACGCAGAAGATATAGTTCAGAACCAGGCAGATCAACTCGACGGACACGTCGATAAGATGTCGACGCAACATCTATTTGCAGAGTTCAATCAAATCAGAGATGAAATCGAAGCTGCTTCTATAAGAATTCAAAGTTGCGTCGATAAGAGAAAAAATGAATTCGACGATACGTCGAATACAGTCTGTAAAAGTATATCTTTTCAGGTGTCTTTCTGATCCTTCTTTCATGGCCCACATCCTTCAAGACCGTTCCCCAACGGCTTAATAATTGCCTGAAATAGAAAGGAGCATTAAAGAAGAAGACAAAAAGGTTTTCTAGGAAACATATTCTTTCCAGGTGGAGGGGCCGAGAATTAAAGAGGAAAGAAAGAGAAAGTGATAAGCAGATTACCTTATCAAGGCATATCAGAAAGGGAAAGACATTCGAATTTGAATAAGGAAGAATAAAAAGAGAAGAGAAGACAGATGCAGACAGGGCATTAATCACAATCAGCCGTCTCCTTCATTTTCTAGGGCTTCCTCTTCTTCTCCCTTTTTTTCAGGAACCCTAACACGACAAAGACAAGAAAAGAAGGCTTTGTTGTTCTTCATCACATAGAACAGAGGATCTGAAAACTGCTCTTCATCACCATCTCTTAGCAGTCAGATCATAATCTGAAGAAGAAGAAAGGATCTGACAATACAAAGCTCCTGCAAATCATCACTATCTAAAGCAGGGACTAATCAAGAGCAGATCAGGATCTGACAATACAAAGCTCCTGCAAATCATCACTATCTAAAGCAGGGGCTAATCAAGAGCAGATCCTTTGGAACAACTAATAGGCTGATCTTCATACAGCCATCTTCAAGAATTTTGAGAACAGAATTCCTTCAACCTTCTCCCTTCTTCTTTCTCATTCTGTAAAAGAGTTTTATTAATCCCTCTTCAAAGTATTCAGTGGTTCAAGATCCCTTTATCAAAAGATCTGGTGGTTCAAGATCTCCTTATCAAAAGATCTGGTGGTTCATGATCTCCTTGTCAAAAGATCATTGGTTCTAAGAGTCTCCTTATCAAAAGACTCAGACACAGTGGTGCATTACTACCAGGTAGAAGAGAGAACTACTCACATTTTGGGGAACCTCTATAAAAATTCTGTCTTTTGGTTACTGATTTTCTGTGCTGCCCCAACTTATTTTCTGCACTTTACTTTCTGCGCCATATTTATTCTGTCCGTGTTCTTGTTCAGCATAAATCCTTAATTAAGTTTATTGTTTTCACAGTCAGGATAGGAATTATTTTAAATCTCTATTCACCCCCTCTAGAGGATTCTCAGAGGTACAACGTGCACTTTCAATTGGTATCAGAGGGAGGTTGATCATTAAGAGGTTAACACCTTGATCAAAAAGACCTCCTACTCTTTTTCTTTTCTATAAACATATTTTATAAAGAAAATGAACTCTAAGGATTATGCATCTACAAGACCTCCAGTGTGTAATCTGAATAAGTTCACACTCTGGAAGGCCAGAATAAAACTTTACATGAATTCCATTGATGAAGATATCTATAATGTTCTTCTCGCAGGTCCTCCTGCTCCAGTTAAACAAAAGGAAGGAGAATCCTCAACAACTGAGGCTGTTCCAAGAAAGGAATGGACAGAGGCTGAGAAGAAGGTCAAGGCATGTGATGTCAAGGCCATGAATATTCTAGTGTCAACAATGTCAGATGACATCTTTCAGAAGGTAGCTGAATGTCAAACAGCAAAGGAGATCTGGGATTCACTCACTACAATGGTGGAGGGAAGTGCTGATGGAAGAAATGACAAAAAATCCCTTCTCATATCCCAGTATGAGAACTTTCAAAAGAAGGCTGAAGAATCTGTTGCTAATATGTATGACAGATTCAGTTTTATCATTAATGAGCTCAGAGGCTTAGACAAGGAAATATCCTTGACTGAAATTAATGATAAGATTCTCATGTGCTTTCCTAGCTCGTGGGATTCAAGGATCTGGGCAATCAGAGAATTCAAATGTCACAGAGAGATCTCAACTGAAGCTTTGCTAGGAAAGCTTAAGTCTTATGAGATGCTTCTGAAAAACAGGGTTGAGGCTGGAGAAAGGGAGACCTCTCCAGCTCCTGTTCAAAGGTCCCTTGCTCTAAAAGCTGCTGAAGGAGAGTCCTCCACTCCTGAGGATGAAATGTTCAGTCTACTGACAAAGAGATTCAAGAAGTGGGTGAAGACTGAGGACTCAAGGAGAAGAGAAAAGGACTCAAGGCCCAGGTATGATAAGACTCCAAAGAAGGAGGTTATCTGTTATACCTGCAACAAACCAGGGCACATTGCTCCTGACTGCCCACAAGAGCAAGGGGAGAAAAGCAACAGCAAGGATGAGAAGAAGAAGAAAAAGTCCTTCAGAGGAAAAGACAAGAAGAAAGCCAAAGGCTTTATTGCTGAGACTTGGAGTGATTCTGAAGCAGAAGTAGACTCCTCATCATCTGAAAGTGAGGATGAAGAAGAAGCAGTAGCAGCCTGCATGATGGCTCTTGGGATAGCATCAGATGAAGAAGATGATCAGATATCTGTCTTTGATGAATTTGATTTTACCTCAGATGATTTCAAATCATGTTTTAAAGATTTCTGCCTTGAACATCTTAGGGTAGAAAAAGAATTAGACAAAGCTAGGACTGAATTAGAAAACCTTAAGAAAGATGAAATGAACCTAATAAATCAAAACCTAACAAATGAAATTAACAGTAAAGAGTTAGAAGTAATCAGACTAAGGGAAGAAAATCTAAAATTGAAAGAGGAACTAGTAAAGGCAAAGGCCTTTGAGGACTCGCTCAATGGGAGGAGTCAGAAGCTCAAAAATATCACTGAAAATCTCTCTATGAGATTCAATCACCTAGGATTAGGAGCAGAGCCCTCCACCAGCACTAAAGCACCTAGGAAACATGCCTGGAAAAATCAAGTCTCATTTGTTAGACCTAGTGAATATCAACCAAGTGAGAAGAGTGTATCACTCAAGGGTAAGGATAACAATGATACAGATAGGATAGTTAAACCTAAAGAGATAAATCTGAATAAGAAAGACAAATCCCTAGGCAAGAATTGTGTAGAAAAGTCAAATAATCTCAACCAAAAGGGTAAAGCAAAACCTAGAATAATAAAACATTATGCTGATTTGTTATATGTTGATACATTTTATACTCATTTCAAGTATCAGGATAAGAGGTTTGGGAAATTCATTCTCTATCAACCCAAAGGGTATCATGAAAGACCCTTCTATTCTTTCATTGAACCCTACAATGGTAAAAGCAAAGGGCCCAAGGTAACCTGAGTCCCTTCTAATGTTTGAGTTACCTGTGCAGGTGTAGATGGGGTCTCACTCCGGAGAAAATGGAGTGGGAGAATGATGTAGGTCATGAATAAGGAACAAAAAAAAAATCATTCAAGGGAGTAATTTCTATCTTGAATCCTCCTCAACATTTATTACATCATATTATCATCTATTTTCAATAAGTAAAATTGCTGGGAAAAACAGCAAAGATTTTCTAAAGAAATAGATATGTTTATTAAGAGGTGCATCGAATAGAAGTCGACGTACCATTGACTTCTACTCAACGCCAGCTTCGAGAAGCACACAGAGTAGACAGTTCGAATAGAATTCGACGCAGCGTCAAGTTCCTATCGACGCATACGTCGACTTAATAATTGCTGATTAAATTTGAAGTCACGTCGATTGTCAATCGACGTAACGTTGACAGGACTACGTCGACTTAGGGTCTCTGAATAGTCTCGAAGCTACGTCGAGTACTAGTCGACGCAACGTCGATATATCAACGCGCGCAGAATTGCTTCTAGAAGTAATCTCAACACAGTTTTGCTTGCCAAATAATAAGTAATATCGACGGTACGTCGACCTAAACCCTAAGTAGCGGCGATTCATTTGCTTCTAAGCAATTACTGCGTCGAAACATTTACGCTTTCGAATTCTCTTGCTCTCATGCTTTCTTGTGTCTCTCTTTTTCTCTCGTTTTCGTTGTGTTTGCAGGTACCACGATTCTTATGGCTCCACCCAAGATTAACTCTGGATTTGATGTGGACATAGAGTCGTTCAATGCTGCAGCAGAAAGTTTCAAGGCCATCCTTGGTCTTTTTCATAATGCTGGACTAACAAAGCTGATCAGAATTCAAGGATATTGAGCTAACAGAATTCAAGGATACTGTTTCAGTGGTAGATGGTGGTTCTCTTCAAGAGACAATCTCTGGTCAAGACATCAGCATATCTGAGGAGATTCTCTCCCAAACATTTGATCTTCCCTCTGGGAATGACCCAGATGAACTATCAGGAGAGGAAATAAGGAATGTCCTGGAAATAATGCAGTTCAAGAAGGAGAAGCCAATTAATCTTAAAAAGATTGATGTGGCAGAAGAGTACAGGTTTTTGGCTGACATAGTAGGAAAGGTTCTGCTATGTAAAATTTCAGCCCATGATGTTATCCCCAGGCAGCAGTTGCAGATTATGGGAATGCTAGTTCTGCAGAAGAAGATTAACTGGGGGAGGAGCCTCCTAAAGCTGATTGCTCACAAGTACTCCAACAAAGAGAATGCATTCATGAGAATCATGAGTCAAGTACTGTTTCACCATTATCCTAGTGTGTGTAAGTCTAAAGGAGTGTCTATTCCTCCTGGGAAGAGGATCAATATTGGTATATTCTCTAAGTGGACCAGGCAAATAGTAAAGCATGGTCAAGCTCTAGTTTCTCCTCCTCCATCTCCTCCTCATCAAGAGCCAGAAAGGCACACACCAGACCCTCCAAGGGATGTTATCCCTCCTGCTCACTCTCCACCTCCACTGGACAATGTTCCAGATACTCATCAAGATGATACTACAGCCCAACATTCACCTCAACAGCAACAACAACTGCAACAGCAGTTCCAATCCTCCTCAACACCTGAGCCATCTCCTCAGCCAACCTATCAACCACCATCCAATCTCATTCCAGATTATCACACTGCTCCACCTCCACCACCATCAATTCACTTATCCCCTGAAGTTTACCATCCTCTCACTCATATTCAAGAAGAGCTCCCTTCATCACCTACAATTGATCTTGAGCAGATCATCTCCAAAGCAGTGGTCATTGTCTCCTCAACTTTTGCAGATCAAGTGGCCTCTCAGGCTAGGAAATTTGACAAAAAATACTCACAGATAGAGGGTGAGTTATTAAGTTTTCAAAAAACATTTCAGAGCCTCAAAGAGTTTATATCTTCCTCCATGGTCTCAAGAGAATTTTTAACCTCACTGGTCAGCAAGGTCAAGGAGGGGGAGAACATCCTAGAGGAAGAAATACCTCCTACTGTTATGAGTGGACAGGATCAAGGGAATGCTGATAATGAGCCTGATCCTGACAAGGTAACTAACTTTCAGGATGCACTGTCTCAGGGGGAGCATCCAGAGCAGTTTCTGACAGCTGAAGGGGATCCCCAAGAAGAAAGGGAAAATGATGAGCTAACTGATGCCGCAAAACAGGGGGAGCCTACTCCAGATGTCCAAAGGGACCTAAATGCAGAAATGACAGCTGTAAACACAGCAGGGAATCAGGGGAAGCAGCCTCAAGATGAGAATCCATTAGATGAGGTGGCCAAGATTGTCAAGGAAGCTGCTGACAATGTTATTGATGCTGAGCAGAATGCACAAGCACAGGGGGAGAATGACAAAGCCAATATTGCTGAAAATCTAGCATTATCTCTTGATGCAAATGAGCCTCTGAAGATAGCTCCAAGGAAAGTCAACCCAGTAGTATTCTCAAGAAAAAGGAAGACTCCTGAGAAGGATTCCTGAATCATTTCTTATCAAGGTATTCTATGATTATTCATTTTGAACACAAATATATTCTGGGAAGAACAAATGTTACACAATTTTACTGCCTGTCAAGTAAATGGAACTGCATGTGCTTTCAGTCTGTCCTATGTTATGTCTATGTTGTAATGAATGTACTGTTGTTTATACAAAAGAATATGTAAAATCACTTCAGTCAATCTGTAAAATTTGTTAAGATAAATAGGGGGAGATTGTTGAGAAAAATCCTTGATTTAACTTAACAAATTAACTTAAAAGTGATTTTATCTACTATGATTAAATTACCCATTGTATAGTGAGGGTAATATGGTCATTAGATGTCTTAGGATGTCACACTCAACATAGGGTGTCAGGACTAGATCAAAGGAAGCAAAATTGGGCTAAGTTAACATTTACGTCGAATACAATTCGACGTAACATCGAGTCCATATCGACACTGCTCTGACTAAAAGTCCACGTGGTTCAATCTTCTGTCGAAGTAACTTAAGTCGACGTTACGTCGAATAGGTATCGGCGTAGAGGTCAGGGACTTGTCGGAGTAAATGGAGAAATCGACGCAGCTTCTATTTTAACTCGACACAGAAGAGGTTATCTGTCGAAGCAACCTAAAGTCGACGCAACGTCGACTTCATCTCGACGCAGAAGATATAGTTCAGAGCCAGGCAGATCAACTCGATGGACACGTCGATAAGATGTCGACACAACGTCTACTTGCAGAGTTCAATCAAAGCAGAGAAGAAATCGAAGCTGCTTTTATAAGAATTCGAAGTTGCGTCGATAAGAGAAGAAATGAATTCGACGATACGTCGAATACAGTCTGTAAAAGTATATCTTTTCAGCTGTCTTTCTGATCCTTCTTGCATGGCCCACATCCTTCAAGATCATTCCCCAACGGCTCAATAATTGCCTGAAATAGAAAGGAGCATTAAAGAAGAAGACAAAAAGGTTTTCTTGGAAACATATTTTTTCCAGGTGGACGGACCGAGAATTAAAGAGAAAGTGATAAGCAGATTACCTTATCAAGGCATATCAGAAAGGGAAAGACATTCGAATTTGAATAAGGAAGAATAAAAAGAAAAGAGAAGACAGATGCAGACAGGGCATTAATCACAATCAGCAGTCTCCTTCATTTTCTAGGGCTTCCTCTTCTTCTCCCTTTTTTTCAGGAACCCTAACACAGTAAAGAGAAAAGAAAAGAAGGCTCTGTTGTTCTTCATCACATAGAACAGAGGATCTGAAAGCTGCTCTTCATCACAATCTCTTAGTAGCCAGATCATAATCTGAAGAAGAAGAAGAAAGGATCTGACAATACAAAGCTCCTGCAAATCATCACTATCTAAAGCAGGGGCTAATCAAGAGCAGATCAGGATCTGACAATACAAAGCTCCTGCAAATCATCACTATCTAAAGCAGGGATAATCAAGAGCAGATCCTTTGGAACAACTAATAGGCTGATCTTCATACAGCCATTTTCAAGAATTCTGAGAACAGAATTCCTTCAACCTTCTCTCATCTTCTTTCTCATTCTGTAAAAGAGTTTTATTAATCCCTCTTCAAAGGATTCAGTGGTTCAGGATCTCCTTATCAAAAGATCTGGTGGTTCAAGATCTCCTTATCAAAAGATCTGGTGGTTCATGATCTCTTTGTCAAAAGATCATTGGTTCTAAGAGTCTCCTAATCAAAATACTCAGGCACAGTGGTGCATTCCTACCAGGTGGTAGAAGAGAGGACTACCCACATTTTGGAGAACCTCTATAAAAATTGTCTTTTTGTTGCTGATTTTCTGTGATGTCCCAACTTATTTTCTGCACTTTACTTTTTGCCCATATTTATTTTGCCTGTGTTCTTGTTCAGCATAAATCCTTAATTAAGTTTATTGTTTTCACAGTTAGGATAGGAATTATTTTAAATCTCTATTCACCCCCCCCCCCCCCTCTAGAGGATTCTCAGAGGTACATTGTGCACTTTCAGGTTCTCCTAAAGATAAAGAAAAATCACAGCCAGGTGAAAAGGAATTATAAAACTATGCTGAGAACAATTACATTGTTGGGTAATTCAATTCTGATGGACATAATTTTTATTATTAAGAAAGTTCTTCAATACCATCTCAGTTTATGTTACTGTCTTTCTCAACATATGTTTTTATGTGTATTCTTTCATTTTCAATATGTTGAAATCACTTAAGAGTCTGTAAAATTTGTCAAGCTAAAAAGGAGGAGATTGTTGGGAAAAACATTCTCATGATATACCTTACAAATTCTGTAAAAGTGATTTCATTCTCTATGATTTATTACCCATGTTGTATAGTAAGGGTTATTTGGGTCTTTAGATATCCTAAGTTGTCATAGCCACCTAGGTGTGTCAAAACCTAGTCAAAAAGAGATCAAAAATCAGTTGAGTTAAACTTGCGTTGAATAGTAGTCGACGCAACTTCGATTAAAAGTCGAAGCAACTTCGAATAAAAGTAGAAGTAACTCAGACTGGTAGTCGACGCAACGTCGACTAGATATCGACGCAGAAGGCAGAAGGCAGAAGTCGATGCATACATTCTTTCAAGATGAAGTCGACGCAACATCGCCTGGTATTCAACGCAGAAGCCAGAAGTTGAAGTCCACGGATACGTCGATAAGGAATCGACGCAACGTCAATAGCAGAATTCGTTGCAAAGCTGTGAAGCAGATCTCGACGTAGCTTCTAATAGAATTCAAGGGCACGTCGATATGAAGTCAGAAGAAATTCGACGCAACGTATGCAGTCAAAGAATTGGAAACTTTTTGGAATAGATTCTGAGGATTATTCAGAATGCATATATGGAAGATATTTGAATCATAACGGATCGCAACAGAATATAAAGCGAAAGAAAGGTATTAGAGATCCAGAGGTGATGAAATTGGAAGATCTATAAAAGGATATTGACGGGCTGTCAACAAACATAGATGGAAAGCCACAATTCTCATTCTATACCTTCCAATTGGAGAAAGATCAGAATCATCTCTTCTTAATACTTGAATTCTGGACAACAAAACAAGGCTCTCTCTCCCCACGACTTCTTTCTCTATCTCTGTCTCTCTGAAACAGCAGAGCATCGTCTTCTTCTCCGTCTGCTCTCTGAAAGAAGCTAATCAGTGAAGCAAAATAATCCTTAACTTCTGCTTATCAAGGATTCATCATATCAGATGATTGATCATCCACTTAGTGCTCAAAGATCCTCAGTGCTGCTGAAAGAGGATCATGATCAGAAGAACTCTCCTCTTATAATTCTGCTGATTACTTCTTACTTTTAGTCTTGTTCTTATTCTGATACATTCAACTAAATTGTAAGAGTTTTAAGAATCTCTCTCCAAAGGTTTCAGAATTGGTTCTAAGAGTCTTCTTATAAAAAAACTCAATGGTTTTAAGATTCTCTTCATCAAAAGACTCAGTGGTTCTAAAAGTCTTCTTATCAAAAGACTCAGTGGTTCTAAGAGTCTCTTTATCAAAAGACTCAGCATTGGGATAATGGATTCCAACCAAGGGGGGTAGAAGAGTGGAGTACCCATAGTTTTGGGGAACCACTATATGTTCTTGTGTCTTCTGTGTTTGTGAATTTTCTGTCATTGTCTCTTGTTTATTTTTATTCTATGATAGCTTTAATTTTGGTAGGAATCTTGGATGTCTAGGAGTTAGAATTAATTTTCTGTCCACTTTGTATTAAAAGTTTTTAAATCTCTATTCACCTCCTCCCCCCTCTAGAGAATTCTCAGGGGAGCAACTGTGCACTTTCAGTTCTTATGATTATACATGGTGTTTCATGTGTAGCAGTGCAAGTAGCAAGTTCCAAAATTCACCCTCAACTCAAGATTAGCTCAACAATCGGAAGGCCAATTAAACTATAGGGCTTCCGATTGATTCCAGAATGTGAAGGAAGACTTGGGGAATCAGTTGTCTGATTCAGGGAATCAAACACCCAAAAGACGGTTAACAAATAAAGGTGTAGGTGACCGAATCAAGGAAATACTCGATGTATCAAGGAATTGCTCGACGTTTGTATCAGGCCTCTGATCCAGGGAATTGGACCACACAATTCAAGTTATTGGGCATGCAATTGAATTCGGAATGCATGACCCAAAACATGTTGATTCGAGCCTCTGATTCCTTCAATTGGGGATCAATTTGGCTATGCACAAAATACTTTTGTTCCCAAATGAATCAAGAAAATTTAAAAAGTGACGGATGGCATTCATAATCTTCTCAGATAGGTTACACAATAATAGCATTTATTGGAATTCTTAACGCGTTGAGAACTGGTGCAAGTAAGAGAATTTGTGAAAAAATAATGAATCATTGTAGGTAAGAAAAACAAGAACATTAGACAAATGTTAGTAACAAAATCAATCATGCATAATCTGTCAATGCATGAATGATTAAAAGGAAACGGGATTTGACAATGATTAGCTATCAAAATGTATAGGCAATGGTTAATACTTAAGTAATGTTTCCACTGGCAAAGATGGTGGCAGCATGTAGCCAGGGCAATGCCTTGCAGATGAGAACTACTTGAAAAACCTTCTTTGCTTCCATCTGTTTTCTTGGAGAGACAGCATTTGATAGTCAAATCTGCAGAAATTTGAAGCACATATTAATCTCATTATATACATTCTACTGAGGAAAATGATATTAAAAGGCCTCATTTAAAAGTTTTCAGCTTTAAACAAGGAGAACGCTTCATTTCAAAATGGGCCAATCTCAATTTTTTGTATATTCTGGCAAGTAGCATTTCTCTAATCTAGTATCATAACCTTTTTTTCTAATTACTGCATTCCCTCCTTAATTATAATAAAAAGCCAAACTGAAAAATATAATCACTTATATAATCTTGCAGGCCCATGTAGGGGAAAACTATTGTGGCCATGAACGTGTATCTTAAATTCTTCGCTTAAGTACTTTTATAGTTTTGCGGGCCCATGTAGGGGAAAACTATGGTGGCCATGAACGTGTATCTTAAATTCTTCGCATAGGTACTGTTATAGTTTTCGCACTATCCCATTTTACTCATCTTCTCCTCCTCCCAGCACCATTGAGAAAACTAGCTACAAGAAGGGCCAAGAGGATCCCCTCCACGACTTCTCTCTCTCGGTTGCTCACCTGATAACAAGCAGGTGGTAACAAATTATTAAAACTAAACTAAATTAAAATTATATTTAACTTAAAACTTCAAATATTAATTGAAAAATAAAGAATATTTATACAACATTTACAAATGTCTAAATTAGCTCTCATTTTTTCATTGAATTATTATTATTTAATTAAAAATAAATCATTAATCAAATTTGTAGAAAAAGTATAACACGAAGCTCAAAATATTTTATTACTTCGTATTAACTTAGAATACAATTATTTGTACACATATATAGAAGGGAAGAGTGATATCTTAACACCAAGTCAAGATGTGGGACTAATCTATAAATGAGAAGAAACTCCTAATGGGTCAAGAAAGTAGCTCTTTACATGAGTTTATTCATAGTTCTACACTCCCCCGCAAATTAGAGCATACAGATTGTAGGCGTCAAGCTTGGAAATGAACTGTCGGTATAGGGGGCGCAGTAAGACCTTGGTAAGGATATCGGAGATTTGCTCGATAGTGGGTATATGCCGCACATCAAGTTTGTTAAGTTAAAAAAAATTCCGGATGAAAGGACAATCGACGTCGATATGCTTCGTATGTTCAAGAAAAACAGAATTCTCGGCAATATGGATGGCAGATTGACTATCACAGTAGAGGAACGCTGAAGAGGGGAGCTTAACACCAAGATCGGTAAGAAGACTTTCCAACCACGTGAGTTGAGAAACAACAGACACCATCGACCGATACTCAGTCTCGGTAGAAGAGCATGCCACCACCATCTACTTCTTGCTCCGTCAAGTGACCAGGTGTCCTCCAAAATATGTGCAATAGTCACTCGTATATCTAAGATCATCGACTGAGTCAGCATAATCTGCATCAGAATATGCAAATAAAGGAGGGTTTATATACAAGCCCTTGTCTCGGAGCATTCTTACCGGAGGATTTGCTCGACAACCTGGAGGTGGGATATCGGACGAGCATGCATGAAGAGGCTGACCACACCAACCGCAAATGAGATATTGGGTCGTGTGACAGTCTGGTAGATAAGCATGTCAATGAGGCGACGATGGTAGTTTAGATTAGGGAGAAGCATATGTGAATCAGATACGTGAGCACAAAGCTTGTGGTTGGCATCCATTGGTGTGACAGCAGGCTTGCAACCTGAGTAGCCTGCATCGTGAAGAAGATCAAGATAGAACTTCTGTTTAGATAAAACGAGTCCATCGGTTCGACGAGCTACCTCAATACCCAAGAAGTATCGGAGGCATCCCAAATCTTCGATTTGAAAGTGTGAGGTCAAGTGCTTCTTGATCATAGATATTTCGTTCAAATCATCGCCCGTGATGAGAATACACAAGAAGTATCACTGTGTTTGCTAGTCGAGGACGAGTGAATAAGGAGAAGTCTGTCGAGCTCCATAAAGCCAAAATCCCAAACATCCTGATTGAACTTGTCAAACCAAGCTCGAGGGGATTGCTTGGGGCCATAGATAGATTTCCTTAGGTGGCAGACAAGAGACTCCCCGTGGTTTCATAACTAGGAGGTTGTTGCACGTAGGCTGTCTCCGCTAGATCATCACTCAGGAATGTGCTCTTGATATCAAGTTGATTCCACTGCCAGTGACGATGGACGACCAAGGAGATCAATACTTGTATTGTATTTAGCTTAGCGACTAGAGAGAACATTTCTTCATAGTCATGGTCATATTGTTGAGTGAAACCACGATCCGCAAGATGGGTTTTGAGGCGCTTACCATCAGGGCGATGTTTCATAGTAAAGACACATTTACATCTCACACGGGATTGGTCAAGAGGAAGGAAGACAAGGTCCAAATTACAAAGGGTAGCCATTTGCTCATCCATCGCGGCCCGCCATACCGGATGCTGAAGAGCATCCTGCGCGAAGAAGGGGGTGGAAATATAAGACAAGGAAACCATAAAACTGCGAAGTTATGAAAATAGGTGGTGAAAGAAGACATAAGGAGAGAGAGGCTGGGCGAACGACGGGACTACAGCTGGAGTGGGATTCATAGGCGAATTGCCTAGAAGTAGAGCGTCATTAGTAGGGCAACTGTCACATGGTAGTAGAACGAAAATGGCGACTACTGTAGACGTTTATAGGATGTGGTGGAGTAGGAGACGGTGTCGGGAGCAACAGTTTTCCTCGAGGAAGGTAACATCAGCGGAAGTAACAGTTTTCCAATTGGTAGGAGAGTAGCACACATAACCACTAGAGTACCCAACAAACATATATTTGGTGGCACGTGGAGTCAGTTTGTCCATAGAAGGACCAAGATGATGAACAAAGCAAACACTTCCAAAAACACGAGGAGCCAAGGGGAAGGGAGGTGTTGAATTTCTACGAATTGGGCCCCAAATTCGCTGAATTTCTGCGAATTGGGCCCCCAATTCGCTGAATTTCTGTGAATTGGGCGCCCAATTCGTTGAATTTCTGCAAATTGGGCGCCCAATTCGCTGAAACTCAGCATTTGGGCGCCTAGGTGCGCCTTGGGCGCACCTCGGGTGCACCTCGGGCGCGCCTAAGCGCGCCTCAGGCACATCACCCTCCTAAGCCTTGTTGGGGCGCAACGGGGTGCGCCCGGCGCCTCAGGCGCGCCTAGGCGTGCGCCTTGATAACTTAGGGAGAAGGGCGTCGCAAAGTTTAGGATGGACGAGGACATGCGGTTATTTAAATAGCATGCGATGGAGACTGCAAAGTGCCAATAGATCATGGGGACTTGCAATTGAAACTTAAGGGAACAGGCAACCTCAAGGAGGTAATGGTTCTTCCGCTCGACCACACCATTTTTTTGTGGATAATACCCAACGTACTGCAAGTTTCCCGGAAGTCGTGACTCGTGTATTCGCGTGCATTACCTGTTTGAAGGATTTTAATTGAGTGCGATAATGGAGTACAAGTCTCAGTGATAAAGGAGCGAAAGATACGTAATACTTCAGAGCGATCATACAGTAAATACAACCATGTCATGCGATAATGACCATCAAGAAAGGTGAGAAAGTAACGATGTCCAGATAAACTAGTAGTTTTATAGGGGCCTCAAATATCTGAATGAACTAAATCTAAGGGAGTAGAGCTCCTAGTACAGTGAGGGGAGAAGGTAGAGCGGTTTTGTTTCTCGTAAATAAAAGATTCACATGAAAATTCAGAAAAAGAAAAACCAGGAAGAGCTTTCTGCAGGATAGGAAGGGGAGCATAGACAAGACGATGGTGCCAATCAACAGAAGTGACAGAGGAGAGAGTTGTAGTGAAAAGGTCCAGAGTGTAGAGCCCATTTGATAATCGTCCTCGACTAATGATACTTTGCGTCCGTCGATCCTGCACCATAAAGGAAGAGGATGAAAAGGTGATGGAGCAATCATGACCATGAGTAAGATGATTAACAAAGAGGAGATTAATTTGGGAGCCAGGAACATGGAGTACAGAGCGGAGAGAGATAGACAGAGTAAGAGGCACACCTCTAAATCAGCAAACTGGGGTGGTTTCCCTATTGGCAGTAGTGATAAAGTTGGGGCAAATAGAGTCCGTGTACCGAGAAGGTTTCTGCAGAGTAAATGTGATTCATGGCCCCGGAGTCCACTAACGAAGAAGGACTGAGGGAAAAACATGATATACCTTCATTCGAGGAAGAAGCACGGGAGCTGAAGGTCCGAGTGACCAGACCTCGCAGATGCTAGAGTTCCTCTGACAAGGTGGCAATGTCGGAGTGAGATGTGGTAGGAACATCCACCGCTGGAGAAGTATGGTGCTGAGGGTTGGAAGGTTGCGGCGGGAACCCATGTTTCATATAACATGTGTCCTCAATATGATTTGTCCGGCCACAATGGGTACACAGGCAAGTGTTGTTCCCCTTAGAGTGATTCTGGCTATTACGCTCACCACCCCGAGATCCATGGCGACCTCCACGGTTACTAGTAGGTGGAGGGCGAGCTTCAACAGAGTGTTGGAGTAGGGCGGAAGAGGGAGTCAGCGAGAAATCGGTGGGCGGAGTCACCTTTAAAATCATAGAGCACACATTGAGATAAATGGAATAGTGGGAGAAGATAAGATGTTGGCACAAACATTGTATAGATGAGGTGATAGTCTTGTCATCATCAGCGTTATGCTAACAGCCTCCTTCTGAGCTCGTTAGGTAGCGAAATTTAACGTCAAAGGTTGGTGTTGAATCCAAGGCTCGACGAGAGTCTTGTATTGGGCCATGAAGGATGTCACAACACCGTTCGAACCTGGTTCGATGGTCTGGAGGTCCCTAAAGAGATCAAATAAATGTTGAAGGTTGTCCTTCCTGTAAAGGGACTTCAGTTCATCCCACATGGTCCTCGCAGTCGCGTGGTGCATAGTCATACGATATGGCTCATTGTCCATGGAAATCAAGATCCAGATCCGAACTCTGCCATCATCACAGAACCATTGCTCAGTAGGCTCAACAGATGGGTCACGAGTCAAATGATGAAGAAGCTCCGTGGTCTGGAGTACACGGCGAACCAAGTAGACCCACTCAGCAAATTTTTTTCTTCCCAATGAGGAAAATAATAATAATCCTGAGTTCGTCGCGAATTTCATAGATGGGAGCCAGTAAAAGGGTGATTGGAATGATAAACGAGGCGGAAGCAGCATTCGTCCTCATGGAGTCAGCAATGGTTGGTGTAAGGGTTGGCGAATTCAGGAAGTGAGGGAGGAGTCGGCGAGCTCTGTAAAGGGATTTTGTCGAACTTGGGAAGCAAGGGGTTCAGCAAGTTCAGGCAGGAAGGGTTCAAAGAGCCCAGGAGGCACAAAACTGTTGAAGCGCGGAGCCGGTGCGAGCTCTATAAGTGGGGTAGCGGCAAGCTTTGGGAGCAAGACGGAACAACCTGAAGCAGGGAGTCGGTGCAAGGTCTGGATGCAAGAAGCAGCAACCTCTGAAGCAGGGATTCGATGCGACCTCTAGATGCAAGAAGCAGTGACTCCAAAACCGGGGAGGCGGTCACGAGGTGAAGCAGCAGACGGACTCAAGATGCGAGTGCGGCGAGTACTGGAAGCAGGAAAGTTGCGAGAAAGAGGAATCAGAGAGCGACGAAAGTTGAAAATATGAGCGTCTGCAAGTGTAGGACGCGCGGTGTCTACAAACATGAGGATACGGAAGTCGTCGAGCCTAGGAGGTTGAGGAGTCGACGGGTCTTGTGGCAGAGGGAAGCGACGAGTACTGCAGAGGCAGACAACGAGCACATGACCGGAGGCAGACAGCAAGCACACAAGTGAAGGCAGACAGCGAGTATGAGAATAGGGGTCTGTGAGTACACAGCAGTCGGCTTTACCTATAAAAGGCGGGGTGGGGATGATTATTTGAGGAGGAGGCTAAGCATGGAAAGTTGGTGAGCGACCGAGGCAGAGGCTTCATGTATCTGGAAAAAAAGGTCATGTTGAAAATTAGGAACTCAATCAGCGAGAGCAGAAGCTCAAGCATCGAGAGTTATATGCGAGGAATCTAGTCGCTCATATACCATGTAGAAAGAGTAGAATATGAAGCTCGAAATATTTTATTAATTCAAATTAACTTAAGAATACAAGTATTTGTATGCATATACATAAGAGGGAGGAGTGATATCTTAACTCCAAGCCTAATGTGCCAAGAAATTGAACCAAGAAAATGAGCCTTTACATGGGTTATTCATAGTTCTACAAAATTTATCCACTAAAATTACCTTGTCATACAACATTAAGTATTATATATTTTCTAAATTTATTAAAAACAATTCTCTGCTGCAATTGGAGTTATTTTCATGTGCATGGTAATTTCAGCTGTAGCATGAACGCCAACATTATCTACAGAAGACACAACAGAGATTTTGTGTAATCACCCGTTGCGTTGCCACATAGATGTTTTCCAATTGCTAGGTATGGATGTCCCTTCAAAGATTCTACTGCATGCAACTCCAAATCTTCAACTGTTAATAAAATGAAAACTCATTAACTGAAAGTCACAGCGTAACTCAGAACTATATCAATAAACCAAATATAAAAACATCATGAATCAGTTGCCTTGCATGTTTTAACATATCATTTCAAACCTAACATCAGAGTTTGTTGAGAGTGCAACTTAAATAGAAAATGACAAAATGTTCCCCTAACTATTTAAAATATTTTAATTTTAACACCATTTTTCTCAAATTTGTCAGTAGATTGAACTATTTGGGACCTTCGGACAGTCGATTTGTAAAAAACAAAAGAAAAGTTTAAGTTAGGAACATGCCAAGGACAGTAATGACCTTTCATGGCCCAAATTATTCTCTAACTTAAGCCGTAGCAAACTGAAACTTCCCCCGAATCCACCAACTTAAGCACAGAATAAACAAATTTATTTGATACCTGTTAGCAGTAATTTCTCACTGTCTACCTGATCTGGGCCCGCAATAGACCTCGTTATCAGTTAATTTTATATATTTGTTATTAATTTGTTATGTTAGTGTCGTCATTATTAATGCCTCTCTTTACAGTTATTACGATGCTCGGGTCTTCTATTTTCATGTAGGGTCTTTTGGTAAATTGTTGGAGTCTTGTAATCTCTATCTAGGAGACCTCATGGCTCCATGAATCATTATGAATGAAATAATAAGAGTTATATTTCTCTCTCTACTTTGTGTGTTTCACCAATGCTCTGGATGCTGAATTAAGAAGCATGGTTATGTGCACATAAATCAAAATGGATTCTTGGATCTGCCCTCTCTGATGTCTTTGGTTTTGATTTGAGGGCATGATTCTGCAGCAAACGCGACGATATATGGGGTCACTATTTCAGTGGTACTCTGTGAGCAGCCACTCACATACAAGAAGGAGAATGATGCAAAGGAGAAAACTCCATCTTCATCTAAGGAGAAATACATTGCTCTCAAGTCTTCTGATGAAGAAGGATCAGCTATCAATGATGAGTTGATGGGTCTACTTGCTAGAAGATATGGGAAATGGATCAAGACAGAAAACTTTAAGGGTCCGTTCGGCGCGCAGGTTTTGTCTTTCTGGAATTGGCTTTGATCAGAAAACCAATATCTGCTGGAATTGGTTTTTTGCAGAAAACCAATTCTGCTGTTCGGCTGCAGGATGGTATTCAGTGAACAGAATTGGTATTAATATCTAAAAGCTGTTCGGCTGCGCAAAGGAATTTGCTTTCTGGAATTCAAAATTTTTAGACTTTATAATTTTTAAAATTTAACCATAAATCAAAGTACTAATAATAATTGAAGTTCACATTGCAAACGATCAAATTCATATGCATTGTTCAGAAATAAAAGTACAGAAATAGCAAATGATCAGATAAAAAGTCTATCGCCCATAAATAAAAACATGAAACTAGCCATCAAACTGCATTCGGAGCCATGTCCCCTTCAATTTGTCAGGCAGTCTCTTGAATATGTCACGCTTGATGCTATCATGACACAGTATATCCATTGCTCTGAGTAAATCATGATCTTCTAAATCAGTCATCTGAGTCAGTGCGACATAGATGTCGTCAACATCGCTAGTAGTCATGGTTCCTACTGCACCTTGCACGGAGTCAGCCAACTTATCTATGGCCACTGCTACTGCGTCATTTCCTACAGCTCGCTTTCTCCTTCTTCTACTGCTTCCTTCTCCTTCCACTCTAGTCTGCTCTTGTGTATTTGTTGTTTTTTCTGCCATTGACTCCGCATCTATCTCCTTTGTCGCCTCTGTTGCGGTCGCAGCATGACTACCAGTTGCTCTATCAGTCCCGCATAACACAGCCAAATCTGACCAATTCACAATAACTTTATCTTTATAATGTTTCACAGAAGGATGAGCCTGCATTAATACCAATAAAAAATATCACTACACTGAGTTCGTAAATATATCAATCAATATAAAATAATTTACCTTCACATAATTTGCCCATACTTCCTCACTGTCCACCTTCACCATGTTCCTTTCCCAATCCCATCCAAACCCCGATGTGTCTAGCATCGCACTTACCTCGAGGAAGTACTTGTTCCAAGTTTTGAGACGAGCGGTTAACTTCTCCTTGCTTGTTTCAACGCCGCAAATATCTTTTAGCGCGGTAATAGCAGCTGTCAAAGCCACGCTCTTCCAGCCGTTTGGTGTTTTATGACCCAAACTGTGTTGTTCCAACAATGCATTCGAAAGAGTAATGTCCATTTCAGATGTCCAATGCATGTATGAACGCTCGGTCCTACCGCCAACCTTTGTTGAGCTTTTCTCCATAATATATGAACTAATGAAAAATTATAATGAACAATATTAAGATGAAATAGACGAGAATATTATCAATAATAACAACAGAATAATTAACATGAAGCAGGAGTGAGCATGAAAAATATGAGAATAGTATCATAAATAAACATGTTTTGTTGACAAGATCACTTAAAAGTTACATTACAAGTCAACAATAGTTCAATGACGACTCTGATATTCATTGAACATATTTATAGCTAGAGTGTCCCTAAAGTTTGTCCAATCTTGCGTCGCTTGGATTGGACTAACAACGTCTACGTAATCATAGAACTCTTCTCCTGCGTTTTGCTCTAGTATTTCTGAGTCAACCTCGTCCAGCATTTGCGCATCACATTCTAACCTCTTCTCCACTAAGAAATTGTGTAATATGCAACATGCGTTTATAATTTGGACCTGTATTTAAAAGTATATTTAGATTGACTGTCGTATAAAATAACTATCAAAAAATGAAACGCCACATACCTGAACTTTAATATTGAAGAATGATGGTTGTCGTAGAATAGCCCATCGCTTCTTCAACAAACCAAAGGTTCTCTCTATGACATTTCTTTCTTTAGCATGACGTAGATTAAATAATTCTTTGTAGTTTGTTGGGTTATTACCCTGATTTGACCACTCCTTCAGGTGATAACGCGTTGATCGATATGGGGCAAGGAACCCTGGTCCATTTGTGTAGCCAGCATCTACAAGGTAGTACTTTCCTAGGTAGTGCAAAAATTAAATTAATGTACATGTATGTATATCTTATGCTTGAAAGGATAAATTGACTATCTTTACCATTTGGGACTTCGAAGCGATCGTGTCGCTCCAAAGCATCTCGTAATACTCTAGAATCAGATGTTGAACCTTCCCAGCCAGGCAATACATATAGAAATTTCATGTCGCTGTCACAAACACCGAGTACGTTTGTTGTGATAGCCTGTTTTCGATTACGATATCTACCCTGATCTTCAATCGGAACAGTCACTTCAACATGTGTTCCATCTAATGCACCAACACAGTCTACAAACCATTTCGACCTTTGTTCTACTCTGGATTCAGGCAATTTGATATAGTCCTTTGAAAGTTTTAAAATCCCTCGAAGAACAATATTGAAGTGTCTGCTAATAGTATCAATAGAACGCATATATGTATGTCCAACATCTCGAAACTTATTGTTATGCCCTAATACGTATAAAAATAAAGCAATCGCTTCCTTGGTCGAAACAGATTGTGTGTCACAAACATAGCCTTTTGCACGCAGAATATTACACAGCTCATTAAACGGTGCTTTACCCATACGTAACTTGTTGAAGCAATCTACTTCTTGTCCAGCAAATAGGCGTGTTAATAAAATATTACGGAGGGAATCTTTGTCTGCAACATATGTAGGCTGCCTAGGAATGGAATTCAATACAACTACAGCTGCCCCTAGAGTCGCTGCGACTGATGATGATATGATGATATCTCTCCTACGTTTCTTGTTCAGCTCATTATTATCCATTGCCCCTAAAGTCGAAACAAAAAATGTGATGTTTAGTGGTGTTGCTCATCCTATAATAACACATATAGCAATGGCATTTTAGTTTTTGGATTGTTCTCAGTTAGCTGGAGTAATATGCACAAAGCCAGACAGTCTAAAGATCTCAAAACGTCACAATTTATTTCTCTTGACATAAACCAATGTAGATGTTTATGCACAAAGCCACACCCTAAAGATCACAAAACAGGGCATGAACAAATCACAAGCATAAAATCAGGAAAAAATTCAAGCAAACAAAGAAAGGCCATGAAAGTAATATGCATATAAAAAACAAAACAAATCAAAATTCTGCATTAAAACCCCTCAAAACTGCACTAAAATACCAAAAAACTGCACCCTAAAATCAAAAATTTACACTCAAAACTGGAATAACCAGGGGAGGAAGAACGAAAATCGGCCATGAGAGTACCTCAGAGGAAGAAGGAAAAGCTTCTTGTTGGTGAGGAAGATGGCAAATCTCTGATACGATGTTGCAAATCCTGAAAAAAATAGGCAGAAGATAGATCAACAAAATAGGTAGAAGAAAGATCCGAAAAATAAAAAACTGGGGTGGATAGGAAGAGGAAGAGGGAGAGGAAGAAGAGAAATAGGAAGAAGAAGAAGTGGAGAAGAAGTGGAGAAGAAGAAGAGGAGAAATAGGAAGGAGGAGGATCGGCCATGAATCGGCCATGAAAGTGGAGAACGGGGAGGATCGACCATGAAAGAGGTGGAGAACGGGGAGGATCGGCCATGAAAGTACCTGCTCTGCAGATCGCCCTTGCGCAACGAGAAGCGGAAAGGTGAAAACAGCGGAAAGCCACGGTCGAGGGGTAGGTTTTCGGTCCTTCATATTTACGATGATATGAAAACCCATGGTTTTTATTTCCAAAGCCAATACAATCCAAATTCTCGCGCGCCGAACAGAAGAATTGGTTTTCTGAAACCCAATACCAATTCCAGAATGCCAAAACACGCGCGCCGAACGGACCATAAGAGAAAAGTTGGAAGTCACACCAAGGGAAGGTACGGCAAGACCCCATCTAAAGAAATTATATGTTTTTTTTGCAGGAAACCTAGACACATAGCACCTGAGTAACCAGATGAGAATAAAGAGAAGCCACCAAAAGAAAAAGAAGGATCATAAGAAACAGTATGATCAAAGAAGAAAGGGTAAGAAGAAAGACAGGGCTTCATAGCATAACTGTGTGAAGGTGAAGGGATCAAGCATAACTTCTTAGCTCCTAGAACTCCACAACAAAATGGGGTTGCTGGGAGAAAGAATAGAACTTTTATTGAATCTGGTAGAATATTACTTGTTGAGGCTAACTTGCATATGTACTTTTGGGCAAAGACAGTTAACACAGTGTTGAAACCAGAGAACTGGTCTCGACGTTCGCAAGGGGGATGCAGCTAACCCTTACTTGACCCGAGCCCGAACCCTTGACCAGTCACTAAGAACCGAAGAACCTTGCACTCGAAGAACACCTGTCCACAAACGGACCCCTTAAGCTGCAGCGTGGAGGTCCCACCACACACCCGGAAGTTCAACGAGAGCTTCCCCTCCTAAGCCAATGCTGAGCCTGGACACCTTGGAGGGCACTAAGGACCACCTCACCGTCAACCTTCACTGACAGGGGGAGGGGGGTAGTGCTTGCTCACAATACACACGCGAGAGAGGGGGGTACCAACATCCCTTCCCAAGGTGCCCATGGAGGTCTATTTATAGACTTCCCAAAATTGGGCTGCGGATAGCCAAAATTCTACTATCCGCAGCTCAACATCAAACCCGAATGATCAACGCAAGAGGGGGGGCGAGTGGAGGACGAGATGTCTACTCCCCCCCTTGCCGGGGGTCGAACGAGTGGACCGAGGTCCACCGCACTGTCCTTGGGCGAGTGGACCAAGGGTCCACTCGCACGGGGCCTTGGGCGAGTGGACCCAAGGTCCACTCGTCCAAGGAGGTTTGCCACCCGGGCCTTCCCCTTCTGGTCTTGACGACCTCCGTCGGTTCGGTCCGTTGCGTCACGGTCACCCTTTCTATCACGACCTCATCCGCGTCGGGTCACACCGACTCGGAAAATATGAGGGTTGTACACAATCCCCGCTCTTTTCGAGCTTGTCTTAAGCTCAGAAAGAAAGTCAAACCCACATATTTGACGAGTAGGTGGGACATTAGGAGAATCCACGAAGGGCCCTGCCACGGGATACTCCTGCCGAGTTTTTCAGCTGAACCTGACTTGAGGCGGAAGGCGAACCTTTCTCCACTGAACAACCCTCCTGTGAGTCGAGCTCAACTGGAGGTGGAGAAAGCTCAACACCTTGGGTCGAATTAAACTTGACCTGAGGTGGAGGAAAAACTCAACACCTCTAGTCGAGCCGAACTCGACCTGAGGTGGAAGGCAAACCTTTCTTCACTTAACAACCCTCCTGTGAACCGAGTTCAACTGGAGGTGGAGAAAGTCCAACACCTATGGTCGAGCTGAACTCGACCTGAGGTGGAGGAAAAATCAACATCTCTAGTCTAGCCGAACTCGACCTGAGATGGAAGGCGGAAACTCCACACCTACTAGGGAGCCGAGCTCACCTGGATGGGGGAGGAGACTCCACACCTACCAGGGAGCCGAGCTCACCTGGAGGGGGAGGAAACTCCACACCTACCAGCCAGGAAGCCGAGCTCAGCTGGAGGGGGAGGAAACTCCACACCTGCCAGGGAGCCGAGCTCACCTGGAGGGGGAGGAAACTCCACACCTGCCAGGGAGCCGAGCTCACCTGGAGGGGGAGGAAACTCCACACCTGCCAGGGAGCGGAGCTCACCTGGAGGGGGAGGAAACTCCACATCTGCCAGGGAGCCGAGCTCACCTGGAGGGGGAGGAAACTCCACACCTAACAGGGAGTCGAGCTCACCTGGAGGGGGAGGAAACTCCACACCTACCAGGGAGCCGAGCTCACCTGGAGGGGGAGGAAACTCCACACCTGCCAGGGAGCCGAGCTCACCTGGAGGGGGAGGAAATCAACACTTTCCCGAACTATCCGGGGGGGAGAAACAGTCCACGTCCCAGGTGCTTACCCTCACCGAGGGACGGAGGGATTCAACTATCTTATCAAAGCAACTGGGCGCAGATAACCAGTCCGCGTCCTAGGTGTTTAGCTTCACCCGGAGGCAGAGGAACTCAACCATCTTATCAAAGCAACTGGGGGCAGAGAACCAGTCCGCGTCCTAGGTGCTTGCCTTCACCCGGAGGCAGAGGAACTCAACCATCTTATCAAAGCAACTGGGGGCAGAGAACCAGTCCGCGTCCTAGGTGCTTACCTTCACCCGGAGGCAGAGGAACTCAACCAACTTATCAAAGCAACTGGGGGCAGAGAACCAGTCCACGTCCTAGGGGCTTAGCTTTCCTGGAGGCAGAGAAATTCAACACCTTTCCAAACCAATTGGTGGCGGAGTACCCGTCCACGTCCTAGGGGCATAGCTTGCCTGGAGGCAGAGGAACCCAGCACCTTCCCAAACCAATTGGGGGCGGAGTACCCGTCCACGTCCTAGGGGCCTAGCTTACCTGGAGGCGGAGGAACTCGACACTTTCTCAAACCAACTGGGGGTGGAATACCCATCCACGTCCTAGGGGCCTAGCTTACCTGGAGGCGGAGGAGCTCGTTATCTTTCCAAGTCACTTAGTCAAGTAGCGAGTCGACCCGATGAGTCTCTCATCTGTCGGCATGACTGAGCCCGGAGAATGGTCTCTAGTCGGGGATCTTACCAACTGGAGGCGGAGTACCCATCCACGTCCTAGGTGCTTACCTTCACCTGGAGGCGGAGGAACTCAACACCTTCCCAAGCCACTTAGTCAAGTAGCGAGTCGACCCGATGAGTCTCCCATCTGCCGGCATGACTGAGCCCGGAGAATAGTCTCTAGCCGGGGATCGTACCAACTGGAGGCGGAGTACCCATCACGTCCTAGGTGCTTACCTTCACCTGGAGGCGGAGGAACCCAACACCTTCCCAGACCAACTACCGAATAGCGAGTCGACCCGATGAGTCTCCCATTTGCCGGCATGACTGAGCCCGGAGAATGGTCTCTAGTCGTGGATTTTACCAACTGGAGGCGGAGTACCCATCCACATCCTAGGTGCTTACCTTCACTTGGAGGCGGAGGAACCCAGCACCTTCCCAGACCAACTACCAAGTAGCGAGTCGACCAGATGAGTCTCCCATCTGCCGGCATGACTGAGCCCGGAGAATGATCTCTAGTCGGGGATCTTACCAACTGGGGGCGGAATACCCATCCACGTCCTAGGTGCTTACCTTCACCTGGAGGCAGAGGAACTCAACAGCTTCCCAAGCCACTTAAGTAGCGAGTCGACCCGATGAGTCTCCCATCTGCCGGCATGACTGAGCCCGGAGAATGGTCTCTAGTCGGGGATCTTACCAACTGGAGGCGGAGTACCCATCCACGTCCTAGGTGTTTACCTTCAACTGGAGGCGGAGGAACCCAGCACCTTCCCAGACCAACTACCGAGTAGCGAGTCGACCCGATGAGTCTCCCATCTGCCGGCATGACTGAGCCCGGAGAATGGTCTCTAGTCGGGGATTTTACCAACTGGAGGCGGAGTACCCATTCACGTCCTAGGTGCTTACCTTCACCTGGAGGCGGAGGAACCCAGCACCTTCCCAGACCAACTACCAAGTAGCGAGTCGACCCGATGAGTCTCCCATCTGCCGGCATGACTGAGCCCGGAGAATGGTTTCTAGTCTGGGATCTTACCAACTGGGGGCGAAGTACCCATTCACGTCCTAGGTGCTTACCTTCACCTGGAGGCAGAGGAACTCAACACCTTCCCAAGCCACTTAGTCAAGTAGCGAGTCGACCCGATGAGTCTCCCATCTGCAAGCATAACTGAGCCCGGAGAATGGTCTCTAGTCGAGGATCTTACCAACTGGGGGCGGAGTACCCATCCACGTCCTAGGTGCTTACCTTCACCTGGAGGCAGAGGAACTCAACACCTTCCCAAGCCACTTAGTCAAGTAGTGAGTCGACTCGATGAGTATCCCATCTGCCGGCATGACTGAGCCCGGAGAATGGTCTCTAGTCGGGGATCTTACCAACTGGAGGCGGAGTACTCATCCACGTCCTAGGTGCTTACCTTCACCTGGAGGCGGAGGAACCCAGCACCTTCCCAGACCAACTACCGAGTAGCGAGTCGACCCGATGAGTCTCCCATCTGCCGGCATGACTGAGCCCGGAGAATGGTCTCTAGTCAGGGATTTTACCAACTGGAGGCGGAGTACCCCTCCACATCCTAGGTGTTTACCTTCACCTGGAGGCGGAGGAACCCAGCACCTTCCCAGACCAACTACCAAGTAGAGAGTCGACCCGATGAGTCTCTCATCTGCAGGCATGACTGAGCCCGGAGAATGGTCTCTAGTCGGGGATCTTACCAACTGGTGGCGGAGTACTCATCCACGTCCTAGGTGCTTACCTTCACCTGAAGGCAGAGGAACTCAACAGCTTCCCAAGCCACTTAGTCAAGTAGCGAGTCGACCCGATGAGTCTCCCAACTGCCGGCATGACTGAGCCCGGAGAATGGTCTCTAGTCGGGGATCTTACCAACTGGGGGCGGAGTACCCATCCACGTCTTAGGTGCTTACCTTCACCTGGAGGCAGAGGAACTCAACACCTTCCCAAGCCACTTAGTCAAGTAGTGAGTCGACCCGATGAGTCTCCCATCTGTCGGCATGACTGAGCCCGGAGAATGGTCTCTAGTCGGGGATCTTACCAACTGGGGGCGGAGTACCCATCCACGTCCTAGGTGCTTACCTTCGCCTGGAGGCAGAGGAACTCAACAACTTCCCAAGCCACTTACCATAGGCGTTACCTGAAACTTTCTTCATTCATCATCGAGGAGTTACATGTTTATTACAACGCGCCTCTCTGGGCCTACTTGGTCACATGCACCATGACCCTCTCCTTCATTACTTCCTCCATCTTCTTTGCCTTCTCATTCCTTCTCTTTCTCCTGGTCCCTCCTGCTTCCCTTGTCAACCTGGAGGCGGAGGACTTGTTCCTGAAACCGATCCGCGTAGCTTCCCAGCGTCTCCCCCTGCTTCTGTCGAAATAAGAACAGGGCCTCCGCTCCCTCCCACCTCTTCTTCGAGGTGGAGAATCTCAGCAAGAAGCTCCGGCGTAGGTCCTTGAAGTTGTAGATGGTACCTGATGGGAGCTGGTGGAACCAGTCTTTTGCCTCTCCCTTTAAAGTGATGGCGAAGAGCCTGCACTTGGAGGCGTCTGACATCTGCCTGATCGAGGCCATGTCTTCAAACCACTGGAGATGCTGGAGAGGGTCATCCTTCCCTGCGTAGTAGGACATGGCAGGCTCGTTGAACCCGTCTAGAACGGGAGATGAGATAATCAGCTCGCAGAAGGGACTTCCCCACCTTCCCTGGTGAGACTGGGGCACTCTCCCAACGCCCTCACCGGGGCAGTTGGTCCTGGGCGAGCTGTTGAAGAGCACTCGCGCTTGGAGGCTCAAACCTTCCTCTGAGGTCGGTTCCTTCCCTTCCCGACGTGCATAATCTGTCTTCCCTGCTTCCTCTTCCCCTTTCAATGGCGGCGACCTGTTGGGAGGAGGTGAGTTCCCTGGCTCTTCGCTTCCAGCCATGGGACTTGCTCAGAGCTTTCCGAACTAGCTACTTCCACGCTCACCGCACCATAATGTTGAAACCAGAGAACTGGTCTTGACGTTCGCAAGTGGGATGCAGTTAACCCTTACTTGACCCGAGCCCGAACCCTTGACCAGTCACTAAGAACCGAAGAACCTTGCACTCGAAGAACACCTAAGTCCACAAACGGACCCCTTAAGCTGCAGCGTGGAGGTCCCACCACACACCCGGAAGTTCAACGAGAGCTTCCCCTCCCAAGCCAATGCTGAGTCTGGGCACTAAGGACCACCTCACCGTCAACCTTCACTGACAGGGGGAGGAGGGGTGGTGCTTGCTCACAATACACACGCGAGAGAGGGGGGTACCAACATCCCTTCCCAAGGTGCACATGGGGGTCTATTTATAGACTTCCCAAAATTGGGGTGCGGATAGCCAAAATTCTACTATCCGCAGCTCGACATCAAACCCGAATGATCAACGCAAGAGGGGGGGCGAGTGGAGGACGAGACGTCCACTCCCCCCCCCCCCCCCCCTTGCCGGGGGTCGAACGAGTGGACCGAGGTCCACCGCCCTGACTGGGCGAGTGGACCTTACGGTCCACTCAACCCACCGGGCGAGTGGACCCTTGGTCCACTCGCCCAGCTGCTCGGGGCGAGTGCTCGCCCATACCCTTGGGCGAGTGGACCCATGGTCCACTCGCCCCCCCCTACTCGGGCGAGTGGACCAATGGTCCACTCGCCCGGGTCCTTGGGCGAGTGGACCCAAGGTCCACTCGTCCAAGGAGGTTTCCCCCCCCCCGGGCCTTCTCATTCTGGTCTTGACGACCTCCGTCGGTTCGGTCCGTTGCGTCACGGTCACCCATTCTATCACGACCTCATCCGCGTCGGGTCACACCGACTCGGAAAATATGAGGGTTGTACACACAATTTGTTATGTTCTCAACAGAAGTCTTATTCATAAGACTAAGGAAAAGACTCCTTATGATTTGTTGAAAGGAAGAACTCTAAATATCTCCTATTTCAAAATATTTGGAAGCATCTGTTATATTCTAAATAATGGCAAGTCATTTTACCAAATTTTATAAGAAGAATGATGAAGGTATCATCTTATGATACTATACATCTAGCAAAGCCTATAGATGTTATAATAAAAGAACACAAAATTTTGAGAAATCAATGC
Organism: Dactylorhiza incarnata; assembly: GCA_033032865.1. Lineage (NCBI taxonomy): Eukaryota > Viridiplantae > Streptophyta > Magnoliopsida > Asparagales > Orchidaceae > Dactylorhiza > Dactylorhiza incarnata. The sequence continues at coordinate 68,156 of JAWHQI010000330.1, read as the reverse complement.
ATGTCACATTTGATGAGAGACTAACATGTTCTTTGAAGGGACAAACACTTCTTTTAATTTTAACATGCATGGTTGAAGAAGTACTAAGCAAATGGATCATTTGATATTGTAGGAAGGTACTTCATGTTCTACTAATTCACATAGTGTATCTGAATTGACACCAAATGCCAGTACTCTCAAAGATGAAGATAGTGATGCTGAAGAAATTATGCCAAGAGCTGAAGGCTCTCATCAAGTTCTTAGTGCTCAAATAGAAGAATTATTAAAAGAAGCTCTTGTCTCCCCACTCAATGAGACAGTTGTACCAACTTCTGAGTTTGTGACTCTAAAAGATCATCCTCCTTCACAAATCATTGGGGACATGTCTGTTGGAGTTCAAACAATGAGTAGGATTTTAAATGAAGCTAAGTTCCTATGCTTCATGTCACAATTTGAGCCAAAGAAATTTGAAGAAGCAAATAATGATCTCTACCGGATTGTTGGTATGCAAGAAGAACTTGCTCAATTTGAAAGAAGCAAGGTGTGGACCTTGGTTGAGAGACCAAAGAACTACCCTATCATTGGAACTAAATGGATGTTCAGGAACAAGTTTGATGTTGATGGAGTCATTGTCAGAAATAAAGCAATACTGGTAGCTCAAGGCTATAGACAAGAAGAAGGAATTGACTATGATCAGACATTTGCTCTTGTTGTAAGGTTGGAAGCAATAAGGATGTATCTTGCTTATGATGCACATAAAAAGATCAAAGTCTTCCAAATGGATGTCAAGGGTGTCTTTCTAAATTGTATTCTTCAAGAAGAGATTTATGTAGAACAAACTTTAAGTTTTGTTGCTCCTAACTCTCCCTCTCATGTCTATAGACTAAATAAAGCTTTATATGGTCTCAAGCAAACTCCAAGAGCATGGTATGAGACCCTCTCTACATTCCTTCTTAAAAACTCTTTTCAATAGGAAAAGTAGAAAAAGCCATATTCATTAGGAAGCAAAAAGGGCAAACTCCTCCTAGCGCAAATATATGTAAATGACATTATCTATGAATCTACAGACAACAAGCTATGTAAAAGGTTTGTTGTTCTCATGAAAAATAAATTTGAAATGAGTAGCAAAGGTAAACTTTCATACTTTCTTGACCTTCAAGTGAAGCAAGATAATGAAGGCATATTCATTTCTCAATCAAAATATACTAAAGAACTAATAAAAAATTTAGAATGGAGAATGCCTCTACTATGAAGACTCTCATGGCTACTAATGACGTGATAGATAAGGATGAATCAGGCAAGCTTGTGGATCACACTACTAGAAAAGTGACCTTTTGCTACACTTATTTACCACGCAATAAATTAAGTTTTAGCCGGGGCTAAAAAAATATATCATCTTTTGCCACGATTTCAACAATTATGGTTAATAAAGAATATTAGCTACGGATGTCCTTTCAAAACCCTTTCTTTTCTCACGGAATCTATCCTCTGCTCACGAAAACCCCGTCTGTGATGCCCTCCCGAAACGCCCTCGGCGATGCCCTCCCGAAGCCCTCTTCTCGACGCCCTCTACGAACCCTCTTCTCGACGCCCTCCACGAACCCTCTTCTCGACGCCATCCACGGACGCTCTTCTCAACGCCCTCTATGAATCCCTCTTTTCCATTTGAAAGTGCATCGGAGCCACTGTCGATCGACGATTCCTCTCTTCACCCAAATGCCGTCGACGGTCGTTGTTCCCCACGCAGCACATCATCGCAGAGCTCTGCCACTGCCGATCGATGATTCCTCTCCTCACGCACGCTCGTCGATCTAGGGCAAGGTATCGTTTCTTTTTCCCACCTTCTCTGCACGTCGTCCTCCTTTTTCTGGATCATCTTCGTATTCATAAGCAACAGAACTTCATTTTTTGCTCAACTGGATATAATTTCTCATGTTGCATGATTCATTTGATATGTCTTTCTGCATGACACCAAACTTATTTCCTAATGTTGCATAATTCATTTATCTAATGTTCGACTCTGATGATCATTCAGCAACTGGATCCATCGCGCCATAGACTCTTGGTTCTGCTTGAGAATTTCCAACTCATTTTGAAAATCCTTTGAGCGAGTGGCCTCAGACGCGGCATGATTGCACGATCTTGGTTGTTGCTCTAATACAAGTGATGCAATCTATTCCCTAAGATAGCTCGATCGCAAGGAATTACAAGCTGAATTCCACACTCCCAATACTAAAGATCTGCCAGGAACTGAAATGGCAATCGATTTTATTCTTCTCACCTTAAGGATACAAACAGGCGAACTCACACAGATCAACTATCTCACTGCAGAGCCATCCTACACAAAAGCAGAAGGAAAAAGGATTCAAAACCACACAGTGTATTATAAGCACAACCGTAATTACAAAAACACCCCTAACTAACAATTCAAAATAACTCTCATCCCAGTGTTTTTAGCGACACCTTCAACTGCCAATCAAAAGTGCAGATCCTGACCGTTGATTTTTCTAAACGCATCGAAACACCACAACTGCATTTCACTTCCATTGTTGAAGCTGAATTGCTCATTCTCCACTCTACAGATGAAAGATGAGCTCCTTAGAGGTTGTTTCTCGAAATAACCTCATATTAAAAGAAGCCAAGCCCCTCAAATCCAAGATTCTAACCTGTAGACTAAAAGTACAGAAAGAAAAAAGGTGGGGTGATTTCTAGGTACACTAGAAGGGTTATAGAAGTGTGGGGTAAATGTTCTCGTTTATCAATTTACAATGAAATCTATGTTTGCCCCTGTCCTGTTAAGATTTACTCCTATGTATTAATGAGAGAAACCAGAGTAGCATTTGGTTACATTTATGGATCAAATTGAAGAGAAAAAACCTGTGCCCGAATCAATACACCCTGAACCATAGGACCACTTTCATCATGTTGTCACAACTTAAACATTAGATTAGAATTTTTTTAGATTAGATTTTTACAAACAAATATTTTATGTCTGCAAGAGATTAAATAGGTGGGTGAGAAAGCTAAATTTTTAGATAATTCAGGTTTTAAATTATGGTACACAGAAAAAAATAAAACAAGCAATGGAGTAGGTATTATTGTAGATACTACTTGGAGGGATGAGGTTGTTGGGGTAAGCAGAAAAGGTGATAGAATTTTAGCTCTTAAATTAATCATGGGAAAGGCAACTATTAATATAATTAGTGTTTATGCGTCACAAGTAGGATTAAGTGAAGCTATTAAAGTACAATTTTTGGAAGACTTAGATGATCTAGTAAGAGCAATCCCACAAATCGAGAAAATTTTCATTTGAGGAGATTTAAATGGACATGTACGGAAGAAAAATACAGAATATACAGATGTTCATGGAGGATTTGGGTATGGAAAAGGAAATGAAGAAGGAAGAACCATTCTAGACTTTGTCATAGCACATGAGCTAATTGTGACAAATATATTCTACATGAAGAGGGAAGAATACTTAATTACATTCAAGGGCGGACAAAATAAGTCACAAATTGACTATTTTATGACTCGTAAAATGGATAAAAAAATTTGTAAGAATTGCAAAGTCATACCAGGAGAAAATTTGACAACGCAACATAGGCTAGTGGTGTTGGATGTACAAATTAAATATAGTAACTTTAAGAGAAAGACAAAAGTGTTGCAAAAAATTCGGTGGTGGAACTTGAAGAAGGAAAAACAGGTTGCTTTCAAGGCTGCGGTTTTAGAACAACTAATTGATGATCCTTATGATGATCCTAGTGTCACATGGAAAGTTATGTCTTCTCACTTAAGGTTAAGTGGAAAGAACGTACTTGAAGAGTCAAATGGTCGTGCGCCCCCACAAAAAGAATTTTGGTGGTGAAAAAAAGAAGTGCAAGATAAAGTGAGGGCAAAGAGGGTTAGCTACAAAACATTATATGCTTGTAGGAATGATAAAAACTTGACAAAGTATAAAGTCGCCAAAAAAGAAGCTAAAAATGCAGTAAGTAAAGCAAGAAGTCAAGATTATCAAGAATTTTACAAACGACTAAATACCAAAGATGGAGAGTGTGATATATATATAATTGCTCGAGCTAGAGAGAGGAAGACAGGAGATTTAATCCAAGTTAAATGCATAAAAGATGAATCAGATACGGTTTTGATGGATGATGTGGCTATTAAAGAGCGATGGAAAAGATACTTTTATGAACTATATAATGAAGGAAAAAACAATGAACCGAACATGGAAGAGTTAAGTAAATCGGAGGAGTATAGAAACATAACTTTTTATCATAAAATTCAAGCATCATAGATAGATGACGCTCTGAAGAAGATGAAAAATGGAAAGGCGGTTGAGTCAGACGATATACTCATTGAAGTATGGAAATGCTTACGGAGGGAAGGAATTTTATGACTTACAAGTTTCTTCAATAAGATACTGAAGACAAAGAGGATGTCAGACCAATTGAGAGAAAGTATTTTAGTACCTTTGTAAAAGAATAAAGGAGATATACCAAATTGTGTCAATTACAGGGAAATTAAATTGAGTCATACTATGAAACTATGGGAATGCGTAATAGAGAGAAGAGTTAGACGAGAGACTAGCATCTCAGAGAATCAATTTGGATTCATGCCAGGGAGGTCAACCATGGAAGCTATACATCTCTTGAGGAGACTCATTGACATTTATCGGGAAAGACAAAAAGATTTGCATATGTTGTTTATTGATCTGGAGAAGGCTTATGATAGGGTTCCAAGAGAGGTCTTGTGGAGAGTCTTAGAAAAGAAATGTGTAAATGTATCATACATTGACGTAATCAAAGATATGTATACAAATTCAGTGACCAGGGTGAGGACATCTGGAGGATTAACACAGGAATTCCCTATCGTCGTTGGCTTACATCAAGGGTCAGCTTTAAGCTCTTATCTCTTTACCCTTATCTTAGATGAGCTCACCGGACATATCCAACAAGCACTACCTTGGTGTTTATTATTTGCAGATGATATTGATTTGGCCAATGAGACGCACGAGGGTGTAAACGCGAAACTTGAATCTTGGCGAGACACTTTAGGCTTCGTTTGGCGTGGCTTATTTGCTCCGGTGAGTTTGGACAAAAACGTCATTGCCATACCAAACATTTTATGCTCAAAACTAGTTTCTTTTCTTAGTAACGGCAGTAACATTTGTCATACCAAACATATATTCTATGACAATGACATTTTTGTCCAAACTCACCGGAGCAAATAAGTCAAGTCAAACCAAGCTTTAGAAAAGAAGGGTTTTAGGTTGAGCAGGACAAAGACGGAGTATGTAAAGCTTAAATTTAGTAGTGCAAGAAGGTCGGATGACTCCATCATTAAATTGGGTGACCAAGATATTTCCCACAGTGAGTGCTTTAAATATCTGGGATCGATAATTCAAAAAGATGGAGGTGTAGATAAAGATGTGATACATAGAATCCAAGCAGGTTGGTTGAAGTGGAGAGGCGCGTCTGGGATCTTATGTGATCGTAAAGTACCATTAAAACTTGAAGGCAAGTTTTACCGTACTGCAATTAGGCCAGCAATGCTCTACGGTTCTGAGTGTTGGGCAGTGAATGGTGTACATGAGCAAAAAATGGGAGTTGCGGAGATGAGAATGCTTAGGTGGATGTGTGGTCACACGAGACTGGATAAAATTAGGAATGAATGTATCAGGGATAAGACAGGAGTGGCGCCAATTGTAGAGAAGATGTGAGAAGCTCGTTTAAGATGGTTCAGACATGTACATAGGAGACCATTAGAGGCACTTGTTAGGCGTTGTGAGAGTTTAGTCACTAGACATGTTAAACGGGGGAGGGGTAGACCAAAAAGGATTTGGAATGAAACTATAAGGAAATATATGATGTACTTAAGTATTAATGAGGCTATGATTAAAGATAGGGCGCAATGGCGACAAAGGATCCATATAGCCGACCCCACTATGGTGGGATACCCACTATGGTGGGATAAAGGCTTGAGTGTTGTTGTTGTTGTAGATTTTTACAAACGTTTGGCCAAGTATAGGCTGTTATCTTATAGAAGGTATGATTAAATGATTGGCATAAAAATTGAACTGAATAAATATAAATTTGGCTTCTTCGTAATTGCAAGACAGCAAAAACGTACATCATTGAATGGTAATCAACTAAAGGAAAAAATGAATATGCATTTTCTCTTGATACAAGTAATATTTTCAACTTCATTGTAAGAAAAGAATTAAAACATGAAAATAATGAAGCCAGGAGATGAATATAAAATTAGTTGAAGTTCCATAAAAATATAATTTTTTTGTGGGATCAATAACAGTATTTTTTTGTTCCTTCATTTATTAGAACAAACTGTTCAATGTCTCACTATCTCTTCCAAACTAGCAAAAGGGTACTAGCCCAATGTTTTTTCTTCTCCCTACTAAACCATGCATTATGAAACTACAGAAATACCCTTTAGACCTTAATGGCGGCATGATGGTTCTTCTCCTTAGATAAATACATTAAACCAGTCTAAAGGGGAAATTCATACTAATATTAGTTCAACACGATATCTCATAGGCATAGTCAAATGTGTGAAAAGGAATAAGCTTCTTCAATAGAGTGATTACAAAATAAGAAAAAAAAAACAAATATTGCACCTAGCAAGAGATGAACCTAACAATAAGAAAAAAATTCTTACTGTCAATTCTCAAACGCTCTAAAAGTATACCATCATTTTGGCGTAAACTTCGATCAGCCTAGATGAGTTTGAAGAAATCAAGTAAGAACACAATGGCAAAGCCAGTCATAGAAGAAATAAACATTGGGATTTTTCTAAAGATCAAATAAAAATGGACATAAAATTAAAGCAAAAGATATATCATTAAGATTTAGGCTCCGTTTGGGAGGGCGGCGGACCACCAATGTGTGGGAACAGACGCCGCCGGAAGACGGAAAAACAAACGCCCCGGGGCGCCGGGCGGCGGCGTTTGCTCCCGCAGTCGTGAGCAAAAAGCTCTGTAACGCTCCGTCTCAGACCCCGCCGGATTCCCTCCAGTCGCAAACTGCGGCGGCGTTTGCTCCCTCGACGGATCCCCAACAGCGCGCAAAACGAACCCTTAATGCATATTGTCACGGACACGGTTCACCTGGGGCCCATGACAATACAAACAAAATGAGTAGGAAACTAAAGGACAGTGGTTTGGTTAACTACCAAAAATATCAGAAAAATTTACACAAAAAAATAATTATGCTAGTATAGTCTCTGTTGACCCAGAAATCGGCGATCCTACCCTGGGAGGCCTCTTTTGCTACATTTTTGCAGATTATACACCCGGGAAGGATTAGACCTCACGCGAAGGCACTTTTTACACCCGAAGTGGTAAGAAGGGGCAGCCTCATCCTTCAAACCGCCCAAGTGGGGCGGCCTCTCCATTCAAACCGCCCAAGTGGGGCGGCCTCTCCATTCAAACCGCCCAGGTGGGGCGGCTTCTCCCTTCAAATCGCCCAGGTGGGGCGGTCTCTCCCTTCAGACCGCGCGGGTAGGCGGCCTCCTCCTTCAGTCAGCGCGGGCAGGCGGCCTCCTCCTTCAGTCCGCGCGGGTAGGCGGCCTCCTCCTTCAGTCCGCGCGGGTAGGCGGCCTCCTCCTTCAGTCCGCGCGGGTAGGCGGCCCCCTCCTTCAGTCCGCGCGGGTAGGCGGCCTCCTCCTTCATTCTGCGCGGGTAGGCGGCCTCCTCCTTCAGTCCGCGCGGGTAGGCGGCCTCCTCCTTCAGTCCGCGTGGGTAGGCGGCCTCCTCCTTCAGTCCGCGCGGGTAGGCGGCCTCCTCCTTCAGTCTGCGCGGGTAGGCGGCCTCCTCCTTCAGTCCGCGCGGGTAGGCGGCCTCCTCCTTCAGTCCGCGCGGGCAGGCGGCCTCCTCCTTCAGTCCGCGCGGGTAGGCGGTCTCCTCCTTCAGTCCGCGTGGGTAGGCGGCCTCCTCCTTCAGTCCGCGCGGGTAGGCGGCCTCCTCCTTCAATCCGCGCGGGTAGGCGGCCTCCTCCTTCAGTCCGCGCGGGTAGGCGGCCTCCTCCTTCAGTCCGCGCGGGTAGGCGGCCTCCTCCTTCAGTCCGCGCGGGTAGGCGGCCTCCTCCTTCAGTCCGCGCGGGTAGGCGGCCTCCTCCTTCAGTCCGCGCGGGTAGAACTCCTGTCACCGGCTCACCGGAGGTGACGACATCGACCCAGATCCTATAAATAGGACCCTCGACCATGAAGAAGGGACAGGCAAGCTGGGGGCAAAACCGGCGGCTAGAAACAGTCAGACCGCACAAAGCTGCGACCTGTCCGGGCGACCTGTCCGGGCGACCTGTCCGGGCGACCTGTCCGGGCGACCTGTCCGGGCGACCTGTCCGGGCGACCTGTCCGGGCGACCTGTCCGGGCGACCTGTCCGGGCGACCTGTCCGGGCGATCTGTCCGGGCGAACTCAGCGAACAGCCCGCGCGGCTTACTCTTTTCTTACCCGCAACTCTCTTGTACTCATTCTATTTCCATGTACAAAACACGGCAAGCTGTAATGCAGATTATTAAATAAAGGGAAAGCCCGCCGCAGGAGTGGCATTTGCCGCGGCGGGCGAAGTCTGGCCTCGCCGCAAGCTAGCGGCCCTCTCTTCTTCTCTCTCACTCAGCTCTTCATTTGCGACTCAAGTAACCAGCTGCTCGACCACTGCCCCCTCTATTTCCTCTGGGATAGAGCGTCGAGGGCGTGGGGACAATTTCGGATTCAACAGAAACACGCGACCTTCAGATTGCGAGTGGTTGATGAACAACAGTTGCGATGAAGATGCGAGATTTGGCCTAAAATACACTCAATCTTAAAACGGCCATAACTTTTGATCCGGGTGTCGGAATTCAGAAATTCAAAGCCCGACGCAACCGGATCGAGCTGAACTATCCAAAAATTGAATAGGGTTCCCCGTTCAAGCACTTTTTAGCCCTCGGATTTCAAAAATTCGGCTCCGTTTGAAAGTTATTTCAGTTTTTCTCTTTCGACAATTCTTGTTTTCATGGATCATCCGTCAGAAGGCCTCGGGCATCCCCCGAGCATCCCCCCGATCATCCAGAAAAGCGTGTGCAAATCAACGACGTCCCTCTCCTATTAGCAGAGAACATTCAACTCAAAGGACAAGGGAATTCTCAACATAATACTACGTCATCTACTAACTCGGCTTGAAGCAGAAGAATTCTCTATTCCTCACCATGAGTTCTATAAGGTGAGTATGAATAATTCTCCATATCAAGTTGATGGGCTAACTTTTCTTGCAGGATAATAGCAAGACTCTTCCCATTATCAAACGAAATTGGTTGGGAGGTGGCTCCGAGTCGAACCTCGTCCAGCCATATCAGGGCCCATTGGGAAATTAAGTCCTAACTGGCCAGGCCCATTTATCATCAAGGAGTTAAGAAATAAAACTTATCATCTCTAGACAAGTGTAGTCAAGTGATGGTGAAAACATCTAGGAGCGGCGACGATCTCAAAACGGTTCTGTCCTTAATGATAATGCTCTCATTTGTTTGCATTTTGATATCAAATGAAGTGAATACAATACTGACACTCTTCCTTGTGACTTGTTAATTCCTTTTTACTTATTATCAAACTCACTGAACCGCGGAGACATCGCCAAGTTCTGCTCGAACCCCCTCGGATTGTAGTCATTAGCGTAAAACCACGAAGATCATGTGTAGCGGGGAGTTTTCGCACACGTGTAGTGGTAGCTTGCCAATTCCCGTGCGGTGGTCTTCAGAATCTTGGATCCCGGCTGATATCTAACACACCCCTGCATCAAGGGAGGTCTAGGTGAATGTTAGCTCTATCATGCCCCGAGAGGGATATAGTTACAGCTTTGATGATCTTTCTGAGGAAAGCAATGTCGGTATAGCCTCCGCGGCATAACCACACCTGCCCAACTGATCATCTTAGTCTGTGACCATCGAATACTCCTGGGTACTCTCAAGTGATGCCTAAGCGGGACCCACAACTGAGTTGATCTCTCTGAGGAAAGCAATGTTCGCCGCCTAGGCCCACCTGCCCAATTGATCAACTCGGCTTGTAGCCCTAGGCAAGAGAGCAGTTGAGTCGTTTACAGCCCTTATGACCACTTGAGGAAAGCAATGTTCGCCGCCTAGGCCCACCTGCCCACTTGGTCATCTGGGTCTGTACTTACTTTTTCTTTATTTCTACAGCTCTTATGACCACTTGAGGAAAGCAATGTTCGTCGCCTAGGCCCACCTGCCCACTTGGTCATCTGAGTCTGTAGCCATTCCTTTTTCCTTACAGGAAAATTATCTCTCTTATGATCCTTGATCATTTGGAGAAAGTAGCATCTAACAGGTACAAATATTGGCCCACTTGATCATTTAAAAGTTGAAAAACTTTTAGACCAGGCGGTTTTATCTATCAAGCCGGTCGGTTTGAAAGAGTACTACAGGTTATGAAAAATGACTGCATAATATGCTAGCCAAGTGGGTAAAATGTATCTGGCTTTAAAGCTGAAAAGCGGGCTACAACAGGAAGCCAAAAGGCAATATTTCCGACTCGAGATAATCAAGTCAAGGCTTTCATTCTAATGGTGGGGAAATGGACTTATTGATCCTTTGGGTTGCATTCTAACTGCACGACTCGTTGCTCACGATCAGAGCTTATGAAGATATAATCTCTGGCAGTTTCAGGCCGCGATTCATCTTCACTGAGGCAATTATTCTTTTGGAGATATCTTTTCCCTGGAAGTTTTTCAGAAAGGATTTGAAGTTTTATAAAGAATAACGCTAAAAGCAGAAGATCGCATATGAATATCCGCAAGTAAGTAAAATAGAAAAGACTAACAGTTATGAATTCATTTATACCTGCTCTTGAATTCTCTTTTGCAGAGATTAGCAGGTGCTCGCGGGTTCTCTTCAGGTACTCGCGTTATAGATTCTTTTACCTGCTTTGAGTTCTCTTTTGCAGAGATTAGCAGGTGTTCGCGAGGTCTCTTCAGGTACTCGCATTATGTATTATACCTGCTTTGAGTTCTCTTTTGCAGAGATTAGCAGGTGTTCGCGAGTTCTCTTCAGGTACTCACGTTATATTATATTTCATACCTGCTTTGAGTTCTCTTATGCAGAGATTAGCAGGTATTCACGAGTTCTCTTCAGGTACTCGCGTTATGTTTTATACCTGCTTTGAGTTCTCTTTTGCAGAGATTAACAGGTGTTCGCGAGGTCTCTTCAGGTACTCGCGTTAAATTGTATACCTGCTTTGAGTTCTCTTTTGCAGAGATTAGCAGGTGTTCGCGAGTTCTCTTCAGGTACTCGCGTTATGTTTTATACCTGCTCTTAGTTCTCTTTTGCAGAGATTAGCAGGTGCTCGCGAGGTCTCTTCAGGTACTCGTGTTATAGTTTCTCTTATACCTGCTTTGAGTTCTCTTTTGCAGATGTCAGCAGGTATTCGCGAGTTCTCTTCAGGTACTCGCGTTATGTTTTATACCTGCTTTGAGTTCTCTTTTGCAGAGATTAGCAGGTGTTCGCGAGGTCTCTTCAGGTACTCGCGTTATATTTTATATACCTGCTTTGAGTTCTCTTTTGCAGAGATTAGCAGGTGTTCGCGAGGTCTCTTCAGGTACTCGCGTTATATTTTATATACCTGCTTTGAGTTCTCTTTTGCAGAGATTAGCAGGTGTTCGCGAGGTCTCTTCAGGTACTCGCGTTATATTGTATACCTGCTTTGAGTTCTCTTTTGCAGAGATTAGCAGGTGTTCGCGAGGTCTCTTCAGGTACTCGCGTTATGTTTTATACCTGCTTTGAGTTCTCTTTTGCAGAGATTAGCAGGTGCTCGCGAGGTCTCTTCAGGTACTCGCGTTATGTTTTATACCTGCTTTGAGTTCTCTTTTGCAGAGATTAGCAGGTGCTCGCGAGGTCTCTTCAGGTACTCGTGTTATAGTTTCTCTTATACCTGCTTTGAGTTCCCTTTTGCAGATGTTAGCAGGTATTCGCGAGTTCTCTTCAGGTACTCGCGCCACGTTCTTTCCTTACTTATTGAGTTCTCCTCAGAAACTAGTAGGTGATTACTAGTCAACCTCAGAGGACAAAGTGAGCCGATGTTCGCAAGATCCCTTCAGGTACTTGTGAATTGTGTTCTATATTTGCTATGACTCTCTTCCCTCACAGGAGAAAGAATAGGCATTCACTAGTTCCTTTGTGGAGAGGCATCAGGTACTCGTTCCCTCTTTGTCTTTCCCACTCTTTCAATAGTTTACCAGTAGCGGATCACGATTTTTGTGGGCCAATACCTACTTTTTCGAAGTTTCTTGGAAATTTGAAAAAGTGCGGGGATTATGTTGACCCAGAAATCGGCGATCCTACCCTGGGAGGCCTCTTTTGCTACATTTTTGCAGATTATACGCCCGGGAAGGATTAGACCTCACGCGAAGGCACTTTTTACACCCGAAGTGGTAAGAAGGGGCAGCCTCATCCTTCAAACCGCCCAAGTGGGGCGGCCTCTCCATTCAAACCGCCCAAGTGGGGCGGCCTCTCCATTCAAACCGCCCAAGTGGGGCGGCCTCTCCATTCAAACCGCCCAGGTGGGGCGGCTTCTCCCTTCAAATCGCCCAGGTGGGGCGGTCTCTCCCTTCAGACCGCGCGGGTAGGCGGCCTCCTCCTTCAGTCCGCGCGGGCAGGCGGCCTCCTCCTTCAGTCCGCGCGGGCAGGCGGCCTCCTCCTTCAGTCCGCGCGGGTAGGCGGCCTCCTCCTTCAGTCCGCGCGGGTAGGCGGCCCCCTCCTTCAATCCGCACGGGTAGGCGGCCTCCTCCTTCAGTCCGCGCGGGTAGGCGGCCTCCTCCTTCAGTCCGCGCGGGTAGGCGGCCTCCTCCTTCAGTCCGCGCGGGTAGGCGGCCTCCTCCTTCAGTCCGCACGGGTAGGCGGCCTCCTCCTTCAGTCCGCGCGGGTAGGCGGCCTCCTCCTTCAGTCCGCGCGGGCAGGCGGCCTCCTCCTTCAGTCCGCGCGGGCAGGCGACCTCCTCCTTCAGTCCGCGCGGGCAGGCGGCCTCCTCCTTCAGTCCGCGCGGGTAGGCGGTCTCCTCCTTCAGTCCGCGTGGGTAGGCGGCCTCCTCCTTCAGTCCGCGCGGGTAGGCGGCCTCCTCCTTCAGTCCGCGCGGGTAGGCGGCCTCCTCCTTCAGTCCGCGCGGGTAGGCGGCCTCCTCCTTCAGTCCGCGCGGGTAGGCGGCCTCGTCCTTCAGTCCGCGCGGGTAGGCGGCCTCCTCCTTCAGTCCGCGCGGGTAGAACTCCTGTCACCGGCTCCCAGATCCTATAAATAGGACCCTCGACCATGAAGAAGGGACAGGCAAGCTGGGGGCAAAACCGGCGGCTAGAAACAGTCAGACCGCACCAAGCTGCGACCTGTCCGGGCGACCTGTCCGGGCGACCTGTCCGGGCGACCTGTCCGGGCGACCTGTCCGGGCGATCTGTCCGGGCGAACTCAGCGAACAGCCCGCGCGGCTTACTCTTTTCTTACCCGCAACTCTCTTGTACTCATTCTATTTCCATGTACAAAACACGGCAAGCTGTAATGCAGATTATTAAATAAAGGGAAAGCCCGCCGCAGGAGTGGCATTTGCCGCGGCGGGCGAAGTCTGGCCTCGCCGCAAGCTAGCGGCCCTCTCTTCTTCTCTCTCACTCAGCTCTTCATTTGCGACTCAAGTAACCAGCTGCTCGACCACTGCCCCCTCTATTTCCTCTGGGATAGAGCGTCGAGGGCGTGGGGACAATTTTGGATTCAACAGTCTCTATTTGTGAGAGTGATGGAACAGCGATGATATGTTATGGGCTTTTGTGTCAAGTTATTTTATATTTATTTGTGTCTATCTCACGTTCCTATTTAGTTGGTCCTCTTTACTTGAGTCCATGTATGTCACTTATTTCCAATCAGGTCTGTTGTCCAAGTGTGTCGTTTATTTTCAACTATGTCCGGTGTACGCCTATTTAAAGACCATCTTGGGTCTTACAATGTATATGATGCAACCCAAGTTTGCATTTTTATTTTATTCTCAGTATTTTTATTTGTGTAACGCATGTCTTCACGTGTCTTATGTTTTAGTTTTCACGCATATGTTTGTATCACGCATGTTACTCGCGCACTATCGTACGGCTTATTGGTGTGACCGGCCAATAAGACCATGAATGAAAAGGTCCGTTAAATTAGGATTAGTGTTAGTTAAGGCAAGCAAATAAATTATAAATTAAGTATTTTTATTCTCGAATGAAAGTTTATTTTCAAAATTATTGCGGTGAGGGAAAACCTAAAGATCACATTGACCTTCCAAGACTCATCATATTCATTTCTCTTTATTTCTTTTACAAAAAACCCATTTAAAGAAAGCAAAGAACAAGTTTTATTTCTTGAAAACAATTTCCCTCATGAAACCTTCCACTTTCTAACAGCTGGCCTCCCACTTTTTATAACCACCAACCTTGCACGGATACTTAAAAATGCTCTGCGTATCGGCTCGTACGCGTATCGGATACGGGAAACGCTCGGAAACGCGTTTCCGAAACTCAAATCGCGTATCCCGTCAGAGGGATACGCGATTCCCGTGAATATCAGCGTTTTATTTCACGCGGCTCTTTATCTAGGGTTACTGCCGCTACTTTTTATTTCACGCTGGTCCCGCTGCTCTCCGCTGGTTCCTCTTCCCCGCTGGTTCCCGCTGCTCAGGCTCAGGTTCTTCTTCTCCGCTGGTTCCCGCTGCTCAGGCTCAGGTTCTTCTTCTCCGCTGGTTCCCGCTGCTCAAGCTCAGGTTCTTCTTCTTCTCCGTTGGTTCCCGCTGCTCAGGCTCAGGTTCTTCTTCTTCTCCGCTGGTTCCCGCTGCTCAGGCTCAGGTTCTTCTTCTTCTCCGCTGGTTCCCGCTGCTCAGGCTCAGGTTCTTCTTCTTTTTATAACCACCTACCTTGCACGGATACTTAAAAATGCTCTGCGTATCGGCTCGTACGCGTATCGGATACGGGAAACGCTCGGAAACGCGTTTCCGAAACTCAAATCGCGTATCCCGTCAGAGGGATACGCGATTCCCGTGAATATCAGCGTTTTATTTCACGCGGCTCTTTTATCTAGGGTTACTGCCGCTACTTTTTATTTCACGTTGGTCCCGCTGCTCTCCGCTGGTTCCTCTTCCCCGCTGGTTCCCGCTGCTCAGGCTCAGGTTCTTCTTCTGCGCTGGTTCCCGCTGCTCAGGCTCAGGTTCTTCTTCTCCGCTGGTTCCCGCTGCTCAGGCTCAGGTTCTTCTTCTCCGCTGGTTCCCGCTGCTCAGGCTCAGGTTCTTCTTCTCCGCTGGTTCCCGCTGCTCAGGCTCAGGTTCTTCTTCTTCTTCTTCTTCTTCTTTAAATCTGTATTAAATCTGTATTAAATCTGTATTAAATCTGTATTAAATCTGTATTAAATCTGTATTAAATCTGTATTAAATCTGTATTAAATCTGTATTAAATCTGTACTAAATCTATACTAAATCAATCTGTATTTCTGCTGTATTAAATCTGTATTAAATCTGTTTTTCCTGTATTAAATCTGAACTTCTGCTGTATTCCTGCTGTTTTTGCTGCATTCCTGTTGTATTCCGCTGTATTCCTGCTGTATTTTGCTGTAGGTTCCTTCTGAATATTGCTATAGAAATGCAGTTTACTTATTATTGTTGTTTAAATTAGGTCTTAACTTGCGTAACATGGATTCAAGTAGCGGTTCTGGTGTTAGTGAAAATGACGAAAAGCCTCTTTGGAAATATATTGATTAATACATATATTAAAATAATTAAAAAAAAATTAAAAACGTTTCCCGTATCCGTATTTTTTTAAAAATCGCGTTTCCCGTATCCGTTTCGTATCGTATCCCGTATCCCGTTTCCGTCCCGGTGCAACGTAGATAACCACTGCATTTAATATTCATTAATATTAAATATAAAGCCAATTTTGAAACCTATTCCTATAAAGCTTCAAAATTCCTAATGAAAAGGGAGCCTGGCAGATATCGAAAAACAGAGAACTTATTTCTCTGTTTTTCGGTAGTCGGCCATCGTGCACCTATCCGCCCCCAACCTCCTCGCCTCTGTTCGAAACCACCAGCCGACGTCTCCTTGGGTTCTGGCATTCCTTCCCCTACCTTCCTCCGGCGAGTGCGTCGCTTCCCTGCAAGCGGGATCTGAATCCAGCCGGCCGTTTCTCGTCTTGGCGGTTGTTCCTCCTCCACGCCGCTGTTTCAGACATCCGACACCTCCAGAACCCTCTCACGCCACCATCCAGCCCTCCTCCCACCTCCACCGACCAACAAAACACCTTGGAGCCCTAACCAAGGAGCCACACCATTGTCTTCCTTTTCAACACAGGTTGGACTTCGTCACTTTTCGCATGTTCCTTTGGTATGATCCTCACCTCATCTCATGACTCGAATCCTAATAGTAAGATTTTATGCTTAATTTTAAAAGATCTAAAATTCAGAGTTTACTTGTCCTAACTAACAATATTCCTGTTTGGCGTCAATTTCTCATATTTCGTTGTCTTTTCTCTGAAATGCCTGTGGAAAAATTAAACCGTAAGGGTGGATTGCGGGCGAATGTTAGATGCCTATGTGCGCTTGCAAACGCTAGGAATTTATTGATTAATATTACCCGTTAGATTCTTGACAGCGTCGCTTATTTTGGAATAGATCACAAGTTTATTTTATTTAAAATCAATTTTCGGATTTGGGATACATCAGTTTGGTATCAAAGCGGGTGCGATTCACTTCTATTGTGAATCGCCGATCTTGAACGTATTTTATTTCAAAAAAAAATCTTTCTTAAATTTTTTTTAGTTTTGTTTCAAAAAAAAAATTTAAAGCTTATTTCCTTTTTTGTTGTCTTTTTACAAAAAAAACATTATCTCAAAGCATTTAACACAACTTTTTCTTTTAAAAAAATTATGGAGAGTCGTTTTGATCAAATAGAAATCACCTTAGGCGACTTAGCCAAACAAATGAGTGAACTGATGAAGTCGGTCGACACGCTTAATGTCAACATGCGAGATAATCACCACGTCGTGACCGGGTTAAGGGCCTCCATTAATGCTTTAGAAGCCAAACGTCACCTAAGTTTGAATCAAGTACCACAACAAAATCCTAGACAGGAGGAGCACAACCCTAGACCTGTAGATCATGTACAACACGAACCTAGACTCCGTCTCCAACACCGTTGAGATGATGGAGTTAAGCTAGATATAGGTGATTTTGAGGGTCACGTAGAGCCCGAAAAATGCCTAGATTGGTGTGAGCGAGTTGAGAGGTTCATGGCATAGAAACAAATGTCTATGAACCGACAGGTTGAGTACGTCGTCCTTAGGCTTAAAGGACCCGCACTAATCGGGTGGGTTCAGCTAGAGCGCACTCGATTCACCTTAGGCCTAACTCCTATCACTACGTGGGTAGACTTTAAGGCGCAGCTACGGAAGCGATATGTCCCCCCGGACTATTTGCAAACTCTTTATCGAAGGTTCCACAACCTTCGTTAGGACAAGCTTTCAGTGGACGACTACACCCACGAATTATTGATATTGCAGTCTAGGCTTGATCTTCATGAGGTGGACGATATGACAGTGTACCGTTATCTGAACGGGCTCCGTATGCTATTAGGGATGAGCTAGAGTTGCACGACTTTCGGGATTTGGGTGAAGTATCCAGTAGAGCCCGTAGAGTAGAGGCCTAACTTTTGAAGAGGACATTTGGGCATAGGTCTACTAATAGAGCTTCCTCGAGCACCACCACCATTGCACCCACCCCTAGGATTTCAGATCCTCCTCACCCTCCTGTCATTACAGGGACCCCGACTCCTCCCACTGGCCCCATCTGGGGTAAGGAGCCCATGGGATCCAAGCCCAACACTGGAGTATTTTGATGTTTCAAGTGTATGGAGCCTGGGCACAAATCTTCTGAGTGCCCACGACGCCACTTCGTCGCCCTTACTGATTCCACTGATGGGCATGAGCCTAAATATGGTGTCTTCCTTAGTGAGTCCAAACCTGAGCCCGAGTCTGATAGCGTGATCGAGGTCGAAGGAGAGCAAGTTGAGCATTTAATTTGTGTCTTACGTTATAGCTTGGTTTCCCCTAGCGAGACCATTGAGCATGATTTACGGAGGAATGAAATTTTCCGCACTGATGCGCGCATCCAGGGACACTTTTGTTCCACTATCATTGATAGCGGTATCATGGAAAACTTTGTTTTCCAACTTATGGTTGAGACGCTCGGACTCAAGACGCATCCCTTGGAGCAGCCTTACGACCTATCTGGGGTTAATAGTCACTTAACTATGCCTGTTACTCATCGTTGCCTTGTAGAGTTCTCTATAGGGGATGTGTATCAGGATTTTGTTCTATGTGATGTCGCCCCCATCGATGTCAGCCACATCTTATTAGGACGATCATGGCAGTACGACAGACGATTCATGCATGATGGTGTGAGGAACTCTCATTCCTTCGATCACCGTGGGCACAGGATTGTTCTTCTTCCCCAGAAGAATAGTCTTGTTCTTAGGGCACCTGGGAGGGCCTCGTCATCATCTTCCTCTCCTACTTTAGTTTCTAATACACCACTTTTATTTAGTGCTACACTTCTGCATGGACCCCCGCTCCAGAAAGAAGCACTTGACTCTGGTGAGTCAATCAATTTAGATGTTCAGGAAACGCCACCTCATATTGACGTTATATTCGGCGATCACATGTTTAGTTCGCATCACTCTCCTGTGAGTGTTGGTGAACACTTTGGAATACGTCATCTGAATTTTGAATTTTTTAGGCTTAGCCTTATTAGGGAAATTCTATGATTAAAGATAGGGCACAATGGCGACAAAGGATCCATATAGCCGACCCCACTATAGTGGGATAAAGGCTTGAGTGTTGTTATTTGTTGTTTGTTGTAGCCTTATTAGGGAAATTGAGACGTTTCATCGAATTTTTACCCTTAATAGGGACACGCGATTTAAGAGATTTCTGTGGTTGATTTTAGTTGAAAATTTTGTGAACGGTTTTAGAATTTGTAGTGTTGGTCAGATTCTCGCGTGCATTGTTCTTGTCATTATTGGACTTGAGTTAGTAAACGCGCATACGTGTCTAGCAGTAATGCGTATGACGCCTTATGACTTAATGATTCCACAGGCTGATCTTGTTCATTTCTTGCCTTGTTTCCCACCTTTTTTTGACTCATCCTTTTCCCCACTTTGTGATACTCTCATTCACGATGCTCTGGATTTTATTGATCCTTTGATTGTTTTGCATAAGTCCATGGTTGAATTTATCACCGGGAGTTGTCTTTTTCTGATGGAAATTGGTTTCCTGCATTTTTCAAGAAAGAGGGTGTGTCATCAGGTCATGTGCAGCAACGACGGGTTCTCCCCATGCTCTACTATCTACTACAACAGGGCAGTGACAAAGCAATTTCTCGAATCGACTTTTGGATGTCTCAGTGGCGGGTTTTATCATATTCTCGACGGGGTCGAGCTCTCTCAACCCCGGGAGAATTAATGCAACCCAAGTTTGCATCTTTATTTTATTCTCAGTATTTTTATTTGTGTAACGCATGTCTTCACGCTTTTTTTGTTTTAGTTTTCACGCATAAGTTTGCATCGCGCATGTTACTCTCACACTATCGCACGGCTTATTGGTGTGACTGGCCAATAAGACCATGAATGAAAAGGTCTGTTAAATTAGGATTAGTGTTAGTTAAGGCAAGCAAAATAAATTATAAATTAAGTTCTTTTATTCTGGAATGAAATATTATTTTCAAAATTATTACCGTGAAGGAATACCTAAAGATCACATTGACCTTCCAAGACTCATCATGTTCATTTCTCTTTATTTCTTTTAAAAACCCCCATTTAAAGAAAGCAAAGAACCAGTTTTATTTCTTGAAAACCGTTTCCCTCGTGAAACCTTCCCTCATGAAACCTTCTACTTTCTAACAGCTGGCCTCCCACTTTTTATAACACCTGCATTTAATATTCATTAATATTAAATTTAAAGCCTACTCTGAAACATATTCCTATAAAGCTTCAAAATTCATAATGAAAAGGGAACCTGGCAGATATCGAAAAACAGAGAACTTATTTCTCTGTTTTTCGGTAGTCGTCCATCGTGCACCTATCCGCCCCCAACCTCCTCGCCTCCATTCGAAACCACCAGTCGACGTCTCCTTGGGTTCCGGCGTTCCTTCCCCTACCTTCCTCTGGCGAGGGCGTCTCTTCCCTGCAAACGGGATCTGAATAAAGCCGGCCGTTTCTCGTTTGGCCGTTGTTCCTCCTCCACGTCGTTGTTTCAGACGTCCGAATCCTCCAGAACCCTCTCACGACACCATCCAGCCCTCCTCCCACCTCCACTGGCCAACAAACACCTTGGAGCCCTGACCTTGGAGCCACACCATTGTCTGCCTTTTCAGTACAGGTTGGACTTCGTCATTTCTCGCGTGTTCCTTGGAATGATCCTCGCCTCATCTCATGACTCGAATCCTAATAGTAAGATTTTATGCTTAATTTTAAAAGATCTAAAATTCAGAGTTTGTTTGTCCTAGCTAACAATATTCATGTTTGGTGTCAATTTCTCTAATTTTGTTGTCTTTTCTCTGAAATACCTGTGGAAAAATTAAACTGTAAGGGTGGATTGCGGGAGAACGTTAGATGTCTATGCGAGCTTGCAAACGCTGGGACATTTATCGATTGATATTACCCGTTAGATTATTGACGGCGCCGCTTATTTTGGAATAGATCTCAAGTTTATTTTGTTTGAAATCAATTTTCGGATTTGGGATACATCAGTATGCAAGAATTAATCAATTTTTTCCTCCTCATGTTTGTGAGATATTGGTAGCTCTCTCCTCTAACGAGCAAGCCCCACTTAGGCAGTCGCGGTTTCGGCTCCACAGTATCCTCCTTCGTCGTCGTCATCTTGCCTCTGACCTTCTTCCGACTAGGCCCATAACAAATTGGTATCAGAGGCACCTCCTCCTGTTCCGCTGAAGTCGCTGCCTCCCGTTGCGATTTCGTCAATCTAAGAGATCGGCAGTTTGAAGTCGAACACTCATTTCCTAAGGAATCGTCCTCTGCCTCTTCCACGCTCTCTGCATCCTTGTTCTTCGGCTCTACCTCCACCTGCCTCGTTCTTCTTCTTCACGCACGGAGAGCCCGCTGCCTCGTCAAATGCCCCTATTCTTCTTCGTCATTCGACAAACCAGCGCTCCAAAGTCGCTCCTCTGCATCGTCGACCGCAGCAGTCGTCTCTCCATGATTGACTCCACAATTGTCGTCAGCAACATCGCCGAAGTCCGCGTCATTCTCGCGCGTCGCGTCTCTACGAAAGGAAGGCCCGGCCACTCCTTTCCTGTTTCGGACCGCAATTCACGCAACCAGTTTTGGAATTAAATAAATCTTGAGGAACTGACGCCTTCGATTTTTTTTCGGTTCCGGCCGACACTTACAAATTCAAGGGCAGTTTTGAAATTAATAACTTCCGTGAGAATTATTAACTCTCAGGCTGTTGGGAGCTTCTTCTTGTACCAACATAGGGCAGCGATGTGGGTCACGTGGCACACCAAATTCGCGCACGTTCGCTCCGCTCGCCAAGCCGGTCTCAAACCGACCCATAACCCGCTCATTATTATCCGCACAGCAAAACATGGGCGAGTTGTCAGATCAACTCAGCCAACTTATGACCATAGTGCAGGCCTTCAATGGTGTAACAAATTGCCATCGCGAAGTGTCATGAAGAGGCCATTACTGCGCTCTCCAAGCGCATCAATGATCTCTCCACTACTCCAGCACACGAGCACGCTTACAGCAGTCAGACACTGCCACCACCTACGGCCCGTGTTCGCCCTAAGACCGCTCCCCTACCATGCTACACTTGGTTGGATTTCCAAACTTACGATGGGAAGATGGACCCCTTAGGTTGGCTCACCAGATGCAAACAATTCTTTGGCCACCAACACATTCCAATGGTGGAACGGCTTGTCATGACTTCCTTCCATCTTCTCAACTCCGCTCTACTTTGGGCCACTCGTCTCCTCATCGATCAGCCAAGACTGACGTGGGAAGATTTCAAGCACTTTTGCAACCTACATTTCGGCTCTCCCATCTGCAACAATCCTCTCGATGCCCTCACGGCACTACGTCAGACGGGATCCGTTGATGATTTTCTGTACCAATTTCAGCTTCTTCTGGCGCATGTCACGCTCCCCCAGAGATGCAGGTCACCATCTTCACTGTCGGACTTCGGAACCGTCTGCGACTTGATGTCGAATTCGAGACCCCTCCAGACTTAGTAATTGTTATGAGTCTGGCCCGGTTGTGTGATCATCACCTCCAATTGGCACAAGAGGCCTATCCGCCCATCGACACAAACATTCAGCAAGGTCGTCATTGAAAGTGCACAGTGTGCCTCTGAGTATTCTCTAGAGGGGGTAAATAGAGTTATAAATCTTTTATACCCTAGTTATACACACACAATAAAAACTACTAAGTACTATGCAATCATCAACACCAAAACAGAATAAAGTAATCACAGGAAATATAAATACAGAAAAGCAGTAAACTGGACAGCACAGAAATTCAATGCAGAAGACACAGAATTTTATAGTGGTTCCCCAAAATGTGGGTAGTCCACTCTTCTACCTCCCTGGTAGGATTGCACTAACTGTGTCTGGGTCTTTTGATAAGGAGACTCTCAGAACCAATGAGTTTTTTGATAAGAAGACTCTTAGAACCACTGATTCTTTTGATAAGGAGACTCTTAGAACCACTGATTCTTTTGATAAGGAGACTCTTAGAACCACTGAGTCTTTTGATAAGGAGACTCATAGAACCACTAAATCCTTTGGAAGAGGGATTCTTAAAACTCTTTTACAGTTGGTGGATGAGAACAGTTGAATGAGAAGAAATAAGAGAAAAGAATTCTCCAGTAAGAATCATTTAGAAGCTGTCTCTTTGAATGTTGTAGCTTCTGTTTATCTCAGGATCTGAATATGATGAACTCTTGGTTATGATAGTGATGATTGCAAGGGTTATAAGATTGATCCTGATTCTCTGCACTTTTGTAGACTTGCTGCTATGTGATGTAAAAGAAGAAGCAGCACTGTTGTTATGATCTTTTGCTGTACAAAGGAGTTGTTCTTCTGTTCTGTCTTAGGGTTGGTGGAGGAAGAAGGAGAAGCCCTATTTCGACAGACAGAAATGTGTGATCAGTTATTCTCCCATGTTTTCTTACTTTCTCAGCATATTTATTCTCCATGATTTGAGTTTGAATTTCTTTCTTCTTCTGGACTGTCCTTAGAAGGAATGTCCATTGGACAATTGATGTTTCCTTCTATTTTTGTTCCCGACCCGTCCATCTGATTTGAATAAACTTCCAAGAATATTTTTGCTGCAACTCGGGAATACTCCATTCCATTCTGGGCAATAAACGAGTCGTTGGAGAAAAGTCTTCAGCTTTGTAGACCATCTGAAAAGGTATTAGAAAAGACAGCAGAAAACCTTCTATTTCTGACTGTACTCGGCGCTGCGTCGACTTCATCTTTCGTCATATCGACGCACCTCTGAGTTCTTATAGAAGTAGCTTCGAATTTCTTCTTAGCTCTGGATGAACTCAGATGTCGACATTGCGTCGAGTTCTTATCGACGTATCCGTCGAGTTGAAGACTTGAATTTGAACTTCGTCTTTTGCGTCTACTTGAAGTCGAAGTTGCGTCGACTTCTAAGATGGCTTCGACATTATCTTCCTTCTGCGTCGAGTTCATTTCGAAGTTGCGTTGACTTCTAATATAGCTTTGACAAGCTCTGTCTTCTGCGTCGAGTTTATTTCGAAGTTGCGTCGACTTCTGATATAGCTTTGACAGGCTCTGTCTTCTGCGTCGAGATCATTTCGACGTTGCGTCGACTTCAACTGATGCGTCGACTCCTAGTCGACGTTGCGTCGACTTCTAGTCGACGCATAATTACTCTGGATAGTTTTCTTCATGATTTCAGCTTGCCTCAGACCCCACTCTGTAACGCTCCGTCTCAGACCCCGCAGGATTCCCTCCAGCCGCAAACTGCGGCCGCGTTTGCTCCCTCGACGGATCCCCAACGGCGCGCAAAACGAACCCTTAATGCATATTGTCACGGACACGGTTCACCTGGGGCCCATGACAATACAAACAAAATGAGTAGGAAACTAAAGGACAGTGGTTTGGTTAACTACCAAAAATATCAGAAAAATTTACACAAAAAAATAATTATGCTAGTATAGTCTCTATTTGTGAGAGTGATGGAACAGCGATGATATGTTATGGGCTTGTGTCAAGTTATTTTATATTTATTTGTGTCTTTTTCTCACGTTCCTATTTAGTTGGTCCTCTTTACTTGAGTCCATGTATGTCACTTATTTCCAATCAGGTCTGTTGTCCAAGTGTGTAGTTTATTTTCAACTATGTCCGGTGTACGCCTATTTAAAGACCGTCTTGGGTCTTACAATGTATATGATGCAACCCAAGTTTGCATTTTTATTTTATTCTCAGTATTTTTATTTGTGTAACGCATGTCTTCACATGTCTTATGTTTTAGTTTTCACGCATATGTAATATGTTTGTATCACGCATGTTACTCGCGCACTATCGTACGGCTTATTGGTGTGACCGGCCAATAATACCATGAATGAAAAGGTCCGTTAAATTAGGATTAGTGTTAGTTAAGGCAAGCAAATAAATTATAAATTAAGTATTTTTATTCTCGAATGAAAGTTTATTTTCAAAATTATTGCGGTGAGGGAATACCTAAAGATCACATTGACCTTCCAAGACTCATCATATTCATTTCTCTTTATTTCTTTTAAAAAAAACCATTTAAAGAAAGCAAAGAACAAGTTTTATTTCTTGAAAACAGTTTCCCTCATGAAACCTTCCACTTTCTAACAGCTGGCCTCCCACTTTTTATAACCACTGCATTTAATATTCATTAATATTAAATATAAAGCCAATTTGAAACCTATTCCTATAAAGCTTCAAAATTCCTAATGAAAAGGGAGCCTGGCAGATATCGAAAAACAGAGAACTTATTTTTCTGTTTTTCGGTAGCCGACCATCGTGCACCTATCCGCCCCCAACATCCTCGCCTCCGTTCGAAACCACCAGCCGACGTCTCCTTGGGTTCTGGCATTCCTTCCCCTACCTTCCTCCGGCGAGGGCGTCGCTTCCCTGCAAGCGGGATCTGAATCCAGCTGGCCGTTTCTCGTCTTGGCGGTTGTTCCTCCTCCACGCCGCTGTTTCAGATATCCGACACCTCCAGAACCCTCTCACGCCGCCATCCAGCCCTCCTCCCACCTCCACCGACCAACAAAACACCTTGGAGCCCTAACCATGGAGCCACACCATTGTCTTCCTTTTCAACACAGGTTGGACTTCGTCACTTTTCGCATGTTCCTTTGGTATGACCCTCACCTCATCTCATGACTCGAATCCTAATAGTAAGATTTTATGCATAGTTTTAAGATCTAAAATTCAGAGTTTGCTTGTCCTAACTAACAATATTCCTGTTTGGCGTCAATTTCTCATATTTCGTTGTCTTTTCTCTGAAATGCCTGTGGAAAAATTAAACCGTAAGGGTGGATTGCGGACGAATGTTAGATGCCTATGCGCGGTTGCAAACGCTAGGACATTTATCGATTGATATTACCCGTTAGATTCTTGACAGCGTCGCTTATTTTGGAATAGATCACAAGTTTATTTTATTTAAAATCAATTTTCGGATTTGGGATACATCAGTTTGGTATCAAAGCGGGTGCGATTCACTTCTATTGTGAATCGCCGATCTTGAACGTATTTTATTTCAAAAAAATTCTTTCTTAAATTTTTTTTAGTTTTGTTTCAAAAAAAAAGTTAAAGGTTATTTCCTTTTTTTGTTGTCTTTTTACAAAAAAACATTATCTCAAAGCATTTAACACAACTTTTTCTTTTAAAAAAATTATGGAGAGTCGTTTTGATCAAATAGAAATCACCTTAGGCAACTTAGCCAAACAAATGAGTGAACTGATGAAGTCGGTCGACACGCTTAATGTCAACATGCGAGATAATCACCACGTCGTGACCGGGTAAGGGCCTCCATTAATGCTTTAGAAGCCAAACGTCACCTAAGTTTGAATCAAGTACCACAACAAAATCCTAGACAGGAGGAGCACAACCCTAGACCTGTAGATCATGTACAACACGAACCTAGACTCCGTCTCCAACACCGTTGAGATGATGGAGTTAAGCTAGATATAGGTGATTTTGAGGGTCACGTAGAGCCCGAAAAATGCCTAGATTGGTGTGAGCGAGTTGAGAGGTTCATGGCATAGAAACAAATATCTATGAACCGACAGGTTGAGTACGCCGTCCTTAGGCTTAAAGGACCCGCACTAATCGGGTGGGT
This sequence comes from Dactylorhiza incarnata, assembly GCA_033032865.1. NCBI lineage: Eukaryota > Viridiplantae > Streptophyta > Magnoliopsida > Asparagales > Orchidaceae > Dactylorhiza > Dactylorhiza incarnata. Next base: position 41,760 of record JAWHQI010000330.1, on the reverse strand, counting down.
TCAGCTAGAGCGCACTCGATTCACCTTAGGCCTAACTCCTATCACTACGTGGGTAGACTTTAAGGCGCAGCTACGGAAGCGATATGTCCCCCCGGACTATTTGCAAACTCTTTATCGAAGGTTCCCCAACCTTCGTTAGGACAAGCTTTCAGTGGACGACTACACCCACGAATTATTAATATTGCAGTCTAGGCTTGATCTTCATGAGGTGGACGATATGACAGTGTACCGTTATCTGAACGGGCTCCGTATGCTATTAGGGATGAGCTAGAGTTGCACGACTTTCGGGATTTGGGTGAAGTATCCAGTAGAGCCCCGTAGAGTAGAGGCCTAACTTTTGAAGAGGACATTTGGGCATAGGTCTACTAATAGAGCTTCCTCGAGCACCACCACCATTGCACCCACCCCTAGGATTTCAGATCCTCCTCACCCTCATGTCATTACTGGGACCCCGACTCCTCCCACTGGCCCCATCTGGGGTAAGGAGCCCATGGGATCCAAGCCCAACACTGGAGTATTTTGATGTTTCAAGTGTATGGAGCCTGGGCACAAATCTTCTGAGTGCCCACGACGCCACTTCGTCGCCCTTACTGATTTCACTGATGGGCATGAGCCTAAATATGGTGTCTTCCTTAGTGAGTCCAAACCTGAGCCCGAGTCTGATAGCGTGATCGAGGTCGAAGGAGAGCAAGTTGAGCATTTAATTTGTGTCTTACGTTATAGCTTGGTTTCCCCTAGCGAGACCATTGAGCATGATTTACGGAGGAATGAAATTTTCCGCACTGATGCGCGCATCCAGGGACACTTTTGTTCCATTATCATTGATAGCGGTATCATGGAAAACTTCGTTTACCAACTTATGGTTGAGACGCTCGGACTCAAGACGCATCCCTTGGAGCAGCCTTACGACCTATCTGGGGTTAATAGTCACTTAACTATGCTCGTTACCCATCGTTGCCTTGTAGAGTTCTCTATAGGGGATGTGTATCAGGATTCTGTTCTATGTGATGTCGCCCCCATCGATGTCAGCCACATCTTATTAGGACGATCATGGCAGTACGACAGACGATTCATGCATGATGGTGTGAGGAACTCTCATTCCTTCGATCACCGTGGGCACTGGATTGTTCTTCTTCCCCAGAAGAATAGTCTTGTTCTTAGGGCACCTGGGAGGGCCTCGTCATCATCTTCCTCTCCTACTTTAGTTTCTAATACACCACTTTTATTTAGTGCTACACTTCTGCATGGAACCCCGCTCCAGAAAGAAGCACTTGACTCTGGTGAGTCAATCAATTTAGATGTTCAGGAAACGCCACCTCATATTGATTTTATATTCGGCGATCACATGTTTAGTTCGCATCACTCTCCTGTGAGTGTTGGTGAACACTTTGGAATACGTCATCTAAATTTTGAATTTTTTAGGCTTAGCCTTATTAGGGAAATTCTATGATTAAAGATAGGGCGCAATGGCGACAAAGGATCCATATAGCCGACCCCACTATAGTGGGATAAAGGCTTGAGTGTTGTTATTTGTTGTTTGTTGTAGCCTTATTAGGGAAATTGAGACGTATCATCGAATTTTTACCCTTAATAGGGACACGCGATTTAAGAGATTTCTGTGGTTGATTTTAGTTGAAAATTTTGTGAACGGTTTTAGAATTTGTAGTGTTGGTCAGATTCTCGCGGGCATTGTTCTTGTCATGATTGGACTTGAGTTAGTAAACGCGCATACGTGTCTAGCAGTAATGTGTATGACACCTTATGACTTAATGATTCCACAGGCCGATCTTGTTCATTTCTTGCCTCGTTTCCCACCTTTTTTTGACTCATCCTTTTCCCCACTTTGTGATACTCTCATTCACGATGCTCTGGATTTTATTGATCCTTTGATTGTTTTGCATAAAATTATTACTAATAGTTTTCGAGCATCTTTGAAAATCCATAAGTCCATGGTTGAATTTATCACCGGGAGTTGTCTTTTTCCGATGGAAATTGGTTTCCTGCATTTTTCAAGAAAGAGGGTGTGTCATCAGATCATGTGCAGCAACGCCGGGTTCTCCCCATGTTCCACTATCTACTACAACAGGGCAGTGACAAAGCAATTTCTCGAATAGACTTTTGGATGTCTCAGTGGCGGGTTTTATCATATTCTCGACGGGGTCGAGCTCTCTCAACCCCGGGAGAATTAATGCAACCCAAGTTTGCATCTTTATTTTATTCTCAGTATTTTTATTTGTGTAACGCATGTCTTCACGCATTTTTTGTTTTAGTTTTCACGCATACGTTTGCATCGCGCATGTTACTCTCACACTATCGCATGGCTTATTGGTGTGACCGGCCAATAGGACCATGAATGAAAAGGTCCGTTAAATTAGGATTAGTGTTAGTTAAGGCAAGCAAATAAATTATAAATTAAGTACTTTTATTCTGGAATGAAATATTATTTTCAAAATTATTACCGTGAAGGAAAATATTATTTTCAAAATTATTACCGTGAAGGAATACCTAAAGATCACATTGACCTTCCAAGACTCATCATGTTCATTTCTCTTTATTTCTTTTAAAAACCCCCATTTAAAGAAAGCAACCCAGTTTTATTTCTTGAAAACCGTTTCCCTCATGAAACCTTCCACTTTCTAACAGCTGGCCTCCCACTTTTTATAACACCTGCATTTAATATTCATTAATATTAAATTTAAAGCCTACTCTGAAACCTATTCCTATAAAGCTTCAAAATTCATAATGAAAAGGGAACCTGGCAGATATCGAAAAACAGAGAACTTATTTCTCTGTTTTTCGGTAGTCGTCCATCGTGCACCTATCCGCCCCCAACCTCCTCGTCTCCATTCGAAACCACCGGTCGACGTCTCCTTGGGTGCATCTGAGTATTCTCTAGAGGGGGGTGAATAGAGTTTTAAATTTTTTATACCCTAGTTATACACACACAATAAAAACTACTAAGTACTATGCAATCATCAACACCAAAACAGAATAAAATAATCACAGGAAATATAAATACAGAAAAGCAGTAAACTGGACAGCACAGAAATTCAATGCAGAAGACATAGAATTTTATAGTGGTTCCCCAAAATGTGGGTAGTCCACTCTTCTACCTCCCTGGTAGGATTGCACTAACTGTATCTGGATCTTTTGATAAGGAGACTCTCAGAACCAATGAGTTTTTTGATAAGGAGGCTCTTAGAACCACTGATTCTTTTGATAAGGAGACTCTTAGAACCACTGATTCTTTTGATAAGGAGACTCTTAGAACCACTGAGTCTTTTGATAAGGAGACTCATAGAACCACTGAGTCTTTTGGAAGAGGGATTCTTAAAACTCTTTTACAGTTGGTGGATGAGAACAGTAGAATGAGAAGAAATAAGAGAAAAGAATTCTCCAGTAAGAATCCTTTAGAAGCTGTCTCTTTGAATGTTGTAGCTTCTGTTTATCTCAGGATCTGAATATGATGAACTCTTGTTTATGATAGTGATGATTGCAAGGGTTATAAGATTGATCTTGATTCTCTGCACTTTTGTAGACTTGCTGCTATGTGATGTAAAAGAAGAAGCAGCACTGTTGTTATGATCTTTTGCTGTACAGAGGAGTTGTTCTTCTGTTCTGTCTTAGGGTTGGTGGAGGAAGAAGGAGAAGCCCTATTTCGACAGACAGAAATGTGTGATCAGTTATTCTCCCATGTTTTCTTACTTTCTCAGCATATTTATTCTCCATGATTTGAGTTTGAATTTCTTTCTTCTTCTGGACTGTCCTTAGAAGGAATGTTCATTGGACAATTGATGTTTCCTTCTATTTTTGTTCCCGACCCGTCCATCTGATTTGAATAAACTTCCAAGAATATTTTTGCTGCAACTCGGGAATACTCCATTCCATTCTGGGCAATAAACGAGTCGTTGGAGAACAGTCTTCAGCTTTGTAGACCATCTGAAAAGGTATTAGAAAAGACAGCAGAAAACTTTCTATTTCTGACTGTACTCGGCGCTGCGTCGACTTCATCTTTCGTCATATCGACGCACCTCTGAGTTCTTATAGAAGTAGCTTCGAATTTCTTCTTAGCTCTGGATGAACTCAGATGTCGACATTGCGTCGAGTTCTTATCGACGTATCCGTCGAGTTGAAGACTTGAATTTGAACTTCGTCTTTTGCGTCTACTTGAAGTCGAAGTTGCGTCGACTTCTAAGATGGTTTCGACATTATCTTCCTTCTGCGTCGAGTTCATTTCGAAGTTGTGTTGACTTCTAATATAGCTTTGACAAGCTCTGTCTTCTGCGTAGAGTTTATTTCGAAGTTGCGTCGACTTCTGATATAGTTTTGACAGGCTCTGTCTTCTGCGTCGAGATCATTTCGACGTTGCGTCGACTTCAACTGGTGCGTCGACTCCTAGTCGACGTTGCGTCGACTTCTAGTCGACGCATAATTACTCTGGATAGTTTTCTTCATGATTTCAGCTTGCCTTTCTCATTACTTTGACTCAGCTGACTTCCTAAGACTTTTTTGACTAAATTACCCTTACTATACAACATGGGTAATTACCCTAGAGAGTAAAATCACCTATAGTTAATTTGCTAAGTCAAATCAAAAGGAATTTTTCCAAACAATCTTCCTCTATTTATCTTAACAAATTTTACAGATTGTTTATAGTGATTTTACAGAATAATGGAAGAAAAGAAAGAAAAAATGTAAGGAGAAAGAAGAAACCATGAGCAGGCAAGTGAAAACTTTTGTCTTCAAGGTTGAATTTTAGAGTTTGCCCTTTACCAATTCAGCATCAGCATTCAGCCTTTGTTTCTTTGTTTTTGTATCAACTTATTGTGATACAACCCAGAGAGATAACTTCCTAATTTTGTACAGATTCTTTTAAAACTTTGGAAAGAAATGGCTTGCTTCTCTCTTTCTGAATATCTAACACAGATAGCTCTTCTTGCAATTTTAGAGGAGTCTTTTAAAACTTTGGAAAGAAATGGTTTGCTTCTCTCTTTCTGAATATCTAACACAGATAGCTCTTCTTGCAATTTTAGAGGTGACTCTTCTTCATCGTCTTCATGTTCAGTGACTTGATTAGGAGTTTGATTAGCATCTTCCTCCCCCTAAATATGTGCACCATGTTCAGCATGTTCAATCTCAATCTCCCCGTGAATATGTGCACCCTGACCTATTCAGCATGTTCAATCTCAATCTCCCCCTTGTTTATCAACTTGATCTTCCTTCTGTTTCTCCCCCTTCTTAACCTTATCAGCATGGGAGGTTAAGAAAGTCTTAGTCACAGAGGAGGACATTCTTGACTGTAAGGACTGCATAGAGACAGTGACCTCACCAAACTGTGTTTGCATGGTTTCAAAGGTTGTTTGACTTTTGAGAAATATTCTCATCCATATTGAGATTATGTTAGTGATCATTTGTACTGCCTAGTATGATGAAATAGAGGGCTCTAGACATGGCATCATGTGCAGAGACTTTGCACAACAGTATTTTCCCAACAATATCTCTTTTATTTCTGTCAGATAGCTTTTTTCTGCTTCTCCAGAAAGAAGATCAAAGGTACATTCTGCACATATAACTCCTTTAACTAAAATTAAAGTCCATTATATCTACATTACCCTTCCTTTAGTTGGGTTGTCCTGTGTTATTCATCCTGCGCATGTAAATCAAACATTAGCATAGACCCTCACTTGCTGGGGTCTCTTTCTTCTATCATCATATGGAGTTATGAAGGAATAGGTTGGTCTTTCAGTATACCCCTTAAGGTGAAGAAGTGTTGATTTATTATGCAAGCAATTTTTAGATTTGTGCTCAAATTTGAAACAGCAGGAGCATCTAGAATAGTAATTAAACATAAAAGAGAGAGGTCTAGATGATTGAAGATTTCTTTCAGAAAACATGCGTCGATAAGAAATCGACGCATCTTTAGAGTTGCGTCGAGTGTAATTCAACGTGTCTGTATAGTTACGTCGATAAAGGTTCGATGCAGAATATTGGTTGCGTCGAATTGAATTTGACGCACCCTCATACTTGCTTCGAGATGATGTCGAAGCATATGCAGAACTCCGTCGAGTTTCATTCGACGCATCTTTAAAAGTGCGTCGAGTTCTATTCGTCATGTAATTTCTTTTATTATGGATTTTATAATTTTTTATTAGATTTTCTGAAGAGTACTTACCTAGAATTCCTATGTGATTAGTATTATTCACCTTATTGAAGATAGTTATTTTATCAGGATAATCATGTAATTCTTCACAAATTTCACTGTTTTTATTTACCTGATTCTCACTAGATCTAACAAATACTACTGGATTTTTTCAGGCAGGTTCGCTGGAAGATCCATTACTGATTGATAAATCTGCTCCTAATCCAAGATATTTGAATCTCTTAGAGAGGTTCTCTGTGATATCTCTTAGCTTTTGACTCCTCCCATTGAGTGAGTCTTCAAAGGCTTTTGCCATTGTAAGCTCTTCCTTTAGTGTTAGATTTTCAGCATTTATTTCATCTATTTGTTTTCTTAACTCTCCTACCTCAGTCCTGAGTTGATTATCAGAGTGATGATTTTCATATATCCTTTTGCTTTTCAGTTCTTTTAACTCTTTCCTAAGTATTTTTAATTGATTTTCTGCCACTAATTGATCTTGGCAGAACTCTTTAAAACAAGTTTTAAATTCATTGGAAGAGTAATCAAAATTATCAAAATATGATGATCTTCTTCATTATCTGAGAAGGCCACCAAAGCCATCAGGCAGGCTTCTTCAGTAGCAAATTCTTGCTCACTTTCAGATGAGGAACATGACTCAAATTCTAAGTCACTCCAGGTTTCAGCTATGAAACCTCTTCCATTTTTCTTTTCCTTCCTTTCATAAGAACTTTCTTCAACTAAACTGATCATTGTATCCCATATTTCTTTTGCAGACTGCCATTCAGCCACTTCCTGAAATATGTCATCTGACATAGTGGATACTAGTATATTCATAGCCTTAGCATCACAGGCTTTTGCATTCTTTTCCACATCTATCCATTCAGCCCTAGGGACTAGTTCCTGTGTAACAGTCTCACTTGCATCCTTCCTGAATGAAACAGGGGATCTGAAATATTGACATTAAAGATGTCTTCATCAATAGAATTCATATAAAGCTTTATTCTGGCCTTCCAGATTGTAAACTTATTTAAGTTACACACTGGTGGTCTTGTTGATGCATAGTCCTTAGAACTCATTTTTCTTTATAAAATAGTTTTAGATAATTTTAAAATAAAGAAATAAGAGTGAGGAGATCTTTTGATCAAGGTGTTAACCTTTTAATGATCAACCTCGCTCTGATACCAATTGAAAGTACACAATGTGCCTCTGAGTATTATCTATAGGTGGGGTGAATAGAGTTTTAAATCTTTTATACCCTAGTTATGCACACACAAAAAAAAATTACTAAGTACTATGCAATCATCAACACCAAAACAAAATAAAGTAATCACAGGAAATATAAATACAGAAAAGCAGTAAACTGGACAGCACAGAAATTCAATGCAGAAGACACAGAATTTTATAGTGGTTCCCCAAAAAGTGGGTAGTCCACTCTTCTACCTCCCTGGTAGGACTGCACTAACTGTGTCTGAGTCTTTTGATAAGGAGACTCTCAGAACCACTGAGTCTTTTGATAAGGAGAATCTTAGAACCACTAAGTCTTTTGATAAGGAGACTCTTACAACCACTGAGTCTTTTGATAAGGAGACTCTTAGAACCACTGAATCATTTGGAAAAGGGATTCTTAAAACTCTTTTGCAGTTGGTGGATGAGAACAGTAGAATGAGAAGAAAGAAGAGAAAAGAATTCTCCAGTAAGAATCCTTCAGAAGCTGTCTCTTTGAATGTTGTAGCTTCTGTTTATCTCAGGATCTGAATATGATGAACCCTTGCTTATGATAGTGATGATTGCAAGGGTTATAAGCTTGATCCTGATTCTCTGTACTTTTGTAGACTTGCTGTTATGTGATGTAGAAGTAGAAGTTGCACTGTTGTTATGATTTTTTGCTATGCAGAGGAGTTGTTCTTCTGTTCTGTCTTATGGTTGGTGGAGGAAGAAGGAGAAGCCCTATTTCGACAGACAAAAATGTGTGATCAGTAATTCTCTCATGTTTTCTTTCTTTCTCAACATATTTATTCTCCATGATTTGAGTTTGAATTTCTTTCTTCTTCTGGACTGTCCTTAGAAGGAATGTCTATTGGACAATTGATGTTTCCTTCTATTTTTGTTTTCAACCCGTCCATCTGATTTGAATAAACTTCCAAGAATGTTTTTGCTACATCTCTGGAATATTCCATTCAATTCTTGGCAATAAACGAGGCGTTGGAGAACAGTCTTCAGCTTTGTAGACCTTCTGAAAAGGTATTAGAAAAGACAGTAGAAAACCTTCTATTTCTGACTGTACTCGACGCTGCGTCGACTTCATCTTTCGTCATATCGACGCACCTCTGAGTTCTTATAGAAGTAGCTTCAAATTCCTTCTTAGCTTTGGCTGAACTCAGATGTCGACGTTGCGTCGAGTTCTTATCGACGTATCCGTCGAGTTGAAGACTCGAATTTGAACTTCGTCTTCTGCGTCTACTTGAAGTCGAAGTTGCGTCGACTTCTAAGATGGCTTGGACATTATCTTCCTTCTGCGTCGAGTTCATTTCGAAGTTGCGTCGACTTCTAATATAGTTTTGACAAGCTCTGTCTTCTGCGTCGAGTTTATTTCGAAGTTGCGTCGACTTCTGATATAGCTTTGGTAGGCTCTGTCTTCTGCGGCGAGATCATTTCGACGTTGCGTCGACGTCAACTGATGCGTCGACTCCTAGTCGACGTTGCGTCAACTTCTAGTCGACGCATAATTACTCTGGATAGTTTTCTTCATGATTTCAGCTTGTCTTTCTCATTACTTTGACTCAGCTGACTTCCTAAGACTTCTATGACTAAATTACCCTTACTATACAGCATGGGTAATTACCCTAGAGAGTAAAATCACATATAGTTAATTTGTTAAGTTAAATCAAAAGGAGTTTTTCCCAACAGTCATGAGGGTCATACAGCCCCACCAGTCTGTCAACTATCTCGGGCTGATATGATGGAACGATGCGCCCAAGGTTTATGTTATAACTGCGACGAGCAATACACTCGTGGTCACAGGTGCAAACGGCTTTTCTATCTGCACGTCGAGAACTCTGATGACGAAGGTGTCGGCTAAGGCGGACACCACTGATCTCCCTCGAGCTTGAGTTCGAGCTCTTTTTGCAAGGAGGGAGAGATGTTATGGGTTTTTGTGTTAAGTTATTTTATATTGATTTGTTTCTTTATGTCGCGTTCATATTTAGTTCGACCTCTTTATTTGAGTTCATGTGTGTCGTTTATTTCCAATTAGCTGTTGTCTAAGTGTGTCGCTTATTTCCAACTATGTCTATTGTGCGCCTATTTAAAGACCCTCTTGGGTCTTCTAATGTATGCAAGAATTAATCTATTTTTCCTCATCTTGTTTGTGACATATTGGTAGCTCTCTCCTCTAACGAGCAAGCCTCGCATAGGCAGCCGCGGTTTCGGCTCCACGGTATCCTCCATCGTCGTTGTCATCTTCGCCTTTTACCTTCCTCCGACTAGGCCCATGACATGATAGTTGTGAAAGCCATTATAAAAAGCGTAGGTAGCATTGGTGCAATATTTATCCAAAACAATGTATTAGGCTAAAATGTCACCACAGTTGTTGGGTCAAACGTGTCTTTAACTCGAAACTCATGGGAAAATGAGATAAGCGGGGATACTGTGGGTGGAAGAATATTCTGGGTCACGAATGCACAGAAGAGAAGAGTGTCAAAGACAGTTAGGCCTAGTGTCGCACAACGCAAACTTTTAGTTGTGCGTGATTTTATTGATTGAATTGGCAGTTACAGAGTTTGCATTCAAAAATGTTAACAGTAAAACAAAGTTCATTCGTAGAGCAGAGGGTAAAAATCCAGCTCGTCAAAAACAGCAGACAATTTGGCGAGATTTTTTGATGCCTCTCACGATACTACTCACCCCTATGTATACTAGTAGGGTCTGCCCAAGGGGGCAGGCTCAAGAGAAAACTGCCTAAGTATAGGAGAAACGGCAGGTAACAGGAAAAAAAAGCAACGAACGGCAAACGTTGTCCGAGCAAAGAAACAATTGTGAGAATTCACGAGAGGTATTGGCGCAAGCTATGGCAGGAGGTTGGGCGTGCGCGACCTACAGAGGTGAGGTCGCACGTAAGAGGAAAAGTCCTTTCTAGGTTGTTTTAGCCTTGGAGAAGGTGATCGCTGAGTTTCTTGTAAACAGAATTCTCGCATTTTTCCGTGTTCGCGAGCACTCCGGAAAAATAATAACTACCTGTGAATGTTGTCACCCGTCTTAAATGTTGCCTTCTTATAAATAGTCCATGAGCCTTCAGACTTTAAATCTCTTTTCAAAAATGGGTCAATATTCGCCAATTGTTATTATCGTTCTTCAGAAACAGGCGGTAAGCTTCACAGGTTACAACGATGCCCTTCTCGCGATGATACAGCAGCGGCAGCTGAGCATGTCTTCTCCAAAAAAGGAGACTTATGTGAGTTGCAGGGTGGTGCCTGCGGCGACTACTCCGGCGGTCTTCTCATGAATATAATGGATACACCGAATTCGCCCCAGCCAAATTTAAACATCATTAGCTCGGGCAAAGGAGCAGTGCGAAAAGTCTAAGAAGATGGACTCCGCATCCGTGAATTCTAGGCCTTCCTCTTCTGAGAAGAAGAGAAAGAAATCAACTTCTAAGATATGTTTCCCATAAGCAAAGGAGGGAAGTCAGTGAGGTTGCTGAAGAAGTCGAGCATGGCAAATGGTGAAGGAGGTCGAGCAAATGCGGCTCCTGAAGGTGGAGGAAGCAAAGGCCAAGGAAAAGGCCGAAGAGGAGCTGCGAGCTCTTGGTGCTGAACAGAAGAAAGGGGCAATCGAGGGACGGCTGCGCTCTGAGAAGGAGCAGGTGTGGCTTCTGGAGGAAGCAAAGAAGAAAGAAGAGGCTGAAAGGAGGTCGCGGCTTCTAGAGGAAGCGCAACGGCGTGATGTTGAGGTGAAGGCGAAGGCCAAGGCTAAGGTTGTTGAGCGTTCGCGCCTCTAGGAAGAAGCTCGGCAGAAGGAGCTTGCAACCAAGGCCAAGGAGAATGTGTGACTTCTCCAGATTGCTCGTGAGGGTAAGCGAGCAGAGCCTGCCCCTATGAGGCAATCAAATTTTATATATCCTATAGAGGGCGGCGAGATCGCTGCAATTAATGAGGAGTTGAGGCAACAGCGACTGTGAAAAGAAGCAAAGCATAAGCGGATCCTCGAAGTCATTGACCCAGAATGCCAGAGGAGGCCAGCTTTTGCAAAACATCTTATGGCTTCAGCAAGCTCTGAGGTCTTTAGAGAGGAGTTTCGTTCTCACCCTCCGAAGGTTCCTGCGAATTCCAACAGTACGTTTTGCATTTGCTCATAAAAATTTTACCTTTTAATGGAGGAGTGTTCGTTGACGTTTTGTCCCTGTTTGTATGTAGTTGCGTGAACAACGTTGGAAAGAGTGGTGGAGACCTTGAGGAGGCCGACTTCAGCTCGAGAAGCTCCTGAAAGACAATAACAGGTTGTGGGATAAAGTTCATTATCTCGAGAAGGGTAACAAGCACTATAAAGAGAAGATCTCTTCGCTAGCCTCGGAGCTCGCCACCCTGAAGCAACGACTACAATCTCCTCCTCTTTCGATTGCACCCCTTGTGCGACCTCAGTAAAAGTCGCAAGAAGATAGGGCAAGTTCTCGTGATCCTCAGATGGATAAGGAGATCGGTCGGATCCATTCAATGATCGCTCAGATCAACTCCCATATGGCGCACTCCTCAGTCATTCTCACGCAGGTGATTGGCGTGGTTGCCTATTTGGGACAAGCTCACGAGAACTTTTTTTGTTTTTTCATTCCCGAGTATTACCCTATAATTCTTATGTCAATAAATGTCAATTATGTTTTTTGTTGTGAATACTATTGTAAGTATTTTCTTGTTATCTAATAAATTTTCTACGAGTGTGCGCAAATACCGTATAACGACTTTGTGTTTGTTGTTCGATTCCTGCACCTGCAAAAAGTTAGGGACAAGATTTAAATGATACAGTGAATGCAAGTACCTGGTGGAGTGTGCGTTCACTTTCTTATTCTTATATTTAAAAGAAGTTAGAAACAGAGTTTAAATGATATAGTGAGCGGGAATACCCGGAGGAGAGTCTGTGGCCGCTAGTTCGTTTATGTATTTGCAAAAGGCTAGGAGCAGAATTAAATGATATAGTGAATGTGAATACCTGGAAGAGTTCACGTTCATTGGTTCGTTCTCTCTTCAGGAATAGAAATTTGGATAAGTTGGAGCAAATTCCTTAAAAAGCGTGCGCGAACATGCTAAATTTCCCATCCTTTCGAGTTCCCTTCGTGTTTCTATAAATAGGAGGGACATTTCTCTTCATTTCACACCAATTGATTCTGGAGCTTCAGCCTAGTGCTCGCGCCAACTTTTATGAGATCAAAGCAAAAGTCACAGCAAACTCTCTTCATGGCGTCCTGCTGATCCTACGACACGAAGAGATTTCTAAAGAGCAAGCCTTATGCCTGTTCAGCGAGCACTCTGGAATTCCACAACTTTTTAGCCCATCTTCTACTCATTCTCATGATGTTGCGCGACTTCCTCTAGAGCACGAGCGAATAAACACCATCATTGGGGGCGAACATGTGATTCCCTTCGATCATTTCGACTACGGCTAGAGATTCCCAATCTTCGTGCAGATGATCCAGATTTTAAAACAATATGAACTTGTACCCACACAAGTTTCTTCCGCATCCATTGCCAACCTGACCTCTTTCATCATTTATTTGCAGCACGAGAGAGTTCACTTCTCCCTTTCTATTTTCTGCAACCTCTTCCACATTCGCTCAAAGCAGACAGGAAATGTCTACATTGGTTCGGCTAAACTGTGAATTCATGGACTCCCAAACAAAACTGGAGTGATAGGTTCGCCTTCTTACAAGGTGAATTTGGTAATCGCTTCACCACTCCACGAGCAAGGGCGAAGAAGGAATTTCGAGAACTAGAACTCGAGGGAGTGGAGAAGGAGATCATCAGCTTCTTGACAGGTTGTTTCATGGACGCCCCTCATTACTTGCAGTGAGTATTCGAAGATTGGAGGTCGATGATTCTCAAGGCAGGAGCCCTAGTCATCGAACCAACCGCAGCAAAGAAGACGAAATAAAAATGCTGAGAGAAGGAGACTGCGCGAGCAACGGGAGAAGAGGTTGCGGACACTTCCTCTAAGAAGAGAAAAGTGTCCACAAAAGTTTCTGCTGAAGAACCAAGTATACATTCATTCGTCGGGGTATTGGATTTCGGAAATAAAATTTGCCTTAAGGAGCTTGGCAACTTCTTCTCTGGTCGGCACTGCCAGCTTGGTCGCCACCTCCCTTTTCTTCTGCTAGATTGGCTTGAAATCGGGGGAGACATTGAGATGGTGGCAAGCGACATCTGGATCCACTCCGGGCATATCTTCCGCCGACCAAGTGAAGACGTTCAGATTTTCCAAGAGACAGGAGATCAGTTGAACTTTTTCCTCTTCAGACAGCTCTGCATTAACGATCAATTTCTTCTCTTCCCCTTCAGCAATGGGACCTTCTTGGGTTACCTGGGCAGGTTCCAGGTGAGCCCCTTCTCGTTCTTTGTTTTCTTTAACAACTTCAGGAAGTTGAGTCACTTCAAGGACAGTCGTTGGAACTTCGGGAAGTGGCATATCAGTGACCATGTTAACTGTCTTGACGTAGCATTCCCGAGCTACTTTTGGATTACTCAGGATTCGGTACTGCCTCCCCTCGGCAGCAAACTTGAGAGCCAAGTGGAAGGTTGACACCACTGCTCGATAAGCGTTCAGAATAGGTCTTCCGAAGATGGCACAGTAGTTGCTCGGGGCATCCACCACCACGAAGTTAATCAACTTTGTAATGCCTCCCAACGATACAAGAAGTTTCACGCAACCCTCCACTTCCTTCTTCTCTCCCGAGAAGCCGTAGAGGGGCCCTTCAGTGGAAAGCAGAGGCTTTCCGGTCTTTAGGGCTTCAAATGTTGGGCGGAAGAGAAGATTGACCGAACTATCCGTATCGATCAGAATTTTATGCACCGTGTAATTTTCAATAATCGCTTTAATTACCACGGCATCATCGAAGGGATTTTCATTTGGGGAAAGGTCTTCTTAGCCAAAAGTAACGACCGAGCTTTCCGGAGCAGAAGTAGAGGTGACCGCCACTTCCTGCTTAAAGACCCTTGCAACACTTGATTTTCGGGAGGATTCGGGTCCAGCTCCCCTATGAATGCAGTAGATGTCACTGAGGGGGCCCACATCATTCACTTCTATGCATTCTGTAGCAGGATGGATGTTCCCGTAACAACCGACATCCTCTACATCAGCGCATTCCCAGGTGACTTCAACTGTTTCTTTCCCTTTTTCAGCTGGTGGTTCAGTAGGCATTTCTTTCCGAACTAGGCCTCGGAGCTTTCCCTCTCCCAAGAGCCTTTATATCAACAAGCGAAGGGCCCGACAATTCTCGGTCAGATGCCCTCCCTCTTTATGGTACTCACAGAAGAGGATTGGATTGCGATTTCTGATATCTGACCTCAGAGGAGCAGGTTTCTTGAAGTCAGGCCTCTTCTGCAGAATTTGGACGACTTCATCCATAGTGACGTTGAGAAGGGTAAATGATTCTTGCGAATCATCATATTGAATGGACGGAGCAATTGGAGGTGGTGGCGCAGTGTATTGTGGCAGATACACTGGCATGATTTGCGGAACGGTCATGGATGGAGCGGGTGCGGCGGCCAACGGCGGTTTCTGATCTTGAAACCGTTGATGGCCAAAAGATGGTTGTTTGTGCCTAAAATTTCTCCCCCTCTGAGCACGGGGTTCGAAATCAGGTCGAGGTTGATGGTGGTATGGTTGTTGATGAGCGGTAGAAGAATTGGGCAGATCCTTGTCATTGAGCAGCTTTGCGACATAACCTGAGTTACTTTTTTCACCCCTTATAAACATATTCGCCAAGCTTATCATCTCCTGGTAAGTTTTCGGCTCTCTGATGTTGGCTTCAAACTTTAGTGGCCCTTTTCTCAGGCCGTGAATCAGAGCAACCATATACAGTTCAGGATCCACATTCTGAATTTCCATGATCTCTTTTTGAAAACGGTCAACGAAACGAGCCCATGTCTCGTCTTCACGTTGTCTTATTTCGATGAGAGCCGCCGGGCCACTCTTCCATTTCTTTGAGGTAGAGAATCGAAGCAGAAATTCCCTACGCAGCTCTGCGAAGCAACTAATGGATCGAGGATGCAACCCATAGAACCATTCTCTGGCTTGTCCATCAAAGGATGTTACAAGAAGTTTGCACCTAGTCGCATCGGTGAGGGTTCTTAGAGCGACAGCCGATTCAAAAGCCTGAAGATGAATGGCCGGATCAGATTCTCCATTATATGCTGGCAGGCGAGGTTCTTTGAAATTATTCGGAGCTGGCTTGCTCCGAACTTCATCCACAAATGGAGAAGTCTCCTCGACATCTTCATAAAGGAGAGGGACAGAATAACAAGCCGCCGAAGCTGCGGCTAGTCGCGGACAAGCCGCCTGATAAGAGAGACGGGTTGCGGCTTCTGGAGGATAGGCCGTTGGATAAGAAAGGCGGGCCGCATGAGAAGTCGCCCGCTGAAAATCAAGAACCCGCGCCGGCATGTTCTGGGCGGCTTCTTGATAGAAGGTTTGTCGAGCCATGAAACCTTCTGGAGGAGGTTGGAAATTGGCGACTTGAGGTAGAGGGTACGGAGGAGGGGGAGGAACCGGAGTTGCTATTTGGCTAGCCGCGGCTTGCTAAGGAACTAGCCGCTCGGTTAGCATAGCAAGGGCCTGACTGATCGCCCTAGCCGTTGATCAGTCGCCTTCTGAGCCCGCTCGGCTTCCCGCTTAGACTGCTCCAAGGCCTCCCACAGGGAATCATCACTGTGGTCGGAGCGGTCTCTTTGGCCAAACTGGCGGTCTGACATTTTGTCAAGGAGTTCACCGACAACTCGCAATCTGAAGGTCGCGTGTTTCTGTTGATGCCGAAAATGCACCTCCACGTTCGACGCTAAGGGAGCGATGAAAAAGAGGAGGGCGCGAGCTGCCGGTTACTATTGATTAAGAGAGATCAAACCGTTTAGACCGCTAGCAGTGGTCGAGTCAGGACTTCGCCCGTCACGGCGAATGACACTCTTGTGACAGACTTTCCCTTGATTTAAGTAAAGTGATTACAGCGGGTTACAGGGCAAGGAAAAGGAGAAGTCGGTCGGACAACAGGTCGCAAGACAGTAAACTCGAGACCGCAGCTCTGACAAGCGAGCTCCTGGATTCGAGTGTGCGTGTCTTGGGAATGTCGCCCCCCCCCCCCCTCCCTATTTATAGGCTCGGGGGCCTGCCTAAACGGGCAGGGATAAAATAACCGTCTGCCCGGATACAGGAGAATCGGGCAGGAGGTGACGGGATACAAAAGGGAAGAAAGAGAGAAACCGCGCGGCTTGGCGGCTTGAGCTCCGATCTGTATCGGCCGGGGTTGAGACGAGTTGCGCATAAAGCAGAGAAGCAGCTCGGGCGGCCTGTAATCGGAGACCGCAGCTTGTCTTCTGGACTTGTGCCCTGAATGTAACCCTTCCTGACGGCTGTCTGACGTTGTATAGCTCGGTTTGTCCTGATGATTCGAGGGACTCGTGCAAGTAACCGAAGATAGAGCCAGGCGGTTAATATAGAAGACCGCCCAATTTGAATGGTCCACTATATTGATAGCGGTCTCCTGGGTAAACAATGACTACTTCCCAAGAAGAGTATACTTATAAAGCGGAGTGCACACAGCATATGTTGAAAATTAAATAATAGTTGTGAGCAGTGCAAATATCGGCTTTGTTTGGAGCACCAATGCGGCTCCATTCCGGTGGCAAAGTAAGCTCAGTGGCAAATGAGTCTATTGTTTGAGAAACCTTTTTTTCTCCGATCCCAGTCATACTCCGTTTTTCAGCAAAATTTAGCTCATTTTTTTACTACACCTTGGAGCTTCATTCTCCCTTTCAAAAGGAGCTTCATTCCCACCGCAAAGAAACTTGAACACCACGGGTGTCCTAAACAAAGCCATAATCACTGATTCACTAGCAAAAAAAAGAGAGTTGAGAAAATTTTTAGATCTCTTGTATGATAGAAAACATAAATAATGCTTAAGTGGGTGATTGTAAATGGCTCATTGGATATAGATCCTGTTTTTAATCCATTAAAAATTTAAAACAAAATGCAAACTTATTAACAAAGGTAACGCTATGTTATATGTGGCATACCCTGAATTCAAACAAAAGTGAGCAACTGTGCAATCAGCACAAACTCTTGCACCTCTCCTCTAATTTATACTACAAAAAAATTAAAATTTACGCAAAATTACCTAATGTGCTTCACCAATGATCTAGATGTTGAATGAAGGAAGCATGGTTATGTGCACAATAAATCAAAATGGTTTCTTCGGTCTGCCCTCTCTGATGTCTTTGGCTTTGATTTGAGGGCATGATTCCGCAGCAAACGCGACCGTATATGGGTACACTATTTCAGTGGTACTCTGTGAGCAGCCACTCTGTGCATTTATTGTCAAAGGTTAGGTCTTTCTCCTCTAAGAGAAGCCACTTTGTGCATAGTGCCAAAGGTTAGGTCTGTTTCCAATCTTCCCCCGCCCATACCCCCAATGATTGGGGACTAAATGGGTTCTGTTGTTGTCGTTGTTGTTGTTGTTAAGAAAAATTACCACAATCGATCATTCTCTATTTTTAATAAAAAAAAACATGGTTTATATTACTGATCATTGTAAGCTCAAATGTAGAAGAGTTTGCAGAACATCTGAACATTTTTTTCTTCAATATTTAAACAGAAAAAAAAAAGATAACCAACCTTTAGTTTGTAAGCCATGCGTTCGACCAGAAAAATTTTCTTGATCCCATAAGAATCTGCCAGCATATGAGTCAAATAACCTCTTCCTGCTCCAAACTCAACCACAGCGGGCAATTTTCCTCTCTTCTGAACAAAAACATCTACATTGCCCTCCTCATCCCCTCGGCTAACAAGTTCTTCTTCTGGCCTATGCAATATCCCAAAATTCTCCATGTTGCCAAGAATTGAAGCCTGCTGCAACACATGCCTTTCCTGATAAGGAATTTTGCTGCCAAAATAACAACCAGCGGTCAATTCATAACTTGCACCATTTCATGTTTAACTACTTGAAGCACTTGGACCAAACAGCTACAATGTAATGCAGTTTTCCCACCTGTTTATTCGCCGGCTAATCCACTTATCACAGGCGTCCGGTATTAGGTAAGAGTTCTCCAAATCTCCCACTATGGCATAATGTAAACAGTCTATCTTTTTAACTAATGCAAGGAACTCTGACAAGTTAAGAGCGTAGATGGCAGCCCTTTTGGCGTGGGAACTGATGTCATCAATTGGAGAATCAATGAAGTCGCAGTTGATTCCTTTTGAGTAGTAGGTCTGGGCTTCAAGAGCTAGAGCCTGCGTCCTCGAAGGACACTTCTTGAGGTGAGAACCAAGGTTCTCCTTAGATACCGAGCTGTACAAAAAAAAAGGAGTTGAGATTCAATAAAACAAAAGAAACTTAATAGAAACACAGGGAAAAGGGGGGAGATGTACTGCGACGGATCTAAGGGGCAAGGGAGGCGGTGATCACCGGCAGATGAATCGTGATTTCCGCAGAACCTAGAGTTTTAGAGGAAAATTAGAGGGAAGGTTGAGACCGAGAAATAGAAACATGTGAATTAAAGTTTTACGGGGAGAAAGGGAGAGGAGAATTGGCGCAGTGCCGCCGCTTGTTTGGGAGCCAGAACTGGCAACGCTTCTCCTTCAGATATTTAACTACTCCATCTGCTTCTCCTCCTGCTTCCTCTCCGGCGACGTGAGCCCTTGAAGTCGTTACCATAGGTTCTGGCCACGGCAGTGGACGAGAGATTGGAGGTGTGCGTTGAGATTGTGCACTGAGTCGACTTTAGGAGTTTAGGGGCAGGAGGCTAAAGGCGGTAACCTAAATATGATCAACTCTAGGTAAGATTTCTTTTAAGAGCTATACTTAGGTGCGCAACTCTCACCTAGAAATAGGTGGGGGGAAATATAGCCGTATGATCTTTGATCCGGCGGTAGAGAAAATACTGACATTATTTATTATTCATAAATACTGCAATATTTAGAGCTATCAATGGCTGAGATGCACTCCTCTCACCTTGATCGCGGTGCGAGATACTCACCTAAAATTTTTTCTTCTTTTAATCGCAACTCAACAAACCTCCACAACAAACAAAAATAAGCCTGAACCCCGTGCCGAATGTACGCAGAACTCCCTTCTCGTTGGCGCTCATAAGGGCCAACGAGACCGGGCCCACCACATTTCCCCCCTCCGGAAATCTGAACTGCTTCACAACCCTCACTCTGAATTCCTCGTGACCCATGGAAATCGCTTCCCTAGCTCCGACGTAGGCTCTGTTTGGCTCAGCTGCAGCGACTGGAGAAGCAGTGGTGGAAAGCAGTGGTAGAATAATCAGTTATTTTGTAGAGTGGTGGGAGAATCTGTGAAACTGTTTGGAAGAACAGCGTTTGCAGTGTTGTTTCAAATGGAGAAGCTGTTTAAGGGCGCGTTTGGTTCGGCTGATATGCTCTGGTGCGTCTGGGAGAAAACGGAGGTTCCTCCATCCGCAGCGTTTGGCGCTCTGGTTGAATAGAAACGACGGTTACTTAAAACCGCCGTTTCTATTATAATCCCAGCCGCAGTTGTATGCCCCAGTCTAGACGCGCCGGTTCTCCTCGGCGCTGATATCCCAGCTGCTAGGGTTCGACGGAGCGCTCTCTCCCCCGATTCTCCTCGACGCGGCCGGACATCGACGATTTCACCGGAGTTTTTCGCCGCCTGATGCACACCGCTTCTCCTCCTTACAAAGGTATGTTTGTTCCTTGGGCATTTGCGCATTCCCGAGCTAGGGCATAGACTGGTTTTTCTGATTTCGGTTTTTTTATTTTTCTCCGCAGCCATCCTCCTCCATTGCTAGGGCATCGACTTCACGGAATCGACGGGGATTTCTTTCCTCCACGACAGGGATTTCTCTCCTCCACCAAGGCATATTTGGGTATTCCACTTCACTCCCTCCTCCTTTTAGCTTGGATTGTTAGGTAGTCATCTCTGTGGAGTTTATTTATGTATGTGTGGCTGTGTATATGTGTGTGTATGTGTGGTTGTGTATATATGTGTGTGTTTATTCATGTTTGTATGTGTGATGTGTGATGTGTGTGTGTGCTGTTTGTGTGTGTGCTGTTTGTATGTGTGTTGTGTGTGTGTGTGCTGTTGGTGTGTGTGTTGTGTGTGCTGTTGGTGTGTGTGTGTATGTATGGTGTGTGTGTGTTGGTTGTTGTTGTATGTGTGTTGGTGTGTGTATATATATTGTGTATGTATGTATGTATGTATGTGTGTGTTATGTGTGTGTGTGTTATGTATGTGTGTGTGTATGTATGGTGTGTGTGTGTGTTATATATTGTGTGTTGTTGGTGTGTTGTGTGTGTGTTGTATGTGTGTGTATGTGTTGTATGTATGTGTGTGTGTGTTGTATGTTTGTGTGTTGTATGTGTGTGTGTGTATGTGTGTGTGTGTGTGTATGTGTTGTTTGTGTGTGTATGTATGTGTTTTCATTTTTAAGATGGGTAAGCCGAAAGACGGTGGTGTCTCCGCTATATGGGATTCAAATGATGTCCTGGTTTTTTGCGACATATACATTCATGAAATAGAGCTTGGTAACCGACCGACAACCCATTTTAGCAAAGAGGGCTGGGTAAATGTGACTACCAAATTCCACCTACAAACTGGAAAAAAGTACGATAAGGTTCAAATGAAGAACAAATGGGATCATTTGAAGAAGGAGTGGAAAATTTGGAGTGAGCTAAAACGTGGGTCCACTGGTTTGGGTTGGAATCCGACTACAAAGACTATAGATGCTTCGGACGAGTGGTGGACCGAGAGATTGAAGGTATTCATTTATTAAAAAATGATGATTAATATTATGTTCTGCTATTTGCCCTTCCTAATTTATGTTATAATTTTGTAGGTTGTCCAAGCGGCCAAAAAGTTCAGATATGCAGGCATCCCCCCCCCCCCCCCCCCCCCGAGTTAGAGGAACGATTGAGGAGGATGTTCGATTCAGTAGTTGCCTGTGGACATCATGTTACCATTCCCAGCTTAAGGAGTAATCCACCTGAGTCTACTGACGAGAGAGAGTTGTCTGGTGGGGAGCATGACATCCAGGAGGACAATGTTGTACCACCTCCACCCGAGGTCACATCGGCGAGGAAGAGGAAGAAAGGAAAAATAAGTGCCACCAGCTTAGTCTTAGAAGATCTGGCAGAATCTTCAAAGACCATCAGTCGATGCATTCAGGAACATCCAAAGAGCAACACGTATACTATCACTCAGGCATTAGAGCGGTTAAGTGGATACCCCGACGTTGTAGCGGACGAGAAATTCTATGACTTTGCCATCACATTTCTGTTGGACAAAGGTCATAGAGAGGCATTTATGTTCCTACCCGAGGGTATGAACATAAAGTGGATTTATAACCACTATAATGGTGGGGGGTAGACTTATCATATTTAGGGTCATGGACTGCTAGACGGTTATTATTATTTCTGATGTTGTGGTTATTTGTATGTTTCTGTTAGATTGTTACTGTTAGACTGTTACTGTTTTTTCTATTGTTGCTATTGTGATTGTGTTTAGACTGTATTCTTATTTATTTCCTTTATTTTGTTTATCAGAAAATGTCTACCACTTACTCTGATGATTCAGAAGATAGTTTTGAGGCTATTAAAAGTTATGCGATCGCACATCATCAAAATGTTGTAGCAGCAGTTAGTATTTTAGCTGAAAGTAGTTCTCTTTTCAACCAACCAGTACCTTGCATGACTTCGAAGCAAACAGGTGATAAATGGGTTGGAGAAATGCTTCAATCTTCGACAGTCATGTTTCATAATTCTTTTCGTATGTCCCAAGAAATTTTTATGGATCTATTGCATATCTTGGAGGAGAAGTACGGATTTCACAGGACGAGATGGACTGCATCTAGAGAGATTTTTGACACTGACCTTGGACATGCTGTCTCATAACGAGGTCATGAGGAAGACATGTGAGCGGTTTCAGCACTCGACGGAGACTGCTAGCAGGTTTTTTGGAGAAGGCATTCGCGTGTTGATACTACTGGCGGATGAAGTGATCCATCCATTAGATAGATCTTTCAGTAGCACACCGCCAGAGATTCTGTACGGCACACGTTACATGTCATTCTTTAAAGATTGTGTCGGTGCAATTGATGGAACACATGTTCATGCATGCGTACCTGTTCGTGATCAAGTACCGTACATTGGGAGACATGGCATGCCGACACAAAATGTGATGGCTGCTTGTGATTTCAACATGTGTTTCACGTTCGTTATACCAGGTTGGGAAGGCTCTACGCATGATAGCCGCATTTTCAATTATGCGCTTCGGGATCCCCATTACAAATTTCCGCATCCACCACCAGGTAATAAGATTTCTATTCCATTTTTTGTACTTCTCACCTGTGAAGCATAACAATTTTGATCCTGGTTTTCAGGAAAATATTACTTGGTGGACTCTGGGTATCCGCTACAAAGGGGTTACTTGAAATCATATCCAGAGACACGTTATCATCTCCCCGACTTTGCTCGTGGCGGTCGTGCACCGGAAGGACGGCGAGAGATATTCAATCACGCGCACTCATCCCTTATAAGTGTCATTGAAAGATCGTTCGGGATTTGGAAGAAAAAGTGGGCCATATTGCGTGATATGCCGAGCTACAGCTTTGCCAAACAAACCGATATTGTGATGGCAACTATGGCACTGCATAATTTTATTCGGAGGCACCCGTCGCGGAGGGATATTGATTTCAATGACTTCGAGCAAGGAGGTGGTGATGAGGGGGTGAGCACACAAGGGCATCAAGTAGTTTGTCCTGATACAGCAGCCGGGGTAGATGATATGATCGCGTTGCGTGAAAATATAGCGCAACAGTTGTACACTTCTAGATCTTAGATGGTGAGATGAATTGTTGGTATTTTTATCTATTATAGTAAGTATTGTCAAGATTGTGTATTTGATGGAACGCAAATTTTTTTTTTCAAAAACTCCACTTAACCCAAACAAAATTTATAAAACTCCATTTCAATAAGCACTGAAAACTCCATTTCACCCAAACAGTTTTCTAACAAAACTTCATTTCTCAGAAACAGCACTTTTTCAAAACTCTATTTCTGATCAGCAACTTTTCATCAGCAACAACCCAACCAAACGGACCCGAAGTTGTTTGGCAAAACAATTGTGTGATGTGAATTCCTTTTTTTTTCATAAATTAGAGATTAAAAAAATTAAGCAAAACTAGTGTCTTCTCATTCCTGTTTTCATCAGCATTCATTTGAGAAGAAGAGATCAAAAAATGTTGCTGGGCTAAAATAGTAAACATCTCTGCTATTCTTTTCAAAGGTGGGAGGGCTACTGTCGTTAGTTTGAAAGGTTAGAGGGTTGCTGTCAGAGCTTGATGTCCTGTATATATGTGTGTGTTTATTCATGTTTGTATGTGTGATGTGTGTGTGCTGTTTGTATGTGTGCTGTTTGTATGTGTGCTGTGTGTGTGTGTGTGCTGTTGGTGTGTGTTGTGTGTGCTGTTGGTGTGTGTGTATGTATGGTGTGTGTGTGTTGGTTGTTGTTGTATGTGTGTTGGTGTGTGTATATATATTGTGTATGTATGTATGTATGTATGTGTGTGTTATGTGTGTGTGTGTTATGTATGTGTGTGTGTATGTATGGTGTGTGTGTGTTATATATTGTGTGTTGTTGGTGTGTTGTGTGTGTGTTGTATGTGTGTGTATGTGTTGTATGTATGTGTGTGTGTGTTGTATGTTTGTGTGTTGTATGTGTGTGTGTGTGTATGTGTTGTATGTGTGTGTGTGTGTATGTGTTGTTTGTGTGTGTATGTATGTGTTTTCATTTTTAAGATGGGTAAGCCGAAAGACGGTGGTGTCTCCGCTATATGGGATTCAAATGATGTCCTGGTTTTTTGCGACATATACATTCATGAAATAGAGCTTGGTAACCGACCGACAACCCATTTTAGCAAAGAGGGCTGGGTAAATGTGACTACCAAATTCCACCTACAAACTGGAAAAAAGTACGATAAGGTTCAAATGAAGAACAAATGGGATCATTTGAAAAAGGAGTGGAAAATTTGGAGTGAGCTAAAACGTGGGTCCACTAGTTTGGGTTGGAATCCGACTACAAAGACTATAGATGCTTCGGACGAGTGGTGGACCGAGAGATTGAAGGTATTCATTTATTAAAAAATGATGATTAATATTATGTTCTGCTATTTGCCCTTCCTAATTTATGTTATAATTTTGTAGGTTGTCCAAGCGGCCAAAAAGTTCAGATATGCAGGCATCCCCCCCCCCCCCCCCCCCCCCCCCGAGTTAGAGGAACGATTGAGGAGGATGTTCGATTCAGTAGTTGCCTGTGGACATCATGTTACCATTCCCAACTTAAGGAGTAATCCACCTGAGTCTACTGACGAGAGAGAGTTGTCTGGTGGGGAGCATGACATTCAGGAGGACAATGTTGTACCACCTCCACCCGAGGTCTCATCGGCGAGGAAGAGGAAGAAAGGAAAAATAAGTGCCACCAGCTTAGTCTTAGAAGATCTGGCAGAATCTTCAAAGACCATCAGTCGATGCATTCAGGAACATCCAAAGAGCAACACGTATACTATCACTCAGGCATTAGAGCGGTTAAGTGGATACCCCGACGTTGTAGCGGACGAGAAATTCTATGACTTTGCCATCACATTTCTGTTGGACAAAGGTCTTAGAGAGGCATTTATGTTCCTACCCGAGGGTATGAACATAAAGTGGATTTATAACCACTATAATGGTGGGGGGGGGGGGGGGTAGACTTATCATATTTAGGGTCAATGACTGCTAGACGGTTATTATTATTTCTGATGTTGTGGTTATTTGTATGTTTCTGTTAGATTGTTACTGTTAGACTGTTACTGTTTTTTCTATTGTTGCTATTGTGATTGTGTTTAGACTGTATTCTTATTTATTTCCTTTATTTTGTTTATCAGAAAATGTCTACCAATTACTCTGATGATTCAGAAGATAGTTTTGAGGCTATTAAAAGTTATGCGATCGCACATCATCAAAATGTTGTAGCAGCAGTTAGTATTTTAGCTGAAAGTAGTTCTCTTTTCAACCAACCAGTACCTTGCATGACTTCGAAGCAAACAGGTGATAAATGGGTTGGAGAAATGCTTCAATCTTCGACAGTCATGTTTCATAATTCTTTTCGTATGTCCCAAGAAATTTTTATGGATCTATTGCATATCTTGGAGGAGAAGTACGGATTTCACAGGACGAGATGGACTGCATCTAGAGAGATTTTTGACACTGACCTTGGACATGCTGTCTCATAACGAGGTCATGAGGAAGACATGTGAGCGGTTTCAGCACTCGACGGAGACTGCTAGCAGGTTTTTTGGAGAAGGCATTCGCGTGTTGATACTACTGGCGGATGAAGTGATCCATCCATTAGATAGATCTTTCAGTAGCACACCGCCAGAGATTTTGTACGGCACACGTTACATGTCATTCTTTAAAGATTGTGTCGGTGCAATTGATGGAACACATGTTCATGCATGCGTACCTGTTCGTGATCAAGTACCGTACATTGGGAGACATGGCATGCCGACACAAAATGTGATGGCTGCTTGTGATTTCAACATGTGTTTCACGTTCGTTATACCAGGTTGGGAAGGCTCTACGCATGATAGCCGCATTTTCAATTATGCGCTTCGGGATCCCCATTACAAATTTCCGCATCCACCACCAGGTAATAAGATTTCTATTCCATTTTTTGTACTTCTCACCTGTGAAGCATAACAATTTTGATCCTGGTTTTCAGGAAAATATTACTTGGTGGACTCTGGGTATCCGCTACAAAGGGGTTACTTGAAATCATATCCAGAGACACGTTATCATCTCCCCGACTTTGCTCGTGGCGGTCGTGCACCGGAAGGACAGCGAGAGATATTCAATCACGCGCACTCATCCCTTATAAGTGTCATTGAAAGTTCGTTCGGGATTTGGAAGAAAAAGTGGGCCATATTGCGTGATATGCCGAGCTACAGCTTTGCCAAACAAACCGATATTGTGATGGCAACTATGGCACTGCATAATTTTATTCGGAGGCACCCGTCGCGGAGGGATATTGATTTCAATGACTTCGAGCAAGGAGGTGGTGATGAGGGGGTGAGCACACAAGGGCATCAAGTAGTTTGTCTTGATACAGCAGCCGGGGTAGATGATATGATCGCGTTGCGTGAAAATATAGCGCAACAGTTGTACACTTCTAGATCTTAGATGGTGAGATGAATTGTTGGTATTTTTATCTATTATAGTAAGTATTATCAAGATTGTGTATTTGATGGAACGCAAATTTTTTTTTTCAAAAACTCCACTTAACCCAAACAAAATTTATAAAACTCCATTTCAATAAGCACTGAAAACTCCATTTCACCCAAACAGTTTTCTAACAAAACTTCATTTCTCAGAAACAGCTCTTTTTCAAAACTCTATTTCTGATCAGCAACTTTTCATCAGCAACAACCCAACCAAACGGACCCGAAGTTGTTTGGCAAAACAATTGTGTGATGTGAATTCCTTTTTTTTTTCATAAATTAGAGATTAAAAAAATTAAGCAAAACTAGTGTCTTCTCATTCCTGTTTTCATCAGCATTCATTTGAGAAGAAGAGATCAAAAAATGTTGCTGGGCTAAAATAGTAAACATCTCTGCTATTCTTTTCAAAGGTGGGAGGGCTACTGTCGTTAGTTTGAAAGGTTAGAGGGTTGCTGTCAGAGCTTGATGTCCTGTATATATGTGTGTGTTTATTCATGTTTGTATGTGTGATGTGTGTGTGTGCTG
Organism: Dactylorhiza incarnata; assembly: GCA_033032865.1. NCBI lineage: Eukaryota > Viridiplantae > Streptophyta > Magnoliopsida > Asparagales > Orchidaceae > Dactylorhiza > Dactylorhiza incarnata. The sequence goes on along the minus strand of JAWHQI010000330.1, from coordinate 14,613 downwards.
TTTGTATGTGTGCTGTTTGTATGTGTGCTGTGTGTGTGTGTGCGCTGTTGGTGTGTGTGTTGTGTGTGCTGTTGGTGTGTGTGTGTATGTATGGTGTGTGTGTGTTGGTTGTTGTTGTATGTGTGTTGGTGTGTGTATATATATTGTGTATGTATGTATGTATGTGTGTGTTATGTGTGTGTGTGTGTGTTATGTATGTGTGTGTGTATGTATGGTGTGTGTGTGTTATATATTGTGTGTTGTTGGTGTGTTGTGTGTGTGTTGTATGTGTGTGTATGTGTTGTATGTATGTGTGTGTGTGTGTTGTATGTTTGTGTGTTGTATGTGTGTGTGTGTGTATGTGTTGTATGTGTGTGTGTGTGTATGTGTTGTTTGTGTGTGTATGTATGTGTTTTCATTTTTAAGATGGGTAAGCCGAAAGACGGTGGTGTCTCCGCTATATGGGATTCAAATGATGTCCTGGTTTTTTGCGACATATACATTCATGAAATAGAGCTTGGTAACCGACCGACAACCCATTTTAGCAAAGAGGGCTGGGTAAATGTGACTACCAAATTCCACCTACAAACTGAAAAAAGTACGATAAAGTTCAAATGAAGAACAAATGGGATCATTTGAAGAAGGAGTGGAAAATTTGGAGTGAGCTAAAACGTGGGTCCACTGGTTTGGGTTGGAATCCGACTACAAAGACTATAGATGCTTCGGACGAGTGGTGGACCGAGAGATTGAAGGTATTCATTTATTAAAAAATGATGATTAATATTATGTTCTGCTATTTGCCCTTCCTAATTTATGTTATAATTTTGTAGGTTGTCCAAGCGGCCAAAAAGTTCAGATATGCAGGCATCCCCCCCCCCGAGTTAGAGGAACGATTGAGGAGGATGTTCGATTCAGTAGTTGCCTGTGGACATCATGTTACCATTCCCAGCTTAAGGAGTAATCCACCTGAGTCTACTGACGAGAGAGAGTTGTCTGGTGGGGAGCATGACATCCAGGAGGACAATGTTGTACCACCTCCACCCGAGGTCACATCGGCGAGGAAGAGGAAGAAAGGAAAAATAAGTGCCACCAGCTTAGTCTTAGAAGATCTGGCAGAATCTTCAAAGACCATCAGTCGATGCATTCAGGAACATCCAAAGAGCAACACGTATACTATCACTCAGGCATTAGAGCGGTTAAGTGGATACCCCGACGTTGTAGCGGACGAGAAATTCTATGACTTTGCCATCACATTTCTGTTGGACAAAGGTCATAGAGAGACATTTATGTTCCTACCCGAGGGTATGAACATAAAGTGGATTTATAACCACTATAATGGTGGGGGGTAGACTTATCATATTTAGGGTCATGGACTGCTAGACGGTTATTATTATTTCTGATGTTGTGGTTATTTGTATGTTTCTGTTAGATTGTTACTGTTAGACTGTTACTGTTTTTTCTATTGTTGCTATTGTGATTGTGTTTAGACTGTATTCTTATTTATTTCCTTTATTTTGTTTATCAGAAAATGTCTACCACTGACTCTGATGATTCAGAAGATAGTTTTGAGGCTATTAAAAGTTATGCGATCGCACATCATCAAAATGTTGTAGCAGCAGTTAGTATTTTAGCTGAAAGTAGTTCTCTTTTCAACCAACTAGTACCTTGCATGACTTCGAAGCAAACAGGTGATAAATGGGTTGGAGAAATGCTTCAATCTTCGACAGTCATGTTTCATAATTCTTTTCGTATGTCCCAAGAAATTTTTATGGATCTATTGCATATCTTGGAGGAGAAGTACGGATTTCACAGGACGAGATGGACTGCATCTAGAGAGATTTTTGACACTGACCTTGGACATGCTGTCTCATAACGAGGTCATGAGGAAGACATGTGAGCGGTTTCAGCACTCGACGGAGACTGCTAGCAGGTTTTTTGGAGAAGGCATTCGCGTGTTGATACTACTGGCGGATGAAGTGATCCATCCATTAGATAGATCTTTCAGTAGCACACCGCCAGAGATTCTGTACGGCACACGTTACATGTCATTCTTTAAAGATTGTGTCGGTGCAATTGATGGAACTCATGTTCATGCATGCGTACCTGTTCGTGATCAAGTACCGTACATTGGGAGACATGGCATGCCGACACAAAATGTGATGGCTGCTTGTGATTTCAACATGTGTTTCACGTTCGTTATACCAGGTTGGGAAGGCTCTACGCATGATAGCCGCATTTTCAATTATGCGCTTCGGGATCCCCATTACAAATTTCCGCATCCACCACCAGGTAATAAGATTTCTATTCCATTTTTTGTACTTCTCACCTGTGAAGCATAACAATTTTGATCATGGTTTTCAGGAAAATATTACTTGGTGGACTCTGGGTATCCGCTACAAAGGGGTTACTTGAAATCATATCCAGAGACACGTTATCATCTCCCCGACTTTGCTCGTGGCGGTCGTGCACCGGAAGGACAGCGAGAGATATTCAATCACGCGCACTCATCCCTTATAAGTGTCATTGAAAGTTCGTTCGGGATTTGGAAGAAAAAGTGGGCCATATTGCGTGATATGCCGAGCTACAGCTTTGCCAAACAAACCGATATTGTGATGGCAACTATGGCACTGCATAATTTTATTCGGAGGCACCCGTCGCGGAGGGATATTGATTTCAATGACTTCGAGCAAGGAGGTGGTGATGAGGGGGTGAGCACACAAGGGCATCAAGTAGTTTGTCTTGATACAGCAGCCGAGGTAGATGATATGATCGCGTTGCGTGAAAATATAGCGCAACAGTTGTACACTTCTAGATCTTAGATGGTGAGATGAATTGTTGGTATTTTTATCTATTATAGTAAGTATTATCAAGATTGTGTATTTGATGGAACGCAAATTTTTTTTTTCAAAAACTCCACTTAACCCAAACAAAATTTATAAAACTCCATTTCAATAAGCACTGAAAACTCCATTTCACCCAAACAGTTTTCTAACAAAACTTCATTTCTCAGAAACAGCTCTTTTTCAAAACTCTATTTCTGATCAGCAACTTTTCATCAGCAACAACCCAACCAAACGGACCCGAAGTTGTTTGGCAAAACAATTGTGTGATGTGAATTCCTTTTTTTTTCATAAATTAGAGATTAAAAAAATTAAGCAAAACTAGTGTCTTCTCATTCCTGTTTTCATCAGCATTCATTTGAGAAGAAGAGATCAAAAAATGTTGCTGGGCTAAAATAGTAAACATCTCTGCTATTCTTTTCAAAGGTGGGAGGGCTACTATCGTTAGTTTGAAAGGTTAGAGGGTTGCTGTCAGAGCTTGGAGTGGTCGGCCAGAGGGGATCTTTGGGCTGGGAGGTCACCGAAGATGGAGGAGCTAGGCGACGGTGGTTTGTAATGAAAGCTCGATGTTTATGCCTTTGAGGGTGGTCAGATATCGCACTTCGCCGGAGGAAGGAGGTTTGCTGCCATTTCGAGTTCGGTTTGGAGGAGATCAAGAAGGGAGTGGCTAGATCGTGAAAAGGGAGGAAGGAGAGATGATGTTTTGCCGGAGATTATGGGGAAGAACTGTCGTGGGCAATGGGTGAGTGCGAACAGGAACCCGACGGCAAGAACGAATCGCAGCCCGTGCGATTCTGGAGTCGTAGAAAATTTTCACGACTCCAAAATCTTTATTTTCCGCGATTCGGCAGCGATGGCTTCTCCCACTGCAGGGCTTCACTTCGTTGTTTGGCGCGGCGTTTTTAAAACCAGCGGCACACTGCTCTAAAAACGTCGCGCCAAACAGAGTTGTAATCGTCACATTGGAAGGCGATTTCCTCCGGAAATCAAGGGTAAAGTCATCTTGAAGATGTTGTATGCCCAGCGAAGTTCACTAGGAGAACCACCGAAGTCGTTTTCGTAGCAGTTCTTCTAGGGCTTAGGATTCTGTTTTCGAAGGACATTGCTGATTTAAGGTAATTATCATAAATCTACAAGAGCTTATTTCCTGATTTATTTCAATTTTTAGTTTTTTATTATGTTGTACAGTCGGAGTTATTTGGCTAAGGTTGTTCTCCAATTTTAGTTGAAGCCGAAGGCGAAAACTTCAAATTATTATTAAAGTTGTAATTTTACAATTCTAAATGGTTTTGTTTTTAAAGTTGCATCAATTCTTGTTATGATATAGTATTTATAGTTGCATCAAGTTTCTTTCATTTTTTTATGGTTTATTTTTGAGCGATTGGCACAATGCACCCAGTAAATATTGGCTTTTGGCAGAATGCACCTTTAATGTTTAAAATTGGCACAATTCACCCTCTAATTAGATGTTGGTTGGCACTATGCACCATGGTGTGCTAATATTAAGGGTATTTCGGTCCATACAAATCTGGTGCAAACATAAAAGTTACCGGACAGTAAATTTTAGGGTTTTTACCCGAGAGACAGTCGCGTTTCTGCGACGCCTGCTGCCACGCTTCCGACGACGCCTGCTGTTGCCACCGCTTCCGGCGACGCCTGCTGCTGCCACCTCTTCCGGCGACGCCTACTGCTGCCACCTCTTCAGGCGACGCCTGCAGCTGCCACCGCTTCCGGCGACGCCTGCTACTGCCACCTCTTCCGGGGACGCCTGCTGCTGCCACCTCTTCCGGCGATGCCTGCTGCTGCCACCTATTCAGGCGACGCCTGCCGCTGCCACCGCTTCCGGTAATGCTTGTCGCTGCCACCGCTTCTGGCGACGCCTGTCGCTGCCACCTCTTCCGACGACGCCTGCTGCTGCCACCTCTTCCGGCGATGCCTGCTGCTGCCACCGCTTCCTAGTGACATCTTCAGGCATGTTTTCCGGTGCCTCTTCCATTCCCAGAGAGGGTTTTCCATTGCATCCGGTACAGAGGATTTTCCTTTGCTACGGTTCTGCTTTCCATTGCTTCCAGTAAATTCTAACATTGACTTATATGTTTTTTCAATTTCAGTATAAAATGTAGTCTCTTATTAAAATTTACTGTCGATTAAAGATATGTCGCATTTGGGTGAAGTTGAATGGGATAATATCATCATTAACGAATTTTGTTCTCAAGAGGGAATGTTGTCATGTAACGGTAGTGATTCAGACCGAATGGAAGAGGATGATGAAAGTGATTCCTCATTTACGAATGATTTGGAGGAAAGTGAATTTGAGTTGAATGATGTTACGTATGCCGAAAATATTGATGCTGAAATTGAATCGGTGGGTGGAAGAGATTTAAAAAAATGGGAGTGTCGGTGTTGGATTACCTTGGCAAATTTGAATCCCCTCTTGTTGTGGACTAACATACAAAAGAAGCCCGGAAGGCCGCTACAACATGGTAGAAGAAAAGAAGTTGAAAAATTAGAAGGGGAAAAATATGGAATTAAGAGGCACGGTGTAAAGTACACATGTTCTAACTGTGGAGCACGAGGACATAATAAAAAAAGTTGTCCGAAAGGATCCCAAGCTCCATCAACCTCTACAAGAAAATCAAAACTTCCGGTAAGTATTTTTGGTTTAATATGTTATTTAGCAATTTCTCTTATTATTCCACTACTAATATTTATTTTGCATTGAAATGCAGGTGCGAAAGAATACATGAAATGTGAAGTTACCGTGAAAGTTTATCTATCGTTCTGGAGCTCGTGGCAAGATGATCGTTAATTTCGTTTATCTTAGTTGTGTTGTTTTTTAGTCATATCATGTTGTTCGGAACTTTACTTGTTATATGTGTTACTTGCTATATGTTCTGTTGGTAATCAAGTTGTATGGGGATTTGTGGTATCCGTTTTTTTGGAAGAATATTTATATCAATTGTGTTGTTAAATTTCTGTGTAATTAAATATTGCATTTATGTAATGCATGTGTTGTTGTAATGATGTGTTGAGGGGAATTTGTTGATATAATGTTGCGTGTATGAGGATTTGTTGATGTAATGCTGCGTGTATGGGAATTGTTTATGTAATGCTGCGTTGAAATGACCCAGAACGAAATACTCCAGTTCTTGCGGGGTGTATTTGTGGGAGTCTATGTTCCGCATCTCTTGGTTTGAGAATAACAAATACCGTGTTGTATTTGATCTTGTATTTTGTGTGTTTATAGTGTGCAGGTTGTACATGAACTATAGCAACAAATCCCTATGAATAGTTTGCTGATTGAAAATGACTCTCTGGAAAGATAGCTAACGCTCGCGTTAGTAGTTAACGCCCAGCGTTAGCAACCGCTGAGAAGAAAACCGCTGAGAAGGAATGCCGTCGAGAACAAAGCCGTCGAGCTGCAGTCGACGAAAGAGAGCTAACGCTCACGTTAACTGTTAACGCCCCACGTTAACAAGAGGAGGAATGCCGTCGAGTTGAGGTCGACGAATCTGCATTCGACGAACTTGGAGTTCCGTTCGACGAATTTGCCTGCGTTCGATGAAAATTCTGTTTGACAAAAATTCCGTTCGACGAAATGTGAAGGCCGTTCGACGAATTTGAAGGAGAACAACTCAACGCCAGCGTTGACGCTTAACGCCCGTGTTGAATCCACAAACTTGCACGTTCCTGACGGTTGCGGTTTTTCCGTTCGACGAAGGATGCGTTCGACGAAGGCGTGTTCGACGAAATCAGTCCCGTTCGACGAAATTGGTTCTGTCACGCTCCCGACTTTATGCACGATGTCAGCAACTGTCGTACACGATTCACTAACGTCGGGCGTTAGCCTTAACGCACGCGTTAGCTTCCGAGGCTATTTATAGTACAACCCCTCTCATTCCAAATTGAACATAGATGATTCCAGAATTCTGATACTTGGAGAGAGGTTCGTGTACAGCAAATTAAGAGGTCTCCCTTGGGCTAACATGAAGATCTAAAGAAGATTTTGAAGGAGAAGGTCTACAACGCATATTCCATACGAAGCACGATCGTTTCAAGAACGCCAACACGTGGTATCAGAGCTAGGTTATTCTAATACAGCTTCACAACCGGGAATAATGGCGCTTCATGATCTCGCATCTTCTAGAGGGGATAATTTTTATGAAAATAAAAAATCTTTATGTCCACCATTGTTTATGGGTGAAAATTATAATGGGTGGAAAACACTTATGGAAATATTTCTTAAAACTTTGGATATTGAAGTTTGGAATATTACAATTAAAATGCCCCCAAGTATTCTAAATAAAAATGAAAAGTTTTTAAATGCCAAATCTATGAATAGTCTATATTGTGCACTAGATCAAAATATTTCAAACTTATTTATACGTTTCCTACTGCTTTTGAAGTTTGGAAATTTCTTGAGACTACTTATAGTTTTCCTTCCACAGATGATGAACAAGAGCAATTCCTTATTGATCCAAGAGGAGAAACCAATGAGGACTTATGCTTGGAGGAAGAAGAATTCAACGTCACAATATTGGACTCATTTTTGGCCACACATCAAGCAAAAGAGAAGATGGAAATTCAACTATGGAAGAGGAATATGAAGAAAATGTCAAAGGAACCCTTGGTTCAAATCTTGTCTCATCCCATAGCAATGTAAGAAATTCTAAGTCCTCTCTCTTTGTAAGAAATTCTATTTCTACACTACATATGCTTAATATTGCTAAACGTAGAATTAAAAATTTGAAAAATGCTAATTTCAAACTACGTTTAGAAAATAAAACTTTAAAAGCAAATGCTAATGTAGAATCAAGTATTGATGTGTTAAATTCTCATTCATGCTCTTTAATTAAAAATGCTAAACCTTATTTTGATTACAATACTTTTAAAGAAGAACTCAAGGTTTTGGAAAAAGGTCTTTTAACTTCAAAAGAGCATAATGAAAAGTTGATAAAAGAAAATGATAATTTAAGGGATAAACTAGAATCATTAAAAATGTTTATTCAAAATTGTTCATTTAATAAAAAATCTTTTATTTCTAGTTTATCAAATTATCAAAAGTCTAAAAGCTTAACTTCATATTATAAGAGTATGTCTATAAGAAAGAGTGGAAATAAAAATCATCAAAATAAGAATCAATCATTTAAAATTTATTGTAACCCACTCTTTCAACAATCACTTCTAAAGAAAGACAACCACTCTTATAAACCTTCAAAGAATCCATATAATAAAATTCATTATGATTATCAACATCAATGTATTTTGAAAAATAATTTGAATAAACATAAATCCCAAATGAATTATTTTTCAAACAACTATCATTCCAAAAAGATGTCAAATAATCATAATATGAATTTAAAAGATAAACAACCAAAGTATGAATGGAGGCCCAAAATTAAAAACGAAACACTAACTCCACTTGTAAAGGCCCATTCATCACTATCTCTCCAAAAGCCTACACGATGTATTTGGGTACCCAAAGGAACCACCACACTTGGTCCCCTTTGGATACCTAAATCTCTCATTCATTAGGAATCATCGTATTGCATGAAGTAGAAATAAATTAAAAATGAAATATCATTACTCTACTTCATGATATGCTTAATTGGTTTTTCTGTTGTTTATTTTTTATTTTTGAGCCAACACGCTAAGGTCACTTAGATATATTATGAAATATGACTTTTACATTTTAAGCCTAATGTTTATCAAATCAAAATTGAATTAAACTAAATATAAAGTCATAAAATTTTTAAGTGATCTATCTTTCCTTTTTATATATTTTATCCTTTTTAAATCCATTGCCTATAAATGTCTTATATTATTATTATAAATTGAATGCTAAATTTTCTAAATGATATTATCAAGACTAATGAAATTACTTCCAAAATTGGATTTAAATGGATTTTTAGGGGTCTTAGGCTAAAATATTAAATGCGCAACTAATTGCATATTTGTTTATTTTTTGTTGCTGCATATAATAGCCCATATATTGAAAATCATAATTGAGAAAAATCAGAATAAAATAATATAAAAAACTATGTGTTTTAAATCAAATATAGTAACTCTGTTGCTAACGTCAGGCGTTATCACTAACGCTGGCGGTAGCATAGTTTCCTAAAAATTCTGATTTCTCTATTTATTATTTTCTGGAAAATTATTTTACTGTGTTAAGTATCATTGTCTTCTACTTTCAGATAATTAAAACAATTTTGTTTGTCTCTTTAAAAGGATGAATATGAACTATTCACGCACCACCATGACCTATTAATATCCTATACTAAAATTCACTATAATCATATATCGTAATTCATGATCCATCAAGACCTATCTTAAGTCAACTAATTCTATCAACCTTAGGAATTATGAAATATATGATTGCAATTGGTATTATAGTTTCATATCTTGTTTTGTGTGTGTGTGATGTGCATCTCTATTGTTTGCATGTATCTCATTATCTTTAGACCTAAGAATTAACTAGAAATAAACAAGATGAAATCAAATAGAATTGTCACTTTGCTCTAGGTCTATGAAAATTCAAAACTCTATGTTTGAATACATGCAATTCAATTATATATTTGTCCAATTTTACTTAGCTTTGCAGCTTGTAATTCATCACACTAGCATTATCACTTACCATAGGAAGAAATCAATGTCCATGCTAGTTATATCTTGCAATGCTAAAGTAAATTATATCATTAAAATCTGAAAATCATATTTTCCTTTGTAGTTACTTGCATGAATAAAACTTTTCTAAATGGATTTAAAATCAACAATCTTCGATAAAATTGAAAATCCAAAACTAATCATGCAATTTTAACACAGTTAATATATTTAAGGCTTACACGCTTAGTATGTTTATAATCAATAAACCTATGACATGTGTCTCACAATAGCGAGGGCGTAAGATTGTGTGCATTAGAGACCTAACCTCTAAGTCATGTCTTGTCCTTAACCGGGGAGGGTTCCAGTGGGGCCTTGCGAGGCACTGGGGGGAAAGAGTGCTAGGTTGAGCGTCGTCTTTTGTATGCATATGGGATTAACACCCCAACCTATGGCATGTGCGCAGCTCCTCATGCCCATCCATCGCTTAGTACGGGGCTAGAGTGTAGTCATGTAGTTAAGGTATCTTGATCTTAGATATACTTATATTATATTCATTTCATGAACATTATCTCACTCTTTATACATAAATCATGCATATTTGTTTTTGTTCCAACATTGCATCTTGTGTTTGCATATTTTATTATTTTGAGCTTTAATGATTTTACCAAACACAAGTACTCGAAAAATCACCAAAAACATGTTAAAAGAGCCTTCAAATCTAATCAATATACTCTGAAATTTCAAATGAAGGAAGGCCTCTTTATAATACAAATGAATTTTGAAAACATTTTTTTTTCAAAAATTCAAGAAATGGAGTTCTGCTTTGGCGTTAAGAAGTTAACGCCTGGCGTTAGCTCCTTTGCTCCAAAATATTTTTTTTGTTTTTGAATTATTTCTGGCATTATTTTAATATTTTGTGTGTGTTTTATTTCTCTGTTTGTAAAAAGTTTTCTATCTTTTTATTTCCTTTAAAACAATTTTTTTTAAAAAAAAATTTATTATATATTTTCTCATGCATTATTTCTCTGGCATAGAATATCATTTACTGAAAGGGCTATTAAAGACTTCTATGTTTTCCAGAGAATATATAAAAAAACAAATACAAAATTTTAAAACAATTTCAAAGAACAAAAATATGTTTTTCTTTATGTGTGTTTATTGTTTTGTGCATATATAAAAAAAATTTCAAAAAAGAAAATTTATAAAAACTGATTGTTATTCATTGCCATTGTCAAGGATGATTAATTATATCAATTAAAGATTAAATACAATGTTTAATTTAACTTTCAAGTTTCTTAAAAGACATTGTTTTGTATTTATCATGCCTTGAATATTATCTTGTTACGTGCAATGAAATTGATTGTAGAGAAATATGTGTAGAAACGCTTAACATGCCTCTAAGTATGAGTAATGTATTATGTTTGATAATGATTCATTCACTCACTTATTTTTGATAACCTACATGTGTTTACAATCTTATTCTTACATGATTGTGTAGTGTAATAACATAAATAATTAAAATGCTTAAATAGATTACCTACACAACATTGAATTGGTTCTTACAATTCTTTGTCTTTCATGCACTTAGTCTTTAGAGAAATGTGGTTTAAAAAAATGCTATGTTTGCAAAACAAGTGAATTCGGAGTCCTTAGTCACTAAACTAAAAAGCAAATAATCAATGACAAGGAAAACTCCACCAAGCACTACTCACCCTCCTGATAAGTCTTAATGAGTATTGTGAGGTTGAGCACCTTGGCTAAGAATTGTAAAGTGTCTTGTAGCAAACAATTTATACACCACTTCTCTTAGTACACCGGATCATAAAAAATTGAAAATAAAGCTGAAAAGTATAAAAGTGATCCCCCAAGCACTACTTTGCACCCTGATAAGTCTTAATAAACATTGTGTGTGCAGAGCACCTTGGTAGTTGTACTGTTTATTCATGTGCATTGAAATAGTGTGGAAGTAATATTATTTATGTATTTTAATGTTGTGTTATTTCATTATATATGTCATGTGTTTTTGATTGATTTACTTGTATACTTTAGCAAAACACTACTTTGTACACATCATTATCTTTCATTAAACTTCTACTCATGAGAATTGGATTCTAATGCTCATCTACTTAAATCTCTACAAACTTAAGTAAATGCACTAGATAACTAAGCATGATCGCTACAATGTTTATGTTTACTTGAAATGCAAATTTTATTACATTGTAGTTTATGTATCTTTTCTTGATATTATGAAATCATGCTTGCAATTTTTTTATCTTAATGGAATAGCATCTCTTCAATCTTTAACTCAGGGTCCGTTTGGTTGGGCTGTTGCTGATGAAAAGCTGCTGATCAGAAATGGAGTTTTGAAAAAGAGCTGTTTCTGAGAAATGAAGTTTTGTTAAAAAACTGTTTGGGTGAAATGGAGTTTTCAGTGCTTATTGAAATGGAGTTTTATAAATTTTGTTTGGGTTAAATGGAGTTTTTGAAAAAAAAATTGTTGTTCCATAAAATACACAATCTTGATAATACTGACTATAATAGATATAAATACCAACAATTCATCTCACCATCTAAGATCTAGAAGTGTACAACTGTTGCGCTATATTTTCACGCAACGTGATCATCTCATCTACCCCGCCTGCTGTATCAGGACAAACTACTTGATGCCCTTGTGTGCTCACCCCCTCATCACCACCTCCCTGCTCGAACTCATTGAAATCAATATCCCTCCGCGACGGGTGCCTCCGAATAAAATTATGCAATGCCATTGTCGCCATCACAATATCGGTTTGTTTGGCGAAGCTGTAGCTCGACATATCACGCAATATGGCCCACTTTTTCTTCCAAATCCCGAACGATCTTTCAATGACACTTCTAAGGGATGAGTGCGCGTGATTGAATATCTCTCGGCGTCCTTCCGGTGCACGCCCGCCACGAGCAAAGTCCGGGAGATGATAACGTGTCTCTGGATATGGTTTCAAGTATCCCCTTTGTAACGGATACCCAGAGTCCACCAAGTAATATTTTCCTGAAAACCAGGATCAAAATTCGTTATGCTTCAAAGGTGAGAAGTATAAAAAATGGAGTAGAAATCTTATTACCTGGTGGTGGATGTGGAAATTTGTAACGGGGATCCCTAAGCGCATAATTGAAAATGCGGCTATCATGCGCAGAGCCTTCCCAACCTGGCATAACAAACGTGAAACACATGTTGAAATCACAAGCAGCCATCACATTTTGTGTTGGCATGCCATGTCTCCCAATGTACGGTACTTGATCACGAACAGGTACGCATGCATGAACATGTGTTCCATCAATTGCACCGACACAATCTTTAAAGAATGGCATGTAACGTGTGTCATACAGAATCTCTGGCGGTGTGCTACTGAAAGATCTATCTAATGGTTGAATCACTTCGGCCGCCAGTAGTATCAACACGCGAATGCCTTCTCCAAAAAACCTGCTAGCAGTCTCTGTCGAGTGCTGAAACCGCTCACATGTCTTCCTCATGACCTCGTTATGAGGCAGTATGTCCAAGGTCAGTGCCAAAATCTCTCTAGATGGAGTCCGTCTCGTCCCGTGAAATCCGTACTTCTCCTCCAAGATATGCAATAGATCCATAAAAATATCTTGGGACATCCGAAATGAATTATGAAACCGGACTGTCGAACCTGCTAGCATTTCTCCTACCCATTTATCACCTGTTTGCTTCGAAGTCATGCAAGGTACTGGTTGGTTGAAAAGAGAACTGGTTTCAGCTAAGATACTAACTGCCGCTACCACATTTTGATGATGTGCGATCGCATAATTTTGAATAGCCTGAAAGCTATCTTCTGAATCATCAGAGTCATTGGTAGACATATTCCGATACACAAAAGACAGGACATTAATAAGAATAATGTCTAAACACAACCACAACAACAATAACATAAAACGTCGTAAACAGTCTAGCAGAAACATACAAATACTAGAAATATCCAACATTGTAGCAGAATAACAGTAACAGTCAAACATGAATAACAGTCTAACAGTAGCAACAGTAGAAATACAATAAATATCCAAACACAATAAAAATAACCCAAAGTCCATGACCCTAACCAGAATAATTCTACCCCCCACCATTGTAGCGGTTATAAATCCACTTTATGTTCATACCCTCGGGTAGGAACATAAATGCCTCTCTATGACCTTTGTCCAACAGAAATGTGATGGCAAAGTCATAGAATTTCTCGTCCGCTACAACGTCGGGGTATCCACTTAACCGCTCTAATGCCTGAGTAATAGTATAAGGGTTGCTCTTTGGATGTTCCTGAATGCATCGACTGATGGTCTTTGAAGATTCTGCCAGATCTTCTAAGACGGAGCTGGTGGCACTTCTCTTTCCTTTCTTCCTCTTCCTCGCCGATGTGACCTCAGGGGGAGGTGGTGCAACATTATCCTCCTGAATGTCATTCTCCCCACCGGACAACGCTCTCCTCGTCGGTAGACTCTGGTGGATTACTCCTTAATTCAGGAATGGTAGCATGACGTCCACATGCAATAACTGAATCGAACATCCTCCTCAATCGTTCCTCTAACTCAGGGGGGATGCCCGTATATCTGAACTTTTTGGCCGCTGCGACAACCTACAATATTATAACACAAATTAGGAAGGGCAAATAATTGAACATAAAGTTAAATCATCATTTTTTAATAAATGAATACCTTCAATCTCTCGGTCCACCACTCGTCTGAAGCATCTATAGTCTTTGTAGTCGGATTCCAACCCAGACCAGTGGAATCCCGCTTTAGCTCACTCCAAATCTTCCACTCCTTCAAATGATCCCATTTATTCTTCATTTGAACCTTATCATATTTTTTCCAGTTTGTAGGTGGAATTTGGAAGTCACATTAGCCCACCCCTCCTTGCTAAAATGGGTTGTTGGTCGGTTACCAAGCTCTATCTCATGAATGCATATGTCGCAAAAAACCAGAACATCATTTGAATCCCATATAGCGGACACACCGCCATCTCTCGGCTTACCCATCTTAAAAATGAAAAAAAAAAGTAAACATATAAACATATAAAAAAATATACACACACTAATACACACAAACAAATATACTCACACACAAACATACACACACACACAAACACACACACACACACACACACACACACACATACACATATATATACACAGCCACA